>FR997845.1:17500-4817500 GCA_905475405.1 Schrankia costaestrigalis | reverse complement strand
TTACCTAAATGGGAGAAACATTATTATGAAACGGTTGTTACTATCCCTCTACTAGACTCTTTACAAAAATCAATTTAATAAATACAAAGTACAGGCTTAGAACAATAATTTCTGGATTGCACAATGATTTGTCTAGGGGTTTGACACGCAATGTCGTCGTATACGGCAGATCTGTCAATAGAACAACAATGAGAGGATTTCCATACAATAACCAGTCAAATAACCAAGCTAAACTCAAACCATAACGTAACAATCAAGATAAAATCCTATAAAGATTACTTGTTCAATAATTCATCAATAAATTCCCAGCAGTGCTCTTGTCGAGATAATTAAAAGCATAGTTACAAGTGATTTTATAATGTCATACTGTACAGAAACCACAACACTATTGACGAGATTGTGCGCGTAATTATAACAGCGAGGAATGTAATTACTTAGTTGGCATACCGATGTTTGATTATTTCTATTCAATAATGTCATATCTGTTACTGTTCATATACTATTACGTATTATTGTTAACACAAGGAATTTACTAAGTAACAGCTAAGTTCATTCCTGTCTTACACATCCAGTAACTAATATTATTGGGATCCTCGGCGCGCGATCCGACGGATTATTTGTGTGATCCACGAATTATTGGCCTGAGTGTGGATGCTGTTTATGTCCGTTGAATTTATGATGTCGTAAGTTCGGCAAAACAGGGCACGATCTCTAATGGGGAAGTTGCCTTTAAAAATAATTATATTAAAAAAAATATCTATTCCAAATACCTACGTGTCTTTTTTTTTCTACAATCCGTTCCTTTCATTTCGGATTTGCAGCAAATTGCGATTTTCGTCAGGTTTTTTTAAATTGACCTGTCTTAAAAAAATTCTAGAAAAAAAGAATAAGAGAGAGAAAATAGAACTTCTAAGAAAAAAATCTGTGGGTTTGTTTTAAGATAATAACTAAAAATACTATAAAATAGCGTAGTGTTTAGATATCAATTTAGTGATTAACAATACGTTTTTTATGCAGAGGAAAAATACGGATATAACTTACAAACTATGCATAACTTAGAAATAATTGAGTCAGGTCTAATTAAGGAAATTCATGTTTTAATTAATGTGGAATGTCGCCATCATTGAAGATAATTAAAATAATATAATATAAATATAATTATATCCAATCTGGTAGTCTAATAAAAATAAATAGCTGCATATGCAGTAGAAATAGATTTAAAAATACTACTTGTTAATATTGATGGTCATTCTAATTTGTCCAGTTTTGTCCTATGCAGTACAAGAGAGGGTCTTTGTGCTGGGGACGAAAATTTTAGCTAAACTAAGCAGTACGAGGCTGTGTTTCTATTGGTAAAAACAAACTTTGTCAATTATTTACGGATTAAAGTGTAATGATTTAAAATTCGAATAGGTAGGCATTCTGCCAAAGCCCGCTTTTCTTTACAACAGTATTAGAAATTTAAGGGGAACCATAATATGAGTTTTCGATAGGTATTTTACTAGGGTCTTATACCGGGACCATACCATAGCGGAACTGACCAGTAAAGCCAAATATTTCATAAGAAATTAAAAAACAACAAACAATTAAATAAAAAATGTATAAATTCAAAGTGTTATGTTGTTATTTTAAAACTTTATCTTTATAATTTCATATAGATTTCACATTTTATTTAAAAAATCAATTCAAAAATAATCAGAACTTATCAATAAAAACCGAGGTGCTCATAATATATTATTATGATATTGTTAGATTATGTGATTGTTTTGTATTATGTTAACATTATAAAAAATCTCGTTTATAAAATATAATACCATAGCAAACGGCCCCATTAAAATAAAATACTTATTTGTTTTATCGATAAAACTAGTAGCTGTTATTATTTAATTTTACAATAAATAAGATGTTTTTTCAATACTATTGTATTTCTATTTTATAATTTATCTTGTAAATAACAATTGTAAAATAATAGGAAAAGTGTATGGTAATATACAAATAATAAAGTGTTTTTCCTTTTTATTTTCTGAATATTATAAAAATAAGATTACCGTGAATATGTTATTTTTAATCTAATAACGCAATCAGCAGATCTCACTAAGCCAGTTTCTAATTGAAAGGATCACAGTGGCATTGAGGCGATCAAAGTCCTTTGGAGTACTCTAGGCTCTAGTTATCCTTTCTAGGGCTTACGTGACTGCTGTGGAAGACACTGTGTGGTTTCAGTCTGTTCCAATCTGACAGTATCATAACACTGTGTCGAGAAGTCTGTTTGAGATTTTAATTAGCGTTTATAATATTTAAGTAACGTTAAAAATACACATTTTCAATAAAAATAAATTGTTTAATCAAAAACAGTTTCTGAGGGTTGTAAATGTGTTACAAAATTAATATATAACTAATGAACTATGAAAATAATTAACCACTTCATTAAATTTTATTTATTTTACATGTACTTACTATAAATATTGAGCAATAAATTTCAGATTTATGCGCTTTTTACGTTATAGTAGTTGCACATAGTCACAAAATTCATCAAATGTGTGAATAAGGGCTCTGTCAATCTAGGCGCTTTGTGCCGTACGGCTGCTGTGCGTTTTTGGTGCGTTTTACGAACGGCAAAAGCAACGTTGTTTTGTGTTCATACAAAGTTTGCGGTACGGCTACCGTACGGCATTATTTATAGTGTCTAACATTCACCGCACGGCAGCCGTACGACAAGATTTGTATCAGAACAATCGAATGTTGCTTCTGCCGTTCGAAAAACGGCTAAATTGAAAGAGCCCTAAGACGTGAGTTTATGTTTGTATGTACTTTTTTTGGATAAGTACTTCATCAGTTTTATTATAAACCAAATAATATTATTTCTGTAAATAAATAAATTATGCGCTGTAATGGAAAATTTAACATAATTTTGTGAATGTCAAATTTTAATGTTGTCTGAGTTTTGGTGTCATTCAAAGATGACATTCAAAATTCAGCAATTATAATAAAATTATTCTTATGTAAAAATCTATTGTCTCAGGGTCAAATAAACGGTATATCATTTTAATTATGCAACCAAACGCGTCTCATATTCAAGAAAACATCAGCACAATAATCGATAAAACTCGTAGTACTCGATAATACCTCTCTGAAGAAATAAAGTACTTTATTACTTAAACCGATTCAATACTTTCGTTATCTAGCAATCGGTCACGTTTCTTACTGGCATTTCAGGTAAAGCTATTTAGTAGTGCCTTTCATGATTCGCCACAAAAAAGGACTTAAACTAATTAAGCAACATCGTTGACCAAAAACTTTCTGTACTCAATCTAAGTCTTTACATTAGCCGTTAGGAAAAATATTTTTTCACAAGGAAAAGAAACAAGAAAAAAGTTAGAAAAAACATTTTGGAATATAATATGTGTATCCCTCCCGGGAGGAGGCCCGTCCTTGCAGTGGGACATTCATAGGTTGTTATGATGATGATGGTATAATTATATGTGTAAGAAGTTTTTAAAATAGTTGACCCCTGTGTCATTGTGAACAGAAATTATAGCTGCTACACAGAGTCCTCAGGTTCAATTCTTGCTGAACACTAGTCTTTGTGTGCATGAACATAAATGTCTGCATTGGCAAAAAGAATATAAGTATAAGTTATCTAGTACCCGTAGTACAAGCTCTGCTTAGTTTAGGACTAGATGGTATTATGTGAAGAATGTTGTATATTATTAATGGCAAGTAAGTTCTCATTACTTTTAATGTCGTTAAAACGAAAGAAAGTATTTTTAAAACATATGTTTAAAAGGTAATAAAAAACCTCGTGACTCAACTGTTAACAGAAATTCAATTTGATTTAATCTAAAGTACACTCATTCATTCAGTATAAGCTAGATTATATCGTGAAATTTGGTTCGAGAAGCTTAAAGCGTACTAAGAGAATCATGACTCTACTGAGAGTTGGATACTAGAGATATCAGAAATAGAAGACCTACCTATTTTTTTAAAGAATTCAGCAGCTTTACTTTACTGACTTTTAGTTTTATTTTTAGACTGTAACATTATTATTTATTTAACAACAATAATGCTTTAACGGAGCGACATAGTCAAATAGTGACAAAGCTCCTTAAATAAAGAAAAAAAAAATGCTTTATCCGTGTGGTGACGGAGTAAGATTATAATATGTCATCCCATGGGTGTCGTAAAAACCGACTAAAGGACTATCCGTGAATATTATATGAACGAAATAAAAATAAGGAAAACTTGAAATTAACCCTATACCTATCCGTCTGGCCAGCGTGGTATTAGTAGGTCAAGTATACCTCCGTCACGAGAGGAGGCCCGTCCCTGCAGTGGGACATTAATGGGCTGTTATGATGATAAACAATGCTTTATTTCTATATTTAGTTCCAATGTTTTTTCAACTTACTTGTGCTGCAGAAACTGATAAGTAAACAGTGGATCTCTACTGCTGGACATAGGCGTCCTCCAAATATTTCTCCCTTGTGCGACCCCTCACACGGTGGACCAACAACGGCCTGGTTAGGACGGCGTCGCCGGCGTGAAACCGATGGATAAGAGAGGCAAAGGACCGCACAAGGTGGAAATAACACCTAGTAAGACTACAAATCTACTAACTAAATTCGTATAAAAGTATCCGTGTGGTGACGGAGAAAAAATTCAATATGTCACCACTTTCATCCCATGGGTGTCGTAAAAACCGACTAAGGGACTACCCGTGAATATTAGTTTTACGAAATAAAAAGAAAGAAAACTTGAAATTAATCTGAATATAACCCTTTACCAATCCGTCTGGCCAGCGTGGTGCTAGTAGGCCGGTAGGTATCTCTCCGTCACGGGAGGAGGCCCGTCCCTGCTGTGGGATATTAATGGGATGTAATGAAAAACTAACTAAAACCCACGATGTTCCTCGTGAATCGCAAGGACGGCGAGATGACTGGCATTACTTGATCCGTCCCGTCGGGTTATAAGTACATGTTATTATCTTACCCCAATCCTAGATAGATTTTATCATTTCAATCTCTAAAATCTTGTTTAGTTCTTTACCTTATCACTTAATACCCATTATGAATGTTCTAAAACATTGTCTTGATAATTATATTATTTAATCATCTCATAGGTTAAATTTTTTTCATAACTTAATCACGCGTTCATTACACCTTTGTGCAGTGTATGACATTGTGGCCATATAAACAAATGAAATAGGTTCGCATTAAATTAATAAGGTTATCAAATAATTGTTTTACAGTAAAATATAATTAAAATTGAATATATTTCAATGAACCAGAAGATTAAAATATTTACGCCAATATTTTATTAGACCAAGTTATAATCGGTTGAAAAAATATATTAGTGTTGAAGTATGCACTTCATACCTACTGAACAAATGTAAATGATATTAAAACAATGAGACATAACTTTATTTTTCAAATAATAATGTATAAAGGACGGCGGGAAGCCGATGGATGAGGGAGGCACAGGACCGCGCAGGGTGGAAACTTTTGGAGGAGGCCTATGTCCAGCAGTGGGCGTCTATAGGCTGATATGATGATGATGAAAGTATAATTTTAAGTTTAATTCAATTTATAAAGATTGTACGGTTCGACCTTAGAAGCAAAGATAATAACAATTTGTTTCTTTTTTAGACAAGAAACACGTTTCAGCCGTAATTATAGAAACGGCGTCAGTTTGCGAGTATATCGTTTCAGACATTGTAAATTTAAATTCTTTTGTATCTTATTAATTTGCATAATCCGCGTCAAAACAAGCCACGTTTATTTGTACAGCTGAACCGAACAAATGAAGAGGCAAACGATCATCGCATTCAATAAAATAGTTATTAAAAATATTATAAATACTGTTTAAAATCCTTCAGGTAACTGTCGATTAGTCGAACACCATAATCACTCACTATTTTAGAACACTTCACTAATTCAAGAAACAATTCACTAAAGAAAGATTCCAGAGTTCTAAACACTGAATATAGTTTTTCAAATAGTAGCGCGTGAAAGACGATAACGATTTTCCCGCGTAAACAGTAAAGCGACGTGTACGCCCCCCACAGAGGTGCAGAACCGACTGGCTAAGTAAAGGCGATGCTTCAACGTTCGTTCTTATATTTTCACTGCACACATAACCATAAGGCGACCGGTTTATAAAACCCGTTAATAACTACAATAACTGCCAAAAATAATATCACATTATTAAAAGTAATAATATTTAATTTGGGAAACTACTAAGTTGCTACATTTATTTGTATAATCATTATGCCGCGCGCCGTTTCGATATTCCATGGCAGATAAAGACTTGCAGTCATTATATTTTGGTCGTATTTTAAAAGACATTGAGATTTACCGATGCTCTTTTCGTGTGTAAGCTAACTAAGGGGAAATTCGCTGATAATACTGACTGACTTTAGCGAAACTATAAATGGAAAACTTGATGTTCGCGCTATTCTTACTGGATAGCTTTTTTATAATTAGGCCCTGTTTTTCTCCGTCACTGCAGGTGACCGTCACAAGTCTATGCAGTGGGGCATTTTCTGCTGCTTCTTAAACTAGTTTCGTCGGATCTCCGCAGGGCATGGCCACTAACTACATTAGATTTAAGGCACGTTTAAGGAATATTCGTATCTGTTAAACTTATTAACAAAATGTAATGGCGAAACACTGCTGGCTGAAAGTTGCCAATTAAATTATGCCATGATCGATTGTTCCACTTATTACTATTATCAATAACATGAACGTTACGGGCGGCGTGAGCGCTATAGTTTCTCGATTATTCCTGTTTGTTGCAATAAAATAACAAGAACATGGCATTTTGTATCAATAAATTGAATTAAAAATATCACCGTTTAAACACATACTTTTATTGTACTATGAACACAAACGGCTGCTACGCATGAGGTCTCAGGTTTGAATCTCAAGCAAGATTATTTATGCAATCCACATTGACACAATAATCTATAGACTACATAAAAAAATAGGCTCAAGCTTAGATGATCCTGATGAATCCGTGTGGTGACGGAGTAAAAATAAAATATGTCACCACCCCATCTCAAACCATAGGTGTCGTAAAAACCGACTTAGGGACTATCCGTAAATTTTATTTTACGAAATAAAAATAAGGAAAACTTGAAATTTAACCCTATACCAATCCGTGTGGCCAGCGTGGTATTAGTAGGCCAAGTATCCCTCCGTCCCGGGAGGAGGCCCGTCCCTGCAGTGGGTCATTAATGGGCTATTATGATGATAAAAACCATACCTTAAGATATTCACCTGGAACATACCACGAAAATGTTTTTATTATTTCCGAGTAAATAGTATTGTGTACCGTGTCAGTCAGGATAAGTCCTTATTTCCATGCTAAGTGAACCGAGTAATAGACTTTTTGAGGGAAAGTAACATGCTCTCTGTATAACGCCACATTAAGCGCTGTGGTAAGCAGATATCGAATATGGGAGATTAGAACAACAAATAAATATCTTTGCCGAACAAAGTAAGGTACGTTTTGTATCGAGAATGAAATGTCGTATATGATCATGTCTTTGTGGTTTACTTCTATTTTTTTATGAATGATATACATTTGAAAGTAGTTAACAAGCTTGTGTTTAATGCATGTCCAGATTCATAATAGTCCCCTCTACAGCGACGGGCCTACAATGATATTATTATAAAGATACTTTTTTAACAATCAAGATTTTGTTTTCAAAGATTATTATTAGTATCGAAAATAATTATTTAGATACATATCGATCTTGTTAATTAAATATCGAAATTTTAAGAATGAAAATAATAAATATATAATAACCAACGAAAAATAGAAAAAACTTAACAAACTTAAACTTCAATTCTGCAATATTGGTTTACATTTTTAACAAGGTGAATAGTTCGAACGACTTATTCAACGTTTTCTTCGATTGTTGCCAAGTTATTGTAGCAAGGATACTTTGCAGTTCATTTGTGATTTTACAAGAACTGAATAATGGGCTAAAGATACTACTGCTCGTCTTACTAATTGAATAGTTTTGTTAAATTGTATCATGCCTCACTACAGACATTGTTATCTTGAAGAAAATAGCTTTTAAAACAGTGCTCTTGCCTGTGATTTATTGTTTCTTAAATATTTTAGTGATTTAAAAGATGCCTGAGATATTATGTTGGGAGTTTCCCTGCGTGATTGAATTAGAAATAAGGACATCCGTAGGAGAATCAAAGTGAACGACATGGCGCTCAGGATTGCCCTGAATGGTGGTGGGCTCGACACATAACCACGGCACTGACCATTGAACGGACAAACTTCTTATTATACAAATCTTTTTTATTTTGTACAATAAAGTTAGGCCTTTTAGGGCCTACCGACCCCCAAAATAAAGGCAATGAACGTCACAAAGTTTTATCATTACAGGGTAGGATCAGAAACAGACGAGTTTTAAAAATAAACTTTTCACACGAAAATATGTTTTGTGTGGTCAATTGAGACTTTAAAATCACGCCTGTTTAATTTGTTTTGCTTTTTGCTCAGTACAAAATAGGTTTAAAATATGGAACCATCATATCCGTTACTAATAAATAGCTACCTTAAAAACATTAAAAAGTAACAGAGTATAGATATCGGTACTATACATAGGTAAAGTATCCATTAAACCTTGGGTTTTATTTGAAGTTTTCCTTGGTTGACTTCTACTACTCATCATTTTTATATTTTCGGCATAATGTGGGACGGTAACATTAAGAACTCGTTATTCCTTATGATATTGACAATAATATCTTTTTGGAGATCAACTGTTGACGATCAAAAGAGCTAACAGGTTATATAAAGACAAGTAACAAAGTAACATGTCGCCTTGATCTTACAACACCGAAAACTAATTTTAAGAAAAGGGAAGGAAATAAAGAATAGAAGAAAAAGAAAAAAGGTCTAACCTAACCTAACCACACACTTTAGGGCCGGGGCCGGGACGTGCCCGGGGCGTGACCGTGCTGCGACATTTACACTAAGCTCCGTTGTCGGCAAGGACACGGACATGTGTGATCGAGTTCATATAAAATGTATGCAACGAAATTTTTTTATTTTTACTCCTGACGGAACATGGCCGGGTCGGGCCGGGTGTGGTTAGTCCTTTAGAGTAGTTGTCAGAAACTAAACTAAATAAATATTATATAAACGGGATATTAACGCGCAATTTATTTACCTCTATTTTACTTGACGTTTCGGCACAGGTTGCACTGGCCGTGGTCGCAAGCTGTCTGGTGATGCGAGGTCACAGCTTTGTCTTCATGATAGATAAATATTATTATCATCTAGCCTCGTATCTTGAGATGTTACTATAATGCCCCTACACACAGCACTGACCGTATCACTGTTCTGTACGTTAACCAACCGTTCAAAAAAGTATAATATGCTAAATAAGCCCCAAGTATAAGTATAAGGTGGCTGTTAAATGAAATGGTAACAAAAAAAGACAGTGGTGCGGATAGAATGTCTAAACTTAGTTAATTTGTTCTAAAGGCAGGACCTTCACTTTGACAGGTAATAGGATAAGTAAGATTACGACAATCTCTAAAACTCCGTAATTTCTTTAACATTTTTGTTGTTCTACCAAATACTTTAATCTCTAGTTTGATTATAAAAATGTTATTTTTTTATCTGAAATAAACGCTTTAGTCGGTTTTTTAAAGAAAATTATTTCGTATTAAATCTATTTGAAACAGATCAAATAGATTTAATACGAAATAATTTTCTTTCAAAACTTACATAGAGCCAAGACTATTAAGATTTGACTTACAACTGCTGGCATATCCTAATAGAGAAACTTATTAATTTATGAACTTTGTGTATAATACTTTAAATCCCACAAGGGAATAAACGGTAATACGTACTCGTATTTCTCTCTTCCCCTTACCACATCATAGAGTAAATTCCTAACTTGTTTTCTTCATTTGTGATTTCATAATCTCTCTGTTTACTTTAGATCTTAATATTTTACTTTATTACTTTAATAAGTCAGTTCACGGTTTATCTTGTGAAATCGCTGCTGAAATGTTGAGAATCGTGTTATATTCAAAGTATTTAAGAAGTTAATAAAACAAATAAACTTTAACAAATAACAGTTTTAAATTTCACCAAGTTGATAAATTAAATTTACACTAACCAATCAAATTCTTTTAAATCTATACTTAATATTATAAAGAGGTAAAGTTTGTGTGTTTGTTTGTTTGTGTGTTTGTGACGTTGTAGGGGGTAATCTCTGGATCTACTGAACCGATTTTAAAAATTCTTTCTGTGTTTGATAGTCCATTTATCGGGGAGTGTCATAGGCTATATAGTATCACGCTATGCCTAATAGGAGTAGAGCAGTAATGAAATATGTTTATAAAAGGGACGCTTAAAAACGTTTATTTCGCTTCTACTGCTTAAACGTCTGGAGATATACTGAAATAATGTATTAGAGAATTGTACTTTTAAAAAAGTTTTACAATTAAGAGACTTAAGATTGTCGTAAAAATGCTAGGGTGTCGTAAAATGATGAAGGGTGTTGTAAAAGATGGAAGGGTGTCGTAAAACTGCAAGGATGACGTAAAATGATGGAGGGTGTCGTAAAATGCATGGATGGTGTCGTAAAATAATGGAGGGTGTCGTAAAAGATGGAAGGGTGTCGTAAAACTGCAAGGGTGTCGTAAAACTGCAAGGGTGCCGTAAAATGATGGGAGGTGTCGTAAAACTGCAAGGTTGTCCTCAAACTGCAAGGGTGTCGTAAAATGATGGAGGGTGGCGTAAAATGATGGAGGGGTGTCGTAAAGTGAGACTAAATGTTCTGCACTTAGTAGACATTGTTTTCCCAGACTTAAGACTTAAGACTTAAGAGACTTAAGATTATATTCTTTTAAAACATATCTATACTTTAATATTATAAAGAGGTAAAGTTTGTGTGTTTGTGACGTTGTAGGGGATAATCTCTGGATCTACTGAACCGATTTTAAAAATTATTTTAGTGTTGAATAGTCTATTTATCGTGGAGTGTCATAGGCTATATAGTATCACGTTATGGCTAACAAAAACAGAGCAGTAATGAAATTTTTAAAAAAAAGTGACACGTATTTTTCGCCGCCCTACGAAGTGGGCACGGGTCAGCTAGTTAGAAATAAAAAGATTCATAAAATAACCAAAATAACGGATAGAGCACAAAGAGGTTTGTTGCCTTTTTTACTATCTGTGGACAAGGCACGTAGCAAGCACAACCGAGGCTGGCCTTTGGGGTAGAAAAGCTCTGAAATGTCGCAGGTGGAAAAATCCGGCATAAATATTTCTTTAGTATTTTCTTTCTTATTTTTTCTTATCTTTGCAAATCTTCCCTTACTTGGCTTTTACAATACTCACGAGATGCGATGTTGTAGAAACAGAATTATTTGAACCATAAATTCTTTACCTATTAACCATACGGAGAAATTATATATTCTTCAAACTTCTTCTTATATTGTGAATTAAACTCTCAAATGTTATACTGAGAGTTGATTTCACAATGCCTGGAATAAAAAAAAACAAATTGCAATTAAAGATAGGAAACTCATACGTTCGCACAATGTATTGAGTTTCCTTATTTCTTTATCTTTTCCTCATGAAACATACGATTCGAACTGTTCACAAAACTTCGCACAGAAGACACACCGAGTACAAAGTTATAAAACTGTACCATTCTGTTTATAACTTTGTGAAATTGTACTGAAAAGGAGTATAGTATTTGTTTTCAACAATTTGTTCCTCGTGTGTTGAACTCTCAAACGAATCTAATTATACTTGTTGTTTTATATTTTATTATATTGAAAAAGTTTAAGTAAATATAATATCTAATATTTAACTGCCTTTTGGTGGGTTGGTCGCGGAGACGGCTTACGTGCACGAAGGCACGGGTTCGAATCCCACGCAGAACAATTTTTCATGCAATCCACAAATTATTGTTCTGAGTTTGGGTGATCTTTGTGTCCGCTAAATTGATGTTTATGAAGTCTCTGCGATACAGGGCATAATCCCTAGTGCGGATGTCTTTTAGATGATAAACATGATAACACGTATTCATCAACGTCCTTCATGGAAGGGATTCCTACATATTATTATTTAAAGGGCATCTCCTATTACTACAACTACTAGTACCTTAACTTTATTACAACTGGATGACGTAGTAGGGCTTGAAACACCGAATAGTTTGTGGTTTTAACCCATGCACGAGAGTATGAAACTAAGAGGACGGTCGTGGTTTAAGCCCATATTCAAATTATACAGGGTGTACATAAGAATAGGACATCTATTTTAACACAAGATAGGGCATAAATTTACTTAGCAGGATCAAAAAGAATTATCCCAAAAACCCTTCCGTTTAGGAGTTTGCCATTTAAATTTTCTAAAAACTTACTATAATAGGGTTTTTTAACATAGTTTTGTAGCTTTGTTTTAGTAACGGAGAAACTAGTCCTGAAATATAATCTTTAACACTCCTTTTTTCATAAGGTTTGATGATAATTTAATTTATTTTAATTCATTTAATCAAGTAACTAGGACTCATAATACAATCATTTAACAATAATAATTAAATTAAATAAAAATAATAATAATAAAATGTTAGTATAACTTACAAACTATGTTAGTGTGACAATACTCGTAATAACTACTAATTTAGTCAATTAACAATGTACCAATTTTTGTTAATTTAGCTAGTCGACTGGTCCACACAGGCGCGACTCACCGCTGTACCATTCCGTGAGAAATAGCACCACAACGATTCACGTATATACAGTCCAACCGACCAGCAATCATGTTTAGAATGCTATTGGGGCTACTCCGCACCCTGCACACCAGAGACGCACACTTCTTTCGCATAATAGTATAAAAACAATTCACTTGAGCGTCTGCGAACATCCCTGATGCG
Source organism: Schrankia costaestrigalis (assembly GCA_905475405.1). Taxonomy (NCBI): domain Eukaryota; kingdom Metazoa; phylum Arthropoda; class Insecta; order Lepidoptera; family Erebidae; genus Schrankia; species Schrankia costaestrigalis. The sequence continues at coordinate 4,804,578 of FR997845.1, read as the reverse complement.
CTACAGAAACGAGGCAGCCCCACCAGCACCCGGAACGCGTTGTTATATTGAACACGGAGAGCGCTGTACGACTTCTGCGCATACCTGGACCACAAGCCACACGTGTAAAAAGTGGTGCAATAAGCTCGAAAGAGAGTGATTTTTACTTTAAGTGAGCAACGTGCAAACCTGCGCGCCAGCATATTCGCCCTTATCGACAACGCTCTCCGCTCGCGCTCAATATCAGCGTCATCATTGAGACCGGGAGTCAGAATATGACCAAGGTATTTAAATTTTGTAACACGTTGTAACGGTATCCCGTTCAGTTTTACCGGAGGTATGTTTACCGTCGTCTTACGCCCGGTCTCAAAGACCATTATCTCGGATTTTTTACAATTGTATAACAACCCGTGTCTTTGCGCGTACTCTTCACAAATGCTTAATAGCTTTCTTAGGCCACAAATTGACGCACTCAGGAGCGCCTGGTCGTCGGCATAATTAATATTGTTGACGCAGATTCTGTCTATGTGGCAACCGACTCTGGCGCTACTGAGCTCGCCAATAAGCTCGTTAACGTATAGATTGAAAAGCGTCGGAGAGCTTAATCCACCCTGCCTCACCCCGCATTCCAACCTATACGAACGCGAATGACCTCCAGAGTTCCATCGAACAGAGTTAGTCTGGTTACTGTACCAAAATTTAAAAATGTTAATTAATTCTCTTGGCAAGTTTTCATTTTCTAGCTTCTGCCACAAGTCATAATTCACCAAATCAAACGCCCTGGACAGATCGAGAAAGCAGGCATAAATGGGAGTCTCCCGCTGTGTATAGTATGATAAAAAGAGGTTGAAAGAATTGAATCTTACGAAGCGTAACAATAAAATCATTTGTTTAAATATCGTAATATAGCTTCAATAAAAAGATTTGAGTAATTCCATTTCTCCCTTAATATTGAATTACAGTTTCGTTGTGACCTCTGATCTTACAAAGGTAAAGACAATTACCCAATTTGGATTCTTGAAACCCTGATTTTACCTTTAAAGGCACCCCTCGTTCAAACCAAAGGGTATCAAAAATGAAACGACCTTCCTGAATAGCTACTTCAGGAACTTTTTATTTCGAGGCGGCTTACCTTGAATGGGGGAGCTATCACACAAAATTTATAAAACCGATAGTATGGTAAGATGGTTTAAAAGAATTGTGTATTCTGAAACAATAGGGCCAGAATCTGAAATGATGATACTTTTTAGGGTTCCGTACCAGTTTTGAAAAAACGGAACCCTTATAGGATCACTTTGTTGTCCGTCTGTCCGCCTGTCTGTCAAGACCATTTATCTCAGGAACGCGTGAAGGTATCAAGCTGAAATTTTCACCAAATACTAAGGCTTGTTGCCTCTTAGTGCTGTAAAAAATTCAAAGTGCTAATCCAACGCAATCAAGAGATATAGCCGTTTTTATCGCAAAATTTAGAGGGGTAAGGGCAAAAACCTACAGGGTACTTCCAGTCTACCTACAAGCTTGAAATTTGGCATGGAGCAAGGTCTTGTAGTACATGTATTGGGAAAATTCCGAAAACCTTAAATTTTTACTTCAATCACATTATATTTTGTTTTCATTGAATTTTGGCGGGAAAGCTGAGTCACGTGACCAGTGACGTCATAGAATTTTGACAGCTGTCAAAGTGACAGCTGTGACTTTTGACAGATGGGACGTGACGTCATAGAATTTTTGACAGATGAGTTGTGACGTCACAGAATTTTGGCGGGAAAACATTTTTTGACAGTTGTGTCGTGACGTCATTGAATTTTTGACAGATAAATCGTGACGTCACAGAATTTTTGACAGATGAGTTGTGACGTCATTTATTATTTTGGCGGGAAAATATTTTATTTATTTATTTATTAATGGCCTCATGAACATAGTTACATATTTTGCCAGTGTCAAGTGAGAGATATTACATTCAGTATATAAGTAAAAGTAAGTATAAAAGTAACATAAAAAACAACATTAAAAAGTCGATGCTTCACTTTTCATTGTCTTTCTTGAGAACTTGACGGGAACGCGTATAATGGAGACAGGAACAGAACAGCCGTCCGGACCACAACGCCACCAGCTATTCACCAATCACTTGCATATTTATTCATATTAATTTACTGACGACGAACTTGCAAAACAAAACTGCATCTCTTCTGCATCACAAAATCTTCGAAAAATCAATTTGTAAAAAATATAAAAATGACAACTCAACCTCTCGTCATTGCGTCCAGTCAAATTCTCCAGGCGGGAAAATATTTTAGACACCCGTCACTTTGACAGCTGTCACTTTTGACATCTGTCACAGATGGGACGTGACGTCATAAAGTTTTTGACAGATGAGTCGTGACGTCACAGAATTTTGGCGGGAAAACATTTTTTGACAGTTGTGTCATGACGTCATTGAATTTTTGACAGATCAGTCGTGACGTCACAGAATTTTTGACAGATGAGTTGTGATGTCATATTATTTTGGCGGGAAAAAATTTTAGACACCCGTCACTTTGACAGCTCTCACTTTGACAGCTGTCACTTTTGACAGATGTGCGTGACGTCACATAAATTTTGACAGATGAGTGGTGACGTCATAGTATTTTAGCGGGAAAATATTTTTTGATAGAGCTGAGTCGTGCCGTCATTGAATTTTGGCGGGAAAAATAGTATTTAAACAGCTGAGTCCTGACGTTTGACAATTTGGCAAATAGGTTTGTACGGAACCCTCGGTGCGCGAGTCAGACTCGCACTTGACCGGTTTTATTTTATTTTTTCTATAGATAACTAGATTGGTACCTGATAAGTGTGTAAGTGATACTTGTATAAATTCGATACATACAATTACTACCTATTAGTATTTCAGCGAATATAGACTTTGCCTCCTAAAAATGTTGTTTTTTTTGTATGACAAACTCGGCAATGTAACAACATCAAAGCTGATGGAAAACGCGAATACAATTAATTCTTACTTCACACTACTTTTCAATCATTGACCCAAAACTCAAAAGACAAAACTCAAAATCGAAAGAAAGATATAAACATACATTGTGGTAACATATTTACGTACTGTGGTAAATAGCTAGTATTAATTTGACGTGAATATTCAAGATACTTATCATGAATTTTAGTACCCACATGCTATGCATTTTTAAATTATGACTACGCTTTCTATAGAAAAATAAAAAAAATTGTTAAGATAAAAACATAAACAAAATTTATATATAAATTAATATTAGCAATATTGTGGTTGCTTTCAGTAAGCCCATTGGATGTCCCATTGATGGGACGATGGAAATAATCATTTAACCGACAGCAAAATAACGGATTTTTTGGTATTTTTGTTAAGTCAAATTGTTATAAAAACAGTGTGGGGATACCATGTATCCTTCCTAAGGTTTCACCAGGACAGCGTATGAAAAAGATTTCAACATAAACAGAATTCAGTTTATTTTTTGTACAGCCTCTCAAAGCCTACAACAAATTAACAGTGATAAATATCTTACATAAATAACATTTACCAAGTTGCAATAAAAGCCTTCTTTTGATTTAAATAAACGTTCTTAATAGGGGCATTAATATTAGTTAGAGAGAACAATACGAACAGAAATATAACTTTGTAAGTATAACATCTGAAGCATTTCATGTTGAGCAGATCTTCCTGGAAAACTAGAAATATCTTGTATGCAAAGTGAGAACCCTGAGGCAAAGAGGCTCGCATTACAAATCGTCTGCGGTTTCATCCTCGCGCTGAATTTCTCTCTCTCTCTCGAGCTCTCATAGAACGCTTACCCAAGTATTAAAAGTAAATGACTCTCCGCTTTACCAGAGCCCGCGTAAAGTAGTTAGGATCGTCTGCGGCCAACTTCTAAGTTTACACACAAAAAAAAACTAGCGTAAAGAGGTCTTGTCAATTCCCTTCCCTTTACAAGTTCAGCCTTATTTAATGTAAGTAGCCAAGCAAGATAAATGATTTCTAGTAAAAAAGCTTTTAATTTCATTTACCCACTAAATTAATTTGCAAGTAGAATTAAATCTATCTTAAATTAACGAAGTGACTGTAATGGCGAATAGCCAGTTCAGTCACTCGTTGATGTCACAGTAAGGTATGATTCCTTGAACCTTTGGCTACAATGAAGAAAAATTTTTTTTTTGCTGTGGCAACCCTCCGATATACAGCTGATTTAAATTGTTCCGCTAAATTTTATTTAGAATTTAATTATTTAGCAGTTATTAATTGTTGAAAACCAATTTATCACAAAGAATTCATGTTGTAATTGTATTAGACATAAATAATTTTACATATTAGCGTATTATAAGTGTAATATTAAGATATAAGAAAAGTGACAGTTGGTGCGGATCTCGTTAGTGAAAAATTTCAACTGTTTTGTGTTATAATTCGAATTATTGTAACCTCTATAAGGTATTTATAATATTTTATCTAATTTGTACAATTCACAAGTTCATATTAGGCACAATTTGAATACTTACAATTAAATAGTTCATTTTCTAACTTAACCTTTCATTCGTTGGTCAACTTTCTTTCACATTACATTATGATGCAAACTCGTAAAGCCGTAGCACGTCAGGCAGAGTCCAAACTTCAACTGACACTACCAGAACTTAAGGCCGTAAAGGAGAAATGTGACCAACTAATGAGTGAAAGAAATGACAAGGAAAAAGTATTACTAGAAACGTTAGGTGATAATGAAACTCTTAGAAGTAGGATGTCAGAGTTGCATTCCGAATTAGATATTGCCACTGACGCTCAGAATAGACTCCAGCTCCTTGTTTTTTTTTGCAGCTTTGATTCTTGTAGGGATGAGTATGAGCAGGCCTTACACCGAATCAAGATACTGGAACGACAACTTCAAGAGGCTAATACAACCATAGCATCATTTGAGACTCTTAAACACAACCAGCTAGCAGTGTCAAACCAAAGTTTATTCAAGGAGCTGGTAGCCCCTAGCGTCAATTCTGCTGCAGTTGATATAAACAACCCTTGCATGGTCATTGACCTAACTCAAGATAGTACGCCTGTCAAAGTAAACTCAAACTTTAAATATATCAAATGCAGTAAGAATAAACTTAAAAAGTACATTAGAGTTAAAAGATATATTACTAAAACTAAAAGATTGATTCATAAGCATAAATTTTTTATTGACAGTATGAATTTAAATAGGCAAAGATTGCAACTCATTGACCAAATCAGTATGTACTCCTTGGAGTTGGACAACATGTCATCTCAATATTTGCAAGATACACGGGCACTGCAATGTGATGTTGACCGGCTTCAGGAACAACTGAATACATTATCTTATAACATTAATAAAATGTTAAGATAAAAATTCGAAATATAAACAAATTATAATCAATATTAATAATATTGTAGTTGTTTTCCGTAGTCCCATTGCATGTCCCATTGATGGAACGATGGAAATAATCATTTAAGCGACAGCAAAATAACGGATTTTTTGGTATTTTTGTTATGTCAAATTGTTATAAAAACGGTGTGGGGATACCATGTATCCTTCCTAAGGTTTCACCAGGACAGCGTATGAAAAAGATTTCAACATAAACAGCATTCTCATCAATCATTTTATAAATGTAATAAAATGAGTATTTATTATTTTTAACTTTATTTATAGCTTGCTTGTAAATATAGATAGACAATTTTCGGATATTTAATATTGAAATTATACTTTTAAAATTTTCATAAAACTGATGACTTTGACGTTCGGTGTTGCTATTATTATTATTGTTGTTAACAGAAAGTCATACAATAGTTTAAATAGAAGGAATACCAACTGTAATGTCCAAAGTAGGAAACCTTAGGTAGTTTTATTACAAAATTCAAGACCTATTCCCTTGACATCTAATTTCTTGACTGTAACAGTGGTGCGTAGTAAAACGAATATCTCCAAAGTTAATTTGATTCTTCGTCGACAGAAACTTAATGTCTTCACGTCAGACTATCTAGAAATTCAACGATAAAAGTGGGCCTTTTGCTTCTAATTGGATTTTTTCTACGTAGCCGTTGATTGGTGGCACTGCGCTCCTAACGAGATTTTGTTCCATTAAATTTTATACAGAACACTGGTTTCGTAAGTATTTAATGATGAAGAAAATTTTGTATTAGTACATAGTGGAAGTCATTATCATCATAACAGCCCATTAATGTCCCACTATAAGGACGGGCCTCCTCCTGTGACGGAAGGATACTTGGCCTACTAATATCACGCTGGTCAAACGGATTGGTATAGGGTTTCATTTCAAGTTTTCCTTCTTTTTATTTGAGGCCACCAGAACCAGAGTGGCCCAGACCCAAAATACAAATATGTGGATATCTGCCAAAAGAGTTTATGCGAAATTTTAAGTTAATGTAACTTAAAAAAAATATATGGACAGTATGTTTAATATTTGTAAAAATATGATGTAGTTATTGATAAAATTTGGATAAACTATTAAAACAATCGGTATTTTACTTATTTACCATTTTATTTGGACATGGGCCACTATGGCATTTAGCATTGACAATAAATTTAAAAATAGTGTAGTGGGTTGGGCCACTAGGTATGAAATTTATAACCTTTTCTTTTGATTTAAATGCAAGTTGGCCTTTTTAAACTTAAATAGGATAAATTAAAATTAAAACTAACTTATTTACTGTGTAATTTTGATTAAATTAATGTTTTATCTTAATTTTTTTTTCTTAGTTTAATTTTGACTTTAGACTATATTAATTTTAGCTTATTTATAAACACTTAGCGCGTCTTAGAACAATCTGGTATGGTTATTTATTTAATAAATAGGTTTAGTTTAGCCTTTTAAAATAAAAAATAACATTTCATTTACGTGGGCAAAACCATACATTGAATAACACGTAAACACTGCACTTAGACAACTAGTTTCGAATCGTTTCCAATCCTATTAATAAATATACTAGACTATTTTTGAATGTCAGAACATTGTAATAAACTAAATAAATAAGGCTTCTAATGATAACATCGTACTTTTGGTGATTTTTAGGCTTACATACAAAATAATGGATAAAAAGTGCCAATAATCGAATGCAAATATTAAAGATTTTATTAGCCAAACTATTGGAGTAAGTTATATAAGTTTTTCTTTTTTATGACTTAAACGCTTGATTTTTTTTGAAAAATTGGCTCAATATCGAATAATTAGACTGACGTAGTAAATGTTCCGAAGGATACATAACATAATATAAGACTGTCGTCTCAAGATCCTATACCAACACAGATTAAAAGATAAATAAACGATTTCTGTGACGAGGTATAGTTCATGGCTGCTAAGCAGACGTCTCAACTTTATTAATTTCATTAACTTATTGATTTAAATTTTATTCTACTTAGTCTAAGTTTACACAGTTAAAAATTACTAAACTTTGCCACCGCTGTCTAGGTAGTAAAGAAGAAAGAATATTTACTACAAACTCTATTACTGCATTTTTCAGACGTCAGTTTCCATTTTACATTTCAATTTACAAATGTTTACATTCGTCTCGTATTAAATAAATCAATTGTGAATAATAACAAAACATTTAAAACTCTGGTTTGATTCCCTCTTAAACTAAGTTTGCAAGCTGCTGGCGCTGGCCAGACGGATTAGTATAGGGTTTAATTTCAAGTTTTCATTCTTTTTATTTCGTAAAGACAATATTGACGGAAAGTCTCTTAGTCGCTTTTTACGACACGCATGGGATGAGATGGGGTGGTAACATATTGTATTCTTAATCTGTCACCACTCGATTTTTTTTTTATTATAAATTTCCAATTAAAAAACTTACTTAAGCTAGAGATTAATTATTGGTAGGTGTTCTTGGTATTACATAGTAATAAATTACTAAACCTATTCTAATAAAATTGCCATGAGACTAATCTGAATGAAAACTCTTTCTCTTTCTTTCTCTCTTATCAGTTTATAATTGACTGAGATAAGAGGTTCCAAACATGAAAAAAATATTCGAGTCGGATAAAAAGAAAAGCTTAGTTACAGGAATTTGATGAGGGAAAACTACAAAGTAATTATTACAAGTATGTAATAATTACTTTGTAGTGATAAGTATATTATATCTTTGTAGTCTGTGATGGCCTAATATATACTTAATTTATAATCATAAGATCATATATTATAGTTAGCTTCTTACCCGTCTGTAACGCCCCTACATTTAAAAACGATTTTTCAAATTAACTATTCAAGACCCGCGAAAAACTTCATACCTACTTACATTGTTTTACTACGGAACTCTAGAAAGATAAACTTGCCATTTAAGTCAACTTCAATGTAGTCAGTGGATTTATTCATAATAACACTCATTGTAACTCCAGCTAGATCTATCCTAAACAAAAATACTTTAAATTATGGTAATTTATAAGTTTGAATTAGTTGCCGCCAAAAAACAAAAAAATATTGACTAATAAATTGATATTCTTCCCTTTAAACTTATTGCACTACTGCAAACTTCTTGAACGCTTACGTAAAATAATGACAAATTTATACACGCTTATTTCTAAAAAACACTATTCAGTTAATAATAAGTACAAAAATAATAATCTCTACTCGTAAAAACATAAGTTTCAAAACCAGAGTAACTCATGTCACATGAGCCAAAATGGCGCCGAAAACCATAGTGACCCAAGTGATCTGGGTCACTGTGCTCTATCGCTATTACTTTAAAATTCGAAATGGCAAAACTCTTTTTTATAACGCCATCTATGATTTTATTTTAAAATTAACTTAAAATCATTTTGATTATAAACTTAGGGGTTTTAAGGGGGCATTGCCGTGCCTAACTCATAAAATCAAAAATTGTGGTCTGGGCCGCTCTGGTTCTGGTGGCCTGATTTCTTCAAGATATTATTCACGAATAGTCTCTTAGTCGGTTTTTACGACACCCATGGAATGAGATGGGGTGGTGACATATTGTATTCTTACTCCGTCACCACACGGAGATAGTGGAAGTGACTGAAGTTAATTTAGCAAGCCCACAAAATTGATATTTGGGTAAAGTAAAAAGACCAAGAGGTCATGTTTATTTTAAAATTCTAACTGAAAGACAAAGTTTCTTTTAAAATACACAAGAGTATAAAACCAACAAGTTTTTCTGCTTTAAATTATTTAGTTCACGTTGAATTATTTAAAACTGAATCATGATTTTAGGAAGGTAAATGTGTTATCAAGTTCCGATAAGGAAAAGTTGACCAAGCTAACTTAAACTTTGAACATAGAGAGAACAAATTAGTGCCGCCTACAAATAGTTGTTCAATTCTGTGTGTACTTTGTCTGGTAATTAGGTGTATGTTTGTTCGGACCCTTCAGGGCCTGGGGTCAAAGACTCTCTCTGTTAAAGGGAAAGAGCCAAAGTCTTCATAAAAAACTATTGGTAAATGGGATTGTTACCTAGAAATTTCATTGAAATTAGTTCTACATCCTGTCTTAAATAACACTATTTCAAATCTTAGTTTTCAGTGTTACTACCAAGTTAATTGACCTATTCACGTTTATTATGATTTACTTTATAGTTAAAGCCCTTGGGCCCAGACCCTATATACAAACATAGCTAATACTTTGGCCTAATTACCTATCCCTTTTCTATTTAAAAGCAATTCAAGTGCAAATGATGCAATTGTATTCTAATATTTAATTAATGACAGACATCTTTCAACATGCTTTTCAATGAAATCATCCAAAAGCATTTAGTACTAATAAGGTACTTGTAACAGGATGTGCCTCGTTTCTTAGAGCTATTAATTATAAATTAATTGATGCTAGGAAACTTTAGCTTTACGCTGATTGACTGGCGTTAATTGAATTTTCTGATAAAGCCGTCACATTCTGATTACTTTAATTTTTCCGTTATGGTTTTAAAAGAGACTGATAATAAAAAGATTGAAATTTTGTCAAACTTTGAATATACCTTATATAGTCTTGAAACTAACTATATCGGCGATGAATTGGTTACTTACCTACGGATTAAATAATATACAGGATTTGTAAATCTACCTAGATCTAACGTTTCAAATGTAACCTATTTAATGTTATTTTATGAAATTTGCTTTAATCCACAAATTATTTATTTTTATATAATTTCATGTCTGTAAAAGTCTTTGTGACACAAGGCTCTATACCTACAGCAAGAGTTAGCTTTTGAATGAAAAACCTGACATTTTGTTCTTCAAAAGAAGCATGCCAACATGTTGCAATTTCGCTAGAGCGACACAAAAAGCTAGTGTAACGCAAGTTCGGCGTGTTAATCGGTAAAGTTTATCGTATAACAAAACCTTAGGAAAATGAAACCAATTTGATACGCTATGTAATGTTCAGGCCCCTATATATGTTGGGTCACAAGCAAACTTAGTGACCGTAGTCCTTGAGTAACCATTTGGGTCACAGGGTGCATACTACTTTGTTCATTGTTCTAAAACTTGTGAGAAAATTGGTTTTTTATTCTGGGACTCTGGGATAAATTACTTTCAAAAATAAATTACAAATGTATGCTACTTTCTACCTAGTTTATTTCAACTCGTGCATTAAATATACAAACACAATTAAAACAAATCCAGTATGAAATAACGCAATCCGTTTGATTACAGCGTTTGAGTTACAGCGAAAGCAATTCTGGTACATTAATTGGAAATCAAAAGTTATATACTTAGGTATTCTGAAATAGAGTCTGGTTCCAGGAACCTCCATTGCAAAATCCAGAGCGTATTATTACTCAAATTATTTGGAAATCATCAAAGGGTTGCACTATGCATACTTCGTTAATTAAATTCTTTACAGAACAGGTACAGCATCAAAATTTAATTACCACATTTTAAACCACAGCTGATTTAAAATACTTTCCGTGCATGACGCTTTGTTTCCGTGGGAGTATGTAAACACGACTAAATTTAATGTGCTTATTTGTAATCTTTATTAATTACTTAGTTCTTCTTAGTTTGCAAAGTTATGACACTGGAAGTATGTGTCAGGAATACATATAAATAATTTTTGTGTCAGGAATACATATAAATAATTTTAAAAAAAATTTAAAAGAAACATTAATTAATTATTAAACATACTAATTAACCTTTGGACTGTTGCATATTTTATAAAAATATATTTTATAATTTAGGAAAAAAGTTTCCATGACTCGCTGTTATTTTTGAGTAATATTATTACTAATTTTAGTATTAATGATTACCCATGAAGACAGGCTTAGTTAGCCTGCTTGAAAAAGCTACACCGAAAGAATACTGGCGGATCAACCGTCACTCTATACTCGTAGGTATAATGTCAGCTCGTAATTATAAACCATTTATTATCATACCAGCTCTTAAAGGGCCCATTGCAGAGACGGGCCTGCTTTAATGACAGAGGAAAACTTGACCTACAACAACGCATTTATAATAATAGAGGATTGGTAAAGGATTTTATATCAAGTATTTATTATTTTTTGATTTTATATAGACAACATTTTTGCAAACTTTCCCTTGGCCCATGCGATTCCATAGGGTGCTATTTCATATTCAATACGTAGGTGTTACAACTCTCTCACCACACGTGCAAAAAGTCACAAACTATTTATTTTTGATATATCTACGTTGTTCTCAAAGAACACGAATGATATCGATTTTACCCTAAAGTAAAAGTAGGGTACAATTTTTCGGTTGAGCTCTTTTGGTGTTTTCTATGTTTTATATTATCACATCGTTACGCTGTTTGCAACTTCATACTTCATATTTACGAGAGTTGTTCCTATTTTTTATATTTCTCTTGTATTTTGTTACGGGTTTGGCCTCCTTTGTTTTGAATGCCACTAAAAAAGTGTTATTTTACTATATTTCGCTGTTGTTCAAATTGTACTGTTTATTTATTATGTGCTAGGTAATAGTAATGTTATCATAAGATAATAAACCCATATATTCCAAAACGTTTTCATTAAGTCCTAGCCTGGAACATAAACATTCGTACAAAACAAACATAACTACAAAAGCAAACATTCAAGTTAGTTTCCCCAAGAGCTTTGAACAGGAATTGATCCCGAAGCCCCTATGTAGCAATCATGTTCTACAACCACTACGGCATAGACCCTCAATTTCTAATTTTGAATCATAAACCTTAATGCTGTTCTTATTTAATAAGTATGCTGCTCAACCCAAACAATACAATTTCATTAAATACGAAGGTCGTGTTGACTTTTTATTCGAATTCTTAATCTGACAAGGAAGGGACGTATTAAATAAATAGGATCGCCCTAATTTTGCTATTTCTTTTCCTCTCTACAAATCACGCTTTTATATCTCAAGATTACTGGGAGGTCTCAAAACGATTTGACACCTTATATTATTAGGAAAATTGTGATGAGAACCCTAAATTAACGCTGTCAGGAGGGACAAAGTAGGGTCTAATAAACGCTTTAATTAATGACTCAGGGATGAATCCCTTTTTACTTTGGGATAGTATTTACCAAATAATATTAGGTTGTCGTGATAACTACTATTTATATTGTATAGCAGTTTTCTCATTTCCTTTGATGTATATTAACAAACATGTAATGAATTAGTTTTTGTTTATAAGAAATATTTTGTCCTTAATAATTCTGACTTACACACTAACAATTCTAGTTTAGGTATTAACATTATCAGTTTCACGTAAGGTGTCAAAACCTTAATAAGCCCTTAACAGAGGCCTCGTTCAGAGACATCGAGCATTGCTTGTGATACTTGCGGAATGACAATGATCAGGTTCTGGCCTGTCGGTCGCTTGCGATTTCAAACCAAAGCATCCTGCGTGATTTTTTTAGAGAAGGCTTTACACAATTTAAAAAAAGTAAATTTAACTAAACGAATTTTCTTGCAATCGTCGAATTATCTTGCTAATGTACCACAGCATTAAATATAATGATATAGGTATACATTGTCTGGATTATGGGAGGTGTTAACCTTATGTAGCGGGGTTATGTAATCTCCTATGCTAAAGTACTTTTAAACAAATTTTGTGCCAATTTTATTCCAATTTTCCAAATTAGAGGATTAATTCAACCAAACCTTTGATCCACATCCCAAATTAACACCCTGATCCTTATTTTCTTCACAGATTAATTTGAACAAACATTGGGTCCAAGGGTGTGACTGTGGCGTGAAATATTTGTATAAGTATACACTCTCCAATTCTAATTGAAAACAAGCAGACGCTTTGGGGTTCAACAATGTTTTGTTTGCTTACTCCATTCCATTCCTTACTCCCTTTGGTATGTAATTATTTTTACCAAGAACCTTTATGTTATAGAGTTGAACAAACACAACATCAGATGGTTTTCGTAATTGAAAGTCTGGTTAGGGATGAATGAAGTGTTAGTAAAAGAAATGTCGATTGCGTACGGAGATGTTCAAAATAGGATATTAAAGGAAAATAGAGTAACAATGTCGCATATACTCGTATTACGCACAACTTTAATTTCTCATGTTATTAAACCAGCTTCTCTTAATATACAAGAGACCAGTGTTTGTAAAACCCTTAGACTTCATATTTACGAGATAAGTTCCTACTTTTTATATTTTTCTTCTATGTGATTAATTTAATTCTAATTACAGAAATAAAAGAATAAAAATACTAAATTCAAATAGGTTTGGTAATAAATTAAGTGGCCATATGATGGCCATTATTCATTGCGGATAAGTTGGATTACGTCGTTTCCATTACCACAAATAAATTTTCCGAAAAATATGCTAGATTCAAGAGAAACGTTATTTTAATTTTACGCTTCAATCGTTCAAGTATTTTATTTAAATTGCGATATTATTTCCGTCCATTTTGGTTCTGTTTTTGCTGTAATGTTGATTCTTTTATATCATTACGTAGTCCCTATTTAAATTGCTAGGTATTTTTTGCCTTAATTGGTCAATTCAGCGATTATGATGTGCTGAGTATGGCTTACAATTTTATTTACGTCGAAAACTCTTATACTTAATGCGACCACACGGGCCTTTATAATATTGTATTTAAAGTACCTACAAATTGGTATCAATCTTTAGCCTATTCTTCTCAACGTCTTCTGTATATAGAACAGAACGTATTTTGTTCTAGTTTTGGGCAAAATATAATAAGATTATAACTTTTGCTACAAAAACTTATCGATAAACAATGTTATTGTCAAAGAAAAACAATTTTGTTCTGTAATGTTATAGTTATTGCCCATTGTCGCCGTCTAAGCTTTGTGATAGTCAAGTTTTATTTACGAATGTTTAGCCCTGTATTTTGCTTATTATTATAGCCCATTATTGTCTCAATAGGGACTGATGTCTATCACTTTGACTTTACCTATGACGCCACCCTGGCCAGACGGTGCCAGGAGCTTTTGTTGCTTTTATGTATTTTACCTATTTTCGTTCTGAATCAGAATCTGTAGTCCCTTAGTTGGCTTTAACACCTATTAGATAAAAAAGTCTAAAGTAGTTACATAATATTTATTCTTACTCCGTCACCACAGAAATAATTTATGTACTACTTATCTTTAGTTTAGTTTGACTGTTTTCTTCATAACTGACTATTTCCACTTACCATCAGGTACGTCGCTAAGTAGCTCATTTATACCGTAAGCTAATAAGCATAAGAAGAATTTTCCAACCGTCTCTTAACTTGAAAATGATGATTTAAATAATGAAACGCACATATACAGACAGTACGATTTCGCTCTCCAAGGAATGATAAACAGTGTTTAAAACATGGCTCCTTTAGATTACTAAGTACATACATAATTCAAGACTTTCGCTTAAATTATGTATAACATTATCATACAAATTAACAGATTCGTGTCCACTGGATTAAAGCAAAGAAACTTTTATTAAGATGGGATGTTTTAGACTTAGAGAAGGGCGTTTTAGAACTGAATGTCTAGTAGAATAATATTGTTTCTATTTTGTGTTTAAGTACCTATTATTATAACAATAGATTAAAACAAATATCAAACAGTTTTTGTTATTGGTTCTTAAAGATTTTTTAATAAAGCAATAATAAAAAAAACAAAGATAACACTCGCGAAAAAGTTCAGGGATTCTATGTCTATGTCAAACAATTAATTAATTATAGATTAATCTTCAAGTACATAAGAGTACACTCAGATTATTCTTTCTCTAGCTATCAGATCTTTCAAAAGTTACCCAAATTGATGGTAACTTGTAATAGAGTCACATTAAAATATTGTACATTTTAAATTATTTTTGATTGTTATAAAGGAATAAGTAGAATACATACGTTATTTTTCTGTTTTGTTAATTTTAAAAAAATAATATTAATATACATTTGCTATGGCCATTTGGTTCACTTTGAGAGTTTAATTTAAAATCTTGATCAGCTGCTTTATCATTTCTTTTAAAGTTTTTAAAGAAGATAATTCCTTGACTGTCTTGACTTAACACCTGTTGCAGTACACATTATATGATCAGGTAAGATAGAGGACGTGACGGGGCTGGAGTGGAAAATAAGTGAAAGTATTTGAAGGGTGGCTAATCATCTACGAAAAATGGTAGTAGTTTATCAATTACATTTGTTTTATGTTCATAAGTATTACTACATAGGCTAAGTTTATTTATCGTTATTTACGATACGAATAAAATAAAGTTATAATAGTAGTTATTCATGACTTAATTATTTAAACGAAAAGCGTGGCTGATTCATCAGTATACAGTTCAAATAGACAAACACCTACCTACATGTTGGTGAAATTACATCAAAAGCTAATATATCAACGCAGTAGTAATTTTACTTTAATAATTGAATGAAACCAAAGTACTCGTGCCCACTTTGTTAGTTAGTAATGCATGGCAATTAGTAGAGTAATGATTAGAACAGTGCGTACTAACTATATGATTAACTTAATAATTGAAAGTGTATGAAATGTGTACCCAGTAAATTAGTACATTCAAACCATGTAATTTAGTTTAAAGGTATATTTCATATCATTATTTCGATTAATTGTACCATGAATTGATAATATTATTAGGTGGAAGATCCCTTTGTACCATATCGATGAGCAATCATTTGCACACTACTAACTTATATAGAAGAACTGTGTTTAGGTAGAAGATTAGAGTAGCTTCAGCAATAGGTCGTCTAGGTCGACACCAAGACCATGCCATTATCAGAGTTGAACAAAATTTTGTGCAATTTTTGCTAAACAATTATTATTAAACTCTTTGGGATGTGAACTTTTTGAATAATAATACTTTTTAACTTTGTATAAATAAAAAAACCTAATACTTTACAAGTAGTTTAGACTTATTTCGCAGTGGACGATTTTTTGTTATCAAAATGATTCACATCCACTTTACACGAAAAAATAACAGTCCGTCGTATGGTTAAGCTGCAGGACTAATAATAGAAGTGGGCTAAAATGAGTTGCGACAGTCCTTTGTCCTCTATACAGTATTCACGAGGCGTATCTCTATTTTTCATGTTAATATTCGGTACGTGGACAATTCAAGAAAAAGCTAAAGGATAGCCCTCCCAGTTTTTGTTAGAAATTTTATTAATATAGTTTGTTTGTTTATCTGTTGTTATTTATTTAAGTACGCCATTTTGTATTATTTATTTATAAAACAATATAAAATTTCGCTTTTGCAAAAGTATATTTTTAGACGGGGTTAAATTGTTTTTATGGTATTTTGGTATTGATCGACTGTTGTATTTTGTTTTATTATGCCCAAAGTAAAAAAATGGACTAAAATTTTTAAATGTTTGAATATTGTATAGGAATTGTTTTATTAGTTTTATAAGATTGATTGAAATAAACTAGGTAAATGGGGTTATTCCCGCGTGCAGATCCTTTAAGAAAAACTGGAATGACATTTGAAGATGTGAAAAGACTTTTTAAATCTAGCATAATTGTGGCCTAGGTAACCTGTTTTATTGGAACCCACTTACACGTATCCCTAAAGCTAAAGCAACATAGTCAGTCCAATTTAAAAATAAAGTCAAAAATATGAGCACACATTTCATAAAAATGATTTATTAAGGTTGGAAAATTTGACAGTGTATAACAAGTATATTTGTACAATGGGTGATCTAGTCTAGAAGGTTTGCTTAAAAAAATACTAATCTGTTGGTTGTCGGTGTCGTTGTATTTTAACCCAAGCTCGTTCATAGGCCTGTGCTAAATATTTAATTAAAACCTCACCTTGATTCAATTTGTGAGAATTTATGGTAGGGCTTTATGCTTTAGTATTACATCAGCGATAGTCAGCTATTATTAGTATGGTATCTAAGAATATTGGTATAGACGTTCTGTGAGTGTGTAGGGATAAATGGAACAGGAGATTGTTCGTAGATTAATATCTAGCCTTCGTTTTCTAGATAATTCTAGAAGACGAAGGCTTCAGATAATATACATGATACACTATACTAATTTGCCAATGCAGTTAGTAGACCTAGGTCTGGAACCTAAAATGTAAAATCAACATATTCTATTTAGCTGCATGTCAACTAAAAACGCCTACTAAATGGTATCATGCTTTCTTGTACTCTCGCATAAATGTAAATGTACAGCGCAACTTTTACCAGTCAAAACTCCTGAGGGGTTGGAAGGCTCATTGTTGACTCTTTGTCCAATTAAGTGTCGCCGTAAATTCCTCCTTTATGTCAGTTATTTTGATTGCTGTGTGCTTTTAACATTGCTGTTTTGACTGATGTGAGGTCATTGGTAATTTAATTCATATGGAACAAATTGTAACCGTATCACAGAAAACTGCTGTTTTTTTGGCGTACTGAGTCCCAACACAAAACGGAAAGGTCTTACGATTTCACTATACAGTTCTCCCATATAAGATGTTATTAACTATGCCTTCAAGAACATACTTTAGCCAGAGTGAGAAAAAATGGTCGTCTTTAGAGTGGCCCTTTATAGTTTTTTGTAAGCTTCGGCAACAGCTGCCTTACATTTATCTTATCACACATAAAGGGAATATGACACGCCAGTGTATACTCTAAGTAGATGATGCTCTTGAAGAATTCTGTAACGATTTTGTTGAAACATTCAAGTCTTTGGAAGGCTTTTCAAATTGTGTAAAAATAGATACTTAGATTTAAATCACATGTTTTGTGTGTCACTGCAAATTGGAAATTTTGTCTAGTACCAAATTGGAAATTATAAATGTCACTGCTCTTTTTTATCCCGTGGGTGTTGTAACAGGTATTTCAACAGCTACGAAATCACTGCTCTAAAAGAAAACGTGTAGTTTAGGTAGACTTACATTACAAAAGGAGGTCTGTTTTAACATTGTGACATTTTTATTGGCTAGAAAGAATTTTGTTGTTCTTATATAAAGTTTCAGACTTTTTCTTGTTAACAGACATATTTGGATGTGAAGAAATCTAAGCTAAACTTATCCTATTCTTGTTCTATTATTTTCTTACAAAATAGTGTCACAATTAACACGTTTAAAGTTAATAAAAGTGGCAGACGAGTAGATTGCTCGTCTCGTTAGGTAACTAGACTTATAAACAATACCTACACACCTACGCAGATAAACACAACCTTTTAATTTAATTATATTATTTTTCACTTTAAATAGACCTACGTTAAAAATATATCAAAATGCTAGAAATACAATAAAAAGTGCTGGAAATAGAAAAAGGCACTTTTTGAATTTCAACACATTCCTATAACAGCTTCAAGATAGTAGGATAGTAGGTAGTATGCTTCGTAACTTTTTTATAATTGACAAACTGGGGCTTAAATTTAGTACCCTTAGTACTCCAGTAAAATAAGCATTCAACCTCGGAATGGAAGCGAATAAGCTGTAAATTTGCATAAACCTTTGTTTTGGTGTACTAATGACTGGTAGAAAAGTCTCATATGATCACGTGTCTGCGTCATAAGTTATTCAAGGTCAAAGGTCACGAAAATCAGTTTTTTCCCATTATCTCGTTTTCTATGGGAAATACGCATTTAACGTCAATATAAATATTGTAGATCATAAAACTGTCTACAAAAAATGTCTGAACACTTTTCTCCCAGAAAGCATCGCTTTCAAGATATCGTGACTTTAGAGCGCAGGAAAGTCGTATTTTCGACTATATGCACACACTAGCTTTTTCCCGTGATTTCGCTCGCGTTTATAAATATTATGAAAAATAAGGCTTATTTCAATATATAGTAGCATATGCATGCTTGGTCTCAGCCTAATCGGTTTGAAATTGACAAAGTTACATACAAACTTCCATCCCCTATCTTATCCCTTTAGGGGTAGAATTTATCAAAATCCTTTCTTAGCGGATGCCTACGTTATATCATCTACCTGCATGACAAATTTCAGCCAGATCTGTCCAGTGGTTTGGGCTGTGCGTTGATAGATAACTATGTCGGTCACCTTTGAGTTTTATAGAAATAGAAGATTTCCGCACCGCCTCTGATCAACGCACAGCCTAAACCACTGGACAAATCTGGCTGAATTTTGGTATGCAGGTAGATGATATAATGTAGGCTTCCGCTAAGAAAGGATTTTGATAAATTCTACCCCTAAAGGGATAATATAGGGGATGGAAGTTTGTATGTAACTTTGTCAATTTCAAACCGATTAGGCTGAGACCAAGCATGCATATGCTACTATATATTGAAATAAGCCTTATTTTTCATAATATTTATAAACGCGAGCGAAATCACGGGAAAAAGCTAGAGTGTGCATATAGTCGAAAATACGACTTTCCTGCGCTCTAAAGTCACGATATCTTGAAAGCGATGCTTTCTAGGAGAAAAGTGTTCAGACATTTTTTGTAGACAGTTTTATGATCTACAATATTTATATTGACGTTAAATGCGTATTTCCCATAGAAAACGAGATAATGGGAAAAAACTGATTTTCGTTTCCCTTGACCTTGAATAACTTATGACGCAGACACGTGATCATATGAGACTTTTCTACCAGTCATTAGTACACTAAAACAAAGGTTTATGCAAATTTACAGCTTATTCGCTTCCATTCCGAGGTTTGCCCCTAATTAAGCCTTATTTGACTGTACTATAGCCCGAGTTTGTAATTACTGTGACCACTCTGCCAAAAGTGATGCCGACGGTAAATAAGAATTAATTATTAGTTATGTATGCAGCTGCCAAGGTTATTGTTAAGTGATTACATTTTGTCTTCTGCTATTAACGAAACAACTAAACGGACATTTATATTTAAACAGCGTGATATTATTTCCTTTTATTACTTTCGATAAACAGCTGATATAAAATTTAAATTGTAACTAAGTAAATAGAAAACTATAAAAAAGCAATAGAACTATTTACTACTTTTTTATAGTTATATAGTATTAATAGAATGGCTCAAATTTAGAATTCATTGTAAATGTTTAATTTGAATAATATATAATTATTACAACATACTTTTATAATTTCATTAATTTTACATCTGCTCTTATAATTAATTAATTAATATTATCCGTGGGAAAATATACTATATGTGGTTGTGTACGAAGCCCGGATGTAACCAACCATGAACCGGGTCGCGGGAAAATAAATATATTTTGTCGCTATCCTCGTGGATTAGATACGACGTGATAAGGTATGACTTTTTACTCCAAACAAATTTATTTAGAAAATAGAGCATAAATATATTGAACTTTATAAGATACAGATTTTGATAACGAAACATTTTAATATACCTACCAACCCACTAACGAAATCAGCTTTATTATAAATATAAAATATTTTATTTGAACCATAAGTTTTGTTTGTCCAAAAATGAATATTTTGTGCTTAAAATCTATAGTAAACCTGTTGTTTAAATAATAACTTATTATAAAAATATCTAAAATGTTGTGCAATGTCAAACGTGCTTTAAAACCACTCTTGTTGCTGTGCTACAATTTTTTGGAAATGCAAAAATGTGAAGTATAATATTGTGATAGTCCAATCAAAAAGATTCGTCTTTAAAAGAAAGGCAAATCCCTTTTGTGAAACTTAAAAAAGTAAGCTAAAACCAAGCGCACCTCCAACCATTCCCCAAAATAAACTCACTCGCGAAATTATTCCCAACGCTTTGTATCAAAACTTCCACGAAATTCATTTGTGTATTTATTTCTCTGCCAAACGTCTCGAAGCCTTCAGCAACCCAGTAGTCATGGATTGTGGAGGCTAGAAGCCAACCTCCAGACTCTCCAACAATTGAATGGAAAGCTGAGTTCTCGTAAAGGATCACGGCACGACCCCATTCAAATCTGTTGATAAAATGTTAAAACTAGATACAGCCGCCATCTATCTTTGAGTAGCAAAACCGAAATATATTTATATAAAAGCGCCACCTATGAACTTTTCTTAGAACTATTACATCAAGTCTTTCACTTACCACTTTAATTGTACGACAGAGCTGTATTAAATACTATGCACTTACTTGTATATTTGTAACCAAGATAAAATTTCAAATTTTCAGTAACATTCAAGCCGGCGTCTGATGTGGTATCCCATGGTGTGTAGATAATATCTTCTTTCTTCAAAAAATTGGCGAAAGATTTCATCATTAGATGGCAGGTTGACTTGCCGGCAACGTGAACTTGCGCCTCTGGTTCACTGATGAGCAGCAGTTGTCGCCATTCGAAGCTAGATGGCGTGAAAATAAATATGTGTTAGAAAGCCAAACTGCAAACGTGCTTAGTGGGAACATCACAACTCACTCAAACAAAAACATGGGATAATAGTATCAGATAAAAACATTACTCATTATTTAACAACGAGTTTAATATTACTTTTTAGTCTTTACATAACATTTTAACAAGTTAACTATGAAAAAATTTCGAGGATATCTGACAGTAAAAATAAACATATTTTTATTATATTTTATTAGATGACTAAGTAAACCTTCTTTTGCTATATGAAACATGTTATTTGATATTGTTTGCTTGATTTTATTTCACAAAAATTGTTTTTTGTAAGAAATAAACATTATTATAAAATAAATAATTTTAAAAGACAAAACATACAAAAACATTATTAGACGCAACACAGCACTCTAAAAACTCCTCCAAATAATACTTTGAATGACCATAAGAGACCATGCTTTGTATTTTGTGTGCTGACAGACAAAAACACAATAATTTCACTACCAACCCAAAATTGATGATAATGAAAGTTTTGACGAATAATTATCAATATCTTCGCAACAGATGGAAAACTTGTTACCAAGTTATAACATACTAGCTGACCCGTGCCCACTTCGTTGGGCGGCGAAAAAAACGCGTCCTTTTTTTAAACATATTTCGTTACTGCTCCACTACTATTCGGTTTGGCGGGCGATGTACCAAACACCCTGTATATTTCTTACATAATTTCTCTTATTTTAATTCTTTACTTTCGGTTAAAGTACATTTTAATGATACCATCATCTTGTAAAATGCACTCACACTTCCACTCATTCACACACACACACACACAATACTTCATACATTCATATTATGCAGTAAAAACATATATAGTGTTACATTAAATATGCCGTGGTATTACTTAATTTATACATATACATAATATGACCGAAACAAATTTTACATAAGAAACTAATTTATTCTGTGATAATATTTTCTAGTAGGTTTTATAAAACTAAAATAAACCTAACTAATTATCACCCAAAGTAACTAATCAAAATCATAAACTTGCTTAAGTCCGCAGTTACTGTAGCTTTCTCCGACTACTTGTTTTATTTGAGCACTGTGTGGGTATATATAAAATAAGTTTTGCATTTACCCACGCAATGTTTCTTTTATTTAGTACATGCCATTTTGTTTTTGTGAGTGTGGCTTAACTATGATAGACTTTATAAATAAATTTGTGTTGTGTATGTGAACGTAATTATTATTTAGTGTACTTATAGTATTATGTGTAGTGAACAGAACTGTGTCACATGAAGAAAACTGGCGTCTGAGATACAGGCTAGGCCTAGTTCAGACGCCAGCATCCATAGAAACAAAATGTACGAAATTGTAAGTGCTTTGTATTTATGTTAACTTTACTAAGTTAAGTACCGTATTGTAACGTACTATTGTGTTGTGCAAAATAAACAATTTTTATTTTATTTTATTTTATTAGTCATAAGCGTGATACTATATTTTATAGCCTATGACACTCCCGGATAAATGGACTATTCAACATAGAAATAATTTTTAAAATCGGTTCAGTAGATTCTGTGATTACCCCCTACAACGTCACAAACACACAAACTTTACCTCTTTAGAATATTAGTATAGATACTCATAACATGGTCCTAGTGGGCTTATATTGTTACAAAAGAAAGCTTGTGCTTTATACATGCTTGGGACATAAAAGATTTGTTAAATACGTAACAAGCTTGTAATTAGCAATAGACAACAACCATATTTATTAATGTACAATAGTATTATTAGACTGTAAGCTTTCTGTAAAATATATAAATAAGACTAATAATAATAGATCTCAAAAGATTGTAGACTGTTTTAATTTTTCGTAGGATTAGCGGCCCTCAAATTGTCATCCTTGAAAGGCGCCTTTACTTATCAATTTCTTGTTATACAGAAAAAAAGTCGACAACCTTTTCTTATTTATTATTATTTATTAAAAAATATAAAGTACAAGGGTATGCCTCATAAAGTGGTTTTCTATTAGTCAACCTGAGAGAGAGAGAAGAGAAATTAAATAGACATTAATTAGATGTATTAAAGAGCACTGTACTGTACAGTTACCTTTGTCCTAGCTTGTTAACTAAGAAGGTTCCTCAAACCTTTCAAAGTTATATAAAATTAATTACCTATAATATTTTTAATTTAAAACATTTGTTAAAATGTAAAGAAAATGCTGGAAATAAAATGACTTGGAAAATGAAATATTTCAAAATTCAGGTTACAGTTATCGTAATTAAATATTTCTTTGGTTTATGCAAGACATTCAAGTATTTCAAACTTAATAACGTAATTAAACAGTTGGTTTTCGTGTCTCGGTCTTCTTTACAATAACATAAATACATTCAAACAAGCAAACAGGCCCTTTATTCACCGCACATGTTTTACAATTTGACATTTGTAATCCCAGCCTATATCACAACAACCCTTACCAAACGAACCAGCTAATTTGATACGTCATAATTAAGTTGGCTACATTATCGGTAATTATATTTCAGGGTTCCAAGAACCCAGTAACATAACTACATTATAATATTGTCCAAGGTTCATTAATCAAATGCAAATTGTATTATCTCCGACCCGAAACTAATTGTTTGTTGGGATTCAAGTAATGTGGGTATTCATCCCATGTACAGAGAGAATAAACCCGCTGTCAATTTACTGGTAAGAGTGTGATAGTCCTAATTGTTCAGTGAAGTAGGAAAGTTATTCAGGCACACAGGCACTGTTACGCTTGGTCGAAGACATACTCTATATGTATCTTTAAATTCAATCTTAAATCTCTTTCTTTAAAGATTTACGTTATTGGCTATGTGATCTTAATGTGATCAAACTTTGCATTTGAAATAAATACTTTTTGTAAGCTTGTTATATTTAAACAGATCTTATAATCTTGTTCATTATCTTGAAGTTATATAAATAAAGTTAAGTAAGCGTTTTCGGTTTCATTTAGTTTCAGGAGGTTTGTAAGTTTCAAAACAATTAAGTACGTAACATAGACATAACTTACTTAATTTCTTACGACATTTGCAAACTTAACTTCAAACTTAAAACAGTCTTAAAATTTTCTTCTAAGACAGACGTGATGTCAATTCAAATAATATGCTATTTTTCTGATGTCAGTATTCTACAGTGTCATTATTATTAATACAGTATTCATGTTGTCTACCGGCGGCGCGGCGTTTTAAATCAATTTTATAAATTGCAGGAATTGACAGAAAAAGGAGTTGTATTGATACATTGATTTATTGTCTGAAAAGCCTTTGTAGTGGAAGTGATGCCAGTTATACCAATTGAATTTTATCCCAGTTTTGAATCATGTTATATGGCTTATCATTGTAGGTTGCCTTTTTCGCTACCATAAACCTGGGTTTCATTTTAAAGCCCCTAGTGATTCCTTTGCCCACTCAGCCTTTCTGCGTCCGGCGGTTTCCTCCCGAAGGATAACTGCCTCTCAAAAGGAGACATGTAGTTATTTTCCATTTACATTGGACTACTATGGCCATATCAATCCGAAAATCTTAACTATTTTGTGAGTAACAAAGTAACTTGCCAGTGACAGACAAAGCATGCCAAACAGTTATTTCAAGTAAATGTTTCCCTTTTTCTATATTATGTTATTGTTTATAATAAAATAAATACAAAGTAATAATAGAAAACACGGAAACCTTTACTATTCAAGTGCTACGCTTACAGGCTGAGTGCTTTATTAAATAAATATAGATAAACTGATAAGTATGAAAGCTTCCCAGCGCTTATTATTTTTGGCCACTTTGAGTGACAACTATTTAGATACGGTTATGAATTTTGTTCTATTTATAGCTGGAATTAGTTTATTTGCTGTTGTTTAATATAAATATCTATTGTATTAGGTGTACCGGAAAATCCAGGACGGGCAAACGCCTTACAAGTTAGACCGACGTTCTGGTGAAGGTTGCGGGCTACCGATGAGAAAAACACAAGACAGAGGAAGGTAAAAGTTACAGTTCTGGTAATGGCCAGGTGAATAAATATAATAAATACTTATGTAGTACTACTGCATATTTATCTATCTTCTTGTTTTGGAGAGATACGAGTAAATAGCAGTGCATAGTTTTTCCTTAGCAGGCTTTTGCGATACCCATTAGATGAGATAGTATGGTGATAAAATACAATTGGAATTATTTTTGAGGGGAGGTTTTCCAATTTGAAAACCAAGGAAAGAGGTTAAGGTTAAGTAAATTTAAAATTAGAGAATCCTAATAATTTGAATTCAAATTGATATTAATTTTAAAATAGTGATTTACTGAATGATTATCGTCCAAGCTATTAGAATTACGTTTAACATAGTAGATTTACTTTGGAGTTGGTTTTTTAATTGTAAAATTATTACAAACCTAATTATGCACAAAGAGAACAACAGACACACAACATTATACGTGCTAGACTTTGCAAATAAATTACAAAAGCTTTAAAAACTTATTCAGTAATTAATTATAGAAAATATACCTGACCGGGTAGGCATAGTACATAGACCTTTCACGAAGTTCTGGCTAGGTACTTGTAATTTTTTTAAATAAATTTAGTTACTTTGAATTTAAATCGCTGGACGCCACCTAAAGCGTCTTAATTGTATTAGTTTTTTACAACTGAAATTATTTTTACTATAAAGGCGCTCCCTCACCGGAGAGCATTCGCGTCCAATGTAACGTTATGCCCGATTTACACATCGACAAGTACAGTGGCGAGTTAGGTAGTATTTTAAGATTAAGTTGATTTAAATAGATCTCTATCCTATTTTTTGACGAGTTAAGTACGAAGTAGCCCTCTCTCTCGCGTCTCGCCAACTTAACTTGCCATAAAATAGGATGGAGATCTTTTTATATCAACATAATCAGCAACTTACTACTTAACTCGCTACTGTACTTGTCGATGTGTAAATCGGGCTTTAGAGAGTCGAGCATTAAAACAGTGAGGGAGGAGAACTGAACATTACAGTTCACAAACTGTTTTCATCAGTAAAGGAGGAGAACCGAACGTTTAAATGCGCACCTTGTAATGTAACACTAAAACAGAATTGTGTTTTAGTGTTACATTACAAGGTGCGCATTTAAACGTTCGAAATTGCTTACACATTTTTAAAATGACTGATAAATTAGAACATTATTTACGAAGATAAACATACACTGGGCCGCAATGAAAACGGGTCACTTACATAAACCTTAATAACTTCCAAAATATTAGAGCTGGCTTTATGAAATAAACACTAAAATAAAGATAATTTAACAGACCTTATATGGAAGTCATAAAAATTACAGATTGTTAAGCGTATTTTGGATAAAAGTAAGTTAAATAAAAATTTACACTTTTATTAGATGTCGAAAACAGGTAAAAGTTATCAAAAATACAATTTTTACTTATTTAATACGCTGTTTTATTATCAGAAGCTGTTAATACAGCTGTCATCTGGTTTTGGATGCTTTCCATTTGGTTTTTAATTGAATTCTGAGGAAAATACACCCATTTCTCTATCACTGCTTCTTTGAGTTCACAAATAAAGATAAGAGGGAAATTTTGATATACTTCTCATCGACCTAATACGTCCCAAGCATGCTGGATTGGTTTCAAGTCTGGGTTGCGTCCTGGCTACTTCATACGTGTGATAGCGACATCTTTACGGAACTTTAACACTATTAAATATGTATGAAGACGAGCGTTGAGTTCCATAAAGGTGACTATTTCGCCGATGTTTACCAATAATGAGTCACCATACTCATTAATGATTTCATTCAAGTACCTCTCTGCAGTTAAAGTACCATTTTATATCACTACTAGCTCGGTGCGGCTTTCAGAAGAAATTCCAGCCCACACGTGTACAGTGCCTCCGACATAAGGTACTTTCTCTTCAATGTAAGCTTGGTTATACAGGTTTCCTGTACTTTTCCAGACCCTTAGCCTTCCATCCAACTTGTATAAAGTAAACCTCGACTCATCGGAAACATTTTCCTTAACTAATCAGCCATGAGTGCTATTCACGAATTTTTTATCATCACTTTATCTTGAATTTTGATGTTGTCTTTCAAGTTTACGAATATTTGCAGGTCTAGGACTGTAATTTTGCTTCATCTAGACACTGCCTCACTATACAAGGGCTTGGATTGCTTTCTCGAGCAAGTAGCAAGTGATTTTTGACTACAACAGCCGTTTAAAATCGATTTCTCAACATTCTCGACACCATGTAACGATCCTCTTGTGTTTTTGTGCACGCTGTTGGTTCTGATCTTGGTCTGCGCGCATTGAAAACAGTGTCTTCTAATGGCTGGAGTACTTTTCGAACGATTAAGAGCTATAAACTAAGAGTTCTCGCTGTATAACGACGACTACGTCATTTTTCTAGCATTTCTGGAATCTTTGCAGACTCTTCAGGGATTAGAGGCATGTTTTTATGCTAATTTGATCAGAATATCGAATTTCTGTATATAAAATGCGTCTTTTTCATAATATAACAGAAAAAAGAGTAAAAAAAAATGGTTTCGAAACTATTGTTAAAATTTAAAAATTTCGTCTTTATTTTTAATTCATGGATTTAATACAAAAATCAAAAAAAACTTGCAAGATTTTAGTTGCGGCATTATTTGTGATTAAATTATCTATCATTTAGTCTTTATTTCATAAAGCTAGCTCCAATATTTTGGAAGTTATTTAGGTTTTTGTAAGCGACCCGTTTTCATTGCGGCCCAGTGTAGATTTACATTACCGAAGCTAGTTTGGCATTATACAAAAAGGGGAAACTTAATTATAAAAATAAATTGGTTTTATTCTTTCTACGTACAAAGTAATTACTATTCAAAACACGAACTTTTTGAATAAAGGAGAAATTAAAATAATAAGAGCGAAGAAAGTCCATTCGTTCGAGTTTATTTACAAAAAAGGAATTGTTTCCTTGTAATGAAGTGTTCTTAAGATTCTTTTAATGTGTTTGAAAATGAATAAAGCACACGGCCGGCCGTTATTATTTGTTACAAGGGACATTAAACGACTTAAACATATTTTTTAATTGCAATCCTCCATATTATATTACGCATTAATTTTACTTACTTGGATGATTCATTTTGGTGATGTTCACTATTTTTTTAAGAAGTTACGAATTAAATCAATTTGTTTTAAGATTTTTGGGACAAATTTGAAAGTACACTGCGTAGGTATACGTCAGACAAAAAGATTTGAAAAGAGTCATAAAACAGAATTCGTAAAACATTACAATCTACCTGAGAATCTTCTGAGCTTGTGCCTTTTTGTAAGTACTATGATACTAAAGTTTTCCATTTTCCTTATTTGTCGCATAAAAGATAAAATATATTTTATTGCGTAACTGTGTAGGTACATGGTCTTAAAAATTATTACAGGTATCAACAGCTGTTCAGTCAAACATTGCAACATATTACATGCTCAATTACATATTCTTTTTTATAAAGAATTCATTCATATCGTAAAAAACATTATTAATTGCATTTCACGATACGTTCAAGAAAAGGTTGTACATTTCTTTTTTAGTCCATCGCCACACATGTAAACAGCATAATAATACAAAAAATTCACTTAAATAAATTTTACAATAATCACAAGAGGTGAACAAAATTTGGAAAAACTGATCGTGGTTGCCTATACAGAAGGCATAAGATCGCGTGGCCGGTTTTCAACATACATAAAGCGATTAAATTAAAATCTCATACTCCAAATTTTATACGATTATTATAATAGTAATTAATTCCTGTTATTATCGTATCGTATTTATTTTCTGTCAGACAATCTTTTATTTAAGTAAATGAAATAGCGTATTATCGGTGGCAACGGCGGAATCTGTTTGTTAATAAGAATATTATACCTAATTGGCCATAACTAGGCTATAGATATCGTGTAAAATCCCGTTATCATTTGAGTCTTAGGGCAATAATATGATTTCTCTATACCTATCTATCTCGCTTGCACTTACGGGTCTTTTATTCTTATGTAATGTCATCTATCTCTTTTCAAAGTAGTCAGACGATAACGCGCGTACTATATAGTATAAAGATAAATGAAAATATAAAATGGTGTTAGGATTATATGATAAAACTATGTTTAAGTATACCATTTTGAATTAACAACTATTTTACATTAATATGTAATTCCTTTAAGTAAGATCATAAAGTTCAACGTTTGTTTAAAGGTTGTCGCAGTAAGCGGCCTATTTAATAGTCATTGGTAACCGCTGCTTATTACAAGAGCACAACCATTCCTTATCTGCTTAAGGCCTCAAGTTTAAGCTCAGTGAATGTTCAATCATGCCTTTACCCTAAGCATAAAGCTTTTAGTCTCATTTCCATATAACTACTACGACTAAAAGAAATAACTGCTTACTTTCTTTTTAGCTTAAAAAAAATTAAGATAAACGGTAAAATCGTAACTGGATTGTAACTGGAGTGTGTATCAACACTCCTAAACTTGAGCCCGTTTCCATTGAAGAATTCATCTCATCTAAACGGCTAAACGCTAAACTAGTCAGATCTCACTGCTCAAAACACATGCATTCTAGACCTACTATTTTGAATACCCAAGATATTTTATTAAAATAGTACGCATTATCTCATTAATATTTAAATACATAAAATAATCACTAGACTCAAAAGTTTGCAAAGTACTTATCCATTACCGAATGGACAATATTAAAATATTAAACCAGGAAAAAGGTAGTTATGAATAATTAATCTCTTCATTTTCCCCAAGAAAGATACAGAAGTTTTTCTTTTGAGAAATATTTGTTTTCGCATATTAATTAATATTTTAATATAAAAATTAATTAGTAGCTTGTTTCTTGAAACTCGTTTCTTGTTAAATAATAATGTATTAAAAGATAATTTGTATTTATTCCTACAACGTTTGTTTTATATAAAATCTATAAAGTCATTCGTCTGCTGATGAACTACACGCTTAAGTGCAAAAGAAATTGGTGTCCTAAAATTAAATTAAACAATTTGAACACAAAAACTTCGTATTATTAGTAAATGAGGCCATATCATGTACATGGATTAAATGATTCCTGGTATAAATATAATACTTTATACTTTGTAATAACAGAAAATTACTTTAAAATTTCATTGCATAAAACGTGGTCCCTTAGTGTCCAATTAACCTGATTATGCCAATTAAAAAAATGTTGACTATTCGTAACTAGTAATTTAACTTAGTCTAACAATGTGGCCCGACAGATTAATACAAACAATATTTAATCGTGATAATTATATTTGTACCTTTGACCTGCCTTTCTTGTGGATAAAGCCCAAAATTATTAAGACTTGTCAAAGAAGAATGGGCGAAACGTCCCCACCCTTGTAACACTTTCATCTATACATCAAATGAAAGCCCTTGAAAAGTTAAGCATTTTATTGTATTACAGTAAATCTGTCAGTCATGGGAGATCAGAGTTATTGAGGAGAAGAAAACCTAAAAATTAAAGGGGTAATATTACATACTTTAAGCTAATGTTTACTATACAAGCACGATAGAGACAAAAACTATATTACAAGTAGAGGGACCATACATCTAAAACATCCTACATCATCCAGATAACCATGAATATCGCTTTTCAAATAAAAAACATACAGCTTTCATAAATATAAAAACTCGTACGTCATATCAGCCAATTTATGTCCACTACATAAGCCTCCTCCAAACATGGCGAGGATGGCACCATCATCCATCGGCTTCCCGCCGTCCTAACTAGGTCGTGGTGGGGGGTGTCTCTACCCTGCGCTTTCTGATAGGTGGTCGGCATTACAGAACATTTCAACTCCAACGGCTGTTGGTTCTCCTTGCTATGTCCCTTACCCACCGCCACTTTAACCGGGCAATTCTGAGCGCTATGTTCGTATGCATAGTTGGGTATATTAGAAAGATAACTGGACCTGACGCGGCAGCTACTTCCAATGTAATGGCTCTCGAAGCGGTTCTGTAATATGAGTTGGAAGTTTTCGGGGATGTGGACTGGTGTAGGTCAGAGCGTAGACTTCATCAGCCGACTTCTTTCCAGCCTAGGATTGATATTTAATGAGCCTCTCTCCATCCGGTGATCGCTACCGGTTTTCACCGAATTGATAACTGAGACATCATTAAATATATTTTTGTCGACATGATGAAGTTAATCTCATTTTTAGGGTTTACTAATGTTTTTCATAATTTTAAATGCTATAATTTCATATGCCATAATAGTATTTGCCATAATATCATTAGACATAACGCCAAATAAGCTCGACGGAGCCCCGCTTCGCGAGTCTCCTACTTTACCGTGGTTTAAAAAATAGACCTAACATAACCTATCCAAGTAAGGTTGTTCTAAGCCGGGGTGTTAACCATAATTCTGTTATGGCAAATGAATATTATGACCGAGGACGATTATGGCAAACAATATTATTACAAATGAAATTATAGAAAACAAGAGAATAACCATTTTTAGTGACACCATCAGGACTAATCCAAGTCCACTTGCGGCAGTTACGCTTCTTGAAGAAGGAGTTTATCATAAAAAGTCCCTCCTTCTCCATGAAGTCCGCAAGCATTTGGCCCCGTGGATTTCTTTGTCCATATCCAAAGAACCTCACTCTCCACTCATTTCCACTTCTAGGGCCCAACTTCGCAGAGGCTTCTAGGGCACTCCCGATCTTCACCACGTTGTTCACGAGAGATTTGTGGATGTAAAACCAGACACCTCCCTGGGACTGTTGCTCGCCCTCCCGGAAATAGAGCAGGTAACCAGACTTAAGGGTTATCGAGTCCTCCCCTGTCTTCGGACTTCAGATAAGCCGACAATGTCCCACCGTAACCTGCTCAATTCTTCCTCCAGTTCTACGACCTTCTCTTTGGTCCGCAGTGTGCGCGTTGTATGTTACCGAGGCCAAAGGTAGGTTGTGTTGGTAGTCTGACCACCTCCGGAGATTCTTCGCACCCCCTACTCCGCCGTTCCACGGCCGCTACCTTGACCAGGAATAGCGGAGCGACCGGGGACTAGGGGCCGTTTATATTGGTGTGTTATCATTTTCATTTTGGTGGGTTATTTGGCCTACTTTACCACGCTGGCCAGACGGGTTGGTAAAGGGTTTATTTCGAATATTCCTTCTCTAGCAGTGATAACATAAGCGTAAGGATTCCCTTAGTCGGCTTTTACAACACCCGCGGGACGAAAGGGGATGGTGACATCATGTATTCTTAGTCCGTCGCCATACGGACATTAAACTTCTCGCCCCTAAAAAGGCACCCGGTTCAGAAAAAATAACAAATACAGTCATCAATTTATTCCCCGAACGTCTCTTGATCCTTAACAGACATGCATCTTCAATGTCGCAATATCAATTGTTCTTCCCACATCAGTGGTAAGACGCCGTGGTTATCGGAATACTGAAACCCGACAAAAGAAGTCCGAACCGGCTGGTTATCGACCTATTAGTCTGAGTCGAGCCGTTGCCGAGCCTGAGGAACATACATTCTGTCGTTTACTATTTCTGCAATGGTTGCTGCATAAAGAACATTTCTTAAGTGGATCTCTAAATGTTTTGTTTAGCAAGGCTAGCTATCCAAAAGTCAGGAAAATGCAGTGGATGATTTTCTGGATGATGTAGGATGATCTAGATCTATGGTCCGTCTACTAGTAAGATAGCCTTTGACTTTATCGTGCTTATATAGTAAATATTAACATAAAGTATGTAATATTATCGTTTATTATTTTTATTCTCTTATCCTCAATAACTCTGTTCTCCCATGACTGACAGATTAGTTTCATACAATAAAATGCTTCACTTTTCAAGTACTTTCATTTGATGTATAAATATAAGTGTTACAAGGGTGGGGACGGCTTCCATACAAAAATGCCCATTCTTCTTTTGTGCTTTACTTGGCAGAACCTAAAAATAAACTAATCCTGCTTAGAGTTAACAATTACCATTGTGTGTTTGACAAGTTAAATCTAAATACCAACTGTTATTAGAATATTATTATTGCTTCTTATGTTTTAAAAGATTTACGCTTTTCCATTAAAATTACTGAAAAGTACAGCGTTTTTTTACGCGTCGAAAATGTATAAAAGGTAAAAAAGTCCTTTTTATTTTTCCACATTTCACCTAAACCGCACCATCTGTGATCATGGGTGGACTTTTCTTGGGTCAGTATTGTTCTTATTTCGCGTATCATCAAAAGTGTTCCTACTTTTTATCTCAAAGTTGATTAAGTGTGTACTGTCAATCATCATCTCATTCAAAAGTCATCCAATGCTGGACTTAGGCCTTCTTCAAACGCCTCTACCTTCTGTCCTGTACCTTCATCATCCATCGATTGCCCGCAACCTTCACCAGTTTGTCGGTCCACCTACAAACATTCACAACGTTTTGAGACTCCCATCCTGTTACTACAAGCTTTTACTTCTTGAGACTACCTCATTCGACTATTGCCACTTAAATAACATGATATTAGAATAACATGATACAATCCGAAAAGAAGAAAGACAATGGAAAAATTTTTTCTAGTTATACCTAAGCTTTATAGGTAAAAATATATGTAATTTAACATAATACAATGTTTTACCTACACTGTAACATAAGTGAAAATTCTCTCCATCTACTTTGAGTATTTCCGCTGCATAATAATAAAATAACTCCGTACTACATAAATTCCTGGGATGGATACTAAGGTATTCTTATCAAAATATTATAATAATATACTCTCGCATCTTACTTGAAACATATTGTTTAACCAAATAACATTGTATAATGTTATATATCAAAAGAATAATGTAATGTACATATACTATGTTATTTCTTTTAAAAAAAACACAAGACACAGAAATACAAAGTGTAAGCGCGAATCTTTGTAATAGTCTCAAAAATCATTTATTCAAAAGATTTACTTACAAAGAAATGTAAATGAAACAAGACTTCGGCAAAAGGCAAATAGTCCGTATGCTTTAATGTTATGTGTTTCTTTTATTTGAAAAGAATTTAAAAGTTCTAAGTATGTATGTAGTTCAGAAATAATAAATGAATTGAATATTTCTCACACATTCACACAACGCCATCTAGCCCCAAACTAAGCAAAGCTTGTACTATGGATACTAGACAACGGATAAACATACTGAAATACTTTTTTTTTGTAAATACATACATAATATACATAGAAAACACCCAGACCAATAAAAATAAATAAAAATAAAAATTAGTTTATTGCCATAAAAGAACAATGCTCAAAACGTCCCCAGCTTGTAGCACTTTAAAACCTATGTTAATTGAAAGGCCTTAGTATTTTGATCATTTTATTGTATGACAGCAAATCTCAAATGTGTATCCGAAAAAAGTTATATCGCCTTAAAGAAACCGAAATCAGTCACAATTATGTTGCTGTTTATTGTACTTTTTCGAAATTATAGCCAATAAAATACATAATTAACAGTGTAGAATATAAGAAAAATATAAAAGATTATTTATTTATTTATTATTACGCGCCGTATATGCCCAATGACCCGATTTTTTCTTTTTTGTGGGCACGAGTAAGCAGTTTGTCTCTTGGGACATTTACTACTTTACGCTGGGTGTGGGGTGGATGGCCCTCACATTTAAGTGTCATGCCTCAGGGGCACCCCCTGTGGGGCACGAACCTCGGCCTGGACCGTCACCGACTAACAGGATGTGCGGAAGGCACGCTCTCTAGGAGCAAACGCGGCGCGTATTCCTGCCTTGGCGGCGAGGACGGAACCGCGGACGTGTTGTTGTGGCTTCGCGAGCCGTATGAGCTCTACATTGAGCGATTGCGATCATATCACCGGGCTCTTCGAGAGCATGTCTAGGTCTTCTAATTTTGGATATTCTAGATGGTACATCCCGTACCCGGATGCCTCAACCACTAGTTGGTTGGGGTGAGTGGCAGCCATTTCAAAGTAGCGACGGGACCACGGGAACAGAGTTTCATGTGCTGATGGATGGTCGGCAACTCGAAGTCGATGTGGAGATCCTCGTTACGCGTGAACCGCGGTGCTCCCGTCGCTTTGCGCATGAACCTTTTCTGAATTGTTTGTAACTTATGGATCCTGCTATGTGGCCTAAGGTGTGCAAATACTACGCACGCGTACGTCATGATTGGCCTAATACAAGTCTCATGTATCCTAACTTAGAAGGAGTAAGTGCAGCCGTCTCATCACAAACGAGCCCCGCTTGCGAACCATGTTTAGGTTGGGACGGAGTGAGATTTAATCGTCAAGTATGACTCCAAGGTTTTTGGCTTCCCTCGCCCAAGGGTGACTTTTGGTGTCTCTGCCGAGAGAGTTTTGTAGCTCCTTTTCTTGTGAAAATTCAACGCTTGGCTCTTTTCGGGGTTGACTGTTATCCTCCATTTTTAGAACCACTCGCTGA
This sequence comes from Schrankia costaestrigalis, assembly GCA_905475405.1. Taxonomy (NCBI): domain Eukaryota; kingdom Metazoa; phylum Arthropoda; class Insecta; order Lepidoptera; family Erebidae; genus Schrankia; species Schrankia costaestrigalis. Next base: position 4,768,525 of record FR997845.1, on the reverse strand, counting down.
GGGCGTTGGACGCAGATTCACGAATGAAGAACCAAATAAATCCCATCTAGTAACAATTTGTCCGTTGGGTCATTGAGGCCATAAACGGGAGATTTAAACGTAATTTTAAAATGTTCAGGAATGTAGTATCCACTTGAACGTCAATGGGTATGATTTATCCACTGACAAAATGGCGGGACTTACGTTATATGGTATAAAAGTACCAAAAAAAAATTCGTTCTGCAACGCGCGATATTTTATAAAAACATTATTCTACCGCTTAAAATCTACGTTTAAAAAAGTCTGTGGGTCAATTGTCGATAGTTTTAGAACGGATTACACCAAAATAAACAGCTGTAAAAAATAATCTGTGGTCGCAATGTCAAACAGAAGTTTGCTTCATTTCGTATGTCCTTGTATGAAATTTACTGTTTATTTATGTGTTAAATACATTTGATTAATTAAATATTGTTGGAAGTGTAATATATTACAATTATCTAGAAAATGTGTGCTTTCTAATGGTCGTGATATTATGTTATAAAAGTTGAGTAACTTTTAAAATTTAATAAAAGAAAAGTCAAAGACTAAAACTTGGCCTTGAGTTTAACAATAATGGCGGTTTAATTACGCTTTCCTCAATAAAAGTTTATTGAAATCGTTTAATTCTAGAAGATAAACTAATAAACAATAATTAAATTTAGAAAACAAACCTACTACGTTCTTATTTTTATGTTCTTATTGTCTAAACAAAAATATGGTATTCACTACAAAACGCCGAGATGGCCGAGTCAGCTAAAAAAGGTATTTATTTCAAAAATAATTTAAAATACTTTAACCTTCAGAATTACTAATATATTTATTTTATTTTAAAAGTAATATAGTTTATTATATTTTAAAAATAAAATCATTAATTTGGGTTGCTAATTTTTATTCACAAATAATATAATTCCCGGAAAATCGCGGAAAATGTCAACAATTTTTCGCAATTTCTCAGGTTTATCAACTATTCATTGTATTTAGATATTCATAAGGTTAATGTATTTTAATTTAAGTTTATTCCCTATACTTTTACGAACACGACGATGTTTTTCATTTTCAAATTGATGCAGTAATTTTCTCGTGTTAGCCGTTTTTATCAAGACGGAAAACTCGCAGTTTTTTATAAACACATAAAAAACTGCGAGCGTTGCCACTTGAACGTTGGACTCGCGAAAGCGATTCGCGCAGTTAACGTTCAAGTGGGTATTCAAATTATTGAATGAAGAGATGAGGAAGTGTATTAACACTTCCTTATCTCTTCACAGACTACCGAATTGCTGGTGCGCTTCTCAATACATCCAGGGAGCTTTTTCATGACATTGTCTATACCACAGACTTCGTTGAACGAATTTATCGCAGAATTCACATCAACAATGACTTGGGTAACTACGTTACAGGCAGCGGGCTACGTTCAGAACATTAACTGATGAGTCCATAAATATACCGTTTCCTGAATTGTCAAACGAGGATACTATTTTGTTTAGTTTGGGGACATATCACACTTAAAACTAGCAGCTTTCTATGTTAGCGAACATTTACGTGGCGGCGTCTGCAACATAGAAGTTGGTGCAACTCCAAGCCCAATTATGAACCAATACGGTATAAACACGGCAGATTGCACTCTTTTGAGGGGTCGAATTTTATCCAAACATACTCGTAGGTCAAATGCGACCTATTACAGGTATTTGGTTTTAAATAACGCACAGGACATAAACGCCATTCAGGCATATTATTGTTCATGCTTAACTGCTATGAGAACAGTTGATGCCTGCGCGCATGTTGTCAGTATCGTGTGGTTCTTTGGTATTGGAAGGCATTTAGACAATTTCAAACCTAGATATGCTCTCGAAGAGCCCGGTGATAGGATCGCGATCGCTCAACGTAGAGCTCATACGGCTCGCGAAGCCACAACAACACGTCCGCGGTTCCGTCCTCGCCGCCAAGGCAGGAATACGCGCCGCGTTCGATCCTAGAGAGCGTGCCTTCCGCACATCCTATTAGTCGGTGACGTTCCAGGCCGAGGTTCGTGCCCCACAGGGGGTGCCCCTGAGGCATGACACTTAAATGTCTTAGGTTGAGGGCCATCCACCCCACACCCAGCGTAAAGTAGTAAATGTCCCAAGAGACAAACTACTTACTCGTGCCCACAAAAAATCGGGTTATTGGGCATATACGGCGCGTAATAATAAATAAATAAATAATTTTTATATTTTTCTTATATTCTACACTGTTAATTATGTATTTTATTGGCTATAATTTCGAAAAAGTACAATAAACAGCAACATAATTGTGACTGATTTCGGTTTCTTTAAGGCGATATAACTTTTTTCGGATACACATTTGAGCTTTGCTGTCATACAATAAAATGGAGAGATGACTAATACCTTTCGATTAACATATATCTTAAAGTGCTACAAAGTGGGGACGGTGTCCATACATTTTTGAGCATTGTTCTTTACAGAGTAGAGGTTACAGTGACCCCACACTAGGCAAGCCTGTCCTGTGGGTACCCGATACGTTTTTAAATTCACCACATACAATGCTCGGTTCACCACATACAATGCAAAAAATCATGTTCATGCACACAAAGATTTGCATTGAGCGGGAATCGAACCCGAGACCTCTGCGTAGCAGTCATGTTATATAACCACTACGCCACAGAGGTCGTCAAAGAAAGATTTTTGTATAACGACAAGATAATGGAATACGCTAGGTTTGTCGTATAGCCGACAGTTAAATTGAGTAACGACTCAAATCTAATTATCGGATAACGTAACGACGTTCTGCAGGTTATTTCATTGCGTAGGTACAGATGTACTTGCAAGCCTTAGGGATTCTTATGATCCTACTAGACCATCAGCGATGTGTACTAGTCGTGGTAGTATTTTATTCAAGAAACTGCTTATATTGTTTTAATTGTTCGTCAGCTCATGTGACACTGCTGTCACTTAAACATCATTCGTATATTTACGATAAAGTCTTAGTTAGTTAGGCAGTATTAGTGTATATCATCCCACTGCTGCTGTGCTATCCCTCTCTAAAAAGAAGACTTAGCATTGCAGTAAAGTAACCTAACTTAGTAACAAAATCAGTGGGCGTCACTTTTTCAACAAACAAGAAAAGCCTTATTGAACCTAACACTGTTAGCATAAAAAGCCTGAATAAACCTACAATATTAATATTGAAACAAATGACTGAGACCTATATCCACTAAAAGCCTTTCCATAGTCCATCTGCTTTACGTTAACCCTTTTCAAACAAAAGCTCTTTAGTCCTCTGATATAAAAATATTAACACAAGTCACTTTTCGGCAGTTTCATTGTTTTGTGTTGTGATATGACAATCCTTATAAATAATAACTCTTTAAATAATTTCAAATCATTTTAAAAAGACAACTCCCGCACCAGGTAGTTTACCCTGTGACGCGGGGAATTTAAGGTAACATGAATTTAACAGAGACAAAAAATATCCAGAGTCAGGACAATAATTTGTAGATCTCACAAACAATTTTCCTGCGTGGAAAGCAAACCCACAATCGCGTGCACAGCAGCCCGCCTTCGTGACCGCTGCGCAAATTAAAAGTAATTATAACAACAATAATTATGTCAGTTGTAGCAGCTTATTATTGTGCAACTATATTTTGGTGGTGGTGGTTTGGTGACATATTGTATTCTTACTCCGTGTGGTGACGGAGTAAGAATACAATATGTGACCACCCCTTCTCATTCCATGGGTGTCGTAAAAACCGACTAAGGGACTATCCGTGAATATTATCTTTACGATATAAAAGAAGGAAAACTTGAAATTAAACCCCATACCAATCCGTCTGGCTAGCATGGTATTAGTAGGCCAGGTATCCCTCCGTCACGGGAGGAGGCCCGTCCCTGCAGTGAGACATTAATGGGCTGTTATGATGATGATGATATTTTGGATTATTCCTAACATTTACGAATTGCGCTTTACTTATATGTAGTACCTATATTATTCAAATACTCTAAACAAAATACATATAAAATGTTAACTTTAAAACTTTCGTGTTTCATTTTATATAATTATTATTTACACGGGTATTAACACGATTTATTATTATTTGGTAAATATTAAGTAATAATTTACCTTTGAGGCTCTCGACGTTTCGGCCAGGTTACACCAGCCGTGGTCACGAGTAGACTGATGCAGCGATGTCACAACTCCGTCTCCGAGGTAGAAGATTTTCTTTCTACCCTCATTTTGCACACAACACTAGCCGTGTCCCTATTCTGATGTTTCACCGATTGCGAATCAAAGTGAGGTAATGTTTTTTGAATCACTGGATTCCATGTCGCGGATAACTTATAACCATCTTCTCGATTGAAAGTCTTATGCTTTTTGATTTCAATCGCTTCTCGTACGACTCTTGAGTAGAAGTGGCGTTCCGTAGAGAGGACTTGTGGACGATGAAATTCAATCCAGTGATTCGTGCCTGCTTGTAGTAAATGTTCCGCAAACGCTGACTTCGACACCTGGTGGTTTTTTACAGCCGCAATGAACATATTGCGGCTGTAAAAAACCACCAGGTGTCGAAGTCAGCGTTTGCGGAACATTTACTACAAGCAGGCCTGCAAAGAACATTTTGACCCTTTCAGCTATGGTCCGCCTATATAGGAACTACCGCAACTGCAATTTATTTTGTAGACACCTGGCGTTTGAAACGGCACTACATCCTTCGGCGTACCCACAAGACTGTTCACCTTTGTTCAAGGTGTGTATGGAGTACTTCTTTAAAACCGTGCCGATCTTATCAGTTACTCCTCTGATATAAGGCATGTAGGCAGGCTGTCTTCTTACCTCAGGACGTTTGCATTTTTTGTGAAACCGAGTCATCTGTCCACTTACACGGTATCCGTTCTGTTTGAGTACCTCCTGAACATGTCCCAGCTCCTGTCCAAGATGTTCAGGGTCACAGAGGTCATGAGCTCTGTTTTTTAGTGATGTCATCACGGATTGCAAGTGACGGGGGTGGTGGTGTGACGTTGCGTATAAGTATCCTACATGCCTTACATCAGAGGAGTAACTGATAAGATCGGCACGGTGTTAAAGAAGTACTCCATACACACCGTATATACACCTTGAACAAAGGTGAACAGTCTTGTGGGTACGCCGAAAGATGTGGTGCCGTTTCACACGCCAGGTGTCTACAAAATAAATTGCAGTTGCGGTAGTTCCTATATAGGCCAGACTAAGCGGACCATAGCTGAAAGGGTCAAAGAACATATTGCGGCTGTAAAAAACCACCAGGTGTCGAAGTCAGCTATTGCGGAACATTTACTACAAGCAGGCACGAAACACTGGATTGAATTTCATCGTCCACAAGTCCTCTCTACGGAACGCCACTTCTACTCAAGAGTCGTACGAGAAGCGATTGAAATCAAAAAGCATAAGACTTTCAATCGAGAAGATGGTAATAAGTTATCCGCGACATGGAATCCAGTGATTCAAAAAACATTACCTCACTTTGATTCGCAATCGGTGAAACATCAGAATAGGGACACGGTTAGTGTTGTGTGCAAAATGAGGGTAAAAAGAAAATCTTCTACCTCGGAGACGGAGTTGTGACATCGCTGCATCAGTCTACTCGTGACCACGGCTGGTGTAACCTGGCCGAAACGTCGAGAGCCTCAAAGGTAAATTATTACTTAATATTTACCAAATAATAATAAATCGTGTTAATACCCGTGTAAATAATAATTATATATAAAATGTTTTATTATTAACCAACTCCAAATAGAGAAGCAAGTTCAAAATTCTATTTTTAATGTTTATTAGGTACCTTAGAACTTAAATCTGGTATTTGACTTATAAGATCCGTATCTTATAAATTCTGTGAAAACATCAGAGTAAATAAAATTGCGTACTGTTAAGAGTCAATTTGGGTTTAGGTTTTTAAAAAATAAAATAATGAATTAGGTTTGAGACAGCCGTTCGGTTCTGATGATGGAATTAGACTGAGGTGTGAATGAATGGATCGTGAGGATATGAATGAGAAATGCTGACTGAGTAAGAAATGCTGACTGTGTATGAGAGTGTGCGTGGTATGGAATAAGGGTAACATTGTATGTCTATAACACCTCCCAGGGGTGGACTAAACATCGGGGTTTAAATTTCGATGTTTAGGAAGATAATCAATGGACTATCTTTAGACATTTCTTCTTATACTAGGAGATGGAAGGTTTTCATTTTCTTGAATATGTTTGGTGATTTTAATAGGAATGACTGGATCGGGGTTTGAAGTTGTGTCTGGTGAAGGATTAACTGGGACTGACTTGAATAAAGTAGGGAAAAGTTGGGAAGAACGGCTGTGCGATTTAATATAATAAAACAATTTAAGAATACAGAATATAGAAATTATAACAATAATAATTATAATTAAAATTGAATAATGAGTCTCATATTTTATAATTGGGTGTTGGTTTATTATAGTATCTGTTTGATCGGTAATGGATTTTAATTTTGATTTTGTTTCTGATGTAAAGATGTCTAAATCAATGTTTTGTAATTTCAACTGAGGCTCATTACTACTTGTTATTACATCTCTAAACTTATCTAGGTTACAACAAGTGTCGTTTATAATACTAAAATCGGAATAGGTAACAGTTACATTAATTTTTACACTATTGTATTGTGGTATTAATTTGGTACTTTTACAGTAAGCAATACAATTGTCCTGAATGCTCAGGATACCTGTACCAATAATATTAATTTCCATTATCGTTTGATTTGGGCATTCAACATAAAGTTTATTATTCTGTGATTGTACATAAATCCAATTATTATTGTAAAGTGGTTTCCATAAGTCTATATGTCCGTGTAGAAAATCGGTACGACACTGTACTGGTAAAACACTTATCACTTTCGATAACAATTCACTCTCACAACACGGGTTCGCGTTTACCGGGAACACCGTCATGACGTCACAGATGTATTCACGCGCGCTTATCGCTGTACATTCCTTTATCGAATCGAGGTTACAATATTCTGATTTATCCTTGGTCATTGCTATGTACTTACTAGTGGGAATTATAAAACTAAAAGACTCTGGTTTAATACTATTGTGCGGGGTTGGTAATGCTATGCTATGGAACAAATTAAACTGTTTAGGAGACACCAAAGGTATTTTCAATACAAACACAATCTTGTTGTTTAAACTATAACATAATACACTAGATATATTCATTAAACTATGAATATTATTTAATTCTAAGCTTACAGGTAACTTAAAATCTACGGGTAAGTATCTATAGTTATCGACAATTTCTTGATACAATTGAGTCGGTGATAAAATAACAGGATGCAGGATGTTTTGACTACATAACATAACAGCGTTTGTTATGTCTTCTAGCTGAAATGATAAGGTGAGTATAGATGCTTCTAAACTGTTTAAGATTGAATTAATATATGCTTTCATATTTAACTGGTTAGAAATAGCAGTAATATTATTTAATTTTAACGTGAAATTGTCGATAGCTTGATTGAGACTGGCTTCATTAAGTTTTATTTCATGTAAAGTTTTGTTAAACTTTGATAACACTGTTGTGGTAATTAATATATTTTCTTTTATTAATGATCCCAGTCTCTTTTCATTATCTTGAATATTTTGGATGGCGTTGTCATATCGATCAGCGTCATCCTCGTCCAGAGTGCCAAATATGGTTTTTGCCAGAGAACCAATACCACCTATCCATGCTCCTCGTTTAGCCCTATTTATTACTAAATGGGAAATGGCGGAGTAAGCTGAAGTCATATCGTGATATCGCGTAGTTAACGGTTCCAGTATATTGTGACATTCTAAGTTATTTGTGGTTTTGATCTGGATTTGACCACACACTAACCGTATTGTTCCTAATATAGAATTAATGTTTTGAATATGGGGTTCAATATGTGATATATCGAAAGGTGTTACTATATCTAAATGGCTTACACGAATTTTGAGTTCACCAATTGGATCAAAATATATACCAGGACTCTTGTCGATTGGTTTGATAAGTTCTGGACGACCATGAGCCAGTATGCTGTAATGAAAAGAGACATTTGATAATTCTAGATGAAAGAGTTGTACCTAACTATATTATACTTACTTATAAAAATCTACTTAGGTAAAATAATAGATAAAATATAATAATAGTAAAATATTAGTATAACTATTTGCTAAAATTTATATAGCTATATAAGCTAGTATTCATTGTTCTCGGACGTCCACATGTTTGATTTCATCAAAATGATGTTTTACATGGCGCCGATTTATTAATAACGATAGTGTATGATTGCCATGTATTTTGACTACTTTGTACGGACCTTTCCATACAGGCGATAAGGCCTTGCGTAGTCTAAGGTGATTTTTTAACATGACGTAATCGCCTATTTTGTAAGTTACGGAACGAGAACGCGTATCATAATAGTTCTTTGAATTTATTTTTGATTTATGAATGAACTCTAACGCTTTATCACGCGTATGTTTCATCCGGTGTTGTAGCATTTTTACATATTCCGGGTATGTCGCAGTGGATGTATCGTCGTATACAGAGTCTGGAATGTGTGGCTTATGGCCAAACAATAGTTCATAAGGTGAATAGTGCGTTGTTGTATGAACAGCAGTGTTATACGCTAACATCGCGGTATAAACATACCGGGGCCAATTATCTTGGTTATCGTTTATATACGGTCTCAAGTATTCCTTAAGGGTTGAGTGTGACCTTTCCAAAGCGCCTTGCGTTTGGGGATGATAAGGGCTAGACCATAGTTGTTTTATTTTGAGGAAGTCGCAAGTTTTCTTAAATAGGTCCGCCGTAAAATTGGTGCCTTGGTCGGTGAGAACATGTTTAGGAATTCCAAACAATGAAATAAAATGTAGTAAGCAATCGCATGACTCTTCAGCGGTATTACTACGAAGCGGATAAGCTAATGAGAATTTAGTGAGGTCATCTTGCATGGTTAAAATAAATCTAAGTTTAGCTGTGCCAGATTCTGGTAAAGGGCCTACGATGTCGAGAGATAGCCTCTCGAAAGGGGATGTCGATGTCGAGGTTATTACCATTGGTGCTCTATTTACTTTACGTAGAGCTTTATTTATTTGACATGAGGAACAGCTTTTTATGTAGGTTTCAATGTCGCTGCGCATGTTTTTCCAGTAGAATCTTTCTTTAATCCGATTTAGCATTCTATTGGATCCTAAATGTCCTGCGATAGGAATATCGTGGTTTTCCTTTAAGATCTTAGGGATTTCAGAAAGTGATGGGTATATAATGTGATTATTATATATATGTAATTTAATGTTGGTCCCATGAAATAAGTAGCTCAGCATATTGTAGATTTTAACAAAAGAATGTTTGTCAAATGGATTTTTGAAATCAGATATGCTAATTTCATTTGTCATGGGGTAAAACACTATTATCTCATCACGTGCATGTTTCAAAGAATTAAATATATCTGAATATGAGTAGTCATCAAAATAGTGCACCTTTGTGAATAGAAATAGATAGGTTTTATTTTCAAAACTTAAGGGTAAAAAGGTGTATAGAGTTCTATCTAATTTTAGAAATTCACTACGATCAGGTTCTGGACAGTTATTAAGTACCTCTTGGACGTAGGGCATAGATTCGTCCATATCTATAGAGGTTGGTATTAACACTAGCTTTTGTGTTTCTTTGAGAAGGTTTTCGTTATGTTGGGTTATTAATGTGTCATATCGCACCTTGAAAACAAAAGTGGCGTTATACAAAAACAGTAGTTTTTCAGTACGGCCATTTTAAAGTTTTGGTTTAATACCGTGATCAATATCTAATACAAATAACTGAAATATAACACGGTTATAAGTTTCATCTAACAGTTTGACTATCTGGCTTTTAGATAATTATTGAAAACATGCGAGTAATTAAGTTACTTATTTAGAAAAATCTGTTTCAAAAAAAATATCAGTATAGTGCCACTTTTGATTTTTTTATTAGTTACTGTTTTAGAATAAAAACGCAATTTATAGCTTATCTTATGATAATAATTACATAAATAAAACAAAATTATGAGATAATACTAAGATAAAATGTTTATTTGACAAAAGTAAAGTAAGTTACAATCAGTACAATTGAAAAATAATCAACATTAAGGATCTTCTTAGCGTATCGGTGGCAAAACGTGTGGAATAAATTGATGTACCCTAAAACTCTGCGACACTGACTGCGTTATAGCTGTCATTTATTAGCTCTTCCTGAGTGCAGGTGTTAGGGCATCCAGGACAGAGGTAGGTCATAGTTTGGGGGGCGTCGCACAGGCAACTCAGTCCGCGATTGTTCGTGAGGCCCCACCGGAGCATGTTCTTCTTGCTTCGTCATACCTGGGTTCGCAATCTGTTTAAGAACTTCCAGGTAGCCCATGGTAACTCATGTCCGGGCGGAAGCCTCTCAGAGAGTGGCACAAACAGTTCCGGCAGAGACACCCTTTCAAGATTGCACCTCGCATTTGCTGGGTAAAGGGTGGACGCACTTTATAAAGCTCTTTTGGCTATTCAGCCTTTGCTGTGATAGGATATGATCATAGCCGTGCATAGGGTGCCGGGGGTCGCTATCCACTTTGCTCCTCTCAAGGGAGGCTGCCACATCCCATCGTTGGGGGCGCGATGCCAGCCATGGTACACCAGTCTGACCGGTATTGGTTTGAGACAACCTGTAATAATCCGGCAGGTTTCGTTCAAAGCTGTATCCACCACCCTAGCTAGAGCTGATCGGTTCCAAACTGCGTACGTATATTCTCCAGCCGAGAAAGCAAGCGCCAGTTGAGAAGTTTGTTGCTTGTTAGTCGTCGAGATCGTCAGCGTATAAGAAGCGGGATGTATTAGGACACGACGGTTGGTCGTTGGTTTAAATGTTAAAAAGAAGCGGAGCCAGAACGCTACCTTATGGTAGGCCATTCTTCTGTGATCTCCCACGACTTTAGTCTGAGAGAAGGTAGACCTGAGAGCGGCGATTGTGGATGATCTCTCGAAGTATTGCGACAAATTTATGGTCAAGGGTCACGGTTTCCAATTTGCTCAGATAAAGCGGCTGAAGTTCTGGAGTTTCTATTTGATCGTTTAGTCAAATCAAGCTCTGTAAATTTTTATTTAAATTTATTTTATTTAAAAATCATCAAAATACGGTAATTAGTACTGTATTTTGCCATTTATGTATTTATTCGTTTAAAAGATTATTACAATACTATAACATTAACAAAGGCACTAAACATATAATGTCATTTTTTAATTAATCAAATATTTTATTTCGGCAAAATTTAAACTACATAAACGGCACTATACTTAAAGTGCCAATTATGTATTGCTTCATGTAGAGAATTAATTTACGTAAATTAGGTTTAAAATGTCACTAAACATAAAATGTCACTTTTTTACTCACCGCAGCGTTCGTTTCCACTGGGATGCTTGGCTCTAACTGATATAGTGCCACCTTTTCAATTACCACGTCGTCACTTAACCTAAAAGTAAAAACTGACACTACCGACATCTAGGCAAAACTATTGGAACTATTAGAACGTATGTCTTTGCATTCGAAGCGCTTTTTTGAAATAAACTAGACTGTGTCCTTAACTCAAAATCAACGTTTTTGGCATAATGCCACTTTTGTTTTCAAGGTGCGATATGTTTTAATAGGTAATTTTAGGTACTTGCTGTATGTTACTTCGGATAAAGGTAAGTTTTCAGGTATTGGTGAGGTTACAGCATGCTGTTGAGTAGGAACAGGTAAGGTTTCAGGGTTTTGCCAACTAGTCGAAGGTTGAGGTTCTGTTTCAGTTTCTGTTTCAGGTTGCGGTTCATCTGTGATGGAGCTTAAGTAATCCATTACCTCGTTTTCGATTTCAGGATTTATAAGGTTCGTGTCAACGTTAGATGGCGGGGACACTAGGAGGCTTTGCAGATCGTTAACTGCTTCATTAAGTGAATTTGGAGGTTGTGATGGTTGTAGTGAAAGTTGGTTATCAGGATTATCCGTGTTTAACGTATTTTCTTTTTCAGAGTAGATTGGATTTACTGGGTATCGAGAGAGAGCATCAGCAGCTGAATTTAGTTTGCCCTTGCGATATATGATATCGTAATCATATTCCTCGAGCTTTAACCTCCAACGTTGGAGTTTACTGCTGGGGTCTTTGTGATTGAATAACCATTTTAATGGTCTATGATCAGTGACGATTAGGAATTTATGACCATAAAGGTAGGGGCGGAAAGTTTTGCAACCGAATAAAATGGCTAGTAATTCTTTTTCCGTTGTGCTGTAGTTACATTCGCTTTTATTAAGGGTGCGAGAAGCAAACGCTACCGGTTGGTCCTTGCCCACAGATCCTTGTGAAAGAACACAGCCAACGGCATAATTAGAGGCATCGCATGTAAGAATGAACGGTTGAGAGAAGTCAGGATAGATGAGAAGCGGAGCTGACGTTAGCTTGTGTTTTAAAGTATCAAACGCAAGCTGCTGTTGATTTTCCCATTTAAATAAAATGTCTTTCTTTAGAAGATGAGTGAGGACTTTAGCTATCTTTGAAAAATCAGGTATGAAACGTCGGTAGTACGAGACAAGGCCAAGAAACGATTTTATGTCTTTAGGTGACTTTGGAGTAGGAAATGCAGTTACGGATTTGATCTTATCTGGGTTTGGTTTGACACCTTGCTCAGTGATTACATGACCAAGATAACAGACTTCGCGGCGAAGAAACTCGCATTTGTCGGGCTGTAATTTGAGATTGAATTCTCGGATTCTTTGGAAAATAGACGTTAGGTTACAAATACTCGTTTTCAAATCAAATCCATAGGAAACGACATCATCTAAGTAAACAAAACTTTTAATGCCTTGTAGGCCTGATAACACAGAGTTCATTAGTCTCTGGAATGTTGAAGGAGCGTTTTTAAGTCCGAATGGCATTCTAGTAAATTGAAAATGTCCTTCAGGGACATTGAAAGCAGTTTTAGGTTTATCGGCGTCATTTAATTTAATCTGGTGAAACCCGGATGCCAGATCTAAGGTTGAGAAATATTTACTGTTCCCAAGTTGGTCCAGGATTTCTGTAATCTGAGGAATCGGGTAAGTGTCGCCGATTGTGACGTCGTTCAATTTTCGATAATCAATCACCACTCGCCACTTTTGTACGTTAGAAGCGTCAAGTTTTTTGGGAACAACCCATATTGGTGATGACCAAGGGGAATCGGAAGGCTCTATTATATTTTGGTTTAACATTTTATCTATTTGCTTTCGAACTTCGGCTTTATGTACTTCAGGAAATCTGTAAGTTTTAGTATGTATAGGGATATCAGTTGTGGTTTTAATTTCGTGTTTTAGAGCATTTGTGTGCGTGAGGTTTTCACCGGGTAAATAAAATATGTCAGAAAAGTCTGAACATAATTGTAAGAGTGCTTCTTTCTCTTCTTCATTTAGATGTGAAACACGTAACTGTTTTAATACTTCTTCTGTACGTTTAAAGCTATTATATGTTTGGTTTACGTGATGAATTGGATAAGGAGAAAGATTTTTAAATTTAATGCCACTTATAGCTTCAAGGTGCAGATTCAAGTTGGACTTTAACGTGGTAGGCTTTTCGGACGTGTTTAAGACCGATATATTTATTCGTTTGTTTTCTTTCACATGTACTAAACAATTAGCAATTAATAGTGAATCTGAAAGTTTTTGGTCTAGGATCAAGCCTTCTTTTATTTCAGGATTTGAGACGGAACATTCAATAACGGTTTCGGTTCTGGGCGGAATAATATAAGCAGGATCGTGGAAGTGCAGCTTTAAAGATGACTTCCCGAGATGAAGAAGATTATCATTGTAATTTATATTACAACTGTGAGCATTGAGCAGATCAGAACCTATGATACCGTCATAAGGTAAGTGAACTATATCAATCACGTGAAACTGGTGCGTTAATTTGCATTTAGGTAGATGAATTTCTAATTGGAAATGTCCACGAGTGTGAAGAGATTCTTCTGTTGATTCAATACCTTTTAATTGAATGGCTTCTCTTGTCAGCTTGGGATATCTCGCTATACAAGAGTGTTTAATTAAGCTTACCGATGAACCTGAATCTACTAATAAGGATAATGGTATGTCCGAAACGGAAGAATTAATCAAGACATGTGGCAATAGTGTTTTTGCAGGATTATTTGTGATCTCAAAAACGTTACATTTGTAAGATAAAGAGGATTTGGAATTGGTTTTATGTTTTGCTAGGCTATCTCTTAGTGATGCCTGCATAGGATGAGCTAAGCTATCTTGTATAGATGCTTGCAGAGAATGAGCTAGGCCATCTTGTATCGATGCCTGCAGAGGATGAGCTAAGCTATCTTGTATAGATGCTTGCATAGAATGAGCTAGGCCATCTTGTATCGATGCCTGCAGAGGACTTTTTTTTAAAGATTTTAGGTCTCCGTTTTGGGACTGGTTACCCTGCTGTGTGACCTTATTGAGATTAGAATTAAGATCTCCGTTTTGGGGCTGGTTACCCTGTCGTGTGACCTTATTGAGATTAGAATTAAGATCTCCGTTTTGGGGCTGGTTACCCTGTCGTGTGATCTTAGAGGATATTGAAGGCTTACTAGATTTATGAGTGTCGATTTTTACATTACGATGTCCCGCACGACACCGGGACGAGACGGTTACTCGTTTTTTGAACCGGTATCTACCGTATCGTAGCCTTCTTCGAGGTTATTAGGATAGTCATCATTATTATATTCTGATGGTTCTTCGGCAACAAAGTTTACACGATGAGTCGGCCCTGATTGGGTCCGATCAGGATTATTAAAACGGTTATTGTTATATTTCCGTTTTTGGCATTGTTCTAATAAATGCCCAGGGGTCTTACAATATCTACAAAATGGAGCCGAAGGGCTGTAATTATTATTACCGTTCATAGGTCGTGTAGGATTAGGATAAAACTTTGAGCTGGATTGGATTGAGTTACGACGCATAAATTGATTGTTAGATTTTGATGTGTTCGCTTTGTCTTGGCGTAATAGCTGGTTATTAGATTGTGTTTGTTTGTTTAAGGAATGATAAATTTTCTCCTCCGAAATAGCGAGGTTTATGGCTTCATTTAAGGTTTTAATTGATTTACATCTAATAATATTGGATATATGGGGTTTTAATCCCATTTGGAAATGATGGAGGGCTAATTCCTCCATTGCAGCTGTTCGTCCTATCATTTCTCGGCTTTTATGCCCGTGTGAAATAGAAATTTCCGTTAGTAATTCGGATAGACATGTCTCAATTCGTAGAGCATACTGACTAACGTTTTCCTGAAATTGTTGTTTACAATCCTGAAGGTCGGTTAAAAGATGGGCATAGTGTTTCCTCTCACTAAATTGTGTTTTGAGGAACTCTTTGAGTTGTTGCCAATTGGTAAACTCTTTAATTGAGCAAGCGGTTTCTGCTTTACCCTGTAGTTGGCAAAGGATGTATTTAAAGAGTATATCTTTCTGTGTGTCTGAAGCTAATTCGTATGCGTTGTTACAATTTACAAGAAATGAATTTAATTTTTCTCTGGAACCATCATAAGTTTTAATAAATTTAAGTAAAGTTGGAAGTTCAATATCTACTTTAAAAGGAGTAGTTTTTTTTCTAGAGGACGCTCTGGTTGAAGGTCCTTGAGGTGGAGGGCATTGGCCTTGAATATCCTCCTCGGTATCGGTTATGGCTATTTCGGGTTTTTCAAATTTGGGACTCTGTGATCTTTCAGCCATAATAATTGATTTAAATATTACACAATAAAGAATAAGATACAATAATATAAGGATAAAACACAATCGTTCAAAATTAACAATAGAATTATAGCAATGACCAAATGTTATACATAAAATCACTTACAGGAATGTAGAGAGCGTGATAAGAATGTTCATTGTTGCTTGTAGCTTTCGATGAAACGGATATAGGTACTGATAAGCCGCTGGATAATTGCGTCACGTTGCCGTCGTCGGAGTCTAAATGTAGGCTATCACTTTTATTTTTACGCGACGGGATAAGTAGTTTTATAGGTTTAGAATAAAGACCGGCTGCAGCACGAGCAGTGCGCAGCAGTGGGCCTTGCAGGAACAGGAACGTCGAGTATTGCAGCACGAGCAGTGCACAGCAGTGGGCCTTGCAGGAACAGGAACGTCGAGTGAAGCCGGGCCCGAACTCGGTATAATAGTTCAATATCACACAATGGAGTCGGCACTTACAAAACGTACACTCGCGTATTACTTGTTCGAAGACGTACCGGGGATTATAATTTATTAATCCCACCGCTGCCACCAAATGTTAAGAGTCAATTTGGGTTTAGGTTTTTAAAAAATAAAATAATGAATTAGGTTTGAGACAGCCGTTCGGTTCTGATGATGGAATTAGACTGAGGTGTGAATGAATGGATCGTGAGGATATGAATGAGAAATGCTGACTGAGTAAGAAATGCTGACTGTGTATGAGAGTGTGCGTGGTATGGAATAAGGGTAACATTGTATGTCTATAACAGTACCATTAAATCAGTAACAACGATTTAGTCTTTTAGTTGATTTAATTTCGAATTTTCAGTATTTAAAGGATTTAATAATATTACTACTTACATCAAAAATATGTTTCATATTTTTCAATTTCCTTTACCCCTAGAGTCACAGACTTTCGAACTTTCAGTAAAAGCTGTACAAACAGTTTATGAAAATATTTTCATTTATAGCGCACAGGCGAAGAGATAGTAAAAGGGGAAAATAAAACCTTTTAGGTATTAAAAGGTGCACTGTAGCTTTGTTTGCCGTATTATTAGGTTAGTATATACTATTTGATCTACTTCATCGCTTGCAATCGACCTATATCGTCAGCTACTTTTATTTTTTATTAGTAGTAAATATTTTGTTTAAAGTAGTGTACGAAAATATTTAGCTTTAATTTTACTTAACAACGCAAAAACATACTAAAATCTGCAAGAACTAAATACCATTCGTTGCTATTAGTTTTCCCGATAATAGTAGATGACAAAACATTTTTTAGATATAATGATGAAATTGATTAACTCGAAAAGGAATAAATCAATAAAACCTCAGTGACCGACATAACGCATAGAATTCCACCATTAAAATGTAGTAAAAGGAATATAACGTGCAGACCCGATATACGATGAGTCAGGAAAGCTTTGAAATGACTGACTCGACCGATTCTTATAAAGACAGCATAGTAATGGATAAGGAATTATTTCGTTGAGGATTGTGCTCGGTCGAAACAGTTAGTGAAAGCATATGTGCACCAGTGACCATTTTTAGGCTGATATAACAAAGATAAGAATATAGGTTTACATACTAATAATACCTAATACCTTAAACAATAGTATTTCAAACAGACAACACAAGTTTTGCAAATCCTTTTTTTTATGTTACTTATAGCACACAGTTCACGATAACCATTTAAATATAGTTTACGTTACCTTTACAATTCCGTAGACCAATCGAAAACGGAGACCTAAAGTAAAATGTACATACATACCAAAATCGAAGAGACGAACTCCAAAAATAGTTTAACAGGTTCCCCCAGTCCCACCAGTACACACAATAGTAAAATAATGGGTGTCATATATGAACAGGGACAGGGTTAATGAACCAAAGAGTAATATAGCAAAACAGTATCAAAATACTCACTGTCTCATTAGTCCAATAATGAAATATGCCAGGTCTTCGAAGCCCATGGAGCCAGACCTTACGAGCATATAAAATTCATCTTGACAAGTCTGCTTAGGTCTCACGAAGTCGAAGGTGAACCCACCAGTTGTGACGAGAGGTGTCCCTGTGCCACCAAGGAACTTTGCAATTCTTGCCACGGATGCTGTGAACAAAATTATGTTTTGAAATGAAACAAGTAACAAAACTAGAAAAAAATGAAATTAGTAGAGAAATATACCTGCAAAAGAATAATGAATGTTAAAAATAGGTTCCGTTGGGCAGAGAACGTGATAAAAAAAGTTGGATTCATCATCCAACTTTTTTTTTATACTGGATACAACATCGCTGTATAGATTATAACCTTATTTATAAGTAAAAAACCACATCAAAAAGTTTTCTAACGAAATCATATAAATACTATTTTGAGGTAACGCATAAATGAGCCGATACGGCAAAAAAAGGTATTACAATGGTTTCGGAAAAAATGATAAACGTATTTCAGAAATCCTCACTAATAGGGTAGCCTAAAATGATAAGGCGTTTAGAGCCCTTACACAAAATAATGTGGGTCCGAGTACTGCCTCGGGCTACAATGTTTTTCACTCATTTCCCGCTGCTTCATCTTTTATGAAAAAACAAGACGCAATTATTAGATTAAGTAATGTAAACCTTAAAAAAATGAGTAAAAATGCGTAACGTAATTATCTTTGTTACGGTGTATATCTCATCAAAATGCACGGCCTGGTTTTTACGTAAATCTTTTGTACAAACAAGCAGAAATAGAGTCGAGTCTCCCTAACATTCATTAAGGAACTAGAGCTGTAAACACAAAACAAACCCTATGCCAACCCATCTGGGCAGTTATTAGGATAAAGGGCTAACTACACATGTCAGGAATGGGACCGGGCCGTGGCCCTGACGTGGCCCGGCCGTGTTCCGTCAGGAGTAAAAAAAATATCGTTGCATACATTTTATTTGGACTCGATCACACATGTCTGTGTCCGTGCCGACAACGGACCTTAGTGTAAAGGTGGCGGCACGCCGCGACATTTCTACCTAAAAATATTTACTCAAAAGTTTATTAACTCAACTCATAATTTAGTTTTATTATTGTTAACTTATTTTGATAAGGTATTTGACCTGGTCTTAGAGCTCGATACACTCAAGTTTGTTGACAATGATCGTTTCTGACTCTGAAGATCTCACAGTAAATAATGAAGAATTTCTGTCATGTTATCACGATCTCAATTTATATGTTTTATAGTTTACTATGTCCAGCAGTGGACGTCATAATATATTGATAATATAAGGTGTTCTAAACGCCGTGATAATTTTGATTCCCCAAAACAGAAAGTGGATTCTCTTACCCGTAGAGAAAATATGTGTGTGTAGTGATGAAACCTCAACTTTTATAATACGGCATTTTTGTGACCTCTATGACTTATTTCCGCTTCACGTGTTTTAAATCTCATTATATTGTCAAAAATTCTAATGAACAATGGTCCTGCACAGGATGCGAACCTGCGATCTCTTTTATTTTAGAGGTTGGTTAGCGTATAATAGATGGCGTTGTAAGAATGTTAGATAGGTATTATTTTTATTATTATTCCAGAGTACATTATTATAACTAAACAAGATGGCGATAGTATTTTGATACATAATATGCCATAACGTTCATATCGCTATAGGAAAGGAAGTGCATTGGGTCACTTGGTTGCCTTTAATGGACCGCTGACCCGTTACGTTTACTATTCGTTTAGTGACGAAATATTACGATATTCTTATATTGGCTTGGTGTCAAAGTGGTAATTTATCAGCTCCTGTGTGATTCGTTGAAGCCCGAGTTACACATCGACAAGTACAGTAGCGAGACGAAACATTATGTCTGATCCACTAATTATATTGTTTTAAGGCAAGATACGCCTTTTGTACGTTATTTTCATGTCTGTAAATGTCCCTACGACACTGGGCTCGATATCTAGTAACTGTAGGTGCCCAAAACAAAAAAAATTCTATAAATATGATTATTAATTAATATTATTCTATAAATATTCTATGTTATCTATTTAAAAAGCCCACTGCAACCAGTGCGTTGAAACCTATTATATTACTTAAACAATTTTGTGAAAAGGATGATTCACAGAAATCCCATATTTTTTTAGATGAATATCAGTTAACCGATTTGATGAAATTTCCATGGAATTTCATGAAATCGGTCTAAACCAATTTGATAGTGGGCTTTAAACAATTTTTTTTATAATTATGGCCAAAAACATACTAAATTCTACGGAAACAAACATTTAAAAAATATAACCAGATTAAAATATATGTTTTTGTTTTATGTTTTAAAATTGGTATCATAGAACGTTTGTTTATTTAGTTAACATAAAAATAACACTTTACTTACTCATTGATTTACTAAAAACCAAAGATACACACTCCACTTCCTAAAACCGTCCGCAACAAATAGGCTCACAATGCGCTTTTTTTTTAATTAGTATCGTCGTCTGTTCTACCGGCAAACGTCAATCATTAAATTTTATTGCTTTTTGTGCATTACTTTTTAAATACAACTTTATGTCATGCGTGTAAGATTGAATTTGAAAAAAAAAATGTTTACGATATTATTTTACTATACGTATTTATTGCGTATGTATAATTTGGTGACACTTTTGGCTGTTAGTTTTGTTTGAAAATGAGCATCTTGGGTTTTTTGTAAATCAATGACTTTACTATAAATATCAAAATGTTAGTAAACTGTAGGTACACAGCTTTTCGTTTAGTAGTATTATGTCAAACAAACTAACTTAATGACATGTAAAAAAAAACGATTTGTTAAGTCATGTATCGCCAAGACTTTTCTAAATATCGGTTCGCAAAAAACGTCCAGGTTTAAAACAATCATTAGTAGATTATACAAATAACTACAATATCACGTAGGATCGTAAGATCGCTATGCCACCGCAGTCATTACATTAAATAGTTTACTACCACTTCTAACTTTAAGCGTTGTCAGGTGCGAGGTACCTACTTCGTGTGTTCTAATACTAATTCAATTCCGCTCGTTGTCGTGTTGCTCCAGTAGCTAGCTTAATTATTTCCTACCTACGTAGCAGTTTAGTTTAAATATGAATTGACGTTCAGAATTGGTTTACAGCTATCCCAAAACAGATATTTATAACTTGTAAAATGTAAGCCCGTAGTTAATTGTTTTGATACATTTAAATAACAACTAGTCCCAAACTAAGTAACAGAATTGATTTCGCAGAGCACAGATGACATAAACTAATTTAGACATTAATATAATAGGTCCTAGTTCTTCCTTTTCTCACGTGGAGAACCTTTTAGAGGCTGTCCACCTACACAATAGTGACGGAGTCACGAAAGGTAGAAGATTCCTGTACCGTCATATAACCCACTCATCGATAAAAGGTCGCATTTCCAAAGACTAACATAACTCGAACCGTCCCGTCGCGAACAAGTCTGCGACTACGGGCCCCAGAAGGGCATCCTTTAGTCCTTTAACATGACTTGAGGCGAGTCATCATATGTCATATAATTTATGAATCTTCAAATATTATAAATTTAGATAAACCTTGTTATAACACTATTTATTATTACTCCTATGACATCATTTTAATGGCTCAACCATACACAGCAAACTACGCGAGTACAATTTCTATAGGGAATACACACATGTTCGATGCAATACTTGCAATCGATCACGTTTAGCTGACTTAGCGATCTAATGTAGGCCGCACGAGTGCGCTGCTAGCTCAGTGCATAACGGGCAGCGACCGCGTGCATTCAATTCATTATTCTCATCCCTTTAGCCATAGCTTAGCATAAAAGTTTCTTTGTTAACTCTTTATACTAGCAATAAACTTTTAAAGTAATTAAAGTGTTTAACTAAGTAGCGTAGCGAACCCTATCACGGTATCACTCAGATCGCGCCCCTACATTTTGGTCCTTCGATCCTCTATCAAGGACTTCGTGGTCGTACTACTTTTCGTGACAGTCGACTAGTGGAGTGAACTTGAACAGAACCAGTGACAGTGTGATTTTCAGTATACTTTAGCGTAGCTTAACTTAGCAGTGACTGTGTGTACCGTGAGCAGCCAGACTTTAAGAGAGACTTTAGCGGCATTGTATTGAGTTATAGTACTCAATCTCTATCAACGAATACTATCGTAGTGGTGTTCGGGAAGTACAGCGGCAGTGAGTATACAGCTCACACGAGCAACAGCAGCGGATCACTGACGTGAGGAGCATCCCTCGTCGGTACAACATTAGCAACGGATTTTACAAGTAAGATCGTTCAATTTTATTAAGCAAGCAGCGAGATGGAGAGCCTTTATTTTATTCAATCAGAGATAGCGGAGAGCATTAGAAAAGTAATCATCAATTTTAAAAAAGATAGCGTAGAGCGTAAAACATTAGATTACTGTAAGCGTAAACTAGAGTTACTTGAAAAGTACTGGGAGGATTTCGAAGTGAATCATGAGAAAATGCTTCCTTTTGAACCGACCAACCACAATTATTTTACTAAAGATGAATATGAGAGTACAAAAGAGCTTTATTTAACCGCAAGAAGGTTAATTACTCAATGTAAGGAAGACTTAGGGCAGCGTGCTCAAAGATCAACCTGTCTTCCTCAGCAAGTACAACGGGAAGAGCCCGGTACCTCAGCGTATCAACCGGAACCGCCTGCAGCAGCTCCAACCTTCGAATCCAGAGGGTCTAATAGCAAACTGAACGATATGCTTCATAAGCAGTCAGTCAATTTTAAAGCATTCCTTAGAGCAGTCGGTAACATTGATGTCGAAGCTATGGTAGACAAGTGGGAGTTTGAGGATGCCCTTAAAACCCTGCAAAATCGGTGGACTATAATTGACAACCTTCATTGGGAGATCGTGGGTGAAGCGGGAGAAGATCTAGCAGCAGACTACGAGCATTGCTTGAGCAAACACGAGCGAACTTTTAATAGCTTGAAAAAAGCTATTAACACCAAAATGTGGTCAAATTCTTATCGGGAGAAATCCACTCCTAAAATGGATATCCCATTATTTACCGGTCATTACCAGCAATGGATGGCTTTTAAAGACCTATTTAGCGAAGCTATCCACAACAATAACGCCTTGTCACGAGCTCATAAAATGCAATACTTAAAAGGCAAGTTAAAAGGCGAAGCCGAGCGTTTAATTCAACACCTTCCCATCAGCGCAGATAACTATGACGTCTGTTGGGAAATCTTAAAACATCGATATGATAACAAGAGAATCATATTTACAGCACACGCTAATGGATTCCTAAATGTTCCGAACATACAGCAGCAATCGTCTTCAGCGTTTAAAAAGCTACATGACGTCACATTAGAGAGTCTCCATGCCATTAAAAACCTAGGTGCGGACATTGGCGGACCTTTAATGGCACATATTATGTCTCAAAAGCTTGACAGTGAGTCTTATTCAGAATACATAGACTCGTTAGAGAATCCTAGAGAGCTACCTGTACTACAAGACTTTTTAAATTTCCTCGAAAGTAAGTTTACTAGTCTAGAAACATCTCGTCGGCGTCAAGACACTATACAGAAATCTCAGCAGCAAGCGGATACATCTAAATCATATCTAAATAATCGAAAATTTAATAATCATTATAAATATAACGATTATAATACAAAGACCTCAAAAGTAATGCACGTGCAGGAAAATAAATGTCCTCATTGTTTTGCTGAGCATGCATTATATAATTGCGAACAGTTTCGTAATATGTCGAATGAAATGAAACTTAAAACCGTTAAGCAATTAAAATGTTGTATTAATTGTGTATTTAATCACAATGGAAATAAATGCCATTCTTTTAAAAGATGTCTCACGTGTTCTGGCAGGCATCATACTTTATTGCATGACTGTTTTGTACCGAATTCGAATCATGAAATTCGTAAAAAAGAAGAGAATTTTAAGCATAGCAGCGGTAACGGTGTTCACGCATCTCAACATCATCTCACAGAGATTCTATTAGCAACAGCGTTAGTAAGAGTAACGGCCGCAGACAGCACGGAGCTTGTCCTGAGAGCACTCGTCGATCAAGGATCACAGGTTTCGTTGATAACAGAGAAAGCAGCTCAGCGGCTAGGTTTAAAACGACAGCATTTTGATGGAGCAGTGTCCGGAATAGCAGAAAAGGAATCTAACTGTACGGGCAAACTAAGTCTTACGTGCCAGTCTATGTATAATAGTTTTAAATTCCATGTGGATGTTTTAATTATGAAAAATTTGATAAAAAACTTACCAAATCGGTCATTTAATAAACCTTCTTGGTCGTATTTGGAACACATAAACTTAGCGGACCCAGAGTTTCATAAAAGTCGTCCAGTCGACTTGTTAATCGGGGCAGATGCGTATGCTTGTATCATGCTAGATGGTTTGATAAAAGGTCATGAATCATCTTCGCCCTTAGCACAACAAACACAGCTAGGATGGTTATTGTGTGGAACTGTAAAGCCACAGTTCCACTGTAATGTAATCTTAAATAATACGATAGATATTCAAAAATTTTGGCAAATCGAAGATATTAGCGAGCAAAGTGATATCTCAGCGGAAGATCAGTACTGTATCGATTATTATAAATCAACTACAAAACGCTTAGATAACGGACGTTACGAAGTTAGGTTGCCAATGAAGCCGCAAGCGAGTGAGAAGCTTGGATCTTCAAAGGAAATAGCGCTAGCACAATTTAAGAACCTCGAAAAAAAGTTTAGCAAGCAAGAAGCAGTAGCTCAGCAATATAAGCGATTTTTAAGCGAATATGAAGAGTTAGGTCATATGAAATTAGCGACAGTTAGCAGCGAGCGAAAAGAATGTTTTTTACCTCACCATGGAGTAGAAAAAGCGGATTCCTTAACTACGAAGTTGCGTGTCGTGTTTAATGCGTCCGCAAAGACATCTTCGGGCCTTAGTCTTAATGACGTCATGTATCAAGGACCTAACTTACAACAAGACTTACAAACATTATTATTAAAGTGGAGACAATATCGGTATGTATTCACGGCCGATATTGAAAAATATTATAGACAAATATTAGTTAGTGAAGCGGATCAAAGGTTACAACAAATTGTTTGGAGACCTCAGACTGACCAACCTATAAGAGCGTACCAATTAACGACGGTAACATATGGCACGAAATCTGCTCCTTTTATAGCAATGATGACTCTTCGTCAATTGGCAGCAGATGAAAAGCATAACTTTCCTACAGCAGCAAAGATATTACTAGAGGACTTCTATATGGACGATCTGGTTTCAGGAACTCACACGATTAGCCTAGGAAAACACAGTATAGCCGAGTTACACTCATGTCTAAGCAGCGCCGGACTGGTGTTGAGAAAATGGTCAACAAATGAAAATAAGCTATTAGAAGAAATAAGTTTATCACATCAAAATAATGAAGCATTATCATTTGTTTTTAAAACAGAAAATACAGCAAAAACATTGGGCTTAAGATGGGACCCAGAAACTGATGAGTTCACGTTCCAATACACGGTGTCAGCACATAATAT
The DNA here is from genome assembly GCA_905475405.1 of Schrankia costaestrigalis. Classification (NCBI taxonomy): domain Eukaryota; kingdom Metazoa; phylum Arthropoda; class Insecta; order Lepidoptera; family Erebidae; genus Schrankia; species Schrankia costaestrigalis. The sequence continues at coordinate 4,743,263 of FR997845.1, read as the reverse complement.
AAAGCTTACAAAAAGACTACTCCTATCTGAAATATCTAGGTTATTTGACCCTTTAGGATGGCTAGCGCCCTTGACTACAAAGTTTAAATTATTGTTTCAAAAGGTATGGCTAGATGACATTCAATGGAGCGATACAGTTTCGTCTAAAATCTATGATGAGTGGATCAAAATAACCGCAGATATGGGAGATATAAGTCGATTTAAAATACCGCGCTGGTTACAGTACAAACAAGATGACACCATTCAACTCCACGGATTTTGTGACGCATCACTTAAAGCGTACGCATGTGTCGTTTATGCTAGAATAGTAAGAAAAACAGAAGCATCAGTTGTATTAGTCGCAGCTAAAACGAGACTAGTACCACATAGCAAGGCAGTCTCACTTCCTAGGTTAGAGTTATGTGCCGCCGAACTATTATCGAGACTATTTAGAAAAATAGTCAGTAGCATGGTTAGTATAGATTACAAAATCTATGCTTGGAGCGACTCAAAGGTCACATTAGGCTGGATACAAGGCTACCCAGAGCGTTGGAAGCCTTTCGTAGCGAATAGAGTTAAAAACATTATTAGCATAGCATCGCCTAAGGTTTGGCATTATGTATCTACTAAAGAAAATCCAGCGGATGCAGCGAGCAGGGGCTTAACTATTACACAACTAAAGGAGCATACGTTGTGGTGGCGAGGCCCAGATTGGTTATCGACAGCCGACTTTACACCAGAGCGAGAGCAAGTCGAGTACTCAACGGAACAAGAGGTACGAAAACAAGTTATAAGCGTACAAAATAAAAACTCGGAAATAACCTTTATAGAAGAATTATTAGATCGATACAGTTCATTCATAAAAATAAATCGTATTGTAGCCTGGTTATTACGTGCACGAGCACCGACATGTAAACAAAGGCAAGCGTATCTCACGTTACAAGAGCTAAAGAATGCTAAATTAACTATAATTAAATGTATACAGCGGAATGAATTTGCATTAGATATCGAAAGTTTATCAAATAATAAATTAACTTCTAATAGCAAATTATTAAATCTTCAACCAATTTTGGATAAAAACGGCATATTAAGAGTCGGAGGACGTCTTAAAAATGCCAAAATTAGCTCTGATATGAGACATCCCATAATAATTCCATATAGTGGGAGATTAACGGAGCTTCTTATACAGCAAGCCCATGAATATACCTTCCATGGCGGAGCTCGACTTACCTTGTCCTTATTGAGACAACAGTACTGGATAATTCAAGGAAATAGAGCGACTAAAAAGCAACTACGTAAATGCGTTACCTGCAAAAAACAAGAACCAAGAAAGCTTCAGCAAATAATGGGAGACTTACCGGAGTGTCGATTAAATCCAGCGCCTCCATTTTATCATACTGGAATAGATTATACAGGGTTTATTCGAGTAAAAGCAAATAAAGGGAGAGGTATTAAAACATTTAAAGGGTATATCGCCTTGTTTATTTGTATGGTTACAAAAGCGGTCCATATAGAGTTAGTCTCGGACCTGAGTAGCTTGTCATTTATAGCGGCGTTGCGACGTATGGCAGCTCGACGTGGAGCTCCAAAGCATATCTACTCTGACAATGGTACTAACTTCGTAGGTGCCAACAAAATTCTGCAAGAGGAACAACAACAGCTCGAGCGAATATTTAGCGATACCTTTTATAGAGAAATAGCAGATATGAGCTTAGAATGGCACTGGAACTGTCCTTCTTGGCCCAGTGCTGGAGGTATTTGGGAGCGAGCTATTAGAAGTCTAAAACAGCATTTGAAAAGGGTAATAGGAGACCAAGCATTAACATTTGAAGAATACAGCACAGTTTTATCTCAAATTGAAGCGAGCCTTAACTCAAGACCTCTGTGCCCAATATCAGAGGATATTAACGATATAGATTTCCTTACGCCAGCACATTTTTTAACGTCTTGTACCGGTCTTACCGTGATAGAAACGGCACAAGATGCAAGAACAAGATGGTACTTAATTAATAAAATATTTCAAGATAATAATATATGGAAGCGATGGAAGGCTGAATATCTTAGCCAATTGTCGGTACGTAGCAAGTGGCTGAAAGGACAGAAAAATATCGAGATAGGCGACATGGTAACCATTCATGACGACAATTTACCCCCTGGAAAGTGGCCAGTTGGTCGGGTGGTAGAGGTCCATCCAGGAAAAGATGGAGTTGTTAGGGTGGTTACATTAAAAACAAAAAATGGTCTCATAAAGCGGCCAATTATAAAGCTTTCTTTATTACCTATAATGAAAAACGAAGCAGAAATACCTACTCAGCAATGTAACGCAGCAAAAATGGAAGAGAAAAAAGAGAAGAAGTATAGTAGTGGTGTCAGTATTTATAGAATAGTATTAGCGTTGTTATTTTTTACAAACCTGGTAGTATCAACTAAAGCGTCATATAAATTAACAACATTCGATAGCAATCAAACATTGTACTTTGATCCTTTGGGACAAATGCACGTTATTCGTGATAAGTGGAAAATAGTAACTTATTTTGATATGTCTCCCTACTGGCAAGGAGATAAAGCGATCAAACAATTTTCTCAATATCTTGAACAATCATGCGGAAAAATACAAAAACAAAGTCATTGCAAAATTATCAATCTACAAATACAACACGAGTACAATGAAATACAATATTATAATCAGCTGTTACTCAATCAGCAATTTGCAGCGCAAACACGAACTCGACGCGGACTTATTAACGCTGTCGGTTCTATAGCTAATTCGTTGTTCGGAGTATTAGATCAAGAATTCGCAGAAAAATATAAGCGTGACATTGACTTATTGCGTCATAATATTAACCACGTTAGTCAACTGTACAAGAATCAGACCTCGGTCATAGAAGCGGAGTATAATATACTAAAGAGAACAGAAGAGACAATTGAAAAACAGCACAAAATCATTAATAAACATTTAAATTATTTAGACAATATCACTTACACATTACAGCAAGAAATTGACATAATGTCTATTCAGCAAGATTTCTCTTTAGCAGCATTAGCGACAATGAATATTATTCATAATTTGAAGCGAATTCAGGATACTTTTTTAGATACGATGACTGAAATCTATCATGGTCAGATCAATCTGCATCTCTTGTCTCCTCAACAGCTACGCGGGGAGCTACAGATTGTATCTAGTCAAATATCTAAAGAATTAACTTTACCTGTAGATAATATTCAGTTTGACTTATATAAAATCTACAAATTATTGAAGGTTAAAGCGAGGATGACGGCGGAATATTTCATATTTGAAATAACCTTACCTTTAATTAGCCGAGATGTGTTTCAACTATACCAGTTAATTCCGGTACCGATTCAAATTAACAAAAGTATGATAAGTGTTAAACCAGCATCAGAATACGTCGCAATTAACTTGAGAAGAGATTCCTACCTAACTGCCAGCGTGAACGACCTTCAAAGTTGTGATAATCAAGCGGGAACGTATCTTTGTCATATTCGAGGACCTGTGCAGAGCTTAAGCCCTAATGAACAATTCTGTGAGAAAGAAAAGCTATCTACGTGCAGAATCATCAAATCTAGCTGTGAAAACAAATGGGTTCCATTACACGACTTTTCTACCTATTTGTACTTCTGTTGTGACTCATACTCTTTGAGAGTCATATGCGACGACGATATACAAGCGAGCGAAGTCAGCAAGTCTGGACTCATTCGATTAAATAAACAATGCATTGTGAAAGGTCGTGACGTAACACTTTATTCTCATATGCAATTAGAGAATACATTTAATCTAAAAATAGCAAATATACACTCACCGGCACGGAAACTTGGCCAAGCATAATATTTGTTATAACTTGAGTTTTTTTTATTTGACGTTGTAAATTTTGGTCAATTGTGACCCTAATGTATCCAGCTAACGTTTTAGCTCAATTTTTACCACAAATGAAGACATTTTGAAGTTCGCAATGAAGTTTTATAAAAAAAACACATTTACATTAAATTAAACACTTACAGTTTGAGCCACTAGAAATTAAAAACTGTAAATTTTTTGTTATGGATGTGTATTTTTTAATAACAGTTGTTCCCTCCCCGAGCCCTAAGGACCGCTTGCATTTGGTTCAGGATGCTTTGAATGACGTTTTTGATGTAGACTTGCGATAAATCGCGCCAGGCAGAAAATGTAGCATCCGGAAGCTGTTGAAGAGTCTGTGGTGGGTTCGGTGCTCTTCGAATCATTCTTTTTAACTTATCCCAAATGTGCTCTATTGGCTTTAAGTCCGGACTGCGTGCTGGCCATTGTAATTTTTGTATACCAACCACTTGAAGGTATTGATTTACAATATGAGCGACGTGTGGACTTGCATTATCGTGCATTAAAATGAACTGGTTATAACCAATGAACCCTCCAAAGGGCACAACATGTTCTTGAAGGATCTGCTCGACGTACCGGGTTGCAGTTATAGAGTTGTTGATCGTGACCAACTCCGTACGAGCATCAGAACTAATGCCACCCCATAACATTATAGACCCTCCACCAAAACTGACTGTAGGAGTGGTTGTGACCGCCATCGATCGTTTCCCTTTCCTTCTCCACACACGTTGTTGACCGTCAGGTGCATTTAATGCTATTCTGCATTCGTTTGTAAACTAAGGTCGGGCCCATTCTTCACCAACCAGTTAGCATGTTCGAGAGCAAATCAAAGTAGAGCTGTTCTGTGTTGTGGGAGAAGCTGTGGGCCACGAGCTGGTCTTTTGGCTTTTAAATTAACTTCTCCTATGCGTCTTCTTACCGTACGCTCACTTACATTTACTCCCCGTGAGATTTTAAGCCTCTGTGGGATCTCAACAACAGCGAAAAAGCAATTTTTCTAAATTTCTAAGACGATAAAACGATTGTCATGAGCTGATGTGCAACATACACCACCACTATCTGGTCTATGGGTGTAGTGGCCCGTCTCCTGATACCTTTTTAGCGCATATTGCATCGAAGAACGAGGTACGTTCAGGGCAGTAGCTACTTTACGGTGGGTCAACCCTTGTTCGACTAATGCTACTGCTTGCGCTACCTGACTTGGTGTTAAAGGCATTATTATGAAATTAAAGTTGCCTTTAGATGTTTAGTTATCACAATAAAATCAAAAAAACACGTTATCTTAACACTTTTAAGTTCCAAAACAAAATTTAAAACATCGACTTATTGGGATAAATGACACGGTTCAACTAAACTTCGAAACATAAACCAAAATGCACTCCAACATTCTTAATTACCCCTCTTAGGATTAACGTAAACATTATTTCTGCGTATCCATAAAATAAAAACAAAGTTTTAAACACTTAGGACATTGTTATCGCATATTATGAACTTGGCCAAGATTCCGTGCCGGTGAGTGTACTTGAAACTAAATTAACTCCCATAAATCGCTTTATCAGTAATCTATCTCTACCTATGCAAAACTTTAATGTGGAAAATACTTCTTCAATAAACGAGTCATTAAAGGAACTCGGTAAACAAATAGACTCCATGAAGGAGTCAGCCCAGCAGACAGAAACTTTAACGACACATGACGTACATCAGTATGCGTTGTCGTATGGTCTTTTAGCAATAGCTGTTGCAGTGGTCGTGTGGTTTCTGAGGAAGAGGTGTCAACAAGCTAGTCCGTCCAGCCCAGGGCGGAACGAGACCGGACCAGCGAGTGTCAGTGTGTGTATAAATCAATCTGACCCAGACCAAGGCTCTAGTGTAAGTGCGCGAAACAAATCCCTGCCCGAGCAGGTACCAAGTGTTAGTGATAGTGCCCACGCAGTTCTTTCTTCCAAACGGTGGTCTAGTTTGCGTTCAAAGAAGCGAGACATGTCGACGTCTCCACAATCTAAAAGACAATCGGAGTTCAGCATTGATGACTCAACCGTTTGAGCGTCACTAGCGTATTAACTATAAGATATAATTGTACTATCACCTTGTAAATCATCTTTTATTTAATAATGTAATAACTTCTTAGCACTTAACTCATACATCTTTCAATTTTGTATTAGCTTCCTTCAATTTCTCATCTTCTCCCCTCGGGAGCATGTTCGATGCAATACTTGCAATCGATCACGTTTAGCTGACTTAGCGATCTAATGTAGGCCGCACGAGTGCGCTGCTAGCTCAGTGCATAACGGGCAGCGACCGCGTGCATTCAATTCATTATTCTCATCCCTTTAGCCATAGCTTAGCATAAAAGTTTCTTTGTTAACTCTTTATACTAGCAATAAACTTTTAAAGTAATTAAAGTGTTTAACTAAGTAGCGTAGCGAACCCTATCACGGTATCACTCAGATCGCGCCCCTACAACACAAGACTAATATCTCTAGAGTAAATCTTTGGCTACATAAAGTGATATGTTCTAAAATGTTACTTTGTGAACAAACAGAATATTTGATTGCCACTGAATACCTTTGAACTTTAGAACGATTGCGTTATCAAAGGATATTGAAGAAATAATTCCATTCAGCTTAAATTTTGCTTAATAATTCAAATATTAATACTTATTTTCTTTTTTCATTTGCAATTCTGACGTTTGAATGTCGTTTAGGGTAAAGCCTTTTATATCTTCAAAAGCTTTCTAATACCCGTTTTTAAAGATCGATTGGAAACGTCATACGCAGAAAGCCAATTAAGCCGTTGAAATAAACCTAAAAGTATTTTAAAATTATGAAGATTGAGGCCAGATTCAGACCTTTAACATTTAGGAGGTATATCATTACGATTTTGACCACATTTCTATCACCCAAACTCTTGCCTTCTTATACACAATTTGGCAATGGTCCTCAATATTTGCCCCTCAATATTTGCCCCTATATCCGCTAGACAGAGCCAAGAGCTCACTTTAAACAAAATACGATATCTTTAAAAAAATATTTTGAATTTAGAACCTTAACATTGGTAAGTATTTAAAAACCTATTCCCTGTACTTACGACATAAGAACACATTTTTCTAAATATACACATTTTTCTGAAAATCTTATAAGACCAAAACATACAAGGTGTTATTATTTTTTAATGAGAAGTGAATAAACGCGATAGTATACGTTATTTTTTAAAATGATGTTTCATTTGATATCCATGCTAAGGTAAGGACAAAACAAACCCACCCCTGCTATTTTTTCATTTCCCAGTTTCAATATTTATACAGCGGCCTATATCACTGCCACAGTTTTAATGAATTTAATGTCAAACACCGTCGAACCATACGGGATGTACCAAATAATTTGACACACATACATTCCCTCACAAAATATCACCCTTCTTTTCTAGAGTACAAGTTGCCACCAAATTGTGAAGTCTCACCCCTCGTCCGTCCCTAACGACCTTGTCCAACTTCGAAGCTTTTCAATTCTGGATTTACTATAGCTGCCCATGACACTTTTTTTACCTTAACTATAAAAATTATTTGGTCCAAAGTTTGTAATCGTTTATCTTGCACAGAACAGATTAAGCGGTTCGAAAAACCTTGTCTCCTTTTATGCCTACTTAGAATTTTTTCAAACAAAAAATAAACTGTAAGTAGATCAAAAAGTTTCAGCAAATCTAAGCGTTACAGTAAAAATAATTGTACATTATAGAAATTGTGTACAAATCACTATTTATTAGTACATAACACAAACGCGTTGAACAACTTCATATACGATTTCAGAAATAAACTAACGTGAAATATATATTTTCTAGCGTAAATGTACATTCATTCTCTAGAGAACAGTTTGTGATTCAAGTCGTACACTAAGTGCCGTAGAGAGCGGTTGGTGTAAGTCTTACTGATATTTCAAAGGATTCCGGTTCTTGAGAAATAATGTTTATTTCGTTTTCTTTTTACCTTTAATGTTTCACTGAAAAGGTGGGTAAATTCCTACGATTAAGGGTGACATAACTTATTAAGTCATACTTCCTAGAAAAGCTGTTGTTGTAGGAGTAAAAGTAGGCGGCGCGTAACATAATTGTTGTTAAAGCCTATTAAAAAGTTTGAACATATTTTAATATCTTCACAAAAAACAAAAGAAGCGGATCTTGACATACAACTTTGTATCAATCCATTCGACCAACGTGTCGGATTTCTCTCTCAACGTTTTTGCAATGGAGTCTGTATTCATAGGGTGTTTGGAATAAGATGTTGTTGATAAAAAGGCATATTGCCTTTAAATATTTTCCCATCATGTCCAGTCCGTGTTTCTCTCCATCGGTATCCACCTGACAATTGGTTTGCCTTCATCGTGTCAAGTTTTTGCCACAATTACCTTTTTTGTTTACCTTTTTTGTTTTTTACCGCCAGAGTTTTCTGTTTTAAAATTGAAGTAAATACATATATTTTACCGTGTGTATTATGCGAAGTATATTATGATAAACCCCTTAGTCAATATAATTATGATGGATGTCTTGAATTCAACGAATTGTTAGATATTTATTTAGTTATACAGAAGGTTTAATGTTAAACAATAGGGTTATAGATTTTCAATATGGGTTATATAATAACCATTATCTGGAGTAACTAATAGGCCATTGCCTTTCTTATCGGTGCCCGCATAGGTGTCCATTATGAGAGTTGTGTATACCTAACAATTTAGGTTAAAAGAAAATAAATTTATTCTGTAGAATATACAGAAACATTTCTTTATTATCCCTGTTCATATTATTTTAAGGAACATTATCTTAGCGTAAAAATAGGCTTTGCTAAATTATTATGTTAGTATCACTAACACACTGAGTACAAAAGTTATATAAGTGCTTTATTTTTGGGATAACATTTTGCCTTAGGGAAACTCACTCATGCCCCAAGTTACGTCATTCCTAATTTCATTGGTGTGCCGCACACAAATGTGTCATATAGGTATGAATCAAGCTCTAATTTAATTGCAAAGCACACGGCTTTGCAATCAAATAGTCGACAAAATACAAATTAATTGTACCTTGGTGGTGCTGTGATCGAATCCCATGCAAGAAAATAATTTGTGGATCGCATAAATAATAATGATAGATGGATAGAGCGCATGATCCCTAGCGTGGAAGTTGTATTTTTTATTAACAAAAATCCGAGGGCCATTTTATATCTTCTAGTCCGTCGTAACATGAAACTTTACAATATTAGAAGAAAACTAAATATCGCTACTTTGAAATCCACCGCTGAGCTTCCATCATTATAAGTTAATGGATGGATAATTTATTGCATTTAAATGATTCACATAATATTATGTACATTGCCTCACAAAACTGCTTGCGCAGTTTAACTGTGTTAACTTCTCTATTACAATTTAAATTTATATTAAATATTACAATTTACTTACTTATAGTAATCATCTTTACAACTATTTTTAGTTTTTTTGCTTACACGTACACTCTCATACTTTCCAGACGATCTACATTTTTAGAAGAAGACTCTCCAATACGACGTGCTTTTGCTAATCTCGCTTAGGAGGTATACTTAGATTACCTAAATGCTTATTACCTCCAGTGATAACGTCGCTAGTAAATTGTTTTAAATTGCGCCGTTGTGCGAGTCAGGTATCCGGTTCATTCGCGACCCTTGTGGTTGCTTTGAAGCCGATCAAGATGGGTGGCGATCGGCGGCTAACCCACTCAATTTCCGAACATTTTCGTTAATTATTTGTCCAGTTTTGGTCACCACTTCGCGTAGATCCTCCCCCGGTAGCTGTTTCACGCCTATAATTTCTAGGTTATATTTGCGCGAGGTTTGTTCATATTCTTGAACCTTCTGTTCTAAAGCTGAGTTACACTTTTCCAAAAAATTAACTTATTATTTATATTTGTAACATACTTTTTAAGATCTCTAATTTTTTGCTTAGATTGCTTGTGTTCCACGATAAGTGTGTCGTATTTCTCTGACAGCATAGTACTCATGCTTGTACTAAATGGCGATGACAGTTGGAGTATATTTGTTGATTAGATAAATAAGCTCAGATTTTTTCCGGCGTATGAAATGCTGTCCTTCGACATAAAAAAATTTATGGATTTTTGCCTTCAGTGCTCAGGGCAAGATGAATCCTTGGCCATATGGGATCCCAACCACAAAAGGCAAGTGGGAATTGATTTCGAGCATGTATTTCCTTCATGGGCTTGAGTACATATATGTAACAACGCGGACTTGAACGGCACTGCGCAGTGACATGGCCAAACCTTACACTTTAGGCACTGGATAGTTGGTAATATATATTTTTCGATTGGCATAGAATTAAAGAAACCGTAAATATTGTTTGGCAACCTTTGGCCACTAAATGTGAGAATTACGGTAGAGGTAGGAGTATAAACTGGAGATCCTTCTTTTGTACAACGGTGCAAAATTCTTCGCGCCTATGTAACCTTACCAAACACCTGAGGAACCTCGATGGCTTCGACAAATTCCTCCAGGGACCACTCCGTAGGGACTTGCCTCACCACTCCCATGCGAGAACTTGAAAAACTTGGAATAATGGCTTGGTACATTTATGTATCTTAAGGGCAGGATTGACTAGGAAGGAATTCGCAGCATTAGCCGATTAAATTCTATTGCCATTCTGTTACGACCTACTCGCTTGATCCCATCTTTTGCAATGTCATTAATTTTGTTGGTAGGTATATAAAAAAATTCCAAAAGTTATTGGCTTCTGCGGATGAAATGTCCTCATAAGCCCTAGACACGTGTACAATATTCGTATATTCCAACGTCACATTCTGAATATTATGTAAGTGCGTTTTGGATGAAGTCTGGATGACAATATTGGTTTTGGATAGATGTGGATGGCGAAGAAATTAACTTTTTCATCGGTCCTGTATCGTCAATGTTTTCAATATTTATTTCTCTACTACATGCTATTTTTTTCTTACTTGAACTACCTCCCCCCAGGTCGGGGTCTTTCATCGCGTCGAAATACACTAAATTATTAATATGTAACGGCTTACTCAGTTCGTAGTAAACTCTGTATCTATTTAATAAAAAAATAGCACAAATAACACAATAAAAAAATAATATTAATTGATTTTTTCCAACTCAAAACAAAAACCCTTGTGTCACCACCGATTTCAAATTTTGAAGTTCAAATATCGTATTATTTGTATGACTTGACAGTTGTCAAGGCGGCGCGAGAATGAGATAAGTGATCCTATAAGTTTCACGTTTAGGGGAAATGATTTCCGTACATTTTCACTTTCCCTCTACAAGGGCACAACTAACGACGCACGGTTTATTTAATCGACCCTCATCCATAATATTGAAAAAATCAAACGAGTTAGGATCGAATCACTTTAGTGGATATTTTAGGAAAATGTAACAAAACATATTCTAGAAATATAACAAAACTACCGTATATTTCCACGTAAAATTCAGTTCCAAAAATGGGAGGAGAAATGTATAAAATGGATATTGGTTAGCTAGTGAAATTAAAGGGCTATGATAGCAGGATTTTTGAAAAAAAGAAATGTCACTGGTAGGCAGATAAAAACTGGAATTACGATAATATATCAAAAAATAAAGTGGACAAAATGTCACACGATAGACCCACAACATGATAAAGATATATTATCATCATATTAGCCAATTGATGCCCACTGCTGGACATAGGCCTTCTCCGAATATTATTACCTTATGCAGATAAACATATCTTACGGGTTTAATATCGTTCTTAAAATAAACACGCCATAAATAGCAACACCGTCAGACAGACAATCTCGATAATTAGAGTAACAAAAATATATAAATAAACGTAATTTATACAAATCAAGTTAAATAAAGCGCGTGTTGTATCATTATGGCGACAACAGCTATACATTACTGTTACGACGGTATTCAGTCTGAATGTAAGTTGACGTATGTTGGAGGTTGAAGTATAGCCTCATTCTACTGAACAAATTAGCCACATTAATTTATATGGCAATGTTTGTGCTGTAAACATGTAGGCTTGACCTCAAGCCGGGTTGTATCTTTTGTTAGATTTCGTATATGAGTTTTGACTTTAAGAATTTAGAGGTGTTATTGTTTTATTGTTATATTTTTTTGTGAATAAATCTAGAGCGAAACAGTAAATTTATACATGAATTCATGCCTTGTTAGCATTGAGATAAAAAGACAATAAAAAAATAAAAAGATAATATTAATATTTATTTTTCTTCCTTTTTATTTTTTTATTGTCTTTTTATCTCAATGCTAAATTGAGATAAAAAGACAATAAAAAAATAAAAAGATAATATTAATATTTATTTTTCGGTCCTTGCAAACCAACCTGGCTTTGCTCCATTCATGTCTTCACAGCTAAAAAAGTATTTGTAAAAAGACTATTCGTAGTGTCTTAGGACTTATTTCACCCAATTTCCTGCAACTGTAAGGATCAACATCGAGATCTTACAAATGAAACTGACCATGACTAGCTAGCTATAGCCGGGAAATGGAAAAGAACAGTTTCTTTATTTAGAAACTAGCTAACCCGTGCCCACTTAGTTAGGCGACGAAAAAAACGCGTCTCTTTTTTAAACATATTTCATTACTGCTCCACTCCTATTAGTCATAGCGTGATACTATATAGCCTATGACACTCCCCGATAAATGGACTATTCAACACAGAAAGGATTTTTAAAATCGGTTCAGAAGATCCAGAGATTAATCCCTACAACGTCACAAACACACAAACTTTACCTCTTTATAATATTAGTATAGAGTATAGATAGATTAATAGTTTTGAGACCAGCAACGAAAATAATCTACTAAAAAATAAAGGAACTACATACGTCGGGACCTACATAAATGAGTTTAAGTAGATACCGAAGTATGTAGAAAGGAAGGAGTTGCAGAAATAGAAAATGAGAAAGTAACTACTACGGAGTTTAATAATTTAAGTGCTACTGTTTCTGCTGCATTTGATTCCAGTAATAGGTATTGCAAATAACGTAGAAATATTAAAGTCCCTGTGGACTAGCAATAAGATGCACAAACTGCAATAACTGGAACACTTAATACCGACGGGTCCTACGTATACTGGTGTAACCCGCAAATTGACGAAAATGACTTTTTTGCTTGAATGGCCTTAAGATAACCTATTCTTCTCAAATCAGTAAAAAAAAATTAAAATGTCTTTAGTTTCGGCGATACAAACTCGTAAACTGATGTAAGTAACACAATTTAATGCAAGGAGACGGTCAAAACTGATATAAGTTACTTGCATTAGTTTACGTAGTTACGATCTACGTGATGCGTGAGTGTAAGTGACCGTTGCACCAGTATACGCGCGGCGACGATACAGCGCGTACGTTCGATACGAGTGTAACTGCAACGAACTTCACTTTATGTATTGAATTTCTAAAAATTATTCATACTTTTACGACGTTTTGAGTGTTTAAGATACTGATCTTAATAATCTGAAAATAAAAATAATAATAAGTATGAAGCGTTCTCGGAGTCAATTAACCCAAATACTCCTGAAACTATTAAGGGTCTCAGATCTTTAAAAAAACTTGATATGTTGGTATTTGTGTCACTAACGTTTTAGAAAAACTACATAAAAAGTAATCGTGGTCCTCTGGGAAATCTGGAAAATGATCAGTGTTATAACACCTGGTAGGAGAATGGGTAGCATATTGCTAGTAGAGAACTATGGGGAATATTTTGAATAAAATTTTACACTTTATTGATTTTTAAATCTTTGCTGGTTTCTTATATATTTTAATAAATTGTGGGTAAATGAATAAATAAGCAGCTAAAATTTACGTTAGTTGTGCAATGAAAGAACTCTTAAGGAGCAAATAAACTTAACATTTCTAACATAAAAAAGTTAGATTTTGCATTATTTACAAGTTAGGGCTTAAATTGCTTGCAGCTATAGCTACCACAATAAGGCAACGTTACTTTATAGATAATATAATTCTACAAAGCCATATAGCTAAGACATTTTTGTTCAATACATAAAAAAAATCTCACTTTCATAAATTTGTCATCACTTGTAACCACTTGTGTATTAGTACAGCCGTGAATAATTCGTGACATTATGCAATTCAATCGATCTTGTGAAAGAGTGAGAAGTTATCTCGGGAGAATTAGTATCTGACAACTTTTCCCAGTACATCCACTTGGAGGGACAACAATGTTTCCACTAAACAAAAAGATGGCCCACCTGCACGCCTCTTTGTAAATAAATAAAACGTAAGAACGTTTTATATATACGTAAACGTATCTGACTAGGTTTTTATTTTAGTAGAAGTCTTATTTTTTTAAGTTATTTTTACCACGTAGTAGATTGTTGTTGTGGTACAAAATTAATTGTGCAATGTATATTTTATTTTGATGAGTCTGTAAGACAACTATTTAATTAGTCTTAGTAGTCGTACAGTTCTTACCTAAAAAGAATCGAACATTTTGTTATAGATACATATTATTTTATTAACATGGTAAAGAAAGCACTGATTACTTTAACTAATTATTATTACTAAAAAGACTAAGCCAAGTATATATTTTATTAAAGTTTATAGCTTGTTAAAGACTGATTTAATAATTTAATATCTCCTTAACCTATTAAAGATGATATTTACTATCAGAGCGAGAATCATGTTAAATATTTAACATTTTAAAATTAAATGGAAAAAACTTCAAAACTTGAAGTCATTATAAAAATAGTAAATACGTTTATTTTTACACATGTACCCGCTTACTTATAAATGCTTCTTAAAGTTTAGTCAATTGATTAGCTTAAATTCTTACGGTTTTGTTTGGCATAAGGTTGGTTGTGCTAATAAAAATCTCGCTAAACAGTGTTTAAGTGAGTAAGCGGGTAAATGTTACACAATAAACGTGTTTTACTATTTTGTACGGTGGTTTGTTTCATTTTTCATAAAAAAATCAAGTTAACCCCAAAACTACATAAATTACTGGTACAACTAGTTTCTTAGAAGCTTGTAAAGTAGTGCAAGTGCTAAAAGTAGATAAATGAAATTATTTTCCCATATTTCGAGGTTTTATGATTTACAAATTACACTCATATGTACGACTAATAATGTGTATTTCTTTTATTTTCATTATTTAAAAACTAAGTCAGAATTTTGTAAACTAGTACAAGTGGTTACTTGTAACAGTTTACTTGTTTGGATACTTTGATCAAAACAAGCTAAACAAATGCAAGTACAGCTATTTTCTAAAATACAAAGAAATATAAAAATATATTTAGTCCAGTTTTTTCCTTTCATTTCCAGGTATAACCTATTAAAATTTCAGTAATTTCTGTAAAACTTTGACAAAGTTATAAGCTTTTGAACCTTTGAATTGCTCTCCTGTAAACTTGTGTTTTTGCACTTATACTAGTCTACGTAGGACCCGTCGATACGAAAGTACTTTTCTCTGTAAGTAGGTAACTATCTAGACTTCGCGGTTAAGAGTTTACGCCAATATTAAGAGTAGCAGTATCTTCATAAGCAGAATACATTCAACGGCAAGCAAGGAAGTAAATTATGAAATGAAGAAACTTCAAAAGTTTCTGGTGACATTATCATTTGCACAAATTGATTGACTATAAAGAGTTACTTGACTGCGTCAGAAGGAGGGTTATGTATTTTGAAAGTTTAATGTTTGGCATGCTCTGCAGTCTGAACTGCTTGATGGATTGGAGCTTGAGAGATTTTGTTATTTCCGTATTTAATATAAACAAAATGGCGGATTTTGGCGCCTCTTACAGACATTCGGGTTAGATAACCCGATAGATCGAACCCGACCCGAAAAGAGCAGATGATCTTTTATTATCTTTTATCGATTATCTTTTAAGTGAAGTAGTTGTTTTAAAAGTCGATAATTTTGTATGTTTTGTTTGCGTTGACTATTCGATTAAGGTGACCTTATGTTTTCGTCATATACCTATACTGATAATGCCTACTGCAGGAACGTGACACGAGCACTTTATAATGAAAATTTAAGTAAAGAATTGAATCTGGTTCACAGTAATTAAAATCCCGAACAGAATTTAATACGATAATGTTTTAATTTAAAAATTTCATTTATACGTGGACGCCGATTTTATTATTTTGTTCAAAAGATTTATTAATCGCACTTCAAAACAATTTGGTATTTGTTTTTTTTTCTTTTATTTTTCGATATGACGTATTATTGAAGTTGTAACGCAAAGCTTCGTATGGGTTTACACGTGACACGAAGATGATCAGATGACGAACGAGTAGGTAAACGGTAACCCATCTATAGACGGTGTCGTTGTCTGACCAATATGGCCGTTAATTCTAGATTAAATTAAAACCTATTAGACATAAAGTGGCAATTTCCAACCTCGTTTCAATTTTCCTGCAATCACGCCTCGTTAACATTCTATACTATCCTTTGAGTCCGTCTACCATATTATTCAAACGACTCGGAACAGATGAATGGCGAACGTAATTTTCGAAGGCTTGTCTTTGTATTTGAAAGGCCAATTTACTTGAAACTTGAACTAAAGAATTTAAGCAATTGAGGCACGTAAATCATTCAAAGGCTTACCCTTATTAAAGAAGTCTTTTGTAATTTTCTTGATAATAATTAGGAGTTACGGTAATAAAACGTACTTGTCCATTTTATTTATACATAATATATATTTTTTTTACTAAAACCTTTTTTATTTTGTAATTATTAAAATAATAGTATGGAGATGGAGACTTGTCTACATGTGGGTTAGTTGTTAAGCATAAATGTCATAAGAAACTTAACGGTTATGTATTGGTAAATAAGGATCCTAAGAGCTTTCCACAATAAGTCACATGTCATGGAATACGACTATTTAAATCAAATCCTTGACCCAACCACCAAAGGCAAACATGGTATGCTGCAGAAGAACCACAGTTTTCCGAGACCCTGACAAATCACCTCTGCCCTACCCGGAGTGGATATATTCCATGAGGATTTCACCCCTTCAAAAAAACGGAGTTAAGGGACTACTCTCTTAGCTATTACCTTGACTGACATGACTATAGAAACAAAATCCTAATGTTCCTTATGTGTGAGCTAAATCAAGACATTCTTTGTGTGTTTTTTATCTAAGTATACTAATATTTATATTAAAGTTTGTGTGTTTGTGACGTTGTAATGGGTAATCTCTGGATCTAATGAACCGATTTTAAAAATTCTTTCTTTGTTAAATAGTCCATTTATCGGGGAGGCTATATAGTATTACGCTATGACTAATAGGAGTGGAGCAGTAATGAAATATATTTAAAAAACGGGAGCGTTTTTTTTTCGCCGCCCTACGAAGTGGGCACGGGTCAGCTAGTCATTACATAAACTAAAATCATACACAAAAACTTAAACTGTATTAACTAAATAACGAAAAACAATTGTATACTTATTTATCTATTTTAATATTACAGAATATGCTCTTAATTATTACATTGATTCCACTTAATGTTGTTTCAATATTTTACTTTTAAATACTTAATGCTGCGAGAACGTTAAAAGCACATAACTTTTTATTAATAGACTATATACTATTATAAATGATGTAAGTTAAATACTCTTGTAATACAAAATAAACCTTATTTGTAGGGCTTTTTAGCTTTAAATCGTATGTACGTATTTTATTGATATAAATGTTTATGACATTTTAAATATTATTCATGTTATTGTTAGTGGTCGTTATTTTAACTTGATTTTCTGAGTTTTATAAAAGTTGAAATGTATGTGCTAAAAGCTCCATTAAAAACTACGTACATGTAAGTTTGTATGACTAGTTATTTTTAGGCTATTGTTATAAGTACTTAGCAGTAATCATAATATCATCCAAATGACGTCCGTCACGTAAAGGACTTTCTGCTTTTGCTCTGCTCTGCGAAAACATGCAATCACGAATAACGTTACCACGAACACCTGTAATCACGAATTTTCACTCTGGCATTCGCCGGCTGGTGCCGCAGCTCGCTTCCTTTGCTCGCTCGCCTCGTGCATCGCATTATCATCGTTCTAACCTAATCTTCCGACAATGTGTGAAATGACGTCAAAATGAAAATTCGTGGTTGCAGGTTTTCGTGGTAACGTTATTCGTGATCGCATATTTTCGTGGTAACGTTATTCTGGGTTCAGTTATTCGGAAATCAGTAATTCACCCGCTTTTCTGATCAGCGATCACCATTCCAGAACCTTTATTTCATCAAATCACAGCTCTTTTTAACCTACTTCCAGTAGGAATAGCTCCTTGTTTGGCCTGGTATACGGTACTTATATGTATGAACGCTGAGGCACAGATTACGTTCATTTAATTTGTTTTTAATGCGAAATAGATACCATTTGGTCTCATATAAAAATTACATAGTTTACCCCGTAAAATAATAAATAAATAGTAAATAATCCTAACACATTTACACATCGCGACCTAGTCCCAAACTAAGCAAAGCTTGTACTATGGGTACTAGACAACGGATAAAGATACATAAATACTATTATTTTGTAAATACATACATATAAGGTACCTGCGGGTAACAAGAGCCGGTGGGTATCAAGAGCCGTTGCTTGAAAATGACACTTTTAATGATCACAGCACCCTACATTTACACATGCTTAAAAATGACCAATAGGAAAGCTAAGATCCGAGCTCGCGTCGTCGCACGATCATCAATCTTACCAGTAGCCACGAGTCAGTTGAGAGTGATAGACAACGCAGCTCCACTATAATTTTATCTTGCCAAAATAATTTTATTTTTACCTAAAATACAGCCGTTTGTTCAAATCTTGTTAATTAATTGTGAATGTTATACAAATAGTGTGGGCTAGTGGAGATAAGTTATAAATTTTTGTTAATAAATACAATACTTTTTACCGTTTTCAATTATGCTATTATCAGGGGCTAATACGGGCCACGCTGGAGGCGCGTACATAGGCCGGCCCTTATTATACATATAGAATGTAAATTAATATTAACAAATTTCAATAGACTTCGTTATTTTAATACATACCATAGTTATTATTATTAAGCATGTATTTGTTATTATTTTTGTATCATAAATCATCCCTAATATCTTTAATTAACTTAAAAGTGTCCAAGTTGTTGATCTAGATAACAATAGATTTTATAATAAGGATAAGAAGGGCCACATACGTGGCCTGTCTTATACCGTACTACTTATTTATAAAAAAAAAATGTTTTAGTTTTGTAATTTCCATAGATAATATTTAAAAAATTACAAACTCATTGTTTACGTCTGTGATTATTTTGACGATATGTTATAGATAAAGGTTTTTATGACATGTTTTTGCTACGTTAGTTTATTAAGAGCCATTGCTAGTTTTTCCTTTGATTAAGTAATGTTAAAAGAGTGATTTAATGCCAAATGATAATTAAAGTCAAATGAAACCGAAAACAATATTTTTTCAATTGATTACTCTTTTAATATTTGAATTAAAATTTGGTCCTTATAAAACTACATACGTTTATTAAGGACCAAAGAGAGGGTTTTTTAAAATCATGATTACTATGCCTAATTGAGATGAAAATACTTGTAATAGTACTTTCTGATGCAGATATTGAAATAAACATTACCATGATATTAAATATTTTATTATATTCCTTTATTTATAGAAATTATTTAGGTTTAGATTAAGGTGGCCCTTATTTACCGCAAGTACCTTACATAGAAAACACTCAGACCAATGGAAACAAACATGTTTATGCACACAAAGATTTGCATTGAGCGGGAATCGAATCTGAGACCTCTGCGTAGCAGCCATGTAATATACCGACTGCGCCACAGAGTTTGTCAATAGAAACATGTGTTTACATGGCCGATGTACATTTAGGGCGCTTGTACACGCTAAGAAAATTTGCCGTGTCTGCGCCAGACAAGACAAATCTTCGTGAAGACGTCAAGAATTTTGTCTTTTTCGCACACGAAAACTTTTCGTGTCTTCCGCAGACAAGACCAATCGAAACGTGTACACGATAGGATTTTTTTCGTGCAGTCGTCAGACGGGCGTAGGGCGCGCAAACAATAACAAGTGTGATAATCAGTGTGAGTTTCCTTTAGTAAAAATGTTAACTAGAAAGCAAAAAAGTATGATACCCTACTACCGCTCCCCGCCCCTCCGCAACAACGTTCGCCGTGTCTTGTCTTGCGCAGACAAGAATATTTTCTTATTCATCGCCGGCGCTGTGTACACAGGTCGTGCTTAGAAACGACACGAATTCTTGCGTAGGCCCGGCGATTTTTCTTAGCGTGTACAAGCGCCGTTAGTTTGAGTACTATATTTATTTTATAAAGCCGATTCCCGATAAGGTAGATCTCAGGCTATCTGTCATTGAAGCGGATCAAGTCTGCGGAAAAGAACTGAAGAATATTATTACCAATACAATAAAAACTCGGTATGAAGAAAGAAAATGGCGAAGCGATTGTAACCTTGTTACTCAGTCACCTGGTTCCTGGATTGTCCTTTGATAGAACAGGAAACAAGTTAATAAATAAGGTCTTGTTTACAAAGTTGTTTGTAAATATGGCCCTGTTTTCATAGATGTATTATAGACAACTACTTACTGACACAAACAAGAAAAAATAACTACATTTATAAGAAGCGACTTAAAATACTAAAATGTAATAAATGCCAATACCAATTTTATACCAATGAACACAAGTCACATAGAAATGAAATTATTTGGTCATTATATAAAATATGTAAGCCTATAGGAAGAAAAAGAGTCAAGACTTAAATAATAGGTATTCCTTACAAAAACATACGTAACAAAATGCATGTTGTCATTCCCCTTAACAATATTGTCACTTTCAGATGCCCACTTAATCCATTACACGTGAGTGACAGCAAGGGCCTAGAAGATGGAAGAGCTTTAGAGAAATTGAAACGGCTTTTATGGTAGGGACAAAGGTTTATCGAGTGGTCTCCGAAAATGTTTTTATTGAATCTAAATTAGTTGTTCATTTTCATTTATAATTTGTTTTTTCTCTAAGGTATACTCACGCACAAGGGATCCTGAGCCCTCGATCGTGGCGACTTGAAAAGAACAACCAGGCTCAAACCAATAATTTGATTACATAATCTTGCCTGTGATTCGAACCTGGGACATCATGCACTGCAGCCGCATACACGACACAGAATACAACAGTAAAAATCGTTCATTTTTCGAACCAAATAATAAAAACATAAAACCAATTTCCGTCGCACGTATTTCTCCTTCCTTTAGCTTAAGAATCACATTATGTCAATGACAGGTAATCACCCTTTACATCATTTATAAGTACAATAAGTATGGAAATAGAATATTAAAATTCAATTTTACTCCGTTTAAGACGAAGCATATTCTTTAAGATACAGAATAACTTTGTACTTTGTTCAATATCTTGTACAAATGAAGTTACAGGTATTATTACGTTGCGAGAAGGTACATTCGCTTGTCTCGTACTACGTTTACTGGATGTAATAAAAGCTCTTTATCTATATACACAGTTGAGCTGTTTTACGGAAGACAATATTTGTTTTAAGTAGCTTTTAGCCGACTGAAGAAGATAGATTTTGCTTTAAGTGAAGCATAAATAGTTACGCAAACGACTAACTCGGTAAAACGTAGTGTAGGACGCCCCCCAGCTCGGTAGACCGACGACCTCATAAAGGTGTCTGGGTCGGACTGGATACGAAAGGCGCAGGACCGAGTTCTGTTGCGCGTGTTGGGAGAGGCTATGCCCAGCAGTGGACTGCAATAGGCTAGTTGATTGATTGATATAGTTACGTGTACTGGTTACCTCTTCTATTTATCATTCATTACTAAACAGTAGTTTTTGAGATCATTTATTTATTTACCCAAGCCTATACACAGGTATCTGAATGATTATTGCGTAGAATCAAGAATTAATATAAATAAGAATTTATCTTCAATTTAGTAAAAGCTTTTATTTAGCTTGTTCTGTGTGTTTATTCGGGTGGAATCTTGCAACTCAATTTTGAAGCAGATATCTTCAACCAATTGAGCTGAAATTTTGAATGATACACGCTTAGTTTGGATGACAATACACGATTGCGTCAGTCGAAGTCTAACATGGCAGGACATCCAGGAAGGTGGAATGATTATTTCTCATGCACGTCTGCAATATGGATATGAAATAAATGGTATTGTCGAGAATAATTAGAAAAATATTGTGACTTTTTTTTAATGTGACATCCTCATGATTCCCAATTTTATATGATCTTAAAAGCTTGTCGCGAGGCTTACGTAAGTACCTACCTAAATGTATTTAATTACACTCAAATTAAAATAAAACATACTGGTACTAACTAGGTCGTCGGGCTACCGTGTGAGGGGTCTCCCCGCCCTGCGCTATTAAGACGGAAAGCCGATGGATGAGGGAGCCACAGGACCGCACAAGGTGGCAAAACTTGGAGGAGGCCTATGTCCAGCAGAAGCCGTCGATTAGCTGATATGATGATGATGATACTGTTACTGCATAAATGATGAGTTTCTCAATTAAACAGGTACTCGCGACAAGCTTATATATATATCATAAGTTGTATCTCATGAGATTATAAGGAGATAGTTAAAATGTTGAAGAAAAATATTATTTTCTTCTTTTATTTTATTTTTATTAAAGTAGGAACAACAAACAGCTAGGTACATTATAGTTATTAAAAGCTTTTTTAAAAAAACATTTTTTTTGCATATGGTTTATTTTGCTATAAACTCATTTAAGTCGTACTGTGGGAATGGGACACCTCCAGCGACACGACGGAGGAAAACCCTAGGCTATCACAGGGATTGCTTGCAATGATCCGGTTACAAATATGCTTTACTAAACTACATTAAAGCAAGTAACGATTTTAAAACATATACATTTTTGCACTTATTGACATTTATGTGATACGTGACAGTAGTTTTTCAATTATAGGTACTACCGTTAATTGAAAAACCAGTTATTTGAAAAACTATAGATTACAAAAACTAAAAACCAATAAATGCTGATTTTCACTATAACTACGCCCGAATTCCAACAGCCGTGGGCAGTTCCGTTTTCGTTACATGTTCAATCCGTACTTGTAGGAAGCGATACGAATGTATAAGCAAATATCAACACGAATACAGTTTTCACTTCGATATTTGTATTTGAAAAATATTCTTGATAAAATGTATTGCTCTATTTTGCACAATCTAACCAAAATAAGAAATATAATTTTTAAAATTTAAAAGTGTGGGTTTACAATTACTAACCCTTCTGTCAGCTCTGTGTGTTAGCCAAATAACAATACATAGCGTCACCACCACTCTAGAGGTCTCATCCAGGTTTATCTGCGAAAGGGGTTCTAAGTGTAGGGAAAAGTTGAGACAGTAAAAGAAGTTAAACTTTACATAATAAGTTATCGACTTAGTTAGAGATTTCTTCACTTTTAAGCCAAGTTCACACCCACCAATATATTTTTAAAATTAACTTAAAAATACAATTTTTATGTTTTACGATAATTTTCCATTAGATAAGAGATTAAATATGTTAAAGTTAAGGTAAAACAACACCCTGTTTGTATGTTCTTTGTGAACCTTTGTTTTCAAGCCACTAATTAACATACATTAACAAAAATAGAAGTAACTTTATCGAACAACATGTTTACTTTGGGTAAATGTTTATCGGGAAATGGTTGGTTAATATGGCTTTGTAAATTATTTTGTTAATAAGAG
Source organism: Schrankia costaestrigalis (assembly GCA_905475405.1). Classification (NCBI taxonomy): domain Eukaryota; kingdom Metazoa; phylum Arthropoda; class Insecta; order Lepidoptera; family Erebidae; genus Schrankia; species Schrankia costaestrigalis. The sequence goes on along the minus strand of FR997845.1, from coordinate 4,719,650 downwards.
TTTATACCCATAAGACAAAAGTGGTTAATTTACTGATTCTGGACTTCCTAAATAGGTAAAATATAATAACGGAAAACCTTTTATTGCCCGTCCTTTGCCCAAGATATTAAAAAGATTTGTTTTGGATTCGTTCAAGATCTTGGCATATCACAGGTTATCGTTATACTATTAAACTTAGGATCAGGAAAGAAAAGAAAATTTTCAAAATTAGTAATGGTAAAATAAATTTTCGTATTTTGCAAACTGTTTTACTTTAATCTGTTATATTTCACTTGTAAATAACAATATCATATCGGCTACACGAAGGGAACCGCTACAGTGACCAGAAAAAACTATAAAAGAATACTTTTTGGTCAAAATCCAACTAGCAGTCGGTCTAGAACAATGACAAACTGTGCACAGTGCTATACTGTATATCGCATGTATTTGACAATTTATTTGACGATACAAATTATGAATAGGTGTGATGACTAATACATAGTTGTCTTAAAACCTTACTAATAGACCCTATTGTAAAATTAATAAAGAATAAAGCATCCAGCCTAATAGAAAATTCACACACAATATTATTTCTGCGAAAACTATTGAAGGTTAGCTTTACCCACAAACCGCAATCGTCAAGCCAGCACAACCTTCTGTAGGCCAAGTTTCGTTTCGTGGTATTTCCTCGCTTGGCTAAGGCCACGAAACGAAACTTGTACTCGTAACGAAACGTATACTTCTATACTATACTATAAAGAGATAAAGTTTGTGTGTTTGTGACGTTGTAGGGGTAATCTCTGGATCTACTGAACCGATTTTAAAAATTATTTCTGTGTTGAATAGTCCATTTATCGGCGAGTGTCATAGGCTATATAGTATCACGCTATGACTAATACGAGTGGAGCCGTAATGAAATATGTTTAAAAAGGGACGCGTTTTTTTCTCCGCTTTACGAAATGGGCACGGGTCAGCTAGTTGGAATATAAATAGACTATTATGATAATGATGATTCATCTACATAAAATCTCAAATACTCTTCCCAAAAACAATGGTCTTCATGAGTATCTTAACAATACAGTCGAAGTTTTATTCAAATGTTTGTAATTGTGAATCTCAATATTGATTGGATTTCAAGTGAAAATAATGCTCTCGTAATCAATATACTTACTTAAACAGTAATGTATAGGTTCATAAATATGTACGCAAATCAGTATAAACTGTACTTCGAAAGTTATTTAAGTAATTTAAACGTAAGTTAATTAAGTAATTATTGGAATGAATCTTCGATAACGAGTCTAATAGACCATTGAATATCATTATCCTAATTAAAACCATTTTCGATTAATTGGCTTATCGTTGTTTATGATACATTAAATTTTCAAAGTCAAAAATGTACCAAGTATACAGGGTGGAAAGTTTCAATGGAGCCATAAAGGGTAAGCAGTAGGTATGAATTTTTTTTGAAAAATTATAGGAAAAAATATTAGGATGGTCTTCTAAGACTAATTTCTTGTAGCTGCAACGATTAAGGCACCTCCCTTTACTGCCCCATTGAAACTTTCCACTCTGTATATACTATACAATATACTAAATAGTATAGCAAGTAAGTAGAATATTAAGGGTCAGAACTACAATTTGTGAAAGGCACATAAAATTGTCTCGGAAGAGGTTAAAACATTAGACCTCGGTTTCATAGTTTTTTTTTAAACCAGCATAGTAATAAAACGTTTTTTTTTGTAATTTTGAAGTGCTTCAGTTCATTCTTTTTGACGTAGACATACGCTGTTGTTGTTGAGAGGGCTGTTTAGAAACGTGGGGATCTAACGTAATAACACACGTATTACAAAAATTAAAAAAGATAAATATTTTCCATAAAAACATTATTACAACTTCTGACTTTCCAGAAGATTCATTAGTAATTGTTTCAAAATTGACTTAATTTATTGGCGTCTTAACCGCGAGATTTATTATTTAGCTTTTTTACCTTAAGTATAGCAAGCCGGATTTATCGTATTTACGACCTTAAGATAATTTATTATAATTGGTCATTTTAGATTATTTCATTCAAAGTATTTAGTTGCAATTATTTTAGGATTATTGAAAATTGTATAAATTACAATGATAAATGATTAATAAGTCCGTAAATACATCCTAAACATAACAAAAAGTCTGAGATTAATCCTAAGTAATAATAGAGGCTGTGGTGACAGGATAGCCTAGGGCCTACAAAAAGCATGTCGAAGGCGAATTTTAATTATTTATTTAACTATTTTTAATTACGAGTAATATACTACATTCAAAATATTTTTATTTTCAAATTCGAATCCGTATGATACAATTCCACCAATAGAGCGAAAAACTAAACGAAGCCGGGCCGGGTCACTAGTATGTCACAAATAATATATTATATGAAAATTAAGAATATTAGTGAAGTTTCTATAATCAGGTTGAGTAAGTATATTCTAGGATTTTATGTACACGAGCTAAATTGAAAGATACCAGAGTGGAAATGTAGCAATACTTAATTGTACATTTTTACTTTGTTACACCGACTAAAATTAACGTCTATCATTATAATTAACTTTCATTTGTATGTGGTTCTTTAAATAGTTTCGTAACTATTACATTTTTCTTCTTTATCTTTTGGTTAGTGGCAAATCGGTTGTCGAAAGTTATTCAAGCAGCCCATAGGCATCTAACGTAGCTTTAGGACTGTGTCTCTAACGTCGACAGTCGGGACCAACCTTTACGTGCTTTGCAAAGCACGAAGACGCTCAGATGAAATACTGAAATACACTGAGCGGTCATCCACCTATGAAATGACCTCGCCATAAACCAATAACCTATTAGTAAACCTTACTATCAATTGCATAGATCACAAGAAAATTATTTTAATTTAAAGAACAGTTTGGTTCCAGACTAAACAGTTTCAATGTCAAACATTCCTCTTAAATGTTAACGCACGAGTGGGTTATTTAAGATTGTAATTGTATTTTCTGAGATTCGTTGATTGAAATGCTTAAAATGTAACGCATATTATTTCAATTATAATAATAGTGCGGAGATTAAAGTATGATTGACGCGCCTTTATGACTCGCTTAATTAATGTAGACGAGGCCCAATCTGTTTGCCAGGATCGTGACAAGTGGCGTTCTGTCGTCTCTGCCTACCCCGGACGGGATAAGATGTGAGTTATGTAGATTAAAAGTATTAAAGTTTTCAAAATTTCAAGCTAACATTGATTAAGCTTTATTATTCGACATACAGGTTGCACCAGTCATGGTCACGAGAGGCTCAGTCTTTCGTGACCATGGCTGGTGCAACCTGGTCGAAACGTCGAGAGCCTCATAGGTAAATTATTAAATATTTACCATAATAATTATCGTGTTAATACCCGTGTAAATAATAATAAAATAAAATTCAACACGAAAGTTGTAAAGTTAATATTAAATGGGCTAGCTGAGGCCCGCGATATCGTAGCTATACTAGCTGAGGCCCGTGACTACGTCTGCGAACTAGCTTATATTAAAAACACAATACATTTATTAATTAAAGCCTACGTGTTATTCTGATGTAAGTATAAGCTACACGTAAAGCTTTATTTAAATCCATTATTTTAAGTATTTTTACGTGAAAAAGTAACAGACATCTATCTATACTTAGCTTATTATATTAATAGGATATACACAAGACTAAGCTTTTATAATGCTCTAGCTGTGAAACCTTAAGAAATGTATTTCTGCTCCGTTAGTTATTTCTCCTCCGCTAGGCAAGAGTATTTTAAGAGTATTTTTTATTACGGACTCCACAAACAACATTAAAAAAACATGGGACTCTATTAAAACCATATGTAATTTAAACAAAAATATAAATAAAAACGACAGCTTACTTAAAATAAAATCGAATGTCATAGACTCAGTAAACCACGTAAATAACTATTTTACCTCAATTGGCAACCAACTAGCAAATAGAGTACTCAGCAAATTAGGCAAAAATGAAAAGGAACTGGCTGACAATGTGAAACTTAACACCAATGTTTCACCACACTCCCTGTTTCTTAATCCGACAGATGAAATGGAAGTCATTAAACTAATTGATACACTAAAATCTAGCATGGCAATGGGCCATGACAACATAAGCAATGATATGTTAAAACAAGTAAAATATGCAATAGCTAGGCCTATAACGTATTTATGCAACCTCAGCATTTCTTCAGGGACAGTTCCTGATGAGTTTAAAATAGCTTACGTTATCCCGATACTTAAGGCAGGGGATTCACACGAACCTGAGAACTACAGGCCAATTTCTATTTTAAGCGCCTTGTCTAAAATAATCGAGAAAGTGGTTAATAGTCGTTTGGTTAGGTACCTAGAAAGTAATAGCCTATTAGCTAGAAATCAATTTGGCTTTCGCTCAGGGAGGTCCACAGAAGACGCCGTCACTTCACTTGTCGATTTTGTTACACACAAAGTTGATGAAGGACAAAAGTGTGTCGGTGTTTTTTTGGACCTCGCGAAAGCTTTTGATACAGTTTCTCGACCGATACTTTTAAAAAAACTGGAGTCAGCAGGAGTTAGAGGGCTGTCTCTTGAATGGTTTAGGTCATATCTAGAAGATCGGAAACAGCGCATTCGTATAGGGGAATATGTGAGTGATTGTGCGGACATTGTCTATGGTGTGCCGCAAGGCAGCATTTTAGGCCCTACGCTGTTCCTGGTGTACATAAACGACCTCTGCTCACTAAAACTGATAAATGCCCGCACGTTTGCCTTCGCAGATGATACAGCCATAATTTTTTATGCAAAATCTTGGAGCGGGGTCGCTTGTGTAACCCAGGAAGGGCTCAGCAAAGTATCTTGTTGGTTAAAAAACAACCTGCTGACCATTAATATTGATAAAACTAAAATGCTATCCTTTAGAATATCAAATCGGTCAGGACCTGACCGCACATTTCACATCAAACTTCATGTTTGTAATGCTGAGAATCCCATTTGCAATTGCACGGCCATTGAACAAGTTTCTGTGATCAAATATCTGGGCATACTGATTGACGAACGACTTGTATGGAAATCCCAAATCAATGCCCTCGTAAGCCGCATCAAAAAATTGTCACATATTTTTAAAAAACTCAGTTCAATCTCAGATCTTAAGGTGATAAGAATTGTTTATTTGAGCCTTTGCCAGTCAATATTACGATATTGTGTGCCAGTTTGGGGTTCTGCACATAAGACACATTTACTAAAGCTAGAACGTGCTCAGCGAGCAATTTTGAAAATAGCTTACAGAAAGCCCTGGCGTTACTCAACTGACAGTCTGTACTCTGATTGCAACCATCTTCGAGTAAGGCAACTTTATATTGTAGGTGCCTTGCTAAGATTCCATCGCCATGCCAAGGAACAGGCTCGTGCCTCACACAGAACCTTGAAGTGGGACCGACCCAGAGTGCGTACTTCATTTGCACGGCGATCCCTTGCCTTCCTTGGCCCTTACCTTTACTCCAAGATATATAAATTCAATTCTACCATCCATGATATGACTTATAGTCGTTGTAAAATTATAATATTCAATTGGCTTCATCCCAAAAATTATAACCAAACGGAGGAATTACTGCATGTGACACAATAGCCATTATAAGGCTTACTCAAGCTACCTTTAATTAATTTATCAAGAGTCAATATACTTACACAGATGTCCGATATAGGTAGGTAGATAGTTATAAGATACTAACACTTTTTGGTTCTGTTCTCTTCTTTTTTCTTACTGTATAGATTTAGCTTAAGTTGTACTTATGTATTATGTAAGCACCTAATTCTCGGATGTGCGGAATAAGTAATATTTGGCGTGATTACAGTATTACAACATTTATAATCATTTATGTACTTGGGAAGAGACTGGATCCCACGACACAGGGTATCCTAGTGTGGGGTCCAGAGAATTTGTAATATCTAGCATGTAAGTGATCATTTATGTAGTATAGTTTAGTATAAGTATTGTAATCGCTTGTACTAATTCTAGTTTCAAATAAAGATTTATTTATTTATTTATTTATTTCTATACAACTATTTCAATATTATTTTCCAAGTGTCTTACGGTTTAATAATGATATTTTATTACAACATAACTTCCACATAAAATTCTCGAGTCTGTTGACGTATATCAACTGAAATTCCTTTGTACTATGTGCTGTATAAAGCTTATTTTTATTACCTTTCATAAAACTAATAAGCGTAAATATAAGGTGTTTTATGAAGTCTCCTGGGTTTTAACCCACGTGATTTCATAGAAGATTTTGTTCATTACATTTTTACGGACAGACGGCGTCACTGTTTGCGTATTTGGCTACTAGGTTGCGAGTTTAATACCCTTAAAGACATACCTACATACATAATTATGTGTGGATTATCGCTGTTTTATTGACTTAGTTCAGACTAAGTATTAATACTCAGGTATTAAATACTTAATAATATTTATTTAATACTTAATCAGGTATTAAATAAATACACAAATTTTACAAAACCTGTCCATAGATTAGGGTCAAGTGGCTTGACTCATCGACATAGACATACTGTCTCTACTATTTCTAGGCGTTTATATGATAGACTAAAGCTTCGTTAGCTCTAGCTCTTATACTGGGGAAACGTAATGCACCATACTAGTAAATCCAAGTTCTAAAGAGCAGGGTGTTATAGTGCAAAACCGACAAACTAACTATGTATAACACACTTTGCTGAAGACGTAAAACTTCGATATAAATCACAATTGCATACAAATAGCAATTTAAAGCAGATAGAGCATAAAATAAAATCTACACCGATTATCACAGTTTTTTCTTTTTTCTTTTTAAAAAGACAACTCCCGCACTAGGGATCATGCCCTGTGTCGCGGGGACCTTTTACAAACATCAATTAACGGACACAAAGAACACCTAGACCAGGACAATAATTTGTGGATCTCACAAATTATTGTCCTGCGTGGGGATCGAACCCACAACCTCTTGCACGGCAGCCGCTTGCGCTACCGTCGCGCCACCGAGGTCATAAGTTCTTATTATTCTAAACAATGCTATTAAAATTATTAAGTCCACTAGGGACTTTAGGCGAAAAAAACAGTTTTAAATCATATGTGACATAGAACCCAATAAACATAAATATTTATTACATTAATTAAGGGTCAAATATATCCAAATTATTTTTGTAGTGTCAGTACATCCAAACTAATCTTTACCATCCTTTTGATATAAAAAAGTTTATTTTAAATTAACTCCTAAAAAAATGAACGGACACGTAACTCATTATACTTAATTGAATGTGAGTAAATGTGAACTGAAATTAACACGGCATGAAATTCACCTGTTTTTATCTTGACGCTTCGGCACAGGCTTCAGTGACCGTAATCGAAGCCTGGCTGGCTGCCACATCTGTGTTCGCGGCAGATTAAATTATCTACACTCGTATTTAGAGATATTTTAATTCAGTCCCTACCCGGCCATAGGGACTGTGTTATTGTTCAAAATATTATCTGACTACTTATTGAAAGATCTCCGTGTGGTGACGGAGTAAGAATACAATATTATGTCACCACCCCATCTCATCCCATGGGTGTCGTAAAAACCGACCAAGGGACTATCATCTTAACGAAATAAAAAGAAGGAAAACTGTACCAATCCGTCTGGCCAGCGTGGTATTAGTAGGCCAAATATCACTCCTACACGGGAGGAGGCCCGTCCCGTCCATGATATTGAAAGACAGTCTGCAAACGTTGTTCCATGTCATGATTATTTGAAATTGTATTCAGGCCGTACAAAGTCTTTATGTTTTCATTAGCGTTGTTTAAGCGGTCAAGCTTATGTGTGATTAATGAACTCCTAGACTCTAATAAGCTCCAAAATTCATCAATTATTTGACAATGGCTGAATTAAACTGTTTATTACCTTGGTCATTGAGACTTTCATTAACGGTTCACTTAACTTTCTAGTACCTACCACCTTGTAATATAGGTACCTAGAAGCTTGTTACATGACACTATAATAGTAATATTTATTCTTAACATAGGTACTAAAAAAGTAATCTGTAATTACCCCTTTTATCTTGTTTATATAATAAGTAAAAATCATTCATTATATAATACTAAATACTAAACTAAACAAGAAAGAAAATAAAAATACACTTAAAAAAAATAAAAGAATACAATTTCAAAGAACAGTTTTACATGTCTATCAATCAACATTCATAAATAATCATTTACTTCTTACACTAAGAGAGGTTTATGTAAACGAGAACATAAAATTCTACGTTTATTTAGATTCAATGCTTCCTACTCTAATAAACATTTTGTTTGAACGTATTATTGACGTTTTCACCAAGAGGCAGTCTATGGTGATATTACTGTTGCAGCCACTTCATACACCTCCAAATAGTGGTGTGAAATGTTATCGTATTTAGGTGGAAAGTTACAGAAGAAAGTTTTAGTCTAAGACCAAGATAATAATCAAAATATATATTTAGGTCAAGTTCATAAAACTTAATTAATCGAGCTCCTTGTAATTTCTTTATTAAAATGTTTTCTTGTTGATATTCAGAAATTACGATAATGTCCAAGTAAATATGAAACTTCGATAATATCAATAATAACTTATTACTATAGAGGCTGTTCACAAACTAGATAGACGTCTTAGAAGTTTTACTGGAAATTGAGTTCTAAGAATACTTGTTATAAGATATTAATTAAAGTGGTCATGACTGTATAAGATTTATAAAAGCGAAGACGGTAACCAAAATATCAGAGGTTTCTTATTTAGTGCCAATAGTTTAATTAATGTAAGCTTAAAGTATTATGGGCTACGCTAAAAAAATGGCTGTTAGTATTTTTGGCCTCTAGATTTTATACACACCGTAATTATATTTCTGCGAATATTGTACAAGAATATAAAATGTAGTCGAAGAAGGAAGAAAACTTTATTCAAACGAACTACAATGTTACAATTATGTACTTAGTAAAATACATTAAGTAATGATAGTTATTTAAAAAAAAATAAACATTAATTTGACTATGTCAACTAACTGAATAAACGTTTTTGACTTTTTGACATACCGTAGTAAAACATAATAATATTTACCCAATTCCTCCAATAAAGTTAAGTGATTATTATATTATTTATTTACAAAAGAAAATGGCCAAACTGAAGAACAAAACAAATAAAACAAATTTTACAACTCTTCTCTTGGGAAACATTTTGTAAAATTTCACTTTACAGTAAAAGTTTTATTTTTATGTTGTCACTGAATACGAAATAGATACAGAAAGTGGACTGTTGAAAGAGAGACCATCTCTAGTTTAGTTTATTTTAAGTCGAGTGTATATCGAATGTTGATGGCGCAGCTATAAGTATTTACAGGTTTAAAAGCAGCGCTCATTAAAATCAACACAAGGAGAAATCATCAGTCAGCGGTACTACGCTACTGTTTGGTCCCGCAATATCCTAAGTCTGTAGTAAGTATTAAGATGTAATTTTTATGGTAGCTAGCATAACAATAGAATTAACTACGCAAAAATAAATTCAATTTAGAAAACAGCTGTTTTTTTAAATAATAATATTATATCTATGTCTTAAATTTACTGACTACTGAAGTATAAAACTATGAACTCGGTTCGAAACTTATTCAAACGTTATCACCTCTATGAAATAAGAAATCTTGATAGGAGCCTTATAACGATACATTTGGCATAATATGATACGTAAGCCAATTGTTTTACAGATACAGATGTAGTAGGTTCGCCCTTGTAATATGACCATCTTTGAGCTATTATTCTTCAATGAAGGTCCTTCAATGTTCAAATAACATCCATTCATAATACCGTTATCTATGCTAGAACAGGGTAACTATAACAACCTTAATCCGGGTAAAATTGCATCAATCTTCCAAAAGGGTTCATCGTTTAGTCCAGAGGTCTTACACGTAGCAACACATTAACCCGTAAACCTTAAACTATTGTAATAAAGCACATTTTCGAATAACAATGTTTGTGTAGCAGTGCATAAATCAAGTATTAGTTTAAGGAGAAATCCGCTTTAGTAGTTAGGTAGCGAATAAGGTAAATATTAATATAGATTACTTGTGTATTTAGTTCATAAATAGGTGTAGTTGAAAATAGTTAATCTAATAGATATTATCTCTAAGAAACAAAATCTGTTTAGTTTATGACTACACTGCTTAGGACCGTGTTCTGTGGCGCGTATTGGGAGAGGCCAATGTCCAGAAGTGGACTGTAGGCTAGTTGATTGATTGATTGATTATGACTACACGGTATACATAGTTACACTGAATTACAAAATTCAAAATAGTGATGAACGGTAGCACTTAAGTATGGTTACGTTGCCGTTGGTACGAAAATGCGCGATATCAATCACACGTTTTCTACACTTTCTTCGAATGTTTTCCATTGCGATGCACGACAGTGCGAAAGTATTTCACATCGTTTCACACATTGTCGAATTGTGTGTCGCATAGTGTAAGTGACTAGGATTTTGTATTGTTATTCTATTTATTCATGTTTTTTTTCACATTGTTGATATTTTATACCGTTTGTAATGCAGATGAAGTTCCGTAAAATATCTTATACTGAAATAAATTACTTTGAGTAAAGAAGGGTACTCGGTTATGAATAACAAAATCAACTTGCGGTATATTTTTATCTTTACGAAATGACGAATGACAAAACATTCACCTTTTTACGGTTATGTGAATAAGATCCGTTCGTATCTTCGTTCGCGCCTTTTATTCACAAAGGTAAGTTTCCCTCATGAAAATAACATTGAGATATTTACGAAATGTTACTGTGGATAACCCACAAAATGGGTAAAAGGCGTTATATTTATAATAATATTATTGCTATTTACACATAATATATATTTAACTCATTATAATTGAATATGAGTATTATTAAATGTAAAGTGAAATTAACTCAGGATGAAATTCACCTGTTTTTATCTTGAATCTTCGGCACAGGCTTCAGTGACCGTAATCAAAACCTGGCATTTAACAGTACATCTATGTCCCACTGCGAAGAAAGTCATTGCGTAGAAATAACTCGTTCTAATAAAATACACTATAAACGTTTTCTTAAAATATTTATCTAGACTTAAGGAATACATAATTAAACTACATGAAATATAGATTAGTATATAAACTAGATTTATATTATTTTTCGTTTAATTTCTACACAAACACATTTATGTAGCTATAAAGTTGATATAAAATATTTTACCATCAGCCTGCCGCTGTATGTCAACTCTTCTTTCCAAAACAATAAATTAATACAACTGTTATATTAATATTTCTTGTTCGCACTACCAAAAACGTTTTACGAATACATTAGTAAGCAGATAACAGCCTGGAACTCCATTTATCAACTATTGGTGACATTTGTTCTAAATGTAGGCCATGATTTATTGTAAGTAGTTCAGATTTAGAGTAAGTTTTTGACGTGTTTGTATTTATAACATGGTGGTGTTTACATGTTTTACTTAGCATAAAATAAAGGTAACATGGATACATTTGACGACCATGACGACCTCTGTGGCGCAGTCGGTATATTACATAGCTGCTACGCAGAGGTCTCGGGTTTGATTCCCGCTCAATGCAAATCTTTGTGTGCATAAACATGATTGTTTGCATTGGTCTGAGTGTTTTCTATGTATAATATGTATGTATGTATTTACAAAAAAAAGTGTGTTTATCCGTTGTCTAGTACCCATAGTACAAGCTTTGCTTAGTTTTGGACTAGGTGGCGATGTGTGAATGTGTGAGGATTATTTATTTATTATTTTTTGACAATGAAAGAAAACGAGTGGAAGTTGAGAAGCAGAAACAAACATAATGTAGGCAGACAGCGTAGCGCACGTTTGCATTAAAACAAAGTGTCTTAAGCTTGGAACATCCACACTAATATTTCGATATAAGTTTGTCAAAATTCTGAATTTAGAAAGTGGCAAGTTTGGGTGGGACTTCCTGTTTGAGTAAACAAAATATTAAAATATGACAATGCACCAAAGTTTCAAATGTAGGTCACAATATATTTCAGAGTGATTAAAATATAAGTCTAAATATTTATAGCGGGGCAGGAGTTTAGTATTCGCAATAGCCTTAATGTTATTCTAACCCCTAAAGTTACTTATATTCCAAATAAAGTAACTTACACACCTCAACAAAGTCTAGGGATATTTTCACGATATTTTGTATTAAGTTGTGAAACTCAAAAAAACTTAGTTTGTTTTTAATTATTTTGATGAAAACCTACTTTGTTAACCTTTTTCAACCATTCTAAATTTGAATTTGAAAATAAAATTAAAAATAAAATATTTACGCGGCTTGAACGTAGTCAAGTTCGAAAATTGCCTTTACCAACAGTAAGTTTTGACTGCTTTTTTGTGTATAATTTAAGTTTGATAACAATATAAACATTTATTTCGAATGATTAATATTGTGTGCATCCAGCAGCGGCGCCATTTCATCGTAGGGGAACTGTTAAGGGCAGTAGGCATGCTCCCAGCTGCGGGTATTAAGCGGAGTATTGCTGAACAGATTGGAACAATACAAAATATGAAATCAAGGTTATGGTCACGTTATCGTGCTACTGGTGAAGTGGCTGAAAGATACCACAGCAAAAAGTCTATCACCACTCAAAGACATGATCGATTTTTGCAAGTTCCCGCGAAAAGACAGCCAAATGTTACTACCATGCAGCTGGCTTAGAGGCTCCCAGCTCTTGGTGGAGCCTCTTGCGGGTGACCAAACTGTCAGAAGAAGTCGGCATGAAGCCCACCTTTATTCTCGCATACCGCTTTAAACTCCAGCAATACGTTGAGCAAATCGCGCACGATGACTAGAGTAAGGTCGTGAACGTTTGTTCTGCAAAGATGACCTGTTATCTGTAGTGGTGTTTACACATGAGTCCCGGTTCGGTTTCCACTCGGATTCACGTAGAGGACGTGCTTGGCGAGTTCCTGGTTGTGATAGCTGTCTAGAACATCCTCAGAAAAACAATTCATACCACGATAGAACAATTATGATTTGGGCGGGAATTTGTGTCGGTCTAAGAACAGAGCGCGTTTTGATCAGAAACACAATGACGGCTGAAAAATAACTTAACGAGGTGCTAGAACTAATTAATCTACCCCCGTAGACTACAAGTGGGCCAAATGTTTAAGCTCATGGACCATAACACCTGTCCGCATAAAGCGAGAGTGATGACGAGCTGGTTGCAGGAGCACGACGTATCAATTTTATGCTGAACCACTCAATCGCCTATCCTCAAAACCATAAAATACGCGTAGGACATGTTCAAAAGAAGGGTTTTGATGATTTTTCCTGCATAAAATTGCGAAGGAAGGGCAACTTTTTTTGCATCCTAGTCGGACCTGGAACAATATAACGCACCAAGACCTGGATAACATAATATGTACGGTTTACGTACACATTCGTATTTACATTGTATTACTGTTGCGCTGACAATGCATCACTCGATGCATTAGCGGCGTAATAAAGAACTTTACCTACTCAGTGTGCGAACTAACTTTTAACCGAACAGATATGTTAGAATCACTTTCTCATATTTTGTACTTTCGTGAATAAACTTTTGAACTATACTACAAGAGGTTTCTATAACAAGCGCACTCACAACTACTTGTTAAACTAACAAACTAATAGTAATGTACAGTTACTAAACTGTACATTAAATGGTCCTTCGATTAGAACACTTGGTGTTCTCTGTGTCTAATAAAGTGTGATAGCGAATCGGTCTGCCTGGCCTCCCACAAGCGGGTCTCACCAGTGCAAATTGAGAGTCGAGTATCATATAAAGGATACAGAATCACTGAGCAAAAGCTACCATTGGATTTTAACTGACCTCGCGAACAAGAGGAGTGTCGAAGAATTACTATAACTATACCAGCGGTTAACTAAAGGTGCTTATATACGGTACTTAAACTACTTTTTACTTATTTTTTAACGTGTATTACATAAATATACCTACTTAAGCAACAGTTCCTAACTACTTACAATGGAGTTAATTACTAAGCAAGTTGGAGTATTTGAAGATATTAAGACTTTGTGCTCTAATTATAAAAAGGATAGCGCATCCAGGAAAACTGTGGATTATCTGCAGAAACGTTTGACAAGCTTGGAAAAACTATGGGCAAGCTTTGACGAACAACATAAAATATTATTGGTAACAGTGGAAAACAAAAACATTGTGTAGTTTAATAATGATATTTACGAAAAAACTCAGCACTTATACGAATCAACTAAGAAAAATATTTTGGAACTGCTTGCCTATCAACAGAAACAACAACTAGAAAATTTGGATTTTGACCTTACCGGACTTATGGGCGATGATACCGAAAATAACGTTAAAAATCTAATAACTCAACAAGAACGCAACTTTAAGGCCTTGAACAAAGCGATGTCAAAAATAAACATTAACACTATGACTGAAAAGTGGGAGTTGGAAGAACATCTTACTACTATGAAAACTAAATGGGAGCTGATAGACAAAGTACATTGGGAGCTAGAAGATGAACTAAAAGTGTCTAGTTCGGGCCAAGAGTACAATACAAAATACGAGGCCATGGAACAAAAGTACGACAATCTGAAACGAGATTTAAATTCCAAAATATGGTCAAGTATGCATTATCAGCGTTCCGCACCTAAAATTGAGGTACCTGAATTTTCAGGAAATTATGTTCACTGGATTACTTTCAAGGACATCTTCTGTGAAACTATACATAATAACCCTAGCATTTCCAAAGCACAAAAAATGCAACACTTAAAAACAAAATTGAAGGGCGAAGCAGAGCGTCTCGTCCACCACCTTTCAATCAGTGCGGATAACTACGATTCCTGCTGGCAGATATTAACACACCGATATGACAACCGTCGACTTCTATTCTCATCCTTCATGAGTACCATGCAGTATATACCAACTATTCAGCAACCCAACGCTAACAATTTGAAACGCATGCACGATGTAATAACCGAGTGCCTGAATGGCCTAAGCAACATGGGAGTTGACGTATCGAGCTGGGGACCAATGATAGTTTACAATATGTCACAAAAACTAGATTCTACGACTCTAAATGAATATACAAAAGATACTCAGAATAACCGGGAATTACCAGCATTAGAAGAATTCCTAAACTTTTTAGAGCTCAAGTTTCTAGCTTACGAAACTGTGAAAAACTGCTATAAAAGCCCCATTGAGAATAAAACTATTCAACGGCCAAGCAACAAGTACTGGAACAACAACTATAAACCTAATAACTACCAAAACAAACAACAAGAAACGAAAAAATTGGAATACTCTAAAATTTATCACGCATCATATGGACAATGTCCACTTTGTCAAAATGATCACGGGTTGATGCAATGTGACAAATTTGCCAGCATGGATATTGCACAACGAAACAAAGTCGTGGGAAAGCTTAAAGTCTGCAAAAATTGTCTTTATAGCCACGGCACAGCCGCTTGTAATTCGAAGAAAACATGCCGTGAATGTAATTCGAAACACCATACTTTATTACATGGTTTGTTTACGTATTATGAGCCGACTGTAAAAAAGAACAACGAACGGAACTCGAACACTGAACCTTCGATATCAAATAGACCCAGTGCTCACCACTTAGCTAATGACAGCACGGAAATCTTACTTACTACCGTTCAAGTGAAAGTGCAAGCCGCTGACGGGAGCTATATAACGTTGAGAGGTCTCCTGGACCAAGGGTCACAAACTAACTTAATATCCGAAAATGCTGCACAACTGTTACGCTTACCTCGAGAAAAATTTGAAGCCGCTATAACCGGCATTGGAGCTACGTCACGAAACTGTAAGGGCCTACTCCATCTCAACTGCCAATCTATACACACCGATTTTACGTTCCAAGTACAAGCATTGATACTGAGCAACCTAACAAATAAACTACCTGGTCGTACATTCAGGAGTAGTGGTTGGGCACATCTACAGAATTTAAAGCTTGCTGACCCTGACTTCAATGTGTCGAGCTCAATAGACCTCCTACTAGGAGCCGATGTCTACGCAGACATCCTTTTAGATGGACTCATGAAGGGTGACCCACAATCCCCCATCGCCCAGCAAACTCATTTAGGCTGGATTTTGTGCGGGAAACTAAAAACCTTCAACTGTCACGTAACTTTAAAACACACTGCAGACTTATCTAGCTATTGGGAGAGTGAAGACATAACTCCGAGTTCACAAGATCTACAACGAAACGATCAATGTGAAATGCACTACAGTCAAACAACTAAAAGATGTCCTGATGGCAAATATATAGTAAAAATGCCCATGATTCATTCCTACGAGCAACATCTAGGATACTCTAAATCAGCTGCTATTGCACAGTTTTTGAAACAAGAAGAGCGACTGTGTAAAAATAAAAAACTATCTACAATGTATAATAACTTTATGAACGAATACTTAGACTTAAAACATATGGAACCTGCATCTCAAATTACATATAAACAACAAGAATATTATTTACCGCATCACGGCGTTTTACGCGACCGCTCAACAACAACAAAATTGAGAGTCGTTTTTAACGCTTCACAAAAAACTTCAACCGGTAAAAGCTTAAACTGTCTTATGGAAAAGGGGCCTAATCTACAAAAAGACATACAAGCGCTTATCCTTAAGTGGAGAACATATCGGTATGCGTTTACAGCCGATATCGAGAAATGTTATCGTTGCATATGAATCGACGACACGCAAAAACCTCTACAAAAAATCGTGTGGAGAAACTCTCCTAAAGAGCCATTACGAGAGTACACACTTAATACTGTTACTTATGGAACGAAGTGCGCTCCGTGGTTAGCAATGCGAACTATAAGACAGTTAGCATTAGATGAAGGTCACCTATACCCCGAGGCCGCTAAAGTATTGTCAGAAGAACTATACCTCGACGATTTAACAAGTGGTCACGGGGACCTTGAATCTGCCAAAAAACTACAATTAAACCTAATAGAATTATTACAACGCGGAGGAATGAATTTAAGAAAATGGTCGAGTAACTCTACACAACTACTCGACCACCTCAACGAAGATCAAATTTCAAAAACCAACTTTGACTTTAAAAACGAAGACTCCACGAAAACACTTGGTCTTGGTTGGGACGCTACATCAGATACCTTTACATTTAGCTGGATTGTCAAGCAAAATAACAACAAAACATTAACGAAGCGCTCACTACTGTCTCAAATATCACAACTATATGACCCTCTTGGCTGGTTTTCTCCTGTTACGATACGAGCTAAACTCATTTTTCAACGCGTCTGGACACAGAACCTAACATGGGATAAGTCATTACCCACTGACATACAGGACGAGTGGCTGAAAGTAAAAGGACAACTTGAAGAACTTCGAACTATAACTATAAGGCGCTGGATTGGAAGCATTCAAAATAATATTGAGTTATTAGCCTTTAGCGACGCAAGTGAGAAGGCCTACTCATGTGTCATCTATACACGTACATTAGAACAATATGAACAACCTGTAATAACTTTACTTGTAGCGAAGACTAGGGTTGCCCCACTCGCACAAAAATTATCTTTACCACGACTTGAACTCAGTGGTGCCCTACTCCTATCACAATTGGTAAACAAGGTCATTAAGTCGCTTCCGGAATACCAAATAACTGTGCAGGCATGGTGTGATTCGAAAGTAGTTCTTGCTTGGCTCCAAGGAGAAGCGGCTAAATACGAATGTGTACGTAAACCGTACATAATAAAAGCATGAAAAACCATTGCAGGACCGTTATTTACGGTTTTTTCAATGTACTGACTACTGATTACTCACATAACAGTTAAAACAGATTAATTTTCGATTATTTTCACTTTTGCTTAAGAAACAAATTCATTGTTAGATTAACTAAATTTCCAAACATTTTATTTATTTGAATAAAAAATTATTTACGCAAAAATAATACTTTTATTTAATTCTGGATTGTAGCCTGATAAATTACCTTTATAAAAATATAAACATGTTGTATGTTATCTATACTTATAATAAAACTGTAGAGAGATCAATTCTGTACATTGAATATATGTTAAAAATTAATATTGGAGGATGAATGGTGATCGATACTAATGCCAAAAATGCAATCAATAAATTTTTTGTCTGTCTGTCTGTCTGTCTGTCTGTCTGTATGTGCACGCATGGGTCAAAAACTACTGAAGGCATTTTAACCAAACTTGGTACAATTGTAGTCCATACTCCCGAGCAGGTTATAGGCTGTATAACATAACGCTAAGACACATAGGAGCTGAGCAGTGGCAAAAAATTTGAAGCAAGTCGGTTGAAAAAAAGCGCGTTCGAGCTCTTATCATCGCATACGTTGATCATACGCCAAAAATATGTATTACAAAAATAATGGTCTTCAAACGATGAACAAAAAAGTCCTGAATAGTATATATCTATCTTTTATATATTAGTCACAATAACCTGTTTAATCGTTAGGGTTTTCTTCAAAGTGTATTAAATACATAAATATATTGTAATTTGCATAGACATATCTTTTTCAAACGCCCATATTTCAAAAGTACACTTTAATACCTTATTCATAAAAAAAAAATTATAGAAATCGGTTTATAAACACACAAGATTTAGATGAAAGAAAATTTCCAAATGTCGCCGCGACAGTATGAGTACGGCAGTACGGTTGATTTTTGTTTAACGTCCGAAACGGCCAACCGGTGCATCTATATAATTTCATGCACATTGACTCTTAATGCGAACGGACGTGGTTCTTATTGACTCTTCTCGGAATAAGCGCGCTTTAGATATTAAAATACATAGATACGTAGTTTTTAGGTATTAAGTTTAAAGTAGGTATCTATCTATACTATAATAAAACAATCGGAATCGGATAAGTAATACTCGAGATATCGCTAGATCTCTTTATTAGAACAGTCCAATACAAATCAGGGGTCATGAAAAATGGATTTGGTTCAATGATGAATGAATTTAAATTTCGTTTCTTTTGTTCACGAGATGGCGTTACCAGTAGTAATCATAAAATAAATGAGTTTTTAAATAATATATAACTATTTTATTATTAAGTGCTATTAATAAGTTATTCCTTTTAAATGTTAATAAAATTAACCATGAATCGTATGTGTAATATCAATTATTATAAGTCTTCACACTAGCCTTTAAAAATATCAATTTAACGGACACAAAGAACATCCAGACTAAGGACAATAGTTTGTGTATCACAATTGTCCTCCATGGGAATCGAACCCGCGACCTCATGCACGCCAGCCATGTAATGCGACCGCCGCGCCACCGAGGCAGGTAATTCTGCCGCACCATAACGTGGCGTGCAAATGTATTCATTCATAATTAATTAGCGATTATCCGTGTGGTGACGGAGCAAGAACACAATATTATGTCACCTCCCCATCTCATCCCATGGGTGGCGTAAAACCGACTAAGGGACTATCGGTGAATATTATCTTTACGAAATAAAAATGAAGGAAAACTTGAAATTAAACCCTATACCAATCCGACTGGCCAACGTGGTATTAGTAGGCCAAGTATCCCTCCGTCACGGGAGGAGGCGCGTCCTTGCAGTGGGACATTAATGGGCTGTTATGATGAAAAAAGCGATGTCATTTATTTTACTTACAAATTTGACAACAGATGGCATTGTGCCTGTGACGTCATTTTCAGTATCGCGGTATTAAGATTTTACTTGAAAGAATGACGTTCGCTCATGTCTTTCAGTATAAGTTTAGACACAGTCTTCATAGATCTGTCTTTGTAAAGATCTGTTTTTGAAAAGGTTTTGGTTCGTTCGTTAATTTTACAATTCGTGTGTAGGTATATCTGTTTGTTATAAGGTTTAAAAAACGATTTTTCAGTATTAAATCGAATTGCGAAGTAAGTAACATCCGCCACGCGAACGAAGTCGCGGGCACAGCAGCTAGTCTTCAATAATTTTGGAGTTAATTGAGTAAATACCAAATATCCCTAGACTTTGTTGAGGTGTGTATATTCCAAATTTCATCAAAATCCGTTCAGTAGTTCTTGCGTGAAAGAGTAACAAATATTTTAATAATAATTTTATAAATAATATTTTTATTTTAAACTTTTGCATTTATAATATTAGTAGGATAATACACGCTCTACTTTAGGAGGTATTTAAACGAAACCGGAACCACCTGGCTTACTGGCGCACAAAACATTCTTTTCCCGATCCTGTCTTTTAAAATAAGTATATTTTTATAAAATGTTAAGATTATGATATGAGTTACCTAGAAACTAGTACATAAAGATATAAAATGTTGTTCATAAAACGCAAAGCATAATGCTTGAAAGCTTTGTATAAAAGATACAGTTCTCAGAGATAAAGTAAGCACCATTAGACGATTACAAAGGAAAAACTTTTTACAAAGTAGGTAAATGTTGAAGTTGCCCGTTTTGTACAAGGTATTCTTTTTTTTTAAATTAATAGATAAGATTTGCTTTATTCTAGGGAGTTGCTACTGGCTGTTATGTACTAGCAAGAATGGGATGTAATGGGACCCGATTTTTTATTAAATTATTTTTATTAAACAAAAATTATTCAATTATTCACCATAGAGTCATTCTGGTAGGCCAATTTAAAAAAACCACACAATTGAGACTTTTCTCTCTTTCTTTTAATGACTACTTGCGCACTAAGGTTCGAGCCATGTGTCGCGGGAACTTTCGAAACATGACATTAACGGACACAAAGAACATCAGGCAAGGTAATATTTTTTTAATCATGGATTCGAATCTACTACTTCGTGCACGGTAGCAGCCTACACGACTGCCTTGGCAGCGTGGCAGTCATAAATCTACAAAAGGCTACATTCATAAACTCTTCAAAGGTTTTTGACCAAAACGCGTTGTCAGCTATGACTTAAAGAACAGAGACTTGGGCATTCTTACAAGGCATACACGCGACATGCACTCCGTATTGTCTGAATAAAGTAACAAAGAAGGCATATAGTTCGTAGAATCGTCAAGTAATTTACCTATTTTAATAAAGTTTGAAACTGAGATGAGATATAACAGACCTTGGAAAAGGCCTTCATTTATAAAAATACAAATACAAAATCATTTATTTGCTTGAAACATGGTTTTTTTTACAGATGATGGTTTATAAAATATTATGTACACAATGTTTCGCTTACTTTATTTCAGCATGCAAATTATTTAAGTGTAGCATACACTCTGACTACTTCTAATGTATTTTTTTATTTTTAACAACTTATATAAACTTATCTACTAACTATCCTACTTAATAATTATTATTATCATATTATATCTATTTAATTATCCTAAAACTTACTAACTAATTAATTAATGTTACATGAATACATAATAAAGTTTTTATTTAATTGCATACTTTTTATTTGTTTTATAATTCATGAATTCTTTAATAGTACAAAAACAGTTATTTACTAGCCATGTTGCTAGTGTTTTGTAAAATAATGAGAAATGTAACTCTCTTATTTCTTTAGGTATCATGTTATACACCCTAATTGCCATGGTACCTATATTTTTCTGGCAGAATGTTGTCCTACACAAATTACTGTCTAGTTTCGTTGGATCCCTATATGTTTTATTAAAGCAGCATTCAGCCCTACTGTTTTCCTAAGATTTCTGAGTGCAAATGTGAAACTATTTAACCTACTACATACATTTTCAATATGTTTCTTCCAATTACAATTTTTATCCATAATTATCCCTAAAAATTTTGTATCATTTACTTCTTCAATTTTGTTGCCATTTCCAAGTATTTGTATATTTTCTTGTGACATTTTATAATTTGTAAATCTTATATATTTAGTTTTATTAATATTTATACTTAAATTATTTGTTTCAAGCCATCCTAATATTGACTCTACAGCTTTATTTAACCTATCCTGATACCGCTCATTCCCACTCTCCTCCTTGGCCACCACTAGAGAGATATCATCAGCGAACAATATACATTTATTGTCGGTTACTGTGGGCAAGTCATTTATGTACAGCAGAAACAACAACGGACCCAAAATGCTGCCTTGTGGTACACCGTATGTATTAAACTTAAAGTCCGACATATAACTTATTATTTCTCTTTTACTATTGATCCCTAGTAATTCTACACGCTGCTGCCTACCAGTGAGGTAATCCTGGAGCCAACTTAGAGCTTTGCCTCTTATACCATACATTTCACACTTGTTCAGTAATAAATCATGTTTGACAAAATCAAATGCACTACGCATATCAAAGAATATAGTTGTAACAGGTGTTTTCTTATCAATGTTTTCTGTGATTGACTTAATTAATTGATAGCAAGCTAGTGTAGTAGATTTACCTTTTTGAAAGCCATTTTGTTCCGGACTAATTATATTATATTTATTTAAAAATGTTATTAACCTATTGTACATTGCTCTTTCAAAAATTTTTGAAATTACCGGTATTAAGGCCACTGGGCGATAATTACTTACATCATCTCTATTATTTTTCTTATATAAAGGTTTAACTATAGTATACTTTAACTTTTCAGGGAACTTTTCTGTAAAGAAACTTGTATTAATTAAGTGGGTAATAATGGGAGACAGTATGTCAGCACATAATTTTATTATGTGTGTTGAAACACCATCATATCCTACAGCTTTGGTATTATTTAAAGATCCTATAATTTTAGATACTTCACTAGTTGTGCATGATTCGAGATATATACTATTGCTTATTATATTTTTGTTATGTATGATGCTATTTTTACCATTATTAGTTATGTTAATATTTGTAGAATTAATAAAGTGAGTGTTAAATAATTCAGCAATTTGGACAGGGTCCTCTATCCTAGTACCATTAGCATTTATTAAATCTATGTATTCAGATCCTATATTTTTTGGTTTATTTTTAATCAGATTCCAAGTTGCTTTACATTTACTTTTTGAATTCAGCATGAATCTGTTAGCTGTTTGTTTCTTAGAACTATTTACACATTGCTTTAAAATCCTGCTATAACTAGAATATTTTAATTTATTTTCGCTTGTTTTATTTATATTATATTTTGCTTTAAGATACCTTTTAGTACAACAAGCTTTTTTAATTCCTTTAGTTATCCATTTTAAAGGCGGTGATCGATTATTTATCTTTATTCTTTGCATTGGAAAATTTAATTTGTACAATAAACTAAAAGTGTCTTGAAAATTATTATAAGCCTTATTTGGGTCTGTTTCATCATATACATCACGCCACTTGATATTTGATATACACTCTTTAAACTTATTTATGTTGTTTTGACTATAATCTCTTTTATATATAAAATAGTGTGTAAATGTTGCTCTGATGTCAGTTAATTTTGTTTCAAATGTCAAAATTTGTGCAGTGTCATGATCAGAGAGATGTAATGCAGTTGTTTCACCAATGGATTGCTGAATATTAGTTATTATATGATCAATACATGCATTTAGTCGTGTCGGAGTATTAATCTTTAGTGTAAGATTGTAGTTCACAAGTAATTGTTTCAACATAGTAGCATTTCTATTATCATTAATAGTGTTAATGTTTAAATCTCCTGCCAACACAATTTTTTTATTCTTTTTGTAACAAACTTTATGCAGCAAAGACTCTAACTTCTTAAAAAATTCAGTTATATTAGAGTTTGGTGTTCTATATATACAAATTACTATACAGTTATATAGTGGTATCTCTATGCCACAACATTCAAATGTTTTGTCAACTGACATATCTATACACATCTGTATAATTTTATATTTTAGAAAATGCTTTATTAATATGCATACTCCACCCCTTTTTTCATTGGTTCTTGAGTAGGAAGTGGCTAGTGTAAATTCATTAAGACATATATTAATTTCATTATTATATTTGACAAAGGTTTCTGAAAAACATAGTATTTGTAAGTCCTTAAAATCATTTTTAAATTCATTTAAACATATTTCTATTGATGGAAGTTTATTCAACAGTCCTGCAATGTTTTGATGTAGAAGTAGTACTTTGTGAGAATTACTATGAATATTAGAACTGTTAGTATCTTTTTTAACCTTCTTAACGAAAAAACTGCTTGTTTTTAGAATTTTCAAATATATTTTGACTTATGCAACTGTTAATATAATACTCCACATTAAAAAAAACATTTCTTAAACCACAATTATTTATCTTTCCACTGCCTTTATAAAACATTGTAACATCATAATTTAAATTTAAATTAGAATCATACAACATTGCATATTTATGTATATTTACATCCCTATAAAGTAATTTATTAAAAGTTTCTACTCTACAATTAAATAAGTAACTACGTCCATTAAATTTGTAAGTAGGCAAACAAAGCATAATATTAGTATGCTGAATTAACATTAAGCTTTTTCTTAACTTTAAAACTAATTCTAAGTAATTGTGAGTCTTTATAAAGTCTCTTAGTTATCCTCTTTAATAATTCATTTTTGGGCTATAAAACCTTAAAATTCGATATATTTAAGATATATTATCAAAACACACGCGGTTTGCGTACTAAAACTCATCACTTTTATCGTCAATTATGTTGTGAAAACTATGACATTGTAATCCTTACCGAAACTTGGTTAAATAATACTGTTCTCAGCGCAGAGCTATTTGACGATAGGTATGTAGTGTACAGGAGGGACAGAGACGATAGAAAAAAGGATGGGGGAGGGGTATTGATAGCCGTCTTGAAGAAAATAAAATCAAAACGCATGCTACACTGGGAAAGTCAATGTGAGGACCTATGGATCACCGCTGAGGTACCCATCTCAACAACTGTTCGTCAGGTAGCTCTGTGTGCTGTTTATTTGCCGCCGCCAGTCGTTCGTGTGACTTTAGAATATTTTCTAGACTGTTGTAACGCTGTGTTCGAACAATCAACTCTGCACGTATGCATAATTGGCGACTTTAACTTGGGCTGTATCGATTGGAACTTGGTAAGTGACTTAGATAATAGTTACACTCCCCCTGGCATTAGTCAGATACTGACTGACTTCACGGCCATAAATCGGTTGGATCAACTTAATAATGTTAGCAACAAGTCCGGGCGGATATTGGATCTGGCACTGAGTAACTTGCCTTCTCCTTGCAGCGTAGATATTGCTTCTAATCCTTTATGTATTATTGATTCCTTACACCCGCCCCTCGAACTCCTTATAAAATCAGACAAGAACAGCACACTTCCATACAATAATCAAAACGTAAAACCTAACTTCTACAAACTCAACTACGAAACTGTTTGTAAATGCCTTAATGCAGTGGACTGGTCTCTATTATTTAACGATTTAGTTAACGTCAATGAAATGGCTCGTACTTTTTACGACACAGTTAATGAAATTATTAGAACACATATACCTACAAAAAGAACAGCAAGTAAAAAACAACCTCCTTGGTTTAACAAAAAATTAATACAGACTTTGAGAGAAAAGGAAAGTGTTAGAAAACGTTATAAATTATACAAAAATCCTATGGACGCCCTGGAATTAAAATTATTAAGTAAAAGATGCTCAGTAATGTCAACCAGCTGTTATAATGAATACCTAAAAACCCTAGAAACACAAATGTCTATAAATCCAAAATTATTTTGGACATACATCAAACAAAAGCGAGGTGGTACAAGCTCATTTCCCCTTATTATGACAAACAGCAGCATTACGTCGTCTGATGGTAATGAAATCTGCGAAATGTTTGCTGCTGAATTCTCCTCCATTCATCTCGATTACCAAATGACTCAGTGTGCTACTTTTAATTCAACAAGCCTAGATAAATTAAAGTCAAATAGCTTACCTTTAACTGCTCCAATAGTAAAAAAAGAGACCTTACTAAGAAAACTAAAATCTCTAGATGTTCGTAAAGGTGCTGGACCAGATGGAATACCGCCAATTTTCATAAAAAAATGCGCCAGCCAATTAGTCACTCCACTGCTATTGATCTATAATAAATCTCTCTCTACAGGCATATTCCCAGACGTGTGGAAGAACGCAAAAGTGGTTCCTATTCATAAAGGTAACGAATGTGATCACGTGTCTAACTATAGGCCCATATCCATCCTATCTAGTCTGGCAAAGGTATTCGAATCTCTGATTTGCCCACACATACAAGCGCATTTAAAACTTTATTTATCCAACTCGCAACATGGTTTTACAAGTTCTAGATCAACCTGTACGAATTTGGTGTCATTTAGTGAGGCGCTGGTCGAGGCCGTGGACCGCGGCAAGGAGGTGGACGTGATATATACGGACTTTAGCAAAGCATTTGACCGTGTCCCACATTCCATTCTGTTAGAGAAATTATCCGCGTACGGTATCACTGGTTCGCTTTTTGAATGGCTGAAGTCGTATCTCGAGCGCCGTCACTTTTTTGTCGTGGTGAACGGCTTCCAATCCAGCGTGTACAAGATCACATCTGGTGTACCACAAGGCTCTCATATCGGGCCAATCTTGTTTAATATATTTGTCAATGACCTCCCATTCAGCCTTAACTCGGATAGTTTTTTATATGCTGACGACCTTAAGTTCTGCAGAATAGTTGAATCTAGAAATGACAATGTGTTGTTGCAAAATGATATTAACACTTTGGTTGATTGGTGTGACAATAATGGTATGAGCTTAAATGTAAAAAAATGCTACCACGTCAAATTCTCCAGAAAAATTTCATCATCCTTGGCATTTACATACAGTATAGGTACGAACATCATCCAGCAGGTAGATGAGATTAGGGACCTGGGTGTTTTGTTTGACAGCAAACTTACATTTGTTCCCCATCTAAATACAACAATTAAAAAAGCATCCAAAATGATGGGTTTTGTCACTAGGAACATTGCTTGCTTTCGGTCTCGTAAAATTAAAATCATCTTATACAGCTGTCTCGTTCGATCCACATTGGAATATTGTAGTCCAGTATGGCGACCACATTATTCTACACACAAACTGAGACTGGAACGCATACAGAAAAGATTTTTGTGGCATTTGGCATACTCGTGTGGTTTGGCTAAGAAAGAAAAATCATACGAAGCAAGATTAGCTTGCTTTAATTTACCTTCTCTAGAGAAGCGACTAAACTTGACTGACTGCCTATTCCTGTTTAAGTTAATTAGATCAGAAATAGACTGCCCCTATTTGCTTAGCAAAGTAAAGTTTCAGGCTCCAGCAAGATATCCCCGCTCTGCCATTACACCCCTCCATCCCCCACTGCGTAGGACAGTGCTCGGTGCGAGCTCCACTATCCCTCGGATGTGTAAGTTGATTAATGGTTGCAGTGATTTGATAGACTTACATGCTGATTCGCTTGCCAAGTTTCGTAAAGCCATACGCGATGCCTGAGTAAATGGTACCTCATTGTTGCTCACAATATTTCAACCCTTTTATGTTTTTAATTGTAATTAAGTTTTTCTCAATCATAATGTATACTGAATTATTATTCCCTGTTTTTTTTTAGAAAAATTAAAACATGACTCAAAGTCATGTTTTAATTTATTTTTTTTAAATAGATAAATACAATATATAGATTAAGTTCTTAGTTTCTAGTTATATAAGCTTTATAGTTTTAACCGTTATATTTACCTGTATGTATTATAATTTGTTTTGTAGTATTTTAATTGCTTAACTGTTTTTAGTGCATGTGGTGCTTACCAGTAATTAATTGTTACACCAGATCATGTTTTTTTTTTCTATGCTTTTTATAAACTAGAATAAGTGTAAACAATTGTTGATAAGCCAATTAAAAAAATAAAATAAAGTCTTTCTCTCCTATAAGAATTAAACAACAGTCCATCATTGTGTAATTAACCAATTTTAATTGTATGTTATCTAGTAGTTGTTCATTACCACAATTAGTTGACATATAGTGGCACAAACTATGTTGAGGGAACATGTTTTCGGCTATAGTTAAAACTTTATTTGTGTTGTTACTACTAATTATACATAGTTTTTTTTGTACCTTACTTTGTTCTAATAAACTAACAGAAGTGTCCTGCGGAAACTGTGTTTGTTCGTGGTTTTGATCGTCATCACTAATATTTATTTTGTTTCGAATTTTGACAGGTATCACGTGACATGAATCACCGGTGTTGCCAAAAACTAAAAAACGTCTTAATTATGTTCAACATTTACTAAGAAATATTATATATTTCTTAAAAATCGATGTCCCAATGCAGGCATTTGGCCTCCTTTAGTGAAAAAAGGAAACTAGGTCTATAAAACCCTGCAGGCCAGACTGATTGGTACATGGTTTTATTCGTTTTACAGGTAATAAGATGTGTATTTTTCATCGGCTTTAACGATACACTTAGTTTAAGATAAAAGGTTCTTACTTATTCACAACACGCAGAATAAATTGTTTACCTCAAGTTATCTTATCAAAGTTATAGATCAGCGATAACTTGCAACAAAGTTTTGCAACTTAAAAAATATCTTAAGAACAATCATCAAACATTTTTTTTTCTTCGGAAGTTGCTATGATCAACATAATAACGTTAATAACTTTTAAATTGGTGTTTGTTTTTTGCACGTTATGTTTTAGAAGAACAATAAATATTATTTAAAAAAGAATAATTTTCTGATAAATTCTCCAAACGAGCCCCGAGGCTACAAAGTTTCGGGAGTTTTGGAGTTACCGTGCTTTTCGTTTTCCATGCAGGATACATTTTTTTTATTAACCTACCTACTATCCGTAGAGATGTCGTATGGGAGTGTCTTCTTTCAAGAAAACAAAGTCATTTACAGTCATTGTATCACCGAAATACTAAGCAACCTTCGTATGTGACTGTGATTATGTGACCATAACCAGCTTACATAAATAAACACAAGATACTGTTTTTAAAGATAAGGGAAATATTAATGTATAATCTTACCTAGAGCAAAATCGCAAGCAGGTCCAAAGAATACATGTGCGCAGTCATTATACGCGTCTATTGCAGATATAACTGCGTAGGCTGCGTCGCAATCCGTGACGTCATACTTCATCCATTCAACCGTCAGCCACGGTGGAAAGGCGTTCTTGACCACTGGGTCTATCATTGCCAGATCGAGGACTGGACTGACCTGGAAGGAAAAGTGTTCTTTAGTATTCTTCATGATATTATTAACAATTAATTAATGCACAGCCACCATCAGACACTTCATAGCAGATAAGGAAACCAATTCATTAATTACAGCCCATTAATATCCCACTGCGGGGACAGGCCTCCTCCCATGACGGAGGGATACTTGGCCTACTAATACCAGACGGATTGGTATAGGGTTTAATTTCAAGTTTTCCTTCTTGTTATTTCGTAAAGATAATATTCACGAATAGTCCCTTATTCAGTTTTTACGACACCCATGGAATGAGATGGGGTGGTGAGTGGTGACATATTGTATTCTTACTCCTTCACCACACGGAGATTCTTCATGATATTATTAACATTTAATTAATGATAATATAAACAGCCACCATCAGATATTTCGTAGCAAACCATGGGACCAATTACTTCTGAACAAATATGTTAATAAAGTATATGTTATAGGCACAAGACCGCGCAGGTGGAAAAGTTTGGATGAGGCCTATGTCCAGCAGATGACGTCTATAGGCTGATATAAATAATAAATTCACGGACATCTGTACACAGCGCCATCTGTTACCAAAGTAAGCTAGGCTCAACCTGCTATGCTGCTGTTTTATGGGTACAGTCACGAGCAATAATATGTACACATTGTCAAATTTTCTAAACCATCTGCACGTTTATCTAGACATTAGAATAATAAAATTATTTCATAATTTCGAAGAGGTTTCGTACAGTTTTGAACTAATCTTCGAATATTCAATTTTGGATTAGCAGAACTTTAGATAAATGTTTTACAAAATGTGAAAATGTGTACATATTATTGCTCGTGACTGTACCTAACAGAACAACGAATATTAGTACTTATACTTTTATACCACATGTTTTTCTTAACAGCCTAACAAATTCCTGGTTTGGTTCTCAAACTGTGTAGATATCTTATATCTTATATGTATGCTTTTTTTTTTACTACATTTTTATATGTAACTTTTACATGTAACTTTTGTTTACCTAATAGTATAAGTTCTTATAACGTAACATAGATGTTTAACTGCGAAAACATCTAAATGGTGATTAGTCATTAATTAGTTTATAACATTAGTTAAGTAACACTGTATGTTTTCCTAATAAAAATAAAAATAAAAAAATAAAAAGACTTTATTTTTATAAATACACACATCAAAAAAGTCTAAGCAACATGCATGATATTACAAATTTACCATTTATATTAATTAATTTCTAAGTATTTACTCACTCAAAGTGTATAGGTAAGTAAACTTTTTTGTTATTGATGACATACTGGCTGGTTGTAAAAAAAAAATTTCGATTATGTTTTGTTTTTTTTCATAAAATTCAAATGACTGCGAATTTGTTTGAATTTGAGTGCATGTTAATTGCTACGTTTTAGTCTTGATTTTATAATTTTACCAACCATTTAAATACCGTTGGCGACAAAATTGAATTGTTAGATATTCTTTACGTCATGGAGCGACGTCATTTGACGGCAGATGAAATGCAAAGAGCTGTAGGGATGTTGCAAGCGGGAAGTAATCAATCTCAGGTATCTCGACATTTTGGTATTCATAGAAGTGTTATTTGTCGTCTTTGGCAGCGCTACAATAATACAGGGGAACCCGCTGAACAGCATCCAGGCCGTAAAAGGAGTACAACCACTCGGCAAGACCGGTACATACAACTGACTGCAAGACGCCAGCCGATGTTAACCGCTCGAGAGATAAGTTTGAGGCTACAAAATTCAAGTGGTGTTGATGTAAGTCCCCAAACTGTGCGAAATCGACTGCATGAGTACGGCCTACGAGCTCGACGCCCTATCAGGTGCCCACCGATACGTCACGGGAATCGCTCTCGTCGAAATGAATGGTGTAGAGAACGCATAACATGGACCCAGGAACAATGGGATAAAATTATGTTTTCCGATGAGTCGCGATTCGGGTTTAGGCCTGATACAAGAAGGGTGCGAGTGTACCGTCGACCCGGAAATACTGAAAGACTCAGGTGCGTTCAGGAAGTTCATCCATACAGCGGCTCAACAGTTATGGTATGGGCGGGTATTATGAAGAACAGGCGAACTGAGCTCGTTTTTGTAAATGGAAACATGAACGCTGAAAATTACGTTGAGGATATTCTCAGACCTTATGTCCATCCATTTGCACAAACCTTTGGCTCCGATTTTACGTTAATGCATGACAATGCGCGTTCACATACAGCTCGGCGAACCAGTGAATACTTGGCAACGGAGAACATCCAGGTATTGCCCTGGCCTGCACAATCGCCAGACCTCAACCCCATCGAGCACGCATGGGACATGCTCCAGAGACGTGTTTTGAAGGACTTGGACGGAGTGACAACAACCCAACAGCTGAAGGATTTGCTACAATTCCATTGGGAGCGAATACCGCAAGATGACATAAACAGTCTCATTAATTCAATGAATAATCGTTGCCGACAAGTTCTGAATAGCAGAGGAGGCCATACTTTGTATTAAATTGTCCTATTCTTTCACAATAAATTCATTTTCTTAAGAAATTTCAATTTGTAAAAAAAAGTTTAGTTTCTTATGTACCTGTATATTCTAATATTGTTAATTTCTGTTATTAAAAGAACTTATAAAGAAAACAGCTGTTATTTTTACATCATAGAACCCTAAAAATATTATTTTAAAAATAAAATACAACGTTATAATTAAAATAAATGGTAAAATAAATTAATATAAATGGTAAATTTGTAATATCATGCATGTTGCTTAGACTTTTTTGATGTGTGTACATACCTACATACTCGTATTATACATAGAAACACTCAGACCAATGCAAACAATCATGTTCATGCACACAAATATTTCCATTGAGCGGGAATCGAATCCGAGACCTCTGCGTAGCAGTCATGTTATATTATAACCACTACGCCACAAAGGTCGTCAAATGGATATGGAATGTTAATAAGTTCTATAGGTCCTCTCATGTGTTAATTTCACATCAGTCTATGTGGTTTCTATGTATGTCATGTACCTATGTATCTACAAAAAAAGTGTATACGTATGTTTATCTGTTATTAAGCAGCCATAGTACTAGCTCTGCTTAGCTTTGGATTAGATAGCCCTGTGGGAAAGAGAAAGGAATCTTATATTATTCTTGTAACGACATCCGGTGCCTTACTTACTGCCTACAAGATTGAAGTCGTTAAGTAATGGCTATGCTAACGAGCTGCGGTTGGCGTTTCTTTGAAAGATAAACTTCGCAGTAAAGTGATCCTACAAAGTAGCCTAAGTAGTTACTCACTGGTATATTATTATATAGCTATATATTTCTGATTATGATATAACAGGGAGCTAAGTTACTACCTAAAACATAAGCTATCTGGCCGTGGAAATTCGTGCATCAACATTATTGTTGAAATAATGATTATTGTGTGGTGACGGAGTAAGAATACAATATGTCACCACCCCATCTCATTCCATGGGTGTTGTAAAAACCGACTAAGGGGCTATCCGTGAATATTATCCTTACGAAATAAAAAGGTGGAAAATTTGAAATTAAACCCTATACCAATCCGTCTGGCCAACGTGGTATTAGTAGGCCAAGTATCCCTGCGTCACTGGAAGAGGCCCGTCCCAGCAGTGGGACATTAATGGGCTGTTATGATGATGATGAATGATTATTATTGTATTTTTTCATTTCATGTATGCTTAGTCTTATCGCATCATCCTTAGTTGGAAAAGGGGTAATTTCAAAAATATCTAGGTGCTCATAGCCCGTTGCAATCACTAACTAAAAAACGATAAAGCTGGTGATGCAACGTCAGCTAGGACATTCCATAGATGGGTGACCACTAAGTGGTAATTTTCGTAAGCGTCACGTGCTTCGAAGGCCACGTAAAATGTTGGTCCAGGCTGTTATCGAAGTTTTTTTTTAATACCTTTATTTCTTTAAAAAACTTAACAATAATTAACAATTTTTTTATTTGCCAAACTGTAATACAGTTTGTCGGCAAGTGACACAGTCGTTAAGATCAAAGGCCTTTGTGTTGCTTGAACAACTTTCAACATGAGACTGGCCACTAACCAAACGATAAAAAAAGAAGAAAATAAAAATAACATTTTATGTGCCTAACAAAATTCTAACAACATGGAATTGCAGTTTTTTTCTACCGTTATCAAATGACTACGCTTCGATTGAGAAATAGTGATCGAGTGTTATATCGATAAGATATTATCGATTCAATAAATCAATCGTAACAAAAGATTTTGTATAAGCATTCTATTTTTAGAACACGTTTTCTGTTATCTGTCGTTATCAAATTATTTTAATCTTATCATACACACCTTTATTGGAACATACATCGATGAAAAGTTAAAATTAGACTTACAAGATTTAATTATATTTATTTGTAGTCAAGTATTAGTTACCTTAATTCTAATTACGTTAATGAGATCGCAGGTTTGAATTTCAAATAAGTTGTGTGGCTCTGGATTATCATTTGACGACCTCTGTGGCGTCAATCAATCAATCAATAAACTAGCCTATTGCAGTCTACTGCTAGACATAGGCCTCTCCCTCTCTGTGGCGTAGTGGTTATATAATATAGTCATATTATCACTGCTACGCAGAGGTCTCGGGTTCGATTTCCGCTCAATGGAAATCTTTGTATGCATGAACATGGTTGTTTGCATTGGTCTGGGTGTTTTCTATGTATAATATGTATGTATTTACAAAAAAAAGTATTTATGTATGTTTATCCGTTGTCTAATGCCCATAGTACAAGATCAGCTTAGTTTGGTACAAGAGGGCGTTGTGTGAATGTGTGAGGATTATTTATTATTATTTGTTATTTAACTATTTCAGTTATTACCTACCTTGCTTCTGGAGTAGAGTTTAAGAGTAAAATACCCGTAGGGTTTATTTGAGATTACTCTTAATAAAGCTTGTTACATTTAGGTATGTTTTTTATTCTTTTCTTTAGTATCTACATAATATATGTATACCGTATTCATCCTTACTTGATTTATTTAGTAAACAAACACCACATATTGCAAATTCACTAGTTTTAACATCAATCGCACACTTTGATATGGATGAAAATTTCTGGAAAGTAGCATTATACGTTTATGCAATAGAAAACACGTAAATTACTTTGATTTCAGCACTATCTTTTTTATATTTTAAATAAATGTATTTTTTTCCAACGGCAAATTTCACAGATAAAAATTAATTTCATTATTTGACATTTGTAGATTCTAGAAATTTCATAGATTCGTAGAGATGTGTAACAAAAGTGAATGAACGATTGGCATACGAATAAAATGATGATGTTTAAATAAGTCCTACTAATATTATAACTGCGAATTTTTTTGAGAATGTATGGATAGATGGATGTTTGTTACTCTTTCAGGCAAAAACTACTGAATGAATTTTGATGAAATTTGCAATATAGGGTTAGATTAGGGTGTAGAATAACATTTGAGCTACTCATACAACGCGGGTGAAGCCTCGGGTATCATCATAGAGTCAAAATATAAATAAAATAAAAAATATTTATTTAAGTACTAGATAATGTTGTTTAAGTAACAACATGAGCAGATATACAACTGATTAAATTGAAGGTGTCCGTATACCCAGCAGGATCTTTCGTCCAATTCGATTGTAAATCAAAGTTCCACTTACTTTACTCTACTAGGAACTTTGATTTTCAATCGAATTGGTCGAAGGGTCCTGCTGGGTATAAGGACACTTTCAATTTCATCAGTGATATAGCGCTACTCATAACAATATTTGTAAAATTTAATATCAACAAAGTTGTAATCTTTTTTATGGGCCTCACTGAAAAGCAGCGCTGTAAGCGACTAAGCATAACTGTTTGGTGTGCCGCAGCATTATGCTGAGTGGGGTCCGATTCCTGCACAGATGTGGCTTTATCATGACTTTTGTTTATATTCTTTATTTTTGTTTTATTTTTGTAATTGTCTATATTCTTACTGTACCCTTAAACCAGGAATAAATGTATTTTCTTTCTTTCTTTTTCTTTCTCTTTTACAGTTGCTTATACCTACCTACCTTCTATATTTGTAAAAATTATAAATAAAAAATTTGTTTAATACTTTTAGCATTATTTACGACTCCACATTCATATTGCGTAATTAGAATATTATGTAATTATATACCTACACTGTATAATGTACTAGCTGATGCCCGCGGTATTACCCGCTTAATTGATTGATTTGAGATCACAGGTCACGTGACCTATGACGTCACAGGTCACGTGACACAGCTTTCCCGCCAAAATTCTATGAAATCAAAATATAATATGATTGCTAATAAAAAGTAGCCTATGTTCTTTCTCAGGGTCTAAAGATTGTCTGTACCAAATTTCATCGAAATCCGTTCAGCCGTTTAGGCGTGAAAGAGTAACAGACAGACAGACAGACAGACAGACAGACAGACAGACAGACAGACAGAGTTACTTTCGCATTTATAATATTAGTATGGATGTAGCTAAAAAAATTGCCATAAACCGTTCAGTACTAAAAGAACTTTAAGTAAAGATTTCATTCATTCACATCAGTTACACATCTCTAGCTATCAGTACTCTTTAGTCTGCGGTTGACACGACGCCATATATGTTTACCATATAGAGCAAGTCCGTTTAAATAGACAATAGTTAAAGTTCGGGCACTCGAATTTTAAAAACTGTAATTAGGTGCTGCCACGCTATTTTGTCTTGCCCTTTTTTTAAAGCACAATAGTTGTAGCATCTCCGTGTGGTGACGAAGTAAGAATACAATATGTCACCACCCCATCTCATCCCATGAGTGTCGTACAAACTGACTAAGGGACTATTCGTGATTGGCTGGCGTGGTATTAGTAGGCCAAGTATCCCGTCACAGGAGGAGTCCCGTCTCTGCAGTGGGACATTAAAGGGCTGTTATGAAGTTGTACAACCACAATATTATTACAACGTAAGTCTTGTTTTCTATTTTTTTATCTAATTATTAATACAAATATATTTTAATCCAACTACGATTCTGGCGGTAGCTTGCAGACACATCTTTCGATTTTCATAAGTGGTAATCTTTACCTAAATGGTTTGATTTGATTTTTCATACCCAAGCCAATCATCAACATTATAGCCACTCCTCCCTATACCGGAATAACATAATACAATTTACACAAACGTAGTAACGTTTTTACGCCTGAGTGACATTAGAGAAATGAATTGCTTATCCGATGTGACAAATAAGAATGCGTTATGAAAAGAAAAATTATTTTAAAGACAAGTAAGTATCTCTAATTTTTTTAAGACAAAATACTGTTCCTCATTTATTAAAGCAACATCATCTAGTCATAAATTAAGTAGAGGTTGTATTATGGAAATTGATTACGAACAAACACTAATGTTAAGGTACTTAAGGTCTAAACAATTTATAAACCTATTTATATATAGTCGTTTACCAAACTGCATGGAGGATTTGAATAATAAAACCAAATTTCTTTCATCACTTGAAGAAGCCTGTC
Organism: Schrankia costaestrigalis; assembly: GCA_905475405.1. Lineage (NCBI taxonomy): Eukaryota > Metazoa > Arthropoda > Insecta > Lepidoptera > Erebidae > Schrankia > Schrankia costaestrigalis. The sequence continues at coordinate 4,683,044 of FR997845.1, read as the reverse complement.
CCCGCAATTGACATTCGCATCCTTTACAGTAAGATAAATTAATTTCATGAACTGAAAAACTGTGTCATGAAATACTTTTTAACGAGACCGTAACGGGAATTTACCCATAACTAAAGGTGTTGGCATGCGCTGTAAAGTAAAATGTCATTCACAGAGCAGCAGCTACAGTGTAAACGGAAACTGAAATTCTCGGAATCATGGAGATTTTTTGCTTCGTTTTTAGTTTATAGAAAAATAGAAATAGAATCTAAATGCTGCTAAAATTTGATGGTTTCCCCAGCTTCCTAATTGATTTGATATTTAAATAATAGCATATATTATATTATATTTATCACAGGCTATTACGGCTACGTTTGCTATAACGAATCCATGTTGCCATCTTAATATATGATAATTGGAAACATGAATTTGTTTTTCACTTTCCTTATGCTTTAAAATAAAAACTTATGGTTTAAATTACTAACCTTGCGTATTAAATCTAAGTTTGCTACATTAAAAAAATCCACATTAAAATACTTACAGCAGACAAACAGGCGTCATAGGTAGTATTCTTGGGCAGCAGCAAAGCGGCTCGTATTTTACAATTGTTATTCTCATCACATATTTTGTCACATTCGCGAACCCGGGGCTCCTCCCCGCGACAATTCTGAAGACCCACACTCACACCCACTAATCCTAACACTACTAACACACACCACTTCATTTTGAATTAGGAATTAAATAACCGTTTTAAACGAACACATATTTAAAATTGGAATTGAAAATGGAATGGTAAAACATTTGAATTTTTATAAATATAATTCACTTTTCACGTTCACATCACACTTGCACCTGGAAAAAAGAAAATGTGTGTTAATTTTATTTATTTGAATAATTTCAATTATATTATATTGTTAAATATTTAGTCTATATTTATAATCTTGCTGAATTGATCTCAAAAATTACATCTGAACACCATGCCACGAGTTGTTTTTTTGGCTTATGCACAATTATTGTTACAAGTGATTACCTACATAGTAGCCGAAAATAACTGACATCCTTGTCAACCTTGCGATCTGGACAAAGACTTTTTCGCGCTACGTTTTGAAAACTCGATATTATATCGTAATCTATAATCTCTAACATTTCTTTTTCTATTTTGACTTAGTAATAAAAACTGACAAGGCTTTGGAAATTAACAGTTAGTGATCAGGGTATTGAGCGTAGTGCAAAGGCACTTTGAGCTTTGTATTTGTATATACAAACCGAGCTTCTTTGTGTTTTGTATATACAAACGGGAGAGCTTAGTCGAGAATTGCGTATCATTAAAGTCGTATATAAATGTAAGTAATGATTACCACTTTAAAATATTTAACTTTTTTTTTTAAATTGCTGTATTTTTATATTATTGCTGTAGCGCCCCTGTATTACACTACCACCTGGTAGTGTAATACAGGGGCGCTCGGAAAGCAACGAAGCAACAGTGGAACTAAACAGGTTACTGAAAAAGAAAGGTGGCAGACAAGTAAGCGTATAGTTACTGGCAACCGATGAATAAGAGAGATGATGATAGGTAGAGACGTTTGCAGGAGGCGTATGTCCAACAGTGGACGTATGCTGATATAAAAATAAGCCTTAACTACACTAAATTATTATCTTCTCATAAAAACTTCAAGTCCTTTCATTTAACGCACCTGTTTTAAAATAATTTACCCTTTCCATCAGGTGCGCTATGGGCATATTGCAGTAATCATGGTTTACCGCAGCCTCTGGTCTACTTACGAGACGGAATCTAATTATAAATGGGTAGCAATAAAACGAGTGATTGTAAATTACAATTATTTTAAGTGTGAAAATTAATTAATTTGGCTTATATAATTACTAATTGAGCGACTGACTGTAAGTGATGAGAAATTTACAGAACAGTATCTTACAAACATTAATTTGAGTTACTTAAAATACAAAATGAGCAGATTCATAATATTTGAGCGATTTAATATTTGTTTAAGTGTCAACGTTACGTCCTGCATTTTTTTCAATATTTGGCAAATGTATTTTTTATATTGAGCGGCATTTTATCTTAAATGAAATGTTACGAATACAAAAACGGCGAGTGCAAGAAACATTTTTTTTATGTAAAACTAGAATAAAGTAGGTATTACTATATTCTAGCACTCGCCGGCCGCTCCCGCGGCACGCTCGCTTCGCTCGCTCGGCTCGTGCTTCCTTTGGTCACTGTACTAACCTCACCTAACCAACTGTTTCTGACTTTTGCCTTAATATTGTATTTTTGCCATATATAATAAGACATAAGACATTTATTTCATAAACAAAATTACATTTGTGTTGAAATTTACTTATAACTGAATTAATGTGATTAATTCTGCGACATTTATCACTTTAGCTAAATTGAGTAGCCCTTATACATAATGGCTAGTTATTATGTACAATATTCATATTTATTACTTTGGCTGTAACATTTGTTATTATTTAACTATTTTAATATAGAAGTTGCCCTCTCTGTATTTCCAGTCGCTCACTTAGTAATGTAGTCGCTCGGATAAAATTTATATATATGAAATGGATTAATCACAATCCACTTTTTGTAAGCTCGTTCTGGATTTTATTATTAATCAATATTCGTCGTTGGTTTAGTTATTTTATCGCTTACTCAAATTCATACCGCTCAAGTTATTAATACAATATGTCATCATCAGTCGCAAAGCTTTTTTTTAATCGCTCGTTTTATAATTTTCCATTATACATTTTGGTCATATTGCAGTGTTTCATATAAAAGACTATCAGTTAGGTAAATTGGAACCGAGTTTTTTTCAAGTTTTGTGATTCCTTTTGTGATATTATGGTAGCCGATTTTTCAACACTATTGCGACGAATAGTTGATACATTTAAGCAAATATTTATTCACGTGACTAAGATCGAGTGAACGTTGAGTGTTTATATAATCGGGAATTAGTATTTGCCTGTCCAATAATGTTACAACCCTTTTTCTCTGACTTTTCCTTATTGCTAGCAGTCAATATTATGTTTATTTACCAGTCAGTAAGTATATTCATTGTTTTCTTTAAGAAAATAATATCGTCTTCCCTTGCTTAAAGTTAAAGTGAATTAGTTGAGCACAAACTAGAGGGCGCATGCTAAAGAAACCTATCAACATTCTTAGGTTTGTAAGCAAATAAACAGATAAATCATGTCAAGCATTTTTCAGGCTGTGGAACTACACTTCTATTAATTATAGCGTGATATTATATAGCCTATGACACTCCCCGTCAAATAGACTTTCAACACAGAAAGAATTTTAAAAAGGGGCTCATTAGATCCAGAGATTATTATACAACGTCTCAAACTCACAAACACACAAACTTTACCTCTTTATATTATTAAGTATAGATATAGATTAACTGTCCTGTATAAAACATAAAATAGCGCTATCATAACAAAATCATTTCCGCATTCTATTTACACGAAATTGTAACTGATAGGTATCTAAAGAAATGCGAAAACAATTTATTATTAGAAATACGGTATTTATAGAATACGGAAAACTGATGTTATCGTATTAATGCCCTTAGAGGTAAGAATGCGAGATGTTATAAACAAAGAATATAAAGTAATAAGTATATTGTGTGTTATACTCGCTTCAGCTTACAATATTACATACAAAAGTGTTATACTACATATTCATGATAACAAAATATTTTCTGTAATAAAGGAGAATGGGCAAAAATATATGGAGCTTGGTCCAAATTTCCACCATCAATAAGAACTATGACAATGATGGAACACTACGTTCTGAATCATTATCAGAAGACTGCAACCAAAAATATTTACTCAGTAAAAAGTTATGACCCCATGAGAACTTGCAATTTAAAAACCTTTTTACGCTTAATTATTTCACTATATCTTTTAAACTACTCGATTGATTTAGGTGTATGACATTTCTTTGTAATTCATACGTTATTCTGGTTGATATAAGCTCTAAGAGCCAAAATATAAACAATGTGGCGGTCGCGGTAGGTACAAACAGCAACACGTTAAGTTAGACACCCGATATAACTTTAGCTATGCATAGTATAGTATAGAAAATCGTTCGAAAGGGACTTCGCACGACGTCATCAGCCAATCACTGCGCTAGCGCTTCTTTCACACATAGATTTAAGTCTCATGAATGGGTGGTGGCCCACACACCTACATGCGTACACACACCTACAGTCCTACATGCGCACACGTGGACATTTCGTAAAGCGCTAGTTTTCTTCCCATATCTTTAAAATTTAAATCATTCGCCTCCCGCCGCCCGGTCGTTGGATCGCTTACAATCACTAGTGTTCATGTTAGTGAAAAAATAAAATGGCGCCACAATTAACACCACAGCAAAGACAAATAATTGTAGTTCTACGGGAAAGTGGTTACAGCATTAGGAAAATAGAAAGAAGAACTGGAATAACGGTGAGTGTCACAGTTAACATTTTTTAATTATTGTTTAAAATAAATACATATTAATATTCCGTCTGTTTTTTAAATAACGGTAAACTATCTTGGTATTCCGTTTTACATTATGGAAGCATTTAAAAGAAAAGATAAACTAGGTAATATGTAGTTGTATTACAGTTCAATAACATAGAGAGATAACTCTATGTTATTTACTCTACTCTTTTTTAAAAGACCTTTAGACCTTTTTTTTTAGAAGACGACGTAGAGTTGGTATTAATACAATAATATAGATGAAGGTTGTGTTTCTTTGGGCTAATTAAAATATTCAGTTAAGAATATCACATTGTTACACTTACGATTATTTATTGAATCTTGTTACTACATTTTGGCAAATGACGAAGTGAAACTTGGTTTGGTTTGAAAAAGGTGTTAGGACAAAGAAGACATTTTATGTTACTAGTTACTAGGGCGCTGATAAAGTAGTATTAATTTGACAATTGAATCAAATTGATATAGTTGGTTTAAAGTTTTTTAAACATGACAGGCTCGGTAGACTGGCGTTAGTGTAATCGGCTGCCCTGCATGAGGTCGTGGGTTTGAATCCCACGCAGGATATTAATTATTTTTAGAAACTTACTATAATTATTGTTTTAGAGAACTACAATTCATTTCTGGTTGTGACGAAATGAGGAAACCGGGGGCGATTTGACTCCTCATCACATGCAACTCTATCAAAGAGCTACCACCGCTGACCAAGATTTGGCCATTGTCGCCGCGCATAATAGACAGCCTCTCTTGAGTACGCTAGTTACAGCTACTACATATAATGTAAGTTTATTTCTATTATTTGTCAAGGCATTAGAATTTTATTTAAAAAGGGGGAAGTAATAATTTACCTAACTATGAACTTGTGCTCGTTAATTTCTTTTTCTATACTTATATAGATAATTTCCGCACTAGGAATTAATTACTCTTATGTCGCGGGGACTTTTACAAACATTTAAAAGCTTACACGTTACAGTTAATAACATCTACTAAAAATGGCATTTACCTATATTAAAAAAAACAATCTAGATTGCATAGCGCATAGCGATCACATTTACACAGCTTAGTAATGCACTCAAAGACAAAAAACCTACCTATATTTGCTTTACATATTATTTTTTAATAATATAAAATGTTAGATCTCAAGTAGAACCCATTTTTTTTTACTACTTATAAAAACTATTATTAACACGCGCCAAATAGATACCTTCCAAACTTCGATGGAAACTTTGAGATTCCATATCAAGCCACATTGAAAATTTCGAGACGGAGCATATTAAACAACACGTCGATTAGGTAGCTAACAAACATATTAGAGTGATAGGAGTTTTCAACCTTAACTCAATAACGTTAAGTTGATTTTTGCAACTCATAAAAATAAAAATAACCATCAGAATATGTTGATGTGCAATTTTGAACTTAATGTTAAGTGTGTAAGGATTAAAGTCAAATTGTTTCAAAATGCAACTGAAATGAAAGAATAAAAAATATTAAGCGAATATTAAACCGAGCGTTGGGAATTTCGAAGCGGAACTTGTTAGAACACGTCCAAAAATACCAAACTAAGATGGAAATACGTAGGTAATAGATATTGTGAATTGCCTACTTCAACTTTAACTCAACATTTTATTTGTTAACCATAAAAATTATCAATACTTACAAAGTTTAAATGTATTTAATTTGAACTTATGTAAGTATTTAAATTGTTGCAAAAGGTTAAAGGAATTATCTTTGGGACAGATTTCAGAGGCTCAAACGAGGGCTTCTTGTGGAAGAGACAGGCAAAGCACGCGTTGGCACCATGGTGGTTATAATCGCTTACCATAAGATGTGTATTAGTTTGCCTTTTATGTTATAAGAACAAACAGGTAGGTATAAACGAGGCGCGGTCAGTAGTGCAAGCGCAGTAGTGCGCGTGCACGAGGTCGTGGGTTCAAATCCCATACAGGATAATTATTTGTGTGATCCACAAATTATTGTCCTGATTCTGGACTTAGTAATGCACTCATTGAGTTAAGGTTGAAAACTCCTATCACTCTAATTTGTTTTTTAGCTACCTAATCGACGTGTTGTATAATATGCTCCGTCTCGAAATTTTCAATGTGGCTTGATATGGAATCTCAAAGTTTCCATCGAAGTTTGGTAGGTATCTATTTGGCGCGTGTTAATAATAGTTTTTATAAGTAGTAAAAAAAATGGGTTCTACTTGAGATCTAACATTTTGTATTATTAAAAAATAATATGTAAATCAAATATAGGTAGGTATTTTGTCATTGAGTGCATTACTAAGCTGTGAAAATGTGATCGCTATGCAATCTAGATTGTTTTTTTAATATAGGTAAATGCCATTTTTAGTGTTATTGTTGTTATGTTGATGTTATTAACTTAATATTGCGTAGTATAGGAGCATACCTAACAGATACATAATAGTGCGCAAATCGCTCGAAATCAATCCCTTAAACTTTCTACATTTTTCTTGTTTAGATCTTTCGAGGTATACCTACCTATACTTATATTATTTGAAAAAAAAAAATGTGAACATGCACTTCTTATTGTTTAATATTTTTTTGATAAGTTTTATTTTCGTAAAAGATATCATTTTAAGCAGTCTCTACGTTAGTAATGAAAGCACAAGAGCCTTTTAAGTTCATAAATATAATTGAATTCGGATATTATGACCACTCCCAACTTAATCGAGCTTACATTAGTTTCCGACTCGTAATTCTAATGTATTCGTAGGCTAATCATACGGCCCCTTACTCATAAAGCTAAACAGTGATTAAATTTAAGAGGCGTTTATAAGTAAGGGGGACGATGTTTTATACAGTATCCAATCATAATATTATGACAAAAAACAATTACAAAATACCATTTGACAAAATAATACCTACTTGTTAAATTTACCTTTTTAAAAACTGTTGTTCAACAAACAAAAAATGTTTTTAGGTATATAATAATTTTAATCATCCTTTCATAAAGGTATTATTTTTAAAAACATGTAGGCAAAACAAAATACCTATAGCATTATGTAATAACATTTGACAAAATGCATTGCTTGGTAAAAGTTTTATTTATTAAAATTAACTTTAATACAAAGATGACATGAAATAATAAAACAATCATCGACTCTTGATAGAATCAAAATGACTTAAATTAAACGACAAGGTTCGTAGCCTTTTAGTAACGACTGCTGAGTCGTGCGAAAATCAAATAGATAAACACGCTGCATTTTATAAAAAAAGTGTGGCATTACAATGCCACACTTTTTTATTTTCTTTTTAATTTAAATTGCTTAAAAATACTACTAACTAACTACTAAGAGTTTTCCTAAAAGCTATAATCAAAATTACATGTTAAGATTGCACATGATTTTATATTTTACATACTGGTGGCGCGATGTGTAAGCGTCGGGATCCCTTTTTTTCTCATAATGGTTTTTGTCCTAATTTTCATTGTCATTATGTTACGCATAATTTTCTTGGTCATAATAATAGTATGCCATAATTGTTTTTTAGCATACTGCGTTATTAATCAAAAATATTGCAGCTATTGTTTTTATTTATAAGTTAAATGCATAAAGTTGTAACGCATATTGGTTATTTGTCTAATAGTTAATTGACAAAAAGTTGGTTTATGTTATTGATAGCTATTTGAGTCTGATAAACAAACATAAGGTTTTAGGTTAGGTTTATGTTATTGATAGATTAGTAGCTAGTTTGAAAAATAAAAATTATGTAATAGGCATGTAAAACAAAAATAGTTATGGTTATGCATCATAATGCATAAGTAAACTTATGCTTTGGGATAGTATGCATATTAAATATTATACTTAAAGTTAATAGGATGAAATAGTTATGTTAAATGAGTATTATGCGTAACTTATGTAAGGACAAGTAACATTATGCAATGTTAAATTTAAAAATATATAACATAATCTTATGAAAGAAAATAAAGAACCGAATAATACTGATATTATATCGATCATTTACCATATTAACTTGTTAAAAAAGTTAAATAAATTATATTTTTATTTCAGGTAACAGTGCAAAGAATACGGAGAAGACTACACGCTGCGGAACGATTACTTAATAGATTTATTTATAACAATTAATATTACAAAGACTTTATATTGTGATGTTATTTGGTGTTAAATACCGATTAGAATTGTTTTAACTTTTGTTGATTAATATTAGATTTATTTATAACAATTAATATTACAAAGACTTTATATTGTGATGTTATTTGGTGTTAAATACCGATTAGAATTGTTTTAACTTTTGTTGATTAATATTAGATTTATTTATAACAATTAATATTACAAACACTTTATATTGTGATAGGTATTTAGTTATTTGGTGTTAAATATATATTAGAATTGTTTTAACTTTTGTTGATTAATATTAGATTTATTTATAACAATTAATATTACAAAGACTTTATATTGTGATAGGTATTTAGTTATATAATGTTTAATACCAATTAAAATTGTTTTAACTTTTAATGATTACTTAATGGATTTTCCTATAATGAAAAAATATTCAATTTTCAAATTATTTGTTTTATCTTTCAAGTTTGTAAAATAACGAAAAATGTTTTTATTTTTATTACAAAATATTTACTATAACTAGTAGTTTTAATATCTTCCTCCTAATATTATAAAAGGGAAAATAAGTTTTATTGTTTTTTTTTGGTATGGAGATAGGTGGGAGCCTGGAGTAGGATATAGGCAACTTTTTATCTCAAAGTCATATTCCGCAGGCGGAGCCGCTTATAGTCATTTTGGAACCGATTAGGTAATTCAAACTAGAAAGTTGTGTCAGCTCTTTAAGTTCTTTTTACACTGTTCCATAAATGTCGCCAAATCATTCCGTGAATATAAGACAACACATATAACTTACTGTTTAAAAAAAGTCGTAAGTATTCAAGTTTATTGAAATTGCTAATATTTTGTTAAAAATATTAATTTGCTTACAATTAAGACATTTTTGAAGTATAAGTAGGTATATAACTCTTGACACGAATCGACTTTTCAGTCACGGGCATTACTTGCACGTGTCCCAGGACTCTCTCAACTCTTTATGGGCCTTCACCCGTCGTTGGCCCGGGTGGGCAGGTGCTTCCCACGCGACGCCGTGGCCCGTCTCAGTTGCGTACTGCCCTTTCAGCACCGCAACCTACTGAACCGCTTTAACATGAGCTGTCTGGGTTACAGCCCAGTGAAGAAGCTCCCTTCGGGGGGTGCCACTTAGTTTTACGTGTTACGGGTACTCAGCCCACCACCACGATAAGGCGGAAACCACGGTTCATGTGAATATAGTTTGGTTAGCTGGAGCCATAAACAACCCTTCGTCTTGAAAGTTTTATTTTCTTCCTATTCTTAAATATATATATTTTTATTGCAAAAGATAACCACCATAAAGGCTGGGTAATTTAAAGATACTATTCCAATTAGTATTAATATAACTATTAAAGAGAGAAAACCGCTCTGTGGATGATATTTATTTACCGAACTTCAGTACAGATTATGTCTACAGAGCGGTTTCTTTCTGACCCACAGTTAATGTTGCATGCAGATCAATTGACTTATTTCCATTGAAAAAACGTGTAGGTATGAGCTTCGATGGGACAATGAAATCTGCCAAGTGATCAACATTAACCTGTTAACTATCAAGCGGTGACCGGTCACCGCGAAATAATATGTTTTCTATTGTGTCTGCAAAACCGGATTTGACGGATTAATATCAAAAACACCTCATTAAAACTCTTTGAAACTGTGACAATAATATTTCTTGAAAAAACAATCTATTTAAAAAGAATCAGTTTACTTTTTGGGCAAAACATTTAGATTAACGGTCAAGGAACTATTGTTAAAGTTATAATACATCATTGTAAATTAATCTTACAATTTTGTAAGCATTTTCACGTAAGTGTGCTTCATTTTATTAATATTAATACATTTGTAGTTCAGCAATAACAAAACGTAAATAGTATCGCGTATTGGCCACATCGTCCACTGGCGCTGCTATCTACGTAGTAAGAGAGGAAACAACAAAAATATATCGCACACTCTCGCACGATTCGCAGCGTTCAACTTCTAATAGTTCAAAGTCCAATCAGTCTAGGTTGATCTGTCCGTGACTGTACCTCGCTACTTCAAAAAAATCAAACCCTATCATGTGGGGTATCAAATCAAATGAAAGGACTTATAGCTTTCTTTACAATGCTTATGTTTATTTTGAAATATTTGTAATACTGGGAAGAATGTAAATACAAAAATATCACACAAGTTTTATTTATTCCTATCTCACAGTGTGGATTCTGTCCTTATAAGAATACATCTCATGTCTTCACCCACAATAACATTGTCCAGATTCGCAGCTAGAAGTAGAATTGTAGGTTGGTGTCTCGCCTATCCAAAATAACAAATAATTACCATGACATGGGCACAGCACCCCACAGTTCGCATTCCAGAAAGACAAGAACAGTAGTAGTTCGAAATGGCTTTTCGATTATGGATCATTACATACGTGTAGTGTTGTCTTGCACGTACGAAAAATACTTTTAGCACGATTGCGAACCGTCCCGATTACATTTTTATATGAGTAGGTGCGCTAAGTCCACAGTCACACCTCGGCGAGTCTTTGAGCCCCCATCGGTGGAGGTGGTAGTTGCATCGCCCTTGTCCGGTTCTAAATCTATTTGCCCTTTTCCACACAGTAATTAAATAATTGTATAAATATATTAAGCTAATCCATAATTGACCTGAATACAGAAATAATCCATATCAAACTGCATTGTTAATCAAACCCACGTTTCTCCGACGTGACACTCAAAAACACTAAACATTACTTCTCCGGGTCGTAGTAACCCAGACAGACAGTAAATAGTACCTTAAATTAAATAGAATGAAAGTTTGAAATTACTGTTCGAGGTTTACCACAAAAACTTTTTATTTTATTTGCGACGGATCTATCTGTTAAAACGTAGCGAGGTCCAGACTGTATACTGTCACTTTACGTTTTGTTCGTCTGATTACATTATACAAAGCCTAGTTTTTAAAGTAGCTCCATTCTACCGTATTTAATATTTATTGAAAGCCTGCCAAATCTATAATCTAGTGGTTCCTTTTTTAAAATATATATAGGAACTATCATGAAAAATCGTTTGTTACTTAGCAGTTGCCATCCTATAGCATTAAAAAGTCCATCCACTAAATGTATTTTAGTACCTTTTGTGTACATTATTTTAACCTTCAAGATAGAGATTTATCAACATTTGTATTGTTAATTGATAGATTGACGGCGTGTTTAAAGATTTAAATATAAGCACATATTTATTAACACTGATTGACGTGGTATTTACATTTGTGAAGGGTATAAATAGTTATGTTTGAGAAATTATTTAGCTAAAATAGGTTTGAGCAGTGTTTAAATACATTATTATTATTGCTTTACGCATTTATTTTACAAATAACGATGAAAGAAAGCTCATAAAAGTTTACTATAGTGTAGTGGTTTCAGGTTTTAGACTGATATGCAAATATTTTTAGATCGATTGCCATTAAATGCATTTCTTTAAATGCAAATACGCAAGTCTCCGTGTGGCGGAGTAAGAATACAATATGTCACCACCCCAGCTCATCACATGGGTGTCTTAAAAACCGACTAAGGGACTATCATCTTAATAAAATAAAAAGAAGGAAAACTTGAAATTAAACCCTATACCAATCCGTCTATTAGTATTAGTAAGCCAAATATCCCTCTGTCACGGGAGGAGGCCCGTCCCTGTAGTGGGACATTAATGGGTTGTTATGATGATGAATCATGCAATTCAATCAATCAATCAACTAGCCTATTGCAGTCCACTGCTGGACATAGGCCTCTCCCAATACACGCCACAGAACTCGGTCCTGCGCCTTCCGCATCCAGTCCGACCCAGAGACCTTTATGAGGTCGTCGGTCCACCTAGCTGGGGGCGTCCTACACTACGTTTGCCGAGTCGCGGTCTCCACTCTAGGACACGTTTGCTCCAACGGCCATCGGTCCTTCGACAGATATGACCAGCCCATTGCCACTTTAGCTTGCTAATACTACGAGCTATGTCGGTTACTTTGGTTCTTTGTCGGATAACCTCGTTCCGGATTTTATCCTTCAAGGAAACGCCGAGCATAGCTCGTTCCATTGCTCGCTGCGCGACTTTAAGTTTGTGGACTAGCCCTACTGTGAGTGTCCACGTCTCGGCACCGTATGTCATTACTGGTAGGACGCATTGGTTGAAGACTTTGGTCTTCAGGCATTGCGGTAAAGGCGAAGAGAAGACCCGACGTAGCTTGCTGAATGCTGCCCAACCCAACTGGATTCTGCGATCGATTTCTTTCTCGAAGTTGTTTCTACCAAGCTGGACAACCTGTCCGAGGTAAACATATTCTTGAACAACTTCGAGCATCAATCCGTCGACATAGATCGGCCTCGGCGTTACATGTTTGTTAAACATGATCTTCGTTTTGTTTAGGTTCATGCCGAGTCCGACCCGTCGAGAGGCTCCATTTAGGCCCTGCAGCATCCCGTCAAGCTGTTCCAGTGACTCTGCCACGATGACGATGTCGTCAGAAAACCGGAGGTGTGAGATATACTCGCCGTTGATGTTAATGCCCCGTCCAGTCCAGTCCAACGTCTTAAAGACGTCTTCGAGCGCGTTGGGAAAGAGCTTAGGGGAAATTACATCCTGTACGGATTTCCCGTAACAGAAATGATTTGTAATAAATTAAAGTCTGATTAAAACTTGATAACTGTTTAATATAATAGATATATGAAAACTAAGTACTAAAATGACTTTGATGTAAGTGAGAACGCGCGGTACGCTTGATGACCGAATACGAACTGCTTAATTGATATTATAATGATAGAAATTATTGCAATATGAAGTAAATGCTGACTACGCTATTTCGCCATGTACGGCGTGCCCGTACATATTCCCGGGCGGGAAAGATGAAGTTAGTAGGTGATTCCTATGATACAAGGTGATTATAACTTAATAACTACGTGTACCCAATGTGGTTAGTATTGATGACTGATTAACAAGGTGAAATCATTTATCGTAAAAACTAAGAAACGTCTTTTAATTCTTGTGGAATTTGAAACCCGGAATGAAACACTATCGGGGATGACCCCGTATCTTTTATTAACACACGCGCTTTAGCCTCCGGCATTAAACGTTTGAATGAAACACGCGCACGATTGCAACCTTTTTGTAATTCGTTCACTTCACTACACTTATCACTCTCGGTCGAACACACTGATGTGGTAGCCACCTGAGGCTGGCTAGCAGCCTGTTGCACAGATGGCGCTTGTGATCTTCTTCCTAGAATGAAGCGGCGTACACGTTTTCCTAGTAATGCTGCTAGACAGAGTCCCATGATCGCGAATATAATATATATCGCGACGTAATGATGTACGTCGTGGTTTGATAATCCTTCTAATAGAGGCTCTGTCTTTTTCATAATTTGTATATTACGATCGATGTCTTGGTACTGCGATGAAAAATTGTTGTAAGGAATCAAATTGCTGTCATTGTAGTATGGTAGAGAGATATTGATAATGTGATTAATCTGTGAAAATTCAGGTATTTGTATGTCTGAGCTTATGTTAAGTTGATTGATTCCCTGTCTATGTGAGTAGAAAAAGGAATCTGCCAATTTGATAGTACATTCTTGATTAACGTGAAAGAACCCAGTCTTTGTTAGACGTAAAGGTGTAATTTGATCTGCACAGATAAGTTTTATATGGCAAGTCTCGCAGCAAAAATAAAAATAAGTATTAATTTTATTTAATTCAATCCACCTATCGCTACATGTTTTTATTTTTGTTAAACATTGTCTTGATTCAGCGGTTTCACAAAAGTTGTAATCATTCTTGATCACATGGATGGGAGACTTGATATGACACAGGTTGAGTTGAGCATTTCTTACAAAACATGACTTCAACTGTTCGTCTGTTATAATGATAAATGCGTCTTGTTTGAGATTAACTGCTACATATTTTGAAACTGGTACTACTACTATTTCTTGATATTTATTTACTCGCCGAGGAACAGGTATGAGTCTCAATATTTCGAATACATCTTCGCCGAGGAGAGGAATTTTTATTTCAAATATAATGTAATTATCAATCACACTAGCTTGAACTTGTAATAAGTTGTATATTTCTGATAGACTGTCAGACTTCTTGATTGGTAATGACAAGTCTTTAGGAAGCTGTTCTGATATAACCCCTAGTTCGTACCGTAACTGATTCGGAGACAGAAGATGAAAATTAAATTTTCCATTGTAAATATTTGTGACAGTGTCGAGGAGAGTTTGATGTATGCTTTTTAAGTTAGATAATATACTGTTAGCTATCATTGCTGTAGATATAAAGTCTTCAGTAAGAGTAATGTTCTGAATTTCTGAAGTTAATATATTTAAATTATTGTCTATAGTATGGAATTTTCTGTTGATGAATTTATGCTGCTGGTTAATAATATCTTCAGTGTTTTTTAATAAGCGAAGTTCTGCTTCTACTACTGAAGTCTGATTCTTCCACAGGGATGCCAGATGTTTTTGATTTTTTCGAATTAAATTTATGTCTTCGGTATACTTTTCTGCAAATCGACTGTCCAGAACGCCGAATAAGCTGTTTGCAATATATCCGACACCGTCAATTAACCCACGGCGCCGTCGACTGGCTTGATTGTTTACATTATGATTCATTAATAAATCATTATAGTATTGTAGTGCAATTACCTCGTGATGTAATTGTAACATGATCTCGCCACAATGTGAGCTCTGTTGTATCTTTGTGCAAACATCCTCTAAGTACTTCACATACTTGTTGAGTACCGTATGTCCGTTTATATAAGGTTGAGTATTGTAGTACACAACTAAACGCCAATCGTCCTTAATAAGTTGTAAATTTTTAAAATGATCAAAGTAAATACTATTGTTTCCTTGTAAAGAAGATATCTGATAATTACCGTGTATAGGCGGTAAAATAATTAAAAAACACAATAATAAATAAATGGAAGTTGATATAAATTTACAAAAATTTATTTTTTGTAATCGTGGTGATGGTTGCCTTTCTTCCTCATCACTGATTTCTTTTTCATATACTGGTAGAACTGATAACTTGACGACAGGTCGTTTCATGAAACCATTAGCTGTTTTCAATGTCACAACTCTTACATATCCGTCTTTTCCTGGATGTAGTTCAACGACCCGGCCTAAACTCCACTTCCCTGGGGGAAGGTTGTCATCCTTGATTGTGACCACATCGTTTATTTTCAGATTCGCTTGTGGCTTGTTCCACTTGCTCCTCGCTGTTAATGACGTTAAGTACTCATCGCGCCATCGTTTCCATATATCTTGATATATTTTTTGTATAAGATACCATCTTGTTCGGAGATCTTTCTCTGTATTATACAAAGTTAAAATGGGACCGCTAGCTAAAAAATGCGATGGTGTTAAAAAATTTAAATCATCCGGATCCTCTGACAAAGGACAGAGAGGGCGTGAGTTAAGACATCCTTCCAATTGACTTAATAGAGTGGCGAACTCTTCATACGTCAAATGTTGTTCGCCTAACACTCGTCTTAGGTGATGTTTAAGGCTCTTGACAGCGGCCTCCCACAGCCCACCTGCTGAGGGCCAAGAGGGTGCGTTGAAGTGCCAATCTATACCCATACTTGATGTCTCTGCCATGAAATTTGTGTCAAATGTTGCTTGTATAGCAGCTAATTCCTGTTTTAATACTCGATCTGCACCGATAAAATTTTTACCTTGATCGCTATACATGTGGCGGGGTGTACCTCGTCTGGCCGACATCCTACGAAGAGCAGCAAGAAAGGACGATGTAGTTAAGTCAGAGACTAGCTCGATGTGTACCGCCTTGGTTGCCATACACACAAACACAGCCACGTATCCTTTCGTGGTCTTGATCCCACGGCCCTTGTTGGCCTTTACGTTAACGTGACCGGTGTAATCGACACCACAGTGATAGAATGGTCGTGATGGGCTAGTACGTGCGATAGGTAAATCACCCATGAGTTGTTGTTTAAGGTTAGGTTTCTCTCGCCTACATCTGACACATAGACGGATTCTCTTTTTGGTAGCATTGTTGCCACCAGTGAGCCAGTATTTCTGGCGTACATATGCTGTTGTGAGTCTTGCTCCACCGTGGAAAGTAAAGTCATGTGCTTGATCGATAATTAAATCTGCTAATCGAGATCCACTTGGTATAATAACAGGATGAGCCCTGTCAGCATCCAAGTTCGCATGACGTAATCTGCCTCCGACACGTATGATATTATTTTCATCTAATATAGGGTTTAAATTGTATATTTTGCTTTTTGAACTTACACAATGCTTATCTTGAATACTCATAATTTCTTGTAAAAATTCTTCTTGTTGTATGCTTCTAATAATAATATAACGTGCCTTATTTAATTCTTGTGAACTCAAGAAACCGTTTTTCTTATTTTTTAATCTTAAAATCCATGCTATGATTCTAATTGCTTTAGATAAAGATGATTGTTTTTCTAAGATATGTTTCACTACTAAATTTTCGCTTGATAACATAACATTCACTTGTTTATTTTGTGTTTCTAAGTTAGTAGAATAAGTTGAATTATTATTTTCATTATTAGTTTCAGAGTGTAGCCACTTTGGGCCACTCCACCATAGCTTGTGCTCTATCAGCTGAGAAACTGAGAGGCCTCGGCTTGCACAATCTGCAGGGTTTTCTTTTGAGGCCACATATCTCCAACATTCAGCCGGCATGGCCCCCGTGACTTGTTTCACTCGGTTGGCGACGAATGGTTTCCATCTATCTACTTCGCCGTTGAGCCAACCTAACACTACCATTGAGTCAACCCAACCGTACGTAATAATACGGTGATTTGATAAACATTCCTTGATTTTATCCATTAACTTGCTTAATAAAACCGCGCCGCATAATTCCAAGCGTGGCAGTGAACATTTCTTGTTAAGAGGAACTACCTTTGTTTTTCCTGCTACTAAGACTATTGAAATGTCATTTCCTCGTTTTATTTTACAGTACACAGAGCAACCGTAAGCCTTCGTGCTGGCATCACAGAAGCCATGCAGTTCCACGTAATCCTGATCCTGTATTTTTAGCCATCTTGATATTTTTAGCTGTTTAAGAAGAGGTAATTCTTGTTTTACCTTACTCCATTCGTCATAGATATTTTGTGGCACTCTCTGATCCCATTCCAATTTAGATCGCCAAATATCTTGAAATAAAATTTTTAATTTTGTGGTAAGAGGAGATAACCAGCCTAATGGGTCAAATATTCTTGAAATATCAGATAAAAGTGTTCGTTTAGTAGTGTGTAAGCTTTCTGAAATCTTGATATCAAAAAGAAAACAATCTAGTTGGGGATTCCAACCTAATCCTAAAGCCTTTGTTGACTCCGCTTGTTTGAAATCAAAGTTGTGTTGAGTGAAACACGCTCGAAGGACCATGTACGGATTTCCCGTAACAGAAATGATTTGTAATAAATTAAAGTCTGATTAAAACTTGATAACTGTTTAATATAATAGATATATGAAAACTAAGTACTAAAATGACTTTGATGTAAGTGAGAACGCGCGGTACGCTTGATGACCGAATACGAACTGCTTAATTGATATTATAATGATAGAAATTATTGCAATATGAAGTAAATGCTGACTACGCTATTTCGCCATGTACGGCGTGCCCGTACACATCCCCTTGCCTCACCCCTCTACGCAACTCAATAGGTGGAGTCTTTTTGTCCTGGAGCTGGACGGTCATAGTGGCAGTTTCATATAGAGATCTCAACACCTCGATGTACCGCCAATCGATGCGACATCGCTGCAGAGCATCCAGAACCGCCCAGGTTTCGATTGAGTCGAAGGCTTTTTCGTAGTCCACGAAAGCCATGCACAGCGGCTGATTGTACTCCTCAGTCTTCTGTACAATTTGCCGAACAACATGGATGTGGTCCACGGTGCTGTAGCCTTTTCGAAACCCGGCTTGTTCCGGTGGTTGGAAGTCGTCGAGTCTTCTGGCGAGGCGGTTTGTGAGTACTCTCGAGAACAACTTGTAGATGTGGCTCAGGAGTGATATGGGCCTATAGTTCTTCAGTAAGGATTTATCACCTTTTTTGAAGAACAGGACCACCGCACTCCCGTTCCTCGCCTGAGGTGTTAGGCCCTGGTGAATGACGGAGTTAAAAAGCTTTGTGAGCTCTTTTAGGACAGGTGTTCCGCCAGCTTTTAATAGCTCTGTAGTGATTCCGTCATCACCTGGACACTTATTGTGCTAAAGTTGCTCGAGAGCAGCTCTGACCTCGCCCCGGTTGACATCGGGGATGTCCTCCGTATAATGGCGCGTGAGTGGGGCTCTGTGGTCATCCTCGCTAGGTCCCAAGGGTTTAGTCATCCGTGATGCGTACAGGTCCTTGTAGAAGCTCTCTATTTCCTCGAGTATCTCGAACTTGGAGGTCACAGTTCTGCCGTCGGCAGTATTTAGTTTCGTTAGATGGGTTCTACCAAGCTGGCGCGCGAATACTTTGGTGCCTCTATTCTGTTCGATTTCAGCCACAATGGCGCGGGTGTTGGAACATCGGAGGTCACGTCGCACCAGCTTCCGGATCTTCCGGTTGAGGTTTCTCCCATCCAACGAAGAGGACCGTGCAGGTGACATCTCGCGTCTTTGCTTCATAAGTTCGAGAGTCTCGGGGGAGAGCTTAGGCTGCCTGACTTTGCCTTTTCCGGGAAACACCTTTCGAGACACATCCTGTAGCGTTTTGACCACTGCGTCGGTTTTCTGGTCAACGTTGCCATCGGTTTCCAACAGGTCGAAACGATTTTGAAGCTCCAGTTGGAACTTGTCGAATCCCAGAGCTATTTGGGGCGCAGTAGGTCTAAGAGTAGACCTCACCATGCGACGCCTCTCGGCACTAAAATTCATATTTAAAGTGCCTCGAACAAGTCGGTGATCACTCCCTGTATTAAACCTGTTAATAACAGAGACATCTCTAAATATGTACTTTCTATCGGTCATGATGAAGTCTATCTCGTTCCTCGTCACAGTATCGGGGCTTTGCCATGTCCTATGTAGCTTTTTCTTAAAGAAGGAGTTCATCAAGAAGAGCCCCTGCGACTCCAGGAAGTTGACCAGCATCTGCCCCCTGTGGTTTCGGCGCCCCACACCGTAGGATCCGATTTTCGTTTCGCCGTATTTTTGTACTCCCACTTTGGCATTGAAGTCCCCCATAACAACATTGTAGTGAGCCTTGGTGGTACCATGTAGCGCCTTAGCAATGTCTTCGTACATGGCTTCGGCTATGTCATCGCTGTATGTCGAGGTACACTTGTACCACCTTCAAGGAATACCTGTCGGTGACTTTAATTATGAGGTACGCTACCCGTGTCGACACACTGCTGACTTCCACAACGTTGCCGGTTAGGACTTTGTTGACCAGGAAACCAACACCGCCTTGAGAGGGCCGATCACCTTCCCGAAAGTAGAACAGGTGACCTGACTCGAGGGTTATCGTGTCCTCCCCCTGTCTTCGGACTTCAGATAACCCCAAAATGTGCCAGGTTATACGTCCTAGTTCTACCTCGAGTTCGGTGAAATGTTGGTCCAGCCGTAGAGAGCGTCCGTTATAGGTTGCCAGGATCATTTTGGTATGGTAGCCGTTTTCCGTAGCCCGGAGATTCTTCGCACCCCCCGTCCCACTGTTACCGCGACCGCTACCGTAGCAACGGACAGCAGGACTACCGGGAACTGGGGGCCGTTTATTTGGGCGTGCTATCATATAGGAGGGGATTGCCTTACTGGACCACGCTGGCAAGACGGGTTGGTACAGGGTTTGCTTTCGAGTTTTCCTTCTCTGACAGTGGTGTTGTCTGCTTATAAAGTTTTCTCCATTTGTCGACTTTTACGACACCCATAGGACGTAGGGGATAGCGACACATTGTATTCTTCAGCCGTCGCTACACGGCCAATGCAATAAAAATCATGCAATTATAAGGGAATATATTTTTGGAAATTTATTTATAAATAATTGTCCTGGCCACATGTCCATTATAAACGTTAAAACAGTGCGTATAAAGATTATGCGACACGCATGACATGAATGATGTCGCACACGACATTGCTAGATCCCTAGCGAAAGAATTGTCTTTCGTTACAGACAAGTAATACGCAGAACCGTAGTAGATGTCGTGTTAAATATCTGCAGTGAGCTTGCGTTTAGCAGATTTATTCAAAGTTTGAGTGTTAAGATCTTAAAAGAAGAAAGACAATTGAAAAGCGTTTCTGGACTATACGCGTCCAGCGCCATGACCAACTAGGCCACCCGAGCATCCGTCTCAACTACCAAATACCAAATTTAACCATTGCTTTGGCGTTGTATAGTCCAGAAACGCGGGTTCGGGTCCCGCCTCAAATACCAACTTTTTCCATTGTCTTTCTTTTTTTCGGATTTTTCTAGTTATACCTAAGATTTATAGGTAAAAAATAATATGTTAAGATCTTATTAAATTTGGCAAAGAACACCGGATATAAGAAACAGTAAAGATGCCCCTTTACGTGGTGCAAGGAGCCCTAATTAAATAAAATCTGGGTCGTAATCGCAAATATTAACTTGCTTAGTCACACGTACGGAAAATCCATTTCAAGCGAGAAATCAGATCTAAGACTAACAGTAGTAAAAAAGGATTACACAAAAAACAAGTACTTATCTATAAATGATAAGAAAAAGAGAAAAAAACGTTGATAGTATGTTTATTTCTGTCTTTGATTTAGTTGATAACGTGTTACAATAATGATATCGGACAGAACTGACACATCGATAACGACAAGGATTTATTGTTTATTCCGTTAGTATGAAAGAAACTAGAAAAAACTTGTATTTAGGGAAAAGGTCTATGTATTACTTTTAGTGTCTTAAATAATGTAGAGTCTAAAAGTTAATAAAAAACTAAATATTTATTTAAACTTATTACTTAGTAATTGTATAATGAACGTATTTACAAAAAAAAGTTTTTAAGTATGTTTATCCGTTGTCTAGTACCTATAGTACAAGCTTTTCTTAGTTTGGGACTAGGTGGCGATGTGTGAGGATTTATTTATATATTAATTTATTTATTAACCATGGGTAACGACACCACGGAATATTAAAATAATTTGCTTTAATATTATTTGTGGGTCACCAGTTAAGAACTGAAAGCGCAATATGGTAAAACGAGGTGGAAATATCATAACATCGTTTTTCGATCTTTGTCGCGAACAGACGTGCTTGTATGTGCTCTAATGCGTTACTTAATTAATAATAAAAAGTGACCTAGATTAAGATTGTGTATTGTGCAATGTTTTCCGTAATGAACAATAATTAAGACTTTTTGTAGTGAATTATCACTAAGGAAAATGGCAAGTAATACTACTTCACCAGTGAAAACATCCCATGACCCCGCTTGCTCCAGTGCGCCTGAAATTGTGTCCACTGCAGAAATACAGAAATGGATTTCCTACACCGAGTCCTGCTTGAACGAGATCTGTTCTATAACTGAAAGTGGAAAACTCAACTCCGAACAGAAGCTGAAGGTATCGTCCTTATGTAGAAAAATTACGCACAATTCCTCCCAAATGGCAATTCTGTACCAATCCCTAAAACAAAAAGCCATACAGTCGTCCCTTGAAATTGAAGTCCTTAATGAAAATAGAGATCTGGCAGGATACTTAACCGGACTTAAGAATACCATTGAGCAATCGAGTACTGCAACCAAGGGATCTTCTTTTGCTGACGTGGTAAAAAAGGGTACTAATGATTACATTCGACCCAGTAATCTAAGCTCTGTAGCCGTGTACCCTCTTGACGTAAAGAAAACAAGTGAAGAGACAAAAGCAATGGTTCAGAAAATTATCAGCCCTGAACAACTGAAGCTGCATGTGCGAGGAGTACGAAAGACCAGAAACGGTGGTGTTATTATTAATACGGAGACCAAAACAGACGCAGACAAACTAAAGAACGCAGTACTGAGCAGTTCGGTGAATCTACAGGCTGAAGAACCTTCCAAACGTAGACCTCGGATTGTGGTAGTAGGAGTACCTACAACTATGACAGAGCAAGAGGTCTACAAATGTATTTATGACCAAAACGTCGAAGACAAATTTCCTTCCATGACCTACGAATCCTTTTTGTCCTCGATAAAATTGAGTCACAAGTCCGGGAAACGGGAGACTACATCATGCAATTATGTCATCGAAGTTTCTGCACAAATAAGAAAAGCCCTGATCACACAACAAAGACTTTTTGTTAACTGGACCTCTTGCCCTGTCAAGGACTTTACTATAGTCACGAGGTGTTATAAATGCCAGCAATACGGCCACGCTTCTAAATCCTGCCGCGAACTAATTCCATCATGTAGCCATTGTGGGGAAATAGGTCACGCTATTTCTGAATGCAACAACAAATTGACCTCTCCAAAATGCGCAACATGTTCGAGGTTTAAGAAGCCTAAGGATCATACAACTGGCGATACTGAATGTCCTGCGAGAAGAATAGCCGAATTGCGATATATTAACTCCATAGATTACGAAGTAGAGTAGATTATTAGTATACTTTTAATAAAAAACATAATTAAGTATCTTAGAATTATTTAAAACTAGTAAATAAAAGTGACAAATACATTTTGCCCTACATAAAATTTTCTACAAGTAAGCACATTCTTTAGTTTAAACAAAACAAGTAATTAACTATACCTATGGAATGGAATGGAATGGATGGTGGACTCTAGTTTCCACACTTAGACTCCCTTTTGGTCCGTTGTGTGTGCAGAATCCTGGCTAACTTAGCCAGCCTAACTCCGTCCAGAAGCGCAGAAGTTTCCTGGGAACTTCACAGGCTTCGCGGAGTGACCTCACTGGTCCGAGGATTTCATTTCGTTGAGAAGTCACTGCCTCGCATTCCAGGATGACGTGCGTGACTGATTCTTCGGCATTGAAGCATCCCCTGCATAAGGGACTGTCAGTACCACCGGTTAAGTATAGATGTTTATTAAGGTGACAGTGGCCCGTAATTGTCCCTATCATTATTTTTAGATTATTTCTGTTTAGGTTTATTAGACGTTTAGATAGTCGCGGATTCACAGTTAACTATACCTAATTGTAATAATTATTATATATTTATTTTGTAAGCATTTTTTTATATTATAAAACGAATAATTTAATTAAAGATATTAATTTAAAAAGTAATGTATAGAGACAGGGATAAGATTAAATAATTACCTAATATGGAAATAATTAGCACTTAGAACACCTGTAACACAGGATTAATCCTAGTACAGGCATACTAAACTATATAGCACACAATCATGTAATTAGATTTTAATTTAGCATAATTTAAGACCATTTGTAAATTTAATAAATGATTTGAAAATTTGAAAATAACGTCCCAAAAATCTGATAATGATGTCTGGGAAAGGACACCCCACTGACTCACTATTCTATACAGCTTTACAATCACTATAGATTTGTAGAGTAACACAATATTCGGGCCTGACTGGAAATATCTCTATGTCCGATAGATGTTTTATAATGGTATCTGCCTTCTGTTTTCCTATCTAGATTAATTATCTCCTGAATAAACTTTAAACCTTTAGATTAGACCCAAGGTTTATCTTCCAAATAAACATGAAATATAAAAATAAACCTAAAATACATAAAATTTAATAAAATATATTCGGAGGCTGTGAATAATCTTCAAATGAATCAACATATTATTATTTATAGATTCACAATCTGTAATTTTGGAAGAAATGTATTTTGTTTCTTACATTGCCGCCAATATTTTTGAAATACAAATTCAAGCATTAAAAAGACTTGTCTTTGAAGACCTTTTTTAAAAAAGAAAAAGGGTTAACGATGTACTTATTCAGGAAATTATTAGTGTCAAAAATGTCCTAAAGGTTGCGATTTTCAAGGAATCACTTTCTAATTGCCGCCAATATTTTTGAAATATCAATTCAAGCATTAAAAAGACTTGTCTTTGAAGACCTTTTTTAAAAAAGAAAAAGGGTTAACGATGTACTTATTCAGGAAATTATTACTGTCAAAAATGTCCTAAAGGTTGCGATTTTCAAGGAATAACTTTCTAATTATCAAGTTCAAAATATTCTTACAATTGGAAATGGGGTTCTCCCACATCTTTAGCAAATGTCAATCAAATATAACATGAGACATTTAATTATAAAAACAGGATTGTTACTTATTTTTTTTCTTAAAGGAAAATTTTAAGATTAAGCACGCGGACGACAAGATATAGAAATATTATTATGGCCTATATTTCTATACATCATTATAAAATTTCTTTTTAAGGCAAATTCCCCTCCATTTAGTCGGAATAATTAGTATTAAGAAATTATTTCAAGTTCTAGTAGTGATAATAATAAAGGCAAACGCTTTCTCCTAGTCGGCTTTTTAGAACTAAATGCGATGAAATAAGGTGGTGACCACATATTTGTTACTTCATACCACTCTGAGATGATAGATGATATTGTCATATCGATGTACCAAGTATATGTCGAGGATATAAGAGGCTGGTGGCTGCAGGGGGCGTTTACGAGTACTTGTGGATAAACATAACAAAGTTGAGAAGATTTATTATTCTTTAGCAATAAATCACTACGTTTCTCACAACCACGCCCTTTTGCGATTCGACAATAAGAAAGAATTTGCTTTAGTTTACCACAATTTTGTGTGCAATTCGGGAAAAATATTTTATTTTTCCCGCCTTTAAGACAAAAAAGATTTTATTTCTATTTCTATAGACGAGAAAATGTCGTCCGCGTGCTAAATCTTAAAATTTTTCTTTAAGAAAAAAAATAAGTAACAATCCTGTTTTTATAATTAAATGTCTCATGTTATATTTGATTGACATTTGCTAAAGATGTGGGAGAACCCCATTTCCAATTATAAGAATATTTTGAACTTGATAATTAGAAAGTGATTCCTTGAAAATCGCATCCTTTAGGACATTTTTGACAGTAATAATTTCCTGAATATGCCTTAAAAAGAAATTTTATAATGATGTATAGAAATATGGCCTATATTTCTATACATCATTATAAAATTTCTATTCTCGCAATGAACTTTAATAGACTGCTTAAATTGTTAAATGTCTTTCATGTTAAGTAATATTTATGAAAAGGATTTATGAAGGAAGCGTTTCGAACTTCTCACTAATACTTCTCGTTTTGTTTGCTCACGAGTAAAGTTTATAATTGGTTTGCTAAACTTAAAATAAGACAGGCACGAGTTTAACATGGGAAAACACAGGTTGGCATCTAAAGCTGTTACTCATGAAAGTGTTCAAGCAACTAAAATGAGTTTCTACAAAACCAATTAATGTTAATTGTTTTAGAGAATTATTAGTAGCCTATAAAACGTGTGCGGAGATGTTCTTGATAATCTATGAGTGTTGTATTTTAACATCTTTGAGCTTTAAACTGAAGTAACTGTTGTACATTACCGCTGTGCAAAGGATTCAGGCTCAATTCCCGTTTAATGCAATTCATACTGTTAAGGAACTTGAATGTTTGCATTTGTGTTATCTCACATGTTAGGTTCTAACATAGCAAAAGCATATGAAGTTCTTTATGCTAGCTCAACTTAGTTGGAACAGCTGCTAGATAGCGTGGGATGTGTGAATTTAAATTTAGATTCACATTGCCTGTAATAAACAATCATTATCAGCCAATTGAAGTCCACTGCTGGACATGTCATCATCATCATAACAGCCCATTAATGTCCCACTTCAGGGATGGGCCTCCTCCCGTGAAGGAGGGATACTTGGGCTACTAATACCACGCTGGCCAGACGGATTGGTATAGGGTTTAATTTCAAGTGTTCCTTCTTTTTATTTCGTAAGAAGTTAATATTGACGATTAGTCCCTTAGTCGGTTTTTACGACACCCATGGGATGAGAAGGGGCGGTGACGTATTGTATTCTTACTCCGTCACCACACGGAAGCATAGAAGCACGGAGCATGATTGACTATAATAGAAAATCATTATCAGCCATTTGATGTCCACTGCTAAACATTGTGCCTCCTGTAAATATTTTGACCTTGCGCGATTCTGTGCCTCCCTCATTCATTAGTGTTCTCCCGTTGTATATAACAAAACATATCATGTTCGCATAAAATCGAAACTTTTGCAAAGGGTTCGAATATTTTAATAACGATCGCCATTTTGCTTTAATGTATTTGAATAAAATGGTTTAATTTCGCTGTCAAAACTTTTACATATACTGGGAATTCTGCGTGCTAGATACCAATTACAAGTTACTTCATATTTTAGAACATACTTTTTAATTTTATATGCGTTAGAATAATTTAATGTACTGTATGAATGTATAATAACATTAGTACCAGGAAGAGTAGTAATGATAAAATTATTTTTAAGCAAAAGCTTAAAAATAATTTATATATATACGAGTATGTTATAGTCAAAACTCATAACCTAGGTTTTGATCGACGTCCTTAGTCAAAACCACTATTGACTGTTTTTTGCAGTCAAAAGTGGTTTTGACCATCGATGTTAGTCAAAACTCATTGAAAATTGATCTTTTAATACATATTAAGGTAAAAGTCAAAAACAGCTGTTGGTTAGGTTAGGTTAGTATGGTGACCAAAGGACGCACTAGCCGAGCGAGCGAAGCGAGCGTGCCGCGGCAGCGGCCGGCAAGTGCTAGAATATAATAATACTATATTCTAGTTTAACATAAAAAAAAATGTTTCTAGCGTCCTTTGGTCACCGTACTAACCTAACCTAACCAACTGTTTCGGACTTTTACCTTAATATGTATTAAAAGATCAATTCTCAATGAGTTTTGACTAACATCGATGGTCAAAACCACTATTGACTGTTTTACGCAGTTAAAAGTGGTTTTGACTGGCCATGAGTTTTGACTGTAACATATATAATTTCATTTACCTACACGTAAATAAAAATTTTGATTTTATTATTTAAAATTCGATTTTGAACAAACGTCATAGAACGATTCAATGATATTTATAATTCCAGAAGTGGAAACTAGCTCATAAAAGTGTAATACTAAGGCTATTTCTTTCAAATTATAGTCTTAACATTAAACAAAATGCCAGCGCCTTAAAAACATCATCTTCTTTTGAAGTCGGTCAAATACACCTGATCATATTTTTATTGATATTTGATCAAAACAGCCTTAAGGAATTATTCCAGAAATAATGAATGTAACAAAATTCATTTATTCATTGAAAAATACATAAAATTGAGAATCACATAAAGATGATTCACCGAATTATCATTTCTACCGTTCCTAAATAACTTATCTGAAAATGTTTTCGTGTACAATTGTTTTGATCTGTGAATTCATTTGGTATTATTTTCTGTAAGTAACTTTTCTATAAATGCGTTTAGTGTTTTTTAGCAAGTGTCAAACCAGGTCGTAGTTTAGCAAAATTACGAGCGTTTTTTTCCCGTTTTACCCTGGTTACCTATATATTTCTATCGAATTTTAATAAAAGAGAATATGTTTTAACTAATTATCAACTGTATAAATAGTTACTTGTAAACAAATCAAACTGACTACCAGTATCACGCTATTGGACCTCGTAGGACTATTTGTTACATATAAGGCGAAAACTACGAGTATAGAGTCAAATTCTGCGTGGTTTAATCGCTACAGCTATGTATAATTTCAATATCGCCTATACGCGTCATTCCGCAAAACCGCGACGGACATTTACACTACGTCATTATACCCTATACAATGGCATTGGCATTTGTAACGGCATGGAGTTAATAATAAATAAAAAATTTCAATCACATACATATTTACATATTACAGGACCGCCCAGGTTGTAAATTTATAAAAAACCAATGGAATTATTTAATTTGATACATCGGGCTAGCGTGTCACTAGAGGAGGGGTACTTCTGCAGTGAGACAATAAAAGGCTGTTAGAATAAAATCCCTTTTTACCTTTTTCGTTTTATCGTGAGAAACCTTTTATATTCCGTGCTAAAGTACCCAACGTGGGTCACACCGTGGGTTCTCACCGTAAGCTACTTAACTTAGTGTGCCCCGTACTATTCAAGAATTTAGGTCTTAATTTATTTACATTTAGTTTAATGTTCACATAAAACAAAACTTGAAATGTTTGAGCTACTCTCAAAGAAGTTGAACAGTTGTAAAATTAATTTAGTTTTAAACATTCCCTGCCATACCTGGCAAAATTTAATGTACTGTTACAAAGTAATGTTTGAAACATGGCATCTCATTTATCTTGCACTTTAGAAGCCTCCTTACTTAGTTGATAAGAGAAAACTGGACCTACTTATGCCACGCTGGCCAGACATCAAATCTTCCTCCTTTTATTTCCGTAGAGACAATAATCCGTGTGGTGACAGAGTAAGAATACAATATGACACCACCCCATCTCACCCCATGGGTGTCGTAAAAACCGACAAAGGATAGTTCCGATAAAGATAGAAAACTTGAAATTAAACCCTATGCCAATCCTTCTGGCCAGCGTGGTATTAGTAGGCCAAGTTACCTCCGTCACAGGAGGAGGGACATTAATGGGCTGTTATGTTGATGAAGATGAATAATTATCAGCGACGGGAAATTGTTCATTAAAATGCCATGCAGGCTGTTTTTACAGTATGACTGTATCGAACATGATGGAAAGCGCTATTATAGAAGCGGTTTCGGCCTCGCCAAAATGTGGCCAGTCTTACAATAAACACGATATGTACAGCAGCGTTTCGCGTAAGTCTACAGAAAGTTAAATATGCTTGTAGAATTTCGTCGTCGGACTTCAAAGAGGAGCCAAGTGGTACATTGTTTTTTTTAAAACAGTATAGGTACTGTCCTTCTGAACTTATTTTAAAATATTTTTCACTTACTACGTTAAGTTTTTTCAGCTACGTTACTTGTCTCAAGCGCTCTCTGTAATTATATTTATGTTGTTTGCATAAATTAGATGTCATTCATGCGTTTACCGTTGGATGGGATAGGATAGATAATCGTACGCTTCACACGTACTCGGAGCTAATTTGCTCTGGCTTCGATATGCAGAGAGATTTCGATCAACATATTCACTAATAACTTCTCTAATATGTAACTACCAAATGGAAATTTCTCACTACGTGTTTATTTTGAAGAATAAACAGACATTGTTTATGAATATACGATTTGACTATTCTGTGTTATAATAATAGGTCTTTACCTATGACATTGCAGATTTGTATGGAGATTTTATGCGAAGTTTGATTTTTCATACCAACGTTTTCTTAGTTTTCTCAATAATTATTAAACTTAATAGAACGAAATTTGATGTACGTAATAGCGCACATCTTAGCTAACTTTTAACATTTTAATTATAAGAAAAAAATAATAAGGTAAGAAGTAACATTTGTATTGTTAAAATCCGCTGGTTTTAATTGGACCCATATTTACAGGCTTATTTCTAATACAAATAATAATTATTTTTCTTAATTATCTTTTGTTAGTTATTAGTAATGTCCTGTATTTACCAAAATAATACAAGCAATCTATGTTTTTTAAGAAAATATAGGCTAAAGACTGCGGCGAAAAAAAATAGCAATTTAAAAGGTAAAGACCTATTATAATCAATTGGTAGGATTTGTAAATATATAAGTAAATAATTTAGAAATATGTAAACCATATACAAATACATTAATGATAAACATCATCATCAGCATCACATCAGCCAATCGACGTCCACTGCTGGACATAGACCTCCTCCACGCATTGCCACCTTGCGCGGTCCTGTGCCTCCCTCATCCATCGGCTTCCCGCCGTCCTAACTAGGTCGTCGGTCCACCGTGTAAGGGGTATCCCCACCCTGCGCTATATGATAAACATATTTATATAATAGAGTCCAATGAATAGATCATTCACGATCATAAGCAGTTTTGCTATGGTTTGTTTAGCAGAAATTGACAAACTTTACTTCTAAATACTTGGATAGTAGTTGACATCCTGATTTTAAGAGGCAGAGCACTGCAAAGAAGAATAGAAAAAGACGAAAAAGTAATTAATCAATTTAAAGTTTGACTGAGTGGAACATAAATGACAAAATTATTAGAAGATCGCGGATAACGGTCGTGAGTAGAAGTTCGGATATTATCTCATTATGAGTATGACTACCTATTTTATATTAAATTTGTTAACCAACAACACCACCCTTTTATAACAAAATTATTTAAACTCCTAAATCAAAACACAGAAATAAGTAAAAACTTACTTAATAACTGAGGTTACAGCTTATGTTACAAAGCTTTGATGTTATAATTGTTTCCCACTAGCTTTGATTAACCATAATATGTACTTGCATTGTGTAAACACAAACGTATGTACATTCAACTACTAAAGTAAATTAATACATCCAATGTTACAAAACATCTCAAAGCTAAAAACATTTTTTTTGTTAATAAGACTACTTCACCGCAACATAATATAATGGTCTGTGTCGCAGGGACCTTATAAACATCAATTTAACTGACATAAAGAACCTCCAGAATTAGAAAAATAATTTTTGGATCGCACAATTAAAAATTGTCCTGCATGGAAATCGAACCCGGGCCCTCGTGCACGTCGGCTACTGCAACCTTTGCGCCACCGAGGTGGTTTCCATAAGTAAGTGCCATGACGGGAAGAAAAAAAGTCTTATCATTAGTTACGTTCAATGAAAACTGAAAACTAATTTTCCATAATCGCTGAACACGAAAAGTGACCTTGCAATATTGGAATCTTAATCCACTTTTGTAGTTGACTGTATATTTCTAAACGTATAGATTATAACCAGTACAAACCTACTTTGAACTCAATAGAAACCTAATTATTTGTTGCTGCGATTTCATTTCATAAATATAGTATTTTACTCGTTAGCATTGAAAATGTGAGTGTGTTAGGAAGGATAATAGCAGACAAGAAGGGTGTTGAATACACTTAAAGTTGGTACTTATATGAAGTAAACATTATTAAAAGTGTAATATTTTTATTTTTACATGAACTAATGAGTTATTTTCAGGGTAGTAAGCCTTTGTTTACTTAAAAGTCTCTTCTTTATATGTAACCTTTTTTACGGCGAAAATACTTCATAATATGTGCAATTAAATTTTTGGCAACAGTTACTTCTAAAGTATGTAGAGATTTAAGGATATTACATAATAATAAAGATCAAGAACAAGTAACATTGTAAAAATCTAACCTAAAATCTGCTTGTAGGGTTTTGGCAAACTCCAATCAAAGTTTTGTTTATTATTGAACAAATTCATCGATGCAGTAAGGATAAACATCAAATGAGTTTCAAACTACGCTTACACGCGATGCGATGGCTTAATAACTATATGAAACTTTGTAATTTTGCTTGACGTTTCACTCGGAGAGCAAAACCTAGTGAAATAGAGACAACCGTGAAATTGCTTTTCTAACAATATACAATAACTATTTCTCGGACTAGTGTCAGTTTGAAATACAGACTTCATTAAATTAAATAAATATTCTTCACACATTCACACAGCGCTATCTAGTCCCAAACTAAGCGGAGCTTGTACTATGAGTACTAGGCAACGGATTAACCTACATTAATATCTTTTTTTTGTAAGTACATACATATTATACAAAGAAAACACCCGGACCAATGCAAACAATCATGTTCATGCACACAAAGATTTGCATCACGTTATTTAACCACTACTCCACAGAGGTCGTCTAATTCCAAGATCAGCAGTCTTTTCACGTGATTTCTTCTCACGTGATAGACCAACAACCTTATTAAAGAGTTAACTGTGGCTGACATACTTTTTTTTGGTAAGTTGTTCCTTCTATATGCGATAAAGGCTACTTCAGTGATTTCGGCACGCTTGGAATAATATCTACCTGTCCAAAGTCCAAACCGATAAATACAGGATTTATTTCCATTTTTCCTTTCTCATGTTATAGCTAATGAATCCAGATTCGTAAATTGATAGTGAATTAATGATCGTATAAAATATGAACATAAGTTGTCTTCTCCATTTATTATTTTCTTATCACTTGCGTTTATCGGTTTACTTATTTATAAACAAAATGAAACAATAAACATAGTACATTGTATTTTGGTGAAATAAATGAACCGTATATAACAAAATAACACAAGGACAATAGAGCCGTTTGTGTCAACATGTTATACGTAGACCCTTACGTATTTGTAGAATTTTATTATAGAAAATAAAATGGTACGCCACTAGATTTACGTTATAATTTTTAGTAATTTTTGTATATAATATTTAATATAAATAATAACAAAAAGATTTTCTTATAACGTAATCAAACCACGCCGGCATTTGGCTTGATTGTTCTCCTGGTATCCTAGACATAAACTGTTAAATCTCGTTATTACTGTAATAACTTTTCATACCCGTTTGTTTTTCTAATTCTAAAATTGCTTAATATGGTCATCAATAAAAAACTTTACTAAATTTTTATGTCTAAGTGCTTCTGAAATTTATATAGAGTTAAAGTTTATTTTGTAAGGAAGATCGTTAGCTGACAAATGCGCAATGCGACTCCTTAAAAAATATAAGAACAACTTTTAATGAAGTCGAAAAGTAAATTAATATGTCAGTTTTTATCGTCATTTTCCTGTTAAGAAGCTATAAATGTGTCTAAAGTTGGAAGCTACCTGACAAGTTAAGTAAATTTCAATAATGTTTAGTAACGATATAAGTAAATATTCATCGTATGGTAATTAGGATCCTGGGGCTTTACGCAAAATCCCTGGGAATATCACGAAATCACAGAAATTGTCTATAACAAACAACCTTACAAATTGTTCCCATGGGACTTGGAAGAGACTTCCCAGAGCCAGGTACTCAACCCTTACAAACTTGCTTCGGTTTGCCTACATTTATACCTGCATATTATATTCATATACGAGTTACTAAAATGTTGAATCATCATAACAGCCCATTAATGTCCCACTGCAGGAACGGGCCTCCTCCCGTGACGGAGGGATACTTGGCCCACTAATACCACGCCGGCCAGATGGATTGGTATAGTGTTTAATTTCAAGTTTTCATTCTTTTTATTTCGTAAAGATAATATTCACGGATAGTCCCTTAGTCGGTTTTTACGACACCCGTGGATGAAAGAAAGGGATGAAATGGGGTGGTGACATTATATTCTTACTCCGGTATATCATCTCATGTTTACTCTTGCTTTTGATTTGACAATAGTCAAGTTTTGTTCAGAAAAATGTTACTTTTAGGAGGTAAGTAAGTTTTAGTGAACTAGTCCCGTTAACATTGTAATGTTGCACCTCCCTTGTATTTCCTCGCCTTGGATCATTCTACCGCAACATCTGAAATACATCCGTCTCTCGTTAATGCACATACATATTAATAGGTCAAGACGGTAGTCATTCAAGGGTTGAATAAGATTTTGATTGACAAATGCAAACAAATATGGCCGTGAACTTGTTCTGTTTCTGATGATAATAATAGTTCGTGCGTATTAAAGTTTCAAACACTTTACTAATAATTACGTTTCTTTATTTCTGTAAACAATATGTTTTATCACATTAAAAATACAACTGGGATGCTAAACTTGCAAAAACTCAATTGGGATGTTTAAAATACACAATAACAGCAAAACAGTAAGAGTATACTTATATTTGTTGAACGTTGAACTGCATTTCCGAATTAAAAAGGTGAAGTCATTACTTTCTGAAACTTGTTATTTTTCTAAAGTAATTCAATGCTTAACTTATTCCAAATTGTTGTGCGACAACATTTTTTTCAACCAGCTTTCATAACAGTTTAATTCAATCCTAATGGAATTTCACCCTGTCGTGAGCTCGCATAAGTATGGCCAAAAATATTTGCACGACTGCGTATAAATAAATGGAGGCAGTCTGTTACATTCACTGATCAGTAAATAATGACTGATGTTAAACAATTTTGGACGGGTCAATGAATAAGAGACCTTTATTGGTTCTTGATTAAATTTGTAACAATTTATCTCTTCCTTAGATGGATTTCCTTCACGATCTTTCGCTTTTAATAAAACAGTAGTTTTTAGAGTATATTTATTTTTCGATGGAATTATTTTGTTTCGCTTTTGATCATAAGTTCTTTCTTTTATAAAGTATTTTTTTAGATTTGCTGATATTAGCACCTGATATGAATCTTTTAACTTTGTAACTGTAGCCTTTGATTTAATGATGTGAAAGCGCTTAACATCGGATTTCACTTCTTGGTATTGAAAGAAGAAATTGCTACTTGTCTTTGAATTAATGATAAAAAGGGCTAAATGTCAAGTTTCACTTCTTGGTACAGAGGAAAAAAATTGCTACTTAACTGTTGTTAAAGTAACACAAGTAAATCTTATTATATTTACTCTGTTAACATGCATACCATCTCTGAAATGTCCCAGTATAGAAAATTTGCTACTGGGATCCTCCTAGACCGCAATAGGCTAGTTGATTGATTGATTGATCCTCCTCCGGTTATCAAGAAAACTTCCGCCCACTTAATATAATTCTATGGCCTGAATAATTGATTTAGGGTTTATTGTGAGTTTTCATTTTTAAGACATGATGTTATATTAGTTGAATTTTCCTTATTAGCAGTTTACAAATAGTAATTGCAGTTTAGCTTTTTTCTTTTTTTTTTTTTAAATAAAACAAATTGCTTGTCCGTCAGTAGTGGCGCTTACGGTTTACGCCTTCTACTGACGTCTACTGAATTCTTTTGATTTTTAATTCTGTTTTAATTGGGTCTTTTTATTGAGCAAAATATTTGATATTATTTGAATAACACTGGTTTTATGTATATACTGTTCATAGAGCAATTAATGTATGTGTTTTTTTTCTATTGTTATTTATTTACATTAGGTATTATTAGAAATAAAAGTATTATAATATTATATTTATAGTAATACCTAATAGGTAAGTTTATACAATTATGGTTCTTAAAGCTAGTTACTTTATAATAGAAGAAGTTTAATAATTTACAATAAAGAAAAGGCTGTTACTTACAAAGTAGCTTAAGATTAGTTTTTTTTTAATTTTTTATTTTATTATTATAATTTTTTTTTTTCATTTTTTTTTGTTTTTTATAGAAAAGTAAAATATGTTATATACAGAATATACAGTATACACATATTATGTTTCTAAAGACTAGTTAACTCTTATTAAAGTAGTGAATAGTTTTATATACATACGGAATTTTTCCTGTTTTCTTTTTATACATAATCGTTATGTTCCATTAAAATGTTTTAGTTCTTTTACTATATAATTCAAGTGGATTGTAAATGTTTTAATGATTTCTTCCTTCTTTATAATCTCCATTAACATATGAGGATCGTACGGATCGATGTTATGATGATAACAACTATTAAAAAATCCTATTCGAGTCCGTTCAAACCGTGGGCAGTTAAAAAGTAAATGTTTAAATGTTTGAGAATCTGAGTTGTTACATGGGCATAAGTCATTATCTGTTATTTTGAAACGGAATAGGTAGGATTTATGGAAGGCATGGTTAGTGAGTAGTTGAGTGATGGAAAAGGTGGGTTTTGCAATGGAGACAAATTCGGAGAGGTCGTTATAAGTGGGGAGAAGTTGTTTGGTGTGTATTGATCCTGGGGAGTTATTATAATAGTTCTGAGAGGAAGAGATTAGTTGTTTCTTGTTAGCAAGCTTAATATATTAGATAGGAGTGTGGTTATAATCTGGCTGTTTGTGTTGTGAGGCTGCAGCTTTAGCAGCTATATCTGCCATCTCGTTCCCTGGTATGCCACAGTGAGCCCTTACCCACGCGAATTGTACTTGTATGTTTTTGGACTTGACTGTATATAGAGAATGGAATATGCTGACTGCAAATTTGCTATGCGAATAGGGATTGGAAAGTTCAAGAAGAGCAGATTGACTGTCAGAGAAGATGGTTATGGATTGAATGTTATCTTCTTAAATTATTAGATTCCTCACTAAGCCGAATAATAAGCTCATTTACACTGGTGGCAAATACTTGTGGTAAATCCATTTATAACGTGTATCATAGTATGTATGTAAGCTCAACAGCGTTCGCGAAACAGATCAGATCTCAATCTGGATGCAACTTATCGCTTACTCGGTCAAAGTCACGCCTAAACGCCGAAGCTAGCTAGGAAAAACTGCTACTTCACTTTAGTTCTTCCGGTTTTAGTTGCTAGCGACCTAGATTGTCATTAAACGAAACTCAACTTTCATCAGTCTCTCCATGTGGTGACGGAGTAACAATACAATATGTCACCACCCCATCTCATCCCAGGGTTGTTGTAAAAACCGACTAAGGGACTATCCGTGAATATTATCTTTACGAAATAAAAAGAAGGAAAACTTGAAATGAAACCCTATACCAATCCGTCTGGCCAGTGTGGTATTAGTAGGCCAAGTATCACTCCTTCCCAAGACACATTTTGGGTCGTTGTGCCAATGGAGTAAGTAAGTACTAACCCAACTTAAAGAAACTTAATAGATTTAGTCTGCGCTTTTCTACATCTTGCATGAGAAAGAATAAAGCTTGCCGTGATGGGCGTTTGTCTAGCTACCTATTATACAAAACTAAATAATAACAGCTTGTGTTATTTCATGAATTATAATATAAATCCCTTATGCAAATGAAACCATAATATAAAACAACTTTACCCTAAGTCTACAAAAATATTTGTCAGACAATATTTACTATACGCATACATTATTATTTATGTACACTCATATACACTCGGAACTATTGTTGATAAAAAGTATGTGATGTGTATAAAAATCGTTCTATTATATCCCTTTATGATGGCATTTGGAGACGGGCTGAGAATACAAAATGCCATCAAAAAACACTACCCCTTACTGTTTCTTTGGGTTTGAAAAGTTGGTTTAAAAAAGCGATTAAACGTAGCACGTAGCTATAGACAACTAGACTGATGAAAATTCATCAAAACACCCCATTAATGTCCCACTGCAGGGACGGGCTCCCATGACGGAGGGATAATTGGCCTACTATTACCACGCTGGGCAGACAGATTGGTATAGGGTTTAATTTCAAGTTTTCCTTCTTTTTATTTCGTAAAAATAATATTCACGGATAGTCCCTTGGTTTTTACGACACCCATGGGACGAGATGGGGTGGTTACATATTGTATTCTTACTCTGTCACCACACGGAGAATTAATAATATTATTATAATCATTATGTGAACTACAAATCATGTCCTTTGCGTCCTATATCCAAAAAGGGCTTGCAAAATGTGTGGCAGATGTTCTTAAGACATAGCATACATTATATTAAAGTAGGCTTACTGTCCTATGCAAACAATAATACTGCGGGGAAAGTACAATGGTGCCTCATAACAGTTGAAGATCTCATTTGGCATCTAGGTCGTTCCTTTGAGATTATAAAAATGAATATTTAAGTACATACGTTAACGGAAATAGCGCGATAAAACTGACTATAGGTAGGTAATTCTATTTGGCACTTATAAATTAAGAGCTTGTTTGGCTTAATAGTTGTACTCTTTGGGTGCAACGCAGCTGTCTCGGGTTCGATTTCCGCTTCATGTGCATAAACAAGATTGTTTTTTTTTATGAATTTTATGTATGTAGGTATAAACAAAAAATAAGTGGGTATGTAAATATGTTTGTCAGCTGTTTAGTACCAATACTACAAGCTCTACTTATCATAACATAACAGCCCATTAATGTCCTACTGCAGGGACGGGCCTCCTCCCGTCACGGAGGGATACTTAATTTGTGACTTATTCAAATTTACAGAAGTTTATCTAGTTCAACATTAAGCACAAATTGTGCTAAGTATGTGTAATAGACAACTTACATATTTACATAATATTTTTATCTACTAATACACACATTTACAATGTGCCTTTTAGTTCCAAATACAGCAAAGCTTATTTATACTACTAGACCAGTGATAAACATAATAATATTCATTAACTACATGATTATTTTGAATACCATACATATTAAACAAAGAGGAAAAACTAGTCAACACTTATATGAATATATTTTTGTGCGTATTTGCAATTTTCATTTCAGCTCAATATAAAGATTTTTATACACGATGATTTTCATGGAATGCGAATAAAACATAAGCCCTAACTATGTACGGCTTATTTAGACAAAAGTAATGTAATATATGTAGGTAGGAGATTAATGCGACGTGCAAATTACTTTTATTTGTTTGACGTTTCGGAACATGTTACAATGATAATGGTCTCAAGCTGACACAATCAGCTTAAAGCGTCGGTTTGGGGCCTCGGCTAGTATATTATAACCTGTGCTGAAACGTCAAGCAAGAGAAAATTAAATAGCATATGACCTCTGTGGCGTAGTGGTAACATGACTGCTACGCAGAGATCTCGGATTCGGTTCCCGCTCAATGCAAATCTTTGTGTGCATGAACATAATTGTTTACATTGGTCTGAGTGTTTCTATGTATAATATGTATGCATTTACAAAAAAAAAGTATTTAAGTATGTTTATCCGTTGTCTAGTACCCATAGTACAAGCTCTGCTTAGTTTGGGACTAGATGGTGTTGTGTTAATGTGTGAGGAATATTATATTATTATTAAACCGCGTTACCGGGACGGCGTTTAGCGATATTTTAAAAGTTTACTAAGAAGAAACACAGTACAGACAGGCACAATTAGTTACACGCGAAATTTACCTTAAGACAAATATATTTTGCTCTGGTACTTTACCAATGATGATAAAATTGCTTTATCTCAAGTGTTTCTACTGTATACTATGATTTATTGTACAATAATTTTGTTTTGATTACGTTCATGGCGCCATTAAGCCACAGCTTGAACTAATCTAAACAATAAAACCATGTTTAATTCGTCAAAGCGAATAGCTGATTTTTAACTAAAAGATAGGCTCTCTCTGTAACAATTTTAGCGCTGTGGTTATCTTAAATTGGCTTGCGCGACAACCCTATCAACAATAACGCCTCTAGCGAATCACAACCACGGTCTGACCCATTTTTCGAATTGCACAAAATACTTTTGCCTTTTCTGTGATTTGAATTTTGGTGTCTTTTTTAAGAAATTCTTAGCAATTTATTCTTTATTTTATCAAAACATATATACTGATGACCTAGAGATTATTATAATATTCAGAATATTGCACTTGTAAAACTCCTTGAAACACAAGGTAAAGATTTTCTTTATCGACCACTTTCTTCATCATGTTACGATGTGACAAAATGATGACCTGGTGACCAGACCAGGTCATCAACCAGGGGAAAACTTAAAATGAAAATCAACCTCCTCCTTCAAATAAACAGAAATAAGATAAGACCTAATCTTAGCATTCCATGGATTCTCCGTCCGGGTGCCGCATGCCGGGTCCATCGGGTTATAGATTAAATTGTCAAAACGGACTAACTGCAAAGAGAGAGTAACAATTTCGAATCGCTATAATCCTTGAAATATTTCTTAAAACCGGATAAATTGTTCGACAACTAAAACATACGCAACTGGTAACAATTGTTTGTTATTCTACTCAGATTTTGCTGGACGTTTCGTAACAACAAATTTTGCATCTCCCGTAAATGCTGCGAGCCAGCAATACTAATTTACAAACAAAAGATGATTAATAGCAGCAACAAATATAATAAATTGATAGTAAATCATTTTTGTACTAATACTCATGACCATTACAATATTTTACCGTAATGCCTGAATCATATAAATACCGTTTTGTTACCTAACTTTGACTTAAATTACAATGTCTTTATTGCTCTTCATAATGATAGTTACAGGTCTTATTAAAATAATGTTGGATACAATTATGTACCTTGTAGGCCTCATATAAATAAATGTGTACTGTTCTGCTTAATTTAACGTTGACAACGTAAAAGACCTTAAGTCTCACTGCATAAACGGGCCTCTTTTTAGCTTAAGCTACTTCAAAAAGCTATACGCTTTGTTAAAATATATAAGTGTATTTTTTATGACCTAAAATTACGGAAAATATAATATAAACCCTAAATACCTATATTTTTTTCAAAGATATAAAACAAAATTTAATTTTGTATTCAAGTAAGATAACCCGAAGTAAATTTATTAACAAAAATAAAGATATTAATTCAAGCAATTATCATTGGTGTTAATATCCCTGCGGTGTTTTCCGGGCCATATAAAATAATTAATTGTTATTCTCTCCAGTTAAAAAAACTTGGTAAATGAAAATAACATTATTAATTTTCTTTTGCCGTTTTTCCGAATTAATATAACAGTTTTAATTAAACTTTTATCACTTCCAATCATTTTTAATAATAATTAACATCTCTATTAATTCGCATTTTTGTTGAATTTTGTATAAATAACATTAGTAATACTTATTCCTCAAACATTAAGCATGTTGTGCATTATGCTAACACTCGAAGCCGAATATGGTTTTGATATTCCATTAAATGTTTCATCATCAGTGTTACAAGATTTATGTCATCTTACATTTAACTCACAGTACAGTGTTACTAATAAGATTTGTTTAGCTACTTGCTTATGATTATTATTAAAATTTTGTTTTTGTACACCACTTGGTGGCAAACAGACATACGGTCCACCTAATGGTAAGTGGTTAACCGTAGCCTATGAACTCCTACTACGCCAAAGGAGTCACACGCACGTTGCCGACCCTTTAAAAACTTATTTATTCCTCTATTGAAGTACCCCATACCATACTCCCAGGGGAAAACCTCGGCGGGGGGGGGGGGTTATTACACAAATGGAGGGTGCGTGGTAGGAATTTTCTCGGTTCCAGGAAATTCTTGAAAACTGTTATAAACTATTCTAGTGCAGACCTTTAACTGATTCAACTGTTTTAATAATATAATAATGCAACATAACTAAAGATTCATCGAATCGGCGTCGCAGCAGACCACGTAGGAGGTGGCGAGATAAGATAGGTAGGGTACAAGACACTGACCTTCATTGGCTAAGGAACCACAGTTGTGGAAATCAAAGAGGGAGGTCTTTGCCCAGCAGTGGGATGATGAGGGCTGGAACGAACGAACGAACGAACGAACAAAACTAAAAGAGCGATGAAAAATTTAAACGTGCTTACTTAAGAATAAAATTGCTTCCAATATTAATTTAATTTAATCCTTTAACTACGCAATAAAGTCAATATTTTTTCAACAAGGGAAACCTTTTAGAAGTTGTGACAAATGTGTCAAAGGCTTAAAGAAATGTTAATACGGTGTACCACTAAAATCCACGGTATACCTCTCTAACCCATAAAGACATTACACAACCAGCCCCACCGCTGATTATAGTTTGCAACTGCGGACCACTAAAGCGTTGACGCAAAGCCATGCTTTTCCTCCCTAGGGCCAACACGTATCATAAAGGAACGTATAGGTATGGCGCTGCAACTGGCTCTCTATTGCGGCGTTATAAAATTAGATATGTTATTGTAATTTAACAGTTTAGGTACAGCCAACTGCAAAAGTCGATTAATACATATTCGTCGTAGGTCAAAGTGCTCCATGATTTGTGGAAAAGTGTTCAGTGTTTATTCGAGATATTGATAAAACTCTTCTCATCACATTATGTAAGAGAGCTTGTGTTATATTGGATGTGTTAATCCACTTTTGTAGAATTACATGCATTGTTTATCCTTTAAAGTAAAAATAAAAACATTTCATTTTGGATATACGAGTAAATGTAAAAAGCCTGTAATCCTTCCCGGATCTAAGTAAAATTGTGGGATTAAGTTTGTTATCATGCTCACGGTTGTCTAAATTTAAATTATGATATTCTTACACCGCGTTTGGTTTAACTATGTAAATTACGGCTCAGAATCTTTTTGATGAGATGTTCAAAGTAAATATTCTTATAAGTTTTTTTTTTCATCATACTTCATCATTTTTGAGATTGCTTTGCAAAGTAAACATTAGACCATAATGCCAGTCAGAAATACAGATAATTTTCTTTGTAACATCAGAGTAATAATCTGTTATTTAAAGAGGTCTTAATAAAGAGGTCTTAAAATAAGAAGGTTTGAACATATTTTGAGAATGGATTCTAGGAGATAATAAAAAATATATAATGCGAATGGACTAGGTAACGTCGGTTGGGGATCCCCTAGGCATACTTACCTACAGAGACATAATTGACATCCTTAAGTAATGGCAAGAACGTAGCACTCAAAACCGATAGGCAATGCATGTTTGTGCATGTTTGAAGATACGTATCGACGGTGCAGTGCCAATAACTCCTAACTGACATTTTCTTAGAAATTCACTTTCTCGTACATTTATTTTGTTTTTATTCTAACAGCATTTAATTTACATGTGGAAATACTCGTACCTTACAACTAAATGAACGTATTATTAACAAAACAAAACTAAAACAAAAAAAAAACAAAACTGTCACAAAATATACTAATTTAGCGTAAATATATTAAGCATACATTATTATTATTCCAAATTAATTTCAAACATTTTGATTGATCGAAAATTAAACAATCATTTACTTTTTTTCGTTTCCTGAAAAATTTGGTCTGAGTCAGTTAGGGGCTATAAGCACTTCGCCGTCGGTATTATTATAGACAAACCAAAACCAGGATCTTAGTACTTAGCGCTCAGTAGTTTCTCCTTACTGCCACGGGAAGGCATAAAATGTATGTACTTATGTATTAATAAAATTCTTAAATTATCTTTGAAGTCATCCGTCATAGACCGGATTTTAGAATGTCAAAGCAGAATGTTGATTGATGAACTGAAATTGCATAATGTTTATTGTATTCAATACCTGACTAATGCAGAATATATCCGTGTATGTCATACCCGCAAACATACTCGTATATTTACAGCATTAATATACAGTTTGTATGTATGTACGTTACATTATGATATTTTGTAGCTTAAATACTTGACCCATTTTGTGATGGTTTCCATGGTATTATATCTAATTGCTACCTCTGGGCGCCATGGTATATGTGATGTCAGCAAACAGTCATTAGTACAGCGGACGTTGACTGCCAAAAGTGGTAAATATTGACCGTGGTTTTGAAGCTTGAAATCTAATTAGGATAGAATTTTTATAGCCAGTTTTTATTATTAATTAAACTGTAAATTAATTAAATATAAGCATTAGATTTAAGTGCTTAAGCTTCGCTTTCGCTTATATCAATTTCAATACTGCTAGAAATTGTATCATTGTAGTCAATTTGACTTTACGTAGCCCGAGTTTCGTTGCGTCATTTTTCCTAACGCTTTATACATATACTAAACCATCATCCGCAAAATAGGGAAAAATGTGGGCAGAAATTTTATCTTTTCCAGTTCCTTAGTTTTACTACATAGTTAAATTGCTAGCCTAGTGCTGTAGAACAAGTAAATTCAAATATTATTTATTCGTTGTTTTATTAAAATGTGGAGCACTCAAGGCAAATTATATTGGTTTAACAAAATATGCACTCTATGACATTGAGTTATCTACAACTCAACTCTACAATCAACTGCATAAATTAAATTAACTCAGTACAATAAAGGAAACCAGTGTATACTTTTGACCATCT
Organism: Schrankia costaestrigalis; assembly: GCA_905475405.1. Classification (NCBI taxonomy): domain Eukaryota; kingdom Metazoa; phylum Arthropoda; class Insecta; order Lepidoptera; family Erebidae; genus Schrankia; species Schrankia costaestrigalis. The sequence goes on along the minus strand of FR997845.1, from coordinate 4,638,905 downwards.
ACCCTTGCACTGTATCAATATTCAATTAACTTAATTTGAAAAGTATATTTTATTTCAACGGTCAGGCCTCTTTCATTTTATGAAGTACTTGCTTATATGTAGATGCAACACTAGCCACATGGGCATAGTACAAATATATACAGTATTTCGACTTCAAAGAAACGGACGAAACGCGAGTTATACCTACACGCTCATGATAGAGGTGGCTTTGCGGAGTGAACAGTCGCGACTGTGCATGCCGCAGTAACGAGCTGGAAAGTAGGTAAATGTAATTAAAAAGCTGGAGGTGGGCAGCCCTATCGCATGTTTACGTACCGCGCAGCCGTAGGCATTCATAATTAATATTCGGCCGAGATAGACTACTGGTTGTACTGTGACATGACATGTACTATCCGATCTTTTTTTCTTTACTTCTCTGATCAAGAGATTGACTATTAAGCGATCTTGAAGTCTCATTTTTAAGACAACTATTTAATACGTCAGAATGATATGGAGAAGTAACACTTGTATGAACTTGTTACCACAAGGACACTCTTTTTTGTTTCTTTACTTATTCCAAAGAGTCTCTATCAAAATAAATAACAAGCGAGGAGGTACGTGCATTTTTGTTAGAGTGGGATTGGATTTTAAGGAACTTTCAGATATATCAAAGCTGTCAGTTTCGGGAACTTTCGAATGCTGTGGAATAGAAATATTAACCCATAATATTATTATTGTTTGCGTTTACAGAGTCCCAGCATTTAACTATACTATTTTTTATGAGCAGTTAGAAAAAGTTTTCAAAAAAATCAGTATATATTCAAAAAAGAAAATTATCCTATGTGGTGATTTTAACATTGATGTGTTGAAGCGAAATAAACATACATTAGACTTTGAATATTTTCTGTTAGGCTTTAATTTAAAACTAGCTCTATTCCAACCGACAAGGTTGCAGTCCCAATCATGTATTGACAATTTTGCTCACAATTATCCTAGAGTCTGCTCAGTAGAAGTGATGGACCTGGCGCTATCGGACCATACGTCGCAAATACTAAGCGTCCCTGTTAATAAAACATGTTCGTTAAAATTTTGGAAAATAAAAATTCGAGATATCTCTACAGAAAATTTGCTTAAATTTAAAAATCATCTACAATGCCTGTCATTTCAGCACGTCTATGACGCAAAGGATGCTAACGATGCCTATAATATCTTCATGAATGACTTCACTTTATTGCATGCTCTATGTTTTCCAGAAAAAACTGTACTTATTCCAACAAAAAGAAAAACCAGATGGGTATCTCGAGGTATTAGGATATGTAGTCGAAAGCAGAGACAACTGCTTTGGATTTCTAGGAAAAAGCCAAATTTAAAAAATAAAATAGCGTTTAAAAATTACACAATTTTATATAAAAAGATAATAAGATTAACTCAAAAGGCTCAAAACAACCATTACATTAATACATCGCAAAATAAGTCAAAAGCAACTTGGCAAATTATCAATAAATCAAAATTATTATTACCAAATAATTCTATTACGTCATTAAAAATAAATGATCAAGTACTGACTCTCCCATTAGACATTGCAAATAAATTTAATAACTATTTCATTGACGAAATCGAAAATAATGTTAAACACGACATAACATATAATCCAAGTTTTGAACAAGTGACGTCGCAATCTCTATTTATGCAACCTGCTTTGTCGAAAGATATTATAAACGTGACCAATAGTCTTAAAAATACCAACACAGTGGGCTACGATGGTATATCAACTAGAGTAATTAAATTTATTATCTCAGTGATAGCACCTCTACTTGCACATATTTATAATTTGATTGTTACAGAAGGTATCTACCCTGACAGCTTAAAGCACGCTATTATTAAGCCTCTCCATAAAAAAGACGATAAGGAAGAGCTTAAAAATTATCGACCTATAGCTAAAATATCAATTTTCTCAAAAATATTTGAAAAACTAATCTATCAGGCTGTTTATAACTATTTCGACAAATATAATTTATTTTGCAACGAACAAAAAGGATTTCGGAAAAACTTTACAATAAACATGGCTATATTTGAATTTTTGTCCCACGTCATGAACTCAGTAGATAAAAAGGTACCAGTCTGTGCAATATATACAGATATGACCAAAGCTTTCGATTTCGTAAACCATAACATATTATTGAACAAATTGGAAGGATACGGGATAAGAGGAAACGTTAAGAAACTGATTGAATCTTACTTAAGTAATCGAACTCAATGCACAGAAATATCTAAAATATGTCCTAAAACAAAAACAGAGACTATTTACCTTTCAGAACCTAGATATATAAAGCATGGGGTACCCCAAGGCAGTGTATTGGGCCCGCTACTGTTTCTAGTATATATTAACGATTTGCCTAAAATTACTCATCACAATATGGTACTTTTTGCCGATGACAGTACTGAAATAATAAAATGTTTAAATCCAAGTAACCTCAACGAGTATCAACATGAAATAAATAATTCTTTAAACAAAATTATAAAATGGCTTGACATTAATAATCTTAATATTAATCTGCAAAAGACAAAAGTAATGCACTTTCATCAAAAATGCAATACTCCCAATATCAACATTAATTTTAACGGACATAAAATAGATGATACTGACAAGGCTAAATTTCTGGGCATAACTATAGATAATAAACTTACCTGGAAACCCCATATAGACGAGCTATGCAAAAAAATAAACAAATCGGCGTATGCTCTATTACAGTTATCAAAGAGAGTGGACCGGGAGTCGCTTCTAACAGCGTACCATGGACTGGTAGCTTCCGTTCTGAGATATGGTATAATTTTCTGGGGGCAATCAACTGAAAGAGGTCGCGTTTTTCTAGCCCAAAAAAGATGCATAAGATCTATGTGTAGCTTGAAAACAACAGATAGCTGCGTACCGTATTTTAAAGACTTAAAAATTATCACACTGACGGGCCTATATATTCTGGAGGTCGCTCTATTTGTAAAGTCCAACCCAAAGTTTTTTAAAAAAATTTCAGACATAAAAAAGGGACCGATGCGTGCACAATATGTCGAGCAACTATGTAATGTGGAGTGTAAAACGGCTCTTATGAAGAAAAGTATTTTTGGTATAGCACCAAAGGTATATGAAGGCGCATCCCTGGCGCCGTGAAATTAAACCAGCCTTTTTCCTTAGACAGCGTCAAACCTTCTTAGACGTTAATACTGGTCTATTAAACAAACATTTAAAATGTTCGGACGAGAATGACAAGGAGTCGTCATTCTAGCAGAACGTCATAAAAACGGGAAGAAACCACCGAACCCGTGAGGCTGGTGGTCGATCCTGAATAAAGTGTGACGGACTGCTATAGTGTCCGTGTACTAGTGCTGTTCAAGTACCTTTATTTGTAATTCATTATGAAAATAGATTATAAAATGTAACTTAATAGAGTTATGCCTATTTATTTCCAAAATACCTCGAGCCTTTACCTACTTGAAGAAGTCTGAAACTGATACAGATAGCCACCTGGCGACATCAGAAGTGGGATCCGAGACACCACGTGTTTGAAATGTGGTAATACCTATGAAAAATGGCAACTGCCGCTTGAGCTACAAAACAAGAATTTTATGACGATTATTCGTACTATGAAGACGCCATCTTTGCCGACGGGAAAATTCTGACAAAATTAGATGGATTTCTGAAGGAGAGGATCAATGAAGAATGTGATCATGCCGCGCGACTCATGGCGGCTTTGTGCCATGTTTAAAGTGTTTTTGATTTCAGCTATACAATAATGTGACTGTGTTTGACACGACAAGGAAAATGGATATCGATACTAGGAAATGAAAATTAATTGGTAATGATGACGATTATGCTTTATAACACAGTTGGGTATAAATAAGGTAAGATTAAAGGACGGACAATAATTGATGTCCAATATGTCTGTAAGTACTATATTGTTACAATGTGCTATACTATTACAAGTCTGTTTTGTTGGCGTGTAACACTGCTAAGCTACGCTGTTACATTAAGTTAGTACCATAAATATACCAAGGTCCGTCGGTTCAAGATTAATAGGAGTTATTTCATCACGCGTGTCGAACCGCATGTCCTTTGCAGTATTTTATTGAGTAAACCCGTGATGGAGTATTAAGCTGTCCGCTATCTGATAAGGACGGTAACCCACACTCAACGTTGTTCCGAGTCCTGTGTTGTTGGATCAGGCACCGTGAGGGTGGCCTGAGTCCTGTGTTGTTGGATCAGGCACCATGAGAGTGGCCTGAGTCCTGTGTTGTTGGATAGGGCACCGTGAGGGTGTGGGTAGAGTGCTTGTCGGCTGAGTGATGCTTGTTTTGCAAGTAATAGTAACTAAATAAGAATATAGTTTTTGTGGTTCGACTGTCGTTGAAAATAACTCCTTGAGGTAGCTCACACGAGGACGTGTGAATGTCAGGACGGTCATGTGAAGGCGAGTCAATATTATAGCCTTTAGGAAGCGCCAAGTAAATACTGCCAAAGCACAAAAAGAAAACAAAACAAAAAAAAAAAAAAAAAAAGCTGTGGAACCTAAGCCGCAGTCTCATATCTGACTGTATGTTTACAGGGAGAGCGTGTGGTCAAGAAGACGAAACGGTGGAGCACTTGATGTGTAGCTGTCAACAAAATATCTTATTCCTGGTGAAGTCGAAATGTATTCTCAAGGGCTCTCTGAGGAAGAGTAAAGAGGAACATAAAAGGACAGTATTATTTTGAGACTATTTGTAGAAAAAGTGTTTACTATAATGACACTTCTAGTTTATTGGTAGACGGCGATATGCCACCCAGACCACTTGTTTGGGTTGGTTAAGGGGACGCAACACCCAGGTAAGGTCTGTGCTGGGTGGTTGTGGGTCCTGGGCTGCTAGTGGCTAGCAGTAGGGACGCAACACCCAGGGAAGAGATGTAGACCCTGACTTGTAGCTAGTTCAGCAGGGTTGCCTGGTTGGGTCGTATGCGTTGTGTGTGATGTATGGGTTCAGTTCACTTATTGATGCTGAATTGTAGAGATGTTGGCTGGAAAGTAAGAAGCATTGACTCGTGTCAGGTTGGACGAGCCTGATGCCTTGAGTAATTGTATTGTATTGTCATTGTTGCAGGAATGTATACGCCCGAGGACGGGCGATTGTCAGTCCGGCCGTGAAGGCGCATCCCTGGCGCCGTGAAATTAAACCAGCCTTTTTCCTTAGACAGCGTCAAACCTTCTTAGACGTTAATACTGGTCTATTAAACAAACATTCAAAATGTTCGGACGAGAATGACAAGGAGTCGTCATTCTAGCAGAACGTCATAAAAACGGGAAGAAACCACCGAACCCGTGAGGCTGGTGGTCGATCCTGAATAAAGTGTGACGGACTGCTATAGTGTCCGTGTACTAGTGCTGTTCAAGTACCTTTATTTGTAATTCATTATGAAAATAGATTATAAAATGTAACTTAATAGAGTTATGCCTATTTATTTCCAAAATACCTCGAGCCTTTACCTACTTGAAGAAGTCTGAAACTGATACAGATAGCCACCTGGCGACAAAATTCCAATTAACATTAAGGAAATGCCATTTAATAAATTCAAAAATTATCTTCAAATGTTGCTAATAGATAAATGTTATTATTCGTTAGATGAGTTTCTGAAAGACAAATTAATTTAAATAGTTTCAATATAATTTTTTTTTTTTTTTTTTTTTTAATTGTAGATATATGTAATTTAGTTTTAAGAAGACATTATTATTATTTTTTTTTATATTATTCTTTCTTGGGTTTTTAAATTATTAAATTATTATTGTTTAAGTAAATAAATTAAGAAAAAAATTGTTTTGTTGTAAGATTTTTTTATGTTGTTTTTTTTTTTCTATTGAATCTCTATCTTTTAATAATTATTGAATAATGAATTGTATATGGTTTAGTTATAAGTAGACATTATTTAATTTATTGATTGTTTAAATGATTATTTAATTTTCTTTATAATGATTTTGATTGTTTTGAATTATTTTGTAATTTGTATGTCCTAGCGACAAAACATTGAGAACTATTTATAAATTTTAAGATCTTTTGTACCTACCAATGTTTGACAAATAAAATTCTGATTCTGATTCTGATTCTGATTCTCATCTAAGGAGACTCGCGCTTGTCCGTTGGGTCATAGGTCTGATGAAGAAGGGAGTACTGCTTGACACGGCACGCATTGTGAGGAAGTTCCTATCTCTGGTGCCCTAACCACCGGTAGCTTGGTCCTTGTACCTGATACCAGTATGTCTACGTTTTTTAAATTTACATTTGAAAATGTAAATAATTATTTTTATTTATTATTTTTTGTAAGATGTTAATATCCTATATTTCCTAAATAACAAAAAATATTTAAACAATATATATTTTAAAAGAATATAGAGTCTAAAGACTGTGCAGAAATAAAACGGCAATTTCATAGGTAAAGACCTAATATTTTAAAATACCTTTAAACATTGCTGGTAACTGAATATTCAGTTTGCCGTAAATTGGGTTTTAATATGAACTTGTATAGGTAAGATTCTTAGGATAAGGGGCTTTCCGTAATTATTCCAAATTCTCTTGTGTATTATGTTACTTGAAGATAAATCTCGTACGAGAACGTATTTCTGAAAGGCTATTTTACTAGACAGTTAATAAATATTTGATTGATTGCTTGAATAGGAATCGACATTTTAAACAAATGAGGTTTTACTTAATCGTCTTCAGGTTTAAGGTTCTGAATTAACTAAATTGACAACCAAGTCCTATTTTTTTATTTAAGACAATGTTTTTGTCGTTGAACGATCAATATTTATCTTCTTGTTTGAAAAGGTCTTCCTTCCAAAAACTTTTAAGTTTGTCCCATAGAAATTTAATTACGCAATTTGTTTTTGTTTGTTTTTAGTTAATGAGTAATTTGATTTCCGGTGGAATAAGTTAATTTAGTTTAGGTCTGTTTATTTTTAACTTGAAATTTAAAATAAAAAAACATCATTTATTCATTTCAGACATTTTTCATCGATACTGCTCTTTCCACTTTCATCCAGGAGAACTTGTCGAGCTCGGAGTCAGAATAGGCTTTATAGCGTTGACCATCAAGCTCTTCATCATTCACTTAAATATTTTAAACATATTGGTTGAATGACGATGAAATTGCAAAACAAAGCAGAAACAAACATATCTTCTGCATCACAATATCCCCAAGACATCTAATTGTAAAATACATTAATGAAAGCTCAACCTCTCGTCATGGCCTCTAGGCAATGTCCCTTCAAGTAAAATGTTTTAAATATCCCAAATCTCTCTGACATCAAGGACAACATGTACTTATTTGTGAATAAGTCTGATCCCACATTTGTCGTCGTCGTCGTCGGAGTTCGCATCGTAATTTTACCTCCTCGGCCGCTATCCACGCTGCACGCTTTTGTTTTAGTCAGTCACAGCATGCTCTCTAAAAAACCTTGATTAAAAGTTTTAATAATATCTTAAGTAAGCGTCATCTCAGTGCCGCGTTTAAGTGAGGCTCACGCAGCGTACTTGCGGCGTCGACGTGGCACGAGTAATTCACACACGACCAAGGAAATTTGACGCCAAATCTGGGGGAGGCCTAACACCCATGTTAAAATGACGCGGGATGTGAAAACCTTTACGCATGAAATGTAATTATTACGAAGTAATTTTTGTTTCGCAAGAACAAAGCATTTCATACTTATGTTTAATAATAACATGAAATGGGATCGTGTAATGTTGAAACATAATTAATTTTATAATTATGTTGTTTTTGTTTAAATGTTTCTGCTAATTTTATAATTATGAACTTATTTGGAAGGTGTTTAACCAGGTTTTAACAAAGTTTGGAATACCGATGATTTCGTACAAAGAGAAATTACTCGTTTTGTTTTACACATGACATGATATCTATGGAATTTTAATTCTTACCGGAGTTTTAATTCACCTAATCTCACCCAGAGGGTACATAAAGAGTTGAATATTCAGCAGTCAATCATGACAGCCCATTTATGTCCCACTGCAGGGACGGATCTTCTCCCGTGACGGAGGGATACTTGGCCTGCTAATACCACGCTGGCCAGGCGGATTGGTATAGGGTTTAATTTCAAGTTTTCCTTCTTTTACTTCGTAAAGATAATATTCACGGATAGTCCCTTAGTCGGTTTTTACGACACCCATGGGATGTGATGGGGTGGTGACGTATTGTATTCTTACTTCGTCACCACACGGAGTGTGTCACAACAGTCAATATTTAATATTACTGTTTTGACACACAATTATTTTGTCAATAAAAATTAAATGTCCACTTATACCGGTTTGCGACGTCATATCGACTCGCACCAAAGGTTCGGGAATTCCTCTGCCGAATCCTTAAGTTGAGGGAACAAACTTCCGGCTCACGTATTTCCTTCATCATATATGATATTAGGTCCATCAAACATAGACCGATCAGTTGTTGACAACCATTCGCTTTATATCTAGACTGGATTCGCGCTTTCCATAAGTTCGATATGGTCATATTGCCGTGTTAAAAATTAAAATAAATAATGTGGAAAGCTGGTTATTTTCATTTTAAAAACAACACAATATTAGAAAGTGACTGTGATGAGTACTTAACAACTAAAAATTAGTAACGTGAAAAAGAAGTATATAATCTAGTATATAAAAATCGTAGATATTTTTCCCGTTTATTTCATATTTTTGTTTTTCAATATTTTTCCCTGTATGTACAGGGCGTTTTAGCAATGTTGCTAAAACGCCCGTCTCTGCATTAAGACAAGTTGTTATGACGCTTAAATACATTTGTCATACATTTATGTTATGACCGGTGACCTCAATACGCCGTTCAAATTGATGTTTATATTCGTAGTACCAAATCTAATTGTCGGCATAGTCACGTAAGATAACTGGGTATTGGATAAAGTGGCATCGTAAACATAATTAAGTTTTTATTGAATTAAGGATAAGGTATATTGAATATTATGTCAACTGAAATTAGATTATTACAAGTTAAGGTTTTCGTGCGATCACAAAACAGGGATAGTCGACGCCTGTAGAAATTATTAACATTAAGGTGCTCCCTCACCGGGAGCATTCACGTGCAATGTAACGTTACAGAGTCGAGCATTACATCAATGAGGGAGGAGAACTGAGCATTACAGTGCACAAACTGTAATGATACATTTCGAGTTTACATCAGTGAAGGAGGAGAACCGAGCATCAAAATGCGCAATTTGTAATGAAACAATGTGTAATATTTTGATACAACTTGTAACATCAATGCGCATTTTTCTGTTGCGTCTGGCCGGCCGCCGCAGATAACATTATACACGAATGCTCGTCATTAGTCAATACTACTTTATTGTAATGTAATGCTCAAAGTTGAATCTATAATGTTACGTTACACGCGAATGCTGTTTTATAAATGCAAACAGGAGGTTTACATTTATTTTGCCTAAAGGCCTCTACAATTTTTGCAAAACAAGGCCAAGGGTTTGGTCTGTAGCGGTCTTTACGTTTCGGCACAGGCTTTGGGTTCGACCTGAATGATGATGCTATGTCACTTATACCACTTCTAATTATCAACATTAAAGAACACACATTGACCCAACGCCATCCACACGCAAATTCGACGCCTTATAAGTGTGTGATGACTTAGTTAGAAACTATGAAGACACCATCACCTATCTCATCTCACGGTTTTAGACGTAAAATAATCATAATATCGTACGTAATCGTCTACGAACAGTAAAGAAGGAACACATGAGGAAAAACTCTACCTATTTGAACTAATCCATCAACCAATATACAAGTAAAAAGCAATTCCTTGTTAATTTCCCGCGTACATTTAATATTTGTTACTTATTCCACCACAAACGTTAACCAACATCCAAGCAGGCGAAGCGGCGCGCCTGAAATGCAGTATTAAATATATACTAATATTATAAAGAGTTTGTGTGTTTGGGAGTTTGTGACGTTGTAGGGGTAATCTCTGGATCTACTGAACTGATTTTAAAAATTCTTTCTGTGTTGAATAGTTCATTTATCGGGGAGTGTCAAATGCTATATAGTATTACGCTATGAGTTATAGGAGTGGAGCAGTAATGAAAATATGTTTAAAAATGACACGCTGTTTTTTCGCCGCCCAACGAAGTGGGCACGGGTCAGCTAGTAATATAATATATTTTTAGTTTTATTTAAATACAATTGTATATATTGACAGAACGCTATGCCATACAATCTTCTAAAAGCATACTTGTTTCAATACACGAATATTTTTCACATTTTATCGTAAAAATAGACACTTTTCTGCATTTCCCTAGTGTCCCTTTGAATAGTAAATTTTCCAAGAATTTAAAAAGAAGAATACATATTATACATTTTCAGTTATAACTGAAGATCTATAAAGTGTTATTATGATGTTTAAAATCTTAGTAGTAATTTTCATAAAGTGTGGCTTCAAATATGTAACTAGTACTTGTTAAGTACTAGTACTTAGTAGTACTTTCTTAGTTAGTACTTTCTATATCTATCTTTCTAGCCTGTTTATTATAATTTTTATGATATTGGAAAATGATTAACTCTATGCTTATAAATATTTATAAGTCTACAAGAAACAAAGCAGGTTCGTAAAGATTGTAGTAAGGATCGCGCTGAGTAGTCTCTGCTTACCCTACCAGAAACAGGGCGTGGGTGTAAACATGTAAATGTGAAGTAAATAAACAAAATGGACAGATTAAAAGCCTTCCATTTATTCCCTAACTTTTAAAGATTTATGACAGCTAAACGTTATCGAGAATCGTAAAAATATATAAAATTACAATCCTTTGTTGTGGAAACATTCAGTATAGAAAAGAAAATAACGATAGACATCACATTCAAATTGGTATAAAGTCAAGTTTTCCTTCGTCACTTGAGGAGTTCGGTCCCTGCAGTGAGACAATAATTGCTGTTATAATAATTTGTTTACAAAAATAAAAACAACTTGAGATTGTGTAGTATTTATATTTTCCCGTTACATACAAAAAATAATTATGATGAAATGAATGTTGTTTATCCTTACATTTCTATCTTCACGCCCTTAAGTTGACAGTTTGACAAGAGTCAAAAATGGCGGCAACTAATGGACATCACGTAGGAGTCACATTGACACAGTTTTAGAGTAAGGGCGTCAGTTTATAGGTGCTTAGACCCTTAACACGTCCGCTTCTCGAATGTCCGCGTACTAAATCACAACAACACAACATTTGGTATCGAGCTGATGTCGCAAACCTACATCCAACTTTATAGCTTGGCGTATGATGTGTCGTTTAATTTTAAGCAACGGTACTTTTATTATAGATTCTTGTGTGATAGTTTACGAGAACTTGCTCATGGCATGTGAGAACTTGCGGAACGTTTTATAAGGGCTTTTAGTCTACATAAGACAAAAGATCAGCTCTAATGTTATCGAAAAGTTTTCTCCAATTCCAAAATAGAGAAGGGTTTACCTTTTTTGGGATTAACCATTAACAATATTTACATTTGCTTATTTTATGGCTACTACACATAGTGCTGCTGGTTTTATGCCGTGGGGCAGGATCGTTGGCAATATAAGCCGCACATAGCCGGCGGCTCCTTTGTGTCATTTCATCACACCATTACAACGCAGGTACAACAAAAGTACATAATATAGATATCTGCCAAACTACTACAATTTTTGTAGATATAGTAGACCTTTAACAGGGCATTTCTTCCAAACTAAATATTTTTATTGTTTGTTTAATTTTACAATTAATTTTACTGTAGACACATGCTCCGAGTGTTGACGGAGTTGGAATACAATATGTCACCACCCCATCTCATTCCATGGGTGTCGTAAAAACCGACTAAGGGACTATCCGTGAATATTATCTTCACAAAATTAAAAGAAGGAAAACTTGAAATTAAACCCTATACCAATCCGTCTAGCCAGCGTGGTATTAGTAGGCCAAGTATCCCAAGTGTCCCTGCAGTGGGACATACTGGGCTGTTATAATGACTGTGGACACAAAACTATCTTTCTCCATCGCCTTTACAGGTCAGCTCAAATGCAGTAATACACTACGCTTGAAGAACCCAATGTAATAAAAAGCTAATACATTAGATCTATCTACGAGTATTGTTTTACCCCAAAGTCATTAAAAAAATACTTTACTTACATACATTGGCGGATTACTGTTTCACAACTTAAACGTTAAGCGTACCAAGAAGTTGCCGTACCTTTTTTCTTATTAACAATTTTCTCAAACAATACGTATCTTTACCGTATCAGCTTTGAAGTGGACATTGATAAATTTGTTACAAAAAAAAACTGATACTATTTGTACAAGATAGCGTATCGAAGATGTGTCTATCACCTGACGTCGACGACGTCTCGCAGATGGAAAAATACCAAACTGTTACTGAGAATTGTTGCATTTGATTACTTTGTTTATATGTTTAGATTTATATCTTCTAAACTATCGCGTTTCATTTATATAAATAATATTTAAACGGGATATTAACGCGCATTTTATTTACCTTTATGTTGGCTGTGGTCGCAAGCTGACTGGTGTGACCTCGCATCACCCAGTCAGCTTGCGACCACGGCCAGTGCAACCTGTGCCGAAACGTCAAGTAAAATAAAGGTAAGACCTAATCTTAGCATTCCATGGATTCTCCGTGCGGGTGCCGGGTCCATCGCGTGATAGAGGACGGAACACTTGCATAACAGCGTCTGGGACTTACGACCCAGATGTAGGTTTAAGGAGGCCCCCTTACAACGCGTTAGCGGTCTCCTTCACTGTCTGCTATGTTCCGTCCCCTACCTATCCAAATTTGGTAGGAACCTAACAATGCCGTTTTGGACATTCGTGATAGTAGAGAGCTTACTGAAGTTCTCGGCAGTCCTAGTTCTTTTACTAGATTGAAGAGGGATTTAGCTGGTGTACCCCTCGCACCTATTTCCACGGCATACAAAGTAAGGGTTCTACAGTATATTTTTGTGGTGTCATAGTTTGAGAAAAAAATGAGAGTTTGATAAAATGCGCGTTAATATCCCGTTTATATAATATTTATGTTTATTGTTTATACTTTTCATACAACGCAGTCTAGTTTCAACAAGACTAGATAACGGATACGCATACTTTATTATTTTCTTTATAAAATCGTATACAGAAAACATCCAAAATAATATAAATATTTATGTTCATGCACACAAAGTTTTACATGGCTGCAATGAAGGGCTGGAATCAAGCCCTGCAGGGACAACCCTTCTTAAGGTGCGACAGAAAACTAGATCTTATTATACCACGGTGTTCAAACAGATTGATATTACCTTTTCTTCTTCTTTTGTTTTCGATGAAATAATGTATGAAAAATTTCCCTTAGTCTTACGTCACCCATGGGATGAATTGTAGTGGTTCACCGTGTATTCTCAAACTCTATCACCACAAAAATATACTGTAGAACCCTTAAAAGATGTACAAAATCTAAGAACACCGTTAAATCAGTACATTATCTAGCCAGACACTTTATCTAGGAAATGGGTGTAAATGGGTGGCATTCCTTGAACACTTTCACACTTACACAAAAGAAATGGCTATCAAGATTGTTCAGTGCAAAGTGGTCGTTGGAACATATTGACCAATCAATTTTATAGCTGCATTAGTTTAATGGATAGGATATCAGACTACTGTTAAAACCGCATGATAGAATTACAATATAGAGATAGAAGCAGAAGTCAATATATAAATTATGTACGCTAGATGATAGATACTACTAACGCACAGGATATCTCGGACCAGTTGGGACCAGTATGTGCAATAGTCATGATTTTTTCTGTAAAATATTTGTTATTTATAAATGTGCACAGCCGTGCACAACAGCAACGTATAAAAACTTGCCGTGCTAACACCATGCTCGCCAGACAGATATTTTTTTCTCCCGCTCAAAAACTTTATAGAATCTTTCAAAGGTACAACTTTAATACGTCTAAAAGTTGTGTAGTCTTCACTAACAACCTCTGTGGCGCAGTCGGTATAAATATTACATGGATGATACGCAGAGGTCTCGGATTCGATTCCCGCTCAATACAAATCTTTGTGTGCATGAACATGATTGTTTGCATTGGTCTGAGTTTTTTCTATGTAAGTTTTATATGTATGTATTTACAAAAAAAAGTATTTAATTATGTTTATCCGTTGTCTAGTAGTCCCATTGTACAAGCTTTGCTTAGTTTGGGACTAGGTGGCGATGTCTGAATGTGTGAGGATCATTATTATTATTACTGTAATATAACTTACCATGCATACCTACACAATATCTATGTTGTTTCTCACATCAGTGTTTGGTAATTTATTTAAATGACATTTAATTATTTATTCCTTAAACCAAATTAGTTAAAGACTAAGCTGCTGAGTCTTTTTTTTGTTTAAATGGAAAAAATCAACCAGCTTTTCTACCATTGTGTCTCGTTTAAACCCAGCTTAACAGAGTAACTTTCCAAAGCGTCAACCATGAAAATCGCTGAATGTCGGGGGAAATTAAAATCGTTTTAAACACGCAACAAAAAGTTAAAAATTCAGAAGGAAATATCATATCATATTTTGAGGCGTGCTGTGAAAACTATATATATTTGATTTCAATTAAATGTTGGGCAGAAACGCTGATACATTGCTGACGAGTTATGAAAAGAATCCAATATAAAAGAACAATGCTCAAAAATGTATGGATACCGTCCCCACTTTGTAGCACTTTAAGATATATGTTAATCGAAAGGTATTAGTCATCTCTCCATTTTATTGTATGACAGCAAAGCTCAAATGTGTATCCGCAAAAAGTTATACCGCCTTAAAGAAACCGAAATCAGTCACAATTATGTTGCTGTTTATTGTACTTTTTCGAAATTATAGCCAATAAAATACATAATTAACAGTGTAGAATATAAGAAAAATATAAAAGATTATTTATTTATTTATTATTACGCGCCGTATATGCCCAATGACCCGATTTTTTTCTTTTTTGTGGGCACGAGTAAGTAGTTTGTCTCTTGGGACATTTACTACTTTAGGCTGGGTGTGGGGTGGATGGCCCTCAACCTAAGACATTTAAGTGTCATGCCTCAGGGGCACCCCCTGTGGGGCACGAACCTCGGCCTGGAACGTCACCGACTAACAGGATGTGCGGAAGGCACGCTCTCTAGGAGCGAACGCGGCGCGTATTCCTGCCTTGGCGGCGAGGACGGAACCGCGGACGTGTTGTTGTGGCTTCGCGAGCCGTATGAGCTCTACGTTGAGCGATCGCGATCCTATCACCGGGCTCTTCGAGAGCATATCTAGGTTTGAAATTGTCTAAATGTCTTCCAATACCAAAGAACCACACGATACTGACGACATGCGCGCAGGCATCAACTGTTCTCATAGCAGTTAAGCATGAACAATAATATGCCTGATTGGCTTTTATGTCCTGTGCGTTATTTAAAACCAAATACCTGTAATAGGTCGCATTTGACCTATGTTTGGATAAAATTCGACCCCTCAAAAGAGTGCAATCTGCCGTGTTTATACCGTATTGGTTCATAATTGGGCTTGGAGTTGCACCAACTTCTATGTTGCAGACGCCGCCACGTAAATGTTCGCTAACATAGAAAGCTGCTAGTTTTAAGTGTGATATGTCCCCAAACTAAAAAAAATAGTATCCTCGTTTTAAAATTCAGGAAACGGTATATTTATGGACTCATCAGTTAATGTTCTGAACGTAGCCCGCTGCCTGTAACGTAGTTACCCAAGTCATTGTTGATGTGAATTCTGCGATAAATTCGTTCAACGAAGTCTGTGGTATAGACAATGTCATGAAAAAGCTCCCTGGATGTATTGAGAAGCGCACCAGCAATTCGGTAGTCTGTGAAGAGATAAGGAAGTGTTAATACACTTCCTCATCTCTTCATTCAATAATTTGAATACTACATTCCTGAACATTTTAAAATCACGTTTAAATCTCCCGTTTATGGCCTCAATGACCCAACCCGACAAATTGTTACTAGATGGGATTTATTTGGTTCTTCATTCGTGAATCTGCGTCCAACGCACTCAGCGAGTGATTCTAAAAATGGAGGATAACAGTCAACCCCGAAAAGAGCCAAGCGTTGAATTTTCACAAGAAAAGGAGCCACAAAACTCTCTCGGCAGAGACACCAAAAGTCAAAAAGTTCGGCTTCCCGATCCCTTGGGCGAGGGAAGCCAAGAACCTTGGAGTCATACTTGACGATTAAATCTCACTCCGTCCCAACCTAAACATGGTTCGCAAGCGGGGCTCGTTTGTGATGAGACGGCTGCACTTACTCCTTCTAAGTTAGGAAACATGAGACTTGTATTAGGCCAATCATGACGTACGCGTGCGTAGTTTTTGCACACCTTAGGCCACATAGCAGGATCCATAAGTTACAAACAATTCAGAAAAGGTTCATGCGCAAAGCGACGGGAGCACCGCGGTTCACGCGTAACGAGGATCTCCACATCGACTTCGAGTTGCCAACCATCCATCAGCACAGGAAACTCTGTTCCCGTGGTCCCGTCGCTACTTTGAAATGGCTGCCACTCACCCCAACCAACTAGTGGTTGAGGCATCCGGGTACGGGATGTACCATCTAGAATATCCAAAATTAGAAGACCTAGACATGCTCTCGAAGAGCCCGGTGATATGATCGCAATCGCTCAATGTAGAGCTCATACGGCTCGCGAAGCCACAACAACACGTCCGCGGTTCCGTCCTCGCCGCCAAGGCAGGAATACGCGCCGCGTTTGCTCCTAGAGAGCGTGCCTTCCGCACATCCTGTTAGTCGGTGACGGTCCAGGCCGAGGTACGTGCCCCACAGGGGGTGCCCCTGAGGCATGACACTTAAATGTGAGGGCCATCCACCCCACACCCAGCGTAATATAGTAAATGTCCCAAGAGACAAACTGCTTACTCGTGCCCACAAAAAAGAAAAAATCGGGTCATTGGGCATATACGGCGCGTAATAATAAATAAATAAATAATCTTTTATATTTTTCTTATATTCTACACTGTTAATTATGTATTTTATTGGCTATAATTTCGAAAAAGTACAATAAACAGCAACATAATTGTGACTGATTTCGGTTTCTTTAAGGCGATATAACTTTTTTCGGATACACATTTGAGATTTGCTGTCATACAATAAAATGATCAAAATACTAAGGCCTTTCAATTAACATAGGTTTTAAAGTGCTACAAGCTGGGGACGTTTTGAGCATTGTTCTTTCACATTCTCACAAAGTTTAAACAATTGACAGATAGAAAAAAATCTAGAACAAAAGAGTATCGAGTTTCGAATTTTAAAAGGTATCCTAACTTTTTTAATATTGTGTATGTAGTGGCCATTTCTAAAAAGTTTTTATTCTTTCTATTGTTATTGTATTTCCTAAGGTAATATCCAATACTTTTTGCTGCTAAAACTTTTTCTTCGCTGACATTTTAAGATACTCTCAAGACGTTATATTGAACGATTCACAATTACTTTGAGTATCGATGTATGTCTACAGCCACAGTACAAGGAAAGGATTTTATGTTTAATGTTCTGTTAATATTTAAACACTTCGCAGAAAATATAATTATATTCGTGATAGTTACTTCTCTCTTCGGCTTTTACTACTTCTACGAATTGTCGCAAAGAGGTAAGGGTATATTTGCTATACTGTTACAAGCATTTTAAAAATATCCACTTTGGTATAATATTACTCTACTATCTTTCTCTACTCTATAATATTACTCTACTCTAATATTCATACTCTGCTTTGGTTAGAAAGTAAGAAATCTTTATTCAGGCATAAACGGTGTCAACTAAAAGGTAAAAATAAACCACAGAACAGTGTAAACAAAGATGATTAGTACTCTCTCTCAGCCATGAGCGATCTCCTGTTGAACTAGGCCTCCCCAAATTCGCGCCACTTTTTTCAGCGTTCTATGCTACGTTTGCTAATAAGGTGGTCACGACTCAAAGGCATGTCTGCTTTAACGGCTATCAGTTCTGCGACAGATGTGACCAGCTCACTGGCACTGTATTTAACATATTCTGCGACTTAATTATTACACACAGAATATTATATGTATTAAGCAACAATTAAACCAGTGACCGCTACATATCAATCAAATCAAAGGGTATACTGTCACCTCAGCTCAATGGTAACCCACTAGCACTATTGTTTCTGTAATATACATATTGTATTCCAAGTCTCTCACGATTTTCTTTGACAAAGGGAACTCAAGGATAGCTGACAGGTTGACATTAATATACTACACAGAAGCTCTATAGAGCTGTACCTTTGTGGTTAGATTATTATTGTTATATAATAATTATAATTATCCGTGTGGTGACGGAGTAAGAATACAATATGTCACCACCCCATCTCATCCCATGGGTGTCGTAAAAACCGTCTAAGGGACTATCCGTGAATATTATCTTTACGAAATAAAAAAAAGGAAAACTTGAAATTAAACCCTATACTAATCCGTCTGGCCAGCGTGGTATTAGTAGGCCAAGTATCTCTCCGTCATGGAAGGAGGCCCGTCCCTGCAGTGGGACATTAAAGGGGGTGTTATGATGAATTATAATAATTACATTAAAGTAGCAGATGAGCAAGCATCTCACCAGATGGTGGTAACTGCTACTCATGATGTTACTAACAGCGGAACACAGGTAAGGCGCTGTTTACTATAGAACACAAGGGAAAAACATACTGGGTGTCTAATCATTAATTTTCATTTTATACAACAACTATACAACTATACTATACCCCTCTTACGATCTTGCCGGGTATTGAGGGACATTTACAGACATATATTTGATGAACACAAAACATCTAGGCCCAGGATATAAAAACACGGCGCCTAAACTTACCTACTGCATATTTGCTAAGCTAATTTACGAACTTTTTCCTAAAAAATTTTTGAGTCATTTTTCTAGAGTTACATATAATAAATTATTAGATCGTGGGTTCCTTCCTAGTATACACCTAGCCACAAGGTATGAGAATACTACATTAGATATTCCATGAATCTTGTGTGCAACATGTTTGTAACTAAACTTCAATTGTTGCAAAGGGCAAACTGGACTCTCTCCCTAGAAAGAATTAAAATAATCAAGTTTTACCCAGAATTACCGTTAACGATTAAAAAGAATTTTAAATGTATTATTTTAAAAAGTCTATATTAAGGAAACATAAGGTCAGTGTTTTATTTTCTACGTCTTAGATAGCGAGCTCGATCCCCGCACAAGTCAGTAATTTTGTGTGCGTGAAGATGAACGCTGCTTTGGGTGTAATAGGTATCCATCATCATGTGTATTTTTATAAAATAAAAAAGGAAATATTTTTTTGAATCTGTAATCCTTTCTATATGTGTGCAGGTTTTTTTAAAAACTAGCATTGTGGTTAAGTTTTTTAAATCATGGTTAAAACAAATACTTCATGAAAACCAGGATTAAAAGGTTAAAATAAATACAGCAGTGCATATGAAAATGTCGTAGCACTTATGCTTTTCCACAAACTAGAGCCAGTACAATAATAATCCAAAAGAATTCCTGCTGGTCAACAAATCTCTGTCGTGAGATACCTTTGTTTTGAGATATTACTTACATAGGTTTATTCTTAGAAATGTTATATGTAGAGCTTTTTTCAAACTGAAATTCCGCACCACACGGCTTTAAGTTGACGCCGGAATATTGTAGACTACGTCGGTGGCAGTTTATGTCCTGAGTCTAAATGTTGACACAAGATATGGTCCCTGGTTTGGGATTTGAAAAAAAAAATAGTTTCTATTTCGATGATAACGGCCATAGGCCTAGCTCCCAATACGCGCCACAGAACACGGTCCTGCGCCTTCCGCATCCAGTCCGACCCACAGACTTTTTTGAGGTCGTCGGTCCACCTAGCTGGGGGGCGTCCTACACTCTGTTTGCCAATACAATGCCATATCATATTGTCACACTACACGGACATAAAATATTTATATTCTACACAATATTTTACTAACAGCTCCAAAAAAAGTAAACTAATTTCACGAATGTGGCAACACTGTCATTATTCCATCCGTTCTGAAATTGATATATTTTGTGGCCAACTTAATGTATTTAGAGTTTTAGAGACTCTGTACACTATAGTGATAATTATAGAATTAATTTTAAATAAAACCCTTCAAACCTATTACAGCGATATAAGCATAATTTAATTGCCATTGGTCAGCATTAAAATTATAATTAATTTAAAACCTACGTATACGTTGCGAATAATTATTATATTTGAAACTGAATTATTATAATTTAATAATCCTTTATTATGGTTAATTGCAATTGGTTAACCATATTTTAATTCCAATATCCTCATTATTTGTAATTAAACCAAATAAACTCAGAATTTATTTAATTTTACTATAAGCGGAAACTTCTAATTGGCCTTATTTACACTACTTTTTTGTTTAATGTACCACTCTAGCTGTAAGTTTTCCTAAAAATAATAAAATAAAATAAAATAAAAATTTATTTACTCGTTCTCTCTACTAAGGTAGTAGTGAAACAATAGGGTAAAGAGGAGAAAAGCACAAAAGATCCAATGTACTTGAAATGGGCTCATGGGCCTTCACAAGGAATTTCACGAACAAATGTTCATTTTAGATGACAGTTCCAAAATATATTTTTTACATTTATTTGAGGATGAATTAAATATATGTACACGCCTCTTTATTAGGTTTTAAAAACACATATTTTTGAAACTTCATTGCCACTGCCGAGTCATGCTGATGCATGCTGAGAATAATATTATACACAGTCTTGTCTTGACTTAAGCATGACTACATACATTAAACTAGTAGCAAAAAGAGATTAGTACATCTAGTTTGATACAATCCTCAACTAGAGTCTTCCTATTTTAATTTTTAACACACAGAACAATTATTCTTTGTATGATCATCAAATTATTTTATTATGTGTGTACGGTAGCTTGATGTTTGTGAAGTCCCCTCGATACAAAGCAGTGCAGTAAAGTAAAGCCACCCTTCTCGCCGTCCTGGCCATTCATGTATAAGAGAGGAACGCCGTGGGTTTTAGTCGATACACCGAATCACCATCTTTTCGGGACTCTGACACACCTTCCGGCCTGGGACGAAGGTGGACGGCTTTTAAATGTGTCCTACGTATAAAATAATCAGCTTATTTTATACACAATATTCCAGTGTATCAGTTTTACTAAGAAATAACGTACGTATATCAATAGAGACTGTAACAAAGCTCTCATCGTAATCCTCTTAATTGTAGAATACGTTTAAAATCCTCACAAACAGCTCGTTATACAGCTTGTAGTCAGCTACCCTCTTACATTTTAATAATAACGCATTAGTTAGGTACTAGTGTATTAAATTTTGCATCAGGAACCCATCTTATTCCACAAGAGTGAATGTAGATATGACTAATGGACTACTACTTAAGTTAGTGTCTTTAGCAAATCATGGTATCGGTAAGTCGACTTTCTCCATCATATGTCAAGGAAACTTGTTTCTTGAAAATCATAGGCTAATAGCAAAAATTTAATTAGTATGAATTTCTTCAAATAGCATTTCATATTATACTACATGTTATAAATAAGGTACCCTACACTCTAAAGTTATTAAAAAAATGTATAACTTTAGCCAGGATGGAATTAGTAAACCAGTATCTAGCTCTCGACTAGTAGACGCCCTAGATACTTAGTATACTTACCATTTCTTTTAATCAATTCATTACCTAGTTAAGGAGGCAGAAATCGGAAGAAAAAGTAGAAATATTTGAAGGAACCTGCTCAGTAAAGAAAATTCCCTGGATGATAAGATAATATCATTACTAAGCAAACCAGACAAATAAACTTCTTTCTAGTTTTTCTTAAATTTCCTTCAGCCATTTTCCATCTTAACTAATCACCACACATACAGAAACTGCGTCCGAACATTTTGTTATCAATAACAAATATTAGTGTTAACTTATTCTACTTTGTACTCAATGATATTATCAACAGACTATCCCTTTTTAAACTTCAATATCCACATTTTTATCTACACGTTTGCCTAACAATACATAATCATAATCTTAATGATAAAAATTAAATAGTAAATCACGCACAATCAAAGTATTTATAACGTATGGATAAAACTAATCTTTTCAATTGGTCTATTTTCCTAATTATTATATAATTATCACACAATAATAATTTAAGAAATCACTTACGTTTATAATAAAGTAATCCTTTTTAAACACACTCACTTTTTCACTAATATATTATTAACAAAACAATTAACCATTTATATTTCACTCAAAGTAAGTTTTCGCGATGTTTTATGATTTCACAGAGACAGGACGCGACCTCTTTCCATGAGTTCTCACGCGGTACTGAAGTTAATTTCAACGAAAATAAACCACCACTGAAAGATAAGTCTCGCACATCAAAATACTAGTATTGATAAGACGACGGATTTGCGGAGCTTGGATTAATAGAACATTGCTATCGGGATGTGGTTGTACTGATTTCAGTAGGTTTAACAGATATTTAATTAGGAGTTAGGTTGTCTGTACAAAGGACTGGTCAAGCTTGTGACAAATTCATTGAATAATTTCGTTTTTTGACGTTTTCACTGCTAATGATTCGGATATTATGCTCAACAAAGAAAGAAATTTCCTATTTTTTTATCTGAGTAGATAAAGACTAGAAAGAGACTATAGAATGCAACGTGTTTTGTTTTTTCGCCACCTGTATAGATTTATCTACAAAATAAACTTGTAGACAACCATAATTTCAAAATAATTCGCTCGAGTCTTCCTTAAAAAAAGGACACATTTACGGCAACTACAGAACAAAACTGATGAACGGAGAGCATAGAGCCACCAAAAAGGACTTGGGCTACTGAATGGATGGAAGGATATCAGTGGGAATCTACGCAAGATCTACCAAGTTAGTCATTTTAAGAAGAGTAATTTTTAAAAGTTTATACTTACTGACTTAGTATAAAGTTATAATTAAAAACCTACTTCAGTGGGTTGATACTAATTTACCTTACGCAAATTACATGAATGATTTATGAGACAAAATGCATATTACTTTACCGATTTCGACTTATTTTCTATTGGAACCAACAAATATTTATGTTTAGGAATGACTAAGTAAGCTATACTAATAAGAACTAAGACTCAGTAATAAGAAACATTAGAAGATTCTACTGAAGTTTTCCTTCTTTCATTTTCAAAAGTCTAAGTTTATCTTCGCTACCAATGTAGAGATAGTGTGATGGCATTGTCAGACACCATATCAAAATATTTCTAAAATTAAACAGATTTAATAGCCGACTTAATGTTTACCACGTACGACTTTTAAATAAATGAGATTAAATAAAACAGAATTAATTAAACTAAATAATTAAACATTAAAAAGACAATGTATCTGTGTGTTATTGTTCCCTTAATTTCGTAATGCAATGTTCCCTAAATATGATATTCCTCGGTTCATTAACAACGGGTCCCTGTAGCTCGTCTTGACATTTTGAAGCAAACAGCTGATTAATCATCTTTACGCTAAATTAACCTCAAACTCCTTAATGACATTGATATCAGCAATTATCTCCATTATAAGAAAATTTAAATAAAATTTTCTTTTGTTAAACCTTGAGGTATAATTTTCCCGAATCTCTGTGGCTTTGTAGTTATAGTTAAGGTCTGCTAAGCAGAGGTCTCGTGTTCGTTTCCTACTGTATGTGAATCTTTGTAAGCATGAACTTCTTCCCATTAAACCTTCTCGGCCTTATTACAAAATACGGTCTAAATTTAAACCACGATTTATTACGTCACAAAACCACTGTTTTTGAAATTTGTTATTGCAAAATCAGTCTTAACGCTAAAGTGTTAAAACTGATTTTGTATTAACAAATACTAAATCATAAATTTGTTAATACAAAATCAGTTTTAACATTTTAGCATTAAGACGGATTTTGCAATAACAAATTTCAAAAACAGTGGTTTTGTGACGTAATAAAACGTGGTTTATAGTTAGACCGTATTTTGTAATAAGGCTGACTCTGTTTTAAATAAAATAAATAAACAAGTGAACGGTTTGTCAGCGGATTAACACGAGGTTGTATAATTTGTAAAATCAAACTTTACTAGTTGATAGTTGATTGATTGATTGATTGAAACTTTACTGGTTGTTAAAACGGTGTAAAAATATCAAACCTAAGTCCGCCGAAAAGTTTCTAGGATTATCCTTGAAAAGGCTTCTAAATGTCACCCAAAAAACACTGATGCTTTTGTCTCTAAATTAAGAGCTCTACATCTCATTTACTACCGTCATCTGAACATTGACATGTTATATTTGCTCGTTAGAGTAATGCATTAATATAATACTCCACACACATTCACATAACGCCATCTAGTACCCAACTAAACAGACCTTGTAATACGATTACTAGAAAAGAAAAAAAAATACTATAAATGGATTTTTTTAAGTTTTATTCTTTGGATTACGGCAAAAAATATTTTATGTATCCTATAAATTTATGTTTGAGCGTTCGTTTCAATCACGAGCTTAAAATTGTATGCATTGTTTTTCGATCTTTATTGATATGCAACATTGACTTATGGCTGGAACTTTATAGTTATAAAAAGGAAAATGGTCAGTGTAACAAAATATTTCATTGCAAACAGTCACCAAAAAAACATGAAAGTATTTTATGCAAAATTGGGTATATACTTATAGAACTTGTAGATACCTTACATTTACCGTGAACAAATCAAATTTCAATACGAATTCATAAAACATCGGAATAACTAAATATAGACCATTTTATTAAATCCCTGTAAACCTTTTTCAATCAAAAATCTACAAATCAGACAGATATCAAATATCTCCGAGACGAAACGTTTCCTTATCAAATCGCGCACGAAATAGAGAAACAGCTGATTTGTCTCGCAATAGAAGCATTTTAACAGTTGTCTCAAAAAGGTTTCTGATTCCTTAAAGCATTGGAAGCAATTTAGAAAAGGTAGAATCGTTAATTGAATGAAGGACGCATCCTAACGAAACGTTTTGGCGATATTAAAACAGCTTAAGTTAACAATGCTGCTATTATTGTTAATTTATAATTGTTATTAAGTAATTATTTGGGAATTGGGAGAGGCCTATGTCCAGCAGTGGACTGCAATAGGCTAGTTGATTGATTTTGATTAATTGATTTGAGAATAGTTTTTTAGAATAAATACAAGTAAAATGTAAGACACTGAGATATATTAGCCTACATTAGGTAAAACCTATAGTAGGTTTCTACTATAGGTTTTATCCCATATCGTAAATTTATAAATTGCCAGGACAGAATTTGAGAAGATTTTACCATTGCCTTTGTACATAGCACTATTACAGGCCTTCCAGTACGTTATAAATGTCTAAAAAAAAAAGCAATATTTTTATCGATTGTTGCGTACTAAAAATTTTCGTAGTCAAGAATCGATAAAAATGTTTAGACATGTCAAATAGACAAATCAGAAAACTATAGCAGTATTCAGTATTTATTTATTTATTCAACTATTTGACGTCATCTAACACTACTTAATCTAAGTTTATAAACATTTCAAAGTTTTGAAAACTTTACCACCGACTCCAAAGCGCTAGTAGAGAAGAAGCGGCGCAACAAACTCTACTGCTGCATTTTCTTGACATAATTATTAGTTACTGAAATGGTTACGAACAACTAAGATAATTTCACGATTTATAATCAAATTATTTCTTGTTCATGTACCATAATGTGATAATAACTCGATAACGATTCTGTGTATAGTTGAAAGGGGACCCAAGTTAGTTAACATAGTTAGCCTTTAATGAACATTTTATTGTCAATACGTAGTCTTTATTAAACCCTGCAAAAAATCTTGTATGGGACCTAATATTATTCCTTGGAGACTGCTTTATTTACAAACTAGCTTTGCTCGCGTTTAATTCGGGGTAGCACTGTTCCCCTTTCCTGGACACAGAAAAAAAAAGTAGCCTATGTTACTCTCCATTCCTTCAACTATCTCCACTTAAAAATCACGTTAGTTCGTCGCTCCGTTTTGCCGTGAAAGAAAGACAAACAGACAGACACACTTTCCTGTTTATAATATTAGTATGGACAATTATTTGTGCGATCCACAAATTATTGTTCTGAGTTTAGTCTGGGTGTTCTTTGTGTCCGTTAGTTTAATGTTTATAAAGTTCCCGGGACAATGGTTATTGATAAGTGCGAGTGTAGTATATTAAAAAAATTAAAAATATATTATTTCGATTACCTTTTATAAATTTTGTGTGTGAAAAATTTCCCCTACGAAGGTTAAGCACACGTTAGCCATCAAAAGGCAAGACAAACACCTGTTACACTTATTAAAGTTGTTCATTAACTTATTGGTCCATCAAATAACTAAGTAATTGTTTTTTGTTGTGACAGAAATATGAGAAATATCTGTTTGGGGCTCGGAATTACCAAAATACGAATAATGTTGTGAAATGATATGAGGTTTATTGTCACTTTGAAAACTGTATTTTTTTTATTTTTGCGTAATCAGATCGGCCCTTTATTGTTCCATCGCATGAACGAGGCCCTAGCGAAATGAGTAAAAATTGAGAAAGATTATAAAAAGGGTTATGAAATTTTGTATTCTTTACTTAGTTGTCAGAAAAGTTACAAAAAAGACTTTTCTAAAAAATGCCCAAACAGTGAACACTTACTAGTTACAAAGTGGGGTTTTAGAAATAATGTCATTTTTTTAAACGTGTGAAAATTCCAAAAGGCCTTCTGACGCTGAGCTCTGTAAGGGGCCATTGGAATGTCAGACTCGTAACAACTTAAACAACAGAATACCTACAATTATTCTCAGTAGTTAGGTGTACAAATGCAAAAGGATAATTTCAAAGATCTCCGGCGGCCTTTAATTGCATAAATACCTTTGCTACTCGTATCTAGATTTAATGACGTCTAAAAATTTAAAACGAATTCGACTTTGACTCTGACTAACACAACACGTGGGTGGTTAATAAACCCTGCTTTTGTAGGACATAAGTGTAAACAAGTGAAGCCTTTGTCTTGCCCTGATAGCATACAATGACCTGTTTTGAAAAATACTATTATTAAAATCATGAAAGCGCTGTATAATAAAATGACAGCCACTCGAACGATATCTAGGCTTATATTAAATTCGGTTATCACTAATATTAATTTAGGTAGGTATTATATTTAATTGAGTATATGAGTCATACTGATAACTATATTAAGAGTATTTATCAGTTAATACATGTGGGCAAATATATTGACATTATTTTTATTGACTTGTTATTATACAGTGTGCGTCTCCGTGTGGTGACGGAGTAAGAATACAATATGTCACCACCCCGTGGGACATTAATGGGCTGTTATAATAATGATGATACACAATTGTATATAATAAATATATGGATAAACTTGCTTAGTGGCAAAGTAGTCGTGTACGCTGCTGCCGTGCCGTGGTCTTAGTTTCGAATCCCAACCAGTACAATTAATTATTTGTGTCATCATAACAGCCCATTAATGTCCCACTGCAGGGACGGACCTCCTCCTGTGACGGAGCTATATTTGGCCTACTAAAACCACGCTGGCCAAGCGGATTGGTATAGGGTTTAATTTCAAGTTTTCCTTCTTTTTATATCGTAAAGATAAATTTCACGGATAGTCCCTTACTCGGTTTGTACGACACCCATGAGATGAGATGGGGTGGTGACATATTGTATTCTTACTCCGTCACCACACGGAATTATTAGTGTGATCCACAAATATGAGTGTCGCAATTTTATTAGAGGTCTCTAGGATTATCCTTCCAAGGACTTACCTGGACTGGACCCTCCGACACATAACAACAAAGAAAGATGTAATATGGTTTAGTCGGTACTAGTTTGACACTGACAGCCTGCTGAGTTTTAAAGTCTGTAGGGATCTGGCCACACGTAAAAAAAGGTTAGCGTGGAAAGCCACATAACGTCAATATTGGGGTTCATTTAAAATCAGGTGTTTCTTTACCTGCCACCCAAATAATATATCATCTGCCGAACGTAGCAAAAATCAAGATATCAATGCAGGACTTACCTTTCGTGGACGTATGTTATGAATACGAAATGTTTGTAAATATTTACTCCTGACAAAACCCCTTTTAGTTATTTTAACACTCAACGTAACTAAAATGGTCTCTACCTACTTTATTTTTGTTATAGAATGATGGACTTAACTTCACCTATGTAAAAGAAACAATGAGCGAAGCATTCTGCTGTGTAAAATTAAAAAGATAACAATGCTTTTGTCTGTTTAGTTTCAAGTTATTTGAAGACATCTCCTGCACTGATTCTGATATCAAGACTTGTGTAGTGAGAACTTTCATCAGCGTGCAATTAACGTACATTTAGAACTGTCGAGGCATGCAATTTGTTAAATAAACCTTTTCAAAATTACATAAAATAAAATGTCATACGTAACTACACCTAAATCACAAATGACACCTTGGCTAAATACTTCAACAACACTATCTGTAGCCTAGTACACAAAATAATATCGTAGCACCCTAGTGCATTCAGAATTTTCCTCATTTAAAAGCCATTTAAATAGTAGTTAAACTTGACACAAACGTCGAAAGTGTCACCAACTGAACAGTAACTTTTCCAATAAATATTGTAAGGTTGGTAAATGTTCAATGCGTTCGTAAGTTTTCCTTACATATAATATATTCTCTCTCAAAAGGTTTTGATGAACTTTGTACAAACTTAGTTCTCGAGTGTGAGCACGACTATTTCTTTCTAATAAGAGTTTCGTGTCACGTGTGTATTAGTACGTGACAAAGTGATTACTATTAGCGTGTAAATCTATCTTGTTTAGAAATGTTTTTACTCGACTGGTATAGAAGGAGTGTTATGTGTTTCTCTTGTATTTGCAGGTAAACATCTTGTACGATGTCAGTTATATTACTGTGGACATATTATTATTAGCTATTAAGTAAAAGTCTCAAGGTGGTCTTTTTCAACATTCTCGGATAGTTTTAATCTGTATTCTAAGTACATATTCAAAATGAACCTATGAGCCGTAGATCATTAACTAAACTACAACTTTAATCGCTACGCAGCAACAAGCTACAATTGCGTAGACAATGTCTACGAAAGCGTCGTAGCTGCGGTTGTAATAATATATTTTAAACTATCGCGATTTGTATATGTCGCAGGGAAATGAGGAAATCAGGGATTTCACGAAATCCCTAGGGATATGACGAAATCCCGTTTGTACTAGAAAAGAAATGCTCATATTTTTGTTTGTAGATAAAAAAACACAAGGATTACAACTTCTGTAGGTTAGGTTAGGTTAGAACTGTGAGCACAATGCACGAGGCGAGCGAGCGAAGCGAGCGTGCCGCGGTAGCGGCCGCCGAAGTGCAAGGCATTTTCGTCATTTACCGGGATTTCGTGATATCCCTAGTGATTTCGTGAAATCCCTGGTTTCCTCATTTCCCTGCGACATATACATAATACTATTTTATACGGGTCTTACTCGTGGTATATACTAATTACCTAGGTTTTTCTCTCGGTTGTATTTTGCTAAAGGCGTAGGTACAACATTATCGACATTTTACAACAAAAATCTTAAAACATACTTGAACGGAGGTATGTAAGTGATAGGGAAAAAAAGTAAATTAATACCACACAGGCCAGTCGCGTAGAATAAGATTAATTAAAGGTTTCTTTTCAACAGAATAGTGATTAATGAAAGTACTGTCTAAAGTAGAAAAAAGGACGCCTTGTTCTGTTTTGGACTTATCGCTCCATCGTTTATCGATGATTCTGACAACCACTAGGTGAAGAGTTTTAAAAAGATATTTTTAAGTTGCGATAACGAATCTCCAGTTATCAAAGCAGCCACATAAGTGCAGGTAGGCATGTAGTCCATATGGATTAAAGAATCGTCAACGTGTAGGCCTTAAAGAATATTTTCAAAAGTGGGAGCACTATAGTAATTCATTAAATATTTAGGTGTAGGTCGTGTAGAATTTCAAACAGAAATAGACAACCATACCAAAGGCATCGACAAATCATACAATGTTTCTTTGATTTGACGAAACGTGCTTTCTACAAATGCTGACTTCTATTAACTGCACTTTCTATTGATTCGTACAATCATATTTCTGTTTGATGTTCCAGGCCCGGAAAAAAAAACAAAAAGAAAAATTTTATATGATTACCTCAAATTATGAGCCCACTTAAATCAAAATCGTCAAATGAAATCCTTGTAACCGACTCCTTTGAACATAAAAGGTAACGATGTGTGAGACATAGTCCTTAATACGATACTAACGAGCACTTACACGATATAATGCTTAGTATTTACGTTACACATTTCTTAAAGCTTCTACTAATTGGTACTTTATAAATGTAATAAGGGACGTAAAGAGAAACTAAAGAGGACAGATTTGTTACTCGACTGGTACAGAAGGAAGGTAATGTTTATTGTGGTGGTTTAAACACATGGTTATTTACGTACAAGTATTTTTTAACCTTGAATGACGACCTCTGTGGCGCAGTCGGTATATAACATGGCTTCTACGCAGAGGTCTGGGGTTTGATCCCCGCTCAAATCTTTGTGTGCATGAACATGATTGTTTGCATTGGTCTGAGTGTTTTTTTATGTATAACTAGCGGCCGGTCCCGGCTTCGCCCGGGCATTATTTCCCGCTTTTCTGTTCAAATTCTTCCTGAATTTTCTTTGCTATAAACCTAACGGAGCCCGAGACCTTTCCAACGAAGGCAAAACCATGGAAATCGGTTCCTGCGTTCTGGAGTTATAGCGTCAGGAAGGAAAACCCGACTTATTTTTATATAGTAGATGTGTATGTATTTACAAAAAAAGTATTTATGTATGTTTATCCTTGTCTAGTACCCATAGTACAAGCTCTGCTTAGTTTGGGACTAGATGGCGTTGGGTGAAAGTGTGAGGAATAAGTAAAAAGAGTGTAATGCTGCACGTTGCTGATATAATGAAGTCACATAGTAAAGTGTTTAACCAGCTATGAAAAATAGTTTATAAAAGAATAAAACAAAATAAGTAATTAGTTTAAAAAATATAATTTAATTATAAACACTAAATCAACAATGGCAATTCAGTTAATAGTACAAAATATAGTTAATTCTAAATAGATATTAGCTATAATTATAATTACATATTTATAATTGTTAAACAGAAAAATCCGACTTTATTGAGTAACAATCTTATTTCACACTAGGTATAACTATTTTAATTAATGAAAATATTATTCTTGTTGACAACTTAGCATATTGCTTTATGAGCAATGGGTGGAACAATGATTTGGTACAAGTCTAAGGAGATTTGTCAGCGGGCATTCCATGAATGAGGGAGGCACATGATAGAGTCAGGCAGAGACTTTTAAAGGAGGACATAAGTCTGGCAGTTTTTGAATTTTCGTCAAAAACTATATGTTTCATCATCATCATAACAGCCGTTTAATGTCCCACTGCAGGGACGGACCTCCTCCCGTGATGGAGGGATACTCGACCTACTAATATCACGCTGGCCAGACGGATTGGTATAGGGTTCAATTTCAAGTTTTCCTTCTTTCTATGTAAATAGTCCCTTAGTTGGTTTCTACGGCACCCATGGGATGAGATGGGGTGGTTCCATACTGTATTATCACTCCGTCACCACACGGATATTAATAACTAAATGTTTAGTTACCATATTATTGTAAATTTTCTAATGAAATGCTGCAGACAAAGAAATGCCTCTCTATTTAATTGCCAATTAGTACAATGCTACAACACACATCAAACTGATAACTAGTAAATGTGCTTATAATGACTACATTTTTCATAAACTCAGATCTACTTATGTAACCAATTAACTATACACAAATGAATTAATTAATCCGTAGTTAATAATTAATTACTACTCAATTAAGTCGGTTTCGTTGTATTGCAACCTAAAAGCATATAATCATTTACAAATAATTACATATACAAAAAATAATAATATTAATAATAATATTTAATATTACAAAAAATTTAATCTAATTTTAGACACTATGGCACATTTAATTTAATATTGTGTTACAATTAAATGAATTATCTGCGTTTTATTTAAGAAACAATTTAATCAGTGGAATAACTTTGGTCAAAAATCAAAAACCTTTTTTAAATAATGTATAGCATTTCTTAAGCAACTTTTTTACATGTCTATTTCTATCTTGTTTTAATGAACAACGGTATTTAACAATTTACTTATTAAACATAAAATCCTGGTATTTTTATTTAAACAAAAAACAAAACAAAGAATTGGAATTATTATTATTTGTTTTTTTAACTAATCTATAAATGTTCCAATCATACTATCGATATCGTTTGTCCAGTTTAGGCGTTCGATGAATTAAAGCGTCCATTAGCAGCGATATCGACACGCATACGTCACATTGTTGCGAGTGCAACGCTTACTCTGCAATTAATTAAACAGTCCTGTGTCTAGGCACCACAGACACTCATTGTGATATTTACACCAGCTATTTTAAGCGACCACAACTTCACGATTTAAACCTCGGCCTTTTACTCATTTTAGCCTACGCTAGACAAAAGTATGTAAAAAGCAAAACATTCAATTACAGTAGAACCTCGATAACTCAAACCTCGGTAACTCAAAAACCTCTATAACTAAAAAAAATAATATGTTCCCTTCCCTTCAGAGCCCAAAACCTCTATAACTCAAAATTCGCAACCTCGATAAGTCAAATAAGTAATCTCTGTATTGGCCCTCAGTAACTAAAAAAAATGTTTACACAACCTCTATAACATAAAATTGTTTATCAATGAGTCATTTTGAATGAGTGTGCAAAACAAAAGTTTTCGGTATTTATGGATTGCACGTGTTCACTACATAATTAAATTGATAACGTAAATAATACATATGTCACCTATTGTTTGCTTCTTCGAAATTCTTTAAAGCTTTGCGGCGGCGGAGGTTAGCTTTAAGACAAAGGCTTACTTAAATCATTTAGTTTTTGATCTTTGTGCAAAACAAACGTTTTCGGTATTTATGGCTTGCACGTGTTCACTACATAATTAAGTTGATAACGTAAACAATACATATGTCACCTATTGTTTGCTTCTTCGAAATTCTTTAAAGCTTTACGGTGGCGGAAAATAGGAACAAGGGTTCATACATACACATGTACATACCTACCTCTATACATCTAAAAACCTCGATAACTCAAAATATTTTGTGTTTCCCTTGGACTTTTACTTATCGAGGTTCTACTGTAATATACACAAACACATCAATTTTTTCTTTACACATTTTCTAACCACTTCTGCTACAGAATCAGTTTTCTACCCTGTACATAAATACATAATAACAACGAAATATTCGGAACTTAACCTAATATATTTGTGATTAAAGCATTTACATAAACACACGTGTCTTTTACCTAGTGTCACGATGGGCGTCTATTCAGCGTCGCGACGAACGGTTCTATAGCAAACGTCGCCGCGTTGCGACGTACATTATACCCAGCATTGCGACGAGGGTATAACCAGCGCCGCAACGTGCGTCTACCTGAACCTCTCTTAGTTTACTTATTTTATTTACTTTATTTATAAAGGCATCTCTGAAGGTTCTAGGTATGTAAAGAGTTTAATATAAATACTCTTTTTTTATATGATGGGAGGCAAACGAGCCAGTAGATCACCTGATGTTAAGTGATCACCGCCGGCCATGGATACCCGCAACACCAAAGGGATCACCGATGCGTTTGTTAAGGCCGCTATAAACTATATTAGTAAAACATATTTAACTACTTATTTACACAAAACTTTAAAATTTAATAATTTCCGTGCTAAACATAGTTTCGCAGTTAACAATGTATTGGATTCCTCAATATGCGCAGAAACTATTTTGTACTCAACAATTAAGTTTGTAATCGCATCTATTTCAGCCTGACCAGTGATATACGCGTTGTACAATATACATTGTTTGTTATGCTTGTATCATAAACCAGTCACTATATTAATTGCAAGTAATGTGTTTGTAAAATGATTTGTAATCGTTGCATCCTGCGGTAATGTAAACACATTGGGTGTGCAGTTCTATTACTGTCTGTTTAGTTATCCAAAGAATGCAAATATTGCGTCATAAATTTTCTATTCAAATTCTAATAAATTAATCCTTAAACACTAATACTGTGCACCAACTTCACATAGGCACAAACTCGTATTTTCATTTTCCATTTTGCACTCTCATAACAATGCATATAGCATAAAAATTCACATCTACATCAATTCAGAAACAATAAGCACATTAGGTTTTACTCCCAACACTTTGTTTAGTTATTACAGTTCAATAAATGTAGAAATATAATTTACATTTGTACTCCAAGGCACATCTTTCGTGTCTAAAACCGTCCGATCCTTTTATGCGTATAATGTTAGGGAACCAAAAATTATACTTATTTCTTTAAGATTCCGGAATCTTTAGTTCCAATATAAAGCTATAACCAGACCTAAACAGACTCAAACTCTTCAACAAAACCCAGGATTGGTATGCTCAATAACACATCGCTTGCAGTACTTCTTCACGGCTCTGTAACCTCTTAACGTGACCGGTGTATCTTGGATGTTGAGTTGTGTAAGACCGCGGCAGTAATAGGCTACAGCTTCTAATCCATCGTCTCCAATAAGCTCGCATCCTCTTAACGCTAGCTTTTTTAGATTCGGACAGCAGCGAGCCAAAATCTGGAAAATAAACATCATATATTATTATCTCTTTTATGGTGGATATACACGATCCTTCTTATCGTCCAATCGGCATGACACTGCAGGCTTGATCCAATCTCAATCAAAAGAAACGAAATTCGATCCTGCCATCCATTCTAACTGTCATGCCGATCCACTCGCACACACGGTCAATTCTAACTGATCCAATCGGTAGCGTCATGCCGGTCGGACGAAGGAAGGATCGTGTATGGCTACCATTATAGCTATAGTTTAATAAGCTTTTTTTGGCTAAGTTACTGCATTTACTTTGATTTTCTGGTAAGTACCATATTTTTTATTCTTCTGCAAACAAATAGTACTTATCCCTTTTTCTTACTAGTTGTTTGTGAGTTGATACAACTCGTCACTATTTCGCTTTACATCTTTTGGTCAAGTGTTAATCTAACTTAAGCACGACTCACATTCGTAAGTTTGCTATGCAGCAAAAAAATTCAATAAAACATTTTACTTCTAGGATAATGGTGCTTAGTAATTATATTTCAAAATAGCAAAATACTTAAAACATAGTAAAACGTTGTGTTTATGTGCTTGGTTGCCTTTTTGGCAAGATATGTGCCAACACGCAGCTCCGAGGCCTTAGATTTTCTAATACTTTTTCAGTTAAAGGTTACGATCCTAGCTTAGGTTGATACATCAGCAAATCAGCACAAATTTTACTGTGATAGGGTACAGTCGCTTCAGAAATTAAAAGACTTTTGGTCTTAACCGCTTATGCCCAAGACCCCATTCTGAGTTTTGAAATTCTAGAGCACGAAGTTGCTCTAGGTTTTCGTCCGTACTAAATTAATCACTTGCCAAAAACACTCGTACAAATGAAAATCTTGCGATCAAGCGAGTGAGTAGTACAACTTGTGATATGTCATACAAATAAATACGCTACAACAAATAAAGATTAAAATTAAAACTGTGAATGAATAATTACTTGTAAACCAGCCTCTGATACATCTGTAGCGCCTAAGTCAAGCGCTCGCAATCTGGAGCAACCTCTAGCGATGGCTTCCACTCCATCGTCACCGAGAGCTCCACAACCTCGAGCGTTCAGGTACCTCAGCTTGTAACATCGTCTGGCTAGAGTCCTGATACCTGAGTCTGATACCTGCAAAATAAAAAAAAATATTTTTATATGAAATGTTTACTACGCATGAAAAGTTTACTTTGTAGTAATAAATAATGAAAGTAAACTTTTTCATGCGAAAAATTACTTTAATGTTGTTCAAATTCAGAGATAATAACTAGACTTTGCTAAAGTAAAGACAAAGTGCGGTCTCTGAATCTGGCCCTTAAAGTTGGTGTGTTTGTGACATTGTAGGGGGTAATCTTTGGATCAACTGAACCGATTTAAAAAATTCTTTCTGTGTTGAATATTCCATTTATCGGGGAGTGTCATAGGCTATATAGTATCACGCTATGACTAATAGGAGCGAGGCAGTAATAAATATGTTTAAAAAAAGGACGCGTTTTTTTCGCCGCCTAACGAAGTGGGCAAGGGTCAGCTAGTATTTTTATAAAACTAGACTGTTATGGCGATGCAGCATTCATAAACGCAACTTCTAATCTCGGGATTGCTGAATCAAATACCACCAGAAACCCGATATAACGAAGGAGAGAAAGACCTATATTTACGCAGCTACTGTTTTTAGAAT
The DNA here is from genome assembly GCA_905475405.1 of Schrankia costaestrigalis. Taxonomy (NCBI): domain Eukaryota; kingdom Metazoa; phylum Arthropoda; class Insecta; order Lepidoptera; family Erebidae; genus Schrankia; species Schrankia costaestrigalis. The sequence goes on along the minus strand of FR997845.1, from coordinate 4,602,370 downwards.
GTCTAATAAGGGCCTGGAACGTCAAACATAAACACGTTTCTCGAAACAACTACATAGAAAGTACAGCTAATCCGTGTGGTGACGGAGTAAGAATACAATATGTCACCACCCCATCTCATCCCATGGGTGTCGTAGAAACCGACTAAGAGACTATCCATCAATATTATCTTTACGAAATAAAAAAGAAGGAAAACTTGAAATTAAACCCTATACCAATCCGTCTGGCCAGCGTAGTATTAGTAGGCCAAGTATCCCTCCGTCACAGGAGGAGACCCGTCCTTGCAGTGGGACATTAATAGGCTGTTGTGATGATTCCCAGACAGCACGTTTTGACGAATCGTGCAATTATGTTTTTATGATTCGTTTCGTAGCTAAATGTTTTTCTGTATGACGTTCCACACCTGTCTAATAATGATTATAACAATTAAGTGTATTAAATACATAGTGATTTATTATGAGTTATCCAAATTGCTAATACAGAAAATCTGAACAACGATTTTGGCAAATGTTTTCACAGTTCTATACATTGTGATGTAAACAAAACAAAAACAAACTACGTTGTACAAACTTAATAAACAATAAAAACAAACAAAATAGCTCATAATTAAATGTTATTACGTACTATATTATGTTTTACAATTAAATTTTATGTACTTTATAATAGGTTTTATAATAGGTGTTGGAGCTAGCTTTATGAAATAAAGATTAAATGATAGATAATTTAATAACAAATAATGCCGCAAGTAAAATCTTTCAAGTTATTTTTGATTATTGTATTAAATCCATAAATTAAAAATAAAGACAAAATTTTTAAATTTTACCAACAGTTTCGAAACCATTTTTTTTACTCTTTTTCCTGTTATATCATGAAAAAGATGCATTTTATATACATAAATTCGATATTCTGATCAAATTAGCATGAAAACATGCCTCTAACCCCTGAAGAGTCTACAAGGATTCCAGAAATGCTAGATAAATGACGTAGTCATCGTTATACAGCGAGAACTGTTAGTTTATAGCTCTCAATCGTTCGAAAAGTACTCCAGCCATTAGAAGACACTGTATCCAATGCGCGCAGACCAAGATCAGAACTAACAGCGTGCACAAAAACACAAGAGGATCGTTATATGGTGTCGAGAATGTTGAGAAATCGATTTCAAACGGCTGTTGTAGTCAAAAATCACTTGCTACGTGCTAGAGAAAGCAATCTAAGCCATTGTGTAGTGAGGCAGTGTCTAGATGAAGCAAAATTACGGTCCTAGACCTGCAAATATTCGTAAACTTGAAAGACAACATCAAAATTCAAGATAGAGTGATGATAAAAAAATTGTGAATAGCACTCATGGCTGATTAGTTAAGGAAAATGTTTCCGATGAGTCGAGGTTTACGTTATACAAGCACGATGGAAGGCTAAGAGTCTGGAAAAGTACAGGAAACCTGTATAACCAAGCTTACATTGAAGAGGAAGAACCTTATGTCGGAGGCACTGTACACGTGTGGGCTGGAATTTCTTCTGAAGGCCGCACCGAGCTAGTAGTGATATACAATGGTACTTTAACTGCAGAGAGGTACTTGAATGAAATCATTAATGAGTTTGATGGCTTATTTTTGGTAAACATCGGCGAAAAAGGCACCTTTATGGAACTCAATGCTCGTCTTCATACAGATTTAATAGTGCTAAAGTTCCGTAAAGATGTCGCTATCACACGTATGAAGTGGCAAGCACGCAACCCAGTCTTGAAACCTATCCAGCATGCTTGGGACGTATTAGATCGATGAGTAGGACACCAATATTTCCCTCTTATCACCCTTTAAGTACTCAAAGAAGCAGTGATAGAGAAATGGGTGTATTTTCCTCAGAATTCAATTAAAAACCAAATGGAAAGCATCCAAAACCAGATGACAGCTGTATTAACAGCTTCTGATAATAATACAGCGTGTTAAATGAGTGAAAATTGCATTTTTAATACCTTTTACCTGTTTTCGACATCTAATGAAAGTGTCAATTTTTGTTTACCTTACTTTTGTTCAAAATACACTTAACAATCTGTAATTTTTGTCACTTCCATTTAAGGACTGTTAAATTATCTTATCTTTAGTGTTTATTTCATAAAGCTGGCTCCAATATTTTGGAAGTTATTAAGGTTTATGTAAGTGACCCGTTTTCATTGCGGCCCAGTGTATTATACAATGTCTGAAAAAGGCACACTTTTTTATGAAATGGTTTTCGAGATAATTAACTTAAATTTTTTTGAGGTCATAAACTTAAATTTTTTTGAGGTCATATAAATCAGAATTAGGAACAAAAATGAAATTCTAGTTATAAAAATCAGTCATTTATTTATTAAAATCACAGTTGATAATCACAATGATTATCACCACAAATAAATCTAGTTCTTAGAAGCATTGACAACTTGACAATATCAATCATTATCCGTGCTGCCATATTAACAATATGTGTGAAATTCTGATTAATATAGTATTTTTACCGTATGAATCAGGTACATATGAATCAAAATTTTGCCTTTTAACATCGGTTAATAATAATAATAATAATAATAATATATTCATTTATTCCTCCTCACAAATAAAGACTTAAAAATAATTTACATGTCTAAACTTATATCTATAAAAGTTCTATACAAGCTTAGTCTACAATATTATGTGAGGAGCTGGTGTCTGAGTTAGGCATAATCATATGCCTGTATTACAGATCACCAGGTCTCACTCCAATGCTTCGCAGGATTATTATCAATTGTATATTATAGAAAATTAATTTATAACAACAATATGTAATAGGAGGGTAATTACAAAATAAGTATTTTAAACACTGAGAAAAAAAGTATAACAACAACAAAGGTCTGTGTGGAATTAATTGAGTTGAGTGTGTGGCTGTGGGCGAATGTGTGTATTAGGGTATGGTGTAAGTAAGAGTGATTAAGCGTGTAAGTTATTTTAATGTAGATTGTTGATCGTTTCCTTTTATTTATTTTTTTTTTTTTTTTGTATTTAATTGATACTAATGTTCACAAAAGTACACATGTAGCTAGTTTAAGTGCATTATGCTCTCCGTAATGATATAGTCTAGTTTTTGTAACCATTCCAATAACAAAGATTTACATTTATTTTTGGGTAGTGAATAAATTGATAGAACTCGGTTTATTTTATTATATAGTGAAGGTCCCAAATAGTCGAAAAACCTACTGGCTAGTCTGGTTTTATGAGAAACTGTAGTGCAAACTCGGTCTTTACGTCTTCGATTTTTAAATTTATCAGGCTCATATCTCAGCATGGTATGTTGCTTCATGACAGTATAATAAATAAAAAGCTGGCGAACTGTTAATACTTTCCATTTTTTATACACATCGACAGTAGGATGATAGAATGGCAAGAATGCACTAACTTTAAGAAGTGCTCTTTGCGCCCTTTCTAATTTAAGGAATTTTGTTTTATATGCACCTCCCCAAGAGGTAATGCAGTAAGTTAGTTGTGACTGACATAGTGCATAGTATATGGATTTAATTACATTTTGATTGGCAATATGCCTCATAGTTTTAAAAAATACCATTAATTTACGTGTTCTAGCAGTAAGGAGATCAATATGTTGATAAAAATTTAAGTTTCTGTCTATAATTATACCAAGATACCTAGTTGAATCTGTCTGGGTAAGAGTTGGGCACGAACAACTTGTGTTATTTTTATTTAGGCATGAGTGTGAAATAATTTGATTTGAGGGATCTGGCTTATCATTATTTTGTAAAGAAAAAGAAATGTAAGTAGTTTTGGCTGCGTTAAGCGTTAGAATATTTTTGTGTAACCATTTATTTATACTATTTATTCCTCTCTGAGCACTAGAAAAAACCTCATCCCAAGTGTTTCCACTGGCAAGTAAGGCTGTGTCATCAGCGAAAGTAACAATTTTAGCTTCAGGAATTTCCATCTGACACAAGTCATTTATATAGACAAGGAAGAGTGTAGGGCCCAGAATACTTCCCTGGGGAACTCCAAACGTTACTGAAGCCTCCTCACTTAAGAAATTTCCAATCCCCACACGCTGCGTTCTATCAGTTAAGTAGTCCTGTATTAATTTCAACTGGAGACCACGGATACCAAGGCACTCTAGCTTTTTCACCAGGATCGGGACAGAGACAGTGTCAAAGGCTTTAGCTAGGTCCAGAAATATGCCTATTACTTTTTTTTTATTATCTAATTTATTAACTACATATGTAGTCAAATCAAGAACAGCATCTGATGTTGATCTGTTTGCTCTAAAGCCGTATTGTGATTTTGACAAAAAATTCTTAGACTCTAAGTATTTTACTAGTCTGTTATTTATAATGCGCTCTAATATTTTTGATAGAGTTGGCAAGATGGAAATCGGGCGGTAGTTACTGACACAATCTCTGTCCCCAGCCTTGTAAATTGGCTGAATACGTGACTTTTTGTAATTTTTTGGGAAAATTCCAGTAGACAAGGACAAATTGCAAATATATGTAATTGGAGAGGTTAGTATATCCTTATTTGCTTTTAGAATATTGCCAGAAATCATATCAAGACCGACAGAACAATCACTTTTCAAGTTGTCTATTAATGTATTCACTTCTGTGGTATCCGTAGGCAGAAGAACAAAAGAATGAGGACTTGCGCTTAAAGATGGTAAAGATGAGTCGGAATTTACAGTGCTGATCTTTTCAGCTAAACTGCGACCTATGTTTGCAAAGTAATGATTTATCTCATTTACTGATTTTTGTGGATCTTTTGTACATATTAGTTCTAATGGAGGTTCCTTCGGTTTGTTTGAATAAGTTATATTTTTAACTATTTTCCAGAGTTTTTTATTATCTTTTCCCGCATTCTGGAGCTGCAGTTTATCGAAATTTCTCTTGACTTTCTTTAGTAATGATGTGCAGAAATTTCTATACCTTTTGTATGTCGTCTTCAACACCTCATTTTCTGGGTCCTTCCGGTGTTTTTTATGTAGATTATCTCGATTTTTGAGACATTTTAAAACACCCTGGGTAATCCACGGTTTTAAAATTTTCTTTCGTGATGGTACTTTTAATTCTTTAGAGTTGTTAATTATAGCTGATTTGATTAGTTTCTCAAAGTATAAAGAAGCCTCATTCACGTCTTCAATTGTATATAGGTGGTTAAAGTCGATATTATTAAGCTCAGCGTTTAATTCTATATGATTGATACATCTAGTTACTTTTGCCGGCTTATATCTAGCAGTTGCAGCGATAAAAAACGCTATGCTATTATGGTCAGTCAGAGTTGTTTGGAGAATGAGACTACGAGCTAATAGCTTAGTTTTTAAAACTACATGATCAAGACATGTTTTGTTATGTGTTGGAATTGTATATGCTGTCATCATTCCATGGAATGCCATCATGTCTAGATAAGGTGATAAGTTCGTGTCATTGCTGTAGTCAGCTATATTTATGTTTATATCTCCTAATAATATAACGTTTTGTTTGTTTGTATATTTTAATAAAAGTTGATTAAGTGACAAGAGAAAATTATTTATATTTTTATACCCAGGGGGTCTGTAAATTGCAATTGCAACCGTGTCTTTATTCAATGCAATAACAAGGCAGTTTGCATCGTGTATTGCAGGTTCCTCTACTGTGACAACCAAATTTTTTTTGTAATATATTACAACACCTTCATTTTGCGTATGGTTATTAGAAGAAGCTATGTTATGGTATCCGTCTAAATCAGGTACGTAAGATGTTGAAGGGAGCCAACATTCTGTCAAAATTATACAGTCCCAGTCTACGCCTGTTCTTACTAGGATTGGCATTAGACCCGTAAAATTGCACTTTAGACTACGAATGTTTTGTTGGAAGAGTTTAAGGCATTTTGTCGAATTAGGTAAATACGCTGTGCATTCATCAGCATCGCAGACGACAGAATCCGCAACGCTATATGAATCAATTTCGTTTTGAATGCTTAGTAATTCATTGAATTTTAAGTTTAAAGTTATTAAAGATTTCAAATATCCAGTTACTTGTGTAATTGTGGAAAATCACTACAACTGTCTGCATAACTCTATAATTAAACTCAAACACTGGTACAACGTATGTTTCGTAATAGTAAATTTTTACGGAAAGTAGTAGATAAAATATGTTATTTTTAATAAATTTATGTTTGATGCAATGGGGGCTTATTATACTTACATTAAATAGTATGTGAAAAAATATGATGTAGTTTATGTAGTGTATGTAATTAAACAAAATTAAATAGCGTACACTCAGAAAAATAAAATAAAAATAAATGCATGCAATAAAAAAATAAGTAAACAAACTATATAGTACAAACAGGCATACTAGTCAAATAGTCTTTCTGAGTCTCTCGATATCCTCTTCGCAGCCTATGTGTATACGAGGTTCATTGACATTTCGCTTTATAAATACCTTATTAAATGCTGTCCAGCAGTACTGGTACTTGTAGTCCTTAACAAACATTCTTGTTAAATAGTATAGACGTCTGGCTGAAGCAGTAAGAGACTCAGCCACATAAATGGGTTTAGTAGGACCAGCCATGTTCAGACTAGATGTATTCAGGCGCTGCTCATTTGTTCTGTTATATGTCCTAGTAGCTCTTAAAAAGGTTTCTCTTTTGATGGTAGAAGTAAAATTTACAATAACAGGGCCATTTGCCTTGTCTTTCATCTTTACAACGGTAACGTCCCTTATATCTACGTCTGTAATAGAAACGTTGATAAGGTTACCAATTTTCTTCGTAAGCTCAACCAGCTTTTCCTTGCTCTCAGACTCCGACGTGGCAACATTTCTTATCTCAACTGCGGAGGAGCGTTCCTTTTTTTCAAACTGTTCAAGTTTAAATTCAATGTTTTTAATATGGCCCTTTAGAGAATTATTTTCTTGTTGTACTTTCCTCAACTCTCCAAGCACCTCATCGTAGTTGGCCGATAAGTACATCATTGATTCTTTAATTTCGGTGTTCTGGTTCGTAAGAGTAGTTATTGATGACTCCAGCGAGGCGAATTTTGCTTCTTGTTGGTTTTTTATTTCGTCAATTCTCATCATTAGGTCGAACAAAGTAACATCAGCGGAGTCCGACGTGCTGTCTAGTCGACGCTTACTTCTCTTAATAACATTAAGATCATCCTGTCTATCTTGGATATAAAGCGCAGAGTCGGAGGCATGATGAGCCGGGGAAGAAGACTTATTACTCTTTGGAGGTGTACGTGAAACTGACATCGTATTTCGTATATACCAATATTACAATGTATACAAAATATGTAGAATGATAGTTATGGTTCAATATTTACCATACACCAGATCTTGATTACCGCTAATCGCCAGCTCTCGTAAACTGTGGCAACCAAAACAGTGCGCATGAGTGTTACGTAGTGTGTGTGTCACTGTTATTGCGATGAATTCGCTACGGAGCTCGTGACACTATTTCCGTCTCGGGTGTTGTTGTCCTGCACGCACTACTACAGTTGACGTTCGTGTTATTTATGTTCGCCTGGTACTCGGTGGATGTTTCACTTATTTAATTTTACTCAATAATTTCGGTATTTTTATTTTACTACGATTTTTATAAACAGTGGACACGTCTATACGCTCCTGCGAGCCAGGGGGGAGAGGATCACTACACGTATACAATTAAGGATTGCTATTTATACATAGGCTTTAATCCCCAATTGAATTATATTTCCAACAGATTCAAGTTTGAAAACCATTTAAGTTAATTATAACAGCCAACATAGTAATCAGAAACACAGGTGAACCAAAGTAATATGAATCAGATATTTACATTTATAACTCCGCAACAACACGAACCAGCCGCATGTAACGTCGTGACCACGTCAGCAGAGTCCCTGGCTACCACCAGCACTAGAAGGGATCTCCTGATGTTTCGTACTTAGCTAGGTACGTTCGAGTAAAGCGCGCGAATATGAATCAGACTTTTGTGCCGGACATTTACAATTTATTTTTTTATTAAAAAACTATCGCAAATATTAATACCATTTTTTTGTGTAAAGAAACAACTAATATTCTATCGTAATATTTATAACGCACATCGATTCGTTAATAAGAAAAAATGTTACTGTTACTAACGTTCAAGAAACTGGGGTACGGACACACCATATTAATCAGAAGAACGCTTTTTAATATTTTTTTTTAAATATATAAAAAACTATTATTAAAAAACAATAACGTGTGCAAGATAGGTAACTGTCTATACTATGTTTAAAAAATAATTGCAGTTTGGTTGGTCGATTAGTTACAAAGAAAAACCTCCAGACATCGAAAATGTTGGGCTCGAAGAATCACCCGTTTAATTGCAGCAAACTTGATGAAATTAATTTTGACTTAGTTTGATGCAATATGTTGAAAGTAAACCACGAAACTTTATTTGTATACTTAGTATAATTTCCTCTCATATTTATACAACGCCAAATAAACAGAACTTGTACTATGGGTACTAGACAGTGGACACATACATACAAATATACTTCAATACAAGCTTTAGACGACCTCTCTGGCGTAGTGGTTATATAACATGACTGCTACGCAGAGGTCTCAGGTTCGATTCCCGCTCAATGCAAAGCTTTGTGTGTATGAACATGATTGTATGCATTGGTCTGAGTGTTTTCTATGTGATATCATTATAATAGATAGATATGATTTAAGTATATTTATCCGTTGTCTAGTACCCATAGTACAAGCTTTGCTTAGTTTGGGACTAGAGTGTAGAATGTGTGAGGATTATTTATATTTACACTTTTTTTATACTTTTATTCGCAAAAACACACAATTAAAAAACATCTAGACCAATGCGTACAATAATATTCATGGACACAAAGATATGGATTGATTTGATAAGTTGCCTTTTATCATCGAAGGAAGCCTGTCCCTGTAGTGGGGCATTATAGAGATATACATTCTTTAATAAGATTGCTTAAGACATAATTGAATATTTATTATAACAAAGTTTCCTTAAGTAAAGAAAATCTCTGAGTCAAATTAAGCGAAAATTAATTATGAACCGCTAAGCTTTTCATTTATTTGAATAATTGATTTAGTTATAAAGTAATTATCTGGAATCTTGTTAATTATTTAACGGTATTTCTTTACTTATCATCTTTATACAATCGTCCAGATTTCCAAAACAGGGAGGGGACAGGTTTCCCCTTCCCTGTTTCTTACTAGCCCATCTCATCACGTGGTAATCGTTAAAGATGACTAAGGGAAATTTCGCAAAACATATCTGCGAAAACCTATTCACAGCTACGCAAAAAAGGCAGGTTCGATTCCCAATTCATATCTCTGTGTTAATGCCTTATTCGTTACATATATAATTTTAATGAATTCTTGTTTAAATAACGAAATTTAATTGAGTAAAACGTACACACACAACACCCAGACTCAAGACAAAACTTTAGAATTTTTGTGCGTGGGTTAGTCTGTTACTTTGGTAACGTGAATAAAGACACTAACTGTAGGTATGGGGAAAAGAGTGGGAAAAGAAACTGTATGAAATACAAAAAAAAACAATAATTACAACCAACCTGTGTACACTTAGCTACAGATATGTACCGCAGGGCTGGTCCTAACTTGGCCAGCTCGTAGAGTCCGAAGTCCGTGACGCCGGTACAGTCGGACACGCTCAGCTCCTTCAACGCACAGTATGATGGGATCCATCTTACTCCTGCATCTACGAACAAAAAAAAACAGTTTTATTAGAACAGCATACTTATATTGTACTTGTATTAATTGTAAAAGGTGGGTGGCAAACTTTACCACCAGGCCAAACAGGTTTGTTCATCATAACAGCCCACTAATGTCCCACTGCAGGGACGGGTCTCCTTCCGTGACGGAGGGATACTTGGCCTACTAATACCACGCTGGCCAAACAGATTAGTATAGGTTTTTATTTCAAGTTTTCCTTATTTTTATTTCGTAAAGATAATATTCGGGGATAGTCCCGTAGTCGGTTTTTACGACACCCATGGGATGAGATGGGGTGGTGACGTATTGTATTCTTACTCCGTCACCACACGGATATCTTACTGTAACGGGTTGTTAAAGGTTACATTTCCAATATTCCGTATCTAACAGCTGGATTGTCTGCTTTTAGACTTATCCTTGCTCGGCTTCTACTGCGCCCTCGGGACGAGCTTGAAGGCATCCTTCACTTTAATACGAGATGATCATCATTTGAAATATTGTATAGGGCTTAATACCAAGGTTTTATTTTACTGTCCTCTATTCTTATACGGGTTCCGTGTGGTGACGGAGTATGAATACAATATGTCACCACCCCGTCTCATCCCATGGGTGTCGTAAAAACCGACTAAGGGACTATCCGTCAATATTATCTTTAAAAAAAAGAGAAGTAAAACTTGAAATTAAACCCTATACCAATCCGTCTGGCCAGCGTGGTATTAATAGGCCAAGTATCCCTCCGTCACGGGAGGAGGCCCGTCCCTGCAGTGGGACATTAATGGGCTGTTATGATGATTATGATTCTTATGTGGCTTAAACATTTTTTTTTCGATAGCACCAAATAAATAAACATAAATGATTAGTCTTACATAACGTCCCATTAGTAGAATATTGTTGTATCATCACAAGTAACAAAAATGATTTTATTGTAAATTCGTTATCATAATGACGTAAGCTATCTAATGATATATTTTTTTTATAACTTTTGTTCTATATTTTAAAAGTTATGAAGTTCGAATAAAGTTTTTGCCGCGCGGCATACGTAGAATAACGTCTCACGACCACTTAACGCGCGCTCCCGGCTCCGTGCGTCGCGTTTCTTCATTACAACGCACATTGTTCGACGGAGTCGGCAAGAGTGAGGTGTTGTAACAATGGAAACCGACAGTGGCGATCAAAATGGTCAGAAATCGGTCAGAAATCAATTAAATTATTGTTATTTTGTTTACATACACAACGTTGTTCATTACTATTGAGAATTAAACGTTTAAATTAGTAATAAGAAAATTATTTACAAAATAGAATATACGTAAAATACATATTTCATGGATTTTTATAAAATTTATACAACATCCATAAATTTAAATTATATTTAATGGAAAATAAACAATTTTAGTATGTTAATTACATTGTTTTAGGTGTATTACACAAAATTATTGACATTACCACAAAGACAGTATTTAAAATCACATAAAACATTTTTCTACCAAGTTGCCGCATCTTTTTAAAATTAAGTGTAATCCACTAAAATACTTTACTGATAAGTTTCTTAACATGTTAATATACAATGAAGCTTGTCTTATTTGTTTTTCTAATTTTGTAGTTACTTATGCACATATTATATTTTACTACGCATAATTGTATCTTCTTTTCGTCGGTACGTAAACATGAAACATTATTCGACCAAATTATATTTTAAAGTGTGCGTCGTAAGCACTTATGCTACTTTTTTCTGTTAATTAGTTTCTTGTAAAACATTATTCGAAATCTAAAAGTGTTATAAAATTATTAAATACAGTATTAATTGTACACAGCTATTCTTAATATCTAATTTTCGGCTAACTCTACATAAAAACCAACAAATTTTACAATTATATTGGTGTTTCAAAAAAATCTAGGTCTAACTTCATAGTACACACATCCGTGTGTACTACATATAAACAGTCTAAGCTGGCCGAGCGATGGTTTCATAATATGTACAACCAAATGCGAGATCAGCTTACACTGATTCTGTATAGGTTGAACGGTAGCAGTGTGTACAATTGTAAACGTCGTTCTACTTGTCGTGATGGACCAGCGGATCCATCGACTCTTACTGAACTGCGTCCTGTAACTCCGTTCCAAATTCAATCTGCATCCAGTTATGAAGCATCATTGTTATCAGTATAGCAGCGATTTTAAGTATAGTATCGAAGATTTGTATACCTACGCCTATGCTATCACCACCTCCGTATCAGACAAAGTGTTATAGTGATTTTTGTCTGATATATTCAGATCAGTCAATTGAATCTGACTTGAGTTATGATAAAATTACATTTCCCAGCAGTCGACTAAAAAAGCGCCACTTGCCAGTCAAACATTCAAGACAAAAAACGTATTTAAATAGTATTCGTAAAAAGTACTGTATAAAACTGCAAGGTATTGAAGAATATTTTTCAGAAGAACATCATGATCCATTCAATTCAGTGAAGCAACCGAATGCACCCATAGCTAAATCTTACTCAAGTCAGTTCAACACTGAGAGTAACGTGATGGCATTACGTGCACTTTCTGATCAAAGTCAATCGCTTTATGGATCGCTCTGTTTCTAATACTGTCATATCACTTTAATCACAAGTGCAAGCTATCGAAGAACGTTCTTCAGAAGGTCCTAATTAGTCTAATTCTATGAAGCAACACTAGCTCCCAAATTGCTCAATCTTGCCCAACTCGGTCAAACACTGAAAGTACTGTGATGGCATCTCCCGCTCCCTCAGCTCAAAGTCAGTCATTTTATGGTACAAATAGCTCTGTTTCTGAACTTGCGATACCACGCCAATATGTCGCGATAATTGGACTGATCTAGGAAGGAAACGACAACCTTGGACAGGAGCATTCTACTAAAGCTGGGAACGTATTTAATACAAAACAAATCTATCAAGTGCTTTGATATTAGTTACGTACAAAGCTTAGATATATTTAAATAGTTTTAGGAGTTTTGTGACTGAAAAAAGCAATGAGAGTATGTGTTAAAGTACACAACTAAGAGGTCATGTTGTGCGTACGTGACCTGTTTGGCCAGTTCCTAGATGTGATAGCTGTCTACAATATCCTCAGGAAATCTATTCATACGACGATGGAAAAATTATGGTTTGGACGGGAATTCGTGTGGGTCTTAAAACAGACTTAAGTACGTTTTGATCAGAAGCACCATGACGGCTGAAAAATAGCTTAACGAGGTTGTTTGAGCTTCTAGTTCCAATAATCTACCCCCGTATACTACATTTTGACCAAATGTTTAAGCTCATGGACGATAACACCCATCCGTTTAAAATGAAAGTGTTATCCAGATAGTTGCACACGTAGGAAATGTTCCAAAGAAGTGCTTTGATGAATTTTCCTGCAAAAATTGCGATTGAAGAGCAACTTTTTTGCATCCTAGTCGGACATGGAACAATATACCGCACCAAGACCTGGATAACTTAATCCAAGCATGAAAAACCGTTATTTACGTTTTTTGGATGTACTGACTAGTACTAAGTTAAAAACAGATTAATAATCGCTTTTTGTTCAGTTAAGTTTTTAATTTATTTGAATAAAACATTATTTACGCTAAAATAATATCTAGATTGTAGCTATATGCCATTTATATGGCTACAATCTAGAATAAAATAAAATTTTAGTGTATAAAAATATTAACGTATTGAATGTTATCTTCAATAATTTTTGAGTTAATTGAGTAAATACCAAATATCCCTAGACAAAGTTGATGTGTGTATTTAGTCTATAAAAGCCGGATCTCAAATTTAACCAGCACATATTCATGTGATCAATAATTATTATAATTACGTGTACCTTCTTTATAGTCGTAATCATAAAAAATCGGCTTAGTTAACTTTTAGTTATCTGTGTGGTAACGGAGTAGGAATACAATATGTCACCACCCCATCTCATCCCATGGGTGTCCTAAAAATCGAAGGGACTATCCGTGAATATTATATTTACGAAATAAAAGAAGGAAAATTTGAAATTAAACCCTCTTAAGACGGGCGGAGCCGGCCGACAAACTAGTATTATATAAAACATCTTCTCGAAAAACATTGAGATAATTTTAGGATTTCGTAAAATATTGTTTCACCTGCACATACAACGTGATTAATTTGGTCAAATAACGTTGCATGTGTTCAAGAGACAGCTCCTGAACTGTTTTCGTTGGCAGTACAATGTTATGTATGCACATGCGACACACTATCTACGCACAGGAATAGTTTTTAGACTAAATAATTATATCATTAATAGCTGTATTTATATCTATGTACACTGTAAAAATATTACATGGCTAAAGTCTTCCGTAAAAAAGTTATAAGCAAAAAATGCTAGCGCAAAACTTCAAATCGCTCTACTGAAAAGTAGACATTTTGTAGATACAACATTGTTCTACTAATGGGACGATAAGGTGCTTTTACAAACCAAGTTCTAGACAATAATTTATGGATCCCACAAACGATTGTCCTACGTGATATTCAAAGCAGCGATCTCACGCTAATTGACTTCTATCCGCTGTTTAAAGAGAAAGTATTCTTAGGAAACTAATGAACTAAAGCAATGAATAGATTAGTTAAGTAGCCACTTACCACGCCCACTAGAGCGGACGTAACTTAGACAGAGATTTCACACTTTAGATGCACTGGCTATATACTAAGTAGATAGCATCGCCCTCTAGCGAGCGTATAAGTTACTATTTCCTTCTAATATTGCCTCGGTGGCGCGATGGTAGCGCAAGCGGCTGGTGTGGTGTGCACGAAGTCGCATGTAAGATTCCTACGCAGGACAATTATTTGTCAGATTCACAAATCATTGTCCTGAGTCTGGATGTTCAGCATATCGACGCAAGAAAGCGATCTTGTTGTATCTCGAAAAATGCAATTTTGCACCAGAGCTAAAAAACTATTTAAAAAATTCATAATATGAAAACTAGTAGACTTAAAACTATCATATTTTCAATGATGAAATTTTAAAATAAAACCTTCCATTTGCAATTTAACCGGTCATTCTAAGATTATTGTATTTGGATTTAATACTAGATACATCATTTGATTATTAAAATATAAACTTTGATTATGCTGTATCTTAAAAGCAAATGTTTAGACCATCAGTAACTTCTTCTAATTGACTGTTATCAAACTTGCTGTATCTATTTAAAAGTTTTAAATGATAAATGTTAGTTTGTTTTATATGAATATATTTATTTATCATGGTTTTGTTTTTTGTTGTAAGTAGTATTACTTAATTTGCGGAACACAAACAAAATGCGGTATGTTAAGCAACGAATTTATTTATTGTAATTAAAAATGTAAAAACAGAGTTTCAGGCCTATACGCAAAACAAAATAAAAACAAACAATAAAAAAAAGCTTCATTGGATTAATACTTCTTAAAACCACTTTAGCTAAAGTAAATGGAACGTGACAAATCATACTAAAAATTAGGGCAATTCTAAGAAATGGTCGTAAATTAGAAGAAACAGATGATCTGAATTACTGTTTATCTTCATCGTCTGTTTCTTCCAGAATATCTTTAACTTTTTTATCATATTTTGGTTTTAAATTCTTTAGCGTATGCCTTCTCTCTCCGTGTGACGGTGACGGAGTAAGAATACAATATGTCATCACCCCATCTCATTTCATGGGTGTCGTAAAAACCGACTAAGGGACTATTTCTGAATATTATCCTAGCGAAATAAAAAGAAGGAAAATTTGAATTTAAACCCTATACCAATCCGTCTGGCCAGCGTGGTATTAGTAGGCCAAGTATCCCTCCGTCACGGTAGGACGCCCGTCCCTGCAGTGGTGTATTAATGGGCTGTTATGATGTTCAAATATCACATTAAACACGAACATAAGGAGTCGTCTTTCCACTACGTAATCGCATTCACACTTGGGCGGTCGAGCGCCGAATGACAAATAAGCCGTACGCGCTGCATCTGCGAATGGTCGCGGGGGACAGGGAAACGAATGCCACGTATATTCTAGTAGCCAAAATATTAATTCCTTTAAAATGGGTTAAGTACATTTTTTTAATAGAAAAATACACTGTAAAGTGCTGTAATTGTAGAAATAACGTAAATTGCTGAATGAGCACTTGGTAATATCTCAAGTTGGCATGTAAATCCCGAGCGGCAATTTTGCTGTAACTAAATAAAATTTATATTGTAGTGCGCTGTGAAGGGTGTAACTCCTTGCAAGTAATGCATTTCGGCCGAGGTATATGTCGTAATCTGTGAAGTATACGCAGCAATTATGTTGTATGTATCCTAACATAATAAAACGCGAATTTTGGGTTAGTTACAACATTATTTTCGTTTTGATTCAGAAAAATTGAGGTAAATCTCAATGTCGTATCTAAATAAAAAATAGTCGTAGAAAAATGAAACTGAGATCATTCGATGTGGTATTTTTTTCTGAATCGAATGGTGTATAAAACTCAATTTCGCAATTTTTCGAGATACGACAAAATCGCTTTCTTGCGTCGATATCATCATAACAGCCCATTAAAATGTCCCACTGCAGGAACGGGCCTACTCCTGTGACGGAGGGATAATTGGCTTACTAATACCACGCTGGCCAGGCGGATTGGTATAGGGTTTAATTTCAAGTTTTCCTTCTTTTTATTTTATACTTCGTAAAGATAATATTTACGGTTGGTCCCGTAGTCGGTTTTTACGACACCACTGGATGTTCTGTGTGTCCGTTAAATTGATGTTTGAAAAATTCCCCGCAACACAATCCCTAATGTTGAAGTTGTAATTTTTATAAATAAAAGAAAAGAAATTACTTCTAATACTAAATGGTTATATTGTAATGTCTACGTTTTTATTTTCACATTTATTAAAAAAAGACACACACATTACGACAAAGGTTCCTACGGAGTGAAAAGCGAGTTGCGGAGTGCCGGAAGGATCGTAGGAATTACACGGAAAAAGGTGTTATTATAATGTATATATTTTTACTTTTTAAATACATAAATACATTGTAAAGGGATTTTTTTGCACATAGGTACAGTCAGCCCCAAAAGTCGCTGAACACATTTTAAATTCCAAAACTGCTGAACTCTAAAAGTGGCATAAGTCAGTGTCGCAACAAGAGTACAAAATAAGCTAAACGTACAAAACGACCATAACACGTTGCACACGGTTATTCCTAAAGTAGCTGCACATGGGTATTTCAAAAGTATCAGCACACGGGTATTTCAGAAGTATCGATGTTGCCAACTCGTGCAGTATACGGAAGCCGCGCATGACTGAACGGCAACGTCGCGTCGCCCGCTGCGTCGCTCATCTGCGGTCGAGTTTCAGTGTAGTTGTAGTGAGTGATTTTGCCAGTAGACAAAAGTCAAGCCAATTTCAAAGCGGAATACTACATTAACAATTTCATCAAAACAGTTGTCAACACGATAGCTTTGCTTGTATAGAGCTTGGGTGAAAAGAAAACAGCTCTGGTTCGATCCTGAGGAACGGATTACTTTTTGTGTTTTTTTATTTTATCTTATTTTGTTTTCTGCTATTATTATTCAATACAAGCTGTAACCCGCGACTTCGTTTACGAAAAAAATGTATATTCGACAATTAAATTAAATAATTTAATTAATAAATTAATTAAATGGCTTTATCACCTCTAGAGTTAATTTTAGTTGCATGTCATAAAACTATTAAGTTAAATGCCGCACAACAGGGAGCACTTCTTCTTACATAACATTTCAACTCATATCATCGAATCTCCGAAAATGTTTCTCATATAATTTAAAGTCATAATGATCATTCTTCATTAAATTAAACTTAAATAAAAATACTATTTAATTTTCAATTAAAAATAATATTTTAACTTTACTAAAATACCTGTGAACAGTGACAGTGAATTTAAGTTACTTGTTTTTTTTGAGATAAAAAACAATAAATAAAAAATAAAAAAACCAAAAAAAATACTTGGCACAACCCGGTTTCGAACGCACGTCTACTTCATCAAAGTCGAGTGTTCTATACCCTAGGCTATCGAATCTCAGTGAATTGTGTTGAAATTATGTATCTATTCCAACGAGTAAACATAATAGACACTGTGTTCAGCTACTTTTGGCACACTAGTGTTCAGCTACTATTGAAATACACACATCAAAAAAGTCTAAGCAACATGCATGATATTACAAATTTACCATTTATATTAATTAATTTCTAAGTATTTACTCACTCAAAGTGTATAGGTAAGTAAACTTCAAGTGTATAGGTAAAAAAATTTCGATTATGTTTTGTTTTTTTTCATAAAATTCAAATGACTGCGAATTTGTTTGAATTTGAGTGCATGTTAATTGCTACGTTTTAGTCTTGATTTTATAATTTTACCAACCATTTAAATACAGTTGGCGACAAAATTGAATTGTTAGATATTCTTTACGTCATGGAGCGACGTCATTTGACGGCAGATGAAATGCAAAGAGCTGTAGGGATGTTGCAAGCGGGAAGTAATCAATCTCAGGTATCTCGACATTTTGGTATTCATAGAAGTGTTATTTGTCGTCTTTGGCAGCGCTACAATAATACAGGGGAACCCGCTGAACAGCATCCAGGCCGTAAAAGGAGTACAACCACTCGGCAAGACCGGTACATACAACTGACTGCAAGACGCCAGCCGATGTTAACCGCTCGAGAGATAAGTTTGAGGCTACAAAATTCAAGTGGTGTTGATGTAAGTCCCCAAACTGTGCGAAATCGACTGCATGAGTACGGCCTACGAGCTCGACGCCCTATCAGGTGCCCACCGATACGTCACGGGAATCGCGCTCGTCGAAATGAATGGTGTAGAGAACGCATAACATGGACCCAGGAACAATGGGATAAAATTATGTTTTCCGATGAGTCGCGATTCGGGTTTAGGCCTGATACAAGAAGGGTGCGAGTGTACCGTCGACCCGGAAATACTGAAAGACTCAGGTGCGTTCAGGAAGTTCATCCATACAGCGGCTCAACAGTTATGGTATGGGCGGGTATTATGAAGAACAGGCGAACTGAGCTCGTTTTTGTAAATGGAAACATGAACGCTGAAAATTACGTTGAGGATATTCTCAGACCTTATGTCCATCCATTTGCACAAACCTTTGGCTCCGATTTTACGTTAATGCATGACAATGCGCGTTCACATACAGCTCGGCGAACCAGTGAATACTTGGCAACGGAGAACATCCAGGTATTGCCCTGGCCTGCACAATCGCCAGACCTCAACCCCATCGAGCACGCATGGGACATGCTCCAGAGACGTGTTTTGAAGGACTTGGACGGAGTGACAACAACCCAACAGCTGAAGGATTTGCTACAATTCCATTGGGAGCGAATACTGCAAGATGACATAAACAGTCTCATTAATTCAATGAATAATCGTTGCCGACAAGTTCTGAATAGCAGAGGAGGCCATACTTTGTATTAAATTGTCCTATTCTTTCACAATAAATTCAGTTTCTTAAGAAATTTCAATTTGTAAAAACAAAGTTTAGTTTCTTATGTACCTGTATATTCTAATATTGTTAATTTCTGTTATTAAAAGAACTTATAAAGAAAACAGCTGTTATTTTTACATCATAGAACCCTAAAAATATTATTTTAAAAATAAAATACAACGTTATAATTAAAATAAATGGTAAAATAAATTAATATAAATGGTAAATTTGTAATATCATGCATGTTGCTTAGACTTTTTTGATGTGTGTACTAGTGTTCAGATACTTCTGAAATACCCGTGTGCAGCTACTTTTGGAATAACCGTGTGCAGCGTGTTATGGTCGTTTTGTACGTTTAGCTTATTTTGTACTCTTGTTGCAACACTGACTTATGCCACTTTTAGTGTTCAGCAGTTTTGGAATTTAAAATGTGTTCAGCGACTTTTGGGGCTGACTGTACATGAATCATCGGAAAGATGGGTTTATAAGAGATAATATTAAAAAGGGCTTACGAGACGTAAATAACAAGTTAAAGTTACTGAGACCTTAACATACTTAATTTTAGTTAGACTTATCTAAACGGGAACTTAACTTCATTGACGTCCACGAACTAACTTTAACCAAATAAGTCTGCTAAGCATTTTTAAGCAGACTAGAATTAACAAATATAATTTTACCATGCCCACTGTCCACCATATGGCGACACAGTAAATATGCATGGTGTCACTATCCCATCCCATCCTAGGGATGTTGTAAAAATCGGTTAAGAGAAAATTCTGCACAAAAATAAAAACAAAACTCATAGACAGATTTTTCATCCATTTTTGCAACAGGCTAGGCTTAATTATGCTGTGACCATTATCAAAGAAAACTTCATAACTACTAAAATAATTCACATGAAAATGTTTAAAATTGTTAAGGTTAAAATTTTCCAGTAAATTAAATTATCCAAAATCCTTTGTAAAATTAAATATGTCTGGTAACAACGAGAGGTACGATAACATAAAATACAACATGTCGTTTACATAATAGTGAGTGATTAATTTTAACATGTTTAATAAAATGAGATATGCATTTCGGTTGTATTTTTTTTATATTTGCTATCTCAGAACTCAGGCAATTCTTGACATTTAAAAAAATATTTTTATGTTGATCCTATAGATGTATTACGATAATGTTGATGTGTGATTTAGTTTTTATGTCAATTATTTTTAATGTCTATGTCATACAACTAAACGAAATTGCGTATTTTAATAGGTACTCGTACTAACGCAACGATCGGAGGTTTACATGGCAAAATGTTATATTTCAAAGACATAGCTCTTGATGAAAGTTACCGATCTAATGTGATTTAACTATTACATCATAATATACAAAAAGAAGGACAACTCAAAACAAGCCCTAAGCAACTAAGCATCTTAACAGCGTGGTCATATTAGGTCATCTCATATACCAGACACTATAAAGTACTAGTAATAAGTTTATTAAGTTTGCTCTACAAACCTCCAACTTAATACATATTATAATGATCGATTAACTTGCAGATTAAGATGTTCTCGAGACAGCAATCGCTTTATTAAGCTTTGGTGTCCAGTACATCGAGTTATACCAGTTTTCGAAAGCGATACGGTAAGTAATGGCTTTTCATACTACATTTTCTGCGGGAAAATTTATTTATGGACTATTATAGTTAATAATATTATCACAGCTATATGGTAATTATTGCCGTTGGGGCAAAAAGGTTCTGTAATTGCAACCACGAAGGCGCAGGGTAGAAAGATCCCTTACACGGGGTCTATACCTTCGTCTATACGATCTGATTAATTAAGGCGGCGGAATACCGATAAATGAGGGAGCCATGATAGGGCCGCGCCAGGCGGAAATATTAGGAGGAAGCCTATATCCAGGACTGAACGTTAACTGGTTGAAGTGATGATGATAGTTAATATAATATAGAGCCTTTACCTTATTCATAATATTAATTTGTGGATCGCACAAATAATTTTTGCCTGGTGTTGTCTGCATGGGGTGACCTCCACGTCACCCCATGCAACACTAGGCAGTTTTAGTCAACACATTTTATTAATTAGTTAGATGAGACAGGGTGTAGAAACCGAGTATTGTCTCTTCAATCCCCTTATATCACGGTATCAATAAATTAAAAAAGTAAAGTGAAACCCATCTAATATTAAATCAGTTTAGTTAATATTCGAAGCAATTAAATTTCTCCACTTCACTCAGTAATCAGAAGCGCATTGCATTTTATTGATTAGTATCTGCCAAAGAAGCTTATGACTCACCGATGTCTCTCGCAACTATGATTACTCGTACTTTGAATAAATGCTTTATTACTAAAGTATGTAAAGGCGTACTTAACCTTATTAGGAAAGCTCAGAAGCACTTTAGATTCTTTAAATTACTATTGTTGATATTTTTTTTAACGCTTAGCTAAAGCTTAACCTTTATATGTGCAAGGATGATACTTGACACGATGATAGGTATTTCAATCCGGAGATGGTTCTTAGCTAGGTAGGGGTCCCAAAGAGGCCAATATTTGTCTCAACATTTAAATTTCGCAATGTTGTGACCTTACAAAGCATTTGACAGTTTGAGTTTTTGATTTTGCTTGCGTGGCTTATTAATAATATTTATAAAGCTATTAATAATTTCGTCTAAGTCTGGTATACGACCTTTGTCAGTTATCTTTCTTCTAAGAAATGTGATAGACACGATTTCTGCTATTATTGAAACATTAAAGAACGAGGTCATAATATAAAGTATATTATGTTATGTCTCGCCTACTTCAGAGGCAGACAATAGACATTGCTTGGCTTCGTATTTATTTCAGCAGACAGAACAAATTATCAAACAAAAAATAACACGTAAAGAAAAGAGATAGGTACGAGTATAAAATATATACACAATCAACACTCTTGTTTCTATTCCAATATTTGGCGAGTACAAACGTGTCTACATTCGTGTGAATAAAACGATCAATTGGGAAGAATTACATTACTGGCAGAACAAACGAACGATTTGAGTTTTAACAATAAAATCGCACTCGCTCGCGCCGCACGAGTAAAACATTTGCAAATCCAGTGACCTGTAGGCTTACTCTTGAACATAATTTTAATTTCAATCTAATACCAATCCAATTACAATGTCAATTTTGAAGTCACGTGATTTCGTACTCTTGAAAACAATTTCGTCAACATTGGATTGAAATCGGGATTGGTTCACGATTATACTTTAAAGTGTGAAGTTAGCAACACATGACATTGGAGAAGTGATGTTCAACTACATACTAAATTGAGAAAATATTATTACTAAGGTCGGTATCTGCATAACAACAATAGTAATAAATACAAGTTATGGAAAATATTATTGTAATATACGTTTTTTAATTATTTATTATTATTCGGATCGAGAAATTAGCATTTCAAAAATTTTGTGTTGCTTGTGGCTGAATGAGACGGGTCAAAGACAAGTCTATTATAAAAATAGTTCCCCTTACTTGTCAAAAAGTAAATATCGCACCCTCAGTATTATAAGGGCACAATCCAAAAAAGTTGATTTTTGGGAAATCACGATTTAAGATTCTGGGTTCCTATAAAATACCTATTTTTTCAAATTACTTGTTTATTATTTAAGTTATAAATGTGAAATTTGGCAGATTTGTTCTTTGGTAAATGCACTATAAATAGCAATAGGAGAAAACAATAAATTTGCATTAATTCTATAAATTACAAGTAATTGAAAAACATGCATTCAAGTTAGGCCTTTATAATACAAAAATATCAAAGAAATACTAGGACTATTTAAAATTGAACCTATATATTATTTAAATCCCTGTCACTGTTTAGTTGTTAACCATAACCTTCTAGCAGTAAGAGCGGGCGCCGGGCTGGGAGAGTGTGAGAGGCACAAATATATTTACCGAGTCGTTATTGTCCTTTTTCTCGCTCTGTCAGCGCTAAAAGGTAAAGAATTCCATTTTATGCCCTTAGCATTTAAAATCTCAGTTTACTAAAATTTTGACTTGGCCCCTTATGTTACTGAGGGTGCGATATATTCTAGAATAATTCTATTAATTCTATATTAGTGTTTCTAGTTTAAAAAGCTTTGTGTGGCTTTGTGACCAAGTAAAGCTTGAATATTTATCATTAAATATATAATATAATATATATTTAACAAATAAATTATTTGTGTTGTCAAACAGTGTTCGTTATCATTCGGCGCCATATTTTATTTGGTACATAGATACAACACACAAAGCGCAATATAGGTTTAGTTTGCCTTTCTTTTAAAGCCCAATCTACGTTTTTTTATGTAGACTAAATGATATCTTTACTAATAAGTCATATTAAAGATGTATTAATATTCCCAAGTCGACATAAAACACAAAACAATATGTAAAAAGTTGCTTATTTGCTATTGGAATAATACCAATTTACAAGCAATCCGAACACAATTTCAACGCAATACGCAGCTGTCAAAATCAGGGGGAGTCAACTCTGTTCTACACAATGTTTCTATTAGGGCTGTTAGTCACGACAGAGAGAAAAGATGAAATAGAAAATGTTATGTCATTTCCTAGCAACCACCTAATACTTGTTTATATGGAGCTGTCAACAGTCAACACTACAAGAAAAGAAACCGTTTATTTTGTAAATTCCTAAATATCTTGTAAATAAATAAAAAATCTCGATAAATAACAAGTTTATCCTGAATTAAAAACGTTGCACGAGCATCCTATTCCTTAGTTGAAGTGTTTTTGTGAAATTGCATCCTATTCCTTAGTTGAAGTGTTTTTGTGAAATTGAACGTTATTGACTCCAGTTCTGAGAAAGTGACTCCTATAGGGTTTTTGTTATGTTACAATGAGTTTCAATGTAGAGAAGAATGTTTCAATAAAGAATGTGAATATTTTTTATTGAATATTATTTACATAAATAAATTGTAAAAGAAATGAAGTTTTTTATTATCAAATCCAACTCTAAATACAGTCATCCTAATTTAAACCTTCAACAAAATAAACAAATAGATATATTATATAACGCCCTAATAATGTAGGGCGTAATATAATATATCTCTTTGTTTTTATTAAATAAAAAAAATAATACAATTTCCCGCGCTGCTGATTTTAACCGCAGTTTCGGCTCCCGATAGATGGCGCCGCACGCTTAGGAAAAGTTTCCTCACGAATTTTATATGAAGTTGACATTCTTCTCCTTTGAGTATAATTGTTCTGTGGTCAAAATGAATTCAAGAGTACCATTTTTAATTCAATCACAATTTCATGTAGTTCAACAAATAGACACCTAATTTGAAAACAATTTGGCGCTAGTGTTGATTTCAAGAGTGTGAAATAGCGGTAAACGTCATAATTCCAATCCCGATCGATGGAATTAAATTCAAGAGTAGACCAGCAGTCGTGTTAATTGATTTTAGATATTATATCCATAAACACAATGTCGCTAATTCTTTATCAGTAAAACATTTTGCCCTCAGTGCTACCGTACCTACTTTGTATATAGAAGAACTTCTGCATATAACTCTACATTGTGACGAAATGTTCAAACAAATACCTTCATATAGACTCAACAGCAATCAAAAGTTCGTCTCCACCACAGAACATGGGTCTACTCAATATGAGAGGCTGGGTTAAGTGCGGTACACGATTAAAGGGGACCTTCATACATACTCAGATTTGTACAGGATGTTTACCGACACCTTTGTACCGGGTTATAATTAATTTCCAATAAGTGCTTCGACCGAGCTGTGATGGAAATTGGCTGTCAAAGGAATCTTGTTAAGTATAATATAATATTCCTCACATGTTCATACAAAGGGGACTTATGCCACTTGTCTATATATATGTTACGGCTAAAACCCGAAGCGCGGCTGCACCTAGTTTTAGCCGGTTAGAACTAGGTGTAGCCACATACTATTGGTTAAAACTAGTATTAGCCGATTGTTTTCGGGTAAAACTAGGTCTAGCCTTCATCATGCCGGCTACAACTAGTTCCAGCCATTCACTGTTGGATAAAACTAGGGCTATCCGATATCATTCCGGCTAGAACTAGTTCCAGACTATCCCTGTTGGATAAAACTAGATGCAAACAAGTAACAGACGCCTGGCTCACGCGAGTCGCGCCCCCCTGCCTTGCTTTATATAAGTGTGATTTATAATTGCAACTATTGTCTGTTGTTAAAAAAATGTTCCTGATTGTCCCTTTTATACTATAACTTGTACTCCTAACAATTTGTGTTAATTGTGTTAATTATTAGGTACAGTCACGAGCAATAATATGTACACATTTTCGCATTTTGTAAACCAGTTATCTAAAGTTCTGCCAATCCAAAATTGAAAATTCGAAGATTAATTCAAAACTGTACGGAACCTCTTCTAAATTACGAATTCATTTTGATATTGTAATGTCTAGATAAACGTGCAGATAGTTTAGAAAATTTGAAAATGTGTACATATTATTGCTCGTGACTGTACAATTTGATTTAAAAGAATACAAAACTATCTACGTTTCTAAAGATTGGATGTTTTTTTTTTAATATCTAAAAAAGCTCTGCTGATAGCATGCATGCCATGCTGACAACTATGTAGAGACGCTATGAGTCATACTCGCTAATAGACCTGCAGTAGATCAGCAGCACTTGGCGCTCACAACCTGCAGAGGCGCGTATCTCGCTACGCCCTCCACCCCGCGCCGCTGCTGCAGATGCTGTGAGTCATGAGTGTGACATGGGGCATAAAACGTGGCGGAACACGCATCTAAGTTTTATCCAGCAGGGATTGTCTGAACCTAATTCTAGCCGGAATGGTATCGGATAGACGTAGTTTTATCTAACAGGGATAGTCTGAAACTAGTTCTAGCCGGAATAATATCGAATAGCCCTAGTTTTATCCAACAGTGAATGGCTGGAACTAGTTGTAGCCGGCTTGATGAAGGCTAGACCTAGTTTTACCCGAAAACAATCGGCTACTACTAGTTTTAACCAAGAGTATGGGGCTACATCTAGTTCTAACCGGCTAAAACTAGGTGTAGCCGCACTTTGGGTATTAGCCGTAACATATATATATATATATATACTGTACGTATTTATTATATGACTAGCTATGCCCGTGTCATCATCACCATATCAGCCAATTGACATCCAACGCTGAACAAAGGCCTCCTCCTCCAAATGTTTACACTTTACGCGGTTCTGTGCTTCCCGTATCCTAATAGTCCATTAACTTCACAGTCCAATGATGAGTCTCTATCAAGAGACAAAATAAACTAGTCTCACTTATATTACGCTGGGGTTTATGTCCAGTTTTCCTACTATCTACAAATTACTACAATCAAACTACTACAATTAATGCAATTCTTTATGTGCATGAACATGAATATTTCGAATATTCTGGGTATGTTTTTTTTATAATCTTTATTTATTTAGAGGCTTGTGGTCATTTGTGACCATGTCAGCCTAATCTTTCTGGGTATTTACAAAAAAAAATCAAACATGGGAGCTAGCTGTCCTTGTGTGAATAAGTGAGAGATATTATTACATTGTAAGAGATAATCATTCACATTTGCCATAATCAGCTTTCTACATATAAACTGGCTGTTTCTCTATGTATACACCCTAAGGTATATCCTGATAAGTAAGTTGCGATCATGTATAACTGGTACAAACCGCTGCAACTTTAAACGCATTTATCTCTAGTACGTGACACAATTAACATAGATAAGATAAAACAACATCCTATAGATACGTACCAATATGGGTTACGTCTCACTACTGGTATAAGTACTGAGGGAAAAGTTTCATAGAAAGTTTGTAAATCATACTTATTAATACATTGGCATTATCATACCAACTTATTTATTGTTGCTCAATGATGGAAGAAAAGCTGGCCTAATTAGACACATTGGTATAGCGTTAGGTTTAGTTTAAAATTGTTAGGTTTGATATCAGACGTAGTTTCGAACGTTTTCTACCAACTAAGGGAAAGTGTTTGGAAATTCAGGCTATATTTAAAACGCTTTATTTCATTTTTCATCAAGCTTGTCCTTATCATTAATTTATTTTTAATGAGCGATACTACGAATTTTGTTTATTGTCATTACTTGATCAATTAAATAAATACTTTTTACAGCGGTCCACAATAAGTATTTTTTTTTAAAGCTAATTATTTTTTTTGTCTCTAAAAATGTCACGTTTCTAGACTAACGAAATTAAATACTTATGCATTACAAAATGTATCATACATAAAGCACGGGCTTAAATCAAGTATAGTTCATTCACAAGGATAGTAATACAATTAAGTAAAGCACAAATAAACTTAACAAAAGATTAAAGTAATCTAACTTAGAATGATAAATGAATGTCAGAAATGAAAGTACAAAAATATGATTTATGATTTCGCGACATTGAAAGCTCTATTAAAGCAAGTCTTTATACTTATGCGAATGAATGTAGAATTAGTTCTTATTGTGAGTGTGAAAAACTTATTTATTTTTGTTAATTATCTGACTATTAATACGATTAAGCACGCGGTCGTCGATTCGATTTCTGTAGCAAAGAATCATATTTTCTTTTATGTTTATACAAAGTAATTATTTTTGTTTATTATGTTCCAAAATGTAATTAAAATATTGTTTCTGAAACGGGACAGTAATCATATTGTAATATTGATGTATGACAATCACTTATGTTTGTATATTTTGACACGAAAACTCGTCGAAGAATTTTGCACTTGAGATAATAAT
This sequence comes from Schrankia costaestrigalis, assembly GCA_905475405.1. NCBI lineage: Eukaryota > Metazoa > Arthropoda > Insecta > Lepidoptera > Erebidae > Schrankia > Schrankia costaestrigalis. The sequence continues at coordinate 4,574,434 of FR997845.1, read as the reverse complement.
AGCTTATGCATAAAAATAGTATAAAAGCTATACATTGTAGTCATAAAGGAAATACATGCGAGCGGTACAGATGGAAAAATGTCATAAATACAGATATCTTTTGAATGCACAACGTAAGATGGCCATTTCAGCAAATTCTCAAGTGTATTCCAACAACCAGTTTTTCAGTAAATCCCTATGTTATTTTGTGAAAGGAAATCAGGATTATCGCATACATAAGTGAGTAGCAAGGTGTATTATCTTGCTGTTTAATACAGACATACATAATTATGTCTGTTTAATAATATAAACAAACTACATAAATGATGGTCCGAGTTTAAACAAGTATTTATGCGTAATTTTCCTCCTTTAAATGATTTTGGGTCATTAAATTTCATTAGGTTCGATACGGTTACATAGCTAGGTATGAAATATATAAAAGTTGCATATTAAGTCGACGGAACACCGAAAGATAAAGGTCTCTGCACACAGCGGGCGCGGCGCGGCGGGACGGGACGGCGAACGCGACACTGAGCAGTTGTTATGTACTAGATATTACGGACCACGTCACGTCAATTGGCTAATATGATGACAATGATAAATAAATAAAACTATTCTTACCTGTGACTAGAGTACATCTTCTAAGGTATAAGTACTGGAGCGAGGGGCACGTATGCAGTAACGCGCATAGTCCTGCATCAGAGACGGACGCGCAGTCGGTCAGGTCTATGTATTCTACTGGCGGTCTTCGGGTAGCCAAGCGGGTTTCCAGCCACGCCCATTCTGGCCAGTCTACGTTTGGACAACCTGTATTGGAGAAATTGTTACAGTAAAAGTTATGATAAAAGAAATGAATTCCCCACCGCACTTAACCCGGATTGTGGTGTAGTAAAAGACGATTAAAGGCATAACTTAACCCGAAGTTTATTGTATTTTTACTTTTTATGATCTCATCATAACATCCCATTAATGTCCCACTGCAAGAACGGGCCCTCCTCCCGTGACGGAGGAATACTTGGCCAACTAATACCACGCTGGCCACCCGAATTGGTATAGGGTTTAATTTCAAATTTTCTTTCTTTTTATTTCGAAAAGATAATATTCACGGATAGTCTCTTAGTCGGTTTTTATGACACCCATGGGATGAGATGGGGTGGTGACATATTGTATTCTTACTCCGTCACCACATGGAGAGATTGTAGTTTAGGTTATTTTTACTTTTCATAATTATTTCATCTTTAATCGACTGCGAAATGAGAAAGAGGCTCTTAATTTCTTCCTTTCTTTTATCACAAGAAGTGGCCCGTCCCTGTAGCTTGAAAATAAATGGATTCTAAGATTCTAAATATATATACAGAGATACGGTTCTTTTAATACAAGTATATAACCTAAAGCTAACGTAGGTACAGTGTTTTTATTTCAGTGCTAAATGTCCAATTTATCACTGTGTTTCTTTATGACAGCTGTGTTTTATTTTCTACTATATTATGCCCAAAACTTCATATACGCGAGTAGTAAATAGCATTCTTAGTCTCTACAGAAAGATTGTATATTTGTTTCCAAATTATCATCGTAACCGACGCGCATGTATGACTCGCTTAATGAATGTGGACGAGGCCTGAATCGATCGAATCTGATTGCCCTGATATACGGCCCTGATCTATACATATAATAAAACTGTAGAAAAGTCGTTTTTGTACATTGAAAATAAATCCAAAAAAAATAGCCAGGGTATTAAAAGACAACCAATAGAACCCATTTCCACCATTTTTGGAATTTTTGTCTGTTTGTCTGTATATCTGTATGTCTGTATATCTGTATGTCTGTATATCTGTTTATCTGTAACCTAAAATTTGTTCGGGCATCACGTAAAAAGTACCAAAGCAATTAAGATGATTTTTAAACACAATGATTGAGCGTAACTTGAAGTTTTATTTAGTTTTTGTTTCATTGAAATCGGTTCCGTCTATTAAAAGATATTTGAATTTAACTAATGAATATTAAACAGCGCCATCTTTCAAACTTAGATAGAACTACATCAAGAGTTAAACTGCGTGCAGTATTTTTAAATGTAACTTAAAATGTAGATGCCTTTAATACACAACGATTGAGCGTAACTTGAAGTTCCATTTAATTTTTGTTTCATTGCAATCGGTTCAGTCTATCAAAAGATATTTGTATTTGAATTTAAAGTGCTCAAGAATAAGTAGTTTTAGTTTTATACGTAGTTTATGTTTACAAAGTGAAATATTAAACAGCGCTATCTTAGGAATGTAGACTGGAATATATTTAGAGTTAAGCTGCGTGCAGTATTTTTGAATAAATAAAATAAAGACATTTAACATTTTTTTATCCGGCTCGAAGGACCATGAACAAATCCCAAAAAGTACTTGATGGCGAGTGAAAATGCTTTTATATTTATCTACAAAACATAGTTATGCTGTAAGATGAACATAAAAATATCTTAACTATATATCAAATAACGCCATCTGTTGGTGGCTTAATTAAACTTATTATGTTAAACAAATAGAACATTAAACAATAATTTAATGTTTTGTGATTGTATTTCTATATTTTATTGTCAGTTATGTATTTTTCAATGTTAATAATCTATATATCTATATACTATAATAAAACTGTAAAGGTCGAAATGTCTGTTCTTTTCGAAAATTCAGATAAAAATTATCTATAAAATCTAGAAAAAAGTCAAAAAGCACGAAACCACGATTTTTAGAATTAATGTCTGTCTGTCTGTCTGTCTGTCTGTTTGTTACCGCACATCTTTAAAACGAATTAATATAATCTTAAGACCAATACATTGTATTGTAGCCTTTTTTATTAGGCTTAAACTGAGGTATGTTTCATCAAAATCGGATAAGTAATACTCGAGATATCGCTTGATCTCTATAAATTAGAACAGTCCAATACAAATCAGGGCCCATGAAAAATGGATTTGGTTCAATGTTGAATGAATTTAAATTTCGTTTCTTTTGTTCACGAGATGGCGTTACCAGTAGTAATCATACTCAAAAATAAATGAGTTTGTAAATAATCCATAACTATTTTATTATGAAGTGCTATTAATTATAAGTTATTCCTTTTAAATTTTAATAAAATTAACCATGAATCGTATGTGTTATATCAATTTTATGTTATAAGTTATATTAAATCTATACTAATATTATAAAGAGGTAAAGTTTGTGTGTTTGTGTCGTTGTAGGGGGTAATCTCTGGATCTACAGAACCGAGTTAAAAAAATCTTTCTGTGTTTCATAGTCCATTTATCGGAGAGTGTTATAGGCTATATAGTATCACGCTATGTCTAATAGGAGTAGAACAGTAATGAAATATGTATATAAAAGGGACGCTTAAAAACGTTTATTTTGTTTCTGCTGCTTAAACGTCTGGAGATATACTGAAATGATGTATTAGAGAATTGTACCTTTAAAAAAGGTTTATAATTAAGTCAATAATAGCATATATCTATCTTCTAAGGTTGACTCACTACGACCTTTTTTATAATAATCAAATTTGACTTAAAGAAATGCATTGTTTGTAAAGGTATTTTATGTATTTTAGATATTGACCCTTATCAAAATAAATTACGTTAATCATTATATTTATTTAATTTTAAACAAAATTGACCTTTACAGCGATGAGATCCGACTATTAGTTTGAAAGATATCTCAGTTTTAAAATAATGCGCGAATAACGTAAAATATCTGTCTAACGCGATGTTAGTATAGATGAATTTTCTTAGTATCAACATTTTGCCTGGAGTAAGATTTTAATTTTAAATACCTGTACTATAAATTAATTCTACCTCAAAAAGATCGCTTCATCATAACAGCCCATTAATGTCCCACTCCAGGGACGGGCCTCCTCCCGTGACGGAGGGTTACTTGGCCTACTAATACCACGCTGGCCAGACGGATTGGTATAGGGTTTAATTTCAAGTTTTCCTTCTTTTTATTTCGTAAGGATAGTAGTTACGGTTATTCCCTTAGTCGGTTTTTACGACACCTATGGTTTTTTTTTTGTTTAGGACGAGTAGTTGGTCTCTGACGACCGCTACTACTTTACACGGGCTGTGGTGGGGCGGATGGCCCTCAACCAAAAACATCCATGGGATGAGATGGGGTGATGACATATTGTATTCTTACTCCGTCACCACACGGATAGAAAGATCAAGAAGATCTCTTGGTCGGACTAAATTCGTAGGGCGGAGAACCCTGTTCTGTGGCGTTTGTTGGGAGAGGCATTTTGTCCAGAAGTGGACTGCGATAGGCTAATTGGTTTATTGATTAATACCATGTATTCTTAATCCATCGTTACATGGATAATACTCTATACCTACTAATATTATAAAGAGGTAAAGTTTGTGTGTTTGTAAGTTTGTGAAGTTGTAGGGGGTAATCTCTGGATCTTCAGAACCGATTTTTTAAATTCTTTTTGTGTTAAATAGACCATTTATCGGGGGGCACTCCCATAGGCTATATTAATAGTATCACGCTATGACTAATAAGAAAGGAGCAGTAATGAAATATTTTTAAAAAAGGGAAGCGTTTTTTTCGCCGCCCAACGAAGTGGGCACGGGTCAGCTAGTACGTAATAAGTGGCGTTCTGTCGTCTCTGCCTACCCCGGACGGGATAAGGCGTGAGTTTATGTAAGTATGTTATCATCATATCAGCCAATCGACGTCCACTGCTGGACATAGACCTCCTCCAAGTATTGCCACCTTGTGTGGTCCTGCGCCTCCCTTATCCATAAGGTTTGTTTCCAAATGGTCCTAAGTTATTATAGGAAATAATTGTTCTTCAAAGATTGTTATTCCATTTTTTTTAATATCTCTGGCCTATATGAGACTATTGGTAAGCATAGAGTTGAAGTCACTTATGAGATTTGAATCAAGTTAGGGCTTATTAGCTTAAGCTATATTAATATTGCAGCAATATTCTTAACTGTCGACGAATTTCTAAACTTCTAATGAATGACTTAATTAAATAGACCATTTTACCCTAATAATAACAAGTCGTGATTATACTATTTTTACATAAAATGTAATGATAAGAAGTTATCTTTTTTTTTTAAATGTAATGGTAGCCAAACGAGCCAGCAGGTCACGTAATGGTAAGTGATCACCGCCGCCCATAGACACCCGCAACACCAGAGGAATCACAGATGCGTTGCCGACCTTTAAAAGGGAGTAAGCTCGTTTCTTGAAGCTCCCCAAGTCGTAACGGTCCGGAAATATCTTGTAGCTCATTAATATAGTATAGACTTTCTCTTATATAAATACACCTTCCTGTTTTCCCAGACGTGGACATAATCGCGCGTACATCGCATAATTAGCCTTTTTAAGATTTATGGCAATGAGTGAAACCTAATGCCAGACTTTTAAATACCTAGTTACGATTTGCCCGCCATTTCATCGCACAAAATAGTTTAACTTACTTTTCCTAACTGTTTATTTTATTTACTTATAGTTAGGAGCCAATTAATTTATAAATAATTTATTCTGTGTCAAATGCATTAACAACAGCTACTTAAAGGTTAATAATTATTTATTGAAATAGATATTATTATCAGAGCGGTCCACAATTGTAACTTTTAAACTATCGCGTTTCATTATTATAAATATTATATAAACGGGATATTAACGCGCATTTAATTTACCTTTATTTTACTTGACGTTTCGGCACAGGTTGCACTGGCCGTGGTCGCAAGCTGACTGGTGATGCGACGTCACAGCTTCGTCTTCGTGATAGATAATATATTATTATCATCTACCCTCGCATCTTGAGATGTTAATATAAAGTCCCCCTACACACAACACTGACCGTATCGCTGTTCTGTACGTTAACCGACCGTTCAAAAAAGGGAGGTATTGTTTTTGATATCACTGGATTCCACGTTGCTGACAACTTGAAACCGTCATCCCGGTTAAAGTTTTTAGGGAACTTTTTGATTTCAATGGCCTCGCGCACAAGTCTTGAGTAATGGTGGCGATCGGTGGAGATTACCCGTGGCTTATGAAACTCGATCCAGTGATTAGCGCCAGCGTTCACCAAGTGTTCGGCGATAGCTGACTTGTTGGTCTGTCGGTTCTTCACAGCAGCTATGTGCTCTTTGAGCCTTTCAGCAATGGTCCGCTTTGTTTGCCCAATATAAGAACTGCCACAGCTACAGTCAATCTTGTACACGCCAGGACATTGCAGAGGTAGGACATCCTTTGGTGAGCGTACTATACTATTAACCTTGGCCTCCGGAGTGAAAATGGTGTGTATTGAGTAGTTTCTCAACACCGAGCCAATCTTATCTGTCACGCCTTTCAGATAAGGTAGGTACGCAGGTTGCCTGTTCACTCCAGGATGTCTCTCTCTTTTTATTGGTCTCTCTCGCGTATTAACCTTAAATCCATTGTTCGTAAGTACCTCCTGAACATGGTCTAGCTCTCGCCCCAGGTGCTCAGGGTCACAGAGATCATATGCTCTGTTCTTTAATGATGTTATCACAGATTGAAGGTGTCGCGGGTGGTGATGAGACGTTGCGTGTAAATATCTGTCCGTGTGTGTAGGTTTACGGTAAACACTATGTGATATGGACCCATCTGGTCTTACGGCTAGCCTGACGTCCAAGAAAGACAATGACCTGTCCGCCTCCATTTCATACGTGAAACGCATCTTTGGATGGAGAGCATTAAGATGTGCAATATATTGATCTACCTCTTGCTTGCTTCCTTTGACTATGCTGAAGATGTCATCAACATAACGTTTCCAAAGTCTGATAGTTTTAGGGCCAAGGCTCAGGGCCTTCTCTTCGAAGTGTTCCATCCAGAGATTAGCCAGTACCGGGGCTACTGGACTCCCCATTGCGACGCCATCAATCTGGAGGTAGTATTGACCTTGGAAAAGGAAGTAGTTGCCATCCAAGCAGTGTTTTAAAAGATCAACATAGTTATGGGGCATATCATTGTCACTCAATTTGTCTCTAACGACCTCAACGCATTCCTTGATTGGTTTATTAGTGAACAGAGATTCGACATCAAAACTCACCATCAGTTCGTCAGGTTCCAATCGTAAATTCCTTGTCAACTGGACAAAGTGGCGCGAGTCCTTCACAAAAGACGGTGTTTTTCCCACAAGTGGCTGTAATACTGACGTAACGTACTTTGCAAGGTCGTAAGTAGGAGAAGAGATTTGACTCACGATAGGCCGCAATGGTACGTTAGACTTATGTATTTTAGGTAGCCCATATAACTTAGGTGGTTGGTGTGATTTTGGTTTATTTAACCGCTCGTACTCGTCTTCTGTGAAAAGGTCCATATGATCTTGGACTAGTGAGCGTATTTTCCGTGACACTCTGGCCGTGGGGTTATATGATACCGGTTTGTACACCTTATCATCACTTAGTAGTACCCCCATTTTACCGTAATAATCAGTTGTGTTCATCACTACAGTGGCGTTTCCCTTATCGGCCTTAAGCACTAAAATGTCAGAATTTTCCCTGATCTCTTTCAGTGCTTGACGCTCTTCTGTAGTGACGTTACTCGCCGGGGTCCTAGATTTCCGCAATATTACTGACACGTCCTGCCTCAAAGTATCGGCATCAGTGGGTGGCAACTTATTACGTATAATCGACTCCTCGACACTACCGATTATTTTTTCGTACGGGATTCGCTTAGGTGTTAGGGCGAAATTCATGCCTTTGGCCAGAATACTAGTCGTGGGTTCATCTAGTTTGGTATCCGATAAGTTGATAACAGTCTCTTTGTGTGGGTATGTCACAGACGGGACAGTCCACAATTGTTTGGACCACAGAAGAGCGCGTCGCGTTAGTTATGTTTAAAAGGTACCGTTTTTCTAACGGTCAGCAAAACACTCATGTGGTATAAATTTTCAGTAAAATGTAGTATGTGTAGTATTTTTAGTACTATAACTAACCTGTAAAATCGATATGCCTTAAATCCGTAAGGTCTGTGATGAGAGGTGCTAGTGCTCTGGCGTCCATACTGCTGGAGCCAGTCACTGCTAGGTGGGTCAGGTTTCTAAACGTCGCTACCAACAGTTGAGCACTCGCTACTGTTACCTGTTTAGGAAGAACAAGAAATAAACATTAATTCGAATTTAAATATTTTCATTTTAGAATTACATCCATAAATTATTAGTAAATGTTTTAAAATATTATTAGTGGTAGTACAATTACTTATTCTAATAAGCATTAAATTAATTAGTAACATAATTGAATAGTATTAATATATTAAAAACGAAATTAATATTCTTTCAAGAACAAAGAAAACTAGAATAATAATTCACAATGAAAGCGAAAATGTTTTAAGCTTTCATTGGTTAACTCAATATTTTTTTTGCTAAGTGTACAAAGTGAAATAACAAAATAGAGACAAAAGACCGTTCGTGCAACCCCTAAATTATTTATATTCAAAGCTTTTACGTTCTATGGCTCCTATAAATAGATGTTTTTACAAAGTCTCATGCTTCCTAGAGCGGGAATTATTTATAACAAATCATACTAGGACACTAGTAGGTACTACTACAATATTTTAGGATACAGGCCTCCTCCAAATATTAATTTGTAACAAATATACTATATAATACACTTTTATTGGTTATTTTTTTGAGTCATCTCGTGACCATGGCTGGTGCAACCTGGCCGAAAAGTCAAGTGCCTCAAAGGTAAATGATTAAATATATACGATAACAATAATTACATACCTTTTTTTACCTATAAAGCTTAAGTATAGCTAGAAAAATAGAGACGCGGGTTCGAGTCCCGCCTCGAGTACCAATTTTTTCCATTGTCTTTCTTCTTTTCGCATAACCATAATATCGAATATATAATAATACTTACAACACTATTCTTAGACCTCCACTCGCGTACAGAATTGACGCAAGGTCCCGCCCTCGCCCCTGCACATCTGGCAGCTATTTCTAGCGGACCCGCTGCTCTGACCCTCCTCCATATTTCTGGTCTAGTGATCAGTCTGGTCGTGAGTCTAGCCCAGCGACGGCAGACCCTTGACATACGGCAGAGATCTGAAACCTGGAAATGGAAAAATAATTAGCGATTTTTAGGAACTGTCTAATCTCTACCTGCTTAGGTTCGAATGCTGTACAAGTCAATTGTTTTTGCGATACACAGATGAATTTCTTGACATATATCATTGTTTTATTATCGTGCCTACTGGCAAGACAAGGAAACTGTAATATAAATTACCTTTTTACCTATATTAACCTTCTTTAGAAATTCTAATTAGATAAATGTTTGCTAGGGGTACCCGACTATCCACAACACATCTTTTCAGATCATCCTATTAATGTCAGCTGAAGGTACAAACGCAACACACATTGCAACAAGAGTTAATTAAAAATAAAAATTAGAAATAAATAAATTGTTATTTAACACCAACCTCCAAATAAGACAAAATCTTCAGCCATAACGCATCATTGAGGTTATTATCCTTTCTTCTTCTCGGAGGTCCACAGTCAGCGAGGGTATGGTAACCCTGGTCGAGGCTCAGCTCGCTGAGGTCTGCGGCTAGAGACAGGGCCGGCTCTGGCGGAGGAGGGGGACGTCGGCGGGCCCCCCCACACAAACCGGGCCCTGAACAGCTCCCTACTGACATTGCTAGAACCTGGAAAGAAAGGGAAATTTAAGTGCTGTGTAAAAACATTCATTTTTAATAGACAAGGCAATGAACAATGATGCAGTTGAAAATGTTTTAAGCGTACGAGATCGTTTCTAAAACCACGTAGATCATGTGTGAATAAGGGTCTTAGCACATATAGCGTAACGTAAACGGATCGGAATCGCCTCGCCTTTTTCCTCGGTGTCAAACGTCAAAAATCCGATTATGTTACGATTCCGAATAGTGTGCGTTGCAGTAAGGAGTTTCATACAAATAATACTGAACGGCTCAAGGCGATACTGTGCCGATCCGTTTACGTTACGTTATATGTGCTACGACCCTTAAGGTTGTCAGTCGAAGGAACACAAGACAATTTGTGTGATTACTTATTGAAGTAGGTTTGTGTCCGTTAAATGTCTGTCTGTAAGAATACTTCGGGATACGGGATCATACAGTGTTAGTTAATCTGTTCCGTCTTGTAATTGTGTTACCATAAGAACCCAATTAATTCCCACTGAAGGGTCTATTTTGCTCAAACAGATTGGTATATTAACACCATGTATTCGTATTACTACTCTGTCGTCGTATGTATACTCTGTCACCATTTTTATCATGTATGCTACTAGTCAATCTAAGACTTCAACAAAAATACCTATTCAAGATCTATAAACAATAAGAAATTGCAAACTAATTGCATTTCAACCAAAATAATTTATTGATTTAATAATAATTTATTGACAAGAAGTGTATTAACATTAATGCTTCCTATGTAAAGATAAGTTATTGTTATCGTTGCTCAGACTCCTTGGCACTTAATCTTAAGTTCGACATTTTATTGGTCATGGAACGCTAGAGGTACTAAGATAGCTTATAATAAATCACCAGTCAACTTGAAGTGAATATACCTTATTAATTTAAAACACCAATTGGATGTTATAAATTTTGTAATAGTCAAATTATTTTATGGTTAATTCATGGCGTAATTATTTGTATGTAAAGTTAGGTATAAGGTTTATGTAACCCTTAGGAGCAATTCACCAGATTCTCAATTTACCAGATTCGCAATTCACCAGATTCTCAACTCACCAGATTCGCAATTGACCAGAAGTATAATCAAACACAAATTGAATTTTGATGTTATGTCTAGTATAAATTCTTTAAAATAGACTTTAAAAATACGTTTTTTTAAAATTAACAGTCACCACCCCATCTCATCCCACGGGTGACGTAAAAAGCGACTAAGGGACTATGCGTCAATATTATATTTACAAAATAAAAAGAAGGAAAACTATAATTTCAAGTTTTCCTTCCCTATACCAATCCGTCTGGCTAGCGTCGTGTAGTAGGCCAAGTACCCCTCCGTCACGGGAAGATACGGTCCCTGCAGTGGGATATCTGAATACCCAATAAGAGTATTTTTTAACCTGAAGTCTGGTGCTTTTTTCACCTTTGAAAACTTTGTAAAGGGCGCGTTCATCGCTTATTAAACGCCAGGATAGCGAAAATACTTGCATGACCGAGCTATGGTCTGCGATTGCGGGCTTCAAAACTGATGGGCCAAGGTCAAGCCTTGACACTGTAGAAAGGCTTCGGCTTGCTGATATTATACAGCGACAAACTTATTATTAAAATTAATAATAATTGTAATATTTTGAATTTGCATAATATTATAGTTCATCATACTGCAATGCATTTTCTGTTTGATAGTACAAATCTAGGTCAATTGCGAATCTGGTGAGTTGAGAATCTGGTGAATTGCGAATCTGGTAAATTGAGAATCTGGTAAATTGCTCCTAAGGGAAAGTATCATCATAACAGCCTATTTATCTCCAACTCCCGTGACGGAGGGATATTTGGCCTACTAATACCACGCTGGTCAGACGGGTTGGTATAGTTTATACAAATGTTTTTCAATTAAATAAATATTGCATTATATAGTTTTTCTTTCGATTGCGAAATTGAATTAATTGAAAAACATTCAAAGTGTTGTGAGTGTGTTATACAAATACTTTATTGCCTTTTCTCAAGACTTTGTTATCAACATTTTACATTATTTATCCTATTTGCGAATTATGATTTTTTTCTATATACGCTCTTAAGGTTTTTCTTTTAGATAAATTTAAATAGGATATAACATAAGCTAATTGCCATGTAATAAGTGGTAAGTAGCTTTATAGAGTTGCGTGTAAATGAAGCCATAGATGTAGAAGCTAAGTGTTTCCGTGAATAGATGGGCACGTTTTGCATAATGAGTCATCATGAGAACATGCTGTGGTGATGGTTCACTCACTTATACACTCTTTACTTTTACGTAAACATTTAGATAATGCTGTTTTATACACTTATTCTTTGTAAGTGATTAAAACAACTCCTATAATGTACTTTATCTTTAAAAAAAAGCTTACTCACGCACTGGGAATCGAGTACTGTGTCTCGGGGAATTTTACAAATGCGAAACAGACACAAAGAAAATCCAGGGTCTAGACAATTATTGGTGGATCAAGTTGAGTTGGTAAAGTATAGTTAACTTTAAAAGTATGTAAATTATTTTTTATACAATTTCATCATAACAGCCCATTAATGTCCCACTGCAGGGACGGGCCTTTTCCCGTGACGGAGGGATACTTGGCCAACTAATATAAAGGTAATATTCACAGATAGTCCCTTAGTCGGTTTCTACGACACCCATGGGATGTGATGGGGTGGTGACATATTGTATTCTTACTCCGTCACCAATTGTCCTGAATCTGGTCTAAAAGGTCTGGTCTTGTGTCCGCTGATTTCAAGTCACTAAAAGTTCACCCCGAAACAGTTAGATTCTTTGTGCAGGAGTTATCTTTTTAAATCAAAAATATAATCGAAAAACAGTCTTTTCCTCCAACTTGTCAAACAGATTCGCTAACCAATACATCATCTGGACGTACAATGGTAAAAGGATCTTGAAATATATTGATGACCAATCACTTTGAGATCGACCCAACAATAGCGCCGGTTTCACTAAATGAAGTCATTATAAAAAGATTACAATAAATTGAACCTTAACTGATTACAAATGACTTTACCTATATTACATTTACTATTTATTGCTTACTAGCTTTTGCCCGCTGCTTCGCTCGCGTTAAATTATCACTGATCCCCTTTCCAGGACAAAGAAGAAAAAAAAATTGCCTATGTTACTCTCCATCCCTTCAGACACACTTTCCCATTTATAATATTAGTATGGATTAAAGTAAGTATGTGAGATAGAAACACTTTAATTTTTTTTCTATAGAGAAGACTATATTTTGCCTTCTACGCGGAATATAATAAATAGTAATTTTGTGTTAAACATACAACATTTTTCAAAAAATACTTATAACATTCTAATCAGCGCCACCTGTCGTTAAACATTTACATCATACGATCATAATGTTTAACTAAAACAGGTTCCCCTGACCTTATTGTGGAATCAAACTTGTCTCACAATGGGCGCATGTATCAAGCCAGTTTGTCGTCTGTCCCACTTGGATTTCTACGTATCGTGGCAATACTCGTATGACACGCGGAATCACATACTTGGAAACTAGTCAATACTCAATATTTTATTGCCATTCCATAGGTCGGTATCACATAGGTGAAATAATTAATATAAATAGTTCTCTATGGACCCTGACGGGCACAGCATTCTTATGGGACTAACTTAAATACTAATACTAACTTCCGGTTTCCAAATGACTGATCAAGTAAAAATCAACTAATCAAGTGTCAAAACTATCATTTTCAGCAACTAAAATGACAGTGCTGACACTTGATTAATTGATTTTTACTTGATCAGTCATTCGGAAACCGGGGGTAAGTCATGTAATCATTATAGCAACTAACCCTGTTACTCATAATCGTCTCTTAAATTTTAGTCAATTGATTAGCTTAAATTCTTACGGTTTTATTTAGTATAAGGTTAGTGTTGCTAATGAAAATCTCGCTAAACAGTGATTAAATTTAAGAGCCGTTTGCGAGTAAGGGGGTAAAAGAGACGACTTTTGGTTACTCTGATAATGATAGGTGCGTTGAAACGTTTGGAGAAGGCCTAACAGTAGAAGTACTGCTGGGCAACAGGCATCCTCCACACGTTTTGTCCACACGAGAACTTCTGCTATCTTTACAAGCCTTTCGGTGTACCACGAGAGGGTTCTAGCTATTCGACCGCTTCCGGAACGCGGTTTCCATTTCAGACCTTTTCTGTCCTATCACCAACATAATAAATTTAACCAAAATATTCTCAACTTATTCGACAAACATGCGCCTCTGAAAAAGGTCAAATTAAAACGTCCTCCGGCATCATGGATCACAAATGAGGTTCGCATAGCCATGAAATGTAGGGATAGGGCTCTCTGTAGATACAAGAAAAATCGGAGTGATGATGGCTCTGTATAAATCTGCGAGGAACAGGTGTAATCAGGTGATACGAAACTCTAAACGCCGTGACATTCTAAATAACCTTAACTCTTCTTCTCCAGCAGATATCTGGAAATATTTGGGCTCACTGGGTATCGGTAAACAGCGGCATGCTGATCTTCCTGGATCAATTAGTTTGGATGATCTCAATCGTCATTTCTCCACATCTGTTGCGCTTGATCGCCAAACTGTGATCCAGACGGTTCACGACCTTGCAGAACTGCCTCGCCCAAATATTGAGTCATTTCACTTTTCTCCAGTTGCTGAGGAGGAGATCAAGAAAATAATTATATCTATCAAATCCAACTCCATCGGTTATGACGACATAAGTCGTAGAATGATAGTCATCATCCTAGAAAGTATTCTTCCTATTATAACTCACATTATAAATCATTCCTTGGCTACCAGAAACTACCCTTCTTTATGGCGTAAAGCATACGTAATTGCATTACCTAAAACCCAAAACCCTTCTCTTCCCAATGATTTCCGCCCTATTTCTATTCTTCCTTTCTTATCCAAAGTTCTTGAAGCCTTTGCACACAAACAGCTTTCCTCTTTCGTCCACAAAAATAATCTTTTAAGTCCCTTGCAATCTGGTTTCAGACCAGGACATAGTACTATCTCGGCACTTTTAAAAGTAACTGGTGATATATATATATATATATATATATATATATATAGTCCTCCTCATCGTTTTCGATGACGGCGACCATCACAAAGTCAATCTTCCGTTCGACTGTGAGCCCGGATATGGCTTGCAAACCCAAACTTTGTCTTAAACACTCTATCGCATGGCTGGCAGTAAAGCTGACCCTGGGTGTTTTTTTTTTTTGGGGATATAAGACAGGGTATGGAGGACACAAAAATCACTGTGTTGGTCTTGATTGATTTCTCCAATGCTTTTAATACTATTAGTCACGACATCTTGCTTGCTATACTGTCCTACAACATGATCTCCTCTGAAGCATTGGAATGGTTCTCAAGTTATCTTCAGGGACGTCAGCAGTCGGTGCGCAACGATCAATCTCTTTCGTGTTGGTGCGACATCGGGTCTGGTGTTCCTCAAGGCGGTATTCTCTCACCTTTGTTATTTTCAATTTTTATTAATCTCATTTGCCCTAATCTTCAGTGTTCGTATCACCTATACGCTGATGACCTGCAGATTTACACACAGGCCACTGTTGATTTATTACCTTTGGCAATCGACAAGATTAACACAGACCTTGAGCAGATACATAAATGGTCACAGAGGTATGGATTGTCTGTAAACCCTAACAAGTGTCAAGCCATGCTTGTGGGAAGCCAGCGTATAATAGCCAGAACAGACACATCGTCTCTCCCTTCCATTAAATTAAATGGCACGATCATCAATCTGTGTGCGTCTGTTAAAGATCTGGGAGTATATATAGACACGACTTTGAGCTGGCACACTCAAGTAACTAACTTGTGTAATAAAGTTACAGGTATTCTGCGAGCCTTTTACCGATTAAAAAATTTTCTTCCTACGCAAACCAAGACAACGCTTGTGCAGACTTTGATTTTTCCTATAATTGACTATGGTGATGTGTGCTACTATGACCTGAATGCAGATCTTCTCAACAAACTTGACCGGCTTCTTAATAACTGCATTCGTTTCATATACAATCTTCGAAAGTATGACCATGTGTCTGCTTTCCGCTCTGAACTGCAATGGTTATCTATTCGTCAGCGACGCAGCATGCGTGCTCTCACTACTCTTTACTCTTTCCTTACTTCTCCTACTCCTCCTTCCTATTTAGCTCCCTACTTTCAGTACCTTTGTTCTACTCATAACCTCAATCTGCGATCCACTAATAATCTTCTGCTATCATGTCCCTCTCATAACTCTGACTTTATTCATTCTTCTTTCCCAGTTCAGTCTATTCTTCTCTGGAATGCCCTGCCTCTGGAAATCAGGATGTCAACTACTCGTCATGCATTTAAATGTAAGGTGCGTCGTCTTCTGCTGAACAAACCTTAGCAAAACTGAATTAGATCATTGGGCTATATTTATATATTTATTTATATATGTAAGTATATACTTATTATTTAAATATTTATTAGTTGTTTATATAAGTATAAATTGGTTAGGTATGTATGTATGTAGTTTATTAAGTATATGATAGAGTAGGGTATTATTGGGCATTCTGTACCACTTTCGTCCAGTCGCTCCGCGAAACAAGTTTCGCTCTCGCTCAGGACTCGTGGTCCAGAACGCCCAATAATATCCGATCGATTAACGGTAACATTTTAGTTAGTTCACAAAACGGTAAACGCTCATTGATTGTAAAACAGTCACACTACGCACGCCTGCGATGTTTTCCCTATTTCTTGTGTTCGTCATAGCATGGATATTATTATCTAACGTTAATAACGATACCAACATTGTTTGCGAACCGACAAATGTAGCAAAACAAAAAAAACAACTATAGATGTTAGAACTCACCTGTGACTAGTTGTGTGGGTTGACGTGTCTCTCGGTGAAACAAGTTCTAAATTAGTCCAGATTGCCTAATATAAAAAAATTAACCATAAGTACTTACCTGTTAGCTATACCACACTTGTAACCTTTACCAGACCTATTTGTTATCTATACTGTATTTATTCAGTGTACCGTACTTGATATTAGGTTTATAACAAGCACGGTACACTCATTGTGTTTATAATTAGTAAAACAACGATTGGGTACATCTTAAATAAATAATTTATTTATCACTAAACATTTTCGGTTCCTCAGTAAATAATGTGTCGATCGAGCGTATAAATTCTTGCAGCTTGCGCCACTGAGGAGAATCACTATTCACTTGAGCTTTCAAGCGGAGAAGGGCTTTTTTCCACAGTTCTAGCGAGTCTGTCCCATGGACATCGTTCGTCTTGTAAATTTTGAAGTCAATGTAGTACTCTCCTTCAGTAGTAGCGTATCGCCGCTCGTTACCGTTGGCGACCTTGTTTATTAAATATGATGCTAACTTAGAATCTTCTTTAAATTCTGAAGGAGTTTTGCATTTCCTTATACCGAAAATGTCAACGGGTTCGGTTTTCTTACTGAAACAATAAGTAGTTTTTAGTAAACAGTTAGGTAAATAAAATTCTGTTTGTTGTTAGTATAACCGAGTGGTTGTTTGTTAGTATGATAGAGTCCTGAAAATTAATATTAACATACACAGCAACCTACTTTTATAAAAATAATATTAGAGTCTATATTTTCGTGAATACTTTTATTTACCGATCTAAATTCAGACTATCTCTAGAAAGGAAAAATACTAAGTAAATACACTGTTGGGGATCGAACCCAGCAACTTTAATTCACCAGCTGTGTTTATCTAGTGTAGTACAGTACGTTATACACATAGTTGTTTCACACTCACAACTTACTTAAAACCTTTTTATCAAAGAATTAGAATATATTGCATTACTAATTTATAAATATAATAATTTATATTATTGCAAACGATTGTGTACAGAACGTTAAATAAAATATATTAACATCCAATATAACCTGATCACACATTGTATAGTCTTTCCATACAATAAGAGGTCAGAATAAAATGGTATTAATAATTAGATTTGACGTTGATTGTACATATTTAATAAAAGTTTAATTACGTACCTTTTACGAATCGAATTAGTCGATGGAGTTTTACGTTTCCTTTTTCCATTGCTGTCTGCAAAATGTTTCGATTTAGCTCTGCCTTCGTCTGCGACCTCCTGATAGCTGTACTCGCTCTCTGATCCGGACCTGAAAAAGCACAACATAATTATTAGTAGGGTACTCTATCATTATTTTTACACCCTACCCAAAGTTATTCTAAAACGTTAGGTACTTAAATGTAATTTTACTTGAGTAAATGTATAGACAGACAATAACATCATGCTCAAGCCAAGATTACAAGTTGAGTAAAGTTAAAATCATAAAATCAAAGTTGAACTTAACGCTTTCTTTCTTCTTATGTAATTACTAAAGATACATAATGAAACATTTAGCTAGTAATTAAGAAGAAAATCAATTGAATACGGTACATAGATTAGATAGTATACTTATGTACTTACATTATAAATGTTATGGTGCTGATGATGATAGGTACAGCAGGCAGGTGTCGTCAGGCAGTTTGAAGCGCAGCGGTTCTTTGTATACTTCTTGATGATTACTTCCACACTTGCAGACTTAGTTTCGTTTAATGTACGGTAGTGAAATAATGTTTAGCTTATAAATCAAGAAACATGTAAAACAATGTTAATTTAAAAAAATATTAAACAGACATGTTATTGGTGTATCAATTGACTTTTTTTCTTGTACGGATTATACTTGGTCAAAAATGATGTCTAAGGAATTTTGAATAAAATCGAACAAAATTGCTGACTATAAAATAAAAATATAGTGCAAGTAGCCTGACTACGTCATATCAAGTTCTATGGTTCCGTATAATTATGTATTTATTTTAAATCAAAATAAATGCTATGCGGTAAGTACCTATTTAAATTTTAATTGGAATTGTTAATTTTTATAATATTATGACTTATTTTTATGTGATAAACACAAGTAATTTGTATTTTACCGTAAGATTGTAAGAACCGTTAGTCGATAAATTGTAAACTCGCACTGAGATGTACAATTTATTGCTTTTATTTCATATTATATTATAAGTTTATAGTTTCACAGATTAGTGTAACTAACAGTTGAAGACTGTCAGTTTCTGACTGAAATAAATGGAATGGATTAAGTCATCTCAGTACGCGTTTACAAATAATCGACAGTGTATAAACTGATTAGTTAATTAATAAACTGGCTGTTCTTACAATCTTACGTTGACATATACAATATCTATATATGGTACGAAATTAACTATAATAAAGGGAGCTAAACAATAATAATAATGCTATTTGTAAATTTATAATCATTGATATTTTTGTTAATAGAATATTATCGTAAATCCATAATAATTATTTATACCGATTTAGATCTACTGTACCCTAATAAAAAGTAGGTTGAGCGCACGTATTTAGTTACATATTAGCAAATTTCAAGCGTTTCCAATAACTGGTAATAATTATTTGTGTTAATATTAAATTGCTGAATTAAATACCTACCTAGCTATCTAATAAATCGAATAAATATTTTTATAATACAAAATTCTAAGATTACTTATATTAATTAATTTTAACGAATTACTTGCATTCAGCAGACGTGTATTTAAATACAGCAGAAATTTAAGTACTTAATATGTGAATACAAAATACTCCACGACTTAAAAAGGTAATAACTATTATGTTTATTAAGTTAAATACATAAGGAAGCTGTTTGATAGAAGTATGTATACTTACATATATTATATACTTCTTTCTTTTTATATATTTCTTTTTTTACAGAATATTAAATTAGAAAAAATAATCGAGAAGTGATATCGATGAATCAAAATCAACTAAATACACATTTTGAATTAGACATAGAAGTGTACGAGCTGAAATCATTGTACCCACTTGCACATTGGCAGGTAATCTAACAGGAAAATATTTATTTTATGTTACAGATTTATTGTACCTATGTTTTGCTCTTTTTGAACTTTAAATAAGTAATAATATCTACCTCTTGTTATAATAATATATACCTATTTATATTAAATGCAGTTTTTTTTTTTTCAGGATGAAAAACTAATTTGCTATATAAATGATCGAAAGAGAACAGTTGATTCCTGTATCAACATAAACTAAAATTAAAGATACATAGATAGTTAGAGACTGAAGTGTTCCAGCTGAAATCATTGTACTTCTTAGGTACACAATGAAACAAGGTAAAAGAAATATATATTGTATGTTTCTTTCGTTTTTAACTTTTCTTAAGTAATTATACCTCTTAAATAGTTTTTTTGTTTTGAAATACATTATGACTATGACTTAAATATAACTATTTCATAATACTGTCCACAGGCTAAAAGTTCAAAGGTGTTCAATTATGTCACCTAGGTACCTATTATATATATATATATTTTTTTTTTTTTTCAGAGTGAAAACTAATTAGCTAGCTAAATGGTCAAAATAGAACTGAATCGCTCAATCCTGTATCAATATTAAGCTGAAATTCAAGATACTTACAAAATAATAGTTTAAGTAAGATAATTATTTTTTAAAGTAGGTATTTACGATAAGAGTCATTTCATATCATCATCATATATCTTATAAATTATACATTATTAACATCATATTTTATAAACTAAACTTAATATTGTATAAAAAATATTGTTAAAAATATTGAAGTAGGTACTTAACTTTAACTACTCTCTAATAATGCCTCATTGCACAGTTTGTAAAATATTTGTAGATAATCGACGATGGTCTGGTCACTTACGAAGTAATAATCATAAAAACAATAGCACGACCCCATTGTATGATAACGTTGAAATCATTAATTCTTCCTTTAAATCTCGTATTATAACTTACAGAATTCTTGCCACCGAAAAACAGTTAAATATATTGCCTGAGATGTTTCTCCATAATAACCAAAAACAAATTAAGAACCTAATCGATCAATCGTTACAAAGACATACATCAATTAAAATTAATTTTGAACTTTTCTCTGTTTTTCTTATGTATAAAAACGAACACCAAGAAATTAAATCGTTCACCACAAAAAATTATGTTATTCATTTAAATTATGATTTCGAATCAATTTACAAAACTATACTTTTAAATTTATTAAAGAAAATTGAAGAGTTTCAGGAAAGAGATAGTGGATGGACATTTTTAAAAAATTCTCATTTAGAAATCAATATAAATAAATATCAGCCTCTCGGCGGATCCAAATTTATAGCTTTACCAAAATTTATAATAAATAAAAAAGCTGTGTTAAATATTAGAAATAATGATAGTTATTGCTTCTTGTGGTGTATTGTAGCTGCCTTGTATCCCACAATACAACATCCTGACAGAGTATCGTCGTATCCTCATTTTCGAGATGTTTTAAATATTAATAATTTATTATTTCCAATTACATTTTCGGACATCAATGTTTTTGAAAAAAATAACCCCTCTCTGAATATTTTCGTTTATGGATTGAAAAATGATAGAACAATTATTGGACCTTTGTATAAATCTAATAATAGTAAAAAATCAAAGAGTATACACCTTTTGTTTTTAGAAAATAATACACATTCCCATTACTGTCTAATTAAAGATTTGCCACGTTTGGTTAGAAATCAAATAACTAAACATCATGGTAAATTGTACTTCTGTGAAACATGCTTATTATTTTTTCCGAATTCAAGTAAATTTGAATCACATTTATGTGGAGGAGTTGTTACAGTTTTACCTGAAAAAGGTTCATTTTTAAAATTTAAAAATTATAATAGAAAACAAAATATTCCATTCGTCATATATGCTGATTTCGAAACTTTACTCAAACCGATTTCCGGCGACGAATTGAACACCGGTAATACGTCATACTCACAAGTACACGTGCCTGCTGCGTTTGCATATAATATAGTATCATCATTCACTGAACATTTTAAAGGTTACAGAAGTTATCGAGGCAAGGATTGTGTAACAAAATTTGTACATTTTCTTACTGAAGATGTTAAGAAAATATATCATAAATATTTGACTAAAAAAGAAACTATGATATTCACAGAAAACGATGCTGTTAGTTTCACTAGTGCTATTAAGTGCCACATTTGTGAACATTTATTGTGGGGAGATAAAGTAAGAGATCACTGTCACATTACTGGGCGATATCGGGGTGCAGCACATAGACACTGTAATTTACAACACAAGTTACCCAAATTCATTCCGATATTTTTCCATAACTTGTCAGGATATGATTCTCATTTATTTATTAAAAAATTAGGTGAAATTCCTGGTCAGATAAAAATAATACCAAAGACCAAGGAAAAATACATATCCTTTTCAAAGTTTATCCCTATTGATAATAACGAGTATATACAATTAAGATTTTTAGATTCGTTTAACTTTTTAGGAACAAGCCTTGACAAACTTGCTAAAACAATGCAAGTTAAAGATTTTATTAACCTTAAATTTCATTTTCCTGATAAAACACAATTAAATTTATTAACACGAAAAGGTGTATATCCTTACGATTATATGACAAATTGGCAATGTTATAAGGATAAATCTTTACCATCAAAGTGTCATTTTTATAATTCATTAACTAACGAAAATATTAGCGACGAAGACTACAATCATGCTAAAACTGTTTGGGATAAATTTAATATACATAACTTAGGAGAATATACGGATTTGTATTTAAAAACAGATGTACTTTTGTTGACAGATATTTTCCAAAATTTTAGGAAAACATGTAAACAACATTACAACCTCGATCCTGCATTTTACATAACAGCACCTAGTTTGTCCTTTGACGCAATGTTACTTAAAACAGGTGTTGAATTAGAACTTCTGTCGGACTTAGCAATCGTTAGAATGATTCAAGATGGTATTAGGGGAGGCTTATGCATGTGTTCCCGTCGGTATGCTAAGGCTAACCATAAATACATGTCTGACTATAATACATCTAAATCTTCTAGTTTCATAGTATACCTTGACTGTAATAATCTTTACGGTTATAGCATGTGCCAGTATCTACCATATTCAGGTTTTAGGTTTCTTAGTGAACGCGAATTGTATAATTTACACGTAGAAAATATTACAGATAATGCTGAGTGGGGATTTATATTAGAAGTTGATCTTTTATATCCTGAACATTTACACGATTACCATAACGATTTGCCTTTTTGTCCAGAGAAATGCATTCCCCCAGGCGGTAAATCTAATAAACTAATTGCTAATTTATATAATAAGTATAACTATGTCATACATTATGTACATTTAAAAAAATGTATAGAACATGGTTTAATACTACGTAAAATACATAGAGCTATAACTTTTAGACAGAGTCCTTACTTAAAGCAATATATAGAATTGAACACACAATTACGACAGAAGGCACAAAGTGCCTTCGAACAAGATTTTTTTAAGTTACTGAATAACAGTGTTTTTGGTAAAACATTAGAAAATACTGAAAAAAGAGTAAGCGTACATTTAGTTAATCAATGGAGCGATCAAAATAATCGTACCAAAAAGTCCATATCCGCTGAAAGGCTTGTATCCAATCCTTATTTCCATAGTGCTTCAATTCTATCTGAAAACTTAGTTGCAATACAAATGAGGCCAGACCAAATTATTTTAGATAAACCGATTTATATAGGATTCACTGTATTAGAACTTTCTAAGTCACACATGTATAATTTTCATTACAATATTGTAAAGCCTTATTACAAAGAGCGAGTACAGTTGTGTTATACAGACACGGACTCTTTTGTGTACGAAATATATACTAATGACTTTTACTATGATTTAAAGTATCAGTTTTTACAATATTTTGACACCAGCAACTATGAAGCTATGAACTATTTTAAGATACCGCTTATCAATAAAAAAGTTCCTGGTTTATTCAAAGATGAAATGGGAGGAGAATATATCTCCGATTTTGTTGGTTTAAGATCTAAATTGTACTCTTTAAAAACTCAAAAAAAAATCACTAAAAAAGCAAAGGGAATAAAGTCATGTGTAGTAAGAGATTTAAGTATTACAGATTATGAAAATATTTTATTTAATGGTGGAGTTATCCATAGAAAAAATCCAATGTTTAAATCAATAAAACACGAAATATTTACGCAGTCTATCAACAAAATTGTATTATCTAACAACGATGATAAACGAGCGATATCTTTGGATAAAATATCAACACAAGCTTGGGGTCATTCATATATGCTTAAAACTAAAGATGAGGTTTAGACTAAGCTTTCTTTGCTGTGAAAGTGTATAAGTAAATTACTACTTTATTTTAGTATTAAGGTATTAGATTTAAGTATCGATTGTATATGTAAATATATTAATAAATGAAAATATTAAAAATATATTTAAGTTCCATCTAAATATCTACCTACTTAGTAGGGTTAAGTACTGCTTTTGTTTATGTAAAAATAAAATGTTGACTACATTTACTTGTTTTATTTAATTTATAAATATAACCATTATAATCCATGCGAACAGAGTCGCAACCATAAATAGTTTTTTATGATTATTATATAAATATGCGTTTGCTATGACCTACTTTCAACCGTATGACAATACATACGCTTAGCAAGCGTTTTACGAACAACGTTTCGTAATGCCCTCCTTGATGGCTCGGTGGTAGCGTAAGCGACTAACGTGCTCGAAGCTGTGGGTTCGAATCCCATGCAGGACAATTATTTGTATGATCCACAAATTGTTGTCCTGAGTCTGGCTGTGATTTGTACCCAATAGTTTAAATATATATGTAAAAAGTCCCCGCGACATACGAGTAATACCTAGTGCAAGAGTTGTTGTCTTTAAAAAATAAAAACAATAAAATGTTTTTATTAGATGAATATTAGCGAAAAATATATAAAAATGAAATGTTATATTGTTATCAATTCATGATGATATATACATAAGACCATCAGTTTATATAAGTACATGCATAATATTATATAACTATGTAAATATTTTTCTGTCGCTCATTTCCACTATTTTGGTATTTGAAATCGAATTAACTATATACTTAACCAATTATTAATTCAAGCGAACAAAGTCACGAATAAAACCTTGTACAAATTATGTTCTTTTTCTATTATAAAGTTGGATTATAGTTGAATATAAAAACATAGAAGTATATAGAACAGGATGTAACACGAGACCAATATACCTACATTACATACAACCAACCTACATTATAAAATGCAATACAGACAATAATGATATACTAGCGATTGCTCCAGTCATCGCTTAGATATAAATGTTTTTTTTTTAATATTAAAAAAAAAACTGTATTAAGAATATAACAATATTCTTAATATATATTTTTTTATATGTAGTCATGTAGTAGACTTTTTCAACTGACAAACATACTGTGCAAATATTTCTTCTTGCAGACACAATATGCATTATTAGCATTTTAATATATAGATTGAATTAATTTGTATAAAATACTTTATTTTTTTCAATTACGAAATATTATTTAACTCGTGTACTTGTGCTACAGAATCATGTCAATGGTAAGTTTTTAATTAATAAAATAAAATAAACTTTGGTTACCTTTGGGTTCAATAAAACAGTAACTTATTTTAACAACGTGTTAATGATTTAATTATAATTTGTTTCAGATTTCCGACTCAACGATTATGTTCAGTCAGTATGCTCAGGATCCTAATGAAGACTATAACGAGATGCTTCGCAAGGAAACCGTATGCTGCAAACAAGTAACGAAAGATAAGACGTTGAAACAACGACGTAAGGAGAGATCGAAGAAACTGAAATCTTCAAAATCTTACGTAATGAGTCGACCACAACGACCTGGCATTAAATTGATAAAAGTTTCAGTGCTAGACCTATGTAATAACACTCCTGAAACCTATGATAGTGATAGTGATTGCGAGAACGTTATACTAAGCGCGCAATATATTGTTAAAGACGCTAATGATTCTGTTCTGGACGAAACTGAATCATTGGTGAAAAAAATCTCAAAATCTTTAATAGATAATGATTTTTACTGATTTTTTTTAATATTGTAGTTAGTTGATTAGGTTATGTTTAATGTAATAAATTGTATTCATTTTATGTCTCTAATGTGTATTAGATATTAATGTACGTATATTTGTAATAAAATAAAAGCATTATATATTTGTAAAAAGTATTTTTATTTCCTTAGAATAATAGATTACAATTTGAACTTTTACTATTTTCTAAATATTTTTTTATACATATTACATTTTTTAGTGCACAGTGCTTTAAATGATAATTACAATTAAAATTATTTTTTACACCACTGAATGTTTTGTGTAGCACAGATAAATTAGGACATTGTTTTTCGTCAAGTTCTAAGACATTACAATTCACACACAAGTCCTTAACCCAATTAATTTTCTCCAGACCTTTTACAATAATATCCTTACTTTCCAGGTATTGGACAATTACACGATGAAATTCTCTATAGTCTATGAAACCTTCGTTCCAATAAATTCCTCTGTTTCTTTCCAACCATTTAACTTGCTTTTTTTCGTCATTTGTTAAATATTTAAACAAGTAAGGTGGCTTGATTAAAAAAGTTTGTGTGTATTCAGAAGTGGCTAAAGCTAACTCCTTTACTATAAAATCGTTGTTAAGGTCTTTAAATCCTTGGACATCTAATATGATAGTATCTGGGCTCATGATATTTTCTTAACGGTGTTACTCAACGGCTTATACTCAATTATGCAGTCGTTTAGTATGAGACAGTAAGCAGATGTTTGATCTGGTATATCTGAATCAGTTTCAATTTCCACTCGTACATCTACGACAGAGCCTCCTTTTAGATTATCAGCTTGTCTAGAACAGTCGACAACAAATAACGGTGCTAAGTCTTTAAACTGTTTTTCACTTAATAAGGGTTCCGCGCGACGTCCGTAATATGACTGTTGAAATCTAGTGTATTGCTCGTATAATAAAGCAACTCTGTTATTAGCAAAGTTAACATTTAGATTTTCATAAGGGAAATATGTTGAATTTAGGTACACTCTAACATCACGAATATGACAATGATCGAACTGAGACATGTCAGCACCTGAATTATTTTTTCTTTGAGTCTGTAGTCCAATAATAACAAAGCGTGGTTTCTCTATTTGTGACGAAGTTTTAATAGACCAAGTATGTTTTGTGGTTTTAGGTAATGCGGGATATTCGTACAAGTCCCAATTTCTGAATATCATCTGGAGCGGTCGATCTTTTTCTAACATTTTTAACAAACTTATTTTTTCTCTATCTGATACCTTAACATGAGGCACGCGCCATATGATTTTATTTATAAGAACATCTTCTATAATTTCACCTGTATTAAGTTTTACAGCATTTAGGTTAGTGTTGCTTCTTAACAATATCAGTTCGTGTCTACTGTTTATTACAACTTTCTTAAAATCTTCTGCGAACCCGAGGATATTACAAAGAGGTATAGATGCTGAAAATCTACCACCATTCACATTTTTTATACCATCTATATTCCAGCCCCAGGCATAAGACATCTTTGATTCACTCTCATTCATTGAAATTAACGACTTCATTGTAGTTGTTATGCCAGCATTTTTAATTTTATCTATTTCTACTCCATTAAGCTCGTACCTTATGTCTTGAAACAGATAGAGTAGCGCATTATTCGTAAAATTGATGCTACTAGCAACGTCTTTCAAATCTTTTTTACTAACGATAACAGTTCCTTCCAAATACAAGGTGCTTGCTGATGGTAATATGTACAAATCTTGTTGGTTGATAGGTATACGAATTTCATCATTTCTATTGAAACTTGTTACATATGGCTTGTAAGAATGGAATTCTATTCCCTCAACAGTATTATCGTAAGTTGGTGTGGATAAAACATCTAATATATTCATTTTAGTAAACCGATTGCTTTAAGAAATATCTTATTTTCTTTAGTTAATTTTATTTTCTTTTTCTTCGAGATAGCTCTTGTTTGGGTGATAGCTTGAACTGAACTGATATGTTTATTTTCTTGAAGCACATATTTATTGTAATCAATCATTTTTTCTTCTTAGGTGTAAATACAGTTGAACTTCTTCACCTCGTAAATTTATTAAACGGTTATTTATATCTAATAACCTAATTCGTATGCTGTTTATATTTTTTTGGTTAATCGGAAAGTATATTACGTTCTTAGGAATTTCTATTATTCTGTATCCAGGTGGTACGTTCAGTGCAAATTCGTGTATAATGTGACTGGATTCTCCGTTTATGTACGAGCCGCTTACAATATCACATTCTATCCTGATCACGGTCGTAGGTAAAATGTTGACTGGAAACTCAGACACATGCCATTTATTTCCTTCCAAGATCTGTTTCTTAAACCCTAACAAACTGCAGAAAGTGTTTTCTTTATTAAAATTTATATTTTTTGTGCAGTATATACTAGTTTTTAGAGTGTTATTATTACACTCTAATTTGAACACAGCGTCCTTTATTTCTGATTTTAAATAATCACCGATGTCTTGTAATTCATAGGTGCCTTCCGGTACTTCAATAACTTCATTGGTGTCATAATATAACTTATTATTTCTTTTGTCAATGTTTGGAATAGAGTTAAATGTTGAGAAATGCAATAAGGCGCATTCATATTGTTCAGATAATTGTAGTGTGTTAGTATAGTACACAGATAAATCTGAAGAGTTCCCAGTTATCGACAAAGTGAGTGACATCTTGCAAATGGTTTAAATTAAACAAACGCATAAAATTTATATGTTTTTATTCCAATATTTCCACAAATATTCTAAACATAAATGTCCACAATTTACAGAATTAAAATTTTGATATCTTGTATAATTATAAAAAACATTATAATTTTTAAAATACTTCATCAATTCCCTGGGGGGTTTTAAATCACCAAAGCTGTCAAAATATTCACAGTAATTATTAACTTTAACATAAGCTACCCAATGTGTTCCTTCGTTTTTTGCATTATCCAAGTTCACTATACCACACTCAATCCGTTTTGGTGAACTTGGTAACTGATCCTTCATGTACACTCCTCGAAAGTGAGGAATGTCTCGTGCATGATTTTCAATATCCAAATTAGTTAAAGGTCGATTAGGTAGCTTCCACTTCAGTTTTTTGGAGATTTTATATATAATCCTTTGCCATTTTTATGTTGTTTTATGTATAAACCCTTGCCTATGGCTAATGTCTCCATAGATCTGTTATGTCGTTCTGTTTCTTGTAAATTCTTTTGAGCTGCTTTATATTCATTCACCGTTTTTGCTATACCGGCTACGCCACCAGCTAAAGAGCCTAAAGCTGATAAACCAGCAAAAATTGGAATTAAAGGTAGAATTCCTCCAGTTTTTGGTAACGGTATAACTCGTGGTATTCGCATATTTGGAGTGCATGGAAAAAGTTTCTTTGCAACTGAGTATGCGGTGTTTATTAATGTTTTACTGTTTTTGGGTTTCATTTTCTTAACCACAGATTTAATTTTTGATATAAAACTATTAAACGCCTTAACGCCAGCACCAGATTTTAATTTAGCTTTCATAACTTTGCTCACTAACCAGGAACTAAGTTTTTCTCCTTTTCTTGCATCTTTCGATTTAAGTCTTTTTTTAGCCATATCTAGTAGTTGTAAATCAGCTTTGTGTCGATTGGGTAAGTCTTTATGGTTATCATATGCAATATCGTGTTGCATACAAGCTTCGTCTAGCTTATTAACACCTCGATCACCTCTGAGTAATCTTTTTTTTAGTTTTGTGCCTGGTCCGCAATAGTTATAACCAGGCAGGTGAAGTTCAAACGGTAGATTATCAATAATAGTGTTAAGCAGTCCACCTCCTTGCATTGCTCAAAGTAAAGTAAATATAATATATGTAAGGAATATGGTTATATAATTGTTATTTCAATCTGTTATTGCGGTTTTATTAATCCAACTGTTATCATCATTGCTTAATCCCAACCATTTTACGAATAATTTATTTCCTTTTCTTTTTAAAACCTTTTCAATCAAGTACACACCAGGATGATGAGATTTTTGGAGTTCTTGTTCGTAAAACGTGCCTAATATTGGTTGTTTTCGCTGATCTTCTATGTAATATGTTGTTGGTTTCGTTTTATTGATCTTTTTTATGATAAACAGCTCAGTAGACCAATTAGGAGTATATCCTTTTTCAAATATATGTTTGTATTTACTAATTCGTACATTGACACCGACTTTAAATTTAGGTTTAGACCGAATACATAAATGATTTTGTGATTTATTAATATTATTTTTTATTAATAACTCATTTGATTTTTTCACATCGGAAGGTTTGCATTGAATAGTACGATGATATGTATTGTTATATGTCTTCAATATATTTGTCAATATCGATCCTAACCAATTATAGCTTCCATTTAAACTAAAACATTTGTATAGTTTATTTTTGATAGTCTTTATTAATCTCTCGACTATTGAAGCTTTCTTGGTAGAAAAAGTAGAATAGTGGTTAATGTTAAACCTCTTCATAAGATTTTTAAAAGTTGTATTATAAAACTCTTTTCCAGAATCAGTTTGTAAGTTGATTGGTCTGCGATGGCTACTACGTAATATTTCATCGAAAGCATGTGTAACATCTATCATGTTTTTAGATTTCAATGGTTCAGCCCAAGCGTATTTAGAAAAGCAATCAATCACTAATAAAATATAATTATATCCTTTATTACTTTTTCTCAACGTCTGTATATCTATCAGATCAGCTTGCCATAAATCATCGATTCCTTTCAATATTACAGGTCGTCGCAGAAAGTTTTTTCGTGCTGCTTTGTGTATTTCATTAACAATTTGTTGCTTTATCATTATGATTAATTAACTTGTCTACAGTGGTTTTTGTATAAAATTTGTCTTCTAAATGAAGCAAAGTATTTGTAAACTTTGTATTTAAAATACTTTGAACGTGTAGCGACTTATTAATTTCTTGTATAATTTCTGTTTTAATTTTATCTACGTATTCCTTATTTACCACGTCATCAGCTTCTTCAGGCAGTCTAATACCTCTTAGTCGTGATGCTTTCAAATCAAAGTCACCGTTTTCAGATTTATACAAAGCGTTATTATTAATCTCGAATAACTCAGATAAACGCATTCGTTTATGAATATAATGACCGAATTTGTCTACATTCATGTTTAGAGTGTGTTGTACTGTAAGGTTAGAAATAAAATGAACATTATATACATACAACTTTTATTTAATAATAATTTTATTTTCACGTAATTCCTCAATAATAGACATAATTTCATTATCTAAGCCTGTATTGCCAGCATCTCGAGATGCTATTAACAACTTTAATCTATCAACTAATTCATTTGGATCATCCCAATAAATGTAATCCACATTTTGTCTCCACATTTTTTTCATTGACATTCCTTTACCTTTAGATTGCTTACCAGGAATTGTACTTTGTACTGAGAAAAGCGGTTTAATAACTTGTAAATATTTCATTCCCTTATTACTTTTTATTGGTTTATTTGGTTCGAAATCTCTACGATGTGCATTTGTATCAAGCAACATCGATTTATAATTTTGCATGTCACTCTCTGTAACTACGCTTAAATCTACATTCTTTTTTAATAACAATTGTTTCAAACCAGGTGTATTACGATATTTACAACCAGCTACTACAATAAATTCATCACCAACTGTTATATTAGCAGACCCTAACATAAATTTCCCTTGATCTACTCGAACGCCAAACGGGATGTCTCGTAGGGCTTCTGAAGATAACGACCAGGATGAAGTGTCGTGCTCTTTAATATTAACATCATCAACCAATGATTGAAAAGAACTTTCACTGTCATTGTCAGATTCATCACTGTCATCTTTACTTTTTGGATTTTCATTCTGCATAGTTTGTTTATTCAATGGACCTTCGATTTGATTATTAGCGTTGGAAAGCAGGTTGAGAGATTCTGTTACAGGCTTGAAAACTGATTCCAATGCTTGTTTATTGCTAATCTCAATATCTCGCATGTTCCGTACTTTTCTCTTTACAGCTTCTGCAGCATCAACAATTTGTCTTTTTAATGATTTTTCCATGCTTGTTATCGGTTGAAAGTCGTATACAGAATAATAATAATACAAAGATGACAACCTTAAATATTCGAAATTTTAATCAAAGATTACAAAGGTATCAAATTTAGTTCTATAGCATCCATTATTTTTAGAACAATCTTTATTAATTACAACATAGTTGAAGGGTTCACTCCATATCCTGGAACACATTTCACGGAATTCAAACCAAGTCATATCGGTATTAACATGTTCATCATAAACATGTCTTAAATTAATGTCATCTTGTTTAAAAAGTACTATCAGGTTAGCATTATCTCTTACTAATTGTTTTGGGATTTTACTGTATGTTTGATTTAGGTAAAAACAATCGATGTATTTGTGTCTACCCATAGCAAAGTAATCACGCATATTATTTTGATTCTCACATGCCACGTCATCAAAAATAATTATAGAGTTTGGTTTCGCATCCTCAACTTTTAACACTTCTTCATTTCCTTGAAATTTTTGTAATGATATACATGGTACTTGCTGTAAAACCTTTTCTAAAAACACATATTTTGGTTGAAGTAAAGTTTTTGAATATATGTAGATGTTTTGAAAGTTTAATCCATTTTCATGTAGAAGTAGACCAATTAACAAGTTTGTTTTGCCACAGTTTGATGGTCCGCAAATAATGCATCGTATGGTATTAGGTAATAATTTTCCATGACGTGATTCAGTCTTACAAGAATCATTGCAAATTATATTTAATTGCAAAGATTGTGGTTGTTTGACAAATTTCATGTTATATACATATTACAGCTTAATTAATAATGATCAAGTTTAAAGATTGTTAATCTTTATAAATACTAATCGATCTTAAATCTACTCAACTTCTTTTAAGTACTGGAACAAATTTTACCATCCTATTATCCTCCTCACAATATATTTTTATTAATTCTGTCTATAATGACACAAACACACTAAAATTAAAAATACTGGTTGTTGGTAATTTTTAAAGTGCCAGTTGTTGATGTCTTAGCTATAATGTCGTCATTGTTATTGCTCACGTGAATATATTAGGCGTTAGTTATTTATTGAAGTTTCGAAGCCACACGTCGCTGGTTATATTAAATTTATATTATTGGGCATTTTGGACCACGAGTCCTGAGCGAGAGCGAAACTTGTTTCGCGGAGCGACTGGACGAAAGTGGTACAGAATGCCCAATAATACCCTACTTGATAGTAATAAGTATGTTTATATTTCGTTACGCACTTTTTTTTTATTTTAGATTTTTGTTCTTTCATATTAATAAATATTTAACACCTACCACATTTATCTCTGCATCACCCAAGGTTGACTGGAAGAGAATGCCTTAGGCATTAAGTCCGCCTTTGTACATTATTGTATATAAAGTGTTAAATAAATAAATAAAATAATACCTTTATTATGAAATAAATGAATTTAGAGAAATTTGTACATGGTAACGTATAAGGGTTAATTGTATTATTTATTTTCTGATATAGGTACAAAAAGTAAATGTTTTACACAGACAGACAATCCTTCAATCAATACAAGTATATATATCTAGTACTTGTGTCTATTTATAGAGTTTTGAATGTCAATAGGTACCTTCACAATGGAGACATGCATCAAGCGAGTTTGTCATCTACCACTCATGTACTATTTATGAGTTATCATTAACTCTATTGAATGCATATGCAATTACTTTGTACTATTATTATATCTTAATGGCTTGTTTGACGTGGTAAATATTATAAACTTTATTATACTAGATAAAACACAAATCAAAAACCTTTGTTTCAATACAACACCCTCACTAGGGATCATTCCCTAAGTCTCGTGGACTTTACAAATATAAAACAGATACAAAGAACCTACAAATTTATGACAATAGTTTGAGGATCCAACAAAGAAATATCCTGTGTGGGATTCGAACCCAGTAACTTCTCCACGTCAGCCACTACCGCGACTGCCCGAGGCAGTTACTACATAGTTCAAACAAATCGGGATCGTCAAACACTATTAATAGAGCTTCCGCTTTATTCTTTGAAAAAAGATGTCCCGTTCCGCGGGGTTTTTATAAATATTAATTAAAAGAAAACACATCCAGGCTCAGCAGTAACATTTGTAGATATCGCACAGTCAATGCTCTTATTGCGTGGGATTCGATACCGCTATCGGTAACCGCATATCACACTACTGAAGTAGTTTAATTTAACTCTAGCACATAACCTCTTAATCTTTGTAACGCGGTTTTTTACCCCAAGCCTAACTAATAAAAGTTAGGTTCATCTTCGCCACGCAGCACAATTCCTATGTGTGGACCACAAACTATTGTCTTGAGGTTGGATGTTCCTTCTGTTTATTAAATTGATGTAAAATAAATACATAGAAACACCTAAGTATATAAATGACACTAAAATAAATACAGTGATATAGTTATGAATTTCGTTGAACTTTGAATAAAAAAAACTCTTATAAGAAAGGAAAAGTTCTACGGTATCTTTTTGTAGATTCTACTATGTGATTCAGAGCACAGATAAAACAAACTTAGTCGAAACTTGTGAACTCAAAGAAGAACTATGATAAAGTTATTTTCTTTTAAAACGATATGTTGGGGTATATTACTTTTATCAGTTCTTATAAAACTTTATTCAGCCACTCGCTTGAAAGAAGACGCTTAATAAATGTTATACTTAGTTTATTTTAAAGTATTTGGATTGACTTATGCATTAAACCGCAGTCTAAACCACAGCTATGTCAGAGGTAAATAAATTAAAATTTTATGAACCATTAAGGGTCGTATCACACATATCAAAACGTAAATGAATCGGCACCGCCTCGCATTATTCCTCGGTGTCAAACGTCAAATATCCGATTACGTTACGATTCCGATTAGGGTGCGTTGCAGTAAGGAGTTTTATAAAAATAATACTGAACAGCTCGAATTGATACAGTGACTACATTCCGTGTTGATATAATGTGCTACGTCCCTAAACCAAAAGAACGATCTTTTTACATAAAGTTTCGTAGTTTCTGCCTACCCCGATGGGAATAGAAAACGACATCATTTCATTTGCAACGACACTTTCTCAAAGTAAAACAATGGTCTATTTATGCCATAAAAATGTTTACACATTGTAACTGTAAACCCTGGAATATAACTGACGATTACTGAACTGTCTTTACACTTACAACATTAGGGTTGTCAAAAATAATATTGCGAGCTTAAAAACGAATATAAAATTTCTTGTTCAAGCATGGTAAGCAAGTTAGAATGCCTGATTAAGTACACAAAGAAGATATTTTATCAATAAAGTCCTCAACATTTTTTTTTCTTTAGGAAAATACTAGGCACTAACACGCTTGAGATTGCCATTTGACTAGGGGTAAGAAAGAAAGAAAGAAATCAATCAATTTAATGACCAACAAAACAGAATGGCAAGCACTACACCAACATAAAAAAAGACTTGACAAAAAAAAACGATTCATACAATAATATAACAGTTAACAGGGTACTTTAGCAAATTTCATGATAATGGTTTCTACGACACCCATGAAATTTGTTTGGGACACAGTGTATTTATTACTCCGTCTCTTCCAGAAGAATATACTTTCCATATTTACATACTTATATTTAAGACTATTTTAGAACATCATGTAAGTATTCAACAAACATATCAAACTAATTAACCCCGAGTCAAATAATCCTAAGCAAATGTATGTTGAAGGTTTTATTTGCTTGACACATTAATTAAAATTTGTTACAAACATGATTAATTAAAATAAATAATGGTCAGGGTAATTAATGTGAAGTCAAGGCATATAGATCAATCTTGTGCATGGACAAAATGGAAGAGCATAACCAGAGCTGGTTGCTAAGACGCTGTTTTACTTAAAATTGATTAACCTTTCACCGTGACGTCAGCAGATTCAATATTTAAACAATGCAAATGAAAGTCACACACACATCTCCTCTGAAAGGCAAATTACTTTGAGGACTAAATACTTAGCAAATGATGTACGGATAAAATTTAATATTATGATGTCTAGTTGATTTCTTAGTTAAGAAATTGTTCTTATGTATTATGTGTTTTTAATGCAAACATATTAAACAGAGAAATACTTCATCATTATTATATTTAGCTAAAGGTCGTCCACTACAGCTGGACATAGGCCTCCTCTAAATATTTTCACCCTGCGCTGTCCTGTCCCTCATCCATCGGTTTGACGACTACAAAAGCTTATACCAAACCAAATACCCTACTGTTATTTACAAGTAAATTCGCGACCACTATAGCGTCAGGCACAATAACGTTACGCCATTTCATTAAAAGGTATTTAAACAAAAGAAAAAAATGTGTTTTTGTGGCAGCCCTACTGCCTGTTCTCCCATCCCAGTCCATTAGCATACACAAACACTATTTGCTTACGCGTGGTGTTATTTCAATAACCATTCGAATAGTACTCACTGTAATTATGTTTGAGAAGACGTCTTGAGGCGCTAAGGGAATTCCATGTGACCAGCGTTCATCTTCAACATTGTCAAACGATAATATTTGAATAAGATATTAAATAGCATAGAGACATTAATATAGGAAACATACGTTCTTATTTTGTGATGTACATATTCTGTAGGTGTGACGAAGAACTGTGTCTCTGTGTCTTATGAGGTGCAGTAAGCTAAAGCCTACTTAGCAATAATCGTCGCTGAGACATTAAACCCTAAAGCACTCATACATAGCATAGCTTAAATTAGGATGTACTTACATACTTATTTAATCATCATAACAGCCCATTAATGTCCCACTGCAGGGATGGGCCTCCTCCCATGACGGAGGGATACTAATACCACGCTGACCAGACGGATTGGTATAGGGTTTAATTTTATGTTTCCTTCTTTCTTTCTTTTTTGATGATGACTAACTTGTTTGGTAAAATTCAAATTTGATTCAGACAAAACATAGTTACTGTTATCTCTTTATTATTTATACCTTTAACTATTCTGACTAAATTGATTGAATACTTTATATTATATTATTATGATCTTAATTGGATAAAGAATGATATAACGCTATAAATCACTTTTTATTATAACAAATCAATTAATTTAAAAATATGAATTAATATTTTTGATTGGCGGCTGCTACCTACATGTTTATTATGTCTCTCTTCCGGTTTAGTATCATTGTGGTTAATCTTACAAATAGTCCAAAGTATTTTTGAATTAGCTGGATTTAGTTTCTCGTACAGATGGAATAAAACTGGGGTCCCGATGTTAAGCAAAGTAATGTTCCTAATGAGAGTAAGCAGTCACTACAGAATGCCATTTCCTACATAAAAATTCTGAGTTGCTTCATCTACACTCACACTACATAAAATCATACAACACCTAATTGGTGCGCGCTTGTCCTATTGATATCACTGATTAGCTCTCTGTAAGTCTTAGGGCTTCCCTAGGGACCTTGTCTACTAATTTTGCGGTGGGAAATTTCTTTTATCAGTCGAAATTTCTATACGGCTAGAAATTTAATCAAAGTTAGTTGTCCTATTTCGTTATATGGAAAATTCTTTTATGAAATGAAATTTCTATTGGGCTACTTAGGTATAGAAATTTTATCAAAGATTAGGTGACTTGGTTTTATTCCCTCAAAAAAAAAAAAGTGAAATAAAATGTAAAAAAAATCGCGTAGAAATGTAATATGACGAGCTCTGTGGTGTGGTTGTGATGGTCTCGGGTTCTATTCTCGCTCAATGCAAATCTTTATGTGCATTGGTCTTTGTGTTTTATTGTTTAAAAATAGTAGCTAAAGAATTCGATGGTGTTGTGTGCATGTGTAAGGTATATTAAGTATTATTATAATTAAAAGTGAGAATAATCCCCTTACTCATAAACGCCTATTAAATTTTAGTCAAATGATTAGCTTAAATTCTTACGGTTTTGTTTGGTATAAGGTTGGTTTTGCTAATAATAATCTTGTTGAACAGTGATTTAAATTTAAGAGGCGTTTATGAGTAAGAAGCGTAAGTTTTTAAATTACTAAATTATTTACAGTTTGTTTTAGCTTATTTCAACAAGCTCTTCAACTAATATAAGTACATTTAAATCTCAACAAGTTGTTTGAATCCTTACTTGAGAACTTAATCAAGACAATAAATAGCGTCTGAGTGAGTTGGTGAGATACAACTACTTTCTATCTTATTAATGTTTTAGACAAGTTATATGTTTTACAATCATAATGAATATAAATAATTGCTTTAAATTTAACAGACTTGTATATTAAGAAACTTTGAGAATTAATATATTGTTTTGTATTAATAGCTGACCCGTGCCCACTTCGTTGGGCCGCGAAAAAAACGCGTCACTTTTTTAAACATATTTTATTACTGCTCCACTCCTATTAGTCATAGCGTGATACTATATAGTCTATGTCACTCCCCAATAAATGGACAATTCAACAGAGACAGATTTTTTTAAATAGATGCAGTAGATCCAGACATTAACCCCTAGAACGTCACAAACACACAAACTTTACCTCTTTATAATACATATTAGTGTAGAAGTATAGATAATAATATTCCTCACACATTTACACGACACGCCTTTTAACCGCAAGGTAAGCGGTGCTTGTACAACGGGTATGTACTCTATAAGGATACTTTTTAAATCATCACATAATGAGATAACTTTTATATTTTCGTATGTTTCGTATCAATCCATACTTATATTATGAATGGGAAATGGTGTCTGTCTGTTTGTTTTTTTTTCACGGCATAACGGAGCGACAAATTGACGTGATTTTTTAAGTGGAGATAGTAGAAGGAAAGGAGAGTAACATTGGCCACTTTTTTTTTCTTTAGTGTCCAGGAAAGCAGAACTGTGCACCCCAAATAAAATAAAAATTTCGAAAATGAAAATTGCTTTGGATAAGTTATAGCAAATAGCTTAACGATACGTCTAATGTAACTTAATGTAATATCATATTTATTTAAGTGATTAATACCTAAATCTCCCTCTAAAATTTACTAACATTACACACTTAATTAGACCTAAAACTTCCATAAATACTTTATTAAACAAGATATCTCCTATATTTTCTCCTTACACCACGAAACGTAGCATCCCATTACTTTAGGTTAACCCACGGGAATTGATAAGAATATAACGTATTACCGTACTGTATCTAGGATATTCTATTACATAATGTAAATACATTTTTGTCTAACTATCTTAAATTAATGATACTTTGGCTTTTTTAAAAAATAATACTGCTAGATTTAAGCTTGTTTGTATTTAGATACGATGCACTTGATATCTCTTGTTATTAATGGGATGAATTCCAGTGTACGGAAAAATTAGTAATGGTGTATCTGACACTGTTAATTCTAAATTAGCTATAAGAAAACACATTTAATTCTTTTAAATAAATAAAATCAAAACCTTATTTAAACCTATACATATAAATAAAATTAAAATGTCTATTTGTAACATAAAATCGTCAGTTTTTGACTAATTACGTATGGATATAAACACGATATCTATGCCTGAAATAACATTAAAAAAAACTGTATCATTCTGTTTGTTCCTGTTCCTCATAATACATTATTTTAAACGAATTTTCAGTTTTACATCGGTTTAACAGCCTGATTTCTGGCTTGAGTAGTTCAAAAATTTCGTAGAATAATAAATATAACAATATTCCTACCTAATTTTAATAAATCGTAGAAAAATAAAAAATATAAAAAATAAAATGCCTTAGAATAATAAAAAATAATAAACCTGGCTTGGGTTGGTTAGTCGATGCAGCGTGCTATCGATTTAGTGCACTGTCGATGTAGCGACCATCGATGTAGTGTACTGTCATTGTAGCGTACCATCGTTTTAGTGTACTGTCGATGTGGCATACCGTCGATTTTGGGTACTGTCGATGTAGCGTACCATCGTTTTAGGGTACTGTCGATACAGAAACCCATCGATGGAGCGTTTGCGATGTAGCGACCATCGATGTAGTGCCTGTCGATATTATAAACTAGACCCGCTCCACCTAGGTTCTCTTATTTTCACATTTTTTATGACAAAATCAAAGTTTCTATCCACCAATAAATACGTGTCCTTGTCGTAAGACATTAATACGCTTAATTAATTAAATATATGATTCCGACTGGACGTCACACTCATATAACCTAACCTAACCTAACAATAAAATAATCCTAACAATTGACAATAAAAAGGCATAATAACTTCGAGTAATATTAACGACCCTATTATTGGTGGTATGAGCTTATACTATTTTTGTACTGCTATAAAAAAAGCACAAAGCTAGTATATTGGTTAACGAAGTCCTTTGATTAATATCATATAAAAAAAATATAAAAGTAGCTGCCCTGGGCTTACGCCTGTCCGCCTACGTACGAATTGTAAAACTGGACATTAATTCACCAACATGTTGGCATACGTGTATTTGAAGAAACGTCTTTAGCGACGATGAAATGGATTTTCTTATACTTTTCTAGGTTTTTTTTTCAACTTGATGACACTTGATTTTCCTCTGCCGCCATTCTCAGTTGACGGTAAACATTTAACTTAATTTTTGGTTTTTTAATTTAAACAAAACTTAGCTTAAATACGAAGCAAATAAGTATCATAAAACAAACTATACTTTATATTTTACCCCTAATTTGTATATTTAATAAAAAGCCAAGTACTTTTTTAAAATAATATTATAAATTATGTTACAGAGCCTAGCAAACTATGATATGTAACGTTAGTTAGTATAACAAAACCGTTAATTACAAAAACAGCTTATTTTTTTAACATTCAAAATCTTTTGTTTGTTCTATAATTACTCAATTTCACATTGCCAAAGTCATAACAATTTAATTGTACTGTTACCCAACATGTTAGCCAATGAGTTACCAGCTTTAATCCTGTACAGAGCTTAAAGCTGAGTGCACACTTACATCCTAAACGCTTGTACTTCACAGAGACGCGTGTGTTCTTAGCTTACACAACATTGTTACAATGATAAACGCAACTGATTACTGCAATAAATTGTACAATACTGATATAAGAGGTTAAGTAGTACTGCCTTAGGTTAGACATTTGATGGGTGTACGCTATTTAGCTTAAGACCACTCGCTTAGTTTGTCCAGGGACGTCTTAATTGGCTAAGTTTGTATGAATTATGAACGTATGTATGTGCGTGAGTTGTAATACAGTTATGGTTGAAGATTTGTTTTAACATTGGTTGTAAATGATCGCAAGGTTGACCTTATGTTAAGCAAAAGACACAACCAACAAGTCTTATTAAACTTTGTAATCTTAACAATATTATAAAGCAGAAGTTTGTGGCTATGTATGTTTAATACTGAACCTTTTTA
Source organism: Schrankia costaestrigalis (assembly GCA_905475405.1). NCBI lineage: Eukaryota > Metazoa > Arthropoda > Insecta > Lepidoptera > Erebidae > Schrankia > Schrankia costaestrigalis. The sequence continues at coordinate 4,533,362 of FR997845.1, read as the reverse complement.
AGAATGTAGTCACAAACAAAGTGGATCTCACAAAGAATTTGAAGGATCTCCTTGCCACCGAGGCATTTAATTTGAAACAGCCATTGTGACAATAGCAAAACATAACATACTTCATACAATTCTGATTAATCCACGTTAGAGTTATGCCTGCCGGCGCCAACATTCACCGGCCCACGCTTGCCCTTGGCTTCAAACCAGCTTACCGTCTACCATTACTCCATGGTCAATACTTGAACACTTTCAAAACCTTAGAAATATGTTTCTATGTATATGTTACCATGTCATAATTTAATCAATAACTTATACTAAAAATAACATAGGCACATTGTCTGTGCAACAAAATAAACCTTAGGCCCGATTTACACATCGACAAGTTCAGTAGTTGCTATTAACTGAACTTTAAAAGTAACTAGTAATAATAATCCTCACATATTCACGCTTTCTAGTCCCAAATTAAACTAAGCTTGTACTATTGATACTAGACAACGAATTTACATACGTAAAAACGGGAGTGGACGGGAATAGTGTAGAGGAAACGTTTTTCTAGACACAGAGAAGAGTATGACTGACCATCACTATTCGATGAGCGACTTCAAGAAAAAAAGTAAGTGGCCAACATAGTGACGAAAGGTAGTGAAGCCCATATGCATGTGACGAGACTCAACGACTTCTACAACAACCGGGACGGACGTCAGCCGAAGTATTAAGACACAAATTATAAGAAACCGATGCATGTAGGTTGGGGAAAAAGTCTTTTCGTATTTTTGTATGAAAAGTCAAGACATTTTTTTCAAAGTTTATTTACATTTATTTACAATATATATGTACCGTTTTGTTGAACAACTTTCTGCCATTTTGTGGGCAGAGACATTATCCCGTTACTGTAGAAACTTTGGGACTTCTGATCAAAAAAACGGGACAAATAGTTTTGGCAGTCCTCTCTTGAGGTCAACCTTACAGAACCTAAAGAATTCTGAAGAGACCGAAACAGGTGAAAATCTGAAGGCGCAAGGTCAGGGCTATATGGTGGATGCACTAAGGACCTCCCGAAGTCGAACTCTCTTAATTTTTGCTGAGAGGCTAAAGATGTGTGTGGTCTAGCGTTATCGTGATGAAAGACCACACCCTTCCTGTTGATCAATTCCAGCCGTTTTCTCTCGACTGCTTCCTTTAATCTCATCAGTTGCTGGCAGTAAAGATCAGAATCGATGGTTTTGCCGGGCGGTAAAAGCTCATAATGAACAATGCCCTTCCAATCCCACCATACACACAGCATCACCTTATTTCGTGTTAGGCCAAGTTTGGCCACAGTCTGTGAAGCCTGGCCAACTTTCGACCACGACCTTTTTCGCACGTTCTTGTCGTACGTGATCCACTTTTCATCGCCAGTTATCAATCTCTTCAAAAACGGCTCGGTTTCATTACGTCTCAATAATGAATCGCAAATGAGTACACGGTTCATTAAGTTTCTTTGAGTGAGCTCGTGTGGCACCCAAATATCGAGCTTTTTTGTATAACCAGCTTTCTTCAAATGGGTCAAAACTGTTTTGTGGTCAATTCCCAGTTCTTCAGCTACATCGTAACTACTAATATGCCGATCTTGCTCCACTCTTTCAAAAATGGCGTCCATTTTATTCGTAACAGGGCGACCAGAGCGAGGTGCATCTTTAACATCAAAATTTCCGGACTGAAAACGTTTGAACCAAATTTGTGCTACTCTTACTGACACTGCATCAGGTCCATAAACATCACAAATTTTTTTCACTGCTTGAGTTGCATTTTTGCCTTTTTTATAATAAAATTTTAAAATGTATCGAATTTCTTCATTAGATTCACTCATTTTTACGGAGAGAAAAACAAATGAAAAATAGCGGGAAACAACTTTTTTTTATTTTTTTCTTTTCTTTATAATGTAACCTTTTTAATGTTACCAAAACCAGCCAGACACAAGTAGTACAGTCAAAGAAATTTTATAATAAGTTTATACCTACGTTATGCGAAAATACTTTTTCCCCGACCTATTATAATTAATGACCTCTGTTCCTCATGTTGCAACGGTGATTGATAATACCTTCAAAGGTAATCTGACGAAATTATGAATATATGTAAACTGCATTGATCTTTCTCGATATTACAAAATATTATAATAAGCATTACTAAAGGAAATGAAGTAAAATTTGAATATAAAATTATAATATCAAATGTGTATATCTGCATCAGTCTTGATATTCTAATCAAACTTTGTTGTAATCAAAGAAAATATTCTGTGATCACTTGACAACTTAATGCTGCAGTTTCTTTTCATTCTAAAAGGTGACCTATTCCGAGGGATTGAGGTACACAGTCGTAAATTGATGTTTTGGTAACAGATGACGTAAGAACAGTCCTAATAAGTATTGAGTTTAAGTTTTAAATGTTTTACATGCTAATGGTGATTGGAACATTCTATGTTGTCGTTTAGTGACAGATTATGGTATATAACATCCCATCTCATCCCAATAGTCATCATAAATCATAACAGCCCATTTATGTCCCGTGACGGAGGGATACTTGGCCTACTAATACCACGCTGGCCAGACGGATTGGTATAGGGCTTAATTTCAAGTTTTCCTTCTTTTTATTTCGTAAAGGTAATATTCACGGATAGTCCCTTAGTCGTTTTTACGGCACCCACGGGATGAGATGGGGTGGTGACAAATTGTATTCTTACTCCGTCACCACACGGACAATCCCAATAGTATCTATAAATAATGCAAATTCAAAGTCCTTACTGATACACGGACTAGCTGACTGAAATATATACGCACACTCTAAACCACTGATCCTAGATTTATGAAATTTCAGGTGCGCATTCTATATAAAGTTTAGGTAGTACCCCACTAAGATAGAACTTTTAGAAACTCTCCCCTAAGTGGGTGAAATGAATGTTGTTAGTTACTTTTTATTCCCTTGTACGATTGACGCAAACATTGATACATGCACTGTTAAATTCAAATAATGAGATACCGGTGTCTCACTTTTAAGACGTAAGGCATTTATTTCATAAGTTTTGGAAATTATAAGAATCAGTTTTTAGTATATAATTATTTATTTAATACTAAATACTTACAACGTACCTATAAAGCGAGTGACTCGCTTGTCGAGTTAACACATTTGTAATTTATGACGGTATGGAAAACATTTGTAAATTATATATTCATATTATTGTGAATCTGTTAATTAAAATAAATAAGTATCTGTAAATCACTTAATCTCTTTCATACACATTGCCAAAGGTAGCCACTAACGTCTGCAATATAAATCAAGTAACATGCAAGACATGCGTTTAACCATTTCCCTGTCCCGCCTATCATATAATAATATGATATGATACATTCACGTTGTTTTAGACAAAAAAAAGCTCAACAATCTCTTAAAAATAAGTCCTACATTAAGACACTAAAAGCTCAACAATCTCTTAAAAATAAGTTCTACATTAAGACACTAAAAGCCAGTTTTAATAACTGATTCATAAACGTTAACGTTGATTAACCAAAGTCAGGTCATTCTTTAGATGGGTGACTGCTCGAGCATCTCGGAGCATTCAAAGGGCACTTCAAAAGGTCGGTCCAAGGCGCCGCCCTAGTGGCACAGTCGTTATCCCACGTCAGAGTTCCTTTTCAAACTCTCGACACCAGGCTGGCCACTAACCAAACGATTAAGAAAGAAGAAGAGGATGGCCAACGTAAGTACAAATTGGAAAACTTCCAATTACAAACCCTGAAATCTAAGTTCGATGATAACTTTTTACTAATTACATTTTTAATTGATTGAAAAGAATAGGACTGATTTATGTTATCATACCACTTTTGCTGTTTGTTTTAAAAACAAGTAATAACATACTATTTTATATAGTATAATCTTTTATAAAATATCGAACAACACAAGTCGTATTTAAAAAGATAATCTGACATCGCACTATCTACTAGTGAGCCCACACTTAAGCCTTGCGTGCACCTTACCTCATAACTTAGTGGCTATTTAAAGGAAAATGACTACACGGTATCGAACGCTTGACACGATTCTACAAAAACGCGTCAGTAATAAATTTTAGAATTTGATATTGAAATAGATTGGAGTGGTTTGAAAATTCTGAGTAATTAAGGCAGACGAAAGGCAGAGTGAACTCTTTTGGATAAGTATAATATATTTTACCTACAATTTAAAACACACAAATAGTGCTATATGACTCGTTTATTAAAATTATTTTTGAATTTGCAAAAATAGAATAGAGTTTTAATTTTATTCTATCACTTTAGAACTAATAATTATTTATTGAACTAATATGTAATATGAAAAATGGAATCTTTGTCTCCTGTTTACACAGGAGACAAAGATTCCATTTTTCATATTTGATCTCAAAGAAATTTTATCAAAATTAGTTTTTTTTTAACTTTGGTTTTCTCTTATAATATAAGTAAATTTCTGTAGAATATGTAAGTAAATAAAAGTGTTATAATCAGTAGGTTTGCTCTCTCAAATAATAGAAAGTTATTGAACATTTTATTCAATTTCGTTATTCAATAAGTAGTAGCATGACATGTACGTTTAATTTTGTTCACTCAAGGTTATAAACGGTTACTGCTTAAAGATATATCAAATATGAACGCGACTAATTGGCTGGTAAATCTGTCAAAGCTTTGCAACATTGTTATTAAACTAACTATATTTATGAGAAACTAAATATTATACGATGAACTTTGTTTAACCTTTTAGGATTAAATTATGTTTCGATTGTATATTCTGTTATTGTGTACTTAGTATGTAATTTGTTTAACGTTTAAAAAAGAAGTTTTAAGTCGTATTTCTCTCAAACTTTTACACAGTGTCTGGTCTTAAACTTAGCAGAGTTTGTGTTATTCAAACCAAAATAAGTGTTAATCCATTAATTAATATTAATTTCATCACATTGTATATAATTGTTACAATTTGTCTGCGAAATAGTTGTATTTACAAACAAAAAGTATGTAAGTATATTTATCCGTTGTCTAGTAACCGTACTACAAGCTCTGCTTAGTTAATATACGAATAGGACTGTCAAAGCGCCATCTTGTTCCGCATTTCTAACCAACTTCGTTAATATGTAAGGTATGAAAAAAACAAAACAAAACTCTTTGATATTTTTTATTAATTTTTAATATAAATTAATTTCTAATTGGAATCCAATTCTTCCACACCACTTATATGGCATCCACGCCGCGTTCTTATTCGTAAAAGAGTAGCTGAATGTTTGTAGAAAGTGTTTGTAGTGTCAGCGCTAAATATTTTTATTTAATTTACCTATGTATTTTTTTTAATACTCTTTAATTGATTTATTAGCTCTCCTCATCTACGTCGACTTTTTTATATTATTTTGTTGTACTTATGATGCGTTGAATAAATTTATTATAAAAGTTAAGTTACGAATTGTTGTGCTGATCGTACTAAAATGACAGTTGCCACATGAAGTAAGCAGCAGGTGCGATCCTATTCTTATTTGAAACGCATAGTACATACCTTCCTATTATGGCGTTGAGTAAACATGTCAGAAATATTAAATTAATATCATATTTCAATATAGAAATTAAGCTCATTATTGTATAACTAACTTTTTAATTAACTCCAGTTAAACACGTATCCACTAAAACTAACCAATAAATTAAACGTTACCTATTTTCAAGACAATTCCTCACTTCACATGAACTTTGCTCGATAGTCATAAACAGGGACATTGATATGCGTAGCCAAAGGGTCTAAGCACTCAACAATATTTATAACGATTACTATAATTTACTGTAACGTTAATAGAACATCAATTATTGGGATAAATTAGCTGTCACTTCCATTAGTGCCTTGTTCAATGCTTTGTTAAGTAAATGACTAAACAGGCTCTATGTATACGTGAAGGTAATAAACTTGGCACACAAAAAGGTTATTAGTAAGTCTAGTTTGCTATATTTATGTGGCCGAAATTTATTACTGATCATGGATCAACAGATTTTTAACATTAATAAAGATTACATCACAAGGATTGATGTAATATTTAAAATCGTATGCCCCACTGCAGGTCAAAGCCTCTGCCAGATCATCATCATGATTCCAATGGACGTTCACTGGTGGACATAGACCTCATTAAATATCTCCACCATGCGCGGTCCTGTGCCTCTCTTATCCATCGGTATCCCGCCGGCCTTTTTATCTACCCTGTGTCTTCCGGTATGTGGTCGCCATTCCAGAATAATATACGCTCCTTAAATAAATAATCCTCACACATTCACACAACGCCATCTAGTCCCAAACTCAGTTGAGCTTGTACTATGGGAACTAGACAACAGATAAACATACTTAAAAACTTTATTTTTATAAATACACACATATACATAGAAACACTCAGACCAATGCAAACAATCATGTTTATGCACACAAAGATTTGCATTGAGCGGGAATCGAACCCGAGACCTCTGCGTAGCAGTCATGTTATATAACCAAAACGCCACAGAGGTCGTCCTTTAAATTAAAACTATTAAAATTCAAAATAATTAGTTACTACTAAAGAAATGCTTATCTTTAAATAATCTTGTATGTGATCTATACACATTAACATATTCATTAAACGGTCAACAACTATGATAAATTTTAACATAAAATACTAATATTGTATATTTATGTTTATTAATCATATGTACATGATTAATTTACATATCAAATGTATTCCTATAAATTAATCAATGTACATTCCCACGCAGTATGTCGTAATATTCTGTACTTAGAAGTTGGTTAATGTAAAACTGATGGGGAGAACAAATATCACGAAAAAGGAGAATGCTTTAAATATTTAATTAAATATTTCTCTCACATTCACACAACACCATCTAGTCCCAAACTAAGCAGAGCTTGTACTAGACAACGGATTAACTTACATACTTTTTTTTGGACATACATACATTTAAAATACACAGCAAACACTCAGACCAATGCAAACATTCATGTTCATGTACACAAAGATTTGCATTGAGCGGGAATCGAATCTTAGACCTAGCAGCTATTGAATATACCAACTACGCCACAGAGGTCGTCTAACTTTGACGGTGTTGTGTAAACCACGTGATCACGGATTTGAATCTTAATGGAGCACTCGTACCGGTTTGGGGTGTCATACTCAGACGGCCTATCTGATATCGTTTCGCACCAAAAGGTTCAGGATTTTTATCCTACCGTTCCCATTGTATGACATCGGGTCCTTTAAACGTAGTGAGATGTACAAAAAGATTTACGTAGAGCGCGAATCGAACCTAAGATCTCTGCATAGCAGCTATGCCAGTCAACCAAAACGCCATAGAGTTCGAATACAAGTCAATGGAAATACTGTGTAATAAATATATTTAAGGGCACATACCATTGAAATAGCTTTACTTAGGGCAGAATATTTAAGTACCGTTTTAGTAAATACAGTAACAGTAATAACGTAATGCCCACTTACGTCCTAGGTTCAAGATCGAGGTATAGGTCATACAGTAATATTGACGTACGAGTGACCTATGTCGGAAATTGTAAGTACTTTTGGTACCAGTTTCGGACGCTTCGAGTAATGGCAATCTTTTCGTCGTTCTGACCTTTGATGGGTGAGTGAACAAAATGGCTTTTAGATGGTACTCCATATCACCAATTTTTCGAATCTCCGACACACCAGTCTACCCTGGCCAAAGGTGGACGGGCCTTTAAAATGTTTCTCATGATAAAAATAAAAGAATTTGTTATTACCAAGAACTTTTAAACTACAACTGGGAAATTATAGAAAATAGTATACGCATAAGTACGTTTATTCATAATCTAGTCCTAATACAAGCTCTGCTTAGTTTGGGAATAAATGGCGTTGTGTGAAGAGTGTTAGTACTCGTAATATTACTTTCCCAAATAAATGCAACCGACACTGACCGCAACTAGCACAGAAAAGATATTATCACATTTAAATAATTTCAATCATACTTATCTAAATATTGATATTAAGTATTAAGTGTTATTATCAAGTCTAACTTTAAAGTACTTCAATAATTCTAACATGGACGTATTCCTAAGCCTGTGCGACTACTTGGCGTCGCGTTTGACAAGTAGCCATAAGAGAACCGATTGACAGCGCGATAAACATAGACAAGCGAAGTGCATGCTGTCACACTGACACTTCATTAAGACAATTTGTCTTTGGTCTGTAATGAGAGAGGGAACTTTCGTTTTAATTAATTTTGTAGGTGTTTTATAAAGTGGGTGACATGAAAATGTAGAGAGGGGTTATGCCCAGCTTTGGACGTTCTTTGGCAGGTAAATGATGATGGAGTAGGTACTTTTAATTTTGTATGTGTTTTAGGATGGATTATAGGAAAATGGCCTACATGCCTTACGTGTTTATTGTCAAAGTCGACCCAGTAAAAACTTGTCTCCTCTTAAAGAGAAATCGAGAAGTAGGGGCACGCGTCCTAATGTTGGCACTGCACCAGATTATCAGCACCCCCAACTAAAACTCAAATTATAAGCTTACCATTAATTAATTTGGGATTCCGTTTAAAGAAATGAAAAATAAGATCCTTTTGGAATTATAAACTGGGCCAAACTACATTCTTCGATTAAAAAAAAGCAATTTTTTTAAAAAAACGCGGGAACATGTCCTTCAAATTACTTTGTTTTGACAGTTTCTTATGATCGTATGTGAGTTCAGGTTTTTTTATTTTACTTTATTTTAGATCTTTTAGATATTTTTTACTGAACCTTTAGGTTTTATTCATGTATACAATGTTTTATAAGGCTTATCTGACAATGGAAATGAACGTTATCTTGATTTTATGTTCATAAATGAGGTGCTGACATCTGGGTTCAATTTTTTTGCGAATTGCTAATTATCGGCACTGGTACTGTTACATGACAAAGTGGTATGTAAAATTGTTAATCCATATTTTTTATTGTAAAGCATGATTATTTTATGCCTTTTTTTTTTTTTTTTTTTTTTTATTCTCCCTCTGGGTCTCTTCGCAGGGGCCCCGGGTATGCACCGTTAAGCATCGACCCCAGGGTCCCCTGCAGACCTCGGCCGCTCTATTACGGCCCCATCCCTATGTGGGAGAGGATCCCCAGTCCTCTCTACCGGGGGGGGGGGGGGGGCGTGTGTGGGGGGGAGCACCTACACACGCCAACGTCTTGGCCTGCTTCTGCACGGGGCAACGGGCAGCCCATCCGTCCCGTTACCCCCAGGCCCCCCGTCATGGAGGTCGGAGATCGTTGGCATAATGCCTCCTCCGACGCCCAGGACGCGCGGCGACATGCGGGAATGAGGGATCTCTCTCCCGCAAGCCCTCCGCCGCCTCCTTCGCTAGCATTACATGCTCGCAAAAGGTGGCGACGGCCCGCCACGCGCTCTCGCTGGAGACCATGGCCTGAACCATTGTCTCCAGCGAGAGAAATGCCACTCCTAGACCCACAACGAGGTCCTGCCGTTGCCGTGCCCACGCCGGGCACTCCACCAGTGTGTGGAGCGAGGAATCCTCGCTGCAGTTCCGGCAACTGTGACATTCGGGCGTTGGCTCCCGGCGAATACGGTGCAGATACTTACCGAAGCATCCATGCCCGGTAAGCATCTGCGACATCCGGTAAGAGAGGCTGCCATGCCGCCTCTCGAGCCAATCCTCCATGACCGGACTTACCGCCCTGATAAGGGCGTGCCCGTACCTCGGTTGCCCAAGTCGCTGTCTCCATTCCTCCATGAGATCGTCATGGAGCAAGGACCGCTGCGCCTCGACTTCGCGAGGGGCAGGTATATGTCCCTGCTCCAGAGCCCCCCTGTGCCACCGATACAGTGACGCGAGAGCCCTCGCCTCCAGATCCCATGGAGGAGTTCCGGCTAGGAGACTCGCCGCCTCAAAGGAGATCGTACGATATCCCCTGATGATTCTGACGGCCAGCATCCTCAGCGGACTCTGAAGAATAGTCGCTGTGCTGGCCGTCAGGCGCTCCGCCCATACAGGCGCGCCGTATAGCGCCATCGATCGTACGATCCCCACGTAGAGTCTCCTACACGGGGTGTTAGGTCCCCTCATGTTAGGCATAAGCCGCGACAGTGCAGCCGCGGCGCCCTTAATTTTGGGGACGATGCTTCGGACATGTGGTCCGAAGCCCCATCGGCTATCGAGGGTGATCCCAAGATATCTCATCGAGGGCTTGATGCCGATGCTAACACCATCCACCGTGACACTGGAGCCTGGAGGGGGCGCCCGTCTGGGTCCGTGAAAACATAGGGCCTCAGATTTGTTGAGCGCCACCTCCAGCCCCAGCCGCCGGATTCGGGCAACGACCTGGGCAACCCCTACCGTGGCCGCTTGGGCTGCGTCTTGGAACGTTCTCCCTCGTGCTGTCACGAGGGTGTCGTCGGCGTAACAAAACACCGCGACACCTCTGGGGAACGAACCACGCAGCACCCAGTCGTATCCGATGTTCCACAGGAGCGGGCCAAGCACCGATCCCTGTGGAACACCGCACGACACATCTCGCCGACCTGGCCCTAGCCAACTAGGGTAAGCTATGGCCCTCTCAGAGAGATAGGCCCCGACAATGTGGCAGAGGTAGGGGGGCATCCGATGATAATCGAGTGCCTCCCTAATGCAACTCCAAGGCAAGGTGTTAAATGCATTGGCGATGTCAAGAGACACCGCCAACACCACCTCACCCCGGGAGGTCGCTTCCTCTGCCAGGCTACCCACGCACATGATCGCACCCACAGTGGATCGCCCCCGGCGGAAACCAAATTGGTTATCCGCCAGATCTGGCCCTACCACCGTGAGATGCTCGACGAGGCGATCTGCAATGATACGCTCAAAGAGCTTGCAGACCTCGTCAAGCAACACGATCGGTCGGTATCCGGATGGTGAATCCACCGGCCGCCCCGTCTTTCGGATGAGGACCAGTTTCCCCGTCTTCCACACCTTCGGAAACTGACCTCTTTCGAGGCATGCGCTAAATAGCCTTCTAAGTCGGGGTCCAAGCTCCGCAAGGGCCACGACCCATGCACGGCCTGGAATGCCGTCGGGTCCGGGCGCGGTGTTCTTTTTGGCCTTGAGCCGTCGAACCACCGCCCCTAGCTCACCCTCTGTGACTTCGGGCACGTCATTCTCGCTACGACTCGCGTTGAGTACTCGAGACGAAGCCATCGTCGGGGGGACATGCTCCTCCCCTCCCGATGGGAACAAGGCGTCCAGCACTCCCTCCAGACGGTCGAGTTGCAGACTCTGCGTCAGCGGGGGGGCCCTGGGGCGTAGTTTGCCCCGTACCAAAAGGTATGGGCGTCCCCACGGATCCTGGTCCAGAGTCCCAATCAGCTCTTCACGAGCTGATTGCTTGGCCCGTTTTACAGCCGCCTGGAGGGCTCTTTTGGCTGCCCTGTACCTCTCATGGAGCTCCGTCTCCAGGGTTGCCGCGTTGTCTGGGCGGCGACGCCTTCGGCGGAACCTTTTGCACTGGCGGCGTGCACGGACGCACTCCTCGCGGAGTTGCGCCGTTTCTGCGTTCCACCAGTACGCCTGGTTCCTTGCCGGGGTGCGCCTCACCCTTGGCATCGCCGCGTCGCAGACTAGCGACATGGCCCTCTGGAACCACTCTGCCTCGTCATCAACGCAGACAGGCCTGTCCGGTGCGGGTACCCAGGCCTGCACGGTAGCGGCTTCCAGAAGGACTTCCCTGCTCATTTTTTTGAGTGCCCAACGAGGATCCGGAGGGCTGTCAATCCTCAGCGGTGCAGAGGCATCGGGGTCGACGCTGAACCGAATGTATCTGTGATCGGACAGCGTCTCCCCCTCCTCCACAACACGCCAGTCCTGGACGCGAAGGGCAAGCGCAGGGGTCGCGAACGTTACGTCCACGACCGAACCGAGCTGCCCTCGCTCCCAGGTGGCGACAGTCCCCCGGTTGAGGATCGCCAGGCCGCGTGTAGCGACCCAGTCCTCCAACAACCTCCCCCTGACCGTGGTCTCTCGGGAGCCCCAAGCCTGTGACCAGGCATTGAAGTCTCCCATGACCAGTATCGGACGGGGGCGACACACAGCGAGAACGACGTCCAGTCCAGCGAGCCATTGCTCAAACTGGTACTGGTCTCGGTTCGGCGAGATGTAAGCGGCCACCACCGCTATCCCCTCATAATCCGCCGCGACGCATCCTCGTCCCCTTGCTAAAACAGCAAGGGGGGAGGAGCCAGCGGCGGTTCCCCCGATAAGAAACGTCAAGCCGTCCAAGTCCACCGGGGCGCCCGGTGGTACCCAGTACGGCTCGGCGACTGCGGCCACATTGATAGACCACTGTGCGACGCTCTGGTACAGAAGATCCTGAGCACCGGCACAGTGGTTTATGTTCGCCTGCAGGAAGCGGACATGGGCACCCATTATGATTATTTTATGCCTAGAATTCAATATTCTTGGAAAAAGTACTCTATGATTTCGGATTTCATATCCTGGCATGGTGCTGAAACTAACATTGCTAGTTATTTTCATAGTGTTGATATTATGATCAAAAGAATGTCTATTATTTTTTGGATTTTTTTGTATTTATGTATTTATTTTTCTGAAACTTCGGTTGTTAGGCTAGGTATAAATAAAAGAGATTTTGCTATAAACATTGGATTATTTCATTTATCTACCTAATTTTATGTCTAATTTTAAGGTGCTGATAATTGGCTCGGTCGATGCCAGTAATTGGTGATGATGGTGCCAATAATTGGTGTTAGGGTAATTATTTAGTCAAACTCATCTAAATAAAATGTGTATGCATAAAGACAATTTTTTATAATAAAAATCAATTACTTATTTAATAGTGAACCGAGAAAGCATGTTGTTAAAGTCGTTATCAGTATTATCACTAAAGATAAACGATATTAAAGTAAGACTAACTCTTAAAGTGCTGATAATTGGTAGCATCACCCTATATTAGTTAAAATAAAAGTAATTTTCTTAAAGTTGAATTGTAAAAGTGAGAAAATAATACTTTAAAATATTACAAAAAAGACAAAAGAAACTGTTGGCGCAAAAATTTTTACTACCTGAAAAGTGTTATTAAATTAAATGGCTTCTGCTTGTCATTTGTACTAAACTCATCACCATTACCGTAAAGCTTCTTCTACTTAAGAGCATACGTCTTTAAGTAAATAGTTTTGTGAAGAATAACTAATAATAACTTAAGTGTGTTTTTGTTCCACCGTTACACGGAAACGTTAAACATTGTTTAAGTAAATTAACTTAAAATGTAAGTATGTGTTCACAGGTAAATGAATATTACATTTTATCGGCTATTTCTCCGTATTTTATTTCCTTTGAAATAAACCCAAGACTACAACTACATATAATACTGAATCTCATTGAAAGCAAAGCAAATACGAAATGTATGGCTTGAGAGAGCATTTTGAAAGCTTTTTACATTAGTCAACCAAAATGACTCTACTTTGGTTAATGGCATGGCAGTTCACTTTAAATGATTCTAACTATAACACGGATACCGTGCAAAGCGACCGTAGGAAATAGTTTTTGTGCCTCTTTTAAAGGAACCAGGTTCGCGTCTACTGTAATTTATACAGGTTACAAAAGGAAAAATATAAGTGTAAACTAACCAAATTATGCATCGCATATTTTTGAATGTTGCTTAACCACAGAAAAGAACAGAGGTTACACTGGCCGTGGTCGCGATCAGTCAGCTTGCGACCACTGCACGGCCAGTGCAACCTGTGCCGAAACTTCAAATAAAAAAAAGTTAAGTAAAATCCGCGTTAATATCCCGTTTAAATAATATTTATTAATTATGTATTATGTTATTTAAGAGACTCCCTGATCTCACAGATAAACAGCGTCAGCTGTTTTGTGAGACTGATGTATAATTAGATGTAAACTTATATGTTAATAATAAACAATAATAAAAAATAAAAATAATAATAAAATAAGTTTAACCCTTTATAGGACGGTCCATACAAAGTGGCCAGTAAACTGGACAGTCACTTTAAGGTCGATAGTTGAAAGACTTTTATAACAATGGCAACACTTATGATTATAAACGATAGTCAATAAGCCACATTGGCCTGTTTACAAGCCAGCGTTCAAGTATGTCGCGTATGTTCAAAAACTCGCGTCATTTTTTTCGGTGGCCTGTCAATTGGCCACTGCGCACCCCCACCCTAGTGTTTGCTAATTTCGCAACCAAACTTCAAGTTCAACTAAGTGTTGTGCAAAGAATAAATATATCTTCAAGTAAAAGGTGAGTAAAATGATTGAGTTATAGCATATTCTTTATTTTAAATACAAATATAAACGACTATCGTAAAATAAACATGTTATTTTTGCAATTACACACAGACCGGTGCGTTAACAAAACCTAGCTTAGAAATTGCACACGTGAGTTTGACGTAGTCTCAGAATCATATATTTAGATTATTACATATAAACTGTATAATTTCACACGACGTACATAGTTAATTTTTAAGATATAAAAACTTAATAAGCATAACTATTCAGGTTCGGTAGTTATAACTTGATTTCGGAATTGTTTAGATATATTTTAGATCAAATTGTAGGTATGTACAGTTATTAGCAATTAATTGTTTCTGAGTATAGTTTTTTTTGTTACTTTAGAAAGGAATTTAGTTATAAGGATCTGGAGATGCTGAATGATGACCAATGGGCTGAAATGATGGCCATCACTGATGCCCAGGCCTTCGACTCGGACATTGGTGGCGATTTCAACGGTGATGACGGTTTTGACGATGTTGTCTCCAATATCAGCAGCATTAGAACCCGTAGCAATCTCGCATCATGTTCCTCAGAACCTGTACATATATCTCCGCAACTACTTTCACCAGCACCTCCACATCAGCTTTCTCCAACACCCCCAATGGCACCTTCACATGCACTGCCCTCAGTGTCCCCACCTATAGTTACGAACCCCTAAGATACTCCTGAGAATGGACAACTGGAGCAAGAAAAATTTAGAAATCCCCCCGGAACTACATAAAAAAAATTAATTTAGTAATTACATAGGTATAAATGTGGAAGTTGCCCTAAGGTCACCAATAGACATTTTTTTCTCTTTGTTGCAAGTGATGAGTTTATTATGTTATTTTTTTTTGAGGCTAATTAAATACTGAATACGAAATACACAATAATTTTATTTTATTATGTTATTTATACTGAAAATAACCTGATTTTATAAGTGTCCAGTTTATTGGCCACTGATCATACAAAGATAGTTACTGATGTAGAACGGTCAGTGGACAGTATAGTGGCCACAATATTTTCTGAATTATCTCGGAAAATAAAAAGTTACGGAAAAAAATATTTAAATATGTTGTTTTAAAAAACCCACTACAACATATATTTGTTAAAAAATATAGCAAATTCAAAAAAAAGTGAAGGTGTGCGTTAAAGTGTTAAAAGTTAGAAAAGAGCAGAATTTAACCCATTTTAATACAATAAGAAAATGATTTTTCTTTAAAACTTACCTACTAGGTTCTCTTGTTTTAGCTAACTCCCACTAAGTAAGCAGTCGCCTTTGCTCCATCAGAATAAACTGAAACAAAGTATGTGTTTTTTAATAAAACGTACAGTTAAATTAAAACAAACGGAAAAGAAAAAAAAAGAATCTGAATCTGAAAAACATTGCCTTTTGTATCGTCCCACAACCAAAAAAAAATACAATTCAGGATACATATGGATGACAAACATGGTTTGCTTAGTTTGAGACTAGATGGCGTTGTATGAATGTTATAGAAATATCATCATATTTTAGTCCTTGACATTCCTACCACAACTATAACGGGTGTTAGGACACTTTCAACGAGATCCTTCCAAGCGACTATAAGATAAAATTGAACTATTAAAACCAGTATCAAACCAGAACAGTAGTTACTCTACGATGGTTCAGTATGTTTTGTATTAAGAAATATTATATCGATATCGAATCGACTAAGGTAAAGTGATGTGATTAGGCTGTATTTCCCTCCATCACTAAACAAGGCTCAATAAAGATGGAAATAAAACTTTGAACAAATCAATTCCAACTGCCATGTCGATCTCTTTAAGCCAATCAACTGGCCTATCCACTGCTCGACATAGGCGTCTCCCAACACGCGTCACAGAACACGGTCCTGCTCCTTTGGCATCCAGTCCGACCCAGAGACCTTTTTGAGGTCGTCGGTCCACCTAGCTGGCATCGCTCTCCTTACATATCCCTAAAGATGATCTCTCCATAAAATATAAGAGTGTCAACCGAAGCGTCGGCATTGACTCGATAACAACTGCAACGTAATTATAATCAATTTGAATGCAAAGTAGTTGAGACGAGGCACGCTGTAAAACACCTTTACATATTTTACATATCATACGACTAAGGTACTTGTTTCATCTTTTTAATTGAATACTTTGTTATTGGAAAAAAAATGTGACGAAATTAATTTGTTGTTGCTAGGGTTAAGAAACAAGATGATAGAATAGAATTCTAACTTTGTGTGAGGGAACGTATGGGTGATTTTACATTTACGAAATGATTGAATCACAGGGCTAATGTTACCGATATAGCTTGCAAAATCTGAAATTGCACTGAGCTGGTCACGTCTGTAATAGGTTATCGTGGCATCAGTTATGTCCTCGAGTAGAGACCACGAATTGTCAAACGTAGCGTAACGAAATCCGACTCGACTCATGAACAAGTACTGACAGACGACCTGAGGAAGGTGACATGAAATATTTGAATGAGAAGTGGAATTATCAGAGAACCGTAATAAGAGGCGCGGAAGTCCTATGTTCAGATACTGACGTAAAGATATATAAGATACTATGATTTAACGTTTTGAAAACAGTTAACGAAGTATTGAAATAATAGCACTAGTTTCTAAAATACCTTCCATTTAGATATCAAAGTCGACGTCCAGTAAAGCAAGCACGCCTAACTATGCAATTAAAATAATATATACCAATTAAAATGTAGTTGTTCTGTACTTCAAAGTGATAGATAAACTTTCACAGGCCCTAGACTTTCACAAGAACTGAACAGTGAGTGATACATCCGTCAATTTACGTTTGTATTGCGTTTTAATATCCTCTGATTTAGATTTAATTGAACAGATAATGTCTATTTAATGAAGAACATATAAGGCTTACTAAGAAAGAAAAACAGGCACTTGGTAATAAATAAGAAGGTTATTGCTGCTAATTGGACTTTGACAGTACATACGAAAAACACTATTGAAATACTAAAAAATATCTGTACCTTACCGTTAAGACCGGACATATTCCTTACATCCAGCAAACATCTTTAGAATAGAGTTCTGTACTGGTTAAGCTCGCAGTATCGTGGGAAACCAACATAGAGATAATGGTGTTTCTAGAAAGAGATCACGCACTAAAGCCGAGCAAACAAACACTTTCTTCTTCTTCTTCTTCCAATCCTGCCAACACAATGGTTCGGCAACCAACTCAAACCCAAACAAACACTTTGACTTGATGAATAGCACTTGATTATTATTGCCGTGAAGGTGCGAGGGGTACTAGGTAAGTATTTAGCAAAGTTCCTCTACGACCTACTAAAAGAATAAGAACAACCTAAATTTACGGTAATTTCTTTACTAACGCGTGTGCGATATACTCTCCAAAGCGACATTGTTAGGATTTAACCAAATTTAACTACGATGAGGAAAAAATCAACGTACAAAAGACTGGGAAACAAAAAGTTCAAAGTTATGAATTGAAAGAATACAAACAAAGTAAAAATAGAATTTCTCACTCAGCTTAACTAAGTTATATACGTAACAACTTTTGCCTGCATATTTCTGTATCTCATTAGCATGAAACATTGTAACAGCCCCATCTACACACGTTTTAATATAACTCATACAATTTTACTTCAACTGCATTGTAACTAAATATCGTAGAACATAAAAGTCTTTGTATACTATATTAAAATGTAAAATTATGCTTATATTATAATATACAACCTGTTTTGAATGTAGAAGCTATATTACTTGCTTTTGTCTGCGATTTTGTACGTGTAAAAAAGCTAATTTTTGCAGAAAAAATTATCTATAATACTCATACACACACTAAAGCCCGATTTACACATCGACAAGTACAGTAGCGAGTTAAGTAGTAAGTTGTTGATTAAGTTGATTTAAATAAATCTCCATCCTATTTTTTGGCGAGTTAAGTTGGCGAGACGCGAGAGAGGGGGCTACTTTGTACTTAATCAACAACTACAGACAGCGAAAAATACTATATTGACTGCTGTAAAACATTGTCTCCGTGTTTTAATTTAAATTTATATAATTAAATTAAATAATATTGTGTGAATTTACCTATTTAATGAGTTATTTGATGAGTGATTAAATATATATATATATATAAATATACCAATATCTCAAAATAAATAACTTAAACTATTAAATTTTGTATTGTTGACATTTAAAGAAAATTTCTATCAAAATCAATAGGTCAACGAAGAGTTGTTCTGGATGTATGACTGTTTTAAAGAGTAATGAGAGTCTGAAGTGCAGCATTTGTCAGTCGTGGTTTGACTTACTCTGTGCAAATATAACAGTAAAACGCTTCAAATCTCTGTCCTCGGAGAGTAAACGTAGCTGGAAATGTCATGGATGTCGTAGTAAGGAACCAAAAGCTGATAACACGAATACGTCGATTCGTACTAAGAGTCCCATTCTTATGCATGGTTCACCGCCTACGTCTGGTGAGTTGTTTCGCAGCAAGCAAAAAAATTGCTCTGTGTCGGATATTACTAAAGATGAAGAGGTAATTGAAACCTCGAGGGCGGCACTTAGAGACATAGTTAAGCAAGAGATACAAAGCGCTTTAAAAGACTTAGTCTCGGAACAATTTAAAAAAATAAATGAACTCATAACCAGTTTCCAACAATCACTATCTTTTTTTAATGATCAATATGAAGATATGAAGGACTTAATGCATGAAAAATCTCTAAAAATACAGCAACTAGAGAAGGACAAAGAAACGTTGCAGGATAATCTCAAACAGCTTTCAAAACGCATGAATCAGATTGAGCAACATGCTAGGTCCACAAATATTGAAGTGCAATGCGTCCCCGAAAATAAATCTGAAAATCTAATGTCAACTATTCATCAACTAAGTAAGGTCGTTAAGTGCGAAATCAAGGATCATGATATACATCTTTGTACAAGAATTGCCAAAAAAGATATGGAGAGCAAACGACCACGTTCTATTATGGTAAAGTTTAGTTCTCCTAGACTTCGTGACAGCTTTTTGGCTGCAACTATTAATTATAACAGATCCAATGCAAAGAACAAACTTAATACCGCTCATCTAGGCATCGGCGGAGATACATCTCAACCTATTTATGTGGTGGAACACTTATCGCCTGAAAATAAAGCAATTCACGCAGCGGCTCGCTCTCGTGCAAAGGAAATTGGTTTTAAATTCGTTTGGGTTCGCAATGGTAAAATACTAATGAAGAAATCTGAATCATCAGAGACTCTAGTTGTTAACTCTATGGAAACGGTAAAATCTCTAAATTAATTTACAATAAAATATATTTTAATATGTATTTTTGCAAGTTGCTTGGTTAAATTATTTAACATTCAATCGTTCACTTTCTGTTTATTATCAAAATGTAAGAGGCCTCAGAACTAAAACGATAGATTTTTATCATATGTCTTTAAGTAGTTATGATATTATTATTCTAACGGAGACTTGGTTAAATAGGAGCATTTATGATTCCGAATTATTCGATGATAGATATATAGTATATAGGCGCGACAGGGAAGATTCCCGATATAGTAATCGCAAAAATGGTGGCGGGGTACTAATTGCTGTGTCCAAAAACCTAAAGTCAAGTCGATTATCGCAATTTGAAAGTGATCTCGTAGATTTGTGGATACGCTTGGATTTGAACTCGGGGGGTTGTAAAAATATTAATATTAATTCTAGATACTTGTACATAAATGCGGTCTACCTACCACCCCCACTGCACAATGAAGCTCTAGAATTATACACAACCAATACTCAAAATATTATTGACAGTGGAGAGCCCGTCCTGCTGGTAGGTGACTTTAACTTAAATAGTATACTCTGGCTCTAAAAGAATAACACTCTCCAACTTGAACCAAAATCAAAAACTACCGAAGTTAATAATACGTTTTTAGATTTCATCGCCCTCAACGATTTAAAGCAATATAACTCAATAAGGAACAACAAGTTCAAACACTAGATTTAATTTTAAGTACCTTACCGATAACTGACCTTACTAGTAGTGACTTCCCTTTGTCATCAATTGATGCATTGCACCCACCTTTATTGTTTACTACACAAATTTCCACTAAATCTGCCTTAGAACCAGCTGCAAACTTAAAACCGAATTTTTTTAAAGCAGATTATGAGAAAGTAACAGATCATTTAAATTCTATTAATTGGGAGAATTTATTCAAAGGTTGTACTGCAGTAAATGAAATGGTTCGTATATTTTATGCTCAAATCAGGGAAATCATATCTAACCATATTCCTATAAAAAGGGCCAAGAGTAATAAATATCCGATCTGGTATTCTCAGGATCTTATTGGCACAATTAAAGAAAAATACAAATATCACAAACGAGTAAAAAGATTCAATAATCCCCTGGATCGAGAAACTTTTTTATTGATCGTATCGTCAGCGCTGTGAGTCGAACGTGTTAATAGTTATTAATTAATCAACAATAGTTTAGCGCGGCGCGAGCCGACGCAAGTGTCATTTTTCACCATGAGTGATAAACTTGTGGAGAACGAGTTGCTGGCTTTTTTACAACAGAAGCTAGACGTTATAGGCGAAGTTTCTGCGCTCCAGATTTGTGTCTCGAATTTCAGCGA
This sequence comes from Schrankia costaestrigalis, assembly GCA_905475405.1. NCBI lineage: Eukaryota > Metazoa > Arthropoda > Insecta > Lepidoptera > Erebidae > Schrankia > Schrankia costaestrigalis. The sequence goes on along the minus strand of FR997845.1, from coordinate 4,512,454 downwards.
GGAAGAAATCGCGGCTGCCAAGTTGCTGATTTTTTGATCGCTGAATAAAGAAGACCGGATGGTGTCACGTAGACGTGACGGACCTTAAAAAAGTATGCAGGACATCATCACACTGCTCAAGACGACCGATCCCGAAGACGTGCCTGTATTTGTAGCTAGGGACTTGAAAAAGTTACCTCTGGTTACTTTAGAGCACGTCGACGTAACGAGTCTTCTAAAGGACATCACATACTTGAAGACTAGTCTGGCGGATGTCAAGAAGAAGTTGGAGACATCCGGTAGAAACGTGACAGAATTACGTACCGAACTAGATGAGTTGCGTAATTCTGTTAAAGTATCTGGGTCACCGATATCGGCGCGTGTAAACACACGTCACGGTGCATCGTCTGCAACAAGCTACGCGTCAGCGGTCTTGTTGTCATCGCCGTCTACAGCTGACAATGCAGAGTGTGACGCACGAAGCTACGCGCGCCCCGCTCCTGTCTCGCAGCCTATTCACTGCAAGACTCCTCGAGCTCTTTAAATAATGAGCCCAGGGCCACCGCCGGTAAGAAGCTATTGCAAGACAGTAGCAAGAAACGGTCTAATGATGATGATGGTTTCGTGACTGTTCAAAACAAAAAACATCGCCAGCAAAGCAAGAAGAACTGCTGTGGCACAGCACCTAGTGAGCCAAATATCAATGTCCGTGCTGCAAAACCGAACACTCCGGTGTACATTTCACGCCTGCATTACACCACAAAGGCTGAGGACATCGTCGAGTACGTTCGCCATAGGTTGAAATACACGGCGAGAGTGCAGTTGTTAGAGTCGCGCCGCAACGTCAATTTCAAGGCGTTCGTGGTTCGGGTCCCAACATGTTACCTGCATCTCGTCATGGAGGAGACCTTTTGGCCGCAGGGCGTGGTATTCCGCCGTTTTCGTGGACAAGTGCCACCTGATCGCACTGTCCCATGATTTATTTATAACTATGTATTATAAAATTTATATTATTATGTTTTTATTTATTATGTGTATAATTATAATTAGTAAGTACCTATAAATAATGGTAAATAAAGTATTTATGCCTGTTGTCTGGTACCCATAGTACAAGCTCTGCTTAGTTTGGGACCAGTCAGCATTATTAAATTATGTATTATTATGTTATAAATTATATTGTTATAATTACTTATTATGTATTAATAATATTGTAAATAAAGTATGTGTGCCTGTTGCCTGGTAGCCATAGTACAAGCTCTGCTTAGTTTGGAACCAGTCAACATTGATAAATTATATTATACTGTGTATTGTTATGTAATATTTTATATAAATAAATTTGAAAATTTGATTGTGATTTTTGAGTCTTTACGTAATAGATGTAGTGTTCTTTTGGCAAATTGTTATAAAAGTTACGTCAAACCATTGAGGTAATATGTACTACGTACTAGAGATGACATTCCGAACAAAATGTTTGCTCCAATAACTGAGGTGCACGCACCTCAGTTGTCTCAGTCGACATTTGAACCTAGTAGCGAGAAGACATATTTACCATAGATCAACAAAATAAACATCCACAGACAGATCTTTTACTATTGTACCTAATTTGTATTGCTACATGCAATACTACTTTGAGTTTTTGGATGTTATAGATGGTGATCAGAAGTAAAGAAAAACAAATAAATATTGCATGACTACTTAGTAAAGTCAGTAGATAGAAAGTATGCAAAAATATAAGTAAATACCTACAACTTATGCCACACAAGTCTGAAGCGACGTTTTTAGCGTAGTTTTAATGAATTATAACCAAAAATCTGTCCATGTTCCGTCTATATTAAAAATATTTATAAACTCATTATGCTATTATGTTGTCAGTATACACTTTTCGTTCATCTTGAAAGTTAGTCAATATAATATAATAAAGTTACATAAGAAGTATTATTATTGTATTATACATATAGAATAATTTAAAGAAATTGAACAAAAATCACATTTTATTTGGGTGAATTCCCACTTGTAATGAAAAGCTATGAATTTATACGTATCGAATTAGGCACAAATCTATATGTCCAGTTCTGTTAACAGCTATTTATTTAGTCTATATTGTGGAAAATGATGTGAAATGAATGCACGACGTTTAACCCTTAGCTGGTAAGTAGTATCGGTTCAAAAGTGACCCCAGTTATACATGTGTATATAAATATTAAAAAACATTTATATAGATTAAACTTTACTTTTATTTAGGAAAATAGCACTTTAAACATAAAATAAATTTTTAAGTAATTTTAACAAGAAATCACGTTTTTATTTAAAAAATCGCTAACATCTATTTTTTTTCTTTGACCCTACTTTAGGTATTGATATTAAGAAATAAAATAAAAAAATAACTTTCTATACTATGTATATTAAAATTGTTTTCTTATACATAAAATACAATAAAAATCAGGAACTTCTTCTGAGATCACATGTTAATAAAAATTTGACAACTTAAAACATATCCTATGAATAAAAATTTAAAAATTTCATATAATCTGACATTTGACCAACATTGCAGTATGATTGTTACATAGCATTCTAACATCCTTTTTCCCTTCACTGATTGTACTCGAAGAATCAGCTTACTCGGCTATAACAGAACAGCTAAGTACTTGATGCGCGAGAGTGTAGGTACTTAAACTGCATAGTTATGAATAAAAACAAATTCTTTTGGGGTCAATTTAGACCCCAATACCAGTTAAGGGTTAAAACGTCGTGCAAACTGTATTGTGCAATGTAACTTGAAAATTGGAGCACACATTTTCTTCGGGGTGTCTTCTCTAGTACGTAGTACATATTACCTCAATGCGTCAAACTAATAGAATTAGCTGTAAAACAAAACCCTAAACTATTCTGGTCTTTTATAAAGAATAAAAAAAAGTCTGCTAGTCGTTATCCTTCTGATATGAGATTGGGTGATAAAGTAGCCTTTGAAGGTAAGGAGATATGCAACTTGTTTGCTGAAAATTTTAAAAGGTCTTTTACTGTCACGGTTAGCAATCATTCATTTCCACTTGACACTATTGTGTCATCATCTTCATTTTGTAATCTCACTCTCAGTGACTTTGAAATATTGCGCGTTTTAAAAACATTAGACGAGTTTAAAGGAGCGGGGAATGACGGGGTCCCACCTATATTTATTAAACGCTGTGCAATTGCTTTAGTTACACCTCTTAAATTAATTTTTAATAAATCCTTAAAGGATGGTATATTTCCCACGGCCTGGAAAGAAGCTTTAATAGTACCTATCTTTAAATCTGGCGACAAAAGCTCCGTTAATAATTATCGACCTATCTCCATATTAGTAACTTTTGGCAAAATTTTTGAAAAACTTGTAACTGTTCACCTGTCTTGGTACCTTAAACAACATATAATAGAATCTCAGCATGGATTCATGAAGTCCAGATCAACGATGTCAAATTTGCTAAGTTTTACATCACAATTAGTTAGCACTGTAGACAGTCGCATACCCGTTGACGCTGTGTACACTGATTTTAGTAAGTAATTAGTAAGTAGCATTGATACAGTAGATCATTCAATCCTTCTGCATAAACTAAGCAAATCAGGAGTATGTGGATCTATGTTAAACTGGTTTACTTCTTATTTAGCCGAAAGGACGTCTCAAGTAGTAGCAAGTGGGTACTGCTCTAATAAATATCTGGCCACATCAGGAGTCCCACAAGGATCCCACTTAGGTCCTATCCTTTTTAATATTTTTATTAATGATATATGTACTTGTTTTAAACACACAAACTTCTTTCTTTATGCAGATGACCTCAAAATTATGAAACCAATACAAAATAATTTGGATACATTCTTGCTGCAAGCCGACCTAAACTCTCTATCCGAATGGTGTAAAAACAACAATATGAAAATGAATACAGATAAATGTTACTATATTCAATTTACTCGTAACAAAAACACACACCGTAATGACTATAGTATTGATGGAACTCCTTTACAATGCATGAGCGCAGTTCGCGATTTAGGCATTACAATAGACGCTCAATTGAAATTTGACACCCATATTTTAAATGTTGTTTCTAAAGGGTTCAAAACTTTAGGTTTTGTACTGCGAAACTGTAAAGAGTTCAAAAAGCCTAGCACTAAAATATTATTGTTTAACTCTTTAGTCAGACCCATTCTTGAGTACAATAGCCCTATCTGGAATCCACACTACGAAGTGTACAACAAGCGTCTAGAAAGTGTTCAAAAACGTTTTTTGTACCACATCTTACAATGACCATCTGGCAAGGCAGCTTCCCAGTTATGTGGATAGGTTAAAACACTACAACATGAGTATTCTAAGTAATCGCAGACAGTACCTAGACACAATGCTTTTATATAGGATATACAACGGTCCATTGATAGCAGCGAACTTATTAACAAACTAAATTTTTCAACACCCTTACACTTACCTAGAAAGTGCTCATACAACCTTTTTGCAATACCCGTAGCAAAATCAAATCTCGGGTATTTTGCTGCTGTACCAAGACTCTTTCGACAATATAACTCACTCTCCAAAACCATATCCAGCTGCAGCGAGGAGTGAGACAGGGGGATGTCATATCCCCGAAACTGTTTTCCGCTGCGCTGGAAGATGCTTTTAGGCTCTTGAACTGGGACGGACTTGGCATCAATATTTATGGCGAGTATATCAAGCATCTCCGATTTGCCGACGACATCGTGGTCATGGCTGAGACCATGGAAGACCTAAACACAATGCTCGGTGGCCTCAGTAGTGTCTCTCAACAAGTGGGTCTTAAAATGAACATGGACAAGACCAAGATCATGGCAAATGTCCATGTTGCACCCACTCCAATCACGGTTGGAGGCTCTACACTCGAAGTTGTCGACGAGTATATTTACCTGGGACAGTTAGTCCAGCTAGGTAAGTCTAACTTTGAGAAGGAGGTCACTCGTCGAATCCAACTCGGATGGGCAGCGTTCGGGAAGCTAAAACGTATCTTCTCGTCCACATTACCGCAGTGTCTGAAGACAAAGGTCTTCGACCAATGTGTGTTGCCAGTGATGACATATGGAGCTGAAACGTGGTCGCTGACTATGGGCCTTCTCAGAAGGCTTACCGTCACTCAGAGGGCAATGGAGAGAGCTATGTTGGGAGTTTCCCTGCGTGATCGAATCACAAACGAGGAGATCCGCAGGAGAACCAAAGTGACCGACATAGCGCTCAGGATTTCCCGGTTAAAGTGGCGGTGGGCAGGGCACATAGCGCGGAGAACTGATGGCCGTTGGGGCCGAAAAGTTCTAGAATGGCGACCGCGCACCGGAAAGCGCAGGGTGGGGAGACCCCTCACACGATGGACCGACGACCTGATTAGGACGGCGGGAAGCCGATGGATGAGGGAGGCACAGGACCGCGCAGGGTGGAAACTTTTGGAGGAGGCCTATGTCCAGCAGTGGGCGTCTATAGGCTGATATGATGATGTGTTGTCTAGTACACATAGTACAAGCTCTGGTTAGTTTGGGACTAAATGGCGTTGAGTAAAAGTGTGAGGAATATTTATTTTTTTATTGTTCTAGGTATACTTTTCTATTAAAATTTTATTTTCAATGTGTTGTGCAAGTGTTAATACTATTTCTCGTATAATAGCGCGTAAATTGGTATTCAATTGTTCAATGTCCATTTTATCGATTAAAATAACCGTACCTAAACAATATCAGGCGACGCACGCCGGCACGCACGACGCGACTGGTCTTCGTCTCTGATCGGCAACTTATGAGCTGTACTCGCCCACGTGTGAACTGTACTTACTACTTATTACTTACTACATAACTGTCTATTTTTTTAACTCGCTACTGTACTTGTCGATGTGTAAATCGGGCATAAGACCTGTAATTTCACTACGTACCTTAAAACATTTATTTTTTTAATGTAATATGACATATCCTTGAGCATATCCTTTCCACGTCCTGCAGTGTTCCATTAACGTTCAAAGTATTATAATTATATTTTTCTCCTGTCAATGGTATACTTCTAGACTACTGTTTTCACATGTCATCTGTCATGATTGTTAAAATAGCCTCTACTTATAATGCTAATGGTACAAAATAAGTGACAGTAGTTAAAAAAATTGTTCAGCGGATATCACTTATCCTGCTTCTGTATAGATACCGGTTCTATGCAGGGATTATTATTGAAAATTATAAGTAGGTGGGAGTTTAATTATTAGCTTGGCTTATTTACCAATAGTCCGTGTGGTGAAGGAATAATAGTCAACATAGCTAAACAACCTGAAGGAATAAGAAAACTCAATGTTTTAAGGATTGTATATCCATCCAGTAGACACAACACTAAATCAATGTGAATGTGTCAACATTATTTTGATAATTTATAACAAACCTACGTTTTATAGATACCTAAAAGATTTGCAATTTAATCATTATAACAGTCCATTAATGTCCCACTGCAGGGACGGGCCTCATCCCGGGACGGAAGGATACTTGGCCTACTAATACCACGCCGGCCACCGGATTGGTACAGGGGTTAATTTAAAATTTTCCTTTTTTTTTTACTTTCTAAAGATAATATTTACGGTTAGTCCCTTAGTCGGTTTTTACGACACCTTTGGGATGAGATAGGGAGTTGACATATTGTATTCTTACTCCGTCACCACACAGACTGTAATTTAATACAACAATTCTATTCTGAACAGTAAATTCATTACAAATGCTACATTGAAAGTTTTACTGCTAGACTTCCTAGATGGCGGCGGTACTCTTGTTTGAGTGAAGTATGAGAGTTAACGGTTCTTTGATTCTATGCAAAGAAATAGATAGATTTGGAGACAAGGGCTCGAATAGCATATGGGTCAAACGTGTTTACTGAGAGGACGCCCTTTCGAATCTTGTCTGGAACTTAAATATTATAACTTTTTTCAAGTAATTGTAAATAGCTATAATATAAATAATATAGCTATTTACCTCTAATCCTCACACATTCGCACATCGCCACCTAGTCCCAAACTAAGCAAAGCTTGTACTATGGGTATTACACAACGGATAAACATACTACATTACATTTATGTATATGGGTATATATATATATATATATATCTATACTTATAATAAAACTGTAGAGAGATCAATTCTGTACATTGAATATATGTTAAAAATTAATATTGGAGGATGAATGGTGATCGATACTAATGCCAAAAATGCAATCAATAAATTTTTTGTCTGTCTGTCTGTCTGTCTGTCTGTCTGTCTGTCTGTCTGTATGTGCACGCATGGGTCAAAAACTACTGAAGGCATTTTAACCAAACTTGGTACGATTGTAGTCCATACTCCCGGGCAGGTTATAGGCTGTATAACATAACGCTAAGACACATAGGAGCTGAGCAGTGGCAAAAAATTTGAAGCAAGTCGGTTGAAAAATAGCGCGTTCGAGCTCTTATCATCGCATACGTTGATCATACGCCAAAAATATGTATTACAAAAATAATGGTCTTCAAACGATGAACAAAAAAGTCCTGAATAGTATATATCTATCTTTTATATATTAGCCACAATAACGTGTTTAATCGTTAGGGTTTTCTTCAAAGTGTATTAAATACATAAATATATTGTAATTTGCATAGACATATCTTTTTCAAACTCCCATATTTCAAAAGTACACTTTAATACCTTATTCATAAAAAAAAAAATTATAGAAATCGGTTTATAAACACACAAGATTTAGATGAAAGAAAATTTCCAAATGTCGCCGCGCCAGTATGAGTACGGCAGTACGGTTGATTTTTGTTTAACGTCCGAAACGGCCAACCCGTGCATCTATATAATTTCATTCACATTGACTCTTAATGCGAACGGACGTGGTTCTTATTGACTCTTCTCGGAATAAGCGAGCTTTAGATATTAAAATACATAGATACGTAGTTTTTAGGTATTAAGTTTAAAGTAGGTATCTATCTTCTATACTATAATAAAACAATCGGAATCGGATAAGTAATACTCGAGATATCGCTAGATCTCTTTATTAGAACAGTCCAATACAAATCAGGGGTCATGAAAAATGGATTTGGTTCAATGTTGAATGAATTTAAATTTCGTTTCTTTTGTTCACGAGATGGCGTTACCAGTAGTAATCATAAAATAAATGAGTTTTTAAATAATATATAACTATTTCTTTCTTTCTTTCTTTCTTTCTATTTTATTATTAAGTGCTATTAATAAGTTATTCCTTTTAAATGTTAATAAAATTAACCATGAATCGTATTTGTAATATCAATTATTATAAGTCTTCACATTAGCCTTTAAAAATATCAATTTAACGGACACAAAGAACATCCAGACTAAGGACAATAGTTTGTGTATCACAATTGTCCTCCATGGGTATCGAACCCGCGACCTCATGCACGCCAGCCATGTAATGCGACCGCCGCGCCACCGAGGCAGGTAATTCTGCCGCACCATAACGTGGCGTGCAAATGTATTCATTCATAATTAATTAGCGATTATCCGTGTGGTGACGGAGCAAGAATACAATATGTCACCTCCCCATCTCATCCCATGGGTGGCGTAAAACCGACTAAGGGACTATCGGTGAATATTATCTTTACGAAATAAAAATGAAGGAAAACTTGAAATTAAACCCTATACCAATCCGACTGGCCAACGTGGTATTAGTAGGCCAAGTATTCCTCCATCACGGGAGGAGGCGCGTCCTTGCAGTGGGACATTAATGGGCTGTTATAATGAAAAAAGCGATGTCATTTATTTTAACTTACAAATTTGACAACAGATGGCATTGTGCCTGTGACGTCATTTTCAGTATCGCGGTATTAAGATTTTACTTGAAAGAATGACGCTCGCTCATGTCTTTCAGTATAAGTTTAGACACAGTCTTCATAGATCTGTCTTTGTTAATTTTACAATTCGTGTGTAGGTATATCTGTTTGTTATAAGGTTTAGAAAACGATTTTTCAGTATTAAATCGAATTGCGAAGTAAGTAACATCCGCCACGCGAACGAAGTCGCGGGCACAGCAGCTAGTATATAAATAAACTGACGGATTAACAATCTCCTACTAACGTAACATATCACAATCCTATAAAAACTATACAACCTACAATTATTCAACAGAATTAACAACCATATACGACAACAAACAACTTATTTCAAACTATTTCTTTTAAAATCGCGTAAACAACTGCCAATTGACTAGAGACATACATAGGAATAATTTTAACAGGAATACAGAACCTTATTGGGATACAAAACGTATTCACATAAGCTACGTACTCATAATAAAGAAGCCTATAACATGCTGCATAAAGACAAAAAAGGTAAAATCATGATCCTATACCTTAATCGTGAGGAGGCCTAAAATGGCGCTACAACTTAATTATAGGCCTAGAGCGGGTATTGTTCTGCTGCATTAGGTTTTGTACTACTATTATACGTTGTATGTTTAGCTGAATGGCACGATTTATTTATTTACTTGGTGCACTTGTCTCTGTTAAAGTTTGTGTTGGTTTTACTTTTAAAGTATTATTAAGTTACAGTTTTTATTTCCTTAACCATGTTTAGTTATTTATTTAGTAGTAAAATGTGTACTTAATATTAGAAGAGCAGGGACTCTGAACAGCCTATGTGATGCCTGTAGAAAGTGAAGTAATGTAAATGGATTAAGTTGAAATACTAAAAACACATTTTATTTATTTATTTTAAAGTAACAAAAATGTTATAGTAAATTACAAAGAATTGAAACAAACAAACATGTAACAATTCTTGTTTAGATCTATTAGAAAAATGTATTTTACATCTAATATTATTATTGAGTGACTGGTGTTAAGACGCCAATGAGACTTGTTAAGTGTGACTTAACGACTGCTGTCAGTAGGATAGCAATTAGGACTTCGGTCATTTTACGTAAAGTCTAGAATACTACTCTGTTAAAATAAAAAATCATGAAATATAAGCAAACAACTCAACTGCTTAAACTTAATAAGGTAATAACTAAGATTGCAAATTTAGGTAAAAATCGTTTTCACTCGCAAAGTTAATATAAACGGATTTTTCAAGAACCATCTCCACAACTACCTTGTTTCGTCGCTCAATCGGGTAAAAATTACAAGTAGTGCAATTTAATCCAATGATTACAAAGACGACCTCGGTGACGCGACGGTAGCGCAAGCGGCTGCCGTGCAAGAGGTTGTGGGTTCGATCCCCACGCAGGACAATAATTTGTGAGATCCACAAATTATTGTCCTGGTCTGGGTGTTCTTTGTGTCCGTTAATTGATGTTTGTAAAAAGGTCCCCGCGACACAGGGCATGATCCTTAGTGCGGGATTTGTCTTTTATAAAAAAAAAACATAGAACTTCTAGCCTCTTCACAATCCCTTTTAGGTAGTTCACTTTAGCGGAATCACCTTTTCCAATCGCAAGATAACCGTAGTAGTAGTAGTTAGTATCAGTCAATTTCACAGCAACGAACGAAGAAAATCTAAACGTTTTTCTCCTATTATAGCATTATGAACACTCTACGCTCACCCACTAAGATTAACAACCGTCTTAAAAAGGAATTTAATAAATTTAAACTTACAAAACAATCTTACATATAAAAGCAGTAAAAACTCAAGTAAAGTATGTTACAATGTTATTGCAGTATCAAATCACATTAATAAAACAGCAAAATGTCTTCAATTTTACAAGAAAATGTATAATGTATGAAATGTAACTACTTTTAGGATTGTTAATAAAAAAATACGTTTACAACCTCTTTGTATTGTTACAATGTATTTTTGAACAAACTGCCTTGTTTTATGATATGGTATTTATACGGCATTCATGTTATTACTTGCGTTTGAGCGTGAACTTTATTTAAGCTTTTTATAATAACACATTATTTTTCAGTTTGTATAAATTGAAATTTCAATTATTATATAACTGAGGTTATGTTTATGTTTCCCTACGAGATCAGAAATATGGACATATGCAAATATCAACTTAGAGTAAAAAGCAATGTAGAACCTAGAAAATGTTCTAAAGATGGATTGAATGCACTCTGTTTCTCTTAAACTGTTGATTGAAAAAATCCTTAAAGCACAAGGCATAATCGTTAATTTATTAAAGAAAGAAATTGATTTGGTTTTAGAAAGTTCCTAGCAAATAAAAAGGCTAAATAAATATCATACATTTATATCCAATTCTTAGCTTGTCTTATTATAAGTAAAAGTGCGATAAAAAAACTTGTGGCGCCGTTTTAGTGGCTTACTACATCAATGGACAATTTTACCCCGGGCAACACCGTTCAGGTCGAAACACGCAAAAATATTATTTTTAATGTTGCCATCCGTTTTATCATAGCCAGAAGCTATAGGCAGGTCTTGTAGGTACAGTCATATACAAAAATTGATTAACACATCTAATATTGCAAGGTCGCTTTTTTTGTTCAGCGATACATGGAAAATTGGTGTTTAGTATTTATTAGACATTCTAATGATTAGAACAGTTTCTCACGATACTAACTTATGGAAGCTTTTAGCATTGAGATGTTTTGTAATATATTATGCGCTAATCAAATTTTGTAGTTGACTGTACCACCAACTTAATACTTGCTTATTACTAGTTTTATCTCCCATTTCTTTCACTCACATGACTATTATAATAATGCTATCCTTCTTTTTTGGTATTTATCCGTAAGTTTTGATTATAACTGGTATTGGGTTGAATAGTACTATTATCTTAAAATTGCTAGGTCTGTTTAATTTCCATAACACAGTGCAGTCTTATTCAATTATAAGTATTATTATTCTACTAGCTGACCCGTGCCCACTTGGTTGGGCGGCGAAAAAAACGTTATTAAACGTCCCTTTCTTAAACATATTTTATTACTGCTCCACTCCTATTAGTCATAGCGTGATATTATGTAGCCTATGACATTCCCCGATAATGGACTATTCAACACAGATGGAATTTTAAAAAATGGATTCAGTAGATCCTCACAAACTTTACCTCTTTATAATATTAGTATAGATTAGCTGTTAAAAGACTCATAATAGTTAGTTTATAAAAGATACATATTAACGCATACTAAGAGTCAGTGACGAAAACTAAGAGGAAGGTGTCGTTGATGAAATTGTAAGTACCATAAAATCAAAATGGCCACTTTGTACGACCTACAATACGACTTGTGTCAGAAACTGTACACCGTACACTTGGAGACAAATTTTGTAACACTGTCATACATAAATTTTATGCCATGCAAGGTATGTAAAAATACTTGTAAGTCTTGATTATAAATAAAGATAATATAAAAAAAATATATAAAATATAATAGTTACACATTCACACATAAATTTACACCTTGTTCCCAGGGGTATAGTCAGAGACCACTAAGCTCCATTTAATACAATCCTTAGAAACCTGCTAAGCTGCATCTAAATTCGTACATATTAATGCCTGTCAGTTGAAGGTTGTCTTCTTTATCGTTAGCCACCAGCAAGAATGTCTAGTTCTACATAAACTATATTTTTAGTACAATTTGTCACCACCCCATCTCATCCCATGGTTGTCGTAAAAACTGACTAAGGGAATATCTGTAAATTTTATCTTAACGAAATAAAAAGAAGGAAATCTTGAAATTAAACCCTATACCAATCCGTCTGGCCAGCATGGTATTAGAAGGCCAAGTATCCCTACGTCACGGGAGGAGGCCCACCCCTGCAGTGGGACATTAATGGGCTGTTATGATGATATCCTGTAATTATAATAAATCTTATTAATTGTTTATTTAAACATTGTTGTAATGAAAATGGTAGTGTAATAAATTATAGAGAATGATAATTTAGCTGTCAAACATATCAACAGTACTGTAATGTCACTAGCCGTTTATCAAGCGAAACTGACAGGGTTCCTTACCGCAATTACTATGTATGAATATATAATAATTATTTATGCTTACGCCATCTTGCTTGACTAAGGAGCTTTGTAAAGTTTAAGTAAGAAACATGCTTGTTATCTGCTGATCTATGTTTTATAATGATTTATGAGATATGTTAGTTATTGCAAAGTTTCAACTAAAACTGTCTAGCAGTTTTTAGAGTTACGAGTTAAGAGTAAAAAAACAACAAGCATCCGTGGCATATTCCTAGAAAATATTACATTAGTAGAATGGTTTTTCTCACACATTGACACAACGCCATCTAGTCCCAAAATAAGCTAAGCTTTTAATACGGGTGCCAGACAACGGATTAAATACTTTTTTTATAAATACCTACCGATTATACATAGAGAACTTTAAACTTCATGAATACAAAGATTTACATTAAGCGGAATATGAAGGAACTCCAACAAAAGAAACACTGCACATGCAATATTCTAAATGCTTAAAAATATTATAAATGAAATGTCTTCCTTTAATCATAGGAGAACACATAATTTCAAAATGTTACATAATATGTATATAAGAATGTACACGAAGGAAAGCAGAGACAGAGAAAGATCACAATACATTGCATTCAGTTGTCTCTGTCTACCCCATGTTAACAAGGCGTGAGGTTATGTATGTACGTTATACTCGGTCACTACTAAAGTTAATTATCGAAAAACAATTTAATAAAAACAAGCACGGTGTACATTATATTGTCCGGCAGTGTACACATAAGTTCTTTCACCTATCCAGTTCTATAAAAGCAATAGAGGTGACATTTTTATACGTCCGCTTTGTGATTTACAACAAGTTTTTAGGGTTCAATTATAATGAAAATAAATATACTTTTGTCTGTCTTTGGGTTCTTCTTATTTTTGGTAAGGTTATTGTAACATTTCTTGTAGTAATATTTAGAAGACTTTATAGATGGAATAGGTAATTCATTTCAGAAGTCAAACACACAGAAAGACTGCAATAAATAAATTAATATTCACGGACATCTCTACACAACGCCATCTGTTCCCGTAGTAAGCTAGGCTTAAACTGCTTGTGTTATGGGAATAAAACAGAAGATTAACAAGAGATTACAGAAGCGTTGCTTCCAATTTTATCTGCACAGGAACTTAAATTAGCCACGAACACAGAAAATAATAAAGTATCAAAACCTACAAAATAATTATACAGTAACTTTCACATATTAGCTAGTATCAAGAATTGTAATAGAGAAAGTATATCGATCTCGTTTACTTTACTTAGTATAATTGTGTTTCCCAGTGATACAGGAAATTATTTACAAAGTCGTTAAGTAGAGGAAAATGGATGATTACTTATGTAATATTTATCTAAGCCGTAATAATGGAAACTATCATTAGGTTGGCATATCAATGTCTGAGGCAACACAGCTTAAGGTCAAAGGAAAATAAATAAATTATTGTCTAGTCTCTATAATTATTCCCTTAGTGAAGTTTTAAAACGTTTTTATTATATTGTTATATGTATATTTCCTTCTAGACCGCACAAGGTGGCAATATTTGGAGGAGGCCTATGTCCAGCAGTGGACGTCAATTGGCTGGTATGATGATGATGATATTTGGTTCTTCGTAAAGCTTGATAACTAATTTAAAAAATAATGAAAAGACTTGAGACTGAGTTTCCTATGATCCGCGATACACGATTCTATAACTAAAGTAAGAGTTGTCTTTTTAAAATGAAATAATAAACATTATTTAATTACTTATTTCACTATATTATTGGCAAGAAATGAGCAAACGATGCAAAAATTATGGAAACAATTTCCAAAAAACTGTGCTACGAATTTAATTGAATTTTATTTAATTTTAGTTTAATTAATAAAATGGAAAGAGTTCTCAAACGTTACCGGCTTATTGGGTGAGTAGAACAATCGTGCTGTAGAATCTACAGTGAGATTGAAATATTTTATAAACCTTTGTTAAAAATGTGTGATATTCAAAGTTCTCTCTACGTGAATATTTTGACAAGTGATCACCGATAATCCATTTCTATTTAGGTCCTAAAATACGCAGAATACCAAGACCCATAGCCCTATCATCATAACAGCCTATTAATGTCCCACTGCAGGGACGGGTCTCCTTCCGTGACGGAGGGATACTTGGCCTACTAACACCACGCTGCTCAAACGGATTGGTAAAGGGTTTAATTTCAAGTTTTCCTTTTTTTATTACGTAAAGATAATATTTACCCTTAGTCGATTGTTACGACACCCATAGGATGAAATGGGGAAATGACATATTGTATTCTTACTCCGACACCACACGGATAACTCATAGTCCTATAATAGCAACTTTACCCCTCAACCTTAAAAACATGAATGTTAACACACTAATACTGGTTGCAGAAAATGTATTATTAAGCTAGCACATCAGTACCAAACTATACCTGTTTCATTAAAAACTAACTTGTGTTTATTAAACTTACTATTAAAGTAGCTACTTAAATAGGCAGAAAAACATTTTTAAAATCAGAAAACAAAATAAGACTTAATCAACTCAAGGAAACGTTCGGAAAACACTCCATAGAAATGATATAAAGATAAACGTCAAAGTAAAATCCAGGAAGGTTTTGTAACGTAATAAGAAGTTTGAATAGCCTCTTCCCAATTACTAGGACATTCGGAATACCACGCACAATCACAATGGACCTCATTACTGTTTCATTTAACACTTTATTTTATATCTTAAGAAGAACTGAATACAATGGTGGTAGCTTTATGAGTAGGTATACCAATGTGTCTAAGAGTTTCATTTCAATTGTTTGGTTTATCTTTAAATAGAAATCAATCTTTTCTTGTCTATTTCCTGTCTATGTCATCCGTTCTCGTCATGTGTCGTAAAAAAATATATATTTTATATTTGCATATAAATGAACAACGAATTACGGAAAAAGAAAAGTTATTCGAATCGCGCAAACATTCGTCAGCTTCTTCATAACAAAGCTTTAGCTTTGGTTTCCTTAGTTAGTAGCATAGCATAGTATGCTGATTCTATGTACTATGTTCTACTACGTTCCTACTATGAATTTTCCTACTATGTTCAATTCCTTCCTGATCTTCCTATTTACTATTCTTCCAAATTCTCTATTTCTACAGCGCGGCAGAAATGTGTTTTGCACATGTCTAGTGTTACTACCGCGCTTTTGGCTCCGAATGTTTGGGCATAACTCGAAAATTCCGACAAAGAAAGACTGTTGTACTGTTCCTATGTAGCAAGCGCAAACAATGATTTTGGATGAGAATCGAACCAGCAATCTCACATACCAAAACCAGCAGTAAAATAATAACATTATCGTAAATACATTTTAGAGTTTGGGCGTTCCGTCGTCTTAAAGACAGAGCAACATAAGCCCTTATCAACGATCATTATCAAGCACCGCCTACAGCTACTGCACTAGATACAAATGTGTATGGTTAACTAACATCTAAGTTAACCTTTAATAGTCCAAGATCATGGTTTACCGTAACAAAATGAACCATTTCCCTTATACTAACCATTATACTAAATGACTTATAGATAAGGTATTTTACGCTGTTTTGCATGCAATGGCTTCATTATTGATGAGTACTGTGTTATAGAATTTGTAACTAGATTCTTGTTAAAGTTATCATGGCTTATATTGCGCTTATTAGATGTTGTGATTCGATTCTAAATATTGGTGCAAGGTCTTCTCAGCAAGCGACTGTCTAGGTAGTTACCCTTAAGTAGGTTATGGAACGTCAGTGCATAGGTGATTGACTTATTTTGTTCAGGGTATGTAGACTGTTTAGTAGTAGTATAATATGTAGGTACACCAAGGAGCGTTAAAAAAAGCAATAGAAAACATTAATAAACGAACTTTCGGGATATTTACCATGATTAGGGTTATTGCTGTTACGCCATGCTCCCCCCAAGCGCCATGATCACGGACTCCGTGATCATGGCACTTGTAACAGCGTCGAAATATCGGATACTCAAAAACCCTAAACATGGTAAATGTCCCCAAAAGTTCGATTATTAATAGTAAATGTGACCATGACAGTTTAAATAATTATGATAGAAAACATATACATTAAGAGCTAATGAAGTACAGTCAACAACATAATAGATTGCAGCTGTTAAATCCGCAATAATGTCCACAATGAGAATTTTAATTAATTTTAGCAATTAATTTATTATTTTTATTGAAGCAGCTAAAGCGCCAAAAGTAACTCAGAAGGCACTTCAAAATTACTTAAGCTATCATAGTATCTACTTAGGTGTTCAAAATTATATCAACATTTTGGAAAAACGTAATTTATTGATTGTTAATTGAAAAGGTTACATATTTTCATTATCATACATTCATACTTCGAAGTCCAAAATTAGTCAAATCCCCTCCTTGGTCTCCCAGCATTAAGATTAGTAAGTAAAACTTTTACTTTAGCAGCAGAGCAAAGCCGTAAGCGAAACTTACCACTGATAAAACATAAAACGTATATTTATACATATTTATGTACACTAAACCATCTTAAACCATCTTTATACATCTTCTATATATATAAAAGGAGAAACTGACTGACTGACATATCAACGCACAGCCTAAACGGCTAAACGTAGGCACTTGAAATTTAGAAGGCACATAGCTTAGGCATCGTAGAGGTGCACTAAGAAAGAATTCCCGAAATTCCTACGGGAACGGGAATAAGGGGGAAAATCCATTTGTATGTAAAATCTAAATTACTTAAGTTAGACGCTTGAAATTTGGCATGCAGGTACCTTAATATATTTAAAGCTAAGTTGCAGTAGGATATTGCAAAATTCCCTCGGGAACGGGAGTTAGCGAAAAAAACATTTGTATGAAAAAATCTTTACTGCTTAAGTTAGACGCTTGAAATTAGGCATGCAGGTACCTTAGTAAATTTAAAGAGTAGTTGCAACAGGACATTGCAAAATTCCCTCGGGAACGGGAGTAAGTGGGAAAAAACTTTTGAATGAAAAATCTTACCCTGAAATTAAACATGCAGGTATCTTAGTAAATTTAGAGCTTAGTTGCAACAGGATATTGCAAAATTCCTTCGGGAACAAGATTTAGTAGGAAAAAACATTTGTGTGAAAAAATCTAAACCACTTAAGTTAGACGCTTGAAATTAGGCATGCAGGTACCTTGGTAAATTTAAAGCGTAGTTGGAACAGGAACGGGAGTTAGCGAAAAAAAAACATTTGTATGAAGAAATCTAAACTGGTTAAGTTAAGCGCTTAAAATTTTGGTATTACCTGCATGCCAGTGAGTGCAAAGTAAAAGAAACCTTTGAGAACGGGAATCGAATTAGAGGCTTAAAATTTATAGCTCGCGGTACGCGGCGTTGATGGTCATGTCAAATATTGAATTTTACAGGCGCACTTTTCACGATGGTTAAAATCTTTAGTAGGCAGTTTTCTGTTGAATTTTCCAGGCGGACGTTTCACGGCCCTTGAATCTAATATTCTAATATATATTACTAGCTATTACCCGCGTCTTTGCCCGCGAAGGCTTATGACTATTTGATACATTACATCTCGGTAAACAAAATTGAGGGACATACTGCATTCTGCGTATACTTACCTATAAAAATATTGCCAATTGCAAGGAGTGCCTAGATGTAAACCGGCTACTCAAATCCTTTGCACATAACTTTTACTAAAGGTAAAAAGAAAGAAAAGCTAAGTAAATAGCAAGCGCTTAAACTAATAAAGTGAGAATTCTACTGATCTAAAAATGTATCTCCCTTTACTCCTCCTGAGAAAGTGATGGCCTGAAAGATTTTACATAATATGGTGCCATTACACAATCGAGGCGGGTCCAAGTTATACATCAGTAGAACAGGCAGAGCTCTAATCTAACCAAAATGGCTCTATTCTTTAAAATAATACCTATAAGTCATAATAGTCTTTTAAAATTCTGCCATCATAATGTATGCCATTTAAAGTTCTGCAAAACGGTAATTAATTGTGCTAAACAATGTTTGTGCCTTTTAAATATCTAAACAAGTTTATGCCAAATCATAACAGCCCATTTATGTCCCACTGCACGGACGGGCCTCCTCCCGTGACGGAGGTATACTTGGCCTACTAATACCACGCTGGCCAGACGGATTTGTATAGGGTTTAATTTCAAGTTTTCCTTCTTTCTATGTAAAGGTAATATTTACGACACCCATGGGATGAGTGAGATAGGGTGGTGACATATTGTATTCTTACTTCGTCACAACACGAATAATTTTCCCCTTTTTATGTCAAATGTGTTCTGCGAAATAAAATTTCGCTCCGTGGGGGGAACCCGCACTAAGGAGCTATCTTGGTCCAGTGAGTAAAAAAATATTAATGAAAAAATAATAGTGCAAGTTCAAGCTGGGATGTGGACCGACCGATGTGTCAATAGATATTCACGGTGATGACATCTGATGACGGTACTACATTGTTGACTCCTTAAATTCTCTTAAACGACCAGGAAAACCCTTCCACAAGTTTTGTATTAAGGTTGCTGTGCCTGTCCAACTGACGTGTAACTGGACCCGCCTCGATTGTGTAATGGCACCAGATTATGTAAAATCTTTCAGGCCATCTCTTTCTCCTGAGGGGCAAAGGGAGAGACATTTTTAGAACCTAGAAGCTCCTCAAGACCGGTAGGCATTAAGGGAATTCTTACTTTATCAGTTCAAGCGCTTGCAATTTCCTTTGCTTTTCTTTTAACTTTAGTAAAAGTTATGGGCAAAGGATTTAAGTAGCCGGTTTACATCTAGACACTTCTTGCAATTGGTAATATTTTTATAGGTATGCGCACAATGCAGTATGTCCTATAATATTATTTACCGAGACGTAATGCATTAAATAGTCATAAGCCTTTGCGGGCGAAGCCGCGGGCAATAGCTAGTATTATATAAAATTCTGCTGTACGTGTGTATGTCATTGAACTGCTCCTAAACGGCTTAACCGATTTAAATGAATTTTTCTGTATGCGTTTCAGTGGCGCCCTGGATGGTTTAGATTCACAAATCAGCCCGGCAGATGGCGTTGAATATCATATGCAGGAAACGTCTGTCATGATCGCTAGTTTATTTAAAGATGTATAATAAAATAAATAGAGTTGTTATAATCTCCACGACTTTCATGTTCTCTTCTGCATAATGAGATAAAAAATGGATTCCTGTTATTTTATGTTGCTACATATTTATCTGGTTTTTACCATATTTTTACTGTATTTTTAGACCCTGTACTAAGTTATTAATAATAAATAAATAGTTTGACAACCTCTGTAGCGTAGTGGTTATATAATATGACTGCTACGCAGAGGTCTCGGGTTCGATTCCCACTCAATTCAAATCTTTGTGTGCATGAACATGATTGCTTGCATTGGTCTGGGTGTTTTCTATGTATACTATGTATGTATTTACAAAAAAAAATTAAAAAAAGTATTTAAGTATCCGTTGTCTAGTACCCATAGTACAAGCTTTGCTTTGTTTGAGACTATATGGCGTTGTGTGAATGTGTAAAAAAAATTGAGAGCCCCGCTAGGACGTATACATTTCTTGCACCCTACGAAGAGACTAAAAATCTATGATACAATAAAGTTACTAAAGCCCGATTTACACATCGACAAGTACAGTAGCGAGTTAAGTAGTAAGTTGCTGATTAAGTTGATTTAAATATATCTCCATCCTATTTTTTGGCAAGTTAAGTTGGCGAGACGCGAGAGAGGGGGCTACTTCGTACTTAACTCGCCAAAAAATAGGATGGAGATCTATTTAAATCAACTTAATCTTAAAATACTACTTAACTCGCCACTGTACTTGTCGATGTGTAAATCGGGCATAATGTATAAGTCTCTCCATTTTGTACACACTGCAAGACATCATTCTAAAATGTTTTTTCTTACAGGGAAATAAGGTCCACGAGACTGTTTAGGTCGATGTGTTAAAAACTAACCAATTCCATATCATTTATTTACGTTTCTCCCTGTCTCTATCAGAACACAAAGCAAAATTTAAATACGGATAAAAATTATTGTTCAAATCCTGATATAAACCATTCGTATCGTGATACAAATCATCTGTATCCTGATTCAATAACGCATTTATTATTTCTCACAACCAATCAAATCAGGATACGGATATAAATATTCAGCATATACATTTGCATACAAAACATATCAGTTACTTCTAACGAGGCTGATAAGGACAGTTATAAAGCACTAATTAAGTACTGCAGATAGTGCAGCAATAAAACAGTGCTTGTGTAAACATATTACGGTCAATCAATCTTTGAATCAGTTTATAACTCTTAGATACGGACATCTTCGTAGAGAACTATGAAAGTATTGTATTTCTTGGGAGGATCACTTCCTGACGTAGAATTGATGATCTCTGGCTTACTGGTCATGATTAATATGCGATAATATTAAAGGTAGCGGGTTCAATTTATCTCGTCTCAATTATTTTTGTGCGTGATTCTGATGATTTGGTATGTGGCCACTACTACTCTTAGAACAAGTTCTGCTTAGGTTGGAACTAGATGACGTTTTTATGTTTAAAGTGCTAAAAAAAGATTTAAAGCTTCCTTATGTTTAATGGTTATAGCTGAAACGGTAATACTTGGTCAGATAATGGTTTCATTAATATAGCAAAACAGACCAAGATAAAACTAAAATTGACCGGTTCTTCCTCGTGGTCAAGCCCCCTACGCTACTAAAGGCCTACGCAGACCGGGACGGCATGGCAAGGGATTTAAATTTTTACTGTTATGTACTGTTACAGAAATACGACATAAATTGCTATGCTTTAAAATGATGCCGTGGCATTGAAAGGGATTTTATCGCACGGCATTTTTCATTTTAAAGCATAGCAAATTATGTCGTATTTCTGTAACAGTACGGTTGAATGTCCATTAGTAAAAATTAAAATCCCTTGCCATGCCGTCCCGGCCTGCGTAGGCCTTAAAATCTCGAGAATGTCATTAAAAAATTCAATATTGGCAAAAATAAAAGTAATAATAGTATTTATATGACGTTTTGTGATTTCTATTTATCCTCAATAAAACAAGGCGTGAACTTATGCATGTAACGAATTGTATTACTTCAAAGGAAACTCATTTGAAAAACATACTTTAATATGAAATCTCAAAAGACAACCCGCTCTACTAATTATTTATATTCAAGGGACACAAAAACAGCCATATTTATAAGATTTGAATCTCCGTGTGGTGAGGGAGTAAGAATACAATATGTCACCACCCCATCGCTTCCTATCCGTGAATATTATCTTTACGAAATAAAAAAAAGGAAAACTCGAAACTAAACCCTATACCAATCCGTCTCTCCAGCGTGGTATTAGTAGGCCAAGTATTCCTTCGTCATGGGAGGAGGCCCGTCCCTGCAGTGGGACATTAATGGGCTGTTATTATGATGATTCGAACCCTCAAACTTGTTCACAGCAGCGGCTACTCTAAACCATTTATTACACCTACTATTCCTTATTTAAAGCTTATCAATACCAGAGCGAGGTATATCTAAGCAATATTTCCTCAGTTATCTAATATAACCCGTTACCAACAATAGCGCACTTCACCCCAGATTCAGTCGATATCGTTTCACAAATCATGGCGGATCGTTTTCGTGGGAAACGAGTCGAGAATTTGATCTCTCTGTATTGATTATCTTAGCATTGTTACCATCTTGATTTCTTACTCACGAATATTGCAGATCAAATCGATTGAGTCTGTTGGCTTTTGAAGTATAATTGGGATTAGGTTTTGTAACCTGAACTTATATATTCAAGAGCCAACCTTCTTGCATATACAAATAATAAACCAAGTAATAAAAATGCTCTAGTCTATACTTAAGCCAAAATGTTTAATAACAAAATGTTTAATAACAAGCCTATTTTAGCAACCATTGACAGGCAAAATAATTAGGGTTGTTCATTGTTATAAAAAAAATAGAATTTTTCTAATTTACTTTTCTAGGCAAATACGAAACCCCATCACATGCGCCGTAGTTACTTCATGTCGTCTTAATAGCAGATAATGCCAAATTGTGTCATAAAATACGAAAATACTAACTACCCATTTTTAATTATAAATATTTTGGAATGGTGTGATAACCCTACATGTCATTGACATATGGTTTGTTTGCAAGGATTTCACATCGAATTTGGCTTTAGTATAAGTTCGAATTTCGTTCTTTCTTGATAAAAGGAGACGGTTTTTTTTGTTCGGCGAATAGGCCCAGTCACAAATTGCGAGTTTAGGAATGAAATGCATACAGTTTATTCCTTATAATCTCTAGATAGACAGTCTGCATACATCAAAACTCCCTCAAGAGGGAATACTCTGAAATAGGACAATCAAAACATGACTCTAGTGACAACCTCAAATCTCACAACAGCGATTGTCTAATGAATATACATTAATAAGGCAACCAAGACCTCTCGAAATAACGCAGTTTTTGCTGGCTATTGCTTGTAGATCTAAAATAATAAGGTAGCTAAAGAGAAACAATACATTATATATATGACACAAGAAATATTTATTACTGTTCACAATTATAATTAACACAGTCATCTCTTAAAGCAGTATTTCATCTTAAATAGACGCAGGTGGCTCAAGCTCACCTAAAAGCAGAGCCCAAGATAAAAACCACACTTTACACATCACAATGCACAGCAGCTAACAGTGACTGTGCCTGTGCTCAATAAGCAATAACAACAGTATCCAGCAAGAGCAGCTTTAGTGTGTATTATGCACTCTATCTAAAGATGCCATTTTTATAAAATATAAAAGTACAAATAAATCATGCATTTATCTAATAAAATCTGACTTGACTTGACTTCTTCGTGAATGGCCTCATGTGAAACGTCACATATTTTGCCAGTGTCTTGTCGAGGGGCTCGTAATGTCATTAATCAAGAAGTGTCATGATCCATGCTAATAACCAAATAAATGGTAAACCAAAACAAATCAGAAACAATTGTTCAGGATGATTATTTTAAACAGAATAACATAATTAAATACACGAAAATAAATAAATAAGATAACTAAATACAAAATTATTAAGCTAAAAAAAAAAAACAAACTTACATAACTATCTACAATTTAATTTTATTAAACGCTATATATTTACATAAACATAAAGCAATATTAGGACTAAATATACGGGAAAGGAGACATTTTAAGGAAACAGGACGAGGGATATCAGAAGGGAGAAAGTCGAAGAGGGAAAATCTATAAACAGGGCAATTGAAAAAGATGTGATCTGCAGACCCTATGTCTAGACCACATTCACACAATGAATTATCCCTAATCCTAAGTTTGGCCAGGTGGACAGGAGTGCATGAATGACCCAACCGGAGACGACAAATAGTGGACGTAGTTAATTTATTCGCATGTCGAAACTTAAAAAACCAAGGAACTGATGGTAACTCCGGTTGGACCTCACCATAGAATCTGCCTTTTGTATGTTTTGAAGAAGCCCAATACTGAGCCCAAGACTTTTGAAGGATGGTTTTAGGAAGGAGGCATAAATCATGGGAATAAATTTTGAAAAGTTCAAGGGATCCAATTTGGGACGCAGATTTAGCACAGGAATCAACAGTCTCATTGCCAGGAATACCAACATGACTAGGGATCCATGCTATAGCCACGAGAATATTGGAAGAATGACAATCATATAAGGATTCTCTAATTTTAAGGATTACAGGTTTGGAAGAGGAATGAAATGGGTTGGATAAGATGGCCTGGAGACAACTTTTAGAATCCGAAAAGATAATTGAGTTATTGAGACCATGGGATTTTATGTACAATATAGCTTCGAGAATAGCTAAAGCTTCCCCAGTAAAAACTGAGGAAAGAGGAGGGCATTTATAGCTTAAAAAAATTCTGGTAAAAGGGATCCATACAGCTACACCGACATTACTATTTACAGATTGTTTTGATGCATCAGTATAAAATGTAAACCAATCTTTAAAATTATTATCTAAAATATTAGAGAATTCTGTATTAGGGGAGAGAGACGTTTTATCAACACCAAAATCTAAAATAATATTTGGCAGATAAATAAGCGCCTCATACGCAATACTAAATAGCGGATTTAAAGGGAATTGAACAATCGAATAAGGAATTTTGGAAAATTTAATATAACTAGTTAGGATAAAAGGGAGTTTGTCAGGGTTTGAATTTTGAAAAAGTTCTAATAGAATATTTAACTTAGGAATAAGAGGGTGACTAGAATTTTGAATAAGTTTAAAAATAAACCTGTCTGCAAGAAACTGTCTACGCAAATTTAAAGGGGGCTCTCCACTTTCAACCTGCATAGCATTAATTGGAGACGATTTCATTGCTCCTAAAATAATACGAAGGCACTTAGATTGAATTTTGGAAAGAGAATTTAGGCAAGATTTGTTACACAAGTTTAAAAGAAAAGAACCATAATCCAAGTGACTACGAATTATTGCATTATATAATAGTTTTTGAGAATAGGGATGAGAACCCCACCATACTCCTGACAAAGCTCGGAGAATGTTGAGGTTGCGTTCGGCTTTATTGGAAACATAATCAAAATGGAAAGAGCCAGAAAATTTATTGTCGAGAACGACGCCTAAAAATCTTGAGCTATTAGATTGGGGAATTAGATCCTCACCGATAAACAGATCAACAGGAGGAATCAATCTTTTTTTTGTAAAAACCATAGAAGAACTTTTAGATGAGGACACTGAGAGGCCATGATCTAACATCCAGGAATTAAGGTAACATAAGGCAGAATTTAGTTTATTTGACGCAATCTCAATAGAATCATCGATCACATAAAGGCAGATATCATCTGCGTACTGAATTATGGAACAGAAGCATTGTACGCTCTGCTCCAAGTCATATGTGTAAATATTGTACAGGAGAGGACTCAACACCGAACCTTGGGGTAACCCACACCAGACAGTTTTAGGCGGGAGAAGAATGTTTTTTACTACTACCGAACGTTCCATCAGAATGTTGCAGATGAAGCGGATAAGCTTGGGAGCAACACCAAGCTGACAAAGCTTATTTCTTAATATTGGAAGCTGGACATTGTCATAGGCACCTACCACATCAAGGAAAGCAGCCGTAAGATATTTTTTTTGTTTAAAGGCTGTTATAATGTCTACCGTTAGTAAGGACAAATTGTCCATTGTGCTGAGACCCTTTCTAAACCCGAACTGAGAATCCGCCAGAATTGATTTGTTTTCTACAAACCACTCTAAGCGGATTCTCAGCAAGTGTTCAGTAATTTTGCACAAGACTGAGGAAAGTGCAATCGGCCTGTAGCTATTGCCATCCGTAGGATCTTTACCAGGCTTAAGGATAGGGATAATTATTTGAGACTTCCATTGTAGTGGAACAATACCATAATCGAAAAAATAATTAATAAGGTTTAGAAACATTTGTTTTGTGCGAACGGAAGATTTAGTGATAAATGAGTAAGGGATGCCATCTATTCCAGGAGAAGAGTCCGACAAGTTACCTAGGACCAAAGACAATTCATCAAAGGAGAAGGAACGATCGAATGTATTAGTAGAGACGAGAAAAGAACTCGGAGAAGGTAGGAAATCATCTGAAGGAACAAAACTAGGTGCTAGTTTGTCCGAAAATACCTCCAGCCAAGATGAAGAGTCAATGGAAGGCACATCCGTACTATTCATTGCTCCTCTAAAGCGCCTAATTTGGTTCCAGATTATAGTAGATGGTGTTTTTGGAGATAGATTTTCACAAAACTTTTGCCAACCAAGTCTTTTCTTAGATAAAACTAATCTTTTGAAACGAGCAGAAGCATTTTGAAAGTTGAAAAAATTTTGATCGTTCATGCACGAATTATATAACAATTCAGCTTCTTTTCGAGCACGAACGGCTTCTGTACATTCAGAATCCCACCACGGGGGGGAAATCCTAAAAGACTTGGAAGGTTTCTTTTTAGGAATATGAAGCAAAGCAGATGAAAGAATAGCATCAACGAAAGAGTTATATGATTCTAAGGGATCAACATCGACGGGATCAAAAACAACAGTTTGTAAATTTGAATCAAGGGTAGCCGAATAAGAGGGCCAATCAGCAGAAGATAGTTTGTATTTTAGAGAGGGATTAGAGTTACAAAAGGGAATTACACTGGTAGTAAGGGTGCTCAAAATAGGGAAATGGTCACTACCAAAAGTTAGAGGTAAGATGCTCCATGAAAAAAGAGGGGTAAGCGATGGCGAACATAATGTAAGATCGACCGCACTTTTAGGATTCTGGGAAGGATATACCCTGCGAGTAGGAGCACCATTATTCATAACACACAGACCAACTTCGTAGAAGGAATCTAGAAGAGAAAGACCAAATAAGTCAGAGTTCGCGGAACCCCAAAGAGTATGATGGGCGTTAAAGTCACCCATCACAACCATTGGGGACGATACAGATGAAAGAAGCAACTGGATATCGGCTATAAGGGATGAATGAGGGCGAGAAATATACAAAGAAATAAAAGAGATATTTACAGTTCTCACGCCAACAATATTTATATTAGGAGGGTGAGAGGGAAAGGTTATAGGAAGATAAGAAAGAGCGCGCTTTAAGAGCAAAGCACAACCCGCATACCCGTCAGCCCTGTCATCCCGCAGGCAGAAGAAACCAGGCACCCGAAATCGGGAACCAGGTTTCAACCAAGTCTCCGAGATAGCAATGACTGAGGGATTAAATTGAGAAATAAGATCTAAAAGTTCATGCTTCTTGCGACGCATGCTTTGGCAATTCCATTGCAGGAGATGAGTTTGTTCCATTACTGGAAGAAAGAGAAACTAAATGTATAAGTTTAGATGCCACGTTGGACGGTAATGATTGAGAATTAGAAAGAATAAATTCGAGAAGAAGAGTGATCAGGGATTCCAACGTATTGGCACATTGGGGACCTGTTTCTGATTGCAAACTGTTATTAATTGCACAACCATTGTGCAGCTGAGATGGAGGTGTTGATACAATATTTTGAAGAGCAACCCTATCATAAGAGTTACCCAACGGAGCTCTGGATTTAGGTGGAAGGAATTTAGTGTTTCTGTAAGAAAAAGAGGAAGACGAGGACTGAGATGGAGTTAAAGGTGATAAAGATGATCGAGGTCTACTGACCTCTTGCGTGACCGCAGCGTACGACCTATCAACTCTCGGGAATTGTTGAGAAGCCTCAATATACGAAATATTGTTTTGTGACATTGACATTTTTATAGACTTTTGCCTAGCAAATTCTGGGCAGGAGTTTTTAGTGGCAAAGTGCCGACCAGAACAATGTAAGCACGTAGATTCTGTTTCTTCAATATCACATGTATCACCAAAGTGCTCCTTAGAACAACGAAAGCACCTGGGCTTTGAACGACATTGAGCCTTTGTGTGACCATATCTGCAACATGAGTGGCAAATAATGGTGGGGAAATAATACAATTCTACTGGTAACGCTGTGTAGTAGGAATATACTTTCGTAGGCAGCATTTGCCCACGAAAGGTGACAACAACTGTCTGTGTCGGGACCCAAGTAGTATTATTAGAACTGTCACAGACTTTTCTATTGAGACGTCGCGCCTTTAATATATTGCCACAACCTGTCGGTAAAACAAGTGACTGAACAAATTCAGTCATAGAGATGTCCGTAGGGACTTGTCTAATAAGACCCATTCGTGTAATGCTGAAAGTAGGAATAATTGCAGCGTATTTGTATGCAGCCAAAAGTGGAAGGGCTAAAAAATTGTTGGCCGCATCGGCAGTAGTAAATTGGACCGAAATTCTGTTTCTTCCAACCTTCCTAACGCCATCACGACAAATGTCAGTAACTTTATTAGATTTTAAAAACTGGCCAAACTTAATAGGTCTAATGGAAGAGCCTGCATCTTGATCAATTTTTGATACATGGATAATAAAGGGGCCGGCGTCAGATTGTGAGTAACTTAAAGCCCCCACAACCATCGCTGGATCCGTAAATTGAGTGTCGATAGAAGGAACATCATCAATAGATGATGACGGTTTTTTAGTAGGCACTTGAGAGCTAGGCTCAAGTCGACGTTTATTATTAGAAATAGAAACCTTACCGGGATCCGGAGGGTCTGGCGGTCGAGGAGGAATATCATCCTCCTCCATTTTAGTAAAACCACTTCCCACTATACTATAATTAACAAAAAAACTATACCTTAAATATGTATAATTATAAAATAAAATATATTAAAATAATCAAAGAAAAATGTCAAAAAATAAATCACACTCAATTTTTTTTTTTTGACAGATCAATCGCTTCTAGAACTTTCCACCCCGACATTCGAAACCCTTACTAATAAAATCTGAAACAATAACAACGTTGTCATGACAATGTCAAACTGATTGAAACTGTACTACAGAGTATCTGCTATTGGCTATTATTTACGTTTCGTTCTACGATTATTTTTAAAGTACGTTACTTGATAATTTGTATTAACCATTAAAATAAACCTAAGAACGTTCCAAAACAAGCATTTTTAGGTGTAATCCTTTTTTATTATTATTTCATTATTCCCTCATCGTTTAAGTATAATTGATGTTCGGTTAACTATATTAAGATAATAACTATTTTTGTGAGTAATATGAATAATAAACATTACTGTTTAGGGTGGTGCGAAAAAAAACCGTCTCCTTTATGCACTATGTATTTATTTATTTAAGAAGGAATAACTATCTTAACAATCCTTTTAGAATTTTCCTTCGTCGACTTTTACTAGACATTGCCGAGACGAGATTGACGTGCAACATTTTAAAATAAATATACTAAAAATATATGTTTACTTGCAGATGTACGGTCGGGGTATTTGCCGCTCGACCACCCTTAGGCGAGAATCGCTTGGCACGCGGCGCATGCGATACGTGGGCGTGCCACGTACGCATGCGCCACGTACATATTATTCTTGCGTGCATGTGTTCTTATGTGTGAGAGAATGAGTATGTTTGTGTATGCATGTTCGTGTTTGTGTGTCATTATGTGAAATTCACACAGAGCTTTATTTAATAAACATATTATTAAATTAAGCTCTTTTTTGTGTCTTGTAATAAAATACTATTAATTAATAAAATATTTCCCAACATAGACCCTATTTCTACTCTATTTTTAATTTACTAAATGCAACTAATAAAAATAAATTAAATTTTAATGCGATTTTTTGTGTTTAGAATTTAGAATGCAATGAGTTGTCAATGTCCGCCGACCTAGTCCCGTCCCCTAACCAATCAAATCTTGTAAAACTTCCAAGGTCAAGTTCACAATAACTAAAAAATATGGATAGGTATTTCACCAATTCGTAAAAATATAAGGGGATAATTCGTAGTGGAGAAAAAAGTAATTTACAATGTTTTTAAATATTTTAAACAGTGTGATTTAAATGTGACTGGATACCATTAATACTATCAAATATAATTTGTTTGAATTTTAACACCACCGTGAATACACCCTTACCCACGGCATTCTCATCGCGAACGAACTATAATACTCAAGCCATTTGTGAATGCACAAATAATTTTGCTGTATACTTAAAAATGCAACTTTTATTTGTTGAACACTAGTAAAACGAAATATTACAAATATTAAAAATTCCTTCGCGTCTTACCAATATTGGCGAACAAATAAAAAATGAAAGTAAAACAGAAAATATAAAGAAAAACATTAGTCTTAACAAACGTTAATTTTAATTTACAGAACAAAACACGGAAAAAAGTAAGTATAAAAATGTTTCCTTACTTAAATAATATAAAAAACTAACTGCTACACGAATTCGTCACTAAAGTATCTATCATTCGGCCAAAGAAACTCTAGAAAAATTTTAATTTTGACTATTTTTTACCGGTTTAGATGACTTCTTTAAATATGTAATTATTGACGACCTCTGTGGCGCAGTCGGTATATTACATGGCTTCTACGCAGAGGTCTCGGGTTCGATTCCCGCTCAATGCAAATCTTTGTGTGCATGAACATGATTGTTTGCATTGGTCTGAGTGTTTTCTATGTATAATATGTATGTATTTATAAAAAAAAAGTATTTAAGTATGCTTTGCTTAGTTTGGGAGTAGGTGGCGATGTGTGAATGTATGAGGATTATTTATTTTATTATTTATGTAAGAAGTATTAATATTCAACACATTTTTGATTAGCTTCACAAAGAACTGGAGGCGTATAAACTGCAACATAAATAGGGATATCTCAAAGCCGCGAACAATATTTAGTATTGTCGTACAAAATTGAAGAGGTACCTCACATACATTGTCACCGGTAATGATATGTGACATACTTGTATTGGTCACAGAAACCGCGACCTTTGTTGAGTAATTTGTGAGATGGGACCAGGGCAGTGAGATTTCTGATCCGAATCTGGATGCGGATATTTGAATATTGAAATCATACGTCACAACTTGTTCCCGTATCCCGCTTAGTGTTCATATTCTAATATCTGTTTCTTCTCTTAGCGACACTAAGGACAAGAACAAACACACTTAAAAAAAATGACATCTAAAAATGGAACAGAATTTTAATAGTTGCACATAGAACATTACAGTTAATTCGCGTTTAGAATTCAGTGAGTTGTGAATGTCCGCCGACCTAGCCCCGCCTCCTAACCAATCAATTCAAGTCAAGTTCACAATAACTAAAAAATTTAGATAGGTATTTCACCAATTCTTAAAAATATAAGGGGTTCAATAATTCGTAGTGGAGAAAAAAGTAATTTACAATAGTTTAAACAGTGTGATTTAAATGTGACTGGATAAGTACCATTAATATATTCAAATATAATTTGTTTGTATTTTAATACCACTGTGAATACACCCTTACCCAGTTAATTATTGACGACCTCTGTGGCGCAGTCGGTATATTACATGGCTTCTACGCAGAGGTCTCGGGTTCGATTCCCGCTCAATGCAAATCTTTGTGTGCATGAACATGATTGTTTGCATTGGTCTGAGTGTTTTCTATGTATATATTTACAAAAAAAAGTATTTAAGTATGTTTATCCGTTGTCTAGTACCCATGTACAAGCTTTGCATAGTTTGGGACTAGGTGGCGATGTGTGAATGTGTGAGGATTATTTACCTATTTATTATTTATGTAAGAAGTATTAATATTCAACACGTTGTTGATTAGCTTCACAAAGAAGTGGAGGCGTATAAACTGCAACATAAATAGGGATATCTCAAAGCCGCAAACAATATTTAGTATTGTCGTACAAAATTGAAGAGGTACCTCACATACATTGTCATCGGTAATGATATGTGACATACTTGTATTGGTCACAGAAACCGCGACCCTTGTTGAGTAATTTGTGAGATGGGACCAGGGCAGTGAGATTTCTGATCCGAATCTGGATACGGATATTTGAATATTGAAATCATACGTCACGACTTGTTCCCGTATCCCGCTTAGTGTTCATATTCTAATATCTGTAAAACTCTGAGCGACACTAAGAACAAGCACAAACACACTTTTACAAAAAATTACATCGAAAAAAGGAACACAATTGCTAAATTATAGCTAAATCAAGTAATAAATAATTATTTAAGCGAACAAATAATTTGCTTCGTGGGTCTTGATGGTGCGTAGTCGTAAGTATACCCTTGCTCATTCCGACAATTTTTATTTTAACATTAGAACCTTTGGATTATAGATTTAATAACAAAACATTTAAGTGACTTTTGTAGAAACTGCTGTATTGTTTCCCTCTCATATTTTTCTTAACTGAGACAATTACAGTTTCGGATATATTGAACTCGAAACAAATAGTATCAATTACGGAGCTCCGTAACATCCTTTGCTTAGTACCACTTAACTAGCTACACCATCCGAGCAATCAAAGTGAACTGAGTAGAACATATTTTATGTGAACCAATATCCTCAAGTATTCGCTAGGGAAAGCTAATTTGTCAGTATCAATTCGATGAGCCGGTTTTCTGCGAATGCGACAAAGAAAAAAACGACTTAGTCACTGATTTGAAGCTTTGTCGGCACATAACTTTGTATCCTATTAAGTTTGTCTACTTTTGATGTGCGGTCGTGAGCCGCGCTTAGCTGTCAAGTTTCCGTCATTCTTACTAGGTTGTCTATTTGCTCCCTACGTTGTGTCTTAGGAGCTTTTCCTTGACGTCCCTAAAGAGCGCCGATTTGTGCCGTGCTTGTGACAAATTTAATGCTTCAAACATTTAAAGGAGCTTCATTCGGTAATGCACCATTTTTTTTTTGTGGTTAAAACATTTGCCGTGATTGTGTCAAAATGAATGCTTAAACATTTGAATGAACTCTGCAGTCAGTATTTTCGGTTTTTTTGCTAATACGAATTTTAAAGATGTCTCATATCAAATAGGAAATAATAATAATTAATGAAAAATTTCGCAAAGGCCAAAATTTGAGTCGGAAGAAATCCAGAATAATATTACACCGCAAACACACATTCGATTCCCGTCCATACAGTAGGATGTTCACAGACTAATCCATTAAATGAATAAACAATATTATAATAAACTAGATTTAGATTTTAAGCGAACAGTCTCGAGATAATTATTCAAATATACATAATTTGGTGAACAAACTGTTGATCACTGTCACGAGCAATTTGTCTCGGTTCTTGACATTTTGCTAATGGCGAATGAATTATTTAATTATTTAAAAAGCAGCTTAAATCACAAAAATGTCGTTTTGGCTTTTTAGACCTGTTTAGCAAGTTTCTTTTGCAGAGAATGTCTAGAGATAAAAAGATGTAATAAAGTGTTCAGTTCACTAATTTTTAAATGTCTCTAAAAGGCGATGGTTCTTAATTTGATGGTTTTTTTTATTATTTGTTACCATTCAACTCAGTCATTTCTTAACTATTAGTTTCTTTTTTTAGAAAGGGTTATACTTCTAAGTTGGTCACAGAGAAATTCCATTAAAATTAGTTTGCTAATAATATGGGTTTTAATTTAAACCCAAAAACTAAACGAGACTGCGTGAAAACCATTCAATTAAATAAAATTGAATCGGTTTTAAACGCTCCGTTTTGGAGTTGGTTTTTTAATTAAAACCTCGCCACTCGTCAAGCAAGCTGAAAGTGCCACTGCACTGCGCTTGTTACTCTGTGACATAATTTGTCAGCTACTGTACCCTTTAGCCTAAACATTTATTTTGAAGGTAGTTTAGGCGGATTCGGTCTGCTAAGGTCTGCTAAAGAGACGACCTCTTGATGAATTTACCTACAACCTGTAACATTATGATTAAGGGTTGTTCTGCAAATCCACATTGGCACAGCGCATTGGTATAGGATTAAACTAGACATGTCTGTTTTATTTTGGACACCGTCTATATATAGAAATAAACTCCAGAGAGTTAATCAGAAAAATGTATAAAGATAAAATACGCAGTCAATGTATCTGCAGGCAAAATGTTGTTACGGTCTACAAAATTTAGACACATTGTAAAATAAGTACGAAATGTATTGAAATATATCCCTTATTGCATTTTCTCACATAGCTAATTCTCCTGCAGTGAACTTTTCTTGACATTAATGGTCATGATGATAATGATAACATTTAACGAAGCCTGTCTTCCAGTAAAATGAATACATGCATTGTTTAATTTAGCTCAATCTTCCCACGTCCTTGAATTGTTAAAAATGTTCGATATAACAAGACCGTTCTTCTTGTCCAACATTAATCATATATTTTTGATCATAAACCTGTCTGAAATTCCGAACATATGATGCGTCGAACTCAAAGAATTCGTACTGTAATCTTACAACGAACGAATATGGTAATTATAAATTACTTTGCATAAACATTCGCATGTTTGGTATAGTGGGAGCTGTATGCTAAATGAAAGAAAAAATAAAGAAGCATTACTTTTTTATTTAATTTTTTTATTAATTTATGGCTCATGGACATAGTAACATATTTGTCAGTGTCTCTCTCTGCATCACAAAATCTTCGCAAAATCAATTAGTAAAATGTGTAAACGACAGCTCATCCTCTCGTCATGGCGTCCAGTCAAATTCTACGAAGCATTACTTGTTTTAGTGACAGTGTACTTAATAGTGCCATCGTCATTAAGAGTTCTTACAATCAATTTTTTTAAATTTTTTTCAATGTCAAAATTTTCAGTATTCACTATGGTGACAATGAGACATTTTGGATGATGCAATCGCGTTCCCGAAATCTCTCTGGAGAAGAGAAAGGCCATCGTGGTAGTTTTAGTCGGTATACCGGTCCGGGACTCCGACATCACCTGCTCGTCTAACCCCGAGGCGACAGCGCTTGGGACTGAACCACGTGTTGAGGAGACTTTTATAGACATGAACTTGAAGAACAACGAAGAACATCCAGAGTCAAGAGAGTAACATGTGAACAGATTACTCTCTTGAGCCTTGTCTTGCGTAGGAACAGAACTTAGAATTGACTTTGTACCCATAGTTTATCACCGCTAACAAAATGTCGATAACAGTTTAAATTCTAATTTTCTTAATTGCAAATTAAATATTGACGTAAACCGCAATATCCCAAGCGAGTTCCGGCTAGTGACAGCTAAATTAGGAACAATAACTTTGAAATTGAGGTTAAACAATGCCCTAATGAGGCTGCCTTGAGCAAACTTCATAATGACATTCGGACTACGAAATCAAAAGCTTTAGTGAAATCACGAAAATCTTCATTACAAATCTTTGATTATAACCTCTGTTTAGTTTAGAATCTTTTAAGACTCGATGGCGAAAATACAGTAACTTTAATTAACTTCTCTAATATTAGTAGTAGATAAGTTTGATATTAGCGATTAGAATCGATTTTACAATACCAAACCGCCTCAGGAGTTTGTATTAGTAGGCCAAGTCATGTTTAAGGGAAGGCCCGTCAATTGGCCCTTTTATGGGCAAAAGAAGAATATAATCACAATTTGAAACACTTTATTAACAGCCTTTATTAATTTAGAAATGCAATCAAATTATGTTTTATTAATTTCGACTTTCATTTCGAAGATACAAGGTTCATATTAGATATTTAATTGTTGCATGTAATAGATTGATAGTATTACTTTTAGTCCTTATTTAGCCAGATTATATTATAGTCAATATTTGTACATGCAGTTTTCTAATATAAACAACATCAAAATAGACCTTCGTATACCTTATACCCTTTGGAATAAGACACATTTTCGAATGGCAATGTTTAGTTAGATTTGTTGGACAGGAGACCTAGTTTTGAGACCATATTTTAAGGTTTAATGCACTCTTGCGCAAGTTAAGTCCAAATATAGTCAGATTATTTTAGATTTTGAGATTACGGAGTGAAATAACGAATTGTTTATAATGTTTATCTAGAGGCTTGATCTTTTATGTATTAACTAGGTTTTGCTTGCGGTTTTGCTTAATTTAGATTTCCCGTTAAACCAGTATTTTGGCTTGAATCTGTTGTCAAACTTATCTTTAATGCCGATTATCGTTGCAATATTAAAGCTTATAACTCAAGGATTCCTTTCCTATTAAAATGGATTTTATGACTCATAAAATCTATTTTAAAGGAAATTCTTAGTATTATCTCAAGCTTTGTAAAGATCGTAGTACTAGGCGCTCTGCCGACCCCTATGGGAATAAGTCGTAGGTATGTTTATGTATGAATGTCGTCAACTAAAGATTATTTAAAACAGCTGATAAAATACGGTAATACACATATTTATGCCTTCTTGTTAAATGATGTAATTATCGTCATATCAGCCCATTAATGTCCTACAATAGGGACGGGTACTATACGGTACAATACTTGGCCGGATTGGTATAGGGTTTAATTTCAAGTTTACCTTTTTTTTTTATTTCATAAAGATAATATTCACGGATAGTCCCATAGTCGGTTCCTACGACACCCATGGGATGAGACGGGGTGGAGACATATTGTATTCTTACAGTAATAAATATTTTTTGAATACTAAATTGTGAACTCCGTCCTCTTTTTGAGGTCTGTGTGGAAAGGGGATATGTAAATAAACTTGCCTCGGTGTCGTGGCAGATATTGTACACGAGGTCGTGGCTTCAAATCCAACGCAGAACAATTTTATGTGCAATCCTCAAATGACTGTCCTGAGTCTTGATGTTCCATTTTACCGTTAAAATGATGTTAATAAAAATTCCTCGCGACAATAGTCAACCAAATAGTGAACCAGTATTTTTTGAAAAAAAAAACATTTTGTTTTTAAATTACATTATTTAGTTTTGACAGGTTCAAGATTAGTATACGTAAACTTTTTTCATTTTGTGAAACTAAGTTATACTAAGTGTTGCCATTAAGTCGTTCAAGCCCATTCAAAGAAGCTTTACTTAAGTTTAGAGAAGCCTAAAATACAAAAACATAAAATATAACTTAAAATGTCTTAAGTTACCTTTGAGTTAGAAACCACGTGATAGGTTAACTTTACTTATTTGTAATCTGCTAGTCTAAAACAGTATACAAGTAGGACTTACCTATACACAGGAATCCTTTTTCCTAACACTTTTCACATAAGAAATCTTCTCCCACATTGTAACTTATCACATAATTATATCACAAAAAACCATTTA
The DNA here is from genome assembly GCA_905475405.1 of Schrankia costaestrigalis. NCBI lineage: Eukaryota > Metazoa > Arthropoda > Insecta > Lepidoptera > Erebidae > Schrankia > Schrankia costaestrigalis. The sequence continues at coordinate 4,474,960 of FR997845.1, read as the reverse complement.
TATACACACTACCACAATTTCACTTAACACTAACTTAATTAAAAGAAACTCCAACTTCGAAAACACGTTCCAACTTAGTTGACAAAGTTACTAAACTTTCAATTCACTTACTTACACTTGAACTAAACACAAAATGATTTGACTAAATAATATTGATATTTGTTATAAATGTATCAAATTATTTGTGACGTTTTGATACTTTTGAGGTATACTATAATGCGTATGATGACCCCAAAAGTCTCTTTACAACTGAATGCAAAGCAAAGCACACGGTTTCTCCTGCGCCCGCGCGGCGAGGTATGCGGCTTTGTGTGTGTGTGTGTGTGTTTGTATGTATGGGACACACACACATACACAAGCAGGCTGCACGGTTTTTGTCGATGTCCACGGGGCAAGTAACCTTAGTAGTGTTCTATTGTAACTTGGGAATTTTTATTGTGATGTTTATGTGGGTTTTTGAAGTTTGATTGTATTTAAGAAGTTATTTTAATTTATAATAACTTTGTGTATAGTTAAAAAATATTTAGTATAAACTAGAACTAATGAAAAATGAAATTATTATTTAATTTAAAGTATATACAAGTTAAGACAATGTGGCAATATTCGGAGGAGGCCTATGTCCAGCAGTGGACGTCAATTGGCTGAGATTATGATGATATACAAGTTTAATCTAAAAAATAATAATATATTTAGATTTATGTAAAAGTTATAATTGTTAAATACACATCCTAACAATCAATAATTGAGGACCGTAAGAACTGGTTTTAAAAGACAAAAACGGTTTTCTGTATGAACCGGTCCATGCAGTGACTTAGATATCGAGGACACGACATAGATGACATCCTGAAATAACTTGTCTTCGATTCGTTTTTATTTAATTAGCAGGTGTTGCAGAGAAACTTTTGAAAGATTACGTACGACACGTATTCAAGTCAAAAAAATTTGTTTAAAATAGTTTTCAGATTATTTTAATATCATTAATAGTTAAATGTCTGTTCAAACTTGAAATTTAAAAACCTAAAGTAAGTTAAATACTTAACAGAAATTTCCAAGTTACACCACTTCATCACTCCGCCTAAGTTTTTCTGAAAGCTGCTGGTCGATGTCCCGCTAGCGAGGCTCGAACTTCGATGTTCCTTCCCCTTCCCACACCTACTTAATCATACATTAGAAAGAGACAGCAACACATCTCGAACTACTCTACAAATTTGCAGAACTTGGAGAGGCCTTACTACGGTATTATATGAAGGTAGAATTACGGTCGTTTAGGTGATAACCGACTTATTTGGAGAGGTCTATTATCGTACCGGTTTATGTGTGGAGTAATGCTATTTAATATGGTTAGGTATGCGACATTATTCTCGGCTGGTTTATTTGGTAGTAGGCTGATTGGTTAAGATATAAGTCTATTTATCTATTTTAATTTTACTTGCATTTTTAACTGTCTCCTAAACGAGGAAGTACTTAATCTAATTTAGTCGTATTTTTTAGTGGTTGTTAACATAGAATTCTTGTCATATTTGAGTAAATCTTTTTTGTTTGAAAGGAGAACCGCTTACATTTCATCAATATTAATAAAAATACAATTTTATAAAAAAGCCCTCTCCTACAAAGCCGTATAATCCCAAACTAAGCTGAGCTTATTCTGTATTAAAGAAGGAATAAACATGTAAATACATACCTGTATATTATAAATTAAAAACACCCAGTCCAGTGCTAACAAGGTTAAGTATTAATTTTTTTCTTAAAAATATGCAATTTCTGTGAATCATCAATAAAAATGTATTCGATTATGTAAGTGGTATAATCGGAGTCAATGCTCCGGTTGGAGTTATTTATTTAAAAGATAATTTATTATATTACAATAAAAAGAAAATGACAATAAAAAGCTTAATAGTATCGATTTTAGATTATTTTATTCTAATATACTGTTCAGATGACGTAGTGGATCGTGTTTGTCGTAGTGTATTGTGTACCTATTTGTGAATTGATGCACGCTGACGGTCACAGGTTCAATCTCCATGGACATCAATGCTCCTCACTCCTTTATCCAACAGACGTTTTAGTTTGCGCCGTACGGAAGGGTAAGTATGAAGAAGACGGATACCATTTCCATCAAGCGTAACGCAGTGATATTCAGAGAAAAACAAAACAAAAAGGAATTTGTTTATTGTCTTAGATTACAAATGCTGCATCAGACTTAAACCTGAAAACTGAGAATCGATATCTCTACAACAAACACAAGATTAAACAACAAGGTTACAAAATCATACTCGTTAATTTTAAGTCGGTCAACTGCCAGCGCAGTAATGAGCTACATTGTCGTAATCAAAATCTTGCGACGTATTATCGATGATCCTAAAGATAGAGAAACTTACTTTCCTATTGATCATCCTATCAGTAGCTACAAATATTCAATTAATAATTTACCGTTTCTTATTTTAGTTGGTGGACATATCCCATAGCAAAAACAGAGGTTAATTTGGCCAACTTACAACACGTTGAGTTGACAGATTGCTATAGAGTTTGACAACACTGCGGAAGTATCATAGTTTCCTGCGGCCCTTGGCCTACGTGAGAGAAGAATCACCGATAAATAAAAGGTTACAAATGCTGCATAGACTTAAACCTTAAAACTGAGAATCGATACTTCTACAATAGACACAAGATTAAGCAACAAGGTTACAAAATCATACTCGTTAATTTTAAGTCGGTCAACTGCCAGCACAGTAATGAGCTACATTGTCGTAATCAAAATCTTGCGACGGATTTGGTATTATCGATTTAACTAAAGATAGAGAAACTTACTTTCTTATTGATGATCATATCAGAAGCTACAAGTATTTAATTAATAATTTACCGCTATTTATATTTGTTGGCGGCCATCTTGGATTTGGTATTTGTCATAATTTTTTGTATTGTACTCATAAAGCAATTACGTTTGATATGTAGGTACTTGGAAAGACTTGTGAAATGAGATTTCTATTCAAGTAGTACTTAATACAATAAATAAAAAAGTCCAAAGATAGTAGCTACAGCACATAAGACGAAAAGTACAGAAAAGTAGTAACAGAGTAAGGCCTTGTACCCAGCAAACAAATGAGCTTTACAACTGACTATACAATCACAATAGCTAATTAAAGTCCCGCAGCAGTAACAGGTTGGAAATTTGGACATTATTATTTTTGCGTATGGCTTCTGCTTTGAATCCTATACGTCTATATTCAGCTGGAGGAGCCACTTTTGCGGCCGAAGTAAGGTTGTGGAGCTCACGCATTTCCACAGAGAAACAACGTCGGGGACATTCCTCGACAATGTGCATCATCGTTTGTTTTGGAGCTCCACAATCACACCCCGGCGAGACTTTGGACATCTTAGACACGTTCACTACACTGATTGCTATAAGGTTTGACATTTTGACATTCCTGCCAAAGGATCATGTTTTTCCGCGACCCCTAGCTCACGTGCGACACGGAACATCAGATCATTTTAGTCAGTACATAGAAGTTTGACAGACCATGAGGAATTTCTCCGTTGGAGGATTTGATATCAAGTTTACATCTACTATAAGATACATCATTAATATTCACGGACATCTCTACACAGCGACATCTATTCCCAAAGTAAGCTAGACTTAACCTGCTTGTGTTATGGGTAACAAAACAACGGATATTCATACTTATATACTTTTTTATGTAAATACATACATATTATATATAGAAACACTCAGACCAATGCAAATAATCATGTTCATGCACACAAATATTTAAATTTTTTCTTTAAGATAACATCATCGATATTTTACGACACATTAGTCTACTTTTACTACACCTTTTGGAGGAATTTGAGATGGCGACAACATGTTTTCGTACTCCTTCACCACACGCACAATATTACTTATTAAAAATTTAAAACATTTATTATGGTCTAACAGGAGATTCACATTAGATAATGATATCATAATAATATGTAATCATATTCGTGATATACTTTCTTTAAAATATTCATCGAGCTTGTTAGTTTGCCAAAGGCTGTTATTGCGTACAAGCTGATAGTTGACCATGCTTCGTAATTTTATAATTAAGGATATTATATTCATGTGAAACTGATATCAAATAATTTGAGTTAAAATATAACAATTTATTTTTTGAGCTTGTAATATTTAATAAGCATCATCGTAAATAATGTAGTTACAGAAGTATAGAGTATACTTTCAAGTGGTTTGACTATCGAAAAGTATACTTCCAAGTGGTTTGATGTTCTGACCATCGAAAATTGCCTAAAGAAGTAATATCATTTATATTAACACATCAAAATCTGAGTCGGTTTTTCAAGAATTGTTTTTCGATTTTGGAGCTTGCGACCACATACAAGACAGAAGCTCATGCGACCGCTACGCCTATGAAGCAGTTAAGGAACTAGTAAAAAATATTATAAAATCAGGATGTACTTTGCAGAAGTCCATGATTTAATTCATCATAAAAAATATTTAGTTTTAACAGTAAAGTTGACTATTATCAGTTTAAATGGTAGTACTTAAAACCAATTTTTATTATGACATACGTGCTTACACTGTTCATACTATGAATGGGTATGCCCAAGCAAACTTTACATGTACCTTAACTTCTGCTGATTTCTTTGGTTTGTGATTGCATGCTATCGTAACGTATAAGATAATTTTTGGACACATAATTATATCATACTCGTACTAAGTAGCAGACCCGTGCCCACTTCGTTGGGCGGGGAAAAAACGCGTCCGCTTTTTAAAAATATTTCATTACTGCTCCACTCCTATTAGTCATAGCTCCCCGATAAATGAACTATTCAACACAGAAAGAATACAGAGATTATACCAGAGATTACCCCCTACAACGTCACAAACACATAAACGTTACCTCTTTATTACATATATGTATTAGTATAGAAGTATAGATTATGAATGCGAAAAGATGGTCAAATATATCCTCAGAAGCCTACTAAAGCAATAGGCTACTGAAATTATAGGGACCCGTCGAACTCTCTCACTCTCAGCTCAACAGCTTTTCCCCCAGTGTGACATGCTGTAAGATCACGCTATCCAGCACTTATAAATAAAAAACACAGTGCTGGTTTAACTAAAGCGATTTATTGTTACACTTTTTACTACACTTTTACTTAGGACTTGAGACACTTATTAATAGACTTGGTTTTTATTCACTTTGCGATTAACTCTAATGAAGAGTTAGTCTATTTTCTCTAGGTTTGGACTGAAAACCACAAGTGGGCAGCAGTACTAAGACCGCTATTATATGTATTAGCACTAGAGATATAAACGCTAAACTGAGTTTTTATAATGAAATATCTGCTGGTTTGCACTATGCAATTGACGTCAATAAATAAATAAATATAAATATTCCTCACACATTCACACAACGCCATCTAGTCCCAAACTAAGCAAAGCTTGTACTATGGGTACTAGACAACGGATAAACGTACTTAAATATATTTTTTTTGTAAATACATACATATGTATCATACATAGAAAACCCCCAGGCCAATGCAAACAAACATGTTCATGCACACAAAGATTTGCATTGAGCAGGAATCGAACCCGAGACCTCTGTGTAGCAGTCATGTTATATTAATTACTACGCCACAGACACTCAAACTGCAACACTCAACGATTGACTACCTCTGTAGTCAATCGTTGAGTGTTGCACAAATGATTGTCCTGATCCTAGATGGTCTTTTTGTAAGGTGTAAGTTCATTTAACGTCTGTAAAAGTCCCCGCGACGCATCCAGGGCTCGTTTCCAAGAGCGGGAGTTGTATTTCAATAAAAAGTGAAGAAATGTGTTTGTCTTGTAATAACTCGACAATAATAATATGTTCGCATCAAAAATGATAAAAAGCGCGAATACTGTCCAGGTATGTCTAGCCTTGTTAGAGAAACACCAACATAAATCAACATTACACACCTATTTATACACACTCGAGTAAAAAATTATAAAGTACACAATAAAATAATTTTATACCCATCCTCTCTGGGTGATACTTTCAATGTTTAATAATAAAATGCCGTGTGACATTCCTTAAATACGTTTGTCCCTTTCACACGCGTACTTAGGACTGTGTAAGAAAAGGATGGAGATATAAAAGGAAGGAGTCCCTTATCGTTCATTCCAGGAATAACTTTCCCATAGATGTGATGGTGGAGTGGTTATGCTTTTGGAATGCAAAAAGTATGGCTCGCATTTATTATGGACTCGTCATCAGACCAAATTATAGCATAACGTGATTATTTTGATTATGGAACGTCAACGACAAGGTAGAGTAGTGACGTTTTTGTACACTATAGACAAGGTTATAGAAATACAAATACAAATACAAATACAAAATCATTTATTTGCTTGAAACATGGTTTTTTTTACAGATGATGGTTTATAAAATATTATGTACACAATGTTTCGCTTACTTTATTTCAGCATGCAAATTATTTAAGTGTAGCATACACTCTGACTACTTCTAATGTATTTTTTTATTTTTAACAACTTATATAAACTTATCTACTAACTATCCTACTTAATAATTATTATTATCATATTATATCTATTTAATTATCCTAAAACTTAGGTACTAACTAATTAATTAATGTTACATGAATACATAATAAAGTTTTTATTTAATTGCATACTTTTTATTTGTTTTATAATTCATGAATTCTTTAATAGTATAAAAACAGTTATTTACTAGCCATGTTACTAGTGTTTTGTAAAATAATGAGAAATGTAACTCTCTTATTTCTTTAGGTATCATGTTATACACCCTAATTGCCATGGTACCTATATTTTTCTGGCAGAATGTTGTCCTACACAAATTACTGTCTAGTTTCGTTGGATCCCTATATGTTTTGTTTCTGGCTGCATTGTTAACTGTCTTGAAAATATCACTGTTCTTTTTGACAAACAAACCTACCTCTAGTATGTACAGCGATGCCAGTGTTAATAATTTATGTTTAATAAATAATGGTTTGCATGACTCCAGTGGGTGTACACCAAACACCGACCTTACACATTTTTTTTGTACAACAAATGCCTTGTTAATGTCAGTGGAGTTTCCCCACATAATTATGCCATACCGTAACACAGATGCCACATAGCCGTGGTATGCCATTAAAGCAGCATTCAGCCCTACTGTTTTCCTAAGATTTCTGAGTGCAAATGTGAAACTATTTAACCTACTACATACATTTTCAATATGTTTCTTCCAATTACAATTTTTATCCATAATTATCCCTAAAAATTTTGTATCATTTACTTCTTCAATTTTGTTGCCATTTCCAAGTATTTGTATATTTTCTTGTGACATTTTATAATTTGTAAATCTTATATATTTAGTTTTATTAATATTTATACTTAAATTATTTGTTTCAAGCCATCCTAATATTGACTCTACAGCTTTATTTAACCTATCCTGATACCGCTCATTCCCACTCTCCTCCTTGGCCACCACTAGAGAGATATCATCAGCGAACAATATACATTTATTGTCGGTTACTGTGGGCAAGTCATTTATGTACAGCAGAAACAACAACGGACCCAAAATGCTGCCTTGTGGTACACCGTATGTATTAAACTTATAGTCCGACATATAACTTATTATTTCTCTTTTACTATTGATCCCTAGTAATTCTACACGCTGCTGCCTACCAGTGAGGTAATCCTGGAGCCAACTTAGAGCTTTGCCTCTTATACCATACATTTCACACTTGTTCAGTAATAAATCATGTTTGACAAAATCAAATGCACTACGCATAAGATAAGTCATCAGTTTTTTCAGGACCATAGACAAGGGTAGTTAATGTTAACTTCTATCATCCCACTGCTGGGTAAATGTGTACCCCTGACTTCTACATAATAATATAAATAAATAATAATAAATAATCCTCACACATTCACACATCGCCATCTAGTCCCAAACTAAGAAAAGCTTGTACTATGGGTACTAGACAACGGATGAACATGCGTAAATACTTTTTTTTGTAAATACATACATATTATTCATAGAAAACACTCAGACCAATACAAACAATCATGTTCATGCACACAAGATTTGCATTGAGCGGGAATCGAACCCGAGACCTCTTTTTTTTTTTTTTTTTGTGAGGACGAGTAGTCGATCTCAGACGACCATTACTACTTTACGCGGGCTGTGGTGGGGCGGATGGCCCTCAACCAAAGACATTTAAGTGACGTGCCACAGGGGCACCCCCTTTGCGGTACGAACCTCGGCCTGGACCGTCACTGACTAACAAGACGTGCGGAAGGCACGCCCTCTAGGAGCGAACGCGGCGCGTATTCCGGCCTCGACGGCGAGGACGGAACCGCGGACGTTTTGTTGTGGCTTCGCGAGCCGTGTGAGCTCTACGTTGAGCGATCGTGATCCTATCGTCCGGCTCTTCGAGAGCATGCCTAGGTCTACGAATTTTGCTAATCTTGGAGGGGATGTACCCGGACGCCCCGACCACTAGTTGGTTGGGGTGAGTGGCAGCCGAATCAAAGTAGCGGCGGGAACAGAGTTTCATGTGTTGCTGGATAGTAGGCAACTCGAGGTCTATGTGAAGATCCTCGTTACGCATGAACCACGGTGCTCCCGTCGCTTTGCGCATGAACCTATTCTGAACTGTTTGTAACCTATGGATCCTGTGTGGCCTAAGGTGGGCAAAAACTACGCACGCATACGTCATTATTGGTCTGATACAAGTAGTGTATAACCTAACTTTGTTTCGGATCGACATCTTAGACTCCTTCCGGAGGAGCATGTGCAGCCGTCCCAACACAAACGTGGCCCGCTTGCGAACCATGTTTATGTGGGGACGAAAAGAGAGCTTATCGTCGAGCAAAACTCCAAGATATTTGGCTTCCTTAGCCCAAGGGATCGGGGAGCCAAACATCCTGACTTTTTGTGTCGCTGCCGAGAGAGGCGAGTGGTTCCGTTTCTTGTGAAACATCACCGCTTGACTCTTTTCGGGGTTGACCGAGACCTCTGCGTAGGAGCCATGTAATATACCGACTGCGCCACAGAGGCCGTCAAATAAATATCTCGGTCTATGGATAATGTAGAGCAGTGTTTCTATGCCTTGTCGAGCTTATCTTGCCTCCCGCGACTTTTAACGTGGCCTGCTGTGACACAGATTACCTGATTCCGGCCACCACTCTTTGCTTATTCTATCCCACAACCCGTCAGGCATATGACATAAACAAGATTGAGTAGATAAAATCATAAAGTCGTCATCATCATAACAGCCCATTAATGTTCCACTGCAGGGACAGACCTCCTCCCGTGACGGAGGGATACTTGGTCTACTAATACCACGCTGGCCAGACGGTTTGATTTCAAGTTTTTCTTCTTTTTACTTTGTAAAGACAATATTTACGGTTAGTTCCTTAGTCGATTTTTACGACACCCATGGGATGAGATGGGGTGCACATATGGCGACATATTGTATTCTTACTCCGTCACCACACGGACATGAAGTCGTCATAGAGACTACATAAATGTATTTGTATAGTTGGGCCAGGCTCTATCATTCCAAACATAAATTAAAAAATACCTGTTGTAGTCCACGATTGGACATAACGCGTACTTAAATGCATAGCAATGATTACAGGAGCCTGAATACTATTATAGTGGGAATAATCTAAGTATGCGGTTTTTTAACGAAAGAAAAACCCCCTTACTCATAAACGCCTCTTAAATATTAGTCAATTGATTAGCTTAAATTCTTACGATTTTGTTAGGAATAAGGTTGGTTTGCTAATAAAAATCACGCTAAATAGTGATTAAATTTAAGAGGCGTTTATGAGTAAGGGGGTAAGTGATTAACTACGTCCAAAGATATATAGGTATAGAGAACTTGAAATTAAACCCTATACCAATCCGTTTGGCCTGCCTGGATTCAGTAGGCCAAGTATCCCTCCATTACGGGGGGAGGCCCGTCCCTGCAGTGGGACATTAATGGGCTGTTAAGATGATGACTTGTACTAACTTAGACTGAAGAGCAAAGACCTACTACCAAGTAAAATAATATAAGGCAATAATAAAACATTATTCAGTCTCTCACGCATATAAACAAATATTTATAAGATACTCAAACAAATAACAAACAAAAGTTACGAGAATATAAAATAATTTTTCTAAAGCAGTAAATGTCACAACGAAATATGTTTATAACTTTTGTACACACGTCAATCTACACCCTCCATACCTTATTGCCTTGATATAAGGTACATTTTTCAATGAAAATGTTTTAGTTGATTATTTAATGTGGAACGTTTCGGTAGGTAAAGTCTTATACATTATTTTTAATATATTTTTATCGTTTTAATATTTAGTTTACGATTTTATGGTTGGTATGATGTGTTACGCAACCCTGGTCTAGAGTAACAAAAGAAACAATATTTTTTGTTTTTTCTATTCACTACTTCCACTTGACTGGTAGACAATGCCTGTGGTCTTAAACCCACGTTTATATAATCATCATCATTTCATCTGTCCTCTCTGCCTACCCCGGACGGGATAAGGCGTGAGATTATTAATGTACGTACGTATCATTTCAGCTAAAAGTGGTTCACTGGCAGTCTGATGTCTTGACGTTTGAAGTTGTCCCTTCAATATCTCTACCTTACTCTGTCCTGTGCCTGATTCCTGCAACAACTACTAAATTGTTTGTGACCGACCTGCGTATTCCGATATGCAGTCGCTATTTGTACCTTTGTAAAGTACTAGCTGACCCGTGCCTACTTCGTTAGGCGGCGAAACAAACGTGTCGTTTTTTTAAACATATTTCATTACTGTTCCACTCCCATTAGTCATAGCGTGATACTATGTAGCCTAGGACACTCCCCGATAAATGGACTATTCAACACAGAAATAATTTTTAAAATCGGTTCAGTAGATCCAGAGATTACCCCCAACAACGTCACAAACACACACAGTTTACCTCTTTATAATATGTATTAGTGTAGATTATACAGCAGTATGTTTTTTTTTCAAATCTCTCCTAGTCTCATTTACGACGCGTACAGAAGGAGAGATATCTTCAACATTTTTATAGTTTGTACTAGAGATTAAAGACACAAATCCATACTTAGCACAATAATTTATAGAAACAAACACCTTATAATATTAAGACAACCAAGAAGGTTGTTATGTGAGGTTTTATTAATAAATTTTTAGACAGTAGGTGCAACTTCCTTATTGCGTTGGTTCCCACCACGTCACAGGTTAATGAATTATCTTGCTATTATAAATTGAAATACAAAAGGTTTATATTGATTACCTCTGCAATAGACAAGGTAGTTTATGTTTGAATAATGCCAATTTTTACGGATGATTTATAGCTAGAACAAGTATTTTTGTTCCTCAATTTAACATACACGTGAACATGTGGCTGTTCTTTGTGTCCGTTAAATTGAACCTGAGTCTAGACTCAAATATTTGTGGATTACACAAATAATTTTCTGGGGTAGGAATCAAACCCTCGTAAGTCGCGTCACTAAGGCAGTTAAGTAAAAATAAAGGAAATTAAACAAAAATGAGATAAATGAAGCTACAATCGATAATCGTCATCGATTACATATCGATATAGTTGTGCAAAGATGAACAGATTCGTTGTTTCATTAGTGATACGTGACGTCATCTCGAACTGGACTCGTTAACCTAATTAAAACATTCCCCGGCTTCGATTATCTGGAGTTACGATACAAGTATAAAATGTGTTCCACACTGATGTCTTTGCCAATTTAATGGTATAGAATTTTTAAGTTTATTTGCGGGAAATTTGTGATAAATGGATCCAAAGAGGTAGGAACTACCCTACATTTTAGATTCAAAAATTCTTGCACCAATAATTCGCTGCAAACTTAATTCTGATTATTTTTTAGATCTTTGGTACTATTAAAACCAATTAATTGAATTTTGTCTTTTAAAACAACACACAACACACCACGATTTCGGATCCCGGATCATGCTCTGTGTCGTGGAGACTGGAGACCTTACAAACAGTTTTTTCAAAGAACAATTAATTTGTGAATCGTTCAAATAACTGTCCTGTATGGAGATCGAACCCGCGACCTCGTGCGAGTCAACCGCTACCGCGACCGTCACGCCACCGACCCAGGCCGTACTCTACAAAGAATTTTTGTTAACTGGAGTCAAAAAGAGGAGGATGTGGTTTAATTGAATTCATTTAATTTGCACTTTAAATCTCCGTGTGATGACGGAGCAAGAATACAATATGTCACCACCCCATCGCAACCCATGGGTGTCGTAAAAACCGACAAAGGGACTAACCGTAAATATTATCTTTACGAAGTAAAAAGATGGAAAACTTGAAATTAAACCCTATACCAATCCGACTGGCGAGCGTGGTATTAGTAGACCAAGTATTCCTCCGTCATGGGAGGAGGCCCATCCCTGCAGTGTGACATTAATGGGCTGTTATGATGAATTTGCGCTTACAGCTGTATCTTTTCTTTTTTCCTACTGGTTAGCATTGGCTACTATTAGGTAGACAGGTGGTTATTTATTTCAAAACAACCACGGATAAATCACAGCTGTGTGAAACAGACTTTACTTTGTACAGATCAAGAATGTACATACAAAACTAAACTTTATATCATTGTTTTAAGGCTTATTCTAAGTTAACTTTTTTTAAGTCTGTCTATACAACCTTTAAGTAACTAAGTATTTATGATGTTTAAAATGTATTTCACGTACTTTTTAACCTACAGCGGCTTTATAAAAACGTATAATGAATTTGATTGTTCATAATTATCATATTTGTGTAAAGATTATCAAGAATTTAGTTTTAAGAGGTTATTATTCTATTAACGGTCTGGTTAATGAATGTCACCTATTGGTAAGTTACTAGTACTCATTAATAATAATCTGTGCCACATGGGTAGATGCATTTTCCACTAACGAGAGGATATAAGGGAGAGGCTGAAAAAATAATGAAAATAAAACAGAGCTTCTGCTATAAATTCATCATAACAGCCCATTAATGTCCCACTGCAGGGACGGGACTCCTCCCGTATCGGAGGGATACTTGGCCTACTAATACCACGCTGGCCAGACGGATTGGTATAGGGTTTAATTTCAAGTTTTCCTTCTTTCTATGTAAAGGTAATATTCACAGATCGTCCCTTAGTCGGTTTCTACAACACCCATGGAATGAGATGGGGTGGTGACATATTGTATTCTTACTCCGTCACCACACGGATATAAAATGAAGAGTCTAAATATGTACTTAAAATCTACGTTGGTAGAGTATGAAACGCGAGCTCGTTTATGTCTTTTATATGGAAATTTCAAAAATATATTTTAACACACACAAAATTATAAAAAAAATACAAATCTGTGTAATGATAGACTTAGAATATAGTTTATTAATACACCACATGAAGGTGTAGTAAAATGTAACCAGTAATCACAGTCGTGTCCGTATACCCAGCAGGACCCTACGTCTGATTCGAATGAAAACCTAAATTCCACTTAGGTAATAATTTGTACCTTCCGACTAGTGTAAAGAAATAATTTGTACCTCAACCGTTTCACAGAAAATTAGAGTATATTTCCAGCAGGACCCTCCGTGGTTTGGAGGTATTTTGATCTGTGGAGTATGTCACTGGGTAGCGGCAAAATTTGTACCTTTAAAAAATATAAGCTATGTTTAAAAAAAGTTTTTAGTTTATAAGAAATATAACCATAAAAATTTTATTCAGCCAGCAGGACCCTTTTTTATTCTGGGTCTTTCAGTCCAGAAAAAGATACTTTCTAGTAGTATTGAATTTGTACCTTTCAAAAAACTTATCACCTAATCCAAATAATGAGTAGAAGTAAGCTAATAAGTCGAAAGAAAGTATTGTAAAACCATAACATTACTTCGATACCCCAAGTATCGAAGTAATGTTATGGACTTTATATATTATTGTTTTATGACTTACTTACAAACAAAGACAAATAAACGCAGACATCACACGCACACACACATGCATATAACACACACACACACAAAGCATACAAGACACATTAGTGCTGGTAGATTACGTAGAACTTTGTATTATGTCTAGCTTACAAACACTGATACACACAACACACCCAACACACATGCACACACACACAATGCATACAAACACACAAACTTTACCTCTTTATAATATTAGTATAGATAGATATAGATTAATTGGATTGTGTCATTGTGTGTAAGTAAGACTTATACTAATTACTACTTAAACTACCAGCACCAATGTGTCTTGTATGTATTGTGTGTGTGTGTGTGCATGTTATTATTAAGTGCTATTAATAAATTATTCATTTTAAATGTTAATAAAATTAACCATGAATCGTATGTGTAATATCAATTATAAGTCTTCACACTAGCCTTTAAAAATATCAATTTAACGGACACAAAGAACATCCATACTAAGGACAATAGTTTGTGTATCACAATTGTTCTCCATGGGAATCGAACCCGCGACCTCATGCACGCCAGCCATGTAATGCGACCACCGCGCCACCGAGGCAGGTACTTCTGCCGCACCATAACGTGGCGTGCAAATGTATTCATTCATAATTAATTAGCGATTATCCGTGTGGTGACGGAGCAAGAATACAATATGTCACCTCCCCATCTCATCCCATGGGTGGCGTAAAACCGACTAAGGGACTATCGGTGAATATTATCTTTACGAAATAAAAAAGAAGGAAAACTTGAAATTAAACCGTATACCAATCCGACTGGCCAACGTGGTATTAGTAGGCCAAGTATCCCTCCATCACGGGAGGAGGCGCGTCCTTGCAGTGGGACATTAATGGGCTGTTATGATGAAATAAGCGATGTCATTTATTTTAACTTACAAATTTGACAACTGATGGCATTGTGCCTGTGACGTCATTTTCAGTATCGCGGTACATTAAGATTTTACTTGAAAGAATGACGTTCGCTCATGTCTTTCAGTAAAAGTTTAGACACAGTCTTTATAGATCTGTCTTTGTAAAGGTCTGTTTTTGAAAAGGTTTTGGTTCGTTCGTTAATTTTACAATTCGTGTGTAGGTATATCTGTTTGTTATAAGGTTTAAACAACGATTTTTCAGTAATAAATCGAATTGCGAAGTAAGTAACATCCGCCACGCGAACGAAGTCGCGGACACAGCAGCTAGTAATAAATAAAGTCCATAACATTACTTCGATACTTGGGGTATTGAAGTAATGTTATGGTTTTACAATACTTTCTTTCGACTTATTTGCTTACTTCTACTCATTATTTGGATTAGGTGATAAGTTTTTTTAAAGGTACAAATTCAATACTAAGGTAAAAGCACCTAACTACGAGGGGTTCTAAAAATGGCAGTAAAATCCGAGGTATTTAGTAAAACGGGTTTTAAAGTAATTCACTAGTTATTTTGGTCTGCATGATAAAATAATAAATTAATAATTTATCTGTTCATATTTATATAAACAAAAAAGAGTTAAGTGTGTTCACACTGTAGAATAATCGGTTATTTTACCACGGGAAGCCGCCTTGAAAGCACACTTCATACGTTTAGGACCTCATGCACGTGAGTATTACGATTTGCCAAATAGTTTTTTACGTGATAATTTTACACAATGCGAGTTTTCGTTTAGGATGACTTATTGAAAGGACAATATATTTTATCGAAAACACTTAAGATTTGAGTATTTTATTTGCAAATTGGCAAGAAAATACGTGTTGAAAACACCACGTCATTAGGTGCAAAATATTTTAGTGTGTTCCTAAAAGCGATGTATACCACGGAAAAACAAAATTTAAGACATTTACTTTTTTTAAATTTTCGGTGTGTGTTTTATGATTACAAAGTTTAATGTGTTAGTTCTGACTTATTGAATAACTCATTCATTTAATAATGTAATTCAGAGGTACACCTTGGCGTCGGATTCACTAATTATAGCAGGTTAAAAATGACTATTATAGGTACTTTCTTAATACGTTGTACGGGCAAAAATTTATGAAGACGCTCGGTTTTTGATCTGTTCTGTTATTATATGTATGTGTATTATACTTGTTTCTCTTTCATATTGCAACTATCCACTATTTAATTTGCATAATATCAAAAACTCTTTTAATTTTTATTACTCGGAATTAGAAACTTTGATTTAGCATCATAAAACGCTATTCCGATGTATATACGTCGTAATAAGGTTATATGAGCACCTAATTGCGATGTATTTACATCGGAATAAGCTTACATGAGTTCCTAATTCCGATGTTTTGACCCGGTCATAAAGAGTATTGACCCTGTTTAAATACAGAGTGTTCTTTTTTTATGTGCTTAGTACGTAGTAACTGAAAGAATACTAATCATCTATAGTACAATCACATAAAATTGGAGTGTGCGTCTATTCATATTTCTTTAACCCAATTATGAAACTACAGCAGTTAAATGATTTTTTGTCTGTCAGTCTGCCTATTTGAAGACTATTTTCAGCGTGTGTGTTTATGTAATTTTCTTGGTATCCTCCTACACACTTAGTGACTGGACCTGGATACATCATTATTAGGTTTCTTAAGTCATTTTTTTATTGCATAATAATCATTCATGATTTATAGTGCTTCAAAGTTTAGCATAAACGCGCCTAAAAAATTATTTCAAAAGTCTAAAACTTGCATTTTAGTTTCACTTATTTATTACTTTTTAGTTTTTTTATTTAAGTACATGTATTTGAATTTTTTTATTTTAAAGAAAATTACATTACAAGCCTCTTAGGAATATTCGTATTATTTTACCTTTTTACCCGTGCTACTACGGGTAGCACAGGTGAAAAGAAAAATGATTACACCAGTTTTATTGAAGTTTAACATAAAAAATAAACTCCTTTTATTTTTGAACATCATGTATGAGAACCCTACATAGGTAGTTCCCTTTTATTTTTATACTCGGAATTAGGAACCAAATGCATCGGAATTACGATTTTTACATCGGAATTAGGCGCATCGTTCTTTTTCATATTTTTATTTATTTTATCATTTTTAATAACCTTTTACTGACAAACTGCATATATTTTTAAAAAATTAGATAGTTACCGCTTCTGATAAAAATATAAAATTGTATACAAAGGTACGATAATTACTTAATTTTTAATGTTCTTTCGTGTTTTGTCAAAAGCACCACGGAATTAGGTGCCTTTACCTTACTAGAAAGTATCTTTGTCTAGACTGAAAGACCCAGAATAAAAAAGGGTCCTGCTGGCTGAATAAATTTTTTATGGTTATATTTCTTATAAACTAAAAACTTTTTTTAAACATAGCTTATATTTTCTAAAGGTACAAATTTGCCGCTACCCAGTGATATACTCCACAGGTCAAAATACCTCCAAACCACGGAGGGTCCTGCTGGAAATATACTCTAATTTTCTATGAAACGGTTGAGGTACAAATTATTTCTTTACACTAGTCGGAAGGTACAAATTATTACCTACGTGGAATTTGGATTTTCAATCGATTCAGACGTAGGGTCCTTAAAGGCTTATGTTGATTCGTAGTCACTTGACTATAAATTAATTTTCCGGTACTTAAGGTAGGTTTCTGTACATCCTTCCATTATTAGAAAACCTTTTGCTAGGCTGTATAATTGTATTACCTTAAGCTCAAATAACGACATTGATCACGACAGACAAACAACAGCAGTAACACTGAATCAACCATTCTTAATACTATGTATAGATATTTGTCACTTGTACGTCAAATACCAAAAGCTTCACAGTAATGATTAGCATCTTTAAACATGTGACTAAACGATACCACAGTACAACCAGTAGTCTATCTCGGCCGAATATCTATACTAATATTATAAAGAGGTAAAGTTTGTGTGTTTGTATGTTTGTGTGTTTGTGACGTTGTAGGGGGTAATCTCTGGATCTACTAAACTGATTTAAAAAATTCTTTCTGTGTTGAGTGTCATAGGCTATTTTTTTTTTTAAAGATGGCTTACGGACTAATAATACAATAAATACAATAAATTTTGCTACAACAAATTGCCAATTACAAGCCCTCACTTATAGTAAAACACTATATAGTATATGTTTAAAAAGGCACGCTTTTTTTTGCCGCCTTACGAAATGGGCACGGGTCAGCTAGTATATTATAAATGCCTACGGCTGCGCGGTACGTAAACATGCGATAGGACTGCCCACCTCCAGCTTTTTAATTACATTTACCTACTTTCAAAGCCACCTCTATCGTGAGCGTGTAGGTATAACTCGCGTTTCGTCCGATTCTATGAAGTCGAAATACTGTATGTATTTGTACTATGCCATAAGATTACAAACATACACACTTACGCCTACACAGAAAGAGATAATAATATGCTCGTGGCCATGCATACACAAACACACATTGAATTAAATTAACAATCATCTTTTTCATGTCCGTGTGGTGACGGAGTAAGAATACAATCTGTCACCACCCCATCTCATCCCATGGGTGTCGTAAAGACTAAGGGACTATCCGTGAATATTCTCTTCACGAAATAAAAAGAAGGAAAACTTGAAGTAAACCCTAAACCAATCCGTCTGGCCAGCGTGGTACGTGGCACGGGAGGTGGCCCGTCCCTGCAGTGGGACATTAATGGGCTGTTATGGTGAACTACTAACTCAACCCAGTGACCCCTTAAATTAGTATAAAGGGTACAAAATGTCAATTTGTAAATGTCAGGGTCGACCAATGACCCTCTATTAGCAATAATTCAAGAGTATAACGAAAGGGTCCGCAATCATCCCCCTCAGCATATTACAGAGCAAGAAATTACGCTGCCCCCATGCAATTACAAAGAATATTATTTTGTTTTTAATACTCAGAATAAGCTAATTACAATTGGTATTTGGTATAGGGTTTTTTCCCCTTTTCGGCTTTTACGACGACCCTTATGATGATTACGTATTCTTACTCTGTCATCGAAAAGAATAAAATAATACGAGGGTTAAACTGAAAGTACTTTATTTTACGATTTTTGTCATTTATTTTACGATTTGGCGGCAAATTCAAAATTGTCTGTGTCACGTCAGCATGAATTTAACACGAGAAAATTTTCGTGCAATGATTTTTTATGACTTTTGATGTCAGTCAACAAGAAAGTTATGACTTAGTACAAATATATAGTTATGATAGGCTACGATTGGCCTTTCACGATGAAGCCCCATCTCGTGCAAAAATGGTCGCACTAATCTCACTGATGATTTACGCGAGGGACGGCCTTATAACATCTGTGTTGTGCGGCGTATGATAGAGACTGACAAAAGAATGACCTACGAGTATATGTATGCGTAACCTCTGCGTAGCACCCATGGATTATAACTATTGCACCACATAGTTCCTGAAAGTTGGTTTAATTTGATGCTCAGAATCACTTAACACATAGCTTAGTTAACTAATTAAAATATTTATTACAGTGAAATCAGAGTATAAAATGCTTAAGTCTATGTAATAAACTTTTAATAGTTTGTTAATATCACAGATTACATTTTCCATTTAATTTACTTTTATTGCTGTAAAAGGAAAGTTGTATGTTTTAGACATTGAGGTAATATGTACTACGTACTAGAGATGACATCCCGAACAAAATTTTTGCTCCATTAACTGAGGTGCATGCACCTCAGTTGTCTCAGTCGACATTTGAACCTTGTAGCGAGAAGACAAATTTACCTAGATCAACAAAATAAACATCCACAGACAGATCTTTTACTATTGTACCTAATCTGTATTGTACTTTCAGTATATTAAAAATATTAATAATAACTCATTATGCTATTATATTGTCAGAATACATTTTTCGTTCATCTTGAAAGTTAGTCA
The DNA here is from genome assembly GCA_905475405.1 of Schrankia costaestrigalis. Classification (NCBI taxonomy): domain Eukaryota; kingdom Metazoa; phylum Arthropoda; class Insecta; order Lepidoptera; family Erebidae; genus Schrankia; species Schrankia costaestrigalis. The sequence goes on along the minus strand of FR997845.1, from coordinate 4,455,087 downwards.
ATATAATATAATAGAACTATATAAGTTCAATAAGAAGTATTATTATTGTATTATAATACATATAGAATAATTTTAAAAAATTGAACAAAAATCACATTTAATTTACTTGGGTGAATTCCCTCTTGTAATGAAAAAAAAAAACTATTAATTTATACGTATTGAATTAGGCTCAAATCTATACAGGGTGTTTTTTGAGTCAACGGCAATAATTTAGGAGGTGACTCTGTACGTGATTCTGATCCGAATTATCTAATAAAATTAGGTACTTAATTTTTGACTAAAAAATCCCCAAAATCAACTAAGTGTGGACAGTTCCCGCTGCGCTAAAACATTGTTCAAGACGCGGTGCATTGACCCGCGCCGCGCGTCGTAGATATGTATCTCACTCAGCTGGCGAACCAATCGCTCGCTGCGTCCGCGCGGTGTCCATGATTAGTGAAATTCATAGCTAAGCTTTACACGTCGTTTACTATGTAGTAATTTAATGTTTATTTATTTTATTTTTTTTTTCCTTTATTAAATAACGTTATTTATCACGCCCTAAAGTATTGCCTATGTCTCACTTTACACCCTGTATGTGTCCGTTCTGTTAACGGCTATTTAGTTAGTCTATATTGTGCAAAATGATGTGAAATGAATGCACGACGTTTAACCCTTAGCTGGTATCGTTAAAAAGTGCAACGTAAGTGGTATCGGGTCAAAAGTGACCCCGATGAGGTGAGTGACATATTATGTGTATTTAAATATTAAAAAACATTTATATAGATTAAACTTTACTTTTATTTAGGAAAATAGCACTTATATTATAAACATAAGATAAATTTTTAACTAATTTTAACAAGAAATCACGTTTATATTTATAAAATTGCTAACATCTATTTTTTTTCTTTGTACTTTAGGTATTGATATTAATATAAAAACTAAAAATAAATTTTTGTTCTATATTAAAATCGTTTTCTATAAATAATAAAATAAAAATAATACACTTCTTCTGAGATATACCAAGACAACTAATAAAATAAAATACTCACTTTTGGTATCGGGGTCAATTTTGACCCCAACATGATACGTACCTAGTAGGAAGTAAGTTACGAGCGTCCGTCACATGCCGCACCCCGCGACCACATGGGATTACCTTGCTTGATGCGCGAGAGTGTAAGTACTTAAACTGCATAGTTATGAATAAAATCAAAAGCTCTTGGGGTCAATTTAGACCCCAATACCAGTTAAGGGTTAAAACGTCGTGCAAAACTTGTATTGTGCAAAGTAGCTTGAAAATTGGAGCACATATTTTCTTCGGGGTGTCTTCTCTAGTACGTAGAACATATTACCTCAATGGTTTTAGATTTGAATTTAGAAACAACTTGTTGAACCTATTTTCACAATCTGTTCAAGTGGTAGTAAAGAGTTTACATTGCTTCTGTGCGATACCGTTTGAACGCGAATGATATTTGTTGGCTTATTTAGTTGGGGTTACGACGAAAAGCTAGCCGGACGGATGACGACCAAAGAAACGATGGATGGATTGTGTGAAAGACGATATGGCTGCGAAGAATGTTACTTGTGAGATGACGTCCGATAGGAAAGTATGGAAGAAGAAGACATGCTACGCCGACCCCGAATAAAAGCTATCCACTAAAAAACAGGTAGTAGGTGATTTCAGTAAGAAGCCGCTTAAGTTGGTATCACCGTTTCATTCACTTCCAAGTAGTAATGTGAAAATGTTACTGTGCTTAAGTAAAAGGATGAAAAGCTAGGTAGTGAAAATTACTAGATATAAATGATAAAAAACTATTGTCTCATGGACAAAGTAGGGCCTTTCCCTCTAAATCTAAAGAGCTCTTTATTTTTAAAATACCGAATTCAACTGCATCTAGAATAGATAATTAATATTATAGATTTTATAGCCCATTAATGTCCCACTGCAGGCCTACTAATACCACGCTGGCCAGAAAGATTAGTATATAGTGTTTAATTACAAGTTTTCCTACTTTTATTCCATTAAGATAATATTCACGAATAGTCCCTTAGTCGGTTTTTACGTCACCCAAGGCTTCCCATCTTATCAGATAGGGTGGTGACATATTGTATTCTTATTCCGTCACCACACGGCGAATACCGAATGACGAATAACCGCCTCAAGCTTCCCCATTCTAGTCGTAAGTATGTACGACTACTTAGTCATCATTTAAACATCAAATGAAAAGACGGACATGTTGCAAGGAAGCACTATTTAAAAAAGCTGAAAGTTTTACAAACCAGGGTATTTTCAAACGATCAAAGTAACCAATACATCACATAAATCTAAATAATATAAAACAAATAGTTAACTTTCTCTTAACAAATAAAAGAGTAAAGCTGGCTGAGCTTTGTCTTATGCAATTGTTTAGTTGCATAACTAGTCGGCTTGCTTTATAACAATGCAACTTTTGTACTACATACGGTATGGCGGAACAGACAACACTCCCATTCTACTTGAGAGACGGCACACCAGGAGATTGCTAGTGTAGAGCAAACAGACCTCTTAGTCATCTTGTATTTCTGGCAAAGTGCGTTATCGTAACAGCCCATTAATGTCCCATTGCAGGGACAGACCTTAATCCGTGACGGGGGGATACTTGGCCTACTAATACCACGCTGGCCGGACGGATTGGTTTTGGGTTTAATTGCAAGCTTTCCTTCTTTTTTATTTCGTAGTCGGTTTTTACGACACCCATAGGATGAGATGGACATAGACACGGAGTAAGAATACAATGTGTCACCAGTGTATATTAATGGGCTGTTATGATGACTTCGTCACCACACGGAGAATCCCGAATGACGAATATCCGCCTCAAGCCTCCACATTCTAGTGGTCGGTATGTAAGTACTGGCTAACCCTGTATGGCGCCATGCAGTGACCCACTAAAGAGTTATTTATACACGAGCAGACAACTTGCATTGTTTCGTTCTACCTCCACAATGGACAGAACAACATTATTAACAACTATTTATACTATTTGTTACAAATGGACTAAGCTCTTGCTTAATCAGACTGATTTGTGGATATACACACCTCAACAAAGTCTAGGGATATTTCGTATAAAGTTGTGAAACTCAAAAAAAAATTTTTTTTTTTAATTCTTTTGATGAAAACTTACTTTGTTAACCTTCTTCAACCATTCTAAATTTGAATTTGAAAAATGAAATTAAAAATTAAAGATTTACGGGGCTTAAACGTAGTCAAGATCGAAATTTACATTTACCAACAGTAGGTTTTGACTGCTTTTTTGTGTAAAATTGAAGTTTTATAACAATTTACACGTTTATTTCGAATAAATGATATTGTGTGCATCCAGCAGCGGCCCCATTTCATCATAGAGGAAATGTTAAGGGCAGTAGGCATGCTCCCAGCTGCGGGTACTAAGCGGAGTGTTGCTAAAGAGATTGGAACAATACAAGATATGAAATCAAGGTTATGGTCACGTTATCGTGCTACTGGTGAAGTGGTTGAAAGATACCACAGCAAAAAGTCTATCACCACTCAACGACATGATAGATTTTTGCAAGTTTCCGCGAAAAGACAGCCTAATGTTAGTACCATGCAGCTGGTTTAGAGGCTCCAGCTCTTAGTGGAGCCTCTTGCGGGTGACCAAACTGTCAGAAGAAAACGGCATGAAACCCACCTTTACGCTCGCATACCCCTTTGTAATCCCGCACTACGCCGAGCTAATCGCGCACGACGACTAGAGTGGGCTCATGAACATTTGCTCTGCAAAGATACCCTGTGATCTGTAGAAGTGTTTACATATGAGTCCCGGTTCGGTTTCCACTCGGATTCACGTAGAGAACGTGCTTGGCGAGTTTCTGGTTGTGATAGCCGTCCATAACATCCTCAGGAAATCCATTCATACCACGATGGAACAATTATGGTTTCGACGGGAATTTGTGTCGGTCGAAGAACAGAGCGCGTTTTGATCAGAAACACCATGACGGCTGAAAAATAACTTAACATGGTGCTAGTACTAATAATCTACCCCTGAGACTACAATTGGGCCAAATGTTTAAGCTCATGGACGATAACACCCGTCCGCATAAAGCGAGAGTGACGACGAGCTGGTTGCAGGAATCCGACGTATCGATTTTATGCTGAATCACTCAATCGCCTAACCTCAACATCATAAAATACGCGTAGGACATGTTAAAAAGAAGGGTTTTGATGAATTTTCCTGCATAAAATTGCGATGGAAGTGCAACTTGTTTTGTATCCTAGTCGGACCTGGAACAATATACTGCACCAAGACCTTAATAACTTAATAAAAGCATGAAAAACCATTGCAGGACCGTTATTTACGGTTTTATTAATGTACTGACTACTGATTACTCACATAACAGTTAAAATCAGATTATTTTTGGCTTATTTTCACTTTTGCTTAAGAAACACATTCAGTGTAAGTTTTACTAATTTTCCAAGTTTTTTATTTATTTGAATAAAAAAATATTTACGCAAAAATATTCATCATCATCATAACAGCCCATTAATGTCCCACTGCAGGGACGAGCCTCCTCCCGTGACGGAGGGGTACTTGGCCTACTAATACCACGCTGGCCAGACGGATTGGTATAGGATTTAATTTCAAGTTTTCCTTCTTTTTACTTCGTAAAGATAATATTCACGGAAGTCCCTTAGTCGGTTCTAAAATACGCAAAAATATTACTTTTATTTAATTCTGGATTGTAGCCTAATTAATTGCCTTTTTAAAAATATAAACATGTTATATGTTATCTTCAATAATTTTGGAGTTATACCAAATATAATTGAGTAGATACCAAATATCCCTAGACTTTGTTGAGGTGTGTATTTGATGACTGTAAGGAGTAAACATGTTTAATCTGTCTACCCCATCGTATCCCAGGTGTGTCGTAAAAAGTTATTACAAAAAAACTTGACATTAAAACCTGTAACTTTTAAGCTATCTCGTTGCATGACATTTCGACATTACATGACGATATCTGTTTGAACCTTGTGACCAGTGTAACCTGTGCAGATAAGACAGGCAAGCATGATAAATAGAAAAATTAAAAAAACAAACGTCTATTTCCAGTTTCCCCAGAATATTTTGTCCCCCGATTGGGGGAAACTGGGAATTTTTGATAATTTTATCGCATTTTCCCCGCATGCATAAATCGGGGAAACTGGGAATTTTGTTGCATCTTCCCCTGCAAGGTAAGGGGAAGGTAAGGTTATATAAAGCTCATTGAACGTCCTAACAAAGCCAAGTTTTCATTAATGTATCAAGCAAGTTTGCCTTTACATAAGCTGTTATAATAACAAATGCTTAAAACATTCGTCAGGGTTTATTTTTAATAACTTAGTACTCTAACTTGGCGAAAGGAATTCTTGTTTTATTACGAAACATTGGGATGATTTTCCGTGTGGTGACGGAGTAAGAATACAATATGTCACCACCCCATCTGACTCCATGGGTGTCGTAAATATCGACTAAGGGATTATTCGTGAATATTATCGTTACGAAATAAAAAGAAGGAAAACTTGAAATTAAACCCTGTACCAATCCATCTGGCCAGCGTGGTATTAGTAGGCCAAGTATCCCTCCGTCACGGGAGGAGGCCCGTCCCTGCAGTGGGACATTAGTGGGCTGTTATGATTCGGATGACCGACAAAGAGTTTGTATCACACAAATTGAAGTTCAAGGATCAAAATCACAATATTTTATTTAGTATTCGTTTAGGCGGCTTGTCTGCAAACGTGCGTCGTCAATATGGCTTTTAATTAACCAAATGTTAAGGCTTCATTCAAAGTGTCATGCAGAGTGCAAAGAGGCTACTGTTTTTATAAGTAACATATGATATATTTCAACATTTAGCTTTAACCTAAGCTCTACTTGCCAGTTTCTTATTGCGTTTTTTATTAATGTGAAAATTAGGAACTATTTTTTTTTACAAAAATGTCTTACTGTCACAATTAATGTTCTACTGCAGAAACAGGCCTCTTCACATCATAATAGCCCATTAATGTCCCACTGCAGGGACGGGCCTCCTCCTGTGACGGAGGGATACTAATACCACGCTGGCCAGACGGATTGGTATTATAGGGTTTAATTTCAAGTTTTCCTTTTTTTTATTTCGTTCTCTTGTAAAGGAGTTAAACTTACCATACTTTCCAGACTGAGACAGACACAATGACGGTAACATGAATAAACTACAACATAAAAAACAATGAAATTGAGATCCTATCCTCCTCTTTATGGAGTCGGTTCATAAACAGCCCATTAATGTCCCACTGCAGGGACGGGCCTCCTCCCGTGACGGAGGTATACTTGGCCTACTAATACCACGCTGGCCAAACGGATTGGTATAGGGTTTAATTTCAAGTTATCCTTCTTTTTATTTCGTAAAGATAGTAGTTACGGTTATTCCCTTAGTCGGTTTTTACGACACCCATGGGATGAGATGGGGTGGTGACATATTGTATTCTTACTCCGTCACCACACGGATAGATAATGGAGTCGGTTACAAAAGACAAATAGCAAGCAATCATTGATTTCTTAATTCCAATGAGGACCCTCAAATGACTTGTACATTTTGTATTTTTCCAATAATCACATAATATAATTAAGCAATAAAGTATATTATTCAAAAACATAACAAAGTTACACACAAACATTATCATTATATTAGCCAACTAGCTTTTGCACGCGGCTTCGCTCGCGTTAAATTGGGGGTAGCTAGGTTCCCCTTTCCTGGACACTGAAGAAAAAAAAAAGAAGCCTATGTAACTCTCCATCCCTTCAACTATCTCCACTTTAAAAATCACGTCAATTCGTCTCTCCGTTTTGCCTTGAAAGAAAGACAAACAGACAGACACACTTTGCCATTTATAATATTAGTATGGATTGACTGCTGGACAAAGGCTTTACCCAAACATTTCCACCCTGCGCGGTCCTGCCTGTGCCTCTTTCATCAATCGGATTCCCGCCGTCCTAAAAAAAAATACACACAAACATGTACATATTTATAACAAAAATGATGTAAGTAGTGTAACTAAAGTCGCATCATCAGCACTCAGCTACTCACATAATGAGATCAACAGCCTCATGTACGCAAGGATATGCGAGCTATGATCGTAATTGAACATCAACTACAATTACTTACAATTAGAACTCATTTAGCTAAGAAAGGACTATGTGTGTGGCCAGTACTTAACAGGCGGGTACTTAATGAGTAGGTACTTATTTCTAAATACTTTTTTGTTTTTTTAAAGAAAATCAGATTATTTTTTACCTGATTTCTCGAAAGCAGCTAGACCGATTTGAAAAAAAAATCCGAATTATGCTTTTGAAATATCGATGCAGGACATGTACCTATACAGTGCGGAAGTAATCATTGTACCTATACGAAAAAAAAGCAATAAGTAAAATATTTTTAATAGTGTTAAATACCGAGATACGTATTCACATAATGTGCACACTAGTATGTTGGTGAACTAGGTAACTGAAATAAAACAACAATACTGAGTACTGAACTGCAGGTTCTCGATGACAAAGTAGATGAACTATCAAAGTCCATCGAAGCCCCCTTATTTATTTAAACGTCAAAGTATTTATATAACGTGCGGTAACGAAACCATATCGAGATGCAACTCGTTTGGTTCCGCGCCCTCTAGTGTAATGACTATCCGTCATTAACATACCGCCCGCCAAGGACATTATTGACAGAATGTCCTTCACAAACTCATTAATAATATATAATAATTATGAACTAAAATATATGTAGCTAAACAATAGCTTGTCCTATTTTATAGAACTATGTTACAAATTGATAATATTCTATGAACTCATAAAACACTAAAACAAGTTGTTGAACTTAACTATACCTATCAATGTACATACGGTACTGTGTACATTATGAACTGAAAACTGGACTAATCTGTATTTAAAAATAGTAACACAATTATTTACAGAATGTCCTTAATGAACTCATTACAAGATATAATAGTTAAAAAACTAAAATGTAGCTAAACAATAGCTTGTCCTATTTTATTGAACTAAAATAACAAATCGTAATATTCTATGAACTAAAAAAAAACATTAAAACAAGTTGTTGAACTAAAGTATACCTATCTAACAATGTTTAAGTAATGTTTACATCATGTACTAAAATAATAATAATAATAATAACTTTTATTTTCATAAATCAAATATACAAACAATAGTTGGTGATTGGAGCCTCCTTTTAGGCACAATTGCCTGTAATAGGAGACTCCGCTCTTTCCAAGCTGATATAAAACTAGCTATAATAAAAATACAAGTTTTAATGTTATAACCTAAGCTTATTTAAACTAGGTAAAATTAAATATGTGTATATTGGTGTAGGTATGTGTATGTGTGTATGTGTATGTGTGTATGTGTGTGTGTGTTATGTGTATTAAATAACTTTATTTTATATGTTGTAAGAGTGCTTCAGTGTCCGCGTATGTGAGAGTTTTTAACCACTGAATTACCATTTTTTTACATTCAAGCGTTTGTTTGTCATAGACGTATATGTATTTGTTCACCTTATTGTATAACTGTGATGAACGTTTTTCATATTGTTGTGCAGCGAATTGTGTTCTTGTCTGTGGAATTTCTGCTATTATGTCCTTTCGTCTTTTTGCCAGAATATTTCTATCGAATGGAATAGTCTTGTGTTTTTTTAGTACGACTGTTAAAATGTATAGTTTTCTTACCGTGAGTAGGTCACTAATCTGGTACAAATTTTCAGTTGGGTAAGTAATTTCTTTAAAATACATGATTTTTATGAGAGCACGTTGCCCTCGTTCTACATTAATAAATGTTGATTTTACAGCTCCCCCCCATATGGAAATACAGTAAACTATGATGGCTTGTGCCAGTGCAATATATATTTCATTTAGCAGATTCCTATTACCTACAGTTGTGTTTATCGTTTTCGGAACAACATGCCTCAGAGTTTTAAATAGCCAACCCAATTTCCTAATCCTGCCTGTTATATGCTCGAGATGTGAGGTCCATGTCATTCTTTGGTCCACAATAACACCTAAATACTTTGTCTCGGAGACCTTTTTGATTATAGGACATGAACAGGTTAAACTTGCAGCCCCCTCTGTACACGAGTGAATTTTAATGGCAAAGGAATCATCTGGTTGAGTGCGGTTAGTTATAGTGAAGCACATGTAGTTAGTTTTTTCCGTGTTCAATGTAAGTAAATTATTATCAAGAAAAGTAGCAATCTGTATCAGGCCTCTCTCAGCATTGAGCCTAACATCGGACCAGTTATTACCAAATGCAATCAACGCGGTGTCATCAGCATAGGAAATGATTTTTGCGTTTTTAATTTTAAGGTTACAGAGATCGTTGATGTAAACTAGGAAGAGTGTAGGTCCTAGAATACTGCCTTGAGGCACACCAAAAGATACATCTACATCTTCACTAATGCATGTTCCTATCTTAACACTTTGCTTTCTATGCGTTAAGTAATCTTTTAGCAAATTGAGTGGGGAATCTCTTATACCAATGTTTTCTAATTTAACTAACAGGGTTGGAACAGAGACGGTGTCAAAAGCTTTTTTGAGATCAAGAAAGACTGCTGCGCACTTTTTACCTTGGTCAACGTGATCTGTTATTTGCGAGCTAAGGGAAGCCACCGCGTCCTCAGTTGATAACTTTTGTCTAAAGCCAAATTGTGATGATGATATTATATTAAATTTATTGAGGTAATTTATTAGTCTTATATTAATTAACTTTTCTATCACTTTCGATAGCGCTGGCAAAACCGAAATTGGTCTGTAGTTGTTGACATCGTCTCTGTTCCCTCCCTTGTGTATAGGAGTAATAATAGATTTTTTTAAAGGTGCTGGAAAAATACCTTTATTAAAACATAGGTTTACTAAATGCGTAATAATAGGTATAATTTCTTTGCCGATGTATTTGAGAAATTTAGTTGAGATGTTATCCCATCCTGGTGCACTATCCGACCTTAGGCTCATTAGAATGTCTTCTACTTCTTTAGGGTTTGTGTCAAAGAGCATAAATGAATTTGGTTGTAAAAATAAATCATTAGGTTTTGGATTAATTGATTTATTATTTTTATATTGGATATGTTGGGCTAGCTGCGATCCTATATTTACGAAATATTTATTTACAAAATTAACAGATTCTAATGCAGATGGCTTAATATTTAATAATTCTATGTTTTGATTTTTTGGCTTGTTCGAGTAAGTAACAGCTTTTATATTTTTCCAGAGTAACTTAGTGTTTGATGTTGACCTAGCAAGTAAATCCCTTTCATACTTTCTTTTTAATTTCTTTATCAGATTATTGCAATAGTTACGATATCGACAATATGTAATTTTTAAAACTTGATTACATGGTTCAGCTCGGGTATTCTTTTGGAGTTTATTACGATTTTGTATACAGCGTAGTATTCCAGGTGTGATCCACGGTTTAATTATTCGTTTACTACAGGGAATAGCTTTTTCGATTGTATTGGCTTTAATAGCATTGATAAGTTGTTGGATAAGTTGATTGGTTAGAAAAGTGGGATCGCTACAGAGCAACAAGTCAGACAGCTTCCTCTCCTGTAGGTAGCTAAGTGCCTGTTCAAAATTAATAGTAGAACGAGTTTTATGAGGACTATCTTTATTTTTTATTTTTGAAAGAGATAACAATACAGTATAGTGGTCTGTGATGGTGGTGTTAAGTACGGCAACTACTGCAGACGTTCTTTTTTTATTTATTCTCAACATAAGATGATCCAAGCAGTTCCTTTCTCTAGTAGGGAGGACATGTCCAGGTAGAATACCGTAAGCGGAGAGCAAATTTAAGTAGTTCAGTCTGTTTCGTTGTTCATAAGGCGCTTCTAATTCTTTAGGTCTAATATTTATATTTATGTCTCCCGTTATTATTAAATTTTTTCCTGTGGGAAGTGAATTTAAGTGTTGGCTTAAAGAGTCCATGAAGCTCTCGAGGTTAGAGTTGGATGGAGAACGATATATACAAGATTATGTTATTTAGTACGTCTACCTGGAGGCAAGAAGCCTGAGATATCTGTATCTCGTGAACTGCCGGTTTCATCGAGTTTTTAATGTATACAACCACCCCGTCATTCTGATTAATATGTCGTGTTGTAACAAACGACATATAGTTAGATAGTTGTGGTATTGGCTTATTAATATTTATTCTACACTCTGATAATACCAACATATCAGCTTCCGGTATGGTCGATAACATAACCAGAAGATTGTCAAAATTGCAATAAATGCTCCTTATGTTCTGTGATATAATAATAAAATCACCAGTTTTAGTCTGTAAGTGATTTGAAAGATTTGTACAATCGCATTCAATCGAAGAAGCTATTTCTAGCTTGTCAATTTCTTTAACAGTTTGAAATATAGAATTCATAAAAAAATATTAATTATGTTAGATATTTTAACTCCTTTGTAGTAGTAAGGGTTTTTATCAAGTTGTACGATGGAGAACATCGAGGTAAGTAGTTTTAATATGTTATATCGTAGTAGAAGTATAAAAGATAATTTTATTCTTATTTTAAAGTAAGGTATTTTTATGTTGTGATAGTTATATTTACACAGCCCAAGCCTGCAAACATGTAATGCAAAGTTAAAAGTTATGTAGTGTTGTATTTTAGTATATAGTTTGTTATTTAAAAACATTTTAATTACGTTCATTATAATTAATGTAATAATTATAACAATAACATATATTTGTAAGTAATAAGTGTATACAAATAATAGTATACAAATAGTGGTATTATGCTGTTGATATGCAATATAGTAATTCGAGCTTTTGTGAGTAAATGTAGTAGGTATTGTTTGTTTGTAGATACTGTTTATGTGTGTATGTGTTAAAGTATGTATGATTTTATGATATTTGTTTATGTAATATATTTTTATATAGTAAACATAGAAGTTAGTTAAAGTCTTGAGGTATATAAAATTATGAATGTAAGAATGATAACCTAATTTTAAATATTTCCTACGGTAATTACACTGTGTCAGAATAAGTGTAGCACTTTGTTGAAAAGCAATTGTTAGTAATGGTGTAGATACGAACATTTTCATAGTTCTGTACATAATACGTAAGTAACAAACCCATAAAAGTCATGTCTTCCTTATTAGTTGATGAATTTGTTCTTCGCTTCTTATCATTATCGTAGGCGCTTGATCATTCTGCTTAACATATACTCTGCCATAGGCAGTCCAACAATATTTATACGATCCTGATTTTGTCAAGTCTCTGGCGAGGAAGTGCAGTCTTGAACCTTTAGGTGTCAGATGATCAGAAATAATGAAAATATGAACTAACCTGCTTTTTAAAAACAATAAAACAATATATTTAATTTTGTTCTTTAATTCTACTTGACATAGTTTGTTCTCTTTATTGTACTTCATTATGATCTACTACTAACAGGCTGGTATAATACATAATTTGAAAGTTGACCTTTTAATGATGGATAATTTAGAATGGACAGTGACCACACGGGTGATATTATTATCACTAGGATGTTTGTGCAATAAACAACCTAACAGAGGAAAATTATATCCTTGATTAATACAATGGCTCCCATAGAAAGCTCAGTAACTAAGGAAGACTATTTGAACCTATAATACCTGTTTATAATAAGTTGAGTTAGGTAGCTGTTGCGAGGTAGAACTGTCGAATACTTACCTTTGGTCTAGCGAAGAGTTCTCAAACCTCGCTTTAACTTTCATTTTTCTTTCTAACTGTTCATATTCTGTTCTAAATATATCCTTCTGTGTTCTTCTTGTGCAAAATTGTAATGCTGCGTCATTCTACTTCTTGCAAATGTGTACTGTGATAGATTTGTTGCCCTTTAAAAATCTTCGACAATAAGCAACTATCGAATAATGTAAAATCTGGAACAAAAGCGACGTAAGTTTTTCTACATCTGCACTGTAAACAGATTTCTTGTACTTTTCGTATGTTATTTGGTTGCTCTTTGATATTATTTTGTGTTTGTTGTACTATTTTTATTATATTTGTTCTTTCTTTATTATTCTTATGTATTTTGGTTTGTCCTAATTGTACTAGCTCCATTATAATAAATTATTCTGTAATTTCTTTGTCATCATCAATCTATTTCTACTTTCCGGTCGATTTTGTGATGAGGTATGTATACTGCTTTGTTCTTAACATCTGTTCTTTATGATCTAATTTGTCCTAGATGTAAATATTTATTTATTACTTGTGAGTACTGTTTATTTAATTCCTTGTTGCTTTGTGATCTTCTTTTTTGATCTTTGAAGCTTTGAACAGCAATAGCACGCGCGTTCCCCGACAAACATGAATGTCCTTTATCCATAACAGGTGATCTGACAGCATATCTGACACTGCTGTCTCTTGTGTTTGTCGCAGAATATAGTTCTTTGCATTTCTTCTTCTCAGGGATACGTATTGTACTACTTTGATCTTTGATGTTCCTTAATTTCTTAAAACCGTTATATTCATTGACCTTAGCATGCTTTACAGTTAAATAAATTCTTTGACCTTTATTTTCTTTCTCTGTTAACTTATTTGAGCTGTGAACTATAATAAAAATAAAATAAAATAAAAAAATCTGTTTATTGCATAGAAAAAAATTACAAAAACATTTCATATCTTAACTTAATCTAAAGTTAGTAGATTGTTTAGTTAAGGAGTTGCTGAGTTGTATTGTGTGTTGTGTTGTCTAAGTAGGTGTACTGTGTACTATGTGTATGTGTAATTACATGTTAGTATGTGTCTTTTTAGTATGTTACGTACTTGTCTACAGGTTCTATTAGTTATCTGTTCGATTACGTGTATAGGCATTTTATTTAGGATTTTAGGTAAAGTACATTTTGGTAGTCTTAGACCATATACATTGTTATAAGAAGGTGTTTCGAAGGTAGGTAGATGTTGCAAGATACGCAAGTTGCTAGGTCGTGATGTTTTAGTCAGATTAGGTATATAGGTACTATAATGCGTAATCGTTTCCAAGTCAATCTTGTCATAAATGCTCATGACCTTACAGTACTTAAACAGATTGTGGTAATTATCTTTATTTTTATATTTGACTTTAATCGGTACAATTGTTTTTAATAACCTGATTTGTAGGTTGTATATATAGTCTAGGTACGTTTTATAAGTCTGGCCGTAAATGACGAGTCCATAGCTTATTACAGAATCCGCCATTGCCATATACAGTAATCTTAATGTATTATATGGAACCTTGTTTTTAATTAAATACAGTTTTGACAATATCGCCCTTAGTTTATCACATACGTGTTCAACATGAGGTTCCCAGTTAAATTTGTGATCTATTTTTAGCCCTAGGTATGTGTGTTCTTTGACTACTTCTAGTGTTGAGCATGTACATGTGTTTATGTTTTGGTGCATACAGGTATGTTCGTGTGCTATGATCTCGGGTTGATGAGTCTCCTTTTTGTATGGTGAATGTATGTACATTAATTTAGTTTTTGAGTAGTTTATAGATAGACCCATATCATGGGCCCATTTACATAAGAGGTCAAATTCTTGTTGCATCTTACTTTGAGCTGTAGCAAAGGCACTATCAGCCGCTATTATGCAAGTATCATCGGCAAACTGATAAACCGAGCAATTCCTGGATAATTTACACATGTCATTAACGTACAAAAGATACTCAGTCGGCCCAATTACCGAACCTTGAGCTGTTCCATAAAGAGTTTTAAATAGCTCACTTTGTTCACCCGCTATGCTAACAGCGTTGAACCTGTTTGAATGGTAACTTTTAAGTAAATCCAGGAATGGACCCTGTATACCATTCTGCCGCATCTTTTCAAACAGTGTTTTATAATTTAAAGTATCGAAAGCCTTATTAAAGTCTATCATAACAGTTCTGACTTATTGATGGTAGCTAAGCATGACACTATTGGCGCAGTATTGTCATCATAACTAAGACTATCGTTAGTCGGCTTAGCAGTTGAACTGGTTTCAGTATTACTCTTAGATTCTCGATTGTAATGCAGCAGCAAGTGGTGACGTTTCTGGCAAATCCTACAGGTGGTAGGTTTTCTACATTTATACGTTGTATGGTTACTGCCCAAGCAATTAAAACAAATATGACCTTTTGTCACAAATGCTCGTCTAGCATCGATGGATTGCTTCGCAAACTGTTTGCAAAAGCATAGCTTGTGGGACTCTGAACAATACTCACATAGTATATTTGTTGAACTGGTAGCTAGCATTACTTTTATGGAATCAGAGTGTGTACTAACATGAGGTTTGTTGACCTGCTGAACTGTTGACTTCGTTGGCTCTAAACATTCCAAGGCACGAAAACGATTTTCAAGGAAAGCTTTAAATTGAGAAAATGTTGGTAAGTCATTATTAGAATCAGTGGTACCAATACTAAGTTCCCATTGTTTGCGCGTTTCGTTGTCTAACTTAAATGTAACAATGTGAATAATAATAACATCCCATGTGCTCACGTTAATGTCCAAATTAGTAAGTGCATTCAAACAATCACATGTTGTGTCAAGCAATTCCTTCAAAGAGGAAGCCGATTCATTGTATATGCGTTTTTGGCCAAATAATCTTTTTAGAATACAATTAGATAAGTACTTCTTATTATTGTAACGTTTTTGTAACTGATCCCAACACTGTATATAATTAGAATCAGTTACCGGAGTGTGGCGTATCAGCTGCTCTGCTTCACCAGAGAGGTGACTTTTTAAATAATGCAGCCTTTGCACATTATCTAACGTATTGTTCTTATGGACTAGGGATGTAAATAAGTCGTAAAAGGTAGTCCATTTCGCATATTTTCCAGAAAAGGTTGGAAAGGATATCTTTGGTAGTTTCACAAATGTGGAACTACTAGGAGAAGAGTTTTCTTTCTCTTGTACTGTATTCTTAACCACACACAATTTATTGTGTGTAGACTTTATTAAACTTTTATAAGTAATGTATGTGTCCTCTGTTGTGTCATAAACATCACTGATCTTTTGTTCTAATTCACCTAACTTGTAAAGACCGTGAAGTTTAGTGTTTGTATCTTTAAATAAAATCCAATCATTCTCTAATAACTCTTGTTTAGTTTCTATAAACTCTAGAGTTAACCTGTCCTTACTACATTTCTTAAAATTAGTTAACCCTTTAGATATTACATTTTGTTGATCTTTTAAAATATTAATTAAACCCTCCATTGTTGTTATTCGAATTTACAAGAATGTATGAAGTAGTTAAAATTGATAATAACAATGCAAAAATGTTATTTTTTAAGCGAAACTATTAATTAAATTGTTGAAATAAAAATTTGAAATGTCAAATTAAAAATGTCAAATTTGACTGAAAATATTTGCAAATTTTCTAAGTTTTTTACAAAACCTACAAAAATTACAAGTGTTTTGACAATCTGACAGAAATTGGGCATAGGTTCCCCGTTCCGTCGTTTTTTTAGAAACTATTCTAAGTCCTTAAAACTAACACTGTTCTACAACTAAATTATTCTAAGTCCAAGATTCTTCTAGAAATTTCTAAGTTATTTTCCTCTTGTAAATAAGGTTCAAATTAACCTTTGACTTTTTTGGTCTATTAATAAATAATTGTACTCACAATTGACACTTCACTCTTACACTTTTTTATGCTTCGGTGGCGCCCTCCTTAGGCGACCAGTTGAACTGCGTTTTGCGTCAATTGAACTCTTGTGTTCTTTGGCTCTGAAGCGCCCTCCTTGGCCAATTGTTGTACTATGCGCTGCTTACTGCATTGTCCGCTTGAGGGCGCAACAATCGCTAATGCAGCGGGGGCCGTGTATTTTCACGGAAAATTGCCTGAAACAATGTCAATCGAGATCCGGCTCGAAGGACCAATGTTAAATACCGAGATACGTATTCACATAATGTGCACACTAGTATGTTGGTGAACTAGGTAACTGAAATAAAACAACAATACTGAGTACTGGGAGCCAACCACAAGCTCTTATAGCAATATTATTGTAATCTTACTTAGCCTTTTCGTACCACGACGTGCTTAAAACAAGCTTATAATAATATTGAAACAATATTGTTTTTGTAGCGAGTTTGTGTGACGTCACCTCTAATAGTTCACTCAATTCGTACCATGACGTGCTTTTTGACAGTAAGCAATATTGTTTTTACGTCAAATTTAGCAATAATAAAAAAGTTCCTCGGATATTCTGGAAGTATTATTGTTTTACAAATTGTTAGGTTTTGTGTGATAAAAAGTAAGTAAACCAAGTTTTTTCTTACGTTATTTTGTGTTTTTTTAGACAAAACGTTATTTCAGACCTAAGTATTACTAGTTTTTAATTTGGTTCTAGATGGCAAATGCATACGAACTATTTGAGTTTTTAGAAAATGACTCACAAAGCAATCAAAATCGGAAGCAGGCTCGTATGCAACTACGTAGGACATGCGATCCCTTCGATTTGGACGAAGCGGAGTTTGTTAAAAGATATCGTTTAACAAAAGATTTAGTACATAACTTGTGCAATGAGTTGAGGCCACTAATGAAGACTCCTAGAAGATCTTCGGACTTGTCTGTAGAGACGAAGGTAATTAATAATACCTTATTAATAGCACAAATAACTCTAAGGCTATTTAATGACACTAAATACTATTGACCATATTTAACACTTATTACATATTTTATTTTTTGTTTAGGTCCTAATAACCTTATCATTTTATGCCACTGGGTCATACCAACGTCCGGTAGGCAGTAATGAGGGTCATTTTGTGGCTCAGCAGACAGTGTCTTCAGCTATTGCACAAGTTACTGCATGTCTTAATTCACCACAGATGAGACAAAAATACATTAAATTTCCTGTTAATGTGGATGAACGTAATCAAATCAAAATGGGGTATGTACTTATGTTTTTAATGTTTAGTTTGATATACTGTGTTAAAACTTTGTGTGGTGAGCCAAAAATTCTGCCTCAATATCTTATAGGAATCATGATAATATATTGTATTATGATTACCATGATCATATTTGTAATAGTCCACTACAGTAAAGATGATCATTATTACATGATAATGTTATATTCCTAATTTTGTATATTACCTAAAGTCTATTTTTTTATCTCGGACACTAAAATGACAACTACTAATGTCAAACGTAAAACTAATATAGCCAGCTTTTAAGAAACAGTGCTGTCCCTGTGTTTCGATTCGTTTTGTAATTATTGTAAAATATTTACGGTTGTTAGTATAGTCGAGAAAAAATGCCTTTATCACCTCTAGAGTTAATGTTAGTTGCATTTCATAAAACTATTAGGGTCAATATCGCACAACAAAACATCAGCTAAATCATGACGATACTTTGACATAATATCAGTTCTCATGTATTAGCAAATAGTTGTTAGATATTTATAAAAACAAATAGTAGAAGTTGCTGATAGAAGAGGTAGGTACTTTATCCTCTTTCCATTGGTATACAACATCCTATAAAATAGTAAATAGTTTTTCTACAAAACATGTGTAATACATAAACATACATACTGTTGGTGTGCTTAACAAATAAATAAATAATTCGAAGTAATTATTGACGCTATAGTAAATGATGACTTTTTTTTTTTATTATATTAAAATTAACTCTAATGTGATAAGGTAGACCCACTGCAGTGACAAAAAAAGCTAAAGTAACTAGGTACCTAAGTACGCTAGAATGAATCAATTATAGCAATTATAGCTAGTAAATTTACCTGTGCTTATTCATCAAACGTGTTTTCTTTACTTTGAATTATTTATTACACATGTTTTGTAGAAAAACTATTTACTATTTTATAGGATGTTGTATACCAATGGAAAGAGGATAAAGTAAGGCATTTATTCAGAAAATGGAAGAACTTTCTCTCTTTTATTTATTTTTTTATTGTACTGTGAAGTTGATCATATCTTTAAATTTTACCTGTCTCTATTCTTATAATAAGTCAATAGACAAAAAGTTGACGTTTTTGGTGAGCTATTATGAATTTATTTGATGCTCCTAGTATTAAACTTTAAAACAAAACATAATTATGAGGACTCACGGAACAATTTTTTTTTAAAATTTAAGTGTTCATGGTAAATATTGGGTTTTTCTTTTAAAAATAGCTTTACATCGATATCTAAAATATGTTGAGGTTAAAACCAGCTAGGGGAGTGAGGAAAGACTGGTAATGACCGCTTCTATCAGCTACTTTAATTTGGCAAACGATGTACCAAACACCCTGTATAATTACGACGACCTAACTACATGATGGCGGGGAGACGACTGCTGGGCAACGCTAGTACACTGGTTTCGGGAAATAAAAAATTCTGCCCCCTTTATACGGTTTTATTAAAACAATTTATAAATACTTTTGGAATCGACAGTTAATGACTGTTGGCTGTGATGACAAAATAGGTAGTAAATTTAATTATTTATAGTTGTTTTTTCCAAGTGAAAATGTCTGTAGTGAATATGGTAAAAATGTCCCTAAAAAAGTGAAATTATATTACATATATTGTTATATTTCTATTAATATAATATTAAAAAAAAAAATATAAATTATATAAATAATTCGGAATTCGTTCGGAATTTATATAAATTCCGAACAATACGAAAAGTGGTTAAAAAATATTCTTCCAAAATTAAAAGAGAATGCAGTTCTTGTTATAGATAATGCACCGTACCACACCAGAAAACTGGAGGCGTTACCTACTTCAAATTGGCGTAAAGAGCAAATAAAAAATTGGCTACAATCAAAAAATATTCATTATGACGAAACAATGTTGAAATGTGAATTAATCCAAATTTCCAAAAAGCACAAAAAAGTCTATGAGAAGTATGTTGTAGATGAGATGGCTGCTGCACAGGGTGTCACTATTTTGCGACTGCCCCCTTACCACTGTGAGCTCAATCCAATAGAATTAGTGTGGGCTCAGGTAAAGGGACATGTCGCAAAGAATAATAAAACTTTCAAGTTGAATGAAGTACGAAGTCTTTTTGAAGAAGGGCTTCGTCAAGTGACCCCTCAGCGGTGGCAAGATTGCATAGCGCATGTCATTCAACTCGAAGACAAAATGTGCCAATTGGGTCATATAGTCGAAGACATAACAGATAGATTCATTATAGAAGTAGGTGACGACTCGGAGGATTCCGAATATTCAAGTAACGAATCCATTTCTGATTAAAGATTAAGAGTCTGCAACCGTTCTCCGACGACGTTTCAATTTACAGTTTTATTATAAGTAGGTAAGTAGTTAAGTGTTCCTAGTTTTAAATAATGTAAAATTATTTAATTATTGTTTAACAACTGGGTACACATTTTTAAGCCAGTTTTACTACATCTATACTTAGTACACAAAAAGTTTCTCGAAATAAGTTGAAAGAAAGAAAGAAATAATAATAATAATCGCATTGTAATCCACACTTTGTAATATAAATAATTACGTTGACTCTGTTTGATTAATCTTTTGTTTTATTCTAGTGAAAAAGCCAAAACAATCGTAGAAAAGTCGAAACAATCGTAGACAAAACGATCTGACGGCGAACATTACATACTTAATTGATGTTTAATTATGAATTATATATTAATTTTATTATGAAACAAGATTATTATTATTTTATTATGCAGACTCAAAGATTAATTGTACTTACAGCCAAATAAAAATAAATTATGTACCAAAAATAAATTTTGTTTCATTTACTTACCTGAGTTTAAAATTAGAATTTGCACATTTTATATTATTACTTCCAAAAAACTGTATAAAATTTAAATTTATCGTTAACTGTTGATAGTGGTGGTACATCACCATACATAAATTGCACAAAAAAAGGTAACAGTAATGATATTTTAGTATTCGAGATTAAAAAACAGCCTATAGTCTCTATTTACCGTAATCGGCGGTACTAACCTATATTTTTATCGGTAAGTACCGGCTGTACCGCATCACTATTTATTAGTTGTAAAAAACAGGCAACACATGAAATGTCATTTTAGTATCTGAGATAAAAAAATAGACTATATGTACCATTATTCTTTTATAAGTGTAACATTTAAAATAAAATATTTCTTTCAGATTTTACAATAGATACCAAATTCCTGGTGTGCTAGGTTGTATAGATTGTACACAAGTGGCAATAGTACGGCCAGTACTGCATGAAGAGCGCTACTTCAATCGGAAGCACTATCACTCTCTAAATGTTCAATTGGTAAATGCTTATTAATTATCTAGTAGAAGTTTAACAGGGTTCTTACACAATTTATAATTTTATATACGTATAAAGGGGACACTCATTCACAATAAATATTATCAATTACCTGTTGGTTTGAAACAAATAGCATATTTTTTAATTTTATTATTAGTAACAATAATAATTTATTTCTTTTAATAAGACAGTGATATTCTTAGAGCTAGGTAACATTAAAGTTATAGTTTTAATTTACTTACATTGTTGTATGAATTGTACCCTTGGTGGAATTTAAATGTAAAAGTGGGCTTTAATGTGCTTGCAGACTAAATCTTTCCTTCTTTTATGTGTGTATGAAGGCTTGTTTTAGTAATGTGTTAATTATGGATAATTGACAAACTATTAATACATTAAATTTTTTATACAAAAGGTTGAGTAAAGCTTGCTGAGCCCTTTCAATGGTTAATATTATAGTTTCATTGTTAATATTATAGTTTTTTTGTTAGGATGTTATATTCAGAAATCATTAAAAAAAAACAATTTAAAAAGTCTCCTTGACTATATTTTTTTTAAGTGATGATAATATTAACATTAAAAAGATATATTTCATTTATTTACAGTAACAAATAAATTCAAAAAAAGCTAGAATATTTACAAGTATGCATTTAAAAAAATAGTACATTTTAATGTAAATTAAAAAAGTGTGGCACTTTTTATTAAAAATAAATGTGATGCGGATATGCAAATAATAAATGTAGATGCAAGTCACGGGGGCGCTTCTCATGATTCTTTTATATGGACTATGCATCCATTGAGAGCGCATTTGGATGAACTGACAGAAGATACTTGGTTACTTGGTATGTTTTTTTCCATTTGAACATTGTTAAAGTAAACGTTAAGTACTTGTATCAATAATAATTTATATTGATTTTGTTATCAATAGGAGATTCCGGATACCCTTTGAGAAAAAATATAATGACCCCAATACTGGATGCAACACCAGATTCACCAGAAGCACACTACACAAACTTACATGTTCATGCTAGGAACCTTGTAGAGCGGACAATTGGGCTTCTTAAAGCACGTTTTCGTTGTTTACTTGTTCATAGAGTGTTACACTACTCACCAGAAGTAGCTGGCTCTATTGTAAATGCTTGTGTTATACTGCACAACATTTGTAATAGGGCTAACACACCTCTGCAACAATTAAATAATGAAGATGTGATTCAAGAAACTCAATTACAGCCTCAAGGGACTGCACATGAACAGCCACGCAGCAATAACGCAGCTCTGCAGCAGGGGTTGGCTACGCGTGATGCTCTGGTTCGGCGGCTCTGGGAAAGGCGTCATTTAAGATCCTAAAAAAATAAATTATACACCTTTATCCTATAATGTTGTTTAAATACATCTTTATGTCAGTTTTCTTAATTATTGAGCCATAAAAACAAAAAAAATTGAACAAACACCTAATTGTTTTAATAATTTACAAACTAAATTTAAATAATAGTTGAGATTACAAACTAACTAATAATGAGATAGGATTTATAATTTAACATAATATATTATAGCTTAAATATAATTACTGTATTGGCTTTCCTATAACAGAGAGAATAAATATTTAATAGGTCCATACCTTTCTATTCTGGGTAGTACTGCTGAAATACTCTCTAAAGCTTCGGCAATTCTCACGGTTGCATCTGCATGCCGTTGTGAAGAGTTGACGAGCGCACGTCTCGCAGCTTCTTGCGTCATAGGTAACTCGCGCCTTCGACGCCGGTGTCGTGGGGATGGAGCTGCAGATGTCATGGCACGGCGAGATGTAGGTGTTCTGCTGGAAGGGCGGGCTGGGGCGTCTTCAACGACCGCTTCCAAAGGCGAATTTTGAGGCGGTATAATAGGCTCAAAATATATATTATTTTGAGTCTCTATATGCCCAAAAGATATAATTTGAGGATTGGACATTGTGGGATCTTGCACAGAGTCCACATTTTCTAAAATTGATGGAGAATCCTGCACATCAGTATTTAGTTCTACTGCACCAATCTCTGGTGGCTGCAAAGAGATAACATAAAAGTTACATAAGTTGATATTATGGATTAATAAATTAAATTATTCTAGTTGTTTACATACCAGTTCTACCTGAACACCTGGTAAGCCCTGGCCAAGATCGTCACCCAAAATTTGTAAAAATTTTGCCTCTATTTCTGTCAATGGTTTCTCAACCGATGGACCTCCTCCAGTCCGCATACGAGAAGATCGTAACAAAGCAACCCTTTTCTTAAGTTTTGCTTTGTAATCAACCCAGTACTGAAAATTTAAATTAATTTAACACTGCAGTATTTTACATACTGTGAAAATTTATATTAAAAATTATCAGGACCATACCTTAGTCCATCCTATCCAATCCTTGTGAGCCCCATCACCCTGCGAATTTAAAATTTGCTCAACCTCTTTCCACTTTCTTTTGGAATATTCTTTGGCTTGTAGAGAGCGATTGTATGAGGTAGCTAAAGATTTATTGGAATTTAAAAATTCCCATAATATCTCTAGCTGCCTCAAAGATACTCTATGAACACTTCGGCTGCAAAATTTAATTCACTGTTAGTATAATCACAAAATCCGATAACAAATGATTTCCAAACCATCATACAATATTAATACATTTTTTAGAAATATATTCTATTGATTTAAAACTTATTTAATAAAATTGTCTTATTCTTACCTTAAATCCATGTCGAGCTAGTAACCTTATGCTAGTTCAAACACTTTTAACACAAGTTAAGAGTTCAACCACTTACAAAACAATATAAAAAATACTGCATAAGTGCATACAAATATTTCACCATTGGTGATAAAAAAGTTTCAAATTTCGTTCGCGTTATGCTATTGACATATCGCGTTAAGATTCACGCGACACGATTGCCGCATTTTTAATTTTGTCAAATGTTTTTCGAATTATATAAAGGTACTTTTCTATATTTGCATTAAGTACATTAGAATCTAATGTAATTTACTTTTTCATTGTAATTACAACAAAATGAGAAACATAAATATGTTGTTAAAAACCCATAATGTTTTTAATACGTTGAGAAACGGAACAACTGTCAAAGATAGACAGCGCTATCCATATACTGGATAGCGTTGTTTCTTTTCCACTATCGCAAAGAATAGACAAATCATTCATTCTTTCCCAGCACTTAGCAGGAATAAAACAATATTGTTTGTAGAAGGTCATGGTACGAATAAAAGTAATATTATTATAAGCTTGAAACAAAACGTTCTGGGAATAAGATTGTTTCGTAAAAGATGATGGTAGGCTCCCTGAACTGCAGGTTCTCGATGACAAAGTAGATGAACTATCAAAGTCCATCGAAGCCCTCTTATTTACTTTTTTTTTTTTTTTTGTGTGGACGAGTAGTCGGTCTCAGACGACCTTTACTACTTTACGCGGGCTGTGGTGGGGCGGATGGCCCTCAACCAAAGACATTTAAGCGACGTGCCACAGGGGCACCCCCTTTGGGGTACGAACCTCGGCCTGGACCGTCACTGACTGACAGGACGTGCGGAAGGCACGCCCTCTAGGAGCAAACGCGGCGCGTATTCCGGCCTCGACGGCGAGGACGGAACCGCGGACGTTTTGTTATGGCTTCGCGAGCCGTGTGAGCTCTACGTTGAGCGATCGTGATCCTATCGTCCGGCTCTTCGAGAGCATGCCTAGGTCTACGAATTTTGCTAATCTTGGAGGGGATGTACCCGGACGCCCCGACCACTAGTTGGTTGGGGTGAGTGGCAGCCGAATCAAAGTAGCGGCGGGAACAGAGTTTCATGTGTTGCTGGATAGTAGGCAACCCGAGGTCTATGTGAAGATCCTCGTTACGCATGAACCACGGTGCTCCCGTCGCTTTGCGCATGAACCTATTTTGAACTGTTTGTAACCTATGGATCCTGTGTGGCCTAAGGTGGGCAAAAACTACGCACGCATACGTCATTATTGGTCTGATACAAGTAGTGTATAACCTAACTTTGTTACGGATCGACATCTTAGACTCCTTCCGAAGGAACATGTGCAGCCGTCCCAACACAAACATGGCCCGCTTGCGAACCATGTTTATGTGGGGACGGAAAGAGAGCTTATCGTCGAGCAAAACGCCAAGATATTTGGCTTCCTTAGCCCAAGGGATCGGGGAGCCAAACATCCTGACTCTTTGTGTCGCTGCCGAGAGAGGCGAGTGGTTCCGTTTCTTGTGAAACATCACCGCTTGACTCTTTTCGGGGTTGACTGTTATCATCCATTTCTGGAACCAATCGCTGAGGGCGGTGGACGCAGATTGGAGTCGCCTAACTATCGAGGGGGGGGAGGTGCCAGAGGCGTAAATCGCTGTATCGTCTGCAAAAAGGGCTGTTTGCACACCCGCAGGCCGAGGGATATCTCGTGTGTACAGAGAGTACAGAAGAGGGGCGAGGACGGAGCCCTGAGGGACTCCGGCCCGGATGGGGTGAGCTGAGGACAGAGTCCCTTCAACTTTGTAGTGAAAGGAACGATTCGACAGAAAGTCTCGTAAGATGAGCACGAGTCTGTGTGGCACTCCCATCATGAAAAGCTTGTATGTTAAGCCAGCGTGCCACACCTTGTCGAATGCCTTTGCCACATCGAAGAAGAGAGCTCCGGTCATTTGACCTTTCATGAGCCGAGCGCTGACATGTTCAACGACACGGTGAACTTGGTGGGTGGACGAGTGCTTGGCCCGAAAGCCAAACTGCTCGTTTGGAATAAGATTGTTGGCCTCCACGTGTGCTAACAGCCTCCTATACAAAAGCCGCTCGTAAATTTTCCCTAAACCTTTAAGCAGACTAATCGGTCTATAACTAGCCGGCTCGGACTTCTTTTTGCCGGGTTTCGGTATTCCGATAACCACGGCGTCTTTCCACTGCTGTGGGAAGACACAGTTTGATATTGCGGCAATAAATATGCATGTCATAAGGACCAAAAGACGTTCAGGGAATAGCTTGATGACCCTATTCGTTATTCCGTCCGAGCCGGGTGCCTTTTTAGGGGCGAGAGATTTTATGACGGTTTGCACCTCGTCTGGTGTAACTAACGGTATAACGTCGCTATCTGCCTCGAGCGGAGGGGCCGGGAGAGAAGCTCGCCGTTCCACTTCGCTTTCGACATCTATTTGAAATTTCCCATGAGTGTTTCCCTGAAGAGGACTGCTCACGCATTGGGCCTCGAGGCTGTCGGCCAGGCATTCGGCCTTGTCATCATCCTCAAACGCTAGTGTCCTATCAGGCTTGACCAAAGGAGGCATAGAAGAGTAGACGTCCTTCGTTAACGATCGGGATAGTTGCCAGAAAGCGAGATGAGAAGACTCGATCTCGCTCAATTTCGCATCCCATCGTGACTGACGAAACTCATTTATGCGTACTTTGACCTGCCGCTGCAGGTATCTAAGGGTGGCCCTATTTTCCTCGCTGGGGGCTCTGTCATAGGCACGTGTGGCAGCGTTCTTGCGCCTCAACAGATCACGCACGTCTGCGGGCAGTTGCCAGCGCCGGTCTTCCGGCACAGGCACTGTCCGAGAACAATCGTTAATTAACGATTGAACGTGCTCTGTTAGGGCGCTGATCGCCGCCTCGGTGTCCTCTACAGTCTCTAGTCGGTCGGGAATGGACTCTAGGTGAGCGGATTCGACAGACGCGAGTTTCTCCTCGAGCCTCTTCCAATCCGTGATCACTTTAGTAGGGGAATGGCCTGTGTCGGAGTCGGGGGGACCTAATCGTGGGGCGAACCCTATGACAACAGGTCGGTGGTCAGAGCTAAACTCATGAAGCACTTCTATAGAACATAGACGTAAGTTTATGTTCTTTAGAAGGGCCACATCTAGAATGTCAGGTCTGTGAGTCACATTAGCCGGGTAGTGTGTCGGCTCTAACGGGGTAATGATGTCAAAATTAAGGGACTCCCCTAGTGAATGAAGATGCCTACCTCTCTGTGACGTCGTGTGACATCCCCAGAGTTGGTTCTTTGCGTTTAGGTCGCCCGCTATAATAACGGAGCCACCGAGATCTAATAACGCTTCTAGGTCGCTACGAACTAATTCCCTACTCGGGGAGAGATAAGCTGATACTAGCGTGATCGATTGATGACCGGTCATAGCCAACCGACAGACCAACCCCCTTATTTATTTAAACGTCAAAGTATTTATATAACGTGCGGTAACGAAACCATATCGAGATGCAACTCGTTTGGTTCCGCGCCCTCTAGTGTAATGACTATCCGTCATTAACATATAGTCTTAATTTTATTTGATTGCCCGGCCCATTGACTCTATAATTGGTAAATCCTAAGTGCTATGTACCTACGTTTTGATTCCTTGACAGTTTTATTAATGTTATTACATTTTTCTATCCAATAAAGATTTATTTTTAAAATTATAAGAGAGAAGCTGCCTGTTTAGCTAGTTTATATTTAATAAAAGTTTATTTCTGTGCATGTGTGTGTGTGTGAAAACCGTTCTTTGTAACCGTTTAGCAATTTTCTTCCTTTAAAGTAAAGCTATTTAAATGGTTGTCATCTATGTAAAAAGCGAAGAAGCCGCTTCATCTATAAAGTCTGACTATAAGGATATGAGTAAATTCCTCGTAAACTTGTGTGTGTCGTAAAAACCAATGTATCACTAAATAAAGACTTTACGACGACCTCTGTGGCATAGTGCTTACAGTCCATCGTTGCTACCCAGAGATTTTGGGTTCGATTTCCGCTGAATACAAATCGTTGTTGTTCAATAATTGTTTGCTTTGGCCCGAGTGTTTTCTATGTAAGTATATTTTTTATTACAAAAAACAAATAAGTGGATAGGTCCATTACATACAAGCCTCTGCTTAGTTTAGGACTAGAATTTTTGTATGACTGTGTAAGAAATATTATTAGGTATTATCTTTATTGTAATACAAATATCTACAGAACATCACTAAAAAGAAATAAAAATCAAACCAGCAATGAACGATCCGTATCATATTCTAAACATTCGGTAGGTATAAAGGATAAAATCCTGTCACATATGATTGAAAGCTTTACTAAATGACAAGAAAATAACATTAACATTCACACCAAAATGACACTTATAACAATTGATATAAGAATGTTTGTAAGTGCAAGTTTTTTTCTGGTTCAACAGACTAAGGAATGCGAGTTTTTATATTGTTCCGTGTCGTCTTCGATCGAGATTCAGATAAGATATCTATTGGTTACCAGAAGTATAGTCAACTACAAAAGTTGATTAACACTCCAATATTACCACGTACATGTATGACTTGCTTAATGAATGTGGATGAGGCCCAAGCTGTTTGCCAGGATCGTGACAAGTGGCGTTCTGTCGTGCCTGGCTACCACGGACGGGATAAGGCCGTGAGTTTATGAATGTATGTATTACAAAGTCGCTTTTCGCGTTCAGCGATTTATGGACATCAGTATTTCTTTGACATTACATGTTTATTTGGGCGACGTTACTAATGAAAAGAACATTTTATTTTCTCGTTATGACACATATATCAGTACGCAACTAGGCCAGCCTGAAGTTTGCTATCGGAGAAGTTCACGCATATACCTACAGGAACAAACAAAACAACTGCTCCTTACCATTTAGATCCAAAAATGACATTTCTAAAATACAAGTCTAGGCTTAGTTTAGACCCCAGATCTCCCACAAATTACACTTCCACACTTGGAAACGATGTTATCATCGTTATTAATATTTAATAATGTATACTGTGTTAAGTAATTTGTAGAGATGAATTAAATGAAAAATGAAAAAATCTGCGGAGCCATTTACAACAACTTTAAGCCGGGTAAGTTAGTTGGCGCTTACTTATCGAAACTTATAGCGTTGAGATGTTTTGTAATATTGAATGTGTTAATAAACTTTTGCAGTCGACTGTACTTTGTTATAGAGTAGCGGCTTCCCGCGGGATTGTACCGAATGTCATTTGTAACTCTCTTTGACGGATGTTTTGTAATAAATTTATGTAACGAACGGTATTCGAATGGGTATCTTTTTTATCTAATGTCATGCTTCGTTTAACCAACCTTTAGAGTTAGGCATCCACATTTCCGGATCATTATTTTTAAATTTCAAATTCGATGTTTGTTTAAAGTCCCCCTAACAAGGGGCACGATACCTAGTAGAGTTTTAAAAAAAAGTTATAAATTATTGTTTTTTTTTTATTATACTTATGTTAAAGTTTACTAAACTTTACCAGTTTACAAGGCACTAGTAAGTAAATGAGAAGCGCACCAAACTCCACTTCTGCATTTTCCAGACAAATTAATTGTAATTGGATTGGTATAGATTGAAATTAAAATTATGTTCAAGAGTAAGCCTACTGATTGGATTTGAAGCCGCTACCTCGCACTGCAGTCGAAGCGAAGAACAAAAGACTGAATTTTTTTTTTGCTATGTGACAGAGCTGAAAACAATAACATATTGTTTTTTTTTCATTTGGTAATAAAAAAAAATATAAAAAAAAATACTAGTATACGAAAATAAATACTGCATCAAAAGGACGACCCACAACGAATAAACAATATTGTTGTAAAATAAAGATGTTGGCAAAATAATAATCATTTATTAGTTATTGTTGTGGTTTTCAACCTTTTTTGTGTCATACGGGTTGTTTTATTGTATTGTACACATTTACGATCTCCTTCGTTTTATTCTATTACAATGCTACTGAACATGCAATTGTTAAAAACTGTTTTTGTTTTGTTTTTATGGTACCTATTTATTTTTAGGTTAGCTGTATAAATAGATAAACATCTAGCCCTGTGTCGCTGGTACTTTTACAGACATAAAATTAACGAACAAAAAATATCCAGCCTCAATAAGATAATTTGTGATTTGTGAAACAAAACAGTGACTTCGTGCACAGCAAAAAATAAGATTAATTGCTTAATTTGAGTATTACATTCAAGTAGCTTAATTATAAAAGACAAAGCTAATAAAAGTTCATAATTGCATCCTCTACATACTTATTCTTTTTTTTCGTAATTTTTCGAGTCCAAGAATTAAAAGCCATCACCATGCCATTGCCTGTGTGATTGTCCCATGACTGTACGTGTTACCAACATTGTTGCTAATATCCCATTATATATGACAGGTGGTACATGCTACTAAGTACAAATTAATACCTATTTTATAACCTTGTCGATGTACAGAGAATTAAGATTGATGTATTAAAAACTCTACAAAGGATTATTTATGGCGGCAAGTACTGTATTTATGGTTCAAAGACAAGAGTAATAAAATGTTTTTAGTTTTTTCTTTGCTTATAGCTATACTTAGTTGTAAGTGTGGGGAGGGGACACACCGAGATTACTTATACATAACGTCACTCATCAGAGACCACTACATTGAAACACTGACATCATCAGACGGGTACATTATTGTGTGATATCATACAAAAAAAAATATAGGTCTATCTCTGCGGTTAAAAGTTCATAAAAATGTTTATAAAAGATATTTAGATTTTCGAAATGAAACGTCACAATCCTCAGTATAATATTTAACAATATGTGTTCAACATCGACCCACGGAACCCCTAATGAGAATTCATTTAAAACATAAACACTAAATTATACAAAACTTAAAGCCTAAAACAAACTTCAATTCGCTATGTTTCCAATGGTCGTAAATATAAGACAGCATAAAAATTAAAAAAAAAACTAATTTCAAAGAACATTTTTACGGTGCTTGTTTCAATTTGCTTTATTTTTTGTTTATTTAATGTTAATACTTTATCATTTTGTAACATAAAATGTCACGGGCCTTTCGCCTGCGTGATGTAAAAAACATACAAATGTATGAAAGCTACAGGAAATGTAGCTATTGAACGGCTACACTTAGCAAACCTAGACTTTATACACATACATACTAATTAATCTTATCATACATACTACGTTTGAAAGATCTGAAGCTTATTTTATTCTATTAATCTCATTTTTAGAATTAATATTGAGTCTACCTATAACATTGAGCGTACCTATGCTTTTTTTTATAGACAACCCACTACTGAATGGATTATGATGAAATTTAGAATAAGTATAATATGTAGTTTAGGGTGTAAAATAACATTTAAGCTACCTATACAAAGCCGGTGAAGCCGCGGGCATAAGCTAGTTTTTTTTTTTCTAAATGTAGGTATGCTACCACGGAAAAGTAAAAAATTAAACCCAAGTTACCGTATCAGACGAAAGATGCTATATACTTACGTATAATTAAGTAACTGCCGTGTTCTGTACATCATTCGTCATCGCACAAGCAAAACAGGTTCCGCAAACATCCAGACAATACCAGCGCGGCCAATAACTTAATAAATGATTACATATTTATTTCAATAGCTTGGTTTGTTTTCTGAACGAAGGCGGTTGTTTATCATCGTATTACGCTGTCAAAATGACAGTTGGCGTGGCGGGCCGCGCATGCGCTGTGGGGTGCCGACGCGCGGGAAATTCATGTGAGTTCGTTTTTAGAATATTATGTGACTGTATGTATTAGTTAATTTGGTCTAAATGTAGTGTTTTATGTAATAAAGAAATGTTACATAAACAAAGGAAGGTGTATAACATACAACCCTATACGGGTTGTACGTTATTATGTTTCTAATGAAAGAAATAGCTGATTTTACGGCGCATAATATAAGCTACATGTTTTTTTTTAAAGAATAAAATTGATCAGAAAAAAAATTTAAATCGATGAAATTATCAATATTTTTGCATTATTTACAGGGTTTTTACGGCCAGATAGCTGATATTATAAGAGCTAATAAAGGCGTGGAGCGTAAGAGCGTAATATAGGCTTACTATTCTACAAATTAATGCAATGAATGAATTGTCTGAAATAGACGCAAAGGCCCTTTATGATGATGATAATTCTACAAAACCAAAATAAAACTGAAGTACGTAAAAAAATCAAACAAGAGTATTTTTTTCTCATGTAGAATATAGGTTCCGCAGAAAAAACCATTAAAATTTTACTTGCTTAAATAAGGAAACATTTTATTATTATAAAGAGGTGAAAGAGAAACACGCCCTAACGACAGATTCAATTCTCATGTCAAAAGTCCTAGAAAACTGAATAAATAAAACAACCAAATCTAATCCTACAAATATTTATTAACACTTAACACTACAACGGGAACCACCTCTGCGCTCCATCTAACCTTATAACTTCACCGTTTAACATTGGATTCTCAACTATACTGGTCACTAGTTGTGCAAATTCTTCAGGTTTACCCAGACGAGATGGGAAAGGTGTCATACGCTCTAAGAACAATAAAACCTTTTCAGGAAGGTATTTAATTAAGGGTGTGTCGAAGAAACCTGAAAGAAAAAGAACAATTGACATAAGGATGTTGCTACACCATCGACGGCATCGAACGATGGATCTGATGCAGAAGGCAGTGCTCCCTGACACGGCACGAATTGTGAAGTTTTTATCTTTAGAGCCCTAACTACCAGAAATCGACGTAATACACAACATGCCGAAAATACGCGGCCGAAGTTTCGCAGCTGATTTTACGTTCCTTTGCGGCAGAAATTCAGTTGCGCAACTTTTTGTGTGTATTTGGTGTCGGTAGCCCTGTATGTCGCGGCATCATATTGTGTTTTATCTAAGTAAAGAGTGAAAAAGACATAGATCTGTAACAAAATCATACATACCAGGTGCTATAGTAACAACTCGGATTCCTTGCGATGACAAATCCCTTGCCAACGGTAGTGTCATACCTGCAACACCCGCACTACTCGCTGCATAGGCTGCTTGACCGATATCTCCTTCAAAAGCTACTGTTGACGCCGTATTCACAATGACTCCTCTTTGACCATTATCATCTGGTTTATTCTTGCCCATAAGACCAGCTGATAGGCGAACTGTATTAAATGTACCTACTAAATTAATCTGAAAGGAATAAATTTATATGGTAATTTAGCTGTCCCAGTTGTGTGAAGGACACAAATTTTGTGTTGAGGATTAGGCGCTGTCTCCACGAGAGATAGAATCGCGACGAGTCTGAACAAAATTCGCCGCGATAACATCGCCGTGTGGAGACACCTTCATACAGAGTTTATAGAAATACATGGCACGACGATAATATCACCGCGATTTTATCGCTCGTGAAGACAGCGCCGTAATGTTCTTTATGTTCTATTTCAATCAATTAAGTAGCCTATCACAGTCCACTGCTGAACATAGGCCTCTCCCAACACGCGCCACATAACTTGGTCTTGCACCTTCTGCACCCAGTCCAACCCAGAGACCTTTTTGAGGTTGTAGGTCCACCTAGCTGCGGGGCGTCCCACACTATGTTTGCCATTCTATTCTATATAAATAATATTAATTGAGTCCCAGAAACATTTTTTCCTGCTATGATAAAGTACTTACTTTTAACAACAAATGTGGTCCTTCTGTAGGTAATGAGATTTGCACACCCGCTCATGAGAATCCATTAACCCTTAAATTGATTTGGTCCGTTTTAAAGGACACAGTGTTTAAACGCATATAGATGATAGTATTACGTGATCCCACCTCACGCGCGAGTCATATTATGTTTCGTAGACTATATCTTCCGCACTCACGCATTTAGTGCGTGCAAAAAAGCTAAATAGTCATTTATTTCACCGATTTGAAAAAGTGCAACAGGCGGTTGGCGTTACACTTCAGATAAAAGTTTATGAAAAGGTGATTTTTTCCTTTAAATTGTGCATTTTTTTGTTGTATATAATTGAAATACAGTATAACGTATTAGATAACATAATTTATTTTAACAATATTACTATTTTTCATTTCTAATTTCGTCAATTAAAAGTATGTCATTTAAAACGGACCTTGCCAATTTTATTTGCTCTATGAACTAGTGTGTTTTTTGTTTGTCCCATGCAACGGACCTTGCCAATTAGACCTTAATATGTTTTTCTATTAAAAGACCTCGATGGCGTAGCGGTAGCGTAAGCTACTGCGGTGCCGTGGGTTCGAATCCCACGCAGGTCTATTAATTGTGCAATCCACTACAGAATTTCCTTAAACCACGTTTAAATACAGATTCAATAGACGATTACATTAGAAAACCATAAATTTATACGGGTTTCTCTACTATATTATACATGTGTTATACATATAAACCATCTTCTTAAATCACTCTATTTATTTAAAAAAAACCACCGCCACATTAACCGCGCAATCCGGAACACTATGTCGGTCACTTTGGTTCTCCTGCTGATCTCCTCATTTCTGATTCGATCACGCAGAAAAACTCCCAACATGGCTCTCTGCATTACCCTTTGAGTGACCGTAAGCCTTCCGAGAAGGCCCATAGTTAGCGACCACGTTTCTGTTCCATATGGCATCACTGGCAACACGCACTGGTCGAAGAGCTTTGTCTTCAGACACTGAGGCAATGTAGACGAGAAGATACGTTTTAGCTTCTCGAACGATGCCCAACCGTGTTGGATTCGATGAATGATCTCCTTCTCAAAATTGGATTTACCTAGCAGTTAAATATATTTGTCGACAACTTCGAGTGTAGAGCCTCCAATCGTGATTGCAGTAGGTGCAACATGGATATTTCCCATGATCTTGGTCTTGTCCAAGTTCATTTTAAGACCCGCTTGTTGAGAGACTACTGAGGCCATCGAGCATTGTGTTGAGATTCTCCATGGTCTCAGCTATGACCACGATATCATCGGCAAATCGAAGGTGCGTGATATTCTCGCTATTTATGTTGATGCCGAGTCCGTCAGTGCAGCGGTAAACAGTTTTGGGGATATGACATCACCCTGTCTTACTCGTCGCTGCAACTGGATAGGGCTTGTTGATTTACCCTGAAGTTTTCGTATAAGCACCACAGCACTTTTTTATATCGTTGGTCAACTTGGTACCGTTGAGGAGACTGCAACACTGCCCGTGTCTCGATCGAATATAATAAAAATAAATTTATTTTATTTTTTTATTTACCAAAACGGTTAGAAGTTGGTTTTATGTTTTACCAAAACGGTCAAAAGTTGGTTTTATGTTTTGTTTCTAACATTTGATGTATGATTTTATACATTTCTTAAATGAAAATTGATTTCATTGTTATTTCGTATTTATTTTATATCAAGTAACGTTGATTCAGAAGTGTGCTTTTAGTTTTTTTAGAAAATAATTATTTGCTTTGTTCTGGCAATGTCCGTTTAATGTGACATATATGAGGTTACCACTCAGAAGCAGGAAATGGGCAATGTCCGTTTTAAGTGACATATGAAAAAATATTTAGACACACATATTTTTTCAAAAAAATTGAAAAATTCTTCTT
Source organism: Schrankia costaestrigalis (assembly GCA_905475405.1). Taxonomy (NCBI): domain Eukaryota; kingdom Metazoa; phylum Arthropoda; class Insecta; order Lepidoptera; family Erebidae; genus Schrankia; species Schrankia costaestrigalis. The sequence goes on along the minus strand of FR997845.1, from coordinate 4,419,565 downwards.
TTATATCCCTATAACCTATAACCACCCAAAACGTAAACTTAAATGTAAATAAATCTAAAGGATCAGTATGTGACAATTTAAGGGTTAAACACATCCATCCTTATATCCTACTTAAATGAATTTTCACCAGTGCTAAGCTATGTGAACCAATGAATTCCGATTGGTGAATAACAAATGCATCCATGGCTTAGAATAGAACATCGCTGTTGGAAAAGCACCCTTAGTGCGAGAAAAAAAAATAGTTTTTTTATTAAAAAAAAAAGAATAAAATAACTTACTCACATTAACAAGCCTAGAGAAATGTTCCATATCACATGCAGTATCTTTATTGAAATTATATATTTGATGAGCAGTAACTTGTCCTGCACAGTTCACTAAATTATCTAGACGCCCAAACTTATCCTTTACTATGTCTAATGCTTTCTTAACATCCTGTTCTGAAGTTATCTGTAACAAAAGAATGACTTACTGTATGTTTGTCAATATTTGTATTATCTTATATTTTATCCAATATTTATATCCTATATACTTCAGGGAAAGTATTGGTCTTTAATACAACTTTGACTGACAACAAAACTTCCCTAAATCAACTTTTGTAACACAAATAGGATGAGATGTGATAGTGACACATTGTACATTGTCACCACACTGAAAGGAACTTATTAGATATCTAATTACCTAATTTAAATACAAAATTATATATTTTTTTATGTTGGGTTATTCAATAAATAATTAATTGGAAATTTTTGTATGAACTAATCAAACATTAATTGAACAAATCATTCAAAACATCTATAGTACAATGATTGATTACGATTAATTATGTATAACGATTGCTATAAGTACTACATAGTAAACAAAAATATTAATCTTACACAGCCAGGAACCGCAACAACATTGTCACCTATCTCTCCTGCAAGCCTCTGTAGTTTTGTTCCTTGGAGATCTAAAATCACGACTTTACCGCCGTTTTTAACAAGTCTCTCTACTGTGGCTCGGCCGAGACCTGAAGCTCCACCGGTCACAAGACTCACCATACCCTAAAAATTTTATAGGTTATATTGGTTTACGCTCAATTTACTGCCTAAAATCACTGTATTAATGACACAAATCGTATATAATACCTTCAACATATTGGTTAATTGTATATACTAGTTTATTAAATTTCAAAACATTATTTATAACCTTATTAGAAACTATTTCAAATTATAAACAAATCAATCACACACTGTGTGATATTATCTGTCAAAATGGTAAGACAAAATGACAAAACCACAACCCTAGTGTCAAATTACAGAACAACATAGAGTATTATACTCTTTGGAGTACAATTAACAATTTGTTCCTATGGACATTTTACCCTTATAGCGGGAAACACACGTGTCGTGTCGTGCGTGTCGTGACGCGCTAGAAGCTTATCGGTTATCTTATTACACATATGGTTAGAGACATTCGTACGACACGACATTCATTGTCTCTTTAACTATATTAAATGTATGAAACCGATAAGCTTGTTTCATAATAATAAAAGTCAATATTAATAAAAGTTACTACCTAGGGCTAGGGATTACGAGAAATTGTAGAATATTATGTGACTAGTGGCTTTGTTATGTAGGTATAACCAAATTAGATATTATTAACAGTTTTGGGCAGGTAGATGAAGAAGGCTGACATTAAAGGTGAAAAGAGCCCATTTCTCCCTTACAGCTAGGTCCGTAAGGCCTTCATATTATTACAGTCACATGTTTGTTTCACAGTGACGCGATAAACCAGGTACCTACAAAGTTCATCCAAGGAATGCCAAGAATTAGTTTTGCGTCTCATAGTACAGGGTGTTAGTAACTGAGTAATTGAGTATTACTATGATTGGAAAAATATCTTTGGAATATCTCCAAAGCTGGAGCTGGAGGTCGAAAGACTTCTAAATCGTTGTCTAGGACCACTACCTTGAGCTTCTACTGCTATGTGTTAGGGTGTTAGGCCAGTTTTATCTATTTTCTGCAACGACATCGAGGTAGAAACTACAAAGAACGCAAATGACAAAACGGAAAAGAGTGTCGTCCCACTCATTCTGTACATAATAAAGACTTGGCTTGTCTATTAGTTGCAACATTTCTTGGGATTTAAGCAAGGTCTAATATTTTTTATTTGGTGCATGCTCTCAGGTTCTCCTCATAAACATGTTATGCAATGAATGACATGACAGTCATAGGCGCGGCATAATTCATTGTAATCTGTGGTCTGTGGTGTTACAACTTTATTATTAAAGTAAAATCTAAAATGGCCGATAGCGGTGTTTACTATTTATTTATTGTTTTGTTTACATAAATCATTCTGTGTAATGTAACTAGTAATATATACGAATTCATTGTATTTGGGATAAAATAACTGAGATATCATGGCGAAAGTGGAGCAACCTATATTCATACTTCCGAAAAAGCGAAATGGGAAGAAGCAGAACTCCATAGCTAGCCATGTAGACCATATCATTACTGTACAGGTACAACTACTTTTAAACTTATTATTTATTATACTACAAATAAACATGTTAACACCTCCCCTTATAAGGTCAATATTATTGATCATCGCTGATCGTGTACTATCTGAAAAAAAATAAAAATCTCATTAATTTCATGGTTTTTACTGTAATTACCTTGTCTTTATTATGAATGTATTGTGTTCAGTAATTTGAATACTTATTATCGTATTTTCTTTGTCTTATGTGTGTCAAGTCCACTCAGGTAATAGATTTTTACCTTTTGTAATAAAGATTTTAAACATTTCGCAGGGAGTTACAGAAGAAGTTCAAACGAAATACAAAAATGGACTCTCTCCTGTTTCTGAACATGTAGTGAATGGCATAATCCATTCTACAATGGAAGGTTTGAAGTCCAGCATGAAAATCAACTTGCCAATTATTAATGATGTCAATGATGAAGATAATGAGGCTAGCGGTGACTCTGAATCTCAAATGAACGTACAGAAAAATGGATATCAACCCCTCTCCACTATGAACAGTAGCAGAGAAATTATTGACTTGTCACCAATATATGAAAACTCTTCAGATGCATGCTCCAGTCATGGAGATCTAAGAGAAGGCATTGACAGTGATCTGCACAAAAGTTGCAGAGTCTTAAATTCTGACCACAATGAGAGCTCATCAGCTACACCAAACAGTCTGTCTCAAACACAATCTGAAACTAGTTTTGAAATGGGTGCCATGACTGATAGCCTCAAAAACAGTGCTAAAAGGAAAAAGAGAGTCAACATTGTCCCAGGGATAATTGAGTCAGAAAATACTGACACTGAAATTACTGCTCTGCGGGTTGAATCTGAAGGTTCTATTTCACCTGAATGCTCTCTCACTGAAAATTCTAAGGATGGATATTTAACCATGACAGGTACAATTAAAAGGGGGAAAAAGAAGGGTCAGAATGTTGATGTCAAACTTAATATATCTCGAGAGGAACTTGAAATCATTGAGGCAGCTATTGTTGCTGAAGAATATAACAAGATGGATATTTCAAAGTGTTCTTTATACAATGGACCTCACATTTTTCTATTCAGCCTCATTTGTATACCATTTGTTGCTTTTATTTCAGCATTGTATTCATTTTATATGGGGACCATGGCTTGGTATAATGTTTTTTCTCATGTCACTGAAAATGTGACATGTATTAAAAAAGTTTTGCTGGCACCAGTTGTCATTTTGTCTTATCCATTTCTGATAGTGACTTTTACTGTTGGTCTTGGGTTGTATGCTGGAATAGTCCAGCTTACTTTCAGTGCTGCTAATTGGTGGAAGGATGTATGTGATTTTGAGAAAGGTTTTTATGGTTGGCTCTGTAATACAATGGGCTTGTCCGAGTGCAGCCCATATGAAGTTGTAGTTTTAATGGATGTTAAACCCTAATAATCAGTATGTGTCAGATATGCTCTGTAAAAGATAAACTTTTAATGTCATGTTTCTAGCTAATGAAATGTTAGGCATAGTTTGTCTCAAAAAGTATTAGTATTTAGCCATCTCAATAGCCTTATATGATTTTACAAAACTATAATCTCAATCCTTTCTCTCTATAATTTTGATTACCTTTTAAGTTGCAACTTTTATGATGGTAATTTTATAAAGGTGCAATGCCTGATTATATTTTTAAGTTTTTGTAATGATCCATGTTTTTAAGAAAGGTATTATACACATTTGAGAAGTGATATTTATACATGGAATGGGAACAAAAGTTGTTGGTATACATTTTGGAAACATATATTCATAAATTGCTCAATTTCTTCCAATGTGTCATTCCATTAGCAATTAATTTTCTAGTCATATTTAACCATTTCAGGTTATGTAACAATTATTTAATTATAAGGAATTGTAATCATAGTTTTACTTAGAATAATGTTTTTTACATATCTTTTAAGAACTGCAGAAATAAAAAGACTTAAGTTGTAATAAGTATAATGTATTTGTGTGTGGTCAACAAATAGGTTCACATATTTTATTAATATGATGATACTAAAGAACTGAGAAAAGAGGTTGGTTATATCTGCTTTTAGAATATTTGTGACTGAGATAGTACTTGCAGGATGCCAAGCACAAGTTCAATATAAAATAATATGCTTTTAAGCACAATAGGTAAAAAATAGTTGCAGAAATGTATTCAAATATATTAAATAGTAGATTTTTTTAAATACAGTTGTATGGCCTTGCTTCATAACAATGGTGGCCCATTGTTCCAAAAAATAATCTGCATGTTTGTAACAGTTTATGCATATATAACAATGTATGTTATGAAGACTGATGTATTCTAGTCACTATTGTGGTATCATTTTTTTATGCAATAAAATATTTTACAAAATAATTGTTTTACTAACAACATAATTATCTACAATGAATATAACTATCACCAGGAATATTTTACTAAGTCTCATGATGTATCCTTAACTTCTCGTGACGCATTCTTATGCTTCTGTTCTTCCTCCTTGCTTTTAAATTCCGCGTCTAGTCTTTCTTTAGCTCTTACAATTTTTGATTGTAAATAAAATGAACCACCTTTTGATTTACTATTCACATTGAACAGATGATCATATGTTTTATCAATTGCTTCACGCTCTAATTTATTTATATTTAAAATTTGCATAGCTTCTTCTATTGTAAGACCTGTTGCTGCGTTTGCAGCTGCTCTTCTGGTTCCTTCAGGACCTCCTCCAGCTCTTTTAGCAGCCTCCTGTGAAGCGGCTATTTCTTGCCTTAAAGCTCTAGCAAAAGCTCTTCCCACCACTTGGGCACCTACAACTATAATTTGAGCGATGTATTTTGCCATTTTAAACTTATGCAATATTTAATAACATTACGAAGTTATACAATTTTCAAACAAGCTAAATAATGTGAAATGTCAAAAATTTTAGGTTAGAAAATATTTGATTAAAGATTTTTTTTTTCAAATGATTAAAGTTGCTTCGACTACGCCCAAGTTATGTTCATTTTTATTTAAATCGTAATCGTTTGAATAATGTATCAACTAAAAGTATTTAGTATAAATTAATATTTATGATTAATATTTAATTCTTTATAATAATAAATATTTAACTAATTTCCTTTTCCCAGAATATTATTTCCTACTCTTATTCTTGCTATTGTTACATCAGTGAAAACACTATCAATGTATTAATTTATTTAAAAATCAGGTTTTTGTTATTTAATACCATTCGATATTTTAAAATCAGGTCTTTGCTTAGGTATTGCAGGCAATGTAATTGTAATGTTTGGAATAAACAGTCGCTTGACGTGCAGAAGTCAAAAGATTCGTACGGGATATTTTCTACTATACTTCAAAGGTGTACAGGCGTGTCTTCAGTTCTTATAACACATCTATACCTCCAGTATCTAGCAAACTGGTATTATATGTTAATTTTGTAGCGTATTTATTGCGCCTCAGGTGTTAAGTTATGATAATGGCCGAAACGAAGCTAATTAACAGGGCTAGCCTTATTGGGACAAGTCTGTGTAGGCATCTTTCCGAGCTTGCAGCTTGCGCACTTAGCACTAGAAATATCCTTTCTCTCTCTACCACACTCTTCAGAAATAAAGTTGACGTTGCAGAACCTTTGTGTATAAAGGCTCTCCTCTATGTATAATGACTCTTTGTTACCCTTACTTAGTGGAAACTTATCAATTAATTCTTCGATCCAGAGCAGAGGTCAAAATATAAAGAATAGAGACGGAGTAGCATCGAGTTCTGTACCACACTACTTATTTTAGGGCAAACTTGGCTTCATGAACAAGGTGTAACGTTTCTTAACTCCAGAGCAGAGGTGTAGGTACCTCTCCTCTAAAGGTAAGGCACACAACCAAATCAACATCAAGTACTGTTTACACCTCTGGCCATAAGAACTGAATCATTGGAACTGTAAATAATGTTCTCTGGCATGGCACAAGCTTTCCCTCCTTTCTTTTGTATAGGTCCTTCAAACATGCAAAACAGCTACAAGTTAAACATTACAAGATTATCCCATGCGTGTCCTACGTTCTACGCCGTATTCGCGCTTGAGAAATGTATTTGTCTTTCTGTACTTAATTTTAAAAAAATGTTATAATTTTTTTTACAAAAACCCGATACTGCTTTAACACGCAACGTAAAGTTAAATGCGCTTATTTCTTTTTGTAATCTGTGGTTCACGAATATACGGTGATTTCGCGCGTTATTTTGACATCTTCATTCAGTTTTTGTTGTTTGTATTATTGCGTTGAGTTTCGCTGTTATTTTGTGAATTAAGTTGTGTTTATTGTTACATTGTTGTTATTTCATAGTGTGATAAGTCTTTCAAATATGGTAAGTTGTTTTAATTGTATATTGAACTAAGAACTTCTTAGTTTTTGTGATAAACAAGTTTCTCTAAACGAACTTTCAGGCATCATGTCGTATAGTAATGTTAAGCTACAAAAGTTTACTTTCTTTTTGTACTTGACGTACGTTATTTTACTGATTTATGTTTCTTTTACTATCTCTACGTTTTTTTCAAAGAAACATCGCATGTTTTGCTGATAACTACATTTATGGCTATTAAAATAACCTAAAAACATTGCGGTCCAAGTTCTGTCTGAACATGATCCTAAAGGTTTATTACCCCTATTCTATAGAGTTCTCCAGCCCCCGACACACCTTCAGACCGAGATGGAGCCAGGTCTCGTATGACTTCTCCGGCTCGTGATTATGAAATGTTTGAAGATGAGGGTGAAATCCTCGGTGAGAATAACCCTGAAGAGGAAGAAGACGATGGAGAGGAGCTGTTTAATGATAATATGGAAGCGTAAGTTTACAATATATTTTTATTATCTAACAAGTTTTTTTTCTTTCATTTTGTATTATTGAAATGCACCCTGTAGCTTTAATCTAAAAGAGTAAGCATCATCCATTCATACTTACAAACTTGCACATTTATAACATTAGAATGATTACGGTAACATAAGGTCCGAAAAATGTATATGGTGTAATTGCTACACAACTGTGATATCATCATAACAGCCCATTAATGTCCCAATGCAGGGACTATGTGTCTCCTCCTGTGATGGAGTGATACTTGGCCTACTAATACCATTCTGGCCATACGGATTGGTATAGGATTTAATTTCAAGATTTCCTTCTTTTTATTTCATTAAGATTACATTCACGAGTAGTGCCTTAGTCGGCTTTTATGTCACTAATGGGATGAGATAGGGTGGTGACATATTGTATTTTACTCAGTCACCGTGAAACTGTGATTTAGTAAGTGTTAATTTAAACAAAAACTGATCAAGTATCATTAATTTATTACAGAGATTATCGACCCATGCCTGGTTTGGATAGATATGATGCAGAGGATTTGGATGATGATGACTACGATGCAATGTCAATTCAAGACAGAGCCGCAGCTGAACAGGAGCTACGGAGACGTGACCGTGATGAGGGGAGGATAAGGAGAGATGATCGGGATTTGTTGTATGGTAATTAGAAAAATATAAGAATTACTTTGATTAAATATTTAATTCAATATTGATAGAATTCTTGTTATCCTACTTAGAAAAATAAAATTAACAGCATCTGATGCAAAGGAGATGTGTTTGCTTATGTGGCTGTTGTTTGCACATGCAGAACAATTATTTGTCTGATCCACAAATAATTATCCTGAGTCCTTTAAATTAATGTTTGTCAAATCTCCCTGACAGAAAGCCTGATCTCTAGAGCGGGAGATGTCTTTAAAAAATGTATGTCTCTTAACTAACTTTATGTCCACATAGATGAATCTGATGAAGAAAGTACTGGTGCTCCAAGGGCTAAACGTCGTCGTGCTGCTGAAAAAGCTGCTCTTGGTTCTGAGGAACAAGTGGAGGAGGGAATTGAGAGCATTGAAAACTTGGAGGACACTAAAGGTTATACTACAAAGGAATGGGTCTCTATGTTGGGTCCTAGAACTGAGATTGCTAACAGGTTAGTTTTTTTAAATTACCTTAGTGGCGCGTACATGGGGTCGCGATTTCAAATCCCATGACAAAACAAATATATTACTGTTAAGCTTAGAATTTTTACTAGTACATACTTTATTTTTCCTTATTTTACAGATTCAAAAACTTCCTCCGCACATTCACAAACAGTAAAGGCCAGTTTGTGTACAAGGAGCGTATACGTCGTATGTGCGAACATAACCAGGCTTCATTCCACGTAGAGTTTGATGTATTGGCAAGGAGGGAACAAGTACTCGCTTACTTCTTGCCTGAAGCACCTTTCCAGATGTTACAAATATTTGATGAGGTATAATTAAAGACGATGGGAGGGCGATAGATGAGATAGGCGGATTCGAACTATTGTTTGGGCTATACATAAATAATTGTCCAGAATTAAAATGTTTGTTGTATTGATTTATTTGATTTTTGTAAATGTCCTCCAGGATACCAGGATATGATGTTCTTTTTATTGATTTATGAAAGGTCCTTGGAAATAGCCTACTAAAATTAGCTAAAAGCTATTAGAAAAGATGATTTTAAATTATTGTTACATTGAAAATTGTTTTAGGTTTTTAACACATACTAAGCAAGATTTTTTCCACAGGTAGCGAAAGACATAGTCCTACAAATATTCCCAAGTTATGAGCGCGTGACATCAGAAATCCACGTCAGAATCTCAGATCTACCGCTCATAGAAGAATTGAGAACATTCAGGAAGCTCCACCTTAACCAGTTAGTGAGAACTGTTGGTGTCATCACTGCTACTACTGGAGTCTTACCGCAGTTATCTGTAGTAAAATATGACTGTAATAGATGCGGTTATATATTGGGACCATTCATGCAGTCACAGAATGCTGAAGTTAAACCGGGAAGTTGTCCGGAATGTCAAAGTGCTGGTCCGTTTATGGTGAGTTTGTTTTTATTAAATAGTTGCATGCTGTTCTATTATGATTTCTTCATTTTAAAATATTAGGACCAAGTTTTGAACCCTGTGGTACTCCTGATTCCCAAAGAGTAAAGAAAAAATTACTAAATCATTTAGTAATTTTAAACTTTAGCCACTTGCATATTAATGTTTCTTAAGCTTTATTTTAATTACCAATTACGTCTCTATAAGTCTTTCTAAGACTTTACTTACAGACGTTATTAATACATTTACAACATTCGCGCTGTAAATTTCTTTTGTTAATCTCCTATCTTTCATTTCCAATGTGTATTCATTAATTCTCTCACTTAAAACTAAAAAGTATCTATCTACGAAAATATGTACAAATATATTAAAAAATCAAAAAAGTTTGAAATTATCGTAGTACTCTACTCTGCCTAGTCCTTGCGAAATAATGCGTGAGGTCAATTATCTTATTAATCTATTTTATTTATCCGCAGGTGAACATGGAACAAACAGTATACCGTAACTACCAGAAGGTGACTATCCAAGAGTCACCGGGAAGAATCCCCGCGGGTCGTATCCCTAGGTCTAAAGAGTGTATCCTACTAGCTGATCTGTGTGACCGGTGCAAGCCTGGTGATGAGGTCGATCTTACTGGGATATATACTAATAACTATGATGGCTCGCTTAATACGGAACAAGTAAGTAAATGTCATTTACACCTGTATCACCTTTCCATTCTAGTTTTAGCGACACTTTTCTAATTCTAACCTTAAAGAATAGAGTTAATGATCTTTTGAAATTCTGCTTTCGAATTCTTACAAGGCGATATACTTAACTAATTTAACAATGCTGTCTACTGTTAAAAAAAATAGCGAAAACATTACTTACCCCTTTAACGGTCACAAGTAACTTCGTTTTTTCATTGGTTTTGATCTTTAGTACGAGGTTATTAGAGTTGCTAATGATCCTCTGCCCGCTAAAGAGTTCAGAGCGTTTACGCAACTCACTGCCGCCGCTAATTAAAAAAAATCATAATTCTCAAATATTGTTTATTTGTTTATAGCATATATTATGGAAATTCGTACTTAACAACATTGTCTATAGTAGTATGATTCACAAAATTAAACATTTAAGTAAAACAGTACACAGCATTTTGTCTAATAAACATAAGAATTACATTATTATGCATTACACCGACAAGAATATGTTAAGAGCGTTTATATTACTAGCGCCGCCAATAGAAAAAGAAAACATAATTCGCAAATAGGATAAATAATGTAAAATGTTAATAACAAAGTCTTGAGAAAAGGCAATAAAGTATTTGTATAACACACTCTCAACACTTCAAATGTTTTTCAATTAGCTAAATTTTGCATTAAAAAAAAAAACAGCCGTTTTTGTTTATAATGCAATATTTATCTAATTGAAAAATATTTAAAAAAAGGCCCTTAATAAGCTAACTTAATTGTTTATTTCTTTCCCAGGGTTTCCCAGTATTCGCAACAGTGATCATAGCAAATTACATAGTGGTAAAAGACTGCAAGCATATAGTAGATTCTCTCACAGACGAAGACATTGCCAATATTGTGAAGTTATCTAAAGACCCAAGGATAGGAGAGAGAATTGTACAGAGTATTGCTCCGTCTATATACGGACATGATTATATTAAGAGGGGATTGGCGTTGGCGCTGTTTGGTGGGGAGTCCAAGAATCCCGGTATGTATAATGTTTTTCAAAAGAATATATCACCTACTAGAGCAAATCTTTTCTGCGACGCTGTCTTGTAGAGTTGCTTCCCATTGGAAGCTTTTACTCATCTGCTGTCTGCCAGCTCTAGGATATTGTGACGTTTTAGTCATCTCACATAATATTGTTTCAGTGTTGGCAAGCAAGTTTGTTGGGGTGATGGATTAATCGCTCTTTGTACTTAACTGCCAAACACCGGATTTCCCTTTGATTTCATCTCAAGGTGCTTGTGAACTTCATGTCGTTTTTAGACAGATATTTTTCAGCTCAAATATTTTATAAAGTTGTAATGAATTTTCTGCACTGTAGGGTGTTTTTCACGAATTATAAGATTTGAATATTTTTATTACAGGTGAAAAGCATAAAGTACGTGGCGACATCAACGTTCTTATTTGTGGTGATCCTGGAACAGCTAAATCACAGTTTCTCAAATACACAGAGAAGGTAAAATAATTAATAAATAAATATTATTAGCAATCTTATACTGTCCGTGTGGTGACGGAGTAAGTCCCATGGGTATCGTAAAAAGCGACTAAGGGACTAACCGTAAATATTATCATTACGACTTCGTAATGATAGGGTTAAATTTCAAGTATCCTTTTTACTTAAAAAGAAGGAAAACTTGAAATTAAACCCTATAGTGTGGCCAGCATGGTATTAGTAGGCCAAGTATCCCTCCGTCACGTGAGGAGGCCCGTCCCTGCAGTGAGACATTAATGGGCTGTTATGAATGTTATTAAAACCTATTTAAGTATATGGCACTTTGTTCTGTCTGTCAAACTTTCAACAAACTTGCCCACTAATGCTAAGAAGGCCCTTTTAAACCTACAACTGAGTTGTATGTTCTAGACGCGATAGCAAATGTTTCTTCCTCAATTTTGTGGTGAACCCGCTATCAAGTTTTCATTTTTCAATTCATTTATTCAGCATAATATAACATTGTTACTTATAGACGTGAATTTAAAGCTGTAATCTAACGTGTCCTACATGGGCGACGAAAGCGACACGACACGATGCTTGCTACACGCGACAAGTGTTCTACAGGATTACGTCGCGTCTCGTCCCAGACGGTCACATAGGACACAAGTAGGGTACGCCGTTGATATGATCGCGTTCGTCGCCCACGTAGGACACCACGTTAGTTTACATATTTAAAGTTTTACAAACTTTCATCATCATCATATCAGCCAATCTACGTCCACTGCTGGACATAGGCCTCCTCCAAGTATTGCCACCTCGTGCGGTCCTGTGCCTCCCTCATCCGTCGGCTTCCCGCCGCCCTACATAGGTCGTCGGTCCACCGTGTGAGGGGTCTCCCCACCCTAAAAACAAAGAAACTTGAACTTTATTTTTTTTACAAACTTTACCACCACCCAAACGGAGATTGCGTATTTTCTTAAGAAGAATCTATTAGTTTCTTTTATTATATTCTTTTGTAGTTATTATTCGGTTCACTAAAGGGTACTACAGTGTTCTAATAAATGTATATTTTATATGCAACAGATAGCACCTCGAGCCATTTTCACGACAGGTCAAGGTGCCAGTGCGGTTGGTCTCACAGCTTACGTCCGAAAGAATCCTACTACCAGGTGAGCTTTTAGTTTAATAATTAATAGGCTTTACCTATGAAATTGCCGTTTTATTTCTGCGCAGTCTTTAGACTCTATATTCTTTTAAAACATATAATTTTTGTCATTTAGGTAACATAGGATATTACCAACATCTAACAAAAAATAATAATTAAAAATAATTGTTATTTGTATTATTAATAAACCTGTGAACATAGGTCCAATTTAAAACAGCGGATTTTCCCATTTGTTAAATTGTAACTTCTTCCCTGATTTTTTTTTGTTTTAATGCAATTTATGTTATTGTACACAAAGATTTTCAATGAGTGGAAACCTTTTGTTTAGCAGTAATGTAGTAGTTAACTACGGTTAAGTTGTCAGACACTTTTATAATTTATCACGTAATTGTTTAGAAAATGCAAATCTACATATTACTTAATTTACAGAGACTGGACACTCGAAGCCGGAGCTCTAGTGCTAGCTGACCGCGGCGTGTGTCTCATAGATGAGTTCGACAAGATGAACGATCAGGACCGCACGTCCATACACGAGGCTATGGAACAACAGTCTATTTCTATCTCTAAAGCTGGCATTGTCACTTCTTTACATGCTAGGTGAGTTTTTATGGTGATCAGGCAAAGATTGGCCAGTTAAAATGGCGATAGGCAGGGCACATAGCACGTAGAACTGTCAGCCGTGGGGCAGATAAGTTCTATAATGGCGACCGCGTACCGAAAAGCGCAGGGTGAGGAGACCCCTCACACGGTGGACAGGCGACCTAGCCAAGACGACGGGATGCCGATGGATGAGGGAGGCTAAATACTGTTCAGTGTGGATATTTTTGGAGGAGACCTATGTCCAGTAGTGGTACATACATTCCTTGTTTACATCAATCAGTGCGAACTTTAAATTTCTAAAGAAAATATGAATGTAAAAACTACTCATAGTATGTGAAATTTACGTAAAATGACAGGTTTGTTCTCACCCAGTCAAAAGCAACTAACCATATTAACATTAAAAACTATTTGTTTTCCTACAGATGTTCTATAATAGCAGCGGCAAATCCCATAGGCGGTCGCTACGACGCATCGCTAACATTCACAGAGAATGTGAACCTCTCCGAGCCCATACTGTCTCGGTTCGACGTGTTGTGTGTCGTTAGGGACGAGGCTGATCCTATGCAGGACGCACATTTAGCCAAGTAAGTTTAACAAAAAAGTAATTAAAGCAAATAAATATTTAAATTTCAGTAGCCGAGATTTGATACTTATGTGGGACCAAATATGCTGCCTTGTGGCACTACGTATGATAAATTACTATACTTACATACCGTTATGACAGTGACTTTTGCCTCTTGTGTAATAATTAAGTTTATTGTTAAGAAAATGAAAAGAATATTTTTACCATAGTTTATATTACATTCTTCTTTGACTGCCTGGCACCGAGGCAGTCAAAGAAGAATGTAATATAAACTATGGTAAAAATATTCTTTTCATGCAGCGGACATGATAGTGGCTGCATTGGACAAGCTCACAGGTTCGAATCCCACGCAGCACAATTGTTTGTGTGATCCACAAATTATTGACCTGAGTCTGGATGTTCTTTTTGTCAGTTTTATTGATCTTGCTCAAAGTGCCTGTGACACTGTGTGAGTATTAATTAAATGCCTACTTATTTTATTATTTATATGTTATTGTTTTATTCAGATTCGTAGTAAGTTCCCACATCCGCCATCACCCCACGCAGCGCGGCACCACCTTAGAGGACAGCAATGCTCCCGACCCAGAGTTTGTACTACAGCAGGATCTGTTGAAAAAATACATCGTTTATGCCAGAGAAAATGTTAGGCCTAAACTACAAGTAAGTTTATTTGGAAGCATTTTATAAAGCGGTGTAGTATTTTATTTATTTATTTTACAATTTTAGGAAAACTTACAGCTAGTACATATATTACACAGGATTGAATATAAGAAATGTATAATGCAATAAACGTTATTTATTCATTGTAAGAATAAGGTTTATACAAAAAGTTGATGATATATTAAGCGTAAGTTCTAATTTCCAAGGTAGCGCGAACTGTGTTGGAATTAGTTTCTTTCAAAATACTAAGTTTGTAAAAGAAAACAGGCTTTGAACTTCAGCAGCTCAATTCGACAACTCTTTATTTTATTTTATTATTTTTAGGTAAACTTACAGCTAGAGTGATACATTAAACAAAAAGTTGTGTAATGAAGGCCAATTACAAGTTTCCGCATTTAGTTTGATAGGATAAACGATTAATACATTAACGTTTAAAAGTTCACATCAAAAAATGAAAAGGAGAGGAAAAAAAAAACAAAACAAAAAAAAAACAGTACGAATACAAATAAATTACAAATACAAAATATATCGTGCAATTTAAACCCTATTTGACTCGTTAATGCCGTTAAAAATAGTGTCGGACCAAGTATGCTTCCCTGTAGCACTCCATATACTATGTTTATAAGGGAGATTTCCTTAGTCACTTTTAATAACACCCATGGGAAGAGAAGAGGTGAAAAGTTTAATTCCTAGTCCTATATATACTGAAAAATTATTACCTAACAGCTTTTAACACGTTCCCAGTGCAGTGTACCATATATGGTACACGTGCACTGTTTTACTATTGTGTCTGCTGGCAGCACTGTGAAAGGGTTAAAATCTAAGCAATATTTTGTTTACCTTTTGCAGAACATGGATCAAGACAAAGTAGCAAAGATGTACAGTCAACTGCGACAAGAATCACTCGCCACAGGAAGCTTGCCTATCACCGTCAGACATATTGAATCTGGTAAGTTGTCTCTTTATTTATATTATGTCTGTTTGAGTAATTACCATACCAGCCAAGCCAAAGTCGTCTTTTTGGGTATAGCGTTTAGGATTGCCTCACTTAAATGACAGTGGGCAGGGCACTTAACACACAGAACCGATTGCTGTTGGTAAACAAAGTTATTGGAAAGTCGACTATTTACCAAAAAAACGTCGGGTAGAACCCTCACGAGGTAGACTGACGATCTGGTTAACCTATGTCCAGGAGTAGACGTACGTAGTATAGTAGTCTTTTGGCTAAAATTATATTATCCACGTTTTTGGGAGAAAATCAGAAGGTTTTTAGTAAAATAATATCCTTTGTTTTTCTAATGAATATTTTGTCCGCAGTGATCCGTATGAGCGAAGCCCACGCCCGCATGCACTTACGAGCTCAAGTGTCGGAGGAAGACGTGAACATGGCGATACGCACCATGCTGGAGAGCTTCGTGGAGACGCAGAAGTACAGCGTCATGCGAGCTATGAGACAGGTATGTACACCACGTGGTAACAGGTTCTATACCCTGGCATACTCGTAGCTGGAGTCCATGAACGGCGGTCATTTTCCTTCCATACTTAATGACGCGCCGCTCGCACCACTACAAATTGTTTCCAACGGTGGGCATAATACTGACGCAACTAATTCACACATCATCATCACCATAACAGCCCATTAATGTCCCACTGCAGGGATGGGTCTCCTTCCGGGACGGTGAAATTCTTGACCTAATACCACGCTGGCCAGATAGACTGCTATAGGGTTGAATTTAAAGTTTTCCTTCTTTTTATTTTGTAAAGATAATATTCACGGATAGTGCCTTAGTCGTTTTTTATGACACCCATGGGGTGGGATGCCGCCACACGGAGAATTAATTCACACGATAACAATAAATCAATAAGCCTTATCGCAATCTGTTGGTAGTCGTAGGCCTTTTCCGAAAATGCGCCACATAACACGGGGAGACCGTGCCTTACTCATCTAGTCTGACCCAGCGATCTATCAATTAGTGACGTCCTAAATTTTTAAATCCAAAATTAATTCGCTTATTATCATTCCAGACATTCCAAAAATACCTGTCATACAAGAAGGACCACAGCGAGCTGTTATACTACATCCTACGTCAGCTGACGATGGACCAACTGGCCTACATGCGTGGCCTACACAACCATTCCCAGTCCACCATCGAGATTTCTGAACGTGACCTCAACGAGAGAGCTCGGCAGATTAACATTAACGATCTTAAGCCGTTCTACGACAGTCGTATATTTAAGATGAATAGTTTTAGCTATGATGCTAAGAGGAAAGTTATTGTACATGTGTTGCCTGATGCACCTACTTCAACGGCATAAAGCTATTTTGTAGTGTTGAGGGTTTTAATTCTCGTGTTTTTATATCAGCATCCTGTATTCTCGGTCACAATCATCATCATCATAACAGCCCAATAATGTCCCACTGCAGGGACGGACCTCCTCCCGTGACGGGATACTCACAGATACTAAAATTTCATTTGATAAGGTCTGTCATAGAAATAAGACGTGTATATTGACCCTGCGATGCCGCCGAAGTTATAGATAAGGTTAATTCTTTTCACAAAATTGTGATCTTATTTCTAAAAGCTACAAATTAACAAAAGTCGATCATTTCAATACCTCCCACCTTTTTCAATAACAATGTTCAGCTTTAACTTTTAATTATTTTTTAAATTGTACTTTGTAGTTAATGTAGTTTACATTACATTTTAAGGGCTCATATTTTTATGAAGACTTACCCCCGGTTTCGGAATGACTGATCATTTTCAGGAACTAAAATTACAGTTTTGACACTTGATTAGTTGATTTTTACTTGATCAGTCATTCGGAAACTAGGGGTTAGAATAAATAATTTGAGCTGGTTCTCTACAATCATGTTTTAAAGGAATATTAATTTAGTATCACTATGCCTTTTTATACAATTTGCTATTTGGTCAACATAAAACAATTAGTAACATTCAAGGTTTTAATTATAAAGACACAACTACTCAAGTCAATGATTTGAATATTTTAAGTGCCACTAAATTTTTATTCTGACTGTTCTTCATGTTGGTTCATCAGCCCATTAATGTCCCACTGCAGGGACGAGCTTCCTCCCGTGACGGAGGGATACTTGGCCTACTAATACCACGCTGGCCAGACGATTTGGTATAGAGTTTAATTTCAAGATTTCCTTCTTTTTATTTCGTAAATATAATATTTTCGTATGAGTAGGTTTTTACGACACCCATGGGATGAGGTAGGGTGATGACATATTGTGTTCTTACTCCGTCACCACACGATGATAATCATGTTGATTAATTATGTTAAATCTGATGTATCACCAGGTTCATACTTTTACTTACTATGTGTACAGCAATACAATACTACAACATCAAACTAATATCTTAGTCCCCAATAAAGCTGATTTTCCAACAGAGGGGCGAGAATTAACATCGCGAGAAGCGTGTTTCTTGTTAATATATTTTATACTCTATGTGAAAAATAATACGGTTCATTTTAACACAAACAAATATTAAGTAACAACACAAAAGGCCTATCGCAAGAAGCGAGTGTTTTTGTTGCAAAGTTAATATATACTCTATGTAGTAAGTAATACGGTTCATTTTTAAATAAACAAATATTTCAATTCTCACATTCTCTTCAATCCACACTGTTTCCACCAAAGATGCGCGAAGAGAGAATTGAAAATATGCGATACAAATTTCAATTTCCGCCTAGTCTCGCCCCTCTGGTTAACAGTTTTGATTTTGCCATTACCTATAAATAGCTATTAAGCGATTCGTTATTCGTACATTTATACAAATAATGTTATTCTGAAATTATGTGCCTTTAGTTTAAAACTAGTATATAAGAACGTTAGTTAAGTATTTTTATAATCAATTATTTCTGTTTGTGATTATATTAAATAATAATTTGTATGTATTTTTCTTTGTTTTATTGTTGAGCTTCCCTCACCCTGCAAACACACGCCCGGAGACTTATTAAATATTAAAATAACGGGTACAAATTATATCTTAATTAGGAAATACAGGGTGTGCATAAGAATAGCGCACACCTTTTAATACGAGTTAAGGGTTAATTTTACGAGGCAGAACATAAAATATGTCGTGTATTGATGTTACTTCCGTTTAACTCACAGCGCCATCTATCGATTCAATACACAATTAAGTATCATGTGAACGGAAACGCAAGCGCCCTTCTGCTTGGACACGATCGTCGGTAGTAGGGATTTGAGTATAAATGTTCTGTGGTGGGGATGCCGCGAGGACGGACGGGGAGACCGAGCGCTGGCTCAGTCTAGTTCGAACTTCGAAGAGCTGTGGCAGACGCACAGTGCCAACGCGCGTGTTTGTTTCTATTCAATCAAGTGATTGTAACCTTTACTTTAACTAAAGTCAGTTTAAATTGAAATCATATTTCGTTAGAGTGCGTGTCGTGTTTCGTTTAGATAAAATAGTGTCGAAATGTGAAGGAAACGTAATGCTTTGCACTTCGGCCGCCGTTGATGCGACCAATATATATAAGTATTTTTTTTTGCTTAGTAAAATTATGCCCCCCCCCTACCAAGTGTTAAAATTTATGCGCCTTTCTCGTGTACATTCTGTATAATAAGTGGATCATACAAATATTTTTTCTATGTGGGATTCAAACCCGCGACTTTGTGCTCGTCTGTCATATATAGGTACAATATACTCAACTTAAAATTACTTAAGCCAAAAAAAATTTGCAAGTTATGTTATACCTACTTCTATATCGGGTTAGTATGCCCGTATTGCAATGCCCGACAAGGTCCATAATGATCTAATATTATTTTTTTACCACTTATATAAACATTGAGGAATGCAATAAATATATTGAGTATTGAGAATTTATAAGAATTTAGACGAACACGCGTAGAAACAATAAAAAAGAAGTTTGAAAATATGCCTACGAGTTATGGAAAAGAATTTAAATACGTATATCTCTCTAGACATTCGTGTATTAACTGAGTTAGGGCCCGATACTTAGGGAAGTGTATAATAAGTGTCGCACTAATTAGGGTACACGCCCACCCTACCTTAGGGTCCCTTGAAATCGTGTAGTGTAATAGGGGTTTTATCCATGCAGAGTCGCAGGCTTCACTACAGGACACATTCGCTAAAAATCCAGATACTTACCAAATACTCTGCTCGTTCCCTGAAATCGACGTATTATCATCCGCGTGCATTGATGAATGCACTGACGCCTTTTATAATAAACTCTATTGCAAAAAAAACGGGCACTTTAGTTTTTTTTCTCTATTTCAATGAAGAAGAACAAGAAATATGTTTTGTTAATTTGACGATGTATTGGTACGTTTTTTGAAGCATCTTGGCATGATTCTTTACGTTCCAAATTTACAATTTGAAATTATTAAAAGAAAAATAATGATTATTGTGGATTATTCTAAAATTGCTTTAGTAATGGCGCGAATTGCTGAAATGATTTTTAACTGATTACGATATTTTAAAACTTTTTGGATATTTTCTGCAAATTAAACAATTTAATCTTTCTTTTTACATTAAATACCACTTTTTGATATGAGTGATAAAGCGATAAGGGCCGGTAAAATTATAACCCTTCTTGAAGAAGGTTGTTCGCAAACTTCGTGTCTCAGCGGCTAAATGTGAACCGTTCAACTGTCCAGAGGACTTGGCAACGGTATCAAGAGACTGGTTCGGTCAAAAGAAGACCTGGTTCGGGAAGAAAACGATGCACAGAACCAAGAGATGACCACTTTTTGGTGAGTCAGGCGTTGCGTAATCGTAAGGCGTCAAGTGTAGACCTGAAGAAGAGCCTTGAAGAAGTAAGAGGAGTAGAAGTTAGCTTGTGGACGGTCAGGAGGAGGCTTTTGGCTGCCAATATCAAAAGTTACCGCCCAGCTCGGGGCCCTAAATAACTCCGTGAGCACCGTGTTGCTCGACTTCAGTTTGCTCGGAACTGTGCTTCATGGACTTTGGAGGACTGGAATAAAGTATTGTTTTCTGATGAAGCTAGAATCTCTTTGTGTGGAGAGGACCGACGCCGGCGTGTGCTGCGAAGACCACGGGAACGCTATGCGGAAGTGTGTTTCGAAGAAATCACTCCTTATGGCGGAGGCTCCGTTATGTTTTGGGCAGGAATGAATTCGACGGAACGTACGGAGTTAGTTTTCAAAGGAAAATAGAACATTAAATGCATACCGGTACATAATGGAAGTCCTAATTCCATATGCACAACCCACATTGACTGCACTTGGGGAAGATTCCATTTTTATGGACGATAATGCTCGCCCGCACCGTTCTGACGACGTGGAAGCGTACATGCAAGAAGTTGGGATCCGTCGTTTAGATTGGCCAGCTCGAAGTCCTGACCTCAATCCAATTGAGCATGTGTGGGATGTTCTAAAGAGACGGGTAAGATCAGTGCAACCTGCTCCACAAAACATCAGGGAGCTAAAAAGAGTCATTGCAGGAGAGTGGGAACGTATTTCTCAAAACGTTATTAAAAACATCGTGGACAGCATGCCTAGAAGGATTCAAGCTGTGATTTTGGCAAGAGGAGGTCACACTCGTTATTAGGTTTTTACATTTGTAACTTTATTTAATTAAAAAAAGTAAAAAAAAACTAGTCTTTACTGCCGACCACTTCTTATTGTTTGGGCGTGTACATCGATTTTAAAGAATCCATCGTTTTTTTTTCTTTTAAATGCTATAATTCACTTCCGCGCATTAATTTACACGACTATAAGTATATAGACTACGTCAAAGAAATAAATTTCATTTAATTAACTAAAATCGACCCTAGAACGTAAATTTCCTTAGGTGCCCGTTTTTTTTGCAAAAGAGTGTATATTATTTGAAATAATAAAAAGACACACGCCGACTTCTTCCCGTAAATTTAAATCTTATCCAATTTGGTACAGCAAATCCTTAATTAGGTGTAATGAAGAAAAAAATTCTTATCATAAACGATTTAAAAGGTTCGGGAACCCACGCGATTACGATGTTTTTTCTCTGCTTCGTGAGAGATGCAAATCTCTTACTAAAATTTGTTATGACAAATATATCTCAGCCGTTGAGGACTCTTTGGTGAAGGACATAAAGTCTTTCTGGCGATTTGTGAACAATCGTAAGGGTCAGATTTCAGTACCTAACACCATGTGTTTCGAAAACACTTTAGAATCGGATGGACGAGGGATCTGTGAGCTTTTCTCTCGTTACTTTGGTTCGGTCTTTGACAGTAAACTCAATAATTTTGATCCTTGTTCTGGCCTGTCAAGCATTATAAATAATGCTTTTGTCGATACATTATCCGGGTTTTCTATTACGGTCAGCGATATCGAGTGTAAAATAAAAAGTCTAGATGTGAATAAGGGGGCAGGCCCTGATCTCTTGCCTCCTTCTTTTATTAGGTGCTGCGGAAAGGAGTTGTCAATTCCACTATGCATTATTTTTAATAAATCCTTGAGCAGTGGTGCGTTTCCTAAGCGTTGGAAAACCGCCTACATCATACCGATTTACAAAAGCGGCGATAAGTCAAACTGCAAGAACTATAGACCGATTAGTATTTTGTCTTGTCTTGCGAAAATATTTGAGTCAGTGGTGTATTACTCATTTGTACAGTCATTTTAAGCCAATTCTGTCAGATAAGCAACATGGTTTTGTTAAAAACAGGTCAACGGTCACTAACCTGCTTGAATACAAAAACTATCTTTGTCAAGCGTTCGCCGTTGGTGGTCAAGTTGACTCTGTTTACACTGATTTCTCGAAGGCGTTTGACAAAGTCAATCACCATCTGCTCTGTCATAAGTTGGCATCATACGGTATCCACGGTAGCTTATACAGATGGATTTGCTCATACCTTGACTCCAGAACTCAGTTGGTTACATTGAAAGGTTTTATCTCTACACCTATAGAAGTGACGTCTGGAGTTCCTCAGGGTTCTCATTTGGGGCCTTTATTTTTCGTAGTCTTTATTAATGACCTCATTCAAAAATTGTCTTGTAACTGTCTCCTATATGCAGACGACCTTAAAATCTTTACTTCCATTTCTACCTCAACTGACTGTTTGGCCTTACAACGCGATATTGATACTGTATCTAAATGGTGTAAATCCAACTACATGTGTTTAAATACAGAGAAATGTTTTGTCATATCCTTTTCTAATAAACGCAATAAAATTATATGGGACTACTACATGGAAAGCCAACTAATGATCAGATCTTACGTTGCAAAAGACCTGGGTATCTTGTTTGATGACAAGCTGTCATTCCGTGCGCACTATGCTCATATAACAGCCAAAGCAAACAGTCTTTTAGGTTTTGTTTTGAGATCGACTATAGGTTTTAAAAATCCCCGCAGCACCTTATACTTATACTTCACCCTCGTGAGAAGTATACTGGAATATGGTAGCCCTATATGGTCACCGAACTATAGGGTGCATATCGATGAAATAGAACGAATCCAGAAAAGATTTCTCCGAATTCTATGTTATCGCATAAAACCCGTCAGGTCAAGCTTAAATTATCGCGATAGACTTCTTAAATTTGCAGTTCAGCCACTAGAGACCAGACGCATATGTTCAGATTTAACTTGTCTCTATAAAATTACTCACTCAATTGTAGACTCTCCCGAATTACTCTCCCACATATGCTTTAACATCACATTTAGCGCTCGTAGATCGAACGAAATTAATCTCTTTTCCCTACAAATTTATAAAAACAATATTTCTTATTACAACCCTCTGACCAGGATGGCTCGTCAATATAACGAGATGGCAAGGAGCAATCACAAAATTATTGACATATTTAATCACAGCCTTCGCCAATTTATTTCCATTGTTAAGGGCATTCTCCATCGTAAATTGTGAACTTATATTTAAACCCGTGATACGTCATTTGATGTATTGTGCTTTCGCGTATTTTACTTTTTACTTTCATCTTTTTTAATTTTTAGTATAAGTTTTTCATTATGATTTTGTAAGTATGCACATAGTGTTACAATCTAGATCTAAATGTTTAGTAATAAGGGCCTTTACATGGCTCACTAGCGCCGCCAACAGAAAAAAAATCATAATTCGCAAATAAGATAAATAATGGTAAATGTTGATAACAAAGTCTTGAGAAAAGGCAATAAAGTATTTAAATAACACACTCTCAACACTTTAAATGTTTTTCAATTAGTTAAATTTCGCATTCGAAAAAAAAACGGCCGTTTTTGTTTATAATGTAATATTTATTTGATTGAAAAACATTTAAAGTGTTAAGAGTGTGTTATTTAAATACTTTATTGCCTTTTATCAAGACTTTGTTATCAACATTTACCATTATTTATCCTATTTGCGAATTATGATTTTTTTTCAATTGGCGGCGCTAGTGAGCCCTATAAACGCTCTTAAGTTGATTGTATTTTTTTATTGTAATGTGTTTTGTGCATTAAATAAATAAATAAATCGGCTTCTTAAATTCACACTTAAGTATTGTTTCTTATTCTAAATCTAGAATAAATTCAGATAAAACGTTAAAGTTAAACTTTTTTTTTTTAGCTTTTCTGCAATCAGTCTCTGACTATAAGCGGATTTGTTGAGCGACCAATGTCTTGTCAAAAGTGCTTCCCAGTGGTAGCACCCTTCTCAGTATCTGGACTCCAGGTGTTGGATGTCGTATCGCTTGAGGCGTTCGGGGTAACTGACGTTAATTAGTCCAGTTGCCAGATCGTTGGGGTGATTCCTTAGTCGGTTTTTGTACTTCTGAGCCAGTATCCTGATTTCCTCCTTGACTGTGTTCACCTGCAGAGTGTTGTGTATTTCAGCATTTGTTACAAACCATGGTGAGTTGTCCGTGGGGTGACGGAGTAAGAATACAATATGTCACCACCCCATCTCATCCCATGGGTGTCGTAAAAACCGACTAAGGGACTAACCGTAAATATTATCTTTACGAAGTAAAAAGAAGGAAAACTTGAAATTAAACCCTATACCAATCCGTCTGGCCAGCGTGTTATAAGTAGGCCAAGTATCCCTCCGTCACGGGAGGAGGCCCGTCCCTGCAGTGGGGCATTAATGGGCTGTTATGATGATGGTGAGTTGGCTATATTTCTGAGAAAGTATACCATAAAGTTAAACCTAAAAATAATAAATTAAAATAAATCAGTTGATATAAATGAAAGTTGTTATAATATACCATTGGATGAGGACGGCACAGACATGATTAATGCACAACTATGAAAATAAAAAAAAAATGGTACAGGCAGGAGCTTGAGAAAGGACTAAGGCTTTATAAGACATAATAACCAGTGAAGTAAATAATAAACCAATAAATTCCCATTTAAATTATAATTTTTTTATATCAAAATTCTTACATTTTTTTCTATTAAAATCATGAGACTATTTTAAAGAGACATTTTACTATACAGTCTTAAAAAATATTACGTCTATGACATTTAAAATATGTAATTGATAATTTATGTCTACACTATATTAACACAGCATTACACAAAGCATAAATATCATATTGACAAATTTCCACTTACAGGAACAATATTCATTGAAATTCATAAATTCTTAAGCCATCTAAGTTAAATCAAACAGCAAATTATTATGTAACAACTATAAAGATTATTTCTTAGTGGAAATTAAGTCTAAATAAATAAATTTATTATATCTATCCTTCATATTTAATTTCACCGTATCTTTTAAGATTGTGACACATTTTCTATAATTCACAGCATTAAAATTAGGAAAATTATATTACTAAAACTGTTTGCTCTTAGCCTTGTTCCATCAATTTATAACCCATCAGTTGTTTGGAGTTTTAAAACTATAAATACAACAACAGTTAGATGTGATTGTGCAAAGCTAAGAAAAAAAAACTAATATTAAAACATTAAGTAAAAATTGTTATAAAAAACAGTGTCATATTATTCTAAATCCCTAACTAATGTCCAGCATTATCAATACATCCACAGAATATTACCCTAAATATGGCAGATACCCACACTTACACAAAATATAATTATCAAAAATTTTCTTATTATATTTATATTAAAAACATAAGGGTGGAACTAATAAAAAGATATTTCTAACAAAAATAAAGTACATTTTTATAATTATTTGTCATATAAGATTGCTCCACAAAAATGAGAATAGTTTTCATGTACTTCAACGTGGGCGCTACCTTAAATTCAAGTTAAAACTTATATTAGATGAGTATCAGCCATATAACAATACAATACAAGTGAAGTCAACAAGCACTTTAACAATCAGAGCATGATTCATCATCAGAGCCACTGCTGCTCTCGCTATCACTCCCTGACCCACTGCTGCTGCCACTCTCGGAATCTGACCCCGAGTCGTCTGATGAAGAATCTGAGCCTGACCCACTTCCTGAAGAACTGTTGTCTGAACAATCAACACAGTCGGAATCATTGCGTTTCTTTTTGTTTGGTATTTTGCAGCTACCCTTGCTGCAACAATAATTTACAATAATCAATATTTTATTTTTCATTAAAAATGTTGAACTACTTTTTTAAATGTTTCTAATCTAATTGAAATTAACAATTTATATTGTAATGAAATGTTTGATTAAAACCAATGATTAACAAAGTACCTGCAATAGTTAATATATAAATTAATTTAACCTGGGCTATTCATTCAGTTTTTCTACAATATTTCATAGCTAATACACTTAATTTTGTTTTAATCATTGAATATACATTCCATACTAAAATACCTACTTGCTGTAAATTTTTAATGAAAAAATAAACAGGGTAAAAGGTATCTATTTTGAAGGTTAAATTGTTGTTAACTGATACTAGGCATGTCTTTATTAATGATTAACTAGTAAATTAAATATGAACCAACCTGCATGATCCTTCTTCTCGCGACTTCAAGTTCTTCTTTAAGACCTGCGTGCGAGATGGACGAACCAAAATCTTGCGCTTCCCAGTACATTCGTAGCTCCAATGGCCATATTCCAGACATTTCTGGCATCGTATACCTTGAGGAAATGCTGCTGCCAGAGCAGCTTGCCTGTAAGAAAAAGAATATTACATAAATGTTTAATTTACGTTTGTTGTCGTAAGCTTAGCAGACACCAATAAATTATTTACTTTTTCTTCTGTGCTTGATGCCTATTGTAAGTTCCCAATGTCATGGTGGCAAATTAAATTAAGCTCAATATGTTAATGAGGGTAGTTATATCAATCTTTCCACAAACTTTCAGCTGACAATTGCACTCGATCAAATCTCCAACTGTAATGATTTGATGAATAATTAAATTCGCAAAAATAGGAAGCATGGAAAATAAAAACTTGTCAAATTGCCGTTGTCAAACAAAGCATAGACAATGTAGTGCACAGAACAATTATACTCAAAGGAGAAGAATGTCAACTTCATATAAAATTCGTGAGGAAACTTTTCCTAAGCGTGCGGCGCCATCTATCGGGAGCCAAAACTGCGGTTAAAATCAGCAGCGCGGGAAATTGTATTATTTTTTTTATTTAATAAAAACAAAGAGATATATTATATTACGCCCTACATTATTAGGGCGTTATATAATATATCTATTTGTTTATTTCGTTGAAGGTTTAAATTAGGATGACTGTATTTAGAGTTGGATTTGATAATAAAAAACTTCATTTCTTTTACAATTAATTTATTTATGTAAATAATATTCATAATAAAAAATATTCACATTCTTTATTGAAACATTCTTCTCTACATTGAAACTCATTGTAACATAACAAAAACCCTATAGGAGTCACTTTCTCAGAACTGGAGTCAATAACGTTCAATTTCACAAAAACACTTCAACTAAGGAATAGGATGCAATTTCACAAAAACACTTCAATTATGGAATAGGATGCTCGTGCAACGTTTTTAATTCAGGATAAACTTGTTATTTATCGAGATTTTTTATTTATTTAGAAGATATTTAGGAATTTACAAAATAAACGATGTAGTGTGATGTAGTGAGTGTAGCAAAGAGAAAGATTAAAGAATGAGCACCACAGAGTATAAAACAGACTATCACAATAACAAAAATGTACTCTGTGGTGAATAACACTGACTTCTTTTGTAAACTTTAAAAAAATATCCCTCCGTCATGGGAGGAGGCCCGTCCCTGCAGTGGGACATTAATGGGCTGTTATGATTTATTATGATGAACCTTAATTTAATATTTTGTATTGTTCCAATCTCTTCAGCAATACTCCGCTTCGTACCCGCATGGGAGCATGCCGATTAGAACTTTAAAAGCTTACCCATCTGGTCAAGTTTCAAAAACAACAAATTGTAGGTATGGAATGATGCTTACATCTCAAATACTATGGGAATTTTTCTCTTTCAAAGATTGCCTTAAAATAATTACTTGGCTCATGGCACGGATAAACGTAAAAAGTATTAAAACAATGTGCTTTTACAATAAAAAGCTTAGTGCAACAAGCTTTTTAACTTAGTCACAGATTACTTATTAGTACTACGTACTTAGTATAGTGTGTGAATCTGGGCTTAGATTTTATTAGCTGTGAGTGCATTACCCCAGCAGAATCTTGTCGAAATTTGTATTTTTTTTTTATCAGATTTTTAGATTTCTAGCTCCTGTAAATGTCTGTGTAGTTTTTGGAATTAGTTCAGTCCTAATTTTAAAGATATTTGACAAAAACAGATTCTGCTGCGGTAACGTTACCGCAGCAGAATCTTTTTTGAAATAATGGGATTATTGAAAAAATCTTTAGGTACATTTTTAGATCGCTGGACGAAGTAAATGTTTCGATGTAATTTGAATTTTTACGCTACATGGTTTCGGAGATATTCAAGATGCTGCTGGCGTAACGTTTGCGTGTTTGCTGGATCTCCGAAACGGTACAGCGTAATTTCCTAATTTTTTATACAGAGCTTCGTCTTAATTAGTCTGAATTAGTTCACGAATAAAAAAGTAATAATAATGCACCGTTTGCAAGTTATTTTAAATTATATAAATACCCCTTTTTGGGCCCTTACTCCTAAGATATGTACTCTGGAGACTTGTTTAAAACGTCATTTTATAGTTTATAGTTAGTTACAGGTCTGTGTGAAGTTTCATTAGTGTACAGTAAGTAATTAAAAAGTTATCACACAATTTAGTTCATTTTAACCAGCGATGTGCAACGGGTTAATTTAACTGCCTATTAATTGAGTTTCGTATCGATTTACTTGCTGAATTCTGTATAAACAATTAGACTTTTGTGTCAACTTTATACCATGAAATTTTGAGCGTAATCCACTCAATAATTACAGAGATAAGCGAAAAAAAGTCATTACGTATGAATGACTGTGGTAACCCGACCATGTATAGATGGTCACAAAAAAACGTCAGTGTAGTACATAACTCTGACCTACTAACATGTAAAGGATAATAAAATTTATATTTGCTTTTCGGTACAGTTTTGTAAACAAGTGGTAAAATAAAACAGAAGTTTTTTTGAAAACTTTTATGCACAGGATAGAAATATTAAAACGATCAAAATACCTTGTTGTAAAATCACAGTTTAATAACAATTGCTTAGCAATTACACTATTTAAATGGCAATTAATATTTAACATAAGTATTGATTGTCATTGAATAACTGTCTTTTAAAAATAAAGCTATTTTCTAAAAATCTTAAAATAAGTAAAATTAAGTAGGTATATAAAAATTTACTTTTTTAACTTAATTTATAAAATCACAGTAATTCTTCATTTATAACTAAAAAACCCATTACGCTAAAGATTGTATTTATAATTTAAAAATCACAGTAATTATTCATTTATAACTAAATAACCATTACGCTAAAGATTGTTAATTTAAAAATCACAGATAAATAAAACAAAACCTCAACATTTAATTACGATAACATTTAAATTTTTGTCATAATATAAAATGATTGACAATAGAATATAATTTTATCAGTCAACATTGTTTACAATTAAAAAAAAAAAAAAAACAAATGAAAAATCAATTATCGCACAGAGTTATTTTATAATATTTACTGTCTTACACTTTGGCCTAAAAAAAACACAGTAAATTCAATAAGCACATAAAATAGTTCTGTAAGTAAAATAAATGTTTTACACTGCGCGGCCAATTAAAAAACAAAAATAAATCACAAATAGGATCACTAATGGAAAATGTTCTTAACTAAATCTTTATAAATCAAATATAATCAAATTAAGGTAATACTTATTTAAAAAATAATTAAATAATAAATACTTATTTAAATTATGTATAAAACTAAAAAAAGTAATACTTATTTAGTACCACATGGACTAATTTATACATTTTTTTAAATTAGTGCATGTGGTACTAAATAAGTATTACTTTTTTGAATTTTA
The DNA here is from genome assembly GCA_905475405.1 of Schrankia costaestrigalis. Lineage (NCBI taxonomy): Eukaryota > Metazoa > Arthropoda > Insecta > Lepidoptera > Erebidae > Schrankia > Schrankia costaestrigalis. The sequence goes on along the minus strand of FR997845.1, from coordinate 4,389,672 downwards.
CGATTCAGGTCATCGTAACATTGGTATTTTCCGTTTAGGGATCTAAAGCAATGAGCTTTATAATGCCCTATCCCTTCTGAGCTAAGGGGGGGTTGAAATTATATGATAGCCAAGATATCATATTTTTTGTAAAGGATTTCTATGTTAAGAGAATTTTTTTATGAGTAAGGGGGTATGTATTTACTTTGTGTATAACATGCATTACGGCAATCGTTCAAAAGCGTTTACGAGGCACAATGGCGCTGCCAATTGAAAAAAAATCAACTCAGTATTTACACAAGGTAATAAAGTAAGTACTTATTTGTGTAACGCACTGTCAGCACTTTGGATGCTTTTAAATTAGCTAAATATTGCATTTAAAACAAAAAAGGCAGTTTTAATTTTAAATGCAAATTTAATAACATTTAAAGTGTTGACAACAATAAAATTTGTATAACACACTATCAACACTTATGATGCTTTTAAATTAGCGAAGTAATGCATTTAAAACAAAAACGGCTTTTTTATTTTAAACGAATTTAATTTAGTTTCAAGAGCGTTAACGCAGCTCACTAGCGCCATTAAAATTAATTGTGTACGCGTCTGTACCGACATTATTGCATGCATAACGTAATGACTCTTTTTCGCTTATCTCTGTAATTATTGAGTGGATTACGCTCAAAATTTTATGGTATAAAGTTGACACAAAAGTCTAATTGTTTATACAGAATTCAGCAAGTAAATCGATACGAAACTCAATTAATAGGCAGTTAAATTAACCCGTTGCACATCGCTGGCCAAAATGAACTAAATTGTGTGATAACTTTTTAATTACTTACTGTACACTAATGAAACTTCACACAGACCTGTAACTAACTATAAACTATAAAATGACGTTTTAAACAAGTCTCCAGAGTACATATCTTAGGAGTAAGGGCCCAAAAAGGGGTATTTATATAATTTAAAATAACTTGCAAACGGTGCATTATTATTACTTTTTTATTCGTGAACTAATTCAGACTAATTAAGACGAAGCTCTGTATAAAAAATTAGGAAATTACGCTGTACCGTTTCGGAGATCCAGCAAACACGCAAACGTTACGCCAGCAGCATCTTGAATATCTCCGAAACCATGTAGCGTAAAAATTCAAATTACATCGAAACATTTACTTCGTCCAGCGATCTAAAAATGTACCTAAAGATTTTTTCAATAATCCCATTATTTCAAAAAAGATTCTGCTGCGGTAACGTTACCGCAGCAGAATCTGTTTTTGTCAAATATCTTTAAAATAAGGACTGAACTAATTCCAAAAACTACACAGACATTTACAGGAGCTAGAAATCTAAAAATCTGATAAAAAAAAAATACAAATTTCGACAAGATTCTGCTGGGGTAATGCACTCATTAGCTGTCGTTAAATACAAGTTGTAAGTAAAATGTGTCATATTTATAATTGTATGTAGGGGCACGCGTCCTAATGTTGGCACTGCACCAGATTATCAGCACCCCCAACTAAAACGCAAATTATAAGCTTTCTATTAATTAATTTGGGATTCCGTTTAAAGAAATGAAAAATAAGATCCTTTTGGAATTATAAACTGGGCCAAACTACATTCTTCGATTTAAAAAAAGCCATTTTTTTTAAAAAACGCGGGAACATGTCCTTCAAATTACTTTGTTTTGACAGTTTCTTATGATCGTAGGTAAGTTCAGGTTTTTTTATTTTACTTTATTTTAGATCTTTTAGATATTTTTTACTGAATCTTTAGGTTTTATTCATGTATAAAATGTTTTATAAGGCTTATCTGACAATGGAAATTAACGTTATCTTGATTTTATGTTCATAAATGAGGTGCTAACATCTGGGTTAATTTTTTTTGCGAATTGCTAATTATCGGCACTGGTACTGTTACATGACAAAGTGGTATGTAAAATTGTTAATCCATATTTTTTATTGTAAAGCGTGATTATTTTATGCCTAGAATTCAATATTCTTGGAAAAAGTACTCTATGATTTCGGATTTCATATCCTGGCATGGTGCTGAAACTAACATTGCTAGTTATTTTCATAGTGTTGATATTATGATCAAAAGAATGTCTATTATTTTTTGGAATTTTTTATATTTACGTATTTATTTTTCTGAAACTTCGGTTGTTAGGCTAAGTATAAATAAAAGAGATTTTACTATAAACATTGGATTATTTCATTTATCTACCTAATTTTATGTCTAATTTTAAGGTGCTGATAATTGGCTTAGTCAATGCCAATAATTGGCGATGATGGTGCCAATAATTGGCGCCAGGGTCATTATTTAGTCAGACTCATCTAAATAAAATGTGTATGAATAATAACTATTTTTTATAACAAAAATCAATTATTTATTAAATAATGAACCAAGAAAGCATATTGTTGTAGTTGTTATCATTATCATCACTGTGATAAACGATGTTAAAGTAGGACTAACTCTTAAAGTGCTGATAATTGGTAGTATCACCCTAGTTAGTTTGCAAGCAGTCGGATCGGGAGCAATATTTTTATCAGACGTTTCTGAATAATTAGCATTTAAAAAACGAATAATAAATTATCTTATTGAGTGTAGTAGTTAAACTAAACTTGTAAGAATATTAACTGCAAATCTTACATCGTTTCGTAAATAAATATGATATCATTACAATAATTAATTGCTAGATTTTTTCTAATAAAAAATAAATAAAATATGATTAATCTAATGGTATTATTTGCGTTCAAATGCACCTAAAATCACCTACATCTACCACTTGAAGATAATTAAATTATTATTTACAAACATAATACTATTACCGCAAATAGTTTTGTGTGTTTTGACAAGAAGTGTTACGTGGAGCTTTAAATTGTCATCTTCAGTCTGTGGTAAAAAGTTTTTGTAATCAGCTGCGCGCTCCTCGCGTAATACTTTTTGAAGATTTCGTAATAAAAATAAATACATCGCCGGTCCGCGGTTTAATTGAAATGATTAAAAATAATTCAGCAGTAATACAATGTCGGAATGGTATTGGCGGGTAATCGCTCTAAAGGCTGCATTCGCCTTAACATTTATAGTGTGTAATATACACGCCGATGACACAGTGCAAAAGTTACCTTTTTGTAATCCTAACAGTCTAAAAGATGGATCTAATTTAAACGAGTGAGTTCTAAGTATAATTTAGTATTTACTTATTGACTAACTCACTTATCCAAGCGCTTTGAAACCTGTATTCTTAAACATTTTTATTGGGATATTATTTTGATGTTTACAAAACAAACTGTTACATTAGTTGCTGTTGATAAGCAAATAAAACAGGTTTTATTTTATTTTGAATCGTTTAATGAGCAGCTAAACTAATTTACTTCATAAACCAGAGCACACCACACATCTATTTTTCTATCCTGTCTATTTATAAAACTTTTTTTAACTTGTTGTGACATGTCTATGTGGAAGAATGTAGTTTTTTCTAGAAAGTATTTGTGCTATGATGTTTAAAATAAAAGGTGTTGCCTACGGCCCCATTTAGAAGCTGCAATATTAAATAATATGAATGAATTCAATGTCGAACATTATATTAAAATACTATTACTTTTGACCTTCAACCTTAGTAGTGCAGACACATGATTCATACACTGTTTACTTTTTTTAATGGTTGTTACTTTTTTACAAGTTTTAATATTTACCTGGTGAGGTAAATTAGGACCTGGTTATGCAGGTATATTTTTGCTGAAAAAATTATTTTGAATTGTTTAGGATTATCCAGATTATGTTGCTATAAGTTTCTATACTTATAATACTCATAGTAAAAATATTATATGATAGAATTTTTTGAATTCCTAATAATAGGTATGCTATTATTAGGAATTCAAACAAATTATACATTTCTTTTTTAGCAGGTTCTCCATCCTGATAATAGATAATAGACACAATCGTCAAACATTGTTAATGTATTATATATGATACACGGGACAGAAAAAGTGTTAAAATGAAATAAATTGACATTATGTAGAATATAAAATAGGATTATAAAGAAAGACATTATTAATGACAGTAAACAATTAATTTTTATAAGACATTTATTTTAATTGATAAATTAATTACTCATAAAACATAATGTGAAGAGATATTTCTAAAATACCTCAGAATATAATTTTTCAATACTTCTGCATGTCAATTCTCATACCCTAAAATCGTAAAAAATTCGGTTAACTTAACTTTTAGTTGTCAAATTGTCTTGTTTTTGCTATTGCAATTGTAATCTTTTGTGGTCGTGTTAAAGTTTTATTTAGAATGTGACAATTTGACAACAAAAAGTTAACTTAACCGAATTTTGGTACGAGAATTGACATGCTGATTAAAGATATTTTAGAAAGTTTAAAACAAATAATGAGTCATCAGAGAAAGATTGCGGTTTGTATAGTTATAGTGGGACACTTTAACTTTCTAATACCAGGCTGGGCATGTAAATATGTTTTTTTTTGAGAGATATATTTATTTTTATGTTAAATAAAACACATTGTTCAACAAGAAAAACTCAAAGAAAAAAGAACTTTGTGATACAAACATGCTTTTTGATACAAACTTAAGTGCATTTAAACTCTTACAGTGCAATCACTTCAAGGAGATACATAGCTCTTGTATTTACTATAAGAAGATAGTAATATAGTCATAAAAAGGTGTTCAAATTTCAAAATACTTTATTTCATAAAATTTATTCCAAATCGTTTGACTATATATGACTCATCCATACTAATATTATAAATGCGAAAGTAACTCTGTCTGTCTGTCTGTCTGTCTGTCTGTTTGTTACTCTTTCACGCCTAAACGGCTGAACGGATTTCGATGAAATTTGGTACAGACGGGAAAGCTGTGTCACGTGACCTGTGACGTCATAGAATTTTGACAGATGAGTCGTGACGTCACAGAATTTTGGCGGGAAAATATTTTTTGACAGTTGAGTCGTGACGTCACGACTCATCTGTCAAAATTCTATGACGTCACGGGTCACGTGAACTGTGACGTCATAGAATTTTGGTCACGTGACCCGTGACGTCATAGAATTTTGACAGATGAGTCGTGACGTCACAGAATTTTGGCGGGAAAATATTTTTTGACAGTTGAGTCGTGACGTCATTTAATTTTTGAACGCTGAGTCGTGACGTCACAGAATTAAATTTTGACAGCTGAGCCATGACGTTTTTGAATTTTTGACAGATGAGTCGTGACGTCACCGAATTTTTGACAGATGATTCGTGACGTCACAGAATTTTGGCGGGTAAATATATTTTGACAGCTAAGCCGTGAAGTTTTTGAATTTTTGACAGATGAGCCGTGACGTCACAGAATTTTTGACAGATGATTTGTGACGATTATTTTGGCGGGAAAATATTTGATACCTCTGTCACTTTTGACAGCTGTCAATTTTGACAGATAGGCGTGACGTCATAGAATTTTTGACAGATGAGTTGTGACGTCACAGAATTTTGGCAGGAAAATATATTTTGACAGCTAAGTCGTGACGTCATTGAATTTTGGCGGGAAAAATAGTACTTAAACAGCTGAATCCTGACGTTATCACAATTTGGCGGGAAAATAAATAGGTTTGTACAGGACCCTCGGTGCCCGACTCGCACTTGACCGGTTTTTTAAGCTGTGGGTCTGATATATCTAGAGAGCTTAAATTCGTAATTGTCAACTTATTTCATCATAACAGCCCATTAATCTTCCTCCTTTCTTGACGGAGGGATACTTGGCCTACTAATACCATGCTTGCAGACGGATTGGTATAGGGTTTAATTTCAAGTTTTCCTTCTTTTTATTTAGTGAAGATAATATTCACCTTATTTGTTAGGCACTAAAGTGACACACCTTTGCTTATCCTATCCTACTAATATTATAAATGCAAAAGTTTGTGAGGATGGATGGATGTTTGTTACCCTTTCATGCAAAAACTACTAAATGGATTTTGATGAAATTTGGAATATAGGTAGTTTATGGTGTAAAATAACAATTAAGCGGGTAATACCGCGGGCATCAGCTAGTAGTAATATAAATATTTATTTATTCTTCAATTTCCTTTCAGTTTGGTGATAGTGAGCACTTTGGATGGGAGACTGACAGCTTTCTCTACTCAGAATGGTATGAAAGCTTGGGATCTGGAGACACAACCATTGTTGTCTTCCAACTTACAACATGTTGAGGTAAATATAAGTATTTATTTTAACTAATCTAGACTGTGTGTTACTCCGTGGGCTTATGTGTGTGCGTGCAGTGTACATGGGTGTGTTCATGTTTGTGTGCGTCTCTGTGTATGCGAGTATGTCAATAAGTGTGCTAATGTGGGTGTGTGTGTGTTCGGTGTACGTACATTTGTTTGTGTATGCATGTGTTTTCATTTATACGTTTGCGTGAGCATGTGTGTGTCTGTGTGTATAGGTGTGTGTGTGTGTGTACATGTGTATCTCTTTACTTTTATTTTTATGACTGAAGAACTTCACCTTTCTTTTGTTTCAATAGCTTACAACTGGAGGTAAATGGGTCCGCTTGGTGCCATCACTTAGTGGATCCCTCTACAGCCTCAGTGGAGACAGTATTGAGCCTTTACCGTTTGACGCTGACCAACTTCTATCATCATCTTTCAAATACTCCGAAGAATTGGTTATAGCTGGTAAGTCTTCCATGTTCTTATCAATTTTTTAAGAAACCATACACCCTGCATCTCCACTACTTAGACGTGTTACTACATTTGTGTACTTGCAGTAAGAGGAAGCGAGAGGGCGTCAATTCGGATCCCATGCAAGTACTTTTTCTTCCATCACAAATTGTAGTCTTGTGCCCGGATGTTCTTTGTGTCAGTAAATTGCGGGAGTTGTTTGAATAAAAAATGGTATAATCATAAGTCTATTAATGTCCCACTGCAGGGACGGGCCTCCTCACGTGACTGAGGGATACTTGGACTACTAATACCATGCTGGCCAGACGGATTGGTATAGGGTTAAATTTCAAGTTTTCCTTCTTTTTATTTCGTAAAGATAATATTCACGGATAGTCCCTTAGTCGGTTTTTACGAAACCCATGGGATGGGGACATATTATTACATAGGGTATAATTTCACTTAATCTATGGTTTATTTATTTCTCAGCACAATAATTTATCTTGCTGCTTACCCCGTTACTCAAAAACGCCTCTTAAATTTTAGTCAATTAATTAGCTTAAATTCTAACGGTTTTGTTTGGCATAAGTTTGTTTTTAGTAGTAAAAATCGCGCTAAACAGTAATTAAATTTAAGAGGTGTTTATGAGTAAGGGGGTTAATATCATCCAAATCTGTCAAGTAGTGCGACACAGGCCTTGATCATTAGTGCGGCGGTTCTTGTCTTTAAGAAAAATAAAAAAAAATAAGTGCACTGTCCTCAATTTCTTGCATTTTGGTGTTCTTATTCAAACCTATTTTTAATTGTTAATATTTTTACCTTACAAACATTTTGCTTTATTCTCGTGTATAGTGTCAGTTCAGTCAGTTAAAATACAAAACTGTAAAAATAACACGCGATCATAAGTACCTACGCAATGCAACTGTTATCAAGGTTAATAATATTACCTATATCAATGTTGTGGATTTCATTTAAAACTGTTCAGCTTGCTAGTGTCCCACTGCAGGGACGGGCATTCGGTGATAGAGAAAAACTAGGCCTTGTACCTCGTTTGCATGAGAGAAAGCTTACAGCGACTGCCTTGCCACTGATTCAGATTACCTTTATTTTTAGAAAAAGACAATTCCCGTATTAGAAACCAAGTCCTTAGTCGTTGGGACTCTTGCAAACATAATTTAACAGATACGAAAGAAGAATCGGAATACACAGTTATTTGTGGATTATACTTACAAAAAATTTTCTGGATTCGAAACCGCGACCTTTTTGTTATAAACTCGTACACGATAGCTGCATGCGAAACCGGTGCACCACAGAACTAGATGTCGCACGCGAGCTAAATTTGTGCAGTACCCTAATGATTAAACTGCGATTGGATCTTCTTTATCAAACCCCGTTTTACAGGACTTAATGCTTGATTGTGGAAAACTTGTATTTAAAAAAAATCAAAGAGTTAGTTCTATATTTGAATAAAAACAAAGAAAATCATAATAATGCAATCCAAAACCTAGCCATGCATCAATGTTCTAAAAAAGAAAACAAGTATAAATAAACAAATATGTATGAAGATAATGATCGTATAAATAACATTGTAGTAGATATGGAAATAGATAATACATCATATCATACATCTTATGTCATAACTCGAAAGATTTATACAGGCCATTGTAGCGTTAAAAAATAGATATAGGTACTAAGTACATACGCGTATGAATTATTGCTGATATAAGGCTTCTTCTTTGTAAGGGGTTGTATGCACAAGAGAAGGAATCGCAACGGTTCTGTGCTTCTATCGTCCTAAAATCGTCACGAAAGAACGATTAGGTACTCCATTAGGTTATGTGTTGGAATCGCAATATATTTGGAATCGCTTTCTTTCCTCTACGATTTTTGACCAGCGTTTCAGTTGCGAAGATTAAGGGAATCGCAGTACTAAAATCTGACTATTGGTGTTTGTCACGCCCTTGCTGCGATATTACTTGCAACGATAACACCTGCATTAACTGATATAGTTGCGATTCTTTTACTCGTAGATACGGGCCTTAAGGGCATTGCATTGCTCAAACCCCAAAAACACGCTCGGTTTGAAGAAGTTTGTTGACGAATCCTTACATACGTTTACTTCACAAAAAAACATGAATAAACTAGATACTACCGAAAAAACTTTGTATTGATTAAAAACGATAATTATTTCTTAAAACTTTCAAAAAAAAATCACGAAATCTGGTATTATAATAACTAAATATCAAATTGTCTATTAAACGGATGATTGATTTTATTCGAAATTTATACAAAAAATGTGCTATATTCTAACTAATAATCTGTATTGATTACTTTATCTTAATTATTCGTTATATTTAAAATAATTGATAAAAACTAGATTTTTATAAAATCCCCGCGCCTGCACCCCCGCTACCGCCGTGACCATTGCTCGGGAGTCGCACATTCAGTGTCGTTACGACTCTTGTGACGGGTGGACTGTACGACCGTATTTTCTTACCGAATAAAACTTTAAACCGACCAACTTTGAATGAAAAAATATTGTAAATAAAAAGTACACAATTGTTTTTAATAATACTACTTGTAATTAAGTTCATAAGTGTAATATATCCTAGTTTTTAATTAAATTTTGTTTTTTAATCACTCATAGACTATGCCTAAATATAAAAATAAACGTAATGTGAAGCGTGGCCGAGCTCTTCAAAATTATTGGTAAGTACCTACAAGCTAAATATTATACATTTATATTATTTTATACCTTTGTATGCTTTAGTTAGACACGTTTTTATTTGTACGATGTTTAGATTCATTTTTAGAACATCGGCATTGCTTCGTTTAAACTTATATTTTGAGTACCTTGATAGTACCTAGGCTTTCGGTGGACTCCGAAGGTAGGTAGACTTCAGCCATGATGGCAGTACCTACGTAAACCAGCAAGTTGGTACTCGTTTAAAAGAGCTCAGGGAGACCTAGGTGACTGTGAGGGACTGACTTATGGTGGACTACGAAGGTAGGTAGACTTCAGTCATGATGGCAGTACCTACGTAAACCAGCAAGTTGGTACTCGTTTAAAAGAGCTCAGGGAGACCAAGGTGACTGTGAGGGACTGACTTATGGTGGACTACGAAGGTACGTAGACTTCAGTCATGATGGCAGTACCTACGTAAACCAGCAAGTTGGTACTCGTTTAAAAGAGCTCAGGGAGACCAAGGTGCCTGTGAGGGACTGACTTATGGTGGACTACGAAGGTACGTAGACTTTAGTCATGATGGCAGTACCTACGTAAACCAGCAAGTTGGTACTCGTTTAAAAGAGCTCAGGGAGACCTAGGTGACTGTGAGGGACTGACTTATGGTGGACTACGAAGGTACGTAGACTTCAGTCATGATGGCAGTACCTACGTAAACCAGCAAGTTGGTACTCATTTAAAAGAGCTCAGGGAGACCAAGGTGACTGTGAGGGACTGACTTATGGTGGACTACGAAGGTAGGTAGACTTCAGTCATGATGGCAGTACCTACGTAAACCAGCAAGTTGGTACTCGTTTAAAAAAGCTCAGGGAGACCTAGGTGACTGTGAGGGACTGACTTATGGTGGACTACGAAGGTACGTAGACTTCAGTCATGATGGCAGTACCTACGTAAACCAGCAAGTTGGTACTCGTTTAAAAGAGCTCAGGGAGACCTAGGTGACTGTGAGGGACTGACTTATGGTGGACTCCGAAGGTAGGTAGACTTCAGTCATGATGGCAGTACCTACGTAAACCAGCAAGTTGGTACTCGTTTAAAAGAGCTCAGGGAGACCTAGGTGACTGTGAGGGACTGACTTATGGTGGACTCCGAAGGTAGGTAGACTTCAGTCATGATGGCAGTACCTACGTAAACCAGCAAGTTGGTACTCGTTTAAAAGAGCTCAGGGAGACCTAGGTGACTGTGAGGGACTGACTTATGGTGGACTACGAAGGTAGGTAGACTTCAGTCATGATGGCAGTACCTACGTAAACCAGCAAGTTGGTACTCGTTTAAAAGAGCTCAGGGAGACCTAGGTGACTGTGAGGGACTGACTTATGGTGGACTCCAAAGGTAGGTAGACTTCAGTCATGATGGCAGTACCTACGTAAAACAGCAAGTTGTTACTCATTAGGTCTTGACCTAGTTGACTTTGAGACATTTACTTAGGTTTCTTTTTTTTACTCCAATGTTTTGATATCGACAAAATTACAAGTACCAATTAAAACAGGAATTATTTATTTTAAGGAAAGTAAGAAAGCAGCAAGGCTCTAAATTACAAAATCAAGAAGATCAACCGCTGTCAAAATCTTACGACACATGCGAACCGTCAGATATGCCAACTGATATGGAAGTTGAGCAAAATGTGGTAAATATAAGTTTATTTTGTTGTTTTTTATGTAAGCTCAAATAAGTGTTTATTTACGGCATCACATTGTAAACGTCTAAAATTATGAGAGCTTTTCATCTATATTATGCATAGTTATTATTAATTCTGTCTGCTGCCTAGTTTTTAAGATTAATGCATACATAAACAGACAAACAGCTGAAAGCTAATTTGTTTTTCATATTATAGAGTAATGATTGCTACTAGTAAAGCAAACTCGTAACTTTTTCCATATATTTGATAATCCTCCTGCTACTTGTTTTAGAGTACATTACCGCCACAAATGTGTTATGTACTGTGATTAATACTTGTATTAATTTGTAACATCGACTATTTTATTAAATAAAAATTTTTGTTCTAGCTTGAAGAAGAAATACTACCAAATTTGACTGTAGAAGTGGGGCATTCCCAGGAAGAAACAAAAAATATATCGGGAAGAAGAGTAATAGCCTCCTTAAACCTACATCTGGGTCGTAAGTCCCAGACGCTGTTATGCAAGTGTTCCTTCCTCTATCACGCGATGGACCCGGCACCCGCACGGAGAATCTATGGAATGCTAAGATTAGGTCTTATCTTCTTTGATTAAAATAAAATATAAAACTTACTAAAGCTGTTTTCTTAATAACCATTTTTCCTATTTTACAAAATAACATTTTACAGTTAGTTTCAATTTTTTTCTGTTTCCATCGCTGAAAATTATTGAGTTCAATTCAACCTTCAGAAGAATGTCTGATGAGGATCAGGTAAGTACAAAGTGTAGTAGCATGAGTAATTAAATAGGGAAATGATGAGAACTGGGTTCTTCTAGCTGTTCCCATCGCTGAGAACCGTTGTGTTCTTACCTGGCCATCATCAGACCTTCAGAAGACATAGTGTAGTAGCATCATTAATCAAATACCTAAATTATGAAAACAGAGTACTTCTAGCTGTTACCATCGCTGAGAACCGTTGTGTACTTACCTGGCCATCATCAGACCTTCAGAAGACACAGTGTAGTAGCATCATTAATCAAATAGGCAAATTATGAAAACAGAGTACTTCTAGCTGTTACCATTGCTGAGAATCGTTGTGTACTTACCTGGCCATCATCAGACCTTCAGAAGACACAGTGTAGTAGCATCATTAATCAAATAGGCAAATTATGAAAACAGAGTACTTCTAGCTGTTACCATCGCTGAGAACCGTTGTGTACTTACATGGTCATCATCAGACCTTCAGAAGACATAGTGTAGTAGCATCATTAATCAAATAGGCAAATTATGAAAACTGAGTACTTGTAGCTGTTACCATCGCTGAGAACCGTTGTGTACTTACCTGGTCATCATCAGACCTTCAGAAGACATACTGTAGTAGCATCATTAATCAAATAGGCAAATTATGAAAACAGAGTACTTGTAGCTGTTACCATCGCTGAGAACCGTTGTGTACTTACCTGGTCATCATCAGACCTTCAGAAGACATAGTGTAGTAGCATCATTAATCAAATAGGCAAATTATGAAAACAGAGTACTTCTAGCTGTTACCATCGCTGAGAACCGTTGTGTACTTACCTGGTCATCATCAGACCTTCAGAAGACATAGTGTAGTAGCATCATTAATCAAATAGGCAAATTATGAAAACTGAGTACTTGTAGCTGTTACCATCGCTGAGAACCGTTGTGTACTTACCTGGTCATCATCAGACCTTCAGAGGACATAGTGTAGTAGCATCATTAATCAAATAGGCAAATTATGAAAACAGAGTACTTGTAGCTGTTACCATCGCTGAGAACCGTTGTGTACTTACCTGGTCATCATCAGACCTTCAGAAGACATAGTGTAGTAGCATCATTAATCAAATAGGCAAATTATGAAAACAGAGTACTTCTAGCTGTTACCATCGCTGAGAACCGTTGTGTACTTACCTGGTCATCATCAGACCTTCAGAAGACATAGTGTAGTAGCATCATTAATCAAATAGGCAAATGATGAAAACTGAGTACTTGTAGCTGTTACCATCGCTGAGAACGGTTGTGTACTTACCTGGTCATCATCAGACCTTCAGAAGACATAGTGTAGTAGCATCATTAATCAAATAGGCAAATTATGAAAACAGAGTACTTGTAGCTGTTACCATCGCTGAGAACCGTTGTGTACTTACCTGGCCATCATCAGACCATCAGAAGACATAGTGTAGTAGCATCATTAATCAAATAGGCAAATTATGAAAACTGAGTACTTCTAGCTGTTACCATCGCTGAGAACCGTTGTGTACTTACCTGGTCATCATCAGACCTTCAGAAGACATAGTGTAGTAGCATCATTAATCAAATAGGCAAATTATGAAAACTGAGTACTTGTAGCTGTTACCATCGCTGAGAACCGTTGTGTACTTACCTGGCCATCATCAGACCTTCAGAAGACATAGTGTAGTAGCATCATTAATCAAATAGGCAAATTATGAAAACAGAGTACTTCTAGTTGTTACCATCGCTGAGAACCATTGTGTACTTACCTGGTCATCATCAGACCTTCAGAAGACATAGTCTAGTAGCAACAGTAATAATAATAAATTCGTTATTGCTCTGAGCGCGGTGAACGTTATTTCGAGTAAAATACGTATGTATAAAATTGGCGTCTCCGAGAGAATAAATAAGTTAGGTCAAAACAATGATAAATTTGTGTCGCGTCTGTGATTTGAATAATCATTAGTTGATTATATCCTAGTATTAATCTCTGTTAGTAGATGGCGCTTTTTCTATGAAAACTGTAACAAACCTTAGATCGTCAAGGTCATTGAGCAATGCAATGCCCTTAAGTATAGGGCCACAAGTACAACGACTCGGGTAGCTTACTACTTCTTATCATTTGAATTGCACTAAGTTGACGTTTAGACTAACGGATACTAAAATCGTTAAATTTTAGACTTGCAATATCAATATCATTTTGAAAACATTATCACAAAGTAAAATCATTAACAACTTCTAGTTGCCATTAGTTAAGCCATTAATCCATTTGGGTTTTTACAGCAAGCTATCACCATTTACGAATCGAGCTGTTATTTTTCGGAGGATGCTTGTGTTAGAATAAGTTTTTAATGGCAGAAATGATTCGCGATTCGTATCTGTTCCATCGAGATACCTTTATTACCTTCTAGTTATGTGCTACCTCTGAAAACAGTAAATAAATATATAGATTACGTACGACATAACCTTTGTATTCATTCTGTAGATTAAATCAAACATTGTAATATGTTTATTCATCCGATAAGCGATTCGTATATTGTTTAAGATTCGCGTCATACTATGATTATTATTACATACGTAGAGAATTTATGTTTTGATTGCGTGTTTGTATGTATGTACTAACGAATGTACCCAGACCCACCTTGCTGTCAGTTCCTTTGAAACTTACATACTTGTAAGGTCTATCGCGTATAATTCACTTACAGCGTTTTAAATATTAACAACATTACCTCAATACAAATTGATGAATAACAAGGTTGTTTTAAGATAACGAGAGATTATATACAATTAAACGAATTTAGACCTTATTGCATTTTAATGTCATACGAAAATAAACTTACGATCGGTCATGATTATGTTGGTTCAATAGTACTATTTGATGACGTATACTACTCTGTCTTCTTATCTATATATCACGTTTGTTTTGTTTTAAATATACAAGTATTATAATTAGAACCATACGATGCATCGTGTGTGACATCGCGTGAGGTTAAAACTGGAGTTTAAAATAAGACATCTATATCTGTAATAAAAGGTAGATGTGTTTACTAGTTGGTTACATAATGAAAATGTATGTTGTACTGATATGAATAATAGGTTAAGTAATGTATGTTTATCCGTGTGGTGATGGAGTAAGAATACAATATGTCACCACCCCATCTTATCCCATAGGTGTCGTAAAAACCGACTAAGGGACTAACCGTAAATATTATCTTTACGAAGTAAAAAGAAGGAAAACTTGAAATTAAACCCTATACAAATCCGTCTGGTCAGCGTGGTATGAGTAGGCGAAATATCCCTCCGGCGTCACGGGAGGAGGCCCGTGCCTGCAGTGGGACATTAGTGGCTTGTTATGATGACGAATGTATGTTTACTGGTACCAGATCATAACGTTGGGGTGTAAATATTTGGATGATGCCTGTACAGCAGTGGACGGTCTATTGGGTCATAACTTCTCATGATGATTACGACTAAACTACAAAAATGCAGCGTGACGATTGCTGGGCAATGATTGTTCCCACACACATTCGCGACTCGCGCGCCTGTAAAAGTAATTTGTCTGCAGTCTATCAACATACAAATGTTATGTCACTACATATCAATCTTCATGATTTTAATAAATGTAGCTAAGTCAAATTATAGTGTTTTAAAAGGACTGGCTAGTTTCTTGGCTACATTCGTCTCAGACCTATGCCAGAAGTTTGGAAGATATTTTTGTTGTCTATTGTAAGAGTCACTTTGAAATCTAAATTAGAAAAAATTAGAAAAGAATTTGTTAGGAGAAGTACATAATATATACTTCTCCTAACAAATTCTTGTATATTATACAGTAAACGCAATCTAAGTTGACGGGCTTCAAGTTGTTGCAATTGACAGCAGGAAGATAAATCGGTCCAATTTATCATGACATTGAGAATGTTATGGTGCAAACTAAATACTGTACAGTACTTACGTTGTGATTTATATTCCAAGAAGTTATAATTAAATTACCAGGGCGGGTCAATAAGTCCGTGACTTTTTAGATTTCCCGCCTCTTAATTGAAATAGCAACACTGCTCCTGTCAAGAGTCATCTGTCAGTTGACTCTTGTCAAAAATTGAACAAGTTTTGACATTTAGTTTCTTTTTGGCAACCGTTTATATCAGACTACCACGTTGACTAAGAAGAAAATAGAAAAAAGTAAATTTCGTGTGCTCATAAAGCATCATTTTTTGCGAAAATACTCTATTACGTAAACCAAAGCTAAGCTTGATAAATATTATGGGGACTCTGCACCATCCATTTCTGTGGTAAAAAGTGGTTTACTGAATTTTATTGTAGCCGTACAAGCACATAAGATGCCGAACGTTCTGGACGCCCAGTTAAGGTCTCCACATCCGAAACAATAAAAAGAATTCACGATACGGTTTTAGTCGATCGGTGATTGAAAGTAAAAGAAATTGCGAAAGCCACAGGCATCTTATATGGATCAGTGGTTTCTATTTGAATCATAATTTGGGTATGAGAAAGCTTTCAGCAAAATGGGTGCCGCATTTGTTCACAATCGACGACAAACGCAAACGTGTGACAATTTCGCAGGAATGTTTGACTTAGTTCAATCGCAATATGAACGAGTTCTTGTGCCGTTTTGTAACCGTGGATCCACCACAACATACCGGATACCAAACAACAGTCAAAATAGTGGGTTTCTCGGGGTGAATCGGCGCCAAAGAAGGCAAAGGTGGGTTTGTCAGCCAATAAAGTCATGGCGACTGTTTTTTGGGATGCACGCGGTTTTATCCACATTGACTACCTTCAAAAAGGAAAAAACAATCAATGGTGAATATTACAGCAACTTATTGGGTCGATTCGATGAGGCATTGAAAGAAAAGCGACCGCAGTTGGCCAAGAAAAAAGTCCTTTTCCACCGGGGCAATGCTCGGGTGCACACAATGCAGTTTCCATGGTAAATCTCCATGAATTTGGTTACGAGTTGCTCCCTCATCCGGCCTATTTACTAGATCTAATTCCTTTTGATTATTTTTCGTTCCCAAATTTGAAGAAATGGCTCGGCGGAAAGAGATTTGCCACCAATGACGAAGTCACCTCACACACAAATGCCTATTTTGAAGACCTCGACAAAATACAATTTTCGGAAGGGATAAAATAATTGGAGAAACGTTGGGCTGAGTGTATAGATCTCGAAGGAAACTACGTTGAAAAATAAAATAAGTTTTTATCTAAAAAGCTGTGTTTTATGCTAAAAGTCACGGACTTATTGACCCGCCCTCGTAGTTAAGCTTTTATTTAAATTAACTTTATATTTATCACGCGTCATAAAAATAACGAATTGTTACGTGTGCTGTATTGCGAATGTAACGTTTGATAATAGATTATTCTGCTCTTGTTAATACGAATCATATTTCTATCATAAGCCGTACTCGCCAAATAACTTGGTTGGCCTGAAGTTAGCTATCAGAGAAATTCGCGCATGACAGGAACAAATAAAACATCAACTTTCGCCTCACCGAGTTTACATTTGTATATTCTCCATTTGAAGTCTCGAATCTCGTTCATATTCTAATCGATGGTAATATGGAGATGTTAACACAAAGCCAGGATTAGTTATTTCATTTCTTGTGCATTCGTTTATTAACGAATGCAAGGCAAACGACACATGAAATATTTACGTTAAAGTTGTTTTTTGTTAACAGGAGCCCGTGAAACTCATTGGTTCGGCCTCGACGCTCATACAGGAGGGATAATATACGAGTGCGGTACAGCCGGGTGTAGCACAGAAGAACAAACGGCGGGTGCAGGACGCGATGTGTTAGTATTGAGGCGACACTCCAATACTGTGCGGGCGTTGGATCCTAGAAGTGGCCATGAGAAGTATGTATATTTTCTTAATCATTATTTTACCCAAAGGACATAAACCTGGACTTATTATACCTCCTCCAAACGTTTCCACCTTAAGCGTTCCTGTGCCTCATCATCCGTCGGTTAAAATATTAATACCTTATTTTTTAGAATAACGAGAAATGTAAATAATATTAAACTGTACGAGTCCTCGGAAAAACAACATAGGATTATAATTTGTACGTAATTTGATTTTTACCGGGCTTTCTCTGGTGGATATGTAGATGGAATAAACTTTTTGTACAAAATTGTATGTACAGGCCTTGAGTGGCAAATGTAGTACCTATTTTATTGTACAGATTTACGCAGAAAAAAGATTGGGGATTTTCTTTTTTTCGATGTACCCTCCGAGATAATAAAAAGTGATTATTCCCTAGATGGAACTTCAGCGTGGCGGAGCACCGCGTGGCGCTGTCACGTCGCGAGTGCGCGGGCGCTCCGCCCTCGTCCGGCCCTGTCGCCGTGGCCGTCACGCTGCCGGAGGGAGTCGTCGCTGTCAAGAGTAGCGACGGGAACAGTTTGTGGCAGCAGAAGGTAAATTGATTTGCAGATGCTTTTGAGTTGTGTTTCAGATTTATTTAGTTTTGTGTATAATATATTAAGTTTTGTGATATATACCTAATTTAACTATATATAAAGTTTGCGTAAAAAAATATATTTTATTAAGTGAAAATATAATCAGAAGTGAAGATTATTTATCCTCGTTTAATGATTATCAGTTAGATGCACCAGTAGCAGGCATGTGGCGACTACACTCGGGCACTCTGCAGAGTATCGACGTGTTGTGGGAGGCGACACAGACATTAATTGCAGAGGGGGTCAACCAGCAACCATCATTGTACATCGGTGTGCATGATAGACAGGTATTACATTATTATCTTTTATCATTAGAATAGAACCTATTGGAAAACGCGAATACAGTAGAAGTAATTAAGGTAAGGGATGGTTGTCTAAAAACAATTTCAATCCATTGTCATCACCTTGCCGATCTGACCACATCTGCTTCTTAAAGGCCTACGCAGATCGGGACGGCATGGCAAGGGATTTTATAGCTATGCTTTAAAATGAAAAATGCCGTGCGATAAAATCCCTTTCAAAGCCACGGCATCATTTTAAAGCATAGCAATTTATGTCGTATTTTTGTAAAAGTACGGTTGAATTTCCATTAGTAAAAATTAAAATCCCTTGCCATGCCGTCCCGGACTGCGTAGGCCTTAACTCTTTTGATGGCATTAGCCGGAATTTTGTTCAACAACATAATACATGATTTTACGGGGCTTTCCCTTGCATGTAGATCACCTTGCCGATCTGACCACATCTGCTTCTCTATGTTTGACATAGTTTTGAATATATTTTCCAGCTTTACATACAAGAAAGTCAATACAACACACGAAAGTTAGACTCCGTGGTCTCTGCCCGGCCTTTACCTTGGAAGCTGGTTTCTTCTCGACCAGCTCAACCGGATACTCAGCAAGACACGGCACTTTCTGTGCATGATGCTGATAATAATGCACTCTCGCTTATCACGCTGTATGGGAATAATGGAAATAATGGTAATTTGATTTTTATAGTGGTAGATTTAAATAGGCGTGGAGTCATTTGATCAACCATGAATAAATTTTCAAAAGGAAAAGGTCCACTGGAGGGACTGATTTTTAACAACAACGTAGGGCTATGTGGCTATTTATACCACAGTACCCAGGCGGATTGGTATAGTGTGTTATGTCAAATTTTCCTTCTTGTTTTCGTAGATATTGCATCTGTGAATTCTTTAGTCGGATTTTACACTGTCAAATAATCTATACTAATATTATAAAGAGGTAAAGTTTGTGTGTTTGTGACGTTGGTAGGGGGTAATCTCTGGATCTACTGAACCGATTTCAAAAATTCTTTTTGTGTTGAATAGTTCATTTATCGGGGAGTGTCATAGGCTATATGTATAGTATCACGCTTTGGCTAATAGGAGTAGAGCAGTAACGAAATATGTTTAAAAAAGGGACGCTTTTTTTCTTCGCCCAACGAAGTGGGCACCGGTCAGCTAGTATGAAACAGAGTGGTGAAACTATACGTTCTTTTTTCTTTTCAGACGACCACGGCTACTTCGTATACCTACAAGAGACATGCGATCAATCAGTGCAAGTCTCCGAAGATTACTTCGAGGACTCATCCCCCAACACCAGTGAGCATGATGAGGAGCACTCCCAGCAGCATCACATCCACGTGCACATCTCGTCGCTGTGGTACTGGTGGAAGGAAGTGCTGCTCATAGCGATATCGTCGGCGCTGCTCATGAACCTCATGATATGGCCGAGGTTCTTCGCGCACAAGATCGTCCCCAACACTCCTCTACCTTCCTTACGTGAAGAGGTTAGTTTAAAAACATACGTTTTTTTAATATCAAGGATAACATCAGTCAGTAGTAATTCTATCAGTAGTAATTCTGAAAATATTGTTACCCTTAGTTAATTGAGTTTAACTTGAATGGTACCTAGTTCCAAAATTTTTTTAAAAATTTTTGCGTCAATATCTTTATGTGGTTCACATAATACATTTAGCTACCAAGTTTCAACAATATAGCTCTTATAGTTTCGGAAAAAAATGGCTGTGACATACGGACGGACAGACAGACATGACGAATCTATAAAGGTTCCGTTTTTGCCATTTGGCTACGGAACCCTAAAAAGAAATGACACTCATAGATTAAGAGTGGTTGGTTTTTATGTTTGTATGAATCATAACAGCCCATTTATGTCGTGACGGAGGGATACTTGGCCTACTAATACCACGCTGGCTAGACGGATTGGAATAGGGTTTAATTACAAGTTTTCCTTCTTGAAAAGAAGGAAAACTTTTACGGAAATAAAATTTCGTAAAGATAATACCTATTCACGGATAAGTCCCTTAGTCGGTTTTTACGACACCCATGGGATGAGATGGGGTGGTGACATATTGTATTCTTTCTCCGTCACTACACGGATAACGTTTATGTAATAAAAATAAATAATTATTTTCTCAGGTAGTAGTTCACGTGGGCTCGTACAGTGAGGTGGAGGCGTGTCCCCCGCAGTACAGTGGTCGCTACGACAACGACTTCACCGCGCTACGACTGCTCGGTAAGGGCGGGTTCGGGGTTGTGTTCGAGGCTAGGAACAATATCGATCATTGCTCTTATGCTGTTAAGAGAATTACATTGCCTAGGAGGTTAGTATATCTTTAATTAGTAATAGTTTTAGTTTAATTAATTACTTTAATGGGCGAAACGTGAATAAATGTTGGAGGGAATCAGATTCAAAATATATTTTAGGAGAATCAAACGGAAAGGGTTTAATAGATTAGGGATACGTGGTGCTGGTCAGATGAAATGCAGAATGTGTTGAAGAAAAAGAAATTAAAGTTCAAGAAAAGATGAATAGACTGCGTAAGAGAGGATGTGAAAGAAAAGAGAGCGAATGATGATATGACGGCTGACAGAAGGGCATGGAAGAAAAAAAACCATTTGCCGATCCCAAGTAAATAGGATAAGAGCAGGAGAAAAACTTTGATGAGAAGTTAGACAAAAAGTGATTCGTAGGAAATCTGAAGTCTAAACTTAACCGAAAACCTGTATCTTAGAACACCAGCAAGTCAATTTGACAACTAAAAGTTAACTTAACCGAATTCTTTACGATTTTAAGGTACGAGAATTAACATGTAGGCTAAAAGACTTTTAAAAAATGTAAATAATATTGTCAACAAGATGCAAGGATGTGGATTTTGTGTGTTTATGTTGTGTTTACGTGTAATATCTAATATATTTTATACAGGGAATCAAAGCGCGAGCGAGTGTTACGCGAAGTCCGCGCGTTAGCCAAGTTGGACCACGAACACATCGTGAGGTACTTCAACGCGTGGGTGGAGGAGCCGCCGCCATTGTGGCAACAACAACGAGACGCCGCCTGGATGAGGTATTACACACATGTCCATACGACACACATGTTCAAACGACACACATGTTCATACGACACACATGTTCATACGACACACATGTTCATACGACACATGTTCATACAACACACATTATGTTCATACGACACATAGTGTTTATAAAACACACATGTTCATACAACACACATTATGTTCATACAACACACATGTTCATACAACACACGAGATTAACGCTATGCTAAATCTTTGTTTTTGCTTGACATCACAAGCTGATTGGTGATGCGATATCATTAGCCGTCATTATTTATTTACGACAAAAATAAATCATTTATATTTTACCTACAGAGAGTTGGACGGTACATCACTGGGTATGACAGAGGATTACTCCGCGACCTCGCCGGTGCCATACAAGAGGCCGCTCAACGACATCAAGCTGGACTTAAATAAGAGTATTACTGAAAAGACTGAACCTTCAAAGAGATACAGGTAAATAAATAAATAAATATTCCTCACACATTCACATAGCGCCATCTAGTCCCAAACTAAGCGGAGCTTGTACTATGGGTACTAGACAACGGATAAACATACTTAAATACTTTTTTTTTCTGTAAATATATACATATTATACATAGAAGACACCCAGACCAATGCAAACAATCAATTCATGCACACAAAGATTTGCATTGAGCGGGAATCGAACCCGAGACCTGTGTTAATTGTTTTTTTAATCGATTTAGATGCTGATTTAGCCATCAGAATGGGTCAAGCCCATATGCGAATCTGACGGTAGCTTGAAAATACACCTTTTTTCATTGACTTTGACCGTTTCGGAGCCGAGACTTTATATTTAACTTGCGCTTTAGATACCTGCTATCACTAAACCGCCCTAGAGCTCTTGCCTCGATATTAATATTTATCCATTGTCTTGCAGATTATTACACTATCCCCATTATTTCATTTAGCGCCCATCTAGTTGAGTTCTAGAACTCAACTTTCAATTGAGGTTGAGGTTTTTTTATACAGGGTGTCCCAAAACCGACGTTGACCAGAAACCAGGTGATAAGGCAAGTCTTGCTGGATATCAGAAAAATATAAAAAAATTAGGATTTCTCCTTAATGGCTTTCCCTAGTCTCTGCCTACCCCCTTGGAAACAAGGCGTGCGTATATGTATGTAAAAATGTGCTATTATTTTATTTTTCAGATCACATAGTTGCAACGATTCCTTCAGTATAGTATTCGATGAAAACGCTCCCGACCATCTATCAACGGACTTTAAAATTAACGAAAGCTCAATAGCTAAACCGCCTCTCAGTGATGATGATTCCTTTATAGTTTTCGGTAATCCGGATCAGACAGAGAATACACGGAATAGTTTGGAGAATACACGGAACCACGTGGAGAATTCTGGGAACAATGTGGAGAATACACGGACTAATGTGGAGAGTACTGAGAATATGGGTTCCGGTAGAAGCACATCCTTCGATAAAAGACTAGAGAGAGTGAAGCAGTGTGATTATAAGACTGATACTACTAATGGGAAGAAGAAAAAGGTATATTAAATAAATATTCTAATTAATAACTGACTTTTGGTTCTAGAGTCGGTTTTATTATATACATTTTCAATATTGACGACCTCTGTGGCATAGTGGTTATATAACATGACTGCTACGCAGAGGTCTCGGGTTCGATTCCCGCTCAATGCAAATTTTTGTGTGCATGAACATGATTGATTGCATTGGTCTGAGTGTTTTCTATGTATAATAGTTATGTATTTACAAAAAAAAGTATTTAAGTATGTTTATCCTTTGTATAGTACCCATAGTACAAGCTCTGTTTAGTTTGGGACTAGATGGCGTTGTGTGAATGTGTGAGGAATATTTATTTATTTATTTATTGATAATTCATGGGTTTCAATATTTTTTAAATGTAAAATCATATAACTTACACATACATTATTATAGTAACCAGCGCGTATTAGCGACACGCTTACCACGCCTACTTAGCACTTCCACTTGATTCTTTCTTCCGTGGTATACTCCGTTACTACTCTGCAATATCCTAACAAAAGTTCTACATGTTTGTTTCCAGAAAGGTCACCGGCGCCACTGGTCGCTGGACCTGGTAGCGGGCAGTCCCAGCCCGGCACCGGGCCCCAGCACACAGATGTACCTGTACATACAGATGCAACTCTGTCGCAGAGATAGTCTACATGACTGGTTGAGAGCTAATGTCTGCTGCGATAATAGGACTGATAAGGTAATGTCAACATTATTGTTTTATTTAGTTTTTTTTTTTTAAAGATAAAGCAGCTGCATTAAACGAGGTCTTGGGCTCAAATCCGCAAGACAAGGAATTTCCCATTTATTTTATGTCTATAAATCTCTGCAACACAGGGCTCATCAAACACTAGCACCTACTTAATTTTTTTAATGAACTTTACACATTATAATTATTATACAAAGTAAATTAAATTGCAATAACAAACTATATAAGAAATATAAGTTTTCTAAGGATGAAATTTTAAAGAGTAATATTTTTCGTCCCTAGTTTACCTACTGGTAAAGAAACTTGACTAAAACTAAATTCGTGCCGGCGGGGTATGGTTGCGCGAGTTGTACTACTTAGCAACTTGTAGACACAGTAACAAGCGCAGTGCAGATACTGTGAGGTTTATATTTGTAAAGAACTTAAGTTTAGTTGGTCTCATTAGCAAGACGGTGTTTAGGCTACTGGACTCCTTGATCAAAAATTGATCTTATTTTCCAGATAAAAGTACTATTCAGTCAAATAGTATCAGCAGTAGAGTACGTCCACTTAGCCGGTCTGATACATCGAGATCTAAAGCCGAGCAACATTCTGTTCGCGCCGGACGGACGAGTGAAGGTGGGGGACTTCGGGCTGGTCACCGCCATGTCTGACACGTCACAGGACGGAGACACGCCTGAACACATCGATCTACATCAGAGACATACTTATCGAGTTGGTACGTTCTTGTTGAGACTATATTTCAGAGTATATTCATCATCATCATCATTGTGATCCATAAATTATTGGCCTGAGTCTTGATGTACAGGGGTTGATCTCTAGTGACAGCAGTACAGTATGTTCACTTAAGCCTGTCGGTCAAAATAATTCACACTTTCTCGGTAGCTAATTAGTCGTGTACGCGGGTGCACGAGGTCGTGAGTTCGAATACAATTTCCATCATCATCATTCAAACTGTCTTGATAGCAAAGCTGTTATGTAAACGGTTGCCGTGCGTGAGGTCTCGAATCCGAATCCCACGCAAGACGATTTCTGTGATCCATAAAAGATTGTCTTGTCTGATAATTTTATGTCTGTAAAATCACTGCGGCACAGGGCTCGATCCCTATCCCTAATGATAATAACAAAGATTAATAAATAATTATCCGTGTGGTGACGTAGTAAGAATACAATATGCCACCACCCCATTTCATCCCATGGGTGTCGTAAAAATCGACTAAGGGACTGACTATCCGTGAATATTATCTTTACGTAATAAAAAGAAGGAAAACTTTAAATTAAACCCTATACCAATCAGTTTGGCCAGCGTGATATTAGTAGACCACAGTGGCGAAGTGTCCATATAACCCGATTCCTACCGGCTTACCTTTGCAAAAACCGCTAAGCATACTCTATTAAAAAATTATAAATCAATGACGCAACATCCATTCAGTACACAAAATTAAAAAACCAAAAAGTTTTCTGTTACGTAAATCGCTTTAATATAATTATTATTTCCGTACTCATAACGCCATCTCTTATTACAACATTGTCAACTAATGGCGGGTAAGCCGGGCGCAAAAATAGGAATCCAGTATAAACAGACGGTACGAAAGTCGTACGCACACATGCAAAACCTAGGTGTATTATTATGCATTTTATCTGCGTAAAGGTAAGCCGACTCTGTCCGGGTTATGTTATGATGAGTAGGTCCTGTTGTACAGTACCCGAGCGCGGCGCCGGCACATCGACGAGTGGAAAGAGACATTCGGGCAATATCGGCTTCGTAGAGCGCCAGCTCTGTCGCACGATTGCAAGGATGAAAGATGCGACATGCGAGAGCGAGAGAGCATTAACGTGATCATAGCATAGCTACAATCAATTTGTTTGAATTTCCCACTGCAATGAATGACGTTGAAACGATGCTTAATAATGGCTCCCATCACAAGTTGCATTATTTTTATTTTCATTTATTATTTAAAGTATTGCAAATAATCGTTAGAATTCGCTTTGTTGTGTAAAGTAGTAATTACTAAGTATAATTTGTGTTTGTGTATTGAGTGTTGTGCATTGATTGACATTGTCATAGTACTTTGGGTGCCTTACATTATTGTAAGTACATACTTACTTCGTTGTTATTATTTTAGTTTGTTGTTATAATGGCAGCGTTAACAGTATTATTATAGATTGTTGACTAATTGATTAATTATTGTGTAAGCAAAACATCTTTCTTGAAATTAAATAACGAAAATAAGAAACACAGACATAACTATGGAATACAAACGACGCCGCCCGGCACGATGAATTTACGATAGGTTTAGGTAGGTATATTTCGGTTATTTTCCGTAGTCCCACTGGTCGTCCCATCGATGGGACGACGGAAAATAACAATTAACCGTAGTCCCATTATCTAATGGGACTATGGAAAATAGTTTTTACTTCACGATCGCTTTTCCGTGATCCCATTAATAGAGATGTAACCATATGAAAAAAAATATGATTCAAATCTAACCTGTACGAGTCGTGGTACTCTGAGTCAGGATGTTGAACATAATGTGAGAAAATACCGTTGTGTGGGTACTTGGTGTCTGTGATAAAACTATGTAAATAAAACCACAACAATTACTCATTTTTAATATTTAATCATAAACCGATACTTACATAATATACGTTACAGAAACACATACCTTTAAGTATCATCATAACAGCCCATTAATGTCCCAACATGACGGGCCTCCTCCCGTGACGGAGGGATACTTGGCCTACTAATACCACGCTGACCAAACGGATTGGTATAGGGTTTAATTTGAAGTTTTCCTTATTTTTATTACGTGAAGATAATATTCACGGATAGTCCCTTAGTTGGTTTTTACGACACCCATGGGATGAGATGGGGTGGTGACATATTGTATTCTTACTCCGTCACCACACGGATATTAAGTATGCAACTTGCGAACTAAAAAAAAGAAAACCATAACTACATACTAAGCTAACACATAGCAAGTGACTATTTGGTATTTTAAATGTGTGAATTATACTTTTGTTATTTATACTACAACTATACCTACATATTGTAAACATTAGGTATTTTAAACGGAGGTATTTTAATCTGAGGTCTTTTAATTTAAGACATTTAGATGTGTCTTCTAGTACCCATAGTACAAACTTGGCTTAGTTTGGGACTAGATGGCGTTGTGTGAATATGTGAGAAATATTTATGCATTTATACATATATATGTCGCAGGGAAATGAGGAAATCAGGGATTTCACGAAATCCCTAGGGATATGACGAAATCCCATTTGTACTAGAAAAGAAATGCTCATATTTTTGTTTGTAGGTTAAAAAACACAAAAATTCTATCGTCTGTGGGTTAGGTTAGGTTAGAACTGTGACCATAATGCACGAGGCGAGCGAGCGAAGCGAGCGTGCCGCGGTAGCGGCCGCCGAAGTGCAAGGCATTTCGACATTTACCGGGATTTCGTGATATCCCTAGTGATTTCGTGAAATCCCTGGTTTCCTCATTTCCCTGCGACATATATATAAACTTCTGAGGTGGGCCAAACAAAAAATAGAAATAATTTATTACGATTTTTAATGCTTTAAAACTAAACAGGAACTTAGCCAAACTTAAAATTGGCAACTTGAGAGACTTACATTTTGAGAGATGATGTCATTAGGGATACTCAATATAGAAACGCTCTAGAAAAACGTATATGAACGTACTAACGAAGTTTTTCTAGAGCGTGACCGACTGTAATTTCTCCAGTGATAAGTTGATGTTGAGTATTCCTAATTACATCATCTCTCAAAATATACTCTTTTCTGCGCCTAGCTGATTTCACGAGACTGCTTTTCGACTTGTCAATTTTAATCTCAGCTAAGTTACTATTTTGTTTTAAAACATTTAACAATCGTAATATATTATTACTATTTTTATTTATACATCGGTTGATTTTGGAGTGCCATGCTTCTACTATATTATTAGTTCGGTGACGTTCGCCGAATGCACTTATAATGTCGAAATATTTGTTTTGGTATATAATTTTTCGCATGTATTGTAAAAAATTTGGCATGCCTGTTTTACATTCTGTTTCGATGTATTCAAACCCAGTTTTGATTTTATCTTGTGGCAGTAATGCCAAGGCAGTACATAATCCTAGGATTCGCCTGTCTTGCTTGCCTTTATTGTGACCTAAAGATTTACCTTTGCGCCATATTTTTCTAGCCCAATGATAGTAACACCCTTTTATTTTAATTTTTGGGAAAACACTTAGAAGTGCATTAATAGAAGCAACTTCAAAGTCGCAATGGAAGGTACTTGGGTACCAAGATGGTATTTGAGATTTTATTAGGGTAAACATTGTCTCATAAGTAATTTCCTTTTTGTCACATAATAAAGCATATATCAGTGGCACTACGTTAATATTATCAGCATCACTACTGACGTCACCATGTATCGAGTAAAGTTGGGCAAATGGTACTGGGCAACTGGCGAAGGTTGCGTCTCCAAAAAACTCTTTTACATTAACCATATGCTCTCTGGCAGCTTGAGAACAGAATAGTAATATACGTGCTCCTTCGTATTCATAATCGGCCAGAACAAAGTCTTTAAAATTAGTATTTCAATTTCTTTAGGCTTAGAACATACCAATTTGTTTACCCCTAGCTTCTTGTTCCTAATGTTATACATTCCATGTTGTATACTATGAAAATTTGGCATCTGTGTAACTACATTGTTACCTTCAGCTTGTAAACTTGAAATCTTATCTTCATAGAGCGCCGTTAACGGGCGATCAGAGTTTTCAATAACATTTTTTAGTTCGTCGTAAATAATAATATCCATTTCATTTTTGGAGAAATCTTCCCGACACGAATGGCTTACCGATTTCAAAATTTTATTTTCCTGTAAATCCAAATAGAAAGTTAAATGTAGTTATGTACTTATTAATGAATCATCTACCAATTGTAGAAAAACTTAGGACGTACTTACATTAATTGTTAATGACCCCTTACATTTTATTTTTTTCTTATTTACACATACCCATAGCTCTGAATTATTTTTGTACACATTGTGTTTATAATACTGACGTCCTCCATTTAACAAAACCGTTCCTCCCTTCCTTTTTATGTAACTAATATTACTTTCAGGCTTGTTCATAATGGAAAATAAAACGTATTTTCAATTAAATCATAAGCGAGTAAGCAATTGATGAAAATATGAAAATTCAAGCGAAAGATGACATAAACATGACACACATTTTAAATGATATAAAAAATAATCACAATCACGTAAAGAGATTTCATAACTTACTTAATAATCAAAAAGTATCTAAAGTAACAACAGAAATGATATCAGTGTTATGGCGATCCTGCACAACTCTATTGTTTAATGGGATCACAGAAAAGCGATCGTGAAGTAAAAACTATTTTCCGTAGTCCCATTAGATAATGGGACTACGGTTAATGGTTATTTTCCGTCGTCCCATCGATGGGACGACCGATGGGACTACGGAAAATAACCGGTATATTTTTATATTATTAACATCTTAACGATAAATATTAGTGGCTTACAGGCAGTTGTAAATTAAATAGTACCTACGTATTATTTTCTATGTTTCTTATTCTTAGATTTAAAAAAATTGTGGAGTCATTTAGGATATAGCGACATATTTAAAACAATATCTAATTCATCAAAGAAACATGCCCATACTGAGAATGAGAAACATATTCGGAGTTGATTAGCTTTACATGAGTTTGGGACAACTATAATATTTTTTTACGAATACGTATGAAGTACGTACTTCGCTTTAGTAATTTTTATTATATTACGAAAGACACTGTAACGGGCTCGGTGGCGCAGCGGTCGAGATAAGCGGTTGACGTGCACGAGGTCACGGGTTCGTTTCCCATGTAGGACAGTTCTTTTTGATCAACAAATTATTGAGTCTGGGTCTTGTTCTTTGTGTCTGTGAAATAGATGTTTGTGGCAGTCTTCGCGACGCAGTTCATGATCCCTAGTGCGGAACTTATATAATATTATTTTCATAAAAAAATAACAATAATAAAAAAATCTGTTATAATAACCAACAGTGCTTACTCGTATGGTAGGTACAGTGAGCCAGTCAGTGGCTCACTGTTGCGCTTGTCAAATGAGTACCGACACTGATAAGTTTTTTTTTCGGCTTCTCTTTTATAAAAATTCACCCTTCGCCACTGGTAGACCAAGTATCCTTCCGTCACTGGAGGAGGCCCGTCCCTGCAGTGGGACATCAATGGGCTGTTATGATGAATAAATAATTTATAATATAATCTTTTTCAGGTACTCACTTATACATGTCTCCGGAACAGTTACTAGGCCGCCCGTACAGTTACAAAGTAGACATATATTCGCTGGGACTCATTCTGTTCGAGTTACTACAACCTTTCACTACCGAGTCTGAAAGGGTCCAATGTTTACTACAGCTGAGGAGGGGGGAGTATCCACATGGCTTCCATAATCTGTATCCTAGCGAGGTATGTATTTTTTTTTTACTTTACTAGAGGGTAGCTAAAAGTTTCCGAACAAAAATATGTGGAATGTGGATTAATAGTGCGCGGGTTAGAATCCCACGCAAGACATTTATTTGTGTGATCTGCAAATGATAATCTTATGTCTGGATGTTCTTTGTGGACGACCTCTGAGGAGAAGTCGGTATTTTACATTGCTGTTACGCAGTGGTCTCGGGTTCGATTCCCGCTCAATGCAAATCTTTGTGTGCATGAACATGATTGTTTGTATTGGTCTGAGTGTTTTCTATGTATGTATTAAAAAAAAATCTTATTTAACACTTTAACAGCCGATCACGTACTCAGTACGTGATGCCGATCTTTCCTCAGGACGCCGATCACGAACTGAGTACGTGATCAACTTTCATATTGTTTATTAAAAAATCACGCACTCTGTACGTGATCGGCGTTCAACCGTCATCTAGAGTGTTTATTCGGCTACGCACACATGCATGATTCATAGGGGTGCGGTGCGGGGTTTCGGCATAGAGCAACTGTTTGTTGACCTTGTCGCCAGTGCCCGCTATACCGCCCGGCCGCGAGCACGCTACACAATTTTGGCGCGAAATGTCGTCGACGCGTCGTAATTTTCGTCTCGATTCCACGGAAATAATAGATTGGTTGATAGATGATGATGACTCAGACGTTGGGGAAGCTCCAGATAATGATATTGAAGGTAAATAATAATAATAATTGCTTCTATGAATATATTATCAGTAGGTATAATCGTTTTTTTGTATTGCATATTTTTATATTGTTTTTTTTTCATTTTAGATGTACTTTTTGATCTACAAGAAGTTATATCGGCCGTAGACGGACTGGAGAGCGATACGCCAGACACCAGGGATCCGGAAGAGGAGATGAGAGTGCCCGAGGGGGGTCTTATAAATATACCAACCACAAGTACAACATCGGGCCGTGGACGCCGTCGACCGGCAATGCGGTCAGTAACTCGTCGCCCCATCATCCGTTCACAATCTTCCAGGGCCATAGATGAATCTAATGGATGGTCATACCGACCAATGCAGGAGCCACATTCAAATCCGGTATTTCAAGAACAAAGCAGGGTATTAGCACAGGTATCTCAAAATCCTTCACCTTTCGAGTGCTTCTCTATATTTTTCCCACATTCTTTTTGGCTGTTACTGAAGACCGAAACGAACCGTTATGCGTCTCAAATGAGAGCCAAACAACTAAGAACAGGCATACTAAAACCTGGTTCTATGCTACACAGCTGGAAACCAGTCAAAGTACAAGAACTGAAGTCTTTTTTTGGCATCGTCATTCACATGTCGCTCGTCCGTAAAGAGAGTTTTGATTCGTATTGGTCGACGCGGGAAATTATAGAGTCATCGTTCGCCAGCAAACACATGAGCCGCAACCGCTTCAGAGCCATATATAGCTGCCTGCATTTGAACGACAATGCATTCTATAAACCCCGTGGTCATCCCGAATACGATGCATTTTTCAAACTCCGGCCGTATTTCGATCAACTTTGCAATCTATTTGAAGGCAGCTTTTATCCTGAAGAAAACCTTACAATAGACGAAGGAACTTGTGGCTTTAGAGGACGAGTACACTTCCGTGTATATAATAAAGACAAGCCTGATAAATATGGGATGAAAATATATATGCTGTGTGACTCTGCAACTGGATACATACTCCGAATGGTCCCGTATGTAGGCGATTCCAAAACTGTAATCGCAATAGTAACGGAGTTGAGCGAACCATATTTTGGAAAATGGCACACTATATATATGGACCGCTTTTTTACAAGCCCAATTATCGCCGACAACCTCTGGCTGAAGGAAACTCGCCTTGTTGGCACTGTAATGGGGAATCGTCGAGGTCTGCCTCAGGATTGGCGTCATCAAATTTTAGATAGAGACGAAATGACCTTCTGCCATAGGGGTAATCTTACTGCTTGTAAATGGAAAGACAAGCGTGATGTGCTCATGCTGACTACGAAACATGCAGCTACATGGTCAGAGGTGGACTCTAAAGTCAAAGGTGTCGGTGTTACAAAAAGAACAAAACCCGACTGCATATTAGACTATAATTGTAATAAGATCGGAGTAGACCTGAATGACCAATATGTGTCCTACTACTCGTTGAATAGGAAGAGTATGAAGTGGTGGAAGAAAATGTTCTTCAATTTGGTAGCAAGGGCAATGGTCAATGCTTATGTAATTTATAATAAGTCCAGTACGCAATCACGCCGCCTACGTTTTTCACAATTCTTGATGGCTTGTGGTGAAGAGCTGGTGGAAACGGCATCAGCTGACGAGCCAGGACCCTCATCAGGCCCACATTTCGTTGGAAAAGGCACAAGACTGATCGGAAGGCACTTCCTAGAGAAGATTCCGAGCTCCGAAAAAAAGGAAAAAGTTGCAAGAGTGTGCAAAGTTTGTGCAGACAGAACAAAGGCAGCAACTGGTCAACGTGGTAGAAAGGAAACTGTTTTTTACTGTCCAGACTGTAATGTGCCCCTTTGCTACCATCCCTGTTTCAAAATTTTTCACACCCAAAAGAATTATGCCGCCTAAACTGTGTACTATAAGTATGTTAGAGTTTTTTTTTTTTTCATTTTCGCACTTTTTATAATGGTATTTTTTTAAATAAAACAATTATTAATTTAAATATGTTTTTAATTACACCTATAAAATAGATAACACATAAAAGAACTAAAAAAAAATTACGCATCTAGCAATTACCGTTTTTTTTTTAAAAATCTTGCAAAAACGTAAAAAATGGCCGGCGTCCCAGGGAAAGCGCATTAAAAAATGCTTGGCTGTTAAAGTGTTAAGTATGTTTATCCGTTGTCTTGTACCCATAGTACAAGCTTTGCTTAGTTTGGGACTAGGTGGCGATGTGTGAATGTGTGAGGATTATTATTTATATTTATGAGGATTATTATTTGTTTTCGTTAAATTGATGTCAGCGACATAGTGCATGCCCTATGTCGTATTTTTTTTAAAAATCAACATGATCTAAAAAAGACATAATTCCATACATAGAAAACACATAATACTTACGTAATATAATAAGTTAATATATTGTTTTAGATGGAAGTCCTGCAGATAATGTTAAGCGAAGAGCCCTGTAAACGGCCCACCGCCACCGGAGTCAGGGCTAGGGCACCTCTGTACCAAGTCACCGATGACAACTTTCATTTCACTCTACCTTCCATGACACCGTAGATTTGTCTATGGCTGTAACTAAACTTATAGTTATTTATAGTGTATTAAGTTTACAAGCTATTTGTCATCACATAGAGATTTTATTATGATATTGGTTTAATAAAATATTTGTTCGATAGATACAAATAATGTAGGAAATAAAAAACGAATAATTTTATTTGTGGAAGTTTATAATTGGCGTGCAACAAAATAAATCCTAGCCTAGCGGGATTATAGTTTTATCAAGCGATATAAAAAAATACATAAGTCCCTAATACGTATTAAGACAACATGTTAATTTCCTTTTTTACATTACTTTTCTTTGTCTAGTACTAATAGTACATACTCCGTTTGCGTTGATGAATGTGTGAGGAATGTTCGTCTACTTCAAATGTATTAAGTGCATTTAACTCATTTTGTACAGTCACTATCATATATTTCGTAGCAAACAAGGTAACCAAATACTTCTGAACAATTTAAAATGTCAATAAGTTCTAAACGCTATAAGAGACCATTAATATCTGAACATTAAAGAAATAGACTTACTTTACTCATTTGAACACTAAAAGTTCAGATATTATTGGTCAATTGTATATAAGAATCTTATCTATCTATCTTCTCTTCTTTAGAAGTTTTTGGTCACCTTGTCTGCTACGAAATATCTGATGCTGACTGTACTATTATTATAATATTTTTAAGTATTTTACCAAAGCCCTATTACTAATAGGCATCAATGTAAAATAATTATAATCATTAATTTCTACTATCGAAAAGTGTGATTACAGCTATTCTCGAAACTTAACAATAGATTGTTAGAATTTATGTTGAAATTAACCCTTTCTACATCCATTTCAACTAATGATAGGATTAATTTGGATTGTTTTATTATTGTGTGTGTTTGAAGGGACAATGTTAGTGTTAATATGATGATACCAGTAAAATGCACCAAAGTAATGTTTTTGTTATTAGTACAGATTTTTGATACAATTTAGAACTACTTAATATTTTTATTTAATGTCAAGTCATATCGGTTTCCATACATTAAAGTACTAACATGTGATGTCATTACCCAGTGTTCCTTTTTTCAATTTAATAAAATCAAAATTGCAATAAACCAGAAAAAAATACTGGATTCAAACGTAACATAGCCAGTATTTTATATTATATTTATCAAATAATTAAATTATTATAAAATAAAAAAAAAGCATTAGAAAAGTTCACATCATGAAATTTTTGAAGTATGCTGATATTTGTTAGTTATAGTGTATAGATAATAGTAAAACACAATACCAGTGTAGAAAAAGCAGCTAATAAATAAAATTGATACTTAACAGGTGCTAAAAGTTTGAGGCAAGGAAAGTTATGAATAATTTATTATGAATAATTTTTATAAGTTTATTATTACTATGTACTATATAGTAATAATAAACTGAATAAATTGATATTGTAAGAATTTTGTATTAGGAAACATGGGTAAGGGGACCTCCTAGAAAAACTTAAAGTGACATAATTGGAAACATCCTTCAGAATAGGCATGTGCGTAGGACTCGGAACCGACGGGCATGTATAACAAGTTTGTAAACATCGTAGTACAGTCAACTACAAAAGTTGATCAACACTAAAAATTAAAAAGAAAACATCTCAACGCCAAAAGCTATAAGTGTCGTGACAAGAAAGGAGACAATAGGAGTCCAATTTTCCATAAAACACTCAACACGAAAAGGGACCTTGTAATATTGATTGTGTTAATCAACTTTTGTAGTTGACTATACATGCCATTCCGTCTCTGCCGTATGTATTTATCTAATAATAATTAATCAATATTAAGTTTATATATATTTACAGTAAGTAATGTTAATTATTATAAGTATGAATAAATCACACTTTAGTCTTTATGGTCAAATCACTAGTTGATTCTACACATTATTTGTTAAGACAGCTATCCTTATGATGTAAACTAATAGTATTAAATAAACAATAATTAGCAATAAATAAGAATTAATCATTTTCAACAAGATTATATCAAGAGTTGTACGACTTGCGGTAGAGGTGTTAGGTTCGTTTCCTTCTCAATGCAAATCTTTTTGTGTCTGTGAATATTTTCATTGATCTGGGTGTTTATAAAAAAAGTACACAATGTTTGTCTAAAGTCTAGTAGCTATAGTGCAAGCTAAGCTTAGTTTGCGACTAGATGGCGTGCGAGTAATATTATAATATAGTTATATTACCACGTCATTGTTTAATTATTAAAAACAACTATAGAATTAAAAAAATACTTTTATTTAATTCCCTTGATTGTGAGTATGTAATTTTTTTTAAATAAGTCGTAATTTAATAAATACAGCTATTAATTTTATATGATAAGACTTTTTGAAAATGATTGATCGATAGCAATAACTATATTTTTTTATAATATTAAGCTTAAAATTGAATAGCTATTATTTAAGATGAAAAAGTTCTTATGCTGTAAGCATTATCAATGAATAATAATTTGATCAGAAGCCTTTCTTGTTAGTCATTTAATGTCCCGAAGTTACTTCAGTGGAAATTAAAAAAATCTGCTACCCAGAGGCCTCGGGTTTAATTCCCGCTCAATGCAAATCTTTGTGTGCATGAACACGATTGTTTGCATTGGCCTGGGTGTTTTCTATGTATAATATGTATGTATTTACAAAAAAAAAGTATTGAAGTATGTTTATCCGTTTTCTAGTATCCATAGTACGGTCAGCTGCAAAGAAATCTAACCCCCTTTAAGAACATAACAGCGCGCTAAAGGGGTTAGATTTCTTTGCAGCTGACTGTACAAGCTCTGCTTAGTTTGGGACTAGATGGCGTTGTGTGAATGTGTGAGGAAAATTTATAAGTATAGTACGCGCCAACTAACTCCACCAGGCTCAAGTTATCTATCAGATAAGTTTGCAAACGTACAGAAATAAACAAAACACCAGCTCCCCGCCATTAAGTTCCAAAAATGACATTTGCGCAGCCATTTGCAACAACTTCAAGCCGGCCTATTTAGTTGGCGCATTATGTTTGTGTTTCTTTTTTAGTATTGTTGCAATATCAGGCTAGCTATTTGTTCTATAAGATTGACTCGTTAAATTATAATTATTTTAGTTCATTTGATTATTACGAACATATCGTAATAAACGTTTAAAGAGCAACTGCAGGGATATAAAAACCAAGTTTACCTTTGTCTCTGGAGGAGGCTCATCCCTGGAATGGTACATTAATGGTACTGGTAACATGCGGATGTAAGGTGTAAATAAGAATGGCGCATTAAATTTAACACAAGATAGGTCAAATCTTCTAAAGGGATGGGTATTTTTCGATGATTTTTTTGTTTCTGCTTAGTAAACTTATGTTCTATCTCGTGGTGAAACGAATGTACCAAACTTATTATACACCCTGTGACCTCTTGCTATTATGATATGATTTGTGTAGATAAGAAGCGTCTAATTGTACAGTCACCATCAGATATACCGTAACAGACGAGGTGACCAAATACTTCTGAACAATTTAAAATGTCAATAAGTTCTACACGCATAAGTGACCATGAACATCTGAACATTCATTATTTAAATGAGTATAACAGTCAATTTGTTTAATGTTCAGATATTAATGGTCACTTGTACCGCATAAAACTTACTAACATTTTAAATTGTTTAGAAGTATTTGATCACTTCGTCTGCTACGATATATCTGACGCTGACTGTACAGTAAACCCCAACTAACTCGGCCAGCCTGAAGTTAGCTATCAGAGAAGTTTGTGCATGTAAAAGAATAAATAAAACGTCCGCTCCCTGCAGTTCGAAAACTGACATTTCTGCCACCATTGCAACAACTTCAAGCCAGCCGACTAAATTACAATGAGTGTAAAGAAAGATAGAAATATGTGATATTTCTAAGTGTTTTGTGGCTAACCCCCGGTTTCTGAATGACTGATCAAGTCAAAATCAACTAATCAAGTGTCAAAACTATTATTTTCAGGAACTAAAATGACAGTTTTGACACTTGATTAGTTGATTTTGACTTGATCAGTCAGTGAAGGTATATCATAAGATTTTTAAGTCATGGTATGTTTATTTTGTATAGGTATAACTTCTAGCAATTTGTTTAAGCATGGAAATAAATATAGTGAAATCAATGTCTCGTTTAATTTTTTCATTTGTACTGTTAATATCAGCCATATTTCAACATGGCGGTGTCATAAATATTTAGAAGATAATTATGTAGAAATAAAAGGGGAACTTGATGTAAAACCCTATACCAATCTGTCTGGCTTTTGTAGAGCCGAGAAACCCGAGACAAACAGATAATTGAAAATAAAAACTTAAATATACAGAGTGAAGATGACAATGGCGGATTATTTACTAAAATGAATGTAAATAACTGAATTTTTTTTTTGGGTTCTTTTAGTAAAGAATGTGGCATTCTCATTATACAACCTGTATACTATACTACAACTAATTGGATGGTTGAAGAAAGTAATTTTGCATGTTCATCAGGCCCTACGGAATTTGGTAACGAGTCCTTGTACCAATCTAATGTACTCCTTGACCCAAACCTATGTAGATGGGTTCTTCCTCGTGGTCAAACTATTTTGTCTAACTAGTTTGACCACGAGGAATTTTGACAATTCCTCGTGGTCAAACTTCCTATCTATTTAAAACGAACACCATGTGTCTAGTTTTGAAATGAAATTGTACAGGTATATTCAAAAGCTTTCCCTTCTTACTCATAGTCAAACTAGTTTAGTTTGTTTTAAGTCAAACTAGTTTGACTATAAGGAATTGCGTTTTTTCTCCCTTTTATCGCATAAGGACAGATTCTCATTTAGACAGATTCTCAAAAAGACAGGACATAAAAGTGAGCCTCGCTGTAATAGAATTAAAGGAACTCTGACAAAACAAATTAACGTCGACTAAACAAAAGATGAATTAAAACAAATAAAAATTAATTATAATTTATAATGTATTTTTTTTTATAAAAAGTTTTGTACTAGGTCTATTTTTCTGTAGGTTTTCCAATAACATTTTTTTTAACAAATCTGTATTGCGGGCAATCAGTCTTTCACGATGACCCAAAAATGTTTTAATTTTACGAAGCGTCTTTGCCAAATTTTTACCATGTTAAAGTGAATTTTAATGATTTTAATGCGTTGTTTAGGTGTATATCGTTCTATTTTTATTAATGGCATACTTCTCATATCATTCAAATTACAGTTTCAAATATGGTTTTTCTTGTCCTAACTTAACCTATTTTTATTTACAAAATTGGTCTGGCAAGCTGTGTCAGTGTTCTCCTTTTACGCTTTATGAATTTTATGTCCATATTTAATGCAATATAATAAAAACGGGAAAATAATACAAGTGACATGGACATACAATTGTCAATTTATTTTTATTTATACCTGTACTACACACATCAAAAAAGTCTAAGCAACATGCATGATATTACAAATTTACCATTTATATTAATTAATTTCTAAGTATTTACTCACTCAAAGTGTATAGGTACCGTCGTGACCCGTTACTTCGGGTTTGGCGACTATGGTCTAAAACGAAAAATGATGAAGTATAATAACGTCTACAATCAATGTATAAAAATGTCAACCAATAAAAATGCCACAATATGAAAATGTCCACCTATAAAAATGCCACAATATGAAAATGTCCACCTATAAAAATGTCAACCTAAAAAAATGTCACAAATACTAAGCCAATATGAGGTAATGCCTAAGAATTGAAATTAATGTTTCGCATTTATTTATGAAAATTATAGTACAAAGGATAAAAAGCCTATTCAATGAATTATTTTTAGCCACACACAAGGTAAGATAAAATAATTGCCAAATATTAAATAAATAAAAAAAGTACATATTATTCAATATAATATTTATTTATTATCACATAAAAAAATAACCCATATCAGCCTATGGACGTCCACTGCTGGACATAGGCCTCCTCCAAAAGCTTCCACTCTGCGCGGTCTTGTGCCTCCCTCATCCATCGGCTTCCCGCCGTCCTAACCAGGTCGTCGGTCCACCGTGTGAGGGTTCTCCCCACCCTGCGCTTTCCGGTACGCGGTCGCCATTCCAGAACCTTTCTGCCCCAACGGCTGTCGGTTCTCCGCGCTATGTGCCCTGCCCACCGCCACTTTAACCGGGCAATTTTGAGCGCTATGTCGGTTACTTTGGTTCTCCTGCGGATCTCCTCATTTCTGATTCGATCACGCAGGGAAACTCCTAACGTAGCTCTCTCCATTGCCCTCTGAGTGACCTTGAGCCTTCTGAGAAGGCCCATAGTTAGCGACCACGTCTCTGTGCCATACGTCATCACTGGCAACACGCACTGGTCGAAGACCTTTGTCTTCAGACACTGCGGTAATGTGGACGAGAAGATACGTTTTAGCTTCCCGAACGCTGCCCATCCGAGTTGGATTCGACGAGTGACCTCCTTCTCGAAGTTGGACCTACCCAGCTGGACTGACTGTCCCAGGTAAACATACTCGTCGACCACTTCGAGTGTAGAGCCTCCAACCGTGATTGGAGTGGGTGCAACATGGACGTTTGCCATGATCTTGGTCTTGTCCATGTTCATTTTAAGACAAGTGGGTCTGGTTGAGAGACTCTACTGAGGCCATCGAACATTGTGTTGAGGTCCTCCATGGTCTCAGCCATGACCACGATATCGTCAGCAAATCGAAGGTGCGTAATATACTCGCCATTTATGTTGATGCCGAGTCCGTCCCAATCTAAAAGCATCTTCCAGTGCAGCGGTAAACAATTTCGGGGATATGACATCACCTTGTCTTACTCCTCGCTGCAACTGGATAGGGCCTGATAATCCGCCCTGGAGACGAACCGACATAGTGGCTTTTTCGTATAAGCACCGCGGCACTTCGATATACCGTTGGTCGACTTGGCACCGTTGGAGA
Source organism: Schrankia costaestrigalis (assembly GCA_905475405.1). NCBI lineage: Eukaryota > Metazoa > Arthropoda > Insecta > Lepidoptera > Erebidae > Schrankia > Schrankia costaestrigalis. The sequence continues at coordinate 4,349,187 of FR997845.1, read as the reverse complement.
GACTGCAACACTGCCCAAGTCTCGATCGAATCAAAGGCTTTCTCATAGTCCACAAACGCTAAGCATAGGGGCCGGTTATACTCGTTGGAAAGACTTATTGAAAAAAAGATAACACTTCTTTGAAAAAACAAAATTACTCTTAAATTTAGACAATGATGAAAGACATTAAATTAATCTGGCAGAAAGTGGGCATTATTATACTTCACCATTTATCCACGAGGACCAAAATATACTTTGCCATTTTTCTACTTTGACAAAATTTATTGTTGGCATTTTTATATTTCGACATTGTTATACAAGTTGACGTTATTATACTTCATCATTTTTCGTTTTAGACCATAGTCGCCAAACCCGTTACTTCGCCTGTGCTACCTATCTTCGCCTTATTTTAAAAGAGGTTAATTTGCCACGTCATTTAAAATTCAGTTTACGCATAAACCTACTAAAAAGAAAGTATTTTTCACGTATGGCAAGATTTTGCTGCTAAATAGTGGCCAACTTCATAATGATGTTCGTCAGTGCTTTTTTTCTGTGAAACAAACTTCATGTTTTTTTTTCTCTGTGTTATAACTTTAGTTTTAGGCAGTGTTACGAAACAGTTAATGAGAAACTTTTTATTTAATGATCAACTATAAGTAAGTATCCATCATTTTCTACTTCTAATTTCTATCTAATTTGCGTATAGAAATCATAATTTATAACCTTAATGTAATGTATATTTGTGTAATTGTCGTTGGCATGTCTTTGTAATAAATAAAATAAAATAAAATAATAAAATAAATGTTATTGTGATGATTGCGGTGGCCATCTTGTTGCCAAACTTCGCCCATGCTTAGGGTTGTCAATTCCGTAGTTGATATCCTATATAATTTTTATATGAGCAACAGTTGTTTTCGTTTTTATTTTATATTATTTACTATATATATATCTAAGTATAATTGTTTGCAATCGTCTTGCGAAAAGATATGAATTAGTGATAGTGACTTTTTATTAATTGTGATACATTTTTGTTGATATTTATTTACCAGCAAAATTAGGCTTCCTAGGTATAATATATTTGATATAACTGATTGTTACAGAACTCCCCACAATGCCTAAAAATAAGGAGCAGGCGAAGAAATGCATTAAACGGGCATATACTGCAAAACACTCACAAAATATGATAGATTTAGCAATAGATGCATTAAAAAATAAAACAATGTCCTCGTACGAAGCGGAGAAAATTTTTGGCATACCTCGCCGAACGTTACTGGACAAATTGCACAATAAACATCCTAAGGGCCCAGGATGTCCAACAAGGCTCACCGACCAGGAGGAAGCTAATATAATAAAAGTTTTGTTAGCAGCTGCTGAATACGGCAGCCCATTGACTCTTTTGGATTTGCGAATGGTCGTATATAGGTAGCATTTAAAAATATTTTGTAGTATATTCTAGTGAATAGGGACATACATAATTTAGATGCATGTATCCTAAATAACTATGCTTATCAGTTATTTGAGTTTAACGTTATTATTATTACTTTCAGATACTTAGAGGCTAATGGAAGACTTTTTATTTTTGACAACAAATTACCCGGAAAGAAGTGGGCCTATTCTTTTATAAAAAGAAATAAATCTGTATTAACCTACCGAATGACACAAAATATAAAACGCAATCGAGCAGAAAAAAGTCCCGATGAAATGAAGGAATATTTCAATAATTTAAAGTCATCTTTAGAAAATGTCCCCAGTGCTAACATTTTAAATTACGATGAGACTAACTTGACCGATAATCCTGGAGCCCAAAAATGTTTATTCAAAAGAGGAGTGAAGTATCCTGAAAGGGTTATAAATAATACAAAGGGAGCTATATCTATAATGTTCGCAATAACTGCTGGAGGTGAATGTCTTCCTCCGTACGTTGTATACAAAGCGGAACATCTATATACACAATGGACACTTAACGGACCTAAAGGATCCAGGTTCAATCGCTCGAAATCGGGATGGTTTGATAGCCTTTTATTCGAGGATTGGTTTGAAAGTATAATAATACCATGGGCTAAAAACAAAATTGGTACTAAGATTCTGATTGGGGATAACTTAGCGTCCCACATAAATCCCAAGATTGTGACATACTGTGAACAAAATAATATACGTTTTGTCTTTCTTCCTCCAAATTCTTCACATTTAACCCAACCCTTGGACGTTTGCTATTTTGGACCGTTAAAAAAATTATGGAGAGAAATTTTGTTAAATTACAAAACTAAAAACCCAAGAGAAACCACAGTTCACAAAGGACATTTCCCAGATCTACTCAAAAAACTAGTGGAAAAGCTTAATGAAAAAACACACAACGTGATTAGTGCTTTTAAAAGTACTGGCATTGTACCCTTCAATCCCGACAAAGTAATTATGAAATTACCAGGTTCAAACCAATCGACGATGGCGTATACTATCGATGATGCACTTTTAGATTGGCTGAAAGAGACACGAAGCGCAGATCCTAATAAAAAACCAAGAAACAAAAAACTAAACATTCCACCCGGTAAATCTGTATGTACAAGCGATTTTGAAGAATCAAAAAATCTTCCAAAGATAGTAAAACCGACAACAAGACAAAGAAAGAAAAAATCTAACATTGTGCAACTGAAACCTGGCTCATCAATGCAGCCATCATTGAACTTAAAAGTACCCGATAGCCTTAAAAATTTGTGTCTCAGGATTGTCAATACTAATCTAGCTCAATCTGAGGAATATGAACATTCTGACGAACACTCTGCGTCACCGGCATATTATGTGCATAATTTGTGTGATATTGCGAAGAATGACGAAGCAAATGTACCATTTCTAAATGAAATCCCAGAATGCCTACAAAGCAACAAGCCAAAAGTTATAATAACATCGAATGTCTCTATAAAACTATCTCAAAACTTTCAGCATAGTCAGCAAGTAAACATCAATAACAAGAAGATAACAGGTAAAATTACCCGGTCTGCCTTACACATGACATTAAAGCCATCAAAAAAAGAAATAGTAACTAATAGAAGTAAAGTCCTAGGTGAAATTGCGGGTAACGTTAACGATAAAGCAAAAGAAGCTAATGGAAAAAGAAGAGTAAAAGTTAAAGAAACTAACAAAGCAAAAAAGAAGCCGCAAAAGAAAAAGATGAGACTTAGTAGTGAATCTAGTCTTACGTCTATTAGTGAAATTTCCATTGCTGATACGGACGATTCAGAATACGAAACAATGGAAGATATTATCACAAGCCAGCAAGAAGAACAAGAAAATATAGAACCAACAATACCTTACGGTATTTCTGAAATGGAATATTTCACAGAAGATGAAAAGAAGTTAAAAATAGATTCCTGGATTTTGGCTAAATTTACAACAAAAAAAAGCCTAAAGCATTTTGTAGGAAAAGTAATATCGTTGAAAGATGACCTGCCTGAAGTCAAATTTGTAAGAAAAAAGAAAGAATCTAAATTTGATAGAGGATTAGTGTTCAGTTACCCAAGAGTAGATGATATTTGCACTATGCAACATTTACACGATGTTATTATGGTATTACCGGAACCAAACATTTCTCGACGAGGACAAATCATATTTAATATCGATTTAAATAATTACAATGTACAATAGGTCCAAACCTAGGTGTAAAACTAAAACATTTATTGTTTATAAGAACCAAATTTTAAGTTATTTTTTCATTTGTTCTTGTGTCCTAAGTCTGAAGTAGAACTATAACTGGGTTTTTATTTTGTTTTATATACTTGTTGCTCTTTTTGTATAATTCTTTTAACTAATTTCTAAAACGAGGGTTATTTCTGAAATTCCTTTCTTTGTTATGTAAATTACGAAATTCTTTTCTATGTTAAATATATCTCATATTCATAAATAGTCCTATGCAACCACCGTTTTATACTCGTACAGGAGAGTTGTACGACGCGTGAAAAGTGGCGATTAAAGTCAATTATTCTAATTTTTGCTAAAAAATATTTTGTAATTTAAATGTATATCCACTTATCGTGGATACACGCAACTAACTGATAAGATAATCAGTCATATTGTATACTTCTTTTTGTCTTTTTAATGTTTAACAAATCATTGTCACTGATGTATCTGCTTCGTTTTAAGGATAATAAGCGTATTTTAGTTTTTAAATACAATTACTTTATAAGTATAGGCACATTATAAATAAGTACCTGATTCTGTTTAGCTTTGCGGTATTCTTACCGTTCATTAACAGTGTTTTCTTTGTACCTTGTTGAGTCTGATTTAATGCCTAAGAAATAATAATTTAAAATTGCATGTCATTATGCTTTAATATCTTTTATTTTTTTATAACGATTGTTAATACGGTTAACAATAAAAACATATAATAATATATTTTTTTATTTCAAGTACCCCTTTACGAGTTTCACTTTATATATCTCAGTCAGATAAGTGAACATAATTTTTGGCAGCCCTATCAACTTTTTAGTAAATGTATGAAACCAACTTCGGACTGTTCCCTATCTTCGCCTATTACCATTTTTTGTTAAAAATAGACTTTATTACGAGCCACAGTTAGGGCTGTATTCGTCTATCACGTCATGAATGGCTTCAAATAGATGTACTTTGCAGTATTTCAAATAATGGTTCATGATTTGATGTCATTCCATGATGTGGGCGAAGTTGGGGAAAATTATCCATACTTCGCCTATCACATTTAAAGGCAATTAATTCTTAGCTAATACACAATGAAATTTAAAGCGTATGTAGTTTGTAATAAGAGCTAGAGTAGGATAAAATATTTTTCTTGCCATCTCGACCCGATTTTTTTTTTAATCTAAAAGTAGTGTTGAAAAAGGTGTCAAAATCCAGGCGAAGTTATGGGTCACGACGGTAAGTAAACTTTTTTGTTATTGATGACATACTGGCTGGTTGTAAAAAAAAAATTCGATTATGTTTTGTTTTTTTTCATAAAATTCAAATGACTGCGAATTTGTTTGAATTTGAGTGCATGTTAATTGCTACGTTTTAGTCTTGATTTTATCCCTTTTGAGCGAAGTACCTAAATTGCACGATGCCTGTGAAGCAAATTGCCTAAAATCAATGTCTAAAACGCAGAATGCCTATAAAGTTTAATGTCTATAAGGTTTAAATACCTACAAAGCAAAATGCCTATGTTGTTTAATGCCTACAGAGTATAACGCCGGTCCTAGTTAATTGCCTACAAAGCATGAAACCAATTGACAACATTTCAAAACATCATTTTTCATTTTAATTCTGACTCATACATAAGTATTGCGACTCTTTAGTTGTAATTACTTTATTACTGGACACTTCAAATTCATTATCATTGAATAACAATCGAATTGACGTATGACAGCTTCATTATGCTCTTGACTCTAAAAGGATTCATTTGCGTAGTTTACTTAATCATATTTTACGAAATGGATGTGATACAATTTGTCACAAACAATAAAGGTGGAAGGACCTTACTATTCTCGGGTTATCGGTACACCTTGAATAAGGAAAATAAAGATGGCAGCAGCCTTTGGAGGTGTTCTAACAGAAAAGAGTGCAATGCTACGATTAAGCTTAATAACGCCAGAGATGTAGTGCTGACAGGTGGCCCCTCCCGACACGCCTGTGAAAGAAATTTGGCCAAAAATGAAGTGCAGGTTCTGATAGAAAGGTGTAAAGAAAAGGTTTGCAAAAGTTTTAAACCTGTGCAGCAAATATTTGAAAGGGTGTTTTCCGAAAATGAACCAGCTGTGGATGAAGATTTTGACAAAATGCCAATTTTTAAATCCAAAAAGGACAGTTTATTACGAGCTAGACGCAATTTTTTAAAAACAGCAAAAACTGAATATAGGAAATTGAGTGATATTGACCCGGGCACTATTTTAGTACCAGATATTATTGGCCTTGACTTTTTGGTGTGTGAAGATGGTGAGAGAGACACCAAGATTTTGGTTTTTTCTACTTCATTTACAAGAAAATACTTAAAAAACGTGTGTAACACATCACTACAATACTTTGGCGATGGGACTTTTAAGCGAATTCCTTTATTTTATCAACTGTATACCATTCATGTTGACTTGGGTAGCAACGAGGATTCCGTTAATATTGTACCAGTCATATATGCACTTCTTCCTAATAAACAACAGGATACCTACATCAGATTATATGAACTTATAAAACAGAATTTCAATATAGAAATCACAAAATTTAAATGTGATTTTGAAGTAGCCCAAGTACAAGCAATGAAGTTAGTGTTTCCTGGTGTACATATTACCGGTTGTTATTACCATTTTACTAAGGCACTATGGAAAAATGCTGAGAAAATTAATTTAACTGCAACCAATGAAGGTAGAATTATTATTGCTCTGTCAAGTAACATACCACTTATGCCAGCAGATCGTATATTGGAAGCGTGGAATGCTATTAAACAAAATTATACGGATTCAGAAGAATTACAAAAGTTTATAATATACTACGAGAAGCAATGGTTAAAATATACACCGGAAATGATATGCTGTGCAAGTGAGACACAACGAACAAACAACGGTCTGGAAGGATGGCATAGACGATTTAATGCCCGAGTACCTCCAAATTCAACATTTATTAGATTTCTCCAAAAATTGTTACAAGAAGCAAACTGGCAGAACCATAAAATAAAATATATGTTATTTAATACTAACAACCGCAATAAAATGGACATAATATTTAATCGAAAATACAAACAAGAGCTCAAAAAGCTAAGCGAAGGGAGCTTATCGCCATTTGAAGCACTCAAAAGCATTTATAAAATTAAAAGACAACTAAAAGCATCGCTATAATATAAATTTTATGTCACAAATAATAATAGATTAAATTAGTACGTTTTTAATTTTAAGTTACTATATAAGGATACACTTTTTGTTTTATTTATTTAAAATTTCAATAAACTTTTCAGTTCCTTTTTTTGTCCTTTTATCTACTATAGACATTAATAGATAATCCGAGACCTACCTACATTACAAGTATTGTCATAAGTGGTAAACCCATACGACTGTACTGAATGCACCATACCTTGTATAATTATGCTGGCAACTTTCATTTTAGGCATTTCCATTCTTAGGCATTAAACATTGTTGTTAAAGTACTTTGTAGGCAAATAGTTTTTAGTCATTGTGCAATTTAGGCACTTCGAGTTTCAGGTATTTGGCGTTTTAGGCAATTTGCTTCACAGGCATCGTGCAATTTAGGTACTTCGCTCAAAAGGGGATTTTATAATTTTACCAACCATTTAAATACAGTTGGCGACAAAATTGAATTGTTAGATATTCTTTACGTCATGGAGCGACGTCATTTGACGGCAGATGAAATGCAAAGAGCTGTAGGGATGTTGCAAGCGGGAAGTAATCAATCTCAGGTATCTCGACATTTTGGTATTCATAGAAGTGTTATTTGTGTCGTTCATTGTAAAAGTGGTGTAACTCCATATGTTTAAAATATAATTTTTTTTGCCTGATGGGATCACATTTAGTCATATCTTTCATTATAAAAGTGAAGCAACTCCATTAAATGCATTAAAATCCCATAGATGGCGTTACTTGTGTGTTAAGAAACCTAAAATAGCTAATTATTCATTATAAAAGTGAAGTAAGTCACAAGTCATTTTAATAGTGAAGTAAGTCCGGAGTTGATTCACTTTTATTGTGACGAATGTTTGACATGAGGTGATGCGTTGTACGAGAAATTTAGAAAAAATATCTGGAATAAGTGTTTTAGAAGTTTATATCGATGGATACAGAAGATTTTAGTGATTCCGGGTCTGAATATCAGCCTACGTCCGAAGAAAATTCTACTGAATCTGGTAAGTGTATCTAAATAAATTTATTGTTTTTCTAACCTCAAAATATTTACATCTTTCCCTTTATAATAATTTTTTTCTCATTTTACTGTTTGTTTTGAGATTATATGTTATACTGCATTGCATGACCGAAATGTTTGTGTTTCGCACCTGTTTCAGATACAGACAATGATGAAAATGTTGACGAAAATAACCAGCCAAATATTGAATCTGAACCTGGACCATCTAGATCTAGAAAAAGGTCCCTAAACAAAGAAAATTGGACAGTTAATAAAAGAAAGTTATTGCGTAACAGTGGAAAAGAATATTTGACTAAAACGGGGATAAGAAAAGATGAAAAGAAATTCGAAAATGTTGATTGTGGGTGTCCTAAAAAATGTAGTAGCCTATTTACAGAAAACGAAAGAAAAGAAATATTTAACTCATTTTGGAATTTAGAAGACTTTAATTCGCAGAATTCATATCTGTATGCTTTGGTACAAAAAACTACAGTTCAAAGAAAACGACCAAAAGATCAGTCACGTACAGGAAAAAATGTATCGTTTAAATATTTCATAAAATCTAATACCAAGACACAATCAGTGTGTAAGAAGTATTTCCTCAAGACATTTCAAATTAGCGATGGAAGATTATATCGGTGCCTTTCTAAAAATAATGTCTCTCAAACGAAGGATAAACGTGGTACAACAAGTTCCCGAAAGCTTGATGATTCTGATATTGTTGCCCACATTCAAAGTTTTCCTGCGTACCAAAGCCATTATACACGAAAAAATAATCCGAACCGAAAATATTTAAATCCTGGGCTAACTATTAGTAACATGTATGATCTGTATAAAGAAAAATGTGAGATTGAAATGACTGAACCCAAAAAATTAAAGTATTATATTAAAATATTTAACACCAAGTTTAATCTCCATTTTAAAGCACCCCGACAAGACACATGCAAGACTTGTGATGACTTAAATTTGAAAATACAAGGCGCTAATGATGAAAACGTCAAGAAGGAGTTCGAGGTGCAAAGAGAACTTCATCAAAGAAAAGCAGATTCAGCAAGAGAAAACCTTCAGAATGATTCCAAAAAGATTGATGAAGCATACATACTAACTTTTGATCTGCAGAAAGCCTTAGCTTACCCAAAATTAACTACCTCAGTAGCATACTATAAAAGAAATCTTTATTTATACAATCTGGGAATACATTGTTTTAATAATAATACAGGATACATGAATGTCTGGGACGAAGTTGAAGGCGGAAGAGGTTCTCAAGACATTGCAGTATGTCTTGTTAAACACTTAAAAACTCATGCGGCATTACAACACCATGTCATTATGTATTCCGATTCTTGTACTGGTCAAAACCGAAACATCAAGACAACCCTTTCTCTTTTGAAACTTGTTCAAGACCCAGAAACTGGAATTGACACCATAGATCACAAGTTCTTGGTCTCGGGACATTCTTTTCTTCCTAATGATGGGGAATTTGGGATAATAGAGAGTGCCAGTCGCCGCCATGGACAAATTTATAGCCTAGACCAATGGGTCGATATTATAAAAACAGCCAAACGCAAAGACCCTCATTTTGTTGTTACTGAACTGAAAAATGCAGATTTTTTAAGTACTGCTGCCTTAGAAAAATCTATTACAAATAGAAAAAAAACAACTTGCGGTTATGACTTTAATTGGCTGAATATTAGATGGCTGAGGTTTGAAAGGAATCATCCTTTACAATTTCAATTTAAAGAGACACTTAATCCCGACATACCCTTTTATAAAGTGGATTTATGTAAAAAAAAGCAAGGACGACAGGCTCACTTGTGCAATATTCAACAAGACCCACTCTATCCATCCAGAAGGCCTGTCACTAACGCAAAGAAGAAAGATATGCTTGATCTTCTACCATACATTCCGCCAATTTACCACCATTACTACAAAAACCTTCCCGTAGACATTCCAACTCGTTCAAGCACACGTAATACTGATGAACGTTCATCAGATGACGAAATTACCTACGATTAAAACACGAAATGTCACTATAACAGTGAAGTAACTCCAAAAAAAAAAGTTTAAGTTCATTTAATTAAATCGTTTTAGTTTTAGTTTTTAAGAAACTACAAATTTTGTAATCTTTGATTTATAATAAACAATAAATAATTGAAAACACTCAATGAATACTTATATTTTTTTTTCTACACATTAATTTGCAAAACGCTCATTATTTCTGAATTCATTAACAAGGAGATAATTCATTTTTACAATGAACGACACATTTGTCGTCTTTGGCAGCGCTACAATAATACAGGGGAACCCGCTGAACAGCATCCAGGCCGTAAAAGGAGTACAACCACTCGGCAAGACCGGTACATACAACTGACTGCAAGACGCCAGCCGATGTTAACCGCTCGAGAGATAAGTTTGAGGCTACAAAATTCAAGTGGTGTTGATGTAAGTCCCCAAACTGTGCGAAATCGACTGCATGAGTACGGCCTACGAGCTCGACGCCCTATCAGGTGCCCACCGATACGTCACGGGAATCGCGCTCGTCGAAATGAATGGTGTAGAGAACGCATAACATGGACCCAGGAACAATGGGATAAAATTATGTTTTCCGATGAGTCGCGATTCGGGTTTAGGCCTGATACAAGAAGGGTGCGAGTGTACCGTCGACCCGGAAATACTGAAAGACTCAGGTGCGTTCAGGAAGTTCATCCATACAGCGGCTCAACAGTTATGGTATGGGCGGGTATTATGAAGAACAGGCGAACTGAGCTCGTTTTTGTAAATGGAAACATGAACGCTGAAAATTACGTTGAGGATATTCTCAGACCTTATGTCCATCCATTTGCACAAACCTTTGGCTCCGATTTTACGTTAATGCATGACAATGCGCGTTCACATACAGCTCGGCGAACCAGTGAATACTTGGCAACGGAGAACATCCAGGTATTGCCCTGGCCTGCACAATCGCCAGACCTCAACCCCATCGAGCACGCATGGGACATGCTCCAGAGACGTGTTTTGAAGGACTTGGACGGAGTGACAACAACCCAACAGCTGAAGGATTTGCTACAATTCCATTGGGAGCGAATACCGCAAGATGACATAAACAGTCTCATTAATTCAATGAATAATCGTTGCCGACAAGTTCTGAATAGCAGAGGAGGCCATACTTTGTATTAAATTGTCCTATTCTTTCACAATAAATTCATTTTCTTAAGAAATTTCAATTTGTAAAAAAAAAGTTTAGTTTCTTATGTACGGTCGGGGTATTTGCCGCTCGACTTGGCACGCGGTGCATGCGATACGTGGGCGTGCCACGTATCGCATGCGCCGCGTGCCAAGCGATTCTCGCCTAAGGGTGGTCGAGCGGCAAATACCCCGACTGTACCTGTATATTCTAATATTGTTAATTTCTGTTATTAAAAGAACTTATAAAGAAAACAGCTGTTATTTTTACATCATAGAACCCTAAAAATATTATTTTAAAAATAAAATACAACGTTATAATTAAAATAAATGGTAAAATAAATTAATATAAATGGTAAATTTGTAATATCATGCATGTTGCTTAGACTTTTTTGATGTGTGTATTAGATTTCATAGCATACAGTATGTTCTGTAAAAAGGTTACACTAGTTTGACCACGAGGAATTGTCAAAATTCCTCGTGGTCAAACTAGTTAGACAAAATAGTTTGACCACGAGGAAGAACCGATGTAGATAGGTAACCTATGTAAAAGAGTTACATTGAAAACAAAGTAACTACATAGATTTGGGTCATGGAGTACATTAGACTGGTACAAGTGTCGTTACCAAATTCCGTAGGGCCGGGCGGGCCTGATGAACATAATTTTGCAGCAGTAGTCACTAACAGTAAATAATAAAACCAACTTATTATTCATAATATTATATTTATAAATTATTAGCGTTCAAAATATTTTTTTATGTATACATAATTATATTCCATCACATTAATAATACTTTATTAATACTAACTTGATATAAATCTTCAATGTTTATAATAACGCTAAGCTTGTTGTCAAAAGGGATGAATAGCAACTGACCGGATGAATGAAAACATAATAGAAATATTAATTTTACAATGATACTTTTTATAAGATTAAAACCTGTATAAATAGAATGCAATAATTAGTTTAGGATGAGCCAGGCTAAATCTTTATATTTTACAATATCTATTACAGTACCCTGCCGTAAATATTGCACATCGACTTTTGTAAAGAAACAATAGTAATAGTCAGAGATGACGCTCTACAAAGCCCAAAATGACCAATTGTCTCTTTCCACAGGTCGATGTGCAATATAACTGTACCTAGGTTTTCATTCATTCCTCGTAAGTTGTTATTCATTCTGTTTGACTACCTATAACTTTTTTCAATAAACCAAGAAACAATAAAAGTCTAAAAATGCGCTTATTTGTTGTAACACATTAGTAAATTGGGGTGAATGGAAACAAAATAGATATTGTTAATTTTGAAGTGTCACTTTTAATTATAAAATAACAGTTTACATTTGGGAATAAAATTCATTATAGCAATAGATGTTAAAAGTTACATCGATTAACAATCATTATTATGTTTACATTCACCTCTGAAGTCGCTATTCACCCGCAAAGCGGCAGGTGACGGGGCGACTAATTTTAATCCAGATGACTCGTTTTCATATTATTATTTTTCATTTTATTTATATTGATTTAAATCATAAATACCCTTCGGAGCATAATGTCCAAAACGCAAAACGTACAATTCGCAGAATGTGCAATTCTCAATATTAACACTACTCGCAAAATGTACAATTTTCAAAATGTATAAGTAAACCTAACGCCCTTTTCACAGAGGTGACAATCGACGACACTCTAAAAATACTAATACCACAGGGAATGTTGAGTGCCTTCATTTATTAGGTAGGTCTTGTCTGTTTATCCATGATCAGATCACCAATGTTCAAAAAAATAAAAATAGTAGTGCTAGTGCGTATCCAAACGAATGTCAAACATAAATCATAGACAAAGATTATACACGTGTGTGTAAGTGTCATTTTCAAACTTCGGCCATTTTGATAAAAATGGCAAACTTGTAAACGTCGATCAGTCGAGCTCACTGTCGAAAATCCAGTTTTATTAGCGAAATGACTTAGGAGGTAAGTAAGATTTATTCCTCTTAATTATTTTACGTCTTGCTGTATCAAGAGATCCAATTATTTCTAAGTTGGGTTCTCGAATTAAAATGTGAAAACATTCGTGTCGATCATTGGTTATTTTTAATGCGCATACCTATTCCAATAATCGACTAATGTCGGTTTTTTTATTTTAATATTCTGTGCACTTTATTTGCTCTATCGGCTAACTTTTCTTCTGCTCTTTTAAAATAATCTTCTTACGTTTAAAACTTTTAATCATTTCGAGTGATCGACAGCAGTGTCGATGATTGCGTATTCTGTATGTTCCAATAATCAATGGCACCTGTAAAAAAATATACACCATTTCAACAGGCAAAGTTGCGACTGCTGCAAAAAAATTTGATGTCCCCAGGATTTATATAACAAGAGTACCGGCAAAACTTCAATCACATGTTCAATGGGCCCTGGCACGGTTTTATCAAGCAAATGCCCGAAATGCAATTGCACCAAAGTTGATTCAGTCGGCGTGGAGTTTTACTCCATACAAACAAGTCTCTCCGCTGTGTCAAGACTCAAACCTACAATCAAAGTTACAGCGTTTGTCGGCTACAAGCGAGGACGTTAACAAAATCTATGGTCCGCCAGCTTTGATCGACTTGGATTCACCTCCATCTTCGTGCAGGTTATTGGCAAATTAAACTGAGAGAGACGGATCAAGATAAGACAGCGTTTGTGACACCATTTGGATTATATGAATTCCGGAGAATGTCATTTGATCTGAGAAACGCCCCAGCTACTTTTCAAAGATTCGTTGACAGACTCAAATTACAGCTGAAAGGAATTAACGTCCTGGGCTACTTAGATGATATAATTCTTCTGTCTTCGAATTTTGAACGGGATCTGCAAGATCTCAATAAGCTTCTTCGCCTCTTAAACGAAAACAATGTGATCGTAAATCGAAAAAAGTGCCGATTTTGTCAAGATCAAATTGCCTATCTGGGGCATCTTATTAAGACGAAAGGAATGTCAACCGATCTAGTGAAAATAGATGCTATACGAAGCATGACAACACCTTCTAATGTTCGTTAAATTCAGTCCTTTCTCCAGAAGTGTTCGTGGTACCGTCGCTTTGTGCCTGAATTCGCAAAGGTCGCTCAACCACTCATTAGATTAACGAAAAAGGATACACCATGGCAATGGACAGAAGTACAAGAAAACGCTTTCACGAAGTTGAAACACAGCTTGACTACTGCTCCCATCTTACGTCAAGCTGATATGAACAAACCATACACCATGAAAACTGATGCGAGTGACTACGCAATAGGTGCTGTTAACTGCTGTTTTGGTCCAGGGGGAGGGTCACGATGAACATCCCGTAGAATATGCAAGCCGCCTTATGACAAAACCAGAAAGAAATATGGGCTGTCTCGAAGTTCATAGGCTTCATATATTGAAGGATCGTCAGCCATAATAGCTACTCATCAAGCTTTGCGATGGATGATGTCTATTAAGTCCCCCACTGGAAGACGCGCAAGGTGGGCCCTGCAACTTCAACCTTATAATCTCAAGATCGAATACCTCTGGTCCACTATGTTCAACTGTTTGTTCAACGAATTGAACAAATTCAACTAATTAAGTGTCATTTGTACAACTGTTTATTCAATTGAACAAAATCCACTATTATAGTGTCATTATTTCAACTATTTATTCAATTGAACAAAGTCCACTATTATAGTGTACCTACTTTGTTCAATCAAATACCTACTTGCCTTGTTTTATGTCGGACATGTCGATGAAGTCATACACGGTACTATGTATTAGAAATAATAAAATCCCAAATTCCTGAATGGGAACCGATAAAGTATAGGTACGAAATATTTCCTAATATTCATGTTAAGGGATGTTTATACCACTTTTCTAATAGTGTATGGAGAAAGGCGAAAAAAATTGGAATTAGCAAAGAAAACTACACAAAAATTTTTTATCACTGACGTCTAAGTACTACCGAGCAGTGGCGAAGGGTGGATTTTTATAAAAGGGAAGCCGAAGATTCCGTGGACTTTCGTTCTACTTTATATTACTATTATTCTGTAGTTCATAAATATTCGTGAGAAAATGTTTCGATTTTAGTTGTCCCGAACTCATGTGAAAAGTTATACAAAACAAATACGAAAATGTTTCTCTGTTTGGAAGATTTATTTGATCAATTAGATTAATTGTTTATATTGCTACGAGTATACCTATCCTAAATCAATCTACATACTTACTTTTAGATTTAGAATCTAAGAAAACAGCCTGTAAGCCACTTACTTATACCTACGTATCGAAATGAGATAATTGTATTAAAATGTTTCGTAAATCACAGCGCCGGCGCCCCAAAGTGCGCCAAGAATCCAACGGGCGCGCGTTTTTTATATTCATAATTTAATTTCGAGAATTATGTTTTATCACACAACACATAATAGGATAGACAATAATCTAATACTATTAACGTGTCCCATAAAACAACAAACTATTAAATCTGCTGATAAATAATACAAACAAGTAGGTAGGTACTTACAAAAATATTCCACAGGATCCCAACCCAACGCACTACGACAAAAACAAAGTCAACCATTGCACACACTTAAAACACAAACATAAATAATTAAACATACTAATTTATACTACTTTAAACAAGAAAGCGAGTTTTAATTAATATAACCTATTTGCAGAAAATAAATAATTCTGTTTTTTCTTCTAATGGTCCTATCGTTTACCGATGATTCTGCCAAAGTCAAGATAGAGATAATAAAAAAATAAAAACAAATAAATATAATTAACAGCTGAAAATTCAGAAGAAAAGCTGATTCTATAAGATTGAAAGCTGATTCAATTCTATAAGATTTAAATAATCGTTAAAAACAAAAAGGAATGTCAATGGCAAATTCAGTAATGTGAAATGAAACTTCGTTTCAATTGGTCGGTCCCCTGGCTGCAATAGTGCTTTCTCGCTCTCGCAATATTGTAGTTGTATCTTTTATCCTTGTCAATAAGCCGGTGGCCATCGGCTTATAAGGTACCTTAGATCGACGAAGTTAAAGTGTCAACGTTTTGCACGTGACCGTACGATTTCCATACATTCTGTTGTACTGGATTCCTAATTTCGCGACCGGCTTACCGCGCCGCCCCGCGCATGCGCGCTGACTGAGCCATAACAAGTTGTTAGTTGACAACCTTTAATTACTAGATGGCGTTATGAGTACGTAAATAATTATGTAGAAAATTATTAATACTATAATTATGTATTATTATTGCGATTTACGTAAGAGAATACTTTTTTATTTTACTTATATTATTTTGTATTGAGTGGATGTTGCGTCATTGATTTATAATTGATTAATAGACAATGCTAAGCGGTTTTTGCAAAGGTAAGCCGGTAGGAATCGAGTTATATGGACACTTCGCCACTACTACCGAGTACTATGATAAAAGAAGGCTGGATGTAGGTATGTGCAAAATATAAAATTGAATTATTAAACGCTTACGTGGACAAAGAAACTGATTCAAAATTAAAACAATTTATTCAATACTTCGAAAACTATTGGCTCAGAAACGATAATTTTATTAACACGTGGTCAGTTTTTGGAGAGAGATACAAAACAAACAATAATATGGAAGGATGGCATTTGAGAAATTAAATAATGCTTGTAGTAGACGTACTCGTAATATCAATATAGTTATCAGTCATTTTACAATTGTACACATGACACTTTAATTAGTTGAATTTGTTTTGTTTTGTTAAATTAAACATAAACTTGAAGTTTCAGTTGAACAAATGATACATTATTTTTGCCTAATGT
This sequence comes from Schrankia costaestrigalis, assembly GCA_905475405.1. Taxonomy (NCBI): domain Eukaryota; kingdom Metazoa; phylum Arthropoda; class Insecta; order Lepidoptera; family Erebidae; genus Schrankia; species Schrankia costaestrigalis. The sequence continues at coordinate 4,332,392 of FR997845.1, read as the reverse complement.
ACAACTAATACATTAGCCATACATTTACAAATTTACGATTGTACAAATGACACATAATTAGTTGAATTTGTTCAATTCGTTGAACAAACAGTTGAACAGAGTGGACCAGGTCGATCGAATACTACTCGGCAAGTCGAATATAGTTGCTGATCATCGTTCTCGCCCGCCAAGCCCAACTAGTCACAAAAACTATAGCGTATGTGTCGTCGCAATAGATATGCCCCGAAGGACTGCATCTGAAATTCGACAAGAACAATGCCGAGTTGAAACAAATCATCGATATTCTTGAAAAGCCAATCCAAGATGAGAATGGGAAGTATTGGTAAAATAAAGGTTATTTCATGAATATGCTACACAGCTATTTGGAAGACATTGAAAATGATTCTGGACAGTTAGTAATCCCGGAGCATGAAAGGGCAGCAATACTACGGTTCTACCATGATGATCCACAAACTGAGCAATTGGAAGCCAGCAGGCCTATTGCAAACCACGGCCATGAATCAAAGGTCTGAGACCTTTTCCTTTGATTTATTTGGTCCTTTACCTCCAACTATAGATAATAAAATATGGATCTTTATTGTAGAGGATTCTTTAACTTTAGGGGGACTTTGGGAGGCAGGGGTTAAATCGGCAAAACACCATTTAACTAGAATTTTAGGTGACAAACATTTAACCTTTGAGGAGCTATCAACTTTATTTACACAAATTAAAGCTATCCTTAATTCCCGACCACTTACTCCTCTCTCCTCAGATCCTAATGACCTAGATCCATTGACTCCTGCGCACTTCCTGATCGGTAGACCACTTACATCACTTCCTACGGAGAACTTGCTAGATTCAAACTTGAACAGACTGGATCGATATAAGCTACTTGAAAAAATGCGACAACACTTCTGGGAACGCTGGAGAAATGAGTAGGTACCTTAATGAGTTGCAGCAAAGGAACAAATGGCGAATGCACCAGAAGGGATTCGAAGAGGGAGATTTGGCAGTCATCAAGGAGAAGAATCTACCTCCCATGAAATGTCCTATGGTACGAATCCATGAATTGTACCCCGGAGCTGACGGAATAGCGAGAGTGGCGGATGTCTACACTTCGAAGGGCATTCTACGCAGAGCGGTCCATAATCTTTGCTCTTTGCAATCAACTACAATGCAATAAGCAGCAACATCTCGAGACACTGGAGTGTTCGAGGAGGGGGAAGATGTTCAGACACCTTAGAAGCGGCTTCAAGATAAAAAAAAAACAAACGTCTAAAACGTCAAGAAACAAATGTCAAATATTGCGCTTGGTAATTTAAATGAAAAAAACACGTTAAATTCACTTCTTTGTATAATTTCGACAATTTATTAAAAAGTATATAAAACTCAAGTTAAGATTATTAATTTACCACACCTCATTACGGCGCAATCAACTCCTATGGTAGTGTTCGCCTATGAGAGAACTGCATCTACAATTACATCTCAGTTTCCAGAAGATTGGGGAATTGGGCGGTCTCCTAGTGGATGGATGTGCGGTAGCACCTTTTTTGAGTATATCTCGAACATATTTAATCCATGGTTGGTACAACAGACGATCCAGAAACCTGACCTCTTCTTTTTGGATGGCCATCGCTGGAGCAAACATGTCCTAGAGTGGAGACTCGGCAAGCGTAGTGTAGGACGCCCCCAGCTAGGTGGACCGACAACCTCAAAGGTCTCTGGGTCGGACTGGATGCGGAAGGCGCAGGACGCGTGTTGGAAGAGGCTTATGTCCAGCAGTGGACTGCAATAGGCTAGTTGATTGAATAGAAAAAAAAAAACAAAAAGGAAGACCAACTTTGCTGTATAATGGATACCGGTATAACCTGAATTCCATAAAAAATACAAATCGTTTCATACTATGGAGATGCGTCAAACGATTAGTGTGTAGTGCTTTAGTAACCACAGACAAGACTGTGTCCCAGATATTGAGGTAATCTCTCCCCAACTGTACACACAATCCTGTTCAAAATGATGTTTTTCTTAGTGTGATCAAGACAAAAAGAGACGTATGTAAGTCATTATGCTATCAGAACTCTCAGAAATAATCTAACAATGGCCCAGCTTAAAATGGTTTACTTTGCTCTGGTTGAAAGTTGCGGTACAGCATTCAATGTTGGGGATATAGTTATCAGTACAATATAAATGCTGCTTTTGTAATACAAAAGAGGGCCCTACGAACAATGGTATGCATCAAGCAAACTGAATCATGTAGAGACCACTTTAAAACATTGAACATACTAACAGTACCATCTCTTTACATCTTAGTTATTTTAACCAACCATGTAAAAGACCTAGGGAAATATGAGTATGAAACGAAATCTGAGAGGGAAATAAGACTAGGTACACGGAGAAAAGACCTACCGGTTAGGATATATACACAACTGAATGTAGTACAGCACGGTGTTCGGGCTGCACATTGTTTAATAAATTTTTCATGTATAAAGATAATATAAACCTAGATTTCATTCCGAATTTCTCCAATAAAAAAGACACACGCGAAAAAGATAGTTTTTTTTAACACTGTAAATGATGTTATTATACCAGACGCTTTGTCAAATAATTTTATTGTCAGACGAGTTGATGATGGTAATGGATATTATTGTTTTTGCCAGAAATCTGTCAATGAGCTTTATAAAGTCTCATTCAGGCATATATTTTGGTGATGCCACTTTTCGATGTGTGGCTAAACCTTATTACCAACTTAACATAATACATGTTGATATAGATTCTAATAATATTTCTACTAATGTAGTTCTTGTCATCTATGCTTTGATGGCGAATAAGGAGCAAAATATAAATAAAATAAATAAATAAAATAGTTACATTCGTCTTTTCAGCATAATTAAAAGGCTGGGTAATAATTTGTCATTATTCAAGGGTGACTATGAAGTAGCACAATTAAATGCCTATCAAACCATATTTCCCAATGGCAAGCTTAGTGGGTGCTACCACCACTACAATGCAGCAATATTAAAAAAGGCCAAATGTGTCAAAGGCAATCTAACAAGAGAAGACCACTATAATATTTTTCATAAGGATGAAGAAAGGAACATGACTTTGCGTCCACGACGAGGTAACAAAGTGGAAGCTAATTTCATGGAGGTTGCAATACCTAACACCTATGAAGAGGCAATGAGAAGCGTAGACTGTCATCATTGGAAGAAAGCTGTGACAGAGGAACTTAAGTCTCATGAGAATAATGAAACTTGGATACTAGTAGATCAAACAGAAAAGAAGCCTGTTTCTTGTAAATGGGTATTCACCATAAAGATGAATAAAAATGGAGAAATTATTAGATACAAAGCACGTCTGTGTGCTCGTGGTTTTACCCAGATAAAAGGTATAGATTATAATGAAACTTTTTCCCCCACTAGCAGGTACGACTCTATCAGGTTGTTGCTGAGCATTGCAGCACGGGAAGATCTGGAAATAGCACAGTTTGATGTGAAAACCGCTTTCCTGTATGGTGAGCTCTCTGAGGAGCTCTACATGGATGTGCCAGAGAGTATAGAAGCTCCATCTACAAAAGTCTGTAAGTAACTTAAATCTATTTACCGGTTCAAATAGTTATCCAGATGTTGGAGTAAGAAATTTAGTTTATTTTTGACTACTTATGGTTTTAAGTCATGTCCATCTAATAATTGTGTATTTATTGGACACTTTAAAAATGTCAAAGTATTATTACTGTTGTATGTTGACGACGGATTACTATTGGCTAAAAATAAAATGATTCTGTCTATTATATTAAATGATCTTTCTCAAAACTTAAATGGATGCATTAGTACGATGTATTTCTGCGATGGAACTTTAAAAAGTGCCCCCTAACCTTTTTACCAATTATTCATTATTTATGGTGATTTGGAAAGTTCATCACACAGAACTAATATTGTTCCACTTATATTTGTCTTGATGAGTGAAAAAAAAAGAAAGTTCGTATACGGGGTTTTTTGAGATTCTGCACGTAAAATTTCCCGAATAGAAACCTGAAAAGATATACACCTCTACTTTGAAGTAGCAACTTCAAAAGCTCTCAATTTTTTTTTCCAAATATTAAAAAAAATGCTTATATCATTATACCAATAGTATGTAGCGAAAAGATAAAATACTAGGCATAAAGGCAAAGCTTTATCGTCGTATTGTTGGTCTGTGTATCGCTCTTCCGCTATTGCCCGAAAGCCAAATAACAGAGGGTTGGAGTTATATTCAATTGCAATGTGCTGATTTAAAAAGTAATAAAATTAACGCTTTCATGGCGGACATGCAGAGCACCTGGCTAAAAGATGATGAATGCGTAAGAAAGTGGTGCGTCAGCAACGAACGCCATTGGACTAACAACGTCGCAGAGAGCTTTATTCAGTGCTAAATTAAAAAAATAACAAGTACTATGTAACTATAAATAAACTACTCGACGTCATTTACAATGAAATAATACTAAACATAATTAATTACACAACCGATAATTTGAAATGTCCAAATGAGCGGAAACCAGCTGAAAAAGAAAAAGACAATGATATTTTTAATGCACAGATGCAGTTGTTACATAAAAAAATAATAGTTGGCCATTTTTTAGAAATTTTACGTTAATCTTACGATAATTTTTTCTTCAAATTAAATAATAAAAAATGTCTTGAATTTTTATACAAAAATGCGAAAGAACTTTTAGCCCAACCTAATATTTAATAGTACCTAATTTTATTCTTCACGACTAGTCATTATTGCCGTCACTAGCAGGGTGACCACGAGTCTACACAGGGTGACTAATAGTATTATAATTCCTCGTGGTCACCCTGGGGTGACAAAGCGGGGTAACCACGAGTCCGACCAAAGGACTCGTAGCAAGGGCAAGTAGTGTTCATTTTGAGAATTGCACATTCTACGAATTATACATTTTGAGAATTGTACGTTTTGCGTATCGTGTTCATTTTGCGTGTTGTACATTATGCTCCGAAGGGATAAATACATATTTCTCCCAAATACTATCAAACACCATATAACATCAAAAATTTTTAAATTTTCATCATGCTCTTGTTATTTTATTACAATAAATTATTGGTCAATTTCATACAATTAGTGATTTAATTATACATATACAGAGCTATACAATTGTTAAATATTATATCACAATGACATGAGCTAAATGAAGATGACAACGAAAGAGTCCTTTTAGTGTCATATAACAATAAACTATAGAACACAAATTACAAAAGAACAAACATAATACATATATTGGAATATCTAATTGAGTGCGATAACCGTACCATCGAATGTACAAAAAAGTACGAAAATGTACGCAGTAACAAGTTATCAATTAAATAAGACTTCGCAGTATCGAGATGTCGTTGATTGTGAAAGGTTTTCGAAGAAACAAAATTCGATGGTTCGGTTTCGAATTCAAGTAGATACCTAATATATTGTGGGGTAATATTATTACTTACATTTAACATAAATTGATACAATATATTAAAAAAAATACTAACTGTAAATGATTTAAACAGGAAGGCAAGCTTGACAGGCACATTAGCTTCTAAGATTACATTATATATTGTCATATTATAAATAAGCCATTAATTAATGAAATTCTTATTATTTCCTAAGTACCTTGTAAACATCAATTAATTAAAATAATATACATCTTAGTAAAATTATTATTTTACTAATTTGTTACTTATTACGTAGAGATACTAATAGCGTGTAAACAGAAAAAAATATACACACAAAAGAAAGTAACAAAATCTTTTTTGTTATTCAGTGAAGTATGCACGATAAATTATAAATAAAATAAACTTAATGAAATATGGATTTGCAACGTATTACACATAAACAATAATATATTTTTTTAAATTTTAAGTTTATGTTGAACATAATTATTATGTATTTATGACTGATGACAGAAAAGAAACTGGATGAGTAACGACGTACAGGGTGAATGGACATAGAATAGTAATTCAATATTATTTATTAGTTGGCTAAAGGTCGGTCATATCAATGTAGACCTTTTAGCCTAGTAGCTTTTTTTTTTAATTAAGGAGTACCTATAGGTGCAAATAAATCTGACAAAATTATTTTCTTTAGTCGAATAGTCAATCACTCTTTTGTTCGCAAGATTCCAACTTTCTCAGGAATCCAACTTTTCAAACATCCAATAAGTCTTCGCATGAGTACAACTTTTTTTAATGCGTACTTTTATTAGCAAGTTTACTTTACATTAAAGTTTGAAAAGAGTGATGAACTTTACCTCTAAAGAACCCAACACGACCCTCGTTAGTGCGAAAGTACGCCTCTGGCTCACGCTACGTTTCAATTATGAGTCGAGACCGATTTGTTTTTCTGTTAGCGTCTCTGCGATTTGACGACAAATCTTTACGAGCACGTCCTATAAATCGTTCTGAAGATGTTTTTGCGCCTATCAAAAATATATGGAATCTATTTATTATTCAATGTAGAATAAATTACACTCCAGGATCTCACGTGACTTTAGACGAGCAATTATTAGGCTTTAGAGGTAAACTTAGTGAATAAAGAGTAAAGATTCCTATGGCTTGCGACAGTACAACAAAATATATGTTTGATGAAATACCGTATATAGGTAAAGGAACAGAAACAAATGGACTGCCTCTTGGTGAATACTATATGAAGGAGTTATCTATATAGTTGTCGAAATATTACTTGTGACTATTGGTTCACATCCAATTGTTTTCCGTAGCCCCACTGGTCGTCCCATCGATTTTTTTCTGCTTATAGACTTTTATTTAGTTATTGGAAATGACTTCTGTATTTGCTGACTAATCTTTGTTAACTAACTACATAGTTTGATTCCTCATGAATTTACTATAGATAGTAATACATTTGATAGTGATTCAGTTTTTACAAAGTAGGCATATACCTGTATGGGAACCTGGGCATACTTGATCCTTAAGGGAGCCGAGGTACACAAGATTTTCAGAACTTGTATGGGTAATATTAAATTTTATAATGGCAATTTCGGTTGTCTATGGTACCCGCTAACTTTCTAAAGTTGGAACACCTGTTAAATTTGACGCGTTTGTAAATGCGGACGACCGAGTGTTAGTTGTTGCAAAGAGAAAATTTCCGTAAGTTTACATTTTGCTTAAACATTAATGTAAATATGGCTTTTAGGTGTGTATGAATTTAATTCGAGGCGTTATCTATATAAGTAGCGATTTGTACCGTAGAAAAGTGGTAATCTAATAGACGTTTGAAAATATTCTTGTTTATAACCTTAAACTGCTCAGGGTACACTGGGTACACTTAGCTAAGGGACATTTGATCCTCCCGGATCAAGTGTCCCTTAATTATTAATTTTCAATTAATTTCAGATTACCGATATGCCCAGAGTATACAAAACAAGAGCAGGTGCCAGAAAAAGAGTACCAATCGATGAAGAGATTATTTTGCTAGAACACCTAAATGAAGCTTAAACGTAACTTGAAATTTTGTTTTACATGTCCTGTGTTCAATTCGATAAGACAGTGTTTCAAGTCTTTATCTTAAATACGTTTAAATTTTATTCAGGGTGTGATTGCGAGACATTCGCGAGAAGTTCTTTTATTATTGAAGATATAATTTTGTTTTGAGTTTGTTTTTGTTTTTTTAATACGAAACGGAAGTTTCACATTTAGCAATTGATTTATGTATGGAGACGGTGGGATAGGATCAAGTCATCCAGATGGAGGGATCAAGTCTTGCGTATATTCGGGGCACTTGATACCATTCCCTATTTTTCCTTTTAGTTAAATAACTATTAAATTTAGGCACTTATATCTTTGGGTCTTACATCAATTATAGGCAAATGAATTTCACGTATTTCAGTACCAATATCTTTTAAAATGGATAGTCACTAAGGAAATTAGGGATGAAAAACAAAAGGGAGGATCAAGTGTCTCCAGGTTCCCCTACACAATACAAAGTCAGCAAATAAACAAGAATCAGAAGAATTATAATAATAATAATAATAAGCCCGCAGGGGCAGCTTGTGGCGAGCTGTTGGTGAGTGGCGACACCACGGACCCTGATTCCTTGATGGCCTGGCTTACCTTCATTGGTCGGCCAGGACTGGAATACGCAAGAGCGGATCCTATGCTCCAAGCTGGAAGTGTAAAATGTCATAACGCCGGGGGCCCTTAAACGGTTGACCGGAATTTGGCGCCCCGCAGACTCACCTCTCCGCAGCTTCTAGCCTCTCTACGAGATGTTGCTCCATTGTCGCACTGTACGTGCGGCCGTTTTGTGGGGCCCACTCAACGAGGTGGCAAGTCACTACCTGTCTTTTTATAATATAGAGACTGATTATCACGACAGGTATCCGGTAGTCTCCTTCCATAGCCCAATAACCGGTCCATTAAACATACTCATCCATAGACTATTATTTAAATTTCTATTGCATCCTTACAGATGCACTACAATAGTTTTTGCACTCGGCAGGGACCATCTCTGGGTGTATCATATTGTGCGTTCAGAGATGGTATCTGCCCTGTGTATCCATTACCAGATTAAAAATCTCTTAAAGGGCCTCTTCGTCTTGGCTTCGGCCCGATGTATGCCTTCCAAAGAACCGGGTCTCCAATAGACCCGAGTATTATGGAAAAGAGAAACATAATAATAATAATATAACGTTTATTTATCTTTCACAAAGGTAGGTAAGTACAATTAAACTTAAAGTAATACATTACTATAAGTAAGATCAATCAGCTGATGCTCCTCATACTTTGGAATACGAAGTCAATAGCGATATGTTACCATCACTACCCCTTTCGTGACCCTTTGAAACGATCGTGCGTTCAACTTTAAAAAAATCTAGTGTCGCGCCAAATTAAGTTTCTCGAACCGAAACTGCCTCACACGATCGTTTGTAGACTACAAATTTGAATTTTAGCGCCATTTACGCGCTTATGTCAAGTTATCGAATTAAAATCTCTTTTCGAAAATGGCGTCGTTCATGTCGGATCGTCGTGGTCGAAGTAAGTAAATGTTTTTATTACTTAAAGCTATTTTTTATTGATTGTTTTATGATTATCTAGTGTTTGGTGTTGTCTAGTGTATGTATGGATAATTACTTCAAAATATTTGCTCGATTTAGACTAGGGCATGCAATTCCGGAGTTCCGGAATTCCGTAACTCCGGAATACCGTAACAATTTCACTGATTTTTTAATTCCGGAATTGAGAGGAGTAATACCGGAATTCCGGTATTCATCATTTTTTAATATTATTAAATAATACCTGCATAACATACCATTATTTGGCTAGTGAGTTGTCATAATGTTGCCTGTGCCATAATGCAACGCTAATACAGCTAAATTTAATTAAACTAGACGAACATAACAGCTCTATGAGTTGAGACAACTTGCGAAGTCGTGTAGAACTCTAAAAGTCGACTACTATGGGAATGGTAAGTGATCACCGCCGCCCGCATGGACACCCGCAACACCAGAGGAATCACAGATGCGTTGCCGACCTTTAAAAAGGAAGTACGCTCGTTTCTTGAAGCTCCCCAAGTCGTAACGGTCCGGAAATATCGTCGCAACGAGCTTGTTCCACAAAACAGTTGTTCGCGGTAGGAAGTTTCGCAAAAATTGCACAGTGGATGACAGCTAACCATCAAGGTGATGACGATGGTAGGACAGCCGATTGCGAGTGGTTCTGTGGAGAAATTCAGCTGCGGGCAATGTCCAGAACAACTCCTCAAAACAATCCCAGTGATAAATGCGGTAGAGAATGCACAGAGACCCTACATCTCTCCGCAAAGCCAAAGAATCGAGCCGACTAGAGAGCACCTGATCGTCAACAATTCGAGCCGCCCTTCTTTGTATGCGGTCAATTGAAGGAGTTGACTGGGATGCTCCAGCCCAGAGATGGGAACAGTACTCCAGATGTGGCTTGTAAAGTTGTAGGCGATGGTTCGGCGTAAAACACTGACCCGCTCTATTGAGCACACCCAGTTTTTGCGAAGCTAATTTAGCTTTACCTCCAAATGATCGCGAAACTGAACTTCGCTAGAAATGCTGACACCCAGGATTTCAATAGACGACTTGGCAACAAGAGGAGCGCCTTCGAAATCAATATCCACGAAGAATAGAGATTTTTTTGCGGTAAACGCGCAAACCTGTGTCTTTGAGGGGTTGAATCGGACTAAATTTAGCCGACCACAATTCGAAACTAAGCATGTTTTCGATATCTGACACAAGTTTGTTCCGGTTTCCATTAACGTTTTCTACCGCGAAAGAGAAATGACAAAGCGGAACGTACTCTTTTTAAATGAAATAGGTTTTTGTTTCTACCAACAGCGTTTTTAAAATCGTGTTTACTCCGCTCCGTTTTCGAGGCAGGAGCGAGCTCATTTCTACTCTTTCTACACGCTCGGCTCTTTCCGTCCGACTATTTGTTGGTGGCAATACAACTTTCCACAGTAGCATCTTTTATCGTCTTCAGAACTTCACAATAGCAGTTCTTTAAAGAATTAGATCTCTCGACCAATTTTCTAATGTACGCGATGGCGACTATCTGACAGAAGTTTACAAATATATTTTTATGTGTTCTGCTAACAAGTGTGGAGAATGAAAGTGTTTTTCTGTGCTGGCAAAATGTAATTATCAAAACAATAAGTAAGTTAAGTCTTGCCTTAATTTAACGGCTTAGAATGACAATAATAAAGGAGAAAAATTACCAAACATGTTCTTAGTGAATATAATTAAACAACTGATATTATTATACACTTCTTTTAATTCAATATATTCCAAAAATTACCAGTTCCGGAACTAGCTCCGGAATTCCGGAATTAGACCTCCAGTATTGGAACTCAGTTCCGGAATTGAAAACCTTCCGATATTGCATGCCCTAATTTAGACAAGTTATGATTGTAGGTATTTACGAACGCACGATAGTGACTTGGCGGCTGCTGTTTTACTTTTCGTTTTGTACCCACATACTACCTGAAGTTGATTTTATGTCGTAATCTAACAATTTATGTATGTTATTTTGTTATAGGAGTAGAATTAACATCAGACTTATTGATCCAGTTTATGAAGGATGGCAACGACTCTGAACTGGAAGGCTTGACTGATGACGAGAGGGATAATATTACCAATGAACCCATAGTAGTGCGTAGCTTAAGCCCCATAGTTCAAAACGTGGATGCCTAAGCTAGCAGTCAGGTATGTGAACAACCATGTTCTTCTGCCAGTAACTCCATCCCTGTAACCCAACCTGAGGTCCGTCGAAAACGAAAAGCACAAGATAAAAACTTATCATCGACCAGTAAGCGAGCGAAACGCCATCAAGTTGTATCTCAAGGTCCAACTTCAAACAGCTTACCTTGTAGGACACAGCGTAGTGTACCTCAACGGCGACCCCTGATCCCTTTTTGTGGTGTGTGTCCAAGAGGATTACGTCAAGTTATTAAATCGAAACCTAGACCCCAAGGATTGAAAGCTTTTGTAGCTGCTACAAGTGATGGTCTTATGATTGATTTCGAAGTCTATCAGGGGGCTCGAACTTCATTTGAGGACAAGTCATTGGGGATTGGTGCGGCCGTAATCTTACATCTTACAAAAACAATACCTCCTGGGAGCTGCGTATACTTTGACCGTTACTTCACATCAATTCCTTTACTAGAACGTTTGTCTGAAATTGGGTTGCATGGCACAGGGACTGTGATGGCTAATAGAATACCGGATAGAAATAACTTTAAATTTAAAGAAGACCGTAAAATGAAGCGAAGTGAATCAGAACAATTTGTCAGTGGCAAAGTTGTCGTTATGAAATGGATGGACAATAAGTCCGTTTTAATATCGTCTAACTGTTCTTCTGCTGATGATAAGGTTCTAGTAAAAAGATGGGACAAAAAGGAAAGTGCTTTCATTGACGTGAGTCAACCGCTAGCTATTGCTAATTACAACAGAAATATGGGTGGAGTCGATATTCTCGATCAAAGTATTGAGTACTATCGAACATTTATGAAAACAATTAAGTGGACTTTAAAGTTTATTCTCCATTTCTTCGATTTGGCTGTGGCTAATGCTTGGCGAATGTATAAAATACATTCTGACTTAGCACGTACACATAAAAGCCAAGTTATGGACTTGCTTGACTTTAAATTACAAGTAGCTGATGGTCTAATACACACTCCAAATCGAAAAAGACTAAGTTCAGAGACCATTGAAGAAATCAACGAGAATCCTAACCGTTCTTCAAAGAGATATCGACCAGCCAATCCACCCTCAGAGCCAAAACGCTATGATGGCTATGAGCATCACCCTGAGTTTGATGAAATCGCCAGCCCACGGTGTTGCAGAATGGATGGTTGCGGGAGTCGCTCTAAGATCAGGTGTATCAAATGTAACGTCTATTTATGTCTGAATAGAAAAAACAATTGTTTCCTTTTATATCATAAAAAATGATTTTTAATAGGTACCTAACAAGTTAATAATTATGTACTTAGTTGATTTTCTTCCCTACGCCAAAAATTATCACTTACAGAAGACTGATTAGTTAAATTCATTACGTTATGTATGTGAATTAGATTTAAGTTCTTAAGATCTCTAAGTTTGTTTACTACATTATTCGTTTTGATAAACGATATTAAGGGTTAACGTTCCTAATTATGAATAAATATCAAAACTATTTAAAAAATGTGTTTTATTTCCATCGGTACTCTATTTATTACAAATCAATAGTTTTAACAGATAGACGAATACAAGCCGCCAACGCACGATCGTGCGATGCTGTTTACTGAAAAGGGGGAAGGGGGGGATTTTTTTTCATATTTTTTTTAAAGTCTCTTACTACCATATATACAAAATCTAAGCTCGAAACTATAAATTCATTAAAAAAAAAGTTCAGGCCTGAAAGGGCTACACCACCGTGACCTCTCTGCTACAATCATCGACGCTTCAAGAAACAAGCGAGGCGCTGTGCTTTACCATGTACTTTCAATAAACAGACAGGAAACTAGGAAGAACGTTTGCTGAAGCGGATACCCACATTCAAGCACAATCATCCGTTTATTCGTCACCGATCAAACATTGAACTAATCTTTCTTAGAAGACACGGGTAGATGTTCTGCTTCGAAACAGGAAAGCCCGCACGGTGGTTTGGCACACAATGGCCTCAATATTTAATTGTTTCGTCATCTTTAATACGAAACACAAGCTGCAGCAAACAATGTTAGCTCAGTCGTTGACAAAAATTTACAGACAAGTCGACCTAACGACAGAGAAGCGATTGATCACGCGAGCATGTGGACAAATGACTTTGACCGTACGACAGTCCAACGCCAAGCCTAAAATAACGGCTGATCTTCGAACACTATATCCCCATACATGCCGTAACAAAAAGAGGCAGATTTTGATAGTAAAACTTCTTTCCTTTGACAGAAAAAGAAGCTTCATTGCTTATATCGGAATACGTACGCCGAAATGGTATACAAACCTCATTATTTAAAGAAAGAAGGAGAAGGACGATTTATAACCTCGACTAGACTTCTATTTGTCAGGATTCAGAAAAAGAAAAAATATTAGAAAAGTAAGGAATCCAGGCCACTACAATAACAATGGGGCCTGGGCGCAATAATACAACGATTCTTTTGGCAAGGAATGCCTGTGGCGATAAGGACCCAAGTAACACATCAAAGCATTATAAGGGCCGAATAAGAGTATTCATGTATCCTTTTAGCATTGTGAGTTAGTTTTATAGTAGCATTATAAACGTTTATATGGCTACTGTAATGCTTATTTGGGCACAAATTATTCAGCTTTAGGCCCTATATGGGTTCACAGTAGCTGGTTAATAGCAATACTGGCGCATTATATTAGCATTATTGTGGTCAAGAAAGATGTCAATCGCATTAAAGAAACATCATTTTGGTCAATAATATTGCCAATCGCATTAAGAAAGAATTATAATGGTCAATAAGATAGCCTATTGCATTACAGAAGCATTAAAATAGCAATGTTATTGATAGTCAAGATGCCAACGGCATTACAAAAGCATTAGACTAGCATTTAAATGTTCTAAAAGATTTATTCGAGCACTTTAAGTGTTCACAGTTAGAACTAAAGTGAACTAAACACTGCAAATTATTACAATCAAAAAAAGGGTAAGTAAAGACAGTCAAAATAAAACAGTGAGTGACGCCATATTATTGTTTGCATCAAAACAAATTCATCGGATAAGTTTTTGACTCGTTTGTTATTTCTTGCCTTCAAATATTACTGCGCAGTGTAGTTTACTGTACTTGTTTATATAAGTTTCATTGAAAATTTTCACGCGCCTTCGATATTTTGTGATTTTCATACAAAATGTTTTATAAAAATGATGTGTGTAAAACCAAAACAAATGTGTATTTCTAGTACAGAATAAGTTTTGAATAAATACAATCATAGTTTTGCTTGTACTGTATTAAATTAAGTTATATAAATATTTTAAATGACAATTCCTTTTATAAATAGGTTCGAAAGAAAATATTTTTTGGTTATAAAATATTTACAAAATGGTGGTCAGCCTTAAGCAGCCCGGTGAGTCCAATTAATGCCACCAGCATTACAACTACTCACGTGTGATTGTTTAAAGAGCTATTAGCTACACAACAGCACTCAGTTCTTCTTTTAAAATGCAAGCATTATATTGATTCACATTTATGCTGTTCAGCAGCATTAAGCTTTTACTTACCCCTTACAAGTGCTTTTACACAGCAAAAGGCACAAAAAACAGATTAGAGCTGGATATCGGATTTACATGGCATTATAGTGGTTCACGTTTGTGCTGTAAAACAGCTTCAAGCACTTATTAACTACTTTAAAATGTCTTTGTAGAACCAAAAGCACTAAAAATAGCTAAAGGCTTTACAAAAGCATTCTGATATGCCATTATCCAACTGTTATACAGCGTAAAGCATTACAATGATTTTCAAATGCCATTGTTCAGCTTCAAGACGCTCGGTGAACTTATATAAGAGTTTGTACGGGTCTTAAGCTCTATATAAGTTCACTTGTTGCTTGTTAAAATGCTTTCTGTGTTACTTGGGGACCACCATTAATTATTTTCCAAGGCAAACATCTTTGGTCTCAGTGGCTGTACTCAAACGAAGGCGTAAAAAGTACTAACTTTTCACTAGAAAAGGGGTGGATTGAGACCACAATATTATTTGAAAAATATATTTGAGTTGTATTTGTGCTCTCATTAAAGGGAGAAGCGACAGTATTTCCCATATTTGATGGGCATGCAAAAATCAACATTAATTTGGGTGTTATTGAATACGCGGCATCCGCAGGAATCACAATATTTAAACTTCCGGCTCACCTATCTCAAATGTTGCAACCTCTAGATTGCAACGTCATGAAACCCTTTAAAGATAAATGGTGTTACGGACGCCAAGCGCACGCCACGCCGACCCGACAAGCGCCCGCCTCGCCAACACTCGCCGAGCTCACGCCGGCCTAGCCGTTGACTTGAGAATAATGTACGGGCTCGCCTCTGATTGGTTATCGATTCTAATTGGAAACTCAACCAATCAGGGACGAGAGAGACGAACAAAACTATTGTAACAATTTAAAGTGCGCGGCCTCTAAGCGGACTTCGCGCCTGCTCCGGACGACCTGGGTGCATCTACTTCGCCCAACTCAAACGAACGCCGACCCTGCTGTCGGGCGTGTACAGCATCACGAATCTGATGTGCATGTCCGGCGTCAAGATTGAAGCCTGGCAGGGCAAGCGCGGGCAATGCCACCGCTGTCAACAGTTCCGGCACTCGTCGCACCAGTGCCACCGCAAACTTGTGTGTGTGAGGTGCGGCGAGGAACACCATGCCGCGGACTGCCCCAGACCTCTCGAGGACCCACCTACCTGCGCGAACTTTGGGCACACCTCGAACAACATCAGCTGCCCCGTCTTCCACGAGGAGGTGCGAAACAAGAAATTTAAATTAAAAGTTTCATTTAATTTGAATTTGGAAGATATTTTACCCGTAGGTCACAATATGTTGGCAATCTCTAAAAATACAAGGTATCACAAAACACATTTTCAAAGGAAAGCGTCACATTATAGTCCATGCTGGAAGCGAAAAGGGGTTTGTGCCAAACTGCCTCCTCCTATTCAATGGCAAAAATAATTTAGAAGACTTTTGATTCAGTAATGAATGCGCATAACTTTACGAAGTGGGTTAAAGAGAAACTTATACCAAATCTTCACGAGCTTTCCATCATAGAACAATGCGTCATGACAAATAGGTGCACACTTCACAATCCGCTTAGACGAGATAAAACTTTGGCTTTTAGAAAATAATATTGTAACAACGTAAACAAGCGAGACCAGTTTGCCTACGCACACCGTGGCTACGCGCTCCCCGCCGCATCGTGTCTACGCACACACTCGCAGCCTCCCGCTATATAAGCGGTCCGCCGAGCCTCGCTCACGCAGTCTGCGACACGCAGTCATCGCTTCCGGCAATTCGGAACTGTGATTGTGCTAACAGACTACTCCCGCGCTCCTACATTAGGGTGACGCTTCCGCACGGACGCTTCGTATCGAACGTCTTGTGTGGTTCGTTGCTACTTCCACGAGTATTATCTATACGTTGTTATTATTGTATGTATATATAAGTAAATATAAGAAGATTATTTTGAAGGAGTTGTTTTATTGAAGAAAGTATCACTGCAAGGTGTTACAAACTGGCGCTCAACGTTAAGGCCCGGAAGAAAGCAAGCCCAAAGGCGAAGAGGATAGTCAAGAAAGAATATACTGAAGCCAACATAATGAATTTTACGGAAGACCAGTTCGAGAGGATCTTGGCCAAGATGGGATCACAGCAACGCGGTTCATTTGCAACTTGTAAGGCGTGTTACGGAGGAATAAAGAATACAGAAGTCCTTGAAGCTTTTCTTGCTGCAGCCTCTGTCTTCAAGTCTGTGGAAAACATCAGCGACAGGGACGCAATTGACAGCGTACCATTAATTTTGGAGGGGGAAGCGGCGGTATGGTGGAATGGTATCAAGTGCCATGTGAACACCTGGGCCGACTTTAAGGCCAGGATACGACAAGCGTTTGCTCCTAAAAAGCCAGCGTATATGATCTACCAAGATATAGTGGTAATCAAGCAGGAAGACAAGGAGTTGACGGAAATATTTATTTCAAAAAAGAGGGCGCTCATTGCGCAATTACCAGAACCGCACACCGAAACTCAGCAGCTGAATATGGTATACGGCCAGTTACGATATAAGATCCGTGACAAGATACCAAGAGACTCCGTGTCCACCTTCGATGAATTATTAAAGGCAGCGAGGGGAGTGGAGCAACTCTTAATAGAAAAACAGCAAGGAGCACATGCAGAGCGACCGAAGGACCAGGCTGGTATGCCTAAGAAAGTACGATGTGGGTATTGTAGACTGCCGGGACATACCACTGAAGTCTGTCGAAAGAGGGCAAGAGAGTTAGGAAGCACCTCGGAGAATACGACCAGGTCCTCAAACCAACCACCGCGCGTTCAACCATCCCGCTCGTCTGTTGCAGCGCAATATCCATCACCTTCCCAGCCAAGGTTTTCATGTTATGGTTGTGGTGCACCGGGTGTCGTACGTTCCAAATGTCCGACGTGCCTAGAAAAGACCCCTATCAAGCAAGAAGCTGGTTTCTGCGCACTCAACATCAAGACTGATGTTCGTTCAAGACCTATCATCGGAATCAGTGTAGGCAGAATCGTGGGTACCGCGTACGTAGACTCCTGTGCCAAGACCAGCGTAGCCTCATATGGACTCTTCGAGTGCCTACGCCAACTGGGTTACTTGTTTAGCAGACAGCAAGTTTTGGTTACCCTGGCCGATGGTGGAAAGACCCAGCGTGAGGTACTTACCGTCAAAGTACCAGTCAGTCTCTGTAACAGGGTCATTCCTACTACGTTCATCGTGTTTCCAGAATCTCGGGAGACTCGAACTTTACTCAGTGTTGGGTTCATCCAGGATGCCGGGATGGTTTTGAATATCCCTCAACTGTGTTGGCACTTCGTGGATAATCCGGATCACCCTTATGATCTATATGTAGAAGATTCTGAGGAAGTAACCAATGCACATATTGAGGTCACGCCTCTTTCGAGTCCATCACGGGGAGAGTTTCTCAAAGAAATATCGTTGCCCGATATTATTTCACCGTTGCCAATAACACCAGAGGGTTCAGCGGACAATCTCGTCGAAGTGGGACCGGCACTACCAGAACCTAGTGCCTGTAGTGCTGTGGATCTAAGAATGCCCAGTAAAACTCGAGAAGCAGCCTTGCCTGGTACAAGCGCCGGCGAGAGGCCCTATAGTGTAGTACTCATCGATCCACCAACGACACCGAAGAGAAAAAGGGCTTTGTTCGATGGGTATTCACCTAGTTTCGTCGACTTCATGTACCGCGACGCTCAAATAAGTACCCATAGCGCTGAAGTAAATCTCTCACCGCACTCAAGACTCCTATTCCCAAGCGACGATGGCAGCGACGATGTCGAGATTGGGTCTATCTCAGTGGAAGATGTGGACTCCGAGACTTTGGATCACGCCAGCAACTACGCTCTGGGATATGTTTAGTGCAGGGGGAGGGTGATGATGAGCATCCAGTCGAATTTGCAAGCAGTCTGACCACCGGATACACCCCTGCCTACCTGACCTTTGCTAGAGAACTTCGAACTCCGGACGGACCTTACTCAATCATGCGCCGCCATGGAGTTTCTTCTTATGTCCTTTCAGATCCCAGTGCACCTGGTCAGCCTCTAGGTGTGTACCATACGTCTGCCTTAACTCCCTATCGAGGCAGCGATGACATGCCTCCTTCACCAATTCGTCCCTTGAGAAAACGGGGCCGACCGCCGAAGCCAAAGTCAGCTCCCGCTACTTCACAACATGAATCAAGACGTGGGCGACCAAGAAGAAGACCGTAACCCGAAACGACTTCACTGTCTTCTCGTCGGGACGACTTCGTATCCAGAGGGGGAGAATGTAACAACGTAAACAAGCGAGACCAGTTTGCCTACGCACACCGTGGCTACGCGCTCCCCGCCGCATCGTGTCTACGCACACACTCGCAGCCTCCCGCTATATAAGCGGTCCGCCGAGCCTCGCTCACGCAGTCTGCGACACGCAGTCATCGCTTCCGGCAATTCGGAACTGTGATTGTGCTAACAGACTACTCCCGCGCTCCTACATTAGGGTGACGCTTCCGCACGGACGCTTCGTATCGAACGTCTTGTGTGGTTCGTTGCTACTTCCACGAGTATTATCTATACGTTGTTATTATTGTATGTATATAAGTAAATATAAGAAGATTATTTTGAAGGAGTTGTTTTATTGAAGAAAGTATCACTGCAAGGTGTTACAATATTAATTTTGACTCTACACTTATGAGCCCAAATTTACTGGGGGTAGTTAAAAAAACAAACCCCAACACATCTACACACCTCAACAAAGTCTAGGGATATTTGGTATTTACTCAATTTTATTTGGTATAACTCCAAAACTATTGGAGATAACATACATGTTTATATTTTTATAAAGGCAATTTATCAGGCTACAATATAGAATTAAATAAAAATACATTTTTAGCATAAATATTTTTTTTTCTTAAATAAATAAAAAACTTAGAAAATTAGTAAAACTATAGGCCGACCGCTTATCTCAGTCCCCGCCTGCGGTATGAAAGGGACGAGGGGGCAGGGTAGCGGTGTACGTTATGGTAGCGTACACAAGAGCTATATCGAGTTGGTTCTATGTCAAATTAAATTAATTTTTACAAAAAAAAAAAACTGACTTCAAAGACAAAAATTGACAACACTAAAAAGTAAAAAAATAATTAAATGCTTAACTCTGACCTCGCCTGCGGGGTGACTGGGGGGCGGGGAATGACGACAAAGGGGATCGCGCGGGGATTGCACGGGTGGCACAATTAACCATAACTTCCAATGAAGTTGGCAGTGATGGTATAAGTCGCAAAATGATCGCACCGATTATTGACGAGATTGCACCGATAATTTGCCATATCTTAAATTTCACTCTCTATCTTCCTTGTTATATGTATGTCATCATTCCCCTGCCTGCATCAAATAGTTTTAAAAATAAGGACAGAGAAAAACAGAAATAAACCTGACAGGAGGGCGCTTTCGTGTTTGTCAATCTTCTATCAAATTGTATGCCGAAAATTAGTTATTAAAAATACGGCATTACGGAGAGGTTTTTTATTTTTCTGGTCAGGCTTTAAATTGTTTAACGCCTTTTTTCTCTAAGAAATTACAAATTTAAGTGGCAAGATGACGCCACCGTCTTTGAAATTTGAAAATTTTATAGAAGACGGACTAGCATGCTGCACAACCAGCTGTCACACGTCAACTGTGGTTGCTTTGTTGCTACACACGAGATTATGATGAGCCGGTGTATCTTCGGACACAAAATAGGTAGCCAGGCCAAGCAAATGGCATTCAATGTGTACGAATACTTTAGAAAAAAAAAATTGGACCCAAATACTGTTGAATTTTAGCAAGATATTAATTTGAAAAAAACTGTAGCAGAAATTACTGGACTATCTGAAAAATCTGTCAGTAGGATTGTACAAGAAGGAAAAATTTTAATAGATAATAACGACCGTTTTAAATCACCGATAAAATCTAAGCAAAGCAGAAGGAAGCGATTAGATGTAGACGATTTTACAAAAGGGGTGGTAAGAAGGAAAATAACTCAATTTTACACGTTTTACTCAAAGAAGAAGGTATATTACACTGCGGCAAAGAATATTTAAGGCTGTTATTACACAATCTGCGTTTTAAATTTCGGAGATGTCAATCCAAAAGGACTTTTCTTATAGAACAACCTAATATAACTTCTTGGAGATGGAAATATCTCAATGCCATAAAAAACTATCGTAACAAAGGAAAAACTATATTATATCTTGACGAAACGTATGTCAATTCCTCTCACAATGTGTCAAAGTGTTGGCAATCAAAGGACGAACGCGGAGTTCTTACTCATATAGGTAAAGGACCACGTTTGATCATAGTTCATTGTGGAGGTCAAACTGGCTTTGTGAATAACGCCTTATTGATTTTTAAGTCCAAATGTAAAACTGGAGATTACCACAATGATATGAATTTTGAAAATTTTAATAAATGGGTCAAAGAAAAACTTTTGCCAAATATACCGCCAAGGTTCCGTTCGGGAGGATAAAAAGCCAAGCATGTCTTGTACCAAAGCAATGATGCTGGAGTGGCTTACACGACACAACGTACCACATGATGAAAAACTTAGAAAATGTGACTTGGTGAAGATAATTAAAATGCATAATTTTGAAGACATTTATAAAATTGACGAATTATTGAAGGCAAATGGACATGATGTGCTGCGTTTACCTCCATACCACCCAGACTTAAACCCAATTGAGTTAGTATGGGGAGAAATAAAAGGACAATTAGCTCAAACAACCATCGATACCAACTTGGACGAAAAAAAAAAATCATTAGAGGAACTGTTTAGCAAATACTCCGTTGAGAAATGGAGAAACTGCGTCAATCACATTATTAAGATAGAAGACGAGTATAACAAAAACGACGGTATTTTAGATGATGCCGTAGATAGGTTAATTATAAATTTCAATGAAGATTCCGATACCAGTAGTACAAATCTCGAATCAAATGAAAGTGACACAGATAATATGGATATAAGTTAATTTTAACCGGTTGCGCAAGGAGACGTTTTTAATTTATTTTATTATGATTTCTTATAAAAGTCCAACTTTTATTTTTTTTTATTAAACAATTACATTACAATTTTTCAGGGGTCATGAAAAATGGTTTTGGTTCAATGTTGAATGAATTTAAATTTCGTTCCTTATCTAAGTATTTGAAAGTCGTTCATAGACAAATGGTTAAAGTAGGAGCTGGGTAATGAGGTTCGTATCCCATGCCGACGATTTTTTTTGGGCAATTTTTTATTTACACAATTTTTTTATTTCCAATTTACATGCGCACATTACGCAACCTTGGATGCTGATGGTCTACCGAATATATAGTTAATATTGTATTCTGCATGACTTGACGGATTTCATTTCAAAATTATTATCAATGTATATTTATTATTATTACTTATGTCAAGGATTCTCTGCAAAGTGCGTCTATCTGATAGTTCCAAAATTGTAACATAAAGAAGTTGTTAGCACAATGGGTGGTAACAATATTGTACAATATGGATTACTTGAGCCAGTAGTCATTCCAATTCAGCCTAGACTTAACCGGGAATATATTGAAGAAACAGGATATAGTGCAGCCGAACTATCCTCAATTCTTAATAATAATATTACTAGGCTAACTACAGAACAAAAATGTGTTTATGATACCGTAACAACAGCAGTAATAAACGAAGAGGGCATAGTATATTTTCTCGATGCTCCTGGTGGAACAGGGAAAACATTTCTTACCCGAGTGATTTTAGCAAAAATTATAAGAATGGGAAAAATTGCCTTAGCGGTGGCATCTTCAGGTATTGCAGCAACATTACTTCTTGGTGGCAATTTTTCTTGGATTTAAATTGCACTCTAACTCCCGTGTGTGGTGTGTCAAAAGTTATTTTTTTAAAATTTATACTCTAATCCAGAGTATAAATTTTAAAAAAATAACTTTTTTTATTACATTTTAATTTTTTTTAGTAACTTTACTCAGTAATTTTAAATACATTTAGTCTTAAAACAATGTAGGTATGTATATATATTATTTGTTTATTATGGCATCATGAACATAGTTACATATTTTGCCAGTGTCAAGTGAAATACCAATAGAAATATAATAGCTCTTTGGCTTTTTTCGCTATTGCATGACAAACAATCAAAAATTTTATGTCATAATGTCGAAGTCATTTATTAATATAATCTGTAATTCATGGGCGCCATTCCATTTGCTTTGGTATTATCTTATTTCGTTGGCTGACACCGATTCCAAAAATAACAATAATATTATATAATTTGTAATAATTTGATTTTCTTTTAAAATCTACAAATAAATATATTTGTTATATAAGAAATATCCTGAACAATCCTTTGTACAATAATTAATAGAACCTATTCCTTAGAATATAAGAATGGCTGATTTAAAGTATATAATTATAACTAAAGTCTTAGAAAATATTTACAAATAATAACCATGTACAATCATTAATTATATATTAAAATCACAGTATAATCACATTTGGTGTAATTAAAATAATTTACATTAAAACAGGTATGATTTAAACATATTAATTGTTAATAATCAGTCTTAGAAAATATTTACAGATAATAAGAACAATATGTATTAAGAGTTTTTTTAATTTTTACACTATTTACGCTACCATAACGGACATCTAGTCAGTATGTCAGTTTGACACTAGTGCGGTATCCTAGTCCGTCTTTTATACAATTTACAAATGTCAAAGATGGTGGCGTCATCTTGCCAGTAAATCTCGTACTTTCTTAGAGAAAATATGCAATCTAAATTATTACACAATTTAAAGCCTGACCAGAAAAATAAAAAAACCTCTCCAGGTATTTCGATTGGTTTATGGTATACTTTCAATTTTTCCTTCTTTTTATTTCATAAAAATAAGCTAGCTAAAAATTAGAGCTGTGTTGTGATGTGATATAGTTCGGATCACAGTCTCTAGATGGCGCCGTTTTGCCAAAATATCAAGAGATCGCTCTCTCCTTTGTCCTCGCCCCCCGCGCACCCCTATTACCGCAGGCGGGGTCTGAGTTAAACGGTCTGCCTATAACAATAAATGTGTTTCTTAAGCAAAAATGAAAATAAGCGAAACTTTATCAGTTTTTAACTGTTATGTGAGTAATCAGTGGTCAGTACATTCAAAAAACCGTAAATAACGGTCCTGGAATGGTTTTTCATGCTTAGATTATGTTTTCCAGGTCTTGGTGCGGTATATTGTTCCAGGTCGACTAGGATACAAAACAAGTAGCCCTTCCATCGCAATTTTATGGAGGAAAATTCATCAAAGCCCTTCTTTTGAACATGTCTTACGCGTATTTTATGGTTTTAAGGTTAGGCGATTGAGTGGTTCAGCATAAAATCGATATTTCGTGCTCCTGCAACCAGCTCGTCATCACTCTCGCTTTATGCGGACGGGTGATATCGTCCATGAGCTTAAACATTTGGCCCAATTTTAGTCTATGGGGATAGATTATTGGTACTAGCACCTCGTTAAGTTATTTTTCAGCCGTCATGGTGTTTCTGATCAAAACGCGCTCTGTTCTTCGACCGATACAAATTCCCGTCCAAACCATAATTGTTCTATCGTGGTATGAATAGATTTCTTGAGGATGTTGTAGACGGCTATCACAACCAGGAACTCGCCAAGCACGTTCTCTACGTGAATCCGAGTAGAAACCGAACCGGGACTCATGTGTAAACACCACTACAGATAACACGTTATCTTTATAGAGCAAATGTTCACGAGCCCACTCTTGTCGTCGTGCGCGATTCGCTCGGCGTAGTGCTGGAGTACAAAGCGGTATGCAAGCATAAAGGTGGGCTTCATGCTGACTTCTTTTGACAGTTTGGTCACCCGCAAGAGGCTCCACCAAGAGCTGGGGCCTCTAAACCAGCTGCATGGTAGTAACATTTGGCTGTCTTTTCGCGGGAACTTGTAAAAATAGATCATTTCGTTGAGTGGTGATAAACTTTTTGCCGTGGTATCTTTCAGCCACTTCACCAGTAGCACGATAACGTGACCATAACCTTGATTTCATATTTTGCATTGTTCCAATCTCTTTAGCAATACTCTGCTTAGTACCCGCAGCTAGGAGCATGCCTACTGCCCATAACATTTTGTTTCTCATGAAATGGCGCCGCTGCTTGATGCACACAATATCATTTATTCGAAATAAACGTTTAAATTGTTATAAAACTTAAATTTTACACATAAATGCAGTCAAAACTTACTGTTCGTAAATGAAAATTTCGAACTTGACTACGTTTAGGCCGCGTAAATCTTTTATTTTTAATTTTATTTTTCAAATTCAAATTTAGAATGGTTAAAAAAGGTTATTTTTTGAGTTTCACAACTTTATATAAAATATCCCTAGACTTTGTTGAGGTGTGTATGTCATAAACTTTAAGGAGAACATGGGCACAAAGTGGTACGGTTTCCCCCATATCATTGTGATTTAAATCCTATAGAGCTAATTTGGGATAATGTTGAGCAAAAAAGAGACACTTATACCAAATCTTCACGAGCTTTCCATCATAGGACAATGCGTCATGACAAATAAGGTGTGCCCACCTCTAAATATCGCCTAGACGAGATAAAACTTTGGCTTTTAGAAAATAATATTAATTTTGACGCTACACTTAGGAACCCAAATTTACTGGGGGTAGTTGAAAAAACAAACCCCAACACGACCCGAGACTAATGTACGGGCTCGTCTCTGATGGGCCATCGCTTCTAATAAGAAACTACGTTCAACCAATCAGGGACGAGAGACGAACAAAACTATTGTAACAATTTAGGCGCGAATTACTGTAACGTGATTGATCACCGTCCTCAGCGGCTCTGTATAAAAAGGGTAACATTTTGTTACCGAGTCCGCCTTCCGGGTGGCCATAAGAGGCCTCCCTGTAAACACAGAACCAGAAGACATCGCCGAAGCTCTCAAAGTGCGCGGCCTCTAAGCGGGCTTCATGCGCCCCATCCACGCACGCTCCGGACGACCTGGGT
Source organism: Schrankia costaestrigalis (assembly GCA_905475405.1). Taxonomy (NCBI): domain Eukaryota; kingdom Metazoa; phylum Arthropoda; class Insecta; order Lepidoptera; family Erebidae; genus Schrankia; species Schrankia costaestrigalis. Next base: position 4,306,648 of record FR997845.1, on the reverse strand, counting down.
GTATCTACTTCGCCCAACTCAAACGAACGCCGACCCTGCTGCCGGGCGTGTACAGCATCACGAATCTGATGTGCATGTCCGGCGTCAAGATTGAAGCCTGGCAGGGCAAGCGCGGGCAATGCCACCGCTGTCAACAGTTCCGGCACTCGTCGCACCAATGCCACCGAAAACTTGTGTGTGAGGTGCGGCGAGGAACACCATGCCGCGGACTGCCCCAGACCTCTCGAGGACCCACCTACCTGCGCGAACTTTGGGCACACCTCGAACAACATTAGCTACCCCGTCTTCCGCAAGGAGGTGCGAAACAAGAAATTTAAATTAAGTTTCATTTAATTTGAATTTGGAAGATATTTTCCCCGTAGGTCACAAAATGTTGGCAATCTCTAAAAATACAAGGTATCACAAACTACATTTTCAAAGGAAAGCGTCACATTATATTCCATGCTGGAAGCGAGAAGGGGTTTTTGCCTAACAGCCTCCTCATATTCAATGGCAAAAATAATTTAGAAAACTTTTGATTCAGTAATGAATGCGCATAACTTTACGAAGTGGGTTAAAGAGAAACTTATACCAAATCTTCACGAGCTTTCCATCATAGAACAATGCGTCATGACAAATAGGTGCACACTTCACAATCCGCTTAGACGAGATAAAACTTTGGCTTTTAGAAAATAATATTAATTTTGACTCTACACTTAGGAACCCAAATTTACTGGGGGTAGTTAAAAAAACAAACCCCAACACATCTATGTCATAAACTTTTAGGAGAACATGGTCACAAAGTGGTACGGTTTCCCCCATATCATTGTGATTTAAATCCTATAGAGCTAATTTGGGATAATGTTGAGCAAAAAAGAGACACTTATACCAAATCTTCACGAGCTTTCCATCATAGGACAATGCGTCATGACAAATAAGGTGCCCACCTCTAAATATCGCCTAGACGAGATAAAACTTTGGCTTTCAGAAAATAATATTAATTTTGACGCTACACTTAGGAACCCAAATTTACTGGGGGTAGTTAAAAAAACAAACCCCAACACGACCCGAGACTAATGTACGGGCTCGTCTCTGATTGGTCATCGCTTCTAATAAGAAACTACGTTCAACCAATCAGGGACGAGAGACGAACAAAACTATTGTAACAATTTAGGCGCGAATTACTGTAATGTGATTGATCACCGTCCACAGCGGCTCTGTATAAAAAGGGTAACATTTTGTTACCGAGTCCGCCTTCCGGGTGGCCATAAGAGGCCTCCCTGTAAACACAGAACCAGAAGACATCGCCGAAGCTCTCAAAGTGCGCGGCCTCTAAGCGGGCTTCATGCGCCCCATCCACGCACGCTCCGGACGACCTGGGTGTATCTACTTCGCCCAACTCAAACGAACGCCGACCATGCTGCCGGGCGTGTACAGCATCACGAATCTGATGTGCATGTCCGGCGTCAAGATTGAAACCTGGCAGGGCAAGCGCGGGCAATGCCACCGCTGTCAACAGTTCCGGCACTCGTCGCACCAATGCCACCGAAAACTTGTGTGTGAGGTGCGGCGAGGAACACCATGCCGCGGACTGCCCCAGACCTCTCGAGGACCCACCTACCTGCGCGAACTTTGGGCACACCTCGAACAACATTAGCTACCCCGTCTTCCGCAAGGAGGTGCGAAACAAGAAATTTAAATTAAGTTTCATTTAATTTGAATTTGGAAGATATTTTCCCCGTAGGTCACAAAATGTTGGCAATCTCTAAAAATACAAGGTATCACAAACTACATTTTCAAAGGAAAGCGTCACATTATATTCCATGCTGGAAGCGAGAAGGGGTTTTTGCCTAACAGCCTCCTCATATTCAATGGCAAAAATAATTTAGAAGACTTTTGATTCAGTAATGAATGCGCATAACTTTACGAAGTGGGTTAAAGAGAAACTTATACCAAATCTTCACGAGCTTTCCATCATAGAACAATGCGTCATGACAAATAGGTGCACACTTCACAATCCGCTTAGACGAGATAAAACTTTGGCTTTTAGAAAATAATATTAATTTTGACGCTACACTTAGGAAGCCAAATTTACTGGGGGTAGTTATAAAAACAAATCCCAACACATCTATGTCATCGATAAACTTTTAGGAGAACATGGGCACACAGTGGTACGGCTTCCCCCTTTTCATTGTGATTTAAATCTTATAGAGCTAATTTGGGATAATGTTGAGCAAAAAAGAGAAACTTATACCAAATCTTCACGAGCTTTCCATCATAGGACAATGCGTCATGACAAATAAGGTGCCCACCTCTAAATCCCGCCTAGCCAAGATAAAACTTTGGCTTTCAGAAAATAATATTAATTTTGACGCTACACTTAGGAACCCAAATTTACTCGGGATAGTTAAAAAAACAAACCCCAACACATCTATGTCATCGATAAATTTTTAGGAGAACATGGGCATACACAGTGGTACGGTTTCTCCACGCCACATCACAATGCTTTTAAAAAACGGAATGGACTTTCAATTATAAAACCAAACCGAAATATCTCGGCGAAAGGCTAATGATCCCTTTATAGTGAACGCGTACTTTGACTTATTGGCAAGAATTAGGCATCCATAAAAAAAGCTTTGCTTTATAACCATATATAAAAAGGAATTATAACCTCGACTAGACTTCTATTTGTCAAGATCCAGAAAAAAAAATATTAGAAAAGTAAGAAATCCAGGCCACAACAACAATGGAGCCTGGACTCTGGACGCAATAATACAACGGTTCTTTTGGCAAGGAATGTCTGTAGCGATAAAGACCACCATTAATTATTTTCCAAGGCAAACATCTTTGGTCTCAGTGGCTGTACTCAAACGAAGACGTAAAAAGAACTAACTTTTCACTAGAAAAGGGGTGGATTGAGACCACAATATTATTTGAAAACTCATTAAAGGGAGAAGCGACAGTATTTCTCATATTTGATGGGCATGCAAAAATCAACATTAATTTGAGTGTAATTAAATATGCGGCATCCGCAGGAATCACAATAATAAAAACTTACGGCTCAGCTATCTCAAATGTTGCGACCTCTAGATTGCAACGTCATGAAACCCTTTAAAGACAAATGGTGTTACGGACGCCAAGCGCATGCCACGCCGACCCGTCAGGCGCCCGCCTCGCCAACACTCGCCGAGCTCACGCCGGCGTAGCCGTCGACTCGAGACTAATGTACGGGCTCGCTTCTGATTGGTTATCTATTCTAATTGGAAACTACGTTCAACCAATCATGGACGAGAGAGACGAACAAAACTATTATAACAATTTAAAGTGCGCGGCCTCGAAGCGGACTTCGTGCGCCCCATTCGCCCCCGGTCCGGACGACCTGGGTGCATCTACTTCGCCCAACTCAAACGAACGCCGACCCTGCTGCCGGGCGTGTACAGCATCACGAATCTGATGTGCATGTCCGGCGTCAAGATTGAAACCTGGCAGGGCAAGCGCGGGCAAGGCCACCGCTGTCAACAGTTCCGGCACTCGTCGCACCAATGCCACCGCAAACTTGTGTGTGTGAGGTGCGGCGAGGAACACCATGCCGCGGACTGCCCCAGACCACTCGAGGACCCACCTTCCTGCGCGAACTTTAGGCACACCTCGAACAACATCAGCTGCCCCGTCTTCCGCAAGGAGGTGCGAAACAAGAAATTCAAATTAAATTTACATTTAATTTGAATTTAGAAGATATTTTCTCCGTAGGTCACAAAATGTTGGCAATCTCTAAAAATACAATGTATCACAAAAGACATTTTCAAAGGAAAGCGTCACATTATAGTCCATGCTGGAAGCGAAAAGGGGTTTTTGCCTAACAGCCTCCTCATATTCAATGGCAAAAATAATTTAGAAGACTTTTGATTCAGCAATAATAATAATAAATTCTTTATTTCAGACCAGAGATCCATAAAAGTGTTAGTAATTTCTTATCCTAATGTTAGTAGAATACAGTTATTATCAATTATTGACATGGACATTAGGGCGCACATGTCTACTTGCCCAGTGTCTAATAAACGGCCCATCAATTTTGTCTGCCAGAGTAGCTAGTATACTGTTAGGACTGTCTCTGAATCGCCGCATCATGGATGCACTTCGCTTGCGCATGATGGCATAGAAGTCATCTACTTTGGTCTCCGCAAACATGCCAGACGCGCTACACCATCGAGGCAGTCCCAACAGCACTCTCAGCGCATTGTTGTATTGAACGCGCAGAGCGTTGTAAGCCTTCTGCGTATACCTCACCCACAAGCTGCACGAGTAAAACGACTGGCAATATGCTCTAAATAAGGTCAGTTTTACTTGTTTCGTGCATCGAGCAAATCTGCGGGCAAGCATGTTACATCTGGCTGCCAACGCCCTGCGCTCCCTATCAATATCCTGATCATCTGTCAGAGAATCCGTGACTATATGTCCGAGGTATTTAAATTGAGTGACAACTTTTAAAGGCGAATTTCGAAGCGTTACAGGTGGAATATAAGCAGGTGAATTATTTCGTACCTTAAACACAATAATTTCACTCTTAGTGGCGTTATACCTCAAGCCATGAGCCTCCGCATATCCCTCACAGACAGCCAGCAGTTTCCTCAGACCACAGATGGACGGGCTCAGCAGCACCTGGTCATCAGCATAACTTATATTGTTTATCATCTTACCATCTATCGAGCATCCGACCATGGTGCTGCTGAGCTCCCCCACCAGCCGATCCATGTACAGATTAAACAGACTTGGTGAAGTTATACCCCCCTGCCTCACTCCACACTCAAGTCTATATGTGTCAGATTTAGTATCCGCCCACTTAACATAATTTTTCTGGTTCATATACCAATGTTGGAATATATTAATTAACTCAGTCGGTAAGCCTGTGTCATCCGACAACTTTTGCCATAAAATATCATAATTTACCAGGTCAAAGGCTTTTGACAGATCAAGAAAACAGCCATACACTGGTGTCCTCCTGTCCGTATAATACCGGACAGTCTGCTTGAGACACAGGATTGCACTTTCAGTGGACAGTCGGGGTCTGAAACCAAACTGGGCTTCATTTAATGTGATGTGCTTATTTAGTTGCTTCTCAAGCAGACTATCCAGCACCTTGCCAATGACCGTACCTAGCGAAATAGGTCTATAATTATTTTTATCAGATGAGTCACCTGTCTTGTTTTTCACAACAGGAACTACAACAGTTTTCAAAAGATCCTCAGGAAGGTAACAGTGACTAATACAGAAATTAAATAGCATACAAAGTATTCTAGGCAGATGGACACCAGCACATCGCAAGTGTTCAACACTCAAACCATCATGTCCCGGAGACCTACCTCGTTTCATATTACTTAAAATAGTTTTAATTTCCTTGATTGAGAATCTTACGTGTGTATCACCTTCACATGGGGCTTGAATGCCTCGCACAGATGAGCATGCGGTAAGCGGAGCAGTCTTAAAGTTATGCATGAACATATTAGCTATATCCCTATTATTTGAAAACCCCTCTACATTCACTGGCAGACTCGGCCGAGGATTCAAAGCCTTAGTATGTTTCCAAAATGTACTAAATTTTTTGTCTTCATGAAGTATGGCAATATTATCCATTTTAATTTGGCTTTCATTATTTTGGCACCATTTTAATTTACTTTTAAATCTTTGTCTCGATTCTTTCATTTCATTATAAGCCTCTCCTGACGCAGGCTTACCTACTAAGACCCACTTTTGAAAACCCAGACGTGCTCTCTGATGAGCCTCTTTTACATGCTTGTTCCACCCAGTTACTACACGTTTATTTTTCTTAAAAAAATTAATATTACTTAAAAAGGCAGCCTCTTGTAGCACTATTACAATCTGTTTATACATATTATTAATTAATAATTTATGTTGTTCATTCTTACATATTTTGTCACTACATTCAATAAACTCACTAGGAAAATCGATATCACGAAGTGCCTCATGACAAAGTTGAGAGTAGTGCTGCATTTGCTCAGGAGTTCTAGTTCCCCATAAAACTTTATTTGGCATTATATTTGTTTTTACATACTTAGGTACTAACACATTAAAATTACAAGTTATTTCTAAGGGAAAATGATCTGACCATGATACATCATTAATAACATTAACTTTTACTATTGAGCTTTTAGTCACACTTGTTACCAAGCAGTGGTCCAACCATCTAACGCACCCATGTGAGTCACTCATGTATGTAAAGGTGTTAGAATTTATGCCAAGCATATCAATGTCTGCACATGAAAAGTGATGATCATAACAAAACTTTAATAATTCAGAACAGAATAACTCACCAGGGTGCGCGTTGAAGTCTCCCAACACAAACACATTTTCCACACAATTACATACCACAATTGCATTAATTTCAGCTAAACACTCTGTATATTCTATTAAGTTACTAAGATTACACACAGGCATATACACAGAGAAAATAAGAATTTCTCTATTATCAACAATTGCTTTAATCGCGGTTAGTCTCACACTAGAACACTTTAACACCGACACATTATCAAATGCACTAGATCTCCATAGGATAGCGACCCCTCCATAGGGTCGGCCACGGCCTAACTCTGTTGACTCCATTGCGCATACCCCCGTAGAAGCAAAGCCAGGATAAATGCTGCTTAAGTATGCTAGGTCATGCGAGAGTAGCCATGTCTCCTGCAGTGCAATGACATCCGCCGTAACACATAATTCCTTTATATAATGAATTGATCTCTTGATAGATTTGCAATTAAAGCTTACAAGCTTGCAATGCCGTTTTGGGATATTGTTTTGTACAGAAGTCATTTTTGTGCCTTTTTATTATCCGAGCCTTGCCTTGTACTTGTAAATACAAAGTATCGTCTGAAGTAAATACCATCTGGCCACAAGTTTTCATTTTCAAATAGGTTCAACTTATGTTTAGGTATTAAAATCTTGTAAGAGTCGTAGTCTTTCGATTCCTTCATTACTATTTTTTCTGGGATAACTGTGACCCGAGTTTTCTCCATGACATACTCCACAATGTCAGCAGACGTTACATCCTTTGACACATTATACAAGAAAAACGGAACTTTTAGATCTGCAGCCTTAAATCTTGTGTTCATATTGACCGTCGCAGTCCCTTTCTTGCCAGTAAACCGAGATTGTTTTTTACGTGATTGAACAACTGTCCATACTGGTTCAATATCTGAGACCGGTTTATAATGTTGTTGTTGACGTTCATGACTCATATTTTGCATGGTAATCGATGTACGATTAGTAATCGCCGGTGTAATTTCTTCACTACATAGACCTGTTTGTTGTCTCGGCGACCTCATGCGCAACACAGGCGCAGGTGACAAGGACGGCTCGCGCCGTACATTATTCATTGAACAGGTGTTATTACTAAGCGGAAGAACGTCGTAGGTATTACTTGTTGTTACTATTGGATGCACAATATATTCATTCGAAGACTTCACACAGTGATTTTCGGCCTCATTCAATGTTTCTAAAGAACACACCGGTCCACTGTCCACCAAATTATTACAGATGTGGGTATTTGCGCCGCGTCTTTTGTAATTTACATTGCGTTCAAAATCGTCTGTTATCGACTTATCATTGAATGTTTTGACTTCTTTAAGTTGCTCCTTTGTTACAAACGTCTCCTTCATCTGCTTAATCTCGGATTGCAACACAATAATGTCTTTAAGCAGCCTTGATACATCAATATGGTCGAATGTCAAGGGGGGTAGCTTCTGCAAATCTTTCGCTACAAATATAGGAATACTTTCCGGATCTGTGTTCTTAAACAATACAATGATATCCTCTAAATCACGACGCATTTTATTTTCCCCTTTACGGGACACTTTCTTCATTGTCGTGTTCACTGATTTAAATAATAAATTTTTTGCAGTATCAACATCTTCCCCCTTAAACGAAGAGCAACACACTTTAACAATACTGTCCTCATCCATAATTTGAATCTTATTTTGCACGAAAGCGAGAACTTCACTAATTACTATATTGCACGAATTACATTTTAGCAACGACATAGTAATTTATCACAGAGGTCAGCGACCTCGCGCGTCCGTACGATAACTCGTTCCGACCGTGACTGTATATATAATGTATATAATAAATGCGCATAACTTTACGAAGTGGGTTAAAGAGAAACTTATACCAAATCTTTACGAGCTTTCCATCATAGGACAATGCGTCATGACAAATAAGGTGCTCACCTCTAAATACCGCTTAGACGAGATAAAACTTTGGCTTTTAGAAAATAATATTAATTTTGACGCTACACTTAGGAAGCCAAATTTACTGGGGGTAGTTAAAAAAACAAACCCCAACACATCTATGTCATCGATAAACTTTTAGGAGAACATGGGCATAAAAATGCTTCCATTAAGTCGAGAAGCTCGAATCAGAATAATACTAGAGAAGACGTCAACTGTACGAAGATATTGACGTATTGAATCCTTAAAGTTAGCAGATGGGTACTCTGGTGAACTTGTATGTTGTAGTAGAAAAATTGGATTTATAGGTTTTTTGGCGTGTATAAGAAGCTTTTAACATATTCATGAAACAAAACAACTTGTAGCAAAAATTGTAGTACTTGCCAGTTTACACTGTAAGCCAAAACCATATCGAGTTAAAGTTTGGGAATATACGTGTTCGTGTTGGATGCCAAACTGACCCAACTGCCTGAAAAATTAAGCAATTTAATTTATAAGAAACTTTTATTAAAATCGGAACTTAAAGACTTTGACAAAAGTAATTGCACACCTATGAAAGAAACAAGTATTTAACTTGTCAGTTGTACAACAAATAAACATTACGATGAAACCACGTAATGAGATGATTGAAAAGATACAGGTAGGTAAAAAAGGTAAAGTATTTTAATTTTTTTCACGTAGTGGGAAGTGAGAAGTTAATAATGGAGGATGATATTCCTCCGAGACCTCTTGGCCCTTCGGATCCTGGTAACGTACCATCTTCTTATAATAACAAACGTCGGCTTGTGCCTAGTTCTCATGTACCGACAAAAAAGTCAACCTCGTCACTAGACAATACCCTATCTATAGACACAATGTACAGGGACCCAGCAATGATGATGGATGCTTTAAGCTACTACAATCTGATGAGCCTATTATTGTTCATATGTACAAACATAAACAAGATGCATCTGCAGGCTCAACTATTAGACCTAGGAACTTTGACTTAAGAACTTTGTTTGGACTAGTTAGGAGACAATTTACTTCCCCACTTTTAATACAACTAGAATAAGTTTGATCCTAACAGACATATCAAGGACTAAATTTATTGAATTGTTAAAGTGACGTGAAATCACTAAGCGTCGATTGTGAGTATATTATCAGGAATAAGGAAAAAGAAAAGAAAAACTAATTCTACAAAACATAATCAATCCAGATGCACTACAAAATAGGCTCATGTATCGGAAACAGATCTAACTAAAGCCCAATATTCGTACATAAAAAAGGGCTTGATAAGCATTAAAGATATTAATACGCAACTTGTAGAGGATGAAAAAATTACAGTACTTGCCAGCATACAAAGTTAGCCAAGATCGAATCGAGGTAATGTTTGGGAATATACGTGCTCATGATGGGTGTAATACTAAGCCATCTGTCCGAAAATTTTAAGCAAATTATAAAAAACTTTTAGTAAACAAAACGAACTCGGAACTTAAAGACTTTGACAAAAGTAATTGCACATCATTAGAAGAAATTCTTTTTTTAACTTGCTCGTCAGCTGCTGTACTGCCAATTAACACGTAATAATGTTATTGAAAATACCGATAACCTTATTAATGAACAATACGAGCAGGCACATTTTGACGAAGAAGTCGGTATCCTGGTAGTATTGTCGGAGTTTGGTAAGCAAGCTATTTCATATATTGCAGGCTTTCTTGTGCATAGTCTACTGAAAACATTAAAATGTGACAAATGTACTTGTGCCATACTGTCTATATTGGAGACTCACATCGTTTTATTAAATTTAAGAATAAATGTATTGTCTAAATATGCACAAAAATAATAAAAACATTTTACCTTGTTGACGATACTTAAAATGTAAGTTTTTCAAAATCGTTGCTAGATTTCATTAGATTAAATCTCTTTGATCAATGTAAATTTCACTAATGATAAAGCAGTCTTTATTAAAATACCATATAATTCTACTCATCAAGGCAATGGAAAAATATATAAACCAAAGATTATTTAACTAAAAATACCAAAGATATCAAAGCGTCACGTGCTCCATAAATACGTCCATTTTACTGGTCATATTCGATGATGTGACGTTGATCTTTTTAGTTATTAGTTAATATTATACTTTTATTAGGAAAATATGTTTATAAAATTATTAAAAAATGCCATGATGCCACAGTAAGACTCGAAATGTCAATACAAAAAACATGATAAACTGGCGGCCGACCTCAAGTTACCCAAATTAATATAATTTATGGGGGAAGATGCATATAACTATTATTCACTCGCCAGCCCACTCTTTTCTTCACGGTGGTTACTGTAGGTAACCACCGCTTTAGCCGCTCAAATTTTGCAACAGAGCCATCTGTTACCGTTTCTTTGTACTAGGATGGCATAGTGAATATAGCTACGTTCGGTTGGTATTGAAATGCCGCCCATTGGCAGCCATTAGTTGTTTTTTTTTTGACAGTGCTTTTTGACAATTATCAAATTGGCGGTACCGCGGTTACTTTTAGTTCGAAAGTAAGTATTTTTTCGTAATATTTTATTAATATTAGGTTAAAATTTTTAAATAATTACTGAAAATGCAAATTAGATAGTATTTTGAATGTAAAGTATCGTATAATTGTTTCAAGTTGTACATAAATCAAGTGGTTAGCAGTGGTAACCACTGTGCTGTTAGGGTAGATATTTTATTGAATATATTGCCTAATTATTGTGTTTTTGTTTGTTTTAGAATATGGAAAGGAGAGCTGTATCAGACCGGGAAATTGAAAATGCTTTGTCAGAATATATTGATATACCATCAGATAACGACAGTTTTGCAGGCGGAGACGATTCGGATAGTGAAAATCTGCCTAACGATTCTGAAGACCAAGGTGAGCAAAGAGAAATTTTTCTGGGAGATGATTTTCGAAGCCGTAATTCAGCTCTAGATGACTTCGAAGCTGAGGACGATAATATACCCTTATCAAACTTAGTTTCTTCTTCTGTTCCTCCTCCATCAGCACATCAGTCTACTTCAGGGGGGGGTGAAAGTAGCCCAAAATGGAAAAAATCATATACCATATCGCCACCTGGTGATTATATTGCCGTAGAACACATACCCATGGATATATCGACTCTGGTAGCTCATGGAGAAACAACTCCTCTGAAGATTTTTCAGTTGTTTTGGACGAAGGAGATCATTGAGCATATAAGATTCCACACCAATCTGTATGCTCAACAGAAAGGTGGCACTTACAAACCTGTTACCGAGGAGGAAATTAATGTATTTATTGGTTTGAATCTGGTAATGGGAATAAAGAAAACTCCTAGTTATAGGGACCCTTGGTCATCGTCACCTGATTTACGAGATGACTACATATCGTCATTTATGTCTCTAACGAGGTTTTCATGGATTCTTGGCAATTTACATCTAAATGACAATAATTTAATGCCAAGTAGAACTGATCGTGATTATGACAAATTATATAAAATCCGCCCATACATTACGAAAATTAGAGAGTCATTCAAAAGAAATTATAAGCCTACTGAGAAAATAGCCATCGATGAATCCATGGTAAAGTTCAAAGGAAGAAGTTCTCTGAAGCAGTATATGCCGAAAAAACCGGTGAAACGCGGTTACAAAGTATGGACGAAGTGTGCATCATCTGGTTATTGTCTGGACTTCGATATTTATACAGGAAAAGTTGGAGATCGGGTGGAAACAGATTTGGGAGGAAAAGTTGTAAGAATGTTCTGCGAGGGATTAGAAGGCAATAATCATAGAGTTTATTTCGACAATTATTTCAACAGCTATCCTCTACAGGTATATTTACGAGAAAAAAATATTTATGCCTGTGGAACGGTAAACTCTACGCGTAAATATCTACCCACTTTGAAAGCTGATAACCAACTTCGTCGGGGTGAATATGATTATCGTATCAGCGATAATCAGATGGTGTCTTACTTGAAATGGAAGGATAAGCGGTGTGTATATGTGTTGACTAACTTCCACGATCCCAGAAATGATACAAAAATAATAAGAAGAGAGCGAAATGGAGATGGTGTTGAAATCAGCTGTCCTATAGCAATAAAAGACTACAATTCAAACATGAATTTCGTTGACAAATTTGACCAGATGAAAGGTAGTTATGCCATAGACAGAAAGTCTAAAAAATGGTGGCACCGCTTATTTTTCCATTTTTTGGACTGTACAATAGTAAACGCCTTCATTCTTTACAAAGACCTGCAGTCAGATCCCAACTCCTGCATGGAAAAAATTTGTCTAAAGGATTTTAGACGTCAAGTCTACCAAGATATGTTGGCATCAGCTTACATAAGCAGAAAGCGGGCTCCTAAACGCAAGTCGAATGACCCTTCGGGATCGCCGCGGTTTGTTTCTGTGAAAAAGCACAAACCGGAGGTGCCATCATCGGTTCGCTTAGCTATTGCAAACCATCAAGCTGTTCGAGGGACTTCTAGACGCTGCAGTAGGTGTAGTACCAAGGTGGTCCCAATACGTACTGTATGGAGTTGCAAAATATGCAAGGTTCCTCTTTGCTACCGAGAAGGCAAAACATGTTTCGAGGATCACCATAGCAACTAACGTAATTTCACGTTATATCACGTTATATTGATTTGGTAACAATAAAAATTTTTACTTAACTTTAGTCTTTTGATTCACGGTGGTTACCTGTATTGACCACCCTATACCCTACCCACTATTATGAATGATTAAAAAAAAATTATCAAAATGCTTTTATCTAACCTCAATTAAATAGGTTTTAATAAGAAATAAAATAATTTCTTATTTTTGAATGTCTGTGCCGCAAAGAGTTAAAACCATCCGAACTTCGAAATTAATGCTTGGCCTATCTGTAGCCGAAGTCTTCTAATTTGGCTAAAAGATATAAATTTTGACACCGGCGTTAACTCAACCATGACTCAATACCTCACGGAACTCAAAAAACTCACAAGATACTGCGAATTCGGAACCACTCTTAACGACAACCTCTGCTAAAAGATGCTTGCGGAAAAATACTTATCGTACAACAGAGCACATTCGCTTTGTCATTGGAAGCGGCACTAGATACGGAAGGCAGCAGGTTGGCAACTCCCAATTTAAGGATAACGTGGTAGCAGTGTTACAAATTCGAAAAACAGTTGATTTTCCTCCAAAATTCCCAAATGGTTTATAATCCAGTAAATAATCTGACTTGCGTGATCTGATCGAAAGTGGAAATCAGATGGCAGAGGAACATCAGACTGGGAACTTACACTGGGAATTCCAGACAGGACCAATACAATATCGATGTGAAACCAATAGAAATTATTGATCCGTCCAGTAATGATAATATGCCCGGGGATTCATTGCGTCTAACGGTTGAAATATTGGAAGTATAGGATCGCTTTGACATTTGATTTTTGTACATCTATAACTAACAAACCAAATTTACTTGTAACTGCTCACTACATCTAATAAAATATGTTAATCCTGCAGCGCAACTCTACCAAATTTCACGAATGATCATCACGGACCATGTTCACAAAAAAAGTACTTCAAGGATATTAGGGAGGAAAGCAACTCTACCTTTATAGATAGAAGAAAATCTCGTTGCCTGCCTCCAGTATTATGGAAAAATATGGTTTTGGCCTTAGCAGGACAGATGTTTTCAAGTTGGTTGGAGAATATATAATAAACTTTTCATTAAAAGTTTTTTTTTTACTAAAAGGATTTATTTTTAAACAATTGACACACAATAATATGTCTTGTCATCGGAGATGTAGAAAAAGAATTTTTATTATGTAATTATTTTATTGTAATAAAGAGAATATAATTATGTGTTGGTTTATCAAAGCGTATTATTTACTAAAAAAAATCTTGGATTAAAAGATATCGTGTGAGGATAAAATAAAAAAGTTGTGCATGTATACTCTTCGAATGGATCAAATCGATTATCATGAATAATGTTTTAGAAGTACCAATTCTTACTATAGATAGTGTACGACTAGGATAACAAATATTCGTTAGTCCCATCTCAAAATAACTCGATAGTAGCATTAATACCATAACTTGCACAAGTGGGTACAGACAACAACTTTCATCTTAAATACTACAAGATTTCTTTTTTTAAACATTTTTATTAATTACTTAGTAAACTGTACCAATATAGAAAAAAACTGCAGATCATATTATAATAATACCTAAAAACTAAGAACACTAGTGGCAAAAATCCCAATCACGCCATATACCGGGCAGTAGATGAACTATTTATTTCGTGCAAAACAAGATTATATTTTTATTTATCTAAACAATGTTGAATTGCGGCGCCTGTGGGAGGTTCTTGTCTGCTTCTGTTGCAGCGGTGTGTGGCTCCTGCCCCTTGATATACCACAGGGCTTGCGTAGCCATACCAGAGAAGTCAAATATAAATAAAGACTGGAAGTGCCCGAACTGCAAAAAGAACGTTCGCAGAGGAGACAACAGCCAGACGCCGGTGAAAGGCATATGTGATACCGATGACAGAGAGGCGATCGCGAATGCAGCAGTGGAGGAGACTGGGCGGTTGAATGTACAGATTCATGCTTAAGTTCACGGTCAATTAATCACATACGCTGAATCCTAAAATAAGCGAGCTAGAGATAGCCAGCAGAACATCAAGGAACTTGAGTAACTTCATTCTCAAAGCCTTTAAAAATATCAAAGTTTAGATAAACCTATTGTTTATCTATAAGAAATTTAACCAGGACCAATACAATATCGATGTGACATCAATAGAAAGTATTGATCCGTCTAGTAACGATAATATCCCCGGGGATTCGTCACGCCCAACGGTTGAAATATTGGAAGCATAAGATCGCTTTGACATTTTGATTTTTGGACATCTATTACAAACAAACCATACAAAGTTGTAACTGCTCACTATACATCTAATGATAGGAAGATGATGTCTATAACTTGGGAATTTGAACTCACACGTTTTGAACCCTCCATCGCATAATACCAGAATCGCTAAATATCAGATTCGCAATATACCAGACTCTCAAAACACCAGATTCGCTATATATCAGTTATGCAAAATAATGGCTAACGCAGACCTGGAAGGCATGGCAAAGTATTTTAATTTTTACTAATGGAAATTCAACCGTACTGTTTGAAAAATCCCTTTCAATGCCGCGGCATCCTTTTAAAGCATAGCAATTTATGTCGTATTTCTGTAACAGTACGGTTGAATTTCCATTAGTAAAAATTAAAATACTTTGCCATGCCGTCCAGGTCTGCGTTAGCCATAAGAGACACGCAAAAAAGCAGAAGTACAGTGAAGATATAGCTGTAATACAAGCTGTCACTGAAATATTTCCAAACGCTCAATTTAAAGGCCGTGAGTCAGCGCACACTGGCCGCTTAGATGCCGCGGCATGCCACGGCGCGCCGCGGGACGGCATGGCAAGGGATTTTGCCGTGAGTCAGCGCTCGGTCGCGGTAGGCAACGGGATGCCGTTGCCTACCGCGGTATGCCGCGGCGTCCCGCCACGGCAGCCTGTGGCGCGTTTTTTAGCGCCGGAGTCCGTGGCCCTCGGTCGCGGTAGGCAACGGCATGCCGTTGCCTACCGCGGTATGCCGCGGCATCCCGCCACGGCAGCCTGTGGCGCGTCTTTTAGCGCCGGAGTCCGTGGCCCTCGGTCGCGGTAGGCAACGGCATGCCGTTGCCTACCGCGGTATGCCGCAGCATCCCGCCACGGGAGCCTGTGGCGCGTCTTTTAATGCCGTGCGATAAAATCCCTTTCAATGCCACGGCATTATTTTAAAGCATAGCAATTTATGTCGTATTTCTGTAACATTACGGTTGAATTTCCATTAGTCAAAATTAAAATCCCTTGCCATCCCGTCCCGGTCTGCGTAGGCCTTAAAGGTTGTTACTATCACTACATGCAAGGTAATTGTAATCACAAAATATTTATTGAATGAAGTACAGAATTCGATCTGTACTTCATTCATTAGCAATTTACCATGTGAAATGAAACTGTGAAAACATTCAAATCTTTTCTTTGGGTGGTTTCGACTACATGTTAATACGATAAACTTGTTTGTTTTAAATACTTCTTTGCTTAATATAATAACACTCGGTTGAATATGGAATCTAATAATATAACACACGAGAACCCCAGCGATAACTTAGATTTAGTGCATGAGACTTCTGATAACCCCGGCGAAATTTCTGGACCAGGCTCTTCACGTCAACAGTGAATACTAAAAACCTATGATGTTTTATTCGATACATCTACTATACAAAGATTGAGGTGAGAAAACTTTTCAGCGATGGCTTTGATCACGACAGGTATACTTAATAACCTATTCAATGTTGTAGATAGTAAACTACTTGCATGATTCACTCCCCGACTGCTTAATACTTATACCATTATTATCTTTACTTGTAGCATAATGTCTCAAGGAATAGTCTCGACATAATATACCAATTGAACAACCAGAAAGCAACATAGCATAATTATTATTAACCATACTAATGTATAGTGTGTGTGTCGCATGAGTAAAAAGCTCAATACTCAAAATTAAAAGCTAAATTTAGGAAGAACGGCGTGTCGTCACACTTTGCCCAATTTTAGCTTTATTGCCCAAAAAATTAATACCAGAGTCATATTTACATATTTATGCGAAATAGCACCACAAACTGACATATTTTATAAATTGAAAGAATATTTTGAAAGTCAGTGGTTACAAAAAAAAATATGGTGCCAAACAGTTTGGAAAATGGGAATACATAGCCAAATTATACGAGGAGGACCTAACATATAAAGGCATACAATTACGGCACGTACGAGGCATACTCACCTAAACCCGAGTCAATTTAAAAAAATGAAGGGGACATATTATTATGCAACCCAGGTTTTCAGTAAAACTCAAGTCAAGTCAAGCTAAAGTCACTAACATCTGTACGATATTTCAATTATATCGTTATTCACTTTATCAATTAACTTATAAATTTTACAACATACTACAAGATCAATATTCATTGCATTCGTATGCTATCAATTTGCCATACCTAGTAGAGTTTTCCCTATATTATGAATGGGTAGAAGCGTGGAAACGACAGCTTTGCAACTACGTTGCAACAGCGAGGAAAATTTAATTTTTAACTAAATCTAAATTTGTTTCAGAATATACAAACTTTACCCAGCCAGATACTTCGGCGAGGTGGTAAGCAGTCCAACTTATAAAACCACATTTTTGGAAATTCCTTAGTCTGGGAAAAACACAAAGTAAAGAGGAGGTCTGCTTTGGGCGACAACAACGTCCATGTAGCAGCCTCAGCGGAGTGCTACACGGCAAACAACGTGTTGCTGTCAATAACATGTGCGTGTTTCTTGTTGGTGATCCTGGCAGGGTCGCCATGTGGTGTGACCCGACTTGGTCACTTCCAAGGTTGGAAGGAGAGTAGATGATGGAAATAACAACACGTGCAAATATATTCCAAACAAAGCCTCTAAATACGGTATCAACGTTTTCAAAGTGTGCACTGACAAAAGATATACTTGGAACCTTATGATTTACTGGGGAAAACCCAGACTTTGCCTAGGCATCGGCTAGATTTTCTCAAGTAATGAAACTCTGTTCGCGTTGGCAATCTCAGACGTTGTTTTGGCTTCGTACTGTGCGCACTTATGATAATTTGTTGGTGAAATTAACGACTTTGATTTTGTTTTGTGGACTTTTGATTACCTGGTGATAAAATACGTGATTAACTTTGGACCCACAACTACAGAAAGTACCTGTTACTAGCAGAACTGCTACAAATAAGGCCTTGCAAGATAATAACCATCCTGAAAAGTCACATAATAACAGTTTCACGGATGCAACTTCTATTATTACGACTTCATCAGAAATATCAACAGAAAAAAAATATCTAGATCAGCTCTTATCGAAGGCAATATTTGTCTCCGGTTCACCTTTATCCATAGTTGAACATCCGCTGATTTTTTGATGATTTGCTGCCTCATTATAAGTAACCATCCACACTTGGAAACTATTTATAATGAAATGGTCAACAAAATCACGGATGAACTGAAGTCTATAAATGATTTGCATATGCAGTGTGATGGCTGGAGCAATCAGCGCAATTAAGACATCATCAACTTCGTTATTTCAAAACCCGAGCCTGTTTTTGTTAAAAGCCTTAATACTCTTACAAATCGACATACAAGCGAATATATTTCTTAAGAGATAATCAAAGTTATAAACGTGTACAGAGCCCACAAATTTGTATCTCCAGATAACGCAAATAATTTTCAAAGAGCATTTCAGATACTTAGTTAATAATTCCGCTGAGATGTGTAGCACATACATTGAATTTGCTATGCATAGATTGCTTAAAACTAGAACCTTTTAACGCATTTACCTCAGATACAATAAAAGAAATAAAAAGAAACCAAAGCATTAGTGCTTTATTAGCTCAGATTAATAAAGAAAAAGGATCAGGTGAAACATTAAAATTGCCAGGGAAAACCCGCTGGGACCGTTTTTGAACTGCCTTACAAAGTTTAAAAAACTCCAAAGTTGCATTACAGACATAAGCTGTACATGAAGATGCCACTATTGCAAACGAAATAAAATCAAATTTATTGGATGCAGATTTCTGGACCATGGTAGAAAATTGCAAAAAAAAACTACTGTTACATATAACAGATAAAATCTTCAAACTTGAAGGCAATGGAATACTTATAAATGAAGTTTATATGGCCCTCAAATACATCAAGTCCTCATTTAATTATGCATTTCTAGATATATCCATTCTGAACGAACCACATAAAGAAGATATTACAAATGCTATAGGCGAACAAATAATTGTATGAAACCTATACATTATGCTGCCTACTTACTAGATCCAAGATCGCAAGGCATTGAATTAGAAGAGGAACACAAAGTGCATGCCATGGAGTTTATTCACGTAAGAGCCAAGCGCTCAATATAGACGTTGGCGTTGATTTAGCTAATTATAGAGCAAAACTGGGCTTATGGAGCCGACCATTTATATGGAAACATGTCGCCGAAATGGACCCATTTGTTTGGTGGAGACGACTCTGCTGATCCAAATTGCTGAGTAGGGTTGCAGAACATATTTTAACTGCTCCTTGTACTTCACCAGCTACAACATTTAGCACGCATGCACATACACAGTCAAAAACGTAATAGGTTAACTACAGACAGAGCAGCAAAAATAGCCTATTACATAAGCATAGAGATGATGACAATGTCGATGATGACGATCCTTTATCTACACCCAGGCAACTGTTAAGTCCTTTGGATAGCCCAATAAATGAAGATCGACCTTCGACATCTAGTGGAAATACACTAGTGATAGAATTTTTCAATTTTATCATGTAATTAGTGATTTTGAATTATAAAAAAATACTTTTTGTAATAAATATGTTAATAAATATCTCCCATTGTTTTATTCATTTCTGGAAAAAGATTCTAGTTTCAATAGCCGTTATCTCTGCAATTAAGTAACTTTCTATCACAATGCGCAGAAATGTCCTATGAAAAAACAGGAAGAAGTATTTTTGTTGTTAAAATAAATTCCTGAATCAGCTACACACACAAAAACCCTCCCATCGGGGTTTTCCCACATAAAAACCCGTTTTTTTTCCAAAATGGGTTAAAACCTGGGTTTTTTCCCATCGGGTTTTTTTCACTGCCCATCTCTAGCCACTACTAGCTTTGCACATAGCCAATACCAGTAGGTATATTCACTCTGCGGTATGAAGTTATGTGTAATACTTTCGCACTAACATTGAGTCGCATGGGAAACATTCGAAATTTAGTTTTTTTAATTCTTTAGATCTTAATTAATATAATTTTAAATTACAAAATTCGTCTATTTGTGTCCAAAGAGTTTGAGGTTTAGTTCAATTACGTTATAAAAATAACATACATACTCCGTGCTCTGTACTTTTATGAATTGTATAATAATAAATAGGTACTTTATTTATCGACGATTACTAGTTGCATAACAAATAATATTTAACGGAGGTTTAAAACCACATATTAATATCAAGCCTGTATAGAAAACATATTAAAAATCACTGTCAACTTTTATTAAAGCTATGACTCGTATTATTATTTTGTAGAAAACTAGGCGTTTTACCTTCCTTAACTACCCTTAAAGCTTGTAATACTCTCGCGGTATCCAGTTCCTTCTCCGATGCTTTCTCATTGTCCAAGCATAACTCAGTCATTCTAGCATTAAACTGCTCTATGACCTTCACTCTATAATCTATAGACGATGCTACAGGGTTGGCTGTCAACCATAGATAATCTAAACAAGGTAATCTACAAATATGTTGGACCTCCTCGACGTCGGAAATGACATTACAGCTTAAATCTAGACTCTCTAAAGAGTACAATCTTGAAAAACCTTGTAAGCTCTCCACTTTATTCTGTGAGAGATCAATTTTAACTATATTACCTATTTTAGAATGCCAGTTGTCGCAAATGGCGAATCTGTTCATAGATAAGTTGAGATACCTTAGATCGTGTAGACATGAGATGTCACATAGTTCTGTTAACTTGTTCGATGTTAAGCTCAGGTGTTGCAGGCGGGGCACGAGGCGTATAGCCCAGTCTATGGTTTCAATGTTGTTACTACCGAAGGCAATCGTTGATAGCTTCTTCCATTTCTGTTGACAAAAATATGTATTAAATTAAAATGGTTATGTAAGGTTAATGAATTTGAATTATCACGTATGCTTTTGTTGATATGATGTTATTTAGGCTATATAGGACTCCGTGTGGTGACGGATTAAGAATACAATACGTCACCACCCCATCTCATTCCATGGGTATCGTAAAAACGGACTAAAGGACTATTTGTGAATGTTATCTTTACGAAATAAAAAGAAGGAAAACTTGAAATTAAACCCTATGCCAATCAGTCTGGCCAGCGTGGTATTAGTAGGCCAAGTATCCCTCCGTCATGGGAGGAGGCCCGTCCCTGCAGTGGAACATAAATGGGCTGTTATGGTAATGTTATTTACGCAGTTGTATTAAAGGGCCGTGTATTCTTCCTGGTTAATAAGCGAGGTACAAAGTGGAATTTATGGTAAAAACTGTATTTTCTTATAATAATTTAGTACACTTTTAAGTAATTTATTTAGTAGATGTAGCAGTAAATACATTATCAAATTATGTTCTTTTTTTTAACTTTTTGCCTTTGCTCTCCTAGCCTTAGTGAAACTTTATAACTGAAGTTGTCTCATGGTGCCATTTCTTCATACACTACTAAAATCGGTCGTTGTTTCTTGAACAGCGATACTTTCAAAATTCAATGGCAGAGAGAGATTACTTACCTAATACCATATTTTAAATAACGATAAAACCTACACTTATTTTTACGTATGCTTTTCTACCTCCGTGAGCGACATTGTATTAAACCAAGATTATATATTCTACCCATTAATATTTAATATAACGTTTCTGTTCTAATTAACAGTATTTAGAGCATATTCAGATAACGCTAAAATTCATGTTACGAGTATAAATTAGATATGCACAGTACCACGTGTCGACGGGTCGGACGATAAATAAATATAGGTTACGTTCAATTGTGTTTTAAGTTGTATTTGAACTAAATGGAATTTAACTTATGAGCTCAAGGGTAAATTGTTTTTGAGGTATTATCTAAGTGTGGTGGATAGAGTAAGATTACATTGCCACTCCATCTTATCTCATGGATGTCATAAAAGCCATCTGACTGAAGACTGACTCGGGTGGCGCGACAGTAACGCAAGCGGCTGGCGTGCACGAAGTTGCGGGTTAGATTTCCACGCAAAACAGTTCTTTGTGTGATCCACAAAATATTTTCCTGAGTCTGGATATTCTATGTATCCGTTAAATTAATGTTTGTAAAAGTCCTCGCGAAACAAAGCAAGAGCCGTAGAGCGGGAGTTGTCTTTACAAAAATCTTCACAAAAAACTGAAAAAAAGATACAGTAATTTTGCAAAGCTCAATTTCCATTGGTCACTGTAAAATGCTCTCCGACGACGGGCTACGTTTAGTGGAAATCGTACATTTGGACCGACGACCTTATAAAGGCAGGGGAACGTCCATGAATAAGGGGTCCCCTTTACAGCAAAAGGTCGCGTGCCCAGGAATGTTAGCTATACATTTGAATAACATTAAATGCACTTTATCGCGTGAATTTATTTACTCATATGCATTTATTCAATAGATACTACTATCTATCTAAGCTATGTCAAATATGATGATGACATCATAATAGTCCTTGTGACTCATATAAATAGATATGAAAATTGCTATTGCATAGAAAGCGTGTCATGGACACAATATACTAAGTAAGTACATATTTTTCATAACAGCCTACAATAATCCCAGTGACGGAGGAAAATTTTAACTACTTTTACATACTGGGTCATCAATGATAATTAAATGGTATGGTAAATTATGTTAAGTTTTTTTTCTTTTGTTTAGTACATAATGTCTTCGAACTTTCTCTTAGTCGGCTTTTAAAACATTCATGCGACAAGATTATCGACAGCATGTGTTCCTACTTCATTACAACACGTGTAGCGAAATTAAACAAATATTTAATAGTACACACAAAATAATGTTATAATCATCCTATTACATAAAAGATAAGCCAAAATGAACTTTATAATAATACAAATAAGAACTTACAACAGTATCAGCTATGCTAGATGGGTCCTTATGCAGGATGTCGACTAATAAAAATTCGTTGAGTGACACAACGCTAGCCGTCAGTACTGATAGACTTACGAGCGTGTCGCGGAGTCCCCCTGGAATTGTGACGTCATAATAAACACAGGGAACAGTGATAAGGATAAAAGTGAACTGTCAAAACACCTTGAAGGTCCTTCAGTTGGCCAATGATAAATAAACCTTACAGCAAAGACATCAAGGTCCATTTTCGATAAATAGACATTTTGATACTTTAGACCTTTCGAACCCAAAGTAATTTGAAAAAGGAACTAGGTATTTACTGGAAAGAAGTACCTACAATAATAATATGTGGCATCTAGACATATTCTTAGCAAACACATTTAAGGTAAAATCAAACAAGTGCAGTAACATAATTAAATTATAGCATGCTTACTTTCTTTACACGGATTAAACGAAGAAGCTCTTTATAGCAGTCTCAAATATGAATGTAAATACATATAACTATACTATGTGGTTCAGAGTTATTACAGAGTTTTCCGTAACTTCTTATCTTCTCAAGAGGTGGGTTTTAACCACCGACCATATCTTTATGAGTTAGGGCCAACATAGGTGACTGACTAAGAAAACAAGGTGTTGCCAACCTCTTTCAATGTCTACATAAACAGTCAATATCTGTAAAATACATGGGGAAACTAGACACTAAAGCTAGCTTCTGCAATGTAGGATATTTACTGAACTTCTAAACTGTAAATACTATTTTATGGGAAAATACAAATATTGCTGTAAAAAGTTTAATGCTGCTCTCTCTCTCTTACCAATGACCAGTCCTCTGTAGACAAAGGCCTCCACAAGTTAATGGCTTTACAACTACATCATATCAGCTTATTGACGTCTACTGCTAGACATTGGCCTCCTCCAATATGTCCATTATGCCTCCTCTAAGGCTGTGGGTACGAAACTTGCAACGAGCGGAGCGAGGGCAGGGCGCCGTACTGTCCGTCGTCGCCCGTTTCGTACACAGCGCTTAATGTTATAATGCATTTTGTTTACATCGCCGTTGCGTCGCCCCGCTGTCGCTCCGCTCGTCGCAAATTTCGTACCTGCAGCCTAAATATTGGTTTCCCAATAACAATAACTAATAAAAATAAAATTACAACTACTTACATTAAAAGAAATTTAAAATACACTTACCAACACCTTGTATACAAGCCATAGGAACACCAAGAATCTTCAAATCCATCAAAGATTTAAAAGGAACAAAATCAAAGTGTAAATTGTTCGGTACAATGTTACTTGTCCCTAAATTTTCATAATTTCCTTCAATATTTATAGAACTTAGTTGTGAACAGAAATCCAAGACGTGACTAAAGTCATACATCTGATCAGACTTCTCGGTGAGTGGACAAGCTATTTTTAACCGTTCACTTATTGCATGTAGCTGAAATTAAGAAGTATTTATAATTCACTATTCAGGTAGATGTGAAGATATGAGACCTAATAGAAGGCACTACAAGGCTTCTTGTAGTACTGCATTAAATGAGTAGTGTTTTTAATGTAACAGATGTTTTGATGAAATAGATATAAATTGTTTAACTTGATTTAAAAAAAATAATTGCATCACACAGGATTAATATTGTAACATTTATACTTTGTTTTACTCTCTCACTAAATTTCGAAATGCTTATTTTAATGTTGTTCACAAGGTTGCAGGAATTTAACCTGTAATATTGCAGTCACATTTTACACTCTCTTGCCAAACAGGTACTTGACTTTATGAGTGCAACTATATTTTGATCATTTCACTGTGAAATAATTATATAATATAATAGTCCTCGCACATTCATACAACCTTGTTTTTATCTTCAACCTGTTTTATTAATAATTCATAAAGTACCAGAATTTGCAAGCAATTTTAATCAAACAAGACAAGGACTATATTTAACTAATTATTAAATATAGCAGACTGTTAGTACTTACTTCCATGGGAGTAAATTTATGCGATTTTTCATTTTGTAACAGTTTATCACCTTCCAAAAAGAAGTACTTAGCTAGGTCTTGCAGCAAAAAGAAAATGTCATATAAATGGAAGTCCAGGAAGTGAGCAAGCTCGGACGGCATCGTAAGCCTTAAATAGTTAAAAATACTTTTTAAATATTCGCATAAAGCCTCTCTCCTTTGTTCGACAAACTTTGGTGTTTTATTTCGAATAACTTTCTTTGGAGGCAGCAATTCCTTGGCAACTCCATGGTCCGATACAAGTTTCTCATGAAGTTCCACAAAATCACTGTACCGATGTAACACGTTCCAACACACTGACCCTACTTTAACTGTTATTTTGTAATAAGTTACATTATCTTTTGTAGAAGCTTCATCAACACTCACTGAACTATCGTCTCGGTGATTCAGGAAGGACGACATTTCGTAAATAAACTAGTGTTTATACTACTGTGAATGATAGTGACCTTCTTATCTGAATAATTCAATTAAATAAAATGATTACACACATTACTAGAGCGATGATTACGTACAATAGCAAAATTTCCGGGGTACGATTACGATGTTTGACGGACGACAGACTACAGATTAACGTCAATGTCACTGTCAATGTCATATTGACACAAAGTAACTTTACGAATGGGGTTCCAATTTCCAATTTCAGTTGTGAAAAATGTGGAAGTTACGATGCGAAGGAATTAAATTATTGAATTATTATGTTGGGAAAAAAGTCCTTTCTTGATGCTTACCTTACAGAGCCTAAAGATTTCCGAAGACACCAAGACAGGTGAAAATCTAGGTCAGGAGGGCTAAGTGGATGTGCACTATTACTTTCCAGTCAAACTCTTTTAATTTTTGCTGAGTGGCTAAAGATGTGTGTGATCTAGTGTTATCTTAATGAATGACCACACCCTTTCTTTTGATCATCTCCTGTCGTTTTCTTTCGACTGCTTCCTTTAATTTCATCAGTTAGTTGGCAGCAGAGATCAGAATCGATAGTTTTCCAGGCAGTATTCATACTTTAATCTTAGTGACAAGCACTACATTATGTCCATGTCCATAAACATCTCAAAGTTTTTACTGTTGAGTTGCATTTTTGCCGTTTTTGATTACTTATTTTTGCAGAAACAAAAACAAATGAAAATAGCGGAAAACAACTTAATTGCACTTTTCCTTTTTTTTTAATGTTACCAAAACCAGCCAGATACAAATAGTATTGTATTGTCAAAGAAATTTTATAACAAGTTAAAATTAATTTATCTCCGATAAGCGAAAAGACTTTTTCCCCGACCTAATACTATGTCACATTTCCATCCAAAATACCTAACATGTTCCATATGAAATTTAATGTTGGAATTGACACAAAGTTGTATATTATTGGAAAGGAGATCTATATAAATAGGTACCTGTCTATATTGTCAGATCAGACCACACAGAAGGGGTGTGTTGTACTTTAATATTATTATAAGTGTATTGTTAAATGTAGATTTTGTATTTTAAATAAATAATTAGTATGTTGTTGTTAGCTAGGTTCCCAGTTTACCTTTCAACTGCAAAGGTATGAACAACTGAGCTACATGAAGTAGAGATTCTGCATCTGCAAGTAGAGAAGTTTCAAAGCATTTGACTCATAAGCATTATTTTTCAAATTTTTTTATTAAGTCAATTAACTTTAAAAAGGTAGATATTTGCTTACGGAGTGTAATGACTCGATTTATTAATTTAAAACCAAGTTATTGAGATATTCATTTAAATATTATTTTTGAGTTACCGATTAAAAGACCAGTTTACAGATTCTTAATTCTCAAGCATGTTTTGACTATTTTGACATTGTTATTATTTGTAGTTTGTGATTGACTGTCAATTTCTGTCATCATTCGTGATTCGTGCAGTGTTGGTAGAGCGAGCTATTAAAATATAAAATTTTAAAGAAACATTTACAATGATTTGATGTATTTTTAGTATCCCTGTAATTGGTTTTACACATCTCTAATGTGATGTTCGCATAATTTTGAAACAACGTACTAATAAAGATGTTGAGTCGTTTTTCGGACGTGCTGCAAACTGCGGCCGACGTAGTAAGATTATTATTATCTATTTAATAATAACGTAAAGGTAATCAATTGAATAGCTTACATTAACATTTAAACTATTGTTTCAGCTGGCTCCTCCAGCCACAAGGTTAGAAGATTTTGAATACCATTGGAAAATGATATTAAATTTTTACCAGACTTACGATGATAGTAATAAAATGCACATCGAGGAGACAAGAATACCGCATCACTTGCATCAAATGTTACAAGTATGTAGCTTTACTTATCTTTGCACTGAATACGCCGGCGGCACGTGACCTTGTGTTTATATAGCTAAAGAACCAACTGCATTAATCTATAATTTCCTTTTTATCTATGATTTTCTAATCAGTCTATGTTTTTAGTTTGATTTCCTTGCAGGTTTAAAAAAGATTTATGCTTTTATATAAATAAGTATC
This sequence comes from Schrankia costaestrigalis, assembly GCA_905475405.1. Lineage (NCBI taxonomy): Eukaryota > Metazoa > Arthropoda > Insecta > Lepidoptera > Erebidae > Schrankia > Schrankia costaestrigalis. The sequence goes on along the minus strand of FR997845.1, from coordinate 4,279,250 downwards.
TATCTGTATTGTGCATAGATTAACAATAATGATAACTTATCCCTGCTAGGCAGTCTACTTTGTAAAGCTTTATAAATTATTTCTCAACAACTTCAACTGTGCGTTCAACCTTGCCAGGTAGCTAAAAGTCATCTAGATGTAAGGATGTGTTTAAGGTCTCCCAAAGTAATATATATATTGCAGAACATTACTTTGTTTATTTATTCAAATATAGTAACACTTCTTTATACATGCTTACAGTTGATTGAGTTCATTGATTGCAGATAATTATTTATAATTGCACCTAAGAAGCTGAGCACACATGCATCATTGATTAATTATTGGCTAATTATTATACATGATCTATAAGGCCTCAATGCTACCTAATGTACATACTAATTGTTTTTAAATACCATCTTTTTGTGGTAGTCACATATCATCAGCCTAAAAATCAGATAAAATCAACAAAAACTTTTTGTAACATTAATAATCAGTTTTTTCTTGCCTGTATAAAATTAACTCAAATGGAGTTACACACTCTGATTTTCAGTCCGGCGATATAGATAATCAGTATTAGAAGCTTTTTAAAAACATATCAACAAAGACGGCAACTTTGAATACTCTATTACAGAGACAGACCTCATTCATATAAAGAAAGATACTTATTATTTTTGTTCTGGGAGATACCACCTATTATGTAAAAGCTTTGATTTACACATAGATTGATCTATCCATGTTGTGTCATAAGAGTCGCTGAGCAAATCAGGAGTCTCCAGCAATTTAACTTTTTTCAAAGAAATTAGGGTTTTTAATTATTTTAGATGACATGCTTCTTGAATTTTTCTTTGAAAAGGAATAATTCTCTTTCCTATTTCCCCTAAGAGAGAGAAGGAAAACTCGAAATAAACCCTTTACCAACCCGTCTGGCCAGCATGGTAAAGTAGGTCAATTAACCCTCTAAAATGATGGAGGAGGCCTATGTCCAGCAGTGGACGTTTCCCCTAAATATCAACCTTGATAGATTCTCTTTCGATCCGAAACAAAGTTAGGTTATACACTACTTGTATCAGACCAATAATGACGTATGCGTGCGTAGTTTTTGCCCACCTTACGCCACACAGGATCCATAGGTTACAAACAGTTCAGAATAGGTTCATGCGCAAAGCGACGGGAGCACCGTGGTTCATGCGTAACGAGGATCTTCACATAGACCTCGAGTTGCCTACTATCCAGCAACACATGAAACTCTGTTCCCGCCGCTACTTTGATTCGGCTGCCACTCACCCCAACCAACTAGTGGTCGGGGCGTCCGGGTACATCCCCTCCAAGATTAGCAAAATTCGTAGACCTAGGCATGCTCTCGAAGAGCCGGACGATAGGATTACGATCGCTCAACGTAGAGCTCACACGGCTCGCGAAGCCACAACAAAACGTCCGCGGTTCCGTCCTCGCCGTCGAGGCCGGAATACGCGCCGCGTTCGCTCCTAGAGGGCGTGCCTTCCGCACGTCCTGTTAGTCAGTGACGGTCCAGGCCGAGGTTCGTACCCCAAAGGGGGTGCCCCTGTGGCACGTCACTTAAATGTCTTTGGTTGAGGGCCATCCGCCCCACCACAGCCCGCGTAAAGTAGTAATGGTCGTCTGAGACCGACTACTCGTCCTCACAAAAAAATAAAAAAAATAGATTCTCTTGCTTTCCTTGTCTCCGATGGGGTACAACAAAATAGTTCCCCTATTCATATAGTTAGCTGGATAGTTTGTCAATTAACTGAAACGCTGATTTTGTAGTAAGATATTATCTTATCAAATTGTATTAATTTATCACATGATTAGAAATAGTTATTTGTCTTTTATGTAACTGATAACTGCTTGAAGTTTAATTTGTTTTTTTCTGTGTATTGCCGCATCTCATAATAGGTTTGCACTTTATCCATCTTATTAATACTGAATAGTCTTTTTATGCCTAACTAAAGTTTTAAACTTTAGACACCATGTCTCCTGATGGAAGACCCAAGTTAGTTAGTTGGAAAATGTGGATTTTGACACTTTTCTTCTCTGGTAAAGTTGACTTGATTGACCTAAAACCAAAAGAACTTCTTATAATTACTTTTTAGAGAAGAAGAGGGCTGTTGGTTGAAAGTTTTTCGGAATTCGGAAACTCGATTGCTACGACAACTATTCAACAGTCCTCATTTTATTAATTAGCCTCTCGCTCTGGACATAGGCCTCTTTCATCACGCGAACACGATCCTCCGCCTTTCGCATTCAGTCCGATCCAGAGACCTTTTTACATCGTTAGTCCAACTAGCTATAGGGTGCGTCCTATACGACGTTTGTCGAGTCATAGTCAAAGTTTAAATTCTCAATAGATATGGTGATTTGTTTACTTTCATAGTAACATGCACATAGTTTTCATTGATAAATAAGTTGGTAGGTACATTGCTGAAAAATCCTTATAATGATGACAGTATTACATTGCTATACAACATTTGTTTGGCTTTGTATGTATGTGCCATTGTTTATTGTTTCTACTTATATGATTGTTGATACAAACACCTTATTATTGGGTAGCAAAATATATGTCGAGATGTTGTACTGCTTTTTTTTCGGCTTATGAGACTGCTATTGGACTAATTTCCTGCATTTTTAAATTTATCTCTACCTTTTGGACCTCTCATGGTCAAGGTTCAACACGTCCTCTTAAAAACTCGCTGTACCTAAATATATTTTTTGTATGGCCTCTTTTGTTTTTACGCAAATTTCATTATTCAACCCAATTGTTAATTAGTTCCCTAATATAAATTGTATATGTTCTTTTATTATGATAGTCGTAACCGTCCACCTAACCTAAACACAGTAACATTAGCACAATGCTTGGAGGTGGATCAAGCGGCCACAGCGAAGCTACAGACCCAAGTGATCTCTTGCTTAAGATACCTATCACCTCATCATAATGTCCCACTGCAGGGATGGGCCTCTTCCCGTAACGAAGGGATACTTCGCCTGCTAATACCACGCTGCCTAGACGGATTGGTATAGGATTTTAATTTCAATTTTTTTTTTTTTATTATTTCGTAAAGATAATATTCACGGATAGTCCCTTAGACGGTTTTTACGACACCCATGGGATAAGATGGGGTGGTGACATATTGTATTCTTACTCCGTCACCACAACTACCACCTGACAAATTACTATCACCTGATAAATACTAAAGGAATTTCTTCAAATGATATAGCTTCATTTCTACTAAAGAAATTTTAGGTAGAATGTGGGTCAGTCAATTACTAATTATAATTCTATTGTATCCATATTTCTCATTGCGCCAGTTGGTCAAACTGTGCACTTTCATAGTTACCACGGGGCAACTTTCACCTGTGAGATATATTCAAATTAATTGTCCATTTGTATTTCACGGCGGCATTTGCGCTTTACATGCCAATGATCTTCAACGTGTGTCATAATAGCTATTATTTTTTTTATTATCATGTTTTAAAACTTTTTTCCCTATTATAGCATTGTAAATCATGCCGTGATGTTGTTTGGTTATTCTCCTGCACGGCCTGTATATTATGCACTAGCTAGATGATCTTATAAAGATGGCGGAACGTTTATAAATAAGGGAGTTGCCGTAAGCCGTAACTAACTAAACATTTGGTCTTTCCAGCTAATAGTAGAAGAAGAGAAGGAACAACGGGGCGGTACGGTCGGCCCTTGCCTGGAAGCCATAGTACAACGTTCTATATGTCTGCTTGACGCGCTGACGGCACTAGCTGCCGCGGATAGACCGCCGGGAGCGAGGGCACTAGCACTTACTACAGGCACGGCACTGCTGAGGCGGACTAGACAACCTTGCGTTAATAGTGCTCATGTTTATAGACCTATGCAGGTGAGATTGTATTTATGTTTCTAGGTTGTACATGGTCTTCGTTTGCGTTTGTAAAGACACAAATCTTATGGCTGATACTAATACACCTCCTACGAGCTATGGAGTACCTATAAGCTATTTTATAATACTCAATAATCAGCAAAACCGTATGTCACCTTGCGCGCATTATACTAATTTCTTTAAGAAGGGTGAATTCGAGAGGTACAAAATTTTCAGATAAAAAAAGCCCGCTTAGCAAAACAATTTTTTTAACAAAATAACCCGAATTGTAAATGTAAAATATATCAATCTACCCTCTATTTCCAGCGCATGTTAATACAATGCAACGAATCCCCCGCGTCACCAACAGAAAAAGAAGAAGTGGAGCTCTTACTAACGCTCTGCGGCCTAGTTCGTAAGGAACCAGGCTTAGCAAACATATTCACGACACCATTCGTCGAAGACAAATCAACATTACTAAGCATACCGGAAGATATACAGAAATTAATACCTATTAGAAGTAAAGTTCAAATACCTAAGAAAAATCCTCTTTTTGAGGTGGAATTACCTCCTAATCCTTTGAGGAATGTATCGATTATAAGGACCGGAAGAGAAGAATACACTACGGCGAGTAGTTCGGGGGAAGACAACGCGTCTTGTAAGAGTCAGAAAACTGTTTACGATGATAATGACAAGTTTCTACTTATTGATTTGTTGCTGTCTTATTTGAATAGTGCTGTAAGTATGTTTTTTACCTTTTGCTATTCGTCAAGTCAGCGTGGTGTTACTAACCTAAGATTTTTTATAGAGTCATGGTAGTATGACCATATCAATCCTGATAGAAAGGCCGAATACAATCCAGAAATGAATGGAAACTTGCCTCCTCTGCCCCGTCCTTGCCACTCTGACCAAATGCGTATTTACATTGCGTTTGAAGGATCCAATATCATATGATGGAGGAATAACATGAGCGGGCAGTTTATTTTCGTTACTTTTAACATTGGGACTGTAATGGTATTTTAGTGCACTTCTGCACTAGTGATTACGCCATATGCTTGTGTCGCGGGAAATAGACAGATTCAACAATGATTTGCAGATTAAACACATACCTTTCCTGCGTGAAATTCCAACCCGCAAACTCAACTCATTGAAGCAGTCAACCAAAATCATCATCATCATCATCGTACAGCCCATTAATGTCCCACTGCAGGGACGGGCCTCCTCCCATGACGGAGGGATACTTGGCCTAATAATACCACGCTGGCCAGATGGTTTGGTATAGGGTTTAATTTCAAGTTTTCCTTCTTTTTATTTCGTAAAGATAATAGTCACGTATTGTCCCTTAGTTGGTTTTTACGACACCCATGAAATGAGATGGGGTGGTGACACACTGTATTCTTACTCCGTCACCACACAGAGAATCAACTAAAATAAATGGTATTAATTATGTTTTTAGGACAATCAAGTGGTACTCCGCGCGTGTGAAGGTATAATGATAGTGTCGTCTCTACCAGAAGACGACATAGCTAATCTAGTGACGAGCTGCAGCCCCGCTTGCGAGACGTTAGTCGATAAACTATCTGCCAAGTATAAATGTATACCGGCTAATGTGGACCCTAGTGATGTGGACCATCTTAATATTACTTGGGCGTAAGTATAAGTGCCTTACCATGTTTCTTTTCTAAACGAACATTAAAAAAAAAAGTAAAGGACTAATGAATTTATCTGTACTGTAAACCTCCATTTTTTTAATTAACCCTTCACATAACAAAAGCTTAACATCAAAACTATGCACATTTAATCGATTAATTGTTTGTTATCTGAATCGATAAATCTCCGAATCGATTTCAGTTAACCAACCTTAAACTACAACTGTCAAAATTCACCTATTAGAATGGTCAGACTATAGTTAAATATGGGTTATGTATAGAGTATATACTATAGAAAACACGTTATCATCTGAGTACCTACTCCAAAAAGAGAGAGAAGATAATAATCCTACTAATATTATAAATGCGAAAGTTTGTGAGGATGGATGGATGTTTGTTACTCTTTCACGCAAAAACTTCTGAATAGATTTTAATGAAATTTGGAATATTGGTAGTTTAGGATGTAGAATAACATATAACTACCTATACAGCGCGGGTGAAGCCGCGGGCATCAGCTATTGGAGTATATATTATATTATTAATAGTAAAAGAAACCTATTCTGTCAGTGTGATTTTGATCCTCTTTTCAGTGCTCATCAATACTTATTGTTTCAGGTATGTGGCTCAAGATTTCGGTGATAAATCATATAATAAGTTCCACGGGTACAGAGAACTGACAAGTTTCTTCTCATGGCTAGATTATTGCGATACTTTGATGAAGGTTAGCACGTAAGATAAGCTAATATTTTTACTTATTTAATTAATTAATTTAAAAAATAAAGATTGAATCGATCAGGATAGTTTGAAGCCTTTGCCCTACACAGAGTGGTATATTTAAAAATAAAACCAGTCAAGTGCGAGTCTGACTCGCGCACCGAGGGTTCCGTACAAACTTAATTATTTTCCCGCCAACATGCGATGACGTCACGATCAGCTATCAAAAATCTATGACGTCACGGGTCACGTGACCAAAATTCTATGACGTCACTGGTCACGTGACTCAGCTTTCCCGCCAAAATTCTATGAAATCAAAATATAATATGATTGAAGTAAAAATTTAAGGTTTTTGGAATTTTCCCATTACATGTACTATAAGACCTTGCTTCATGCCAAATTTCAAGTTTGTAGGTAGACTGGAAGTACCCTGTAGGTTTTTGCCCTTACCCCTCTAAATTTGCGACAAAAACGGCTATATCTCTTGATTGCTGCGTTGGATTGCAGTTTGATTTTTTTACAACAAGCCTTAGTATTTGGTGAAAATTTCAGCTTGATACCTCCACGCGTTCCTGAGATAAATGGTCTTGACAGACAGACAGACGGACGGACGGACAGACGGACAACGAAGTGATCCTATAAGAGTTCCGTTTTTTCAAAACTGGCTATAAACTGGTATAAAATTAGCTGGTTTAAGAGGATTATGTTGAAGGACCAAGAATACTTGCGCTTTTTATACACTATTGTAACTATGTTACATAAAATAAAATAATTAATAAAGATGCGCTATTTTAAGTGAGAGCGCGCTAAGCATTTGTGAGGGTGTGTGTGAGCGTGTGTGTGTGTGTGTGTGTATTCTTGTTTGTCTTTTTTGTTTATCGAAAAGTGTAATGCTTAGTTTTGATATGTTTTACCAGGAATGCCACAGCACGATAGCCTGCCACCTCTCCAGAACGTTCCGGCAACACTTCCTGGAGAGCACTGCGGAGGCTGGGGTGACAGATCTGCATCATGCGCTCCTCGTCACAGCCATACTCGCCAAGTGTCTCAAAGTTATCGACTCGCCTGATCTTATTAATGGTTAATATCTTTTATTATGTTTCCATCTGCTTCCGAGAATGTTGTGGAAAGGAATTAATAATACAATAATATTCCTCAAACCAGAAAACGAGGGTGGGTAGGTAGACCCCTCAGACGGTGGACTGACGACCTAGTTAGGACGGCGGGAAACCGATGGATTAGGGAGGCGCAGGACTGCACAAGGTGACAATACTTGGAGGAGGCCTATTTCCAGCAGTGGACGTCAATTGGCTCATATGATGATGATGAATATACCTCAAACATTCACACAACGCCATCTAGTCCCAAACTAAACAGAGATTATATTATGAATACTAGACAATAGACAAACACGATTGTCCCACAATTTAACTATCGAAAGCGCGAGTACAATCCAGCAATAAAAGCCACGGTTAACTTTGTCGTCACTATGCTGGTCTGACTATAAACTTTTTCTGCCAGACCTGACAACAACAGATCTGTTTTATGTACGTGATCTGAAGAAAACATTTTTCGTAAGATACTTTTGATTGAATGGACAAGCGTTATAGTAGTTTTGGACTAACAAATTCGCGTATGTTGCGAACAGTGCTGGTTAAGCGCAAACTCTTAACCAGCTCTATAAGTCTCGCACTATCTTCTAACCAGCGCTGGTAGTACCTGTAATGGGTGCAATATAAAATGTATAGAAAAATTAGTCGTAGGTTATTTAAAGGTATTCCTTTGTTTTAGAATTCTCCAACTGGCTGGTAGGAGACGGAGAAGTGTCAGAATGGCCACTCTTACACACGCTCATCAATAACTGCCTCACTGAAAACTACGAGTTAACTTTAGAAACTTTGAGGTTTTTCGAGGTAAGATTTTGTTATTAATAATTTCACTTTTTCTACTAATAATTTTGACTTCCTTGGTGGCAATGCGGCGGCCTAGTCCGAGGTCGTGGGTTCGATTTTCACGCAAGGTAGTTATTTGTGTGTCTCCAATGATATTTTCAGCCTGGGTATCCTTTCTGTTGTTTAATTTCACGCTTGTGCTTGTTAATTTCATGCCTGCCTTTCTTGTTATTATAAAACATAAAAAAATTTAACGTTTCAAAATAAATAAATGTGCTATACAATGTAATTTTTATATTTAAGTACAGAGAATAATGTGTTTGCTGTTCTCCGATTAAGTGGACCTGTTAATCTCATCTAATTTTGTTTACCTTAACTGTGCCCCATTCTGTTGAATTTCTTCCGATACTATTGTTAGGATGGCTATTTTTAGATATTATTTTGTTAAAACGAATGCGTTATTATCATTTACGGCTTGTTGAATTGAGGTGTCTTATATCCACAGACAATAATAGAGAAAGGCACAGAGCACAGCATGCAACGAGTAGTACTAGCTCGTGTGGTGTCACGTGGGTACTGGCAGCACGGCGCCTCTCACTCGCACGCGCTGCAACACGACGAGTGTGAGCGAGACAGACTCAACGATCTGTCGCACTACAGGGAGAGAGAAAGGAACAGGTAAGCGCTATCACTTTAACTCCGTGTGGTGACGGAGTAAGAATACAATATGTCACATCCCCAGCTCATCCCATGGGTGTCGTAAAAACCAACTACGGGACTATCCGTCAATATTATCTTTACGAAATAAATGGAAAACTTGAAATAAAACTCTATAACAATCCGTCTGGCCAGCGTGGTATTAGTAGGCCAAGTATCCCTCCGTCACTTACTTATAAAACTATATTTTACGCGTATAAAGATGATTTCATTTCATTTCAATGTACCAAAATTATTCGACATAATTTTTTTATTGTGCAAACCATACAAATGACATTCTCTAAAGTTCAACTTGTATTTTTCATAGGGAAGCAATGAAACAACTACAACACGAGGACCAAGTGAACGAACAGATAACAGACATCTTATCACACGAAGGTCTAGACCCTCAGCGGCAGGACGAGACCACCGACAATATACACAGGGTTATTAACAGGTCAGTACTATTTTTTGGATGAATGGGGTGAAAAGAAATTGGCGGGATGAATGGAAATACTTTGAAACATAAGGTTGCCTGTTCTATCATTAGAGACAATAGTAAAACAATGTGAATGTATCATATACAATACATGGGACTAGAAAAGGCTTAATGTTCAGGGTGTTACTTTAAAAAAAAACGTGGTTTTTCAAACATATAAAAATATATATATTTTTTTTGTATCAATAAACCACAATAAAGATTTCGTACAACTTTTAAAATGTAAAAAATTAAAAAATAAAATAAAACTGCTTTCATTTACCTTGCGAGTTTTCTATTCACCCCATATTTTTATTTCGGTGTGTTTTATGTATTAATTTAGTGTGTCCTGGTGTGGGTAGTTGTGAATGTGGTAGAATCTGAAATACTTATTCTTAAAACTTTCATTGGTTACATCAACATAAAAAATATTATAATATTTTGTTTAAATTAGGAATTATTAATATAATAATTATATTAATTATTTTTTATCGTATAAATTACACTAATCATGATAACCATGGTGATGTGAGAACAGGAAGAATTTTGTACAATCACCTTTTACCAAAATTTTTACAGTTAGGGATATTTTTATTTTTTATTAGATAATTTGAAATTAATATTATATTTCGTAGGCTTAAGCTACAAAAATTTAGTTATTATTACATATAGCATTGTATAAAAAAATAAAGTTGGCCTTTTGGAAATAATTTTATTTGAGTATTTTTCATGAACTAATCTCATTTTCATCTATGGGAAACTAAAATCCATATACACATGGACAAATCTCAACAACACTGTTTAAAGGGTAACACACTCTAAAAACACCAGTAGCGAGCGATTGTATTTACGTGTGAGCGATAGAGTTACAGTACGTGGCAGCTAACTCGACCGGCTTGAAATTGTTGCAAACTACTGCGCAGGTGTCAGTTTTGTAACTAAATGCGGAGTGGGTGTTTTCTTAGTTCCTGTACAAGCGCGAATTTATATGATAGCGACTTCAACCCGGCCGAGTAGAGCTAACTTCAACCCGGCCGAGTTAGTAAGCACGTGCTGTAATTAATAATGATGAACGTACGAAATTATTTTCTGGTCGCGTCGCTATTTATAACTATATCATGCTTTCATTTATTTTTATTAGAACACATTACTAATCACAAATACGCTAATGGTTAGCGGGTAAACGCTTTATTTTATGCTAAATAATAATTTATTTATAATTTTTGCAATAATAATACTATTTGCTTGATTAAATTGATTAATTTTAACTTAAGCTTAATTAATTTCTAGGCGGCTTGAGCAACTCAAAACGTCAATAGAAGACATAATGGCTAATGAAAACTTAGAACTACAAACTGGAGATAATGATAGTGTCAATTCTAGCGAGTAATGTTATAACAAATAATTTCTAATTATTGGCTAATATTACTATATTAATAGGCGGTAAGGAGTGCAATAGTGACATGTGAAAATTTATTCGCTTTCACAGCCTGGATTTTAGGGTCGTAGTCCACATATCTAAACAACTCGAGCCGTTCAGTATTATTTGTATGAAATTCCTTACTTACATTTTACTTACTTACCCACACTTATCGGAATCGTAATGTAATCGCCGACGAGAATGGCGAGACGTTTCGTGTTTCCGTTTTGATATGTGTGCTACGACCCTTTATCGTGAGACGCACAGTCTGTTATTAACCCGACATCCGAAAAGTGTGAATCCATACTGACACGGGTGGCGAAATCGGACATGATTTTTTTCTCGTCGTCGAGCAAAACTAGGTCTCCGACAATTATGAGTGTAAATATTGTGTACTACTAGAAAATTCGATTAAAATCGGAGCACGACTCACGACAAATCAGAATACGATACACGACAAATAAGAAACACGATGTCTTATCAATTTCAAACGTATCAAAATTACTAAGAAGATTATTGTTGAGATTATATCAGGTTCTAGAGGAGGACGGGCACTTATGTTAAAAAATTCTATGAAGTAAAAGTAAAATGTTTAACTTTTCCACCTGACTAAATGTAATACTATATTTGTGGTGACGGAGAAGAATACATGGTTTTACGACACCATCTCAGCTGATGGGTGTTGTAAAACCTAATTAAATGGAAGTTCACAGATATTTGATAAAAAAAAAAGGATTTTACTTTCAATTTAATTGATTGCATTCCATAAAGGTCTTAAATTATGGTACCCAAGTTATTTGCCTGAGCATATTGTAAAATGGAGTATACTATCAGGTGCAAAAAAAGGCTAAAATAAAACTCGATGTCAATCTGATGCAGAGGCCGATGTTCGACAATATGCACAATTATACTTTGTAAGATTACAGTATAAAGCACGCTTATGCACAATAACCATAATCTTATCACAGCAGCTTTTGAATCCCTTACTGCAAAAACGGGTCTCCTTCTGTGACGAGGAAAAACTAGATTTACTGATACCAGGCTGGCCTTCTGTGAATTTATTTACTGTTTTCGTACGCATATCTGCTAAGTTTTCCTTAGTCTACATTCATGAAAGCCATGGATGGGTTGGGGTGATTCTGATTCCGTCATCACACGGAAATTGTTAGCAGGGTGTACCTTGACCACAACGTAGTAAATATTTAATAACCTTTTTATTGTGATAATTTACAATAAAAAAACTATTCCCCATATTAGCAGGACTTGTGTCACTGTACCACATGGGTTAAACCACATCAAAGTCAGTGGGTATCGCTCCATCATTGAATGTGATGAGACCTCGTCCTTATAGTGAACTACTAAAAAAAATAAACGACGTGGTATAAAGGCCATTTATTCTTACAACTATAAAAGCATTATCCATTTTTGCCTATCCTCCTTTACAATAGATGTGTGTATTAATATAAATAAATAAATAATAGAATATTATTGTGTCCCACCGGACTCCTATGTCCATTTTAAAAAGAGTGAATGAACTAAGTGTAAATATTGGGTCCATATTGGCTCACCTAAAGTTCTTCATCCGAAAATGTTCTTCCTAACGATTTGTAATCATTCGGATTACAAATCGTTAGATCACTCTTCCTAAAATTTTAAGTCCTAAAGTTTTCATTCATACTATTTGTATTGCTACGGGCGATGTTCATAACACTCATGTTTCCGAAAATCGTTATTAATAATATCGTTATGTAAATATATTTAAACTCCTAATGTTTTTTATCAAAACGCTTTTATCCCTAAACATTTTCACTATAATATTTTCTCTCATACTCAGAAAGAAATATTTACCAAGGTTTGTTTTTATACTATTTCTTGTGATTACAAAACAACTTTTAACATTTTTACATAATTTAAACCTTTTTTTTTTAAATTATTATTTATTAAAATAATTAAAATATTAGTGTCTTAAATTAATGAAATCCATAAAACAGGACTTGTTCACGGTTATGCTTATGGCCTGAGAGTTTACCGTAACCGTAACTAAACCAATAAGTATAGGACCAATTCGGTTCTGGCACTTCGCCGGCCGCTACCGCGGCACGCTCGCTGCGCTCGCTCGGCTCGTGCGTTGGGGTCACAGTTCTACCATAACCTAAACCAATAATTATAAATAGGACCCATTTCTTTTCTGGATCTTGAATGAATGATTGAAGAGGGACTCTGGTTTTGCTCTGGCCTTTGGATAACTTAAAGTTACGCAAAATTAATATACCTTTATAATATTGATTATTATGAATAAAAAGAAATCTAAATAAAAAAGATATGACTTTAAATTATAGTATAAACGATGGTTATGTTGAGAAAATATAGGAAAACAAATAATAGTATAATAGATGTTTATTGCTACTGAAATTATGAAGTTGAATGCTTCGGATTATTAACATTAGAGACAAAAAAAATAGGAATTGCGATTGTTAGGATGAAAAATGTTAGGAAGAACATTTTCGGACTTCTAATTATAGGAGTTGAAATTTTAGGTGAACTTTGGCGCACCCGTAAATATTACAATAGTACCTACAGTACCATTATTTTTACTTTGCTACTCGATATCATCTCGGTTTGATTCTTGCTTTCATATAGACTAGATTTGCATCAAAACCACCTAAAAGATTTATCCGTCCACAACTATTCTTAAGACTTTTCTAAACGTTTCTGCCTGTACTTACTTCATCCATCAAGCTAGAGACCTTTATCAGGTCATCGGTCTACCGGAAATAAATTAAATGAGTGAACTTACTCATTTAAAATATTCACTAATCGACGTAGCCTAATCCACACTATCGAAACGTATCATGTAACGCAAGAAAATTCCTATAGTGTGGACGTCTCGTGCGCACGAACCGCGCACAATACGCGGACGAACAGCGCATTACAACTCGTGCGCGCCGCAATCCACGATTTGTCGGTTTTTTCGTCGAACACACGCGGGGCGCGCAGTGTGCGCGGAGCGTCAGTGTGAACGCGTTGTGTCAGTCTGTACGGCGGAACGCGCGCGAACAATGGAACTAACTACTGACTGAGCTGTGTTCGTTATTATTGTTCGCCGCGCGCGCATGCCGGGAACAGACGTGAGTACACTTATGAAATGCTCGTTTGATGTTGCATTGCATGTTACGTTGCGAAAGTGTGTACGCGGCATGAGCGCATCTATAGGTATGTTGTAAAAAAGTTTTTGCTGCAACACCTTGTTACTGTTTCGCACTGTTCGTACTTAAATCATTTAAACTTCCGATATCACCCGATTAATGACTAGTATGACCGAGTGCAAAGTCAATGTAATAGTACTGTAATAACCTTAAACGTTCCATTTGCAGTTTATATAATCTACCTTATTTTAAGCTTAAAATGTAAATATAAGATTACTTACGAGTATAAATATATTAAGCTCTAAAATCACCTTTTCATGTATTTCGCATTTAAAAATAACTGTCACTAGTGTCATTTCATTTTGACACCTTGAGATAGGATCATGCGTTATTTCTTGTTCCTTTAGGTTCGGATGGCTACAGTCAGCCGAATTTTATTCTTAATTTGCTCATAATAATTAATTTAAAAAATATATTTATATCTGATCCTGTTTAAAAGGGGAATAGTTTTAAACGCGAAATATTCAATTGTAAATAAATGTTTATAATACAATGTAAATATTACAATTATTGAAGGTGTTCATTTTTATGAAGTAAACATGATGCCATGTTTTGACAGTAAATAAACTGTTGCCATATAAAAAAAAGTGTAAATATTCGTTGCCAGAAAAAAAATGTATATTCCACATTGAGCTTTATAAGGAGGTGGTGATACACATTTTATATTTTCTATAATATATTTTTTTGTATGATAAAACTGATAGCAACATAAGATCTGTGATGTTTGTTTGTATGATATATTTTTATTTGTCATTAAAAGTTTTAAAGTATATATGTTGTGTTTTATTCGGTCACTCATTCGTTCCCTCATTTTCAGCTTCCTGTTGCTACTGCCGCGGGCCATACTCTCGGATCCTGTTGGTGCTGACTACGAACATTATATTCATGACGCTCACAGACATTACCAGGTAAATATAGGATAGAAAACACTTAGAAATGCCATCTTCAGTGACAGAGGGAAACTTGAACTAATAATACTTAGTTTTCAGACGTATTGGTATACGGTTTTCCTATTTCAAGTTCAGTTTTACTTTGTTCCGTAGGGATATATCTACGAACATTTTCTAACTAGCTTTCAGGACCCTCATAGGATAAGATAAAGAGTTAACACCGTTAATAAATGATATTTAATAAATAACCTTTTATCACACAGCTAGTGCTACAGTATCTTTTAAATAACCACTTATTACACTGCCAGACTTTTACGATACCCATGAGATGAGATGGGGGTAGTAATACCATGTATTCCTAATTAGGTATAGCACAAAATAAACTCAATACTTTATTTCGTTCCACATAAACATTGTTTAAAATGGTAAAGTTACAATAGTTGAAATTGTGGACCCTTTCGGGCACAGCATAGTGTAGGAGAGAGGAGAAAGGGTCCCAAAATATAACATTAAATAATTATCAAGTATAAATCCATAAATAAATAACAATAACTATAAACTAAACTATTTCATCATACTAGTCCATTAATGCCCCACTGCAGGGACGAACCTCCTCCCGTAATGGAGGGATAATGGCCTACTAATACCACACTGGCCAGACGGATTGGTATATGGTTTAATTTCAAGTTTTCCTTCTTTTTATTTCGTAAAGATAATATCAACAGATGGTCCGTTAGTCGGTTCCTACGACACCCATGGGATGAGATGGGGTGGTGACATATTGTATTCTTGCTTCGTCACCACACAATTGTTATCACTTATACTATTTATTGAACAAAAATTAATATTTTTCAGTACTGGTTAGACGTAACTTCGACTTTCCATTGGCCTACTGACAACTGGGTTGATACAGCAGCTAGCTCAACCCACAGCTACGATAGTAGACCCGAAGCGGATCTACATTTAGACGAAGCATACTGTATTAAACCATACAAAAACGAAGAAAATCGTTTCACACAAAAGCTAATACATAAAAAGGAACATACAAACCAAGTCACAGAAGAAGAATTTGACGAGGGACCGTTTTTCAAAATGATTTTCAAGTTGCTAGCTAATATGCCCACGCAGCCGTACCAAGTGAATTTGCACCTTACGTCGATAATATCAAAGTTGGCTTTGCTGCCTCATCCGAATCTTCATGAATATTTGTTGAATCCTATGTTGCCGACTGCGAAGAAAACTCCGACTTTGTATAAAACCTTGCAAGAGTTGGCGAGACGATTGACGATGGAGATACCGAGGTTAAGGAATTATAGTAAGATTATTGAGAATACGAGACTACAGCTTATGAGTGAAGATCCTAGTTATGATGAGAAGTAAGTTTTGTAGTTATTTTAATTCTATAGTAGTAGTCTCCTTATAAGCTGGACCGAAGATCTGGAAAAGGTTGCGGACAAACCAGGCAACTATGTCCAGCAGTGGACGTCAACTGCCTGATATGACGATGATGTTATCCACTGTCTAATATCCATAGTGTAAGCTCGTGTGCGTTACGCTAGCACGAAAGTTGCTCGTACAGTGACGTGAGTGACGTGAGTGGTCCGCTGTAGATGTGCACTAAATGTAAATTTTGTGCATACTGTCGTAAAATGAATAAATGTCGTAGTACATATAACCTAACGTAAACGGATCGGCACCGCCTCGCCTTTTTCGTCGGTGTCAAAAGTCAAAAATTCGATTACGTTACGATTCCGATTAGTGTGCGTTGCAGTAAGGAGTTTTATACAAATACATAATACTGAACGGCTCGAGTTGATACGGTGACGATCCGTTTAAGTTACGTTATATGTGCTACGACCCTAAAGCGATTTGTGCCAGAGTGTAATAAATTAATAAGTGACAAAAATCAATATTATTTTCAAGTAGAAAAATACAGTCTTAAATTTATTTCAATTATTTGATTTATTCTCAGTGTTTAATCATATAATGTATTTTTTCTTCATAGCGGAGACCATAACCAGTTAGTGGAAAGTTTAATCGTGTTAGAAGAATTCTGCAAAGAATTGGCGGCTATAGCATTTGTTAAATATCAACATTCTATGCATTTGCAGAGGTAATACAATAATATATTTTACACTAATAACTAACTTGTGAAAGTGCAGTTCAAATTATTTATATGTGACTAACTTTTTGTTGCTTTATTTTATTGTGGCTTTTGATAATATAACTTCTTCATGCAAAAGTTGATTAACCCATGCAATATTACAAAACATCTCAAAAAGCTTCAATAAGTACAGAAAGCGCCAAATAACTCGACCGGCTCGAAGTTGTTGCAAATGGCTGCGTAGATTTTATTCTTCGAACTTATGGCGGGATGTTTACGTATATATGGGCGTGTGTTTTATTTGTTTCTGTACATGCGCAAACTTCTCTGATAGCTAACTTCAGGCCAGCTGAGTAAGTTAGTGCGTACTGTATGTGTCACAACGAGAAAGGAAAAAGTCTTATCATTAGTAATGTCGAATAAAAACTGATCAAATAATTCCACAAACCGCTAAACATTAATTTACCCTCTTGAACTCTCATTGAAACGCACTATGCGTTTCAAATAAGAATGGACGCGTCAATGATCTCCATGTGTCAAAGATTGAATAACAAGTACGGACGCCTTACGAATTTCTTTGGATGACGACACAAGATGGCGCAGGCTGATGCCCATTCTTATTTGAAACGAGTACCTAGTATATTTATGTGTTTACCAATATTTTATTTCCTCAAAAATTATTTATTATCGTGTTTACTTGTTTATGTGTTTTTTTGTTTCATTATGTTCGTTTTTTATATTTTTAGGTTAGATATCATATAAGATGACTACAGTAGTAACAATAATTAGCTGACAGCACCAACCATAGGTCGTCGTTAATTAAAGCAAATTCGCTTTTACACTTAATTCAAAATTAAACTTAAAAGCAAGCTGCAGTCACGAGCATCAATATATTGCTAAAGGCACATTGTCAATAACATCTGACATTTGTATATGTTCAATAATATCTAACAACACGAACGCAACTCATTCGCAACGAATAGTTATACAAAAACCGCTTGGCCAAAGGCTGCAGACGTAATTTTTCTTTATCTTAAATCTTATCCTTTCTTTCAAAAAATTTAAGGTTTGAATATACTACTACCATGTTCCGATGTATTGTATTCTATATAACTGGAGCTATTTAAAGCATATAATTATGCTTACTGAACCGTGATAAATAATATTTAATATTACGTAATTATGTTTATTTAAACATACTATAATTTATTGTAAATAATATTTGTTCTTAATTTTGTTTTCCTATGTTAGAAAAGAAAGCAGTTTGTAAAAAAATTATAACTTTCTGGAAAAATCTGAAATAATTGCTTTTTATTATTAGGATTTCGGATATTATTTTTACGTTAGATTTAATATCAGCGGGCCAATTGTCATAATTATAAATTCAGTGAAGTCATCTGTCATTCTTGTGTCATTAATGTCAAAATTGACACTTCTCTTTAACAAACAATTATTTGTCTAACACTCTGTCCGAAGTGCGATCATGTGTTTTCCTTATCCAACGACCTCCCACAACATTGATATATTGCTGCTGGACATAGGCCATTAAACTATAATAAATAATTATTATGACAATTGACCCACGGCTGATATATTACACTAGTCTTGTTTTTTTTGTCGTTTCATTATATTATAATAATATAATTTGAACTACACTTACGTTGCGTAGGCTGCTTGAAGTATTAAATAATTTATAATTATATTTAGTCTTAGTACAAAACAGAAAATTATGCATTTAAAAGTTTGAATTGATAACAAATCATTTAAAAAAATCATGTTTTTATTTATTTCATTTAAAAATGTAAAATCTTATTCATTGTTTTTGTTTAAATTTTAGATGTATTTGTGTAAATTAGATATAATTTTATGAACTGTCGTATTAACATTTTTAACTGTCAAAATCAAAATAAATTGTTACTAAATTATTGATATGTGTGTGTTACTATTCTGTAATATTTAATTTTGACAAGGTAACAGTATGCAAAAAATGGTTTAAATAATAATTGGCAGCCGATTGGACCGATTGTGATTATGTTCTTTGATTTTGTACCTTAGTTCTTTGGTGTTTAATTTCATTGAGATGTTTTTTAGTCGGTCTTAAATATCGTAGAGTTATTATGGGTATTATATTTTAAAAAATGTAGCAAATTTATTTTAAAAAAATAGTCTATCAGTTTTACGTACATGTAAATCACAAAAGTTGTATGTATGTATTATTTATTACTTTAACGCACAATAAATGTACAGACTTTTTGATATAAAAATATCAGTCTCTGCACTGCCAACGATCACATTTTATCTTTTGTTTTGACACATTAATTGACAGACTCATCAATAAAAAAATGTGTTACTTTTACGCACATTTCTACAAAAAGTTTCATACACAAGTAAAATTACAAATATAGGTAAAAGATATGCTCTGCACGCGTTAATAGCTGCGTTAATATCTTTAAAAAAATTACTTCCCGTTTTTAAACTTTTTCATGTTGCTCTGATCTTTTCTGCATGAAAAAATAAATATGACTATCAGTTGAAGATCGCATAATGATCTCTCTTTCACGGTACTAGCATACCACCACGACAGCCCTGCCATCGATATCACAAAGTAACAGATATTTTATATTATGTACTAATAATATTTTTAAAAAAGTATAGAAATCACGGGTTTTTGTTTCATTTTTAGAATTGGTCACATTTCTTAAAAATCATACAGAATTTTATATATTTGTGAATTAAATAATTTATTAGAAAATATATATATATATATATATATTATTTCTGTTATAACCTTGTCTAATTGTTAATCTAGTCTTATTGTACGATAGTTTACACAAGAAATATCAGAACAATAGAAATATTAGACTCAGTACATTTATTTGTGGGTCATAAAAGAATATGCAGTATACTAAAACACTTAAGCTATTTTCAGAATACATTATTAGAAATTAAGTTTTGTCCAAAACATCTGTACAAAATATTAATCGTCGGACATTATTTGATTTTGTAATAGACTAACACTATTTCATGTATTATACCAGTCCATCAATGTACTGCAGGGATTTCCTTCAGTGATGAAGGAAAACTTAGCATACTAACACCACACTGACTAAACGGTCAATACATGTGTTACCTTACCACACCAATAGATTGATTGTTGATCGATCAATGGCATAATCTATTAGTCGACGTCGATTGATCATTTCTACCACACTGATCTTGATCGCTTGATGGTGGAATTGAATGCCATCGATCGACTGGTATTTAAGTTTCTAACATTCCTGATAAAGCAATGAATTGTTAATATTAATGTAGTATGTTTGTAGTATTAATGCTTTTGTTTGCACAAATACATGTTGTTTTGTTTAACTACCCGCAATTGCTGTTGGAATAAAAATATGAAATTGATGGTTTTTTTATTTTGAGTTTTTTCCTCTGACTGACTTTTCTACCCACACAATAATTAAGTGACTTTTTTGCCCACACAAAAATTTAATCAAGACGAATGTATCATCGATGTTTGTTTCGTGCCTCCTGATGGATTGTCCTTGCGACCGCAGTGCTCATCGTGGGATTGAGAAAGGAATATTTGCGTCTGTCGTTAGGTGGTGTGCATGCAAGGTTCAGTGTTCTGTGTACAAAAAACATGTGCGTCGAGGTCATAGTGTTACATGTAAGAAAACGCAGATATACGTCTTGGGTACGAGTTTAACATGTTCCCAGTGCAGTGTACCATATAATGGTACACGTACAGTCAGCCCCAAAAGTCGCTGAACACATTTTAAATTCCAAAATTGCTGAACACTAAAAGTGCCATAAGTCAGTGTCGCGGGTATTTCAGAAGTATCGATGTTGCCAACTCGTGCAGTATACGGGAGCCGCGCATGACTGAACGGCAACGTCGCCCGCTGCGTCGCTCATCTGCGGTCGAGTTTCAGTGTAGTTGTAGTGAGTGATTTTGACAGTAGACAAAAGTCAAGCCAATTTCAAAGCGGAATACTACATTAACAATTTCATCAAAACAGTTGTCAACACGATAGCTTTGCTTGTATAGAGCTTGGGTGAAAAGAAAACAGCTCTGGTTCCATCCTGAGGAACGGATTACTTTTTGTGTTTTTTTATTTTTTCTTATTTTGTTTTCTACTATTATTATTCAATACAAGCTGTAACCCGCGACATCGTTTACGAAAAAAATGTATATTCGACAATTAAATTAAATAATTTAATTAATTAATTAATTAAATGGCTTTATCACCTCTAGACTTAATTTTAGTTGCATGTCATAAAACTATTAAGTTCAATGTCGCACAACAGGGAGCGCTTCTTCTTACATAACATTTCAACTCATATCATCGAATCTCCGAAAATGTTTCTCATACAATTTAAAGTCATAATGATCATTCTTCATTAAATTTAAAAATTAAATAAAAATACTATTTAATTTTCAATTAAAAATTAAAAATAATATTTTAACTTTATTAAAATACCTGTGAACAGTGACGGTGAATTTAAGTTACTTGTTTTTTTTGAGATAAAATACAATAAATAAAAAATAAAAAACCAAAAAAATACTTGGCACAACCCGGTTTCGAACGCACGTCTACTTCATCAAAGCCGAGTGTTCTATACCCTAGGCTATCGAATCTCAGTGAATTGTCTTGAAATTATGTATCTATTCCAACGAGTAAACATAATAGACACTAGTGTTCAGCTACTTTTGGAACACTAGTGTTCAGCTACTTTTGAAATACCCGCGACACTGACTTATGGCACTTTTAGTGTTCAGCAGTTTTGGAATTTCAAATGTGTTCAGCGACTTTTGGGGCTGACTGTACATTGTTTTACTATTGTGTCTGCTGGCGGAACTGTGAAAGGCTTAAAGGTAATATTTATAAATAAAACAATAAATAAAATGCAATGGTGATTATATTTTTTCTCAAATATTAAATAATAATGCGTAATAAACATTATAATAACCATCAAACAAAAGTTGTTAAAATTATGTACAACATTGAATTATATTAATCGTTCACAGAAAAACTGTTTTATATAAAAACACATTGCCCTACATATATTAAAGAGAAAACGTAAATAAATATAAAAACTAACATAAACTGACGCTTTATTCACATACGGGTAGGTAGAAACTACTGAGCGACATGGCGCAATTGGTAAAATAGTAAAAAAAAAACATTTATTGCGAAACAAGTGACAATGGCGTTTAATATAAAAAAATTGTAATTTAGGAACTTCACTATTTCCTCGTACTTGTTTAAGAAATAAAGAAGTATTTTACTATTATACTCTTAATTTAATTATTTAGCTACTAGCATTAACAGAATTTAAAAACCAAAATAAATCATGTTGGTATTTGGGTTAGAGTTGTTAGTTTTGACAGTTCTAGTCCTGACAGCCTGTTAGTTTAGAATAGAATAGAATATTTATTTATTTTTTTTATTTTTTAGTGGTACCTACTGCACACGGTTCGACAATACATTAATTATAAGCATAAATAGTGGTTCAAATTTTGCTCCCCTAACCCCAAATTTTAATAGGATAAAAACAAAATCGACTAACTAAAAATTATATATACAAGTAAACACTGTCAATCTGTAAACGATTAATATAACAACACACAGACACACTCTCTCACATTTAACATACTTACATACACATAACATATTTATTTATGGATTATTCCTGTTGGCCACCACTTGTGGACATAGGGTGTTATTAGACTAATCGAGCGATCGTCGATCGACTGGTCTAATGGTAGCCATACACGATCCTTCCTATCGTCCAATCGGCATGACGCTACCGATAGGATCAGTTAGAATTGACCGCGTGTGCGAGTGGATCGGCATGACAGAATTGATGGCAGGATCGAATTTCGTTTCTTTTGATTGAGATTGGATCAAGCCTGCAGTGTCATGCCGATTGGACGATAGGAAGGATCGTGTATGCCCATCATAATAGATTTACTTGATCGACGTATACCGCCCGACTAACCAATCGATCGATTACAGATCGATGTCGTATTGTGTTAATATTGGCTATTACTTCTAAACCATTCTACCTTCGGTCGATGCCATCGATCAACAATCGATCAATTGGGGTGATAGAAATTATCAATCGATCGGTCTTGTAACACCCATACGTTTTATTACTTTTTGTCCTAAATACACAACTATATGGTGGCTAACAGGAATAAACGTTATTTTTCCATTATGTTTTTATCTACTTGATCATTATAGACGTTATCTCAAATAAACTAAAATTATATATTATTGTACATAACATTCTGAATAAATAAAATGATTGTACTATGGGTTCGGGCCTTGCGGCAAAGCAAAAAGGTATGTTGAAATTTTAATATGGGCCGATTCAAACTTTATTATAGGTCCTATTACTGCCACAATACAGAGAGGTACAACTCGCGTAATCTTACTTGGCCGGCTTGAAGTTAGCGACGTTCGGACATGTGACGCATTTTGTTCCAATAATGACTTCTGCTCGGCCATTTGCAACAACTTTCAAGTCGGCCATCTTACATTGCGCGTATTGTACATGAAATTAACATTTATTACTAATTTGTTAGTCAGCAGAGTTTGAATCAAAATATATTAAATTAGAAGATTGAACTTGGCTTTTGAGTGTCGTTCATTTTCGTTAACATTATTTAACGCTCAAGTTTACTATTACAGCTTGTTTAAAATATCTTTTTGGTCTTAAATAAATGAAAAACACATTTTTATGAAAAAAAAAATCTAATTTTTACCTAGTTCTTACAATGTATGATTTAACATGAGAATAGTTGAAAAAAAAACATGCGATGTTATTTATTTATGGAATTTTACATCTATAAAGTTGAAATAATGTTGTTGATTAGAAACAGCATTTATTTTTACATTTCTGTCCATGTGAGACTAAAAAACTTGACAGTACCTAACTCCTGTCTGAACAGGGGTACTTCAAACCGAAACACGCTACACATACAGCACGAATCATAGAAAATTTATATGATTCGACGAAACGTGTTTTCTACGAACAGTGTATCGTACAAGCGAGTTTCTGTTTGACGCTCCAGGCGCTCTATTATATGAAGTGACCCGTTCCTAAAGTGTCCTATTTAGAGTGTACCGACTCATTACTTTTACAGGCGCTTTTCTATCAACTTACAATGTTTTATCCCTATAAGGGTTCTAGGCAATGAAAAATATAGAACTAATAATGTCGCTAAGATTACAAAATTAGTCAAAACAATAACATATTTATGTATGTATTTAAAATCGAAGACTTATTTATACTGATTTTTTTTCTAAGATGGTGTTGTATTGATTAAAAAATATTAACTAGATAATATATTACACTAACATCACAAGACATTCCCCAAAATTTCAATTATTTACAAATTGAAATTTGGACCCATCGATATCGTTTGACTGCCTAACAAACTCTCTATGTATTAAACAAAAAGTAATAAACAAAAATCACGTCGTTATTAAAAAAGAACTATACAAAAACTACTTTCCACTTGTGGCTGCAAAAAATTAAGTTAGACTTGCCTGGCTGCAAAAATTATTAATTATTTATTTATTTAAAAGTTCTAAGGTTGACAATAAGTTTACAGCCGAGTATGAAGTAAAAACATGCATTTATTACAAAATGAATCTTGAAGCAAAACAATTAAGATCCTAATTAGACTATTTTACAGTCACAGAATTGTTTCTCTGTGTTCTTGAAGTTTCAAAACTGTGGTATCACGTTAAATATATGAATAACAAATAAACTATTTAATCGAACGTTTGCGAGTCCAGCTCGCTTATGTTCCGTATTTATTTATCTACTTTCTATAGAAAAAAAATGTTCTATCAACCAGCTGCTCTGCTATGCACTATACTGCCCTGCTAAGCACAAAAGCGGTATCTCAGTGAAAGCTAAGTTACGAGATAATCGAAGTTTTGTAAAAATAGCATCCTTAGTAATGTAGGGATAAAGTGAAATGAAGATATGTTATTTTATATCTTTTAAATAATATACCGCTATTAAGCTTAGTTCAATAGATGCGTGTTTTTTTAAGTAATCCAATGCCATAAAAATCAAATTTTCGTATTTTTTTTAGATATCGCTTTTGCGCTTAGTAGGGCAGTATAATGTCTATGTGTAAGTAACAAAATGACAAATAATATAATTATATGCTACTATTACACCATTATATACGCCTAAGCAATGTCAATGTGTTTAGGTTGAAGGTTACAGTAACTAGTGAAATTACAATTAGTTTTTGTTTACGGTAGCAAGCTGTTCGGCAAAAACTGAATAGAACTACATTATAAACATTCGTTGTGGTAAAAAAAAAACTAAGTAAAAAAGAAAACTCAGCCGTCTAACTGCAGCTAATTCGGAAACAAATCTATACAAAATATTAAACAAATTAAAATTATGAGCACAGCTCTTCTTTTAGCTAATATAACAAAAATCACAATAATAAATATAAAATGCAAACGGGATTTAACGCGAAATGCATTTTTCCGTTTTTGCTTGACCTTTCAAAATTACAGTTTGTATAAAAGAAAATAATTGTGAGATTACCGTGCTTTGCTACTTTTTCAATAAAAAAATTAACTTTAAACAAAATTTAAAAAATCTAGTTTACTAGCACGACTCAATCATATGTTTATTACACAATTTTAATAAATAGAATAAGTCATTTCAATTTAATTTCATAAGTTTATGTTTCCAAGGTTAGTTTTGATTTAATTTTCCCATTACAAATGTCAGCGAGATTCTATCGAAACTGAATTTTAGTGAAACATCACAATTATTGTTAGGAAATTAAAAAAACAAATAATTATTTAAATATAAACAGGAACTGACGCGGTTTACCTGTTTTTTGCTTGACGTTTAGCCACAGGCTACAATGATAATTAGCTGTAGATTTAGTACTCAGATACTTAGTCGACCGGTAAAAGGCCTTTAACAGGTTGCTAACTTTAAAGATAAGGTTACACGAGCCAGGGGATTTAAAGAACGTCAAAATTCAAGCCAACGTTAACTCCCGTTTACGTTAAATATTTCTAAGTAAGTAACGCGATATTAAAATAACGTTATATTGTATATAAGTAGAGATGTTTTACGCAGTGTGGTCTCAAGTAGTAATTCACTAGTTTTATTATTATTACAATATAATTCTATACTAAATTATACATACAATTGTGTTACAACTATTATGTTTATCAGCTTCTTGTGGAACTTATCACCATTTGTTTGATATACATCTGTGGACAAAACAAATACAAGGGTAAAAATACTTACAAATGTTTTAAAACGATGTTTGTGTATCTTCTATAAACACAATACTATTTAAGGGCCTTTGCGTGGCTCACTAGCGCCGCCAATGGAAAAAAATCATAATTCGCATATAGGATAAATAATGTAAAATGTTGATAACAAAGTCTTGAGAAAATGCAATAAAGTATTTGTACACTCTCTACTATAAACGCTCTTAAGGAACATGTATATTTTTACAATAGTATCCTGTTATGTTATTATAAACATAATCACACAACGCTATTTAATCCCAAACTAAACAGAGCTTGTACTATGTGCAAAAGACACCGTATACTTTTTTGTAAATATTTTTTTTTTTTAAAACAGCTAGTTTTATCCAAATTTTTTTTATATCATGAGAGGCAAACGAGACAGCAGATCACCTGATGGTAAGTGATCATCGCCGCCCATGGATACCCGCAACACCACAGGAATCACAGTTGCGTTGCCGACCTTTAAGAAGGGAGTACGCTCGTTTCTTGAAGCTCCCCAAGTCGTAACGGTCGGCACTAGATGGCGTAGTATGAATGTGTGAGGTATATATATATCGCGTGCTTCAAACCAGAGGGGCGTATGAACAAAAACGCAATTGTTTTTTTATTACGTCAATTTTTAGTACTTTTATCGACACACAACCTCTTTTATTTTTTTTATTTCTAGCTATATTATTTAAAAAGATATTTAATAAAATACTTTTAGACGTATGCTAAAGATCAGTAATTATCATCGAACCAGACAGACGTACAGCGGCCGTAACTACGCCTGACGAAATGTGTATCTTGCCACAAAGACGTATGTGCATACAACTATCTATTTTCACTAACTTATTATTAAAATACACACATCAACACTGTCTAGGGGTATTTTATATTTGCTTATTAATTAAGAAAATATAAAATACTAACATATACTCAAAAGTCACGACATTATATTTCTTCTTCTTCTTAGCGTATCGATGGCAAAACGATACTGGACTAAATTGATGTAGCCCAAAACTCTGCGACACTAACTAACTAGTAAGGCATCCAGGACATGATAAAAGGTGGGCCATAGTTTGTGGAACGCCGCACAGGCAACCCAGTCCGCCACTGTCCGTGAGACCCCACCGGAGCATGTTGTCCTTGCTTCGTCCTACGTGGGTTCGCAATCTGTTAAAGGACTTCCAGGTAGCCCATGGCAACCCATGTCCGGGCGGAAGCCTCTCAGAGAGCGGCACAAACGGTTCAGGTAGTGACACTCTTTCACACCAAAGGTTGCACCTCGCATGTGCTGGGTCTGTACTTAAAGGGTGGGCGCTCTTTATGAAGCTCTTTCGGCTACGCAGCCTTTGCTGCACTAGAGCATAGCCGTGCATAGGATGCCGGTGGTCGCCATCCATTTTGCTCCTTTCAAGCGAGGCCGCCACATCTCTACGGACATCGGGAGGCGCGATGCCAGCCAATGGGTACAGCAGTCTGACCGGTGTCGGTTTGAGGCAACCTGTGATAATCCGGCAAGTTTCGTTCAAAGCTGTATCCACCAGCTTAGCATGAGCTGATCGGTTCCAGACTGGGCATGCGTATTCCCCAACCGAGAAAGCAAGCGCCAGCCCAGAAGTCCGCATTACCTGGGGCGAAGCTCCCCATTTTGTGGAAATGAGCCGTTGCAACAAGTTATTATATTTCAATAAAGGCCGTTTAAACTATTTTTTTTTGCGTAATTATTTTTTTATTCAAATAAGTAAATAACTTGAAATAATAGAGATAAGACAATGAATATGTGGACGGATGTTATCGTCCATGAGCTTAAAAATTGGCCCAATTGTAGTCTACGGAGGTAGACTATTATAACTAGCACCTCGTTAAGCTATTTTTCAGCCGTCATGGTGCTTTTGATCAAAACGTAAGTAGTCTGTTGTTCGACCATCACGAATTCCTGTCCAATAATAATTGTTCCATCGTGGTATGAACAGATTTCCGGAGGATGTTGTAGATGGCTATCACAACCAGGAACTCGCCAAACACGTTTTCTACGTGAATCCGAGTGGAAACCGAAGTTGGACTCATCATAACAGGTTATCTTTCCAGAGCAAATGTTCATGAGCCCACTCTAGTCGTCCTCGATTTGCTTGGCATAGTGCTGGAGTACAAAGCAATATGCGAGCATAAAGGTAGGCTTTGTGGCATCTCCTGACAGTTTGGTCACCCACACGACAGTGGCGCTCTTGCTAAAGCCTCTAAGCCAGTTGGTTGGCAGTTGCGTGACAGTAACATTTGTCTGTCTTTTCGCGGCAACTTGCAATATCGATAATTTCGTTGAGCGGTGATGGATTTTTTTCCATGGTATCTTCACTTCAGCCACTTCACCAGTAGCACGGTAACTTGACCACAACCTTGATTTCATGTCTTGTCTTGTTCCAATCTCTTCAGTGCCCGCAGCTGGGAGCATGCCTACTGCCCTTAACATTTCTTCTCTGATGAAATGGCACCGCTGCTTGACGCACACAATATAACTCTAAACCTACAGTCTAAACCTACTGTTGGTTAATGAAACCTTCGGACTTAAGTTTCGTTATGCCGTTCAAAGTTTATTTCTATAGCGGTTTTTGTAGTCTGCATGCCATTTTTCATGTACCTACTTATGCTAATTTTCTTAGCTTGACAATGCTGATTCGTTACCAATAAAAACAAATATATAATAATAGTTCCTTTTTTATAAAATTACTAACAAAATTTACTGATTATTTGTTGTTTTATTTGAACATCATCGAAATTAATCCAATTATAAATACATACGTCCGTTTTCTGAACAAAACTTTCAACACATTTTTGACAAGCCAAATAGACGTATAGTCTACAAAAATAGTACATGCAATGGATTAAATTACATGGAAAAATAATTTTAAAAGACATTTTATGATAGTGATACTAAGTTACCATCTTTTTTAAATATTGCATTACGTATAAAAGTTTTGATATATACGTCCGTCCAATATAAGCATTTTCGGAAAAAATATGGCACAGGGTTTGTGCAATATTGTTGAGCTAAAAAGACGTAAGTGCGATATTGCGAGTTTTCAAATACTTACACAAAAAAATAACATTGCAGATAAATACAAAAAAAAATTCATAAAACACGTCCAAATTTTTTTTTAGGTACATTCATTAGAAAAAAAGTTATTAAGTTTTTTGCTGTTCCTGAAAAGTAAGGGTACAGCGTATACGCCCCTCTGGCTTGAAGCACGCGATATTATAGCTTACCTATCTAGTGGTATAGTGATTCACCACCAGGAGAAGAAAGGCGACTTGTGTTGGAACCTCTGCTGGAATGAGTCGAAGAAACGTGACGATGTCGAACCACTCTTGGACCTGTTAATGCAACAAATATTGGTTTTAACTTTATAATGTTATATGTAATTTTGGTTTAACTTTCTTATTTGAGAGCTTCTGGTTTGAAAAATAAAGACATAGACTAATTTTGACTGAAAAATAAAGACAGAATAATTTAGACAGAAAAATAAGGACAACTAATTATGACAGAAAAATAAATACAGACTAATTTTGACACAAAAATAACGACAACTAATTTTGACAGAAAAATAAAAGACTATCTTAACTGGTCATTGGCGTAATCTTGGAATCGCCATTTAAAAAAGAAACTAATTTTGACACAAAAATAAACGCAGACTTAATTTTGTCAATGAATATTCATTTTTGTTTATTTTTAACCTGTGCTGTCCTACTGCAGGGCGGAAGGTGTCCCTTTCAGATTAATCAAATACCGTTTTATTGCTTTTATTTTATATTAATAATACTACGATAAATACACTTCCGTCTATGAAACCTTTAAGGTTGAAAATATAATAGAAATTAATTTTCTACAGTATTATCAAATTTTGCTTACATGTCTATTAAATAATCTAAAATACTAGGAGCAAAAGAAGAAGGCTTCGAAAACAAATTGTATAAATACAAAAGGAGCTACATCATAACAGCCCATTAATGTCCCACTGCAGGGACGGAGGGAAGCTTGGCCTACTAATACCACGCTGGCCAGACGGATTGGTAAGTAAAGGGTTCAATGTCAAGTTTTCCTTCTTTTTATTTCGTAAACATAATCTCTTAGTCGATCTTTACGACACCCATGGGATGAGATGGGGTGGTGACATATTGTATTCTTACTCCGTCACCACACGGACAGATAACATACTACACTTTATTTAGTATAAATTGTATAAATACAAAATGAACCTATACCTCTCGACAATGACGGCGGGCATCTGCACGAGCTGCACGGGACTCTTGTTGTCCTTGAGCGCCTGCGTGAGGTTCAGCACCTGACCTCGCATCACCGACATCTGACGCTCGAACAGACCCTTGTCGAAGCCCTTGTCTTGCTGGAATATTACATTATAATATGATTAACATACTTATAAAGAAAAATATACTTTCAGAGCCACTTGCAATCGATGAATCATATACGATCATCATCATAACAGCCTATATGTCCCACTGCAGGGACGGGCCTCCTCCCGTGACGAAGGGATACTTGGCCTACTAATACCACGCTGGCCAGGCGGATTGGTATAGGGTTTAATTTCAAGTTTTCCTTCTTTTTATTTCGTAAAGATAATATTCACGGATAGTCCCTTAGTCAGTTTTTACGACACCCATGGGATGAGATCACCACCCCTTTGATATATTGTATTCTTACGCTGTCACCACACGGATTATAAACGATATCGCAGGTTAATCAATGTCGAGGCGGCCGTTTGTCACCCATCTATGGAATAACCATAGTATGTGGTATTTCAACTGAGCGTCTTCATGCTTCACAGAGTGCGTTAAAAGTCTCTCCCGGCTGTCGTAGTGACGTCAGAGAATCACTTGTAGGTATGATACGGTTAGGCTGAATTTGGGAAGCTGGAGTTTATCTTCACGATGAAGGTCTTCAGGACATAAGTGTTTTAACAGTAATGAAGTTCAACCAGAGTCACGTGGTCGCTAACTATAGGGGTGTTTAAAGTTTACCAGGTTTTAAACAAAGCCGGCATACGTTCGAATTCCGCCGAATGTGCTCGTTTTCAATCAAGGCTTAAAACTATGAAACTAAATAGAAGCGAAGGACGCGTTTGGATGCGGCGGAAGTCGACGAGTCTGGCCGGCTTCCGCCGCATCCGATACTGGCCGGTGCGATGCGATACTGGCCGATGCGGGCCGTTTGGTGAGGATGGACCTTTACCTTGCTTAATCGAATCAGAAATGAGGAGATACGCAGGAGAAAGTTTTTTACCATACAGAATTTTTCATAAATCGGCTTTACGATAATCATGAGACCAGATGGGGTGGTAACACGATGTGTATGATAATAAATACTCACTTTAAATAATATATGAAGCTCGTCACACAATTCTTGCACGAAGTTCATGTCTGACAGCAATGGAAGAACAAGCTCTCTGAAAACAGAAATTCACAAATTAATATTTTAGACAGAAACAGGTAAGATCTCGGTAAAATTGAGCTAAAAAGCATATAAAATAAAACAGCTATTTTTTTATACATTATTTATATTATTTTTTGACATTGTTTTTTAGCTTTATTTAAGTAACGGTAAAAATACGTCTTTCTTATAAGCTTTAACTTTTACTCATTCCAGGTTTTATGACGAAAAGGGATTAAATAAAGTGAAAATCGAAATAGTTGTATCTCTTAAACAGATAGGTATTTTCGATGACTTATTTGTAAAGTTATGCATTGTTTAAAAATTTGTGCACCATTCTGCCAACGCTTGACAAATATTTTCCTTCTTGCAATCAAAATAATTATTCGTATTACTTACTTGGTCTCTTGCGAGAAGGGTTGTTTGGCCTGTGGGAGCCAGGCCCAGTGGTACGGGTAGGCTCGCCACGAATCCGGATGTTTGAAGGGGAAGGCCAGACCGTTGTCTATGGCTGCTATACGGACCTCAGCACCAGTCCATTCCTGAAATTTTAATTGTTTATTTTACAGAGCCTATGAAGTTAATAATTTTAACAAAATAAGTAATTATCCTACGTAAAAGATAGGATGATCTCTGCGACAGCTGTCATCAAAATTAGTCCTGAATGTTTTACAGTACAGATATGTAGTACTATTTGTCAATGTTACATTTTATAGTCGTTCCATTAGTGATGGAAAATGAATCGTCGTAACCAGAATACACTATCGATATTTTAAATAAATTATGTAATAATTTATTATTTTTATACCTTTCTTTGTATAAACTTTAAGTTAAAACTAAATAAGCCCCAGCAACTAAGGACTTTTTTAAACTACCCTCACCATAATATAAAATTATAATACCGACCGAAGGATCCCTAAGGTCGATCTCACTGCGCGGCGGCTGCTGTAGATGTGGTGCGTCGTACTTGATGAGCCAGTTGTCGTTGCCGCGGTCCGTGTTGCGGATTATGTAGTCCAGCACCACCAGTCGTTCGAATTGCAGCTGGAATCTGACATTAATTACATATATTAATATTTATTTATTAAGGATTTTCAACAAAATATTATACATTTTATAAAACACAACACAAGTGCTTGAGTTTATTTATTTATTTCTCTTCACAAAGATATAACGTTTATAAAGATTTCATTGTTGTCTAGTACCCATAGTACAAGCTCTGCTTAGTTTGGGACTAGGTGACGTTGTGTGAAAGTGTGAGGAATATAAATTACATTATGGAAGTTGTTTTTATAACACGTTGATGGCAAACAGGAATACGGGGCACCTGATGGTAAGTGGTTAGCTTATGGACGCCGTCAACAGTAGAGAAATTACTTACACGTTGCCGTCCCTTGAAACATCGATTCACCCCCCTCTCTTGAAAGACTCCATACTGTAGTCCCAAGGAAAAACCTCGGCAGCGAGATCTTCAGTAATTTTTGGTCAAAAACCCTTCGTCTCTGCAGTGGGCCACTATGTGTAAAGACAAGTATACTTACTTCCTCATAACGTGTGGCGGGGGTGGATCCTGTTCAAATCTCCTCAACCAATAGTCGGCGTCTTTATATCCTTCTACGAACAATTGAAACGAACCCATCTGTAATGTAATATACATTTGTTATATAATACGTAATAGAGAGAAAGAAAGAATATACATTGATTTCAGGACAGAATGAAGACTTTAACTTCTATACTTATAATATTTCTCATAATATTCATAGTATTTTTAGCCTGAGTAAGAATAAAATATTTTAACCCTCCCGTTTAATATTAATGGACTTGCTTTACATCATAATCTATACTACCTATACGTAAAGCCCGTACTATGGCTGGTGTAACCTGGTCGAAACTTGGAGTTTCCCAAGATAAATACTTAGTAAAACTATTCACTAAATAAAACATAATGAAACGCGAATGTTTTAAAGTTAATATAGTATTCAAATTAACTTTTAGCTGTGTAATAAATTTACCTTAGGCGGCAGTCCCATCCTGTTAAACCTTAGATTGGGGAACTGTTCTGTGATGGCACGTTTTAACCTCGACCTCTCCCGATCTATTCTCAAGTAATTGAATGTTTCTGATACTAATTTCACTACCTGAAACAGAAAACACATTATTTATTAATTTTTGTATTCTTACCCCCAGTTTCCGAATGACTGATCATTTAAAAAATCAAGTAATCTAGTGTCAAAGTTATTGACAACTATCATTTAAGAAATGGTGCTCCCACATTGCCGTTAGAATAATTATGTTTGTAAACATTTTTTAACATAAAAAAACATTTACTAACAAATGTCGTCAATTGTTACATTTAGTTAAGAACTGTTACATGCTACAAGAGCTTTTAAATCTGGTATTTGCTCGCAGTTTGCCTTGCGAAACATTTTTAACGGCAATGTGGGACCATCTTTAGATTTGATTTGACAGAGCTGCTCACATTAACAAACGAGTTAGTTAAACATTGATTTGACAAGCGTTTTAGAAACCGGGGGTTAATATTGTATTTAAGATTACTAAGGGTTGATAACCTGAAAAATAGGAATCATAGTAGTTTAGGAATCGATAAACAATATCATCTTTTGAGTTAAAAAGGAACAAACGATGTGTAATGGAGACAAATTTAAAACAGATTTAAAAAAGACAAAGATTAAGCCCTTTGTGTCGTGGGAAAATCAGTGACTATTCTCCGTGTGGTGACGGAGTAAGAATACAATATTTCACCACATACAATATGTCTCATCCCATGGGTGTCGTAAAAACCGAGGGACAATCCGTAAAAATTATATTTACGAAATAAAAAGAAGGAAAACTAGAAATTAAACCCTATACCAATCCGTCTGGCCAGCGTGGTATTAGTAGGCCAAGTATCCCTCCTTCACGGGAGGAGGCCCGTCCCTGCAGTAGGACATTAAAGGGCTGTTATGATTCCCACGACACACGTAGGCAGGTTTTGGAGCAGACATGAACTTAACGGAGACAAAGTCTATCCAGTACCGAAAAATTATTTGTGGATCACACAAATAAATATCTTTTGTGGGTACAAAACCACGATCTTGCGCATGCGCACATCAGTCGCATATTACGTTTTACCATCGAGTTAGTTAATATGTCAGCTGTCTATCAATATTCTTGATAGCATAAGCGGAAAATATAATTTATTTAATTGCAATTAATTGAAAATAAGACCAATGCGTGTATGTTACATTACATACAAATACGATCGTAAAACATTAAACGCCTAGATCACTCGATTTAAAACACAGTTATTTCTATACATTATAAAATCAATTAAATAAAAATCGTTATCGCCCGTATCGTTAAAATACAAGGTAGTAGGTATATTATGTCTGTAATACAGTTGACACTATAGGTCAAATTAAAGATATAAAATAGTTTAAATACAATATAAATAATATTCTTCATACATTCACACACCGCCATCTAGTCGCAAATTAAACTTAGCTTATTTGTTCGATTCCCAGGCAGGACATTTCTTTGCGTGATCCACAAATTATTGTTCCGAGTCTGGATGTTCTTTGCGTCCGTTAAACTGATATATAAATAAATAATAAATATTTCTCACATATTCATACAACGCCGCCTAGTCTCAAACTAAGCAAGGCTTGTACCATGGGTACTAGACAATGGATAAACATACTTTTTTTCTGTTGTAAATACGTACATATTACACACAGAAAACACCCAGACCAATGCAAACAATTATTTGCATTGAGCGGGAATCGAACAAACCACTACGCCACTGAGGTCGTCAACAATTTTATTTTGTAAAAGTCCCCGCGACACGGGCCATGATCCCTAGTGCGGGATTTGTCTTTTATTTATTTAAAAGAAAACAACCAGACCAATACAAACTTTCACGTTCATGGACACAAAAACTTGCATAGAGCGGGAATCGAACCCGAGACCTCAGTGTAGCGGCCATGAACTACCACTACGCAACAAAGGTCGTCGACTGTTAGTTTTATAGCCTAGCTGTATTTGTACTAACACATGTGGGTCAATGATACATACGTAATTTAAGAACGCTACTGCACGATCTAAGATAATTTGTAATTATACAAGACCAAGAGTTTATCAATTTTAACAAAAAATAAACGTTAAACTTTTAAAATTAATAAACATAATATAATTGATTTTAAACTTGCGATTTGTATAAATTACTTAATACTAAAAACCTAGGTATTTATCTCATTAGTATCTAGGTTAGGTTATACATTACCAACTATATATACCGTGAGTAAGACCCGCCTATACAGTAGGTAGTATAAAACATAATAATTATATAACATAAGCATAAACAAAATACATTTTAACAGAAACATTGATAATGAGGTTATATAAATTTTGTCACAATATAGAAAGTAAATTAAATAAGAATATATTATTGCCTGCCTCAGTGGCGAAGCAGTCTGTATGTGTCAAGTATAGCGAGGTCACTGTTTCAAATCCTACGCAAGATTCGTGCGATACATAAATTATTGTTTTAAGCCTGGATAAAGATAAGATGCATGCCAGTTGCTACAGCAATCGATGTCGCATCTACTGATGTGCCCTTTGTGTCCAAAGCGATGAACGATGGCCGATCTTTACTCGGCCACTGCAAATGCAATTGAAGTCAAAGTCATAACAGCCCATTTGACCCATTGCAGGAGCGAGCCTCCTACCGTGACGGAGGGATACCAAATGCCATTGAAGTGGCCGCACACTATTCTAAAACTGTTTTAGTGATTCGATACCGTTGATATGAAAGAAGAATAAGAAGCCTGGATGTTTTTAATTTCGTTTATTCCATATCTGTAAAAAATTTCACGACACAGGACTCAATTCCAAGTACCCAGAAGTCTTTGAAAAAAACATTACTTACTTTAGTTTTGGGCACAATCTTGAGTCCGATCTTGGAGTCGACGAGACTGGCCCCCGCCTCGCTCAGATACCCCTGGTTAGGGATCAGGCAAGAACGTCCGAAGCAACAGGGACAACATAGCTTGTGCATCCATTTGGTCCATTTTGGATTTAATCTGCCATAAGGCTCTTCATCTTTCGGTTTGAACACGCCAATTACTTTCTGAAATTATGAAATATTAATTAATATAATCAAATGTAAAGGAAACATAATATTATTAGGATAAAAGAGGCTGTATTAGGATAATTAGAAGTAGTTGGCCACTCTTTAGTAACATTACCGCTCGACGAGTAAGAATGACAGGACTCTATGGTTAGATTGATATTGAAGGAACGACGGTGGTGTTGAAAAGGATTTGGATTGTAATTTGAGTTATGATAAAGAGATTATAATTGGTAAAGCTATTTAATTGTTCTTCTTAACAAATTCTCCTTCATCCTAAAATCAGAAGTGGGATAAGAAATTCACGTGTCTAATCCAATATAAAAGGAATATAAAAAAAAAAATTTCACGTGTCTAATCCGATTTTTGACGTGCTGTGGTATAAGTATTGGTGAATCAGGTATAAGTATTGGTGAATCAGGTATAAGTATTGGTGAATCTGGTGATTTAACCAACTTGTAAGAAATTTTATGGAATAAAGCCGTGTGCCGGTGCGTCTGCAAGACGCAACAGCGGCAGCACGCCGCCGTGCCTCTACAAAGACGTCATTTTTGCCGACGGAGAAATTATAATAAATTAGATGGATTCTTCGGCATGGCGCGCGACTCATGGCGGCTTTGTGTCTTGGCTAAAGTGTTTTTGATTTCAGCAATACAGTAATGTCTGTGTTTGACACGACAAAGAGAATGGATATCGATACTAGAGAATATGGAGTGCTAATGATCGAAATTAGTTAACATTCTCCAAATGATGGTGATAAATGGGATAGGAAACACCTCACTATGGTGTACGAAGACATCACATGAGGTCTTTAAACATTGAGAATAATGAAAATTTATTCGTAATGATGACGATTATGGTGAATAACACTGTTGAGTAAAAATAAGGTAAGATTGAAGAATGGAAAATAATTGATGTCCAATATGTCTGTAAGTTCTATATTGTTACGTGTGCCATACTATTACAAGTCTGGTCTGTTTTGTTGGCGTGTACCACTGCTAAACGCTGATATTTAACATTATTTTATTGTTGAATTAAATAAACATGATTCAATTATTGCATTATTGAATGCTAAGGCGTTATTGATTAACTAAGTCGAAGTTACACCTTCTTTAGAAGGTACGAGCTGTCTGTGTTTGTGTTACTTTGTGAAAATAACAAATAGGTACTTCACACCTAGTTTGCCTACTCGTGTACTTCGTTCAAAAGTTTGTTATGAAATAATATTACACCACAAAGAGAAGTGCAACATAATCTAGACTGTCATACCTCTTTGACATCTATTGCAATGAAATTATCCAAAGTATATTAGGATAGCCGAGTGGGCGTTACTCCAGGTTTATATGGTGCGTATTGATGATGAGATTAAGGTACAATAATTATACTTTCAGTTAGCGGTAAAGCGGTTTGACGTTGTTAATAAAATTATGCCTTTGGTGCATTATGTTTTAAAGACTTTGTTTATTTTCAAGGTGAACATAAAGCTGTTGTTTATGTGTAGTGAAAGATACAGAGTAAGATTGATACTATGCAACTAAGTATCGTTGCCTACATAAAATGCTAAACAGATACGTGTCCGTCGATGTACGTTGAGTGTACTGCCTCTATCGAAAGAAGGGTTAGTAAGGACCCTATGGTGTATTATCAGAGAGAGATGCACACAGTGACATAGTTGGTGATGATTCGTTGGCTGGGAAAATCATTGTTACAGAGGTCGTTTAATATCAACTAAAAGTTGATTTATGATGCTGTAGATTATGGTATTAGTACAGTCAGCTGCAAAGAAATCTAACCCCTTTAGCGCACTGTTATATTCTTAAAGGGGGTTGGATGTCTCTACAACTGACCGTACGTAGCTTTTTGTATTATGAAGTTCTGAATGCTTACGACCAAATAACAAATACATTAAATGACAGAAATTAATGCGCTTTAATATTTAATTGTTTTATGTCAAATGATGCGTTTATGTTAAATGTTTTACTGGTTGTGCGGTGGACAGAGACGTCACCGGTAGTAGTCAGGGTCAGGTACGGCCGAGCAAATACAAAGTTCAAGCTCTAGTTGAGGTCCCTACCACAAAAACGGTAAGCTTGTGTGGGTGATCCACCTCTATGATACGCTAACGTCGTGTCACTGCCATGTAGGCGAGTTTGTGATATGCGAACGAAATAGGCTAGCGTGGTGCCTGTGTTTTTCACGGTTAGAGATGATGGCTGACGTAGTGCTTTCTCTCAAGTATTTGTAATTATAGTCAGGATTGGGTCAATGTGTCATTGGTTTTGACTGGTGTCCCGATTCAACATATTTGTTTATGTTGTGTTTATGTGCCCAGGTGCAAGCGATGATGATGGCGACGCGGCGTAGAGTCCGCGCCTGAGCAAGGTGCTGAGTGTGGAGCAGATGCGCATCCAAGCGAGTCTGCTGTGGAGCCTGTGCCGAGCATCACCCGTGCGGTGAATGTAACAGCGGGAGCGGTTCCGCTGTCGAGGAAGCGTTCTATAGGCTTTAGCCTGGCATTATGGGGACTGCGCCCCGGAATATAGGCTTTGGCCTGGCATTATGGGGACTGCGCCCCGGAATATAGGCTTTGGCCTGGCATTATGGGGACTGCGCCCTGGAATATAGGCTTTGGCCTGGCATTATGGGGCCCTGGAATATAGGCTTTGGCCTGGCATTATGGGGACTGCGCCCCGGAATATAGGCTTTGGCCTGGCATTATGGGGACTGCGCCCTGGAATATAGGCTTTGGCCTGGCATTATGGGGCCCTGGAATATTGGTTTTTGGTCTGGCAATATGGGGACTGCGTCCCGGAATATAGGCTTAATCGAGCTAGGAACTTTGATCTATTCAGTAAAAGATTGAAAGTCTATTATGGAGATGTAAGTGATGTCTGAAGCTTGTAAGAGGCGAAAGACTAAGGTTATTTGAACGCTGGCATGGCTAAATGACAGAGGGCCTTGATAGCGTGAGGTATGAAAACGCGAGAGCAATGTGTGCTCAATTGACAAGTCGTACTAAGCGTTAGTATGACTTGTCATATTAATTTCAGTATAGAGATGAAGACGCTGAGATTGCAGGATCTTCATCAGCGCCTGCGGGTCCATCGCCTGCAGTTGAAGATACCACCGAAACTGTGCCCCGAGGACGGTGCACTGTCAGGAGAGGCCGTATTAGGATAAAAGAGGCTGTATTAGGATAATTAGAAGTAGTTGGCCACTCTTTAGTAACATTACCGCTCGACGAGTAAGAATGACAGGACTCTATGGTTAGATTGATATTGAAGGAACGACGGTGGTGTTGAAAAGGATTTGGATTGTAATTTGAGTTATGATAAAGAGATTATAATTGGTAAAGCTATTTAATTGTTCTTCTTAACAAATTCTCCTTCATCCTAAAAATATAATTTAAGCAACGCTATCTAGTCCTAAACTAAGCAGAGGTGTTATTGTGGGTACTAGAGAACGATTAAAACATAGGTACTTTTTTTTGTAAATATATACCTACATGATACATGGAAAACACCCAGACCAGTAAAACGTCATCTCAAATATCTGCATTGAGCGGAAATCGAACCCGAGACCACTGTGTAGCAGGCATTGACTATTATCACTACGCCACTGCCTCTGCTTAGTTTGGTTTTGGCAAACGTTATCTACGTGGTATTATAACACCTAATAAGAAAATGTCTCTAATACTTGAAGCAGACAATTATTGATATAATGATTATTATATATTATAATGATATTGTGATTGTGGAGCTCCAAAACAAACGATGATGCACATCGTCGAGGAATGTCCCCGACGTCGTTTCTCTGGGGGAATGCGTGAGCTCCACAACCTTACTCCGGCCGCAAAAGATTGGCTCCTCCAGCTCGATATAGATGTATAGCAAGCAAAAAGCAAGCAAGGTTCAAAGCAGAAGCCATACGCAATGATGATGATGATTGATATAATATAACTAATGTACCGGTTCTACCAATAGAACGCGCTAGACTCAAAGCACATTCAACCCCAGAACAGTTTGTAATATACGCTTATAATACTATACCAAAGCTGATAAGGAGTCGTATGCTAGATACGTAAACAGCATGGTATAGTGAAAGCGGTAAACAGATTACATTAGCATAAAAGATTAAGCTTCTTCTTGCTTTGCAGTGTACGTAAAAAGTCAGACACATTTGTCAAGTTAGAAGCCAATGGGCGAGTGAACAAATCTACGAAAAAACATAAAACCTATACACATCCATCTTTCAAATCATTATAGCCCATTAATGTCCCACTGCAGGGACGGGCCCCCTCTCGTGACGGAGGGATACTTGGCCTACTAATACCACGCTGGCCAGACGGATTAGTATAGGGTTTAATTTCAAGTTTTCCTTCTTTTTATTTCGTAAAGATAATATTCACG
Source organism: Schrankia costaestrigalis (assembly GCA_905475405.1). Classification (NCBI taxonomy): domain Eukaryota; kingdom Metazoa; phylum Arthropoda; class Insecta; order Lepidoptera; family Erebidae; genus Schrankia; species Schrankia costaestrigalis. The sequence goes on along the minus strand of FR997845.1, from coordinate 4,238,077 downwards.
GATAGTCCCTTAGTCGGTTTTTACGACACCCATGGAATGAGATGGGGTGGTGACATAATATTGTATTCTTACTCCGGCACTACAGGAAGAGACCTTTTAAATATTTTGAATTAATACAGTCAAGTTCTTCATCTCATGCATCAGCTGACCACATATCATTTAGACTTGTTGTCTGGTTTGGCCTACATGACTGACGGCCAAACTAATTTGCACCTTATGATGCGCATTCGTAATTCCAATACACTTCTGCTATTATACCTCTTTATTATTAGGAGACTTACCGAGCCAGGATTCTTGACAAAATAAGATCCACTGGAGCCCTGGTATATCCTCTCCGGGAATATAGCATTGTCGATCGCCACCTCCGCCTGCCATACCAACTCGCTGAACTGTGGGTCATCTACACAACAAAAAATATCATGTTAGACAAATAACGTAGCTCGTGCATGTTTTATATTCAAACTTTTTTCCCTCAAACTTTTTGTTTAGAGGAGGACTTATTTTTTAATTTTTTCTATAAACGTCATACTAACGGGGACTACTTTTTGTACTATGTGATGTATGTTGTTTTAATTAGATTTTAAATTTAGTACAATGTTATGGTATCCGCGCAAAAGAAAAGGAGGGCGCTGCCAGAATACCAGCGCTGGTGCGACATAAAACTATGCCGTACCAGCATTACAGCTGAGGCAGAGCCCTATTGGCCATTTAGACGTAGTTTTATTGTTTTGTATTTTTATTGTGTATTTGTTGTGTGTGTTCTTTATGGCCAATAAATGTTTTTTCTTTCTTTCTTTCTTCTTTACTCGAAAGCGAAGTTATCGCCAGGGTTTATTTGCAAATTATACAAATTTGTCGTGTAGGTACAACATAGGCTAGTTTTGATTGCGATGTTCCCGCGGGATGAGCAGTCTCCATAAAAATTTAAATAACCATAGCTCAGAATTTTATGTATCATACATCAAACATGACACAAAAAAAGTAAATAGGCCATCACTTACCCTTAATTGAGTCTCATACCCCCAGTTTCCGAATGACTAATCATGTAAAAAATCAACTAAATAAGTGTCAAAATTCTTGACAACTATCATTTAAGAAATGGTGCTCCCACATTGCCGTTAGAATAATTATGTTTGTAAACATTTTCTAACATAAAAAAACATTAATTAACAATTGTGGTCAACTGTTACATTTTGTCAAGAACTGTTACAAGTTACAAAAGCTTTTAAATCTGGTATTTGCTCGCAGTTTGCCTTACGAAACATTTTAACGGCAATGTGGCAGCATCTTTAGATTTGATTTGACAGAGCTGATCACATTAACATACGAGTTAGTTGAACATTGATTTGACAAGCGTTTCAGAAACCGGGGGATAGACACGTGGAACAATTTAATTGTATCTCTTCTATCGGGTGATCATTTCAAACTTCATTAAAAAGAAAAGACTATACGAAAAATGACATTGAATATTCGTATTTGCACAAGTGAAATTGTATAGATTTTTTGAAGATAAATACCAATAACCTCGATCAGAAGAATAAAGATATAAAAATAAATACTGAAACTGAGTATCAATGAATGTATCGACGAAACACGTAAAGGGAAATCCGACTGATTACTGCAAAGAACTGATAAATTTATCAAAGACGTTGCCTGTATTTTATTATATTATTACATATACAGTGTGTCCGGTTATGAAGTAGCGATAATTTAAACACATGTATACCAACTTTTTTTATACACAATTACACCACATACTAAGGCTCAACACTCCACCTCGCCTTATGGCAGCCATTTTGTTTTTTTGATAATTTTATCTCTATGTTTGAACAAAAAGGTTCATTATCTCTTAAAGTTTTGGTCATAATGAGATAAAAATAGATTTATTTGATGGCCAATAATACTGTCTCTCATGAACTTTAAAAAAAAACTCCGTTAAGCTTTTTTAACTTTGGAAAATAAAATGAAATGCAAAAAAAAAGAGGTAAAAAAATTAAGCAAATCAACAAATTATTGCAAATAAATGCAAAGATGGTACAGTCACGAGCAATAATATGTACACATTTTCACATTTTGTAAAACATTTATCTAAAGTTCTGCTAATCCAAAATTGAATATTCGAAGATTAGTTCAAAACTGTACGAAACCTCTTCGAAATTATGAAATAATTTTATTATTCTAATGTCTAGATAAACGTGCAGATGGTTTAGAAAATTTGACAATGTGTACATATTATTGCTCGTGACTGTACCTATAACCATATTTTTTTTTAAGTTAACAGAAAGTTTTTGAGTTAAGCTACAATACAACATTAAATTCATAACTGTATGTTTATTACTTTAAAAGTTATTGTTGTTTGAACATAGCGTATGTGCAAGGACCAAAGGACTAACTAGACTTTATCTTTAATAAAATGTGATTTTTCTGCAGGTAGAGCCAATATGTTTTATCTTGCTTACTCCCACTAGTCATGAATAGCCTTTTGAACGCAACTCATGCCAGATGTCACTTAACAAAGGCCTTTGGTCCTTGCACATACGCTATGTTCAAACAACAGTAACTCTTATAGTGGTGAGTCGTCGTCGCATTTTTGACGAACGAAACGAAACCGTTTTCGCGACGATGAAAACGGCTGAAAAAAACGGTTCTCATTGCGACTGGTTTGAGATAATGAAACGCAACAAAGACGACGAGCGATACGAGACGAGACGATGAAACCGCCACGAGAAAACCTCTTGGGTCGAAGATTACTGCGGATAAATTTTTTCGACTGTATTTGGTTTACAATAAGGCTCATTTTTGAATTTTTAGAACTGCTAATAAGAACGAAGTTGAGACGGGGGCGCGCGACGGCAACGTTACGAACCGATTGTCATTTTTTGAATTATGGCATCCTGAGCTTTATTTTCTTAAAGGTAAAGTTCAAAGTTGCATGACGTTTTAAAAGACTTTTTTGAAAACTAAGAAAACTGTTTTTTGTTCTTAAACCATAGAGTTTCACATAACGTATTTTTGAAGACTGGTTTTGCAACGATAACTACTTTGCCAATCTGTATAAAACGGTTTCGTAGTCGCAGAACATAAAACGGTTCTCGTAAACGGTTTCACGTCGCAACGCACACGCCTAAACTCTTAAAGTAATAAACATACAGTTATGAATTTAATGTTGTATTGTAGTTAACTGAAAAAAAAAATGGTTATAGGTACCATTTTTGCATTTATTTGCAATAATTTGTTGATTTGCTTAATTTTTTTACCTCATTTTTTTGCATTTCATTTTATTTTCCAAAGTTAAAAAAGCTTAACGGAGTTTTTTTTTAAAGTTCATGAGAGACAGTATTATTGGCCATCAAATAAATCTACTTTTATCTCATTATGACCAAAACTTTAAGAGATATGAACCTTTTTGTTCAAACATAGAGATAAAATTATCAAAAAAACAAAATGGCTGCCATAAGGCGAGGTGGAGTGTTGAGCCTTAGTATGTGGTGTAATTTTGTATAAAATGTGTTTAAATTATCGCTACTTCATAACCGGACACACTGTATAAAACTACATTATAACATAATTTTATCAATGTAATTATGCAGATATTTACTTGTTAATTATATTATGTTATGTAATTGATAACAATTCTTATGCGAGACTTTGATAGCGTCTAGATTCAAAACAGTAGAAAAGCCTACTAGGTTTTTAACCCTTACTGTTTCTGCTTTACCCAAGCAGCAGTGAGCAAATGTTACTAAGTTTTGATGGAACCTAAGGAAATTACAGGGCTATGGGTTTACTTCTTATTAATCGCACCGGCCACTAAACGTCCATATCTATACTAATATTATAAAGAGGTAAAGTTTGTGTGTTTGTAATGTTGTAGGGGGTAATCTCTGGATCAACTGAACCGATTTTAAAAATTATTTCTGTGTTAGATAGTCTATTTATCGGGGAGTGTCATAGGCTATAAAGTATCACGCTATGACTAATTGGAGTTCAGCAGTAATAAAATATGTTAAAAAAACGGACACGTTTTTTTTCGCCGCCCAACGAAGTGGGACGGGTCAGCTAGTGTATGAATAAAAGTGGCTGTCGCGAGCTTCAGCTATTTTTGTGGTCCGTTCTTGCTTCTTGTGGCGGCATTTGTGGCTGTTGCGTGTGGCCTGTGTGTAACAAGCCTAAAGGCGACACTATGCGATCTTATTACGTCATCAAAATACATTGCTAGTCCAGACCGTCGCGTTGTTATCACTTATCGTGTCAATATAATATGTAATAATTTAGATAACACATGTTTCTTCTTTTTTGCGTTTACAATTACTTTTTAAGTAGTCGTAACTTAATCTAACTATCCCCTAAACATAAAAAATAGACTTAAAATTTTATCCTATTCATTACGATGTATGAGGTCGCTGATTCAAAGGAGATGGAAACTTTTGGGCTAAATCCTGTACATTACTGTACAGAGTAAGGATATGCCCTAAAAATCTTTTCTATTTTTTAATAAAATAACAATAAAATTACTCAATTTTATTAAGATTTGAACTTGAAAAAAATAGAAAAGATTTTTAGGGCATATCCTTACTCTGTACAGTAATGTACAGGTTTTAGCCCAGAAGTTTCCATCTCCTTCAAAAAAAAATTATCATGGATTTCAGATTGCCAAAACTAACAAAAGATTTAGCACGAGACTAATAAGTGTGAAGCTATAAATTGATAATACTCTCATTTCTGTTTAATCTTGGCCCAAAACTCTTAGTGAAGGTTTCATTCTCCTTTCAAGCAATATATTTTTTGTGTGATTCAGAAATTATGCACTAACTGCATGGATGTTTTTGCGTGCGTTTATTTCATGCCTGTAAAATAACCTCGCAACACAGTACTCTACTCTATCCCTGGTGGGAGAGATGTCTTATAAAAAAAAATTCAAATTGGTCTAGCCGTTTTCGAGAAATCAGGTAACAAACACAAAAAAATAAAAAAAAACGAATTGAGAACCTCCTCCTTTTTGAAGTCGGTTGAAAACACGGTGGCAAACTAAGAATACAAACCGTGGCCATACCATTATACCACGGTTGTCGTAAAAAACGACTAAGGAAAATTTCACAAAAAAAACTATTATTATATTTACGAAAACAAAAGAAAAAAAACGTAAGTATGCGACAATTGTTTCATTGTTAGTTTTATATAACACAACTGTAATCACAAAAAATACGTTCAATATACTTTATGGAATTTATTAAACAATTTTTAAGTATACCCTTTTACGTAGCTTGTTTTAAATATCTTGATGTATTGTTCATAATACGAGCATTTAAGCTGAATACTTAGTGAACGAGCTAATTATAATTTCAATAATTATTACATACGAGTAAATAGGATCAAAATTCTTTCAAAATTTAAATTTAATATTTAATTAACAAAGAAAAATTTTTTTTTATGTTTCTATCTGTTTTTAAAAGCGACGTTTTATCATAATTAGCGACAAAAAAAAAATTTTTTTTTTCAAAGTGTCCCGTTTCGTACAATCCAACCAAGATATCTTCTCTTTATTCTATAAAAATACTAGCGGTCCGTCCCGGCTTCGCACGGGCATTATATTCCTCCTTTTCTGTTGAAATTTTTCCTGAATTTTCTATGCTATAAACCTTACGGAGCCCTAGACCTTTCCAACGAATGCAAAATCGTGGAAATCGGTTCGTGCGTTCTGGAGTTATAGCGTCAGGAAGGATAACCCGACTTATTTTTATATAGTAGATATAATTGGCGTAAGTAATTCGTTTTAATTATTATCGTACAATGTCAAAATTGTCGGCTCAGTCGTTAACAAAATACGAGTTAATAACAAAGTACCACAGAGCTTTACACTAATGAATAAAATTTTTAAAAGTCAAAGCCAACAAGGAATTAGCCATCGTCAATAATTTTTCATTATTTTTAGAATTTTATACCTTTAAATCTGGATATTTAAGATGTAATATCCTTCTAGCCCACGTGATCCTTCATGTAGGCTAAGTTTCCTTCCATCAAGAAGAGTTCTCTTCGTGCAGAAAGGCATTCAAGTGTGGTAAAAAAGCCATTTCCCACAAATTAAACTAATAACATTCCTCACTATACTAATATAAACTATATGACACAATAAACTGGAATAAATAAACTATGTTTACCTACGTTACAATATAACAAAATACCTACTTCATTAAATTAATTTATACCCACTCACCCCCTTACTCATAAACGCCTCTTAAATTTTAGTCAATTGATTAGCTTAAATTCTTACGTTTAACACTAGTTAAACAGGGGGTCAATTTCTAAACAGTTTGACGTTAAAGCTTTGGCATTATGTTAAGATGTAGGTAAATACTCACGTAATTGTGCCACGGCGATACTATCAACAATAATTCCTTTATACGCAAAATATTATATTGTTCACTAACGAGATCAAAACGTAAAAATACATACAAAGCAATTTATTTATAAACATATTTAATTTTATTATAAGAAGTGCATAGTTATAACTTCCGCTAAGTTTTTTTGGACAGAGTAAACGACCGGCGCCGCTTATAATATGTTAATATCATAGCTGTGTTTGTAATTTGTTATTATGAAAAGGAGAAAATGTGGAGAGGTCTACAGATTGTCATTGCTTTGGAATCAAATCAACAGACCTCCAGGTATTACGAAACGAAACAAACGGCGCCTACACTTCCAACTTGAGGCACAATTTCTGATGTAGGAACTCTGTAAAGACCAACATAAATAAACCAGCAATGCGTGCCTCATTATTATTTATTGTGTGTAAACCAGGTATGAAGTTTTGAGGTCCTCTGATGCGGCCCAACGACTACTGTCACTATGAGCACATTTATGTCTGACTCTCATATTAATTTCCGAATTACTGAACCTAGAATAATGTTACCACGAAAACATGCAATCACGAATAACGTTACCAAAAAAACCTGCAATTACGAATTTTTATTTTGTCATCATTTTTTCTCATTTAAAGTATAGTGATGCATTGTTTATCATTGATTAGAATTAGAACAATTGCCACAAACTTCGTTTATCAGCTTTTAGATCAGATTACAAACCTTTTCTTTGATAAACAACACAGTGCCTCTTTATGGGCGCCAACGTCTAAGCATAAGGCCCAAGTTTATACTCAAAGTAATAATTAGGTTACGAATCCACTAGCTAATTAAATTAGCCCAGAATTTTGACGAGGTATTCGTGATAAGCTATTAAGTTAATCTAATGACAACAATAACTACTGTCTCGTACTTATGGTTGGAGACTACTATATAAACGTTGGTAGGCTTCAATAGGTACAGCAACACATCATCGAAGACTCCAGTGGACTTTAAGAGGACTCATTGACAAAATGCACTATCTTTCATCAACTACTACAGGAATATGAAAAGACCTATTAATCTAGAATTTTGATATAGGTAAATTGATACCTTTAACTAGCCTTTTGTAGTTACGAAAACGCGATAGCTTGATTTTGGCTCGATCATATTTAATTTTGAAAACACCTCTAAAAAAACAGCTTTTTACATATAACACGGAAAGTACACTATCATTATGCTTAGGAATTACTCAAATACATTCGTAACATCAATATTAGTCTTACTGTAGAATATCATTTACATAACTACAACCTTTAACTTTTAATTAAGAAAATAAGATCTTAGCAATATCAAAGCGCTCTGGATCGTTGCGGGCGCATCGTAATTTTAGACCTTATACCGATTAGTTAACGATCGATACAGAATGAATACGGTCGACGAATCAGTCGGGCGATGGCCCTCTTCGACGTCGGACCTGTGCATGTCGACTCAACGTTCGTACTAAATATTATCGCGTATTTTTTAATCGTAGGTATATAATATTATAGGTTAGATTTAAAATATTTATACCTAAGTTTTTATTAATACTTTGTTCTCTTTTATAAATAAATAATAGTATTATTTTATAACATTGTTTGGTAAAATATTTTCGTAGTTATGTCATTTACAAAACTTAGGTAAAGTTCGCCTAACTCAACTACCTAGTTACTGTTGACCCTTTTGATAATGCAAGCGTTTGTTTATAAGCGATTTTAGACTATATGCTCAAGTGTAATAAGTTTTATTACCGTTTTCGTCAAGATCACGTAATTGAAACGCCTCAGTGGCGCGGGCAGTGTGACGCGGTCGCGGTAGTGGCTTGCGTGCACGAGGTTGCGGGCTCGAATCCAACAAAGTTGTTTGAGCGATCCACAAATTACTGTCCTAAGTTCGGATGTTTTTTGTAAAAGTCTCCGCGACAATACCTAGGAGTTGTGTGAAACTCAAAAAAATAAGTACCTACCTTAGGTACTTACTAATAAGATCTAAATAATACTTTTTACTTTCGCGGGAACTTTTACAGACATGAAATAAACGAACATAACATCAATTTAGCAGGCACAAAGAACATCCAGACTCAGAACAGTTATTTGTGGATTACACAAAAAAAATGTCATAAGTGAGATTTGAACTCTCATGCACTTCACCGCGGGAACGTTTACAGACATGAAACAAACGTACACAAAGAAAGTCCAGACTCAGCCCAGAACTCTTTCCACCAAAAATTGATATCGCGACATGCGTGTTTCATGTTAATGTATTTTGAACTCTAAATGAGAAATAATACGGTTCATTTTTACACAAACAAAACGTAGCAACAAACAACAATAGGCCTATCGCGAGAAGCGAGTGTTTTTGTTACAAAGTTAATATATACTCTATTTCCTAAGCAATACGGTTCATTTTTACATAAAGATTTCAATTTTTGCCTTGTCTCGCCCCTCTGGTGGAAAATCACCTAGAGTTCAAATCTCACGTAAGACAATTTTATTTGTGCGATCCACTAATTATTGTCCTGAGTCTGAATGTTCTTTGTGTCAGCTATACAAGGACTATACAAGGACAAGGACAATACATAGTGAGACTATTGTATTTTTTTTAAAGTTCTATTATTTTGCGTGAGATTCAAACCCGCGACCTCGTGCACTGCGACCGCTACCCCGAGGCGGTCAAACTATTTTTGTGATCCCCAAATTATTGTCCTGAATCTGGATGTGCTTTGTGCCTTCATAATACCTTGTGCGGGAGTAAATTTAAAAAAAATGGGGGCTACTTGTATAGACATAATAGACCGGTAGATAGTAGGTTTTTCTGTAACAGAATTTTCTGTTACCTACCGCGGACTGACGTCACAGTATAACCAGTAGTCTAACTGGGACGAATATTTATTATAAATAAAATACTAAATTATAATATTAAGAAGGTACTTAACAAGTCATTCAGTAAAGTAGGTACAGTACCGGGCCGTTTCGTAACCTGTAGAAAAATACAATCGGTCAATTTCGGCTTCGTAGAGCGTCAGAGAAAAAGACGATGTGTAATATTTACGGCCGGGTACTGTACTTATTTATTATAAGCAGTATATATTGGCCATGTTTGTTTGAAATTGAATTTATCGATAACTAAAACCAAACTTTTCTTCTATTTAATGTCAAAATAAAGGCATCGAGGTCACTTTATGGATGGGTGACCAATCCAATCAAAAAATGACATCGATGTCATTGCTTAAATTTACCTAGATCAAAGTGAAAGACACGCATGGGGGATTTCATAAAGGGGGGCTAAATTTTCATTATTATTGACCTAAGTACAACAAACCGTTTTCGTAATATACACAAAATACTATATTATAGTATTAAATAAATACCTAAGCTTGTCTTCTATTTTTCTTTTCTTTGATTATTATTTTTTATGATGTATAAATGGTGTATTATCCTGTCTGGTACTGGTCTGGTGTCAAATATTTTGATTGGGTATATGATTTATGTAAAAAAAAAATGTAAACACAACTGAATTTTAAAAGAGTTGCCATGAGTTTCTTTGCCAGATTTCTTCTCATTGGCCCTACCATTTGGAAACTGGAATTTATAGATCAACACAGACAGACAAGTAGATTCGAGTAGTAGATTGGTTTTATTTCTCTCCTTTAATTTACATTTGACAATACAACGCGGCTTTTTTAGTGCTGTAGCGTTTGTCTGTGTCGATCTATAATTTTAATTGTAGCTTCAATTTTAAGTAAACGACGATTTCAAACAATTTGTAATAAATTTTATGAAATAAAGTATTTTGAAAATTTGAATTTGAAATTTAAGTCATTTAGTAAGGTAGGTATTTATATCAGCCATGTTTGTTTGAAATTGACATATGAATAATATTTTTAGTTTCAAATTATAACACACAGTCCGCTCGTTACTGCGGCACAGTAGCGACTGTTCCCTCCGCGATCGTGAGCGTGTAGGTATAAACTTACGTTTCGTCCGTTTCTATGAAATTGAAATACTGTATATATTTGTACTATGGCACAGAGCGATAACGTGTCCTTGAGGGCCGGCGGGACGACGACGGCGCACACGGCGCGGCGGCGCGTGAGCGAGTATATCCGTCTCATTCGCGCGCCGAGGGGCGCGCCCCTCTGGCCACGGCCGAATTCAACTCGAAAATTTTCAAAGCGTCGTCTTAATTCCTTGGTAATAAGGTCTGTTTTGATACAGCAATCATCAGAACTACACTACGTGTTTCGCTAACGACTTTTCCGCTTCTGGAACCTTAGCTTGACACTCTGTAACAGAGTGTCAACAGAGTCTCTGTTTTGCAGGCGAGGTGATTAGTTTCTACGCAACTACTATTTTATATACCTATATTATAATAGACTATCGACCCGCCCCGGGTGTAATGCTTATAATTTAAAATATTATGCATGTATTATACATAAACCTTCCTCTTGATTAATCTCCTAAAAAAACCGCATGAAAATTCGTTGTGTAAGTAGTTTTAAAGATTTAAGCATTGGGAGGAGCAGATAGCGACTTTGTTTTATACATTCCTTAAAATACATCGTGTTCCAAATGCGTAATTGCACAACTAATTATAGATCAATAGTTACTACGACATGCAAAAAAGATAAACATAAGGCAACTTATTTCGTTTGGAAAGATATAAAATAAATCTAATTAATTAATAAATTTTGGTAAACCGATCTTAAAAGATCTTGGGCCGACGACCTTTAAAAAAGTAGCTGGGTCGGGCTGGATGCGGAAGGCGTGTTTTTTGGCGCGTGTTGGGGGAAAAGCTTATGTGTAGCAATGGACTGCTATAGGCTCAAAAAATCTAATAATTTCATTAAAAAGTGTCAATAGTCCTGCATAGGAAAAACATAACAAATTATGCAACTCTAAGAAGATATTTTCCAAGATGTATTATTTCATTCGACGATTGTAGTAATAGTTGTTGTCATAAAATGGAATCGTATGGAATTGCATCAATTGTACACATTTATTCTTCCCGTAGTTGTTACCCTTTTAGCAGGTAAAAATGTACTTATTTTAAATGTAAAACATCCTTTTACAAAAATACAAAAGAGTATGCAGATGTGCGTAAGTTTTGTTTGTTAAAATTTTTATTGTTTTTTTTTCTGACGGTCAGTCCGTCCATCTCTTTAGTAAAAAGGCCCAGAAGAAGTGAAAAAAAATCAGCATTTCGGTTCTATTATCATTATGGGTAGGTAGATCGGTGTGTCGATGTTTAAAAGAAACCATCGCTACAAGATTTTTTTTTTCACACTGGCCCCGCCAGACAGAATGGTATAGGTTTTTATATGTCATATTTCTTTCTTTTTTGCGTACCGACCTGCTATGTATTCATAAATACAGGCTTCTATGACACCTCTCTATAAAATGGGTCACGGCTAAGGCTGATCTCGTTCAGGGATGGAAGATCAGAAACAGTATGTACAAAAGAAAAAGTAACGTACAATGATTCTTCCAGGGCTGGAGGAAAACTACATCAACTAATGCCGCGCTAATCAGACGCATTGTTATCGGAATTTAGAGTAGATTTTTGTTTTTCGAGTATTTCCTTGAGTCGTATTTTAGGACACAAAAACAAATTATCATCCAATATTTATTCATTAAATTTATATTTTCCTAAATAAAACAATTTCAATAGATTGGTAAAAAAATAACAGACTTTTGACGTAAAACATTAGAAAGTCTCCCTCGTTTTGGAGGGAGACTTTCTAATGTTTTACGTCAAACGGAGTCGGAAAATATATAATAACCGACAATGTTGTTCATCCATAATGCAGTTAGACACTGACCACAGACCACAGAATCTACTGTAATAAATCCTATATTGACAATAATGACCGCCTTGTTTATTACCTATCCCAGAATCGTGAATATGGCTATCGTGCTTGAGGTCAAGAGTTTGAAACTTACACTTAGGTAATACATTTTTAATGAACTTATGAAACAACAGGAGGGTGCCTTGCCTACCAGACGGCAACTGTTGGGTCACAACTGGTGGTCTTTTTAGTGGCTCTCTACTTTAATCCTGTAGTAAGGTAAATAAGTATGTAAATAGGTTTCTTAAGTGATTATAATTTCAATTAAAAAGTAACGTTTGTAAAAGGGTATTTAATCGTAATTTAAAAAAGATAATGTGAACCCGCATGTTCAATGCATATATTAAAAAGCAACAAAGTAGGCCACAATAGAGCAACGTAATAATAATAATATCCCTTCCACATTTATTTAAGGGCAACTTGTCTAAAATATGGGCATAATTTTATATTCCTGTATCTATCTGTCATAGTTGGGTGGAAATTGTGAGTTAAATAACTCTTCGGAGTCGGACAGCAACGAAATAATTTGGTTAACAAGACAAGGTCTTGGTTATGATGTTCTGTCACATGTTACAATTTGCAGTGAAAGAGCAATATTGCTTACGAAACATCAGCGCAAATCATTATAAAAAGTGTCCCACATCTGTCATCGACAACAATATTACAAAAGCTTTTCCCTACAGGCCCTGATAATCAATATGCTCTGACGACTATACTTAAGCACTAGGAATCATGTCATACAAAGCATACCTATGATTCAAAGAACATCCAAACCCAGGAGCAAAATTTGCGTATCACACAAAGAGTTGTTCTGTATGGGATTCAAACCTGCAAACTCGTGGAAATCACCTACTTCCGCAACTGCTATACCACCAAAGCAATCAATCATTAAAACATCAATAATTATGTGTACAGTAATCGCTCCTCCTACACTTAAGCATAAATAAACCAGCCGAAATCAGAATAATACACATTATCTGACTATACATTATTGATATAGGTACTTTATATTTTCAGTTATATCCTTGAAAATAAATTTAGTCAAATTTTGGAGCTAGTTATTACTGCCTGAGAAACCTATACTTCTATTACTACATTAATAATTTATACCAACTGATCAATAACAATACTGTTGTTAAAGATGTTCTAAAAATACTTCTTGTTTCTATAACATACATAAACTTACAGCTTTTGGGCATATAGAGTAGGCAGAGAGTAGGCTACTGAGCTTCTAGATCCTCACAAACCGGCCCTTAGGAAACCATGTTTTGCCCTGTGATAACCTTTGGTATGCTGTGTGGTAAATATCAGCCAATCCAATAAATGTAAATGATGTGTATATGTTTCTATAAATGTTCTATTTATAGGAAAACTTGTTTCAATGATAAAATTATTAGCTAATGAATTTCATTATAATATTATGCCACAACTTGATATTATAATTATATACTATGCGTTTCAAATAAGAATAGGATCGCGCTTGCTGCCAACTTCATGTGGCAACTGTCATTTTAGTACGACCAACAAAAAAATTCGTAAAATAGGTAATTTAAATAAAAATATTTAGCCTTGAAAATTCCGATAGAAACAGATTTTTTAATTCAACGAAAAAAATCTTTCTTCGTTTTTTACCGTTTTACATTGAAACAATAACATAAAAAACCTTATGAAAAAACTGGTTTTATTGAAAATTTTGCAGTTTGTTTCACATAGAATCTGATTCGGATGAAGAACGTAGCTATGATGCCATAAGTGGTGTGGAAGAATTGAATTCCAATTAAAATTTAATTTATTTAAAAATTTATATAACATAAATTAAAGTAAAAATTAATAAAATTTTGTGTTTATTTTCTTCCTACCGTACATGACATTAATGAAGTTCGTTAGAAATGCGAAACAAGATGGCGCTCTGACAGTCCTATTCTTATTTGAAACGCATAGTACATTGACATAGCTTTGAATATAATACAATATTTATTTTTATAGGTATAATATTAGCATTCCATAGATATTAGATTTATAGATGAGTCTATTATGTGATTACGAAAGGAAAAATTAATTGTAGCATTCTCTAGGGTTTATGAATACAACCTATAGATGTATTCACCAACAAATAATGTACAAATGTTTGGACAAATAAATATATTTGATTTGATTCGAGGTATTAGAATAACATAGCAATTTGAGTTCATCCTAAAGAATAGTTGAACTTTGTGCAATCATACAGTACCTGAGGATAATAAATTAACCCAAATAATTGAGTACTAATCCTTCTTAAACTGTCGTAGTCTATCAAAAATGTATGCATATAAATACACTGTAACTACAATAGAGGAAAACTTCAAACAATACTATACTCACCAGCTAAGTATAGAGGGTAAAATTAAGATAAATTTAAGCAGACATATTAGAAATAGGGACATTCATCATTACAAGTATCCTGAAAAGTCCCAGTTCAGGAACAGATCTACACCAGAAATAAACGAAAACTTAGACCCTCTACCCCAAGTAGCTCTTCTTAGACTTCTAAACAACAGTAAAAAATAGTTAGTTTAAACTGTCAAAGTATTAGGAAAACAACTAAAAGAGTTTAGTCAAATTGTATTGATAACATATGGCTTATAAAAACCAAATATAATACTAAGAGTTTTAAAACATATTAACTACCTCATAAAAGTAAATATTTTACACTTAACAACGTAATACTCACAACACTCAAATGGATCGTCAATTACAATCATATTTTCAAAAGATGTAATAACACTGAAACTACACATTTTGTTACACTTCACTGAAAACACCTTGTAGCTATATTCATGTAATTTATCTACACCTTTTTCAAAACAACAAACTGAAGTTAGTCAAATCAATATCAGACAACTATTTGTTTTGCCATTGAGACAACGTAAAATAAATTATAAATGTAAGAGTAAATACTTAAAAAAGAGTAAACATTGCATAAATACATAACAAATTAACATGATATACATGGAAGCCATACAACTGTTTTAAGAAGTCATAAAAGTATTTACGAAGCTTAGCAAAGGAAATGTTAATATTGCCTACGTTTTAATTTAGAGATAAGTTTGTACAATAATGAGTTATGACTCAGTGGGATGACAAGGATGTTATCTAGGCTCACCTGGGAAATGATTGTATGATACTTCAAAGTCGCCGCGGCCGCCCAGCAGCGGCTGCGACTCCCTGTTTACTCCTGGTGAATCCACGTTGCCTTCGAACCCGACCTCTGGCACTAAACAAATCTCCTCTGAACTACTCGACAAAGATACCACACCGTCATCGGGCGGCGTAATTGTTGTGTTTATTTTGTCGAAATCGAGATTCAACAGAGTCTCTTCCGTACTCATGAGTAATGTTAAACAGCAGATCTTTACCGAGCCTCATTTATTTCGGATAATTTTCTTTGTTTCACAACCATTTAACAAAAACACATAATCTTCATTCGCAATAACGCAAAGACTATAGAAGTGTAGAGATTGCGATGACAGCTGTAATTGACATACTGTTGAGGAAGAATATAGACTAACTATGGTCTATGGCTATAGTGTTGTGAGCCAAAATATCAACTAATTTACAGCATCGCCGTTTTTTAAATAAAAATACATATTACACTTGCTTAATTATTTATTCATTTACTACATAATTATGGTTGAAAATTAACTAAGAAATTTTATCGCTTCTTGCAATTATCTGTCATTTATAAATGACCCGTCATCTTCATGCGAATTAGAGTATTCTTCTGTGTCTGCATTTAGTTGGCCCTTATCTGAATATCCTTGTTTACCGTATATGCCTTTCCTACGATCATGATGAAAATTACCTTTATTAAATCCAGCTCCAGCACCTAACTTAACTCCCAATACTTTTGCTCGAGCTTTATTCACAGTTCCTCTCCTTATATCATCTTCAAAAAATTCTTGGTCTTTTTTATATTCATCTTTATGATGAACATGATGAAATCCCCTAGTTTTGGTTCCCTTATTAAAAGTTTTACTTTCATTTGTATCGGTTCCTACAGCAGAGGCAATTACTCCGTCAGCTAAAGCATATACATTATCATCATCATAAGAACCCTCGTCAAATAAACCAGCAGCTTTAAATAACTTTTTTAAATCAAACACATTTTTAGCTTCTTTCAAGTCTTTATTCCTTTCTTTCTTTTTTATTGTTCCAGATGATTTGATACTGGTTTTCGAATCGTTCTTCTCGCTCGGCAAATCAAAAGATTTATATGCATCATCTAGATTTTTGGTAAAGTCATCTAAGTCTTCTTCTTCCACTTCGTAGCTCAATTCTGATAGGTCAGCATCGATATTGTCGAATTCAAGAGCGCCTAAATTTACGGGCGATGACACAGCCAAAGTGGCGATAACGGTCAAGGTACAAAAAATACATGTTTTCTTTTCCATCGTGGCCTAATTTTTTGTCTTCTCTTGCACAATCGAAATAGGTTACACACTGACATACATGAAGTTCATAAGGTTTATATAGCATTTTCTTTGAATTAGCATGCAAGGATGATTTTTTGTTTAGGATATGAGCGACTCTGCGATCGTTTCAAGCTACAGTTGATTGCATTCGTAATCAGTGTACCTAACCATTCGGATCGGTCAAGGCCGATGGTTTAATCTGTTACGAGTAGGCTATTTATATTTTACGTAAATGATAATTATATTGTTATTCATAACTTCTACAATATATTGTTATAATCTCTAAGAGATAACATCTTAAACCTTAGAGAAAGTTACATATTTTCTCTCTCTAGGTGTAGGTACAGACAGTAGGTACTCCTATGATGTAGACAATACCTATAATCAATCTAAAAGAAAATATATTATTTTTTATCTAATTAAAAATTACACATTGAATAGGTAGGTAATCAATTATTTACAACTATCAGATAATCTTATTCGGTAATAATTCAAGGCTTAGGTTTCATTTGATGAATTAATTGCTAATTAAGTGCAACGGAATATTGGTAGATAAGTAACATTATAAATATAGGTATAAAAATAAGCGGTAGGTTAATTGAAATTTAAAATTCACAATAAAGATACAGGTATGTATAGGTATATATTAAATATGTTATTAGAGAGGATGATGAACTGAATAATAAAATAACTTTGTACAAAAAGCGCCTACCTACATTAGTTATTTGTATCGCCATATCAGCAAGCACACGAAAATAAGGTGTGCTCTTTTATTTTGTGTGGTAGACTTACTTACATTATGTTTTTGTTAAAAACAATCAAATTAAAATTTACTTTACAAGACTATTATTCTTATAATCAATGAAGTCATAAGGAAACGAGATTTCGCAAAATGTTATATTTATCCCCATTGCTGTACCACGTGCGATGACATGTTTTATTTATGTAGCAGTAGTTGTATCTATATGTCTGTACGAGTGCCTATAACACAACCTACCTATTCGCCTTAACTATTATATATTATGTTATAAGTTCTTAGTCAGACTTCCCTAATGGATATTGATCCATACTAATATTATAGGTAAATGCAAAAGTAACTCTGTCTGTCTGTCTGTTACTCTTTCACGCCTAAACTGCTGAACGGATTTTGATGAAATTTGGTACAGACAATCTTTAGACCCTGAGAAAGAACATAGGCTACTTTTTATTAACAAAAAAATTTTTATACAACAAAATCATATGTTCTACTATTTTGAAATTTTTACCAGTGAGGGGGTGAAATAGGGTTTGAATTGAAGAGAAGACACTAAATCTTGGTACGTAGGCTTTTTCTACAAACGGAATTCCTGAAATTCGAACTGTACGGATTCGGAACGGGAACTACAAAGCCAAACTCACATTCACTTCTCTCTCAATCACAACAAATTCTGATTCTGATTGACAAAAACTAACTTTACGCGGGCGAAGCCGCGGGCGGAAGCTAGTAATTTATATTCTATTATACCTACTAAACACCATAACAGCTTATGTCCTAGGTAGGCACCAGCTCACCTAGCCTCTAGCATTGCTGACGTCCAAGACAAGTGGTTATAAACTCATCATAAAGGAGACTGGTTGTTCGTAAGAAACTGACTCAATTTATTGAGGAGGGAAATATAACGACGGACGCTATTAATGGGCCAGAAGATATAGACAAAACATTAGACGAATACAACAAAATTATTACTAGAGCATGTGAAGAGACTTTGCCCAAAGCGGGGAAAAAACAAGTGATTGCTATGCCGTGGTGGACAAAGGAGCTTGCGATCCTGAAAAAGGAGGTAAATAGGTATAGGCGTCGAATAAAGAATGCAGCGCAGATTAGAAGACAAGATGTGGTGAATAAGTATATCGAAAAGAAGAATTATTACGAAGAACAAGTGAGAAGGGCACAGACGTTGAGCTGGAAACAATTTTGTCAAACCAAGATAAAGAAAATTTGTGGGAAGGTATATATCGCGTTTTAAGGAGAGCGGCGGTTCGTGTGGAAGATACACCGCTTACTTTCGGGGGGTCCTATTTGGATGCCAAACAATCGGCAAAACTGTTGGCTGAAACATTTTATCGGGAAGATCGCATTCAGGATGATAACGACGACCATCGGCGGACGCCCGAGAGGGCTACTCACGTTGATGGTATCGGGCATAGTAACTATGACCGACCATTTACGGAGGAGGAGCTCTTCAGCGCGGTTCACAGCTTCAATCCGAAGAAAGCACCTGGTTCCGATGGCTTTACTGCTGATATCTGCAACCACGCAATCAGCGCAAAACCGTCACTATTCCTGGGGCTCCTTAATGGCTGCTACGTATTCCACTACTTTCCTCGCGTTTGGAAGGAAGCGGTAGTGGTTGTATTGAGGAAGCCTGGCAAGGATTCGTATGCTGTCCCTAAATCGTATAGGCCGATCGGTTTATTGCCTGTACTGGGGAAAGTATACGAAAAGATGCTGGTGGCTAGACTCAAGTATCATATACTACCTGGCATCAGCCTTCGCCAGTACGGTTTTATGCCACAGAGAGGTACTGAGGTCGCCCTCTGTAACCTTATGGGACATGTGCGAGCGGAATTAGATAAAAAACTTCTGATTACGCTTGTATCCCTGGATATAGAGGGCGCCTTCGACTGCGCCTGGTGGCCGGCAATCAGGCTCAGACTGGCGGAGGAAGAGTGTCCGGCGAGCTTGAGGCTGGCGATCAGCAGCTACCTTAGCGACAGGACTGTGCGACTTAGATATGCCGGTAAGGAACATACTCGGAGCACTTCCATGCGTTGCGTTCAGGGATCTATTGGTGGTCCCATATTATGGAACCTTCTTCTCGATCCTTTGCTGATCCGTTGCTGAGTCTCCTGGCAAGGGGTATTTATGTACAGGCTTTTGCGGACGACATAGTACTGGTTTTTAGCGGGAAATATGCGGCCAGTGCATGGCACTCTGCAGCGAACAAGCTTGGAGTGAGAAAGCAGTTTAACTCGATTCAGCGTGCTTTCGCACAGAAGCTTTGTAGAGCTTATCGCACAGTCTCACTGAACTCCGCGTTGGTCCTGGCGGGGTTACTTTCCCTTGATCTCAGGCTACATGAAGTAGCTTATCTTTATGGGGCCAAAAAGGGGGAAACCCACGCCGTGGATGGGTGACCGGGAGGTAGAGTGTCTCGTACCAGTAAAAGACAGGCCGCACCCTGCAGATCAAATGGGTCTTAGCTTTAACAACATAGCGGACGAGGAACAATACCATTTCGGCTGTCAAAATCTTGTTTATAAGATCTTTACAGATGGCAGCAAGATCGAAGGCAGAGTTGGTGCGGCGCTGGCCATGTGGAAAAGCGAGAATGAGACAAGGGCCATAAAACTTACGTTGGCCCCGCATTGCAGTGTTTACCAGGCCGTGCTCCTGGCGATATGTAGGGCGGTGCGGTGGGAGAGGTGCTCCGTTTGAAAGCAGGAATCACAGCCGGCATTTTTAGTGATAGCGGGGCCGCACTGCAGACTGTTGTCAGTCTTGGCTCCCTTCATCCTCTAGCGGTTGAGGCAAGGGCTGGTCTACATAAATGCAGACAACAGAACAAGAACGTATCCTTGTTCTGGATAAAGGCACACGCAGGGCTAAATGGGAATGAGAGAGCCGACGAACTGGCAAAGGAAGCAGCCTTGAGGTTAAAAAGGGCGCCCGACTACAGTTTGTGCCCTGTTTCATTCGTCAAGCGAATCATTCGTGAGAGGTCGCTTGAGGAATGGGACAGAAGGTATCATGAAGGTGAGACTGCATCTGGCACTAAACTTTTCTTTCCTGATGCCATTGCTGCATATAGGACTGTTCGTGAATTAGGGGTTGATCCTTTGTTTACACAGCTAGCAACGGAGCATGGTGGGTTTTCTGAATACTTAGTAAGATTTAAGTGTAAGGAAAACCCATCCTGCATCTGTGAAGACGCTGTAGAGACTGTCGAGCACCTACTGACAAACTGCCCTGTCTATAGCAAGGAGAGATATAATTTAGAGAATGAGCTCGAAATTAAATTAAATATTGACGTCATACCGGCACTTCTTGCAAAGAAAGCTTCGAGAGACGCGTTTCTTAAGTACGCTTTTAACATCGTAAAATTAGTAAATAGAAGAAACGGTAGTAAAAATATTTAGCATACGCAGAAATATTATATTTAGGTATTTACAAAACACAAACTATATATAAATATAATTATATATCTACAAATAAACAAGGCAATAAAATTATATGTAAGTATATTGTGTTAAAAATAAAATAAAGAATAAATATGACTGTAAACCAGCAAAAATAAAAATTTATAATAGATAATACGTATAAATATTATATAACATAATTATATAAAAATATTTGTTAAATTATTTCATAAAATTAAACAAATATGATTGTAACACAGCAAACACAAGTGTAAATAGAAAATAACTATTAAAATTGTTATTAAATAAAAGATATCCCTTCCTGATTGTCCTTAAAAGTAGTCTCTGCACTCCTGCAGATCTGCACTCCTGCAGAGGACACGTACAATACAACTGATGACGGGTGCCTTAAAAAAATAAAATAATAATAATAATAAAAAAAGTATAATAAAATATGTATCCGTTTTCTAGTACCTACACCAGAGTAAAAGATCTATACTTACTCATTTTGGGACTAAGAAAGTGCCGTGTGTAAATGTGGAAGAAATATTATTTAAAAGGAATACTTAGGTACCTATATAATAGGAATAGGTATGTGTAAAATAATATAGCCTTATTGACGTATTTAAGATTTAATTTAATAACATTTAAGTACCTTCTTCGGTGTTATGTTTTTAAATTGTTAAAGAATTTTATATTGATAAAAATTATGAATAATAAAATACTATTTCTCTTTCACAATTGATGTTTGAACGCAGTGGGATAAACACTTACTGAATTAAAAAATATAAATATAGGTTGTGCCAGGTGTTATTATTATATACCGAGTAGGAATTAAGGCTATCCATTTAGTTACACATTGGAAAAGGCCTTTGGTTCAAAAGTAAGTAGTATAAAGGGAACAATTTATGAAATCTTGCGTTGCTGGCTTAAACTAAAAAATAAGTAAACTTTCAGTCCTTTTAAAACATTTATTTATTTATAAGCAATAAAAAAGTATGTACATCATTCCTATCAAACATAACAAAATAATTAAAGTTCAACTTAAAAAAAGTACAATAAGTTTCGTTATTCTTCATCGTAATCATCGTCATCGAATTCGTATTTTTTCTTATAGGCAACACCTCCATCTTTTTCATATTCGGCATCATTATGTTCACTATTCTCTTGACCTTCCTCGGAGTCATACCCTGAATCGTCTTCATCTTTTTCTTCTTGGTCATGAAATTCAGCCTCAGCAAAGCTTTCCTTGTCTGACGCAGCATCGTGATGCTCGCCCTTTTTATGACCACCTTCCTCAGCTTTGTGGTTACTTTTATGATTACCATGCTTCCTAAAAGAACCACTTTTATCAGCTACATCGTAGAAATCATGGTCTTTCTTGAACTCATCCTTGTGGAAGACTTTGTGATATCCCGTGACATCTTCTCCTTTGCTGGAATGTTTCTTATGGCCGTGATCCCCTCCTTTATAACTCTTCCCAGATTTGTGATGTTTGCCGTGAGCATCAGCTACGTCATGGTGATGTTTCTTTTCACCTTCAGATTCTTTTTCGTAGCCGCTTTGGTGCTTCTTTGCGTAGCTACCTTTACCCCCTTTAGCGTGGTGATCAGATGACTTGTATCCCTTGACTTCTTTCTCGCCATGTGCGTTATGATGTTGCTCCTCGTAAGAGCTTCCACCATCATTATAATCTGAGTTATCTTCGTCTTCTATGGTGCCCTTAGCTGCTATGTAAGGTAAGGGTACAGGTGCAATATTATAATTGATTTCTTGTACTGGTTTCAAAGGTACGAAAGGTTGTGGTATCGGATGGTAAGATTGTGTTAATTGTCCGTTGTATATTAAAGGTTGGTTATGGTTTCTGTAGTAGTAGGTTGATACTGGAGGTGCTACAAAGCCAACTTGTACGCCGGAGACGGCTGTGACCGCCAACAAAATATAAGAAGCGGTATTCGCCATCTTGTAGATGTGATTCGCACAGCTTCTGTCACGTTAATAATGTTATGTACCCGTTACTCAATATTTATATAGATCTAGTTTAGAGACAAAAGGTCCATGAATGTGTATTTCGTTACCTTACTAGTAGCCATGTAACAAATGACTTACCAGACGAGGTTGTAGGTGACAAAGAAGTTGATAATGAAAAAATTGTATCTATTGTGTAACAGCGCGTAGTTGATTTATTTTATTGAAGAGTCTACGCAAAACTAATTGTGTTGCAAAAAATGATTTCAATGACCTATTAAGTAACTTGTCGTGTTTTATTAATTTAATGTCGACTGAACAATTGGTGTTGTATCTTAGTTGTAATTTCAGACTAGTTTCTCCACACCTACGGACGATTATGACGTTGATTTTTAAAGTAATATGGATTGTAAGTTTTAATAAATCTATACATCCCCTAAAACATTAACATTAACGTTAAGTAAGTATAATATTACGACCATACTTTTTTCTCATAGGCTTAGGCACACACAATAAAGTTCCTTTCAAACTGATTTGCTTTATCAATACTCATAATATAAATATATCTTTATAATATTCCTCACATTTTCAACTCTATTTAGTTCCAAGGTACACAATATTCTACCTTGCACTATAGGCCATGTACTGAACATAACAAACAAATTCCAGAATGAATAAATCTACGTTTTTTTTAAATATTTCTTTTGTAAATAGATGTAGTCTTATTTTTTTAAGATACTCGTATATTAATTTAATTGGCTTTATCAAGTGATAAGATCAAGTTAAAAATATAAGGTAGATAATACGTATTATAGGCTAAACATAAATTTCGCGATAATTTGTAAGTCTTCGGTAGTATAGTGGTCAGTATCCCCGCCTGTCACGCGGGAGACCGGGGTTCGATTCCCCGCCGGAGAGAATCACTTTTTAATTTTATTTTGTAATTTTTTATGATTTTATTATGAGAAAACCTCCACTTCTTTTTTGTTGGGAACCTTTTAGAAACCATTAAGGAATCGGTCCGTCGACTCGGACCTTTGTATTTGGAGTCTGCTTTTGCCTATAAGGCAGAGTTCATCATAACAACCCATCAAAATAACAACTTATTGACGTCACTTTAAATCTATTCTGTGCTTTCTTTTACACAATTTTAATTATACCCATGGGATGATTTATGGTGTGGACCACACGGATTATACTTGCTAAATATTTTAGGCCGGTTTTTATTTAAACGAGAGTCATGTAAAATGTAATTTAAAAAAAAACGGTTCAAGGGACCTAACACTGTAAAACAAATATAGGGATAATACGCAATTTCATTTTACTTGTAAAACCCTTATCAATGTTGATCAAATTTATATGATACCAATAACTTGCGTGTGTATACCTACCTACTGGAAAAAAACAGTACTGTTCAACTGACCAAAAGGAAACATAAATATAAAAAAAAATTGTTGACTAGGTATACTTACCAATATTTATTCTGTGTACCTAATATGTGACAACGAAAAGTGAAACAACGAATACCACGATCCCGTAAGTTTACTTCAACGAATCACGTAACAACAAATGCAAGCCACCACGAATATCTTAGCAACCAAGTCATGCGACCTCGATTAACATGACCCCTTTTTTCATTAATTGGAATCACTTAATTAAGTTTTTGCCATCAATACTTGTTATTCCTCTGATGCTGTATGGGCACTGGACAATAACTAACATAAGTCGATAATAAGTTTATTATCGACTTGATCGTAATAACTATTCATTTATACAAATAATCACTATTATTTACACGTCATAAATATATTAGCATCTGTATAAATAAAGATAACGATGTTGTGAATTTAAACAAAGCTTAATTTCAACATGGTTAAACAAGTCTTCGGTAGTATAGTGGTCAGTATCCCCGCCTGTCACGCGGGAGACCGGGGTTCGATTCCCCGCCGGAGAGATCTCTTTTTGAAATTTATTTCAAATACATTTTTTGAAGTATTTTATTTATTTCATTCAATTACTTACCTGTTCATAATTATTTTTTAGGTAAAAAGACAAGCGGCTTCGTTTATTGTAAAGTAGGTTTTAAGTCATAACACGCTCTTGGCAGAAGATGGGCCATTATGGCGACATCATTATCATAGCAACACATTAATGTCCCTCTGTAGACACACGGGCTGCCTTCATCAGCGTCGAAGGGCTATCTTGACCTATTACTACTACCCCTCGCTAATGCTACATTGACCAGACCGATTTCTGTAAAGTTTGTCTTTGTTTATTGTTGTAGAGATTACTTCTACAAATTTTGTACCTTTTCATAATACGTAAGTATACTTAGTAACTCTATCTGTTAACCAAGCAATACTCGAAACTTTATTGAGTTCCACATTATGAAGATACTTTTCCCCGCGGCTTCGCTCGCGTCTTTCCCATTTTTGGGAAGTGAGGGGTTAGAAAGGGGCAAAAAGTAGCCTATGTTACTCTCCATCCCTTCAACTACATCCACATAAAAAATCACATCAATTCGTCGCTCCGTTTTGCCGTGAAAGAAAGATAAACAGACAGACACACTTTCCCATTTATATGAGTGACTATAGATGTATGATTTTATCGACGAAATAAAGTAGGAGAACATAGTAGGTTAGTTGTTTTTGCTTATTGCCATGGGGGGTAGCAAAAAAGGTTTATTCTTTAGTTTATTAAAGAAAATAGTTGATAACTCCTCTTTAATAAATAAAATACCAATAATCATATGGCTTTGTTATATTTATTTTACATAAAAGTAAATATAATTTATAAAAATACATTACTAAAAACAACAAAAACATAACAAAATATTATACCAACGTTGAGATCAATGTTTAATTTTGTAGCTGTAGCTCTTGCCGTCATATTTGTGCTCTTTAACCCCGAAACCTTTATGTATGTCTTGTTTAGAGTCTCCTTCTCCATTTGATGAGGGGATAGAGTCATGCTGGTGTTCAAATTCCTCATCTTGATGTCCACTGAAACCTTTTTCGTGATAGTCTGATTCATCCGAATCATCATTTTGGTATCCTCCGTCGTTTGATCTGTTTCCATCATCAATTCCATATTTATGGAGTCCACCTTTGTGTGATGTTTTGCTATAAAAGTCGTCATCCTTTTTGAATTCATCGTCGTCGAAGACTTTATGAAATCCACCGTATTCTCCTTCGCTATCATCGGAAGCGTGGACATGGTCGTCTCCTTTGTGCCCGTGGTCGAAAATGAAGTGCTTCTCTTCTGCATCACCCTCACCGTATTTCTTGCCATCAGTCCCTTTTGAAGATATTGAGTACCCTTTGTATTTTCCGGATTCATAGTGACCGTCATCAGCTTTCCCGAAGTGATGATGTGGTTCATATCCTTCATGACCTTTAAAGTCACGGTATCTTCGAGATCCAAAATCATTATGCCCATCTTTTCCATGATAGACACCGTGATCATAGTTATTTAAACCATGGAAGTGGTTACCAAAATAGTTTCTGTAATTGTCGAATGGTTTAGCAAATTCCTGGAACATTTTGTCGTAGTCTTCTTCAACTATCCCGTCAATAGGATCATCGTTCTGTTCAGCTTCGGCAACTGGTTTCACGAGTTCTTCATTAGTGTTCGATGCAGCTTTGGTTCCGTCTTCTTCTTTACCATAGAAAGGTCCTGCAGGTGTCGGTGTAGGTGCTTTATAACTCTCGGGCTTCTCGTAGAGTTTAGATAATTGTTCCATGACTTCAGTTTCCCCCATTTTGGTAACGCTAACGGGGCCATCGCTTTTCTTTTTATAGATATAGCCAGTTGCAGCCGGTTGAAGATCGGAGCCTGTAGTTCGTACCATTACCATTCTTTCAACAGTCTCTCGCATTTCCATGCAAGTGGCATAAGCAAAAAGTAACAAAATAGTGGCGTAGTTATACGCCATGATATCGGTGTTAATGTCCACAGCTATAATGACGGCTAAGGTCAATATTAAATAGCATTTATATAGTGTACATAAGGTGTAAGTCATTGACATTCAAACGCTGGAGCGCTCTCTATATTGTGCAATGATCTTCTATGTCAATGATAGTGAAAAACCCTGTGTCAGTTTATACGGTACATTGCTAAGCGTTCAATCAAAATATACTTAGTTATTGTATTTGTAAATCGTATACTTAGTTATATATTGGTAAATACATTATTAGACTACATGACATACTTATACATATTATATGGACAAACTAGTGGGTACAGAATAAATGTAACGGCAAGGCAGATTTCCGCTCCCTAGAGTTTTTATGAACAGGCGTATTTGCCATTGGTCTAGGTGTTTTCTGGTATATAAAAAAATAATAGGGTCACGTAACGTACCTACGGACATTTTTGACTATTACCACTTTGAACTACTATATCTCTGCCAATAATTAAGGTACTTAAGTGGCAAATACTTTATTTTTTACAGCATATAATCTGTAACAACTGAGTTTTATAAAGTGAAGCATAAGTGTTGCTAGATATTTTTTATTTATTTTTTTCTAAAAGTGATCATTTTGTCCTGCATGTTTTTACCTTGGGACAAAATAAAACAAAGACATATTAAGTCAAGAGCAGTCTTGTAATCAACTTAAAAATATGTTTTACTTAAAAATCTAGTCTGAGGTATCAAGTAGGAACATTTAAACAAAATATCAACTATATAAATCTATTTTGCGGCTTTAACTATGTTAAATAATTCTTCAACCCAAATTCTTTGCTATTTTTCCTCCTTCTTTTACTTTATCTACTTCTAGTCTCAGGCGTTCAGGACTAACTGCATCTCTCTTGAACTCCGTGGCCCTATTATGAAGAGTTACAAGGACTATTAAACATTGCCCATAGTTACAAACATTGATTGTTCCGTGGAACGCGTCCCAAGGTACAAACAAAATCATGTCCCAATGTAGAAACACAGCAAGAGACTTTTAGGCCAGGAACTTGTTCCACTATTAAGTAATAATGTTGTAGAAAGAAAGTAACACAAAGTACAGTAGAAAGAAATTGACATTATCGTTTTATATTTTTGTCAAATATCTGCTCTCATTACAAACATAGTACAAGTCAAAAATCTGTAAAAAACTTACTTTTGGCCCAAAAAAACTTAAAGATGTCCTCACAGTGACGACGCCGGAATGATCACATAACTCACTAGTTTTGCCAAGCGATGAAAATACTATCCATATGATAGAATTGAATGTTTTCAATGTTGCTGGTTTTTGAGATAAAATCAATGTCCCAAGGTAAAAGCGTCCCAAGGTACGTCCCATAACCATATAGGTAGGTACATAATTCAATACTTAATACATACATTCCAGACACATTCACACAATGCTGCTATTACCAATATAAGCCAAACTTTTACTAACCTATACGAATAAACATGGAAAACATCCAAACGGTTTGCAAGTACCTATTTTATAAAAAAAAGTGTACCTACCTTTATCATCCTCCGTGTTGTGACGGACCTCCGTGTAGTGACGGAGTAAGAATACAATATGTCACCAGCACCCCATCTCATCCCATGGGTGTCGTAAAAACCGACTAAGGGACCGTCTGGCCAGCGTGGTATTAGTAGGCCAAGTATCCCTCCGTCATGGGAGGAGGTCCGTCCCTGCAATGAGACATTAATGGACTGTTATGATGATTATGATACCTTTATCAGTTGTGTAAAAACTATAGTAACTACAAGCTCTCTTTGATTTAGAACTACTATTTCCAATAAACATCTTTATTGATATAATTGCATGAATAAGGTACCCAGGACAGTGTAACAAGGAATAAGTGGTAGCAGCGTAGGCATAGGCAGCGTTTTAGCTTACCACTTATCTACCACTTATCAGGCGGGTTCTTGCTCGTCTGCTCACCTTATAAAAAACATGTTGTAATGTAGGTACACTTTATTGTTAATATAGATTTCTCTCTACATTTTATTAAGAATATGACTGACCCGTGCCCACTACGTTGGTCGGCGCGTTCCTTTTTTAATCATATTTTATTACTGCTCCACTCCTATTAGTCATAGCGTGATACTAGACTATATGTAAGTTATAACTTAAATGCTATAGCATTCAACATTCTTAGCCTACAAACTGAACAAATCGTCAGTTTATGAAGATTATGTTAGGAATTAGCTTGTTGACAACTGACTGAGAGCACAAAAATGTAAATATTTCACATCACAACATGACTAAAACTAGTGAATTATTGTACTGGCATTCTAATAATTTTTAGTTTTAATCATTAAGTACTTCATCATCATCATAACAGCCCATTAATGTCCCACTGCAGGGACGGGCCTTCTCCAGTGCTGGAGGGATACTTGGCCTACTAATACCACGCCGGCCAAACGAATTGGTATAGGGTTTAATTTCAAGTTTTCCTTCTTTTTATTACGTAAATCTAATAAATATTGACGGATGGTCCTTTAGTCGGTTTTTACGACAGCCATGGGATGAGATGGGGTGGTGACACACTGTATTCTTACTCCTTCACCACACGGAGACATTAAAGCACATTAAGTAGGTACATACTTATATCATAATTACATGTTTTGCCCGGACAGGGTAAGTAACTAGTAATCGGAAAAAATCTAATAGGTAAGTACAATATTTAGAATTTAAGGTATAATTTGTGTCCGTGACGGTAGCGTACACAAGAGCTGTATCGAGTTGGTTACTATGCCAAAAAACTCGGTGTAAATACTGCCTAATTAGTGTAAAAATAAAAAAAACTCTTCCTCTTTAGTTTAGGAAATAAACACCATTTTCAATGGGTACGCCAGCGTCACGATCAAGCTAGCGTACCCATGGCCGTACTCGAAAACGGCTAATTGTAAAGCAACAGAAGTTACACACAAAAACTCGGTACTAACTCTGCCCCCGCTATGCAAAATTTCATAACAATTGCTCTTGTAGAAACAGAGATATTGAACAAGACTTTTAAATGACAGCGTTATGGTAGCGTACACATAATAGTTCTGATTACTTCTGATAGATAGGGAACTTTCCTTTTGATAAATGCTATATGAAAAAATTCGGCGTGAAATTCTGACTCTATTAGTGTAAATACTTTATGCGAATTCGCAGTGGAATATGTCAAAAAATCTATGTAAAGTTCTAGGAACAAATGTATTGACGTACAGTAGCGAACAAAATGTATTCGTGAAATTATAAACAGAGATATAGCGTTATTTGCTAATATAAGCTAGCTTGATTTGTTCTGACATTAATATTAAAATGATTAACTACCTATTTATGTACTTGACTGTAAAAAGTTGGTTTGTCTGGAATGGAACATTTTCAAATGCTAATGTGAAATTCATAATTTCTTTATTTGCAAAAACATGGTATTACAAGGTGTACTTAGTACAAAAGTGGTTGATCTACATGTTTCGTCCAACTTGGGCATGCAAATACTTAAGATCTAGCTAATACATAATATCAATTAACTATAATTTTTTACATCTACACACATACATTACATATTATTATTTATTTATAAAATAGAATTGTGTGTCAGAATTAAAAATAATTAAATGTGATGGCAGATTACAAAGGTAAGTCAATGTCAATAATAATTACTAATTGTTATACAAAAAAGGAAGAAATGTCAAGTTTTTTTACAATTTAAAACTTCTGTTACGGAGTAAAATGTCTTCTCGATTAACCATTCTTTTAACGATTTAACAAATTTAGAAATAGTCTATACTTAATACTTTCTCCTTCGCGCTTGCACGTCTTATGGCAGCTAATATGATCGGGGGGTGAGGATAAGGGGTGAGCGGGGTAAGGATGCGCGAAAAAACCCGCTCACATAATTTCCGTTGTGATGTGACTAGTCGGACCCTGTTGTGATGTGTTGTTGTTTTTTTTTTGTGGCAGTGAATTTATTAGGTAAGTTAAAAATTTATATTATGTTATAAATTTTAAAAATAAAAATTGTTATTATTTGTAAATATTTTCTAAGACTGATTCTTACAAATAAATATGTTTAAATCATAACCTATTTTATGGTAAATTGTAATTATTATAACAAAACATAAATAAATCATAACCTGTATTACATTTTATACAACAAATGCTGTTTTAATCCAAACTGTGATTATTGTAACAATACCAAATGTGATTATACTGTGATTTTTAATATATAATTAATGAATGTACAATTGTTATTATTTGTAAATATTTTATAAGACTGATTCTTACTAATAAATATGTTTAAATCATAACCTGTTTTAATGTAAATTGTCATTATTATAACAAACCAGAACCTAATATAATTATACTGTGACAAAAATTGTTGTTTTTGGCAAAACAAACGTTATTTTTCTGATAAAGCTACTTATTTGAAATTTTCCAATTATTTCATTTTCTATCAGGGCTATATCTAGAAATTAATAAAGTGAATATACTCCTAGTTCAGTATTTCATCAGTTTTAATTCTGTATTTTAAAAAAAACTTGTCAAATCACTTGTGAGCATATCTGTACCAGTACTATGAACATAAAATAACATGGATTTTTGACATATTCCACTGCGAATTCGCATAAAGTATTTACACTAATAGAGTCAGAATTTCACGCCGAATTTTTTCATATAGCATTTATCAAAAGAAAAGTTCCCTATCTATCAGAAGTAATCAGAACTATTATGTGTACGCTACCATAACGCTGTCATTTAAAAGTCTTGTTCAATATCTCTGTTTCTACAAGAGCAATTGTTATGAAATTTTGCATAGCGGGGGCAGAGTTAGTACCGAGTTTTTGTGTGTAACTTCTGTTGCTTTACAATTAGCCGTTTTCGATTACGGCCATGGGTACGCTAGCTTGATCGTGACGCTGGCGTACCCATTGAAAATGGTGTTTATTTCCTAAACTAAAGAGGAAGAGTTTTTTTTATTTTTACACTAATTAGGCAGTATTTACACCGAGTTTTTTGGCATAGTAACCAACTCGATACAGCTCTTGTGTACGCTACCGTCACGGACACTTTATCAAGGACGACTAAAATGTGCATTAAAAAATATCACCTTAAATAGACGCAACTTTCTCTTCCTGGTTTTCTTCTCTCATGTTAAAGAAGATGCATTTGACATGTCTTCATCAGAATTTAGTTAGACTTTTCTATCTAAGGCTTCTTAATTCTATCTGTACCTCACTTATGGATGACAAAGGACTAGGTAGGGTCGACTGTCTCACAATGAACCATGCAGCTACACTTAACCAGCGCTATATTTCCAAAATTCGACGTGGCCAGATCGTGTTAATTTGTGCAAAAGATAGGTACAGACGTGTCTCTTCCGCTCAGTAGTTAGCGAGCAGATCGCGCGAGAGGTGTATGTATGCGAACCTTTTTTTAAAAAACTGTCACAAAAGTAAGTTTTAAATAAATTTTACTATCTTTTTTAGCATTTTTCCTTTAAGAAATATCGACTATTTTATTTCTACACCGAATTATATAGTTATTTAGCTTATCTATGCACTGTAATTTATTTCATAATTATATTTCTTTCAGTTAAAATTTTTAGGGTTAGTTATAAAAAGGTGCTATGTCTCACATTGAACCATGTTGAGGTGGTACTCAATGAATCACGGATTGTGTACCCCAAGAATTGCCTTGGCGTACACATTAAACAAAACGTGGTTCATTTTGCTAGTGTTGTTAGATAATGTATTGAAACTTTCAAACTACATGATATTCTTTTACCTAGCTGTTCATATTATCATTATTAATATTACTTTATTTACTTCCTTTGGTCAATATTTCTATCTGTTACAGAATGGCACGGAATAAAGTAAGTCAGAATAGGGAAGTCAGGGTGGGGAGACCCCTTACACGATGGACCGACGACCTGGTTAGGACGGCGGGAAGCCGATGGAAGAGGGAGGCATAAGACCGCGCAGGGTGGAAACGTTTGGAGGAGGCCTATGTCCAGCAGAATAATAGTCTATAGGCTGATATTTATGATGATGATGAAATTAAGTCAAAGAAAAAAGGGGGCCACACTGCTTCCAATATGTTAAGAGCTTTCAAATTAAATAGAGAAGGTGTAATCATCAGAAAAGCTGCATTATATCCTACTTTGCGCCGCTATGTAGCACAGTATTTACACACACGTAAAGATGATCTTGCTAACAAGAAGTATATACTAAATTATGATTTAAAGACTACTCTATTACAAGTAAAGACTAATTACATAAGAAATGGACGTTTTACTTTTACCTTAATTAATTATTGATAACATTTCTTTTTCATAATAAGTGGTTCAATGTTAAAATTAACCCGGTTCAATGTGCACACCCTAGAGTACACATTGATCCAAATATTTATTTTTATATTTATGTTTTTATTTTTAAAAGTATAAATAATATTGAAAATTTGTCAATGCTCTTTTAAAGCTAGATAAATTACCTATCTTTGTACAAAATTTGAATCATTTCGAAGCTTAAACGAGAGAGTTATGCGCCTTCAAATTTTACATGGTTCATTGTTGGACAACTTTTTTTTTTTTTTTTTTTTTTTTTTTTTTTTGGTCTCGCTGGGGTAAAATGCCTACGCATCCCCTCTCGTCGGGGGACGGGAGGGGTATGTGGGGCTCCCAGGGGTGTGACCCCCCCAGTGCACCCACTAAAAGTCCCCAGCGGCACTCCTTCATCGCCTTACTTGGAGGGGGCCTGGGGAACCGGCAGAGCCTTTGCGTCCAGTCCTCCTCCGGCGATCCCCGCCGTTACAGGCGGGCCCTTCTCTTCTTGAGAATGGCCGTGAGTGCTCCAGCCGTTCTCACCCACATGGTGGTGGTGAGTCGTGCAATGGGATGGAAGGTGCCCCCGCACCTATCACCCCTGCTCACCACCGGGATGGAGGAGGTTGCGGTACGTCCGCCTTCTCCTGCCCTCTCGCCTCCTCCGATGTGGCGGCGCGAGAGGGTCTTCTTCCCGCGCGCGCTCAGCCGCCTCCTTCTGCGACATAACAAGTTCGCAGAAGGAGGCAACCGCCCCCCAGGCCTCCTCGCTCCCCAGCATAGCTTTAACTAAGCCCGGGAGCGAGAGGTCCGCCCCAACTACTCCCACCAGGTTGAGACGCGGCCCCGACCACAACGGGCACACCTCCAGGGTGTGCTGCGCCGTGTCCGCGGCCGCGCCGCAACCGTGGCACAGTGGTGCCTCCTCCCTTCCGATCCGGTGCATGTATGAGCCGAAGCACCCGTGCCCCGACATTATCTGCACCATCCGGAAGGAGAGGAAGCCATTCCGCCGCTCCAGCCAATCTCGAAGGACAGGTCCGAGAGCGTCCAGCGTCCATCGGCCGAACACGGCGGAGGCAAGGTCCTCCGTCCAGTGAAGGAAGGTGGCATTCCTCGCCCCCTGCCGGATGGCCTCCCACTCTTCCGGGGCTGGACGCTCTCCGAGCGCCCTTCGCCCTACTTTCCATTTGTACACTCTGGCGAGCACCCATGCCTCGAGCTCCCAAGGAGGGGTGCCCGCCAGAGCGCACGCCGCCGCAACACCTACTGTGCGGTAGGCCCGAACTACCCGCTGAGCAATGGCCCTTTGGGGCGCCCGAAGGGCGGATAGATTCTCCCTCCTTTCGAGGGAGTCCGGGAGTTTCGGGGGAGGGGAGAGAACGCCGGACTCCACCGCGTAGCGTCGGACTTGACCCTCCTTGTCTACCAGGAGGACCGTGCGGTCCTCCAGGTAGCTCCCCAGAAGGGACCGCAGGTAGCGAGGCACTCTGTGGTAACGGAGTGCCTCTAGAATGGTGGAATGGGGGACAGAGTTGAAGGCGTTGGCTATGTCAAAAGACACCGCCAACAACCCCTCCCTCGCCCCCACCGCCTCCCCCACCAGGCCCTTCAGGCGGGCCAGCGCGTCCACTGTCGAACGCTCAGATCTAAAACCGAACTGAGCGTCCGACAGATCCGGCCCCACGGTCCGGAGGTGACTCTTGAGGCGCCCAGCGACAATCCACTCGAACATCTTACCTACCTCGTCCAACAGGACGATGGGCCGGTATGCCGAGGGAGAGTCTGCAGGGCGCCCTTCCTTGCGGAGGAGGCACAACCGCCCCTCCTTCCACGGTCCCGGGAATCTCCCAGTCGTAAAGCACGTACTGAAGATATCCCGGAACCTTCGCTCCATGTGTGGGGCAGCTATAGCCACCACCCGCGCCGGAACACCGTCCGGGCCGGGGGCCGTCTTTTTGGCGCGGACACGAAGGAGAGCTGTACCAAACTCACCGTCGGACACCGGCAAGGGCTCCTCCTCCCCCTCCGGCACAACTGCACCCTGCGGGGGGTCCATAGCTGGAGGGGTGAAATCACTGTCCCTGTGCGGAAACAGCGATCGAACCACTCCCTCCAGTACCGACGGCTCGAGGGTCTCGGCGACCGGGGTGCCAGAGCGGCGCAACTGGTTGCGTGCCGCTTTGTATGGCCTCCCAAATGGGTCACTATTGAGACTCTCGAGCATCTCTGCCCGCGCCGAGTCTCGGGCAGCCACGATGGCCAGTTTAAGGAACGCTTTTGCCTCCACGTACGAACCGTAGAGGCGGTCCTCCTCGGCCTCATCGCGATGATGCCGCCTACGAGCCCTCGCGTATGCACGCCTAGCTGCCACACAGGCAGCCCGCAATCCCGCCAACTCTCTCGACCACCAATATACGCCGCGTCGAGGGGGCGGGCGGCGAGACCGAGGCATGCTGGAATTACATACCTCGGTCAAAGATACCCTTAGCCGCGCGGCTGCGGCGTCCACGTCCCAGGCATTGACTGGTGGCGTCAGCCAGTCCTGGACGAACGCCGCCTCCTCCGCAGCCTCTCGGTCTAGGCGGGTGACAGCCCACCGGGGAAAATGGGAGCGCCCCGAAGATTCGGGGGCTCCCCGTGGACCCTGGGCGGAGATTTCGAACCGCACGTAGCGGTGGTCCGAGAAAGTCTCCGCCATATCCACCCGCCAGTCCCGCACGCTCGCGGCTAGCGCGTGGGTGGCAAAGGTAAGGTCCACTATGGACCCACCCTGTCGCCGCACGCATGTCTGGACACTCCCTCTATTCAAGAGGGAGAGTCCAGATGAGGCCGCCCACAGCTCTACCGCACGCCCGCGCGCGTCGGTCGCTGGGTTTCCCCATGCTACCGACTTGGCGTTAAAGTCGCCGATCACCGCGACCTGACGCGGCGACGCCCTGTTCACCACCGACGCCAGGACTCCAAGGAAATCCTCGAAGTCCTGAAGAAGGCGGTTAGGGGAGAAATAGACCCCCACAAGGGCCATGTCTCCCCACGCGGCGGCCACGTATCCCGTTCCTCTCTCTAAAAGCGAGAGACGAGGGGAATCCGTGGAAGGCCGCGCTGCAAGTGCCACCAGGCCGTCCCCATCCCCCAGCCAGTGGTCGGGGACTAGGTACGGCTCGGCAACTACCGCCACATCCACCAACCACTCAGCCATTGTCTGGACCAATAGGTCCTGAGCTGGTCTGCAGTGGTTGATGTTCGCCTGGAGAACGCGATGAACCGGCTCCATGTTAGTCGGACATCGCACCCCCCTCGGCGGACGCCGCCACCGGAGTAGCGGCGGCAGCAGCGGCAGCAGCAGCGGCAGCAGCAGCGGCAGCAGCAGCGGCATCAGCAGCGGCAGGAGCCTGGCGGCCCACCACTTGCGGCTGTCCCCTCTCGGTGGGAGGCCTACAGTGCTTCCCCGTCATTATGTGGTCGGCAGGGCGACCACCGGCAGCACACGCGGCACAACGCGGCGTGGTGGCCTGGCAGGAAGCCGATTTGTGCCCCTGCTCCCCGCATCTGTAACACGCGTCCGTCCGGTCCACTGCGGACGGACACGTGGCACGGGTGTGGCCAATCCCAAAGCACTTGAAGCAGCGCAGAGGCTGGTCTTCAAGTGCCCGGACCACTGCCGAGCTGAAACCTACTGGCAACCGCCCTTTTTTTAATATGGCCTTCGCAGCAGTGACTGGACACTCCAGACGGATAGTCCCCAGTCCCCCGCGGCCGGGTCTGATAGCCCGGCCTTGCACCGCCGCTACCGGACACCCTCCCACAGTCGCGATGGCCGCCACCACCTCCTCTTTGGTGACCGAGTCGTCAAGCTCGGTCACCTCTAAGGTTGCCACCTTCACCGGTCTAGCGACCTTCGCGACGTCCGCGATGACCTCTTGCAGCTTTGCTGCAAAGAGGTCTGCGTTAGTGCCTCCGTTGGCCCCCGGGAACTCGAAGATTCGAGCCCCAGCAACGGTCCGGCGGCACATAACCACCCCAACCCCCAGCGCAGCAGGGTCGACGTGCGCACGAGCCCGCTTCAGAACGGACTCGTACGTCTCGCCTCGCTCCACGGCCTCCGGCACAATGGTCACCGTGACCGCCGCGGTTTTGGGAGGAGTGAGTTTCCTCCAACTACGCGACGGCTGTTTAACGGCTGCCACCACCGCACCGCTTCCCCCTCCAGTACCATCAGCGATGGATGGTAGGGCAGTGGCGGCGACCACAGGCGGCTTCACCACCTGGTTCCCCACCTTCTTTCTCCCCCTCCTCCCCACCTTAGTCCACGGTGGGTTAGCCGGTGTGGTGGAGGGCAGTAAGGTGTCCTCCACCCTCACCTCCAAACCCACCTGAGGGGCCACTTGATCAACAGCCGATCCCGCAACCGAGTCGCTGGTAGGAACCGGCTGAGACACCGGCGTCTTCTTGCCCCGACTCTTTTTCGAGGGCTTTGGCGATCCCGGCTGCCCAATTACAGCCGGGCTCTGAGTGGGTTTCCGGGCATCCTGCCCTCGATCCGTCGCCAGAGGTGGCCGGACACGCCTCTCCGGCAAAAGCCGGTCCTCGATCCCTGCAATGCAGGCCCGCGTAAATGCCCTCTCCTCCATGATCACCTTGCGGATTACGTCCTCAAGGTTGGAGGGGGGGTCTCCTGCCACAGGTGCCCGTGAGGACCGGGCAGTGGTGCCTGCCATCTTCTCCTGAAGCTGGCCAATCTCCGCCTGTAGACAGTCCACCTTTGTTTGAAGAAGGCGCGTCTCATCCGTTGCCGTGCGCTGCAGCAATTCCAGCACAATGGCGTGGAGGCTGGCCGCACGGCATTTCAATGCCTTTTTTAAGGTGGACTTCATGTTGGAGGACTTGGCGGTGACCACCGCAATTTCCTCCCGGTCTTCCCGAGCCAACCGCTCCAGTTCCGCCACGGAACGGCCACCGTAATTTACGGTGTCCGAACCGTAGGCAGACCCAGGTCGAGAGTCGGTCGTCGACCGCTCTTTTTCTGCCACCGTCTCCTCCAGATCCTGGAGCCGCTTCTCCCTTCTAAAAAGAAGCTGCGCCTCCTTGGACTGAGGAACGACCGCGGCAGCCTCCTTTACAGCCGAAGGCTTCTTGGCTTTTGCCTTTTTTCTCACAGGCAGGGCCTTGGAGTCCGAAGACCCTTCCGACTCCTGCCTCATGAAGGCCCGCTTCTGGCTGCGGGCGCTCCCGGTCACCGACTCTTCCATGGCAGGATCGTCGGTGTCCGAGGGCGCATCCACCCCTCTAACTGAGCTCGCAGCAGAGGGAGCACCGCTCACCTCTATCCCCGAGACGTCCTCGAGTGAGCCCTGAAAAGGGCTGTTTTGGTGGCCCTGAGAAGGGCCTTTTAGGTCGCCCTGAGAAGGGCGTTTTGAGACGAAACGCCCGGAGGTGACGCAGATAGACAGTTATCGCAGTTCCTCGTGTCACTGCGATGCACAGAGTTCGTTAGCCGCCGGTCTGCCACTCCGTTACGGTGGTCAGACACGGCGTTTCCAGGGGTCACTGCGCGGAAGTCAACTCTGTGGGGGGACCCCCTTGGACAACTTACCCTAAGTACATTAAAACTGAACCCAACTATTGTAGACAGGGAATTAAGTGTCCCCCGATAAAAGGCTTTCTCCGTGTGGTGACGAAGTAAGAATACAGTGTGATTTGTAAAACGTGATCATAGTGATACTGTGATTTACAGAGAAAGTTGTAGCAACCACTGGTGTTAAAACACGATGTCACGGATGTCGAGCGGGATTCAACTCTCAGTTTTTATGAAACATGAATGTCTCTTTATCAAACAAATAGTAGGTATGTGCCTGGCTTTAGGTAGGAATAATAAAACAAACATTAAAAACAAACACAAAGCTTTTTGCCTACTTGAAGAAGTTATCGAGTAGCCTTTTATCATCATAACAGCCCATTAATGTCCCACTGCAGGGACGGGCCTCCTCCTATGGCGGGATACTTGGCCTACTAGTACCACGCTGGCCAGACGGATTTCGTAAAGATAATATTCACGTATTGTCCCTTAGTCGGTTTTTACGACACCCATGGGATGATATGGGGTGGTGACATATTGTATTCTTACTCAGTCACCACACGGATTAAATAAATGTTATATAAAGTATCCAGTAAATGAACAAAATAAAACAAATAAATGAACAGGGTTTGGTTTTTATTAATCTAATATATAAAAATAAGTCGAGTTTTCCTTCCTGACGCTATAACTCTAACGAACGAACCGATTTCCACGGTTTTGCATTCGTTGGAAAGGTCTTGAGCTCCGTGAGGTTTATAGCAAAGAAAATTCAGGAAATTTTTTAACAGAAAAGCAGGAAAATAATGCCCGTGCGAAGCCGGGACGGACCGCTAGTTGTGCTATAAAACAGTAAAGCCGAGT
Organism: Schrankia costaestrigalis; assembly: GCA_905475405.1. NCBI lineage: Eukaryota > Metazoa > Arthropoda > Insecta > Lepidoptera > Erebidae > Schrankia > Schrankia costaestrigalis. The sequence goes on along the minus strand of FR997845.1, from coordinate 4,198,549 downwards.
TTACACGATGCAAGTTTCTTGCCTGTTGCATACAATAAAATTGAAGCAATAAATTACTTGCATGGTCTAAACAGTACGTAACATTTTGATCAATAGCGCAAGTTTTGCTTGAAATAATTTTCTTGGTGTAAACAGCACATACAATAATTTCTTAGGCGATTCTTGCATTCAATTGGTTTTCTCTTCATTTGCCAACATGAGTGCAGTAAGTGAAGGTGTGTTAATCGTTGCTGCTCTTTTGAGAAAAGAAATATTGAGAAATCGTTGTAAAAATAGATGTTGGATAAAAAAATGGATAGCAAGAAGAGGAGTTCTCGGAGCGTCTAACAACCTTTGCGTAGAATTACAAACAGAAAATGAAGATGACTTTAAGAACATGTTTCGTGTGAACAGAACCCAGTTTTATTATTTATTAGATAAAATTGGTTCTTCTATACAAAGTAAAATACAACAATGCGTAATGCTATTCCTGCTCGTACAAAACTAGAAATAGCATTAAAATATTTGGCAACTGGAGATTCATTTGGTACACTGTCACAATTATTTAGAGTACCTAGGTGTACTATAAGTACATTTTTGGTCGAGGTACTTGAAGCTATTTACTCTGTTTTAGAAGATTTTATAAAGGTGAGTTCGAAAGAAAACAGTTTTTATTATATAATCATATATTTTCAAACAATATTTATTTATTTATTATAAAAATATAAACTGTGGAATCAGATATTAAATTAATATATAAAAAATTACATGTTCCACCATGTATCTTCGCTGCCTTGTTTCGAATATGGGGATTCTGGCATTGGAGTAGAGTTTTGTCGTTCTTTTTCTCTAAGATCTTGCAGTTTATATTTTGATAATATTGCTTGTATTTCGTCCTGAGCATGTATGCTATTTTCAGTATTAAAAATTCGCAATGAAGACGCAACATATTTCCCGAAATTGTCCAAATCATCGTCTTTTTTTTCAAGTCTTGCCCTTTTTTCAATATTTTCTAGTTTATTTAAAGCCGATTCTATATAACCTGTTTTTTTATTTGTTTTTTTAGCCCTTGGAAACGGAAGTACATTATCGATTACTTGTATATTTGAACTTGTAATAAGTATTTTCAATATTTTCTGTATTTTCGTTTTCAATATATTCAAAAACGATTTCTTGTGATACTATAAGTACATTTTTGGTCGAGGTACTTGAAGCTATTTACTCTGTTTTAGAAGATTTTATAAAGGTGAGTTCGAAAGAAAACAGTTTTTATTATATAATCATATATTTTCAAACAATATTTATTTATTTATTATAAAAATATAAACTGTGGAATCAGATATTAAATTAATATATAAAAAATTACATGTTCCACCATGTATCTTCGCTGCCTTGTTTCGAATATGGGGATTCTGGCATTGGAGTAGAGTTTTGTCGTTCTTTTTCTCTAAGATCTTGCAGTTTATATTTTGATAATATTGCTTGTATTTCGTCCTGAGCATGTATGCTATTTTCAGTATTAAAAATTCGCAATGAAGACGCAACATATTTCCCGAAATTGTCCAAATCATCGTCTTTTTTTTCAAGTCTTGCCCTTTTTTCAATATTTTCTAGTTTATTTAAAGCCGATTCTATATAACCTGTTTTTTTATTTGTTTTTTTAGCCCTTGGAAACGGAAGTACATTATCGATTACTTGTATATTTGAACTTGTAATAAGTATTTTCAATATTTTCTGTATTTTCGTTTTCAATATATTCAAAAACGATTTCTTGTGATGCCAGGGATGTGTCATTCTGAAAACATACATTTATTTCATTATTTTACAGGTGCCAAGATCTGAAGAGGAATGGAATCAAATACAAAGGGGCTTTTTTATGAGATGGAATTTTCCCAACTGCGTTGGTGCCATTGATGGAAAGCATATAAACATAAAATGTCCCCCTGCCACGGGATCAGACTTTTTTAATTATAAAAGTACATTTAGTATTGTGTTACTAGCTTGTGTTGATCACGACTATTGTTTCACATACATTGACATAGGAGCAAAGGGTAGAAACTCTGATGGTGGAATATTTTTAATAATTGTACTTTAAAGAAGGCTATTGAAGAGAATACCATAAATTTACCAAGTAATGCAATACTTGTCGGAGATGAAGCTTTTCCCTTAAAACCTTATTTGATGAAACCATATCCTCGCCGTAATGATTTAAGTAGAGAACAAAAAATCTATAACTACAGATTGTGTAGATGTAGGAGAATCGTTGAAAATGCTTTCGGAATTTTAACGTCCCGGTTTAGAATTTTCGAAAAGTCCATCACTACAAGTATAGACAAGGTAGATGTCATAGTGAAAACATCATGCGCTTTACACAACTGGCTTAGGAAAACTTCACCGGCGTCTTACACCCCACCAGGTTATATAGACGAAGAATGTCAAAGGAGTGGACTTCGTCTTGGTTCTTGGAGACAAAATGCTTCAGGCGGAGCTTTTGAAAATATAGCATCACAGAACAACAGGAATAGTACAAGGGAAGCTATAAGAATCCGTGATAATTATTGTCATTACTTTAACAATGATGGTGCTGTACCTTGGCAAGACAGTGCAATTTTTTAATGAAAAAAAAGGTTCACGTTTATAATATTATGCACCTGACTGTACTTTTGAAAATTTACATAAATACATACTTACCATATTTGATGTTGTTTCTCTGTGTTCAGAAGTTTTCCTTAAAAAAGAATCCATTAAATTATACCAAGAAAGTTTGGACTTGTAAATTTCAGCAGCACCAGACCCAGTACTCATTGAATCTTTTATCTTTTTATTTTCCGCATGATACTGCGTTCTTAGGTTCTTTATTTTGTTCGTAATTTCCTTAGGTCCGAAACCATCAACTCCAAATTCTTGTGCAAATGCTACTAGTGCAGCACTACGTGCATCACGATTCTTGTAATTCACATTTTCCGTGTCCCACAAACACTCATGACTACGATAAATCTCAATAAACTTTATTAAGTCAGCAGAACCAAACTTTACCACTTTTTGACTCATATTTTTTAATAAACAGACTCTTTTCAAAACCTTACAAAACTTGAATGAAAAATTTGACAACGCAAATACGTGCAATACTTGAAGCAACCCGCCAATAAATGGTACACGCACATGGGTCAATCTCCAAATCGGGCGTATTCGTGTGATCGCTCTGGTGCTTTTCAGATCTTGATATTTTTTGGTAATTATGTATCTCATTGAAAATAATGATATTAAAATACTACATTTTTACTATTGGCCTTCATTTTTGACAAACAGTTATGGAAATATTTAAGTTCAAACATTTTCGCGTCCAGAGCAATCATGATAGGCGCTAGAGCGATCATAAATGGTGAAACAAAAATAATAAAATTGGTAATATATTATTTATTTAGTCATTTTTAGTCTTGCATGTTACAAGATTTTATGATTTTATGTTTAGGGGATATATCTAGAGCTTTTTGAGAGCTCATCAGTTGGAAACTTGTTCATTTTTTGGGCAGGCGTACCGATTTTGAAACAACGGAACCCTTACAGGATCACTTCGTTGTCCGTCTATCCGTCTGTCTGTCTGTTAAGACCATTTATCTCAGGAACGCGTGGAGGTATCATGCTAAAATTTTCAACAAATATTATTAGTGATGAGACGTGACGTCATAGAATTTTTGACAGATAAGTAAGTCGTGACGTCACATAATTTTGGAAGGAAAATATTTTTTGACAGCTGAGTCGTGACGTCATTGAATTTTTGACAGATGTGTCGTGACATTACAGAATCTTTGACAGATGAGTCGTGACGTCATTGAATTTTTGACAGAATCTGTCAAAAACTCTCACATTCACAGCTGATGTGTCGTGAAATCACAGAATTTTTGACAAATGAGTCGTGACGTCATAGAATTTTGGCGGGAAAAATAATATTTAGACAGCTGAGTCCTGACGTCATCACAATTTGGCGAGAAAGTAAATAGGTTTGTACGGAACCCTCGGTGCGCGAGTGAGACTCGCACTTGACCGGTTTTATAAGGGTTCCGTACCGATTTTGGAAAAACGGAACCCTTTGTTGTCCGTTTCTCTATCAAGACTATTTATCTCAGGAACGCGTAGAGGTATCAAGCTGAAATTTTTACCAAATACTAAGGTCTGTTGCCTTTTAGTGCTGTAAAAAAAAACAAACTTCTAATCTAACGAAATCAAGACATACAGCCGTTTATGTCGCAAATTTTCGATGAGCAAAGGGCAAAAAGCTACAGGGTACTTCCAGTCTACATACAAACTTGAAATTTGGCATGAAGCAAGGTCTTATAGTGCATGTAAAGGAAAACTTCCGAAAACTTGAAATTTTGACTTCCGTCATATTATATTTTGATAATTTCGTCATAGTCATAATAATTATGACAGCTGAGTCACGTGACTAGTGACGCCATAGAATTTTGGTCACGTGACACGTGACGTCATAGAATTTTGACAGATGAGTCGTGACGTCATAGAATATTGGCGGGAAAATATTTTGCAGGGGAGTCGTGACGTTATAGAATTTTTGACAGATGAGTCGTGACGTCACAGAATTTTTGACAGCTGAGTCGTGACATTTGTCGTTGTAACAATCTGGTATTATTACTTAAAGTAGTTTTATAACGTACAATTATTGCAAAATATCATCGCTCTGGTCTTTTGGACCAGAGCAATCATAGCCATAGCGATCAAAAAAAGTCATAAAAGCATTAATATAGCCCAAAATGAAAACAGTAGAAAGTTGTGTTTACGCCTCATAAAGAACATCATTACTATCACTTAATTTACTTAATAAGCACATTTACAACCTTACTATTTAATTTATAAAACATGCCATATCAATCATCAAATTCGAGAACCAAACCCAGATAAATCATAAACTTACCCTCGTAATGTTGTAGTGGGGGACCGTGGCACAAATGTATCTTCCTCGGCGGTTAGACCACTACAGCCACTACTCCGGGGGAGGGGAATAGAGTTTCTATTTCGTAAAACGAGGGATGAGCGCGATGTTTTACTCCAGCGCAGAGCGATGAGATAAAATGCCAGGTCATGACGATAAATTTAAATTGTGCCAAAAATATTGTTAATATAATTTTAAAAAAAATATTACAATGAAGATTAACTATTTGTTATGTAATATAAAATAACATCGAACACATGAACCTTCTCAATAAAAAGTTAAACAATGTTTTCTCATTCAATCGGGAGTTAGGTCAACCCAGAGCAATCAGGATTTTAGGGTTTATGATTTTTTTTAAAATATTTCTAATAAACTAATTCATAATTTTAGCCCTGCACCACATAGATTAGACACCAAAGTATACATAAAAAAATGTAATGAAAACGTTTATCAATTTCAAAATCGGTTTCTCCAGTCCGACACGATAAAAAATGCCTCTGGAGATCTACCCACATACAACTCTCTGTTTAGACAAGTCAAAACTTGAAAGCAATAATTTCCTAAACATAATTGTATTGGTCTAAACAAAATACATTTGCAATAATTTCTTGTCAAGACTTGCATTCAATAATCGCGTTCAATTTTTTTACTTGTATCCACGTGTAAACAATTGCGTACAATTCTTGAAGGGCAATTAATGCACTTCATTTATTGCATTCAATAATGACACATGAATGTACAAGAAAGTTGCATCGTCTAAATGAGTCTTAATTATTGCAGCAAACAAAAAAAAATCTACCTATTGTTCAAAATTGTAAAATTTTGCATAGGTAGAAAGAAAGAAAGTCAAGACACATGGGCAAGAGCAGAAAAAAACTATTATGAACCTGAAGGATGGCAAAGCCTCAAATTAAACACCTTGGCCCTGCTGCGGTGTAATGGCTGTTGCGGCTCTTTAACGTCTGTCTGGAATCTGCTTCAATCCCCCGTCTCTGGAGAAAATCCAAGGTCATAGCCATCCTCAAGCCGGGGAAACCAGATAAAAATCCTAGAAACTTTCGGCCCATAAGTCTTCTGTGCCACACATACAAGCTGTTCGAAAGATTGTTGCTGACCCGGCTTACAAAGGTCAAGAAAGAGCAAGCAGGTTTCAGGGCGGTGAAATCGTACTGCAACCAGACACTCAAACGTACGCAGCACATTGAAGAAGGTTTTGAGATTGGAAGAGTAACCGGTGCTGTATTCGTGGACCTATCGGCGGCCTATGACACAGTGAGCCTCAGGCGACTGTTATGAAAAGTGGAAACCATGACCCTTGACCATAAATTCGTCGCAATACTTTGAGAGCTAGTAGCTGTCTGAGCTAGTAGCTGATTGTTGGGTACCACAATCACCGCTTTCAGGTCCTCCTTCTCTCACCAAAGTCTCTTGAGATCACAGAAGAATGGCCTACCACAAGGTAGCGTTCTGGCAAACAAACAAACCTAAGTTATTTACAGAATTCATCAAGATCCGCTCGAACAGAAAGTGGCATTTCAGCGTGAGAAAGTCCAAGTCAATTTTTGAATAAAATTAAACTATGTAACACAACGATTTTTGATTTAATATAATAGTTATTAGCATTATTATAAACAACAAATAACAATAATAAAGTGAACAAAACAAAAAAATTAAAGCAATCAGTTTTTCAAACTCATATGACATGAGTTATTCAATACGATTCAGGTAAATCTTATTCTTATTTTTCTTATAGAATTTCTGTGGTCTGGAAAGAGATATACCTTTTATGAACGACTTGTCCCCTATCTCATTGTTGAGTTGATGCTTAGCATCGTTGAACTCACCGTCTGGCGTTTCTATTTCACGTACCACTGTGACTATTCTCTCCGAGTTAATTACAGACGGTTTAATACCATTTGGCATACCGTTATCTTGTGTAATGACATCTGTGGGACCAACCACTTTCGAAATAAGCAATAATTTTTTGATATTTTTGTGCTCATTAGGCTCCTTTTCTTGTCCAAAATGTTTTCCGGTTTTATCCAAAGTGTGACGTTTTATTTTTGCACTCTTGCTGTATCTAGAATTTCTTGAGTCAAAGAGTCTTCTCTTTGATAATTGATTTGTGTCATCTATGATCCGTGCCAATAATTTCAAATCATAATTCTTAAGCCCATTGTTAGCCCTGTGTGAAGATTTGTCAAAAATTACATCAGATCGGACTCTATTCTGTGCGCCTAAAGTTTTTGCATGCCTATTTAAGTTATATTGACATATGTTTTGTACGTTTTTCGATACAGGGATCTTTTTGACGTTCACTTCTATAAGATGGCCCTTTACCTTGAACATTTTCGAAGTTTCGTTACCCTTAAGCATAGCTTTTATCGGAGTTCTGTATTCCAGACTAGCTAGTTTCGAATGTCTTGCCGCGCCATTAAAATCTTTTTTATTTTTCTCACGTTTTCGTAGGTTTGAGCTCATCTGATCGACTGAATAATTATCCATCTGTTTGTTTAAGTTTAAGTTCCTCTGACCAATTAAGTAATCGTCTATAACGGGTTGTGTGTTACTGGTTAATACATTTCTGTCCCCTAGTTTATTCTTCCTGATTGTTTTTTTTACATCAATGGGAACTTTTGGTACACTCTGTTTAGGTAAAGTACCTACATTTCTGGTGATAACTTTGTCTGGTTTTTGTATCTTCGGACTGTCTGTGCTTCTGTCATCGAGTTTATTTTGTTCATTATGCTTTTCCAACGAAGTAGTTGCAGCGTACTGGTATTGAGACGGCGATTTTACAATAGAGAATTGAGAATCAACCATATTGTTATGATCGTATTTATGATAACGTGGAATATGGGATCCTGAGAATGTTTTCTTATGATAATTTAAAACAGGCATGAAGGCTATTAAGCCCCCATTATTTTCGACACCAACAAATCCTACTTGCGGCGGAGTTAGCTTGGGTGAACCGGACACATAACTTGCACAAAGAACAATAGTAATTATTAAAAACGGTCTGATCATGTTGATTCAACGTATAGCTATAAACAGTTGTTCTCGACTGAGACTTTCCCACGAATTTTTTCGTATGTTTTAAGTAGAGTTGTTTATTTATAAATCGAGGTTTGGCAAACAAACATTTATCCATTAGTTATTACAACACGGTGGTATTTGTCAATAGGGTTGACATAGTCGTCGTGACTAAACAGAATTAGTTTATCCTTTGTGAAAATAATCCGTTAGGTACATTTTTCTATTTCGACGGATTTGGATATTTGATTTTTGGTTTCTAGATATTTACCTCGTTTTGTTTATTTTCGTGTAGAACCCCTGTTTCTGAAAGAAAAATGAAAAAAAATCACCTTTCTTTTAATTTAGTAGGATGGGAAAAAAGTCGTTCGTTATATCGCCAATGTTTATTTATTGAGAAATTTAGGTAGAGTATCTAATTCCACAGTACACCAAGCAATCAATATGCGGAACTCTAGCTTTAGCGTACTTAAAAATTGGTCACAGTGTCGTTGCAATGGCAGCAGTTGTTAAACCGCATCAGAAGCATACAGGTCGCTTAAATAAGTCTCGACCAACAAAACACACGATAAAAAACTTAAGCCCCAAAAAAGCCTACTGAAAACGTAAGTAAATCTGATTTCTCGTGATTCTTAACCAAGAAGATCCTGAAAAAAAGATGTTTTTGATTTAAGAATTTCATTAGCTTCACTGATAGAGAACACTTTAAAATTACAGATTGAAACATAACCTTGGTGAGAAACCAGATCCAAAAGATTATAGAGCGCTATTTTATTAGGTTGGTACTTTAAATACCTACTTAACAACGGTAGATACACCTAGAAGACTAATAAGCATTACCAACCCAATGTTAAAATACAGACTATTGCATAAAATTAAGTTTAAGTATTAAAGTTGGAAATATATTAGTCCAGCAGTGAACCAAATATTACGAGTACCACTTAGTCTATTTTAGTCATTCTAGGACTTTATGTACAAGAAACAGTCTCAACAGTAAAGAAAATACTTTAATGAATAGGTACTGACGCAGATCATAACAGGATATCATGAAGTGATTTGTAGAAGCTACTTACCATCATGATCGGCCTGATTTGACTGAAACTTCTACCAATTTAGATAATACACATATTGATACTAGAACTAGATATCGTAAAATCACGTCAAAGTGCCAATGGCCCAAACAGATTTCAAAAGGGTCGTTGGAGCGCCGGAAAATGCAGAGAGTAACCCTTGCATAAAGGACCAGCGATCAATTGTGCTAGTGATCTCGTCTGCAAAGTGAAGAAAAGGTATTAATTCATTATTGATAATAAAATATTAAAACTTCTCTGCTATCATATTACCTATTCTCCAAGAACAATCATCTTATTCACAGAACCCTAATATTGAATAAAACAATGGCGAATGTTAGGTGTACAATCTGATGTTATCATAATATAATATGCAGATTCAACCCTATTTTTATCCTCATACATTGTTCATATGTAAACATCATTGTAAGACATGAGGCAGTTCACATTAAAGTTGATTCGGCGGTTCACTTTAGTTTATTCTTCCGTCCGCACGAGACTACTCATTTAATAATGAAGTTTATCTTGCTCGTGTTACTGGCATTCAGTTTTATTGTCTGTTCTAAGTCGCGTCTCATCGAGAACAGCACAGAACAGAGCGTGACAAATAAAACCACAACTAATCTGACCGAAAATTCAGATCAAACAAGGAAAATAACATTTAATGAAGAGAGTTATCTTGCAGTTGACAGTGATGAGGATCGACGATATGATAGATTACAAGCAAAACGCATAAGAGAAATGAACTTAGAAAACTACTTGCGTAAAGCCAGGAGTGCCGGACAACGTGCAGATAAATCGCAAAAAAATGATACGTCCACAGTTTCTAGTACCACTAGTTACAATGTAGTAAGAGCAAAACCAAAAACTGCATTAATCAAGAAACCTATACCCAAGTATATAGAAATGGAAGAAGATGATGACTTTCAAATTAATATGAGTAAATCCCCAACAAAAGATCTGGATTCAGGAGATCATGAAGATGAAGATTTCAATTTAAATGATTATGATTTTGATGTAAATCACGATGAGTTTGTTGGAAGAGGCCAACCACTTATACCTAGAAGGAAGGGAAAAGACCGTCTACAAAATGTAGAATCCTCGAAAACAAATCAAAAAAGTTCAGTCGCTTCTGAAACTAAAACTAAATCTATCTCGAAACCAAGTGTGACTTTAACGAATAGAGGAACGCCTAAGAAAACACGCTCAGGGTCATTATTAAAGAGAAGAGTGGATTATTACGACGAAGATTCCTTTAAATTATCAGATAAAACTCGAGACGTAGACGAATTCCTTGAAGAGTAGAGTGATTTGAACTTTGATGATTAATGATGACGATGCTTCATATTACATTACGTCATATTAACATTATGTCATTTCAAACAGTAAATGAAGGCACATTACCTCTAATCACATATACCTACAATAGGGATTTTTACTTAATATTTACTATAAAACACTTTCAAGACTTTGGAATTTAAAAAATCATACCATAATATTGTCATATATACGTGTAAAATAAATCTAGTAACTAATATTATATAACATAATAGGGAATATGTATAGATTGCGATCACGTTTAATGTAAGGGTCCTTTCACACAGACCGGTTCAGAGAGGAGAGAAGATTCTTATAACGTTGAAAACAGAGATTTTAGTATTTGTAGTAAGGTTTATTTTTGTACCTGCACTGCTTATGTCATTTAGAATACTCGAACGCGCTTGGTGTGAAATAATAAGAGGGGCCGACCGCGTACTTTTCTAGGTCGCGCAGCCGACCGGCTCCGATCGCATGCTCTTTCTCTCCCGAAAAAGCCGCAGCCGCTCGATCTGAAATAGTTGTCGGTTCCGCTCCAAGCGTCTCTACGGTCCGTTCTGTGTGAAAAGAAAAATGTGCGCCAATGTTCTCCGAGCCGGTCTCTGTGAAAGGACCATATACTGCTTTTAATTTAGTAATAAATAGACGTTTTTTGCGACGTGATCGATAGGTACCATACCATGAATAATAAAATACTTAATATCAATAATACAATATTGTAACACGTTAACGTTTGTTGGTAGAGAAACTTTATGACATTTAATATTTAATATATGAAATAAATGAATCTATATTTTTTAGGATTTTTAAATACTTAGCGTCAGATTGTATAATTTTGTTTATTTGAATAATAAAATACTTAATATCATTAATACAATACACGTTATCGTTTTTTGGTAGAGAAACTTTATGATAAATATATTTACTTAATTTATTAAATAAATGAATTTATATTTTTTAGGATTTATTAATAGCGCCAGATTCTATATTTTTGTTTATTTACATAGTATTATTTTTTATAAACAATAAATTGTCGGTTTAGTATATTTTGTTGTGGTTTGACATTTTTCTTACTTGTAATATTTGAATAAATACCTACTGGCCATGTGGTGACGGATTATGGATACAAAGTATCATCACTCTTTCGCGTAGGTACCTACATATCACAAAAAAAAGTAAAGTAGAAATAAACTTACGCATTATTAATCTGTCTGCCTAGGACAGTTGTCTGAAGACCAAGTTTTCTTCCAATTTAGGAACAGATGAAAACTATACTTACTTAGTCGTGGAATGGATAAAAAGATGAACACAAACATGTCTCTGCATATTTTAATGTTTATACTTTGGGTCAAATATTACTTTTTCCAAATTTTATGTTAAAATAAAGTCCATGACGTTTATTTTATTCAAGGATGTGCTTCACGCGACAATCATTTAGTAATGTTTTGCTTGGTATAAAATTAGAGCATAATTTTCTCCTTTAGCCACTGCTGCTATCGGAGTAGCTAACTTTCGGAGCTGTTAATATGTCGACACCAGAAGTATCAATTAACGTAAGGGACATTTTGGCCAAAATGAGTTACCTATCTTGCACACGTTATTGTTTTTTAATAATAGTTTTTTATATATTTAAAAAAATATATTAAAAAGCGTTCTTCTGATTAATATGGTGTGTCCGTACCCCAGTTTCTTGAACGTTAGTAACAGTAACATTTTTTCTTATTAACGAATCGCTGTCCGTTATAAATATTACGATAGAATATTAGTTGTTTCTTTACACAAAAAAAAATGGTACTAATATTTGCGATAGTTTTTTAATAAAAAAATAAATTGTAAATGTCCGGCACAAAAGTCTGATTCATATTCGCGCGCTTTACTCGAACGTACCTAGCTAAGTACGAAACATCAGGAGATCCCTTCTAGTGCTGGTGGTAGCCAGGGACTCTGCTGACGTGGTCGCGACGTTACATGCGGCTGGTTCGTGTTGTTGCGGAGTTATAAATGTAAATATCTGATTCATATTACTTTGGTTCACCTGTGTTTCTGATTACTATGTTGGCTGTTATAATTAACTTAAATGGTTTTCAAACTTGAATCTGTTGGAAATATAATTCAATTGGGGACTAAAAGCCTATGTATAAATAGCAATCCTTAATTGTATACGTGTAGTGATTAACCGATGTTAAAAGGCAAAATTTTGATTCATATGTACCTGATTCATACGGTAAAAATACTATATTAATCAGAATTTCAAACAAACAAACAACAAACAAACAAAATACTTTATTTATGTACAATCTCCAAAAACACATACAATTTAATTTAGTAACACATAAATACACTGCACGCAATTCAACACACTGCAATTCACACATATTGTTAAAATGGCGGCACGGATAATGATTGATGTCAATGCTTCTAATAACTAGATTTAGGTGTGGTGATAATCATTGTGATTATCAACTGTGATTTTAATAAATAAATGACTGATTTTTATAACTAGAATTTCATTTTTGTTCCTAATTCTGATTTATATGACCTCAAAAAATTTTAAGGTAATTATCTCGAAAAACCATTTCATAAAAAAGTGTGCCTTTTTCAGACATTGTATATTAGGTTATCATCTTTGACAAAAACATGTTTTATAAGCGAAAATGTGAAAAAAAAATTTGGCCATATGAATCAGACAAAGAATCGAATTTCGAAGAAACACCCAATTATACATTCAGGGGCCCACCTTTAATTTTGTCTAAAATTTCGAAAAAATGGATCGGTATTATCAGTACTATCAAATATTTTACTTAATTACAAGTATGAATTAAAAAACATTTAATGAACAAAATTTCTTAAAAAATCAACAAAATGAGAAACAGCCATAAAAACTGTAACATTTAGTTAATTGTCTTAGACGTTTTCCATAAGATTTAAGTCTGGACTTCAAGGAGGTCATAGTAATTTTCGAATCACACCCTTATTCAGGTATTCAGTTGTGATTTTTAGGGATGTGTGGCCGGGCACTATCATGGATTAACAGAAATTATTCCCCAATAAATAGTGCAATTGGCATCACATGACGAAACGTGCTGGCTAAGTATAGAAACATTCTAAGATTCGACGAAACGTGCTGGCTAAGCATAGAAACTTTATATGATTAGACGAAACGTGCTGGCTAGGTATAGAAACATTCTAAGATTCAACGAAACGTGCTGGCTAGGTACAGAAACTTTATATAATTCGACGAAACGTGCTGGCTAAGTATAGAAATTTTCTAAGATTCGACGGAACGTGCTAGCTAAATATAGAAACATTCTTAGATTCGACGAAACGTGCTGGCTAAATATAGAAACTTTATATGATTCGACGAAACGTGCTGGCGAAGTATAGAAACATTCTAAGATTCGACGAAACGTGCTGGCTAAGTATAGAAACATTCTAAGATTCGACGAAACGTGCTGGCTAAGTATAGAAACTTTATATGATTCGACGAAACGTGCTGGCTAGGTACAGAAACTTTATATGATTCGACGGAACGTGCTGGCTAAGTATAGAAACATTCTAAGATTCGACGAAACGTGCTGGCTAAGAATAGAAACATTCTAAGATTCGACGAAACGTGCTGGCTAAGTATAGAAACTTAATATGATTAGACGAAACGTGCTGGCTAGGTACAGAAAATTTATATAATTCGACGAAACGTGCTGGCTAGGTACAGAAACTTTATATGCTTAGACAAAACGTGCTGGCTAGGTATAGACACTTTATATGATTCGACGAAACGTGCTGGCTAAGTATAGAAACCTTATATGATTCGACGAAACGTGCTGACTAAGTATAGAAACATTCTAAGATTCGACGAAACGTGCTGGCTAGTTATAGAAACTTTATATGATTCGACGAAACGTGCTGGCTAAGTATAGAAACATTCTAAGATTCGAAGAAACGTGCTGGATAAGTATAGAAACTTTATATGATTCGACGAAACGTGCTGGCTAGGTACAGAAACTTTATATGATTCGACGAAACGTGCTGGCTAAGTATAGAAACCTTATATGATTCGACGAAACGTGCTGGCTAAGTATAGAAACATTCTAAGATTCGACGAAACGTGCTGGCTAAGTATAGAAACTTTATATGATTCGACGAAACGTGCTGGCTAAGTATAGAAACATTCTAAGATTCGACGAAACGTGCTGGCTAAGTATAGAAACATTCTAAGATTCGACAAAACGTGCTGGCTAAGTATAGAAACTTTAAAGTTAAGTTAAAGTAAACAATGAGGAAATTGAATTAGTAGATAAGACAGTATTTCTGGGCATAACTTTAGACGCTAAGCTTCAATGGGGCCCACATGTGGAAGCTCTGTCCAACAAACTTAGTTCTGCCGCCTACGCGGTTAAGAAAATTCGCGCATATACGGACGTTGAGACTGCCCGCCTAGTCTACTTTAGCTATTTTCACAGTATAATGTCTTATGGCATACTATTGTGGGGATGTGCTGCTGATATTGAGACCATCTTTATATTGCAGAAAAGAGCTGTCAGAGCTCTTTACAAAATGGGACCCAGAGAATCACTTAGGGAGAAATTTAAAGAAATTGGTATTTTAACTGTCTATGCACAATATATTTACGAAAATCTGCTTTATGTTCATAAAAATCGTGATAAATTTCATAAAAATAGCGATTTTCATAATCTTAATTTGAGAAATAAAGATGACTTAGCTGTGCCCAGCAGCAGACTCCGAAAAATAGGTAGGTCGTTCTGTAGCACGTGTGTAGGTACGCTTTTATAATAAACTACCAAAAGATGTTTGTAACATGTCCATTAATAAGTTCAAGAATTATATCAAGCCTAAATTGTGCAAAAAAGCTTACTATGATACATCTACTTACCTTAAGGATAAGAACCCATGGATATGATGATGCTCCTAGTCGTAAGATTACAATATAAGTTTTAGTTTCACAAGAAACAAAGATAAAGGAGTAATATAATGTACCTCTTAAAATAATGTACCTTTATGATTTAAGACTCGCGGAAAATTACTTTGGTCGATGTTAAATGGAGGCGTCCCTCTGCCATTTTTATCTTATTTCTTTTTTGTTGATATTATTGTCAGGACTCCTCATGCTCACTAAAATGTCATTGCTTGTGGTGGCGTGGGGGCCGGGTCAATCCCTTCCCTACAATATGGCGAGGGGGTTGATGGCTGACCTCTGCGTTATACTCGTGAACGGGTGCTACTTGGGGTGACTGGTCGACCTTGACATTAATCAATTTACATTTTGGTTCAATTCTAATAATTTACCTAAAGGGTTATTTGGCTGAGCGACGTCTTTATTACTGAATTGTTTATGGATGTGATTTGGTGCTCCCACTTTTATGTACTACCTGCATGACGCTACCTTTATCATTTTATAATAAAATCCTTCGTTGTATGGATATGTATGGTATACAATGGTTGCAGCGCCTGATTACAGTTATCTACAGTGTAAAAAAAATTGACGTCAAGAAAATGCAGCAGTAGAGTTTGTTTCGCCGCTTCTTCTCTACTAGCGCTTTGGAGGCGGTGGTAAAGTTAGCTAAACTTTAAAATGTATTTAAACTTAGATTAAGTAGTTTAAAGGACGTCAAGAAATATATAATGAGAATTGTATTTATCTTGATTTTTTGTCTTTTTGCGTTTTTGACTTTGACTTTGACTTTATATAATTAGACGAAACGTGCTGGCTAGGTACAAAAACTTTATATGATTCGACGAAACGTGCTGGCTAAGTATAGAAACATTCTAAGATTCGACGAAACGTGCTGGCTAGGTATAGAAACTTTATATGATTAGACGAAACGTGCTAACTAGGTATAGAAACTTTATATAATTAGACGAAACGTGCTGGCTAGGTACAAAACCTTTATATGATTCGACGAAACGTGCTGGCTAGGTACAGAAACTTTATATGATTAGACGAAACGTGCTGGCTAGGTATAGAAACATTCTAAGATTCGACGAAACGTGCTAACTAGGTACAGAAACTTTATATAATTCGACGAAACGTGCTGGCTAGGTACAGAAACTATATATGATTCGACGGAACGTGCTGGCTAAGTATAGGAACATTCTAAGATTCGACGAAACGTGCTGGCTAAGAATAGAAACATTCTAAGATTCGACGAAACGTGCTGGCTTAGTATAGAAACTTTATATGATTAGACGAAACGTGCTGGCTAGGTACAGAAACTTTATACATATAATTCGACGAAACGTGCTGGCTAAGTATAGAAATTTTCTAAGATTCGACGAAACGTGCTGGCTAAGTATAGAAACATTCTTAGATTCGACGAAACGTGCTGGCGAAGTATAGAAACTTTATATGATTCGACGAAACGTGCTGGCTAGGTACAGAAACTTTATATGATTCAACGAAACGTGCTAGCTAAGTATATAAACATTCTAAGATTCGACGAAACGTGCTGGCTAAGTATAAAAACTTTATATGCTTAGACGAAACGTGCTGGCTAGGTATAGACACTTTATATGATTCAACGAAACGTGCTGGCTAAGTATAGAAACTTTATATGATTAGACGAAACGTGCTGGCTAGGTATAAAAACTTTATATGATTCGACGAAACGTGCTGGCTAAGTATAGAAACACTCTAAGATTCGACGAAACGTGCTGGCTAAGTATAGAAACTTTATATGATTCGACGAAACGTACTGGCTAGGTATAGAAACATTCTAAGATTCGACGAAACGTGCTAACTAGGTACAGAAACTTTATATAATTCGACGAAACGTGCTGGCTAGGTACAGAAACTTTATATGATTCGACGGAACGTGCTGGCTAAGTATAGAAACATTCTAAGATTCGACAAAACGTGCTGGCTAAGAATAGAAACATTCTTAGATTCGACGAAACGTGCTGGCTAAGTATAGAAACTTTATATGATTCGACGAAACGTGCTGGCTAAGTATAGAAACATTCTAAGATTTGACGAAACGTGCTGGCTAAGTATAGAAACATTCTAAGATTCGACGAAACGTGCTGGCTAAGTATAGAAACTTTATATGATTCGACGAAACGTGCTGGCTAGGTATAGAAACTTTATATGATTTGATGAAACGTGCTGGCTAGGTATAGAAACTTTATATGATTCGACGAAACGTGCTGGCTAAGTATAGAAACATTCTAAGATTCGACGAAACGTGCTGGCTAAGTATAGAAGCTTTATATGATTCGCCGAAACGTGCTGGCAAGGTATAGAAACATTCTAAGATTAGACGAAACGTGCTGGCTAAGTATAGAAACTTTATACGATTAGACGAAACGTGCTGGCTAGGTATAGAAACTTTATATGACTCGACGAAACGTGCTGGCTAAGTATAAAAATTTTCTAAGATTCGACGAAACGTGCTAGCTAAGTATAGAATCATTCTAAGATTCGACGAAACGTGCTGGCTAAGTATAGAAACTTTATATGATTAGACGAAACGTGCTGGCTAGGTATAAAAACTTTATATGATTCGACGAAACGTGCTGGCTAAGTATAGAAACATTCTAAGATTAGACGAAACGTGCTGGCTAAGTATAGAAACATTCTAAAATTCGACGAAACGTGCTGGCTAAGTATAGAAACTTTATATGATTATTATAGTATAGAAACTTTATATGATTTACAAAAAACCATAGATACACACTCCACTTCCCAAAACCGTCCGCAACAAATAGGCTCACAATTGTTCACTTTTTTTAAATTAGTATCGCGTTGTTCTACCGGCAAACGTCATTGCTTTTTGTGCATTACTTTTTAAATACAACTTTATGTCATGCGTGTATTCGAAAAACAAAATATGTTTACGATATTACTATACGTATTTATTGCGTATGTATAATTTGGTGACACTTTTGGCTGTTTAGTTTTGTTTCAAAATGTGCATCTTGGGTTTTTTGTAAATCAATGGATTAGGCGAAACGTGCTGGCTAGCATTTAGTTGACCGAATTGTCAGTTGGTCGAATTTTCAGTTGACCGGATGATCATTTGGAATGTTAAGTTGATCGAATTTTCATTTGGTTGAATGTTCAGTTAGACGAATGTTCATTTAACCGAATAATCATTTGGCTGTTCAGTTGGTCGAATTTCCATTTGGCCGAATGTTCAGTTGGTCGAATTTTCATTTGGCCGAATGTTCAGTTGGTCGAATTATCATTTGGCTGAATGTTCAGTTGGTCGAATTTTCATTTGGCCGAGTGTTTATTTGGTCGAATGTTCATTTGACCGAATGATCATTTGTCCGAATGTTCATTTGACTGAATGTTCATTTGGTCGAATGTTCAGTAGGTCGAATTTTCATTTGACCGAATGATCATTTGGCCGAATGGTCAGTTGGTTGAATTTTCATTTGACCGAATGATCATTTGACCGAATGTTTATTTGACCGAATGCTCATTTGGCCAAATGTTCAGTTGGTCGAATTTTCATTTGGCCGAATGTTCAGTTGGTCGAATTTTCATTTGACCGAATGATCATTTGGCCGAATGTTTAGTTGGTCGAATTTTCATTTGACCGAATGTTCATTTGGCCGAATGTTTAGTTGGTCGAATTTTCATTTGACCAAATGTTCAGTTGATCGAACTTTCATTTGGCCGAATGTTTAGTTGGCCTACGGTTTAGTTAGCCGAATTTTTATTTGACCACATGTTTAGTTGGTCGATTGTTTAGTTGACCGAATTTTTTGTAGGCCGAATGTTCGATTGGTCGAATGTTCATGTAGCTGAATATGCAGTTAATCGAATGTTCATCATCGTTACAGTCATTAATGTCCCACTGCAGGGACGGGCCTCCTCGTTACGGGAGATGCCATAATATGTTTCGACGAAACGGTCTGTCAATGAATAGATAAATTCTACTATTCGACAAAACCTGCTGTTTTAGTGGGTTCTCTATTTTGTCTCATAATTTTTATATCCATAATCTAACGTGTCATTACACTTTCTGTCCGAATCATCATGTGTCCGAATGGTAACTAGCCCTAAAATCATATCTCATTATATCACTTGTCCGAAAACCTAAATCCCTAAATATAACTTGACCTAATTTTTTTTTGCTATAAACATCTCATTCTGATATTAAAAATACATAAATACTAAATTCTAGTTTAACAATAAAAAAAGAGTGGTCACCATACTAACCTAACCTAACCAACTGTTTCTGACTTTTGCCCTAATTTTATATTAGGACATGTGATTTTATAGCTGCAACCGCTGCACTTTGCCATTGTCATTGAATAGTCCTAAGGTATCGAATCTATGTATATCTAATCACTTGTGTGATAGTCTCGATACTTTAGGTTGTGATGTTTTGAGTCAAACATACATATTTAGTGATGAAATAGGAAGAGATATGGGCTCTAAGTTAAGTTTTTACATGAAGGGACAATCATTTATAAACTATTGTACTCCTTCAGCATCCTATTGTGACATTATGAAACAAGTAAGTAATCATAATTTTGTGAAGGATGATAATTTAGTTATTTTGATAGGGGATAGGGGAAGTGTAACAAAACAGGAGCTCATAAAATATTGTGAATCATTAAGTAATTTAAATGTAAATAAGATTGTTTTGTATACACTGCCCTATTGCAACAACTTGCCAGATGCGGAAAACAAAATTAGATATAATTTGAATTTAACACTACATACTATTGCATGTTATAATGATAAAATTAATATAATTGATATTAATTCTATTTTTAAAAACAATTATTATCTGACAAAAGGTAAGCATAGTTCCAACTATTACAAAAGACAAGTAGCATCCTCGCTACATTATTGTATTGACATTTCAGCCAAGAACTTAGCTACTCTAACTGCTTTATTTGAGCAGTCTAATAACAGTATGAGTGAATCTAGTCAGGATAGTCTATATCCAAATAATTTAAATTAGATTATAAGACAAAAGAGGCAATCTCTTGCATTGACACATTTACTTTTAATAATTTTAATTCTGATCATATTAATTATATTAATTATCCCTCTGTCATTCAAAATAATATAAATTTACAAAATAAAGATATTAGTCAACAATTGATTGCTTTATCGAGGGAATCTAATCATAGAGTTTACAACAGTAACTGCCCTTTAAGAAATAAAACCAATACAAAATGTAATATTAACCTAGTGCATCAGAATATATATAATCTAACGGAGGGCAAAATACTAACACTGGAATTGTATATGAACATGGAAAATATTGATATCATATGCCTAACCGAACACCATCTTAGGGCACAGCAGCTCATGTTCAATTTTAGTAACCACCAAGTTGGTAGCGCATTCTGCAGGGTAAATAGGACTAAAGGAGGCTCTCTGATACTTATAAATAAAAAGTTAAAGTATAAAGTAAGAAATGATGTTGTATCTATGTCTGTGGAATGTGTAACTGAAATAGCCTGTATAGAACTAGAGCAATTTATAGTGGCAAGTGTGTACAGACGGCCTGTAGAGAGGAATTTTGATGATTTTTTGCAGATTCTGGATGAAATGTTAACAAAATTAACTAAGTCAAAAAAGCAGCTATTGGTCTGCGGAGATTTTAATGTAAATATGCTAAAGGTAAATGCTTGTACAACTAGAGTTCTGAATCTGTATAAGTCACACAATTTGTCTCCCTTGTTTCTAGAGCCAACTAGAATAACAGAAATTTCTGCAACATGTATAGATAATATCTTTGTTACCGATAACATAATACCAATTAACAAATCCATGATCAGTAAGTTAGAATCTGACCACTGTGGTCAATTGGTCAATTTTACTATTGAAAATACACCAACACCCCGAAGGAGGATATCGTATGTACCAGTAACATCTAACCGTATTGAAAAGTTGAGAGATAACTTAACCAACATCTTGCCATTTCTTCCTTCTGACAAGGACCCAAATGTACTATACGATAACTTCTTTAAGGTTTTAAATGACCAATTTCAATCTATATTTACATCTAGATCTTTGATGGTATCTAACAAACGAGAGTTTGCTGACTGGGCAACGGTTGGAATTAATCGAAGTTGAATAAAACTATATGAATTATATGCACAGAAGCAGAGTAATACTTCAGAAGAGTTTCATAGGTATGTTAGGAACTATTCAAAGATTTTAAAAAAAGTGTGCATTCAGGCAAAATCTTTTTATATTAGGTCGAAGATAACATCAAGTCATAACAAAATCAAAGCAACTTGGAATGTTATCAATGCTGAAACAGGAAGACTCCGCTCCAAGGTTACTGAATTTAAACTGAGCATTGGTGGAAATATAATTACAAAGGAACCAGAGGTAGCACACCAATTTGAGACCTTCTTTACTAGTGCTCCAATTCTCTTGACAAAAACACTTGGTTCTTCTACCTCCCTATCAGAAAATTTGTTGAAAGCAAATGTAGCTAGATTTGATGAAGTATTTATATTTAGGCATGTTAGCGCACAAGATATTCGTAGAGTGCTTAAAGAAATCAATCCCAAGAAAACTAAAGACATTTGGGGGATTTCTGTACCTATTGTTAAATCTATAATTGAAGTTATTATACCTCAGCTTGTTGTCATATTTAATAATTGTTTAGATTGTGGAGTGTTTCCTGATTTAATGAAAATTAGTAAAGTGATTCCTTTGTTTAAATCAGGTAGTTCATTAGATCCCTCCAATTTTAGGCCAATATCTGTTCTACCAGTATTAAGTAAAGTGTTTGAAAAACTTATTTTAAATCAACTACTCAAACACTTTCATGATAACAATCTGTTACATAACAAACAATTCGGTTTCACTAAAAGCCGATCGACAACTGATGCGGGTGTAGCCCTGATAGAAAACATATTTGAAGCCTGGGAGGAGTCGCATGATGCGTACGGCGTATTCTGTGACTTATCCAAGGCGTTTGATTGCGTTTTACATAATACATTAATAATGAAACTTTACCACTATGGTGTAAGGGATGTGGCACTCAATTTAATTTCATCCTACCTTAGTGGCCGGGTGCATAGTGTAGATATAAATGGAATACGTTCCCCTGGATCAATTGTAGACATAGGGGTACCCCAGGGATTCATATTAGGGCCTTTTTTATTTTTGGTTTACATAAATGACTTACCATATATGGTAAGGGACAATCATGGTATAGTATTGTTTGCAGATGACACATCCTTAATATTTAAGGTTAAGAGACAGCAATCTAATATTGACGATGTGAACAATGCTCTTGATAGAATAGTCAATTGGTTTAGTACAAACAATTTGCTACTTAATAGATTAAAAACCAAGTTAGTTAGATTTACACTTCCCAATGTAAGGCAGGCTAAAACTATAGTTAAAGTAAACAATGAGGAAATTGAATTAGTAGATAAGACAGTATTTCTGGGCATAACTTTAGACGCTAAGCTTCAATGGGGCCCACATGTGGAAGCTCTGTCCAACAAACTTAGTTCTGCCGCCTACGCGGTTAAGAAAATTCGCGCATATACGGACGTTGAGACTGCCCGCCTAGTCTACTTCAGCTATTTTCACAGTATAATGTCTTATGGCATACTAAGTATTGTGGGGATGTGCTGCTGATATTGAGACCATCTTTATATTGCAGAAAAGAGCTGTCAGAGCTATTTACAAAATGGGACCCAGAGAATCACTTAGGGAGAAATTTAAAGAAATAGGTATTTTAACTGTCTATGCACAATATATTTACGAAAACTGCTTTATGTTCATAAAAATCGTGATAAATTTCATAAAAATAGCGATTTTCATAATCTTAATTTGAGAAATAAAGATGACTTAGCTGTGCCCAGCAGCAGACTCCGAAAAATAGGTAGGTCGTTCTGTAGCACGTGTGTAGGTACGCTTTTATAATAAACTACCAAAAGATGTTTGTAACATGTCCATTAATAAGTTTAAGAATTATATCAAGCCTAAATTGTGCAAAAAAGCTTACTATGATACATCTACTTACCTTAAGGATAAGAACCCATGGATATGATGATGCTCCTAGTCGTAAGATTACAATATAAGTTTTAGTTTCACAAGAAACAAAGATAAAGGAGTAATACTACACTCTTAAAATAATGTACCTTTATGAATTAAGACTCGCGGAAAATTACTTTGGTCGATGTTAAATGGAGGCGTCCCTCTGCCATTTTTATCTTATTTCTTTTTTGTTGATATTATTGTCAGGACTCCTCATGCTCACTAAAATGTCATTGCTTGTGGTGGCGTGGGGGCCGGGTCAATCCCTTCCCTACAATATGGCGAGGGGGTTGATGGCTGACCTCTGCGTTATACTCGTGAACGGGTGCTACTTGGGGTGACTGGTCGACCTTGACATTAATCAATTTACATTTTGGTTCAATTCTAATAATTTACCTAAAGGGTTATTTGGCTGAGCGACGTCTTTATTACTGAATTGTTTATGGATGTGATTTGGTGCTCCCACTTTTATGTACTACCTGCATGACGCTACCTTTATCATTTTATAATAAAATCCTTCGTTGTATGGATATGTATGGTATACAATGGTTGCAGCGCCTGATTACAGTTATCTACAATGTAAAAAAATTGACGTCAAGAAAATGCAGCAGTAGAGTTTGTTTCGCCGCTTCTTCTCTACTAGCGCTTTGGAGGCGGTGGTAAAGTTTGCTAAACTTTTAAATGTATTTAAACTTAGATTAACCCCCGGTTTCTGAAACGCATGTCAAATCATTGTTTAAATAACACGTAGGTCAATATACCAGCTCTGTCAAATCAAATCGAGTTTCTGGAACGTTTGTCAGAGATAAATTAAGTAATCTATGATCATTTACAGCTGTCATAGATTTTTATTCTGTGTATGGACACATTGTACAGAGCGGCTCTCTAATCATTCAATAATTCGTTCTCCAGTGTCAAAAATCCTGTCGTTTCTAAGCAACAAATTGTTGTTTACGTTACATAATAATAATATTAAATTGAATAATTTTAATAAGATATAAGATTAGTATAATTGGAGAATATGACTGGAAGCTATGGCGAAAGGTTGAAATGTCATTTATATATTCTACAAATTGATTTTTAGAAGATTTTGTGATGCAGAAGAGATGCGGTTTAGTTTTGCAAGTTCGTCGTCATTAGATACTTAAATATGATGAAATATGCAAGTGATTGATGACTGGTGGCGAGGTCACGCTGATTCTGCCTCGTGAAGTTCTTCTGGACGAAAATAAAAAGTGAAGCATCGACTTTTTAATGTTGTTTCTTTATATGTGTAAACTTGCGTATGAACATAGTTCATGAAGCCATTATATATATTAGGTATATATGATTCATTGTACTACCACCTTACCCATTGCTCTTGTGTTGTTGAATAAAAAAAAAGATTTGTGATAGTATTACTAGTGATAGATGCAAGTGCTCAAAACAATTTATAAGAAAATAACTTTACTGAAACAAATGTATAAAATAATTTAAAACTTGACACTGTGTGATGAATGCTGCTAAACTGCTTTTGTGTTATGATAATAAATATATAATAATAAATAAGTCATTTTCTTTCTCTTCTTTCTCTGTAACGAAACTGCATGACTAAAATATTGATAGTGGATTCTATTGTGTGCAATTGAGTAGATGATTGTGAATAAGAGTAAGTATAGGTATCCAGTAGAATAAAAAAAACATTTTTGTAGAACAGGATTTCATTTCTTTCCTATTTGGGTAAAAACCTAATAGTGTGATCCGTGTTGTATTAAACAGACTACTGTTTCAAGTATTATTAAAATAAGCCCAATCGGTTACAAAAATATATTATTTTATAATTGAAGAGTGCTTTGTTGAATGCCTTAAAACAATAAACAAAATTTTCATTTTTCTCCGTTCTCCCATACTATTTTGTTAGGTAGGTTAAATAGAAACCAAGAAAGAAAAATCATTGTTTGAAAGCCCTGAAAAAAATTATTGACAAAAAAATGTTTAACCCCTTATGAAATTTATATACCTACATAGAGTTATAAATATTGCAATGAACATTGATATTAAAATTGCATCAGGCGTTTTTGTATTCCTGCGTTAGAAATTTAAAAAATGTAAACGATTTTTTCAGAGCTTTGAAGCGTGTGTTAGGTAAAACGTCTGGTAGGTAAATCAACACACGTGTTTGAGAGTATCGACTACTGATTTTTAATGATCTTTATGTTATCTATTCTATATATACATAATAAATCTGTAGAGAAGTCAATTCTGTACAAGAAATATTTTATATTCGTGTGGTGACGGAGTAAGAATATAATAATATGTCACCACCCCATGTCATCCCATGGGTGTCGTTAAAACCGACTAAGGGACTATTCGTGAATATTACCTTTACGTAATAAAAAACAAGAAAACTTGAAATTAAAACCTATATCAATCCGTCTGGCCAGAGTGGTATTAGTAGGCCAAGTATCCCTCTGTCACGGGAGGAGGCCCGTCCTTGCAATGGGACATTAATGTGTTGTTATGATGATACAACGACCTCTAATGACAAGTTCCAAGGAAT
This sequence comes from Schrankia costaestrigalis, assembly GCA_905475405.1. Lineage (NCBI taxonomy): Eukaryota > Metazoa > Arthropoda > Insecta > Lepidoptera > Erebidae > Schrankia > Schrankia costaestrigalis. The sequence continues at coordinate 4,172,669 of FR997845.1, read as the reverse complement.
TATTTCGAATAAATCTATACCTACTACTATACATATCCTCTCTTTACCCTATAGTGCCTTTTTACAGCAGAAATTGTCTCATCATAACACTTAATTTGAGGATATACACCGATTACTTGACAAACGATTTGACATGCGCATAATCAATGATCATGTCGTAATCTGCATTTCGGAAACCCAAAATGGAGTTTAACCTACGAATGTTACTGATTTGATAGTTGCCCTGGCAACTAACATGCTGATCAAATCAAAGTAGATAATCGAAGTTTCGGCAACTCAAATGATAGTTGACAAGAGTTTTGGCATTTAATTATTTGATTTTTTATTTGACATGCGTTTCAGAAACCGGGGGTAAGTAGTTTAAAGGACGTCAAGAAATATAATAGGTCGGGGAAATAGTCTTTTCGCATAACGTAGGTATAAACTTATTATAAAATTTCTTTGACTGTACTATTTGTGTCTGGCTGGTTTTGGTAACATTAAAAAGGTTACATTATAAAGAAAAGAAAAAAATAAAAAAAGTTGTTTCCCGCTATTTTTCATTTGTTTTTCTCTCCGTAAAAATGAGTGAATCTAATGGAGATATTCGATACATTTTAAAATTTTATTATAAAAAAGGCAAAAATGCAACTCAAGCAGTGAAAAAAATTTGTGATGTTTATGGACCTGATGCAGTGTCAGTAATGCCCGATTTACACATCGACAAGTACAGTAGCGAGTTAACTTGCATCATAGGCGAGTTAAGTCACTTTTTGCGTGTGGACGGCAAAAGCGAGTTAAGTAGTAAGTTGCCGATCAAGTTGTTTTGAATACAGTTCGATCCTATTTTTCAGCGAGTTAAGAACGAAGTAGCCCCCTCTCTCGCGTCTCCCTCACCCCGCCGGCTCGGCGCTCGCTTGCGTTACCGCCGCGCCACCGAGGTCGATTTTACGTAATTTATGAATAGTGCAGAGAATTAAGTTACAAAGAAGAGCTAACTCCTTTATTTACTGAACCCCTGGTTACTTAGGAGTCACTTCTGATTTATGAATAGTCCAGAGACAGATAGTACAGGGCTTATTGCCGCACTCAAACCTCACATTCTTCAATCTTTTGGTGCTTTACAAAATTTGACAATTTTTAAATGGCGTCTTTTAATGCCCTTACAAATTATACTTACTATTATATAATTTTTGTACAAAACGGTTGTAATTATATTGACGAGAAGAGTAAGTAAATCTGCAGGAATTAGGATAAGAAAAAAATATTTTATCAACATTTTTAATTTTTTTATTTAAAAAAATACAAAATATAAAAAACATAGTTTAATAGGTATGAATTATATTACTTACGAGTATTTTAACAAAAACAAAAGTTAAACTTAGCGACAAGGCTAAGGTCTTAATTCTTTCCGCAAACCTTTACTTAACATGTTTTAACAATAATGATTTTTCGCAAACTTAAAGTTGACAAAGAAAAATGCGTCTTCCTTTTTTCTAGATATCCTAATCTTTCTTTTTTATTATTCAAAACAGTAAATTAACAACAATTAACAATCGTTTTTACAATATTCTTATTTAATACTAACTGTAATATCTTTTCCTTTCATCATTGGTTACTTTTTCCTAAGTAAATGCTATTTCTGTTTTGGTCATTGAAAATGCTACCAATACTAAAGCTCGATATTTATAAAGAGTTACCTATATTCATTCATTATTATCAATGTCTGCTACACGTTTCGCAACATCAATATAATATTCCTTTGAATTATTTCTATTTAAGTTACCACCTTTTATTATTTCTCTTTTACCTATATTATGGTCAAAAATTTTATTTATATCAGCACGATTCTTAGCAGCTCTTGATAGAGATCGAAGGATGGCCTCAGATCCACCAACATTAACATTTGAATGACCGCTTTCTCCTGCGTTTTTCTTGTTATTAAAATTATCATAAAATTCATTATCTTCCATAAACTCATCTTTACGATATATCCTATGAAATCCTTTTTTCTTTTTACCAGTATCACCATTAACTTTATTCATATAATTAGAATCTTTCTTATGACCTTCTGTGCCAAATTTATGGGCAAAATTATCAAAAACATCTTGCATTATAAGACTATGATCGTTGTTATTAGAATTAAACTTTTCGTTTAAATTTATTTTGTTGAAATCATGACCGTCATTTTCACTTTTTCTTCTAAAGATTCCTTTTGGTTTTGGATTGTCATATTCTGTTAATGGTAACGTTTCCTGGGAAAATGGGTTAGCACGAATTCTTTGGACATCCTTTAAGTTATATTTAGGTCGTTCACTAGTAACCCATTCATCCTTGGCTGTAAAAAAATCTTTCTTAGGATCGTCAGCATCGTGCTGATGATCTAAAGAAGATGTATCAGATTTTTCACCTATTCCTTTAAACGTTAGCGAATCTTCCAGCATATCTTTATCGAAGTCATTATTTAACACAAACGAAATGAAAGGACCGCTTCCCTGTATTGGATTGTCAATATTATTTTTGTTAAAAGCAAAGTGTTTAGGTACAGGAGTGATAACATTCTCATCACCGTACTCGTACTCGTAAACAGGTTTTAAGTAACGAAACAATGGATGTGGAAATTTCCCAAGTGAGTTTTCCATGTTTATATCATCATTTTTACCATATTGGCTCGGGAAATGATAGAAGGGTGCCATGAAACTATTGTACGTATTTCTTCCACTTGATCTGACATCTTCTTCGTCGTTGCGGTAGCTAGGTCTGCTGTACTGGTAGAATGTATCGCTTACTGTAGACCCGGCAATGTTATTTGTTATGCTCATATCGTTACCATCAGTCCCCATAGTGTTGTTTAAGCGAGCAGCTTGATATTTATCTCTAGCTTTCATTCTTGATATTTCGTAAGAAGTTGGTAGAGTCGACAATGAAGAACGTGTATATGTATCTGAGGTTAAATCAGGAAATCTTCTTAATCGCGTATAAAATGGTAAATCAAAATTGTATTTATCGGCGACTAGATGGTTATCTATGTTTGAGTTATATTCCATATATGATGGCACTGATGTCGGCATATCATTTAATATATTTAATGAGTTAAATTCCGGCGGAGACATGATGGAAGCTTTTGAACGAGCATATCGAGAAACTCTGAAGGAAGAATTCACTTGAGATAATACAATACATAATAACAGAACACAACTATACATTTTTGATTAAAGCAATTGACAACTGTTTAGAGCTGAGCACTGATTATAAGAACATACTTTAAGTGACTGGAAGTTGTTGTTCGTAAACCCTTTTTAATAGCCCGTTTATTTTGTTTATTGGCAACATAGTAAATAACAATAGACCATGGTGTCCATTGAGTAATTTCCTGATATAACAACAATAGTAGTCGGGTTATTGTCCTCATTTACCTAGATATTGTTTTAAATAACTTTCTTTTGTTTAACTTTACCAAACCTAACATGTCTACCTAAAACATGTGGTTGACTATTGACTGTTTACAAGAGACCGAAAATACATGTAGGTTAAAGAATACCCTTAAACGTAGAAATTGGATCTAAGATCACTTTTATGTAACAAAAGAAGGCACACTTGACATTAAACCCTATGGTAATCCGTCAAGTTAGCGTGTTTATTGGGCCAAGATTCCGTCAATGGAGGAAGCTGGAACATTAATAAATTGTAATAAGCCGTAATGACGTAGGTATATTGGGTGACGCGGTTGGCTATCCGGGATCCGAATCCGATCTTGTGGTCAATAAAGCACGGAATGAAAATGCTGCTACAATCTTTTATGATTTCAAAGGAGCTTAGAAGAATTGTGACGAAATTTATGTAAATTTAACTAAGCCCGCAACATTACTCCAGTAAATTTTACCTGCAATCCATACTAATATTATAAATGCGAAAGTAACTCTGTCTGTCTGTCTGTCTGTCTGTCTGTCTGTCTGTCTGTCTGTTACTCTTTCACGCCTAAACGGCTGAACGGATTTCGATGAAATTTGGTACAGACAATCTTTAGACCCTGAGAAAGAACATAGGCTACTTTTTATTAGCAATCATATTATATTTTGATTTCATAGATTTTTGGCGGGAAAGCTGTGTCACGTGACCTGTGACGTCATAGGTCACGTGACCTGTGACGTCATAGGTCACGTGACCCGTGACGTCATAGAATTTTGACAGATGAGTCGTGACGTCACAGAATTTTGGCGGGAAAATATTTTTTGACAGTTGAGTCGTGACGTCATTGATTTTTTGACAGATGAGTCGTGACGTCACAGAATTTTTGACAGATGATTTGTGACGTCATATTATTTTGGCGGGAAAATATTTTATACCTCTGTCACTTTTGACAGCTGTCAATTTTGACAGATAGGCGTGACGTCATAGAATTTTTGACAGATGAGTCGTGACGTCACAGAATTTTGGCAGGAAAATATATTTTGACAGCTAAGTCGTGACGTCATTGAATTTTGGCGGAAAATTTGTATTGAAACAGCTGAATCCTGACGTTATTACAATTTGGCGGGAAAATAAATAGGTTTGTACAGGACCCTCGGTGCGCGAGTCAGACTCGCACTTGACCGGTTTTTTAAGCTGTGGGTCTTTTTTTTTTTCTTTTTTTTTATTCTCCCTCTGGGTCTCTTCGCAGGGGCCCCGGGTATGCACCGTTAAGCATCGACCCCAGGGTCCCCTGCAGACCTCGGCCGCTCTATTACGGCCCCGTCCCTATGTGGGAGAGGATCCCCAGTCCTCTCTACCGGGGGGGGGGGGGGGGCGTGTGTGGGGGGGAGCACCTACACACGCCAACGTCTTGGCCTGCTTCTGCACGGGGCAACGGGCAGCCCATCCGTCCCGTTACCCCCAGGCCCCCCGTCATGGAGGTCGGAGATCGTTGGCATAATGCCTCCTCCGACGCCCAGGACGCGCGGCGACATGCGGGAATGAGGGATCTCTCTCCCGCAAGCCCTCCGCCGCCTCCTTCGCTAGCATTACATGCTCGCAAAAGGTGGCGACGGCCCGCCACGCGCTCTCGCTGGAGACCATGGCCTGAACCATTGTCTCCAGCGAGAGAAATGCCACTCCTAGACCCACAACGAGGTCCTGCCGTTGCCGTGCCCACGCCGGGCACTCCACCAGTGTGTGGAGCGAGGAATCCTCGCTGCAGTTCCGGCAACTGTGACATTCGGGCGTTGGCTCCCGGCGAATACGGTGCAGATACTTACCGAAGCATCCATGCCCGGTAAGCATCTGCGACATCCGGTAAGAGAGGCTGCCATGCCGCCTCTCGAGCCAATCCTCCATGACCGGACTTACCGCCCTGATAAGGGCGTGCCCGTACCTCGGTTGCCCAAGTCGCTGTCTCCATTCCTCCATGAGATCGTCATGGAGCAAGGACCGCTGCGCCTCGACTTCGCGAGGGGCAGGTATATGTCCCTGCTCCAGAGCCCCCCTGTGCCACCGATACAGTGACGCGAGAGCCCTCGCCTCCAGATCCCATGCAGGAGTTCCGGCTAGGAGACTCGCCGCCTCAAAGGAGATCGTACGATATCCCCTGATGATTCTGACGGCCAGCATCCTCAGCGGACTCTGAAGAATAGTCGCTGTGCTGGCCGTCAGGCGCTCCGCCCATACAGGCGCGCCGTATAGCGCCATCGATCGTACGATCCCCACGTAGAGTCTCCTACACGGGGTGTTAGGTCCCCTCATGTTGGGCATAAGCCGCGACAGTGCAGCCGCGGCGCCCTTAATTTTGGGGACGATGCTTCGGACATGTGGTCCGAAGCCCCATCGGCTATCGAGGGTGATCCCAAGATATCTCATCGAGGGCTTGATGCTGATGCTAACACCATCCACCGTGACACTGGAGCCTGGAGGGGGCGCCCGTCTGGGTCCGTGAAAACACAGGGCCTCAGATTTGTTGAGCGCCACCTCCAGCCCCAGCCGCCGGATTCGGGCAACGACCTGGGCAACCCCTACCGTGGCCGCTTGGGCTGCGTCTTGGAACGTTCTCCCTCGTGCTGTCACGAGGGTGTCGTCGGCGTAACAAAACACCGCGACACCTCTGGGGAACGAACCACGCAGCACCCAGTCGTATCCGATGTTCCACAGGAGCGGGCCAAGCACCGATCCCTGTGGAACACCGCACGACACATCTCGCCGACCTGGCCCTAGCCAACTAGGGTAAGCTATGGCCCTCTCAGAGAGATAGGCCCCGACAATGTGGCAGAGGTAGGGGGGCATCCGATGATAATCGAGTGCCTCCCTAATGCAACTCCAAGGCAAGGTGTTAAATGCATTGGCGATGTCAAGAGACACCGCCAACACCACCTCACCCCGGGAGGTCGCTTCCTCTGCCAGGCTACCCACGCACATGATCGCACCCACAGTGGATCGCCCCCGGCGGAAACCAAATTGGTTATCCGCCAGATCTGGCCCTACCACCGTGAGATGCTCGACGAGGCGATCTGCAATGATACGCTCAAAGAGCTTGCAGACCTCGTCAAGCAACACGATCGGTCGGTATCCGGATGGTGAATCCACCGGCCGCCCCGCCTTTCGGATGAGGACCAGTTTCCCCGTCTTCCACACCTTCGGAAACTGACCTCTTTCGAGGCATGCGCTAAATAGCCTTCTAAGTCGGGGTCCAAGCTCCGCAAGGGCCACGACCCATGCACGGCCTGGAATGCCGTCGGGTCCGGGCGCGGTGTTCTTTTTGGCCTTGAGCCGTCGAACCACCGCCCCTAGCTCACCCTCTGTGACTTCGGGCACGTCATTCTCGCTACGACTCGCGTTGAGTACTCGAGACGAAGCCATCGTCGGGGGGACATGCTCCTCCCCTCCCGATGGGAACAAGGCGTCCAGCACTCCCTCCAGACGGTCGGGTTGCAGACTCTGCGTCAGCGGGGGGGCCCTGGGGCGTAGTTTGCCCCGTACCAAAAGGTATGGGCGTCCCCACGGATCCTGGTCCAGAGTCCCAATCAGCTCTTCACGAGCTGATTGCTTGGCCCGTTTTACAGCCGCCTGGAGGGCTCTTTTGGCTGCCCTGTACCTCTCATGGAGCTCCGTCTCCAGGGTTGCCGCGTTGTCTCGGCGGCGACGCCTTCGGCGGAACCTTTTGCACTGGCGGCGTGCACGGACGCACTCCTCGCGGAGTTGCGCCGTTTCTGCGTTCCACCAGTACGCCTGGTTCCTTGCCGGGGTGCGCCTCACCCTTGGCATCGCCGCGTCGCAGACTAGCGACATGGCCCTCTGGAACCACTCTGCCTCGTCATCAACGCAGACAGGCCTGTCCGGTGCGGGTACCCAGGCCTGCACGGTAGCGGCTTCCAGAAGGACTTCCCTGCTCATTTTTTTGAGTGCCCAACGAGGATCCGGAGGGCTGTCAATCCTCAGCGGTGCAGAGGCATCGGGGTCGACGCTGAACCGAATGTATCTGTGATCGGACAGCGTCTCCCCCTCCTCCACAACACGCCAGTCCTGGACGCGAAGGGCAAGCGCAGGGGTCGCGAACGTTACGTCCACGACCGAACCGAGCTGCCCTCGCTCCCAGGTGGCGACAGTCCCCCGGTTGAGGATCGCCAGGCCGCGTGTAGCGACCCAGTCCTCCAACAACCTCCCCCTGACCGTGGTCTCTCGGGAGCCCCAAGCCTGTGACCAGGCATTGAAGTCTCCCATGACCAGTATCGGACGGGGGCGACACGCAGCGAGAACGACGTCCAGTCCAGCGAGCCATTGCTCAAACTGGTACTGGTCTCGGTTCGGCGAGATGTAAGCGGCCACCACCGCTATCCCCTCATAATCCGCCGCGACGCATCCTCGTCCCCTTGCTAAAACAGCAAGGGGGGAGGAGCCAGCGGCGGTTCCCCCGATAAGAAACGTCAAGCCGTCCAAGTCCACCGGGGCGCCCGGTGGTACCCAGTACGGCTCGGCGACTGCGGCCACATTGATAGACCACTGTGCGACGCTCTGGTACAGAAGATCCTGAGCACCGGCACAGTGGTTTATGTTCGCCTGCAGGAAGCGGACATGGGCACCCATTAATGAGTGTCCATCTCCGCCTCCCGCCGCGAACTGGGCCGCTCTGGGGCCTCTCTACCTGCGGATGGACGGGGACGGGGCCTCGGCCTTGAGGCGGCGCAGGACTTGCTGTCCGCCCGGTGTGCCGCATCCTTGCCCTCCGCCACACATTTGAAGCAGTGTGGCGGGGCCGTGCATGATCCGGCCTTGTGACCGGGCTGACTGCAGCGGAAGCACCGGTCCCCCACGGTAACTCCCGCCGTGCACTGCACTCCTACATGCCCCGCTCCCAGGCACCTAAAGCACCTGGCTTCGCGGGGCTGCAGAAGGAGCACCTGCGCCTTGAGGAAGCCTCCTATCAGGAGGCTCCGTCCATCCGCTACCTTTTTGGCCGCCGCGACCGGGCAGTGGACGACCACCGTCCCGCGACCTGTGGGACCAAAGAATAATTCTCCGGCCCTCACCTGGTCGCGTGGGCAGCCGCCCGCCTCCACAACGGCGGAGATCACCTCCTCCGTTGTGGCCGCGTCATCCAAACCAGACACGCGCACGCCAACACATTTGTTGGGTCTGGTGACGCGGACGGCCTCCGCGTCCAGGGACTCCCGCAGCTTAGCCGCTAGGGCATCTGCCTTGGGGCCACTGGTGGCGCCGGAGACCTCGAGCATTCTTGCTCCGGTACGTGTCGTTTTGTACCGGAGCCCGCCCTGAATGTCGAGGGCCTTAAGGTCTACGGAGGCCTTCACCCTCCGTAGAACCTCGGCGTACTCCACGCCCTTCTCCACGCCTGCTGTCGTCAGCGTCAGGACGACAGCAGTGGACCGTGGGGCGCGGAGCCTCGGCGCCTTTGTCGCGGCGGCGACTCTCTTCTTCTTTTTCTTTCTGGACCCCACGACCCTCCATTCTGCTTCAGGGAGGGAAGCTGTGGGTCTGATATATCTAGAGAGCTTAAATTCGTAATTACCAACTTATTTCATCATAACAGCCCATTAATGTCCCACTACAGGGACGGGCCTCCTTCCTTGACGGAGGGATACTTGGCCTACTAATACCACGCTTGCAGACGGATTGGTATAGGGTTTAATTTCAAGTTTTCCTTCTTTTTATTTAGTGAAGATAATATTCACCTTATTTGTTAGGCACTAAAGTGACACACCTTTGCTTATCCTATCCTACTAATATTATAAATGCAAGTTTGTGAGGATTGATGGATGTTTGTTACCCTTTCATGCAAAAACTACTAAATGGATTTTGATGAAATTTGGAATATAGGTAGTTTATGGTGTAAAATAACAATTAAGCGGGTAATACCGCGGGCATCAGCTAGTAGGTAATATAACTATTACCTAAACATACTATTTGTCATAGCAATATCTTTGTACTTATGTCACAATTCCTATCTCGAGATAGCCTTGTTGTTCTTACGGGTGTCGTAAAAACCGAATAAGGGACTATCCGTGAATATTATCTTTATGAAATAATAAAGAAGGAAAACTTGAAATTAAACTATACCAATCCGTCTGGCCAGCGTGGTATTAGTAGGCCAAGTATCCCTCCGTCACGGGAGGAGGCCCGTCCTTGCAGTGGGACATTAATGGGCTGTTATGATGATGATAACATTTAAGCTACTTATACAGCGCGTATGAAGCCGCTGGCATCAGCTAGGGGCTCTAGTTTATAATATTGACAGTCACTACATCAATGGTCGTTGTATCGCAAACGTTCCATCGACGGGCTAATGTATCGACAGTAGGCTACATTGCCAGTACCCCAAATCGATGGTACGCTACATCGACAGTACACTAAATCGACAGTATTCTACATCGACAGTACCCCAAATCGATGGTACGCTACATCGACAGTACACTAAATCGACAGTATTCTACATCGACAGTACCCCAAATCGATGGTACGCTACATCGACATTACACTAAATTGACAGTGCACCAAATCGAGAGTACGCTGCATCGCCTAGATATAGTAGCCCGTTGCTGACGCGTAAGGGCTGAATTGAAAATACCTCGAAGGCCATGCGGTTTCTTCTCACATTTATTTTATAACTGTAAGAATTGTTTAATATAAAAAATAGTAGTATTGATTGGTCACACTCCCATAAATACAAACAATAGTGTTATTTGTCCTTCAATTTGTCTCGGTCGTACTAATGAACGACCGGCGACGTGAACTTTAATAATGTTGCAATACTACTTATTGTCTATCTTAGTGTCTAGAATAACGCTCTGAAATCATAGATCTACCGCCTTCTTTTGAAGCTACTACTTAATTTTTTCGCTATTAATGTCTCATTAAAAGGCGATATGTTGAAGAAAAGAAGAAAAACTTGATACAAAAAAAACTTTAAGCTAATCTGTCAGGACTTAGGCCAGCGTGGATACAATTAGGCCTAGTTTCTCTCTCAAACTGGAGATCTCTCCCTGAAGTGGGACATTAACATGCTGTTGTGACAGGTTATCAGGAACTTTTAGTCGAAGTATTTTTTATCAATGGAGGTCACTCTACCTCAAGCAAAACTCTTTGGAATTTAAGTGAAAAAGTATGTTCTTAAGCCGCCATAGTGGAGACATTCATGCCTCTACATAATATATTGTAGCTGGCATGGTGCTCGTAATCCTTGACTCTATTGGATGCTTAACATATTGAGTATAAGTGTTCTGTGCTTAACATCAGGCACCATAGTCATTCTGGTAGGCCAATTTAAAAAAAAAAACAAAAAAAGTACAAAGAATTTACTATAGATCCGGTTGCTCTATGCAAGCAGAGCAGTAGACTTCTTGCTCTAGTCAATCATAAACAATTAATATTCGCACTGTAGGGACCACAAAACACTTTACTCAATAGAGGTAGGGACTAACACCATTTTTTGGTTTAGACCAATTACTGACGTCATTAGGCTTATTGACGTCAGCAATATCAAAGCAAAGAAGTGATCCTTTTAGTGCATCACCAGTGTCTTTTAATAAGGAAACAAGTAAAAACAAGTTCTTATTTAATTGTTTATTTGCATAACTATTTAATTAGACATAACTTTTATTTTTACAAAAATATTAATCTCAAGTTTGTACTAAGGTCAATTCATTTATTCATTTATTCATTGCACAATGTACATATGTTATCATTATATCAGTTACAAAATTTATAACTAAACTATAACACATACATACATGACCCTGTAAGGGTATTGCAGCTATTTTACTCATATTACATTATATTTATTTAAATTTATATTCTATTAATTACAATTGTTATCCAAATTACAATTATATTTTTCCTTTCTTAGTTACTATCACTTATTTATATAACTATTTATTTATTGCACAATGTATAAAATATAATGTAAGTTATAAAATTATAAAATGGCATGGATACATGATCCTGTTATGATATTGCAACTATTACTAATTAATTATTAATTAACAAAATACACACATCAAAAAAGTCTAAGCAACATGCATGATATTACAAATTTACCATTTATATTAATTTATTTTACCATTTATTTTAATTATAACGTTGTATTTTATTTTTAAAATAATATTTTTAGGGTTCTATGATGTAAAAATAACAGCTGTTTTCTTTATAAGTTCTTTTAATAACAGAAATTAACAATATTAGAATATACAGGTACATAAGAAACTAAACTTTTTTTTTACAAATTGAAATTTCTTAAGAAAATGAATTTATTGTGAAAGAATAGGACAATTTAATACAAAGTATGGCCTCCTCTGCTATTCAGAACTTGTCGGCAACGATTATTCATTGAATTAATGAGACTGTTTATGTCATCTTGCGGTATTCGCTCCCAATGGAATTGTAGCAAATCCTTCAGCTGTTGGGTTGTTGTCACTCCGTCCAAGTCCTTCAAAACACGTCTCTGGAGCATGTCCCATGCGTGCTCGATGGGGTTGAGGTCTGGCGATTGTGCAGGCCAGGGCAATACCTGGATGTTCTCCGTTGCCAAGTATTCACTGGTTCGCCGAGCTGTATGTGAACGCGCATTGTCATGCATTAACGTAAAATCGGAGCCAAAGGTTTGTGCAAATGGATGGACATAAGGTCTGAGAATATCCTCAACGTAATTTTCAGCGTTCATGTTTCCATTTACATAAACGAGCTCAGTTCGCCTGTTCTTCATAATACCCGCCCATACCATAACTGTTGAGCCGCTGTATGGATGAACTTCCTGAACGCACCTGAGTCTTTCAGTATTTCCGGGTCGACGGTACACTCGCACCCTTCTTGTATCAGGCCTAAACCCGAATCGCGACTCATCGGAAAACATAATTTTATCCCATTGTTCCTGGGTCCATGTTATGCGTTCTCTACACCATTCATTTCGACGAGCGCGATTCCCGTGACGTATCGGTGGGCACCTGATAGGGCGTCGAGCTCGTAGGCCGTACTCATGCAGTCGATTTCGCACAGTTTGGGGACTTACATCAACACCACTTGAATTTTGTAGCCTCAAACTTATCTCTCGAGCGGTTAACATCGGCTGGCGTCTTGCAGTCAGTTGTATGTACCGGTCTTGCCGAGTGGTTGTACTCCTTTTACGGCCTGGATGCTGTTCAGCGGGTTCCCCTGTATTATTGTAGCGCTGCCAAAGACGACAAATAACACTTCTATGAATACCAAAATGTCGAGATACCTGAGATTGATTACTTCCCGCTTGCAACATCCCTACAGCTCTTTGCATTTCATCTGCCGTCAAATGACGTCGCTCCATGACGTAAAGAATATCTAACAATTCAATTTTGTCGCCAACTGTATTTAAATGGTTGGTAAAATTATAAAATCAAGACTAAAACGTAGCAATTAACATGCACTCAAATTCAAACAAATTCGCAGTCATTTGAATTTTATGAAAAAAAACAAAACATAATCGAATTTTTTTTTTACAACCAGCCAGTATGTCATCAATAACAAAAAAGTTTACTTACCTATACACTTTGAGTGAGTAAATACTTAGAAATTAATTAATATAAATGGTAAATTTGTAATATCATGCATGTTGCTTAGACTTTTTTGATGTGTGTATATTTATTAAATACTCATACATGTATTATATACTGCAATGACAAGTTACAAGTATATAATATATAAAATTTTCCTTATACAATATTCTACCAGTTATCTTCCATAAACTCCTTAATAGTATAATAACACTTTTCTAATAATAATTGCTTTAGTTTATTCTTAAAAATATTATTGCTTGTTATGTCTCTTAGGCTATCAGGTAACTTATTATATATTTGAATACTGCGGTACTCTGGACTTTTCCTATACATTTCTATTCTAGGTATTGGCAGAATTAATTTATTTTTGCGGCGTTCATTCTTTTGAAATGTAAACAAATGAATGTTTTTCCTCACAAACATTGCCATTTCTAATATATATATGGATGGTAAGGTAAGTATTTTTTCTTGGATGAAATAGGGTTTACAACTGTCTCTTGGTAAATATTAAAAATTATACGTATACATTTTTTTTGTTTTATGAAAAGGTCATGGAAATCAGTGCTATGCCCCCACATGATAATGCCATATCGCAACCATGCATAAGCGTAGGCATAGTAAGCTGTTAGTGCACAGTTTTCCTTTGTGTTCGTTTTTAGTACATTGAGCCCATATATAAATCTAGATAATTTGGTTTTAATTTTTTCTACATGTTTTTTCCAGTTCAAATGAGTATCCATTGTTAATCCTAGTAAGTCGAAATCATCGACTTCTTCAATATTTATTTGTGTTGTTACTGTTTTAAGATTAATTCTCTGTTTTTGATGTGGTTTAAATTGTATTATTTTGGTCTTTTTATTGTTAATTTCAAGATTATGGTTTTGAAGCCATTGTTTTATATTAGTGAAGGTGTTAATTATTAAGGAATTACTGTCTTCGCTGTTTGAAGGAGTTTTAAAGAGGATGGATACATCGTCCGCGAATAGTACACAGTGCTGATCACATATCTTTGGCAAGTCATTTATATAAACTAGAAAGAGAATACTACCTATTACACTTCCCTGTGGAATAGACCAGTTTGTGGTTAGTGTGTCGGACCGTACGTTAGTAATTTCGTTTGTTTTATGGTCTAGGTGCTCAATTTGCACACATTGCATCCTATTGGTCAGGTAGGATCTCAACCATTGATGCACGTCACCCCTAATACCTACTCCCTGTAATTTAGTCAATAGTATAGAATGAGATACTTTATCATATGCTTTGCTCATATCGAGTAGTAGACCAATCGCGTAGTTTTTGTCTCTGATGTAAGAAAGGATCTCTTGTGTGTAGTTGTATACTGCTAAGGTAGTTGAACGATGTTTACGGAAGCCGAATTGGTTAGTGTCAAGTATATTATATTTTTCTAGGAAGTGACAGATACGGTTTGTCATAACTTTTTCATATATTTTTGAAAATGCCGGAAGTAGCGCTATTGGGCGGTATTGACTGGGATCTTGGCATTTGCCTCCTTTCTTCAACAATGGTTTTATAATTGCAACTTTCAATCGAGATGGGAATGTACATTCGGTAAATGATTGGTTAATTAAGTAGGTCAACGGGGCAGTTATTTCTTCAGCACAGAATTTTATAAGGGTAGGTGGGATCTCATCTATACCGCAGCTGCGTTTGTTGGGTAGATTTTGGATAGTTTTATAAATTTCTTTATACGTAACAGGCTCTAAATACATGGAATTAGTGGCGGGTGTGATGACTGAATGGTCAGAAGATGCAGTAACTCCGCTGCCACTGCAGCCAACCGATGAGAAGTAGTTATTGAACATGTTAGCAATAGACGGAGGGCTCTGTGTTGGAGACCTGCTCGTGTTTAGTGTTATGTTCTCAGCATGGATGTTTCTAGGCTTTTGAGTTTCTCGCTTAATTATGTCCCACATCGTTTTAGTTTTATTATTAGCTTTTTCCATTTCTAGTGTGTAGCTGCGTTTTTTTGATATTTTTATACATGTTTTTAGTATTTTTGAGTAATGTTTATAATGGTTATTTAAAGTTTTACTTTTTGATTGATTTACTAGAATTTTAAGAGCTCTTTTATGTTTACACGAAATCTTTATTCCTTTAGTTATTTTATATGTATTTCTTTTATTCGAAAGAGATATACGTTTCATGGGTATAGTGGTGCACAAAACTTCTTTTAATTTATCTTCAAAATTATTATAATTAGTGTTTGTATCATTACATTGGTAAAGGATGTTTTCCCATGTAATATTACTAAGTTGTTGTTTGAAAAGTGTTTTATATTTTATATTATTTACTAAGCGGATGTTTTTGTAAATTGGTTTGCTTTTGCTTGGTGGACATATTTCGAAACTATATGTTATGCATTTATGGTCTGATATACCCCTATCTTCAACAGATACAGAAAAATATTTGTTATTCGTGAAAATTAAGTCTATACAGGTCGACGTTGTGGCTGTTTCCCTAGTTGGTTGTGTTATTATTTGGTGAAGATTAAATTCTAGCATTGTTTCCGTAAGTTTTTTATAGTGACTTGTATCTTGAATCGCGTTCAAATTAAAGTCACCACCTATAATTATATGCTTTTTGTAGTGGTGTGATTTTAACTTACCAAGCAATGATTCAAGAGAGCGAAAAAAATTATCAATATCGCGATCGGTTCTGTACACGCTAACTAATAGTATATTCGGTTGTAATTCTACAGCACATAATTCAAACACATATTCGACACTTACATCCCTCAGATCAGTTTTCTCAATAAATGGTGTTCCAGTGGGCAGTAGAATAGCGACGCCTCCTCCTCGGTGGTGGCTGCGGCAGTATGAGGCAGCGAACTCGTAGTCGCTGATCTGTATATAGGGCTGTTGGTTTTCGGTAATCCATGTCTCAGACAGGTACACGGCTTGGTATTTGTTTTCTTGCAACAAGTTCTCCAGTACGTATGTTTTGTTCTTAAGACTTTGTACGTTTTGCATTATAATATAATGCAAAACATCAATAATTCATCTACAGCAGATAAATTCACTTAAATGCTGATAATATTCGGTTTTTATGTACAAGAAATAATACAGTGATCAAATCTCATGTGCAATCAATGTGTGCAATCAAAGTCGACCGGCTTGAAGTTGTTGCAAACGGCTGGTCAATTTTAAGAACAAAATGGCGGGGAGCGGGTTTTTCTTGGTTCCGGCACATGCGCTTACTTTTCTCATAGCTAACTTCAGGCCGGCCAAGTAAGATTGCGCGAATTGTTGAAATAATGATTACGGGTCACAAGACGCTCTTTTCAACTGAACACAGCCAATGCAATCACTGATTTATAAACGACTAGCAAATCCAGCGAACTTCGTTTCGCCACCATGGTTTCGTTTTATGTACTTAACATTTTTTCAAAAAAATCCCTCTTTTCTGTTATATTTTTTCTGAATATTCTTTGATATAAACCTCACGGAGCCCAAGACCTTTCCAGCGAATGCAAAACCGTGGAAATCTGTTCGTGCGTTCTGGAGTTATAGCGTCAGGAAGGAAAACCCGACTTATTTTTATATAGTAGAATAGCCCTGGTTAAGAAACGTCGCTGAGTCATTCAATAGTTGAGTGTTTGCTCAGTGATATTTCATCTGAGCGTATCCGTACTGTAGAGGGCACGATAAGTTTGGTAGTGACATAGTCGTTAAGGTCTATGGGTTAACAAGTCCACTCCAGGTTGGTAACTAACCAAATAATAAAGAAGATGAAAAATAAACAAAAATTGAAGTATGATAACATTTTATTTATACATAGTAGCGAACAATATCATTGTGTAAATGGACGGTTTTATGTGAAAACAAGATGCATTGTACAAAATATTACGTGTACAGTATAATAGCAGTTAGAGTAAAGAAAAATACATTTTACTGTCAGAAACATCGATTAATAAAGTATGGAGTAGCTTATTTAAAAATCGAATAAATATCAGAGACAACAGATTCAACCATTAAATACATTGCAGTCAGAAACATAGATTAATAACGTATAGAGTAATTTATTTAAATTTCGAATAAAGAACAGAGACAACAGATTCAAATAAACCATAGAGAGAAAAGAAAAAAAGTTCCTTTTTAAATAAGTCATTACTAAAATTTAAGCTAAAATTGACAGAAAAAAAAATAAAAAATTTAAAAAATACAGAACACAAAGAACTTTAAATGTATTGTTTATTCCTCTATACGTTATAAATCTAATACTATAATTAATCTATTGGTTACGTCAATTACAAAGAAACATGGTAAAATTAGCTAAATACCTAATAATATATTGTGGATCGACAAAATTAATACGGATTCTATCAAAGACCCACTTTAATTAACTAAGCGTAGATGACATAATAAGTGACAATCTTTAGTACGCGCAAACTTACTCGGCCTGCTTGATGTCGTTGCAAATAACTGCGCAGATGATAGTTTTGTAACTAAATGGCGGGGAGCATGTGTTGTATTTGTTTTTTGCCGGACGAGTCAGTAAGCGCGTACTGTACAAATCGTTTTAATCTGGCAATATTTAAGTGTTTCCAATAAGAATGGACGCAAGTATTCATTTTTCATTCATCCCATTTGAAATACGAAAACTTTTTTTCGACAGACTAGAACTAAGTTAGGTAACGTCGAGCAACCACAATCCGTGTCTAAATAAAAATCTTAAATGTATCAAATATCAATTGGTATTTATGAATACATTCTCAATATTCTTTTACGTAAAAACATTTTTTTTAATAAATGCCATTAAAAAGGCAGGCTTTCTTGTCATGATTGCGTGCGTGTAATTCAAATGATTTACTTAATGCAAGGTTTGTTGACAAATTAAAATGAGTGAGACTATACTTGAGAGAAATAAAATTTATAGAAATTCTTACCTAAAACGTGATTTCATAAGAAAAGAAAACATAATTAATTATAGGCAATACGAAAGGCAATCAAAGCATGTTTCATGCACGTTATAACGAGTATATTTTATTCTTTTTATTTGATTTTAGTAGTTAAAATATAGTTTAGATACATTAGGTGTAAAAACGTATTATACAGGGTGTCCCAAAACTCGTCGTTAATTCGAAACCGGGTGACAAGGCAAGTAATGCTGGTTATCAGAAAAATGTTTTAAAAAATCTAAGTCGCATGGTTGTAAAGTTATAGGCATTTGAAAAAAACCGCAAAAATTCCCACTTTGTGACACTCTTTTCCCTCCTGTTGTCACAAATCTTAACTTTTTCCAACTTTTTTTTTGCTGTGTTACCCTGTATAGTGCCTCTTTAAATTCTAATAAATAATTTAAAACCACCTGGTCTAGTTTTCACATCAATAGGACTTATTTCTTAGAATAAAATTTATTATGAAAAAATGTCCAGTTTGAATTAGGGATGCGCCGATCCGATCCGATCTTGTTGAAAATCGGATCGAAGCCATACGATCTCTCGATTTTTGGATCGGATCGAGTCCATACGATTTTTTGTAAGATCGATACAAAGCTACAATGATCGATTCGTTTGGATCGTATGGATTCAAATTCAGTTTATCTACCTACATTAACTGCTTACGATGTTGTTAGGAACGAAATGATCTTTTGTTTAGGTTACGTTATGTTCCAAACTTGGCGGCGTCTTTTGCGGGTAGGTATACGAGCATCTTATTACATTTTATTTATAATATTTGTGTGGGTAAGTTCGTAAACAAACGAGTAAAGTTTATGGTCGGTTGATTAGTTTTATTGAGTATCTTCATTGTGCGGACATTTTGTTTTATAAAACTGAATTATGGTGCCATCAGAGCGGCTCTTTTCGTCGGCAAACTTAACTTTAAGCGAATGTCGAAACAGACTCGATCCATGTCGTCTCTCTAAATTATTGTTTCTCAAAAGTTTAGAGTTCGAAGATTGGTACCTATAGAACTATTTCTAAAGATGCCAACTCGAACTTTTAACTTATATATAACTGGTTGTTTTTTCCTCACCTTTCATAATTGTATTTACTTAATAAATGCTTACCTATCTAAAAATAATTGTGTCTTACTTATTTGCATCCGATCCGGATCGATTTTCTTGACATCGATCGGATCGATGGCATGCGATCCAATTCGTGGATCGGATCAACGCATTACGATCCGATCCGATCCTTAAAATCGGATCGATGAACTGGATCGCGCATCCCTAGTTTGAATTGACTGTAGTGAAAAAATAATGTACTACTACTTTTTACTTGACATGATGACTCTTTCCGGTTCAACTCCTTAGCAGTTTAACTTATTCAGCATTGGAATCGGCTCCTAAATTTTACAAAAAAGAATTTTTTGTCCATGATAGCGGCAACAATTTACCAAGTATGATACCATTTTCAAATCCTTACTAAATGCGCCAACTTTTGGCGGAACTTGCCAAACTCGCGTAGTACAATTTTTTTTCACTACAATCAATTCAAACTGGACAGTTTTTTCATAATAAATTTTATTCTAAGAAATAAGTCCTATTGATGTGAAAACTAGACCAGGTGGTTTTAAATTATTTATTAGAATTTAAAGAGGCACTATTCAGGGTAACACAGCAAAAAAAAAGTTGGAAAAAGTTAAGATTTGTGACAACAGGAGGGAAAAGAGTGTCACAAAGTGGGAATTTTTGCGTTTTTTTTCAAATGCCTATAACTTTACAACCATGCGACTTAGATTTTTTAAAATATTTTTCTGATAACCAGCATGACTTGCCTTATCACCCGGTTTCGAATTAACGTCGGGTTTTGGGACACCCTGTATATTAAAATTAAACCAAAAATGTAATTTAATTGAAAATAATTCAATTAAAAAAACCCCTGCAATAAGTAAACATAATTTATTTTTCTAAGCAGCCCCTAACTGTTTATTCATCGTAATAGAATGTAATTAATCTTAAAATAACACCAGTTTTTTTTACATTATTTAATTGAGTCACGTAATAAAAATCCTACTTTGATTTCTCTAAATAATTCTGAATAAAATTATCAGATCTTTGGCTGACGTAATGGTAACAATAGATAACATTGTATCAATTTCCTTGAGACATGAAGACATGACATTTCGTAATTAGTATTAAAAGGATTATTTATGTTGTAATCAAATGAATAAAAAATACCAAAATTGGCCTCCTAAGGCCGCTATAGTGACAACCATATTTTATTTGAATTTTTGCAACTGGCAAGATAGTAAGGTCACTATCGTTGGCTTATTAAAAAACAAATTTAAAAAATTACTTCCTTTTATTGTTGCCTATGTTAATTCAGTATTCATAAAATCTTATTTTCGTTGCTAATAATAAAATCCGCAGTCGAAATAAAGTATTATTTAAGACCACAATATTCACAAATTTTCTTTCACAAAAAACATTACAATCAAATTATTGCAATTTATTAATTACTTAGTCAATCAACAACATAGAATAAATTTATTTATCCGCGGCCATACTTCTCCTATTCAATTTTTAATGTCAACTTACAATTCAAACTAGTGTAAATTACCACAATTAACGTTCGCTCAGAAATATTATACATATTCAAATATATATTATTACATCATAAGACGTATTATTAAATATTATATTTTTCGCTATTATTTATACTAATATCATCTAAAACGCAAAGAGGTTTTGTCCATAGTTTACTTACAAACAGACTAGATAACATAGGCACTAAATCGAAACATAATTATTATTATTATTTCTAGTCTATATAAAATAAGTCCCTTTTTTCCCAAAGTCACAAAATTCCCGATTGAAAAGTCCTATATCGACTACAGATATACTTAAATTATTATTACGATATTTAGCTTCGGGTTTAAAGTATCATATAAACGTGAACATTGACTGCCTACAGTATTCTTAGTCTGCCAAACCAAATCGACTCCTCAGGAGAACTTGTCGCACTAGAGTTATGTCGACCTACAGTTTGTCGCACTAGCGAGCATTCGAACTATGATGAGTTGCTGTACAGTTTTGTCGCACATTTCATTCCATTTGTCGAACTCACGTAGTGCACTTGAGACTACGAGTTAAGTGCAATGTAAAACCTGTTTGGAGGTCGCGGTGACGTAACAGCACCACGCCTCCAACGAAAAGGGGCAGATCCTCCGACCAGGCGAGCGGTGATCGTGCCTGGCGTGTCAACTGCCCAACGGTTGTTCGTTGGACGTTGTATATATGTAGAATGGCTGTGCGAATCTTGATATCGTGATTCAGGACGTAGTGGCAACATCTGTTGATTGTGAGGGGTACTGAGATAGTATAGGTGTTCGCTTGAGTGGCACCTGGTTTATTTTCTTTACATAGATTGAATATAAAAATAAACGTATCAAAAAAAGTTATTACAGAAATATTTAATAATTATAAATACATTCTAATATTTGGTATTAATGAATACAATAATATTTAATAAATATCACTCATATGCAAGACATAATATTATCATAATAAGATACTACATACACATTCACACAACGCCATCTAGTCACAAACTAAGCAGAGCTTGCACTATAGATAACAAAATATTATACATAGAACGGATATATAATATGCAAGAACATAATAAAATACGTATACAGGGTGGCTCATTCAAAAGGGTCAGTATGGGAAAGTCTTAAACTATAAGTCATACAAAGATTTGTTCTTAGGAACCATGTCACCGATTTTGATAAAAAGAAAAACTGCATTCATACATTTGAAAAAGATACTGTGCCCAGCTGGGGAATCGAATCCGGTTGTTTTGCAAAAATAAACTTATACTTTTTCTTTTTAAATTTTACATAGTTTAATTTATCATAGTAGGTGTTCGAAGTGACCTCCATTACAATATTCAACAAGTTCAGGCATGTAAAATTGTCCCTACGGTTGTTTGTACCCTTCTACTATACCCTTTCCAGCGTAAGTTTAGCTTTTTGACAGTTCACGTCCATGAAGTTTCGTAATACTTCCGCTTATTTTTCGAACAAATTATATTGTATTTCATGGACGTACCCATGTTTTTTTCAGTTACCATGGTTACTTAGTGATGGACACTCATAACGATTACCACCATTATGAAACAAATTACAAATAATCGGTAGAAATATATGCTATGAATAAACCTGAACTCTTCATAATACGTATATAAAATGTAATATGATATTTTAGATTAGCTATAACCCGCGAATCTGTCACGATAAATTATGTATTTTAAATAACTATAATTTTATCATTTTAAGCTATAGGCTAATTCTCTTAACATAGAAGAAAGAAACAATAATAAAATGATAATGTAAGTTGATGTAAGGATCCAAATGTGTAAAATAAAGTAATTTGAAAAATCGCGAAATCGCTTACAATCGAATGGCATTACATTCGAGATACTGCTGAACGTCACTAACGTCAATCTGTCAAATGTTGTTAAATATAGTGGAAAGGGTATAGTTACATACACCGTGTTACATAATCATGTGGCATTGCATTAAACTTTTAAGGAAGTTTTGTTATCTACAGTAATATTATTATCATGCAACTATTAATCAAACACTAACAATCAATTGAAAAGCCCACATAAAGTATGTAGATATTGTAGATAGGTACAGAGACGTGTTAAGTTAAGCCTCATTTGAAAATGGAACGTTTCAGTTTGATTGGCTGCATGAAGATACAAAATGCAATAAGAAGATCGTTACCTTAACGTGTTAAATTTGTATTGAACAAAACGGTGGCCACTTCAAACACATACTATAATAAATTTAAGTATGTGAAAAAAATGCATTTTATTGATTTAAGACATAATGTTTCATAGAGATATTTACTGCTTAAGACCTACAGAATCGATATTTAAATAGAAAAAGTATAAGTTTATTTTTGCAAAACAACCGGGTTCGATTCCTCAGCTGGGTACAGTATATTATATTTTTCAAATGTATGAATGCAGTTTTTCTTTTTATCAAAATCGGTGCAAATCTTCGTATGAC
The DNA here is from genome assembly GCA_905475405.1 of Schrankia costaestrigalis. Lineage (NCBI taxonomy): Eukaryota > Metazoa > Arthropoda > Insecta > Lepidoptera > Erebidae > Schrankia > Schrankia costaestrigalis. The sequence continues at coordinate 4,149,706 of FR997845.1, read as the reverse complement.
TTATAGTTTAAGACTTTCCCATACTGACCCTTTTGAATGAGCCACCCTGTATATTATTAATAGGTGGATTAATTCAGAACTTTGGTTATTTTACATGAAAAATATCAATTTAAATAGCGTTATTATAAAGATCACATTAGTCATCAAATAAAAAAAAATAAAAGGGGGCAATTTGTGACATTTTATTATTCAATTTATTGGTCGATTTAGTTTAACAATAAACTAAAGTGTTGGTAGGACATTTTATTATTTTTACTATAAATTTAATTTTGAATCGTAGTATTTTATTTACTTTTTAATCCTCGGTATTTTTTTTTATAAATCCTGATGTCATTCATTTTTAATAAATACCAGAAATTTTATTTATTTATTATAAAGCGTAAAATTTTATTTATTTTAGTTGCGCCTCTTGTTTATTATTATACAGGCAAAATAATTTTACAAATTATCGCTATAATTACTACCGTCATTCCTTAAGTTTATATTGCACATCATATTACTATAATTTATTCTTTTATTATTCGACTAAACACGAACACAAAAACCAATCGACTCATCATTAATTTAAAAAAAAAACAATAAAAATTCTCGCTAATATATTCTTAAAGGACAAAAGCACAAGCTTGTCAATTAGTACAGCCATCAGAACTAAATAAAAGGCGAACTAAACAAATTAAACTAAGCATTATTCGTATATAAAATAAGGACGAAAACCTCTTGAGCGTTAATAATAATCTTAATTAATCTACTAACATTCGTATAGAAAAATAACTTTAATATTATAGTCTAATTTAATATTAATATAACATTTAATTTTACTATTGAGAGCTCGCTTAAGCGCCTGGTTTTGATAGTCTGTAAAGATAAAAAAAATATAAAATTAGTTATCTTTGAAAAAAATCACGATGATAACAATTTAATAAAAATAAATAGCATCACAATAATTGGTGCAATTGTTTAGGAGATAGGATGGCCTATGATAGGAGAGACCGACATACATACACGTCAATATTATGGTTTGCACTAATGCTGGGGAAAAGAATTTCTGTCAATTATTATTAGAGAAATTACTGCGCCGAATTCGCCTATTAAAAATAACTTAGTTAATTTATAGGCGGACGTTTTCATTTAAATAGAAAAAGTACAGTCAATATCTTTGAATAAAGTACAAATTCATAATTCCAAAGCTTTAAACATAATTTAAATATGGAAGTAATATAATATATTTGTATAAAATAATACAAAAACAAAATAAAAATGTACAAAAAGAGATCTCTCCGGCGGGGAATCGAACCCCGGTCTCCCGCGTGACAGGCGGGGATACTGACCACTATACTACCGAAGACTTACAAATCACTGCGAAATATGTGTTTACATGATAATGTTATTAGTACATAAAATAAAGATACGTTTTGTTATCTTGTTATCATAAATTATTTTAAGAAATACAAATATAATTATAATAAATATATAATTACATAAAACTTACAGTACAAAATATATAAATATGAAGAAGTAAGGAGAAACACGGAGAAAAACCATATCATCACTGTAAATAAGACAAGTAGCTATTAGCTGTGTAACATAATAAAATGGTAAAAATTACTTTCATTTTCTGGGAATATAAAATTTTATTATATACATACATATTATTTAACAGTTAAGTACATTCATTTAGTTAGATTTCTACAACCTGGTTCCCATTTAAGCGTTAGCTGTGTTGCAAATTGCTTAGGAATTAAATAAATAGGGGTAAATCAATTAAATGTGTTAGTATGGATGAGAAAAAATTTAATACATAGTATAGGTGCAATGTGTATGATAATATATTTTGTGTATTATTATAATAAATAAAAACCATCATAACAGTCCATTAATGTCCCACTGAAGGGACGGGTCTCCTCCTGTTACGGAGGGATACTTTGCCTACTAATACCACGCTGGCCATACGGATTGATATAGGGTTTAATTTCAAGTTTTCCTTCCTTTTATTTCGTAAAGATAATATTCACGGATAGTCCCTTAGTCGATTTTTACGACACAATGGGATGAGATGGGGTGATGACATATTGTATTCTTACTCCTACACTACTTACACTTACTTACTTACATTAAGATGACTTTATACATGTATAGATGTGGTTTAAAGTAATACATATAATGTTACTGTTACCTCAGGAGTCTGCGACAGACTGATTGGCAAGTGATCCATCCCACGCGGCCTCCTTATGTAAAGCTGCCTGACGTTTCTTTTCTGAAAATTGTATGAACACTTTGTTTATTTATTGGTTAAAATTCATAACAGCCCATTAATGTCATACATACATTTATACCTACGGTTTATTTATAATTAGGACAACTTACGAAACATACTCAAAGACAATCAGAAATAATACATTATTAAGGTGGCTCAAGCAACAGTGCTGATTCCATTACAATTTGCCACGGCAAGCAAAACATTACACAATATTAATCAATTAAATTTATATTTGTATCTGTCTATAAAATGTAAAAAATAATGCAATACCATTAAGTGAATATTAAACTTAATCACTATTTAAGTTTATAAAAAATAAAATTTAGAATACAGTAAAATTAAAATTTAATAATTCAGAATATATTTTTTTGCCGTTTACCATCAGGTGAATCGCTAGTCTCTTTATTACCTTAAAACAACAAAAGCCCACGTACTTCTTGAGTAAGTTATCGTATTGAACAAATTAACTTTTTCCATTCTTTCTCTATCAAAAAATATCAAGTAATAAATAATAATTACCTCGTGCAATAGTAATAAGTCTCCTTTCCTCAGCTCGCTCTTGTCTGGCCGTGCTCAACTTGACACCCAACGCGCCAGACACCAGGCGTCTAGCCAGCGCTGTACACGTTTCTGGCCGTTGTCTGGAATTAAATAATATTGTGGTTATTCATTTGATATACTATACATAGAAATAAACATTCGCAGAATTAGGCAGGTATGTTTAAAAAATAAAGAGCATTTCCCAAATCCGTTAGGGCATGCAATACGCGTTATTAGACACCTATAGGCCCTGCGCAGACGACAGACTATCCGTGACGCACTTTTTAGGCTCTGAAAATACAACCTATGCAATTATAAGCAGTAACGCACAGGACGCGCAAAAAGTACGGCGCACAAAAGACTCAAACATATGCCATGTATGGCAGACTTTTTGTGCGCCGCAGACTCGATCGCACAAAAAGTGTGCCGTCTGCGCAGGGTCATACTCGGTAGTAGCTGGAAACTTGACTAAATTGAAAAGTAAGCTTGCTTGATAGAGGGGCAACAATTTTGACAGTTATTTCATTCGGCCGGATTTCCACAGACGCTATCCGTGACTTGTCGTTTGTCTTTTTTTTTGTTTACCTTTAGTTAAATACCTAAACAAATAGAAAATACCTCTGCTCAGCAGCCATGAGCTATAAGCACAACGCTACATAGGTGAACATGGAGTGAAGAGCTTTCTCTTCGCTCAAACGCTCTTGATTTATGACTGTAAAGGTCATTAGACAAAGAATGACGATACTAGGATTTGAATATCATATTCCTAGTGACTACCATTCTCTGTGTGGTGACGATGTAAGAATACAATAATGTCACCACCCCGTCTCATCCCATGGGTGTCGTAAAAACCGACTAAGGGACTATTCGTGAATATTATCTTTACGAAATAACTGCTCCACTGCAGGGACGGGCCTCCTCCCGTGACGGAGGGATACTTGGCCGACTAATACTACGCTGGCCAGACGGATTGGTATAGGGTTTAATTTCAAGTTTTCCTTCTTTTTATTTCGTAAAGATAATATTAACAGATAGTCCCTTAGTCGGTTTTTACGACTCCCATGGGATGAAATGGGGTGGTGACATATTGTAATCTTACTACGTCACCACACGGAGATAATAATAACATCTTTAGGAAGTTCTAAACTAGGAAGCTAATTATTTAATAACATTTACCTACCTGTATGGCTGCAGAAACTCAGCACACTTTTTGGCTTTATTCCTAGACTCCAACGTGGCGGCGTGTAGGGGTCTACACCGGACGAGGGGACGCTGCGTTGATAGGACCTCTGAAGCTAAAATAACGAAATTAAAAAGGTTGAAACTAAAGTTGGCTAAAGTTTTTCGAAAACAGGTTAAATAAGTCAGAAATGAAATGGTCACCTGTCCTAAGCGTAGGGGTATTTATCGATGATTTTTTATGAGTTATACCAAGTTACTTTGGGTTAAAATTTGTTCAACAGAACCTTAAAAATAATCTAAATAAATGTTGTCATCATTCAAATTCTTGCTAATCAATCAAGAAACAAACCTCGAACATGGCAACGGCAAAATCGACTCCTGCACCGTTAAGCCAGTTAACGTAAGTCTTAGCTAATTTACATATACGTATTTAATTTCAATAACCGCACACACTTGTTACATGACTAACTATTCGTATAACTCAAGTTCAATGTTACTCCATTTAAAACACAAAACCATATTCAAATTCAAATTTTCAGTCAAAAATCAAACAAAAATGGGCGAAAACCTAATATAAACGCGAAAACATGAAAGATGGATGTTTGTAATTCTTTGACGTAAAAACGACTGAAAGGAATTAAAAAAAAACTGAGGGGTCTTCCACCCTGCGTGTTCCAATACACGGTCCCCATTCCAGAACTTTTCTGCCCCAACGATTGTCAGATATTTACTCTATAAGTGATGGCTTGTAATTGGCTGCCAGTCTCACATGTTAAATTTTGTATTGGTTGTATTAGCTGTAAGTCATCCATAATTTATTAAATAAATAAATAAATAAATATTCCAAGTACATATTTACAATTTAAGCTACTCGAAATATTGCGCAGACTGCAGTTTTTCACTGGTACCAGCCAGTTATAAACAAATCGTCATAACAGCCCATTAATGTCCCACTGCAGGGCTCCTCCCGTGACGGGGGGATACTTGGCCTACTAATACCACGCTGGCCAGACGGATTGGCATAGGGTTAAATTTTAAGTTTTCCTTCTTTTTATTTCGTAAAGATAATATTCATGTATAGTATCTTAGTCGGTATTTACGACACCCATGGGATGAGATGGGGTGGTGACACACTGTATTCTTACTCCGTCACCACACGTTATAAACAAATAAGGTGACATTATGGTTGTAGTGACGTAGCCAGCCTAGTTCTACATGACGTATAATACCTCGCAAGGAGGTTCGATGACCCTAGTGACGTAACGCTGCTGTGAACAAGTGGGACGACGAACGCTCTACCACCTGGTAATGAGCGATGATGTTTAAATAATATCACTATCTAGATCTCTTTGACAAATTAGTTATGTGTTTATGTTTTACTACTGTTTTAGTGGTCTATGGTGTGGAATTTCGCACTAGCGTTACATCGCGGTGTAAAATTTAAATATTTTTACATTTTTTTTTTAAATATTGCTTTACTGTAAACGAAATGTGAGATTGGTGCCTGTAATAGATTTAGTTAAAAAATCCGTGTTTCTTCGTGCTTATATCGATATGGGGCACTTTCGTACTAACGTGAGTCGCGTTTTACTATTTTAGGGTTACCGTTCATCGTTATTTTGAACTACGAAATTCAGTATTACAGTCTGAGAGAACATCTAAAATACCTGATTCGATTCCCACCCGCGCAACGCAATGTCTTGTTCGTTTAACAAAAAGTAGATCACGAATAAACAATTCTTGTTCTATTTTACAAGTTTACATCTACTCGACAGATTTATAAAACTAGGAACTAAAAATAATGGCATCGCAACATAGACTCGCGTACAAAGCGGCAAAACGACAACAAGACGTGGGGAGATGCACAGAAACACTGGGATTTATGGAAGTCAGGAGGAGAGGTATTTGACCAGGAGTGGTATCATAGAGGCTAACAGTAACACTAACTAGGCAAATATAGTGTTATTGTAACAGCAAACCTACAGTTCAAAATTGTATAACCCAATCAAAGGTAATAATTTATGAGTCAACAATCTCATAGTACGGCTTAGTGCGCAATATGTGTAAGGAACACGCAATACAGATGCACGATCTGAAAGTTGTCTTGAACACTTATAACGGCATTCCGACGAGATAATAATAAACTGCTAAACCAATTACCGTATTTATATCATATCGATACGATAGATTACTTAAGTAAGCTAAGGGCAAATAATACAGCTAACTTAAGCAGCTTAGTTCTTGTTGACATCATTCGAGAATATTTTAAATATTTTAAACTGTAAAACAAACGTAAACTTCTGCAGTCTTTTGATACGTAAACGTCCTTCCGCTCTTTTCTGTCCCGAAATATCATTTTAATTGAAAAAATTATGAATGGTGTGTCGGTAATGTGTCTAGTAATCCTTCTTGATTTGATTGTCCTCTGTGTCATTTTAGCACACTTGGAGCTTTGGATATTATGAAAAGGGTCGCATCGAACTTAAACGCCCTTCAAGAGATATTTAATATACCATTTTGGTAAGTACTAGAAAATTAAGGTGATTATGATTAGGCTATGGTTGTTAATTATGTTAGGCGATAAGTGTTCGATATCCGAAAAATAAGGCAATAGGTGGTAAGAGAACAAGAATAGCTCAAAACAAACTTTACTTATCAGATCTAACTATTGGTTTGTATGTCACAAGCATACAAGTTAAGTAATAACGAGCTATTCGTATTACATAAGAACAAACAGGAATCATGATCGTTTTCAGGATTATGTAAGGCATCCGTGCAATCGAGATCAAGAGCCGCACTATTTTGTAACTACAATGTTAAGTCACGAATACTTTAGTGCTGCAATCCAATGCAATATGACAATTGTAAAACTTTGTCTCTTGTAACCTGCAAATACATTTTAATTAGGTCTGAAATTACTTTGTGGCATTTACAAGTTTATCGCTAAATACAAAATCTATATTGGACAGGAATATTGGAAAATAATAAAAATTATTGGCATACAGAAATATGTAGTACATAAAATATGTTTAAATTTAAACCCTTAAAAGCAAAACTATAGCTAGGATTAAAACAGCGGTTTACTTTTTTCGAGTTTTTCGCCAACTGCCAATATATTAGCCTTGTCGAATCTCCTTTTAATGAGTATTGCGACAAAGAATAAAAAAAAAAATGATGGCATTATGTCATCATAACAGTCCATTAATGTTCCACTGCAAGGACGGGCCTCCTCCCGTAACGGAGGGATACTTGGCCTACTAATACCATGCTGGCCAAACGGATTAGTATAGGGTTTAATTTTCTGTTTTCCTTCTTTTTTATTTCGTAAAGATAATATTCACGGATAGTCTTAGTCGGTTCCTACGACATCCATGGGATGAGATGGGGTGGTGACTTATTGTATTCTCACTCCGTCACCACACGGATATTACGTCATACGTAGTTTAAGTAATGTACATATAATTCTTACGCCGTCATGCCGTCTTATATCTTCCGTCATACCGTCCCATAGATGCCGTAAAACACAACTAAAGGAAGATTCGAAAATTTTAATCAATTTTGAAGGGACACAATCTCGAAAGTAGTGATAAATTCCAACATATCTAGTACGCAGTGGTATATGTCACTGTAGTAAGGAAAAGTCAAAAGAGTACACCAGATCAAAATCACATACAACAATAATTAATGGTGGATCACTTGATACTCTTTAAGACTAATGAGTAAAAGATCTGGCACACAATAAAGCGATGTTGCAACAGTATAATGCAGAATCAAAATAGAGCCCAAGGCTAATGTTATTTACGCATTTTTGCAACTCTCTTTATAAGTAAGTAACCATGTGTCGCTTGTTAGATAAGGAAACAGAGACGTGGTTGTTTACTATAAGGGTCTAAACATGCTAATATTAAAAAAACTAGCTGACCCGAGCCCACTTCGATAGGCCGCGAAAAGAAACGCGTCACTTTTTAAACATATTTTATTACTGCTCCACTTCTATTAGTCATAGCGTGATACTATATAGCTTATGTTATTCAACATCCCTTCAACTATCTCCATAAAAAAAATCACGTCAATTCGTCGTACTGTTTTTCCGTGAAAGAAAGACAAGCAGACACACACTTTCCCATCAGCTAGTTGAATATTATGTATTCTGATTATTATACGTAAAGAAGACGCTACAAGCTATGCTACATTACTACTACAAAAACCTAAAACTTAGAAAATCCTCCTGACTATTTTCCTAAAATAGCATTCACATAATACCTTCCATAATATCTTTAATAACAGGTAAGATAAACACAGTACATCAAGAACATTGCACCAAACACACAACTTTTGCTTTCATTAGCTCGTCCTACTTTACAATGCAGCGACATTTAATTCAGCACATTATTCATTGCCGCCTTGAACTTGCTATTGTTTACATTGACGCTTTAAACATGAAACATCGCCGAGCATGTATTACGAAATACGGTAAATAGTTATCAAGTTTTTAATGCTTTGGTAGAGGTAAATTGTTGTTGATGAGCTAAGCACGTGGTATTTCTGGGTCAGATGTGGAATGTTTTAATAATATTGAACAGTTTGAGATTTCACAGATTGAAAGGGGTTTTCTTCTTCCTTAAGCTGTGTAATAACTCTGCATAATATAATGGCTATATGTATAAGTTTTCTGGATAAGGAAACCGGTATTAATGGCCTAATAACTAACCTCCTTACTCATAAACGCAATATTTAATAGTAAAAACAACCTTATTAACAAAACCGTAAGAAATTAAGCTAATCAATTGAATTAATTTAAGAGGCGTTTATGAGTAAGGGGTATAGATTCAGTCAATTTAAATATGTTATGTTAATGTTAATGTTTAAATTGGGATTAGATGGCATTGTCTAAATATGTAAGCAAAGAACATAACAATTTTTCAGATCTTACCGACTAAATTCTATTACTGGTTTAAATTCTGTTTTGTAGAGTCATTCTAGTAAAATAAAGCCAGAAAGCTGTCACAGTTCATGCACAAGTAGTGACACATCCTCTGAGATTATAATATATACCAAATTCTCTGAATAATTTATTCTTGTTCGTTGTTTAGGGAATTTAGTCTGAAAGTGATTTATCATATCATCATAACAGCCCATTAAAATATGCCACTGCAGGGACGGGCCTCCTCTCATGACGGAGGGATACTTGGCCTACTAATACCACGCTGGCCAGACGGATTGGTATAGGATTTAATTTCAAGGTTTTCCTTCTTTTTATTTCGTAAACATAATATTGACGGATAGTCCCGTAGTCGGTTTTCACGACACCCATGGGATGAGATGGAGTGGAGACATTGCATTCTAGTAAAATAAAGCCAGAAAGCTGTCACAGTTCATGCACAAGTAGTGACACATCCTCTGAGATTATAATATATACCAAATTCTCTGAATAATTTATTCTTGTTCGTTGTTTAGGGAATTTAGTCTGAAAGTGATTTATCATATCATCATAACAGCCCATTAAAATATGCCACTGCAGGGACGGGCCTCCTCTCATGACGGAGGGATACTTGGCCTACTAATACCACGCTGGCCAGACGGATTGGTATAGGATTTAATTTCAAGGTTTTCCTTCTTTTTATTTCGTAAACATAATATTGACGGATAGTCCCGTAGTCGGTTTTCACGACACCCATGGGATGAGATGGAGTGGAGACATTGCATTCTTACTCCGTTACCACACTAAAGTGATTCAATCGTCAATATTAGGTAAGTGGGGATCGGATGGATTGGTTTAAGATTTTATGTCTAGCTTTCTCCTTCCTATTTTCTTGTTTAGACAATAGTGAGATGATACTGTCTCAGGAGAAGACTCAAAAAAATTTGTCTGAGCATACTACTTATGTAAGTATAAAAATTAAAGTATTTTGGGAGCCACAACGAAATGATCCAGAAAGAAGGAGGTGTTTGATAATAGTCAGTCCGGCTTTGCGGAAGTTTGATTGCAAAAAGACTACATCTATATAGATTAAGAAGACACTGCATATTTATATTAGCTTTAAGACGTATTGCCTGTACTCGTAGCAAATATAACGCAAACACAAACAGACATTTCGGTCCGCTAATCAGCTTAATGAGTCCGATCAGTTGTAAATAACATTACGTACGTAATTACGTTTTACTTATGCAATGTTATTATGATGTTAAACGTTAACGTACACGTTAAGGTAGCAACGTAAAGTTTACGATCTTTTTTGATGTTCAGTAAACGCAATTTTGAATATTTTTATTTTTACTTTTAAAGTGATTTTCAAGGGTTAAATGGTAAAAAAATTAAGTTCAAGTGTGGGCAGCGGCTTTGAAAGACATCGTGAATCGATAAACTAAATTTATTGCATAGTATTGGAACCATGGTATCAATTCTTACTTTTGACACAGCATAACTATCTCAAAGGTCGTTTAATGTGCAGTCTTCAGTCGATTTGCACGTAAAATATTTATAAAGGTCAATTCGTATATCCACCATAGTTTAAAATGTATAGAATGGATCATTTGTGGTTCTCAAATAATTAACTTGATTGTACTGGAGAGAGAAATATTTGTTAAATAATTCTGTGGTGCGTACTTTTTCAAGGATATTGCAAACGGTTTTGATAAAAAAATCGCCAGTACAATCAAGTTAATTATTTGAGAACCACAAATGATCCATTCTATACATTTTGGTACAAATTAGTCACTAGTACATTTCGATCCCGGAAACAGTAGAGAACGACTTATCACACACTTGACAATGGATTCATACTTGCTCTACAGTGATTGTCTTATCAGAATGATAAGATAGCAAAGTTTAATACATCGTAGTTGTGAAAAAAATTATTATTATATAAAAATTTACGATAATTGGCCATTTTTGAAGACTGCAATACTTATATTATTTTACATATAATTTTCAGTATTTTACGATGTAAAGTTAGCATTCATCATATTCATCATCATAAAAGCCCATTAATGTCCCACTGCAGGGACAGGTCTTCTCCCATGGTGGGGGATACTTAGCCTACTAATACCACGCTGGCCAGACGTATTGGTATAGTGTTTAATTTCAAGTTTTCCATCTTTTTATTTCGTAACTATAATATTCACGAATAGTCCATTAGTCGGTTTTTACGACACCCATAGATTGAGATGGGGTGGTGACATATTGTATTCTTACTCCGTTACCACACGGAGAAAAGTTAGCATTGCCAGAGGCATAATCGCCGCATCAAGCCGCTGTCTACCTTAGACAGAATTTAGTGTCTCATAGCCTGTAGCCTTCCACCTAAACCCAGTTAACATTTTCATGCTACTGCTTGGAGGTGGACACAAAGGTGGTGTCGATCTAGACTTCTTGCTAAATAGACTCTAGCACCTGGTACAGCTAAATATATATGTAGATGGGGTCACGAACTAGACCATTATTATTCATATTTTTGGTACATCAACCCAGTTATTAGTTATAAAACAAGCAATATATTATCAAATAATTATTTACGTGAATATTTTAAAAAGGTTTTTATCGTTCATTTCGATGTAAACAACCTTATTATAAAATCGTGACCTCGATTACGTACGCTAAAGATTGCGTCGATATTTGTGTAATTTATAAAGTCGATGTTACAGTCATCTGTAATTTAGTAGTATTTTTATTTAACCGATATTAATCCTACAGAAAAATTTAATGAATATTTATTTATTTCTCATCATCACCAGAATAACAGCCCATTAATGTTCTACTGCAGGGACGGGCCTCCTCCCGTGACGGAGGGATACTTGGCCTACTAATACCACGCTGGCCAGACGGATTGGTATAGGGTTTAATTTCAAGTTTTCCTTCTTTTTATTTCGTAAAGATAATATTCACGGACAGTCCCTTAGTCGGTTTTTACGACACTCATGGGATTAAATGGGGTGGTGATATATTGTGCGCTCTGTCACCACACGGAGAAAAGAGGCATAGCTTCGTTGACATTATTTTAGCGATCTGACTACAAGCTGGGTGTAAACAGGGTGATCCCTAAATACCATATTATTAGTTTAAGTGTAAGGTGGTTGGTTTATTGTACCAAGCTCACATGACAAACAATTTATCTCAATATAGGTGATATTAGCCACCTAAACATAATGATCGATAGACATAATGATATATCGACCACCAACAATTGGACGTAGTTATGCAAAAATGTTCCAACCCACAAGTCACCCGAAATCGAGTTATTGTGATCAAACTACCTTTTATGACACTTAGAGTCAGATTTGCAATAAGGTTCCACGTTTTAAGGCTTATATCAGAAAATATTTTTTTCACTTACGTTCCAACCCACAACCTTTATCAAATAATAACTTGTGTAAATTAACTAGAACGTACTATGAGGACAGGAACATTTAATGTTTTACGAAACAGTATATTTATTTTGGAAAAAATGTTCCATGTAGATTTGGAACGTTTTTGCAAAATTGCAATAGCGAGACATATACATTCCAAAATTTGTGGAACGTTATGTTTCAGACCTAAATACCATAATTTGATAACTTAAAAGGTTTCATGAATTTTGTACTATTATTTACCTAAATAAAAAACCTGTTTCGAAAAAAAAATGTTTCAACTTTAAATAGTTTATTTTTAACACGCTATAATTAGCTCCATCCTTAACTGTTTGCATACACATCCACTAAAAATAAATATTTATAACTCGTAAAGAAAAAGTTTATTTTCTTTGTAGCTATTTATCAATAAAATATCACTTGAAAAAAATACTATGACATTAATTCGAAGTTATGCCCAAACGACTCCAAAGGTATGTTGGAATTTAGTTACCACATTATTTTATAAATTTGACGCGAAGTTGGGCTCTAGAAGTGGAAATGAGTGGAGAGTGGGGCTCTTTGGATATGGACAAAGAAATCCACGGGGCCAAATGCTTGCGGAATTCATGGAGAAGGAGGGACTTTTTATGATGAACTCTTTCTTTAAGAAGCGTAGCTGCCGCAAATGGAATTGGCTTAGTCCTGATGGTGTCACCAATAATTAGATTGACTTCAGCATGTCGACAAAACGCCATATATTTAATGATGTCTCACTCAGTAATCAATTCGGAGAAAACCGGAAGCAATCACCGGATGGTGAGAGGCACATTAAATATCAATCATAGGCTGGAAAGAGGTCGGCTGATGAGGTCTACGCTACTACCTACACCAGTCCATATCCCAGGTCCATCCAAGTTCTCGGAACTTCCAAGTCATATTACAGAACCGCTTCGAGAGCCTCAGCAAATATGTTGATGTGGACGAATACCACGAAAGATTTGTGGAAACTGTCCGTACAGTCGGTACCGGTGCTTTTAAGACCCAGCACCGGAGAAAATCAAAAAAGATATCTGACCACACTCTCTCGCTCATGGAGCAAAGGCGTACGATGGCACTGCAGTCTCCAGGCGATGCTGATCTATACAGACGGCTCAATAGACAGATCTCTAAGTCACTGACTCACGACCTTCGGCACTTTAACACATTTAGTATTAAAGAAGCCATTGACCAAAATAAGGGCTCTTAAGTGTTCGCAAGAGATCTATCTCTAGGTCAGAGCCAAGTTTATAGGCTCAAGATTGGGGATGGCAGAATAGTGTCGTCCTAGCCTGACCTTCTAGAGGAGATTGAGAAATTTTACGGACAGTTATATACTACAACACAGCCACCTAGTGATCTAGCCGTCGATCCTAGAGCTAGATTAACGCGACACCATACCGAAGGAATCCCGGACGTAAGTCTGTGTGAGATTAGTGATGCTCTTCGGCAACTTAAGAACAACAAGGCACCGGGGTATGACGGAACCACAAACGAGCTACTGAAAGCCGGTGGAGAACCCATTCTCAAGGATCTTCAGAGACTCAATTCCGTTATACTCGAGGGAAAAACGCCACAGGCGTGGCACAGGGGTGTGGTGGTACTGTTCTTCAAGAAGGTTGATAGAACGCTACTTCAAAATTACAGACCCATCACTCTACTGAGCCACGTCTACAAATTGTTCTCGAGAGTCATCGCGGATCGTCTCGAACGCAGACTGGACGATTTCCAGGCTCCCGAACAAGCTGGTTTCCGAAAAGGCTAAAGTACCATAGACCACATTCATACGCTGCTGCAGGTTATACAGAAGTGCAGTGAGTATAACCGGTCCCTGTGCTTGGCGTTTGTGGACTATTAGAAAGCCTTCGATTCGATCGAGACATGGGCAAAGTTGCAGTCTCTTCAACGGTGCCATGTTGACCAATGATATATCGAAGTGCTGCAGTGCTTATACGAAAACGCCACCATGTTAGTTCGTCTCCAGGGTAAATTATCAAGCCCTATCCAGTTGCAGCGAAGAGTAAGGCAGGGTGATGTCATATTCCCGAAACTGTTTACCGCTGAACTGGAAGATGCTTTTAGGGCTTTTGGACTGAGACGGACTCGGCATTAACATAAATGGCGAGTATATCACGCACCTTCGATTTGCTGACGATATCGTGATCATGGCTGAGACCATAGAGGACCTCAACACAATGCTCGATGGCCACAGTAGTCTCTCAACAAGTTGGTCTTAAAATGAACATGGACAAGACCAAGATCATGGCAAATGTCCATGTTGCACCCACTCCAATCATGGTTGGAGGCTCTACACTTGAAGTTGTCGAGGAGTATATATCTGGGGCAGTTTGGTTGGGTACAGATGGTTAAAATGTACCTGGAACGTTTGTGCAAAATTAATTTGAAGCTCATGTTCATGTAAATATTAATTATGTTAAAATGTTCCAATACCAAAAACATATTTTTTTCTTATTGTAAAGTGAATAGCTTAAAATTAAACATACGATTATCTAAACACAATATAATTCAACAATAATACGTTTAGTATTGGCCTTTACTAGTTAGAATAAAAAAGAATACAACTGAAACGCGTTAATGCTTTTATCTCAAAATCAACTTACTGTGGAATGGAACATTTTTGCATAACTACGTCCAATTAATACTAAGAAAACAACAACAAAAAAAACTCACCAATCTTAGCGCTGCTGAAGACGATCAACGCGTGCGTATCATCCACCCACTTAATTTCAAAACCAGTGTCTTTATATTCACTAAACAACGAGAACAAATCGTTCGTCTTAAACTCACTTGGAAAGTCATACACTTCCACTACATGCCCGAACGTTTCATCGTAAGGTCCGTTAAATAAGGCTTGACCCTTAGTTTGGTACTGATCGTAGCTGTTCTTAGGTTTACTTATATGGACCTTGCCTACTGTAGTCGTTAGTTCCTCTAGCAATGAAGGGTCCAGACATTCTCCACTGTCATCAAAAACAGCGTCCCAATCATTTTCTTCTCGCTTTAGAGATACTTTAGCTTCTAATTTAGGTTTCGACTTCTTCGTTTCAGGTTCCTTCTCTTCGATTACAGATTCTATAGGTTCCTCAATTATTTCATCTTTGTTGTCAACAGGGTCAGATATAACTAGCACGTCAGAGTGAAAACTTTGCTTTATAATTATTTTACTACTTCTATTTATTTCTAGGGACGCTCTCTTGAGCTCATTCTTTTCGACATCCTCATCTTTCGCATAAAGGTAATCATTTTCTATTATATTATTGCTTTGATTTACTTCGTTGACCGCCATATTATTTTCTTCGGATTCATTTGTCCTCCAATTTGGTTCTTCAGCGCTTTCCTGGCCTTCAGTGTAGTCACTGTAGTAAACAGGGCTATAGAAGCCAAGTTGTCCGTTCGCGAAATAGTCCCCTATATAAAAGTTCTCCCCCACTTCCTCGTTAAAACTATTCTCACTAAAAGGTATTGCACTATCACTATTTGGCACTTGGAAGCCTGAAGGCTCGGTTTCCTTTATGTCGCTCGATGTTGGGGTGTCGTCTGGATCAATGTCTGGTTCCGTATGAGATCTTTGATTCCTTAAATGAGGTGGCGTGTACACGTTACAATAATTTTTATCAATTGATTTTCTTGGGGTCGTATGTGCTGATCTGTCTCTGACCGGAGACTTAGCACACTTGGGTCCTTCAGAGTTTTGACTAGTACGTTTATTAGACTCTTTGTTCTCCTCCGGCGTGTTGTTCTCGGCGTTGCGAAGCGCTCTCGGCACGTACACAGCTCTATCTGGCCGCCGAGGCTTCGTCGAACTCGATCTGTGAACAAAGTATTACATGATAACTCGATAAAGACACGCCCACATATCGATAACGGTAATGGAAAACCCCGACTATTGCATTATGTTCTGTTAAGCAATATTATAACATTGATATCATAAACTTGTTTTGTATGCAATTGAAAATTTGTACTAATAGCTAGCGTTACTTAAGTAGGTGTATGAATCGATTCCAAAATAATCGTCGGACAAACATACTTTATATCTTTACCGCATCCAGGGGTGTTGTAAAAAGAATGTTTATAGAGTTTATACAGTGCTTATAGCACTGCGAAACGGAAAACTTAATAGAAAACACTACCCATCCCATGCTGCTTTTGCTTGTAGTCGCAGCAAGTAAAAGTATTATATTTAATTTTCCTATTTCCTTTCCTATCCCTTTGATCATAATCTGTTGACCATACCTTTACTATTATACTTGTACACTGAAAACATACCAATCGGTAACTGTAATTATTTTTAGTTAGTATTCTTTAAAAAACTACAAGTTTCAAACCCGGTAATTAGGTATCGTGTAAGATCTAATTTTATAAAAGTCATTGCGCCCGTGAGTCATGAGTCGAATGAGTCATGTACAAAAATTAGGATCATGAGTCATACACACGAATTGGGATGTAAAATAGTTGGCGTACCGACGTAGCTCAGCGTTTCATTGAGCTGATTGTTTGATATAACAAAAATCCCTAAATATTTTATTGTTACAACCAAAAACATCTAACTGGCTGACTATGAAAAGTAACTTTTTCGCTGATATTATACTTCAAAACCTTATATCGTCTGTTCAGCAATGTATACGTAGTAGTGGCGAAGTGTCCATATAACTCGATTCCTACCGGCTTACCTTTGCAAAAACCGCTTAGCATTGTCTATTAATCAATTATAAATCAATGACGCAACATCCACTCAATACAAAATAATATAAAACAAAAAAGTATTCTCTTACGTAAATCGCAATAATAATTACAGTAATAATAATTTTCAATATAATTATTTACGTACTCATAACGCCATCTTGTAATTAAAGGTTGTCAACTAACAACTTGTTATGGTTCAGTCAGAGAGTACTTAAAGCGCGCATGCGCGGAGCGCAGTAAGCCGGTCGCGAAATTAGGAATCCAGTACAACAGACTGTACGGAAATCGTACGGTCACGTGACACTTTGTATTCGTCGATCTAAGGTACCATATAAGCCGGTGGCCATCGGCTTATGACAAGGATAAAAGATACAACTACAACATTGCGAGAGCGAGAAAGCACTATTGCAACCAGTGGACCGACCAATTGTAACGAAGTTTCATTTCATTTCACGTTAAGTACTTAATTTGCCATTGACATTCCTTTGTTTTTATCAATTATTTAAATCTGATAGAAATCAGCCTTTCTTCTGAATTTTTAGTTTTTAATTATATTTATTTGTTTTTATATTTTTATACGGCTTGCGTCTTGACTTTGGCAGAATCATCGGTAAACGATAGGACCATTTGAAGAAAAAACAGATATTTGTATTTATTTTCTGCAAATAGGTTATAAAATTCGCTTTCTTGTTTAAAGTAGTAAAATTTGTATGTTTAATTATTTATGATTGTGTATTATGTGTTGTGCATTGGTTGACTTTATTTTTGTCGTAGTGCGTTGGGATCCTATGGAATATTTTTGTAAGTACTTGTTTGTATTGTTTTCAGCAAATTTAATAGTTTGTTGTTATAAGGGACAGGTTAATAGTGTTATATTATATTGACTATCCTAATAAGTGATGTGCGATAAAACATCATTCTCGAAATTGAATTATAAATATAAGAAACGCCGGCGCTGTGGATTTACGAAACATTTTAATACAATTATCTCATTTCGATACGTATAAGTAAGTGGCTTACAGACAGTATTCTCAGATTCTAAAAGTAAGTAAGTAGGTATGTAGAATCATTTAGGATATAGCAATATAAACAATTAATCTAATTGATCAAAGAAGTCTTCCAAACAGAGAAACATTTTCGTATTTTAAGTTTATGAGTTCGGGACAACTAGGTAAAATCGAAACATTTTCTCACGAATACCTATGAACTACAGAATAATAGTAATATAAAGTAGAACAAAAGTCCACGGAATCTTCGGCTTCCCTTTTATAAAAATCCACCCTTCGCCACTGATACGTAGGCCAAGTTTCGCCTGCCACTGTGGAAGGCTTGGCCCTGCCCTTGATGTAGGACAAGAATGGGCGGTTAGGAATAGAATTTATTTAGAAGTAGCATAGAGAAGTAACCTTAGTATATATTTTTTTATGGAAAAGGCAAACTGTTTTAAGTCCATGAAAAAACAACCAACAATCAAAGAACACCATAAGAGAAATCTCATTTTATACAAATTAATTTCACGTAATTTAACTTTATTTAATTTTTATTTATTTAATTTTAACAATAAAACAAACAAATCAGCTTCCCCAACTTCAAACAAAAAGATTATATATCAAAACAATGAGCTAATTACTGTCACAATTCAACCAAAAAGTATCGTATCCATTGTACAAAGTTGCCCATCTATTACCGGCTGAATCACTTGTTACGTGATACAACTCAAGTAGGGCAAGGCCACTCTACCTCTCGCGGCCCACTTTCGACCGTTTTCGGCCGTACGACTGGTTTGTGCAACAAACGTTGTTGACATCACTAGCGTCTGGACCTAGTTCTTTAGTGTTGTAATGTCGAGATTGTGATAGCTCGATGTCGTTCTGTTACTTTTTGTGATATTTTTGATAGTTTGATTATTGGTTATCAATAATGCAAAGTATCAAAACTAGGGCAAAGAAAATATACAGCTTCTTTCGAATTATACTGGGGAAGAAATTCATAGCATGTTTATTATGAGTTTTCTCCACGTGTGTTGACAAAGTAATAACACACAGTATGACAATAACAAATAATAGGTGTGGTAATAGCCGACCAAGTAAAATAAATCATATTCTTTACCAAAACAAATGATGGCCTTCCATAGACCTGTCCCTGCAGTGGGATGTTAAGGTAAATACATTGGTTACAACCTGAATAACTTTAAGAGTCAAGTTCATGGAATCAAATAACATTTACAATTTTATTATTTTAAGCATTCATTTTAGGGTGGCATAGTCACTAGTGACAAAACATTTTCAATAAAGATAAAAAAAGGATTAATTGTAACTGTGCATTAATTATTAAAAATGCATTAAATTTAAGAAAAACTATTTATTTTACAGAACGACCGCATGATTGTGTACCACTTTAACACAATAAAAAAAATCTTAATTTTAGTAGACTAGATAAACAAACAACTAAAAATTAAAAAATAAGATTCATTCATACAAAGATATTACGAGATACAATTTTGCAATAAAACCAGTTTGAAATTCTATTGTTTTATAAAGTCATTACTTAATGTTGCAATCTAAGCGTGAGTCTACATCGCACAATCAAAGTTTTGTAATGGAGTAAGTACGGATTACATTCGAATAGCGTGTTGCACAAGTTGCTCAAGGCTAGGTGCCTAATACTATTTGCCGTGCCGATTGCTGGATGCGTTTGTTAACTATGGTATAAATAAATACATATTCCTCACACATTCACACAACGACATCTTGTCCCAAACTAAGCAAAGCTTGTACTATGGGTATTAGACAACGGATAAACATATTTAAATACTTTGTTTTTTGTAAATAAATACTTAATACATAGAAACCACCGAGACAAATACAAACAATCATGTTCATGCACACATGGAATTGAGCGGGAATCGAACCCGAGACCTCTGCGTAGCAGCCATGTAATATACCGACTACGCCACAGAGGTCGTCGTACTAATTATATTAGAATTCCAAAATAATGCCCTCGCGCTCTTAGTTATGGTGTGTGCTATAAAGCTAGTGCCCTTTTTGGACTTATAGTCGATTTTAGGACAAACTCGCGAACATGGATACATACACTGCGTGATACACAGCGTAAAGCGCCGCTTCCACTAGACTACATGTAGTCAACTACATCATGTAGGAAACTACATCATGTAGGAGACTACATGTAGTCTCCTCCTACATAAGGACGTCAGGAAGGATATGTAGTGTCCTAACAGCCTACATGTGATTACACTAGACTACATGTAGTCTCCTACATGATGTAGTTGACTACATGTAGTCTAGTGTAATCGGCGCTTTACTTTTATAATATTCCACACGAACTAATGACATAAGTATAAAAAAGCAGAACAATTACTCAATAAACACATCGCCAAACACTATTAACCTTTCATAACTCAACTAGTTGTAACATTAGAACGCGTTCTATTATTTCGTTCCTAGTGAAGGGGCTAAATGTCTGCAGTACTGTGACTGCACCGGCAGACAAATACCGGTCAAGTACACGTTATGCAATATCGGTAACTGTTTACTTTATTATAAGAGTGATTTATAAGTTTTATAAGCCTATGCATGTGTTATAAATATTGTGTCGTAATAGTTATAATTCATAGATGCTATGCCGAGGTGTCCGAGTTTAATTCCCGCTCGATGAAAATCTTTTGTGCATGAAAATGAGCCACTAGGCACCATACCAGCATCGCAGGGACTTTTACTAAAATACATTAAACAGACACAAAAGGTAATGATATAATAAAAAAGCAGAACAATTACTCAATAAACACATCGCCAAACACTATTAACCTTTCATAACTCAACTAGTTGTAACATTAGAACGCGTTCTATTATTTGGTTCCTAGTGAAGGGGCTAAATGTCTGTAGTACAGTGACTGCACCGGCAGACAAATACCGGTCAAGTACACGTTATGCAATATCGGTTATACTTAGATAACTTTATTATAAAGTGTGATTTATAAGTTTTATAAACTTGTAATAAATGTTAAAAGCACGGCGTTTATACAGCTCAGTATACAGCTAAGTATCTATTTTTAGTATGTATGTAAAAAAAAACATGTTATACTATACACATTTTACACTATACAAAAATGTATAAAATGTTGCCGTCTCTACTTTTTTTATTTATAAGTAACTTATAAATTACCCTTAGGTTTTCACCAAAAGGCTGAGGCTTTAATGAGAAATATAAAATGAACTTTAACGAGTAACTCTACTAAAAACTGCGATAGAAACCTGACCACATCTACGACCAGGATCTCCTAGTATGCAATAAAACTTGGCTCGTAACACACTGGACAGACAAATTGGTTTTTGTTTTCGTAGATATAACATCTGCATACTTATTTCTACTTGCCTCTATGTTAGGGGTGATACCTAATTGTATGATGACGTCTTTACTTATTTCACCACAAAAACAATATCTAAAAAATCCTATTTGAATTATGAATTCAGAGTTATTATAAACACACTTCTATCTTATCTGAAGTAGTCATGTGAGGAAGCGTCTTTTCTCTACTGCAGTTCATGCGGAAGGTTATTTTAAACCTTAAAAAGCCCCTCTTGGGTTATAAACCTACTAGGCCATGAGGGCGACACAAATCCATCTGGCAAGAGAGGTAAGTAATAGGTCCAGTATCCCTAGACCATAGTAGACGAAAGAAAACATAATATGGACTTTTAAAGCATATGTCGTACTATAATGATCTCACATATATTCCTCACACTTACACACAACGCCACCTAGTCCTAAACTAAGCAGAGCTTTTACTATGGGTACTAGACAACGGATATACATACATAAATACTTTTTTTTTGTAAATACATACATACACACACAATAATATTATGCATAGAAAACACCCAGACCAATGCAAACAATCATGTTCATGCACGCAAAGATTTGCATTCTGGAATCGAAACCGAGACCTCTGCGTAGCACTCATGTTATATAACCACTACGCCACAGAGGTCATCTCGTGCGGTACAGCATTTTATTATTCATACTGACACTAAAATAACTAGTCATAGTTTTTGTTAGTATTAGACAAACACTTATAATGTAAGGTAGGCACTTTGCAAATATTTGAAGAGCCGTATTGTGTGTCAACACAAAATGCTAGATCAAAATAAGAAGACATTTATGTGAAACAAACATGTACCAAATGAACTGAGATGAAAACTATGTAAAACATATTGGTACTGCTTTTTTTTTTGAGGATCAATTTTTGTTTTAATTTTTTCACATTTATTTAAAACAGCCTAATTTCGCGTTAGGTTGATGATGTTGATTAACTGTAAGGTAGAGTAACTGATAGGAACTTGATCAATACACATACTTCCGTCTAAATACATTTCAAATTTTGATTAACTAAAAGCAATTTCGTTATTACTTTACCTTGTTACCTTTGTGTAACAGATAACAAACAGGTAGCTAACAGATAATTTGAAGTTGTATTGTGGTACATGTTGTTATACCCCTTCCAGCGTAAGTTTAGCTTTTTGACAGTTCACGTCCATGAAGTTTCGTAATACTTCCGCTTATTTTTCGAACAAATTATATTGTATTTCATGGACGTACCCATGTTTTTTTCAGTTACCATGGTTACTTAGTGATGGACACTCATAACGATTACCACCATTATGAAACAAATTACAAATAATCGGTAGAAATAAATGCTATGAATAAACCTGAACTCTTCATAATACGTTTATAAAATGTAAAATGATATTTAAGATTAGCTATAACCCGCGAATGTGTCACGATAAATTATGTATTTTGAATATTTATTTATTTATTTATTTATTATTAGGTTCACCAACAGCTATTTACACTAAAACAGTTCTTCCTTAATTAGCTACGTTTAACATTGTAAGTGTAATAACTACTTATAGGCGAACACCGCATGCATTAAGTGTTTACAACTATACTTAAAATAATATTAACAAAGATAACTGTGAATTAATTACATTTCTCCTAATATGAACCAAAACTAATTAAGTGACATGCATAAACCAAATTAATATAAAATATTGCTTAACATTATATCATTTCTGCCTTGTTAAAGACTACAACTGGCCTCTTAAATGGTCACGTATACTTTGGCGGAAAGACAACAGTGTATCATGGTGTATATCAACAAGATCACTGAGACTATTTAAAGTCCTACTAAGTCTAGGTACAGGCGAGTTAGAACCCAGCACAGTAGACCTAAGTGGCAAAGACAGTGGCGTTATCCGGTATCGAGGTAGTCGTGCAGGCGCGGTAAAGCGAAAAAGTTTGAGTAACTGTGGACAATCAATTTTGTTGCGAAGGATTTTGAAAAGCATTACGGCGTCTAATGTATATCTTCGATTTTCAAGTGAATCAATTTTGTAATACTTAAGCCTTGCTAAATACGACCTCTCCTTTTTTGTTCTGTACTCAGAAAAGGAAACATGCCACAAAAATCTTTTTTGGACCCGCTCCAAGCGTAGACATTGTACCGCGTAATGTGGCCTCCAAACAGGACTGCAGTACTCTAAAGTACTTCTGACCAGGGAATTATAGAGGGAAAACTTGACGTTACGCTGATGAAAATCTTTGCAGGTTCTTACCACGAGGCCTAAAGTCCTTGATGCTCTTTTAGTAATACACTCAAGATGAGGCACAAAGGTCATCTTACTATCGAACAGAACGCCCAAATCTTTAATTATATTTAATTTTTGAATTTCCGTTTGATCAATATTATAATTATGATGAGTAATTTTGGTCTTCCTCGTAAATGTTACATGAAAGCACTTCTTCTCATTCAAACACAGATCATTCTTATTACACCATACGACCAACGCATCTATGTCCTCCTGTAGAAGCAACGAATCTTGATCAGATTTTATTACTCTCAAAAACTTTAAATCATCCGCATACATGAAAGTCTTGGAATAACGAAAACGTTCCGGCAGATCATTAACGAAGAAATTGAACAATAAAGGTCCAAGGTGTGAGCCCTGAGGAACGCCAGATGTAATCCTTCTGTATTCAGATTGGTGGCCGTTAAGGACAACATAGAATGACCTCTCCGTCAAATATGAGCCCACCCAGTCGAGAAACGAATTACATATACCATAAGCTGCAAGTTTATGACATAGATATTTAATAGGTACTTTGTCAAAAGCCTTGCTAAAGTCGGCGTATATAACATCCACCTGTTGACCAGAATCAATTGCGTCCAATACAGTTTCAGTGAATGTCATCAAATTAGTACAAGTAGACCTGCCCCTAACAAAACCATGTTGACTCTCATTGATGCACAGCTGTAGTTGTCTCTGAAGATATGGACATACCAGTGATTCAAAGGTTTTCGCAAATGTAGAAAGAATCGAAATAGGTCTGTAATTAGATACAATGTCATCATTATCAGCCTTATGAATTGGAACAACTTTCGCCCTCTTCCACTGGGATGGGAAAACTCCTGAAGATAGAGATTTATTGTAAATAAGAAGCAAAGGCTTAGTTAGCTCTTTAGCGCATGAAGAGATAAACTTAGGAGGAATCCCATCCGGCCCGGCTCCCTTATTCACATTCAGCTGTGACAGTTTTTTAAATAGGGTATCAAAATCAATAGTAGGAATTGTCAATGGCAGAACATTTTTTGGTAAATCAAATGAGAAGTCAAAAGTAGCATTGCAATTGGAGGAATCATAAACTGATGTAAAATATGTAGCAAACATCTCACTAATGGTAGAGACATCACATGAGGAAGTTCTGCCATCACCTATAGTAGCTGGATACATACTAGTTCCGCCCCTCTTTGCCTTAATGAATGCCCAAAACTGTTTTGGGTCGCTTTTAATATTTTCTTCTATCTTGGTTATGTATTGAGTATATTTTTGCTTGTTAAGATTATCAAAGCGTTTACTTAATAATGCTAGTTCCACGGCATCTAGAGGGTTTTTATATATACTGTACCGACGTCGAACTCTGTTTTTTTCATTAGATAGTCGCATGAGACCTCGATCGAACCACGGTGGACCTCTGTTTTTTTTACTAGGTTTTGACAATGGCACATATAGATTAATCGCTTCGTTAAGAATATTATAAAAAATTGTAGTCATTTCATCAACGCTCAATCCATGAAACATAACATCCCAGTCATGATCGCTAATGAAATTTTTAATTAGATCTAAGTTGGCTTTATAAAAGTTTGGTCGAGATAAAT
Source organism: Schrankia costaestrigalis (assembly GCA_905475405.1). NCBI lineage: Eukaryota > Metazoa > Arthropoda > Insecta > Lepidoptera > Erebidae > Schrankia > Schrankia costaestrigalis. The sequence goes on along the minus strand of FR997845.1, from coordinate 4,124,426 downwards.
CATCATTGTAAGGTAACTTTGGCGTATAAGAATTCAAAATAACTACTTCAATTGGGGGATGTAATTTATCAATTACACTGAGAGCATAAGAACTTCTAGTTACAGTACAATTATACATTGATGTTAGCACTAAATCGAGCACTCGTCCAGAAACATTATGAACCTTATTAATTTGTGACAACCCGTTAGCGTAAGTGAAGTCAATCAGTGTTTCACACAAGGTAGGCATCTTTTTAGCATCATGGCAATCAAGATGGTTCCAGTCTATTGTACTGAGGTTAAAGTCACCAACAATGCAAATCTGAGAGTCACTGATATTAAACACTTTATTGCTTGAGTTCAAAAACATATCAAGCAAGGAACACGTAACAGGACATATCAAGCAAGGAACACGTAACGTAGAATAATACCTAACCTAACTATAATTTTAACTAATTAACTAATTCTCTTAACATGGAAGAAAGAAACAATACTAAAATGATAATGTAAGTTGATGTAAGGATCCAAATGTGTAAAATAAAGTAATTTGAAAAATCGCGAAATCGCTTACAATCGAATGGCATTACATTCGAGATACTGCTGAACGTCACTAACGGCAATCTGTCAAATGTTGTTAAATATAGTGGAAAGGGTATAACAACGTAATATTATAATGGTCGTTATTATTTACTAATTAGCTCTTTATGATTTCTTAACTAAGTACTTCTGCCTTAAAATCTCTTTAGTAAGTACTTATTAGGAAACATTTCTTACATAGAGTCACAAAACTATCAAAACTCAATGTAGTAAAAGCCGATAAGTTAAGGTAAACCTAGCACCTATTATATTATCTATACTAATATTATAAAGAGGTAAAGTTTGTGTGTTTGTCACGTTGGAGGGGGTAATCTCTGGATGTAATAAACCGATTTAAAAAATTCTTTCTGTGTTGAATAGTCCATTTATCGGGGAGTGTCATAGGCAATATAGTATCACGCTATGACTAATAGGAGTGGAGCAGTAATGAAATATGTTTAAAAAAGGGACGCGTTTTTTTCGCTGCTCAACGAAGTGGGCACGGGTCAGCTAGTAATGACTAAAAACAAGAAAAATTAAAAATTGACACAAATCCCTGTATTAACTAATCAGTCTGGCCTAAGTAGGGCATTCCTTTGACGACCTCTGTGGCGTAGTGGTTATATAACATGACTGCTACGCAGGTCTCGGGTTCGATTCCCGCTCAATGCAAATCTTTGTGTGCATGAACATGATTGTTTGCATTAGTCTGGGTGTTTTCTATGTATAATATGTACCTATGTATTTACAAAAAAAAAGTATTTAAGTATGTTTATCCGTTGTCTAGTACCCATAGTACAAACTTTGCTTAGTTTGGAACTAGATGGCGTGGTATGAAAGAGTGATGAATATTTATTACTTATTTATTCTATTAGCCACTCTAAGATGCCCCCGTCCCTGTAGTAGGACATTTTCTTTATTTTTGGTATGGCATATGACTTGATGGAACCACTGTGTCATTACGACGACAACCGGGATCGAATTTTTATGTGCCCTTCCAAGCACAGAGACATTTAGATAAAATAACACTAAACGGTCACCCCAATGGAATAACTTCGCTGACGTTGTCATCATAACAGCCCATTAATGTCCCACTGCAGGGACCTGCCTCCTCCCGTGAAAGAGGGATACTTGGCTACTAATACCACGCTGGCCAGACGAATTGGTATAGGGTTTAATTTCAAGTTTTCCTTCTTTTTATTTCGTACAGATAACATTTACGGATAGTCCCTTAGTCGGTTTTTACGACACCCATGGCATGACACGGGGTGTGGTGACATATTGTATTCTTACTCCGTCACCACACGGATAACGTAATAATCGCTGACGTTGTGAAATCCTGTAAAGCCCACAATTGGCTGTTATGATTAATATAATAAAACGCTACATAACATAAAATTAACACCTATATTGGCCTCGTTAAATACAAAGTACATTAACAAGAAATAAGCATTAGTAAACATTTACCTTATACGTCACAAACAATACGATTTCAAGGACATTCGTACTTATAAGAAAAAACACTTTCCATTTCTTTGTTTTCTTTTTAAGTAGGTATAGTGCTTTAAAGTGTATGCAGGTGTTCTGCTTACTCTCTATGAACTCAATGACAATAATTGTTATGGGAACAAGTTAGCTGCCTTGAAACACCCCACTTGATTACTTTGATCCCAAACCTTAATCATAGCATACTGAAATATAATGTAGAGGGAAGCTTGGCCTTAAGATCAATGGTTAGACGGGTTGGTATTGGGTTTTCCAGGTTTTCTGGTTTGCTAGACATATTGACTAGTCCGTTAGTCGAAACCTTCGGTATGAGATAAGATGGTGACATCCTGTATTCTTAGTCTTGTCACCCATATCCCTAAACATAGCCCATAATTTTACTGGATCGTCAATTTTTTCAATCAACACGAAACGTATGAAAGTCACAGACCTACTTGTATCGATAACGCCTACGTGACACGTCAATTATATCGACGCATTTGCAACAAAATACATTAAAAAAAAACTTACTGCAATACCAAAAAACAAATCCAAAAACTTACACAAATTAATTTGTAAGTCACACAAAAGTGCATAGAAATTAATGGAACACAAACACAGACACTTTTGTTTTTGCGCACAATTTTAATTGTTATTGATGCAAAGGGCTTGACATACGTCCGCCCTGTTTGATAGCTAAACAACAAATGAAGTAGGAAGTATTGTTGATACCGACCTGATCTTTTCCTGAGGCTGTGTGCGGCGTGTTGGCTGCGCCGGTTTGTAGCCTCCCACCGCCGCTGCGGCTGCGAAACAGTGTTATATAAAGTTACCATGCTTCGTACGTATCAAGGACAGGTTATGTAGTTTATCTACATGCATATGTTTGGCTAATATGTGAATAAATTTGTTTGTTGTCGATGTTGTTTTGTTTTGATAACAGTTTACTCAGTCAAGAGTAGGTATGTAAAATACTAATTAGAACGGAACATTGTCAACGGAGTCTTGGATGAGTTGCTGACTCAGATGATAAGGGAGCTAGAATAAGAGTATTTATTGAAAATAAGTTCTTCTGCACTCCCACGTTGCAGTGAGAAAGAAGTATTAAAAAAGTACTAAAACGAGTAAAGCTAGATTTCATATTAATCTCTTAAATGTCCCATTGTTGGGACTTTTTTGTGACGGGAGGAAAATTTGACTTATAAAATGATGGTCGAAAAAATAAATCGTTCCTAAGTGATGTGTAGAGATGACTTTCTTTAAAGAATAAATTTTTAAAAGGAATATTTATATCTTTAAAATGGGAAAAGGTGTGGAAATGTGACACTAGTTCACTCTTTCACCAATCAGACAAATGTACCAAAGATGATATTAGGAAGACGATATTCACTACCAAGCTTACATATTTGTTAACATAACACGAACTACAGATTATTCCCAAAAACACTTAAAAAATAGAAAACAAATTTATCCCTTATGAACTCAATATATGGTTACTCTCACTATTACATCAATGCAGTGAACGTAGTTCCCATGCAAGTAACAAGCTTTACAATCACGTTTTTGTGCTTTGATACAGCATTACATAGTCGAGTACCGTCGTAGAGTATAGTATGTACAGGAATACATCACTAGCACCAAGTTGTACTAAGGATGTCGTAAGGATTAAGGAAATCCTGGCAGACAACATTGCCGCTGAGAACTCTTAAACTGGACTTGCGAGAAGGTATCATTAAATTAATTAATAGTCCTAAATCATGATGTAGGAAAGAAGATTGTAAGCTGAAGCTCATAAATCGTTGGTAGTGGAAATGCATGTGAGGTTTTCCTTGATTCTTGTGAGCTTTAGCGCTAATCGCTGTTATCAGGGTACCACTTTTAGGTGTTCATGTTCTCTATTAGGCACCTTAGTATAATATCCATTTTAGCCTACTCTACTGTTGGACTAATATTACCTCATTCTAAGGTTTCGTTTACCCCATTCGGCGTATTCCAAAAATGCTTCGCTATTATTATATTTATTTTATTTTATTTAACCTGATGGATTAATCAACCTAAGTATTTCGTTGGATGTAAGTAAGCTAAGGTTCAGTAAATTCTAATTACTATCTTATAGCCAATATTATATCTGACCAGAGGGATTATTATTAATACTACTAGGTAATCAAAATAGACAATACTAATAATTTGTCAGAGCTAAGCTACTGCAGGACAAAAAGTTACCGTAGTAACAACGCCCTATTTGTCTTGATCTACATTATTTTAATATTGATAGTCACTCCCGTTTTTCAATTCCCATACACCTAAATAACGCTTACAGAATAATATGGCAAGCAAGTACTTATTATTTTTGGAATAATACTGAATCATTTAAGTTTAGACTTAACATAACCTAACCGAATAATAATATAACTGTTTGCCATGATCGAGACAACTGGCGTTCTGTCGTCTATGCCTACCCGGGACGGGATAAGGCGTGAGTTTATGTATGTATGTCTGTATAACCTAACCGAAAAATTACAAGTCATCATCAAACGCCATATCTCTTTTACATTTCTAAAGCATCTTAGAAACATATCTCGTCTCAATCATCCTTAAATAGAAAGTATACCAGACGACAAGTCGACTAAACCAGGAAGAGTACCACACTAGACCCTACCTGCCCTAAAACGGAACGTAAACATGTGTGGTGCAATGTGTCTGTAACACGCGAACACATTCATTTCCTCAACTGACATTTCCGAACTTGTTACCATAACCAATTTTATATTATTGTACCGATTTAACTTATGCCTTTTTTTGGTTGTATCGAATGGTATGACAAATGAAATGGTTTGTAATATTTGTGTAACTTTCGAGTCTTTTAATATATGCACTAAGAAATTGAAATTGACGACTAGGTATACACTATGCTTTACATAAAATCCAATTGGGGTAGGTACTACAGAGTGCCATGTATGTACTACAATCGTTACAAAGCTGCTTTGCCTTGTCTACATTCTGAGTGAGTGCTACGCACTTATCCTTGTCTGAAGTATGTTACTAATTACGGTCCTTGTAAGTCTTTCTAGGGACCAACCCTAACGTTTTCTAATACATTTGCGCTATAAACTTCTTTAATCTCCTATCATTCTTCCCTCAATGTCTCTAAACTACTTTATCATACTTCTCGCGATCCTCGTGTCGTCGCAACTGAATCGAAACACTTTCGCAACAATCTCACTGTTTCACACTTTATTAAGCTCTGATTCTCTGACAAATAAATTAGAATTGAAGAGTCATCATTTCCAAATCTCTAGAGAAAGGATGAAAAATTAAAAAGTAAACTCTATTTGGACAGCGTAGTATCTGAAGGTCAAGTTATGCTCAGTATATGAAGGAGGCCCGTCCCTGCAGAAGGACATTCGTCAAATAGGTTTTAAGACAAAACGAATCAGCCATTTTAACATAATAAAAGACCTCAAGAGTAAATATTTTTTCTACAATCCGGTAGTTACCCATTTAAAACTATCTCAATGATGCTTTCCTTAGTCATTCATTAAGAAAAAGATAACTGCCGGCAAACGCTAACGTGCGAACATTTCTCATGTACGTAATAATTATGTTTTTATATGATAATAAGTGTCGCTTATAAATTGTTACATTCATTATACGTTTTAAGAAGCACGTGAACCTTTAGATTTTCATTCGATAATGTGTGTTATTACAAGGGATTAAGGTGCAGTGATTGAAGTATTGTTGAGTACGTTTAGCTAATTCTATAGGAACAAAATGTAATTGGCAATTATCAGAAAAATAATCATCTTTTTGTTTATTTTGTATATGGATAGATTACTTATATATTTTTAAATATAAGATCCTTATTAGAACGTCCATAGAAAAAAAATATCCAGGGGTTGTACATACGCGAATCAGCGAAGGTGTCTTCAGGCGATGAGTGACCAAAAAAACGACGAAGTAAAGCGTGAAGTCGACAAACATTACACCTTCACGTATAATGTATTTTTTAAAGGAAGTTATGTCCACCAATGAAGGTCTCTTAGCTGGTTTGGGTAATATGATGATAATGATGAGGAGCAATGTAAAGCGTTTTTTATATTATGCCTATCAACAAGCCCAGTCACAACCAACGATAAAATCAATAAGATTGAAGTAAGAAATGAAAACTTTTTCCTTTTACGACTTCTCCAATAAGTTTATAAATCGGGCAAAGCGAATAAATTTCGTTTCGGTTGATTACATTTACATAATATTCTATTGAATTTCGATGACCTAATTAAAAGACAGGTAACGAGTGTTTGTTTTGCAGAGGTCAATAGCATGTAGAAGTTCAAAAAAAAGAGAGCCACAATAACATTGTCAAACATAATTACGCACAGTCTAGATTCAAACTAATCCGTGTGATGACGGAGTAAGAATACAATATGTCACCTCCCCATCTCATCCCATGGGTGTCGTAAAAACCGACTAAGGGACTATCCGTGAATGTAAATGTAATCAGTCTGGCCAGCGTGGTATTAGTAGGCCAAGTATTCCTCCTTCACGGGAGGAGGCCCGTCCCTGCAGTGGGACATAAATGGGCTGTTATGATGAGATTCAAACTAAGCAACTTATTTATACAAGAACAAGGGATAAGACTTAAATATAGATATAACAATTTAGACCATTTTAAGGTAAGTTAATTTCTTGTATTACACGAACAATAATCATAGACAAAACGAGAAGGGCTAGTGACATTCTGCAATCTTAGACCAATAAGATAGAAGGTCATTAAGTATTGGAATATCAAGTCTTCCTCATTATCCGTGTGGTGACGGAGTAAGAATAGAATATGTCACCACCCCATGTCATCCCATGGGTGTCGTAGAAACCGACTAAGGGACTATCTGTGAATATTATCTTTACATAGAAAGAAGGAAAACTTAAAATTAAACCCTCTACCAATCCGTCTGGCCAGCGTGATATTAGTAGGCCAAGTATCCCTCCGTCACGGGAGGAGACCCGTCCCTGCAGTGGGACATTAATGGGCTGTTATGATGAAGTCTTCCTCATGACAAACTGTTTACGTAGAATCGCTCAATACTCTTATAGACTATCTCTTTAGCGGAGTGATCAGAGAAGAGAGAAATACCGGAACTTAACGATGCTTTTATCCAATAAAATGTAATAAAGATTTCAGGAAATAAAATGTCTCAGTTTTTCCACTATCAACGAGGTTCAGCTTTAAAAAAGGGCAGCAGAGTTTCTTAAACTCTATAACTTAAAAGTCAAGGATGTTCACAGCGACCAGTTTTATTGTTAAACACACACAGTAAGAACGAACAAGTTTCCAACACAAGAGGTCAATACCACATGCTAGTAAACACGCTTCAAAATTTACTTTGACGTCATCAGTTCAAACTATTTATGAGCATCCTATATTTCGACGAAACGGGTTTAAAGTTATCTATTAGGTAAACGTGTGCTAAGTATACAAAAAGTCACTTAAAAGGCGACTTAGAAAGATTCTAAAGACATAGTATATGACATATCATTCCTAGATAAAGAAAACTCGAAACATTCGCAATTACAATCAGTCTGGTCAAATTGAACGACGACCGTGTCCATGTAAACGCAGGATGGGGATACCCTGCACAAGGTGGACGACCAATGGATGAGGCAGGCATAGGGCCGCAGAAGGCAGAAGTATTAGGAGGAGGCCTAAGTCCAGCAGTGGACGTAGGCTGATATTATGTGATACAACACTAACGTAATGAAATAATGTTTCAGAACATGCCAGCTAGAAATAATACGCAATTATTGACATTTAACTGTTGTTACTCATGATTACATACATTCGTTATAAAAAATATGGTTGATGAGCCTTTGATTACTCGAAATCAAGCAACAACTGATGCAATTTTTAATATAGGTCATGAGCACATTTCGTAATAAATAAATGGACTTGTTCAGAATTAAATACTAGAAACTTAATTACAATTTATGGAAAAAATTACAAAATACTATGGTGAAAAACGATTTTACCTTTTTAATAAAATATCTTGTGAAATGCGTTTAATACTAGTAAACCAATTTGGATCAGAATTGAGTCCTAAATACTTGTTGACAGTGTTTGCGGATGAAGACGACATTTGATCGCATAATTAGTTCTAAATTTTAAAACAGAAAAAACTTAGGAAGCTGATTTGGATTGAAGAACCGAAGCATCATGTTAATTTAACGACTCAGCCATGGCTGATCAAATACTTTCTTACATTCGCAGGAGAAGAGATTTCAAAATTTCAATTCAAACAAACTCTTGCAGTTTTAAAAACGCAGCCGCTTCACTTGCCTACATAGTTACCAAAATAGAGGCGTAGGTTTGTAACGGTAACACAGATTCATAATAACGTACCCAGATATTCAGTAGGCGCGAAGTGTTTTAACTATTAGCATGCAGTAATGTTCTTTAGAAATAATCACTGTTTTATAATATTCAACTATAACTGCATTTTGTATTACTGTAATCTTTTGAATTATAACTATTGTCAGTTTTAAATAGGTAACCTGATTTAGATATTTGTTCAAGCCAGGACAGACTTTTATCGAAAAATCGAAGTATTAGTGAACGTTTATTAATGTACGAGGATTCACGTTAAACTATATTTTAAGGCATCACACAAATCACTAATTAGTTGTAAAATTCGACATTTCATCAACGCACTAATGAGCCAGCTTGTTTTGACAACAACGACCTGTTTTCGACGGTAACTGGTTGGACAGTAATTGATCTTACTAATAAGTTACGAGATGCTTTTCGTTTGGTTTATAAAGTCACGACACTAGTTAACCTAGCCCCTAGGTATCAGAAAGCTGCATAAATGGCTTGCTATCTGGTAGCATTTCGTTTGACCTCCATTTTGTGCTATTCCTCTTATAAAATAAATTTTTCACCGTACCTTAAACAAGCTCGTATTACTAACACACATCTAAAAGAAAACTTTGTCTACAGAAACCGCACTGGTTAGATATTTTTCTGTTAAAAGAACACTAATAACTTTTCGTGCGGCCGCTACTGTCATTTAAGTAATTAAAACAGATCTTGTGGTAAGGTCAGTTCACACACCTACCAGAGTGTCATTAAAGTTATTAAGGAGGCAACTGAAAATTATACTAATAATTCCGGGAAAGAAGGAAAACTTCACAGGAATCTGTACCGTCTGATCGACATGGTAATAGAGGTTTAACTTCCGATCAACGCTAGAGAACGCTAATCCCTACAGTGTCATATTTACGAAGTGGTACTGTTTTACGATAAATCAGGTCCTACCTGAACTATACCTGATATCTGTGACCAGTATAAAGCGCGTGGAACAATTAAAAGCTCAGAACATCGTGCTACTTTCACAGTGTAAATATTCGGAGGCCTACGTTCAGCAATGGACGCCCAAAGAAACTTGTACTATCTAATCAACCTGGTATTAGAGGCTTGACTTCCGTTTATTACTAAAGAAGACTCATCCCCGCAGTAGCATATTTATGAACTGGTACTGTTTCTATGAATCTGGTCCTACCTGATCTATATATCAAATCTGTCCTCCATTCGCCACCTAACTAGAGACTAGTATAAAGCGCGTGGAACACTTAAAAGCTCAGAACATCGTGCCACTTTCACTTTCTGCGTTCCACATTAGCGCGCCCGGTCATACAGCTGGCGTTGCATCAGCGATTATATCATTGGAATTTCGTGAGCACCAATATTTTCTTTACGTGCAACGACATTGTGAAGGACGAATTTTATTGAGTGCATCTATTTAAGTGGTTACAACTACTGACCGTATTCTGCGGTAAGAATAAATAATGTATTTACCTCATTCGAGGGTTTCGTAATGGTAACAATATAATTTTGTCTTGTCTGATTTAAAGTTACTGGTTAACCACTGTAATGTTTATGAATGTGTTTAATGCTCTAATTGGTGAAATAAGCGGTGCGGGACACGTCAATAATGCCAGACTAAATTCGTTTTATAGCAGTCTTAGACGCTGTCTATATCAAAATTGTTTCTTCTTGAATCATACAATGGACCTGGCACCCGAAGGAGTATCTATGTAATGCTATGAATCAAGTCTTACACTTTGATGTCCGAAACAGGGATATTTGCTAATGGTAGTTCTATTATATGCGTCTCGTGTCGGTCATATTTAAGGAATTATTTTAATTACTACCGTTAGTATCAAGTGGAAACAACAAGAAGAATAGCATAGAATATTTATTTATTTTGCTTAATGCTTAAGGTGAAATATATTTTCCGACACACCTCCTCGTCTGGGCCTAAGCCGATTGGAAGACTTCTTACTACTAATACTGGCTAGACAGATTGCTACAAAGTTTGCTTTTTTTTTCTCATAGAGTTAAACCTCAGGAAATAATACAATACAAATTGCTAATTTTATTGTTATCACGTATAATGCATAACATTAACAATAGATACAAACTATTACCGAATATATTGAGAAATTATTATTTATACAGTTTTTCGCACGGGTCAAAATGCAAATAATAGCAAATTCAGGGTAACATGATATATTTTATGAGATAATTATTTACTTTTTATGTAAAAATTATATATTTATTTGCATAACAAACCGCGCCCCTCGTTTTTTTATATTGTCTTTTTTTCTATTTAAAAAATAACTAAGGAAATCGAAATTCATTTTAATTCATCTGACGATAGGAAATCTTTCGGGGGCGTATATGGATTATAGTAGCTAGAAGCGCGTTTAAAGGTCATAACGGCTTGACCTATCTTGAAGGTTAATCTGCCAATAGATGCCTATTCTTCCTTGGAGTGACGTCAGCATAAGGTCGAGTAAGAAGGAGATTTATGTACTTTTAATCCTTTTTGGATCAAAGACAACTTCAACCCTTTATCGCGAAAACTTTTAAATAAAGAACATCCAGGCACTGAACAAATATTTGAGGCTAGCACAAACAATGCAGTTAATAGTATGAAACCAAGATAATATCTACAGCCGACTTAATCTATACGATGTATGGCTATTTTTAAATAAATGAGATTTAAAAAAAAAAAAAAAAGATAATATCTACGAGATTATGCACTGCGGTTTTGTTTACAACACATTGCATCACTAATCTAGTAACATAATATATAGAATACACGTTACATGTTGCAAACACTTACGAGAAAAGATGGAGGTTTTTAAGAAGAAGGAATAATGGTGTTTGATCCTATACCTATGCATCGAGAGTATAGCAAACAGGATATATTATCAGGCTCGACCGCTGTGCGCGCTTAATCCACCTTCAAGCATTCAAAATGTCAATATATTGAAGTGGATGGGTACAGTAGCTAGTGCAATAACAGGGCTATTGTTACCAACTTGTTTGGGACACAAAAGTCATAACAGCTTGTGAGACACAATTAGGCAGCGGTTATAATCATAACAGTCCATTATTGTCCCACTGCAGGGACGAGCCTCCTCCCGTGACGGAGGGATACTTGGCCTACTAATACTTCGCTGGCCAAACAGATTGGTATAGGGTTTAATTTCAAGTTTTCCTTCTTTTATTACGTAAAGATAATATTTATTGTCCCCTAGTCGGTTTTTACGACACCCATGGGATGACATGGGGTGGTGACATATTGTATTCTTACTACGTCACCTCACGGGCTTTATTTTATAAAATAAAACAATTTCAATACATCAATGCCATCTTTGAGCGGTTGTTAACACTCACCATCAAGTAAATCGTTGTTAGTACATATGTTACAGTCAAAACTCATGGCCGGTCAAAACCCTTTTTAACTGCATAAAACAGTCAATAGTGGTTTGACCGACGTGCTTAGTCAAAACCCTTATTGACTGTTTTTTGCAGTCAAAAGTGGTTTTGACCATCGATGTTAGTCAAAACTCGCCTCGTGCGTCCTTTGGTCACCATACTAACCTAACCTAACCAACTGTTTCGGACTTTTACCTTAATATGTATTAAAGATCAATTTTCAATGAGTTTTGACTAACATCGATGGTCAAAACCACTTTTGACTGCAAAAAACAGTCAATAAGGGTTTTGACTAAGCATGTCGGTCAAAACCACTATTGACTGATTTTTTCGGTCAAAAGTGGTTTTGACCGGTTATGAGTTTTGACTATAACACATATATAGAATTCAGTTAGGTTTAGTGTATAATAGTATCCAATAGAACCAATATCCTCCAAAAAACCCGACACTTACCCCCTTAATCATAAAGGACTCTTAAAATATTAGTCAATTGATTAGCTTAAATTCTTACGTTAGTTTTGCTAATTAAAATCTCGCTAAACAGTGATTAAATATAAGAGGCGTTTATGAGTAAGGGGGTTAAAAACTTTAATCCCTAAATCTATGAAACCGGCAGAATATCATACCTAGTATTAAAAGTACTGTATAAAATGAATAGAAAACATTGCGGAAACTATAGTGGAAATTCATAAGTGCATCAGAACCGTAAAGCCGGTTGTTAATACCTTCCGGCATCAAAAGGTCACAAGTTTAGTAACTACGCCAAGAGTTCAAACTAACTAAAGCCCGATTTACACATCGACGAAGTAGCCCCCTCTCTCGCGTCTCGTCAACTTAACTCGCCAAAAAATAGGAAGGAGATCTATTTAAATCAACTTATGCCCGATTTACACATCGACAAGTACAGTAGCGAGTTAAGTAGTATTTTAAGATTAAGTTGATTTAAATAGATCTCCATCCTATTTTTTGGCGAGTTAAGTACGAAGTAGCCCTCTCTTGCGTCTCGTCAACTTAACTCGCCAAAAAATGTACTTGTCGATGTGTAAATCGGGCTTTAATATTATACCATGTTAAGTTAAATGTCAGCTTTTTTTATTATTAAAAACGTTTTTTTACGTGTAAATGTACGTATTACGTATTCCTATTTGCCGTAACTTATCATTATGTTTCGGTTTTGTAATAATAAGTGTTTTTCGAAATGGAAGAGGAAAATAAACGATGATCCTTTACAAATTCTTTAACAAGTTAATCCTTTCCTTCTATGTCGTCATTTGATCGATTCGATTTAAAAACATATAAATAATCACAAATTTATTAGTAGGTAGGTACTAATATGACGTGCAAGGGGGCGCGCAGGACAATTATTCGTATGATCCACAAATTATTGTCCTGAGTCTGCATTTTCATTATGTAAAGTACCTAGATACAAAAAAACAATGTGTTTGATAGAGAGTTAATATTAGAGTTTGTTTGTCATACTGCAATAAATTCAAAACATAAGAAAATTACCTCTACAACGACATTAAAAAAAATGGTTAACATTTAAAAACAAACTAAGCATGATTCAATACGAGTTTAACATAATGTTGTTTACCTTTAAAACGGTATTATTAAAGTCCTACTCTTTTATAACGAGTGCAAGCGGGAAGGAATATGTAATACTTGTTTTAGAGGCAAGTCTTTTTGTAATTAACTGTTTTTTGTATTGAATTTGCTCTGTATCAGAAATACAGTTTTTAAGTATATATTAACGACCTCTGTGGCGTAGTGGATATATAACATGACTGCTACGCAGAGGCCTCGGGTTCGATTCGCGCTCAATGCAAACATTTGTGTGCATGAACATGATTGTTTGCATTGGTCTGAGTGTTTATATATGTATGTATTATAATGTATGTATTTACAAAAAAAAAAAGTTTATAAGTACTAATATCCGTTGCTCTGTTACCCATAGCACAAGCAGTTTAAGCCTAGCTTACTTTGGGAACAGATGGCGCTGTGTAGAGATGTTCGTGAATATTTATTAATAACTTCTTAGGTTTAAAGTTATAATATGTAAGTAAGTATATAAAGTTTCAAAGCTCTTAGGCGCGGGACACACGCCCGTTTAATCTACTTTCATACAAAATGTATGCAGCCGTCGCGACGTTAAACATACTGAAAAGACGGGACGTGCCGACGACGACGTTACACGTCTGCTCTCTATTGGATGGCGCGATGTCTGCAACAGGTCCGCGACGCGTCCTTGTCTTACGTCTGTTCTGTGTGTCCCGCGCCTAAGATTTTAACGTATGTACCTAATTGTAGGGAAAAACCATCCAAAATTATGCTCGGTAATTTTTGGGAAGTTGACGTATTTAAACCAGGCCTACTAGAATTAGGTACTATTGTGGGAAATTGGGAGGGATTAGTTCACAAAAATATCTGCTCTATAAGGTTTCTTCTTTTTGCAGTTCTATGGCAAGTTTTTAGTAGATGAAAAATCTACATTTTTCTTTTTTCTAAATACATAAGTACATATTATTATACATAGAAAAAACTCAGACCAATGCAAACAATCTTGTTTATGCACACTAAGATTTGCATTGAACGGGAATCGAACCCGAGACCTCTGCGTAGCAGCCATGTAATATACCGACTGCGCCACAGAGGTCGTCATAAAGAAAGAAATGTGACTTACCTGTTTGTGAAAGGGATCCATCATCTCGTTCTTGATTCAGTCCCATTGCTGGTCTAGCACAAGCTTCATCACTGTTGACAATAACATATTTACATTGTATAATAAAGGTAAAACAACTACAGTACGCGCCATCTTAGCCAGCCGGCTTGAAGTAGTTTACGGCTGAGCAGAAGTAATTTTAAGAACACACCCCCTTACTCATAAACGCCTCTTAAATATTAGTCAGTTGATTAGCTTAAATTCTTACGATTTCGTTTGGTATAAGGTTGGTTTTGGTAATAAAAAACTCGCTAAACAGTGATTAAATTTAAGAGGCGTTTGTGAGGTAAGGGAGTAATTGGCGGGGAGCAGGTATTATATGTGTGTGCGCGAACTGCGCTAATTTATCAGGTTTTATGTCCTTATTTATCTGTCTCCTAACCTCTTATCTTATCTGTATACCTAGATCATTTGCAGAAACTTTATCTTTAGTCGGCTTTTTCAATATCTAGGGAATAGGATGAAACAATGACAACATGTTTTGTTACTCCCTCTTAAATCTTTATACTTTAATCATCATAACAGCCCAATAATGTCCCACTGCAGAGACGGGCCTCCTACCGTGACATAGGGATACTTGGCCTTCTAATACCATGCCGGCCAAACGGATTGGTATACGGTTAAATTTCAAGTTTTCCTTCTTTTTATTTTGTAAAGATAATATTAACGGATAGTCCCATAGTCGGTTTTTACAACACTCATGAGTGTCTGTATTCTTACTCCGTTACCACACGGAGAGATATACTTAAATATCATTATTGTATTTCATTTTCCATTGCCTGTACTTTCCTATAATACTGCATTTATTTATGCCATCAATAAATCCACACAACAGGCAAGAATGCTAGATCCATTTATTCATGAAATAGACCTATTAAACCAGTGTACCATATCTATGATGTTCAATAAACATTAATAATAAGTGTTTCCTACTTACAGTAACAATATTTATGTAGGTCCACACAGCAACACATTAAGTTAAACATTTTCATTTGAAATTGTGTCTTATTTCAAGGTATTAAGGTACATGAGTGTCTAGATTGATGAGTTGCTGTGTGTACAACTTGGCACTATTTGAAATGGATTTATAGAAGACAAAACTATATGAACATGGTATTGTAGGTATTGAATTTTTCTTATTGATATGACGGAGATAAAATTAATATTTCTAATAAGAATAACTAAGCTCATAAAAGTAGATAAAAAGAAATTTATAAAAAAAAGCATATAAATCAATCTGCCCGCCCAACATGAAATTTGTAAGCCAAGGTTAAATTTATCACTAGAGCATGTCATGAGGTCATGCAATAACAGAGTCCACTCTTGAATATTCACATTTAAGTTAAATTTACAATGAAAATAAATAATCAATTTATTAGAAATATTAATACTGACCTCAGCAACCTGTCCCGGAAACATACAACAGTCCGGCGTTCGTCACTGACCCCTATGGAGAAGGTAGCTAGCTCAGGCTGACATAATTCTTCAACACATTTGTGAATGAGGAATCGACGGTAATTGCTTACAGGAGGAAACACTAGCACACTGAAACAAAGAATATTTAAATTTATTTTAGCTGCCTATGAATGTCTTGCTACAGATACTAGCCTTATCCTGTCTGGGATAGGGCCACCCTGGGCCAAATGGTTTGGTATAGAGTTATTACCGGTGTTGGTGGGATTATTTTAACATATACATTTAGCTATTTAAACTATTTTTCCAGTCATCTTACACTCTGATGCTAGAAAAATAATGTAGATGGTATATAACAAAGATATTAAATCAATAAAAATAGTACCAAATTAATTATAATAATCGGCATACCGGCTGTTAGTGAAGACTAGTTAATAACGGTAATTATTATAAGTGATTGTATGGTTATTAATAAGAAAACAGCAAGCAAACTCTAACAAGTTAGCTGATATTTTAAAAGTTATTATTAACACAGCGTCCAAGGTGTCATCTCGATTCGCTTCAATTCATTAGCGCGCCGACATCGATGCGACCTACGATTTGCGCTTGACACACGATAACCTTGAAATTATTTAGCAATTAAGACCTACAGTTAACACAGCAAAACACTCCTTTAACTTGAATTATTAATAACACTATATCACTACACTCATAACACAGGTAAATCTTACAAAATAACAATAAAGCTAAAATTGTTTACCTGTCAACTCTTCCCTCAGCTGTAAAGCGTTTCAAGTCTTCGTTGACATCTTCGACAAAATTGTCGTCTGCTAGACTAAGAAAACGCTCTACCGTTTTGGCACCCAGTTTGACGGCCAAGGTAAATTACAATTAACTAAATAAAAATATATATTCACGTGCTAAACGGGAACCAGACATCCATTTTCATATTTCTGTACACACATACAAACATACAATCCACAAACTCCTTTATTTTTTTCACACACACATACAAGTTTAAATGTCAAACTAGTGATGTTCATTTATAGTTGTCAGTTAGTAGTTAGTCGATTTTACAAGAACTGGTGAACGTTTACACTACATTCCCTTTAAAGTTTCGATCTTTTAAATATACCATTGGAAGTTTTTGAGCCAGTTAATATTTTCAAGCTATTTATTCTTTTAAGAAATATAGTTACACATTTATTATTTAGACATAATCAAAGCAAAATACTAAAGGTGCCTCCTACGTAACGTACAATTATTGTACTGGATCTTCGCTCGAGCTCTTTTAATACTTGGCCTTTAATACCTATATGATCACGCCTCAGTACTTACCTAATATCGTATCCACTTCTTACATTTTTTATTTTTATGAGAATTAACAAGAACACAATAGAAGCAACTCGTATTTTTAAGAAGCGAGGTTGTAGGTACCGTCTCTGCCTTGTTCAAGTAATATTCATGTGTAAACGATGCTACAAGTACATTTAGTTTGTCGTGTCTCTCTTAGTTACTTCGTGCTACGATTAAACGGTAATAAGTATCGTAGTCTCTTCGTAACCACCACTTATGCAGATTATAGACATCGGGGCTTAGGTCGCGCGTATACGGCTAATATGAACGAGGTAGAAAATTAGAATCACACTACTACTATTGATGTTAGGTACCTACCAGCTTCATCAACCTATTACCCCGTATATTATCTGTAACAACAAAATAATATTATTAAATCAAAGGATGAGGACAAATTTGAAGCTTCAAACAGGATTCGAACCTATGTCTTGTGAATATCTCAGACGCCTTTGACTACTAGGCTGCCAGGAGTCCTTGTTGCGTCAACCACACTTCTCTATTGCTTTTTAAACTTTTATTACACAAAATACATAAGACATTCTTTTAAAGCTTTGTATAAATAAAAAAACAAAATATTAAATTTAATAAAATTTAATTTAATTTATTAAATATCTTTGTTAAACCTAAAATACAAATTCATATCAGTAACTAAAAAGGAAAGGAAGCTGAGAAAGGAAATAATTATTTACCCTTCCATTGAAATATTTTTTTAAATTATTCTAATTTCATTGTTATCAAATAAAACTAACTAAAACTTACAAAATTAATTACAACAAAAATAACGAAACTAAATATTTTTTTATTAACATAAAATGAGGATTAATTTGGGCTAATTAACTAAATTAATTTTGTGGAAGGTACATTCAAAGTAATAATAAACATTAATTATCTTTTTTTTAGAAATATTCAATTTAAACATTTTATTACGAGTTTCTTAACAATCAGTTAGGCTTCTTTTGATAATATAATTTTGAATAATATTGTATTTTAAAATGAACTAATATGTAATATGAATAAGCCATTAATGCTTTAGAATGTAATATAATTCTTAATTCCGTATTTCTGATCTATTGAAAATTTTTTTTTTGGTCATTTATCTCCAAATTCAGATACTAGACCTGGCTAAGAACCAATAAATCCATTACTGGACTAAAATCTTTTACGATGCCAAATGTCATTTTTAAACTAATAACCATTGAGAGTGCCTATGGTAACAAATATGTACATAAATGTGCGGATGCTAACAATTAGAAGCTATTGTATCAAGACTTCTTTGGAGTTGATACTTTTTACCAAATTGTAACCATACTTTTACCTATTATATTAGAAAGCAAGTGCATAAATAACTTATTCCTGGCTGAGTCGCAATAATATTTAAAACCATATAAAAAAAAGCCTGACTTATTATTGAATGATGAGTGCTGTGCTGGTTACAACAAATATTTATATAAAAATATAATTATCAAATAATGTTTCCTACAAGTCAATCTTAGGTCTATATTGTAGTCGGAGTGGTGGGTCGCGGAATCTCCAGCGCGTTACATATACAAACTTCAATGTGTGGTCCTTGCCTAATAATTCATCATTACATAGTATATCAATCTGAAAACAGATAATAAATTGCTGTTATTATATGTACAAAATAAAATAAACCCCAACAATAATGCAATTTATATCCGTGTGGTGACGGAGTAAGAATACAGTATGTCACCACCCCATCTCATCCCATGGGTGTCATAGAAACCAACTAAGGGACTATCTGTGAATATTACCGTTACATAGAAAGAAGGAAAACTTGAAATTAAACCCTTTACTGATCCATATGGCCAGCTTGGTATTAGTAGGCCAAGTATCCCTCCATCAAGGGAGGCGGTCCGTCCCTGCAGTGGGACATTAATGTGTTCCAGGAAAGGGGAACAGTACTACCCCGAATTTAACGCGAGCGAAGGCGCAGGCAAAAGCTAGTATTAAATATTTCAGATACTCTACTTACTTCCCTATATTTCTCCATTCCACTTAATACTTTCTTAGCTATAAATTTCTTGAGGTGTGTGATTGTTGCTTGAGCTGAACATCTTATAAAGCTGCGTTTCAGAGTCCTAAGTGATGTTGATATACACTCCAAGCATACATTCACCTGAAATTATAAATTAGTTTAACCACCATCTTCTATTATGAATGAGTAAAGCATCTTGGCAATCATCAAACAATATAGTACTCTTTTATATTGTAAATATCTATGTCACACAAACTATTGAGTAAAAAACTTTTAATTTATTTATTTTAAGTTTATTATTGTATTACTAATAAACAGATTTTTAAAACAGTAAACAGTAGTATTAAATAGAACAGATGTTTAGAGGTGTATCTATACTAATATTATAAAGAGGTAAAGTTTGTGTGTTTGTGATGTTGTAGGGGGTAATCTTTGGATCTATTAAACCAAATTTCGCCACCCAACGAAGTGGGCACGGGTCAGCTAGTTTAATATAAACTTCCTAGAAAACTTAACATCTCACACCTCAAATGCATTTACATCTTCATGATGATGATGGGTAAAAATATACGACTAAATTGTGGACTGAATATAAAAATCCTTATGTATTGTGTAACATGCTAGTAAATCTACTAAAATTAATACCTGTTCATCCTTCCTATGGCAGTCAGTATTATCAGGTTGTTCTGGTTCATCAGCACCTGGCTTATCAGCGGCCAGGGCGGCATCTTTGGGACAGGGCAGATTCCTAGCCCTATAGAAATCTCTTTCCCTTTTTATTTCATCTGAAAATTACATAATATTTATAGAAAAATTTAATTAAAAGCATCTTATCCAGGTAAGCGCTTCTTAAGTGTCTTTACCAAACAAAAAAATACTAGCCAGGCGCAAAGTAATACTTTAAAATTTCCCGTCTCAGTGAAAGATATTTTGCTTGTTGATTTTCTTACAGTGAAGACTGTGGTGACAGCTAAAGTTAATATGCATGAACGTGCCAAAGTAATTTTGTATAGAATCAAGTATAACATAACAAACCTTCTGATTGTTTTAACTTTAGTGTATTACTGTCAATTAGGCAGTAATATTGCCACAGTAATGTTAACCCTATTTCTTTTACATAAACTCATATGGATTAGTATATAAGCTAGTTATTAAGATAATAAAACCAGTCAATATTCAATCTCGGAACAAACGTTTCATTTGACTCACATAGCAACTCGCTATAAAGACTGTAACAACACTTACAAGGCTTATACTTTATATCATAAATCCATTCCCTTAAAACAACATTCTTTGTTAATATTGTTTAAGTTTATCTATATAAAATCCCTGCAAAAAGTTTTCATATTGGTCTATCCTTCTGTGTGGATCCTAAATACATAATTATATATTTTAACTAAATGTAACACAAAACCATAACCAAATTGTAGCTGTAGGTTTGATTTCCCAAAGAATTGTGCTGGGTCAATGAAATCTATCTAAAAGTAGCAATATCACAGTTAAAAGCCACAATAACTCACTATCCTGTAAATCTGGTACTAGTTTATAGACAATGTCCTGCATGGTACGGTCGAAGCTGATGTACTGTAATGGGTGTGACTGGTGTATCACAATGTTGCATGTTGGACATGTGTTGTTCTCCTCTAAGTGTTTCACCAAACAACTCTTGCAGACTGAAATATTCAAGGTTATTTTTGTAATTTCTGTATATTTACCTTACTTATACCAACCTGTTCGTCTTGAATAGTAATCTAAGATGTTTATAAGTGATATTATAGTTCGTAATAGCTAGATATTTTGAAATAAATGTGTTTAGTAAGCCACAGATGACAAGTAATAGTGATTTGAACAAAATAATTTGTTGTACTAATATCTTTAGTATTATTTGAACTATGAAGAATAGCGTATATTTTTATCACAAAATATAGAATAATAATATGTTTTAAACAAGTAATACTAACACGTATGTAGACACTCAGTAACCGTAGTCGCGTCGATGAAATATCCGCGACAAATTTTGCAAGTAATGTGACTGTTTAATGTTTTTAACTTTATCCTCCTTTCCATTGTCATCCTAAAACTACGGCTTCGTTAAAAACATTAGTGAAACGAACATAAAATAGATAGAAAACCAAAATAACTAGAACATAAATGCAAAGTCTACAATCAACAACTCAACACTTCAGTTGCGTTTAGTTTAGTTTTATATGTCGATTCCAATAAGCGAAGCAGACGTATTCATGCGGCAAAGAAAAAAATATTTTAACTATTAAGGAATTGCAATTCAATCATAAAATTATACAATGAGCTATATAAATATATAGCCACTAAATTATATATATTATTATTGAAATATCGATCAAAAGTAAAAATTCTTTAATCACTATTCAGTATTAAGAATATAATGAAATATGCAGTAACGAAACGTTATATTACTCGCGATTGCGTTTAGTTATTGCTTAACAGTTAACTGTTACTTCCCTGCAATGTTCGATTTGTTTAATTGCTATGGTTTTTTTTTATACTATAACAGACTCTAAATAGTTACATTTATAATGTAAAAGTATTTTTTCTATACAACATAACTAGACTCCATTTCACGAAAGAAGTCCCTTTGGTGCGGCGCGCTGTATTCGCTAGATACAATGTTGCCAAGTTTACCAAAAAACTCCCCAATTATTTAAATACGTAATAAAAGTTTTATACTCATGAAAAAAATGCACTAATTTTAGGTAATGCTATGGCGACCTCCATGGCTTAATGGCTAGCTAGTGTGTTTGAAATTGAGAGAGGTCTCGGGTTCGATTCTTGATCAAATCTAACAAAAATCAATCAATCTATTAATTTATTATTTAAAAAATCACCTAACCCACCAATATTATGAATAAATTAGCATTAAAAAAATATTTTTTTAAATATTTTATGTCTTGTGTAATTATACTATTCTTATATTTAAGTTTGATAAAATATTAATTACGTATTAATAACTTTAAAAATATTTTCCTATTAATAACACAACAAATTCCCATCCCAACGGCAAAAAATCCTCGTATAGCAACCCTAAAAAGTATTTACCACAATTATCACCCTTGATATAGTGTGACCACAGGAGCTGTGCACCTCCTGAGGTATGCGCGGCGAGGTGGGGGACGAAGAAAAAATAGGTGTCCGTTATGGTAGCGTACACGTGATAGTTCTGATAGAAAGGGAACTTTCCTTTTGATAAATTCTATGTAAAAATAATGCGTGAAATTCTGACTGAATTAGTGTAGGTAAATGCTTTATGCGAATTCACAGTGGAATATGTCAAAAATCCATGTTAATTTATGTTCATAGTACTGGTACAGATAATATGTTCACAAGTGATTTGATATCTCGAGAACTACAAAACATAGGTACAGTAATTCTGTTAATGCAGTAGAAATGTAACCCTGAAATAACGCATGTGTAACACTTTATTTCAATACAAAATTCAATAGTATCGAAGATATTAACGGTTCTTAGCGGCCGGGCTGGAGTTATTTAATAATGCTATAATATTAAAACTACAACAACTATTTTTTTTAAATGTAGGTAGGTACAGTCTGTCTATAAAGTCCTGACAAAAAATTAGGGCGCCACTGTGCTACACGTAGCAACCCTATTTAGTCTGATAAAATAGTTTTCAAAACAATTATGTTCAAATAACACTACACTATTAGAGCACTTATAATACTAGGGCATTTCTTGTAGGTAAGACTATTGCATTTAAAGTTTTGCGTAGAACTTCAAGACTACAATTAAAATCCATCTCAGTTCTAGCTATCACCTGCAATTTTCTGAGGGTTGGAACTCGAAATTTTACAAAAGTTATGTAAATTGAACATTTGATTATACCTACAATAAATTTAGGCACAACTAGAAACAAAATACAGGTAAAAGAAGAAAAATGTTTTATACCTCTTTTTTACTGTAGAACATAATTGTATTTTGTGGAGGAGAGCAGAAATATAGAAACATACATTTCTTTCTTTGGCCGGCCTTGCCTATGTTTACCAGGAGTTTCAAGCTTTTCATTATTTTTAAATTTAATAATTCTAATGGAATGGAAAGAATAACTACAATACCTACCTAAAATTTATTCAGTGTTAAATATTAACCAACAAGATATCATTTAACATGGATTTACTAAGAGCTAAATGATATAAAATTTAATAAAATATTGCAATTAATTATTTTTTGTAGACAGACCAGTCGATGCGAAAGTGACAAAGTTTAGTTATCAATATCAACCGTAATATAGACATAAAGCAATTAATTCAAATTCAAATTAGGATAAATCTTGACTGAAATATACTAATGCAACTGATAATGTATCAACAGACATGGTCGTACTACGATTTTTACCCACAATGAATATCTAACCTAAAATGTGCTATGTACACAATGCCTGTTTTGGCATCTCTAGATCTCAAATGGAGTGAATTTATTACTTGAGACAGATTACAAAAACACACAATACCCATCAAAGTTGCAGTTCGCCCATAAACATCATCCAAATCGCATAAAAGTTGACCAGATTCGTGCTCCGCTAAACATCGCCTTATAACTTTAAAAATCACTTCCCGCGTGCCAACTTGATTTACTCTACTCATTGTTTACATTGTTCTTCGTGAGTCAGTATTAGTAGATTAATGAACTGATAAAAATCAGAAATTTGACGACTTTATAGACATATCTGTAATATATTACAGTTACTTAGTTGATCACAATTTAACCCACATATGCTCATATTTTATTAACCCTAGAAAGATAACCTACGTCGAAACGACGTAACCCATTTTGAAAAATGTTGTTTTCTTGCTCGTGTGCCGCCATATCAGGCTTACTTTTCCCGCCACCTAAGCCAGCCCACTGAGCTTGCAGGATACGAATGTACTTTTTAGGTAAGTGCATTATTTTTCTATATATTCGTAAATATAAATCTGCCGCACGTCGAAATGACGTATGGTTATCTTTTCCGTAAGTTTTTTTTCGATTTAGATATTCGTATTTTATTGTTTTTGTTACGTTGTTTGATTTAATTATGTATGTATTATTTTTTTACTTGTATATTATCATTATCACATCACAATTTTGATCTATTTTTGTCGCCAGGCCATTTGTTACATCAGATAAACAACTTTTGGATTTGTGAGGTTGTTGACCTTTTCGGATGTATATTTCTAAAACCCAAGATTGCCAAACCGACTGCAAAAGAATAAGATATGTGCCTGTACCCAATAAAAGAAGTTTAGGTGCTTTTTGACCTACAAAAATTAAAAAAATGACTATGATTTCTTTGATAATGTCTGTTTATGGACAGCATAAGTTTAGAGCTTACCCTAATTGCGTTTGAAGGTAAAATTAGAAAAAAGGGGATTTATTTTGGGTTAAAGGTATTTTATAGATTGTAAAACGGTGATTATTAAAAATTTATTGTAATATTTATAAGACTGGAGAAAAGATCAAATTTTCGTTTAATTTTGAAAAGAACATGATCGGACATCCGAGTTAACAAGTTGCTATTTTTATTGTGCTCCGGAAACAATTATTTATCTGATGTTTTTAACTAAGTAATTGCTCTGTGCTTGTGTGGAGATTGTTAAGGAACACTCAGTGCTTACTGTGAGTAATAAATATTAACACTTACTAATAAGAAATACGTTAAAAAGCCAAAATAAAGTGATAAAAAGTGAACCTAGTTGTTATCATACCCGGCAAAGAACTTATATCAAAAACCCGTGGCGTGAACGCGTAAGTACGCCATATACCGCGCACTTAAGACTTTTTGGACGCGACGGGTGCTTTCGCTTCCTACTGCGTACGGCATTTATTACTGTGCTGTATTGGATTTACGATTCTACAGGGCCTTTATTTGTGTTAAAGTAAATATTGAATTTAATTAATAATCATCTTGAGATTGTATTTCTTTTTACTTTAAACATAAATATAAACTGATACATATTATTATATATAATAAAGTCATAAAATGAGTGAACCTTTGATTAATTGGGGTTGCTGTACAACCGATAGACAAAATGATGGTTATGTGGTGTGTGAGAATTGTGAGGAAGCTCACCACCATGATTGTTTGGGATGGGACTCGCCTGGAGAACTGACATCATGGACATGCAAGCGGTGCACTGCGAAAGCTAAGCATAGTATTCCAGCCCGTTTTAATCCCAAGGCGACGGCCCGATCGACTAAAAGACAGGCTTTGCAATCCCCACCAGGGTCATCATCACCCCCTGTTACAGAAGATGGTGTACGTAATATTATAGAGGCAGTTCTAGAGTCGCAGATGGATATATTCCTATCTAAGATGACGACGAAAATGGGTGAGCTTCTCAACAAAGAATTGGGTTCAATGCGAAATGAAATAGTTGAGTTAAATCGGTAGCCTTTATGAGTGATCAATACGACGTCTTATTAAATGAAAGAGATGAAGCCAAGAACCAGATGAAAATGTTGCATGAACAAAATGGTACAGCGGTAACTACTATCAGGGATCTAACTACTCGAATTGCTACTCTGGAACAAAATGCTCGTGGTAATAACGTCGAGATACAATGTGTGCCACAACACAAGAATGAGAACCTTCTTAATATTGTCACTCAACTGGGGAAGGTTATCAATTGCAATGTAACTCAGGATAATATCATCAACTGTACTCGTACCATGAAAATGAATAGTAACAATCGGCCAAAATCTATCGTGGTTCAGTTTAACACGCAACGTTTTCGAGATACATTTTTAGCAGCTGCTATGAACTTTAACCGATCCAGACTGCCTATCGACAAACTGAATTCCACTCACCTAAAGATAGAAGGAGAAAAATCAGCAATATATGTCACAGAACATCTGAGCCCTACTAACAAGTCATTACATTTGGCGATTCGACTCCGAGCCAAGGAAAAAGGTTTTAAATATGTATGGGTAAGAGGAGGACGCATCTACGTTAGAAAGGATGAAGGCACAGAGAGCAAAATTATAAAGGATATAGATGCCTTGCAATTTATTAAATAATTCTAGTTTTTTTAGTTTTTTATTCCTATTTTTGAGTATGTTGATATGTCGCTACAGTTGTAAAAACCGATACTTTTACCATATATTACCAAAACACCCGTGGTCTCCGTTCAAAAACTAATGAATTTTATTGTAATTTAGCCTGTAGTAATTATGATGCACTGGTCTTAACGGAGACCTGGCTAAACAGTAGTTTATATAGCAATGAGCTTTTTGATGAGAGGTATAATATATTTAGGCGGGATAGGGAATCCTCAGGAGGTGTACTAATTGCCATTCATAAAAAATTTAAAGTTACTCGTAATAATAGTTGGGATAGCAACTGTGAAGACCTTTGGATAACAGTGGAAATTTCAAATGGGCTCAGTGTAGTTATGTGTGCTGTGTATTTGCCGCCTCCGGTTCAATATTCTATACTTGAACACTTTATGGACAATTACAATGCTGTGTCTGAACAAATTAACTATGATACAATTCTTATGGGCGATTTTAACATGAGTAACATTCAATGGGACTCAGTTCAAGGAAGTGGGGGATCCTTAATTAAGTATTTGCCTAAGACCGTTCCTAAAACATGTCAAGCCCTAATCGATTTCATACATATTAATAATTTGGAACAATATAATAACGTTTTTAATAACAGAAACAAAATTTTAGATCTTATATTAACCAATTACAATCTGTGTAAAGTGACGGAAGCTCCTACATGTTTAGTAAAAGTTGATCCATTTCATCCACCAATTTGTATACTCCTTAAATGTAAACGTAATATTAACAATTATCTTAAACTTGAAAAAAATAAAAGGTATAATTTTAACAGGGCTGAATATGACATTATTAGAAGTAAACTAAATGAAATCGATTGGACTAAACTGTTCATCAACGCTGTAGAGCCTGACACGATGCTAAACATTTTTTATGGGGTTGTAAACGAGTTGATTGAGCAGCATGTGCCATTGTGTAAAATAAATAACTTTGCAAAACCTCCTTGGTTTACTAAAGAGCTTGAAAAACTCTTGAGAGAGAAAAATCATTTTAGGAAAAGGTATAATAAGTACGGTAATCCAATGGATAAGATCTCATTAAGATGGTGTAGTAAACATTGTGACAAACTTGCAAAAAAGTGTTATAATTCTTACATAGAGCATATTGAGAACAAAATATCAAAAAATTGTAAATCCTTTTGGTCTTATATAAAATCAAAGAAAAACACAAGCAACACCTATCCATCAACTATGACCGATGGCAATGTTGAATCGTCTGATGGAGGTGAGATTATGCAACTTGTTCGGAACATACTTTTCGTCAGTCTACAGTCCTATTACACATTCTAATGCAGACATCAAAACTTCAACTTATTTTAAAGACTTAAATAATCATTCTGACAGTTTTAATCAGACTTCTATCACTCCAGGTGAAATAATTAGGTACGTAAAGCAATTGGATACTACAAAGGGACCAGGAAGTGACGCAATTCCTGTTACCTTCATTGTTTCGTGTGTTAGTGAGTTGGCAGTTCCTCTTTGTATCATATTTAACAGTTCCTTAACAACAGGTATCTTTCCAGAACGCTGGAAGCTAGCTAAAGTGGTACCGGTCCACAAAAGTGATGATGTTAATCTAGTATGTAATTATCGCCCAATAGCAATTCTTCCAATTATAGCTAAAATTTTCGAATCCATGATATGTGATAAAGTTAAAAACTATTTTAAAAAGTATACTTCTAATTCTCAATACGGATTTACTAAAAATAGATCAACATGTAGTAATTTAGCTTTACTTTTATTGAATATGTATCAGAAGCGATTGATACAAACAAACAGATTGACACAATTTATACAGATCTAAGTAAGGCTTTTGATAAGGTTCCACATGCCCTCCTGATTCATAAGATGTCCCTTTATGGTTTTAATGGTACTTTTTTGGAATAGATGGGCTCATATCTTTCACAGCGTTCTTATTATGTAGTAGCTAATGGATATAAATCGGATATCTTTGAAGTATCGTCAGGCGTTCCACAGGGGTCGCATTTGGGACCTATTTTATTTACAATTTTTATTAATGATGTCACAAAATGCTTTACTAACTCCTTGCCATTTATTTATGCTGACGATTTGAAGATAACTAGGATTATTAATACCATTGATGACTCGTTACTGCTTCAAGCGGATATAGATAGGCTTTTGAACTGGTGTGATGAAAATAGTATGCAATTAAATATTAAAAAATGCTTACACATGTCTTTCACTCGAAAACTGAACAGCATTGATTATACCTACATTATGAACGGTGTAAAATTAAATAAAGTTGATTTTGTCAATGATTTGGGGGTAGTGCTTGATCGCAAACTAACGTTTGTGCCCCATTTAGATTACATCATAAAAAAGGCATCTAAATCTCTCGGTTTTATTATACGAAACTCAAAATCATTTCGGAAACCTAAAACTAAAGTATATTTATATAACTGCTACGTACGTAGTATTTTAGAGTATTGCGTTACCGTTTGGCGGCCGCATTACGCAGCACATATATTAAGGATAGAACGCATTCAAAAGCGCTTTATCAATCATTTGGCGTACTCGGCTGGGATATCAAAAACCATTCTAAGTTATGCTAAGCGTTTAGATTATTTTAAAATGAATACACTCGATGACCGTAGAAATTTCCACGACTTAACATTCTTGTATAAATTGATACATGGTCTTATCGACTCTCCTGAACTGCTGGCCAAACTCAAGTTTAACGTTCCTCGAAGATACCCCCGTGCTAAAATCAAATTGCTTTACCCCCCATTCCGAAAAACGGTTTCTGGTTCGAACTCGGTTATCCCTAGACTCTGCAGGCTGTATAATAAATATGACAAAAACATTGAATTGTTTGGCCCAAGTTCTAGAAAATTCAAAAGGCAAATACAACAAATTAAATACTGAATTGTTGGCTTCAATTAATTAGCGTTTAAGTCATATGTTGACTTTAGCATAAGTTAAACTTAATTATTGTTACTAAGTAAACTTAATTTTTGTTTGTAACCTTATAATGAACATTATTAGAAAATAATAACTTATTGTTATCTCATTGAGCATTTTGTGTTTACTACTTGATATTGTGCACTAGGATAAAATTAAGAACTATGTTACTTGACAATGTATAAGTGTAACAATTGTTTGTAAACCATAAATAAGTAAATAAAAGAAAGCAATATCTGTTTTTGTTTACTTATTTTTTTCTTTTACATAATATGCAAAATATAGTATTATTTTGTTTTATTTGTAAGGTTATAACATACACAAAAAAATAATTTAAGTGTAAATGAACATATTACATACAAGTCTTACGCTATGTGCATCTTAATATGCGCACGTCGATTCGACGTATGGTTATCTTTAACGTAGCACAGAATATGGTTATCTTTCTAGGGTTAAAAATATGCAGGTGATAAATAAGAACTCACCCCTTACTCATAAACGCCTCTTAAATTTAATCACTGTTTAGCGAGATTATACAAACAAAACCGTAAGAATTTATGGTAATCAATTAACTAAAATTTAAGAGGCGTTTATGAGTAAGGGGGTAATCTGTATAAAGTAATTCCTAGGAATACTGTAGTGTTAACGATTTCTATTTCCTCATCATTAATCTTAACAATTGGATTTTTTATTTTTATTTATGCAGAGTTTTTTGGCATAGTAAACAACTTTGATATAGCTCTTGTGTATGCTACCTTAGCGGACACTTACCTGCTGTCACGAGTTTTGACGGCAGTGTCATAACAATTCGAACATTATATTTTTCTTTAAGAATTTCATGTTCTTAGAGTATTTGATATATTCCGCTAGATGTCATTTTTCTCAAAGTTACATAATAAAAACACAAATAATGTTCCTATTTACGCTTAAAACTATACAATAATGTAAATACTTTTTTGGAGTTTTTAAAAATGACTAGTCATTTTTAAAAACTCCAACAGCTGTCTTTTAATAGAAAACTGCTACAGCCGCTCGTGTAGCGACCCGTACCAGCCAAATAACTTAAGTATATTGCGTCAGATGTCGCTAGTAGCTACATCATAGACTGTTTATTCTATACCAGTATATAACATGTACTCTATATGTCCACCCCCCTCTCGCCGCGCGCATACCTCAGGAGGCGCATACCTTCATTATACTTTTAGCGTCCTTCCTCCTCTCTCCTACTAAACTATGCTGTGCCCGACAGGGTCCACAATTGATCTATTGTAACTAAATTTACCAACTTATTTTGTACATTGTGGAACGCAATAAAGTATTGAGTATTGAGTATTGAGGTGCACAGCTCCTGTGGTCACACTATAACATCGACAATCGACAACATGGCCGTGCTGTCAAATTTAGTTCCACAAAATGCCGTGGGACTTCTTTCATGAAATGGAGTTTACATACTTTCGATAACTTTTGGTATTCATATCATTATTATATTTTATTGGAGATTTAAATCTCATGTAGAGATACTATACCTTAATGTCGTGCGAAGACAAAACGCTTGTTTCTGCGGGCGGAAAAAAAAATTAACTTTTGTGAATATAAAGTCCGCCACTGATTTACTGCAAACTACACGCGCTGTGCGTACACTTGTTGAGAGGACATGTATACGCGACGCAATGATGTACACGAATCGCATAAAAATATACCCTGAAATCACTCTCCGGAATTCCCCTGTACTTTTGTCCAGTCCGCTTTCTGCATGTCTTCGGTTATTCGAGGGACTTAAAAGTATCTTTAACTCTACTCGTTCCAATCGTTAAGAAAAAGTTTTTAAAAATGTAATCTCCTAATTGGAAGGTTCTATTTTTCGATGATATTTTTGTTCCTACTTAGTAAAGTTATTCTTTTCCTTGTGATATAATATATGCGGTATTCTCATGTTCCCCTGTATCATAACAACCCACTAATGACCCACTGCTGGGACGGGCCTCCTCCCGTGACGGAGGGATACTTGGCCTACTAATACCACGCTGGCCAGACGGATTGGTACAGGGTTCAATTTCAAGTTTTCCTTCTTTTTATTTCGTAACGATAATATTCACGAATAGTCCCTCAGCCGGTTTTTACGACACCCATAGGACATATTGTATTCTTACTCCGTCACCACACGGATAGTTCACCTGTATAGGGTCAAGTTATTCGAAACTATAAAACTTAGCAACTCTATTCATTGTGAGGACTATTCATTGTGAGGACAATTCATTGTGCGACCTATAAATTATTGTCCTGAGTCTAGATGTTCTTTGTGTCCGTTAATGTTTCAGAAGACTCCGCGGCACAGAGCTTAATCCCTTGCTGCAGGAAGGAAAAAAACCTTACTGGCTACTACTGGCGAGCATAAGGCCTTGTTTACGGAGAAGCGCGGCGTAGGACATAACGTTGAGCGGGGCGGACCGCACTGAATTCAAATATATGGCGTTGTATGGGTGTGTTTACGGAGAAGCGTTTTTTGACACATTTGTTTGAAATAGAGCGTCGCACGCAGCGGTGCACGCAGCGTCAATTCTCGCTGAAGCTGTATGTAAATCTTGTTGATTTGATCGAGACGAGCGTGCTTGCGGGCACCGCTACGCTTCCTGCCACGCTTCTCTATAAACAACGTCATATATTGCTATAAGTTTGTGTTTACGCGTGCGATGATGCGTGTCGCTTCACGCCCCGCCCCAGCGTAAACAGAAAAAAACGTCCTACGCCCCGCTCAACGCCACGCCCGACGCCCCACTTCTCCGTAAACGTGCACTAAGATGGTAATAAATAAAACCAAAACATTATATACAAATGTATATTATTGTTCACACTTCTTTATCACAAAGATAATTATACAATATCAATTAATTTGGTAACTTATTCTAGTTCAATAGATACTCTATTTCTTTATTATATGACTACCCTGGATACAAATAAATATTTTTATGTCCATATAATGTATTTTTCTCATAATTTAGAGGCATGATACATTCAGGGCAGATCATAAAGGCAACACAATTAGACCGTTTTTAAAACCGATCAACAAAAAAAAAAGATAATAGTTTAATAAATCCCATCACTATGACCCTTCACATTTGACATTAGAGTTGACACTCCCGCCATTTTTTTTAAACGTTCCATTTACCCCAAATACATTTTTATCATCTTGTAAGACTATTTTATAATATTCTGAGGAAGGAATAGGGGCATTAGGTTTAGCGTGATCCTTCTTAAAATGTCTGCTAAGATGACTAGTTTGACTGAATTTTCTGTCACATATTTTACATTGGTATTTCTTCTCTCCTGTATGTACGACTTTGTGTTGTTTTAATGCTGATGACGTGTAGAATGTTTTACCGCATTCGCAATGATAGTCGCGTTGTCCTTTGTGCCTCTTTAGATGAACTTTGAATGAACTACTCGTTACGAAGCCACGTGAGCATTCCTTACAGTTGTATCTGAAATATTAAATTTCAAATTCAAATTTCAAAATGCTTTATTAAAATGACTTTAGATTAAATCATGTCATTTTATGCAAAAAAATGGTAAAAAAAAGTTTTATAAGTAGGTATTTTTTCTTTGAGGAAAGATAAATCACTGCATGTGAACCACGAAAGAAGACTGTCGTTTGGTTAATGGCCAACCTGATATCGATAGTTGTTTTAGCCCATAGGCTTCGGACGTAGCTTAACAACTGAGTTTACCTGGACCGACTCTTACGTGCGATGTACGTTCTCTGTAAGGAGACGCTTAGATGAAATACGGCCCGCCCTTCATCCTATCAAACGACTTGATAAAGTTGTTTAACGTTCGTTTTCAATCAGTGATTGCAACTGGCTGTAATACGGTAATTTTACCGCGTATTTTGGTTTGGTACAGACTGAACGAGTATAAAAAAATCTCTAAAACTTAACATCGTTAGATTAAAATCAGACTACACTGATTAAATTTACTACAAAAAATAGTATATACTAAGTATAAAAAAGTAATGCTAACCTAATTTCTTTATTATGTATTCTAACGTGTATGGAGAGGTTCCCTGACGTGGCGAAGGTCTTGCTGCAGAGGTGACATCCGTAAGGTTTCTCACCATTGTGTATTCTCTGATGCACTTGGAGCTCAGATTTTATAGGGAAACCTGAAAAATTTGGACAATATTTAACTCACTAAATAAACATAGGTACATAAATTCACACCTTGTTGTCATGGGCAGAGATAAGTTACCAAAATTATTTTTATTTACGTTCTTCGTAACCAGGATAGCACCAGACACAAACAACATTCTGTCTCAAGACAATCTGTGTGGATTGCACAAATAATTAAAATTGATGTACAAACAGTACTGTAAAACTTTTGTTCTACTGAACACTGTCTCCCAAGATACGAGCCTGTCTGGACCACTTTGGGAATCAGTCTCAGTACCTACTTATTGTATTAAAACTTCAAAGTCAGTGCATATTTCTATACTACAGCACTATTTTTTTTTATTTATTTAACTATATTGCATGTCAGCGGCAGCCATGCACAAGTTCTCGAATTTGAATATAACGCGCGATAATTAGTGTGGTCAACAAATTACCGCTAGCCTGGATGTTTTTATGTCCGATAATTTTATGTCTACATTAAATTATCGGACAGTTTAAATACAATGAAATTATATAACGCTGAAGCCTCAAATTCTCCTGTGGTCTTTTTGTTTAAACGAAACAAAAAAAAAACTCCTTCTCTTGTAGAGCAGTTGGCGAAGCAGGATTAATCGGCATTGGAGGTTATCTAGAAGTCAGTGCATCGAAAAACAAAACGACTTCGGGGAAATATTTCGTATCTTTCTTATCATTTGGTTTTATCTGCCTCGGTGTAGCAAACTTATGCTTTCAATAAGACTGGAGAGGGGAATTCACAAAAGTAAATATTATAATTACAGAGCTTATGTTAAAATGTTAAGTAAAAGAATAGTTATAAATAGTGTGTATAAACGGGAGATAAACATTCATACATACATACATAAACTCATGCCTTATCCCATCCAAGGTAGGCAGAGACAACAGAATGCCACTTGTCACGATCCTGGCAAACAAATTAGGCCTCGTCTACATTCATTAAGCGAGTCATACATGCGCGTCATACATTATCCGTGTGGTGACGGAGTTAGAATACAGTGTGTCACCACCCCATCTCATCCCATGGGTGTCGTAAAAACCGACTAAGGGACTATCCGTGAATATTACCTTTACGTAATAAAAAGAAGGAAAACTTGAAATTAAACCCTATACCAATCCGTTTGGCCAGCGTGGTACCAGTAGGCCAAGTATCCCTCCGTCACAGGAGGAGGCCCGTCCCTGCAGTGGGACATTAATGGGCTGTTAGGCTGCGTTTCCACCAGAGATGTGCGAGGATGCATAGCGAGGGATGTGTTTGAAAGAACCAATAGAATCACTTCATTTACCTCGCCTCGGTCAGGGCGGTAAATGAAGCGATTCTATTGGTTCTTTACAAACACATCCCTCGCTATGCATCCCCGCACATCTCTGGTGGAAACGCACTCTTATGATGAATAGTTCGTGCGACACAGGGTTTTATCCCTAGTGCGTGTATTTTCTACACAAACCAGGATCCAGCTAGTGCGGGAATAATCTTCCATAAGCTAAGTAACGTAGACTCCTAAACAAACAACTGAGCTCCCGTCACACTAGCGCCATCTACAATTAAATCCTAATAACTACAATACATACCTTTACCACAGACTTGACAGAGGAAAGACTTGTCACCTTTATGACGTTTCATATGTATTGACAACTGCGCGCTTTGTATAAACGTTTTGAAACATATATCGCAATTATATAATTTTTCACCTGAAATTAAAATACATATAAGGTTGATAAAATAAAATAGTTAATAGTTTTACTATAATAAAGTATTTTTTATTGCGTTTGATTACCTAATTTTAACTACTAACTTACAGGTCATGGCAACTTTAAACTGGCACTAAAAAGACACTAAAAAAACTGATAAACATACGCCTATTTTTTGTAAATACTCACGTGAATACTAATACAAACAAAACACAGACTAATGCAAACTTTCATTTTTATTCATACAACAATTAGCATTAAACGGGAATCGAACTTAGTCAACTATAGAATTATTATAGGAACTCACCTGTATGTATTCGTATATGATTAATTAATCCAGTTCTTCTAGCAAATTGTTTAGGACAATATTCACAATGATACGGTGTTTCACCGGTATGAACCTTCCTGTGTTGAAATAATGCACTGTAACCTCTGAAATGAAAAGCCTCTAAATTATAGGCCGACCGTTTAACTCAGACCCCGCCTGCGGTATTAGGGGTGCGCGGGGGGCGAGGACAAAGGAGAGAGCTATCTCTTGATTTTTTGGCAAAACGGCGCCATCTAGATACTGTGACCCGAACTACATCACATCACAACACAGCTGTAATTTTTAGCTAGCTTATGTGTATGAAATAAAAAGAAGGAAATGTTGAAATTATACCCTATACCAATCGAAATTATACCCAAAATACCTGGAGAGATTTTTTTATTTTTCTGGTCAGGCTTTAAATTGTGTATTAATTTAGATAGCATATTTTCTCTAAGAAAGTACGAGTTTAAATGGCAAGATGACGCCACCATCTTTGAAATTTGTAAATTTTATAGAAGACGGACTAGCTTACTGCACTAGTGTCATACTGACATACCGACTAGGTGTCCGTTATGGTAGTGTGTAAAAATAAAAAAAGCTCTTATTATTGTTCTTATTATCTGTAAATATTTTCTAAGATTGATTCTTACAAATTAATATGTTTAAATCATACCTGTTTTAATGTATACATAGTCTGGCTTTCATTTTCTAATTTTGGCGCCAATACATTGTACAATATTTTGCTATATTAAAATGGAGTGGGGTGATAAAGAAAACCGAATCGCTGTGATTGCATTACACAAAGTTGGTATGGAGCCGAATGTAATTTTTAAAACTCTCCATACGCTTGGTATTAGTCAAATGTTTGTGTACCGGGCTATTAATAGGTACAATGAGACCTTCTCTGTTTGTGACAGAAAAAGATCTGGCCGTCCACGTAGTGTTCGTACGAAAATGGTGGTCAAAGCAGTAAGGGAAAGAATTCGAAGAAATCCTGTCCGAAAGCAAAAGATTTTATCTCGGGAGATGAAGATAGCACCCATAACCATGTCACGCATTTTAAAAGATGACTTAGGACTTGCAGCCTATAAGAGACGCACTGGTCATTTTTTAACTGATAATTTAAAAAAGAATAGGGTGGTAAAATCGAAGCAACTACTGAAGCGGTACGCAAAGGGAGGTCACAGAAAAATTTTGTTTACGGATGAGAAAATCTTTACAGTTGAGCAACATTTTAACAAACAAAATGACCGTATTTATGCTCAAAGCTCTAAGGAAGCTTCCCAATTAGTCGACAGAGTGCAACGTGGGCATTATCCGACTTCAGTGATGGTTTGGTGGGGTGTTAGCTATGAAGGAGTGACTGAGCCATATTTTTGTGAAAAAGGTATCAAAACATCGGCACAAGTGTATCAAGATACCATTCTTGAGAAGGTAGTTAAACCCCTTAACAACACCATGTTCAATAACCAAGTATGGTCCTTCCAACAAGACTCAGCGCCGGGTCATAAAGCTCGGTCCACGCAGTCTTGGTTGGAAATGAACGTTTCGGATTTCATCAGAGCTGAAGACTGGCCGTCGTCTAGTCCCGATCTTAATCCGCTGGATTATGATTTATGGTCAGTTTTAGAGAGTATGGCTTGCTCTAAACGCCATGATAATTTGGAGTCCCTAAAACAATCCATACGATTGGCAGTGAAGAATTTTCCCATGGAAAGAGTGCGTGCTTCTATTGATAACTGGCCTCAACGTTTAAAGGACTGTGTTGCAGCCAATGGAGACCACTTCGAATAAGCTTTTTATATTTTGAATTGTTTTATATTTATGTATTAAACTAACACACTGTAAAAGTAATAAATATTATTTGCAATAAAAAAAAATGTTTTTTTCTTCGTAACAATATTTATGGCTAGACTAGGTATATGAGTCATATAATTTCAAAACCCCCTAAAGTGCTTTTTCTTAAATGTCGACAATTCATGAAAAACGTCTTAAACTTACTAACAACCTTAATTCTGTACGATTTTTAACATTATATTATTATTGTAATCTAGCAATCCCAACAAACATCTTTCTTTAATAAAAACAATTTGAAAAACGAGGTTATTTGCAAAAATAGATTTGTTTTAGGGGACTTAGAAGTTAACTTAAGGTTTTAGTGAAATTTGAAAGTAACCGATACCGTTTTAGAGGGTTTTGAAGCAATCACTATTTTGAACTAGGAAGGTGTTATGCAATAAAATTGTAAATAAGACACAAAATAAAAAAGGCTAAAAAATTATTTTTAAAATTATTTTATTTCAAAAGAAATGATTTTTCATTTTTATGTAATAATGAAATAATAATTATGTAATATTATTGTTATTTTTGGAGTCGGTGTCAGCTAACGAAATACGATAATATCTAAGCAAATGGAATGGCGGCCACGAATTACAGATTATATTATTATATGACTTCGACATTATGACATAAAGTTGTTGATTGTTTATGGATTGGTTTAAAAATTAAACAAATATTAAATAACTATTTTTATCATATTTAAATAAATATATTTTAAAATACCTGTGTCACGTTCAAACGTTTTAATATACCTATTTAGTAACTGATTAAAGCTTTCCATAACTTTGGGCGTTTATATAGGTTTAACCAGCACCGTCAATTGAAAAAAATCGTAATTCGCAAATAGGATCAATAATGCAAAATGTTGTTTACAAAGTCGTTAGAAAAGGCAATAAAGTTCTGTATAACACATTATGATCACTTTAAATGGTTTTTAATTTTAAGTAATTGTCTTTGATTCGTAGTACTTTCTCATCTTAGTCTTTAGTCTGTGTATAACACGACGCCGTATTTATTTAAATTTTAAGTCAGGAATATAAAATAGAATATAATTATCGTGGCTGACACCCACTCCAAAAATAACAATAATATTACATTATTTGTAATAATTTGATTATATTTAAAAGAATCTACAAATAAATATATTTGTAGACTCTTCAAGAAATATCCTTAACAATACTTTTTACAATAATTAAAAGCACCTATCCTTTAGATTATAATTAAGTAAAAAGAATGTATGATTTAATGTTGCGAAACCAAAATACAACTAATTATTTTTTAATTTTTAGTGCAATTTTTGTCTTTGAAGTCGGTTTTTTTTTAAAAACTTATTTTATTTGGCATAGCAACCAACTCGATATAGCTCTTGTGTACGTTACCATAACGGACACCGCTACCCCGCCCCCTCGTCCCTTTCATACCGCAGGCGGGGACTGAGATAAAATAAACGGTCGGCCTATAGTTACAGAAACAAAAAACATCCAAAATCAAAACTCAATAGACTGTGTGGTTTAGTTTCTGTGGAGCTAGCCCTGTCGTGAACGAGATTGTGGTTTTGACATGCAAGACTTTGTTTATGTAATCCGTATATAATAATTTCAAGCCTGGGTTTTTTGTGACAGGTTTTTTTTTTAAATATTTTTACGACCTAACATGCAGTCGGTCGTCAGGCCATAAGCCGTTTTCTTCAACGTTAATGGCATGTAGGGTTTACTCTTCCACTGTCGAGTAGCTAGTGTTACTTGTCACTTATATGGTCCCAGGTGTGTAACCGTCTCAGACGTCGTGTGTGTGGACCAGGGGCAAGACCTCGGGCAAGTTCATTTTTATGGCTATTTATTTTAAGTTCTGTATGCCTCAACACTTCCGATTAATTCCTGCTTCACGGTACGGATGTTAAGGTACTCATGGATCTCCTCCATTTTTACAAACGTTTGTGACAGGTAAATATATTTTTAATTATATTAAAAAAGTGTGTAAGTCTGGCTCCAATTAACATTAATTTTGTTTAAAGAAGATCATAATGATGATGTGTATTATGTTTTTTAATGTTTTGTCTTCGCAACATAATGCTTAAAATAGTGCGGTAATTGTCTTGTATTTAAGTATGTTTATCGGTTGTCTAGTATCCATAGTACAAGCTTTGCTTAGTTTGAGATTAGATGGCGTTGTGTGAGGAACATTTAATTACCTGAATGTAGCCGGGCACTCCGGACATTGAAATGGTCTTAGGTCAGAGTGACACAACTTGTGAGCTTTCAGATTACTTTTAGTGCTGAGAAATTTGCCGCAAACGTCACATTGATGCGGCAATTTGCTCTCTGGTAGCGCAGGGATTTCACCTTCAATGTATACTACAATAAAAAAAAATTGTCATTAACATCATATCAATATAACACTAGTCATGAAGCATGCTTTTCTTAACATTGTGTGTTATATAAATACTCGTCTTAGCCATATAAACCAGAAAGAAACATTGTAGTGTATCCCTAATTTTGCATGTCTACAAGCATCTAGATTACAAATTTAACGTAATTTACTAACCTTTTTTCTTTCTGCCTCTCTTTTTAGGAATCTCATTAACATTGTCTGAAAAAATCAAATATTATTGCTATGAATTATTATTAAATCGGAGTCATTAACACGAATACAACAAATATACACTCATAACATTATAACTTATCAAGATTGCATCTAATCACATCTGTATTTGTATGTTTCAATATGTGTGTATGCATATATTTGTATGAGCTTGCGTGTGTGTATATATATTTGTGCATGTGTGCTTGAATGATGAGCATGTAAATTAATGTCACAACTGCATTTGAGTGTATTTGTATGTTTGAGCGTGTGTGTGTATATATTTGTATTAGCTTTGTGCCTTAATGAACAGCATGTTTTGTACCTGACTTCTGATGAGAAGAATCATCTTCTTCCCAACTACTGCTTCTGTCGCTATCCACTGCTATATCTGAAATTATTGTAAAAATATGTAGCATTTAAGGGTTATGTTATGTATCTTGAAGTCATAGATTTCTTATTTATAGACATGCAAGTTTATGACTCTCGTAATAAATCCAAAAAGATAATGTAAAAAAAACTTTAAAATTTATAAAATGTACAAATAATTACATTTGATAAGCTACAACTAAGTATTTTCTTACATTTACAAATAAATGACTTGCCAATTAAAAAATAAATATTTAGTATTAAATATAAATAAAATTTACCAGGTTTTTTTAGCTTTATTTCATCCAGCAACACATCATCGTCGGCATCCCAACCACTGTCTTCACCATCTTGATTCAGTAGTGGTTCTAAAACAACACACATTTCAATAATATACTTCATAACAATTTGATGCTTTTTCTTTGCATTGTTTTTTTATTTAGAGATATTTTTTATGAT
Source organism: Schrankia costaestrigalis (assembly GCA_905475405.1). Lineage (NCBI taxonomy): Eukaryota > Metazoa > Arthropoda > Insecta > Lepidoptera > Erebidae > Schrankia > Schrankia costaestrigalis. Next base: position 4,083,678 of record FR997845.1, on the reverse strand, counting down.
TTATTAATTGTTACTATATCACTTGGTATTATATCATAATATCTAAGCAAATGCTTAACCCTTTTTTGTTGATTGTTTGGATTGTGTATTAATTACTTACAGGTTGCCTGTACTGCCAGTAGATGTGACAGTTAAACAGTGTGCAATTATATTGAGCCATTACTGCCGACTTATTGTAAGCAACATTTTGACCTAAATAACGTTTTTTATAACAAACAACATTTTGATCTATAACGGATCATGATCTGTCAAAAAAAGGAGGAAAATACACTAGTTATTGCAAATGCTACATTTATCGTTGGCACAACAGTTCTATTTTTTAAAGTAACAGACATAACTAATATTTTCGTAAGTTGCAAACTAGGAATAGTCGCGTAAGTGACTGTACTTGCTATCGCAACCGACACTGTTCATCAAAATTTTGTCACTTACAATAAACACAGTGGCAAAAAACTTTTTACAAGATCTTAACTGTTTTAAATAAAGCTTTAAAAATCATTACTATATATTAAATTTCAGTATGATATCACCATTATTTGTAAACATATTTAAAAAAAACCTCCTGTAAAATTTAGTTTTTGTCAATTACTATATGTCAGCGGTGATGGCTTGATATGATACATGGGACAGGGAAACAATTAATATACATTAAAACTGCACTTTTAAGTAAGATAATAAATAACAGATTGAATAAAATAAATTAAATAGTTTAGGTACTTATTAGCCCTTATTGGACTTACTTACCAAGTTTTATTTCATCTTTATTGTCATCTTTAGTCATTTCATATATTTCAATTTCTTGAGCAATTTCTAATTGGGTTCGTTTATCATCATATTCATACACCAATTCATCTTTTACTACTGTTTCAGATACATTATCTTCTTTTTTGTTTTCTATTTGATCTTCTAGCAGTAATTTCAACTTTTCTTCACTCTCCTCACACTGTACATTAAATGTATAGGTCCTTTTGAGCTGCCTGCTGCACTCTTTGCAAATTGAACGTGGTAACCCATCTTCTTTACTGGGCTGCAAAAATATTAAAAATCAAATTGTTGCTAGATAATGTTCGTAGCTTATTAATTAAAAACTAAGATAGATAAAGATAATACCTTAAGTTTAGTGCAGATTTTTAACATATCACTATACAACGTATTAATTTTCACATAATAACTGGTGTAAATATCATAAGTTAGTTTGTTTGACTCCAAACATATTCGACATATTTTTGAGAAGTCTATAGCCATAGTTTAGAGTTGTTAGCAATTCTTACGAAATTAGTGGTGAATATAAAGCTCTTAAGTGATAATTTATTCTAAAAATAGTGTAATTTAAAATAATAATTAATTAAAGTGATTAAAATTTTGTTTTGTCGTCGACTCCAGGCGATTGATGCAAACAAACGTCATTTTTTTTATTCTTCTTTCTTCAACCAAAAGTCAAATTATGATACCTGCGTTTAGTTAATACGTTCAGCTCCTGAAATAAATCCGTTAAAAACATATACAGATTTATTACATAAGAAAGTTAAAAAGTTATACATGTTATTTAGATAAGTAGAATATTTTATACGATCCCTTTGTCAAGTATTAGGACTATTTAGAATGAGGAAATTTCTTTCCGATTAAAACACGGGTTAAAACAACAGTTTACTCGTAGACGATATATTACACTCTGTCTATAAAGTCCTGAAAATAAATGAGGCCACCACTGTGCTACACGTAGCAACCCTATTTAGTCTGAGAAAATAGTTTTCATACTAGTAATTTATTGAAAAAATAAGTAATTTTGAAACACATTATATCTAATACTCAAGTAAGAAATTCACACAACTCATAATGAGATAATTCATTTCATTGGTTGAAACCCTAAGTGATTGAGAAATTTGAATAATTGTTATAACATGACCTATAGAGAAGTAGTGTTAACCCTTTAAACATTTTAGATGACGATGTTTTGTTTCTGTTTTATATGCACTATAGTCAAGCCATTTTAAATTTTGACAGTTGTTTTGAGCCATAGAATGTAACATAATTTAGTGTAAGAATTATGAGCCATAACGTAATTTTTGACTTCTGCAAAACAATTATGTTCTATGGTTTTAATTTTAGTGCAGCTACTATATGGCTGCTGCCACATGTATACCAAACTTAAAAAACTAAACTATAAATAATAATCGAATATCGATTAATCGCTTGTTATCTAAATCGATAAATCTCTTAATCGATTTCATACACCAACCCTAAACTACATGGGTCAAAATTCACCTATTAGAATAGTATGGGAATTAGAATAAATTAACGGATTGAATCAGAGTAATAAAAACGCATGTACACAGTTAACAAGGAGATTTATTCATCGCTTTCATCCTAGGATTTTTTAAATATTCGATGTTGAGATAACTTTCGTTGCCACCTTCATCGTCATCACTAAAGCTTTCTTTGCTGCTGCTATTATCGTCTGTATTTGCCCACAGGTGACGTCCTCTCTTGTAGTATTCTAATTGGAGCTTCTCGACGCGATGGCAACCGTTTTTTTAAGTTTCAGCTGTGATGCTGCTGAAGGCCCTTTTTAGAAATTGCCAACATTTTGTGACCTGCGGGAACATAAATAGTTACCTTGTTAGTGATGATTTTATAAAATATTCTGTTATTTTATACAGGGTGTTTTTTGAGTCATCGGCAATAATTAAGGAGGTGACTCTGTACGTGTTTCTGATCCCAATTATGTAATAAAATTAGGTACTTCATTTTTGACGAAAAAATCCCAAAAATTAACTAAGTATGGACACGTTCCCGCTGCGCTAAAATATTGTTCAGTGCATTGACCCGCGCCGCGCGTCGTAGGTATGTATCTAACTCAGCTGGCGAACCAATCGCTCGCTGCGTCCGTGCGGTGTCCATGATTAGTGAAATTCATCGCTAAGCTTTACACATCGTTTATTATGTAGTCATTTAATGTTTATTTATTTTGTATTTTTTTTCCTTCATATAACGTTATCTATCATGCCCTAAAGTATTGCCTATGTCTCACTTTACATACTGTATATCAATTCATCATCATCATAATACTTGGCCTACTGGTACCACGCTGGCCAGACGTATTGGTATAGAGTTTTATTTCAAGTTTTCTTTCTTTTTATTTTCATAAAGAGAATAATATTCACGGACAGTCCCTTAGTCGGTTTTTACGACACCCATGGGATGAGATGGGGTGGTGATATATTGTATTCTTCCTTCGTCACTACACGGAAACTACTGATTTACTAACTATACTAATATTATTATTAAAAAAGATTTGATTTTTGGTTTATTTGGAGAGGCGGATAGGGGGCAAAGAGGAGTAGAAAGGGAAAATAGGCTAGAAAGTATTATTTTAACTATTTTATACAGTTAATAATGAGAAAAATTACTATACAAAAGAATATGCTTTATTATACAGGTTACCTTGTATGAAGAATGATAAATAATGTCTTTCCTTAGTTCTTTAGGCAAATCTCGATTTTTATATTACTAGGGCATTTCTTGTAGGCCTATTGCACTTAAAATTTTGCGTAGAACTTCAAGACTACAATTAAAATCCATCACAGTTCTAGCTATGACCTGCAACTATCTGAGGGTTGGTTGGAGCCTAAAATTTTACAAAAGTTATGTTGATTAAACATTTGATTATACTTTTACAATAAATTTAGACATACCTAGACACAAAATACAGGCAAAGAATGGGATGGAAAGAATAACTGCAATACCTAACTAAAATTTATTCAGTGTTAAATATTAACTAACAAGATATCATTTAACATGGAGTTACTAAGAACTAAATAATAAAAAATAAAAAAAATATTGCAATTTAATTATTCACTGTCGACAGACCAGTTGATGCGAAAGTGACATACTTAGTTTAGTTATATCAACCGTAATATAGACAAAGCAATTAATTCAAATTCAAAATTAGGATAAATCTTGACTGAAATATACTAATGCAACTGATAATGTATCAACAGAATAGGTCGTTCTACAATATTTCTTACTTTCAATGACAATCTTACCTAAAAATATGCTATGTACGCAATGCCTGTTTTTGGTCTCTAAATCGCAAATGGAGTGAATATATTACTTGAGACAGATTACAAAACACAGTAACACGATTACATACCCATCAAAGTTGCAGTTCGCCCATAAATATCATCCAAATCACATAAAATTTGAGCAGCTTCGTGCTCCGTCAAACATCGCTATAGAACATCAAAAATCACTTCCCAAGTGCCACTTTGATTTACTCTACTCATTCTTTATGTTGTTCTTCGTAAGTCAGTATTAGTTTATTGTAGATTAATGAACTTTTATAAATCACAAAATGAAAACCGTTCCGCAACTTCTACTCGATGACAGCTCATGTACAAGTCTATTTTGAATTTCAGTGTTGCCAGACACATGAACAATTTAGTTCCTCAAACTTTAATTTCTTGACTTTATAGACAACCTATACTTGTTCAGTCAAACATGGGTTTTAAAGTGGTGTTAAACATGAAAAGGGTTCAAAAGTTTTCTACGAAAAAGGTTTGCACATTCTTTCCTTATCCTTTTCCTTATTTAGACCTTCTTTTTCCTGAATACGAATAGTCGTAATGCAATAAAATTACTGATGATTAAAGCTCCGTAAATAAAGATAAAAAAAAACGTGATTATTGATTGAATTTTATTATTATTTCACGAAATACCGTTGGGAACTTGTTTTATAATCTGTTTTTAGTTGAAATATTTTAATATTTTTTAAAATTAAAATAATGAAAATGCGAATGTTGCGACCACAGAGTAAAGTAATATATAGCAAGGTTGCGACTATTTTTTTTTTTCTTTTTTTTTTTAATGGCGATTCTAAGATTACGCCAATGACCAGTTAAAATAGTACTTTTAGTAGACGAGCAAGGTAATCAAAATTTGTTGTTATACATAAATACGTGTTATTCTGTGCTGTACTAAAAAGGCAGATATTAATTTAAGAATATAAACAAGAACAAAGAATTAAAATGACAAAACCATTACAGTTTTATGTTGTTTATCTCTATATAGTTACATAAAACATATATAAACGGTGAATTAGAATACGTAAGAATATTATTAAAATTAACAGGACGAGGTATACGAGAGGGAATGTAATCATAGAATGAAGAGCGCATTAACGGACATTGGAAAAAAATATGATCAGGGGAACCTTCATCCAAACCACACTCACACATCGAGCTGTCTTTGATCCGTAATTTAGCAAGATGAACGTTGGTACAAGCATGACCTAACCTCAATCTACACACAACTGATGTAGATGTTTTATTAGCTTCTCTAAATTTATAAAACCAAGGCTTCATTGGTATGTCCTGCTGGATGGAAGCATAGTGTCGACCTTTATGTATCTGAGTTTTAACCCACACAGCTTTCCATTGAGATGTTAACCTTAATTTTGATAGATTTACAAGATCTTGTGAGTAAGTCTTATATTGACTGAGACAGCCCAACGCAACAGCGTCTTTTGCAAAGGAATCAGCAATTTCATTACCAGTAATGCCCTTATGACTAGGTATCCATACTAAAACAATCTGCTGATTGTTTAAAGCACATCTCCAAAGAATATGCCTAATATTTAAAATTAAAGGTGATACATTTTTTGCACGAATTAAGTTTGAGAGAACAGACAATAAGCAGCTTTTCGAGTCAGTGAAGACAACAGCTTTGTTGATATTATGCGATTCGATATAAAGTAAAGCCTCTAAAATGGCTATTGCTTCGCCCGTGAAAATAGAATTAACACAAGGACTTTTAAAGTTTAAAATGATCTTATATTTTGGAATCCACACCGCAGATCCAACGTTTTCATTATCTTACATTTTAGAGGCATCAGTGTAAAAAATGAGACTATCATTCCATGTTTCACTAATTATTTTAAGGAGTTGGATATTGATGAGAAGGGGATCATCACTTAGATTTAGATTAAAAACTATATTTGGTTGATACAAAATGGCTTCAAAAGGAATTTCATAAATAGGTAACATTTTAGATGTAAAGTTTTCAAAAGGCAGGCTTAAATAAAAAGAAAAACTATTAAATAAGGGAGGATAGTTCTTACGCACCCAATATCCACCTGCAGAGATACAATCCGCAAGACAGTGTAATCTCGCGATGAGCGGGTGATTAATATTATAAGTTAATTTAAGAAAAAATATATCAGCTAAGTACTGTCTTCTTAACGATAAAGGAGGGTCAACACACTCTACTTGAAGACCATTAATAGGAGAAGATTTCATGGCACCAATAATTAATCGCAAACACTTTGCTTGAATTTTATCTAACAACATCAATCCAGATTTGTTACAAGGTTCTAGTAAAAAGCTACCATAGTCCAAATGACTTCTAACTATAGCGTTGTAAAACAATTTTTGACAGTAAGGGTGAGCACCCCACCAAACACCAGAAAGAGATCGTAAAATATTTATACTTTTTTCACACTTTTGAACAACATATTGAATGTGATCAACACCCGAAAGTTTAGAGTCTAAAATAAAACCTAAAAATTTAATTTTTTCTTTAACAGGAATAGTTTGATTCCCAAGAGATATAGTGATAGCTGGGACAGTTCGTCGACGGCTAAAAATAACAACTGAACTCTTAGGAATGGACAGATCTAAGCCATTGCCTAGAAGCCATTCTTGAAGATAATGTAGAGCAGAATTTAGTCTAGATACAGCTTCAGACAATTTATCAGCCAGAACATACAGACTCAGATCATCAGCAAATTGTAGAATCTGACAGAAAGAATTCTACATAAGTATATAAATTATATAAAAGGGGACTAAGAACTGACCCTTGAGGAAGGCCCCTCCAAACCCGTCGAGCTGGGAGACAACCATTATTAAAAGAATTGACAATAATAGACCTGCCACAAAATAAATTAAAAATATAGTTGGCTATTTTCATTGGGATGTTCAGTCGTAGTAATTTCTGACGTAAAACTGACAATAATACATTATCATAAGCTGCTGCGACATCCAAAAATACCCCAACGCAATACTGATTATTGGACATTGCTACGCGTATATCAGACGTGATAATACTAAGACTATCCATTGTACCCATGCCTTTACGAAATCCAAACTGAAATTTTGATAGTAAACCCTGACTTTCCAAAATATATTCTAGTCTATTTTTAATCAAATGTTCCATAATTTTGCCCATTGTACATGACAAAGCTATGGGACGGTAGCTTGCAGGATTCAACTTTGGTTTACCGGGTTTCAATATAGGGACTACTATGTGGGATTTCCAGTCCTCTGGAGGGGTGCCAGAGTCGAAAATCAAATTAATAATGTTTAAAAAGTATGATTTTGTTTTTGATCCAGCCTTTACCATAAAAGAGTAAGGGATGCCGTCAATGCCAGGGGAAGAGTCCTTTAAGTAATTTAAAACTTGCGAGAGCTCATCAGAAGTAAAAGGACCGCTAAAGGGACCCGAAGAAAAAGGATCATCCGAAGTAAAAACTGTTGCCTCATACAGCGATGGAGCTATGGGAGGGGCAAGCCTTTGTGAAAATTCATGAATCCATATATTGTCATCTTGTGATGGATATGGATGTAATGGAGCCATGACTTTGCGAAATCTTTTAATATTGTTCCAAACAAGGGACACTGGAGTGCGTGGGCTAATATTCTCACAAAATTTACGCCATCCATCTTTTTTTTTCTTGGCCAATAACTGTACTGTCTGCGCAGCAACTTCTTGATATTTTAAAAAATTATCCAGGGACATAGTAGAGGAATATGCCTTTTCAGCCTGTTTTCTCTCTATACACGCATCAGAACACTCTTGATCCCACCATGGAGGAAAATATAATTTCTTCCTTGGGGGTTTTTTACGAGGAATACTCCTTTCAGCTGAAGAAATAAGAGCATTTTTAAAAGAGGTATATGAATTATCTACATTTGATGGATAAGGTATGGGAAGATTACTGATTTCTTGATCAGTAAAAACTGAATACATTGGCCAATTTGCTTTATTTACATTATATTTAAGTCTAGGGTTGAATGTGAGTTGAGAATGGCAGAATGAATTAGAAGAGTGGATGAAAATAGGAAAATGATCACTACCAAAGGTGAACGGCAAAGTTTGCCAACTAATTAGGGAAGAAAAATTAGGCGAACACAGAGAAATATCAACGGCACTTGCAATATTGCAAGTAGGACGCACTCTTCGAGTGGGAGAGCCATCGTTTAAAACGCAAAGGTTAAGTGAATCAATTATTTCAAGAAGTCGTACCGAAAGTGAGTCAGATATGTGCGACCCCCACATTTCGTTATGGATATTAAAATCCCCCAAAATTACGATGGGGCTTTGAATGTTGGAAAAAAGATTATATAAAACATTTAAAATATGCAAAGAAGGTTTGGGAATATATACAGAGACGAATGAAATACCCATGACTTGAACCGCAATGATATTAAATTCACTACAATTATGTGTCAAAGGTATGTGAGAACAGGAGACAGACCTTGAAACCAAGAGACAGACTCCTGCATGACCATCATCCCTATCATCCCGGAAACAAGCAAAACCAGGAACTCTAAATAAAGAACCAGGCTTAAGCCATGTTTCCTGGATTGCGATGACGGAAGGCATGTATTTATTTACTAAATATATAAGTTCCGATTTTTTATGTTTAATGCTACGACAGTTCCATTGAACTATTCTTGGAAACGAGAATGTTAAAAGGCGTCAAAAGCTGAGTAAGTTGAGACCTGAAGTGGTCTGAGAGCTGAGAGTCATTTAAAAGAGGAAGAATTTTCGTTAAAATAGATAATAAGCTATGAAGAAGATTATTAGTATCAGAATTTTGATCTATTGGAGGATAACATGACCCATTATTAAAAGAAGACGTAGGAGTTTGTGTGATGTTATTATGAGCTATTCTATCAAACCCATGAGTAGAAGCTGGAGAAGGAGGGGACCGAGTAATGAAGGAAGTTTTTCTGTAAGAAGAAGTTATAGGGCTTGAGCGAGGGGAAGACGAGTTTACAAAGTTTGAAGAAGTTTGAATTGGCGATCTTGTGACATCAGCAAAAGACTTCCTTACTTGAGGAAGCCTAGCAGATGCCTCCAAATATGATATATTGTCTTGAGACATAACAATTTTGATTGACTTTTGTCTAGAATGTTCAGGACAAGAAGGATCTTTAGAAGTGTGCGGTCCTAAACATAAGAGACAGGTAGGGGGACTTTTAGAACAAGTATTTCCCTCATGGGCTTGAGCACATATGTAACAGCGCGGACTTGAACGACACTGTGCAGTGACATGGCCAAACCTACAGCACTTAAGGCACTGAATAGTAGGTAATATATATTTTTCAATTGGCATAGAATTAAAAAAACAGTAAATATTGTTAGGCAACCTTTGGCCACTAAATGTGAGAATCACTGTAGAGGTAGGAGTATAAACTGGAGATCCTTCTCTTGTAGATCGTCGTGAAATTCTTCGCGCCTTTATAACCTTACCAAACCCCTGAGGAACCTCGATGGCTTCGACGAATTCCTCCAGGGACCACTCCGTAGGGACATGCCTCACCACTCCCATGCGAGAACTCGAAAAACTTGGAATAATAGCCTTAAATTTTTGAATAGTAAGGGCCGGGTGCACTAAAAAATTATTTGCAGCATTGGCAGTTTTAAATTGAATGGATATCCGGTTCCTTCCTACGCGTTTTAGACCATCTTTACAAATTTCCTTAACTTTATTAAAAAATAAGAATTTTCCAAAGGTTACTGGCTTTAAAACTGCTGAAATATCCTCAGAAGCCTTGGATACATGCACAATAAAAGGACCTAAATCAGTGTCCGAATATGTGAGTGGGTTTTGTTCGAAGTTAGGATGTATATAATAATTTTGAATTGAAGAAGAAGGAGAAGAGATTAATTTTTTAGACGGAGATGATGAATCATCACATCACAGGATTCCGCCTCAATATTCCTCTTACGTGTCGTCGTAGTCGAAGGTTGGTTAGAACCTCCCCCCCCCGGGTCGGGGTCGTCCATAGCGTCGAAATACACTATGAAATAAAGTTAAAAAAACTTACTCAGTGCAGGGAAAAATACTCTGAACCTTTTAAGTAAAAAATTAGCACAAATAACACGAAAAATTCAATAATTTAAATGTCAATTTAAATTCAAATGAAAAAACGCTTGTGTCGCCACCAGTCGAATCTATCAAAAACCTGCGACTATTTCGCTTTGGCTTCATTGATTTATAAAAAACCCTAGATGCACATTTTCAAACAAAACTAACAGCCAAAAGTGTCACCAAATTAAACATACGCAATAAATACGTATAGTAATATCGTAAACATATTTCTTTTTTCAAATTCAATCTTACACGCATGACATAAAGTTGTATTTAAAAAGTAATGCACATAAAGCAATAAAATTTAATGATTGACGTTTGCCGGTAGAACAACGCGATACTAATTTGAAAAGAGTGCACAATGCGCCCATTTGTTGCGGACGTTTTTGGGAAGTGGAGTGTGTATCTTTGGTTTTTTGTAAATCAATGTTTGGCTTGCTTTGTTTGACAGATTTGACACATCATGACACATGACAGAATTATTATGTCAAGGGAGATAAAAAATGGTGAACCTGTCCTGTACAGTTATATGAAATAACCGGGTAAAGAGAATCCGGGAATATTATTGTGATTTGAATTCAAAATATTGATAGTACGCTTTATACTGATGATTTACATGATAAATAGAGACATTATACGTACACATACGTAGAGCAAGGATAAATATATTTGTGAAACATGTCAGCTTTACAGAAATCTATAATGAAAAATAAATTACCGCCCAGATGTCCTAAAAGTTCTGGATCAAAGTATGTTCTTACACGTTTTGTAATACCTAATTTTTGTTACACACATTGTTCCCTATGCTGTGTTTATTCTTGAATTAGTGGTGTATAGCAAATAGCGAAGTTGTTTGCGAATTATGTTCATAACAAAATAAGACGCTACCTTTGTTTTTATAACTTTCATACAATTTCCAGATTGGCTCCTTTTGGTGCTGGGCGTCGTAAAGACTACTCTCCTGTATCCTCAAAACAATATTTCCATGCCAATGTGGATGTGATCACTGATGCAGGGGCATTTAGAGTGTATTTTTCTCCAGTGCCGGATAGAATTGAACGGCCCAGAATTATTACATTGCATGGTGGTGGATACTCTGGATTGAGTTGGGCATTATTTACTGTAAGTTTTACCATAATACATCCATATAAGTGCATGTTTTTTAAAACTAGAACAAATTTCCCCTTCCTTTGGCTAAGTGCAGAAAAGCATGACCAATAAAATTAAATATGGATGAGCTTATATGAACTTGATTTCATAAAATGTTAGGAATTATTTATGCATATAAATATAAGATGATGATAATGTAATTTGAATATGTTGTTATTATTCAGATGTAGGACAATTTTGTGAGTCTTTACAACAGTTATGGTGTAAACTGTGATCTTTTTCTACTAACATTCTAAACACAACAAATTATTACATGTTGGACATAAAAAATAAACCACATAATGTTGAAAAATTATGTTTGTACAATATAATAATTGACTGTTGTTTAATTATAATTTTTAAACTGACCAAATATAGAACTGTAGCCATTTGGCACATTGTGTCGTCATTCTCAGGCTTAAAGAAAATCTTTTACAAATAATTTCAGGAGGAGATAACAAGTATGATTCACTGCCAGGTGATCTCAATAGATATCAGAGGACACGGAGAAACTAAAGTAACGGACCCCGAAGATCTCAGTATTGAAACACTTGTAACGTAAGTGTACTTTATCTTAAATATATCTGCTTTTTGTATATGACCAGGTGACAATATTATTGCGGCAGATAGTAAGCTTTACGCTTGTCTTTATTCAGTGCAAATATACTCAGTGCTTTCTGAAAATATGAACCTCTGCACTGCGCTTGCCATTGTAAGACCCATGCTGTTTAGTCCTTTAACCACATTAAAACTGTTTACAGTACCTAAACACATCTGGTACTTTTTGTATTGTCTGGAAGTATTAGCAAACTATTGTCTAGTGTTAGATTAAGTGGACACAAACCTAAATGGTAAAAACAAATTTTTAGAATCTCTAAAATTTTTAAAGGACTCATTGGACCTATAAAATCTATTTCTGTCCTTTCAGTAAGCTCCAACTTAATCAAGTGAACTGACCTTTGGTTGACCTTTGTGTCCATAAATTTCATGGGCGTAAAAGTCATCACGGCTCAGTGGTCATTCGCGAAACAATGAACTCACTTTCTATGCGATTTGTTTCTTAACTTATTCTTATGATTGACAAAAGTACATAATATACAACGATATACATACATTATTTGAAAATTTTAAATGTATGTATTGTCATAAATATTTGAAGATTTGGAGGGACGGCCTGTTATAGTTTTCTTAAACTCTCTGCAGTCCTGATTTTATTGAGTAAGTTGTAAATTATATTGAATATTGTGTTAAGTTCAATGGTCTCATGGGAGGCTGTGGGCCAATTACTAAACATAGTAACACAAAATGTTATTTTATTACAGAGACCACTGTTTTATTTTAATTTTATTGTTATCAAGTGTATGTGAGAGTATAGTTTCTCTTGGTCTCCTTGGTGCAAAAGGTCGCGGTTTAGAATCCCATATAAGATCCAATAATTATTATCTCGAACTTAAAAGTTCTTTGTGTCCATTAAATGCCTGTAAAAGGCCCGGCGATACAGGTCTTGAATCTCTCCTTGAAAAATATCTAAGACTAGCTTTTGCCCGCGGCTTCGCTCGCGTTAAATTCGGTGTAGCACTGCACCCCTTTTGTAAAAAAAAAAGTAGCCCATGTTACTCTCCATCCCTTCAACTATCTGCACATAAAAATCACGTCAATTCGTCGCTCCGTTTTGCCATAAAAGAAAGACGAAACAGACACACTTTCCCTTTATAATATTAGTATGGATTATGTTTTTGTTAATTTCCAGTGACATAGAAACAGTACTACACAAGTTATTCTCAGAAGGTTTTCCGCCTATAATATTGATGGGCCACTCGATGGGAGGGGCCATTGCTGTGCGCGTCGCTCACCAGCCCTCGCTTGAACATTGTGTACATGGTATAGCTGTTATTGATGTTGTTGAAGGTATGTGTAAAAATGGTCTAATGTAATTGTATGGCTGTGTAGCGTCATCTAGCGACTTACTCAAGCGAACACCTACACCACTACGTCCCGAATCGCGATATCAAGATTCGCACAGCGATTCCACATAATTATATACAACATCCAACGAACAACCCTAGGGCAGTTGGCCCACCAGGCACGATCACCCTCGCCTGGTCGGAGGATCCTCTCTTTTCGTTGGAGGCGTGCTGCTGTTACGTCACCGCCACCTCCACAGCTGTATTTCTTGACTATATAATATGCACAATTTAATTTACTGATATAGGAGTCAGGTGTCGGATTCGATTCCCCTAATAGCAGATATGTGTATGAACATATTATGTGTTATAAAAAACTATTGTATGTTAATAAAAATTAACAATGACTACGTAAAAACCTAATAATGACTCTTAAGGCCTACGCAGACCGGGACGGCATGGCAAGGGATTTTAATTTTTACTAATGGAAATTCAACCGTACTGTTGTACGTACTGGCGACCTTTTAAAAGTGGCAGGAAATCGGAATAAGTTAAAAAAAATCTTCCTTCTCATGATCAGCAGTGCTCGTCTTTTGGCTGCTATGAATTAATTGTTAAATCATCATCATAACAGCCCATTAATGTCCGACTGCAGGGACGGACATCCTCCCGTGATGGAGGGATATTTGGCTTACTAATACCACGCTGGCCAGACGGATTGGTATAGGGTTTAATTTCAAATTTTCCTTCTTTTTTATTTCGTAAAGATAATATTCACGGTAGTCCCTTAGTCGGTTTCTACGACACCCATGGGATGAGATGCTGACATATTGTATTCTTACTCCGTCACCACACGGATTTTGTTAAATAATATTATAACATAACATTTTCAGGCACAGCAATGGACGCATTGGCAAGCATGCAGAGCTTCCTGCGTAGTAGACCAACACACTTTAAGAGTATTGAACATGCTATAGAGTGGTGGTAAGTGCTATGATATCAGTCCTTTGCCTCCGTGGTCACTACATAGTATAAATACCGCTGTCACTCCGTCCCCATATATATGCTTAAATCTTTAAAATTACGCAACGGATTTGCGGTTTTCTATACTAATACTATAAAGAGGTAAAGTTTGTGTGTTTGTGAGTTTTTGACGTTGTAAAGTGGGAAGTAATGACTTGCAGTTGCTTAAGAGATCTTCCATCAGTAAAATTAAAAAGAGGGAATATGACGTCAAAAGGCGTTTTAATTTTAGGTAGTCACATGTAGGAAACCGTGTGAGGGGTCTCCCCACCCTGCGCTTTTCGGTACGCGGTCGCCACTCCAGAAGGTTCCGGTGTGCCCCAACGACCGTCGGGGCACACCGCCCACCGCCACTTTAACCGACGACCTCGTAAGGACGGCGGGAAGCCGATGGATGAGGGAGGCGCAGGACCGCACAAGGTGGCAATATTTGGAGGAGGCCAATGTCCAGCAGTGGACGTCAATTGGCTGATATGATGATGATGATGTAGGAATTTTTTTTTGTATCATTAATATTTTGTTTCAGTGTAAGAAGTGGTCAAGTGCGAAATGTGGATTCAGCAAAAGTTTCTATGCCCAGTCAAATTATAAAGTAAGTTGTGATTACTATTATTTGGTATATAACACAACGCATCTGTGATTCCTCTGGTGTTGCGGGTGTCCATGGGCGGCGGTGATCACTTACCATCAGGTGACCTGCTGGCTTGTTTACCTCCCATTGTGTTAAAATAAAAAACAAGCATATTACACGACTCCTCCTATCATAGCCTACATAATTCTAAGAATAATTTTGTGTATTTTAGTTGGAAACCCATAAATAAATAATATACCTAATAAATAAATGCCAATTGATATAATTTTCAGATAAATAATCGTTGTTTGTCGTTGTGGTGGTTTCATCCTGTTTTAAAGCAGATATTACCTTCCCTAAGAAGGTAAACCTTAAGTAAATATGTATAGCTGGTTTTCAAAATAAAAAGACCTTTTCATTTAATGTTTATTCTATAAAACTTACGGAAAAAACAGCTTAAAAGACTTAAATGTCTATCAAAAAGTCATTTTATTAGTAATCTTAATAAATATACTTAGCATTGTTATAATATAAAACTTGTTTTATGATGCAATGCAGAATTTCGCTGACATTTGTAAGTCTTCGGTAGTATAGTGGTCAGTATCCCCGCCTGTCACGCGGGAGACCGGGGTTCGATTCCCCGCCGGAGAGAATCACTTTTTGTGCTTTTTATTTTTAACTATTTATTTATTGTTACGTATATTATTAAAAAAAACTATATTAATAAAACAACAAATTATAAAATTAGAATTTAAAAATAAAATGAATTTTTTTTTATTTACCTACCATTTTAATGTTGCTATGCATATCTTTACAAATTTTTAATATTTTTTTTAAAGGAGAATGGGCATTTTTATATCGTGTGCGTCCCAACCTTTGTAACATGATGCAACTATAGTGTGACCACAGGAGCTGCACAGCTCCTGTGGTCACACCCCTGAGGTATGCGCGGCGAGGTGGGGGACGAAGAAAAAATAGGTGTCCGTTATGGTAGCGGACACGTGATAGTTCTGATAGAAAGGGAACTTTTCATTTGAAAAATTCTTTATGTAAAAATAATGCGTGAAATTCTGACTAAATTAGTGTAGGTAAATGCTTTATGCGAATTCACAGTGGAATATGTCAAAAATCCATGTTAATTTATGTTCATAGTACTGGTACAGATAATATGCTCACAAGTGATTTGAATATCTCGAGAACTACAAAACATAGGTACAGTAATTCTGTTAATACAGTAGAAATGTAACCCTGAAATAACGCCTGTGTAACACTTTATTTCAATACAAAATTCAATATTATCGGAGATATTAACGGTTCTTAGGGGCCGAGCTGGAGTTATTTCATTACGCCATAATATTAAAACTACAACAACTATTTTTTTTTAAATGTAGGTACAGTCTGTCTATAAAGTCCTAACAAAAAATTAGGGTGCCACTGTGCTACACGTAGCAACCCTATTTAGTCTGACAAAATAGTTTTCAAAACAATTATGTTCAAATAACACTACATTATTAGAGCACTTATAATACTAGGGCATTTCTTGTAGGTAAGCCTATTGCATTTAAAGTGTTGCGTAGAACTTCAAGAATACAATTAAAATCCATCTCAGTTCTAGCTATCATCTGCAATTTTCTGAGGGTTGGAACTCGAAATTTTACAAAAGTTATGTAAATTGAACATTTGATCTACAATAAATTAAGGCATAACTAGAAACAAAATACAGGTAAGAGAAGAAAAATGTTATAGTTTCCAGCTTTTCATTATTTTTAAATCTGTTATTTTTAAATTTAATAATTCTAATGGAATGGAAAGAGTAACTACAATACCTAACTAAAATTTATTCAGTGTTAAATATTAACCAACAAGATATCATTTAACATGGATTCACTAAGAGGTAAATGATATAAAATTTAATAAAATATTGCAATTAATTATTTTTTGTAGACAGACCAGTCGATGCGAAAGTGACATAGTATAGTTATCAATATCAACCGTAATTTAGGCATAAAGCAATTAATTCAAATTCAAATTGGGATAAATCTTGACTGAATTATACTAATGCAACTGATAATGTATCAACAGAAATGGTCGTACTACGATTTTTCTTACTTACAATGAATATCTAACCTAAAAATGTGCTATGTACACAATGCCTGTTTTTGGTCTCTAGATTTCAAATGAAGTGAGTTTATTACTTGAGACAGATTACGAAAAACAGTAACACGATTACATACCCATCAAAGTTGCAGTTCGCCCATAAACATCATCCAAATCGCATAAAAGTTGACCAGAATCGTGCTCCGCTAAACATCGCCTTATAACTTTAAAAATCACTTCCTGCGTGCCACTTTGATTTACTCTACTCATTGTTTACATTGTTCTTCGTAAGTCAGTATTAGTTTATTGTAGATTAATAAACTAATAAAAATCACAAATTTGACGACTTTATAGACATGTCTGTAATATATTACACTTACTTAGTTGATCACAATGTAACCCAAATATACTCATATTTTTTTAAAAAGATGCAGGTGGTAAATAAGAACTCACCCCTTACTCATAAAAGCCTCTTAAATTTAATCACTGTTTAGCGAGATTATTATTTGTAAAATCAAACTTATACTAAACAAAACCGTAAGAATTTAAGGTAATCAATTAACTTAAATTTAAAAGGCGTTTATAAGTAAGGGGGTAATCTGTATAAAGTAATTCTTAGGAATACTGTAGTGTTAACGATTTCTAATTCCTCATCATTAATCTTAACAATTGCGTTTTTTTTTATTTTTATTTATGCAGAGTTTTTTGGCATAGTAACCAACTCGATATAGCTCTTGTGTATGCTACCATAACGGACACCTACCTGCTGTCACGAGTTTTGACGGCAATGTCATAACAATTCGAACATTATATTTTTCTTTAAGAATTTCATGTTCTTAGAGTATTTGATACATTCCGCTAGATGTCATTTTTCTCAAAGTTACATTATAAAAACACAAATAATGTTCCTATTTACGCTAAAAACCATACAACAATGTAAATACTTTCTTGGAGTTTTTAAAAAAACTGTCTTTTAATAGAAAACTGCTACAGCCGCTCGTGCAGCGACTAGTACCAGCCAAACAACTTAAGTATATTGCGTCAGATGTCGCTAGTAGCTACATCATAGACTGTTTATTCTATACCAGTATTTATCATGTACTCTATAATGTCCACCCCCCTCTCGCCGCGCGCATACCTCAGGAGGTGCACAACTCCTGTGGTCACACTATAGCATAAACATGTTCACCTAGGTTTCTTTACTATAAAGAATATTTAGTTTTCATTATAATTGTTTGCAGTCAAAAGTACTGAGCTGTAAATGATAAAATATTTTTTGTATAAAATAAGGCTTTATACTCATACTTTTTTACATTTTGTGACTTATGAGTACGAGTACATACTTATTCCACTTATAATAACTGAAGAGTACTTACAGTCAGTAATCGTTAGTTTTAACAGTTATAAGTCAGTTAACATTATTTCCAAAAAATAAATTGACAAAAATAACGTAAAGTACCAGGAGTGCATAATCTATAAAGAATATATACTACACGAGTAAAAGAGAATCCTGCGGCAGGAAGAAGACAAGGAACACGCGTAAGTCCCTCTGCATGCGAGACAATCCTATCTACTAACCAACCACCGAGCTAGCCCTCCCGCCGCACACGCAAGCCACGCCCCCAAGCCGAGTGACAACCGACTAGCTGAGACTGCGTCTACGCTTGCCCCGCCCATTCTTGGCCGACGGCAACATTTAGGCCTACGCAAAAATTATGTCCGTTTCACGTTCGCCGCCATGCACCCAAAACAGCTTAAATGTGACTAATTCGAGTCTTACACATTATAACTCGGACTCGGCAATTTACAATTCAAAGAGTAACATTGCCGAGGAGGATTATTTCAACGATACAAAGCGACACAAACGTTCTTTTGAAGATTTTACATCACAACAATCGCCAGCTTTCTCGGAGATTAAAACAATGTTCGATACAAAATTTGACTCCATAACTAACGTTTTAAAAACAATCATGAACCAAAATGAAACTATACAAAAATCAATTGAATCTATGAATAGTAAGCACGAACAAGTACTATTAAAAGTCACTTCTTTGGAGCAGGAAAACTCAGAGTTTAAACAACGGGTTGCGGTACTTGAAAATAAACTCGAATTGTTGGAAAAAAATAATTGCAGCACAGCTATAGAGATCCGTAACATACCGATACAACAAGTGGAAGACAAAGAAGCTCTAACATTGTTAGTAAAAAAGATGACCTTAACTCTAGGTCACAATTCTCCACTTGGTGACAATGAAATCCGAGATGTTCATAGGAACAAAGCCGGAGCTATAATAGTAGATTTTAACACGACGATCCGTAAAGAAAAAATGATTACCCATTACAAAGCCTTTAATAAGGCTAAGAAGCAGTCCAAAGAACCCACTCTAAACACTAATCACCTTGAACTCCAGTGTTCTCTAAAAGAAATATATATCTCTGAGCGTCTCACAAATAAAACGAAACGCCTGTTCTATATCGCGCGGCAAAACGTAAAAAACAATATAATTGCAGCAGCGTGGACCTCATATGGGAAGCTTTTCATAAGAAAGAATGAAGACTCCCCACCTCTGCGTATCACTGAAGAGGAAGAACTCTCAAGTCCACTATGACTAATAAATCGGATCTACATAATGTCGCAGATACGATTTTTTAACATTTGTCTTTTGTTCTATAGTTTATTTCTTTTTCACTTTTATTACCTACATAAAGTTAAACTATTATATTACACAAAAACCGGATATATCCAAACATTATGTAAGTTTGTTAACTTTGTTTACTGCTTTCTACTATTAATTATTGTCTTTTTACTGATTTTACTTAGTTTAAGAAAAATGTTTTTATATTATATAGTACTTGTATTAATAATCAATACTGCACGCTCAACTAATATATTGTATCAAAGAATGCATGAGTTAATTAAGAGAAAAACATTCAATTATGTATTAGTTTCAATTGTTACTTTGAGCTACACAACAATACTCACAAACACTACTCAAAAATATATTCAACCACACAACATCACACAATTACATACAAATACTAACATAACGCTCACATACCACAATCATAATACGAACACACAATACACCCAATCATACCACTCACAACTATACAACAACCGCATACACAACCAACTACAAAAACACACTTTCAAAAACCTACTCATCGAGCCTTTGACCTGGGGAATTCAGACAAGTGCCTGTCGTAATTTTAAAACAATATCCAAAGCGTCGCGCCGTTGCAGCGATGCACACGACTCTGATATTAAAGCAAACAGATGCAAAACATAGAAGACATAGGCACGGATCTGGACTCCCTTAACATCGCTCAAACAATAAATTGTGACGTGGAAGACGTACATAGACATATAAAATCTAATAACAACAACTTGAACATTATCTCACAAAACATACGTAGCATTAATTGTAATCTAGATAATTTTACAACATTAATACAAAGAACAGAAACCGACTGGGACATAATAATCCTTTCTGAGTGTTGGCTAAAATCGGAAAAAGGCGTGAAAGATATCACCGAATACAATACCTCAACAACTACGAATCACAAATCGCAAAACGAGGGTGTCGTTATCTATCACAAAACAAACCTACAAGGTTTAATAGAAGAACCAGTCCTGGAAGATGCCAACTGCCTCATACTCAAGATAAAAAACCACACCTGCATTATTGGAGTATACAGACCGCCTCGATACCATGACATTACAAAGTTTCTCAACTCCCTCGATGCAATACTAACAAAACTATCAAACTTTAAAAATATAATTATATGTGGAGATATTAATATAGATATCTATCCAGAGAAAACCGACAGGCGCTCACAAGAATACTTAAATCTGCTTGCCAGTCACGGGATGCTACCTGCCCACACGCTTCCAACACACAGCCGGTCGTGCATAGACCACTATATACTACGGTCCAAACTAAAAGCAACCTGCTGCGTCATGAACAGCTCTATAACGGATCATGACTGCGTTGCACTCAATCTAGAACTCAAGACCAAAATAGGCTCTGAAAATACTATCACCAAATTAAAGCTGGAAGAACTTGACATGGAGATACAAGCAATAAATCTGGAGCCCATCTATATTTCAACAAACACTAACGAAGCTGCCCTATATCTAACCACCCAGCTAGCTACGGCTATAGCAAATAGCACAAAAACTATCAATCCACCCAAAAGGAAAATGATAAAAAAACCATGGATTACAAATGGCCTATTACGATGTCTAAAAAATAGAGATAACTTACACAAAAAAACAAGGAAAGAACCAGACAACACCATTCTCGTTACTACATACAAAAGGTATAGATACTTCTGCGTATCAGTATTAAAAAAAGCAAAAAGAGCCTATGAGAAGCAAGAAATAGATAAAGCAAAAAAGAATACGAAACAGCTGTGGAATATAATTAAGTCTCTAGCTAACACTAAAAGCAAGGAAGATAGTTCAAGAGCATTATTAAAAACTGGGAGCGAACAACAAACCCTCAATCAAATCAATACATACTTTGCCAACACAGGCAAGAGATTGGCTGAGAACATAAATTTACAACATGTAGAAAACAACGTGCCCGCGAATCACCCCAGACAAATCACAGCAATAGACTCCTTTTTTATGACGCCAGCATCTGAAGACGAAATAAAAAAACTGATAGAAAGCCTAAAAGATAAACATTCGGCAGATATCTATGGAATAACCAACCATATAGTCAAAAGATATAACCAAGTACTGGTCAGGCCAATTACTCATATATGCAACCTGGCAATTACAAATGGCATATTTCCCGACGTGTTTAAAACAGGGTTAATAAAACCAATATACAAAGGGGGAGACAAAACCTGTGTTGACAATTACAGACCGATCTCGATACTGCCCACCCTGTCAAAAATTCTAGAAAAGATAATGAACTCACGCCTCGTAAAATATCTAGAGACCAAAAAAATCCTCGCCCCTTCACAATATGGCTTCCGAAAAGGAACCTCCACTTCGGCCGCAGTACTTGACCTCACGCAGGCCATAACCTCCGCTTTAGACACGAAGAAGAAATGCCTAGTAATATTTCTAGATATTGCAAGGGCATTCGACTCTGTCTCAATTCCCCACCTCCTCCTGAAACTCGAACAAGCTGGAGTGCGAGGACTCACTTTAGACCTGTGTAGAGACTACCTGGAAAACAGGAAACAGCGAGTAAAAGTTGACACATGGACCAGTGAAGATGCAAACGTTACCTTCGGCGTACCTCAAGGGGGAGTTAATAGTGCCACGATGTTCCTTCTCTACATAAACGACTTGTGTCAGATGAAACTAGAAGAAGGGCAAATTTATACATACGCAGATGATACAGCGATTTTCTTCAAGGGAGATACCTGGGCTGAAACCTACAAGAACGCCCAGAAAGGGTTTGATAAGGTGAACAGGTGGCTTAGAGACAACCTCCTGACACTAAACACGACCAAAACCAAATACATTCCCTTTAGCATAAAAACCATATACTCACCAGGACTCGAACACACCATCACTGCCCACACGTGCAACACTCACTCAACTCACGCATGCAACTGTCACACACTTACAAGAACCACTAGTATAAAGTACCTAGGTGTCATCTTGGACAATACACTCACATTTAAATTACACATTGAGGCCCTGTCATCAAGGTTACGCAAGATGATATACATAATGAAGTCGCTAAGACACATAGCAGATCTAGCAACCATTAAGACAGTATACCTTGCTATTTGTCACTCCCTCATAGAATATTGTATAGTAGCGTGGGGTGGTGCCGCAAAGTCTCACATGATCAATGCAGAGCGAGCACAAAGAGCCCTGCTAAAGGTAGCAGCGAAACTGCCATACCGTCACCCTACGCATAAGGTATATGAGCTATGGAAAGTCTTAAGCGTAAGGAGAACATTTATCCTTAGGGCAATACTCCTAAAACACTCACAAACACCATACGAACCAAACAAAATAAAAGACAAGAGACGTATGGGACAAGTAATCATACAGCACAAACACAACACAGCTTATTCACAACACTATCTTGGATACCTAGGACCATACCTATATAATAAGATGAACAACAAATTAAAAATTTACTCACTAAATAGCTACAACTGCAAAAATACTATCATAAAATTCCTTCTCCCTCTAGATTATGAAAAAACAGAAAACCTACTACGACCCCTCAAATAATACAAACAAATAATATAATTAAAAAATGTCAAATAAGTATACAAAAATCTTCCGCCAACAATACACATCTCATCACACACACATACATACATGTTCACACGAAACTATACATTCCCAACTTATCCTAACACATAACCACACTACACTACCGATATATAAGTACGATTATTATAGAAACAATTATTATTGTTAATAGTGTAAGTGTATAGAAATAATGTTAAAACACCTATATCATCATCACAATTAAAGTGTGACACATAATTTGTTGATGGGCCTGGTGACCAGTGGCACAGGTATAATATACCTTTTTCTGGCACCAGTCCTTCACAATACGCAAAATGATTATAATCATAGATTTAAGTAGTTATTAAGAAACAATTGTGAAGGAAATAAAGAGATTATTTTATTATTTTATCTCCCAGTGCAGCGGTAAACAGTTTCGGGATATTAAATCACCTTGTCTTATGCCTCGCTGCAACTAGATCGGTCTTGATAATCCATCCTCGAAACCACAGATATCTGAAAAAAGGAGATGTGCTCTGAATGTCATTTTGTATGGAAACCTAATGTCGCCAGTTTTATTAACACACACAGCAATAGAATATACGAATAGACTACTGTTCTCGGTTACATCTAGATTATCAATGAACGCAATTACTCTGTCTCGTTTTTCCTTGAAATATCTCCCTTACACGGTGTCACAGCGAACCAATCAGCGCTACTATATTTAAACAAATAAAACAAACTACAAAAAATTTAGATAGAAGAACTACTACAATTTAAAACAACTACATTCAAAAAAATTACATTTATGCTAGGCGTTGACCTTATCGATAAATAATTAATAAAATTTATCGATAGACAAGACTTATATTTTATTAAAAATTAAATAGGTACTTATAAATATAAATAATAATTACTTTTATATAAATATGTATAATACTTTTGTAAAATAATATTCACGACAGTGTGTGTATGATCGTAAATGTCGTGAAACAAATTCATCCGTGAACTGATGTCGTAATATCGCAGGTTGAAGGAACTCAAGCGTCATACTTCTTTTGCGTCCTTATTGTCGCAGCAGTTTGTAACATTTTGACTGTTGTCATACAAAATTAACGCACCTGTGAGGGAGAGTTAGCGATAATTTAGCCACAGTCGGTAAAGCCTAGCCGACTTTAAACCACGACTTTTTTCGCACGTTCTTGTCATGCATGATCCACTTTTCATCGACAATTATCAATCTCTTCAAAAAGCGCTTTATTTAATTGCATCTCAATATCTCAATAATGAATCGTAAATCAGTACATGGTTCATTAAGTTTCTTTGAGTGAGCTTGTGTGCCCCATATTTTGAACTTTCTTCAAATGGGTCAAAACTGTTTTGTAGTCAATTACAACTTATAGACGTCAATTTCAAGCTACTTAATCTAAGTTTACAAATTAAAAGTTTTTCAAACTTTACCACAGTTTTCAAGGCGCTATTAGAGAAGAAGCGGCGCCGGCGTAACAAACTCTATAGCAGCATTATCTAGACGTCTATTTATAATTTAACAATATTGTAACTGTAATAAGGTGCTGCATCATACATTTTTAACGTAAACAACAATTAATATCCTGATAGTCACATTAGTTACTGACCAGTAAAATGGAGGTATTTATGAAGCACTTGCCGCTTTGATAATTTTGGAGTGGTGTTCTTGGTTAAATAATGCAATCTTAGGTTGATGTATTTCTCCATTACTGCCTTTATCAGTAGAATTAAATGGTTATTTAATGGAGACTGCTCATATTGGTGAAATTTAATTTGATGAAACACATTTAATCCTATAAAATGTGGCAAAGCTTTTGTTAGGAGTCTCTGTTTTATATTTTTAGATCGTACTTTTAACGTATTTTCATCAAGGCAAAAACTTTTTATTATTATTTCCATCCTTGTGCATATTAGGACGACGTCATGAGAGGGATACATAAGTCCACCTTTATTCTTATATGTAATAAAATCATGTGACTCATCAATATAGTCAGCGAGTATAGCACCAGTACATGTCTCACATTTCAAAGTTTTCAGTAAACTATGCACTACAAAGCCTGCAATATAAGAAATGGCTTGCTTTCCAAACTCCGATAAATTCTCTACTAGTATATTTACTTCTTTATCAAAGTGTGCCTGGTCGTACAGCTCATTAATATCTTCATCGATATGTACAATAGCAATATTACGCGGTTCTAGCGTAAGGTTTATTTGTTGAACCGCTGACGAGCAAGTTAAAAAGCTAATTTGTTCTAATGCTCTGCAATTACCTTTATCAAAGTCCCTTAGCTCTGATTTTACTAATAGTTTCTTATAAATGGCATGAAACTGACGGGCAGTTGGGTTTGTATTGCACCCACCATGAGCACGTATATGTCCAAACATTAATTCAATATGATCTTGGCTTACTTTGTAAGCAGGCAAGTACTGTAATTTTTTTTCTTCTTCGACTAGTTGAGTATAAATATCCTTAATGCTTTTTATGCAAGCCAAAAAACCGATAAATCCTATTTTTCTACTAGAACATACAAGTTTTAACCCATCTGGTAACTTTAACGATTTTAAATAATTTTCAGTTTGATCTAGAAACTGGAAAATTAGTTGTTTATTACCTGGAAAAAGGGGCTTTTTGAATTTCAGTTGCATCATATTCCTAGAATTTAATATATCAAAAAGATTGTTGATTGTTTTTAAAAAATTAACCGTGCCATCAACGTTTTGAAATTCCGATATATTGTGTTCAGCGCAGAACTTCAACGCATCAGCAACGCTCTCACTAAACAATTGGGAAGCAAGACGTACTTTCATTTTATTATTTTTAAAAAATATATGTCCTCGTCTTAATTTGTTTGCTAAGTGTAATTTTTCTTTTTCTTGAATTTCGTTAAGATGTTTTAAGTGAAACCATTTTTATGTCTTGATTCATATTATCTATTATCTTTCCATATGCTTCAAAGGCATTCCTTAATAATTTTAGCATATGGCAAGGATCGAGAAATATATATATTGGTTTATTGGTTATGGGATGACAAAAGTTAGTTTTAATATTTGTAGGGTCCAATGAGCACCCAAGTTCTTTTGCCATCGTAATATTTGCAGGGCAGCCATCAAAAGTAAGTGAGGTTACTTGAACTCCCGTTTCTTCGAGCAGTTCCAAGCATTGTTTTACCAGAGTTGCTCTTTGGGCTCCGGTAACTCCAGCAACAAGAAAATACCCTACCGGTAATTTGAAAGCTCCATTTAGAGCCGTTATTAAGAAGACTAGAGCTTCTTTAGCTTCAGCTAAATAATCTTCAGATCTTTCTTTGCCGCATATATCTACATATCCATGCATTTTCGCACCATCCCACTCTATACGCTGTCTTATCGCCATTTCATCTAAAACTAAATTGCACAGCAATTTGTAGTCAGTATTTCTAGCCTTGTGTTTTAGTGCTAAGAAAGATTCCCGCGTAAATCCTGGTTGGGCATCAACAGACTGATACCATTTTTTTAATGTGCGGGAATGTGGTAAGCAAGTCTGAAACTTATTTCTGACATATTCGTAGGCTTTAGGTGAGTAAAAATGTAGGGTACATGCAAAAGTTCTAAGAGCTGGCGGATATTTCGTATTTATTACTTTACCAGATGTAAGTGTCGTATAACGCTTTATTAAATCGTTAACGCCAAGATTCTCTAAATGTGCAGTTTGTTCAGAATTTACAAAACTTTTGTTATTAAGTTCTTTTAAAATATCATTTAAATTGGTTATTTTTTTTCGATATCGACATGTTTTCTGTTGTAACCTTTTAATTTTAGATTTCTGTTTTTTTATCATATTTTCTTGTTTTATAATTTGCATGCGCAAATTGCGTTTCCGGGGTGATTCTATAATTTGGTTATCAATAGGGACAGACGAATTCTGAAAAACGAATTATTTTATTATATCTTTAAATCTAAATCTTGGATTGACGTCAAAACAGAATATTATAACACTGCTTACTAAGTTCTGGCTATAGCAATTTTGATTTTGTTCTTCCTTTTGAACAATGCTTAAGCATTTTCGCTTTTGACATGGTTCATCAGACAATTCGTTTGATAACTGTAATTAATTAATAACAATATAGGTATAACGGACAAAATTGAGGGAACACCTCGTCATTATAATAATATACAGTATAAAATAAATTACATACGGAAGGAAAAATATTGGTATCTAAATTTAAATCTGAACATCCAAGTGTTCCAACCTCTGTGAAATCCTGAAAATATTATAACCACTTTAATTAATGCCATTATTTTAAAAACTAAAGAAAATTAATAATTTTAAACAACAAATAATAGCTTACAGATGTAAATACTAGGCGAAGTTTTAATATTGGGACAGCCCATTCAAAAAGCCTTCGACTTTTCTTTAGAGGTAGAAACATTTCTGGTTGAAAGTGAATCGAGCATATGGTGCTACCCTTTGCAGGGAACCAATTAGGTGGTTTCCCAGTGGCATCAATCCATTGCTTTTTTATATTTGAATCTTTTGGGAAACTGAAAGAGACAATGGCAAGTTATAGGATAATTCAATCGTGCCGAAGAAATAGTAGAGCTGATAGTTAACCAATAAATAACTATTAACTTTTTACAATAACAGCGTGTACAGTTCATTTATTCAAGCATGTGCATGCGCATGCCAAAATGCGCGAGCAATATTGCGCCTAGATAAAATTAAAACAATAGCATGAATATAGGGATTGATAGATGAGCATTTAGACTGATTTATAGCAAATCTGATAAAACCAGTTAAAAGCATGTGTGTGCTAATAAATGGATGAGCGTTTAAAAAAACTTTTAAAACCACTGTAATCAACATTTTAAACCTTTATGTTCCAAAGTACTTACTCCACCTTTGATTTAGGATATTATTTCAACATTGTAATACTTATATTGAAATTACATAATTTAACATTTTAAAAAAATATTTTTTTTATTTAACTTAATAAAACTTTTACAATTTAAAATTCCTACAATACACGACTTTTTATCGATAACGATAGATAGTCGTAGTCATGAACGGGTCGTCACTATCGTTTGGTTGTTAGAGCGATCACGGTTAGCAACCACTTGTCATACGTAACATCGTTGAGCGAATAGTTCATTGCTTCATATATTCATTGAATGACTAGTTTAGACAACATTAGAGAAGCAATGTATATGTTACAAAAATATTATAGTACTTAATTGTCCGAACATGAAAATAACATAGTGAGGACATCGAAGATTATTTTTTCATGATTTTAGAGGTAAATATAATAAAATACATGTACTAACATATGGTAAGTGATTCCATCATTAATAAAGTTTTTTTTATTGCTCTTATTTCTACAGGCAACCACTGAACAACTCGGCATTTCATATGTTATCCCGGTCGTTGTCAAAACACAGCTAAACCTAGGTGACAGCCATTTTTAGCTGTATAATCGGTCTAATCATATTGCGATTTGACGAAAACCCTGTCATACCACTTCTCCTTTTATTTAGATTTCTGTGCTCGAAACCTTCCCACGGTAACCTCTTCCCGGAATGTATTTATGTATACGGTATTCCCTCGGGAACCAATTTCCGGTCTTCCCGGTATTCCCTCGGGATACTATACCCGGATTTCCCTCGGGATCCTCTTCCCGAAATTCCTTCGGGAACCTCTTCCCGGTATTTCCTCGGGATCCTCTTCCCGGAATTCCCTCGGGATCCTCTTCCCGGAATTCCCTCGTGATCCTTTTCCGGTAATTCCCTCGGGAACCAATTTCCGGTCTTCCCGGTATTCCCTCGGGATCCTGTTCCCGGATTTCCTGGGGAACATCTTCCCGGAATTCCCTCGGGATCCTCTTCCCGGAATATCTTTGAGAACCTCGTCCCGGAATTACCTCGGCAACCTATTCTCGGTCTTCCCTGTATTCCCTTGGAAACCCGCCTCCCGGAATTCCCTTGGGAACCTCTTGCCGGAATTCCCTCTGAAACATCTTCCCGGAATTCCTTCGGGATCCTCTTCCCGGAATTCCCGCAAGATCTTCTTCCCGGAATTCCCTCGGGAACCTCTTCCCGAAATTCCCTCGGTAAACTCTTAGCAGAAAATCCTCGAGCACCTAATCCCGGTCTCCCCGGTATTCCCTCGGGATCCTATTCCCGGAATTCCGTGTCTAGGAGGGCGGGGGGCGTGTCCAGGAGGGCAGGGGGCGTGTCCAGGAGGGCGGGGGGTTTAATTATTTTATAGTTTTTTATATAAACTCTAATTTTATTTTTTTTATAACCGTCTTTAGCCGCAAAAAACTTTAAATCCAAGTTTCTTTTTTCCAGTTGTGAAACTAACGAGCTGGCAACAAACGAGATAGATACATACAAGCCTAGCGAGGAAGCGTCCGCCCCCGTCCCCTGCCGCGCTGATAGTATCGCTGAGGAAGAGGAGGGGGAGGGGGGAGTGCTACAGGAGGAGGAGGGGGAACAGTTTGTGAAGCCCGCAGCTGTTGATACTAGTGCTAGTGGGAACTCTATGAAGTAAGTATAATAAATAAATAAATATTCACGGACATCTCTTCACAGCGCCTTCTGTTCCCAAAGTAAGTTAGTCTTAACCTTCTTGTGTTATGGGTAACAGAACAACGGATAATAATACTACTTATAAACTTTTTTTTTGTAAATACATACATATTATACTTAAAAACACTCAGACCAATGCAAATAATCATGTTCATGCACACAAATATTTGCATTAAGAGGGAATCAAACCTAAGACCTCTGCGTAGCAGTCATGTTGTATAACCACAACGCCACAGAGGCCGTCAGTATAACTATACTAAAATGTGATGAGTAAAGGTTGGGATCGGAAAGGCATTGTAACTGTATACCCGCCTATCGTTTCCATGTTAACCAGCTTCAACCTAACGTAAGCACGTAACGTAAGCGTATCAGCAGCGCCTCTACGTCATCTCGGCTACTGCTAGGCGCTGCCGCGTTCACGTCTCGCGGCCTGCTGGCTGATTTGGTGCCAACCAGAAGAAACCAAACAGGGTACCAAAAAAAATTAAAAATTGGACAGGGTAAATGATGAACGAAAAGACGTGTGCCTGGGTACGGAGAGACGTAAGACTTTTTTGTATATATTTTATTTTTTTACACACATTAACACATCGCCACCTATTCCCCAACTAAGCAAAGCTTGTACTATGGGTACTAGACAACGGATAAATATACTTAAATACTTTTTTTGGAAAATATATGCATGTTATACATAAAAAATACATAATTATTATTTGGATTCATGAATCATTACACTTTTTTAATGTCTTACTACTGGGTCGGTCTTCCTCCAGTGACGAAGGAAAAGTTGGTCTTTTATTACCAAGCTGGCCAGGCGAATTGTTATAGGATTTTACTTCAGCTTTATTTTTGTTTCCGTACAGATAATATCAACGGAATTATTCTTCGTTCGCTTTTAAGACAGGTTGAGTAAAAAGTATTTAAAACATATATGATGTGGTGTTTTAGGTACAAATGGCGTATAGATCTGTCGAAGACGGAGTCCCACTGGTCAGGCTGGTTCCGAGGCCTGTCAGCTGCCTTCCTGTCGGTGCGGGCCCCGCGCCTGCTACTGTTGGCCTCCATCGACGGACTCGACAGGGAACTTACTGTGGGACAGATGCAGGGTAAGTAAATATTAGTTGCAATGTCTATAGGCCGACCGTTTATCTCAGTCCCCGCCTGCGGTATGAAAGGGACGCGGGAGCGGGGTAGCGGTGTCCGTTATGGTAGCGTACACAAGAGCTATATCGAGTTGGTTCCTATGCCAAATAAAATAAGTTTTTACAAAAAAAAACCGACTTCAAAAAAAAATTGCACTAAAAATTAAAAATTAATTAGTTGTATTTTGGTTTTGCAACATTAAATCAGACATTCTTTTTACTTAATTATAATCTAAAGAATAGGTTCTTTTAATTATTGTAAAAAGTATTGTTAAGGATATTTCTTGAAGAGTCTACAAATATATTTATTTGTAGATTATTTAAAATATAATCAAATTATTACAAATAATGTAATATTATTGTTATTTTTGGAGTCGGTGTCAGCCACGATAATTATATTCTATTTTATATTCCTGGCTTAAAATTTAAAGAAATATGGCGTCGTGTTATACACAGACTAAAGACTAAGTTGAGAAAGTACTACGAATCAAAGACAATTACTTAAAATTAAAAACCATTTAAAGTGATGTGTTATACCTACAGAACTTTATTGCCTTTTCTAATGACTTTGTAGACAACATTTTGCATTATTGATCCTATTTGCGAATTACGATTTTTTTCAATTGACGGTGCTGGTTAAACCTATATAAACGCCCAAAGTTATGAAAAGCTTTAATCAGTTACTAAATAGGTATATTAAAACGTTTGAACGTGACACAGGTATTTTAAAATATATTTATTTAAATATGATAAAAATAGTTATTTAATATTTGTTTACCAAAACCAATGCATAAACAATCAACAACTTTATGTCATAATGTCGAAGTCATATAATAATATAATCTGTAATTCGTGGCCGCCGTTCCATTTGCTTAGATATTACTTATCGTATTTCGTTGGCTGACACCGACTCCAAAAATAACAATAATATTACATAATTATTATTTCATTATTACATAAAAATTAAAAACCATTTTTTTTATACTAAACACGGCAATATGACTATATCGAACCTGATGGAAAGCGCGAGTACAGTCCACAAATGAAGCCAACGGATAGAAGTCCAAAAACAACTTCCATCCGTCGTCATCATCTTGCCGGTTTGGCCAAATGCTTCTTCACACTGTTGAAGTACCCAATGTCATATGATGGAGGACATACGTGAGCCGGAAGCTGGTTCCACAACTTAATGGTTCGGCATAGGAAGGAATTCCCGAACCTTTTGGTGCGAGCCGATGTCTGACAGACCATTTAACCATTTCTTTTGAAATAAAATAATTTTAAAAATAATTGCCTTTTTTATTTTGTGTCTTATTTACAATTTTATTGCATAACACCTTCCTAGTTCAAAATAGTGATTGCTTCAAAACCCTCTAAAACGGTATCGGTTACTTTCAAATTTCACTAAAACCTAAAGTTAACTTCCAAGTCCCCTAAAACGAATCTATTTTTGCAAATAACCTCGTTTTTCAAATTGTTTTTATTAAAGAAAGATGTTTGTTGGGATTTCTAGATTACAATAATAATATAATGTTAAAAATCGTACAGAATTAAGGTTGTTAGTAAGTTTAAGATGTTTTTCATGAATTGTCGACATTTAAGAAAAAACACTTTAGGGGGTTTTAAAATTATATGACTCATATACACATTAAAACAGGTATGATTTAAACATATTAATTTGTAAGAATCAATCTTAGAAAATATTTACATATAATAAGAACAATAATAAGAGCTTTTTTTATTTTTACCCACTACCATAACGGACACCTAGTCAGTATGACACTAGTGGAGTAAGCTAGTCCGTCTTCTATACAATTTACAAATTTCAAAGATGGTGGCGTCATCTTGCCATTTAAACTCGTACTTTCTTAGAGAAAATATGCAATCTAAATTATTACACAATTTAAAGCCTGACCAGAAAATAAAAAAACCTCTCCAGGTATTTCGATTGGTTTAGGGTATAATTTCAACATTTCCTTCTTTTTATTTCATAAAAATAAGCTAGCTAAAAATTAGAGCTGTGTTGTGATGTAGTTCAGGTCACAGTATCTAGATGGCGCCGTTTTGCCAAAAAATCAAGAGATAGCTCTCTCCTTTGTCCTCGCCCCCCGCGCACCCCTATTACCGCAGGCGGGGTCTGAGTTAAACGGTCGGCCTATAGTCTGTTTTCTTTTAAAACATACTAGCGACCCGCCCCGGTTCCGCACGGGTGCAATGCCTCGCGTCGCGACGCTTTACAGAAGTGACGTCACGACGCCTCCGTTATTGAGTGTCGTGACGTTATAGAGCATTCTTTTTCGACTTCGATACCGTTATTTATTCTTAATTAATATTTAATGTTTTTCGTTTTTGTTTTTCTAGGAGTCACAAGTTTGATTATTATATCTTTTGATAATATGTTTCAGGTAAATTCCAAATGAAAGTATTAACCAGATGTGGTCACGCAGTGCATGAAGATTCTCCTGAAGAAGTACGTACACCTATTTATTTTGTATCATGTCATATTTTACCTCTTATTCATAATAGATGTAAAAATAATTTTAACAAACATCATAAATAATTATTAGTCTCAAAAAAGGATTTAAAATGATAATTATTCTTTAATATCCCTATGCAGTACACCTTTGGTGATTTCAGAGGAAAAGTAGTCTATTACCTAATAACTTAATACCGTAACGGATTGCTATATTTTATTATACCTACTTCTAGAGCTTTCCATAGTTTTTAACAGCAATAATACATTCCTATCTTCCCCTTAATTTGGTATACGAAACTCACGAGTTAAGATGGAGCGGTGACATTCGGTATTTTTATTTATATTATTGTTGTATTTAATAGGTAGCCCGCGTGGTAGCATCATTCATACTACGTCATCGACTGACCGTCCCAGTGAACGAAGACACAGCCAGCGAATTTACTATGTATCAATTATAAACAACCACTATAGCTCAAGTCTGACGAATATCATACTATATTTGTTTAATATATAAATACTATAGTACGCGCGTTACCATCTGAGTACTCCAAAAAGAGATAAAAGATATTATAAAAGAATAGAAGACCTGTAAGTGCAAGCGAGATAGATATAAAGAAATTATATGGCTCTAAAGCCCGATTTACACATCGACAAGTACAGTAGCGAGTTAAGTAGTAAGATTAAGTTGATTTAAATAGATCTCCATCCTATTTTTCGGCGAGTTACCTAAGTTGGCGAGACGCGAGAGAGGGGACTACTTCGTACTTAACTTGCCAAAAAATAGGATGGAGATCTATTTAAAACAACTTAATCAACAACTTACTACTTAACTCGCTACTGTACTTGTCGATGTGTAAATCCGGTATAAGACTCAGATGATAACGCGATGTCTATAATTTAAGAATTATCAAAATATTGATCTTGTGTACTTATGTTTTTTTTTGTGTTTTGGGGATTAATCACCTTGTTATACTATTTAAAGTCCAACAAATCTAATAGGTACGGTATGACAGTTCTGACAAATTGAATAATAAGGTTGGGATAAAAAAATCGATTACAATAATATCCGAAATTTAAGAGATCGATTACGATAATATCCGATTTTTAAGACACTTTAATAATTAATCTCATTATTAGTAAAGGGTAAAACCTTTTGTAAAAAAACACCACATATTGCAAATTCTCTAATATGCGAATAAAAAAAAATCCAAACATTACTTTTATTTTAATTATAATTAATTAAATAAAAGTAATGTTCAGGATTTTTTTATTCACTACTAAGACCTTAATAAGTTGCCTCCCGTCACCTTCGACCACGTCGAGTAATAGTTAGTTACGTGTCTAACGATAATAACGATTTTTCGTATATTATGTAAACGATTTTTTTGCATACAAGTGTATCCGAAGAGTCGCAACACTACGAGCAGTAACCTAACTACGTGACTTTGCAATGAGGTCAAGAATAGAATTATAAAATATTATTTACTATGTAAATATGTGTTATTTTGCTTTGTTTGAAAGTTTTCAATTAAATTTATATATTAAGAATTGTACATTTTTAGATACAATAATAAAATCTTTCTAAATTCATGGTTTTACGAAAAAGGTTTTCGAAACTGAATAATGTACGCATGAACAAAGTTGTTTCAGTTTGAAAAATATGAAACGTCATACTGTATCTTTTAGATTTGTTGAACTGTAGTTTAGGTCCTCACAATCAATTGGTAATAATTTAGACGTATCAGCAAAGTAACATAAGACGGATTGAAGTTATTTCATGACTAGTATTCGATGCTTACAATCCTAGACTGTATTCACAGCCTTTATAAGAGTCAATCTTGCTTTAGAGTTTAATTGTTGAAGTCACTAGAAAACAGTAGAAATAAATAATGTACGATAATATCCACTGTTAAAAAAGAAAAACACGATAATTATAATTCACATAAAAAGTGCATAAGACAAAAATCTTTTTGAGACTTACTCGGATCTTGAAAAGGCGTTTGACCGAGTACACAGTAAAGTTTTTATAATTTGTCCTTAAATACAAAAGAATAATTGTTATAATCATCATCATAACAGCCCATTAATGTCCTACTGCAGGGACGGGCCTCCTCCCGTGTCGGAGGGATACTTGGCCTACTAATACCACGCTGGCCAGACATATTGGTATAGGGTTTAATTTCAAGTTTTCCTTCTTTTTATTTCGTAAATTAAATATTGACGGGTAGTCCCTTAGTCGGTTTTTACGACACCCGTGGGATGAGATGGGGTGGTGACATATTGTATTCTTACTCCGTCACCACACGGATAAATTGTTATAAGACTACAGCTTATCCAAGTTTTGTATATCATATATATTAGACAAGTTATGTCTGCGGTTATTTTCACAAAGATTCGATGTGATTGTAGGTGTTCCCCTAGGGTCTATTTTGAGCCCATTGTATCTTTCTGTTAGAGGCTTATGCTTTGGTGCAATTTTTTTGGTATGGTTTAATAGATGTTTTAAAGATAACGCATCCATAATCCTTCATCATATTTAATACATTCACATAGTTTTACTGTTGTGTCTACTGCCGGGAATGACCTGTTAATAATTTTAGTTTATATACAAGTATTAAACCCCAAAATATAAAATTAAAAAAAAAACAGATTTGTCTGAAATAATGTGTTTTTTGAAATTTCTTTTTTAATTTATTTGTATAAAATTATTATTAGTCTTCCATACAAAATGGAGATTATAAAACTGATTTATGTGTAAATGTGTTATGTGTAGGTACTAATATTATAAAGATGTTAAGTTTATTTTTGTGTTTGTTTGTGTTGAATAATGAATATATTGAGAGGTATACCTTTTACTTTTATACGAAAGATAAATTTGACATCTGTGTCTTTATCTTTTGTATAAAGTTATTTGGCGATTGTAGATCAAGTTAAGTGAAGACTTTTAAACAAAATGAGTCTTATTAATGGCTAATGTATGTAATATCTTATTTATTGACTGGAAGTTGATAAAAAGATGTTTACCTATGATATCGCTGCCTTGGTCCCTTAGCTTAGTGCAGCTATATCTAGAAATTATGTCTTAGTTCTCTACATTGTATTGTTTATTAAAACTACAACCTACCTTTTTGTTAACCCTTCTTTATATTAAAAGTTTGATCTTACGGAAATCAAAATAAACGACTTATGTTAAAATAATCAAATCCTGTAAAATAAATAAGATTATAATGTTCTTTACCCTTTTTTTCTGACGTCAAGCGAACCAATTGTCATATTATTTAGAATTAAAAGTTTATTATTTAATCGGTCATTATTGAAATAATTTAATACTTTACACTTGCATTATATTGTTTAATAAATACAACTCTAGGATTTGATGTTGGCACTGCGAAACCCAATACAATTAATTGTGGAACTTGCAAATTTTGTAGTTGCTTTTGATTGAAAATGTTATAAAATAATAATTTCATAATTTGTTTGTCCTGTGAATAATTTCAACTATGTTGTCAATGTATCTTATTCCAATTTAATTCTGTCTATCCGTCTAGCCTGGATGTAACAGGTTAATATCCCATTGCTGAGTATAAATAGATAAATAATATCCCATAGAGAATTTTGCTCAGCAATGGACCGTTATAGGGTCTAATTTGACCCTGCAGTACGTACGTGCTTACGTACTTAATTATAATGTGTGATCAAAGTAAATGTAATATACATAATATCGTAAATGAGTCTGAATTGTCTATTTAAAATAATGTTGATTGATATTTTCTTCGTTTCTATGTTTGAGGGACTTTTCTTTGTATTTTTTTAATAATAATACTCTAATAATTCTACACCTGTAGGATAGTTAGAAAGATTATGCAGCTGGAAGAAATCATTTAAACTTTTGTATTTACTTAGTTATTGCACGTAAATAAAAAAGAAACTAGTAATAAACTTAGAAAACAAGATTTTATAGATTACTATTCGCAACAGCACTTCGACCCAAATTCAGCTGAGCTTGTACTAAATTTTATAATAATGAAACGCGACATTTTAAAAGTTATGATACCAATCTGTCTAGCCACACCGGGGCAACTTTAGGCCAAGTATAAAACTGTTTAGAATGTCAATCAACATTACTATTAATTGAATTATACTTAGTTAAAACTTTCGTCTGAAGACTTTAAAACCCAAAAATATATCTATTTTTCGACTAACATTCAATGTTTTACTATCTATTTAATACTATATAATAATTACTATACTGTACCTAACATTAAAATGGATGATTCTCGTAAAAATATTTGTTATAACATCTCTTACAGATTCTATGTCTACTGTCAAACGTCATTAATGTCAAATGTTAAACGTCATTACTGTCACATGTCATTATATTAAACGTCATAACTGTCAAATGTCATTAAAGTCAAACTTGACACAAGTGTTGAAATGACGCAAGAGTTTGATACATCATTTTAAAGCTAACGTAATTATGAGAATTGTCCTGCTTCTATTTGTCTTATATTTTTTTAATATACACCGTGATTTTATAGTCGTTTTTTTTGGAGAAACATGGTTTACAGTTACATTAATAATATCAGTTGATTCTAAATGTTATCATTTAATTATTTTTCTAATAATGATTGCAAAAAAAGTGTAATATGTTTTTTTTCTGGGATGTAATTTTGTATTTTCATTTCCAAAACTACTATAATTTCAGAGTGTATATTTAATCCTTTTATAATATGAACAGATAGCCGTCTTAATGTATAGCCAGTATTGCAGAAATTGAATGGTAATTTATAATAGGTATTAAGTACAGTCGGCATAAGAAAACTATTCATTTTTTATTAATCGTACTTTTTGTTGAAGAAAGCTATTCAATTATGCTCGAGTTGGGCTCAACGGTTAAATGGAATTCAGTCCTAAACGAATCAAGTTTACTTTAATCTACGGTATTCCATTTATCCGTTGGGACTGCAAGTTGGCAAAGCATTGTTCATTGATTGAACCTACAGTACTTGACATCTAACCCGGCTGGCCTGAAGTTAGCTATTAAAAAAGTTCGCGCAAGACAGAATCAAATAAAACACCCGCTCTCCGCCATTTAGTTCGAAAACTGACATACACACCTCAACAAAGTCTAGGGACATTTTGTATAAAGTTGTGAAACTCAAAAAATTTGGTTTGTAATTTTGTTTTTTTTTTTAATTCTTTTGATGAAAACTTACTTTGTTAACCTTTTTCAACCATTCTAAATTGGAATTTAAAAAATAAAATTAAAAATAAGAGATTTACGCGGCTTTAACGCAGTCAAGTTCGAACAGTAAGTTTACCAACAGTAAGTTTTGACTGCTTTTTTGTGTAAAATTTAAATTTTATAACAATTTAAGCGTTTATTTCGAATAATTGATATTGTGTGCATTAAGCAGCGGCGCCATTTCATCATAGAGGAAATGTTAAGAGCAGTAGGCATGCTCCCAACTGCGCGTACTAAGCGGAGTATTGCTGAAGAGATTGGAACGATACAAAACATGAAATCAAGGTTATGGTCACGTTATCGTGCTACTAGTGAAGTCGCTGAAAGATACCATAGCAAAAAATCTGTCATCACTCAATGACATGATCGATTTTTGCAAGTTCCCGCGAAAAGACAGCGAAATGTTACTACCATACAGCTGGTTTAGAGGCTCCAGCTCTTGGTGGAGACTCTTGCGGGTGACCAAACTGTCAGAAGAAGTCGGCATGAAGCTCACCTTTATGCTCGCATACCGCTGTGTACTCCAGCACTACGCCGAGCGAATCGCGCACGACGACTAAAGTGGGCTCGTGAACATTTGCACTGCAAAGATATCCTGTTATCTGTAGTGGTGTTTACGCATGAGTCCCGGTTCGGTTTCCACTCGGATTCACGTAGAGAACGTGCTTGGCGAGTTCCTGGTTGTGATAGCCGTCTACAACATCCTCAGAAAATCTATTCATACCACGATGCAACAATTATGGTTTGGATGGGAATTCGTGCCCGTCGAAGAACAGAGCGCGTTTAAATTAGAAACACCATAACGGCTGAAAAATAACTTAATGAGGTGCTAGTACTAATAATTTACCCCCGTAGACTACAATTGGGCCAAATGTTCAAGTTCATGGACGATAACACCCGTCCGCATAAAGCGAGAGTGATGACGAGCTGGTTGCAGGAGCACGACGTATCGATTTTATGCTGAACCACTCAATCGCCTAACCTCAAAACCATAAAATACGCGTAGGACATGTTCAAAAGAAGGGTTTTGATCATTTTTCCTGCATAAAATTGCGATGGAAGGGCAACTTTTTTTGCATCCTAGTCGGACCTGGAACAATATACCGCACCAAGACCTAGATAACATTATAAAAGCATGAAAAACCATTGCAGGACCGTTATTTACGGTTTTTTTAATGTGCTGACTACTGATTACTCACATAACAGTTAAAAACAAATAAATTTTTGCTTATTTTCACTTTTGCTTAAGAAACACATTCATTATTAGTTTTACTAATTTTCCAAATTTTTTATTTATTTGAATAAAAAATTATTTATGCAAAAAAAATACTTTTATTTAATTCTGGATTGTAGCCTGATAAATTGTCTTTATAAAAATATAAACATGTTGTATGCTATCTTCAATAATTTTGAAGTAAATTGAGTAAATACCAAATATCCTTAGACTTTGTTGAGGTGTGTATGCGCAGCTAACTGCAACAACTTCAGGCCGGTCGAGTTAATTGTGCGCTTTCTGTACATTTGTACGCATATAGTCATCTTAAGCCGCATGTACTTATTGTCTACGATTTGTAAATACAATAGAATATTGATGTAGCTTCGCTCCTATCAGTGTTTCCCGATCCTCTGGTGCAAAAATGCAAGATTTATTCCTCGAAAGACCCCTAAAGAAAAATATGAGTAACAATTTCTTTATAATATCCATTTACGCATTTGTAAACTGACATAAGACACTACTTTTACCTTTGACCTTCTATTATCCATGGCCCATAACAGAAATGATAAAGTTATATTAGATTAAAATCATTAAATATGTTCATTTCTTATTGTGTGCAACAAAATAAATTATTTTCTTTCTTTCTTTCATAAGAGGTATTTTTTTGTATAAAGCTTGTTACTGCTACAATTACAGTAAGCGTTAACTTACCCGGCCGGCCTGAAGTTAGCTATCAGAGAAGTTCGCGCATGTCTTAAACCAATAAAACAGTCAATTGCAACAACTTCAGATCGGCCGAGATATTTGACGAGTACTGTATGTAGGTTTGTAATTTTATGAGTTGTTGGGTCTTACGAGGTATAAAATGAATGGATGTTAACATAACTGATAATTGATAGAGTAAAGAACTAGGACAACTGCACTACTTCCAGTAGTTCTACTCAAGCAAAGAACTATGTAGTTATTTTTGGAGTAGGTAAGCTCAATACACGATCGATAATATTATTATAAATTTTTAATTCAACATTTAGTTAGTATTTCATATTTTTTACTCAACGTATTCGAGGTGTATTTTTTGGCACTTTGGTTTGAATGCGAAGTCTTGTTACAACCTCACATAAGTGAGGTATCCCATACATTTTTTTGGTAGATAGGTACATTTTTAAAATTCTAATAATATTCTCGTCTGTCGATTAAGAACGTAGGACACATATTAAAACGCAAAGGGGTCGGCACCGCCTCACAGTGGATCGAAAATCGTTTTTCATAGACATAGAATCTTGAATGATTAAAGCTCAATTTTTTTGCTTGGAACGAGTTCTGTTAATCATTGTTAAACTATACAATGGGATGTGCGACAATTGTGAGTACAAATAGGCAAGATATAATTTTTTTTTGAAAAATTTGTATGGGACTAACATATAAAATGTCAATATCTCCGTAATCACAAGTTTGGCCGTTATATCCTCGCACACGTATGTAGTACTAATTATTTATGATTTTTTGATATACTTTGTTTTGCGGCACAGCTTGCGATTTTTTTTTTAAAAATCGTCAAAGTTTTTAATATTTTTTTATATTGATGACTGTTTGTAATGCTTAAAATATGCGATTATTAGTTTTAGTTTAGGGTATTTTATAAATCCTAACGCAAAACTTTCTAAGAAATCACAAAAGACTGTTAACCAAAACATTTTCACGTCTCAATACAACTTGCATGGTATTAATAAATTATCTTTTGAATCTAATCTAGTAATGGTTAAGTACTCATTTGTTAATGACCTCCGTTAGGTGATCAGATGTGCTAAATACTATACCTAATGAAGCAATTAGCGAAAGGATACACTCAAAAGAATATGTATTAAGTTTAAGTGCTCCGTAATTAAATAATTAGTGCAGAATTATCATTATTTTTTATGGGCTATATTTAATGCTTCAAATATACGTAATTAATCAACTCAACAATAGTTTTATACTACGCAGATCCATAGTATAAAACTATCATTAAATTAAGATAAAAACTTTTATCTAGATACTTAGATTAGTCGGGTTATGAAATTAAAAAAGAAGTTTAGAAACAATTGATTTTTTATTAATGTAAAAATTATAATAAAGTCATAAATATCAAATATACATTTCAGAAATCATAAAATTCTTCAAAATAAATTAAATTAAATACTTAAATCTAACAAAAGATGAAATCCACTGAAATTTAAAATAAATTGATATAATTACACAATAAATATCAAATTGGAATCAAACAATGAACAAAATAATGATTTAGGTAAGTACAAATATAAGTCAAATACAAGTGAAAATAAAATTATAATAATTAAGTAACTACTTAAAATAATAAAAGTTAAATTAATCTAATTATTCACCACCATCAGAATCCACTTCAGAATCTGACTCTACAGTTCCCATTACATCCAAGAACTCTGTCGGAGGTTCCTGAAGTTTGAGTAGATCTAAAGCTTCTCTAAAGTATACCTGCTTCTTATGAGCATCCAGTTTTGGTCTTATTGAAGAAATCAGAGGATCAGATGAGAGAAGAAGCATGTTGAGGATGTCTTCGTTAGATGTTTGTCTACTCTTCTTCCTTGAATGATGTTCCCTGAATCTTCTGAAGTCTTTATTGCGGGCCTCGAAAGTAAGTGAGTAGGTGAATACTATTAGTTGTTAGCAGTAGAAGTGCTCAAAATGAACTGAAACTACATAATTTGATTTTTGATTATTTATAGGTATTGACTAATTATGAGGGTACTATTTTTTTCTAATTTATAATTAGCTGTGGTAATGAGGGTATCATTATCACAACTAATTTTAAAATTACACACAACTAATTAGCTACAATATTAATTAGTATTAACGGAAGTAACGGAGGTCAATAACAAATGAGTACTTAACCATTAGAAGTAACGGAGGTCATTAAGTTAGTTATTAGTTACCATTACTGGTAACTACTACCTAGTTACCAGTAATGGTAACTAATATTATTCAAAAAGATATAATTTATTATTACCATGCAAGTTGTATTGAGACGTGAAAATGTTTTGGTTAACAGTCTTTTGTGATTTCTTAGAAAGTTTTGCGTTAGGATTTATAAAATACCCTAAACTAGAACTAATAATCGCATATTTTAAGCATTACAAACAGTCATCAATATAAAAAAATATTAAAAACTTTGACGATTTTTAAAAAAAAAATCGCAAGCTGTGCCGCAAAACAAAGTATATCAAAAAATCATAAATAATTAGTACTATATACGTGTGCGAGGATATAACGGCCAAACTTGTGATTACGAAGATATTGACATTTTATATGTTAGTCCCATACAAATTTTTCAAAAAAAAATTATATCTTGCCTATTTGTACTCACAATTGTCGCACATCCCATTTTATAGTATAACAATGATTAACAGAACTCCTTCCAAGCAAAAAAATTTAGCTTTAATCATTCAAGATTCTATGTCTATGAAAAACAATTTTCGATCCACTGTGCGCCTTGCCTTTTTCCTCGGTGTCAAAAATCCAATTACGTTACGATTCCGATTAGTGTGCGTTGCAGTTAGGAGTTTCATACAAATAATACTGAACGGCTTGAGTTGATACAGTGACGATCCCATTCCGTTTTGATATGCTAATGCTCCTGTATAGCCACTGTTTAGGAATGTATGTAAGTATTTGTACAAGTAGGGGATTAATCACATTATTTTGATTTGGATATGATAGCTGGTTTTTTAGCTTATGTTAAGGCGCTTTCTTTGCTAATAATATTCTTGTGCGAATCCTGCTTAAAGCATCGAATCTTTTTCATTAGTTGTCTATTTAATTTAGATTAGCAATTTTTGGTATAGCAAACCCCGGTTTAGGGGTTAAATTATATGATATTTTTCCTGAAAGTACTCGCTTGGTTAGATATTTTGAAACCATTATAAAATAAGTAATAAAAATTTAAAACTTATATTTTGTATAAATTCTTTTAATAACCATTTTTTTTAAGAAAAACCTTTATCCAATAGGTATAACTTTTATTTATGCACACGGGTCATAGACAAGACAACATTGTCTTTTTTTGTAATTTAAACTTTTTGAGTTAATCTTATTACTTCCGATACTATTTTGGTTTTATATCTGCAGTCGATTTTCCTTAATTATAAAATTATATTTGTTGCTGACGCTACATTTTTTTTATTTAACAAACTGTATGTATATATTGTAAGATTAATTTAAGGCAGTTTAATCGAATCGTTTGTTGTATTATGTACTTTATTTCATGGTTAGAAAGAAGGAGTACCGAAATATACGCATCGATAACGTAAACCGCATTAGATATTTAGTTAAGTTATATTTGAATAATTTTATAATAATTGTGATTATATTTTTCATTAATTTGTTATTTAAGTATGTGTACAGCTTACGAAAGTAACTTCTATTACGTAGATATATAAATATATTTGTTGTTCAAACGAATAAAGATGGTACTGAATTCTAGTGTTTTTTATTTAGTGATTAAGGCGCTGCCTCCACGA
Organism: Schrankia costaestrigalis; assembly: GCA_905475405.1. Lineage (NCBI taxonomy): Eukaryota > Metazoa > Arthropoda > Insecta > Lepidoptera > Erebidae > Schrankia > Schrankia costaestrigalis. The sequence continues at coordinate 4,039,356 of FR997845.1, read as the reverse complement.
GCGATAGAATCGCGACGAGTCTGAACAAAAATCGCCGCGATAACATCGCCGTATGGAGACACCTTTATGGAGAGTATATAGAAGTACGTGGCACAACGATAATATCGCAGCGATTTTATTGCTTGTGGAGACAGCGCCTTAGAAATAACTTTTAATTCTATGCAGACAATATTTACGAAAGGAGGTAAACCTAAAACACCATACTAGTAGGTATCAGCTGTAGGTATGCAAATAAATATTTATATTTAAATGTAATACTTTGAGTATATAACTGATTTTGTTGCTGCTCTACCTACCCACAATCGCGACCTACGCGACCTTATGTTCTTGAGTTTAGATGTTCCTTGTGGCCGTTAATTTCATGTCTGTAAGATAAGACCTAATCTTAGCATTCCATGGATTCTCCGTGCGGGTGCCGGGTCCATCGCGTGATAGAGGACGGAACACTGGCGTAACAGCGTCTGGGACTTACGACCCAGATGTAGGTTTAAGGAGGCCCCCTTACAACGCGTTAGCGGTCACCTTCACTGTCTGCTATGTTCCGTCCCCTACCTATCCAAATTTGGTATGAACCTGAACAATGCCGTTTTGGACATTCGTGATAGTAGAGAGCTTACTGAAGTTCTCGGCAGTCCTAGTTCTTTTAATAAGCTGTAGAGGGATTTAGCTGGAGTACCCCTCGCACCTATTTCCATGGCATATGTACCTTGTAGCCATTTCTGGTTATCTCATTTGTCAAGTCAAAGTATTTGTTTGCCTTAATTGCGTGGTCTTTTGGGATGTTAGTTTCCCACGGTACCGTGAGCTCAATAAGTACTACACGCTTATTCAAATGTGAGTAGAGGAATATGTCTGGTCTTAACGGCGACACACAGATATTCTCCGGGATTTTATAGTGTGCCTCATACGTGTCAACCAGCAGTGTCCAATCGCTTGCCGAGCTCAGAACTGAAAAAGGTGCCTTCCTTAACGAATTGGATGTTTTGTCGTGTAATATTTTGGTGTCTATTTGTAACTTTATAACGTGTTAATTTTATCACCCATCCTAAACGTTTTATTTAAAGGTACCTAATAAGTTAGAATAGCTGAGTCCAGTCCTCCAGGTTTAGGTACGTGGTACGTGTTGATGAGGTACAATTTATATCCAATAACAGGGAATTAGTTTCACATAACTGAGAAGAGTAATATCATCATCATCATCTCAGCCAATGGACGTCCATAGTGGCAGTGACTGCTGGACTTAGGCCTCCACCAAATATTGCCACCTTGTGCAGTACGTCCTGCGCCTCCTTCATCCATCGGTTTCCCGCCGTCCTTAAAATAATTACAAGAGTAATATAATTAATACAGAAAACTCTTAACAGTTTCTTTGTCTTTGAACCGTCTGACTATTTTTATAAAAGCCCAAATTTTCCCTCCAGTATTGAAGAAAGGCTCTCTGCATAGGCTGAGATGAAGGTATAAAAGGTTGTGAAGGTCGCGGTGACGTAACAGCAGCACGCCTCCAACGAAAAGGGGGAATCCTCCGACCAGGCGAGGGTGATCGTGCCTGGCGGGCCAACTGCCCAACGTTTGTTTTTTTTTTTTTTTTGTGAGGACGAGTAGTCGGTCTCAGACGACCATTACTACTTTACGCGGGCTGTGGTGGGGCGGATGGCCCTCAACCAAAGACATTTAAGTGACGTGCCACAGGGGCACCCCCTTTGGGGTACGAACCTCGGCCTGGACCGTCACTGACTAACAGGACGTGCGGAAGGCACGCCCTCTAGGAGCGAACGCGGCGCGTATTCCGGCCTCGACGGCGAGGACGGAACCGCGGACGTTTTGTTGTGGCTTCGCGAGCCGTGTGAGCTCTACGTTGAGCGATCGTGATCCTATCGTCCGGCTCTTCGAGAGCATGCCTAGGTCTACGAATTTTGCTAATCTTGGAGGGGATGTACCTGGACGCCCCGACCACTAGTTGGTTGGGGTGAGTGGCAGCCGAATCAAAGTAGCGGAGGGAACAGAGTTTCATGTGTTGCTGGATAGTAGGCAACTCGAGGCTGGATAGTAGGCAACTCGAGGTCTATGTGAAGACCAACGTTTGTTTGTTGGACGTTGTATATATGCGGAATCGCTGTGCGAATGTTGATACCGCGATTCAGGACGTAGTATAGGTGTTCGCTTGAGTTAGTCGGTAGATGACGCTACACCGCACGCTACAATAAGGTTCTCAAATAATAACAACAACACGTCGCCTGAATGCTTATTTGCTCAACCGACCATTTTAAGATAAAGATAAGATAAGATAACGTTTATTTGTGACACAAACAAAAATTAAAAGAAAAATACAATAATATAATTTTAACTTAGCGTCACAAAATGGACTCTGACTCAGCATGTGTTGGTGTAACCAACGCTGATCTTCCGTCAGAGCCGTTTTATGATGACACGAACGCACATAGAACTTCATACGGAACATACATTATTTAAACATGAAAATTGTTTGAATAACACACACAAAGAATAAAAATAAAAATGAAAGCAGATAAAATAACAAAACTTCAGAAAACAGCGATCAACACATATTAAAAAACAGACTAAAAATTAAAATCAAAATCCTATAAGACACTTGTGTCGTTTCTGTGGCTCTCTTGTTTCTTTTGGTGATCGAATAAAAATTTTTTTAATTTAATTTTAAATGTACTAAAACTCTGCAGGTTCCTTATCGGTGGGGGGATGTTATTCCAGCACTTCGATGCAGCGTAACGGAAACTGCCTCGGAATGAGGCTGTACTGTGCCGCTGCATCGAAAGCTGCATTGAGCACTGTCGAGAGCTACAAGATCGTGAACTAGTCACCCACTCGAGCTTAGAATACAGATAGAAAGGGGTCTTGTAGTTCACAACACCGAAGAGAAGACAGGCTAGATGTAGTTTGCGGCGGTGTTGCATTTTCAGCATTAAATGGTTATTTAGAAATGGCGTAACATGGCTTCTTCGCGGTATATCGAAACAAAAACGAGCACAGGCGTTCTGTACTCGCTGGACAAGTCTCTTCGATTTAGCCAGTAGGCGAGGACCAAAAACTGCGTCTGTATAATTCAGCTTAGACAAGATAAGAGACTCGACAAGTCGTATACGTACGTTGACCCTAATGTGAGGCCTCATTCGATACAATACCTTCAATCTATAAAAGCATTTTGACGAATTTCACTTTTTAATGCAATTTTATTAAGGATCAAATTGCGGTTCGATTGGTATATAATACTTGCTGTTTGGACTTAAAATACATTATTTATAAGGAATTTAAGTTTTTGAAAACTAACACAAGAGAATTTAAGCTTCATGCTTAATTGCTCAAGGTCCGTAGAGAAACACCAAACGTGCATCCGAACATCGATTGAGTGCTTAAGTATTCAATCTCCTCACAGGTAACCAATCACGACATCGCATTTTGATGACGCAATATGCCGCCATTATGAATTTATTTTGTGACGAAGCTGGTGCTCGCACGCATTTGAGTTAAAACTAACGCGAAATATAGAAAAAACGTATTAATTTTAATAGAAAACAGTACCCGAAATGTCCGTGACGAAATATAAATCGGAAAATATAGTCACAACTATAGAAAAGAATCGGTAACTTGTATTTTTGTTAACATTTCTTTGCAGATTATCACTGCGTATCGTTAACGTATAGTACAGGATGTTTAAATTTAATTCTTATAATTTCAGATTTAATTAAATCTTTAAATGAAATTGTGACGTATCTATAAATGAACAGATTGTTTCGAACATTTCGTAAGGTTGTAAAATATAACTAATATAATAATAAAAATATTGCTTTTGTGCGGTGACTGGCAAAATATACCTGCTACTTGCATGTTTGCTAATTGTTAAATGGGTAAATTTCTTAGCATTATATGGGTAGTTTTGTATTTACGTATACCTACGCTTTGTGTTCGCAATGATGTTAGATGCTAGATAAGAAGATTAATACTATTTTTTACTCGCCACATATCCATTGCTCACATTGTACATCTATTTTTATTATGTCCGTTGCTTTGAATTTTATTCCCTATTTTGGATGAGAAATTCAGAACTAAATTCGCCGTTGAGGGATGAATAGCCCATAAACTAAAGAATTCCTTATGAAAACATAAAAAATAGTCAAAAAAGGGGTTAATTTTCTTTAAAAAAATCCATTCTAAATTGTTTAAATAGTGTCAGTATATTAATTATTTTTTATACGTATAGGTATGATCTTATCATCGTTTTATTTTCAATTTGTCGTTTTTATTGTACATATTGAAATGAAGAAGTGGAGTCACGGTAATACCGTAGTTCCATTTTATGTTGACATTACGTACGATGAATCAAGAATCCGACGAAAGAAGAATACGACGAATAAGGACTAATTCAAATCAGACACTAACCGAAAAGAAAATAAAATATATTAGAAGTACCTACAAATATATGAAAGCTGACGACAAAGCCTTTATGGAATCTCTAATTAAAAAGGTTTTGACAGGATCAGACAACATAAACAATACCAGGCGAAGTAAACGATCTTGTATCGGTACAAAAACAAAAAAATATTGTATTTTTTATTTATATTGTATTATGTATAGGTACCTAGTGTAGCAATCAACCACATTCTTAATTTATGAAAAAAAAAATCTGCTGGTCAAAAAACGTTGGGTTTTTATTTATTTTATCACTTTTACCAATATGTGTTGTGAATTATTAATAATTACTACTAAAAGTAATAAATTTCGATCGATTAATCACATTTACCAAAACATGTGGTTATTATTAATACATAATAACCGGTAATTATTAATAATTTTCAATTAATCACATTTACCGTAACATATACAAACATGAATATATCAAACAGTGTTTTTTTTTTAATTCTGTGTTTTTTTAAATAATAAATAGCCAGTTAACTAGTTATTTTTTTACCACTATACCCAAACACGCTGTATTTGGTTATAGGGCACTTAAGTACTAAATATATTCGAATGCAAAATGTTCAACCTCCACTCCAGTAGTGGTCTATCTCCAATTGCATAATTTGTTTTGTGTTTATTTGCTCAACCTCCATAAAAAATTGTGAAAATAAACATAACTGTTTGACTTTTTAATGATTATTTGTAATATATCATTTCATAAACACGTTAACTATTTTTTAAATATAAAACTTTTATAAAATCATATTATTTGCTTAAACTAATCAATAAAACGTCTCTGGTGTAAAATGTTGCAAATGGAGGTTGGACACTTAAGTATTCGTGCGACGACAATTAAATTTAACATTTTAATAAATCAGATCAAAGGCATGAAAAGACAATAAGCTTATAATAATGGTAACAATATTCTACAAACTTGGTTTGTATGATAGGGTATTTATAAATATTATGACTAGCAAACATTGTGTTGACAAGTAATAGTTATACTGATACGATCTTAGAGCTCATTAATAAAAAAAAAGTAATTGTAGTAGGTAATAAATAAAATACATAATATTACAGTTATTAGGAAATACACAAAAACTTGTTAACAATTACAGACAGAGCTCCGCCAGGTTGTAAACGTTCTATACCTACTGCTCTTTGGCTCTTTTTAAAATGAAAATTTTGTTGATTAAAGTTACACGTTACGCTTAAATATAGATTAACAGGGGTATGTGCCTAAAACTTTGTGTTTTAGGGTGATATTAAACACAATGCAAGTAGTTTAAGTTTTACCCCCCTTACTGCGCATAAACGCCTCTTAAATTTTACTCAATTGATTAGCTTAAATTCATACAATTTTACTTAGAAAAATCTCGCTAAACAGTGATTAAATTTAGGAGGCGTTTATGATTAAGGGGGTACCTATATTTATAAAACATAGAGTTCTTTTGCGTAGACAAGCGTAGAGCGTAGTTCGATTCCCGGCTGGGCACCTACAGTATCTTTTTCAAATGTATAAATGTAGTTATTTTTTTTTATAAAATTCGGTGAATTGGTTCATAGGCACAAAACATCGTATGACTTATAGTTTAAAACTTTCCCATACTGACCGATTTGAATGAGCCACCCTGTATATAGCGGCTTCGTCGTCTCAAACGATATAGTAAACCGTAATGTAGTTGAAGAGGATAATTTGCAAGACATATCTAAGTAAGTAAGGATGTAGTAACAAGCATTATATGGCGACCATTAGCTCTAGGTATCTGTGTAAGACAGCATTATAAAAAAATATAAAAAATACAACCTCCGAATTGAGAACCTCCTCCTTTTTTGAAGACGGTTAAAAAAACTCTTTGACCATATTTTATGCAAGAAAGTAAAAACGAAATGACTAAGAGCCCTGTAATAACTAAACTTTATAATAAATATTGTGCTTAAATATAATCTCAAATCTCACTCATAAAGAAAATTGTAGATGTAAGTTAGTACCACTTATTATACAGAACGCTATCTTAAAATAGTTGCTATTTAAAGAAATATAAGTAAATAATGTGCTGTAGTAATGTGCTAATGTAAATTAAAAAAGAATTATAAAAAATTCGATGTATTGACCAAATAATTATATCTAAATATTGTTAAAATAAATAACCAAAAGTTTATTTATTACTTACATAAGCCAAAACTGAGATTTTCGAGAATTAATATTTTCTATATATTTATCTACAACAGTAGGTATTAATAAAATAAGTTTAAACACTACCTAATTATAAATTCCATCATAATTATGAAATATTTTTATCATACTGGCCAGAAAATTAGATCTTAACGCAAAAAGGACCACATTATCGTCATCATCATATCAGCCAATCGAGGTCCATTGCTGGACATAGGGCTCCTCCAAGTATTGCCACCTGGTGCGGTCCTGTGCCTCCCTCATCCAGGACAACATACTACCTACTTAATATCACTTTGTAGCACATTATTACTTATTTCATAATATAACTGTGATGTATCTATTAAACTAACGTAATTATTTTTATGACCCGTTAAAACTTTGGACTGAATGTGGTTAGATTTAAAAAATAGTATTAGTAAAATTATGTAAAATTTAGTTAATAAATAAATTGAGCTTATATTTATGTATATCCATGATAGGTATACATAACTGTGTTAAAGAGAAATATATGTATTAATTAGTTTCTAAATAAACAAACACTATTATAGCAGAAGTATATAGATAGATGAACAAATAATTAACATAAATAGGTATTTCCTTATAAGTCGTGAAGTATTTATAAAATGCAACAAGAAAAACACGTAAAAAGTTAGGCCATTTTCAATGTTTAAATTACCTTTAGAAAAGTTAATTCATTGCTATAAAATAAATGATATTTATAATAAACAGAGCAACAAGAAATTACTGAAAACTTAACAAAATTAAATTACGTATTGTAGAAATAAATAAATAATTATTAGATTAAATAACTAGAAACCATGAAAACCTATTATTTAAATAGACTTAGGTATTTAGTGACTGATTATTCATCCAAAAAATATTAAATTAAATTTCGATATTCGTAAAAGAGATCCGAAAGACGACTCATTAATTAATAAATATGGCAACATTGCAAATAAATATGTATTATAATTTCTTAAACGGAGCTCTTCATTTCTTGTTTGACACACGATTTGAAGGCTTCCCAACCTTCGTTCTTTGCGTAGGACTGCAAAATAATTAAAAAAAATTACATTAAGTAAGTACTTACATATAAAAAGTCACAGTTAGTATTATTCCTTCTCGTCCTGTTTGTCGTTTAAAAAGTCTAAACTGCGGCTGCCGTGTACGAAGTAACGGCTTCGATTCCTACAGGGCGATTCTTTGTGTGATCCACAAATTATGGTCATAAGTCTGGATGTTCTTTTTGTCCGTTAAATTGATGTTTGTATACATCCTGTCTGGAACACAGGATTTTATCCCTAGTGCGAGAATTATCTTTAAAAAAAAAACTATTTTTTTTATGTAACGCGTCACATTAAAAATTATGTTACAGTGACTTTAAAGCACGTGATGTTAAGTACGATCGCAGTTAAAAGAGGGGAGGATGTAGGGGAGAACGTAGTTTTTGATTGCGGTCGTCGTTATCATCATGCCTTATCACAAGTTTATCATGCTACTGTTTGACGACCTTTGACCTAGTGGTTATATAACATGACTGCTACGCAGAGGTCTCGGGTTCGATTCCCGCTCGATGCAAATCTTTGTGTGCATGAACATGATTGTTTGCATTGGTCTGAGTGTTTTCTATGTATAATATGTACTTTTGTATTTACAAAAAAAAAGTATTTAGGTATGTTTAGTACCCATAGAACAAGCTTTCCTTAGTTTGGGACTAGATGGCGTTGTGTGAATGTGGGAGGAATATTAATTTATTTATTTTATACTATGCTATGGTGGCATGGCAGACTAAAAGCTATAGCACAGTAAGGTCATTTTCTCATTCGTCGATGTTGTATTACTTTTTGTGAAATTTGATAGGTAACAACCAGGTAAGTACCTACTTAAAACGAAATCTTCAATAAGCATAGTCACGAGTATCAACTGGTCTTGATTTACATTCAACGGACAAAGAAATCCGTTACAATAATTAACACAGCTTTATAAAAATACATTAGGCAAGTAAGTAAGTATATTATTCGCGTAAATCCCAAACAGTTCATAAATCTTGGATATTAAGTAAGTATAAATAAAACGTATTATTTAAAACATTTAAAAGCTATAAATTTCCAGTTTGTAAATTTTAAATTTATTGTAGAAAAACCTCAACAATAGTTTTTTTTTTCTAAGACAAGAATAGAAACAAGTTATTTTTTAACACGTGGCAATTTAACCTTGAGTTAAATACAGCGTAAGTGCCACGTGGTACGCTATTTCGTCCACATCTATAACAGGCCCTGTGGCGCAACGGATAACGCGTCTGACTACGGATCAGAAGATTCCAGGTTCGAATCCTGGCAGGGTCGCGAATGTCTTTTTGTATTTTTTTTTTTGGGAAAATATTTGTAGTTATTTTTACAATACATTACTTATGTATTTCCTATTTATAACATTTATTACATATTATCATCTAAATACAATTGTGTTAACCTTAAGCTGACTTAGGTAAAGTTAGCAGATTTTAACTAAACGAAAAAAAAAAGAAAAACTTGAAATAAGCTTGTACGTAAAATCCTTTTTTTGTAAATACATACATATTAATACATAGAAACACTCAGACCAATCAGTTTCAGTTTCATCAGTTTCATTCATTTATTCAAAGTAGTACAATAATATTGTATCTTTTTGACGTCATCTAACACTACTTAATCTAAATTTAAAAACAAAATAAATTTAAAAAAGGGAATCGAACCCGAGACCTCTGCGTAGCAGTCGGTCGCAGAGGTCGTCTTAAAATATTGGCACCTTGTGCGGTCCTGTGCTTCTCTATGGTGATATACATCGGAGGTAGTTTTAACTCTACTTTAAGCCAAGATTTTCTCTTAAAAAGGCCCAGTTACTTATAAAGATAAACAGGTATATTTACCTTAAACCCTCTATGCAATCGATCCTTCATGATAGCAATGAACTCCTTGTAGCTAAGCAGGCCGTCTCCGTCGGCATCAAAGATGGCGAACACGGTAGACACGAGGTGCTCCGATTGTGATATTCCCGTGCATATCTTTACTGCGCGGTGGAATTCGTCTGAAAGGAACAAATATAATTAAAGTATTATTTATTTATTTATTAATGTTAACACGGTTTTACAAACCAATAACATTAACATACACTACAGAAATACACTATAAATCACGACAAAATAACTAAAGAAAAACAGGAATATTGAAACATTTACAAAATAAAATATATAAGAAAAGAAACAAATAACTATTTATAACCTTTCACAAAAAGTATATTTTAATATGGAAATAAAAAAAATTAGGACTTTGTAAGAATGTAGGACAGCGCCATCTACATTTAAAGGACGATCTGTCCATAAAATTGAGGAACAATTAAAAAATGCGCCAGACGATTTTTTTTGTTTCTCTGTGGTAAAATTATGCCCTACGTCGTGTTAAAATTTATGCGCCTTAGTCATGTACCTACCTACATCCTGTATATAAATGGATTTAATATTAAGTTTTACCCTTCATGTCAATTCTCGTTAGTTAACTAAAAGTTAACTTAACCGAATTTTAGGTACGAGAATTGACATGCTTTTTAAAACAAATAGTTAGGATTTTAAGGCAAGTAAAAAAAAATATCAGCGATTTTTCCCTTAGTGGAAAAGTAGATCATTCGATACTCATAGGATGATATGTACTTATTGGTCAAATCACGTATACACATATTCTTGGCCAATCTCCATGAAAAAAACCCTTAAATAATAATTTGATCATACAAAGTCAACCAATAACCACTCACCCTTAGAAATAGGATGATCAGCAAGGGTATACATCCTCATAGCAATGGTAAAGTCCTCCAGATTGTTGAGGAACTGACAGAAAGTCTTAAACTCCTCAAAGGTAATGCCAGCTTCGTCTTTCACTCTATCTAGGAGACGATCTAAGTACATGTCGTATTCGTCGGTATCTAGGTACGTGTAGCGGAGTAGGATCTTTGCGAAGTCGACCTCTGATATTGTTTCGTGACCTGGAAAATAAAGTTAACTAATATTAATATGGCCAATACACTATAAAACATCATAAAGCTCTCCGTGTGGTGACGGAGTAATCCCCATGACGGAGTAAGAATACAATATTGTCTCCACTCCATCTCATACCATGGGTGTCGTAAAAACCGACTAAGTGACTATCCGTCAATATTATCTTTACGAAATAAAAAGAAGGAAATCTTGAAATTAAACCTTATACCAATCCGTCTGGCCATCGTGGTATTAGTAGGCCAAGTATCACATCGTCACTGGAGGAGGCCCGTTCCTACAGTGGGACATTAATGGGCTGTTAAGATGAAGTAATTTAGTATTTAAGTATCTGAAAAATATGATATTTCTCTAAAAAGTCAATGTTACCGAAAATGCGTTAGTATAATATTATAATAAAGTTTCTAGTTAGATAGAGTCGGTTTTTTAATTAGGAAATTATTTTCTAGGTGCCTATACTTGGGTATTAAATGTAAATTTATATGTACAGTACCCGGCCTTAATGAAGGAGCAAATAACTTTCTCCGTTTGTATGGAGTTGCGACTGGCATGCGTAACCTTAAAAGCCGAAATTGGCCGATTGTCTCTTTATAAAAATCGATGTGCAATATTTACGGCCGGGTACTGTAATTTAATGTTAAATAGAAGTTTCTTAGTCATCTTTAATGACATGGGGTGGTCATCGCATTCTAAATTCGTTATCAAAAATGTAAAAATGAATACTAAAATACCTTTAGAGAACTCGTGAAATTCCAGTTCAAGTACTTCGGTTTGCAAGTTCTCCATGAACAATTTAAAGCCTTCAAACTTCAAGTCGTTGTTGCCTTTCTTGCCGAAGAAGTGAACCTGAAAATAAAAACATAATTATTAGGTGATTGGATAGATAACGTCGCAACAGCCTATTAATTTGTCACTGTAAGAATAGAATAGAACATTTATTTTGGAAATGTAGGTATAAGAACCGACATCTATACTAATATTATAAAGAGGTAAAGTTTGTCCCCCTTACTCATAAACGCCACTTAAATTTTAGTCAATTGATAGCGGTTTTGTTTGGCATAAGGTTGGTTTTGCTAGTCATTGGGTAACTAAAACATTTATAAAAAGGTCCTTTATGTTCTGACCAAATTTCTCTCCTACTATAAACAGCTGACAATTGTAAAACTAACCTGTAGGAAGGTATCAACGTTGTGCCTCCTCTGCAGCCCCTGGTCATCATTGACGTAGGTCTCATGTGGTCTGTCACCCTCGTTGTCTTCCTCAGTCATGCCACGCTTGCCGCGCCACGCGAAACTGAAGATCTTTTCCATCTGAAATATTATACCAGGAGTCAAATGTACTTCTATTATGTTGGTAAAATGTACAGTTTTTGCCAAATTTATAGGATGCCATATTAAGAGCTTGTTACGCGGCGTTTTGACTATTTTTTATTGTGATTAATCCTACATATTTTTGCAACAGTGACTTGTGTTAAAGCACCTCAGCATGACACTCTGTGAGTCCTATTCCAAAGCTAAAATATCGAAGGATTCGAAATGAATTTTGTCAGAAGTAAATGGTAGTTTTGGAGAGATTACAAGTGTTAGAGAAGAATCATGTAACTTTGGCAAGCACTGTACGAAATATGTATTTTTACAATGTAAAATAGTAAAGAGTTTATTTAGAAAAATGTAAATTTAATATTAAGTACCTATGCTTAAATTAATTATTAAATAAAATTGAATTTCTTTTAAACTGTAGAATAATGCATGATTACTTTTAAGCCTTAAATGAATGGTATTGCCCGCAACCATTGATTTATAAAAAACCCTAGATGCACATTTTCAAACAAAACTAACAGCCAAAAGTGTCACCAAATTAAACATACGCAATAAATACGTATAGTAATATCGTAAACATATTTTTTCTTCAAATTCAATCTTACACGCATGACATAAAGTTGTATTTAAAAAGTAATGCACATAAAGCAATAAAATTTAATGATTGACGTTTGCCGGTAGAACAACGCGATACTAATTTAAAAAAAGTGCACAATGCGCCTATTTGTTGCGGACGTTTTTGGGAAGTGGAGTGTGTATCTTTAGTTTTTTGTAAATCAATGCCCGCAACGCACAAGTCAAACATTTGTGTGCACGAACACGGGTGTTTCATTTGACGTTTTCTACATATACAATGTATCAATGTTTACTAGTACCCATAGCTCGGCTTAGTTTGGGACTAGATGGCGTTAAGTGAATGTGTGAAGAATATTAATAAATATGTAATACCATTATCATACTTTTGTTTTTCGTTTGTTTATGTGCAGTTAAGGCAAAATCTTAACTTACCTATGTATTACCAACTTTAAGAGCTTAAAATTAATCAGCAGTTCAAAAAAAAACAACTCAAAATCAAAAGTCAAAATTTTGTTTAGTATAAAGCGTGTTTGTGTAGTAAGTGCATTTTAAAAACAGGTGTTAACACAGTGAGTTATATCATACGAACATAAATAACGTATAAAAAAACAATCACAAGAAATATACATATAAAATTCAAAAAATAGATTAACGACGAAATACTGACATTTATAAACGAAGAAAAAATGTCAAGAGGTGTTAATACATATATAGTTTAAAAATATGTATAACCACAGCTTGGATCTAACTCTACCAGAACCTTTATTTAATTCTCGTTATAAGTCCCGTATCTTAATAGTATTAGAACTAAATTAGTTACATATTAAAATTGTCATTACAGTACCCGGCCGTTTATATTATACACATCGATCTATGAAAAGAGACAATCAGTCAATTTCGGCTTTTCTTGCCTCTTTACAAAAGTCGATGTGCAATATTTACGGCCGGGTACTGTACGTAGCTTTAACCATAGATAAGTACAGAAGTCAACACACGATGATGATCATGAAGGATACGATGTATCCGTAGCAATGTTGAGTACTTAAAAGTTAATACTCACTCGTACTTAGTTAATTTTAATAATGTCAAAAATAAATCAAAAGACTTTTTGATACTTAAGTCCTTTGCATTTATTTTATTATTTCAAAGCGAGTTGAAAAACCGTCATTGACTTCTGTAAATTATCTCTTTTGTACAAATAACACAATAACACTTTTATACATAACACAATATTATACAAGAAAGAGTTGAAAAACAATGTTATGCACGACCAAACAATTCAACATAAAAATTTGAAATCCCAATTAAGAATACATAAAACGGATATGACGTCACGAGAAAAAGGGACGGACGATAGCGAGGCCCAACACGTAACTTACTGTAGACGGTTTCGATACCACTTCTATGGGACTGGACCTGATCTTCGTAGCGCTAGTCGAGACTAGCGAAAGCAGCTAAACGATGGTAGTACATAATACACACTTAAATATATTAATAATATTTACATATACTTTTATATGTACACATATAGATGGAATATAATAAGCAATACACGTACTCATAGTACGTTATCAAGTTTTTTAATTTTTAATAGCTTTAATAAAGCACTCAAGTTAATTAATATTATTTTAGAAAAGTATATTATCAAAATAATATCTCAATATATTTGAGATCATAAATATACAATTATAACGCAGTCGGTTGTCTGATATGAATTGAGATTATTATAAAATATATCGTTTAACATATTGCGGCATTGGTTCTAGATTATCTTAGATCGAGTAAAAATTAAATGTAAAAAAACATTGCAATGTATTTCAATACTATCTTAAAGCAGTCAAAAAAATAGCTAAATAAAAGAAGAAGAGAAGAAATAAAATATTTCGTAAAAATAAATTAATGTTGCGTATTTCTGGAAAATAATTGTTTTTTTTAAATAAAAACCTTTACGTATGATCATTCTCTTGCAAGAGAAACAAATATTGCCAAACTCAAATTTAAGAGTACTGATTGGTGGAAACTCCTTTGCGAGCCAATGAAATGGCTTGTCCAAATACGATAAATGATATAAGTATAGTTAAAAACTCAATTCATACGAATAATAGTACCAGTTTATATGAAACAAATAGTTATATAAACAAAGCTTTCTTATAACATATATAAACAATTAGCGCGACATTATTTTTGAAATGGTTACATTTTGAATATTTGACTCCATTTTAACAATTTGATGTCGATTGGTTATAGTTGAAGATTAACGAGACGGAAAATTTATTTAATTTACTTTCATATAGATTAAATTGGCGGATTTTAAGTAAAAGGTTTTTATTTAGATTTTTTTTAAATTATTTGTGCAGGGCTAAGAGCTACACTTTTTTTATAATTATCATGATGGTAGGAATAAATCATATAAAATTATATCCCTCATAAGTATTTTATACATTAAACAATATGTAGATAAAGAGTAGACTGCATACTGCATTTTATGTATTAATAAAAATCGAGTCAAAATTTCAAAAACAAAACGTTGATAGCGAGCGTAATCCCTTTCTAAAGCATTAATTTAACTCACAGCCTCCTGGCTCTTGGGATCCAAATCTTTACGCTCCTTGAATGTACCCCCCAGAAGACGCTGGATCTAAATACACATTGTAAGAAAAAAAAAACAATAAAATAAAATAACACTTAAAAAAAAATTAGCAGAAAAGAAAAAACTAAAAATATAAACTTGAATAACAAAATAAGAAAAGAAAAATATATTTAATCTTGGTTCCTTATTACATAACTACTTTTTTATGCTGTAAATCTATGGTTGGCGGCATCTACTAGGTATGTTTGTGTTCTGGTGAAATTATAAAAATATATCTAAGTAATTACCAAAAAGACGCTTAGACGCCTCTGCATACATAAAATAAGGCCTTATTCTTATGTGAATAAGGCTTTACTTTTATATTTGTTATAATTTCACCAAGGTAGTAAAGAACAGTACTATGTAGTCTTAAAGTGAGTATTGTAATGTAGCGTCTATATTAACTGTGCAAAGGTTCTAACTGTTCTAAGGTATACATAAGTGGCATGTAAGGTGTACGATACAAGTTATAAGCGAAGGTAAGTCAAAAAACGGCCACATAAGCTAACCTCGAGCAAAAAGCCCCGTAAACGGTTTGCCCTTGCATATCATGTTCGGATATAAGATGGTATATTATGCGTTTCAAATAAGAATAGGACTGTCAAAGCGCCATCTTGTTCCGCATTTTTAACGAACTTCATTAATATTATGTAAGGTATGAAAAAAAGTAAACAAAAAGTCTTTAATATTTATTAATAATTTTTGACATCAATTAATTTATAAATGGAATCCAATTCTTCCACACCACTTATGGCATCATCGTTTTTTATACAAGTCTGATCGATGAGTGTTAGCGCTTAATATTTTTATTGAATATTTGTTTATTAATTTATTAGCCCTCCTCATCTACGTCGCCTTTTTTTTGTATACTTCTTTGTGGTACCTAAGTTAGGTTGAATAATTTTTTTATAGGAAGTTATTTTACGAATTATTGTGCTGGTCGTACTAAAATGAGTTGCCACATGAGTACACGACGTTTAGTGTTCCACGCGCGCATCTCCAGGTGTAAGGCGAGGAGCACTTCTCTCCATCCTCGAGATGGGGTCCGCTAAGGAGCGGGCCAGCAATAGTCAGGGGCTGCGGAAGCGGCCCCTGGCACACGTGAGAGACGGAACACCGGGGGGTTTTTGTCAGTAGAAGTCTGACAGACCCCTCCGCCCTCTCCGGGGCGGAACAACTCTATGAGGATTTCCCCCCGAGAAAAAAAAAAAGAATACACGACGTTGGCAGCAAGTGCGATCCTATTCTCATTTGAAACGCATAGTACATTTAGCGTACACTTGTGGTCTACCTTTATTCCTGGACTTTATTTGCGCTTTCCCTTGAGCAATAGACCAAAAAATCGCAAATAAAAAAGTTTATAGGTATTTTTATTAATAAAAAATCCGTTGCTTCATACCCAAAACAAAACTTTATGAGAGAATATTCGCCTTCGTATATAACTTGTACCATTTATTATTAATTTAAGATATAAAATGTACTTACGACTAGAAACTCGTTTTTATCAACTCTTTGGTTGCCATCTGTGTCGAACATGTTGAACGCTATTCTGAATCCTGAAGCTGGTTCTGAAATTACAAAAAGGTTTTTAAAATTAACGGATCAAAAGTACTTCAACACCGTGTGTGAGTGGTGGTGGTTTTATTTTCAAGGTGATGATGAAGTAAGAGTATATTTTATAGTCTAGCCAATTTGACCCTACTACACAGTAATTGATAAGTTTCGTGATTACCTATTATGGCTTTAAATTGTATGAGAAACATTTTCGGAGATCCGATGACATGAGTTGAAATGTTATGTAAGAAGAAGCGCCCCCGTTTCTCACACATAATTAGACAAGACGTATATTTATAAATTCTTTACCTAGCACGTTAAGTAATATTATATAAACACCCATAAACAAACAAACAAACAAAAATAAAATACTTACTGGTTAGTATGGACAGGAGGAACAGGTATTCCGTGTATGATATTATACCTGAAATATTTAATATAAATGGTAAGAAATGGTTAAAAGCTTCTTTATCCTAAGGTTGACTTTGAAAATGCAATTTTTTTTAAACATCTCACAAGGGACAATCCCTTGTGTCGCCAGGACTCATAATAACAGCCCATTAATGTCCCACTGCAAGGACGGGCCTCCTCCCGTGGATCGTTACAAGGTTTAATTTCAAGTTTGCCTTCTTTTTATTTCGTTAAGATAATATTCACGGATAGTCCATTAGTCGGTTTTTACGACACCCATGGGATGAGATGGGGTGGTGACATATTGTATTCTTACTCCGTCACCACACGGGGAACGCGGGGACTCATAAAGACATGAAATTAACGGACACAAATGACATCTAGGCTTAACACAATAATTTGTGTACTTATCTCACAAATAATTGTCTGGGCTGGGATTCGAACCCACGACCATGTTGATGTGTTGTTAACATAACGATAACTGTGAAAGTGACCTGTGGGCCGTGACCCACGTTGTCATTTCTTTTTGAGGACTTTCTTCCAAAAAAGGGAAAAAGTATTAAATGTAATGCTGTAGTGGTTATTTAACATGAGTGCTACGCAGAGGTCTCGGGTTCGATTCCCGCTCAATGCAAATCTTTGTTTTTGCATGAATGAACATGATTGTTTGCATCCTTCTGGGTGTTTTCTATGTATAATATGTATAAATTTACAAAAAAAGTATTTAATAATGTATATCCGTTGTCTAGTACCCATAGTACAAGCTCTGTTTCGTTTGGGCCACACAACGCCATCTAGTGATGGCGTGAGATGAAAGTGTGAGGAATATTTTATATTTATAATACCTTTGTCTCGCATATTACGGAACATCTGAGGAGAGCCCTTCTTCAGTTGAGGAGTTTGATCGCGGAGGTACTCTATCTCCTTCGATGTTAACACACGCCGTTTCAGACGAGCTGCAAACACAACATTTTATTTTGAACTTAATTGTTAAGTACACTGGCGGACAAAAAAATCGACTCACTTCATACTTTCTCATTTAAAGTGCCCTAATTTCAAAATTAATTTCTAATTTAGATCTTAAATTCTTTAAGTTCTAGGTGTTAGCTTTAAAATGAGTACAAATAATGTTAACTTGCACTTATTTTCCTTAAAAGAAAATGGGGATAAACTTTATGAGTCCTAAAACTTGAAAAGAATTCAGTGGGAAAATTTTTAACAAAAAACAACATGACATTTAATAAAATCTTTATTACAGAATAAAAATCATTTTAATACCTAGTGTTAGCCCTTATAACTGCTTCCAATCGGTTCTTCATGGATCCAATAAGGTGCTTCACCCTTTCCTGCGGGATGCCATTCCATTCTTCTGTTAAGGCTGCTTGAAGGTCATCTCTTGACCCTGGTGCAGGATTTCTAGCCCGGACTCTTCTCTTCAGCTACTCCCATAAATGCTCAATGGGATTCAAGTCCGGACTACGCGCTGGCCAGTCCATAACAGTTATACCCACGTCTTGTAGGTACTGCCGTACAGCATTTGAGCTGTGTGGACGGGCATTATCCTGCATCAGGATGAAGTTATCGCCAACGAAACCAGCATATGGAACTACGTGGTCCCCCAGGATTTCTCCGATGTACCGATCTGCAGTCAATCCTCCTACATGGCGGCCGGTTTCAATGAAAACCAAGTCGGTTTTTGCTTCCAATGAAATACCAGCCCACACCATGCAGGAACCACCACCATATGCAACAGTTTCTGCTATGCAGCATTGTGCGTATCGCTCCCCGGCCTTCTGTACACTCTTTTTCTTCTGTCACTTCCATGTAGACATACTCTGCTTTCATCGGAGAAGAGAACAGAGCGCCACTGATCTTCCGTCCAATCAACGTGTTCTCTCGCAAAACGAATAGGGGCTGCTCGGTGCGCTGGAGTCAATTTGGGTCCTGTTGCTGGTCTTTTTGGAGTCAGGGTAGCTGCCTTGAGTCTTCTTCTCACCGTCCGGGAACTGACAGCTACTCCACGCGTTTCTCGGAGCTCCCGTTGGATTTGAACCCCGTCGAGTGAACGATTTCTCAGTGAAGTGCTGACGATGAAGCGATCGTCTCTCTCTGAAGTGGATCGTTTCCTACCGGAACCTCTTCTTCGTTCAAAGCCATCAGTCTCCTGGTACCTTCGGTATATTCTTGACACCGCTGACTGGCTCATATTCAGAGTATGAGCCACTTGACGTTGACTCATGCCCTGTTCCAACAGGGTAACAGTTTGAGCCGCTACTTCTGGTCTTGTGTCCATATCTGGGAAGTCTTCTTGCTTGGAAATTCTGGAGATGTGTACCTGTTGACGTTTCACGGTCAACTGATAAAGCTCATAGGGGTGGGTCGCTTTTTATACCCCCTGAAGTCGCGCAAAATCAACTGAGTATACGAGCATAAAATTATACAGTTAACGTTCATAGACTACTGTTAGGTTATTTGAGAGTTAAAATTGCGATTATTGCTCTTTTTTTTAAGTTTAGACCTAGAACTTAAATAATTTAAGACCTAAATTAGAATTTAGGTCTTAATTTTAAAATTAGGGCACTTTGAATGAGAAGATATGAAGCGAGTCGATTTTTTTGTCCGCCAGTGTAGTTAGAATAGCTTTTTGTAAAATTTGACTAGACCTGTTAACAAGTAACATATACTTATTCACAGATGTCTGCAGTGAATCATCATTATACCTCGGCCATTACAAACGTGCGAACTGACGTCATAAAACATTACGTCAAAAGAAAGTGACAATGCCGATATACCTATACGTGCGAGCGAGACGTCAGACTAAAATGATTTCGATTTAGATCGCACGTTTGTAATGTCCCAAGTATAGTACTTCCGGCATGTCCGTGTCCCATGTCTCAGAAAAAGTTTCGATTGTGTCTTACAATCTCCTGGCGATCGGACGGCGGTTTCTGGCGGAAAGAGTTTTCTCTTAGTTATCTAAAGGTTGCCTTTCCAGGCGCATAAAAATATTCACACTAATTTATCTACATACACATAAACGTAAACTCCGTGTGGTGACGGAGTAAGAATACAATATGTCTCCACCCCATCTTATCCCATGGGTGTCGTAAAAACCGACTAAGGGAATATCCGTGAATATTATCTTTACGAAAATAAAAAGAAGGAAAACTTGAAATTAAACCCTATATCCATTCGTCATGAAAGGAGGCCCGTCCCGGTCGTGGGACATTAATGGGCTGTTATGACACATAAACGAAGAAATTAATTTCATATCAAGAAAATGCAATATCGATTACTTCATAAATACATTCTTACAAGTACCAGATATTTGTTAAACTTTTATCGTGTTAACGAACTAAGCTTAGCATTTTTTTTTATTACGGAGGTGGCTAATAGGCATACCGTCCACCTGGAGGTGCTTGGTTGGACGCCTACAATACCGGAAGAATCAAACGCGCGTAGCTGACCCCTTAAAGTCCTATTAACCCTCCTCTGGAATAGGAATTAAGATTTCATTACTCACGCCTTGGTTCCTGTTCCACGACAGACTCCAGGAAGTCCTGCGGCGTCATGTACAGTTGTCCTCCATACTCAACACTCGCGAACTTGATGAACCTTCGCTCACGGGATGTCAACTTCACCGATTTAGCCAACTCGTCCGGCTGTAACAACGAAACGACAATGTTAAGGTTACAAAAACAGTCAAAAACTATAGATGACATTATCATTTAAATTTCGCACTCGAAAAAAAAACGGCCGTTTTTGTCTATAATGCAATATTTATTTAATTGAAAAACATTTAAAGTGTTGAAAGTGTGTTAAACAAACTTTATTGCCTTTTCTCAAGACTTTGTTATCAACATTTAACATTATATCCTATTTGCTAATTATGATTTTTTTTCTATTGGCGGCGCTAGTGAGCCACGTAAATGCCTTTAAATTGTTCTTTGTAATGGCCCTGCGATACAGGCCATGATCCCTAATGCGGAGTAGTCTTTAAAAAAAATTACTTTAAGAACTCATACCTAGTCAAAAACTACCTTTTAAAATAATAAATAATGTTCCTATTTACGCTTTAAACTATACAATAATGTAAATACTTTCTTGGAGTTTTAAAAATGACTGTCTTATAATAGAAAACTGCTACAGACGCTCGTGTAGCGACCAGTACCAGCCAAATAACTTAAGTATATTGCGTCAGATGTCGCTAGTAGCTACATCATAGACTGTTTATTCTATACCAGTATATAACATGTACTCTCTAATACTATGTCCACCCCCCTCTCGCTGCGCGTATACCGCAGGGAGTGCACAGCTCTTATGGTCACACTATAGTCAAAAACTACCATCACAAAAAGTGACCCCTTTAAAATAATAAATTATTCAGAAAACACTTATTTACCTCATTTGTATAGATTTATAACTACATTTAGGGGTTGCAAGCGTTATTTATTAGTATATTTGTGACAAAATGACTATTAAATAGGGAAGGGTCATGCCGTCATTTTATACCAACACTGATTTATTGGCGTGGCAAGAGATGTATCTGTCTTTTAGATTTATTTCGGTGGTTTTCGGTATAGCTATTTGTTATGTTGATGGTTTAGTGGTTGGATGTTACGCAGAGGTGCACAGTTCGATTGCCGTTTAGTACATGTTTAGGGTGCATGTTGTAAAATTATGTGTGTTTTTATATTTATTATTTTTAGGGAATTAACTAATTTTTATTAGGACGTTATGACAGAAATTACTTTGAGTACCTATTTTATTCCAATTTGTATTTTACCAACTTTGAAGTACAAGGTATCAATCAAAAGAAATTTCTGAGATGCGTTAACAAATATTGAAAAAAAAAAAATACTCAGAATTGAAAAGCTTATTCCCGTGTTGGTGTCTGATATTTAGTGTTCATAATACAAGGTTAGCTTAGTTTGTGACTAGATGGCGTTGTGTAAATAGGTATGCGAGAAATAATATTAATATAATTATAAGCACATCTAAGATGCAATAGTGGGTCAGTAGTATTAACGGAACTAACCTTCCACCTTCGCAGATCATGTTACATCGATCGACTATCATATACAAATTATTGGAGGTAGGATTACAAAGTTTAGTCTTTGACTAGAAAGAAAGAAAGAAAGAAAATAAGTTTATTAGGCATACATACACAACATCAAACAATCAAACATAAACAATTATAAATACAA
The DNA here is from genome assembly GCA_905475405.1 of Schrankia costaestrigalis. Classification (NCBI taxonomy): domain Eukaryota; kingdom Metazoa; phylum Arthropoda; class Insecta; order Lepidoptera; family Erebidae; genus Schrankia; species Schrankia costaestrigalis. The sequence continues at coordinate 4,017,026 of FR997845.1, read as the reverse complement.
CATTAAACAAAAACAAATTAATAATAAAAATTAAAAATAATGTGTAGTGCAATTCTGTGTAGAGGGATGCCTAAAAGGTTTCAGCTCAGCTTAAGCTACGGATGACCGCAGCGCTGATTTTCAGCCGAACCTCTGGGGTCTCCTACGGACTATAAAACCCATATAATTACAAAAATAAAATAAAATTAAAATAAGATAAAAATAAATAAAACCTATATACCTAGGTACATTACTTGTTAACTAGTACTTAAATCGTTAAATGGAGTGGAATTGAGTGTTGATCTAATTTTTAAATAAATAAAATACATTTTTTTTCTTATCGCTTCTTTAATCTTATCTACTAATAAACATCCTAAGTGCTGGATTTTTGTATAACTAAAAAAGAACTTTTCAATTTTTGTTTGAAACCACTAAGACTTTAGCTATTTAACTTACTTTAGCTATTGATGACTAACTTTAGCTATTGGCTTCATTTGTGTAAAGAATGAAAGAAAGAAAGAATATCTTTATTTCTGTACATGAATGTCAAGCACGAAGAATTCTAATCAAATTAAACCTTTCGCTTTTTCGAACCAAAATCAAATCCAACCTTAATATGCATTTAGGGTACGCAGTTTTATTACGATAATCGAAAGGTTCTTTTTACAGTGCCAGAATCGTAGATAGGGTTCCGAATCTGAAGGAGAAACCACAGAGTGCCACTCCTTTTAAAATAATTATAATAACATAGTAAATCTCTAAAAATGTGTGAATTCAGGTGGAATACTATCGTAGGTACTATCTAGCATCACAATGCGTAACATTCGAAATTATATTTATTGATGTGGCACACTTTCGAACTAACGTGATTCGCAGTTCAGTACTTTTGGGCTCCCGTTCATCGGAATTTCTAAATTCAGTGTTACAGTGAAGAACAGTTACCAAAACAATTTGAGGTTGTTAGGTCATCTGATAGTCTATGGTATGTCGTATTATTGTGTAAACCTTTATCAGCTTACAACCTGTTTGGTTATGTCCTACTGTATTGTCTATGACTAATAGTTGTTTGGCTGTAGGTATACATGCAGAAATTAATTTGGTGTGTTTGTTTTTACCCACAAACCAAAAAAATACATTAGTTCACCACTCCAGCCCATCTTATATTTGTTAGAAGAACCGAAGATATTTTTAAAATTCAATTTTTACTTTAAATTCGGGGTAGCACTATTCCCCTTTCCTGGACACAGAAGAAGAAAAAAAAGTAGCTTATGTTACTTCAACTATCTCCACTTAAATTCACGTCAATTTCTCGCTCCGTTTTGCCGTGAAAGAAAGATAAACAGACACACTTTCTATTTATAATATTAGTATGGATAGAAGAAAACTGCGAATGAGATTAAACTTTGCCACCACAAAAGTCTAAGCCAAACTTAACGCACATTAAACCTTTCAAATTATACTATTTATAACGAGCAAGTCCACGCCACAAACGTAGTACAAACACAGCATTAATTAACGTCGAGTACGCATAATACGCCCTTAAATTGTACGTAATGGCTACCAGTTAGGAATTAATATTGTACTATCTGATACATGGTAGATGTGATTTAATATCTGCACTAACAGGAAACATTTAATATTAATATAGAAAGTTACTTCATACTACCTAAGTGGTACAAGCTAGGTAGGTTCTTATAGAACTTGCTGGCTCTATAAGAGACATGGCTATTGTAAGGTGAAGATACAATAATAGGGCCAGATGGCTTAAGCTTCACGCTTCGCCAAGCCAGATGAAGAAGTATTTTATGCCTTATAAATAAAAGCGCAGGGTCTGGAGCCTACTCACACGGTGGACCGACGACCTGGTTAGGACGGCTGGAAACCGATGCATGAGGGAGGTACAGGACCGCACAAGGTGGCATTACTTGGAGGAGGCCTATGTCCAGCAGTGGACGTCGATTGGCTGGTATGATGAAATATGTCATGCTTGGACAGCATCTTCATTGCACTCGTCACTCTAAGACATAAGCTGTTAAGTATCATAGCCTTGTAATGTCACTAGCAATTGCACCTTTGCACCTAAACACTCACTAAAGGTGTTTTACCCGGGCACAGCGATGGTACTAAAAATTGGCGGTATTTTACGAAACCTACCATTAGCAGTAGGTACTATTCGACCATAGTACAATTAGGCTAAGCCTACTAATATTAAACATCTGAAAATAAATTAGAAAGATATAGTAGGTATCATGCATCTAAAGGCTATCTAGCATGAACTATAGATATTTGTTTGAACTTCTCAATTAAAAGCAGGCCTTGCGAAAAACATGGTTCTCCTTCTCAGGCTGTCGGGAAAAAAACCTTGAGCTGATTTTTGGTCACATGTCAAACCTTAACCCAGTGCAAAATAATCCATGGTCATTTCCTTATTGAATTCAGCGATAAGTAAAAAACAAGGGCCCTTGTCTCCCAACGCAAACAAACCATGCTTTGACTAAACTAAAACGCCATTAAGCAAGCTAACCATACCATTATAATATTATAACAGGCATCGTTCATACAAAAATGTTAATAATAAAATGCAATAACAATAAATTATACAGTTTAAATGGTTGCGTAACACGTACGCACGGGCGCGCGACCTTTCACAGAATGCGTGTGTCTTGTTCAGTGAGTACATAACGCTTAGAAACGATTTGTCTGGAGGAATTATTGAATAGATATCTAATACCAGTCCAGTCCTCAAAATATTTTTGTTGTATTAAGGAGCCAGGTCAAGAGGCACAGAGGTGATAAGTGAAAGCCGCCGCTGATGAACATAAGTCAGTAGTACTTGACCGTAGCTAAGCCTCTGTTTATCCTGCAATAAGCTGTTATATCATATAGCTCTGTAATTTAATTAGCTACTGTGCCTTTCGACGTAAATATTGTATAATATTACACTACTGATTGTATGTGAATTTGGCGGGCACAGAGTTGGTACCGATCTAGAGGAACTCTAGGTGACATCTACTATCTGGTAAATCAATTCGTTTTTCAAACGCGACATAATATTGTGCTAACCACAATTGGTTGTTACGACGCCGTGCGTGCTGTGTGTCAGTTATTAGGAAAGTTTACTGCGACAAGTAAAAAACATATCTAAATCAAGTGAACACTGTTAAACCCAATTACTAGTATACATCGTAAGTACCTAAAGCACCGCTGTAAAAATTCCGTGTCATCTCTATACTGAAATTGTTATATGGTTGCAATAGATGTCATAGGTAGACGACATGGGTAGTATATCACTCTAGCCGAACCATTAACAGAGTTGAACTGACATGATCTGCTAATACGAAACAATTGTTACTACAATGGACTGCTACAATTGTCATGACTAAAATTTATGGGCTGGCGAAATAATTTAATTACAAGTAACACGTACTCTCTATAGGAATTGTATTCCCCGTGTGGTGACGTAGTATTTTTAAATCGTTTAGCTAGTGGTCAACCTAATTTGACCACGATCCTCAGACATGAGAGACCTTATTCAGGTGGCGGTTTAGGGAGGATCAGGAATGTGTGTATGGTGCTGTTTCACGAAAAATGGAACATCTGCTATCTTGTCCTCTGGGACCAAACACATGCACAATGGAAAATCTCATGCATGCCACTGAGAATGCAATACTCGTGGCAAAATTTTGGGCTGACACAGTTTGATTGTCATTGACACGCAAAGAAGAAGAAGAGACCTACTTCAGGGAGAGAGAGCGAGTGGTAAACCTATTAAAGAAAGTTGTTCAAGTTACCAGTAGGCTTTAACGACTGTGTCAATACCAAAAGCCAGGTCTGAATTTTTACGAGTAGGGTATTATTGGGCATTCTGTACCACTTTCGTCCAGTCGCTCCGCGAAACAAGTTTCGCTCTCGCTCAGGACTCGTGGTCCAAAATGCCCAATAATATAAATTTAATATAACCAGCGACGTGTGGCTTCGAAACTTCAATAAATAACTAACGCCTAATATATTCACGTGAGCAATAACAATGACGACATTATAGCTAAGACATCAACAACTGGCACTTTAAAAATTACCAACAACCAGTATTTTTAATTTTAGTGTGTTTGTGTCATTATAGACAGAATTAATAAAAATATATTGTGAGGAGGATAATAGGATGGTAAAATTTGTTCCAGTACTTAAAAGAAGTTGAGTAGATTTAAGATCGATTAGTATTTATAAAGATTAACAATCTTTAAACTTGATCATTATTAATTAAGCTGTAATATGTATATAACATGAAATTTGTCAAACAACCACAATCTTTGCAATTAAATATAATTTGCAATGATTCTTGTAAGACTGAATCACGTCATGGAAAATTATTACCTAATACCATACGATGCATTATTTGCGGACCATCAAACTGTGGCAAAACAAACTTGTTAATTGGTCTACTTCTACATGAAAATGGATTAAACTTTCAAAACATCTACATATATTCAAAAACTTTACTTCAACCAAAATATGTGTTTTTAGAAAAGGTTTTACAGCAAGTACCATGTATATCATTACAAAAATTTCAAGGAAATGAAGAAGTGTTAAAAGTTGAGGATGCGAAACCAAACTCTATAATTATTTTTGATGACGTGGCGTGTGAGAATCAAAATAATATGCGTGATTACTTTGCTATGGGTAGACACAAATACATCGATTGTTTTTACCTAAATCAAACATACAGTAAAATCCCAAAACAATTAGTAAGAGATAATGCTAACCTGATAGTACTTTTTAAACAAGATGACATTAATTTAAGACATGTTTATGATGAACATGTTAATACCGATATGACTTGGTTTGAATTCCGTGAAATGTGTTCCAGGATATGGAGTGAACCCTTCAACTATGTTGTAATTAATAAAGATTGTTCTAAAAATAATGGATGCTATAGAACTAAATTTGATACCTTTGTAATCTTTGATTAAAATTTCGAATATTTAAGGTTGTCATCTTTGTATTATTATTATTCTGTATACGACTTTCAACCGATAACAAGCATGGAAAAATCATTAAAAAGACAAATTGTTGATGCTGCAGAAGCTGTAAAGAGAAAAGTACGGAACATGCGAGATATTGAGATTAGCAATAAACAAGCATTGGAATCAGTTTTCAAGCCTGTAACAGAATCTCTCAACCTGCTTTCCAACGCTAATAATCAAATCGAAGGTCCATTGAATAAACAAACTATGCAGAATGAAAATCCAAAAAGTAAAGATGACAGTGATGAATCTGACAATGACAGTGAAAGTTCTTTTCAATCATTGGTTGATGATGTTAATATTAAAGAGCACGACACTTCATCCTGGTCGTTATCTTCAGAAGCCCTACGAGACATCCCGTTTGGCGTTCGAGTAGATCAAGGGAAATTTATGTTAGGGTCTGCTAATATAACAGTTGGTGATGAATTTATTGTAGTAGCTGGTTGTAAATATCGTAATACACCTGGTTTGAAACAATTGTTATTAAAAAAGAATGTAGATTTAAGCGTAGTTACAGAGAGTGACATGCAAAATTATAAATCGATGTTGCTTGATACAAATGCACATCGTAGAGATTTCGAACCAAATAAACCAATAAAAAGTAATAAGGGAATGAAATATTTACAAGTTATTAAACCGCTTTTCTCAGTACAAAGTACAATTCCTGGTAAGCAATCTAAAGGTAAAGGAATGTCAATGAAAAAAATGTGGAGACAAAATGTGGATTACATTTATTGGGATGATCCAAATGAATTAGTTGATAGATTAAAGTTGTTAATAGCATCTCGAGATGCTGGCAATACAGGCTTAGATAATGAAATTATGTCTATTATTGAGGAATTACGTGAAAATAAAATTATTATTAAATAAAAGTTGTATGTATATAATGTTCATTTTATTTCTAACCTTACAGTACAACACACTCTAAACATGAATGTAGACAAATTCGGTCATTATATTCATAAACGAATGCGTTTATCTGAGTTATTCGAGATTAATAATAACGCTTTGTATAAATCTGAAAACGGTGACTTTGATTTGAAAGCATCACGACTAAGAGGTATTAGACTGCCTGAAGAAGCTGATGACGTGGTAAATAAGGAATACGTAGATAAAATTAAAACAGAAATTATACAAGAAATTAATAAGTCGCTACACGTTCAAAGTATTTTAAATACAAAGTTTACAAATACTTTGCTTCATTTAGAAGACAAATTTTATACAAAAACCACTGTAGACAAGTTAATTAATCATAATGATAAAGCAACAAATTGTTAATGAAATACACAAAGCAGCACGAAAAAACTTTCTGCGACGACCTGTAATATTGAAAGGAATCGATGATTTATGGCAAGCTGATCTGATAGATATACAGACGTTGAGAAAAAGTAATAAAGGATATAATTATATTTTATTAGTGATTGATTGCTTTTCTAAATACGCTTGGGCTGAACCATTGAAATCTAAAAACATGATAGATGTTACACATGCTTTCGATGAAATATTACGTAGTAGCCATCGCAGACCAATCAACTTACAAACTGATTCTGGAAAAGAGTTTTATAATACAACTTTTAAAAATCTTATGAAGAGGTTTAACATTAACCACTATTCTACTTTTTCTACCAAGAAAGCTTCAATAGTCGAGAGATTAATAAAGACTATCAAAAATAAACTATACAAATGTTTTAGTTTAAATGGAAGCTATAATTGGTTAGGATCGATATTGACAAATATATTGAAGACATATAACAATACATATCATCGTACTATTCAATGCAAACCTTCCGATGTGAAAAAATCAAATGAGTTATTAATAAAAAATAATATTAATAAATCACAAAATCATTTATGTATTCGGTCTAAACCTAAATTTAAAGTCGGTGACAATGTACGAATTAGTAAATACAAACATATATTTGAAAAAGGATATACTCCTAATTGGTCTACTGAGCTGTTTATCATAAAAAAGATCAATAAAACGAAACCAACAACATATTACATAGAAGATCAGCGAAAACAACCAATATTAGGCACGTTTTACGAACAAGAACTCCAAAAATCTCATCATCCTGGTGTGTACTTGATTGAAAAGGTTTTAAAAAGAAAAGGAAATAAATTATTCGTAAAATGGTTGGGATTAAGCAATGATGATAACAGTTGGATTAATAAAACCGCAATAACAGATTGAAATAACAATTATATAACCATATTCCTTACATATATTATATTTACTTTACTTTGAGCAATGCAAGGAGGTGGACTGCTTAACACTATTATTGATAATCTACCGTTTGAACTTCACCTGCCTGGTTATAACTATTGCGGACCAGGCACAAAACTAAAAAAAAGATTACTCAGAGGTGATCGAGGTGTTAATAAGCTAGACGAAGCTTGTATGCAACACGATATTGCATATGATAACCATAAAGACTTACCCAATCGACACAAAGCTGATTTACAACTACTAGATATGGCTAAAAAAAGACTTAAATCGAAAGATGCAAGAAAAGGAGAAAAACTTAGTTCCTGGTTAGTGAGCAAAGTTATGAAAGCTAAATTAAAATCTGGTGCTGGCGTTAAGGCGTTTAATAGTTTTATATCAAAAATTAAATCTGTGGTTAAGAAAATGAAACCCAAAAACAGTAAAACATTAATAAACACCGCATACTCAGTTGCAAAGAAACTTTTTCCATGCACTCCAAATATGCGAATACCACGAGTTATACCGTTACCAAAAACTGGAGGAATTCTACCTTTAATTCCAATTTTTGCTGGTTTATCAGCTTTAGGCTCTTTAGCTGGTGGCGTAGCCGGTATAGCAAAAACGGTGAATGAATATAAAGCAGCTCAAAAGAATTTACAAGAAACAGAACGACATAACAGATCTATGGAGACATTAGCCATAGGCAAGGGTTTATACATAAAACAACATAAAAATGGCAAAGGATTATATATAAAATCTCCAAAAAACTGAAGTGGAAGCTACCTAATCGACCTTTAACTAATTTGGATATTGAAAATCATGCACGAGACATTCCTCACTTTCGAGGAGTGTACATGAAGGATCAGTTACCAAGTTCACCAAAACGGATTGAGTGTGGTATAGTGAACTTGGATAATGCAAAAAACGAAGGAACACATTGGGTAGCTTATGTTAAAGTTAATAATTACTGTGAATATTTTGACAGCTTTGGTGATTTAAAACCCCCCAGGGAATTGATGAAGTATTTTAAAAATTATAATGTTTTTTATAATTATACAAGATATCAAAATTTTAATTCTGTAAATTGTGGACATTTATGTTTAGAATATTTGTGGAAATATTGGAATAGAAACATATAAATTTTATGCGTTTGTTTAATTTAAACCATTTGCAAGATGTCACTCACTTTGTCGATAACTGGGAACTCTTCAGATTTATCTGTGTACTATACTAACACACTACAATTATCTAAACAATATGAATGCGCCTTATTGCATTTCTCAACATTTAACTCTATTCCAAACATTGACAAAAGAAATAATAAGTTATATTATGACACCAATGAAGTTATTGAAGTACCGGAAGGCACCTATGAATTACAAGACATCGGTGATTATTTAAAATCAGAAATAAAGGACGCTGTGTTCAAATTAGAGTGTAATAATAACACTCTAAAAACTAGTATATACTGCACAAAAAATATAAATTTTAATAAAGAAAACACTTTCTGCAGTTTGTTAGGGTTTAAGAAACAGATCTTGGAAGGAAATAAATGGCATGTGTCTGAGTTTCCAGTCAACATTTTACCTACGACCGTGATCAGGATAGAATGTGATATTGTAAGCGGCTCGTACATAAACGGAGAATCCAGTCACATTATACACGAATTTGCACTGAACGTACCACCTGGATACAGAATAATAGAAATTCCTAAGAACGTAATATACTTTCCGATTAACCAAAAAAATATAAACAGCATACGAATTAGGTTATTAGATATAAATAACCGTTTAATAAATTTACGAGGTGAAGAAGTTCAACTGTATTTACACCTAAGAAGAAAAAATGATTGATTACAATAAATATGTGCTTCAAGAAAATAAACATATCAGTTCAGTTCAAGCTATCACCCAAACAAGAGCTATCTCGAAGAAAAAGAAAATAAAATTAACTAAAGAAAATAAGATATTTCTTAAAGCAATCGGTTTACTAAAATGAATATATTAGATGTTTTATCCACACCAACTTACGATAATACTGTTGAGGGAATAGAATTCCATTCTTACAAGCCATATGTAACAAGTTTCAATAGAAATGATGAAATTCGTATACCTATCAACCAACAAGATTTGTACATATTACCATCAGCAAGCACCTTGTATTTGGAAGGAACTGTTATCGTTAGTAAAAAAGATTTGAAAGACGTTGCTAGTAGCATCAATTTTACGAATAATGCGCTACTCTATCTGTTTCAAGACATAAGGTACGAGCTTAATGGAGTAGAAATAGATAAAATTAAAAATGCTGGCATAACAACTACAATGAAGTCGTTAATTTCAATGAATGAGAGTGAATCAAAGATGTCTTATGCCTGGGGCTGGAATATAGATGGTATAAAAAATGTGAATGGTGGTAGATTTTCAGCATCTATACCTCTTTGTAATATCCTCGGGTTCGCAGAAGATTTTAAGAAAGTTGTAATAAACAGTAGACACGAACTGATATTGTTAAGAAGCAACACTAACCTAAATGCTGTAAAACTTAATACAGGTGAAATTATAGAAGATGTTCTTATAAATAAAATCATATGGCGCGTGCCTCATGTTAAGGTATCAGATAGAGAAAAAATAAGTTTGTTAAAAATGTTAGAAAAAGATCGACCGCTCCAGATGATATTCAGAAATTGGGACTTGTACGAATATCCCGCATTACCTAAAACCACAAAACATACTTGGTCTATTAAAACTTCGTCACAAATAGAGAAACCACGCTTTGTTATTATTGGACTACAGACTCAAAGAAAAAATAATTCAGGTGCTGACATGTCTCAGTTCGATCATTGTCATATTCGTGATGTTAGAGTGTACCTAAATTCAACATATTTCCCTTATGAAAATCTAAATGTTAACTTTGCTAATAACAGAGTTGCTTTATTATACGAGCAATACACTAGATTTCAACAGTCATATTACGGACGTCGCGCGGAACCCTTATTAAGTGAAAAACAGTTTAAAGACTTAGCACCGTTATTTGTTGTCGACTGTTCTAGACAAGCTGATAATCTAAAAGGAGGCTCTGTCGTAGATGTACGAGTGGAAATTGAAACTGATTCAGATATACCAGATCAAACATCTGCTTACTGTCTCATACTAAACGACTGCATAATTGAGTATAAGCCGTTGAGTAACACCGTTAAGAAAATATCATGAGCCCAGATACTATCATATTAGATGTCCAAGGATTTAAAGACCTTAACAACGATTTTATAGTAAAGGAGTTAGCTTTAGCCACTTCTGAATACACACAAACTTTTTTAATCAAGCCACCTTACTTGTTTAAATATTTAACAAATGACGAAAAAAAGCAAGTTAAATGGTTGGAAAGAAACAGAGGAATTTATTGGAACGAAGGTTTCATAGACTATAGAGAATTTCATCGTGTAATTGTCCAATACCTGGAAAGTAAGGATATTATTGTAAAAGGTCTGGAGAAAATTAATTGGGTTAAGGACTTGTGTGTGAATTGTAATGTCTTAGAACTTGACGAAAAACAATGTCCTAATTTATCTGTGCTACACAAAACATTCAGTGGTGTAAAAAATAATTTTAATTGTAATTATCATTTAAAGCACTGTGCACTAAAAAATGTAATATGTATAAAAAAATATTTAGAAAATAGTAAAAGTTCAAATTGTAATCTATTATTCTAAGGAAATAAAAATACTTTTTACAAATATATAATGCTTTTATTTTATTACAAATATACGTACATTAATATCTAATACACATTAGAGACATAAAATGAATACAATTTATTACATTAAACATAACCTAATCAACTAACTACAATATTAAAAAAAATCAGTAAAAATCATTATCTATTAAAGATTTTGAGATTTTTTTCACCAATGATTCAGTTTCGTCCAGAACAGAATCATTAGCGTCTTTAACAATATATTGCGCGCTTAGTATAACGTTCTCGCAATCACTATCACTATCATAGGTTTCAGGAGTGTTATTACATAGGTCTAGCACTGAAACTTTTATCAATTTAATGCCAGGTCGTTGTGGTCGACTCATTACGTAAGATTTTGAAGATTTCAGTTTCTTCGATCTCTCCTTACGTCGTTGTTTCAACGTCTTATCTTTCGTTACTTGTTTGCAGCATACGGTTTCCTTGCGAAGCATCTCGTTATAGTCTTCATTAGGATCCTGAGCATACTGACTGAACATAATCGTTGAGTCGGAAATCTGAAACAAATTATAATTAAATCATTAACACGTTGTTAAAATAAGTTACTGTTTTATTGAACCCAAAGGTAACCAAAGTTTATTTTATTTTATTAATTAAAAACTTACCATTGACATGATTCTGTAGCACAAGTACACGAGTTAAATAATATTTCGTAATTGAAAAAAATAAAGTATTTTATACAAATTAATTCAATCTATATATTAAAATGCTAATAATGCATATTGTGTCTGCAAGAAGAAATATTTGCACAGTATGTTTGTCAGTTTGAAAAAGTCTACTACATGACTACATATAAAAAAATATATATTAAGAATATTGTTATATTCTTAATACAGTTTTTTTTTTTAATATTAAAAAAAAACATTTATATCTAAGCGATGACTGGAGCAATCGCTAGTATATCATTATTGTCTGTATTGCATTTTATAATGTAGGTTGGTTGTATGTAATGTAGGTATATTGGTCTCGTGTTACATCCTGTTCTATATACTTCTATGTTTTTATATTCAACTATAATCCAACTTTATAATAGAAAAAGAACATAATTTGTACAAGGTTTTATTCGTGACTTTGTTCGCTTGAATTAATAATTGGTTAAGTATATAGTTAATTCGATTTCAAATACCAAAATAGTGGAAATGAGCGACAGAAAAATATTTACATAGTTATATAATATTATGCATGTACTTATATAAACTGATGGTCTTATGTATATATCATCATGAATTGATAACAATATAACATTTCATTTTTATATATTTTTCGCTAATATTCATCTAATAAAAACATTTTATTGTTTTTATTTTTTAAAGACAACAACTCTTGCACTAGGTATTACTCGTATGTCGCGGGGACTTTTTACATATATATTTAAACTATTGGGTACAAATCACAGCCAGACTCAGGACAACAATTTGTGGATCATACAAATAATTGTCCTGCATGGGATTCGAACCCACAGCTTCGAGCACGTTAGTCGCTTACGCTACCACCGAGCCATCAAGGAGGGCATTACGAAACGTTGTTCGTAAAACGCTTGCTAAGCGTATGTATTGTCATACGGTTGAAAGTAGGTCATAGCAAACGCATATTTATATAATAATCATAAAAACTATTTATGGTTGCGACTCTGTTCGCATGGATTATAATGGTTATATTTATAAATTAAATAAAACAAGTAAATGTAGTCAACATTTTATTTTTACATAAACAAAAGCAGTACTTAACCCTACTAAGTAGGTAGATATTTAGATGGAACTTAAATATATTTTTAATATTTTCATTTATTAATATATTTACATATACAATCGATACTTAAATCTAATACCTTAATACTAAAATAAAGTAGTAATTTACTTATACACTTTCACAGCAAAGAAAGCTTAGTCTAAACCTCATCTTTAGTTTTAAGCATATATGAATGACCCCAAGCTTGTGTTGATATTTTATCCAAAGATATCGCTCGTTTATCATCGTTGTTAGATAATACAATTTTGTTGATAGACTGCGTAAATATTTCGTGTTTTATTGATTTAAACATTGGATTTTTTCTATGGATAACTCCACCATTAAATAAAATATTTTCATAATCTGTAATACTTAAATCTCTTACTACACATGACTTTATTCCCTTTGCTTTTTTAGTGATTTTTTTTTGAGTTTTTAAAGAGTACAATTTAGATCTTAAACCAACAAAATCGGAGATATATTCTCCTCCCATTTCATCTTTGAATAAACCAGGAACTTTTTTATTGATAAGCGGTATCTTAAAATAGTTCATAGCTTCATAGTTGCTGGTGTCAAAATATTGTAAAAACTGATACTTTAAATCATAGTAAAAGTCATTAGTATATATTTCGTACACAAAAGAGTCCGTGTCTGTATAACACAACTGTACTCGCTCTTTGTAATAAGGCTTTACAATATTGTAATGAAAATTATACATGTGTGACTTAGAAAGTTCTAATACAGTGAATCCTATATAAATCGGTTTATCTAAAATAATTTGGTCTGGCCTCATTTGTATTGCAACTAAGTTTTCAGATAGAATTGAAGCACTATGGAAATAAGGATTGGATACAAGCCTTTCAGCGGATATGGACTTTTTGGTACGATTATTTTGATCGCTCCATTGATTAACTAAATGTACGCTTACTCTTTTTTCAGTATTTTCTAATGTTTTACCAAAAACACTGTTATTCAGTAACTTAAAAAAATCTTGTTCGAAGGCACTTTGTGCCTTCTGTCGTAATTGTGTGTTCAATTCTATATATTGCTTTAAGTAAGGACTCTGTCTAAAAGTTATAGCTCTATGTATTTTACGTAGTATTAAACCATGTTCTATACATTTTTTTAAATGTACATAATGTATGACATAGTTATACTTATTATATAAATTAGCAATTAGTTTATTAGATTTACCGCCTGGGGGAATGCATTTCTCTGGACAAAAAGGCAAATCGTTATGGTAATCGTGTAAATGTTCAGGATATAAAAGATCAACTTCTAATATAAATCCCCACTCAGCATTATCTGTAATATTTTCTACGTGTAAATTATACAATTCGCGTTCACTAAGAAACCTAAAACCTGAATATGGTAGATACTGGCACATGCTATAACCGTAAAGATTATTACAGTCAAGGTATACTATGAAACTAGAAGATTTAGATGTATTATAGTCAGACATGTATTTATGGTTAGCCTTAGCATACCGACGGGAACACATGCATAAGCCTCCCCTAATACCATCTTGAATCATTCTAACGATTGCTAAGTCCGACAGAAGTTCTAATTCAACACCTGTTTTAAGTAACATTGCGTCAAAGGACAAACTAGGTGCTGTTATGTAAAATGCAGGATCGAGGTTGTAATGTTGTTTACATGTTTTCCTAAAATTTTGGAAAATATCTGTCAACAAAAGTACATCTGTTTTTAAATACAAATCCGTATATTCTCCTAAGTTATGTATATTAAATTTATCCCAAACAGTTTTAGCATGATTGTAGTCTTCGTCGCTAATATTTTCGTTAGTTAATGAATTATAAAAATGACACTTTGATGGTAAAGATTTATCCTTATAACATTGCCAATTTGTCATATAATCGTAAGGATATACACCTTTTCGTGTTAATAAATTTAATTGTGTTTTATCAGGAAAATGAAATTTAAGGTTAATAAAATCTTTAACTTGCATTGTTTTAGCAAGTTTGTCAAGGCTTGTTCCTAAAAAGTTAAACGAATCTAAAAATCTTAATTGTATATACTCGTTATTATCAATAGGGATAAACTTTGAAAAGGATATGTATTTTTCCTTGGTCTTTGGTATTATTTTTATCTGACCAGGAATTTCACCTAATTTTTTAATAAATAAATGAGAATCATATCCTGACAAGTTATGGAAAAATATCGGAATGAATTTGGGTAACTTGTGTTGTAAATTACAGTGTCTATGTGCTGCACCCCGATATCGCCCAGTAATGTGACAGTGATCTCTTACTTTATCTCCCCACAATAAATGTTCACAAATGTGGCACTTAATAGCACTAGTGAAACTAACAGCATCGTTTTCTGTGAATATCATAGTTTCATTTTTAGTCAAATATTTATGATATATTTTCTTAACATCTTCAGTAAGAAAATGTACAAATTTTGTTACACAATCCTTGCCTCGATAACTTCTGTAACCTTTAAAATGTTCAGTGAATGATGATACTATATTATATGCAAACGCAGCAGGCACGTGTACTTGTGAGTATGACGTATTACCGGTGTTCAATTCGTCGCCGGAAATCGGTTTGAGTAAAGTTTCGAAATCAGCATATATGACGAATGGAATATTTTGTTTTCTATTATAATTTTTAAATTTTAAAAATGAACCTTTTTCAGGTAAAACTGTAACAACTCCTCCACATAAATGTGATTCAAATTTACTTGAATTCGGAAAAAATAATAAGCATGTTTCACAGAAGTACAATTTACCATGATGTTTAGTTATTTGATTTCTAACCAAACGTGGCAAATCTTTAATTAGACAGTAATGGGAATGTGTATTATTTTCTAAAAACAAAAGGTGTATACTCTTTGATTTTTTACTATTATTAGATTTATACAAAGGTCCAATAATTGTTCTATCATTTTTCAATCCATAAACGAAAATATTCAGAGAGGGGTTATTTTTTTCAAAAACATTGATGTCCGAAAATGTAATTGGAAATAATAAATTATTAATATTTAAAACATCTCGAAAATGAGGATACGACGATACTCTGTCAGGATGTTGTATTGTGGGATACAAGGCAGCTACAATACACCACAAGAAGCAATAACTATCATTATTTCTAATATTTAACACAGCTTTTTTATTTATTATAAATTTTGGTAAAGCTATAAATTTGGATCCGCCGAGAGGCTGATATTTATTTATATTGATTTCTAAATGAGAATTTTTTAAAAATGTCCATCCACTATCTCTTTCCTGAAACTCTTCAATTTTCTTTAATAAATTTAAAAGTATAGTTTTGTAAATTGATTCGAAATCATAATTTAAATGAATAACATAATTTTTTGTGGTGAACGATTTAATTTCTTGGTGTTCGTTTTTATACATAAGAAAAACAGAGAAAAGTTCAAAATTAATTTTAATTGATGTATGTCTTTGTAACGATTGATCGATTAGGTTCTTAATTTGTTTTTGGTTATTATGGAGAAACATCTCAGGCAATATATTTAACTGTTTTTCGGTGGCAAGAATTCTGTAAGTTATAATACGAGATTTAAAGGAAGAATTAATGATTTCAACGTTATCATACAATGGGGTCGTGCTATTGTTTTTATGATTATTACTTCGTAAGTGACCAGACCATCGTCGATTATCTACAAATATTTTACAAACTGTGCAATGAGGCATTATTAGAGAGTAGTTAAAGTTAAGTACCTACTTCAATATTTTTAACAATATTTTTTATACAATATTAAGTTTAGTTTATAAAATATGATGTTAATAATGTATAATTTATAAGATATATGATGATGATATGAAATGACTCTTATCGTAAATACCTACTTTAAAAAATAATTATCTTACTTAAACTATTATTTTGTAAGTATCTTGAATTTCAGCTTAATATTGATACAGGATTGAGCGATTCAGTTCTATTTTGACCATTTAGCTAGCTAATTAGTTTTCACTCTGAAAAAAAAAAAAAAATATATATATATAATAGGTACCTAGGTGACATAATTGAACACCTTTGAACTTTTAGCCTGTGGACAGTATTATGAAATAGTTATATTTAAGTCATAGTCATAATGTATTTCAAAACAAAAAAACTATTTAAGAGGTATAATTACTTAAGAAAAGTTAAAAACGAAAGAAACATACAATATATATTTCTTTTACCTTGTTTCATTGTGTACCTAAGAAGTACAATGATTTCAGCTGGAACACTTCAGTCTCTAACTATCTATGTATCTTTAATTTTAGTTTATGTTGATACAGGAATCAACTGTTCTCTTTCGATCATTTATATAGCAAATTAGTTTTTCATCCTGAAAAAAAAAAAACTGCATTTAATATAAATAGGTATATATTATTATAACAAGAGGTAGATATTATTACTTATTTAAAGTTCAAAAAGAGCAAAACATAGGTACAATAAATCTGTAACATAAAATAAATATTTTCCTGTTAGATTACCTGCCAATGTGCAAGTGGGTACAATGATTTCAGCTCGTACACTTCTATGTCTAATTCAAAATGTGTATTTAGTTGATTTTGATTCATCGATATCACTTCTCGATTATTTTTTCTAATTTAATATTCTGTAAAAAAAGAAATATATAAAAAGAAAGAAGTATATAATATATGTAAGTATACATACTTCTATCAAACAGCTTCCTTATGTATTTAACTTAATAAACATAATAGTTATTACCTTTTTAAGTCGTGGAGTATTTTGTATTCACATATTAAGTACTTAAATTTCTGCTGTATTTAAATACACGTCTGCTGAATGCAAGTAATTCGTTAAAATTAATTAATATAAGTAATCTTAGAATTTTGTATTATAAAAATATTTATTCGATTTATTAGATAGCTAGGTAGGTATTTAATTCAGCAATTTAATATTAACACAAATAATTATTACCAGTTATTGGAAACGCTTGAAATTTGCTAATATGTAACTAAATACGTGCGCTCAACCTACTTTTTATTAGGGTACAGTAGATCTAAATCGGTATAAATAATTATTATGGATTTACGATAATATTCTATTAACAAAAATATCAATGATTATAAATTTACAAATAGCATTATTATTATTGTTTAGCTCCCTTTATTATAGTTAATTTCGTACCATATATAGATATTGTATATGTCAACGTAAGATTGTAAGAACAGCCAGTTTATTAATTAACTAATCAGTTTATACACTGTCGATTATTTGTAAACGCGTACTGAGATGACTTAATCCATTCCATTTATTTCAGTCAGAAACTGACAGTCTTCAACTGTTAGTTACACTAATCTGTGAAACTATAAACTTATAATATAATATGAAATAAAAGCAATAAATTGTACATCTCAGTGCGAGTTTACAATTTATCGACTAACGGTTCTTACAATCTTACGGTAAAATACAAATTACTTGTGTTTATCACATAAAAATAAGTCATAATATTATAAAAATTAACAATTCCAATTAAAATTTAAATAGGTACTTACCGCATAGCATTTATTTTGATTTAAAATAAATACATAATTATACGGAACCATAGAACTTGATATGACGTAGTCAGGCTACTTGCACTATATTTTTATTTTATAGTCAGCAATTTTGTTCGATTTTATTCAAAATTCCTTAGACATCATTTTTGACCAAGTATAATCCGTACAAGAAAAAAAGTCAATTGATACACCAATAACATGTCTGTTTAATATTTTTTTAAATTAACATTGTTTTACATGTTTCTTGATTTATAAGCTAAACATTATTTCACTACCGTACATTAAACGAAACTAAGTCTGCAAGTGTGGAAGTAATCATCAAGAAGTATACAAAGAACCGCTGCGCTTCAAACTGCCTGACGACACCTGCCTGCTGTACCTATCATCATCAGCACCATAACATTTATAATGTAAGTACATAAGTATACTATCTAATCTATGTACCGTATTCAATTGATTTTCTTCTTAATTACTAGCTAAATGTTTCATTATGTATCTTTAGTAATTACATAAGAAGAAAGAAAGCGTTAAGTTCAACTTTGATTTTATGATTTTAACTTTACTCAACTTGTAATCTTGGCTTGAGCATGATGTTATTGTCTGTCTATACATTTACTCAAGTAAAATTACATTTAAGTACCTAACGTTTTAGAATAACTTTGGGTAGGGTGTAAAAATAATGATAGAGTACCCTACTAATAATTATGTTGTGCTATTTCAGGTCCGGATCAGAGAGCGAGTACAGCTATCAGGAGGTCGCAGACGAAGGCAGAGCTAAATCGAAACATTTTGCAGACAGCAATGGAAAAAGGAAACGTAAAACTCCATCGACTAATTCGATTCGTAAAAGGTACGTAATTAAACTTTTATTAAATATGTACAATCAACGTCAAATCTAATTATTAATACCATTTTATTCTGACCTCTTATTGTATGGAAAGACTATACAATGTGTGATCAGGTTATATTGGATGTTAATATATTTTATTTAACGTTCTGTACACAATCGTTTGCAATAATATAAATTATTATATTTATAAATTAGTAATGCAATATATTCTAATTCTTTGATAAAAAGGTTTTAAGTAAGTTGTGAGTGTGAAACAACTATGTGTATAACGTACTGTACTACACTAGATAAACACAGCTGGTGAATTAAAGTTGCTGGGTTCGATCCCCAACAGTGTATTTACTTAGTATTTTTCCTTTCTAGAGATAGTCTGAATTTAGATCGGTAAATAAAAGTATTCACGAAAATATAGACTCTAATATTATTTTTATAAAAGTAGGTTGCTGTGTATGTTAATATTAATTTTCAGGACTCTATCATACTAACAAACAACCACTCGGTTATACTAACAACAAACAGAATTTTATTTACCTAACTGTTTACTAAAAACTACTTATTGTTTCAGTAAGAAAACCGAACCCGTTGACATTTTCGGTATAAGGAAATGCAAAACTCCTTCAGAATTTAAAGAAGATTCTAAGTTAGCATCATATTTAATAAACAAGGTCGCCAACGGTAACGAGCGGCGATACGCTACTACTGAAGGAGAGTACTACATTGACTTCAAAATTTACAAGACGAACGATGTCCATGGGACAGACTCGCTAGAACTGTGGAAAAAAGCCCTTCTCCGCTTGAAAGCTCAAGTGAATAGTGATTCTCCTCAGTGGCGCAAGCTGCAAGAATTTATACGCTCGATCGACACATTATTTACTGAGGAACCGAAAATGTTTAGTGATAAATAAATTATTTATTTAAGATGTACCCAATCGTTGTTTTACTAATTATAAACACAATGAGTGTACCGTGCTTGTTATAAACCTAATATCAAGTACGGTACACTGAATAAATACAGTATAGATAACAAATAGGTCTGGTAAAGGTTACAAGTGTGGTATAGCTAACAGGTAAGTACTTATGGTTAATTTTTTTATATTAGGCAATCTGGACTAATTTAGAACTTGTTTCACCGAGAGCCACGTCAACCCACACAACTAGTCACAGGTGAGTTCTAACATCTATAGTTGTTTTTTTTGTTTTGCTACATTTGTCGGTTCGCAAACAATGTTGGTATCGTTATTAACGTTAGATAATAATATCCATGCTATGACGAACACAAGAAATAGGGAAAACATCGCAGGCGTGCGTAGTGTGACTGTTTTACAATCAATGAGCGTTTACCGTTTTGTGAACTAACTAAAATGTTACCGTTAATCGATCGGATATTATTGGGCGTTCTGGACCACGAGTCCTGAGCGAGAGCGAAACTTGTTTCGCGGAGCGACTGGACGAAAGTGGTACAGAATGCCCAATAATACCCTACTTTTACGTGCCGTTTAAAGCACGAAGACGCCCAGTTGTATTTCATTTGAGCGTCTTTGTCGATCTTCCTTCTTGATTGATTGCAAAAACCTTATCGATTGCAACTGGCTATGAGCGCCTCACAGTAAGGATACAGAATGGACATCCCATCTAATCACTGATGTCTAAAAGCCAACAAAAAGAGAGTTTGCTAAAAAAAAACTTTACGAAAATAATAAAAGAAGTCAAACTTAAAACTAACATGTATTGAGTAGGTATGTTAAGTTTGACTTTTTTATTAATAATAAAAATGATAAAAGAAGTCAAACTGAACATACTCAATACGTCAAGTATGTTAAGTTTGACTTCTTTTGCCAGTGTGTTATTAGAGACCAAGTATCAATTCTACACTGGCAGAGGTCATCCAAGCAATGGGAAATTAGGGCTGTATGTAAATCTTCTCAGACGGTTTATTGTGACACAGTGGACAATTGAGAGTACTTTTTAACCGACTTCAAAAAAAGGAGGAGGTTTTTAATTTGGTTGCATTTTTTTTGTTACTGCTTTAAAGTGGTAGACCAGGAAGTGGGCAACCATTGTTTTGTATTTTTTTTTTATGTTTTTGTTGTGTGTGTTCTTTATGGCCAATAAACGTTTTTTCTTTCTTTCTTTCTAATCTGATGGTAAGTCCAGCGCTTATTTAACAAACTGTTTGTTAAATAGATGTTAGTAAAAGTCACCGCGACACAGGACATGGTACTTAGTGGGGGATTAGACTTTAAACTAAGGGCCAGATTCAGGGCCAGATTCAGAGACCGCACTTTGTCTTTACTTTTGCAAAGTCTAGTTATTATCTCTGAATTTGAACAACATTAAAGTAATTTTTCGCATGAAAAAGTTTACTTTCATTATTTATTACTACAAAGTAAACTTTTCATGCGAAAAGATTACTTTAATGTTGTTCAAATTCAGAGATAATAACTAGACTTTGCTAAAGTAAAGTCAAAGTGCGGTCTCTGAATCTGGCCCTCAGAGATCGCACTTTGACTTTACTTTGAAGGAAAGTTCGACTTTGATACAAAAACGAGATATAAGGCCCAGATTCAGAGTCGTGACTTTACTTTCTTTCAAAAGTAATCTTCCCAGAGTAAACATTTCATGCGAAAGATTACTTTAATGTTTTTCAAATTCAGAGATAATAACTAGACTTTGCTAAAGTAAAGTCAAAGTGCGGTCTCTGAATCTGGCCCTAACTGTCATTCACTAATATAAATGTGCCAACTTAATAGTTGTGCCGTAGCGTGTAATTTGCTATAAATTATATCAATATGATCTAGTTATAACAAGTTATGTGTTGTAATGTTATTTATTTTATATATACAATTAGTGCAGTATGTGGATATGTTCGTATTTGAGCATGGTTCTCACTTGGCGTAATTTATGCCGCGTATTTTACGTTATGTTTTGTTGATGAACGATAAATAAAGAGAGGGAATGCAAAATTGGCTACCGCGACCATTCGTGGTATTCTGTGCTTAAGTGAGTTTTAGTCGGTGAACCGATACCATAGAGTACTAGACAACGGATAAACATAAAACTTTTATTTATACATTTTATACACAAAAAAACCAATGATAACATTATTGTCGATACATGCAAAGATTAAATTGATTGATGAAACGGGAACCAAATCGAGAACTCTGATTAGCAGCAATTGATTAAATAGCTACGCTACTGTCTATTTAAACAGACTTGCTCTAAAACGTAAACATATATGGCGTCGCTCGTGTCAACCACAGACTAAAGACTTTAGTCTTTAATCTTTGAAAAATGTATAGGAATCAAGGACAAAATTCTATAATCTACAAATGTCAAATCGTAAAAATAATTTTATCTGTGAAATTTTATGTTGGAAAAAAATACATTTATTTAAAATTTACGAAAGATAGTGGATAAATCAAAGTGATTTACGTGTTTTCTATTGCATAAACGTTTAATGCTACTTTCCAGAAATTTTCATCCATATCAAAGTGTGCGATTGATGTAAAAACTAGTGAATTTGCAATATGTGGTGTTTGTTTACTAAATAAATCAAGTAAGGATAAATACGGTATACATAGCTCGTCGTTCTTTCAAACATTTTTAACTTAAGCCCCGCTGCATACATTAAGCCACAAACTAAACGCCTACCACAAACAGTAACTAACAATTTCTCAATGTTCTTAGTGAGATGAAGCGAATACTGAAAGTCTTTCATCCGTAAAGGCGTCAGTTCTAACAAGTACATATAATGGTATAAATAGACATCCCGATAAGTCTTGTCGTAGTTAACACTGTTCTGCTCCATTGATTAGTACTATGCACTTCCTTACAAACGGCTATTTGTTAAGATAAGAGTTAATGTTGGCGTCTGCATATTTGAGATGTTTTTTTATAGGATTATAGTGAGGAGAGAAATAAGATGGTTGTGTGATTGTAAGCTTAACGGTCCTCTATACATGCATGATAACTTAATATGCTGGAAAACTAAATGTTTTACAAATAAATGCTCAGTTATCTTTGCACTGCGTTTGACACCCCAGAACAAGTCTCATAGCTTAGTATTAACCGTCTAACTGAGCAAGACTCAAGATCATGGGATCTAACTAACCCTTGCAAGAAAGTTGTTTGTGTGATCCATCACCATAACAGCCCATTAATGTCCCATTGCAAGGACGGGTCTCCTCCCGTAACGGAGGGATGCTTGGTCTACTAATACCACGTTGGCCAGACGGATTGGTATAGGGTTTAAATTCAAGTTTTCCTTCTTTTTATTTAAAGATAATATAAGATAGTCACTTAGTCGGTTTTACGACACTCATGGGATGAGATGGGGTGGTGACATATTGTATTGTTACTCCGTCACCACACGGACATTTCTTGCAAAGGTACAGAAATTTAAATAGCTTTTGTAGCGGCAATAAGTTAACCTCGTACTGATTCTACACAACAGACTCTTGTTCTAGTAAATACACATATTTACTTATATATTAAGCAGTTTAAACGCTAATTGAACTAAAAAGGATCATAGTTACGTTTTCGTTTACTTTAGACGTAACAAAAGAATTCCTATATTTCATTATTTTCACTGAACTTATCACACTTGATGGATTTAGGTCCTAATAACTTTTTACATGTGATGACCAGTTTAGAGTTACCACTTCCGTACTATCCGTGAATATTACCTTTACGAAATAAAAAGAAGGAAAACTTGAAATGAAACCCTAAATGAATCCGTCTGGCCATTGTGGTATTAGTAGGCCAAGTATCTCTCCGTCACGGGAGGAGGCCCGTCCCTGCAGTGGGACATTAATGAGCTGTTATGACGATATGATGCATTCTTACTACTAAAGTATAAATAAAACTACCACACTAGCGTAAATCATTTAGTCGTATAAAGGGTCTCGTTCAACTAAAGCAATATGAAAACTTTCAACTAGAAAGTGCAAAGCACTCGGTATGTTTAGATAAAACGGTACACAGTTTAACACTTGTTACAACTAATGTTAGGAAACTAGATAAATATACTTTCACCGTATTTCTAAGAGAGAATACCATTTAAGGTGTCGCCACCCCATCTCCCCATTAAAATCTGGAAGGATAACTTCACAAAAAGCGACAGAAAGAAAACTTGATAATAATAATAAAATCCCGCCTAACCAGCGCGTTATTAGAAGGCCAGTCATTAAAGGAGCCCTGTCTCTAAAATGGATATAAAAATAAATATTAACTGACTGTTATGAATATAATTAATAAAGATACCAAAAGTGGCAATGCAGTTGCATTGTTTAGCAAAAAGTAAACCCGTGTTAATGTCAAAATGTCATAATACCACCCGTACCTTAACAATATAACGCAAAGGCCTACCTAAAGCAAAAGCTACATTTTTATTGTAAATTGAGTCTAAATCCATCGACTTAAGGTATAGGCGTGTCTACTAAATGTGTTTTTATTATAAACTTAAGATCTCTTATAATCCCCATGTGTTTTTAACCAAAATGCTAACCCACTTAACTAATTACAGAAATAATACTTAAATTAAAAGGGTTGACGTGACAAGCTTAGTAGGGTGACAATTACTGTAAAAGCCCACGCTGTCAGCTGTCAAGATGCATTTATATATTGGTACCCCTGGGACCTCAAAGATGTGACATTTTAGTTGCATCCGTCTTTTGTTTTGTAAAACGTTTAGTTTTAATAAAAAGGTACTTAAAAGATGATGTTTTGTCAATGGTTTTAATGATGCGTTTGGTTTTACTTGACATCTGTGTGAGCCATATGTTTCAAATTTATACATACACTAGCTTTTGCCCGCGGCTTCGCTCGCGTTAAAAAGTATTATTATAAACTATGTTTAAAAAAAAACCGGAACCCTTATGAAATCCCTTTGTTGTCCGTCTGTCTGCCTGTAAGTCAAGTCGTAATGTCATAGAATTTTAGAAAATCGTCACTTCATAGAATTTTTGACAGTGAATTTTTGTCGTGACGTCATATAAAATCTGACGGATAAGACGTGACGTCATAGAGTTTTGGAGGGATTTTTTTTTACAGTTACGTCGTCGTGACGTCATATAATTTTGATGGCTAAGTCGTGACGTCATATAATTTTTGACAGCTGAGACGTAACGTCTTTGACAGATAATTCAAGACGACATAGAAGTTTTGACAGATAAGACGTGACGTCATAGAATTTTGGCGGGAATTTTTTGACAACTTCATCGTAACGTCATAGATTTTTAACAGCTGAGTCGTGACTTCATAGAATTTTTGCCAGCTGAGACGTGACGTCCCAAAATATAGGGCTGAATTGATGAAAATCCTATATTAGCGGACGTCTTCATCATAATAGCTCCAATCTTTAATTTCAGTTCAATCATTCGAAAATGTAAGAAGATATAGACAAACTTTCATCCTATTTTACCCTTTTAGGGGTACAATTTTTCAAAATACTTTTGAAGGAGATGACTACTTCAAAGTAGCTATCTGCATGCAAAGTCTCAGCCCGATCGGTTTAAAACTGACAAAGTTTCATACAAACTTTCATCCCCTATTGTATCCCCTTGGGGATAGAATTTTAAAGTCATTTCTAAGGAGATGCCTACGTCATAGTAGCTACATGTATGCAGAGTCTCCGCCCGATCGGTTTGAAATTGCCAAAGTTTCATACAAACTTTCATCCCCTATTTGATCCCATAGGGGTAAAATTTATCAAAATCATTTCTGAAGGGATGCCTACGTCATAGTTACTATATGCATGCAAAGTCTCAGTCCGATTGGTTTAAAATCGACAAAGTTTCATAAAAACTTAAATCCCCTATTTTATCCCCTTGGTGGTAGAATTTGTAAATATCTTTTCTAAGAGGATGCTTTAGTCATAGTAACTAATATGCAAAGCCTCAGCCCGATCAGTTTGAATTTGACAAAATTTCAAATTAACTTTCGTTCCCTATTTTATCCCTAAAGGGGTTGAACTTAATAAAAGTCTTTCTAAAGGGATGCCTACGTCATAGTAACTATTTGCATGCAAAGCCTAAACCCGATCGGTTTAAAATTGACAAAGATTACGCGCGCACACACACACACACACATACACACACACACACACACACACACACACGACACATAATATACACACGTTATTTCACAATCTCCTTTCACATATAATATTAGATATTTTGCCAGGTGTGGAGGGTTGGTAACCTGAGACACAGGATTCTCCTAGTTCAGGTACCAACCCGCCACAAGTCTGTTAGAACTTAATAATTATTTAAAAAAAAAATATGTTTCGCTGTACCTCTACAATCTAATCCATTTAAGAAAAATGTAACTTATGGCATTATGTAAGTTGAAAAATAAACTTTATTGTTATGTTGCATTTGAGATGGATATATTTAGCTCATTAATTATAATTAACATCAATATTATGATAATCAACATAATATTTTTATTTTTTATTTATTACTATAGTCAACAATAATAACTTATTACTTGTTCCATACTCCAAGTACTTTAATCACTTTTATTTTATTAGTTTCGTGGGTAGTTGTATTCCGTAGCATGTACTGTTACATTTAACTGCATTGTAAACTACCCACCTAAAGAAATGTTACTCTTAAAAATGTATTCTTATTTTATTAGTGTAATTAGTATCACTGCAAGGGGTGGAGGGTTGATAACCTGAGATACAGGATTCTCCTAGTTCAGGTATCAACCCACCATAGTATCTTTGTATTTAGTGTTTCTTGTGTGTTTTTGTTTTTGTTTTAACAGTGCCTAGTGTTAAGTTTGTCAAGAAACAAATAACTTTGTGTGCTTGTGTTTTTATGCTATGGTGAGAATAAAACATTTTATTATTATTATTATGTTTCTCTTTTCCATAATATTTATTATTATTATTATTATTAATACAAAATTTCATCCCCTATTTCATCTCCTTGGGGGTAGAATATATCGAAATCCATTCTTAGTATATGCCTACGTCATAATAACTCTATGAAAATGAAAAATGAAAATGAAATAATATTTTATTTCATCTAAGTCACGTCAATGACATTTATGAACGTCGGAGTTTTTATAGTGATCACAGCACGTCTAACTTAAGGGCTAAGTTTACTGAGGGTTCGGAACACTACCATGACAGAGAAGACACCCACAAGAAACTCTGCTGGGTTCCTATCGCTCTTTTAGGTGATCCCTTCACAAATATTTTATTAAGAAAACAGGACAATTCAGATCCAGGCATTTTTATCGTTTAAGTAATCCTTTACACTGTAATATATGATTTCAATATTAACTTATGTTTAATGAAAGATTTAAATTTATTAATTGACAATTCTTTAACTTCCATAGGGAGCTTATTATAAAAACGAATACCATTACCAGCGAAAGAATTACTTATTTTATGAAGCCTAGTGTGGAGAACAGCAAGTTTATTTTTATTTCTTGTATTAACATTGTGTATATTATCACTCTTTTTTTTATATTTGTTTATATTTTTGTGTACATACATTAGATTCTATGCATGCAAAGCCTCAGTCTGATCGGTGTGAATTTGACAAAATTTCAAACTAACTTTCGTTCCCTATTTTATCACTATAGGGGTTGAATTTAATAAAGTCCTTTCTAAAAGGATGCCTACGTCATAGTAGCTATATGCATGCAAAGTCTCAGCCCGATCGGTTTGAAACTGACAAAGTTTTATACAAACTTTCATCGCCTATTTTATCCCCTTGGGGGTATAATTTAACAAAGTCCTTTCTAAGGGGGTGCCAACGTCATAGTAGCTATATGCATGCAAAGTCTTAGGCCGATCGGTTTAAAACTGACAAAGTTTTATACTAACTTTTATCCCCTATTTTATCCCCTTGGGGGTAGAATTTATCAAAGTCCTTTCTTAGGGGGTGCCAACGTCATAGTAGCTATATGCATGCAAAGTCTCAGCCCGATCGGTTTGAAACTGAGAAAGTTTCATACAAACTTTCATCGCCTATTTTAACCCCTTGAGGGTAGAATTTATCAAAGTCCTTTCTAAGAGGGTGCCAACGTCATAGTAGCTATATGCATGCAAAGTCTTAGACTGATCGGTTTAAAACTGACAAAGTTTCATACGAACTGTTATCCCCTATTTTATCCCCTTGGGGGTAGAATTCATCAAAATCCTTTCTTAGCGGATGCCTTAGTTATTACATCTACCTGCATGCCAAATTTCAGCCAGATCCCTCCAGCGGTTTGGGCTGTGCGTTGATAGATCACTATGTCAGTCACCTTTGAGTTTTATATAATATATAGATATGAATATAATATGATATGTTTGTTTGTAACTTCAAATTGACAGTTTTGACTAGCAAATGAATTTAGACAGGACACAAATGACTTAATTTATAAAGATGCCAAAAATTTTAATAAATAAAAAAAGTACAAAATTTTCTTTTACTGACAGATAGATAGAAAAACATTTTTACTGCGTGGGATTTCAACCCGCGACCTCGCACACGGAACCCGCAAATCACGACTATCACGCTATCAAGACATTCAAATCTAAAATATGCCAATAATAATGACAACATACATAAAAGGGAATAGGAAATGAAAATATGCCTTTTACGTCCCCAAACTAAGTAAGGCTATGTCCATAAGTTACCGTCTAGTTAAACTGTTAGCCCCGACACCCCGTGACCGACATATCTTAATGACAACGGTTATCTAAATGATGATTAGTTAGACCAGTCTCGTTAGTTATAACAAACCCTACCATAGGAACTCGAAAGGATTTTTACTTGGTCTTGTTGGGTTAGAAGTTTAGAAGTAGTTGAATAAAAAACAGTGACTCTTTTTACTGTTAAAATGTCATCAGAGTTTGCTTGACCTTGACCGGGGTTAAAAGCGTTTTAGTTTACGTTATATTGCAAATTTTTATATATAAATTAAGTTTAATGTAACTTTAAGATTCGTATGCCTATTATAGGCCAAATGTGACGCGCAACAAACAATCAAAACATCATTGTATACAAAACATTTCTGAACGAGTAAAGATCATTTCGTTTCATCTAAAACGTAGTTCAGGTTAAATTTTTGAAAAGGAAGTTGAAATTAATTTTTTTAGAGCAATTTATATTAATATTAATTGGTAGATTTATTAGTAGATTTGAATTATTTGGTAATTAGTAAATATACTTAGTTTTAAAATACATCGATGGCTACCCATCACGGTAGGTAGGTAAACTAACCAGACAAATTGTTGTGAGGTTTTGTGTGTAGTTTTCCTCTTCTTTAGCTGTTACGACACACAAGATACGATGGAGTGGTAACAATGTCAACATAAAAAAATTAATTTGAATCATCTTTCAGATATTTGAAATTAATAACCATCACTTAACGAATGTAAGAACAAAGTCACAAAATAGTCACCCAGAATTCGCAACTCAATTTCGCAGACCAATAGTAATTCTAGCGTAATGACAGGTCCTCGTCAAACCGCGCTAACTTAGTACAGAGATTGATTGTAATGCCTAGTTGTAGATGATAGAGTCTGACGCGATTGGCATCAATGAGCCAGGAGATTTGACGCCGTGGAGTCATATATAAACTGTATAATAGCTGAATAATTTGTTGTTATTATTTTGTCTAGGTTATGTTTAATAATTTACTATGTTTTTAAGACGCTTACAGTACAATCGATGTTTGTAAACGATAATGCTGGTTTAAAGGTTGTCTGTCCTAACATGTCCTGTTACACAATAGTTAAACAATGTGAATGTTCATATATGATACACCGAACTGTCGGTAGAACATTGTATAGATAGGAGACCGCGTTTCCGTGATTCGGAGGGCGCGTAAAAAGTCGGTCCTTATCTTGAACAACTCTTGACGCCAGTTTGGCTACTAAACAAACGACGTAGGACATGCATTGCATTAAGGCGGATCGTCCGGAAGGTCGTCGCGTCATTACAAGCATCGGTAAAAGACGTCAGGATAGCCATTGCGGCGTGCGTCAGGATAGGCATCGTCACATGCATCACTCATCATCATTCCCCTGTCCTTATCCCAATTTTTTTAATTTTTTTATTTGCGGTCGGCGCAGCATGTCTTCTTCTTCCATTCTTTCCTATCAGACGTCATATCACAAATCACACTCTTCGCAGCCATATCGTCTTTCACACAATCCATCCATCGTTTCTTTGGTCGTCCTCTTCCCCTATATCCATCCACATACATGTTCAACACCTTTCTTACCACATGATTCTCATTCCGCCGCATAACATGCCCATACCATGACAGCCGGTTGCCACGTAGTTTTTCTGCTACCGGTGCCACTTTCAAACTTCCTCTTACATACTCATTTCTTACTCTATCCGCTCTCGTAACACCACACATTCCTCTTAACATTCTCATCTCTGCTACATGTAATTGTCTTTCATTCATCCCTTTTGTGGCCCAACTCTCTGATCCATACAGGACGGCAGGTCTGATCATGGTCTTATAGATCTTCCCCTTAAATTTAAGGGGAATGTGGGGGTCACAAATGGTTCCCTTGACCTGCCGCCATTTCATCCATCCTATGTTAATTCGGTGCTTGACGGCCCGATCTACTTCGCCATCGCTTTGGATGCAAGAACCGAGATACCGGAAGTCGGTCGTCACATGCATCACTAGACCACTATTTAACCAATATTTAAGTATGTATACCTGATATCTAGTGTTCATAATACAAGGTTAGCTTAGTTTGTGACTAGATGGCGTTGTGTAAATAGGTCATCATAATCATCATCATAACAGCCCATTAATGTCCCACTGCAGGGACGGGCCTCCTCCCGTGACGGAGGAATACTCGGCCTACTAATACCACGCTAGCCAGACGGATTGGTATGGGGTTTAATTTCAAGTTTTCCTTCTTTTTATTTCGTAAAGATAATATTCACGGATAGTCCCTTAGTCGGTTTTTACGACACTCATGGGATGAGATGGGGTGGTGACATATTGTATTCTTACTCCGTCACCACACGGAGGAGATTATTCTTTTGATGTTAAAGTTTTGTCTTATGTCTTGTCTTTATGTCTTACTTATTTTAGTGTTAACTGATTTTAAAGCACCCTAAAGTACAAAATCAATTGTACTACAATTGGTTAAAGACAATAATATTTACATATTCAAAGGCGGCGTAAATGTAAATTAGTATTATTAGCAAGACTTATAGTTAAATGGCGGCGGCTTACTAGGTTAATTGAGAAAATCTAGATATAAATCTTTTAGTTAAGGATTCCGGATGAGAAAGGGCTTTTAGCACTTAAAACTAATGGGAAAATGCCGCCAGTATTAAGTCTCTGGGTGTTTATAGTGTTGGTACTAGAGATAATTGAAATACTGGAACTTTATTCATTGGGTTTAATTAAAGCAGGCTTCGTGTTGTAAAGGAGAGTAATAATACACGGTGTCGCCAACTTAAATTTTGATGTCGTAAAAGTCGATTAAGGGAAAGGTCGCTGTAATCATAACAGCTCACCAATGTCCCACTGCAGGAACGGGCCTCCTCCCGTGACGGAGGGATACTTGGCCTACTAATACCACGCTGGCCAGACGTATTGGTATAGGGTTTAACTTCAAGTTTGCCTTCTTTTTATTTCGTAAAGATAATATACGACATCTATGGAATGAGATGGGGTGGTGACATATTGTATTCTTACTCCGTCACCACACGGAGGACAACTAGACTCAAAACTCTATAAATCCCATCATGCTGGTCTGCCTGGAGATGAGTGATATATTTACGTCATGTTCTTTTTCTCTGGAAGAAGTTCGTATTTGGACTTGAGGCAGTTAGGAATACGACGGTCGTCCTGAGTTCCTAAAAGACTTTGAGACGGATCTCATTCGTTTCTTGATCAGTAAAAAAAAATACAACCGAATTGAGAACCTCCTCCTTTTTGAAGTAGGTTAAAAATAAACTTATTTGTGGATTGAGCTGGCTGATTTCAATCTAAAAGTTATGTATTTTTAAAAACTATGTTTATCTATTATCCCCATGATACAAATTCAGCCTATAATGGGACCAGAGGGTATTGTGAGAGGACTATAGAAATTATTATCCTTTAGAAGAAATGGTAGGGACCCTATTCACCGTTAGCCTCTCGCCAAATATAGCCTCGACAATACACACAAATACAATTTAATCTTATTTCAATTCCTCGATTTCTCAACGGAGAGGGATAGTAAATTTAAATGTTTAACCCGATGTAAGACCCTGTACTTATAATTCCATCAGTATACACCTAAATAGGTAAATCACGATTCTGCATTACCATCACAGTAGGGAGGTGGGACATTAGACAGAAATACGCACAGAAGTCAATATCTATACTCATTTACAAATATGGCCGTACTAGTTTTTGCCCGCGGCTTCGCTCGCGTTAAATTCGGGGTGGCAAAAAGTAGATTATGTTACTCTCCATCCCTTCCGTTTTTGTTTATAATGCAATATTTATCTAATTGAAAAACATTTAAAGTGTTGAGAGTGTGTTACACAAATACTTTATTGCCTTTTATTAAGACTTTGTTATCAACATTTTACATTATTTATCTTATTTGCGAATCATGATTTTTTTTCTATTGGCGGGGCTAGTGAGCCACGTAAAGGCCCTTAACATAAACCAAAGTATGTCTACTGGAAGTCAGAGGCAGCCGTCGATCAAGGACATGGTAAGCATTTACAGAGCAAATCTAAGTTATGTCCCATACCTCTGTTATTTCACTAGCCAATGTAACATTAGCACACTACCTACTACTTGCAGGTGGGTCAAACGGGCAAAGCGGCGTTACCGACCAAGACGACCTCTTTCCAAATCTAGTGAACATTAAAAGATAAAGATAAAAGATATTTTATTGCGTAACTGTGTAGGTACAGTCAGCCCCAAAAGTCGCTGAACACATTTTAAATTCCAAAACTGCTGAACACTAAAAGTGCCATAAGTCAGTGTCGCGGGTATTTCAGAAGTATCTGAACACTAGTATTTCAAAAGTAGCTGAACACTAGTGTTCCAAAAGTAGCTGAACACTAGTGTCTATTATGTTTACTCGTTGGAATAGATACATAATTTCAAAACAATTCACTGAGATTCGATAGCCTAGGGTATAGAACACTCGACTTTGATAAAGTAGACGTGCGTTCGAAACCGGGTTGTGCCAAGTATTTTTTTTGGTTTTTTATTTTTTATTTATTGTATTTTATCTAAAAAAAAACAAGTAACTTAAATTCACCGTCACTGTTCACAGGTATTTTAATAAAGTTAAAATATTATTTTTAATTTTTAATTGAAAATTAAATAGTATTTTTATTTAATTTTTAATTTAATGAAGAATGATCATTATGACTTTAAATTGTATGAGAAACATTTTCGGAGATTCGATGATATGAGTTGAAATGTTATGTTAGAAGAAGCGCTCCCTGTTGTGCGACATTGAACTTAATAGTTTTATGACATGCAACTAAAATTAAGTCTAGAGGTGATAAAGCCATTTAATTAATTAATTAATTTAAATTATTTAATTGTCGAATATACATTTTTTTCGTAAACGAAGTCGCGGGTTACAGCTTGTATTGAATAATAATAGTAGAAAACAAAATAAGAAAAAATAAAAAAACACAAAAAGTAATCCGTTCCTCAGGATGGAACCAGAGCTGTTTTCTTTTCACCCAAGCTCTATACAAGCAAAGCTATCGTGTTGACAACTGTTTTGATGAAATTGTTAATGTAGTATTCCGCTTTGAAATTGGCTTGACTTTTGTCTACTGTCAAAATCACTCACTACAACTACACTGAAACTCGACCGCAGATGAGCGACGCAGCGGGCGACGTTGCCGTTCAGTCATGCGCGGCTCCCGTATACTGCACGAGTTGGCAACATCGATACTTCTGAAATACCCGCGACACTGACTTATGGCACTTTTAGTGTTCAGCAGTTTTGGAATTTAAATGTGTTCAGCGACTTTTGGGGCTGACTGTACATGGTCTTAAATATTATAACAGGTATCAACAGCTGTTCAGTCGAACATTGCAACATATTACATGCACAATTACAATTTTTTTAAAAAAAAGAATTCATTCATATAATAGAAAACATTATTAACTAGATATTTTTTCAAAGCTTTTTTAAATATTAAGCCATCTAATTGTTTTATATCTATCGGTAAGTGGTTAAATACTCGAATAGCTGTGACATAAGTACTCTTGTAATAGATCATATTATTTGACTGAGGCATATTTAAATTATATTTATATTTGCTACGTATATTTGCTTTGGTATCAGACTTAAGTTCAAAATACTTAATATTATTTTTTACAAACAGGCACAATTCTAATATATAAATACTGGTAACTGTTAGAAAACCTTTCTCTCTAAATACAGATCTAAGTGATTCGATACTTTGCATGTTATAGATAATTCGTAGACATTTCTTTTGTAAAATAAATGTAGATTGTATCTCACACGAGTTTCCCCAGTATATGATACCGTATGTTAACAATGGATAAACATAGCCATAGTAAGCAGACACTGATATGTTAACCCTAGAAAGATAACCTTATTTTATAGTACAGAGAAGATAACCATACGCTTCAGAGGCGCACTATATATTTATGAATTTTTTATTCATTGAATACTTACTAATTGTATTTATTTATCTGATTAACTTTAATGTGTGATTAATGAACAAATAATAAAATACAGTTTTAGTCAATGTTTTGACACGATACAAGTAAAACTATCTCGCAAACGCTTTGTCAAAGTTGGCGCCTCAAGTCTAGACGTCATCCATGGTTTGGATAATTGAACGCTTACCTTTTTCAAATATAATCTTCTATTCAGAGGCTTTTCATTTTTTCAATATACATTATAACAATACATCACGTACAAGTTCATAAACGTCATGTTCTGTATGCCATAAAAATCTGTCATCTGCTACTTATTAGTTTTCCTTGAGCATGACTTGAAAACTATGGTACTTACTGCGTAGCAACAGTCGTCCCGCGTCGCTCCACACATGCAGCTGAGCTGACAAAAAAAGTTGGCTAACTATGCGCGCTCAATTGAAAGATACAGCGCTTTCATTAAATTGAAGGCGCCTCTGAGGCGTAGGTTATCTTTCTAGGGTTAATAGACGTTGTTTCGGTAAGTACAGATAGAAGATAAGTGTAACTTGATATTTTTTTGTTTACTTTATTTATGTGGCTTTTCCAATTCAAATGATGGTCCATTTGAACACCAAGAAAATTTATATTTTCTACTTCTTCTATATCAGTGTTACATTCTGTGATATGCAGAAGCGGTGGTTTCGATTTGTAATTTCTAAACTGCATCAACTTTGTTTTTTGAAAATTTACTCTTAAGTTTATTGATTCTAGCCAAGATGTTACTGTTTTGAGTGTATTTTGTATTTCAATCCTATATTCAGACTCGTTTAAGGTGTCGTTGCACACAAAAATAGATGCATCATCAGCATACATTACACACAGACGTTTTGTGATGTTAGGAAGGTTATTGACATATACCAGAAACAGCAAAGGGCCCAGAATACTACCCTGAGGGACTCCCAGTAGTACGGTTTCAAAATCAGACTGAATTACATCAACTGTTTTTGTTTCTTTATTAATAAGTTAGACTTCTCAATCTAAACTTTATTGTGGTCTAGGCTTTAGATGGCGTTTAATACAATATAGAACTAACTTTATTGAACTTTCCCATCCTAAAAGGAAAATTAGGAAGTAAATTTAAATTTTCGACAGTTAATAAATAGGGTGTAGTATATTTGATATTGTCCGGTTTCAGGTAAGTAGTTTATGGATTAAATGTATCTGTGGAATAGAATAGTTCTTTGTTGTAAGGTGAACTTTGGCTTTGCCTGTATTTGTCATGTTGCCCTGTAAATGTCTCCCTGCAAGGAGGTACCGCTCTTAGTAAGAGCAGGAATTATAATAATTCATAGATATAAATGTAATTGAAGTGTCTGTTTTTAACATTAAATCCATGCATTTTAGCAAATGTACATGTAATACACAGGATACCAAAGACCAAAATACTATTTAAAAAACATTTCTGTCGGTATGTCTGTTTGTATCGAGCAATCCCCAAATGGCTGGACCGCTTTTAATGAAACTTTTATTTGTAATTTTTTTGACGTTTGCTAGGCTTTTTATCCTTTGAAGTTGAAACGCTGGCGGCGCGCTTAAGAAGGTCAAAGAATGTTCACCCTGGTTTGGTGTGGTGAAACGTTAATATGCGGCTACTTCTCAGTTCTTGTGATTGAAGCTAATGCTATAAGCTGTAGGCATACGCATAAAATATCCCTAAACTTTAGGATTTACATTCTCAAACCTCAACTAAATTATTCTTACTCTATAGGAACTTGACTCACTGTGAGCGATTAGCGGGAAGAGATTTCAATAAAAAATAGTCAAAGATCTATTTAAAAAACAAGAGAAATACAATCCCAGGACAATCATTTGTGAATCGCACAAACCATAATAATTGTACTGAGCAAGATTTGAATACTAGGACCACCTTAAAATACCTACTTAAAGTCTATACCAACTCGTTTGGCAAGTGAGGTATTAGGAGCCGAAGTTCTCAGGTCTCTGGAGGAGAACCGTTCTTCAGTAAAAAAGGGGTGTTAAAATATAATCATATTTAATATCCCACTGCAGTGACGGGTTAACGGTAAATTCAAGTCTATTTACGAGTAGATACATCAGCTTTGTGTTTCTTAAAGTTATAGCATAATTTTTCCTTTGTCGGCTTTTATGACACCTATGAAATGAGATGTAGAGACATCATAATTATTATATTAAATCTTCACTCTTCCCATCCCCATCTCATCCCATGGGTGTCGTAAAAACCGACTAAGGGACTATCCGTGAATATTATCTTTACGAAATAAAAAGAAGGAAAACTTGTAATTAAACCTTATACCAATCCGTCTGGCCAGTGTGGTATTAGTAGGCCAAGTATCCCTCCTTCACGGGAGGAGGCCAGTCCCTGCAGTAGGACATTAAAGGGCTGTTATGATATCTTCACTAATCAGGGAGTATCTCTAATAAAAAACAAAATATAAAATCGCTTTATCTAAACGGTAGTACAAACGCCTTTAAAACGTAAACACTAAATCTTATAATAATTCTAACGTTGTATAAATAAACGGGAGCCTGTGCTGACAACTGTCAACATATCTTCACGACTATGTTACGAGGGATGAGCAGTGTTTAATGTGTGTAAACATTGTGTTATTTATTACTACGAGATAATCAATATTTATTTATTTAATCACTTTACTGTACAACTGAGTGTAATGATTGAGTACGAATTATACTAATAACTACTTAACACAAATAATATAATAATTTATTTAATCTTTACACATTCACACAACACCTTTAAGTTACAAATTAAGCAGAGTTCGAACTTTGTGTTATTATACATTTTTTTAGAAATACGTAGGAAACACCCAGATGCATTGAGCAAACACTCCCGTGATAAATGCGGTAGAGAATGCAACATCTCTCCGCAAAGCCAAATGATCCACAAATTGTAGCCTTGAGGCTGGATGTTCTTTGTGTCCTTTCATTTCGTGTCTGTGACGCAGGGGATACCTAGCGCAGGAATAGCCCTTTTTTTTTTTAAAAATAGACAAAATAATTTTCGTGGACTTGCAATACTCGCTTGACAACCAAAAATTTCAAATATGTCTTATTTTTTTAAAACAACATGCACTGCAGAGATTAATTGAGCACATAAATTGAAAACGATGAATGAATTGACACCATTTAAAGGGCTCCATAAATTCATCAATAACGCAAAAAGAATTTGCACATTTATTATTCCAATGATCATTTAAATATAGTAGTGGCGCCAATATTGTTGTTTTACCTTGTTTCTACTTAACAGCTCAGAGATCCAAGTGTAACTGAAAATCAGTGGCACCTGACATCTGAGATGTTGTCTTAACCTTTTGCCATTCATCATCATCATATCAGCTAATCGATGTCTACTGCTGGACATAGGCCTTCTCCACGTATTGCCACCTTGTGCGGTTTTGTGCCTCCCTCATCCTTTTGCCACTCATTTGGCATTTAATTTCAGTATTGACTGTAGTGGTTCAAGTTATTAGTATTACAATGCAAGTCAAATATTTGTGTAGATGAACATAATCGTCACAAACGATCAGATCGCTCGCCTTTTGGAAAACTCTTGGTCTTATCGCCTGAGACCCTTGTAAATTCACTAGCTACTGTATCTGCCCATGTAAACACAGCACGTATTCGGCTCCCATAGGCAGGGTGGGTTCAACTTCCACGCAAAATATTGTAAGTTTTAAAAAAAATATGTTTGTATGTCCACGGGCAATAAAACTATCGCAACAATTGTTAGTTACCGCGATTTATAATAATGTAATTAAGAAGACTATTATCAAGGCGACATTATATTTATGTTAGACGCTAACACTGAATCAATCAATGTCAACATATGTCCCAAGACATGCAGCTGAGTAGTACGTAGCGCCGGCGCGGGCGCCATGACACTATACAAATAAATACAGAAGTTTGACTCCTCTTACAAGGTGGACCAGAGACCAAGGTAGGACGGCGCGGGGCAGAAAGTCGATGGATGAGAGAAGCACATAGTGACAATATAAGGTGGAAATAATTAGAGGAGGCCTATGTCCAGCAGTGGACGATCAATAACTGATATGATGATATCATGCACGTATTAGACTTTTTATATTTACGATGGGGGTTCACACATTTTTTTGTGGTTTCCCTGGGGTAAAATATCTACGCATCCCCTCTCGTCCCAGGGGTAACCCCAGGGGCAACCCCCCAGTGCACCCACCAAAAGTTCCCAGCGAAACTCCTTCATCGGCTACTTGGAGGGGGACACAGTGGTCTGAAAATCGAGCTTCCCTTTCATGAAACTAAAATTTGGAACGTGTCAGATTTACATTACTTTAATGCCTATTGCAGTATGAATGATTTTAGTTAGGCCGCGCCAGAGAAAAAAAATATTTAGTTTTTTTTTGTATGGGAGAAATTACATAAAGTACATTTTCAGTACCAGGCCCGGGCCTGGGGAACCGGCAGAGCCTTTGCGTCCAGTCCCCCTCCGGCGATCTCCGCCATTACAGGCGGGCCCTTATGATGGAGGTTCACCCTAGGTTAACTTTGGCTAGTTGCACAGCTAGAGATAGGTGTCTCTACCACTGCTTTCTGTTTGTCGTTTGCCATAAGGATCTGGCCAGTTTTAAGTACATAGTTACGCTTGTTTGGTCTAAGTGTTTTCTGTATATAATAAAAATATTTTTGCTTTGTTTTGGGACTAGCTGGCGTTGTGTGAATCTGTGAGAAATATTTTAAAAGATAATAATATTCTACAACTTTCATGTTATTTTGACTATTGTACAAATGTCTGTTTTGTGACAATCTATAGTGCGGAACTGTCGATTTATATTTATTTCATTAATTTTTGATAAATAGTAATGTTTTTCTTTCCACATAAATAAATGTGTTTTTTTGTAATAAACTTTAGTGGGTAATAATTACGATGGTCGCCATTATAGACTTCGTGTGGGGACAGACGGAGTTGATGTTGTAATCATATTTGGTTACTATAGGGTTACGGAAAAAACGCTTGAAGAACTTTTTACCAGGCCTATAGTGTACCACGGTCACCAAATGGCAAGTGGTAGAGATCATGGTAAACCAAGCTGCTGCCTACTCTAGACAGAATGTGTTAAATCTTATATTATTTCACTAGCTAGAGCTACTATACCCATTCACCTAAACCTAGTAACAATTTCAAATTACCTACTGTCTGGAGATGGATTTAGTAAAAACCCACTTCTAGTTGTCACAGAGTCGATAACAAAGACATAGTTATGGTAAAAGTATTAAAATATTTGTGTTAATACTCAAACATATAATAAACTAGCTAGCTGACCCGTGCCCACTTCGTTGGGCGGCAAAAAAAACGCGTCCGTTTTTTAAACATATTTCATTACTGCTCCACTCCCATTAGTCATAGCGTATTACTATATAGCCTATGACACTCCCCGATAAATGGACTATTCAACACAAAAAGATTTTTTTAAATCGGTTCAGTAGATCCAGAGCTTACCCCCTACAACGTCACAAACAGACAATCACTCAAACTTTACCTCTTTATAATATTAAGTATAGATAAACGCATGCAATATCGCATCCCTAGCATAACCATAAACAAGCAAATAATATAAAATTATCTCCCAATCAATTATTAACCTTCATAAAAATAATATAGTATCCACGTGTACAATAACATAACATGTGGTTACATCACTATTCGACTTGCTTACTATTATTACGTTAGAATCTAAGATGGCCGATTATTCGTGTGTGGTGTTGGTTGTAGAGCCACTGGCGATAACTTAATCAAAATTCCTCCTGTACAGTGCTTACTGGCAACGCTATACTGTTGGTTTGTTATAGCTTCTGTGTTCTTTTTCTACCAGTCTGTGGGCAAACTAGGTGTATGTGTATATCAGTTCATCATTTCATGTCCTTTTTCACATGCTGTTAAAAGTTTTGGCTATGTTTTACGGCCGGCCGCGTGCCTGACGCCAATGCTCCTTGGGTATGCTGTTGTTGGTGGTTTACTCCCCACCAGGAGGTTGACCCGAGGTGGTAGGTGGTATCCACCTGGTCGTGGTATCCCTTAGTCGCCTCTTACGACACTCACGGGAGGATATGGGGCAGTCCTATTCTAACCAGGAACCGCAAGGCATCATCATATGTGTTTATCAGTTCTTTTTACTTTTTCTGAAAGACAACTCCCGCATACACAATTACAAATATGAAATTAACGGGCATAAACGGACAATCTTTTGTATATCACAAAAATAATTGATTTGTTTGAGATTTGAATTCACGACCTCGTGCTGGCAGCCACATAAAAGATTGGTTTGCTACCGAGGCTGTCTACGTTTGTTCTTTTTTTTTAAAACTGAGTACAATATGTACTTTAGGTACAAGAAAACTCATAAACATACTCAAAAATATTGTTACTTTTTTGTAAATACACACTTATTATACACAGACAAACATCCAGATCAAATCAAACAGCCATGTGAAACAAAAAAAAATAATTAAAAAGTAATTAACCTTTCAGTTCCCGCAAATATTAATTAGCAGAAATATATTAAGATCTCGTTTAACAGCAAAATATTTATTTATTCTCGTACTAATAAAATGTTTAAAGTATTGTCTGAATGTTATTATACAGGGTGTTGACCACCTGCTATCTAAGAATCTGTAATTAAATTATTTTCTTTATTGCATGTTACTGGGTGTTGACAAACTGTGTCTTCATGGCTATTTTAAATTGGTGCATTAAGGCGAGGATATCCAACTGTGTTCAAATTACATAAGAATTTATCAATGCAACGAAAGGAATAGTAATTAAATTAAAATAATTAAAATAAAATAGTACTTATTATAAATCATTTGATAACTGAACACCACACTGAGATTTTATGTCAACTTTTTTTTTCGTAGAGGGTTTTCAGAATATCTGAGAGCTTTTCATTAGTCCGTTATTCACGACATTCATGGTGTTAGATAAAGTGGTGACACCAAGAATATTTTTCCTCTATCACCCCACGGAGACATCGCCTTAATGAATTATATTTACTATACGACTTCTTTTTGCACCGTACATTTTGACCGTGACTTTTCCCTTGTCTAGTCTAAGTATCTTTATTCCTATTCTTGTAAAATTCGATAAATATTCATTTACAAGCACTACACAGACTTTAATAACAACTAATCTAATGGACCTTGGCCTACTAATACCACGGTGGTCAGACTGATTAGTATAGTTTTATAACACATTTTCTTTCTTTAATTTTCGTAAAGATAATAGTATAAATAATAATAAGATTTATCTTATTTTTACAACAACTAAGGGATGGTTAAAAGATGAGTCCATAAGATAGAAGAGTAAATAAAGAACAAATTAATTTATTATTCCCAATAATAGTATTCCTATAATTACCATAGTTAATTAAACTATTTATTGGCACATTAACACTTTGAATAATACGTATTTAAGTCTGGGAGAGCACTGGGAAGGTATCTGGCCGTACTAGTAATTGCTAATTACCCTTATTTATAGGGAGTGAACTAATTTGACCCCTACTCCTCCCAGATAAGGATAAACTTATCTTATTTTTGAAATATCTAAGCAGGAATTAAATTCCAGAATAGATAATCTAAAATATTATCCTTTGGAAATCTTCGCTGATATTATTATGCTGATCCAGAATGATAAGTAGGGTTAATAAAATATTTTTGTTTATAACAGGGAGATAAAGTTCTTGTTTAAATTACAAATGGCAGTTTTATTTCTTAACTGAAAATTGTAATAATTAGTTAATTGATTTATTTTAATTATTAATTATAATTACAATTAATTTTTATTAATAGCTAATTTTATGTGGACCGTCTTTTTGTATAATTCTGTACAAAATAAGCGACTTGATCTTATAAGCGCCTGTTATTAATTATTTTAAAAAAAGTTGACCCATTTTGATCAGGCGATAACTAGGTATGTGAAGTAATTATTATTATGATATTTGATCCTTCCAACGTAGTTTAAAAAAGGCATTTGTCAAGACTAGCAAAGTCATCAACGGAGTAAAGTCTTGAACTGTTTCCATAAGGTTCAGTTTTTCTCTGACATGGCTTTACGACTGTGCCACACTACTAAGCCGCTGTCACGCCATTTACATTTAACCAGCATTTTCGTTTATGAATCAGTGATTACAATAACGGGATAATAGCATTAGTCCTTAGCTGCATCCCCGAAAAATAATAAACCTAATAATGTACAAACTTCTATTTAATAAGGTCCATTTTTTTCGGGGAAAAATGCAACTGGGGAATAATGCTACTAACCCCTAATTACCTATATTACCGTGTTTAATAAAAAAAAAATAACTATACTTTAATATACTTACTTTGAAAGTAAAGTAAGTATAATTCGGTCAAGTGCGTGCGCGTGTTAGAGACTTGTCGAAGGCTCGTTTAATCTCGATCGTTCGTAATCTGAAGGCGCCGTCGAGCCACTCGACTGGCTCTAATCGCGATAGACGACACCTATATATCTATATCTATACTAATATTATAAAGAGGTAAAGTTTGTGTGTTTGTGTGTTTGTGACATTGTAGGGGGTAATCTCTGGATCTACTAAACCGATTTTAAAAATTATTTCTGTGTTTGATAGTCCATTTATCGGGGAGTGTCATAGGCTATATAGTATCACGCTATGACTAATAGGAGTAGAGCAGTAATGAAATATGTTTAAAAAGGGACGCGTTTTTTTCGCCGCCCAACGAAGTGGGCACGGGTCAGCTAGTTATTTATTTATATAGTTAACTGAGTGAGCTTATGAGGGTATTATAGGTCTAGTATTAAGGAATTCTGTAACACCTTGTCTATTTCTTCTCAGTCTATTTGTTCGATGATGCGGAAGGAGTACCTAATGTGAATTGAAAAGTATTAGTTGCTTTTGATGCGTATTGATAATAAGCTTAAAAGCCTTAGGTACGCAGATATTATTTCTATGAAGACAAAAAAAACTGACAAACTTAACAAACTAGCCAATCATTAGTAGAATATGTGTGATCCACTAATGATTTTCATAAGTTTGGACATACTTTGTAGCTGTTAATTTCACGTCTCAATATCGTAGAAGACTCCAAAACCTTATTGTTTAGAAACAATATAGGTACGCAATTAAATAAACATTGTTTACAATACCTATTAAAACAGAAGCTTGTCCTATTCATCTTTAATGGCGTCTAATCGTATTTATTATAACTCTAGTAAACAATACATAACTTTTATAATAAATCAGTTAATATTCATTATTCTATAGTTAATTGATAAACATTGTATGTATTGTTGTTTATTTATTGTTATTGTATTTGTATCCTATTGTTAAGTAGGTAGACTTGTTGTAGCCTCTTCTGTGAACACAATAAATTAAATTTACAGTTTCTATTGCTTGGGAATATTTCTTGCTCTTGTAAATCAAGATCCGCGTGGTTACGGGATAATATAATGTAATAATCTCCGATCTGTCAGATCATATTATGTCACCTCCCCACCTCATCCCATAGGTGTCGTAAAA
This sequence comes from Schrankia costaestrigalis, assembly GCA_905475405.1. Taxonomy (NCBI): domain Eukaryota; kingdom Metazoa; phylum Arthropoda; class Insecta; order Lepidoptera; family Erebidae; genus Schrankia; species Schrankia costaestrigalis. Next base: position 3,972,775 of record FR997845.1, on the reverse strand, counting down.
ACCGACTAAGGGACTTTCCGTGAATATTATCTTTACGAAATAAAAAAGAAGGAAAACTCGAAATTAAACCCTATACCAATTCGTTTGGCCAGCGTGGTATTAGTAGGCCAAGTATCCCTCCGTCACGGGAGGAGGCCCGTCCTTGCAGTGGGACATTAATGGGATGTTATGATGATAAAGATCCCTATAATCTCAAAACAAAAACAGTAACAATTCTGACATAATACAATAAGTAGTATACCGTTATTAGGTACAAGATCAGAGCATCTCGGCTGTAATCCTTGTAACGGTCAGGGTATCAGCTCCACAGGGCGCTATTACGTGTACATTGTAGACAACTTAGCACTAACGCGATACTGCCGCACATAACTGCCTACATAACTGAAATATTTATCTACTAGCTTTTGCCCGCGGATTCGAACGCATTGAATTCAGGGTAGCACTGTTCCCCTTTCCTGGACACAGAAGAAAAAAGTAGCCTATGTTACTCTCCATTCCTTCAAGTATCTAAACTTAAAAAATCACGTCAATTCGTCGCTCCGTTTTGCCGTGAAAGAAAGACAAACAGACACACTTTCCCATTTATAATATTAGTATGGATACTGTAGCATCGAGCTTTGTTCTGTCCGCAGCTGTCGTAAAAAAAGGACTAAATGTCGTATAAAGTTTTTTATTAAAGAAACTAAAGGGGTATAGTGGAAATAGAAACCCGAATAAGAACTTGATCGCGCAACTTAAAGCCCGATTTACACATAGACAAGTACAGTAGCGAGTTAAGTAGTAAGTTGTTGATTAAGTTGATTTAAATAGATCTCCATCCTATTTTTTGGCGAGTTAAGTTGGCGAGACGCGAAAAAAGGGGCTACTTCGTACTTGTCGATGTGTAAATCGGGCTTCAGGGATTATACAAACCAGTGCATTACAAATTAGTCACTTCAGTTTAGCTTTACAACGTAATGATATTTGAGATAAAATGTGTAAGTGTACACGTATTGTGTATATAAATGGTTTTGCGATCCCTAAATGATTTTTTAGATCGAGCTCTCTTATGAAATTTAAATAGAAGATACCCTAGTGTAAAAGTTGTATTTTTTTTATTAAAAAATTAAGTAAATAAATATTCATATATTTACAAGTAAACATATGTATGTATAATACATATTTGACGACCTCTGTGGCGTAGTGGTTATATGACATGGCTGCTACGCAGAGGTATCGAGTTCGATTCCCGCTCAATGCAAATCTTTGTGTGCATGAACGTGATTGCTTGCATTGGTCTGAGTGTTTTCTATGCATAATATGTGCATATTTACAAAAAAAAGTATTTAAGTATGTTTATCCGTTGTCTAGTACCCATAGTACAAGCTTTGCTTAGTTTAAGACTAGATGGCGTTGTGTGAATGTGTGAGGAATATTTATTTAATACATACCAAATACACTATAGTAAACAAGCCCTGTGTCGCGCTGACACTTAACTATGGCTATGGGTACACATGCAAAATTCCCTCTCAATTTTCACTCTCAATTTAAATGAAAATGTTCACAAATAGGAATACACTTACAACTTTAAAACTATGTATTTCCCACACGATTAGAATTGTAAATACATTGAAGTTATAAACAGTAGATGCGGCATTACATTTTGCTTTATACAAGTATACAAGCCTAGAGCCGTTCTGGATCTGCCAGGTATAGGTGGATAAAGGTTATCTATACTAATATTATAAAGAGGTAAAGTTTGTGTGTTTGTATGTTTGTGACGTTGTAGGGGGTAATCTCTGGATCTACTGAACCGATTTTAAAAATTATTTCAGTGTTGAATATTCCATTTATCGGGGAGTGTCATAGGCTATAGTATCACGCTATGACTATAAACTAATAGGAGTGGAGCAGTAATGAAATATGTTTAAAAAACCGCCTAACGAAGTGGGCACGGGTCAGCTAGTATGGTATACAATGGTTCCAGCACGTCATTAAAGTTACTAAATTGTTATAAAATTATAGACACGTCTAAAAAATGCTGCTTTAGAGTTTGTAACGCCGCTTCTTCTCTACTACCGCCTTGGAAGCGGTGGTAAGGTTTGGAAATCTTTTAATATGTAAACTTAGACTAAGTAGTTTTAAACTGACGTCAATAAGCTGTTATTTTGTAACATTATGTTGAAAAATAAAGAAACTGAAACTGAAAGGTCTCTTGCCTAAGCACAGAGGTGTTTTGCATCTGATATTTATGAACAACGGCAGTTCACCCGACGGCAAGCACTTATCATGATATCGACGTGTTCATCTCGTCGCCACGGCTTAAAAAAAAGATAATGATGGTGTAGGGACACAACATGTAACTTGAGCGACTGCTGACAAATCACCTTTACAGGCGCGCCATTGTAATAGCGTCGCCCAGCAGTCGTCTCTCCGCAACCATGTAGCTAGGTCGTCGTAAATATATTGTTAGTGTATTTAAGTATAATCTGGTACCAGGAAATATATATAGTATAGTATTCATCTGCATTTTATTATGGAACCTACAACACCAAGAACTTCTTCCCCTAAATTGGTGACCCGCGACAAAGAACACGCAACTTTTGATGGACTCGGCAATCGGAGCACGCGCATGACAACGTGGCCGGAATGCAGCGCGCATCGTTAGCGTGGCGTCGAGCACGCACATGTGACGCTGCAGAGCCAAGATTATGGAGGTAAGCGCACACGGATACGAGCCATGGGGGACGACTCGCCCTTTTCACATCAGAAGGGCTACGACCTAGCATATCAGTTCTACGGCAGCACAAGCACGAAGTTTATCGATTATACGAAGAGTACGGCGATCATCTTAACTCTTGTCAGCGCAAGCATTTGGAGAATCATGGCTTATGTAACGCAGTAGTATGCGGCATAATCCGATGATGCAAGGCATGGGACACGACGGCGACACTCTTAAATACAGTGTGCGCGTCGTATGTATGGCATCAGACTTTGGTAGCGATATGGAAAATAGGTACGTACCAAGTGCTGGATGGCCCGACCTGCCACATTAGAAGACACGGAGCTGACAGAGCATGTGGACGATGGAAACCGCCGCAGACATAGGACGACTCACGACAGCATTGCTTCTTCGTACGAAAAGCTAGATCATATTCAGCGTCATACGAAGAGCAAGAATATACGTAAAGGTTATTGTGAAAGTGTCGTTAGTGATATGTGCAAGTGCCGGTCATTAAAAGGTTTTATAGTAGATTTTATTTTATTATGGCAGTATTTATTTGTGTATTATGTCCGACTTTAATTTGATAGTTCTGTATGTGATTGATATTTTTTAAGAGTATTGTTTTTGTGTAAAATTGTTTATAAAGTCCTAGTTTTGTTAAAAAGATATGTTTTAAAAGTTATAGGTTGTTTAAAATTTGTTATGTTAAAAATTTCATCACGCACATTTGCACGGTGTTAGGTTCCGAACTTTGTTATTGTTAGCCATTTGATCCTATAGACGAGTAAGCAAAATGTTATCGCTGCTCACACATAGCATTGGACTTATTGTTATGTTTAACTTGTAAGTATGATTATTATTGAAAACTGTTTTAGATTTTTATTTTGTAAAAAAGTTTTTTAAAATAAAGGGGGAAGTAGTGTAGGGACACAACATGTAACTTGAGCGACTGCTGACAAATCACCTTTACAGGCGCGCCATTGTAATAGCGTCGCCCAGCAGTCGTCTCTCCGCAACCATGTAGCTAGGTCGTCGTAAATATATTGTTAGTGTATTTAAGTATAATCTGGTACCAGGAAATATATATAGTATAGTATTCATCTGCATTTTATTATGGAACCTACAACACCAAGAACTTCTTCCCCTAAAATGGAAGACGTTATTTCACAACTTAAAGACAATTAAGATTTTTATCATAATTTCAAAGGTTATCGATGTGGTTAGCCCTATGGCTATTTGACTATTAACATTTTACGATCATAATTAACTTTATTTGATTTAGCTTGACCTTGTAAGTTGCACGATTTTACATGATTTTTATTTGTTTTTTTTTTATTAGACATTGAAAAGCAATTTTATTAGAGAACGTGATGTAGTAACTTTATATCCGGACCACAGGTTCACAAGACTTCTTCACAGGAAAGACTTATGCTTAAACTTCTGTCTAGCGTGCTGTTAGAAGACTAATAACCCGTCTTCACGTAAAACTCACTCCCTTTAATAGAATCTTCGAGAGATGCTAAGAAAGATATTCAGGTGTCTTCTAAAAAGCAATAAGGCGAAAATGTTAATTCTGCCACCCATCAAAATAAGGTCTTGATCAAACAGGCATATGGTCAACCTGGTGCTGAGTGGTTGGGACGCCTGCAAAACCAAAGGAATCAAATTGCCGGCCCTTTGAAAAGTTTTATGTCCTTTGTCCTTTTCAGTATAGTTGATCTAGGACCACCCTTCCAAATACTAATACCATAGTACAAATACATACAGTATTTCGACTTCATAGAAACGGATGAAACGCGAATAAAACCTACACGCTCACGACAGCGGTGGCTTTGCGGAGTAAATAGTCGCGACTGTGCCGCAGTAACGAGCGGGAAAGTAGGTAATAAAAAGCTGGAGGTGGGCAGCCCTATCGCATGTTTACGTACCGCGCAGCCGTAGGCATTTATAATAAATATTCGGCCGAGATAGACTACTGGTTGTACTGTGCCAATACCATTGCCTACTGTCTCAAGTATACCGCATCCAATCCGTACACTATCACAGAATCACACACGATAGTTAACAGTTGTAACAAGGTATAGTGAGCTCGTAACTCGCGGAGATACCATCAGTCGTCGCGTGGGCGTCGAGCAGGGTGGAAGTGCGCACCGGAGCTAGGACAGCGGACATGATCACGACTTATGACGACATGGAGTTCAACTATAAATTTTGGTATTAAGATAACGTGGTGGTGTTTCTTCCTTGATTTTGTGATGTATTTTGGATGTTCATGCGTTGAATGAATGGAACTGATATATCAATGAGCATCTGTGTTAACAAAAGTTAGTTCTGATGTCAAGAGGCGAATCTATTTTTTTGATCTGACCTAAACCTTCTTTTCCTCTTTCTTTCTTTAAACGGCAAATCCAGAGGAGTCATGGTTATTCACATGATCTCACCATTTTTTCTTATTTTCTATAGAGTTGGAAAATGGTTTGGACACATTGAAAGAACGAAAAGACGAATAATTTAAAGACCGAATGTTGTATGTAACGTCGCCGTTAGGGAAAAACCCTAGAAGGAATATATACAAGAACCTATTCGGTATCATCATTTAGAAAAGACAGGTGTACTCAAAACTGACGTAAGAAAATATATGAATGTATCATCAAGTTTTTTAAGAGTCGTAGTAGACGGCGTTCTATAATCTTTTACTGCCATGCGTTTAAGGCGTGCTTTTATGTATGGTTTTTTTTTCGTTATTATATAATGGGAGGCAAACGAGCCAGCAGGTCACCTGATGGTGACCTCCGACGCCCATGGCCACCCGCAACTCCAGAGGAATCACAGATGCGTTGCCGACCTTTAAAAAGGGAGTACGCTCGTTTCTTGAAGCTCCCCAAGTCGTAAAGGTCCGGAATTTATTTGCGAATATCTGCGTGTTATGAAACAATCCCTATAACGTTGCTGTTACATAAGATCGCGTGCTAACATCGTCTTAACTGAATGTCCGCGGTCACTATCGAACACCCTGTACAGCAGTCAGGTAATCTAATTCACATGCAGTTATGTGTTATTGGAATTTACAGTGTCGAAGTAATTTTCAGAATTATATTATTAAATAATAAAACCAGAGCCTTCACACAGATTTTATAATACGTTATTTTTTTTTACATGAAAAACCAAATTAAACCATTTTCTATGCGACGAATTTGAAAGAATCTTCCGATGAAAATTCTTTAAAAAAAAAATTAAAATAAAATACCAAGTTATAAACATTTTATAGAATGAGGAGTGATTATACCACGTATTATAAAATAGTTTTATAAATTGGAACGAATTGGAATTAATTAATTAATTGGATTGGCTGATATGATGATGATGATGATGATCCATATAAGCAGAGTTGCATATTACCTATACTATTACATATTATTATAACAATAACACAACACCCAGTACATAGGTCGACAAGGCATCGAAGCTTAAGTAGGATTTACGTTCACGGGAAGTCATATCGGGAGTGAGGTTATCTGGTGGCCGCTTTAAACCACTGACCATTGCAACGGTACGTAGTCAAGATAGCTCTCAGAAACTATGACAAAGTGTACAGCTTACATATCTATGAGACGAAATTATGTTAATTTTGTTTATGTTGGTTCTGTACTGGTTTTGAGTATCATGGTGTATTTGTCTATACATAGAAATAAAATTAAAGTGGCTGTTTGTAACATAAAACCCGCAGATTTTTACTAATAGGATAAGATAACAAGAGACCAATGGCAAAATCACTTTAAAAAATTTCAATTTACTCAAAGATTTTCATTAAGCAGGAATCGAACTCAAGAACTCTTAGCACGAAGACCGCCACGGAGATCATCCTATACCATAACATTAAAAAATCAATTGTTTTTAACCAACCTTACTCGGACTACGGTATGGTATTTTATGTCACGTGTACTTGGCATAAAATACTAAAAAAAGTTGTCCGATAAATTCTGATTGTTAACTCTGGTAATACAAAATCAACAATGTTTCAATACTATTACAGTACACATCATCATAACAGCCCATTAATGTCCTCCCGGGACGGAGGGATACTTGGTCTACTAATACCACGCTGGCCAGACGGATTGGTAAAGGGTTTAATTTCAAGTCTTCCTTCTTTTTATTTCGTAAAGATAATATTCACGCATAGTCCCTTAGTCGGTTTTTACGACACCCATTGGATGATATGGGGTGGTGATATATTGTATTCTTACTCCGTCACCACACGGAATACTAACAAAATAGAATATACTTAGTTATAATAACAAGTACTTATACCAGTTTGTCTGGCGCTAAGTGAGACCTAGAGAATGCGCAAACACTTTAGATAAAGCTAGACTTAGTATCAAGATAACACATTTTATTAGATCACTCTTGATTATATAACGGGGAAATAGATTATCTGCTAGTTATTGGATAAGATATCCCAATGCTGATAGACATCTCATAATGATTTCCGAATTACTGCACCTAAAATAACGGTACCCACGAAAACATGCAAACGTTAATAATTAGTCTCTTTATTATACTAATATTATCGGGTATTAACGCGTATAGATTTTAGGTAAACACTTTAATTATTTACCTTGAGCCGCTCGACGTTTCGGCCAGGTTACACCAGCCATGGTCACGAGTAGACTGGTCTACTCTTGACAAGCTTAGCGTATTGTAATGACGATTGGTATTTATAGGTCTATTAATAATAAAGGATTTTTTCTTTGAAGGAAGTATAAAATTCGGAAGAAGATTATCCGACACGAACCAAAGTTCCGACACAGCTTGTAGAATTAGCAAGCTGAAGTAGCAAAGGGCAGGTCAAATTTGCCGGAAGACCCACGGTCGTTGAAGCAAACGTGTCCTAAAATGCAGCCTGCGACTTGACAAACGACAGCGTAGTGTATGAAAGATGAAGAGAAGAGACTAATTAACTTTAAAGCTTTCGCGTTTTATTTTATTCGCGTTTCTTTTCAGCCATGGTCACGAGTAGACCAGTCTACTCGTATTTTATACTTCCTTCAAAGAAAAAATCCTTTATTATTAATAGACCTTTAAACAGCAATCGTCATTACAATACGCTTAGCTTGTCAATTATTTGGTATAGCTTACACAATAAGTCCATTAATGAAAATATAAATGAAATGGATAAACCCATGACAATAATTAATTGTTTTTTAATAGTGTAACAATGTTAAAAATAAATTAATTTGTAATTAAAAATAGAGACGCCAGATGATATAAGGTTCAGTATCAGAATCCCGAAAAATATATAAGCTGTATACATACACGATCGATTTGCGACCGAGGAAGTAAATATACATTTACTTACAAAAAAAAGTATTTAAGTCTATTCAAGTTGTCTTGTAAACCTAGTACAAGCTCTGCTATATTGGGATTAGACTGCGTTGTAAAAATGTATTAAGAGCGTTTATAGGGCTCACTAGCGCCGCCAATAGAAAAAAAATCATAATTCGGAAATAAAATAAATAATGTTAAATGTTGATAACAAAGTCTTGAGAAAAGGCAATAAAGTATTTGTATAACACACTCTCAACACTTCAAATGTTTTTCAATTAAATAAATATTGCATTATTAACAAAAACGGCCGTTTTTTTTTCGAATGCGAAATTTAACTAATTAAAAAACATTTAAAGTGTTGAGAGTGTGTTATACAAATACTTTATTGCCTTTTCTCAAGACTTTGTTATCAACATTTAACATTATTTATTTTATTTCCGAATTATGATTTTTTTTCTATTGGCGGCGCTAGTGAGCCACGTAAAGGCCCTTAAGACTTTTCCATATCCATACCAGATAATGGACGTCCACTAAAGGACATTGGCTTCATCCAAATGCCATCACCTCATCCATCTGTTTCTGGTAGTCCTAACTATGTCATCGATTTATCGTGTAAGTATTATTATACAAAGAAATCAGCCAGACATATTCTGCTATTCCATCTAATTTAAGAACATTTTTACGATTTCCTTTGAACGAAACCGAACCCGAAACCTCTGCTACGACACTGAGGTCATCAATACATTTAGATACACTACCTTCATTGGTAGTAATAAATAGTTTTATCTTGAATGAATGTTCGCGTGGGTGTTGTCATATTAATTCGTTCTTACATAATAATGATTGGTGGATGACATTATTGATAATCGTGGTCGGCATTATATTAATAATGTAGCTTTGGATTAAATGAAACTGGCTGAGGGTAGCTACTAGTCTTTGTTAGATAAGCTATTGGTGCCTTGGTGTGCTCTTTCAGCTGTAGCCTAGTGATTCAATCAATCAATCAACTAGCCTATTGCAGTCCACTGCTAAACATAGGCCTCTCCCTGGTGATTGTTTGAAAGTAATTAGAAAAAATCATACCCATACCATCATCAATATTGCTACTGTAGGAACAGGCTTCTTCACAAGAGTTATTAGGTTAGGTTATTAGGTTTACTAGATTTTTTTACGTAGACTCATTTTATGATAAAAATAAGCAGTCAAAAAATATGTCTTAGATTTTATAAGTGAGAATATTTTAATAAGTTCAAATCATGAAATTCCATATACACACATCTGGCTATAAATAAATATGTATTTCCCGGTTTTGGAAATTTTTCATCTATTACTTACGCGCGAGTAAGTTTTCGCTTAGTACTTAAGTAGTAAATAAGACACTCCTTACACGTTTACACATCGCCATCTAGTCCCAAATGAAGCAAAATTGGCTGGATGACACTCCAGCTCAAGGGCACACGGCTTTACCTTGAGCCGGAGATCCAGACCACTCCACAAAATGAACTTCTAAGAAAAATCAATACTACCCATACCGTTACTATACAACGAATACCATTCTATAATTATAAATCCCGATGACCATAATTCGCGAACAAAACATTCGGACAATTAAATCGATTGAAATCAATTTGAACTCACGAAAAAGTTAATCGATTCAAATTGAAAGTCCGTCGGCGAGCCCTCAAAGGTGATTAAATTACAAACAAAACGTTAATTGTTGAAGAGATCTAACTTTTATTGGTCGCTAAATTGTTTTAATAATCATTAGCTACGCGCACGCATCTGATTTGTTATAGAGAAATGAACATTCAACACAAGTAAATGCGTTAAAATGGCGGAATATTGTATAATAATCTTGATCATCATCGCCATAACAGCCTATTAATGTCATCATCGTAACAGCCTATTAATGTATTACATCTGAAACTGGCCTCGTCTAGTAACGGAGGAAACTGGACCTATACCACACCGATTAGAAAACTCCGCCATGAAAAAAATGAACTCAGCCACCTTGAGAACCCGACCAGACAAAGAGGGGAATGGTTGTCTTGAGCACAGGCTGGGGATCCATTCCTCTCTCTCTTCGACCTTTTGTCTCATAAAGCACCACTTTGCCGACAGCATTTCAAATAACTGGCAATTTTAGTTCACTTTAAAAATTCTACCCATTTTTTTAGGCACCACGTGTAAACGAGAAGGACCCTAAGTACCCGTGACCTTTATCGTGCTGTGCCGTTAAACAAACTACATCACATAAGGTACAGCTATATAATAACACTCACCAGGAAGATCGCCCACAGATTTGTCATGATTTACGTACTCCTTCCTAATCCTAGGTGACAAACAGTGGGTGCGGCGTTTCCTACATTTGGCTCGTTTGTTGTCTTACTATTTGTCAGGAAGATAGTAATAATAATGGAATGTATGCATAAAGTCATCTAGAATAACAGAAAAAGGTAGAATACTGATGTCCAAAGCATTTTTAAATACTTCAATATGACAATTATAACATACTAGCTGACCCGTACCTACTTCGTTGGGCGGCGAAAAAAAACGCGTCACTTTTTTAAATATATTTCATTACTGCTCCACTCCTATTAGTCATAGCGTGATACTATATAGCCTATGACACTCCCCGATAAATGGACTATTCAACACAGAAAGAATTTTTAAAATCGGTTCATTAGATCCAGAGATTACCTCCTACAACGTCACAAACACACAAACTTTACCTCTTTATAAAATTAGTATAGATATGTCCATGACTGATATGTAACATGTATGACCATTGACTGAGGCTAACTTGCCCTAAAAATAACTCGGCTAAACGGATTGGTATAAGGATTTGCCTGGTGAATGCTACTGTGCAGGTTTTTTTCCAGAAGATTTTGTACTTCATGTAGTAGCTATCCACGTCGCAGAGTAAAGGTTATAGTGCATGGCTACATTGGCTACTACCCTAAGGTTTCGTGCTCATTTCCTGCTCGATGCAAATGTTTATGTGTGTGGAGGTCGCGGTGACGTAACAGCACCACGCCTCCAACGAAAAGGGAGGATCCTCCAACCAGGCGAAGGTGATCGCGCCTGGCGGGCCAACTGCCCAACAGTTGTTCGTTGGACGTTGTATATATGCGGAATCGCTGTGCGAATGTTGATATCGCGATTCAGGATGTAGTGTAGGTGTTCGCTTGAGTTGTCGGTAGATGACGCTACACCACTCCCCCCGGAAGACCGGAGGTCGAACTTGCTGATGTGACTTCTTGTGGAGCTGATGCCAGAGTCCCAGTGAGTCGGAACTGAAATGCCGGTCCAGTGAGTCGGACTGCGGTGTCCACCTTCCCCATTTTCCCCAGTGAGTCGGGGTGTGTCCAGTGAGTCGGATGATGGGTGATGAGGTCGCAGGCTTCCCCAGGCTTGTCATGACGGCGAGCATATGGAGTAGTCCTGTTCAGACCGAAGGTGCTGGTGCGCTCCGAGAAGGTTGGTTTCATCACGTCGGGGTCACCACTGTGGAGGTCGCGGTGACGTAACAGCACCACGCCTCCAACGAAAAGGGAGGATCCTCCAACCAGGCGAAGGTGATCGCGCCTGGCGGGCCAACTGCCCAACAGTTGTTCGTTGGACGTTGTATATATGCGGAATCGCTGTGCGAATGTTGATATCGCGATTCAGGATGTAGTGTAGGTGTTCGCTTGAGTTGTCGGTAGATGACGCTACACCTGCATGAATATTTACATTCATCATAACAGCCCATCAATATCCCACTGCAGGGACGAGCCTCCTCCCGTGACTCAGAGATATTTGGCTTACTAATACCACGATGGCCAGACAGATTGGTACAGGGTTTAATTTCAAGTTTTCCTTCTTTTTATTTCGTTAAGATGATAGTCCCTTAGTCGGTTTTTACGACACCCATGGGATGAGATGGGGTGGTGACATATTGTATTCTTGCTCCGTCACCACACGGAGAATATTTACATTAGTCTGGGTATTAACTATGTACCGTATGTATCTATAAAAAATATGTTTATGCGTTGTCAAGTACTCATAGTACAAGCTCTGCTTATTTTAAGACTGGCTGGAGTGGTGTCAACATGTGAAGAAAGCTTTGTATATTTTGAGACTAGAAGGCCTTGAAGGAAGAATATTCCCTATTTAAAAAAAAGTATAAATAATACCATATCATCTCTAATAGTGAAGTTTTACATGCTAAGTACGTAGACAAGTTGGCTGGCCTCAATCATCTTGTCATTTAGTCCCCATTCATCGAAGACACATAGTAGCATAAACAACATAGTACATGCAAAAAAATACGTTTATTATTCCCACAACGCACAAGGAACTCCATTTATCACAAACGTAACTAGAACAGCCTATAAAAAAACTGTGCAACACGAGACTACCTAGAGCTATAAGGGTTCCGTGGTTAAAAATAAGCCCCCTTACTCATAAACGCCTCTTATATTTAGTCACTGTTTAGCGAGATTTTTATTAGTAAAACCAACCTTATGTCAAACAAACCCGTAAGAATTTAAGCTAATCCATTGACTAAAATTTAAGAGGCGTTTATGAGTAAGGGGGTACATATCTTGCTTTTGAAACCAGATTAAATTCTTCTTTTTGTTTTTTAAGTGATGCATAAATCGTATTTAATAATACGACACGCTTCGTCTTCAAAAACCGTGGTTGTCGTAAGAGGCGATCGAGGGTCTGTAGACCATTTTACATCCATGGAGTTTACATAGGACACTATAGTGAAAAACCCTAAGGAGCGTGCACTTGCATCTCGTGTTGGGGGATCAGTTATTCAAACAGGTATTCATCATGATGAGATATAATTACAAAGATAGTTCTCTGACATTCACACAACGTCATCCCATACTAAGCAGTATAGTATGTGGTAAAAGTAACAAACAACGAATAAACATACCTATGTAGAAGATAGAGATAATCTAACATCTTTAAACTTAATGAAGATTGTAACTTGGACCACAGAAAATCTAACGAATGTGAAGCAACCAATTTATATATTTGTAGGTATGGTAAAAAAATGAAATACTAGTTTGTATGCTTTGTATTAAACGATAGTTTTACTTTTTCTATAAACTACCCGCACTGGGTTAATTGTTAAAATAATTAATTTGTTATTTTCATGTAAGTTACAACTGTCTGAATGAAAATAAAAAAAATTAAACCGATATATACCAAATCAAAACCGAAACCTCTGCGTGACAGTCCAGTACTCTAACCACTATGCCACCGAGCTCATCACAGATATACACCAGTCCTTAAAAAAGGTGTGAACCATTTGACAAGGATCTCTAAAACATATCTCATATGAAATTACACGCTCAGGGCGTCGATTAAGCTTAACTCTATCTGGCACGGTCAATTATCAGGCATTTATCGTGAAAACGTCTCAATTATCTTACACACGGTGTTCAAGTGTGTGTAAGGTCCTTTAAAGGCACCGTACAAATAACAAGGTTGCTACATATTGATGTATTACAGTTTTTCATCTCGTTTTCCTGCAATTACTGTGTTGTGGCGTGTCGATGTAATGCGTGCTTTTTATATGTTCAACTTTGATTAATTTCGTTTGATATTGCGTTTGTGAAATTGTTTATTTAATGTGTTAGTCGTTTATGTATTATAATAATTTGACTATATGACCCCAGGAAAGGGTGAAAAGTCCAGGAGGACAACGAGTTTATGCTACAAGATACGCAAGGAACCATTGTTAAAAACGTTTATAATATAATATATAATCATATTATGATTATATATTATATTTAGTTCAGTTTTCCTTCTTTTTATTTCGTAAAGATCTTATCTTTATCTTTACGAAATAAAAAGAAGGAAAACTTGAAATTAAACCCTATACCAATCAGTCTGGCCAGCGTGGTATTAGTTGGCCAAGTATCCCTCCGTCCCGGGAGGAGGCCCGTCCCTTCAGTGGGACATTAATAGGCTGTTATTATTAACAGATATAGGGGCAAAGAAATGGTTAAGGTACTCACGAACATTGTTTAAGACGAAACGTTCAAGATAAAACGAAAGTGAGCCGACCTTCATGCGATTAATCTAATTATTTCTGGGTGCAATGAATCTTACAACTTACGTAACGTGTAAAAGAATTTCTTTACAACAATTAAGACTACAGTGTATCTTAATCCCTTATAATAAAACATGTTTTACAATGTAAATGACTGATAGATACTTCTATTGTATATTACAATGACGACCTCTGTGGCGTAGTAGTTATAGATCATGGCTGTTACGTATAGGTCTCGATCTCGATTCTCGCTTATGCCCGATTTACACATCGACAAGTACAGTAGCGAGTTAATTAGTAAGTTGTTGATTAAGTTGATTTAAATAGATTTGTATCCTATTTTTGGCGAGTTAGGTTGGCGAGACGCGAGAGAGGGGACTACTTTGTACTTAACTCGCCAAAAAATAGGATGGAGATCTATTCAAATCAACTGAATCAACAACTTATTACTTAACTCGCTACTGTACTTGTCGATGTGTAAATCGGGCTTCAATGCAAGTGTGCATAAATATGATGAATGTTTGCATTGGTCTAAGGGTTTTCTATGTGTACGCAACAGAGACGACCTCTGTGGCGTAGTGGTTATTAAACATGACTGCTACGCAGAGGTCTCGGGTCCGATTCCCGCTCAATGCAAATCTTTGTGTGCATGAACATGATTGTTTGCATTGGTCTGAGTGTTTTCTATGTATACTTAATAATATGTATTTATAAAAAAAAGTATTTAAGTATTGCTTAGTTTGGGACTAAATGGCGTTGTGTGAAAGTGTGAGGAATATTTATGTTTTTTATGTAGGATGGGGAGCCCCTCACATGGTGAACAGACGACCTAGTTAGGACGGCACAAAACCGTATCGCGTAAAGTAGACGTAAGTATAAGTATTTGGAAAAGGCCTATGTCCAGTGGACGTAATTGGCTGATATGATGAAGTATGTGTATTGTATGTGTATTCGTTGTCCAGTAGGTACCCATAATAATAATTCATAATTCATAATCTTTATTCACTTTAGACAGGGTACATAATAATTGATGTCACATAAAATAATTTTAGGTTCTAACCCATCTAGCCATCACAGATAGCATGCAAATTATAATAAACAATTTAAACTTACAAATTATTAATTAAGTAGGTACATTATAATAAATTTCAATAATAAATAGTATACATTTCAAAATACAGATTAACATAACATAATAGGAAATTTAATTGAGATATATTATTTAAATTTATAAAATAAAATATTACTCTACTTGCTTGTTTTACCACCATATTCAAAGAATTCTTTAATGGAATAAAATGTATTTTTCATTAACCAGGCACTTATGCCCGATTTACACATCGACAAGTACAGTAGCGAGTTAAGTAGTATTTTAAGATTAAGTTGATTTAAATAGAGTTCCATCCTATTTTTTGGCGAGTTAAGTACGAAGTAGTCCCCTCTCTCGCGTCTCGCCAACTTAACTCGCCAAAAAATAGGATGGAGATCTATTTAAATCAACTTAATCTTAAAATACTACTTAACTCGCTACTGTACTTGTCGATGTGTAAATCGGGCATTAGGGATAATACAAATTTATTTATACAAACTTACAAACCATACAAACTCTGCTAAGTTTGGAGCTTCAAGGAATATTCAATCAATCAACTAGCCTATCGCAGTCCACATAGGCCTCTCCCAACACGCGACACAGAACTCGGTCTAGCGCCTAAGGAATATTATTGTAATCAAGAAATTTTGAAGTGTTACTTTGCCTACATTTTGGTACGTACTTAAATGTGTTCTGGAGATCGAGATAAACAGGTTACAGTGCAATGGTCGCCTCGAACGATGACAACACGATTAGTTCCAGACAGTATTAAAGTATATACAATAATAGTGAAAGTAATAGGCGAGAACAGAGCAAGGAGTAGAGTTGTTATTTGTTTAAACTATAAAGTCATCATCATCATAACAGACCATCAATGTCCCACTGCTGGGACGAGCCTCCTCCCGTGACGGAAGGATACTTGGCCTACTAATACCACGCTGGCCAGACGGATTGGTATAGGGTTTAATTTAAAATTTTCCTTCTTTTTATTTCGTAAAGATAATATTAACGGATAGTCCCTTAGTCGGTTTTTGCGACACCCATGGCATAAGATGGGGTGGTGACATATTGTATTCTTACTCCGTCGCCACACGAAGATGGGACATCCCTGCAGTAAGATATTAATATTTATTTGAGTTTTGACAAGACTTGACAATCTTCATTATTTTCTGGATATAAAAGACAAGGATATTTTTTTTTGAAGTCATAGTCCCAATACGACTCCAATGCACTTACTGTTCCAGACCAATCTCAGAGCGAGGAAAACAATCAGATTAGTGATCTTATTTGTGTACACCTGATGTGAGATATTATCACGCTGCGGGTAATGAAGGACTAGCAGTAAGGTACGTTTTGACAGCTTATGGCTTGTACTTGAGCAATTTGTGACTTTAATGTAATCTAAATTCTTTCACAGAACCAATAAATTGAAAGTATCTTCTAGTGTATTTTCTGCAACTAATACAGACGCATATTACTATGCGGTTTTCCCGTTTTCCACACCCAATCCTATCCTGCGATATTTTTAAACTCCTCGTTACATTAGCAGACGATCGCCATACTTTACACTTGCCGAATAGCATATCGCAACATGGCTAAATGTTTAATAATCAATTTGACGCTTTTATGTACTTACAATAATGCATAATTACGCAACCCTTTACTATGTGAAGTGTATTTACCTGTAACAATAAAATAAAATGAGTTAAAGTTAAGCAAATATAGTCATACATACGAATTAAATATACTTACGACCTCGGTGGCGCGACGGTAGCGCAAGCGGCTGCCGTGCAAGAGGTTGTGGGTTCGATCCCCACGCAGGACAATAATTTGTGAGATCCACAAATTATTGTCCTGGTCTGGGTGTTCTTTGTGTCCGTTAATTGATGTTTGTAAAAGGTCCCCGCGACACAGGGCATGATCCCTAGTGCGGGAGTTGTCTATATAAAAAAAAAAAAAAAAACCAAAAAAAAACTTACATAAGAAACATAATACACTATTTTGGTGGGAGTGAGACAGGATCGGTCGTAGGTTGGTTTGAATTAGAGTTATTCCCAGCAGTGGACCTCTTACAGGATGGTTGTTACGACCAATTTACTAGACCATTTAGTATAAAATTTCAATGGAACAATAGTCTATCGTACAAAAAATGGGCGGCGGCGGTGATCACTTACCTTTAGGTGACGTGCTGGCTCGTTTGCCTTCCATCATATACAAAAATGATTTTCTTTATTACAATTGGTCAATAAATGACCAAGTTCTAAAGTAGGTATTAAGATAGTACTCCTCCTCGTTTCACAGCCGGTTAACAATGACCGTTATCTTAAACGTAGAAATAATTGAATAGCTTATTCACAAAAGTCGTTCAATACACATTATCTTTTTTATGACAAGACTTCATTCTTAAAATGATATTATTATAGTGTATGTACACTCAAAACAGTTAACATACAGAAGTTAAAGTCAAATACGTACTTCATTTTAAGAGCTCTTTATATTTAGCCGTTTGTGGCGTAAGACTACCGTGCGTTTTTCGAACGGCAAAAGCAACGTTCGTTTATTTTCATACAAATCTTGACGTACGGCTGTCGCTCGACACTATACCTGAATACCGCCATACGGCAAGATTTTATATGAAAATAAACGAACGTTGCTTTTGTCGTTCGAAAAACGCACGGCAGCCGTACGGCACGAAGTGGCTAAATTAAAAGAGCCCTTAGACCTGAGATAGTTGTTCTAAGGTTGTCAACTTTCCCCTTTGTGATTCTTGGTGATGTAGCAATATCCTATGTAATCAGCCTGTGTTGGACAAGTCACTGAAAGGTTTTTTTTATGTAATGGGAGGCAAACGAGCCAGCAGGTCACCTGATTGTAAGTGCAACGTCATTCAGTGCGATTTTATATGAAGATTGGTTTACTCCGGTTAGGTTTAGGGGCTAGAGTACTCTCTGAATTACGAGTACACATACCGTGATAGACAAACGTATTACTTGTTTAATTTATTGCCGAAATAAATAAAGGAAAAACGGAGAAAAACGGACATATTAACAATCATTATTAAATTTGTCCGTGTGGTGACGGAGTAAGAATACAATATGTCACCACCCCATTTCATCCCATGGGTGTCGTAAAAACCGACTAAGGGACTATCCGTGAATATTATCTTTACGAAATAAAAAGAAGGAAAACTTGAAATTAAACCCTATACCAATCCGTCTGGCCAGCGTGGTATTAGTAGGCGAAGTATCCCTCCGTCACGGGAGGAGGCCCGTCCCTGCAGTGGGACATTGATGGGCTGTTATGATGATATTGTGGTAGACAAACGTATGAGTTCTTTAATTTATTGTCCAAATTAATAAAGGAAGAACGGACATATTAACAATCATGATTCAATATGACGTTCTCTGTAGCGTAGTAGTTATAACAAGTTCATAACTGCTTCTCAGAGATCTCGGGTTTGATTCTATTTTAATGCAATTATTTGTGTTCGTAAATACGAATGTTTGCACGGGTGTTCACTATAAAAAAAGGAATTAGTACGTTTAACCGTTGCTTAGTGTCCATTTAGACAAGCTTAGCTTAGGTTAAGAGGACTCATTGACAAAATGCACTATCTTTCATCAACTACTACAGGAATATGAAAAGACCTATTAATCTAGAATTTTGATATAGGTAAATTGATACCTTTAACTAGCCTTTTGTAGTTACGAAAACGCGATAGCTTGATTTTGGCTCGATCATATTTAATTTTGAAAACACCTCTAAAAAAACAGCTTTTTACATATAACACGGAAAGTACACTATCATTATGCTTAGGAATTACTCAAATACATTCGTAACATCAATATTAGTCTTACTGTAGAATATCATTTACATAACTACAACCTTACAACCTTAATTAAGAAAATAAGATTTTAGCAATATCAAAGCGCTCTGGATCGTTGCGGGCGCATCGTAATTTTAGACCTTATACCGATTAGTTAACGATCGATACAGAATGAATACGGTCGACGAATCAGTCGGGCGATGGCCCTCTTCGACGTCGGACCTGTGCATGTCGACTCAACGTTCGTACTAAATATTATCGCGTATTTTTTAATCGTAGGTATATAATATTATAGGTTAGATTTAAAATATTTATACCTAAGTTTTTATTAATACTTTGTTCTCTTTTATAAATAAATAATAGTATTATTTTATAACATTGTTTGGTAAAATATTTTCGTAGTTTTGTCATTTACAAAACTTAGGTAAAGTTCGCCTAACTCAACTACCTAGTTACTGTTGACCCTTTTGATAATGCAAGCGTTTGTTTATAAGCGATTTTAGACTATATGCTCAAGTGTAATAAGTTTTATTACCGTTTTCGTCAAGATCACGTAATTGAAACGGCCTCAGTGGCGCGGGCAGTGTGACGCGGTCGCGGTAGTGGCTTGCGTGCACGAGGTTGCGGGCTCGAATCCAACAAAGTTGTTTGAGCGATCCACAAATTACTGTCCTAAGTTCGTGATGTTTTTTGTAAAAGTCTCCGCGACAATACCTAGGAGTTGTGTGAAACTCAAAAAAATAAGTACCTACCTTAGGTACTTACTAATAAGATCTAAATAATACTTTTTACTTTCGCGGGAACTTTTACAGACATGAAATAAACGAACATAACATCAATTTAGCAGGCACAAAGAACATCCAGACTCAGAACAGTTATTTGTGGATTACACAAAAAAAATGTCATAAGTGAGATTTGAACTCTCATGCACTCCACCGCGGGAACGTTTACAGACATGAAAGAAACGTACACAAAGAAAGTCCAGACTCAGCCCAGAACCAAAAATTGATATCGCGACATGCGTGTTTCATGTTAATGTATTTTGAACTCTACACGAGAAATAATACGGTTCATTTTTACACAAACAAAACGTAGCAACAAACAACAATAGGCCTATCGCGAGAAGCGAGTGTTTTTGTTACAAAGTTAATATATACTCTATTTCCTAAGCAATACGGTTCATTTTTACATAAAGATTTCAATTTTTGCCTCGTCTCGCCCCTCTGGTGGAAAATCACCTAGAGTTCAAATCTCACGTAAGACAATTTTATTTGTGCGATCCACTAATTATTGTCCTGAGTCTGAATGTTCTTTGTGTCAGCTAAGTAAATGTTTGTAAATACCCCGCGACACAGGACAATACATAGTGAGGCTATTGTATTTTTTTTAAAGTTCTATTATTTTGCGTGAGATTCAAACCCGCGACCTCGTGCACTGCGACCGCTACCCCGAGGCGGTCAAACTATTTTTGTTATCCCCAAATTATTGTCCTGAATCTGGATGTGCTTTGTGCCTTCATAATACCTTGTGCGGGAGTAAATTTTAAAAAAATGGGGGCTACTTGTATAGACATAATAGACCGGTAGATAGTAGGTTTTTCTGTAACAGAATTTTCTGTTACCTAGCGCGGACTGACGTCACAGTATAACCAGTAGTCTAACTGGGCCGAATATTTATTATAAATGCCTACGGGTGCGCAGTACATAAACAATAGTATACATGCGATCTACTTTGTGTTTCCATTTAGTTTTGTAATTGTAAATTAATACTTTTCATTTTTCTATTTTATATTTAAATAAATAGGAAGTGTTCTGTAAAAAACGTGTTGTTTTATGATTGATACATTTAATTTAAAGAAACATGTATATGTTTGTATTTATATCCACCATGTTTGTGATATAAATAAAATACTAAATTATAATATTAAGAAGGTACTTAACAAGTCATTTAGTAAAGTAGGTACAGTACCGGGCCGTTTCGTAACCTGTAGAAAAATACAATCGGTCAATTTCGGCTTCGTAGAGCGTCAGAGAAAAAGACGATGTGTAATATTTACGGCCGGGTACTGTACTTATTTATTATATTGGCCATGTTTGTTTGAAATTGAATTTATCGATAACCAAAACCAAACTTTAAACAGGTCTATTAGATCTATTTAATGTCAAAATAAAGGCATCGAGGTAACTTTATGGATGGGTGACCAATCCAATCAAAAAATGACATCGATGTCATTGCTTAAATTTACCTAGATTAAAGTGAAAGACACGCATGGGGGATTTCATAAAGGGGGGCTAAATTTTCATTATTATTGACCTAAGTACAAATAACCGTTTTCGTAATATACACAAAATACTATATTATAGTATTAAATAAATACCTAAGTCATTTAGTAAGGTAGGTATTTATATCAGCCATGTTTGTTTGAAATTGACATAAATAATATTTTTAGTTTCAAATTATAACACACAGTCCGCTCGTTACTGCGGCACAGTAGCGACTGTTCCCTCCGCGATCGTGAGCTAGTAGGTATAAACTCACGTTTCGTCCGTTTCTATGAAATTGAAATACTGTATATATTTGTACTATGGCACAGAGCGATAACGTGTCCTTGAGGGCCGGCGGGACGACGACGGCGCACACGGCGCGGCGGCGCGTGAGCGAGTATATCCGTCTCATTCGCGCGCCGAGGGGCGCGCCCCTCTGGCCACGGCCGAATTCAACTCGAAAATTTTCAAAGCGTCGTCTTAACAATATTATTATTTTTATTTTATTTTGTGTGTCTAGGATGTAGATTAACTTCTGTACAAATTTCTATCATGTGACACGTACCTATATTTGTTTAAATCGGTTCACAACTAGACGCCCGAGGCGCCCATCACACCAACACGTCACCCGTCAAACAATTTACATTTTAATAAAATAATAAACATTATAATATAAAAACAATTTATGTTCCGTTATTGCCTCAACCCCTATCGTTACTGTGACGGTGTGAGATGCACTCTTTTTTGTTTTGTTTTTAGAACATAGATGTTTGAATTTGGAATTATTAAATTCGGTTATAGTAACACGGCAGTAAACAGGCCAAGTTATATTGTTATTTTTTAAATGTTTTATGTATAGTTAGTGTATTAGAGAAAAATCTACATCATTTATCACTCTGTATATTAAAAGCATGTTGTAAAAGTCGACTAAGGTAAACCCTTTACTGATGCCACGTGGAATTAGTAGGCTAAATTTCTCTCCGCCACTAATTCGACTGATGCTGGGACAAAGTAATGAAATCAATAAATTCAACTATTTCGAAAATACTAAACCAATGTAATGTAATCACAAAATCTATCTAATCCAAAAATATCAAACTATTTTTTAATATGTATTTTCATAAATAGTTTTATTCGAATTCAGTAATGTGATCGGTTGAACTTGGCTATTTTATTTACTTTTTCAGTTTCATTCAACAAGCAGGTACAGTAAATTATTCCAATGTATATTTGTATGATCATTACAAAGATATATTGTAAAAAAAAGATTATGTTGGATATGTTGTTATTATAATCGAAAGTGTTAGATACGATTATTTTGAATATCACATAGTGACCGGTGACTTAACCGCGTTAGATTTATTGCGTGCTTTTGTTGGTAACGTAGATCATAATTTCCTCATAGTCTGCGCAAAGCAATCGGATGGCCTGCGACTCAGCTGAATACTCAGAAGATGCAGGTTAAAGAGAGAATAATAATAAGAAAATAATAATAATATTCACAGACATCTCTACACAGCGCCATCTGTTCCCAAAGTAAGATAGGCTTAACCTGCTTCTGTTATGGGTAACAACGGATATTAATACTTATATACTTTTTTTTGTAAATATATATGTTACGGGCAACGTGATAAACTGGGCATTATTAATAAGGTCCGGTCTTTATTAATAATTCCCAATAACGATGGCCAAAGTGATAAATTTATCACTTTGACCGGCCCTTATTAATAATGGCCGACGGCCCATGGTCCATGTAATAAGTTAGTGTTTGATATATCTTAAAAAAAGGCTAAAACCTAAAATTAAGCCAAAAGTCAGAAACATTTGGTAGTTTATATAGTATATTTTTTGTTAACTTTTCATGAAAATTTTCTATTCTTAATGATATAAACGTCCCTTAGTCGGTTCCTTCAATACCCATGGGAGGAGATGGGGTAATGACATATTGTATTCTTACTCCGTCACCACACGGAGTCATAAATATGCGGGATCAGTAAATCTAATGCAGGGTTTATATGCACTGCATTAGACCATAACATACGTCATGCACAGCAGTCACACGGTACACAACAGCTGCGACAAGGCATTCAAGTCAACAGCTTACGTCCTATACTTAATCTAGACACATTACATATTAATAACACTTCCGCAAAGTTCTATAAAAGATCACAGAGTTAATAATTTGTTAATCTTAAACTTAAATCTTAAGAATAAAGTCGGTCGCTTTGTCTGTTAACTGAATGTTTGTTGCGGACACTATTAAGATAACAACTGATATGTGAACGCATTTCCTTATTGCATACTTTTTGTATGTTTTATTTGTTATAGGAGTAATATAACTTAATTTATTATTAGGCGGTCATTTATTTTGTTATTTCAGTATAAAAAGCGACGGCTATATTATTATGTTGAACCTGCATGTCAATTCTCGTTCCTTAAAATTGTTGAAAATTTGGTTAAGTTAACTTTAGTTGCCAACTTGTCTTACCTATAAGAAAAGCGCGAATTTAATCCAGAAATTAATGCTAGTCAACTACTAAAACTATAAAGTTTACGTTTAATGGTGATTTATGTTGTCACCCTGTTAGTCATATTCCGTCGTCCCTACCCCTTTACGTACCTACCTACTAAAACTTGGCTATTTATTTTGATTTTCCACATTTCCTTTTGCCCTCACTGTTGATCACAGTTCTAAGACTCCTTTTGTGCTTAAAATCAGATGCATTGAAGTTATTTTGAGGCAAAACTACAAAAAAGCACATTTCCAACACTTTTTATGCTGAACTTATAAAAGTCTACTGGCACATTTAGTCCTTCCATCATTTTAGTTCCGCAAAACTAAACTTTCTCCATAACAAATATATTTAATGGAGTGTCCTGTTTATAACAATAGTATAGTTTACTCTTTATTAGACACAGTTCGTGCTACAATGGACATTCAATCGACCCCCGCAGCTTAATGTGATCTAAGGCAATCGTTTGTCGTTCACACCTAACATTAACTTTGATTTATAATTATAAACTAAGGTTTTACTTGTTAAGTATATTTTTTTTTCATATTACAGAATATCATTTTAAAAATCTCCGTGTGGTGACGGAGTAAGAATACAAAATGTCACCAACCCATCTCATCCCATGAGTGTCGTAAAAACCAACTAAGGGACTAACCGTAAATATTATCTACAAGGAAAACTTGAAATTAAACCCTATACCAATCCGTCTGGCCAGCGTGGTATTAGTAGGCCAAGTATCCCTCCGTCACGGGAGGAGGCCACGGGACCATCCCACATGAGCTTTCTTCTTCTACATCGCGGTTACTGTACAAACATTAATTTAACGGACACAAAGAACATCTAGACTCAGGACAAAAATTTGTGGATCACACAAAGAATAATGGTGTTGGGGATCATACACCCCGCCCTCTTTCACGGCACCTGCTTCCAAGACCGTTGGGCCACCGAGGCAGTTGAATATAGCTTCATTAAAACTGATAGAAATCATGAATACTGTTTAGGAGTGAAGACAAGTGATGAAATTCGCTTCATCTCGCTGTCATTTTTCGGGTTTAGCCAAATATTTCTTCACACTACGTTTAAAGTAGGTAAGCCTTTATTCTTTATCGCCTTTGGTTAGTGGCCAAACCTAGTATCGAAAGTTGTACAAGCCGTGCGAAAGTACTGTTTGTAGTTTAATAGCACTTCTCACTATTCAAAAACTGTTTGAGTTCACGACCATTGACACGAGAGAAGAAGAAGCACTTCTAATCATAAAAATCAACCTTAAAAAAGTAATCCAAATTCAATCTAATAACTGATTTTCATACTCGGGTACAGGTCTTAAAAGCATTGACATAAAATAGAATTAAACTAATAATAAACCAATAATTCTAGTTTATCTGTCGGAAGTTGGCACGATTTATACTTAGAAGTACGGACCCCATTGATATATTGGTCACGCTCATACCTTATGGGGTGAGCAGTGCTCGGGAAGGTGTTAATCTTTTAAAGTCACTTAGTGATAGTCGAAGAAAAGGATTATGTTGGCTAGTTTCTGCTGTTCTTGGTGGATTTCTAAAGAAAGCTTAAATGTTAAAATTAAACGAAATTTACGATAAAATATTATAAACAGTTCTTTGACGCTAAGCTAAGTTAGTATAGTCCATTAATGGTAACAACCATGCCAGTTCAAATAATTGAATAATCATGGCGGCCCCGTCATCATCATAACAGCCCATTAATGTCCCACTGCAAGGACTGGCCTCCACCCGTGACGGAGGGATACTTGGCCTACTAATACTAGGCTGGCCAGGGTTTAATTTCAAGTTTTCCTTCTTTTTTATTTCGTAAAGAATATATTCACGGATAGTCCCTTAGTCGGTTTTTACGACACCCATGGGATGAGATGGGGAGGTGACATAATTGTATTCTTACTCCGTCACTACACGGATAACGGCCCCGTGACGGAGTAAAATACATTATGGGTCACTTTTTCACCATCATTTAACAGTCTCACCACACGTGAGCGCTGGATAAACCGCTGCTAAACCCCTAGGTCGACTTTGATCGACTGTAAATAACAGTAAATTAAAAAAATATATTTCGTAGAAATAACATCTGCGAATATTATCTTTACATAATGAAAAGAAGGAGATCTTGAAATTAAACCCTATACCAATCCCTTTGGCCAGTGGTGGCCAGTCCGTTACTGGAGAAGACCCGTCCCTGCAGTGGAACATTAATGGGCTGTTACGATGAACATTGTGAATGTTACTTTAGTTACTTTTAACAATATCCATGGGATAATCTATGATATAGTAGGAATCAAACGAAAAACCTTACAGTCAGTTACCATTTAATCCTATGAACACTGTGTGGTCTACCCACGCTGCATCAGACAGTGATGAACGACTATTTAAACATCTTGATTGGAAATTATAATTAGGTTCGCGTGGCACATTCACTCTGCAGAATTATGAAGTACCTCCTATTAACCTATGAATACATGCATATTCAATTACTATCTGCACATACACACAATTACATACATAGTCACGCCTTTAGGGTAGGTTAGACAACGGAACCCTGTGTACGTCGTCAATTAGTCCCTGATTTTAGTAAATCTTTCCGATATCAACTGCTAATTAGGGTTTTGAAATTTTGTAGGTGGGGTGTTTTGAGTGAATTCGAGTGAGACAGTCCTAGCCAGTACACTAAGGGCCCTAAGTGTCGTAAGTAACCTCCATTTGGGATTACAAACAGACTCTCAGAAACTCTAGTAAACTCAAGGCTGACACTCACATTTTGACATTTGAAATATTTTCTTAAACTTTCCGGCTCTTTTAACAGCAAATTGCTCGTGAAATACTAGCAATTTGCTGAGATGCTAATCCTAATCATTAGGAAAACTTCACATTTACAACGCCATTCATACACAAAAGTTATTTCGCATCACCAAAACAAGTCAGGGTACTCCATTACCTAAACATCGCCATACATTAATTTGTCCTTCAATAACTATTCGGCGATCAATAAAATTTGGCAGGTTGTAAATCTCAATTAACGTTACTACATTGTTACTTAACATTGTCAATGCAAATTACAAATGGTGAGTGCAATAGACCCATCAATTTTGCTTGCTCCTTAACTATTATAATGGCGTCATCAAGGAAGACTTAATAAGCTTCGGTATTGTCAATTAAACTGTACAATTAAAACACAGTCGTTGACATAAGCCAGTTGTTGCGAAAAGCAGCTGTTGTAGCTACAGGAGTAAATTTGAATCCTTTGCAGGAAAAATAGGTTTGCGGCGCTCAAATTATTGTGCTGTAGGTTAGGAAACACTAAGAAGAGAAGAGTGATGATTATAGTAAACATGCTTTTCTCGATTATGATTTTAGGATGATCGATGTTCGGAGAAGAATGGGACTAAATGGATGACTGCTTAGTGGTCTATTAATCTCAGAGAAGGTTTTCAGGTTGTCCTAGTAATACCGCAGTTAGCTAGTGACCCATTTTTAATAGCTAGGAGACAGGAAGAAGCAGCGTCTTTTTAGTGAGTGAAAACCTCACACTAGCTCATTGTTTAAGGCATTTTTCCCACCAAAAAAAGAAAGCTTGTTTTATTTTTGTACCAGTTCAGGTTTACCATCTGACAGGAATATGGTAAAACAACTCTCAAAACCAGACTAGCTAATAATCAGAGCCAATAAATAAGCTCAAATAATCATCGAAACCAGATCACGGCGATGATAATTTTAAACAAATCGATTCACAAATCAAAATGTACCAAATGCCACCCAAAAAGTATTTATTGGAACAAATTGATTATAATATACACAAGGTACGAGTCAAACACGTATTGTGACGTAGTGAATTATGTTCAAGTATCTCATTAATGAACGCTGTATAGCCTTAAGCGAATAACATCAAACGAATTCGCTGATTATTCTTTTTTATGAGTCCAGAATTTCATCCTTGATTTGGTTCAACGACAGTAAAACCATTTTTGCTTAAGTGTAACTGAATTAGA
The DNA here is from genome assembly GCA_905475405.1 of Schrankia costaestrigalis. NCBI lineage: Eukaryota > Metazoa > Arthropoda > Insecta > Lepidoptera > Erebidae > Schrankia > Schrankia costaestrigalis. The sequence continues at coordinate 3,944,983 of FR997845.1, read as the reverse complement.
CAAAAATATGACGGCAATATGATTGTTAGTGCGCAATGTTAATATCGAATCGATTGATATCTAATGGAATGTATGTACCTACACATCTAACACTGGTCAAGGAAGAATACACGTTGTCACCAAGCCGTCTTATTTCAATCATGTCGTGAAACTCGATTAAGGAAAGTTCGCAGACATTACATTTAGGCAATAAAGAAGGCAACTAATCTTAAACCAGCGTGGTATTATTCAAGTTTCTATCCAACACTTAAAGAGCCCAGTCCTTGCAATTAATTGGCTATTGCAACACACAATTCAATTCTAGTAAAAAAAACATCTAGTTCAAACGGTAGCTAATGCTCCATTACCAATATTAATCATTCTAATCATTGATCAACTGTATTGATCAAAATGACGGCAATTTATAACGAAATAGCAACAAAAACGAAAGATCAACAGACAATTTTAGTTAATAAAGCTATCAAGACTATAGTAGGAGGTTAAACAGATGATCGCAACAAGCTTGAGCAAACAACAAATAATGATTACGGTAACAAAAAAATATGGCAAGTGTGAGTCGGACTCGCCCATAAAGGGTTCCGTAGTATTACGACGTGTTAACTCTAACTAAACTTTTTATTACTTCGGGTGCTACGTTACCAGCGGCGATATGTTTGTAATGGTACGACCGGTGTTTTGAATGTAATCAAGTATTTGATGTTGTGGATCCTTCGGTATATTTGAGCCCTCTGATTGACCTAAACAATTTGATCACTTTGGCTGCGTCTAGGGTTGCCAACTATACTGTTTTAAACAGTATTCTACTGTTTTTCACTAAATTATACTTTTTACTGTTTAACAAAAAAAAAGTATACAAAACACTGTTTTCAGCATCAAAATGTAGATTATGTGTTACATTTAGACGCTCACAGTTTTTTTTATTTAGTCAGAGGGCGCACATTACACTGCTCAGTGCAGCGCAGCCACAAACATATCGCACTGAGTTTCTGAACGAATCTGTAGTGTCAAATATTCAAGGCTGTCAGCTGTCACTCACTGACAGACATGCGAGTGTGTGTGTACGTACGTTCTCAGAATCTATCCGTTTTTTTGCGTGGACCTTGTTTTTGTAATAAATCTTTAATTAAATTATTTATTTTTTAAATCTTTATTAAAGTAATTAAATATAAGTAATACAGTGATAAGTTTAGTGTACAAAAGATGGAAAGTGACAACGAATTATCTACTTCTACAACGCCAAGAAAGAAAGCCAAACTGTCGAAGGTACAACAAAAATATAAGCACGAATGGGAATGCCAATATGACTGGTTAACTAATGATCCTCTGTGCGAATTTAATGCTAAATGCAAAATATGCGCTTTAACATTTACTATTTCTCACGCAGGTGTTGGACAGGTTTGGTACGTTCGTTTGCATTTGCTTGATTTCCACTTATCTATTTTTTGACATGCTTAAATTATTAGACATTAAGGTAACTATTTTACATAATATATATATATATTTCGTTTCTGTTTTTTAAGGTTAAACAACACTTGACCAGCAAAAAACATAAAGCAAAAATGGAAATGAGAAAATCTAGTGGATTGTTACAAAAGTTTTTTCCTAAAACTTCTGCTTCTACATCAGGCTTGTCTTCCCCTTCTAATGAAGATACCAAGTTAACAGCGGCCGAGTTAGCGATGACATACCATACTGTCAAGCATAATTTATCGTACAGTAGCCAGGACTGTGGTATCAAATTAAATAAGATTATCTTTGTCGATTCAAAAACAGCCACTAACTTACGATTGGCTAGGACAAAAATGGAGGCATTAGTGACCGAAGTTCTTGGCCCACATTCCTTGCAGTCTGTTATTGACCAGTTAAATAAAGACAATGTATTTTACTGTCTACAAACTGATGCCTCCAATAAAAAAAATATAAAATTGTTTCCTCTGGTAGTTCAATATTTTACTCCTAAAAATGGAATACAAGAAAAATTAATTGATTTCTATGAAAATCCAGATGAATCAGCCAATGGGATGTTTTCAGCCATTAAAAACTCTTTAGAGTTTTATCAACTTCCTTTCAATCAATTATCTGGTTTTAGCGCAGACAATACAAATGCAAATTTTGGACATAATCATTCATTATATACAAACATCTTAGAAGTTGTGCCAGACTTAATAAAAGGAAATTGTCATGCCCATATTGTGCATAATTCAGTAAAAAATTCTATCAATTGTTTAAATTATGATATTGAAAACATTATATTAAAAATCTATAGTCATTTTTCTGTTTCTGCATGCAGAAGGGAAGAATTAAAAAGATTTGTAGCGGTTGCTGAAGGAGAATTCCATGAAATAAAAAGACACATAGGAACTCGTTGGCTATCTCTTCTACCAGCAATTGATACAATTTTACTTAATTGGACACCAATTTGTAATTATTTTGTTAGTTTGGATGTTGACTGTCCAATGGTTATACAAAATTTATTAATGTTAGATGATAATGGTAAAAATAATGTGATTTATAGTTACCTTCTTTATGCTAGTCACATACTAAATGTTTTCAATAAAACAATTAAAAAATTAGAAGGAAATAATGTAACTATCTTAGATGTTTATAACATTATGACTGGTTTAAAGACTGAGCTAATTCAAAGAAAAAATGATAAGTATTTTGGCCATGAAACAAAAAAAGTTTTAAATATTATTAGAGAGTCATCCCAAGAAGTTTTTGATAGAACTATAAATAACTTCATACTTTTTATTGAAAAGGCTAATTTGTACTTAGAAAAATGGTTTGATTTCAGTCAGACTAACTGGCTTTCTTTAATTAGCTGTTTGTCATTAAAGTCTGCAGTCACATTTGATCATTTTGAAAAAATTATAGAGAATCTAAATTTGTATAGACTTAATATTGGAATGGACGATTTATATTCTGAAATAACAAATTTTAAAGTAATTTATGAAAAAGTATCTGAAGATAAAGATTTTCTTGAAATGAGTACTAGCCAAAAGTGGAGCCATTTATTAGTAAACACTTCAGAAGAATTTAAAAATATAATTTAAATTGTCTCATATCTACTTTCTGTTCCCGCCACCTCAGCATTTACTGAAAGAGTTTTTTCAGTAATGAATGCTAAGTGGCGAGATGATAGAAATAAAGCATCTATCAATTTAATAAAAAATGAGCTCCTCATTTATTTTAATTTCAATTTTGATTGTAATGAGGCATATGATGTTTTTAAAAACGATTGTAAATTAGTAAGTTGTGCGAGAAGCTCCAAAAAATATGTATTTAAAAATAATAAATAAATACTGTTTGTTTTGCTAAAATACTGTTTAATAATCTTCATAGACCTGAATATACTTTATTTCTTGTAAAAAAAGTTGGCAACCCTAGCTGCGTCGTTATTAATGAGATCTTTGGGTGTTTCAACTTTTGATCACATTGACTGCTACGTACTATAAGACGCTGACTCTACCTATTATTTACAAAATAATCTATAAAGGTTCCGATTTTCCACGGAACCCTAACAAAAAATCTCTATAATGATAGAGTCCCGTCAGTAATTTCTGTAGAAGCCCATCGATTTAATGATTAAATTAACATAATATCTGTTCTACCATTAAGTCTATACACGCAATTTAATTTTGACTATGTTTTTGTATTCGGCTGTCAAATATAAACGTTGGAGGTTAGGCAAATACTATTATTAGGATGAGCTTTTTTTTGGTATGAAATTATAGTTAGAATGATAGTGTTTGTTGAAAATCGCACTTACTACTTTTTTGTAGGAGATCATCCGCACTCACACCGCAGGAATCAGAACTTGTGTTGCGGGGACTTTTACAAACATGATATTAACTGTCACAAAGTACACCCATACACTAGACAATTATATCTGGATCACACAAATAATAGTCCTACGTGGGATTCAAATCCACTGCCTCGTGCACACTTCCATTTTGCTGCCGAGGCATCATTATAACAGCCCATTAATGTCCCACTGCAAGGACGGGCCTCCTGCCATGACGGACGGATACTTGGCCTACTAATACCACGCTGGGCAGACGGATTGGTATAATTATGGTTTAATTTCATGTTTTCCTTCTTTTTTATTTCGTAAAGATAATATTCACGGTAGTCCCTTAGTCGGTTCTTACGACACCCATGGGATGAAATGGGGTGGTGACATATTGTATTCTTACTCCGTCACCACAAGGAGGCATGTCAGTAGGTAAGTTTATCCGTTGTCACCATAGACCAAAGCCAGTTAAGACTTGATAGCGTTGTGTAAATATGATAGTTATGTTATCTATACTAATATTGTACCTAAAGAGGTAAAGTTTGTGTGTTTGTGACGTTGTAGGGGGTAACCTCTGGATGTACTAAATAAATAATCCTCACACATTTACACATCGCCACCTAGTCTCAAACTAAGCAACGCTTGTACTATGGGTACTAGACAACGGATAAACATACTTAAATCCTTTTTTTTTAAATACATACATATTATACATAGAAAACACTCAGACCAATGCAAACAATCATGTTCATTCACACAAAGATTTGCATTGAGCGGGAATCGAACCCGTGACCTCTGCGTAGCAGCCATGTAATATATCGACTGTGCCACAGAGGTCGTCAATTTTGAAAATTATTTCTGGCTATATAGTATCACGCTATGACTAAAAGGAGTGGAGCAGTAATGAAATATGTTTAAAAAAGGGCAGCGTTTTTTTCGCCGCCCAACGAAGTGTGCACGGGTTAGCTAGTTACTTATAAACATTCACACAAAATACGCTAACACATCGCATGTGGTTAAACATACGTCTACCAACACAAAGAGGAAGTGTATTCAATCCGTGTCCCCAAGAATTTGAATATTTAACTCTATAAATCCAATTACGGAGACCTTAAGGGGTATTAGAGGCAACGGTAATATGAACCAGCCTCTTACCGATTCAACATATCAAGTTGAATCTACATCCACTTAGCAATAGACAGACGTTGTAAATATAAGCTCATGCAATTTTAATGAATGATTATTCAAATACATTTGAAATGGATAAATATATGGGTGTAATTAAACAATTATCATATGAAAATGGGTGGGTGGATTCGCGGTACTTTGGTGCGATTTAGAATGAGGTTTGTCTTGCTAATGTGATGTGCTGTTTTTAATTGAATTTAAAAAGAGTAGGTTACTTATTTATGCTGTTTTATTCTTTTTTTAATCTTAGTGACATTAAAACTTTTTCACACTTTTAAACTTTCTCAAACGGTTGGGTATATGTAAGGATTTTTTTTGTGTCTGCTTAGTAAAATTACGGTCAACCTTGAGCAAACGTGTCCTAGAGTGGAGATCCGCGACTAGGCAAACGAAATGTAGGACGCCCCCCAGCTAGGTGGACCGACGACCTCATAAAGGTCTCTGGGTCGGACTGGATGCGGAAGGCGCAGGACCGAGGCCTGTGTCCAGCAGTGGACTGCAGTAGGCTAGTTGATTGAGTTAAAATGTACAACCTGCATATTTCGAAATATATTACCATTCTTCAAGTACAGTCGGTTAAAAAATTTACCATTGTTACAGCAATTACATCACAATAAAAAATATTCATATGGCACCACACAAAAAAAAGAAAAATAGTACAAATTAATAATTTTGACATAAGTTATGAACTTATGACGTAAGGGCGTGTCATCACTGTGGTTAGTTAATTGACTTTTATAATGAACTATGATTAAGCTTTATAGAGCGATGTTACAATAAGAGATTTTTAAAACAGGATATAATTGTATTTTTACTAAGATGGAAGTCCACTGCTGGCCATAGGCCTTCTCTAAATATTGTCACCTTGACCTTATCCACGGTGGACCGACGACATGGTTAAGACAGCAGGACACCGATTGACAAGGGAGGCACGTGAGAGTAACGGCGCTTGTACACGGTAAGAAAAATCGCCGGGCCTATGCAAGAATTCGTGTCGCTTCTAAGCACGACCTGTGTACACAGCGCCGGCGATGCATAAGAAAATTTTCTTGTCTGCGCAAGACAAGACACGGCGAACGTTGTTGCGGAGGGGCGGGGAGCGGTGTAGTAGGGTATCATACTTGTTTGCTTTCTAGTTCACATTTTTACTAATGGAAACTCACACTGATTATCACACTTGTTATTACTTGCGCGCCCTACGCCCGTCTGATGACTGTACGAAAAAAACCCTGGCGTGTACACGTTCCGAATTGTCTTGTCTGCGGAAGACAAGAAAAGTTTTCGTGTACGAAAAAGACAAAATTCTTGACGTCTACACGAAGATTTGTCTTGTCTGGCGTAGACACGGCAAATTTTCTTAGCGTGTACAAGCGCCGTTAAGCTATTCGCAATAATTTCAAGAACAACTCGTCCGAATTTTACTAAATTGTTCGTGTTGTTCCATTTTTAACAACATGCCTTTTTAGATTATAGGGGTAGTTCTGCATAGCCAAAAGATCACAGTGTCGCTAATTTTGTAGGTATTTCTGATACCAAGATACCGTTGCTAAGTTTAGTGGGTAAGTAGTAATTAAGTTGATATTAGCGTTGATGATCACAAACACAAATTGTCTATAAAGCGCCATCTATAATTCAAGCGTGTAATTATCTAGAACGTAAATTTCATTGTCTACCCTCCCTATTAATTAAAATCGTATTCGAAACTTGAAAGGCTGACGCCATCTTTCTTTGTTTATTTGAGAGAAGTTAAGCGATATTTTCTAACTGGCATTGTGATGGGACTCTCGGATGATTCTCATAAATAAATTAGACATCTCTCGCCGATCTTTTTGCTCGTGCGACAGACACAGACGGAATGTTGACGGTCATTTACTAATTCATTTCGGCAAGACATGTAAATTTATATGTTACGATACGATTTATTTAATATTTATTTAGCTTTTGAAAAATAACTGTGTTCGCTTATTAGATATTTGGAATAACATTACACAAACACCAATGGTAGATGTAAATGCTTGTATATAAAAAGCTACCTAATAATTGTAATAAACATTACAATCGGTATAACATAGGGCTTACTTATAGATCAGTTTCAAAAGCGAATCACTCAATCGGACACATTTCTGTGAAAAGCTCTTTCAATGAATAGTCCATAACGCCTGACGTCGAAAGAAAAAAACACGAACCTTTCAGTCGACGAAACATTCTTGATTAAAACGTTCTGTCGGTAAATCTTATTCTTACTATATTCTATTAAATTAATCGCTCTGTAGGAGAATGGGACAATGGAGAAACAACTGGTGAATGGTTGCAGAATCTCATAAAATAAGGGTACGACACGATTCACACAATCGTAAGATATAAAAACACTAACGGTACCCTGTTTTGCTGTACCTAGTTATACTAAAGCATTTGATGCTAAGGTTTTTGTTGTTCGTTTAATACTAATACCGGAGCTAAATTTAACACGTCCTATACCTAGTAGCCTAAATAGCAAACTAATGTTAATGGAAGGTTTACTCGATTTACAATGACGTCCTTTGTGGTTTCACTGTTCGAGATCAATGGAACGATATGTGAATCTTCCCAATCGTTTACGATTCGGAAAATTTAATGACTAAGTTACAAATTTTTTACTGTGTATAAATTATGAAGATATTAAAATCTTCATAATTTAGGATCGATAGAAGCTAAATTTAACTCCCTCTGTATAAAGGTTAAGGTTTGGTATTGAAATTTCATGGTGCAAAGGTGAGCCAATTTATTAGTACCTGAACTAGTACAATATTTTATTGATCCCCTTCACCAGTGACAGGTGAAAACTTGGTCTAATATACTACGCTAGCTAAACTGATTCATATAGCGTTACATCTCATTACTCCCTGCTTTTGTCCGTGTAGTGACGAAGTAAGAATACAATATGTCACCACCCCATCTCATCCCACAGGTGTCGTAAAAACCGACTAAGGGACTATCCGTTAATATTATCTTTACGAAGTAAAAAGAAGGAAAACTTGAAATTAAACCCTATACCAATCTGTCTGGCCAGCGTGGTATTAGTAGGCCAAATATCCCTTCGTCACGAGAGGAGACTCGTCCCTGTAATGGGACATTAATGGGCTGTTATGATGATGACTCCCTGCTTTTATTACAGAAGAGATAATAATCGTGTTTTAAAATCGGTGGTGACACTAGGTATCTCTCTACATGGAGAAGGTCCGACATCACCATGATACATTCATAGGCTACATAAAGCTACACACATGCTAAGAAAGTGATACCTATCCTATTTTTATATTCGATATTTCACTGATTCAGATTGTTGTTTTGGTATTTGAGTTATTTTCCAATCGTTATTATTTATTACGAATGGGAAGATTTTATGAACAAAATCTTTTAAAATAGTGATACAGTCAAAATGTTTTCTGAATGCGAAAGAAACGAACCAATTTAAAGCACCTATAAATTCTTAGAATAGAATTATAAATATCTTTGTTCAGTGCAATGACACTTGTAACCAACTCCAAAAAGAGAAGGATATTGTATTTTTTTAAATTTCATGGTACCTCAAAACTAAGCCATTTATGAGTAGTTTAATAAAACGGACGAGGCCCAATCGGATTTGTGACAAGTGGCGTTCTGTCGTCTCTGCCTACCCCGGACGGGATAAGGCGTGAGTTTATGTATTAATAAAAAGCGTTTTATTTTAAAGTGGATGAAGTGTTTACAGCAATGGTAAAGATCCATGGCATCATGCTCAAGAATCCTACCACCTAGTTAAGATATATCTACACTGTAAAAAAAATTACAATAATGTAAAAACCATTTATCATAACAGCCCATTAATATCCCACTGCCAGGACGGGCCTCCTTCCGTGACGAAGACATGCTTGGCCTACTAATACCACGCTGGCCAAACGAATTTGTATAGGGTTTAGTTTCGAGGTTTTCTTCTTTTTTATTTCGTAAAGATACCTAATATTCGCGGATAGTCCCTTAGTTGGTCTTTACGACACCCATGGGATGAGATGGGGAGGTGACATATTGTATTCTTACTCCGTCACCACACGGAGAAAAACCATTACTTTAAATAAAAATACATAATTATGTATAGTATACCAGAAGTACATTCATAAGTCAAATATATTTTATAAACTAAATTAAATTGCCTGAGAGTGTTACAAATTGCAATAATACGCATTCAATCACCAAAACTCACGTCCAAGGAGGGTCGTAATGACATGATTGTTCAGACGTGGGTCATCTCTCTTGTAGTAGCCGCATTGGGGAATTGTTTTATTTATATTGTCTATATAAAAGTGTATTGACGATATGAAAGTGTGGTGACGACCTCCGTGTGATGACGGAGTAAGAATACAATATGTCACCACCCCATCTCATCCCATGGGTGTCGTAAAAACCGACTAAGGGACTATCCGTGAATATTATCTTTACGAAATAAGAAAGAAAACTTGAAATTAAACCCTATACCAATCCGTCTGACCAGCATGGTATAAGGCCAAGTATCCCTCCGTCACGGGAGGAGGCCCGTCCCTGCAGTGGGACATTAATGGGCTGTTATGATGAAAAGTGTTAAGCCTAGTATTACGCCTAGGGAGGGATTGTTAATTTTAATGACCCATACCAGGGAGGGACAGGTCAATTGCTGTAGGAAAAGGAAGCTTACGTCATTATTAAGAAACCCAAAAATTTCTAGGTTTAGGACAATCATATATGGATCGCACAAAGAAATTGTCCTGCACGGCATTCGAACTCCGAGCCACCAAGACAATAAATCTGAGTAACTTTGCCCCATTGTCTAGACCTGTGGGTAGCAGCCATGGACTAAAACCATTGCACCACAAAAGTCACCAAATGCAACAACTCATAAACGTTATAAGTACCTAACTTTTTATAGTAGCAAATACATAAGAAATGTCAAACTCAATATATATTCTACATTCTACATTCATACACACAAATACATATTTAAATAGCACCAGAAGAAATGCCGTTATTTGGGTGCAAGTGCAACCAAATTGTCAATAAAAATAATTTCTAACATAAAATTCAAGTACTATTAAAGAAACTATTTGTAACATCTATTATATTCCACACCTACCTTCACATTAAACGAAATATTACAAAACGTTATTATTGACATCGTATAATAATATGTAATATAATAATGTACTTAGTCAACAAATAAATATTAACTATAAGTAATTCATTCATTCATCCATGCAGTGAAAGCTATTCAATATTAAAAATATACTATTCTGTAGTCGCCCACATAAAATGAATTAATTTCTTATAAATAATCTATATGAGACGACCTTTGTGGCGCAGTCGGTATATTACATGGCTGCTACGCAGAGGTTTCGGGTTCGATTCCCGCTCAATGCAAATCTTTGTGTGCATGAACATGATTGTTTGCATTGGTCTGAGTGTTTTCTATGTACAAATGTATGTATTTACAAAATAAAAAAAAAGGATTTAAGTACCTATGTTTATCCGTTGTCTAGTACCCATAGTACAAGCCTTGCTTAGTTTGGGGACTAGGTGGCGATGTGTGACAAATATTTATTTATTATTATTTTATTCTATATAGGCCGTCCAGCAGTGGACGCCGATTGGTTGATATAATGAGGAAGATGATTCTATATTAAAAAGTTATTAATTAATTTCAAGTTTTCGTGCAAGTGGATTTTCGCGAAGCTTTCTACCGCGAACATCTGTTTTGTGGAACAAACTCGCTGGGGCGATGTTTCCAGACCGTTACGACTTGGGAAGCTTCAAGAAACGAGCGTACACCCTTTTTAAAGGTCGGCAACGGATCCGTGATTCCTCTGGTGTTGCGGGTGTCCATGGGCGGCGGTAATCACTAATCAACAGGCGACCTACTGGCTCGTTTACCCCCCATCATATAAAAAAGTTGCCTATTTCATTTACATATTTGTTTTGTGTGTTTAAAGTGTATGATTTTAAACCGACTCCAAAAAGAGGAGATACTAAATTTTGGCTTTATTTTTGTCAGATCGTAGTAACTACAATAATAAATTGAATTTCATAGCAATAAATAAGATTATGTATAAAAAGTAATTGCGTAAGTGTTTAGCGTTATCAATGAACTGGTTTTGAGTCGGTTTTATAATTAGAAAATTATTTGTTTATTTATCGCAACTATGTTATTTTGTATAAATTTAATCGACTTGACCAAGAAATAAATAAATATTCCTTACACATTTACACAACGTCATCTAGTCCCAAAGTAAGCAGAGCTTGTACCTACTATGGGTACTAGACAACGGAAAAACATACATAAATGCTTTTTTTTTGTAGATACATACATATCTTACATAGAAACACTCAGACCAATGCAAACACTCATGTTCATGCACACAAAGATTTGCATTGAGCGGGAATCAAACCCGAGACCTCTGCGTCAGTCAGTCATGTTATATAACCACTACGCCACAGAGGTCGTCTAAATGTAGAGTATATAATAAAATCTTTTATAAAACCCTTCTGACAATTGAAATAACTATAAAGGCACTGAACGTATAAAAAGTTTACTGTATTGTATAACTCGGCGGGCAATAAAACCCAATATTTTGTAAAAGCTTCTATATTTCATATTCATATACTTACAATAATTGAAATACATTCACGAATAATTCTAGAAACCATTCTATTTTTACTTTCAATATAAACATCACGTCATTTTTCTATAAGCTGCCTCGCTGACGAATATCATGCAGGATAATTGATGAGCAATCTAAAAATTATTGTCCTGAATCTGGATTTTGTAAAGTCTCTACAACAGTGGGGGCTTGACAAACATTATTTTTTGCATGAACCCTAGTATATGAGTTGGTTTTTAAATAAAAACATCACTAATATTCATAGTAAGTATAACCTAAGAATGTCCCATTGCAAGGACATGCCTCCACCTCTTCCTTCCACTTCATCATAACAGCCCGTTAATGTCCCACTGCAGGGACGGACCTCCTCCTGATACTTGGTCTACTACCTAATACCACGCTGGTCAGACGGATTGGTATATGGTTTAATTTCAAGTTTTCCTCTTTTTTTTTTCGTAAAGATAATATTCACGGATAGCCCCTTAGTCGTTTCCTACGACACCCATGGGATGAGATGGGGTAGTGATATATTATATTCTTCCTACGTCACCACACAGAGACTAAGGATTGGTATAATGTTTAAAAAAAATAAGTTCATAATATAAATGTGCGTAGAGCGGTTGGGTTAAAAGCTCACAATTGTCAAATTGATATATGTAATTCTAAACGTAAGTGGGTGGCATTTACAGCAAAATAACCTCAAAATGATTGATCGCTAATTCACTAACTATTGTTCAAATAACGTCAATTTAATACCCACATCAAAAATGCCATTTTAGGAGTATCAAAACAAGTTAATTTTCAACTCTACTGTTAAGGTCATACATGAAAGAGCATCGGAGTTAAAGGATCTACCAGACAGATGAGATTTTATTTGCGCTTTTGCATACTTCGTTTTATGTCACACGATAATATTTTTTCAGTACTAGAGTTCCATATGTCTTCTTCAATTGTTTTTCGAAAGACAAGAGAGTTGTCAACTTTTTGGTTCGTGTAGCAACATTCATCCTACGTCCTACTGTGACAACATACACCAACATCACCAGTCACGTGGGGTATGCCTTTGCGTACACTAGTTGACCATGCAGAACCTTTGATTGTTAGTGATATTAATGTTTATGTTTTTTGAATTATTAAATCATATTTTGTACTTAAAGAACTAACGTTCGGTTTCCGTATTTTTGTTTGCATTAAATTTAATACATATTAGCTTTAAAAACTTTATTAAATATGTGTACAGATTGGTGTTACAAATATAGGTAGGAAAAAATAAAAAATTGTTGAAAAATTATTTACTTTTATCATTAACGCTATTTTAATTTTGCTATTAATATACACACATAATCTAATAGTATAAAATGTTCAGATGTTAAATCGAAATGTCATACACAATATCTCGTCAGTGCGGTGAACACTTTTTCTCGAGACACGGCGATCGATCAAAAACGAATTCTCTCTCGGCCTGTCTGATACAGAGCAAATGATTGAGGTTGACACTCTGTTCCCATGATCACATCTGCCAAATTTGGCACGATACAACATGTCAAAAATTGAGTTCAAACAATGAATTGATTCTTTATACAGTTTTCTCACAAATACGTTAGACTTTTTTTGTGGAATTCTGATTTTGGTTTCCGCGGTACGCTGTCTGAATATTATACTATAGCAATTGGCATTAATTCGTTGTTAGCACTGAAAGTTTTTATCTGAAAATTATTAATAAGTATTCTGTTTCCTTGTTGATAGTATATTATTGAATAATGATTGCATTTTTTCCGTGTGGTGACGGAGTAAGAATACAATATGTCACTACCCTGTCTCATCCCATGGGTGTCGTAAAAACTGGCTAAGGGTCTATCCGTGAATATTGTCTTTACGATTAAAAAGTACGTAAACTTATAATTAAACCCTATACCAATCCGTCTGGCGTCGTTTTAAAGATATCTCGTTAATAATCGAGAAGATGAACACTACTGGACATAGACCTTACCCAAACATGGACACAGCGGAAGACAACATTGAACATGAAGGAAAGCTTAAATACAGTCCATTAAACCGACACGTGAGTCGCAAGTCTGGGTCAATGTCAGGGTTGTAAATTAAGAGACTTCCTCATTAATGGGATTAAACCGGTGCGACACCAAGGAGAATCCATAGATAACTTAATGGCGTAATCGTTAGCGCTTTTAATAAGATAGGATAAGTAATTGAAAAAGTACTATACTAAACACCGCAAATGACTTATGAACATCGCCAATTACAAAGACTGTCGAAACATCAAACATAAAAAAAAACAATGTATCTTTTTATAATTTGAAAGTGCCAAAACTGTAGATCGAAATAAAAAGTCGGTATCGCTTAGCACCGCCAATATTCTGTGCAGCACGGTGGAATGATTTACGATGACATATTTACAATGGTGCCTGCTTCTTATTGAAAACTTGTAATTTTTTGTACGCGGCCTGTCAAACAGTTACATGCCATGCCGCTCCAGAATCATGTAACAATTTAATTTTGATGTAATTGTATTGTAAAATTATATTGTTTAGCACAGTGACGAAATAATTACGGCGATATTTGGCATCTCTATGAGCACTCTGAGAAGGAAAACTTGACATAATAAAACCATATACCAATCCGTCTCGTTACCGTGGGAATGAAGCTGCAGGGACAAGCATCTATTTATGTTATATATGGTTAAACGTATTTTATACAGCGCCCATAACAAAACACCATCTAGACCCTAAACTTCGAAAAGCCACGGTACTGGTTGTTATGTGGTGATCGCAAATAAACGGGAAGTTTGGAAAGCTTCGGTACAAACTTTTGCTCGGCATTGTAACTAGTACATTTAAAACGTGCAATTTAACTTCGAAACATTAGTGAGCCTATTACACTACTTAGTACAGACATACAAAACACAATTACTTAGCAATACGAACAAATTAAAACATCGTATACCCATTAAAGCATCTGGCACGGAGGTCCTACCTCGACAAGATAGATGTGAAGCGTGACCGGTACGATGGGCAGTCGCATTGTTTCACTCTCCACGCTCAATGCAACTACGATTTAATACGACACAGACAGTACCCAACATGTATACAGCCAGCTAACATTATAAATATCGGGGAGAAAAAAATATATCACTTACTCTTTAAGCGTAGGAGGTCGATTAAATTGTTGAGGGTATTCGTTTAAATTATTGTGATGTCTACAGTTTAATTATGTGCTTGAAGTTACTCATACAAAGAAACATTTTATTTTTGACATTTTACTAGCTACTGTCTGATTACTTTATTGGTTAAGGTGGTAGCACCTGATCATCATAACAGCCCATTAATGTCCCACTGTAGAGACGGGCCCCCTCCCGGGACGGATTTGTATGGGGTTTCATTTCAAGTTTTCCTTCTTTTTATTTCGTAAAGATAATATTCACGGAGAGTCCCTTAGTCGGTTTTTACGACACCAATGGGTGGTGACATATTGTATTCTTACTCCGTCACCACACGGAGAACCTGATAGTAGGTGGTAATGCGAATGAACTTCAGCAATGCTAAAGCTCCTCTTTCCTTGTGGAGACGGAGTATAAAGCCTAGTGGTCATGGCGTTGGACGCGTATAGTCCAGAGACGCGGGTTCGAGTCCCGCCTCGAGTACCAATTTTTTCCATTGTCTTTCTTTTTTTCGGATAGTCCTATTTTCACACTATGATTAAATAACCCAATGTTACAGAAAAAGCGATTCCCAAATCGATTTAAAACATAATTTGTTCAGTAGTTTATGTGTGAAAGTATGAATTAACAAAAGATCTTTTTATTTGTAAGAACACATACCAACACCCATAGAAATACCTTTAGATAGTCAAAATACCTGCATAATGCATAATAATCTAGTTTTTTATGGTCCAAGAATATATTTGTCCATGTTACCATTTGTATAATAATGTTTACAAATCATTTTATAATGGATATAAACACCGTGTTGTTTGGAATGTAAAAAATTTAGATATAGCATTATAAAAAAGTTACAACTTTACTATACGCCTATGAATGTTCTAATGTGGCGCAGTGGTTATTCAACATGACTGCTACTCAGAGGTCTCAGGTTCGATTTCCGCTCAATGCTAATCTTTGTGTGCATGAACATGATTGTTTGCATTGGTCTGGGTGTTTTCTATGTAATGTATGTATAAACAAAAAAAAGAAAGTATTTAAGTATGTTTATCCGTGTATAAGCTCTGCTTAGTTTTGGACTAGATGGCGTTGTGTGAAAGTGTGAGGAATATATATTTTAAGACAGGGCTATTTAAAATGTACGTGTGCTCTAAAGTAACAGTGAGTAAAGAGGTTACATATCAACTACTACACAGGTGACGCTTCGTATGAACAATCATTTATCTTGTATCATTACATTTTCGTCTGCATCCCCTTTACGTACATGCTGTGAGTAACTAACATTTAGAGCTGCCCATTTCACGTAGAATCTTGGTACATCATTAACGCTATAATATGTATGTATCGGATGTAATAGGTACTTGATATTATAAGCATAAACTCTATTGAGTTTATACTAATACGAAGCCATGTTGGCTTCGTATTATTATACGAAGCCAACATGGCTTCGTATTATTTCACATTAAGGTCGTTGTTGCGACTTTATGCATTTCCCAAAATAGGTTCAATAGTCAATCGTCTGTACGATTTGGAAATTTAAAAAAAAATATGTTTAAAAGATTTAAAATTTAAAAGAATTAGGACTTTAAATTGTTTATTTCAGTTACAGATTTGAAAACATACACTATGAGTGAAGAAGCGATCGTCAAAGGCGACAGAGTGTCATTTTATGTCCGTTTTCGTGGACTCTATTTTCAATTACGAATAGGGAGTTTAAAAACTACAACGACTCTCCTTGTGGTAACGGAGTCAGAATGCAATATGTCACTAACCCATCACATCCCATGGGTGTCGTCAAAACCGACTTAGGGAATATCCGTGACTATTATCTTTACGAAATAAAAAGAAGGAAAACTTGAAATTAAACCCTATACCAATCCGTCTGGCAAGCGTGGTATTAGTAGGCCAAGTATCCCTCCGTCATGGCAGGAGGCCCGTGCCTGCAGTGGGTCATTAATGGGCTGTTATGAACCAAGCCAACCATCAGATGCAATGCGCTCGACCGCGTCACTTTAAAAAAAACCTAATCTACTGTCATCTCTATACGTAAAGCAATGTTATCCATTGTCCAATTGACGCCTTAAAATAAATTACACTCGTTGGCTATGATAAGGTTAGTACTAAAGCTTTGAGAGTTACAGTGATTTATTCTTTAACTATCGATGGTATCGACTAATACATCATTTTGTGGTTGCATTGTCAAATAGTACGGCGTTTTTGTCCTTTTACGTACACTATCTAAGCAGGATGTGAAGGTACAGCGGCTAATTATCCAGCTGTTGCACTAGTTTTATTTATTACTTTTTGGTTCCGTTCCATATTATACAATGTAGTAACTTGTTTTATTGAGGTAAGTAATTATAATTTTAACCAAATGAGTATGAAAGTACGAAATTGAAAAGTACCTTAAAAATTAACCATAAAGTTTAAGGTGTATACTGACTTTTAAACTGGGTACGGACATGGAATCGCCGTGTGGTGACGGAGTAAGAATACAATATGTCACCACCCCATCTCATCCAATGGGTCGTAAAAACCGACTAAGGGACTATCCGTAAAAATTATCTTTACGAAGTAAAAACAAGGAAAACTTGAAATTAAACCCTATACCAATTCGTCTAGCCAGCGTGGTATAAGTAGGTCAAGTATCCCTCCGTCACGGGAGGAGGCCCGTCCCTGCAGTGGGACATTAATGGGCTGTTATGATAAAACACACTTTACTAAAGAGATACTATCTAGGTATTTAAAGTATTTTCAAAAGCAGCTTTTACAAGTACAGACCGTTATTGTGAGCAAAAGGTGCTTCATTTAACGCGGACTCAGTATTCAACGCTTGAAGATAATCCGTGGACCAATGCCCGCCATTGATAGTGAAGTGCTTCACGCTAATCTTAGGTATAATCGAGATTTAATAAGCGTACAAGGACAGAATTATATAATACTAGCTGACCCGTGCCCACTTCGTTGGGCGGCGATAAAAATGCGTCCGTTTTTCAAACATATTTCATTACTGCTCCAATCCTATTAGTCATAGCGTGATACTATATAGCCTTTGACACTCCCTGATAAATTGACTATTTAACACAGAAAGAATTTTTTAAATCGGTTCAGTAGATCCAGAGATTACCCCCTACAAAGTCACAAACACACAAACAAACAAACACACAAACTTTACTTCTTTATAATGTTAGTATAGATTAACATGCTATTCCTTACTCATTCACACACCGCTTAGTCTTAAACTATACAGATCCGGTAATAGACAACGATTAAACGTACATACTATCTATATAATTATGATACATGAGTCTACGTTCCCCTCTCTTACTAAGGAGAAAGACTATTACTCCTATGCTAAAGTACTTTTAAGAACAAATTATATTAGTAACACGAAACTAAATAAAATTTGTACTGAAACGTTCATTTTGCTTTTTAACATAAATAAAACTCATTAAGCGGTTCAATGAAATGTTAAATTTTAATCACCAATTCAAGTTAATTTAATTATTTAGGACATGACACAGAAACAAAATCATATAATTTTAATAAGGAATATCGATTGAAAGATCAGCAATGATATAGGAGACCGCTGTCCAAAAGGCAGTCGCAAGATCCATATCATCAGGCTCCAATACATTCAAAGTATCTCCTGCAGTATGATGGAACCAATAGTACCTCTCATCATCATTGTAATAAATAGCACCAGGTAATCCTAGATCAGTGAACACTGCTAAATCAGTACCAGGTCTTCCCAAATCTACCAATGTTGATCCTTTATCAGACTTAAATAATTTTAAAACTTCTCTAACTACGCATTTTGTAGTTTCACTACCACTTACAGCTAATCCACGAGGAGCAAACGTAGCCATATCTGCTTCCAAGACAAAAGTTATTTTATCCAGTTTATTTTTGTGCGCTTCTTGATACGCGTATGCACCAACGAGACCCATTTCTTCAGCAGTCCAAAAGATAGTTCTTAAAGTACGCTTTGGAGTTAGGTTCATTTTCTTCAGTATTACTTGAGCCGCCCAATTAATGAAAATACCATCGCCATCGTCCATGGCACCTTGTCCAGCATCCCAACTGTCTATGTGAGCAGAAACAATAACCTGTTTGTCAGGATACTCAGTTCCTTTCAGATCAATGATTGTGTTTCTGGATATCGATGTATCGTACTCCGATAATAGTACAAGATTTAAGACCACCTTTTCACCTCTATTATACATTCGGCGGATTAAGTCTGCATCTTCAAGGCTGATTGCAGCTGATGGAATCTTCTTTACAAGTTCATCGTAGCTCTGGGTGCCTGCATGAGGTGAGTTTATTGAGAAATTAGTTACTGATCGTACAAGAGATGCTACAGCGCCTTTTGCTGCTGCTTTAACTGCCCCTTGCGATCTGTATGGAACTGTCTCCGTGTAAGTGGTAAATAAAGGATCGAATAAAACGATTTTTCCTTGAACAAAGTCCTCAGGCAAGTTTTCTAATTCATCAAAATTATTTACGACAACAACCTCAGCTGTGATTCCTTCAGGCGATGTACTGACACTAAAGCCTAATCCTAAAAGCGCAATATCTTTTATTCTCGGTTTCAACATTTTCAGTCGTTCTTCTCCTCTTTGCCAATTTGGTACCTACAAATTTTAGATACGTATATTAAAAAGATTTTCGGCTAATGTTGATATTTGTGAAATATTTTAAGAGTGAAAAAATTTAAATAAGTTTTTGAGTATTATGAAGTTTAGCAAATTGAGAACACCGTGTCATGTTTATTTAACCCATAGCCATGTGTAATGAAAATGAGTTCAGTTTGGAGTCCTGATTCGAGATAAGTTGGTGTATTGTTATTGTTACATAATATGATGTGATATTTATTAGACACTGGGACTTTACTTGTGATTGGGATAAATTATACTTACTACTACTTCCTCAGTAGTAACAGGTAATCCTTCATCACAAGTCTTCTCTATCATGTAATCTATTGACTTTTCAAGAACCTCACTACCAGAAGGACGAGCACCAAATTTATCCACAAATTTCGCTAATCTAAAATAACAATAAGCTTACAATTTATAAATTTATCAAATACTCAAACAACATAAATGTAAGAAGTTCATTAAACGCAACACAATATTGGTGATGTGAAGTAATTTTTCCTTAAAAAATTAGGCGCTTAGTTTCCGCATACAAAATACAGAAACAGTCAGATAAATTCGTGGTTGATGAGCTCACCAGCAGTCTTTTTAAAGGAGATAACCAATCGCCACTGATCAGGTAAATATCTTTTCAAATACAGATCACATAAACAAAAACACAAAGTAAAAATTAACACTACTTACTCATCGTAAGTTTTTCCTTTAAAATCGCCTTTCAACACATATTTAAATATTTCATCTTTAACTGACTCATAAGAACGTATTTCTTTGATTAAATCACGTCCTAAGAGATTTTTGCAATTATTTGTATCTTTATCCAGAACTCTGGCTTCGATTGCTACGATGGCAAGTAGACCTACTACTATACTTATGGTAGGGCAAAACATCTTCGTTACAACGCTTAAAAGATATTGAGATGTTACTGATCCGATGTTTTGCTCCATATCTTATCGATGTGTGTGATAGATAATAAATATCTTATGATGATTTGATAATCTTGAATTTATCAATTTCTAAATTTTCCAGTTGAAGTTTTTATGAAGTTTAAAATAATTTATCACTGAGAATTTTTTGGATAAAATACTCGAAATAATTACATTTCGAGTGTTTTCATTGAGTGATTTTAATACACAGTCGTAGAAGAACTACGGACTCATAGCAAAGTAATCCAGCTTTACGACTTAATACCTACCTACTTTCTTTTTATGTTGCTATTAATTGTAAAGCTGTAACAAAAACTTAACTAGTCTAGAGAAAACACAACTTTAAAAAAAATAACAAAATAAAACGCAAGAGGATTAGCAGATGTAGTGTTAAATTTTTTTAGTTCTGTGAGCGTTTAATTGACGTTGCAGATCACTTATGATATTTTTTTGTCGTTTGATATTACAATAGTGCTAATAAAACATAATATTTTGATTATTTATTAAATTTTCACAAAATATATTTTAAACAGCCATAATAATTTTAAAAGTCAATTAAATAAAGGTAATCGTGGAATATCAAATGAAAGATCAGCAATTATATAAGAGACTGTTGTCCAAAATGCAGTAGCTAGATCCATCTCATCAGGATTCAATACACTCATACTATCTCCTTTTGTGTGATGAAACCAGTAGAATTTTGGATCATCATTATAAAAGGTAGCACCTGGTATACCCATGTCAGTAAATACCCCAATATCTGTACTTGGAGAAATTAAATGGACAAAAGTAGATGCGTTTATAGCTTTGAACATCTTTAAAATCTCTCTGACCACGCATTTTGCCTTTTCATTACCACCTACAATTAGGCCGCGAGGGGCAAAAGACGATGAATCTACTTCCATAACAAAGGTAATATTGTCTTGCTCAGCTTTGTGAGCCTTTTCGTAAGCGTAAGCGCCTTCAAAGCCGTACTCTTCAGCAGTCCAGAAGATGGTCCTCAACGTACGTCTAGGAGTTAAGTTCAATCGTTTGAATATCATTGCTGCTGTCCAAGTTACAAAAATACCACCACCGTCATCCATGGCACCTTCCCCTACATCCCAACTGTCTATGTGAGCAGATGTTATTACGTGTTTTCCTGGACTTTCCCTACCTTTAATATCAATGATGGTATTTCTAGATATGGATTTATCTTCCTTTGATAATAATAAGAGATTAAGTATAACCTTTTCACCTCTATCATGTATTCGTCTGATTAGATCTGCGTCTTCGAGGCTAATTGCAGCGGTTGGAATTTTCTTCACCTGTTTCTCGTAGTACTGTGTACCAGTGTGAAGGGAATTAATTGAAAATGGAGCTATCGATCTTACTAGAGATGCTACAGCGCCCTTTTCAGATGCTTTAACAGCTCCATGAAATCTATACTTAACAGTTTCTCTGTAAGTGGTAAATATAGCATTGAATAGAACAATTTGGCCTTTAACTTTGCTCTTTGGCATTTTCTCTAATTCATCGAAATTATTTACGACAACTACTTCAGCTGTTATTCCTTCGGGAGGGGTACTGATACTAAGGCCTAGTGCTAAAACTGCAATATTTTTAACTCTAGGTTTGAGCATTAACAAACGTTCTTTCTCTCTTTGCCAACGTGGAACCTGAAAAGATTGTATATGCTTTTTATCAAAAATTCTGCTAGTATATTAAACTAGCAAATTGTGATTTAACAAATAATACGTTTATTTAATAGGAATAATAGTGATCAGACTTACGACTACTAGTACATAATCTTCTTGTAATAGATTGAATAGCAAGTTGCGAGAAGTGTCACTATGAAAAGATTACTTTGCGGTAATCAGAAACCTATACAAACAACGTTACCTTAAAAGTTTGTCAGCTTTTGAGACAACTTCAAACTGAGATGAGGACTAAGGTAAATTTCGTAAACATCATCTCTATGAAATCAAAAGTAGGAAAGCTTAGACTATCCAGCATAGTCAGTAGGTCTAGTTTCTCTGTCATTGGAAAAGGCCTGTCCTTAAAGTGAGACAATAATGAGCGTTTATGAAAAGAATATTAGATAAAATGTTATCCTTTCTGTTTTTGTTCAATCCTGTGGTATATATCGCACAACAAAACATCAGCTAAATCATGACGCTACTTTGACATATCAGTTCTCTTGTATTAGCAAACAGTCGTTAGGTATTTATAAAAACAAATAGTAAAGTCAACGTTAGTGACTGTTACTAGAGCATATTTTCGGTAAAACGTTATAATCTAATGAATTTCTCTCTTTTTTCCTTCTATGTCCATCCCTATCATTTCTTGTATGACGTCATTGGCGCATATTTCAATTTAAAGTTTTCGTAATTTTATAATATAAAACAAATTAGGGTAAACCACCTAATCGTTAGAAGTCCTACAATTATTGGCACTTAAGATTTAAAAGTAAGTAAAAAGAAAGAAAACACTATAGATTATTCAAGTTCAGTATGATTATTCAAGTTCAAATATTATTTATTTAATATTTTTATCATATTTTATTTATTTCATGTGTCAACATAGCAACAATAAATTTATTAGAATCCTTTTATTGGCAATAGTGCCAATAATATTTTTTTAATACTATTCAATCGAATAATAATGATTAAGTATAAGCAAAGATTAAAGTATTTTATCATTTTATGATATTTTATATTTTAGTCTGACACGAAGTCCACTCTTAAGGTGCTAACAATTGGGTGGCTTACCAGCCAATACTGGAATTCTACATTTTCAGTTTTTCTGAAATGACAAGCTTGTAATGTCACAAGTAACAAGTTGACTTTAGTTTTAAATTATTTAATGGTTTTTCATGGTTTTTCACATACAAACTCTATAGTTAAATTAGTGACATTTGTACCTATTGTGTTAGTAGATTTTATTATTTATTGCATTGAAGTGAAAGTTTAAAATAGATTGAACTTTTAATCTAAGCATAGTTTTGAATACGGTCAACCAATCACGTCAAGCTCACACATAAACATTAAATAACGATCTTAATGAATTTGAATTATGATAGTTTTTTTTGTCAAAACTGATAAAGCCATTTCGTTTTCGACTATACAATTCATCGTGTGGTGACGGAATAAGAATACAATATGTCACCACCCCATCTCATCCCATGGGTGTCGTAAAAACCGATTAAGGGACTACCGGTGAATATTATCTTTACGAAATAAAAATAAGGAAAACTTGAAATTAAACCCTATACCAATCGTGGTAGCGTGGTATTAGTAGGCCAAGTATCCCTCCGTCCCGGGAGGAGACCCGTCTCTGCAGTGGGACATTAATGGGATGTTATGATTATCACGCTTTAATCATTTATTATACTTACAACAACATCTTCAGTAGTTACGTGCTTAAATCCTTCAGCACGAGTTTGTTCAATCATGAAGTCTATAGAATTTTCTAGAACCTCACTTCCTGAAATTGCAACGTTTTGTAAAACTAATACGCAAACAAATTAAAATGATAAATAAAATGCTATGTATCACACATTCACTAAACTCCATCCAGACCAAACTAAGGAGAGCTTGTGTGATACTGACAAATATAAAATTTTATGCAAGGGTTCTGTTTTTTCTGTTCTACCTCTCATTTATTACCATTTATATTTTCAACCTTGTGAGGGGTCTGCTCACCCGGAAGATAAAAAGGACAATATTTTTTTAATAAAATTATGTTCTTTTTGATAAAATATAATTTAAGTACTTAAAATAGCTTTCTTAAAATAGAGGATCCGGCAGATAATACCGGAAATCCGAAGCGAAAACTATACTGATACCTCCTGTAGAACTGATTGGTTCAAGATTCGTTTTGGAGTTTCCTTCTTCAGCAAAGAGGTGCTGCTTAGACGCGGACAAGCATTTTGTGTTCTGAATCCATCAATAATTCCAGTTTACGTATTAGAAGCTGATTCATACAAGAGCAAATTTAATCACACGTCAAAAATAATGGCCGAACACTTACTCATTAAAAGCTTTTCCTTTAAATTCTCCTTTTAATACAAAGTTGAAAATTTCATTTTTAACATTTTCATATGATTGTATCTCTCGAACTATGTCACCTCCTAAAATCTTCTCACAGACATATTTTTGATTTTTAACTACTGTTTCGCTTACTACTACCGCTACGAGTAATAAAGTAAAGCAACACATCTTTGGTTTAATACCTAAAAAAATGATGATAAAATTGTATAAGTATGACTATTTGCTCACATATATAAAACCTTTACTAGGCCCATCATTTCTACCATACACATAACTAAAACTAAATATAGCCCACGTAGGACTCCTTAAATAAAATTAATCAACCCCGTGGTTCTCATACAACATACGTGTAGCTTATTTGGATTTGAAGTCTCTTACTGATAAAATTAACTAGTTAATCAATTAAAGTGCGTGTACAAATTAAGAGTTTACCAAAACCGGTTTGTGTTTTTAAACGCTATTCAAGACTGAATAAACCTCTTTTAGAAAAGTGTTTACTAAAGTCGTAGCATATTTTATAATAGAAAATTAGTTCACCATTTTTCAATACTATCACACAAATTAAAATCGACATGTTAATTAAAATGGAATATCAAATGACAGTAAAGAAAAGTCACGTAAGATACGACGAGATAAGCTAGACAGGGCACAGAAACACTAGCTTTTTAGCATAGCAGTGGGACAACGAAACGAACACTTACTAATTAAATAAACAATAGTATATGTTTAATAACTATACCAACTATACCACCATCTTGTATTAGATATAAACTAAATAGAATAATTACATGTCTATAAATTACCACTAGTTTAGATAATGAAATAAAATTATTTCGTTTATGCAAATAGTTTGGTATCAGTCGAGTTCCCACTAATATTGATACACAAACTTTTCCTTATAAAAAGAAAATTCTCTTTATGAATCGACACTATACACTACAAGTATGGTAAAGAAATTGAATAGGTTTTTATGTTTATGGTCGCTTATCCCGCCAGAAGACAGAATACTTAGTAAAACAATGTGAATGTATCGTATTTATTTATCCATGAATTTAAAACTTCAACAAATTGAAAAAACATATTCAGACGTCCATAATGTCTGAGGCATTGTCTAAGTGACGACCTAAGATGACGCAAAAATAAAACTATAGTTAATATATGAATATATAATGATAATAAAAAAATATTTGGACTTGGCTCACGAGGTTGTCGACATGTGGAATGTTGATTCGGCGATCATTGTTCCGATAGTACTTTCGGTTAATGGACTTATTCCAAAGAGTCTCTATCAACATCTAAGGAGACTCGACCTTGGCAGTTGGATCATAGGTCTGATGCAGAAGGCAGTACTGCTTGACGCGGCACGTATTGTGAGGAGGTTCCTATCTCTGGAGCCCTAACCACCAGTACCTTGGTCCCTGTACCCCATGCTGGTGGGTCTACGTTTTTTATATTTTTAAATGTGTTTATTATTATATCTATATTTAAAAATGTAAATTAATGTGAAAAATGTAAATAAAGAATATAATATATGATTCAAGAGTCAGTTAGTTAAGTTTACCTTATATTGCAATTATAGCGAATCGGTCTTAAACTCTTGAATCCCTTTCGTAAAACCAATGGGATTTGTCAATACTAGCTCCTAAATCTTAAAAAAAAAACGAAACGCTACGTATTTGAAGCAACATACTCGTTAATGAAACTCATTAAGATTTAAATGGCATATCAAAAGAAAGGTCAGCAGTGATATACGAAACTGCTGTCCAAAATGCAGTCGCCAGATCCATATCTCTAGTGTATCTCCTTCGGTATGATGGAACCAAATATATTTTTCATCATCGTTGAAATAAGCTGCACCTGGTACTCCAAGATCAGTATATACAGCTATATCAGTATTGGCTATAGCCTTATCTTGCAAAGTAGAAGCGTTGATGGACTTAAACATTTTCAAAATCTCTTTCACTATACATTTTGCATTTTTGTTACCACTTACTGTCAATCCATGTGGAGCGAATGACCATGCATCTGCTTCCATAACAAAGGTAATATTATCATTCGCGTGGGCCTTTTGGTATGCTTTAGCACCTACGAGTCCTACTTCTTCTGCAGTCCAAAAGATTGTCCTCAAAGTTCGCTTAGGAGTCAAATTCATTTTTTTTAGTATCACTGGGGCTGCCCAACTTATTAAAACGCCGTAACCATCATCCATGGCACCTTGTCCTACATCCCAGCTGTCTATATGAGCGGATATAATAACTTGTTTTTCAGGATATTTTATACCCTTTGTATCAATTATCACATTCCTAGAAATCGATGTATCGTACTTAGATAGTAGAATAAGATTTAGTACAACCTTTTCACCTCTATCATACATTCGTCTTAATAGATCTGCGTCTTCAAGGCTGATTGCGGCTGCCGGAATTTTCTTTACACTGCCATTGTAATATTGCATACCTGTATGAGGTGAATTAATTGAAAACGTCGTTACTGATCTTACAAGTGCTGCTACGGCGCCCTTAGCAGAAGCTTTAACTGCTCCATGCAATCGATATGGTACTGTTTCTCCATAAGTAGTAAACACAGGGTTAAACAAAACAATTCTGCCTTTAACTTGATCTTTAGGGATTTTTTCTAACTCGTCGAAATTATTTACTACAAGGACTTCAGCTGTGATTCCTTTAGCGGGTGTACTGACAGTTACGCCTAGTCCTAGAAGCGCAATGTTTTTTATTCTGGGTTTCAGCATTGTCAGTTGTTCTTTCCCACTTTGCCAATGTGGAACCTATAAAATATTATCTCTATTATACTGATCTTTCATTGAAATTCTACCATTATTTGAATGTTATTGATTCTTTGTATTTAGTTGTACTAACCTCTACGTCTTCAGTGCTTACATCATTTAAGCCTTCATCATAAGTCATGTTTATTAAGTAATCTATTGAGTTTTCCAAAACTTCACTACCAGATGGGCGTGCTCCGAATTTATCCACAAACTTAGCTAATCTAAAATTATAATTAGAAGATGTAACATAATCTATCGGCAGAAGGTAAAGTTCAACTAATTTGGAACACAAATATTAATTTTGTTAAGTATACTCAAAAATTAATGCAAACATTCATGATCACACCCTAAATATTTAGAATGTACGAAAATCCAACTCGACACTATCATAATATTTACTATCAATACTTCTGAAAGAGAACTACGAACGAAAAGAAAATACATTCGAAAAATTATTACAGTAAAATGTAATATGGTTTATACCAGAAATAAGCAGTTCAAAATTACTTTACCTAACATCACAATCTTACACACTTCTAAATAAATAAATAACTCTACTTACTCATCATAAGTTTTCCCTTTAAACTCTCCTTCAAGTACGTAATTTAAAATTTCATTTTTAACTTTTTCATAAGATCGTATTTCTTTAATTACATCACGTCCTTAAATGTTTTTGCAGTCATCTAAATCTTTATCACTGGCTACAGAATCCATGATTGAAAGAATTACTAGGAATATGGCATAACCAATCATCTTTCGCATTTAAATTTGCTGGTATGTTTTTTCCAGTATTTTCAAATCACTTGAACATTTGTAATTCCCTATAAGAAACTTTAATATTGATAATGTTGAGAAGGATAATTATGTAAGATATTAAACTTCTATACATAGAGCACAATCATATAAAGTTTAATGTACTACGGCCAACAGACAGAATCGTGTTATTTATTCTATTAAATTGCGATATCAGCTTTCCACTGAATGGCAGAATAAACAGGTTTAAGAAAAGTGTTTGCAAAAATAATCGTTAGAATACAATTATGGATAAATAGTTAATACTTTGCCAGTAGGTTTACAAATTAAACCCACGTAAACATAGTTTAAAATGCAATATCAAATGATAGTCAAGGTAGGCCACGTAAAAGGTGGCGAGATGAGCTTAACAGGAAACAAAAACACTAGCTTTTAGGGCACGAACATGTGGCACTCAAAGTGACATGCATTTGCCCAGAAAGACAATACAGGTGAACACTAAATCAATAATTGTATAGGTATATTCAAAACTATACTACCATTTTGTATGAGATATACATAGTAATTAAAATAGTTATATGTCCATAAATTACCACTAGTATAGATAAAAATACATACAATATATTTCATGAATGCAAATTTTTTGTAATCAGTCTAGTTATATTCATAAACAAAATTTACTTTTAAAAGGAAATTCTCTCTGTGTTTATTGTACTTGGACATTACAATGGAAATAAAGAAATAAATTAAATAGGTTTTTGTGTTTGTGGTCGCCAGTCCCGCCAGGAGACAGAATAGTAAAACATGTATCATATTATTTATTTAAAACTTCAATACATTCAAAATGGGAGCAAATATAAATACCTAAAATTAAAACACCTTGTTAACTTTCGTGTTTCATTATGACTTATTATGTATAACTACATGGGTATTAACACGAATAATTGTGGTACATATTGAGAGCTATTTACCATAAAGGCTCTCGACGTTTCAGCCAGGTTGCACCAGCCATGGTCACGGGATGACTGATGCAATGTCACGGCTGCGTTTTCGAGCCAGAAGTTTGTTTTTATACCCTCTTATTTTGTGTGTAAAAATCAGTGTTGTATGTACAATTAGTTTCGAGAAGCCAATAATTATGAGATTGAGAACCAAATAAAAATGAAAACAGTTTTTTAATACATTTAATTAAATCATAATCAATCGTCCAAACTACACATTTTTATATATTAAAAAAATACATAGCATAGGTATATTTATCAGTTTTTATTAGAAGCAACATAATAAACATTCATCCCGCATTTCAAACACAACATACAAATCAAATGAAAAACATTAAGATTTGAATGGCATATCAAAAGATAGGTCAGCAATGATATACGAAACTGCTGTCCAAAATGCAGTCGCCAGATCCATATCTCTAGTGTTTATTACATTCATAGTATCTCCTTCGGTATGATGGAACCACATATATTTTTCATCATCGTTGAAATAAGCTGCACCTGGTACTCCAAGATCAGTATATACAGCTATATCAGTATTGGCTATAGCCTTATCTTGCAAAGTAGAAGCGTTGATGGACTTAAACATTTTCAAAATCTCTTTCACTATACATTTAGCATTTTTGTTACCACTTACTGTCAATCCATGTGGAGCGAATGACCATGCATCTGCTTCCATAACAAAGGTAATATTATCATTCGCGTGGGCCTTTTGGTATGCTTTAGCACCTACGAGTCCTACTTCTTCTGCAGTCCAAAAGATTGTCCTCAAAGTTCGCTTAGGAGTCAAATTCAGTTTTTTTAGTATCGCTGGGGCTGCCCAACTTATTAAAACGCCGTAACCATCATCCATGGCACCTTGTCCTACATCCCAGCTGTCTATATGAGCGGATATAATAACTTGTTTTTCAGGATATTTTATACCTTTTGTATCAATTATCACATTCCTAGAAATCGATGTCTCGTACTTCGATAGTAGAATAAGATTTAGTACAACCTTTTCACCTCTATCATACATTCGTCTTAATAGATTTGCGTCTTCAAGGCTGATTGCGGCTGCCGGAATTTTCTTTACACTGTCATTGTAATATTGCATACCTGTATGAGGTGAATTAATTGAAAACGTCGTTACTGATCTTACAAGTGCTGCAACGGCGCCCTTAGCAGAAGCTTTAACTGCTCCATACAATCGATATGGTACTGTTTCTCCATAAGTAGTAAACACAGCGTTAAACAAAACTATTTTGCCTTTAACTTGCTCTTTAGGGATTTTTTCTAACTCGTCGAAATTATTTACTACAATGACTTCAGCTGTGATTCCTTTAGCTGGTGTACTAACAGTTGTGCCTAGTCCTAGAAGGGCAATGTTTTTTATTCTTGGTTTCAGCATTGTCAGTCGTTCTTTACCTCTTTGCCAATGTGGAACCTAGAAAATATTATTTCTTTTATACTGATCTTTCATTGAAATTCTACCATTATTTGATTGTTATTGATTCTTTGTATTTAGTTGTACTAACCTCTACGTCTTCAGTGCTTACATCATTTAAGCCTTCATCATAAGTCATGTTTATTAAGTAATCTATTGAGTTTTCCAAAACTTCACTACCAGATGGGCGTGCTCCGAATTTATCCACAAACTTAGCTAATCTAAAATTATAATTAAAAGATGTAACATAATCTATTGGCAGAAGATAAAGTTCAACTAATTTGGAACACAAGTATACTCATATAATAATGCAAACATTCATGATCACGCCTTAAATATTTAGAATGTACGAAAATCGAACTCGAGACTATCATTATATTTACTACTAGCTGTGCCCGCGACTTCGTTCGCGTGGTGAATGTTACTTACTTCGCAATTCGATTTAATACTGAAAAATCGTTTTTTAAACCTTATAACGAACGAATTAAGATATTAACGAACGAACCAAAATCTTTATAAAAACAGACCTTTACAAAGACAGATCTTTAGAGATTGCTTCAAAACTCGTATTGACAGACATAAGCAAACGTCATTCTTTCAAGGAAAATCTTAACACCGCGATATTGAAAATAAAGTCACAGGCACAACGCCATCTGTTGTCAAATTTGTAAGTTAGAATAAATGATATCGCTTAATTCATCATAACAGCCCATTAAATTCCCACTGCAGGGACGGGCCTCCTCCCGTGACGGAGGGATACTTGGCCTACTAATATCACGCTGGCCAATCGGATTGGAATAGGGTTTAATTTCAAGTTTTATAATATTCACTGATAGTCCCTTAGTCGGTTTTTACGCCACCCATGGAATGGGACGGGGAGGTGACATATTGTATTCTTAATCCGTCACCACATAAGATAATAATAATAATAAATAATCGCTAATTTATTATGAATGAATAGATTTGCACGCCACGTTTAGGCAGATTTAACTGCCTCGGTGGCGCGGCGGTCGCATTACCTGGCTAGCGTGCATATGGTCGCGGGTTCGATTCCCATGATGGACAATTCTTTGTGTGATCTACAAACTATTGTCTTTAGTCTGGATGTTCTTTGTGTCCGTTAAATTGATGTTTTCGAAGGCTCCCGCTAGTGCGGGATTTGTCTTTTATAAAAAAGTGCTGAAACAAATTTATTGTAACACCTTTTATACATATACCATATTCTAGCAAAAAATGTTTGATTTAATTTAGACTGGACTATATTATTATCTACAGATAAAAATGCAGTATTTTTGAATTACTTAATAAAATAAACGCACACACATTGAACAATAATTTAATGTTTTGTGATTGTACTCGTATTTCTATTTTTTTTATTTCACATTTTAATGATAGGTACAATTAGGTAATTAAATAAAAGCATTACAAGTAACCACTAAGGTTTGTAAAGAATGCTAGATCTACATCAATTTTGATTTTAGGTAATTAAATAAGTAATTATAATTATTGTCAGTTTTGTATTTTTTCAATGTTGACAAATAGCAATAATGCGTAAAATGATTTTATAAAGATATTAAAAAAACCAGATTACTTATTATGTTGTGTATTATATACCTATATTTATTAAATAATTATATAAGTGTGTTAAAATTGCAGTTATAATAAGATTGTGAGAAAATAATTGTTATTTAAATGCAATTTATATTTATGATATAAAGTTTAACTTTAAAAATTGATGTTTGTACGCCAGTATTGGCAAAACAGGGAAAGACTATTTATTTTTGTAACATGTTTTGTACCTGTGATTACCTATTAAAGGTTATTTGTATTTATTTACATTAATAAAAACAGGAACACCGATATCAAAGTAAAGTTGTACAGTATGGAGTCTGTTGCCTACTTTTACGTTGACCAGTAACTACTACAGTTTAAACTAAATTACCAAAAGAATAATTGATATTTTAGATTAATAACAAAAACATAAAAAAACAACAATCAAGTAAACTTATAATCAATTTAATATAACTTATAATTGATATAACACATACGATTCATGGTTAATTTTATTAAAATTTAAAAGGAAAAACTTATAATTAATAGCACTTTATAATAAAATAGTTATTATTCGCTTCCATTCCGAGGTTGAATGCTTATTTTACTGGAGTATATAGATAATTTACAAACTCATTTAGTATGATTACTACTGGTAACGCCATCTCGTGAACAAAAGAAACGAAATTGAAATACATTCAACATTGAACAAAAACTATTTTTCATGACCCCTGATTTCTATTGGACTGTTCTAATAAAGAGATCAAGCGATATCTCGAGTAATACTTATCCGATTTTGATGAAACATACCTGAGTTTAAGCCTAATAAAAAAGGCTACAATACAATGTATTGGTCTGAAGATTATATTCATTCGTTTTAAAGATGTGCGGTAACAAACAGACAGACAGACAGACATTAATTCCAAAAATTGTGGTTTCGTGCTTTTTGACTTTTTTCTAGATTTTATAGATAATTTTTATCTGAATTTTCGAAAAGAACAGACATTTCGACCTCTACAGTTTTATTATAGTATATATAGATCAATACTTCTGAAAGAGAATGAAAAGAAAATATGTTCGCAAATTCATTACAGTATAATATCATATGGTTTATACTAGAAATAAGCAGATCACAATAACTTTACCTAACAACACAAACCTAAGAGATACTTCTACTTACTCATCATAAGTTTTTCCTTTAAACTCTCCTTCAAGTACATAATTTAATATTTCATTTTTAACATTTTCATAAGATTGTATTTCTTCAATTACATCACGTCCTAAAATGTTTTTGCAGTCATCGAAGTTTTTATCACTGGTTACAGAACCCATGATTGAAAGAATTACTAGGAATATGGCATACCCAATCATCTTTCGCGTTTAAATTTGCTGCTATGATTTTTCCACTATTTTCAAATCACTTGAACATTTGTAATTCCCTATAAGAAACTTTAATATTGATAATGTTGAGAAGGATAATTATGTAAGATATTAAACTTCTATACATAGAGCACAATCATATAAAGTTTAATGTACTACGGCCAACAGACAGAATCGTGTTATTTATTCTATTAAATTGCGATATCAGCTTTCCACTGAATGGCAGAATAAACAGGTTTAAGAAAAGTGCTTGCAAAAATAATCGTTAGAATACAATTATGGATAAAAAGTTAATAAGTATGATGTATAATATATTGGAAAAGTTTCCATTAGGTTTAAAAATAAAAACGACGTAAACATAGTTTAAAATGCAATATCAAATTATAGTCAAGGTAGGCCACGTAAAAGATGGCGAGATGAGCTTAACAGGAAACAAAAACACTAGCTTTTAGGGCACGAACATGGTGGCAGTCAAAGTGACATGCATTTGCCCAGAAATGGGACAATACAGGTGAACACTAAATCAATAATTGTATATATTCAAAACTATACTACCATTTTGTATGAGACATATTATAGTAATTAAAATAGTTTTATATCCATAAATTACCACTGGTAGGTATAGATAAAAATACAATATATTTAATTAATGCAAATTTTTTGATATCAGTCTAGTTATTCTATTCATATACAAACTTTACTTTTAAAAAGAAAATTCGCTCTGTGTTGTTAAACTTGGACATTACAATGGAAACAAGGAAAATAAATTGAATAGGTAACACAAAAGTGTTTATGGTCGCCTGTCCCGCCAGCTGGTCTACTCTTGAATTTAATTCCGATCGATCGGGATTGGAATTATGACGTTTACCGCTATTTCATACTCCTGAAATCAACACTAGCGCCAAATTGTTTTCAAATTAGGTGTCTATTTGTTGAACTACATGAAATTGTGATTGAATTAAAAATGGTACTCTTGAATTCATTTTGACAGCTGCGTATTGCGTTGAAATTGTGTTCGGATTGCTTGTAAATTGGTATTATTCCAATAGCAAATAAGTAACTTTTTACATATTGTTTTGTGTTTTATGTCGACTTGCGAATATTAATACATCTTTAATATGACTAAGAAGTAAAGATATCATTTATTCTACTTAAAAAAACGTAGATTGGGCTTTAAAAGAAAGGCAAACTAAACCTCTATTGCGCTTTGTGTGTTGTATCTATGTACCAAATAAAATATGGCGCCCAATGATAACGAACACTGTTTGACAACACAAATAATTTATTTGTTAAATATATATTATTATGATAAATATTCAAGCTTTACTTGGTCACAAAGCCACACAAAGCTTTTTAAACTAGAAACACTAATATAGAATTAATAGAATTATTCTAGAATATATCGCACCCTCAGTAATATAAGGGGCCAAGTCAAAATTTTAGTAAACTGAGATTTTAAATGCTAAGGGCATAAAATGGAATTCTTTACTTGTTAGCGCTGACAGAGCGAGAAAAAGGACAATAACGACTCGGTAAATATATTTGTGTCCCTCTCACACTCTCCCAGCCCGGCGCCCGCTCTTACTGCTAGAAGGTTATGGTTAACAACTAAACAGTGACAGGGATTTAAATAATATATAGGTTCAATTTTAAATAGTCCTAGTATTTCTTTGATATTTTTGTATTATAAAGGCCTAACTTGAATGCACGTTTTTCAATTACTTGTAATATATAGAATTAATGCAAATTTATTGTTTTCTCTTATTGCTATTTATAGTGCATTTACCA
This sequence comes from Schrankia costaestrigalis, assembly GCA_905475405.1. NCBI lineage: Eukaryota > Metazoa > Arthropoda > Insecta > Lepidoptera > Erebidae > Schrankia > Schrankia costaestrigalis. The sequence goes on along the minus strand of FR997845.1, from coordinate 3,909,893 downwards.
AAGAACAAATCTGCCAAATTTCACATTTATAACTTAAATAATAAACAAGTAATTTGAAAAAATAGGTGAAATATAGGAACCCAGAATCTTAAATCGTGATTTCCCAAAAATCAACTTTTTTGGATTGTGCCCTTACAATACTGAGGGTGCGATATTTACTTTTTTACAAGTAAGGGGAACCATTTTTATTACAGACTTGTCTTTGACCCGTCTCATTCAGCCACAAGCAACACAAAATTTTTGAAATGCTAATTTCTCGATCCGAATAATCATAAATAATTAAAAAACGTATATTACAATAATATTTTCCATAACTTGTATTTATTACTATTGTTAATAAGCAGATATCGACCTTAGTAATAATATTTTCTCAATTTAGTATGTAGTTGAACATCACTTCTCCAATGTCATGTGTTGCTAACTTCACACTTTAAAGTATAATCGTGAACCAATCCCAATTTCAATCCAATGTTGACGAAATTGTTTTCAAGAGTACGAAATCACGCGACTTTGACATCAACATTGTAATTGGATTGGTATTAGATTGAAATTAAAATTATGTTTAAGAGTAAGCCTACTGGAGACAGAATAGTAAAACAACTATCATATTTATTTATCCAAGTATTTAAAACTTCAATACATTCAAAATAGGAGTACATCTAAATACCCAAAATTAAAACACCTTATTAACTTTAAAACTTTCGTGTTTCATTATGACTTATTATTAATAACTACATGGGTATATTAACACGAATAATTGTGATAAATATTGAGAGCTATTTACCATAAAGGCTCTCGACGTTTCGGCCAGGTTGCACCAGCCATGGTCACGAGATGACTGATGCGATGTCACGGCTCCGTCTCCGAGGCAGAAGTTTGTTCTTCTACCCTCATATTTTGTGTGTAAAAATCAGTGTTGTATGTGCAGTTAGTTTCGAGAAGCCAATAATTATGAGATTGAGAACCGAATAAAAATTAAAACATTTTTTTAATACATTCAATTAAATCATGTATAACAGAAGTTAACAGGTTGAATTTACAGAATCAATTGTCCAAACTACACATTTTTGTAAATTAAAAAACACATAGCATTATATTTATCAGTTTTTATTTGAAGCAACATACTCGTTATAAACATTAATGTCCGCATTTCAAACACAACAACCAAATCAAATGAAACCCATTAAGATTTAAATGGCATATCAAAAGATAGGTCAGCAATGATATAGGAAACTGCTGTCCAAAATGCAGTCGCCAGGTCCATATCTCTAGTGTTTATTACATTCATAGTATCTCCTTCGGTATGATGGAACCACATATATTTTTCATCTTCATTTAAATAAACAGCACCTGGTACTCCAAGACCAGTATATATGGCTATATCAGTATTCAATACAGCCTCATCTCTCAAAGTGGAGGCATTAATGAACTTAAACATTTTCAAAATCTCTTTTACTATACATTTCGCATTTTTGTTACCACTTACACTCAATCCTTGAGGAGCAAATGACCTAGCATCTGCTTCCATAACGAAAGTAATCGTATCATTCTTGTGGGCCTTTTGGTAAGCTTTAGCACCTACAAGTCCTACTTCTTCAGCAGTCCAGAAGATAGTCCTCAAAGTTCGCTTAGGAGTCAAATTCAATATTTTTAGTATCACTGGGGCTGCCCAACTTATTAAAACGCCGTAACCATCATCCATGGCACCTTGTCCTACATCCCAGCTATCTGTATGAGCAGATATAATAACTTGTTTTTCAGGGTATTTTAAACCTTTTGTATCAATTATCACATTCCTGGAAATCGATGTATCGTGCTTCGATAATAGAATAAGATTTAGTACAACCTTTTCACCTCTATCATATATTCGTCTTAATAGATCTGCATCTTCAAGGCTGATTGCGGCTGCCGGTATTTTCTTTACACTGGCATTGTAATATTGGGAACCTGTATGAGGTGAATTAATTGAAAACATCGTTACTGATCTTATAAGTGCTGCTACAGCACCCTTAGCAGAAGCTTTAACTGCTCCACGCAATCTATATTGTACCGTTTCTATATAAGTAGTAAACACAGCGTCAAACAAAACAATCTTGCCTTTAACTTTTTCTTTAGGGATTTTTTCTAACTCGTCGAAATTATTTACTACAATGACTTCAGCTGTGATTCCTTTAGTAGGTGTACTGACAGTTTTGCCTAGTCCTAGAAGCGCAATGTTTTTTATTCTTGGTTTCAGCATTGTCAGTCGTTCTTTTCCTCTTTGCCAATGTGGAACCTAGAAAATATAGTTCATCTCAACTTTATAGATCATGCAATAAATAATTTTACCAATATTAAAAATAACCTCTATAATTGAATTGGCAGATTTATTTATACTAACCTTTACTTCTTCTGTGCTTACATCATTTAAACCTTCATCATAAGTCATGTTTATCAAGTAATCTATTGACTTTTCTAAAATTTCACTACCAGATGGGCGTTCTCCGAATTTATCCACAAACTTAGCTAATCTAAAATTATAATTAGTAGATGTAACATCTATTGACAGAAGATAAAGTTCTACTAATTTGGGACAAGGATACTTTTTGTAAATAAGTTTACTCAATAAATAAATAATGCTTACATTCACGACCATACATTAATAACTTAGATTCTACGAGAGTCTACTCGAGAAATCAAAATTGAATTTAAATTAATTAATTCAATCAAAATTAAATTGTCAGTACTTCTAAAAGTTAGTGAAAAGTTCGAATTCATTTTAGTAAAATATGTAATGGTTCATACTACAGATCACTATTACCAAACTTTACATCACAAACGTAAAAGACACTTCTACTTACTCATCATAAGTTTTCCCTTTAAACTCTCCTTCAAGTACATAATTTAAAATTTTATTTTTAAGAGCGTTTATAGGGCTCACTAGCGCCGCCACTAGAAAAAAAATCATAATTCGCAAATAAGATAAATAATGTTAAATGTTGATAACAAAGTCTTGAGAAAAGGCAATAAAGTATTTGTATAACACACTCTCAACACTTTAAATGTTTTTTAATTAGTTAAATTTCGCATTCGAAAAAAAAACGGCCGTTTTTGTTAATAATGCAATATTTATTTAATTGATAAACATTTCAAACGTAAAGAGTATGTTATACAAATACTTTATTGCCTTTTCTCAAGACTTTGTTATCAACATTTATCATTATTTATCTTATTTGCGAATTATGATTTTTTTTCTATTGGCGGCGCTAGTGAGCCACGTAAAGGGCCTTAACATTTTCATAAGATCGTATTTCTTCAATTACATCACGTCCTAATATGTTCTTGCAGTCATCGAATTTTTTATTACTGGCTACAGAACTCATGATTAACACAATTATTAACAGTACAGTATATCCCATCATCTTCGGTGTTTGCATTTTGTGGTAAATAGATTTTCATTAACCGAGTTCTCAATCACTTCAATATTTCTTATGTCATGTGGTACTTCAAAACAGTTAAATAACGAAAATCAACTTGAGAAGATTAGGGCATGATCACTAAGCGGTCAAGCACTTATTAAAAAAATAAAAATAATAAAAACTTGAGAGGAATTTGTTACACAGACCACAGTCTTATAAATGTACCTAGTTTATATGGTTACTAGACAAAACAGTTTTATTTATTCGATTTAACTGTGCTATCACTTTTCTAAACGGTTTACAAGACTAATAAACCGGTTATAGAAAAGTGTTTACTCAAATAATCGTTAGTTAAATTACTATTACACAAATTAAAACCGATATAATTATACCTACAGTTTAAAATGAAATATCAAATGATAGTTGCGGCAGGAGACATAAAATGAGGTAAGATGAAACTAAACAGGACCCAAAAAAAATTGGATTTCAGGCTACGGACCGAGACATCTATAAGTCAGAAGGACATGCCTTTGCCCAGTAGTAGGTATGTTCAAACATTTTAGTACCACTCTCATAATATGTATACTAAATAGAATAATTACACTAGTATAGATAGTTAAATAAAATATGTTTATGTAAATTGTGTGCATTATAGTATTGATACAAAAACTTCAGTCTATCACTATAAAGAATAGTATTCTACAATTCAACAATAAACTATAACACAATTTAGTATAAACGGTCCCTAACAAAAGGGCATCAAAAAGTTTATAAAATAAAAGGACAGGTTCATTACCACCGCAAATCTAGTTACGTAAGTCCTGATATGCCATCAGGGATAGCGGCTCGGGCGCCGACAGTCGACCATCCAATCATATCGTATCTAACATCTTGATTGAGATTTATTAGACAACCAGCTAAGGCGGCGAACTCTACAAATCAGTCTTTTATTCATACCAAACTGTATTCCGTTTCCAATATACCAATATTGTCGTTATTTCTAGGCATTTATGATCTAATTTGGTGTGTTTTAGAGTTTGGTGGATGAGACCTTTTGGTGGTGTCTTTTGGTCTGATTTCTGATTTGTTTTGACCACTCGTTAACGCTTCTTGTCCTTGATTTGTGGCTTAGGTGTTTGTTACAAAAAGTACCTGAAGAAACCTATAATACTAATGGTTTGGCCTTACTAATATGTTTGTCCAAGTTTACAAATAATTTGTTTGTGATTTGTTTAACGACCCGATCTCTAGCTTGAAATTTTAACACGATTTTTATACGAGGTATATATTTTTTTTTACTGTATACTCTAAGAGCTGCTTGCAATGGATATACTGTTCTATTACTTATTTAAACTTGTAGCAAATTTCATCTATACTGCTACTCGATCTCGTTCAAAAGAGTTCGTTTTCAGCATTCTGTGGTACAGGCTGTGGAATGAACTACCATCTGCGGTGTTTCATGAACCTTGTGACTTTTCAAATGTGATTTAAAGAGAGCGTTACTCCCACTCGCGCATGGTGGAAATGTGTTCTGTCTTATCATTGGTGACGTTAACGACTGCTTATAAAAGCAGTAGTTACTATTATCAGCAAATGGTCGCTGGCGTATGTTTTACTATTTCTCTGTTGCTGATAAAAATTCATAAGCATCACATTCGCCTAGGATAAAGAGAGAAATTAAAACGTAATATATGTCTAGCTGTACATATCTTCAAGTGCCATAATGTGAAAAAGTACTAGTTCGAATTAAATCATCTAGACATTTAGCATTAAAGACGATCCCATCCAAAAGGAAATAATCATTGTTTGTTTATATGATAGTCATTTAAAAAGGTACATTAAAAAGTAAAGTGACGTAAGTAAGTGTTCATTAAAGTTTCACTCTCGTTTCTTAGTAGTCTGAGCAAGGACTATGGTGTTAGGTCAACATTAAACATTTCATGACAAGCACAATAACTATAAATATAAAATAAAAAACAAAAGTTAAAAACGCCCTACAAATCAGAAATTATGTAAAACCTTTACACACCAACCACCTAATAGTCTATTTTTCGATTAATAGCCATAAATTAGTCACATCTATCATTGTAATATATTCTTTATTCCATGAACAATAAAGTTAAAATTCTAATGTAACATTTTTGAACTTTATGAAGGTAGTTCGTGTATTACAGTTACTATTGTAATATACTCTTTATGACAAATGCCATAAAGTAGAAATTCTAAAGTATAATTTTTGAAGTTTATGAAGGTAGTGTTGTATAGATTGACGAGCGAGATGTTTATCTGTGAACAATGCGTGTGGCAGGCGCAGGTCTACGCGTTCCTAATTTGAACTGTTGATGTATGATCTGTGCTCATATGTATGTAGAACTGTTATAAGCATTTTAATTTTATGGATCATTCCATAAAAAAAAATTATTCTGTAAAACCATTTGCGCCGGCCCCAAGTAAATGGGAATTAAGTAATAAGTATCCGCAAAGTTCATTGAAAGTTGTCTACGAGAACGTACGTCTTCTGGGCTTGTTAAAAAATCTCTTCATAGGAAGACATTATGTCCACTAGGTCCCAAAGAAAGGTTAAGTAGCTCGTGTTATTAAAGGTTTTGGCGAAAGGCAATGAACGTAGTACAGAAGCATTCCCTTTATATTTGTAAAGTACATATTTTTTTAATAAGGACAATCGAAAAGCTTACCATCGGGTGATAATCTAAATCGTCTCGTCATCATTTCAAAACAAAAAGTAAAATTAAAACACATTTCTTATCCATACTTCTCAACTCCCCGAACTAGTTAAGGATATGTTTACCCTAAACAATGCCCAGAACAGATTTGTTTCAATGACCGCCATAACCTATTGTACGCGCCATTTCGCTTTTTTTCTACCATCTACCCTCAACGATCAATTTCAAAACTTATTCCAAGAAAAATAGAGTTGAATTTAGTATAACAAGATCATTATCAACAGGGTTCTCAGGCGATCTCGCTGTGAGCCGAATTATGAAGTCACATGTATGTGGTTGATTGAAAAATTCCTAAAGGAGGGGATTAACAGGAACGTTTTATTTGTCAGTGACATTTCTTGGGGGTTACTTACGTTCCCTTGCGATTAATGTTTGAGTTATTTTCGGTAATAAGGATCCTATACTATTTCTGTAGCAGATTCCCTTTCGACAGTGTTTATTTTGACAAACGCTATCATTTATTTATAAACATGTAGAAAGAAAAGGCGTTAACTTTTTTTATTTTATTGCTTAGATCTTTATTAATTTGGTTTCTTGTAAGGATAGACTTGACTATACTTTTAATACTTACGAAATTTCTATGTTATCATGGCCACGCTAAACAGTTATAGATGCAAGTATGATATATAGCGTGAGGATAGTTATCTTAGCCAGGAATGGTATTGAAAGTAAGACTAATATTTGTCTAAATAAAAATAACAGTGTATATTTTGCAAAGATATTGTATACAAATCGTATACAGATACCACGCTGGCTAGACGTGTTGGTATTAGATTTTATGTTAGGTTTAATAAATATATTTCATCTTTTTCGGTTTTATTAACCGTTTAATGAATCCGTTTGTTGCCTTTTACTAAATCATCAGTTTGTGATGGGTTGGTGACACCTTACATTTTTAATCTTTATTGGACAAAAAGGGCTTATTCACTTTGTGAACATGTCGCCCCCACCTTACATTTTACCACACAAATAATATCAAGCTATTTCCTTCATCATCATCATCATAATAGCCCATTAATGTCCCACTGCAGGGACGGGCCTCTTCCCATGACAGAGGGATACTTGGCCAACTAATATCAAGCTGGCCAGACGGATTGGTATAGGGTTTAATTTCAAGTTTTCCTTCTTTTTATTTCGTAAAGATAATATTCACGGATAGTCCCTTAGTCGGTTTTTACGACACTCATGGGATGAGATGGGGTGGTGACATATTGTATTCTTACTCCGTCACCACACGGAGAAGCTATTTCCTTACGATGCACAAACTAAATACAATCTCAAAAACTGCCTTCACACACAATTTTCTTGCAAAACATTTCAGCAAATAATTAGCTACTAATGGCAAATAAGTATAGTAAGGACCCTTGAAGGGACGGGAACAAACGATCAATTACCGTTGTCGGAAAGTAAAGGACGTCAGGATCTAATCGTCTGAGAAAGATCCCAAATTAGCGGAGACACAGTCACTGATAGGACAAATAAGAGGGTCCGATGTTTGTGTAGGAAAAGATAGATTAATGAAATGATTGCGAAAATATTTCACAACGATAAATGGAAGTTGGTATTTCTTGTATGTACAATGTACATCGTATTTGTATAAAAATAATGTTAAAGTCTTGTTTTGCCGATACTGAGAAAGGATTTAAAATGTCACCACCTATATCTTTCTTTGGGTAATAATCGTAGAACGTATAAACAGCAAGGGTGAATTTTAATGGGAACGGTTAGAAAAAGAGATCGAGCACAGGGGATCATCATTCATCATAACAGCCCATTAATGTCCCACTGCAGGGACTGGCCTCCTTCTATGATGGAGGGATACTTGGCCTCTATTACCACGCTGGCCAGACGGATTGGTATAGGGTTTAATTTCAAGTTTTCTTTCTTTCTATGTAAAGGTAATATTCACGGATAGTCCCTTAGTCGGTTTCTAAGACACCCATGGGATGAGATGGGGTGGTGACATATGGTATTCTTACTCCGTCACCATACGGATAAAGGAATTAAAATGTCACCACCTATATCTTTTTTTGGGTGATAATCGTAGAACGTATAAACAGGAAGGGTGAAGTGAGCACAGAGAATAACTTTTAGATATTACTTACGACCAGACCCAGTGACATCGGTACACACTTTGGCAGAGCTACACTATATATTGTACCCTTTTCACTTTAATCGCCCTTGATGTATGAGAGAGGAGAATAGTTTAACCGGTCAATCGTACCTACTTAATTTTCGGGACTTCGACTCCTTTGCAACCTAGGGCACATGACCACGTCGGACGGGCTTTAGAAAAAGGTTTCCCCAATATAATAAGTTAGGTATTAAAAGTTAAGTAATTAAAAAATTTAAGTACTAAATCAGTAAGTAATTTTAAATTGTGCTTAAACTTGTTACTATGGTGGTGGCAAAGATAGTTATACATTTTATGCATCAAATATCAAAATCATTTAATCAAACTACATAACAAACTATCATGATTCACGTTTAATTTTATACAAAACGCCTAACAGAGTTACAAAAAAGAATTGACAACAAATTATATCATTATATCACCAAACAATGACAGTCATAAAATTTAAGAAAAAAAAACATTAAAAAAAACATATGATACACTGACCAATATTAGAATCTGGATCAATGGCTTTGTAGGTGGTCTTCTTAGAAATACCCTTTCGTTAATGGCTATTTGGCCGTTTGATGCCGTTTTATAAGGGGTTGTGCTACAATTTAGGGTAAAGCCATTGAATAGCGACGACTGATTTACTTTTAATCGTGAGCCTGATATTATCGCGCGCCATTCAAGTTCAAGTGTTTTGTTACGATGTCTACTACTATAGTCTCTACTCTATTCTGTATCGCCTGTTTGTTGGTGTGAGATTTTTATGTGATATGTATTCGAGATGTCGTTAAAAAGTTTGAGTACATACTACTATAAAGATGTTTGAAATTATTAACAATGGTTAATGGAAGAAAGGTTCAGATTTTGAAGTTATAATAAAATAATTAAGTTTATCTTTAATGCGACTTATTCCTTCATCAAATAATTCTTGTTCTCTTATAAAGAAAATTAATTTATTAAATAATTATACTTATTTTTTCATAACAAAATCCCTTTTATACGTAAAATAAATCAATTATAAATGTTTTTATTGCTGTAGTTGTTTTCTATGTGTACCTTAACTGTACGTTTACAAAAAAATATTTTTAACTAATCTTCCAAGGTGTAGAAAGTATAGTACAATACCTACTTCGTTTATATTCTGTTTGGTTGCTGTTTATATGCGTTATGGCTATGAACTTTTATTTGTAAATTACTGAGTTTTTCTACTTCTTGTATGGACAAGAAACAAGATAACCGTCAGACAAGCTTTATTCAACTCGACACTAACCCCCTTACTCATAAAAGTCTCTAAAATTTAATCACTGCTTAGCGAGAATTTTATTAGCAAAACCAACCTTATGCTTAACAAAACCGTAAGAATTTAAGCTATACAATTGACTAAAATTTAAGAGTCTTTTATGTAAATGGATTAAAAAATACTTTCGAGAACCCATAGTACAGTGTATCGACAGTTTAGTACGACACAGTGTATTGTGTTACTTTGACAAGAAAAAAGTAGTCGACGAATAAACATGGGTCGTATTTGTTTAAAAACAAAACTATTGACGTACAGCTTCTCGGCGAGGATAAAAAGGTATACGAGTATACCATACAATGTATTCTGGGTAGGTATATGCATACGATTTTATCGAAATTACACCTTTAATACATTGTTAAATTATATCAAAAATAATCTTAATGCAAATTAATTATACGTAATGGTTTTTTAAAGATCGGGCGCCGCGCCGTGGCAAGATTTTAGAAAGCCTATTTCCAGCAGTCCACGGCGCGCCCGTGTCTGTGCCGCCTTCATCCATTAATTTTCTGAATCATTTTGTTTATATATGGTATCGGGATGTGGGGCTCTATCTATCGCTATGTATGGCAACAATCGTCAAAAATAAATACCTACCTTGGACATGTCAGTAATGCTCCCTTGTTAGTACATCTTTGTAATTTGTAACTGAATTGTGTATAAACAATATTTCTACTCGGGAAGCATCTCTTCCAGAGAAGAGGTATAGAATTTGTGTCATCATCACATTTAATATATCCGGACTAAGAATGGCGTGATGCCATTTTGCGTACTGATTACGTAACTTCACAGACAAATTACTGGAGACATAAATATTACTTTCATAAACGAAATATTAAATAACAGGCTCTGACAGAATTAAAACCTATTGTCTACAGGTGAGTCAGATTCGGTTTCACTTTCGATAACAAATAATATCGTAATAAAACTAAATAGCACTTAAAGTCTATTCAGATTAAACTACGTGACAGAACTTAATGGGTAATGACAAATCTTTGCACAGGGGACAATCCCAATGATTTGGTGAAGTTGTCATTAATATAGAGTGATGATTAACTATTGTGTGATAGAAATCAGACCACAGGATAAGGTATGATAGTCTGATGACGTATTTTGTAGTTATTGGTGATGTAAGAATTCAAACAATAGGTTTGGTGACTTACCTAATTTTAGAAAACAGTATTTGTTTTATTTATATTTCTAACGGCCGAATACTCAAACGTCTTTTAAAAGTAAAGCTGCAATTAAACTAGATATTCTCATACAAATGTCTAGTTTAAGCGCCGCTTTACTTTTAAAAGACTTTTGAGTATTCGGCCGTAAGACTCTTCTTTAAATTATTGTTCTTTTCCCTTTACTACGAGTAAAATCTTGACTTATTGCAATTCATTTGTTTTCTCTCTTCATAACTAATGGTTGACTGTCTTATTGTATCATTATACAATAAGACAATTATTAGTCATCATCATCATAAGAGCCCATTAATGTCCCACCGCAGGGACGGGCCTCCTCCCGTGGCAGAGGGATACTTGGCCTATTAATACCACGCTGGGCAGACGGGTTGGTATAGGGTTTAATTTCAAGTTTTCCTTCTTTTTACTTCGTAAAGACAGATAGTCGGTTTTTACGACACCCATGGAATGAGATGGGGTTAGGCAATTATTAGTAAGATCAGCAAATTATTATCTTGATCCTGGATTGTTATTTGTGCCCGTGATGTTTATAAAAGTACAAAACCTTTTGCTGCGATAAACATTGCAAAGGGACGTTAAACAGCAGTTAATTTCTTTGAATCGTAAATCAATGTATTTGACAGTCGACACCTATGAATCATGCACCGATTGAATTCAATCAATTGTTTAACTTCAATCAATTTGTAAGCATGTGATGAACTAGATCTAGGTAAGGCGACCACAAAAATATTAAATCTGAATTATTTATGAGCATGACAAATGTCAAGCCAATCAGTGGCCGCAGGAATATAGGTAAGGAGTCGCTATGCCATCACATCCTGTACTATACGACTAAGCGCGAAACTATGCTTAGAATAAATAGCTAGAGAGGAAAAATTTGATAACAAATAAATGCTGCTATAGAGTTTGTTACGCCGCTTCTTCTCTACTAGCGCATTGACGCGGTGGTAAAGTTTGAAAAACTTTTAACATGTAAACTAAGATTAAGTAGATTTAAACTGACGTCAATAAGTTGATATTGTATAATATTGTGTTGAGGAATAAACGAACTTGATTACCAAACGGACCCTGTACTAATCCGTCTGACCAACGTGGTGCAGTAGGCCAAAGTTCACCCGTGACTGTACGAGACCCAGATACGAGACAAGCTTTGGGACATTTATAGGCTGATATAATACCGGAAATATGAATTAATGTAAAGCACATTTTATAATACATACTCGATAATAATACATTTATGTAATTACTTATAATGTTATAATAATATTACTAAAAATGTTCTTTACATTATTTCATGATAAATGTCAAAGTCTTGTTTATTAAGTTACAGCTGTACCAAGCTTGTTTGCCACATGCCACTTTACTGGGTAGGTTTCTTTATCAAAAAGGCGCTTCGGCCGTTAACACCACTGAAGTCGCTTAATCCTGTTCCAAACAGTAGGGTGCAAAATTTTTTAGGTATAAGATTACTCCACCTAAGGTTATGGGACATAACAGTTTGTGACCAAAGGTAGGCAGCGACTTAGTTGTGCCATCATCATAACAGCCCACTAATGTCCCACTGCAGGGACGGGCCTTCTCCCGTGACCGAGGGATACTTGCCCTACTAATACCACGCTGGCCAAACGGATTGGTATAGGGTTTAATTTCAAGTTTTCCTTCTTTTTATTACGTAAAGATAATATTCACGGATAGTCCTTTAGTCGGTTTTTACGATACCCATGGTATCAGATGGGGTGGTCACACACTGTATTCTTACTCCGTCACCACACGGAGATGTAGCTGTGCCTTGATGATACCAAAAAACACTTACAAAAGCCAATAATCTTCATCAGTGTCAATAATGACACACTTTTATCGATTTCATAATTATTTATTGATCTTAATTACAGACTGGTAACAACGCACGGTGTTAATCGCGATCCCTAATAATAGCGTTTATCGAACGCGCTTTCTTTTACCACACACTTCGATTTAATACAATAGTTTGGTTACAAATGGAGGACTTGTCCCCAAAAAAAACAAGTAAGTAAGTAGTCCGAAAACTAATACATGTTCAGAACGAAAAATTCTAAAAGCTCATTAAGATATACAGAATTGAGAATGAAATTCGTTCTTAGACAAGACTACAATGTCCGATATCCCATGATCCCGTCAATGTTGAGACAATAAAGGATCGTAGGAAAACATTCTGTTAAAATTTTTATTTACGCATTAGATATTTACTTCAATAATATTATATCAAAAATAGTTTTATTGAACATATAATTATTGTTATAAAAATATGTCAACGTTATTGAAAGATAACAAATAAAATGCCACATAATACCTAATCAATAAATAAGACATAAAAATAATATAAAATGGTACCACAAATTACTTTTCGAAGTCACTTGTTGTAATGTAGGTATGCTATGATAAACAAATCAATATGTTATTGGCTAATGACCTGCCTGGGTGGCAAAGCGGTTCCACGCCAGACAAATATTTTTATCTACTAATTATTATCTGGAGCCTGGATATTCTTTGTGGCCGTTACTTTCAAGTCTGTAAAATCCTAACGGCGCTTAAACTAGACATTTGTATGAGAATTTCTAGAATAAAAGCCAATTTACTTTTAAAAGACGTTTAAGTATTCGACCGTTAAGACGCTACTTTGAAAATTTTCGAGTTGAATTTGGGCGTGGCCAGAGAGGCGCGCGTATGAGACGGGTATACTCTCGCTCACGCGCCGCCGCGCCGCGCCGTGTGCGCCGTCGTCGTCCCGCCGGCCCTCAAGGACACGTTATCGCTCTGTGCCATAGTACAAATATATACAGTATTTCAACTTCATAGAAACAGACGAAACGTGAGTTTATACCTACACGCTCACGATCGCGGAGGGAACAGTCGCTACTGTGCCGCAGTAACGAGCGGACTGTGTGTTATAATTTGAAACTAAATATATTATTCATATGTCAATTTCAAACAAACATGACTGATATACATACCTACCTTACTAAATGACTTAGGTATTTAATATTATAATTATAGTATTTTGTGTACATCACGAAAACGGTTTGTTGTACTTAGGTCAATAATAATGAAAATTTAGGCCCCCTTTATCCCCCATGCGTGTCTTTCACTTTGATCTAGGTAAATTTAAGCAATGACATCGATGTCTTTTTTTGATTGGATTGGTCACCCATCCATAAAGTGACCTCGTTGCCTTTATTTTGACATTAAATAGATCTAATAGACCTGTTTAAAGTTTGGTTTTGGTTATCGATAAATTCAATTTCAAACAAACATGGCCAATATAATAAATACAGTACCCGGCCGTAAATATTACACATCGACTTTTTCTCTGACGCTCTACGAAGCCGAAATTGACCGATTGTATTTTTCTATAGGTTGATATGCAATATAAACGGCCCGGTACTGTACCTACTTTACTGAATGACTTGTTAAGTACCTTCTTAATATTATAATTTAGTATTTTATTTATATCACAAACATGGTGGATATAAATACAAACATATAAATGTTTCTTTAAATTAAATGTATCAATCATAAAACAACACGTTTTTTACAGAACACTTCCTATTTATTTAAATATAAAATAGAAAAATAAAAAGTATTAATTTACAATTACAAAACTAAATGGAAACACAAAGTAGATCGCATGTTTACTATTGTTTACGTACCGCGCACCCGTAGGCATTTATAATAAATATTCGGCCCAGTTTGACTACTGGTTATACTGTGACGTCAGTCCGCGGTAGGTAACAGAAAATTCTGTTACAGAAAAACCTACTATCTACCGGTCTATTATGTTTATACATGTAGCCCCTATTTTTTTTTAAATTTACACCCGCGCAAGGTATTATGAAGGCACAAAGCACATCCAGATTCAGAACAATAATTTGGGGATCACAAAAATAGTTTGACCGCCTCGGGGTCCCAGTGCACGAGGTCGCGGGTTTGAATCTCACGCAAAATAATAGAACTTTAAAAAAAATACAATAGCCCCACTATGTATTGTCCTGTGTCGCGGGGTATTTACAAACATTTACTTAGCTGACACAAAGAACATCCAGGCTCAGGACAATAATTTGTGGATGGCACAAATAAAATTGTCTTACGTGAGATTTGAACTCTAGGTGATTTTCCACCAGAGGGGTGAGACGAGGCAAAAATTGAAATCTTTATGTAAAAATGAACCGTATTGCTTAGGAAATAGAGTATATATTAACTTTGTAACAAAAACACTCGCTTCTCGCGATAGGCCTATTGTTGTTTGTTGCTACTTTTTGTTTGTGTAAAAATGAACCGTATTATTTCTCATATAGAGTTCAAAATACATTAACAAGAGACACGCAAGTCGCGATGTCAATTTTTGGTGGAAAGAGTTCGGTGCGATTTCAATTCTCGTCTCGTCTCGCCCTTCTGGTGGACTCTTCATGCTGACTTACGATTACCGATTACTGCGCCCGCCACTGCCTAAGGCAGACAGTTTTTTTGTGTGATTGTGGATCACACAAAACAACAGTCCTGAGTCTGGACGTTCTTTGTGTTCGTTTGTTTCATGTTTGTAAACGTTCCCGCAGTGGAGTGCATGAGAGTTCAAATCTCACGTAAGAATTTTTTTTGTGTGATCTACAAACAACTGTCCTGAGTCTGGACGTTCTTTGTGTTCGTTTGTTTCATGTTTGTAAACGTTCCCGCAGTGGAGTGCGTGAGAGTTCAAATCTCACGTAAGACAATTTTTTGTGTGATCCGCAAACAACTGTCCTGAGTCCGGACGTTCTTTGTGTTCGTTTGTTTCATGTTTGTAAACGTTCCCGCAGTGGAGTGCATGAGAGTTCAAATCTCACGTAAGACAATTTTTTGTGTGATCCACAAACAACTGTCCTGAGTCTGGACGTTCTTTGTGTTCGTTTGTTTCATGTTTGTAAACGTTCCCGCGGTGAAATGCATGGGAGTTCAAATCTCACGTAAGAATTTTTTTTGTGTGATCCACAAACAACTGTCCTAAGTCTGGTCGTTCTTTGTGTTCGTTTGCTTCATGTTTGTAAACGTTCCCGCAGTGGAATGCATGAGTTCAAATCTCACGTAAGAAAATTTTTTGTGTGATCCACAAACAACTGTCCTGAGTCTGGACGTTCTTTGTGTTCGTTTGTTTTATGTTTGTAAACGTTCCCGCGGTGGAGTGCGTGAGAGTTCAAATCTCACGTAAGAAATTTTTTTGTGTGATCCACAAACAACTGTCCTGAGTCTGGACGTTCTTTGTGTTCGTTTGTTTCATGTTTGTAAAAGTTCCCGCGAAAGTAAAAAGTATTATTTAGATCTTATCAGTAAGTACCTACCTACCTAAGCTTGCAAATAAAATAAGTAAGTAATATTATTTCTTTGATTTTATCAGTGTCACACAACTCCTAGGTATTGTCGCGGAGACTTTTACAAAGAACATCCGAACTCAGGACAGTAATTTATGAATCGCTCAAAAAACTTTTTTGCTTGGATTCGAGCCCGCGACCTCGTGCACGCAAGCCACTACCGCGACCGCGCCGCACTGCCCGCGCCACTGAGGCGGCCGTTTCAATTACGTGATCTTGACGAAACGGTTATAAAACTTATAACACTTGAGCATATAGTCTAAAATCACTTATATAAACAAACGCATAATGCAAGCATTATCAAAAGGGTCAACAGGTACTTAGTTGAGTTATGGCGAACTTTACCTAAGTTTTATAAAAGACATAACTACAAAAATATTTTACGATACAATGTTATCGAAATAACTATTATAAAATAATACTTTTATTTACTTATAAAAGAGAACAAAGTATTAATAAAAACTTAGGTATAAATATTTTAAACCTAACCTATTTAATTTACCTACGATTAAAAATTACGCGATAAAATTTAGTACGAACGGTGAGTCGACATGCATAGATCCGGCGTCGAAGAGGGCCATCGCCCGACTGAATCGTCGACCGTACTCCTTCTGTATCGATCGTTAACTAATCGGTATAAGGTCTGAAATTGCGATGCGCCCGCAACGATCCGGAGCGCTTAGAAATTGCTAAAATCTTATTTGATTCATTAAAAATTATTGGTTGTAGTTATGTAATGATATTCTACAGTAATACTAATATCGATGTTACGAATGTATTTGAGTAATTCCTAAGCATAATGATAGTGTACTTTCCGTGTTATATGTAAAAAACTGTTTTTGTAGAGGTGTTTTCAAAAATAAATATGATCGAGCCAAAATCAAGCTATCGCGTTTTCGTAATTACAAAAACCTAGTTAAAGGTATCAATTTACCTATATTAAAATTCTAGATCAATAGGTCTTTTCATATTCCTGTAGTAGTTGATGAAAGATAGTGAATTTTATCAATGTATCATCTTAAGCCCGATTTATACATCGACAAGTACAGTAGCGAGTTAAGTAGTAAGTTGTTAATTAAGTTGAGTTGAGTTAAATACGAAGTAGCCCCCTCTTTCGCGTCTCGCCAACTTAACTCGCCAAAAAATAGCATGGAGATCTATTTAAATCAACTTAATCAACAACTTACTACTTAACTCGCTACTGTACTTGTCGATGTGTAAATCGGCCTTTAGGCATACAGGGCCCAACCCCTAGTGCGGGAGTCTCTTTACTAGAAAACAAAACCAATCAATAAAAAAATAGGAAATAATGTAGGAACCGCGGAAATGGAAATCAAATCAGCATGTCAATTCTCGTTCCTTAAAAACGTTAAAAATAAAGTTAATTTAACTTTTAGTTGGAGAATTTGACTGGACGCCATGACGAGAGGTTGAGCTGTCATTTATATATTTTTTACAAATTGATTTTTCGAAGATTTTGTGATGCAGAAGAGATGCAGTTTTGTTTTGCAAGTTCGTCGTCAGTAAATTAATATGAATAAATATGCAAGTGATTGGTGAATAGCTGGTGGCATTGTGGTCCTGCTGTTCCTGTCTCCATTTTACGCGTTCCCGTCAAGTTCTCAAGAAAGACAATGAAAAGTGAAGCATCGACTTTTTAATGTTATTTTTTATGTTACTTATAAACTTACTTTTACTTATACTGAATGTAATATCTCTCACTTGACACTGGCAAAATATGTAACTATGTTCATGAGGCCATTAATAAATAAATACAATACAACTTTTAGTTGTCAAATTGTGACACAATAGGTATTATAATTTAAAATCTTTTTAAAATCTTGTAATTTTCGCGCTAAAATGAGTATTTTTGTCATTATGAAACGTCAAAACCTTTGCGTTTATTTTAGGAGCGGCAGTGCGCATGCGCGAGGAAAGCGTAACGAGCGGGAAAAACAAGTTAGGGATATCGCATTATTACATTCAAAGACCCTGATTTTCAATATTTTTTTCTTAGAATAGAAGTTTACGGAACTTATAATATTTTAATTTACCGAAGATAATTTCTTGTAGTTGATTTATATATTAATGTTTTATTTCTGTATAGTCTTAGAAAATCTATTAAAATTTTCAATCTTTTAAATTGTAAACCGTAAACTGGCAACTCTGTTATTTAACTCTTTTTTGCCATTTAACTTAATTTTAACTTTTTCTTTCCCGGACAAGAATACCACTTTGGATTAATTAAAAGTAAAATTTAAAAAAATTAAAAATTAAGTTAAATTAAATACTATGTTTCGAGAATTGGCCTGCAGTTTTCTCTTTTAGTACATAGTTCAATTCCTAAATGCACTAAACAAACAGAACAATATTTTATTCAACCGGTAGTCTTATCTTAATATTTTATACATAATGTTTATCATACACATGTAGCAGTTTGGTTATAAAACCAGTATTTTCACGCTAAATATGTTGATAAGAACAATATTTAGTGCGTTTTTTATGCTGTAATACATACTAGGGGACTATCGTTATCGCGTCTTGATCTTTAAAGCCGTTCTTAAGTATAACGGCAAAAAATTCATCATCATCATCATAACAGCCCATAAATGTCCCACTGCAGGGACGGGCCTTCTCCTGTGACGGAGGGATACTTGGCCTACTAATACCACGCTAGCCAGACGGATTGGTATAGGGTTTAGTTTCAAGTTTTCCTTCTTTTTATTTCGTAAAGATAATATTCACGGATAGTCCCTTACTCGGTTTTTACGACACCCATGGGATGAGATGGGGTGGTAACATATTGTATTATTATCCGCACGGATAAGAAAAAATTACTGAATAATAATTAATTTCGCTTATAAAATGAGAAAAATAGATGAAAGCTATTCATTATTTCATTTCATTTCTTTTCATTTCATTTCATTAGGTCTTTACCTATGAAAATGCCGCTAGACCTATTATAAATATGTCATATCGTTATTATGATCCATGACTTCAATTCGCAATTGATTCTTCAATTAGAATCGCAGTCAACTAAACGCGCGAAATGTTACCGACCGCCTCAGACCAAATAAAAAATAAAGACATAGCGCTGCGAACACTCGGTTGAAGTATTCAAAACTACGCCTCGCTCTATACATACAAGTTACACGCACACATTTAACTACCCAAACTACGCCTAATCGTTCAGTTGGCGCTAGTTTGTCAATAGAGTCTGACATATAAACATTTTTCATTATTTATTCTGGAAAATGCCTAATTGTGTCGTAAAAGGGTACAAAAACCAATCTTCAAAAAACAAAAAGCCAGATGGAATCACATATCATACGTAGGTAAATATAAAAACTTATAATTTTAATTATTAATATTATTGACTTATGATGACGGCCTGGAACACAAAACCTCAACAAATGTTGGCACTAGTAAGCGTCAGAATTTTCCCCGTTTATGGGGTAAGTAATGGGAAAGTAACATTAGGTATACCTATTTATAAATAAAAGAAAAATATGGCAATGCATTTTATTTTATATTCTCTTTTATCATAATAAAATATTTACAAGAAAATTCATTGTCGTATTTTTCCATCACATTATTTGACAAGCCTCATGTCAGAGTCTCTTGTTTTAGAATAAAACTAAGTAAAAGAAAAAGGTTCGTTTTGCTTGTGCTGGGATTAGGATTGTTACCAAAATCAGTACCATCAAGAATTGATCTAAAAGTTATTTAAAGAGAACATGTAAATTTTTAAGGTTTCCTAGTCGAAATAAGATTGTAGCAAAGAAGTGGATTGAAGTCATTCGACTTAGCCGGAATGATGTATCATGGAATCCTAAGGCGCGCAGCGTAGTTTGTTCGACACATTTCGATAATGGTGACTTATATTACTTTCAATCGTGACTATGTCGAAGGAGTGATCACCACAGTCTCACGTAAACTTGGCATCCTGAACAAAGTGCAGCGATACTTCACGCCGGAACAGCGGTATCTGCTCTACAAAACACAGGTTCAGAGCAGCATGAAGTACTGTTCGCATCTTTAGGATGGCTCTGCCAAGTATCTCATAGAAACCCTAGACCGACTGCAGCGACATGTGTTCCGCATAGTTGATGACACCCAGGTCACGGAAACACTCCAGTTACTAACATACGATTTGTTGTGATTATTCATAAATTAAACGATTTTGGAATACTAATTGTTTTATTTTTACCCAATCTTGTCGGAATAAACATACTATTATACGAAAAGGAAAATTTACAATTTTAAAATTAAACTTATCCATGAACTCAACCAGTCTGCCAGTACTTAGACAAATATTAGGGTAATTAGTTTTCACTGCATGGCAGCACTCCTTAAATGCACACATGTTTACAAAACCTGCTTAATTTTTCTGTTGACAGCGTTACGTCTTTATTTTTTATTTGGTCTGAGCCGACCGCATGAACTTTGTCGCGACGAAACCCTTTGATGTTCCTTTAATTTACCGACAGCTATGCGGAGATATTTTATACTCTCTACGATTTGGGAAAGACCGAATTCTTTGGTCACACTTGTTGCCATTTATCAAGAAAGTGCAGTCATAACATAATACATAAATAAAATACATACCTAAAATTATCTGTATTGGCCACTTTCACTGAGCCAATTTTTCTTGTCCACAATTTATGTTGTACACATAATCTAATCATATTTTACTATTAGATTAAAATGAGAAATTAAAAATTATAGGTATTTTACCAAATTTACCGAAACATCGATCAGAATTGCCCAATGAGCAACACTGAACCGATAACCATTGGCTGGTGGTTGTCAAATTGTCATACAATAGGTAAGACAATTTGACAACTAAAGTTAACTTAACCGAATTTTTAACGATTTTAAGGAATGAGAATTGACATGCAGAATAAAGTCAAATGCGAAGACAACATACAGTAGAACCTCGATAACTCAAACCTCGGTAACTCAAAAACCTCTATAACTTAAAAAAATAATATGTTCCCTTCCCTTCAGAGCCCAAAACCTCTATAACTCAAAATTCGCAACCTCGATAAGTCAAATAAGTAATCTCTGTATTGGCCCTCAGTAACTAAAAGAAATTTTTGCACAACCTCTATAACATAAAATTGTTTATCAATAAGTCATTTTGAATGAGTGTGCAAAACAAAAGTTTTCGGTATTTATGGCTTGCACATGTTCACTACATAATTAAATTGATAACGTAAACAATACATATGTCACCTATTGTTTGCTTCTTCGAAATTCTTTAAAGCTTTGCGGCGGCGGAGGTTAGCTTTAAGACAAAGGCTGACTTAAATCATTTAGTTTTTGATCATTGTGCAAAACAAACGTTTTCGGTATTTATGGCTTGCACGTCTTCAGTACATAATTAAATTGATAACGTAAACAATACATGTCACCTATTGTTTGCTTCTTCGAAATTCTTTATAGCTTTGCAGTGGCGGAAAATAGGAACAAGGGGTCATACATACACATGTAAATACCTAACTCTATACATATTAACCTAAACCCTTGGTAACTAAAAACCTCGATAACTCAAAATATTTTGTGTTTCCCTTGGACTTTTACTTATCGAGGTTCTACTGTATTATGAGAAATCAGTTTTGAACGTACACTACTGGAGGACATAAAACTCCAACTAGCGATTGCCAATGTAATCGGGCAATCCTTAGCATTTTGTCAAATACTTAAACTCACTCTTCTTATTTTTGATTCACGCATTACATCAAGCTTAACTCTTTCCACTTTAGTCAAAGTTCGGTCTTAGTTCAATTATCTTTTTACTGATATTTTATTTTGACATTTTGCTCACCTTTTAGTCAGTTAACGCAAAGTCTTAGATACAACAATACTGCAACATAGACACATTGTAACCAAACTCATTTATTCTAGTCCAAGTCCAGAGCTTATCTCCATCAATGAGTTTACAATGTCATACACGTGTAATATTACTCCGCAAATTGCAAACAAAATATATCCATGTTTGAGTATCTTGAGCAATTTATGAAACCCACACGTTTTGTATAAAATAACAATATTTTGCCGAATAGTGGGTAAACAAAGTTAAACTTACCTATAACTTATTTATGTTTATCTCTTCTTAAATGACACAATGCAGGGACCTGCTTAGCAGGAAGAACATTTTTGATCTACTTACTTATGTTTTCTTCAAACCGTTTGAAGAATTTGGTGTGATTTTTTTCTTCTTTTACTGATATGCATTTACACAGTAACTTCTCTTAGTCGACTCTTACACGGAAGAATGCTAATGCTAATCCACATGCACGTAATCAATACTCACAATGCTTGTATAACCATATACTAAAAACGACGAAGTATATCAAAACAAAACCATTTTATACCTACCTTATAACCCCTAATATCTACGGCAATACCCTTCTAATATCCTACTGCAGGGAATAGCCCACTCGTTTAACGGAAGAAACCCCCCTTATAAAACCACGTTAAGCAAACATATTGGTACTATGTTGTACTTAGACTGAAATTTTTATTCTTTAGTTTTTGAAGAGATGATAACTGCGAACTTTCCCCCTAATCGGGATTTACAAACGCACTATCATAGAAATTTGTGACAGCATGTATTCATTCAGGGCACCACACGTGGAATAGTTTGTGTGACAGTAACAGAATCGATTAATTTCAAACAGAGCTATGAGAACTCGATAAGTGAGCTTTTTATTTCGTTTCATTCGACATGTGTTTCAAAAGCTAATGAGTTCGAGGGAGTGAGTATTTAATCAGACAGGGGAGTAATTACTACATTATTAGGAGGATCCGGGTGTCTATGATTTTTTTTAAAATATGGAATAGAGTGTTGAAAACTATAATTGTTGTGTTAATCGACTTTTTTATTCTGTTTCTTGTAGTAGAGAGGGGAACTGATACTAAAGCTGTCAATTGAGTAACTTCTTTTAATGTTTTGTATATTTCAGCCCGTAAGAAATGTAAAAAATAATAGTTGTAATTTGACTACACGTAATAAAAACATGGCATATTCGAGAGTGGGGCTTATCAAGAGTAAGACTTGTTCGAAGGCGTCGTAAAGTGCTACTAAAAATATCCCTGATAGTAATATACCTGATAAAAAATCTTAACACAATCTATATCAGCCTATGGACGTCCACTACTGGACATAGGCCTCCTCCAAAAGCTTCCACTCTGCGACATTGATAACACAATATCATTGCCAATACATCTAGTCCTTATTACACCATAGGTGGGGTTTTTTTATTCATCACACTTAGGATTTTTTATTATTTACAACTTTATATCGAGCTCTTTGCAGCCGCAAAAATTAGCTTGTTGGGATTTGAATGCGCGAACTCCTACACGGCAAAGGTATAGCTTTGGTACCAAGGCTGGCAGCATAGGTTTTACGGCACATAATTAGATAAGCACAATAAACTTAAATTATGACCTACGCAATTGTTGCAATGCAATTAACCTTCATTTCACCACTAAACAGAAAAGTAAAGAAGTCAACCTGTAATTCACTTTTCATACTTTAGCTTACGCTGATGAACTTGTAATTTTTATTAAATGTTATAATCCACATATTTTGTTGCATAATATATTATTAAAAAAAATTATTTCGGAATTATCCTTATTATTATTACGCGACATGACACTCGTGTTCGCATTGGTCCTAATCCC
This sequence comes from Schrankia costaestrigalis, assembly GCA_905475405.1. Taxonomy (NCBI): domain Eukaryota; kingdom Metazoa; phylum Arthropoda; class Insecta; order Lepidoptera; family Erebidae; genus Schrankia; species Schrankia costaestrigalis. The sequence goes on along the minus strand of FR997845.1, from coordinate 3,886,069 downwards.
TCCGAGATAAAGTAAGCGTGAGCAGATAATATAATCATTATAACAGGACATTAATGTCCCACTGTAAGGACGGGCCTTCTCCCATGACGGAATGATACTTGGCCTACTAATACCACGCTGGCCAGGCGGATTGGTATAGGGTTTAATTTCAAGTTTTTCTTCTTTATATTTCGAAAGATAATATTGACGGTCCCTTAATCGGTTTGTACGACACTCATGGGATGAGATAGGGTGGTGACATATTGTATTCTTACTCCGTCACCACACGGAGAGAGAAGACAATGTTTGCTTTATTTGAGCGTACTTTGTATGAATTTAAATTAACTTCTGTACGAATTTCTATTTTGTCTTTCAACCTTCTAAATTATGACATTAAAAGGAAAATCCTTGCTTTGTTATAGGTACAATATAAGAAAAATACTGTTGGCGTTATTCGAGGTTTCAATAGTTTTTTTAAGATGATACATTGATAAAATGCACTATCTTTCATCAACTACTACAGGACTATGAAAAGACCTATTGATCTAGAATTTTAATATAGGTAAATTGATACCTTTAACTAGGTTTTTGTAATTACCAAAACGCGATAGCTTGATTTTGGCTCGATCATATTTATTTTTGAAAACACCTCTACAAAAACAGTTTTTTACATATTACACGGAAAGTACACTATCATTTTGCTTAGGAATTACTCAAATACATTCGTAACATCAATATTAGTATTACTGTAGAATATCATTACATAACTACAACCAATAATTTTTAATGAATCAAATAAGATTTTAGCAATTTCTAAGCGCTCCGGATCGTTGCGGGCGCATCGCAATTTCAGACCTTATACCGATTAGTTAACGATCGATACAGAATGAGTACGGTCGACGATTCAGTCGGGCGATGGCCCTCTTCGACGCCGGACCTGTGCATGTCGACTCACCGTTCGTACTAAATTTTATCGCGTAATTTTTAATCGTAGGTAAAATATATAGGTTAGGTTTAAAATATATACCTAAGTTTTTATTAATACTTTGTTCTCTTTTATAAGTAAATAATAGTATTATTTTATAATAGTTATTTCGATAACATTGGTTCGTAAAATATTTTTGTAGTTATGTCTTTTATAAAACTTAGGTAAAGTTCGCCATAACTCAACCAAGTACCTAGTTACTGTTGACCCTTTTGATAATGCAAGCGTTTGTTTATATAAGCGATTTTAGACTATATGCTCAAGTGTAATAAGTTTTATAACCGTTTTCGTCAAGATCACGTAATTGAAATGGCCTCAGTGGCGCGGGCAGTGCGGGCCGGTCGCGGTAGTGGCTTGCGTGCACGAGGTCGCGGGCTCGAATCCAACCAAAAAAGTTGTTTGAGCGATTCACAAATTACTGTCCTGAGTTCGGATGTTCTTTGTAAAAGTCTCCGCGACAGTACCTAGGAGTTGTGTGAAACTGAAAAAATCTAAGAAATAATATTACTCACCTATTTTATTTGCAAGCTTAGGTAGGTAGGTACTTACTGATAAGATCTAAATAATACTTTTTACTTTCGCGGAAACTTTTACAAACATGAAACAAACGAACACAAAGAACGTCCAGACTCAGGACAGTTGTTTGTGGATCACACAAAAAAATTGTCTTACGTGAGATTTGAACTCTCATGCACTCCACCGCGGGAACGTTTACAAACATGAAACAAACGAACACAAAGAACGTCCAGACTCAGGACAGTTGTTTGTGGATCACACAAAAAATTTTCTTACGTGATATTTGAACTCTCATGCACTCCACCGCGGGAACGTTTACAAACATGAAATAAACGAACACAAAGAACGTCCAGACTCAGGACAGTTGTTTGTGGATCACACAAAAAATTTTCTTACGTGAGATTTGAACTCATGCATTCCACCGCGGGAACGTTTACAAACATGAAACAAACGAACACAAAGAACGTCCAGACTCAGGACAGTTGTTTGTGGATCAAAAAAAAATTGTCTTACGTGAGATTTGAACTCTCATGCACTCCACTGCGGGAACGTTTACAAACATGAAACAAACGAACACAAAGAACGTCCAGACTCAGGACCGTTGTTTGTGGATCACACAAAAAAACTGTCTGCCTTAGGCAGTGGCGGGCGCAGTAATCGGTAATCGTAAGTCAGCATGAAGAGTCCACCACAAGGGCGAGACGAGACGAGAATTGAAATCGCACCGAACTCTTTCCACCAAAAATTGACATCGCGACATGCGTGTTTCTTGTTAATGTATTTTGAACTCTATTTAAGAAAAAATACGGTTCATTTTTACACAAACAAAAAGTAGCAACAAACAACAATAGGCCTATCGCGAGAAGCGAGTGTTTTTATTACAAAGTTAATATATACTCTATTTCCTAAGCAATACGGTTCATTTTTACATAAAGATTTCAATTTTTGCCTCGTTTCGCCCCTCTGGTGGAAAATCACCTAGAGTTCAAATCTCACGTAAGACAATTTTATTTGTTCCATCCACTAATTATTGTCCTGAGTCTGGATGTTCTTTGAGTCAGCTAAGTAAATGTTTGTAAATACCCCGCGACACAGGACAATACATAGTGGGGCTATTGTATTTTTTTTAAAGTTCTATTGTTTTGCGTGAGATTCAAACTCGCGACCTCGTGCACTGCGACCGCTACCCCGAGGCGGTCAAATTATTTTTGTGATCCCCAAATCATTGTCCTGAATCTGGATGCGCTTTGTGCCTTCATAATACCTTGCGCGGGTGTAAATTAAAAAAAAATAGGGGCTACATGTATAAACATAATAGACCGGTAGATAGGTTTTTCTGTAACAGAATTTTCTGTTACCTACCGCGGACTGACGTCACAGTATAACCAGTAGTCAAACTGGGCCGAATATTTATTATAAATGGGTGCGCGGTACATAAACAATAGTAAACATGCGATCTACTTTGTGTTTCCATTTAGTTTTGTAATTGTATATTAATACTTTTTATTTTTCTATTTTATATTTAAATAAATAGGAAGTGTTCTGTAAAAAACGTGTTGTTTTATGATTGATACATTTAATTTAAAGAAACATGTATATGTTTGTATTTATATCCACCATGTTTGTGATATAAATAAAATACTAAATTATAATATTAAGAAGGTACTTAACAAGTCATTCAGTAAAGTAGGTACAGTACCGGGCCGTTTATATTGCATATCAACCTATAGAAAAATACAATCGGTCAATTTCGGCTTCGTAGAGCGTCAGAGAAAAAGTCGATGTGTAATATTTACGGCCGGGTACTGTATTTATTATATTGGCCATGTTTGTTTGAAATTGAATTTATCGATAACCAAAACCAAACTTTAAACAGGTCTATTAGATCTATTCTAACGTCAAAATAAAGGCATCGAGGTCACTTTATGGATGGGTGACCAATCCATTCAAAAAATGACATCGATGTCATTGCTTAAATTTACCTAGATCAAAGTGAAAGACACGCATGGGGGATTACATAAAGGGGGGCTAAATTTTCATTATTATTGACCTAAGTACAACAAACCGTTTTCGTGATAAAAAAAATACTATATTATAATATTAAATACCTAAGTCATTTAGTAAGGTAGGTATTTATATCAGCCATGTTTGTTTGAAATTGACATATGAATAATATATTTAGTTTCAATTTATAACACACAGTCCGCTCGTTACTGCGGCACAGTAGCGACTGTTCCCTCCGCGATCGTGAGCGTGTAGGTATAAACTCACGTTTCGTCCGTTTCTATGAAGTTGAAATACTGTATATATTTGTACTATGGCACAGAGCGATAACGTGTCCTTGAGGGCCGGTGGGACGACGACGGCGCACACGGCGCGGCGGCGGCGCGTGAGCGAGAGTATATCCATCTCATTCGCGCGCCGAGGGGCGCGCCCCTCTGGCCACGGCCGAATTCAACTCGAAAATTTTCAAAGCAGCGTCTTAAGTTCTTCTTTCGAATCGTCAGGTGAGTACCTATACAATGCCATCAATGGTCAATTACAGTCAGCCCAGAACTTGGCCTTATGCATTTTTTTCGAGACGTTGAACAAAAGTAGGTATCAGGTTAGAGTTATTATCCTTCTTGGTGATATAGCAATGTTTTAAAAATTCGCAAAATGATTAATTTAACTAGAAAAAATGTATAATGGTGCTATTACTTAAACAATGTTACTTAATATTAAAATATAAATATGTAGATACTGTTTATAATGATTTTCATAAAAGATTGGCGACAATAGAATTTGTTATGATAAGATTTTTGAACGTTCGCGGTTCGCGCAAGTGTCAAATTTGTACGGGCTATTTATAAACAAACTTACGAAGATCACGCGTATAGTAAAAAATTATGACATAAACCATTCCCTCTTTTTAATGTGACTCAGTGTATAGATAAACGATAGTATAGGTTCAATTTCTAGTAATAATAATGACGCATAGTTACATAAATTAGTGCAAAAACGTCTTACCTTTGCCTTGAGAGCGTATACAGTGTTTTTCTTCCCATAGTTATTCACAGCGTATAAGGCCACACTTCCACCAAACACACAAACACAAGTGGTAAACACTTTTTTCAATGAACTATCACTTCTCACATTACTAAAGTTACGCGTTAAAACCGGCGAAAATTGCAATTTTCTTAATAATTTTGTCGAAGTACGGCTTAACGTGGCCATGTTGGCAGAACGGCTGATTGACATGTGCAAGCGAGACAGCGCGTTACAGAAGAGGGAGATAGCTACGAAACGTCAAAGCACGCATGCGCGTTTGATATCCAATACGAAACATTTTCACAGTAATCGAAAATAAACTTTATTGTCGTAAGAATAGAGGCTAGTCAAAGACATTTTGCAATAAAAAGATTATAAAAATAATTAATATAAATTAGCAGAGCTAGATTAGCTATTGGTAGCATCATCATATCAACTAATTTACGTCGTCCACTGTTGGACATAAAGGCTTATGTCTCCATATATTTCCACTTTATACGGTCCTGTGCTTCCCTCATCCATCGATTTCCTGCCGCCCTTGTCCTTCGCCTTCCCCAGGTCCTCTGTCTGGTATGCCTAGTTAAGATTAGCTGCAGTAGGTAAGCAATAGGACCTCTGGATTTTCTTATAAGTACCTACGATTTGTATAAAGATACTCATGACTCATCATAAAGGTAAAGTTTGTGTTTGTGACGTTATAGGGGGTAATCTCTGGATCTACTGAACCGATTTTAAAAATTATTTCTGTGTTGAATAGTCCATTTATCGGGGAGTGTCATAGTCTACATATATTTTCACGCTATGACTAATAAGAGTGGAGCAGTAATGAAATATGTTTAAGAAAGGGACGCGTTCTTTTCGCCGTCCAACGAAGTGGGCACGTGTCGGCTAGTATAAGTAGGTACTATATTTATCATAAAATATAAGCAATAACTGCACCAGAGAAGAACTCTGCGAACGAAGGATATTTCGCCTCGAAGTAGGTATAAAAAAAAGTTAGGTTTAAGAAAATTCCCTATATCCTCTGTCATAAAATTAGGCCAGGCTACTTAAATAGGACAATTCAGAGATAAGTCCTTATCCTACTGAAACCATGCAGGACAGCTGATGTCTTTCTTGATGCGTTTTGTGACAAGTTCTTTTTTTCGTATCTATTAGTAGGTCTGTACTCTGTAGGTAGGTACGTTACAGTTTTTACAGGCGCTTACATCAAGTTGTTATCACCGTGCGTCGCTTAGAAAAGATAACGCTCTTAAGCAACATCGGCGTGTTTATTCCATAGATGGGTGACCATAGCTACCTATTTTATTCAAGGAAAACTTCGATCTAGATTGATAGGTACCTACACTAAAAAGGCCAAGTAAAAATATCAAATAGTAAGATACCTGCATATTAATGAAGAAAACGTGGACCTTTAATATAAATACATATTATTACCAACAACTTTTCATTTTGTATCACAAACATTTGTAACTAATTAATTGATACATCGCATTTCCAGACTGCACATGTTAATGTCACATGAAAGAGCTAAAACAAATTAGTCGTATCAAAGTAAATAGATTGGCGGATTGTCTGCATTGTTTAAGTGCAAACGATTAATATTACTTACAACTTTATTTAAGCAATATTATAACTAATCGGTAAATAGACTAGGTAAATTTATCTTAGTGTAGCACATGTCTCAAACCCCCTTACTCATAAACGCCACTTAAATTTTAGTCAATTGATTAGCTTAAATTCTTACGGTTTTGTTTGGCATAAGGTTGGTTTTGCTAATAAAAATCTCGCTAAACAGTGATTACATTTTGGAGACTTATGAGTAAGGGGGTAAGTTGCTTTAATTAGTGACAGACTAGGAAACCGACTGATGATGTACACTGCTGCAGACCCTTCCATCTACAATATTATTATTAAAATCAACGGTAAACAAGCTTATTACAATAATGTAGGGAAAATACCTTTTTACTTATCTTCTTCTACAAATTATTGTCCTGCGTGGGAAGCGAACCCGCGCCCTTGGGCACAGCAGGTGCTAGCGCTACCATCGCGCCACCGAGGCAGTTATAAATAAATAAATAATCCTCACACATCGCCACCTAGTTCCAAACTAAGCAAAGCTTGTACTATGGATACTAGACAACGGATAAACATACCTAAATACTTCTTTTTGTAAATACATACATATTATACTAAGAAAACACTCAGACCAATGCAAACAATCATGTTCATGCACACAAAGATTTGCATTGAGCGGTAATCGAACCCGAGACCTTTGAGTAGCAGCCATGTAACATACCCACTGCGCCACAGGGGTAAAAAAGTGAATAGATGAAAGTGGGGTATAGATAACAATAATGTGGCTGCTATCTGCGAGGTAACAGGTTTGTATCACATGCAGAATAACTGATTGTGCTATCCACAAGTTATTGTTATGAGCTTCATTTCTTTGTGTCCGTAAATATATTTATTTAAAAGTCATCACTAATCTATAGTTAATCGTTAGTAAGATAAAATATGATAATAAAACTGGTCAACAATTCATTTAATTGTAATTTAATAGCAATAACATTAACATTACAACACTTGTAACTCCAATTTAAAAGGAACAAAATAAAAAACTAAATACTGTCTTCAAAGCCTTTGATATTTAATAATATTTTTAACATAAAATTAAACTAATAACACACATCAATTCATTACTCCTATATCAGAATTACTACTTTGGTTAGGTTCTTGTGTAATTACTTCCTCAGTTTGTACATGTTCAAACTCAACTGGCACTGATCGTTCAGGTTCCGGAGACTGTACAGAATACATCAAAACTCTTTTCACAGCATCAGCATTATCATAAAAGCCATATTCAGCCTGCCACAATATTGTTGTAATAAGTTGTTGCAGATTGCCTCGTGTACGTGGGGAATTGAATTTCCTTAACTTATTAGCTACGTATTCACCGAATACGGAGTATTCATCTCTCTTTGGGTCTTCGTATACTACAGTTTTGCTAGCTTTAGGAGCTACGTAGAAGCCCGGTAAGCCTGTTGGCGAAGCAACTTCTCGCTTGATCTTTCTGTACTTCATTTTCTTTTTGGTAGGTTCATAAGTTTCTATATGAGTTATTTGGTATGGATCATCCTCTAACCATTCTTCATCAGTGTTATTCCCTGCGTGCATTTGCCGTACTAAGTTAATAGTAGCATCACCTGGATCGGCATTGTCTGAATCAGTGTTCTCTAATACATCAACCTGTAATAGAAAAAATTGGTTACGACACTTCTGTGAGAAATTCATCACAACAGCTCATTAATGTTCCACTGCAGGGATCCTCCAGTGACAAGGAATATTTGGCCTACTAATCACACTGGCCAGACGGATTGGTATAGGATTTAATTTAAAGTTTTCCTTCTTTTTATTTTGTAAAAATAATATCAGTCAGTTTCTACAACATCCACAGGATGAGATGGGGTGGTGACATATTGTATTCTTACTCCGTCACCACACAGAGAACTTGGGCTTCTCCAATTTTAGAGGGCAATGGCAAGCTAAGATGCTATAGGGTGTACTATACTTGATTTTCACTTTTTTACAATATCACACTTCTGGCATAATGGTTATTATGCCAGAAGTGTGATAGGCATGGACTATGCCTATCTATGCAGTACACCTATGGTCTATCTATTCATGCTCAATGGAATTTTTGTCTGCATAAACATTAATGTTAGTATTGGTCTAGGTGTTTTCTATGTAAGTATATATCTTTAAAAATGAACAATAAGTAAAATATGTTAATTAGGTAGTTGTCTAGTTAGCTACCCAAGCTTGGGTTACTTTAGTACTAGGTACCTACATAAGTAGTATTATAATATGAACAAATTATCAATTAAAGTACATCGATTAGCCCATATAAAAATTATCAGTTTTTATATGATAAGGATCTACCAAACAGTCATTATATTACTGATATTAGTACAAAAAGAATTAATAAGTTAGTATGAAAGACAGCATTATGAATGTATGTACCTAATCAATCAATATTATAGAAGCAATGGATGAGAAGTTATTTTCGTTTGCTAATACATATCAGATGGAATTCAATAAGTACTTAATATCACTGATCATCAGAATGATTGTAATCGAAACAATATAACTAACCTGGCGGGATATTGATAGTAAAATACTAAATAAATCAAACAACGCTATTCACAATGTTATGGTAAAAAAAAAACATGGAAAACAACTAATTAACTAAGTCGATTATAATATCGATGTTGGTACCTCAACTCAATGATCGGATTTTCCAACAAATTTCAATTTCACTAAACTTTATCACCAAAACAACAATTTTATCACAGTAATCGATATTGGTAACAAAATCGATTAAGTATCAGCTATGTTGATCGTTATCAGTATTGATAAAAATATAACCTAAATTATCAATTTAATATTTATTTATGTACCCTCTGAATTTCAATTTTAGGCATAGATGTTCCGGCCAATTCTTCTTTATTAACTGATACTGAATAACGTACGTTTTTGTCTTTTGTCCTCGATGCATATTTTCTTCGCTTGGGAGTAGGTGTTGCGGGTTCATCATCAATAATTCGAAAACTAGCCTCTTCTAATGTACCATTCTGTGCAAGTTCCCATTGTATCGGATGCTTATTTATCAAATGAGCTCGCAAATTTGTTGTATTTCCAAAGTATTTGTATTGAGTTTCACATAATTTACACAATACAGCAATACGTCCATTTTCATCTTCAATACGCTCAAAAAAACGCCACACAAGTGAAGAACATTTCTTCATTTTGTTATGATACTTGATTGATAATCAATTTGCCGCCGAAAATCACTTGACTATTGAGTTGAGTCGAATACGAATAAAGACGTGTATCGAATCAGAAATATCACGAATTGGTTTAGTTACTTCTTCAAAATGGCGCTCGAATGAAGCATCGAGCGAGCAGAAGAACGACCTTCATTCGATATTAGTATGACGACAACCGAGTCAAGCCGAGACTCGAAACGATTGGAGTAATAACATTATCAGCAGCTTAGCAAAATTGAAGCTTAGCGTTATTGAAACAGAGACTATTACTACCGTGTCAAATTGAAAACTTAAGTTCCATTATCAGTGGTATTTTTTGTCTCAGTCTAACTTATTTGTCTTGAATCATATTTTCTCTGTCCCTTTTTTCATACAAAACGCTGTCAAAAGTACTGCCAACTTAAAAACAACTAATCAAACCAAATTGCGTTCCGTTTTTTATTTAAAAAAAAGGTTGATTGTAAAATACTTAACTTAAAAAAAATTAAACCATACGAAGATTTTTAAAAGATTATTCATTAAAAAAGTACTTTTCATTTAAAAAGTCTGCATATATTTCGCTTTCAAACCCTTTTATTAACTGTATTATAATTTGACATTATTTCTTTAAAAAGTAAATTATGAGAACATCCACATCAATGTCGGACTGCAGAGATGAAATCGTCCATTACCAAGGCCAATAGATTTATTAGTTCAGGGTTTTTCGAGTTTTCTTTCTAGGGCAAGAATGTAGAAATAGCATTTATTTCTTAAACACAGGTAAGTATTAAGGTGTTACAAATGACAAAAGTGCATTTGTGTGTTTTGCCAGTATTGGCGTAATATACTCAACTTGAACATAAATAAAAGCTGATCTGGCAGTATATTACCCAACATCACATAGATTTAATCCCTTGTAAGTCGAATAAAAATTCGCAGACACACATACTGTAAAAAAATATTATGTAACTGTAAAAAAATCCAAAATTTTAATATTTAGGAAAACCTAATTAAAATAAAAAAAGACAAAAGGAATCTCTCCGGCGGGGAATCGAACCCCGGTCTCCCGCGTGACAGGCGGGAGTGGGGGGTACTGACCACTATACTACCGAAGACTTGTTTGAAATGATGAAATAAGAGTACTAATGCTACATAAAGAAAATATCAAAACCTATCTCTGCCTATGTATAAAATAAATAGTACATAGGAAGTAATTGAGGAGGATGTGCAAGTTATGGTCTTATGCTTCGAAAGGGTTTCCTTTTATAATGGTAAGTTATGCGTTTCAATAAAAGAACAATCTGAATGTAAATGCTTGTTGGGAAGGCTGTAGATTATAAAGATTTTTATAACGTACTAGCGGTCCGTCCCGGCTTCGCACGGGCATTATTTTCCCGCTTTTTATTGATTTTTTCCTAAATTTTCTTTGCTATAAACCTCACGGCGCCAGAGATCTTTCCAACGAATGCAAAATCGTCGAAGTCGGTTCGTGCGTTCTGGAGTTATAGCGTCAGGAAGGAAAACCCCACTTATTTTTATATAGTAGATAAGTTGTTACAAGACATTTAAATATTATTTTTAACAATGTAGTAATTTATTCACAATCATACATTATTTTCTTTTTTTTTGCTTATTCCATTATCAGTTTCTAACTTTCTTTAATAGAATATTATTTGTTCCTTTCACCAATAGATGGCGTTTTATACTTAATCAGTATAATACATACAAGTAAATGAGAACAACAGTGCGTGGTCTTTATTTATGTACTAGCATTGAATAGTTATAATATGTACTAGCATTGAATAGTTTTTTAAAACTCGCTAAGTGTACTTGTTAATGTGTAAATCGGCCTTTGGTTTCAGTTTGTCAAACTAAAACGCAAAGATTTTAAATATATTATTATGTTGGTCATATTAATTCTGATACCCAACTTATTTTATAATATTTCTAGCATTTTGTTTTATTATTTACGAATGTTTAAAAGTGAAAAGATAACCTTACATTTATAATTTTGCAAAGTTTATGATAAAGTTCGATGTTTTTTCTTCGATTTTTTTTTCTTTGACGATAAAGTCGACGAATGATGGAGATAAAGTCGACCAAATCGCATGGAGTGAAAACTTATTGGAGAAGGCCTGTGTTCTGCAATGGACTTATTGGCTGATATAATAAGTGGATGTAGGTAAGTACCTACTTTGTATGTAAATACGTTTTTAGATTCAAGTTTCTTTAGACATATTATACACAACAAACTGCTGGAGTGCATTTAGCTTACTATGTTAGGTCTTTTAGCTAAAACTTCAGTGAAAAATTTATTTGACGTATCTCATTAAGTTTACTTAGTTAGTGCGAGTAAAATACGTTCCACAAGAGCTGTATATCTAGGATCTTATGATTTTCCTGGTGTCATCATAAAATCATGCTAATGCATGGATATACCAAGATGGTTAATGGACGATTTACTTACCTATAATGCTTACTTATATCTATCTATAAGTGTTATAAACTTTATCACATAGATTGAGGCGCACAGGAGAGCACGCGATGATTTCAAGCTACCATAAAGAACTGAGAGGGTGAAAACTTTTGCAGAAGGCCTATGTCCAGAAGTGGACGTCCATAAGCTGATATGGGATAAAGAACTCGGTGGCGGAGTATTTTATTTTATTTTATTTTATTTTATTTTATTCGGAATGCCAACAGCTTAAATATTAACATACACTAATAACTAAATTAAATATCTAAACAGCTATTAACAGGCATTCGCAAATTAATTCTAAATAGAGTACAAAATTATTCGAAGACTAACTTAACTAACATAACTAACTTAACTTAATTTTATTCTTATTCTACTAAATTGTTGCGACTTTGGGCTTGGGGCCGAAAAACATACTACTGTAAATATTTCTTATCTGTGAGGGCTTAGACCTGAATAAATCAAAATCGCTACTTCTCCCACTGAGATCGTTTATAGTCCTACTAGTACGAATGATGAAAGAATTTTGTCTATAATTGGTATTTACAGTAGTAGGTGCTAAAGGATGACTGTGACGAACTGGTAGCTTACGTGGAACCGAGATTTTAATTTTTTCAACTAAGGCAGAGCAATCAATGCTTCCATCGATAATTTTTGTAAAAGTTACCACATCAGATACAGCACGTCTATCTTTTAAAGGTAGAAAATGGTATCTTCTACATCTAGCCTCGTATCCGCGATCAAATTGCTTGCTCTTGTATTGTATATATCTCAAAAATTTTCTTTGAATCGACTCAATACGATCAATGTAAATATTGTAATGCGGGTTCCAAACCGTTGTTGCATATTCTAGGGTACTACGCACCAAAGCACAATACAGCACCTTTACAGCCTTAACAGATTTAAATTGAAAAGTTGACCTAAAGATAAAACCCAATGACCTATAAGCCTTTTTTACAACAAAGTCAATATGTTTATCAAACGACAACTTGGAATCCTGCATCAACCCAAGGTCCCTTATAGTAGTCACATTAGAAATAGGCATACCAGAAATATTGTACTGAAAATGAATAGGTGTTTTTTTACGAGTGAAATTAATTGCATAACATTTGGACACATTTAAATCCAACATATTATTCGTACAATATTTCTCGAAATTCAACAAATCACCTTGCAGCAGCTTGCAATCCGACTGATTTTTAACTGCTAAGTATATTTTTGTGTCGTCAGCATAGGACAGGAAGCTAGCGTGTTTAAAACAGGATTGAATGTCATTGATGAAGATCACAAAAAGTAATGGACCTAATAAAGATCCTTGTGGGACACCAGAAGGAATCGGCATCCAGGCAGATGTAAATCCGTTAATTGCAACCGCTTGACATCTGTTTGTTATATAAGATGAAAACCACCTAAATAAGTTTCCATGTATACCAGCTCTGTTAAGTTTCTCCAAAAGTAAAATGTGATCGATACGGTCAAAGGCCTTACTGAAATCTGTGTACAAAGCATGTACTTCAGCACCAGAGTCCATATGCGAAGTAACAAAATCATTAAAGACTAATAGGTTAGTCACCGTTGACCTGTGCCTCAGAAACCCATGCTGCTCGGGTATAAAAAACGTCTGCAGAGAAGCGTAAACTTGCTTATACACAACCCTTTCAAATATCTTCGCAAAAATACACAGTTTTGAGATTGGCCTGTAATTTTCTATGTTTGACCGATCACCACTCTTGTGAACAGGTGTTATAAATGCAGATTTCCATATCCTTGGTATGGTGCCTTCATTCAAGGACCGAGAAAAAATTATACACAAAGGCAGAACGAGCTTATCACTACATTTTTTAATAAAACACGGGGGTATGCTATCTGGTCCTGCCCCCTTGTTTACATCCAATGATTGTAATAGCTGTTCTATCTCATTTGAGTCAATTTCAATATCATATAGTACATATATATATCGGTTCACAGGTATATATCGGTTCGTCATTTTTAGGTAAATAGCAATGCTCGTGTCTTACCCTCTTTGAGTAAATATGTTTCGGACACCATCTTGTAACCTTGAATACAGAGAAACTCTATAGAGTTTATTCTGAATCTATGCTAGTTCATTGGTCACTTCACTAGCTAAAAAGGGTCAAGTTTTCCTTATTTAAATTTTTCATTTTTTTTTATTGTGACGCTACAATATGATTGCTCGATTGATTATACCTATTTATGATCGTTCGTTTAGAAGGAAGAGACTTCCTTCTTTTCTGGGTATTGAACAATGTTTTTTTTGTGCTCAACGCAACCAATTAAGTCTTCTCTTAGGATCGTTATCATAAAAGTCCATTTATGTCCTTCTATTACTTGACATTCTAGATGAATTACGTAGAGTTATTTAGTTTTATGTTAAATATTCTTTCTATTGTTTTTGTAGAGATGAAAACTGCGAACTTTCTCTTAGTCGCTTTTAAAGACTCAAGGAATAAGATAGGATGGCGATAACAAGTATACTTACTCCATCATCACACGTTGAACCGTTAATTAGGTATTCAATTGATAAAGAAAACACAATACAATATAGAATCATTTTATTTATTTGTCGGTATAAGAGGCTGTAAAAGTTATTGTCTAAAAGTTTCGATCAATCTTTCTTTTGGTAGAACTACATTATGTAGGTACAATAATATTTAATTTTTAATAATAATATCTACTTTCGAAAAAACATCTAAAGATTAAAACGTTTACAAATCAGAATTGTTTTTTATTTTTAACGTAAGTTCATATACCTAAATGCACTAAGCAAACACGAACATTTTATCGATGCAATTATTTATGTAAAAAGGTATCGAAATTAATTAAGTAATACTGTTTGACTCCTCTTGCCTTTTATAAATACATTTAAATTTTATTGAAACAAAGAGAATGTACGAAAAGCACCAGAAACAATATTTTTTGCAAAATAACTCTACCCAATTTTCTTTTGCAAATGGCTGCCGCTTCCCGCCTTTTCGTCTCTTTGTTTTTTAACAATATTGAAGTAAATGAGTATCTTTAGCAAATTGTTTGAAAATTATGTATGAATCGGTAGGGTTACCCGTTAGGGCAGTAATTATGGCACGTGGGCATTAAAATAATAATATAACACTCATATTTTTACACCAGCATCGGCACACTGTTATGCAAACTCACGGTTCTAGCAAAATAGCATATAATTAAATATGTCATAAGTCAATAAATATTTTATGATGTCAAATTATGAATAAATTATAACGATTATCAAAGAATTGCTATATTACCTAGTGGTAGGAAATTATATTTATTTGTAAATTGTTGTTGCTAGAGTTTTTTAATATCGCAACACTTGACAGATTTAAGCTACTTTATGGAGAGGAAATATAACTGTAAAGCCAGTTCCTTACTGAAGTCTCTTACTATATCTACTCAATATAAAAACTACAAAACTATATACTGTAACGGAGAATCATTTATACAATACCGAAATACTGTTCTACACTTAAATAAAAGATCGATTTTTACATTAACGAGTCTGAATATACGTATTTTTTTTTAATATTACGAAAATGACAAGGAATCGGTACGATGTCATTATTTTATAAAAATGTTTATATGATGAGTAAATGCTTCTATTGTACGTATTCCATGTCGCTTTCATTTGACAACTAAATTAATATACATACATACACATAATTATAACATTCATTTAGCATACGTAGGTACATTCATAAAGTTTTCTGCATATATTCACAATATTATTATATCTTGAAAATATTACATACTCATCGAACATTATTTTTTTGTTATATTACCTTATCTTTGATTGTTCAACTTTAATCAAGTTAAACCCTTGCTCTTTTGAAATTATTTAAAAAAAATGACACATCATGTCCCAATCTCAAATTTTAAAAGCAACAAAAAACAGATATTGCCAAAGAATTACTGTTAAATTAGGATCACAAAGAATAATATAATATACTTAACATTGTTATTTATCCGCAGTTAGTTGGCATGTACTTAGTTTTAGTTTGCATAGACTATAATGTATTGTCAGAGATACACGACGACATGTTCATTGGCGACTATCGCTTAGAAATTTTAAATAGATCGTCGTTAATTGTAAACTAAAACGAAAGTAGGACATACTATGAATAATTTACGAATAAAATATAGCAGTACACAGTGCAACCTTTAGCTAAGCAACATGCGGATACATATATTTACTAAAATAACGTTCGTTGAATATATTCCAAGATGAATCTACAATACTACGCACATATTTAGATTGCGAGGGACATCACTAAAAAGAATGTAATCGTATTAAATCTAATCGATTACAATAAATGCTAATGCTTACATAACACGCTATACAAAATAGCATATAGCATATATTGTTACCGAACAGATTATAATTATAATACAAATAATATTGGCTCACTAAAAGTACAAGCGTATGACAACCTACACGTCTACATCGGTTGGAACTGAAGGGGTCGAGATAATAAAAAAAAAACATCAACTAAAACGTTAACAAAATACGACTTTCTCTATGGAAAATAAATTAATTTACAAATTAGATACACGTTTTAGAACTATATACTAATAGTCACATCATCGTTCATATTTATCACTACTTTTTTGAACGAATCTGACGAGTAGTCATGCAATAATATTATTGTTTATTTGAACACACGGCAACTGGTTTCTTTCACACCATGGTGTATAAAGCATGGCGTCACTATATTACAGTCAATGTGAGGTAAATGTGATGTTGACAATGCCGATCGCCAGAGAGTTGTTAACTTACATTACTTAAAGAAGCAAGCCGTCCGCCGCACTAAGTACTCATTATCCTATCATAGCCTAGGCCGAAACCAACGTAAACTACATTACTCAGTCCAATTTTCAGTCAATTCCTTATGAAATTACATCTCAACACACGTACAAAACGTTTTGGAATTGATTCGGTTCGTTTAGTAAATAATTAACTGTTTTTAATTTTACGGTGTGAATTGGTAATAATTTTCTTACATTTATATTTTGGTAGTTACATCACACCTCAAATAAGACACTCATTTTTATTGAACGACTCATTAATTGTACTATCACTTTAAAAATTGCAAAATTGTAAATGAACTAAATGGGAATAAATGGAACTACTGAACGATTGAATCATTCCGAAGCGAGATGTATTTAGGCTAATTTTTAATTGACAGGATTAGTTTGCCTTCTCTAACACAGTTCTACCTTACCAAACGATAATCTCGACGATATAAAACAAAGTTATTTGTGTATTCATCGTATAAACTTTTAATTTACAATTAATTTTAATTTCATGTTAAGTAAAAGTGACTATTAACTGGAATCTTGCCGATAAACCTACGTTTTAAAGCGAACTAGGAATATACATTGAGATATATAATTTCAGTAGCTTTGGTAGAATAATATCATTAATTTATTGTCACTGGGTATCGGTAGCTTAACCTTAAACTCATTTGAGTATTATTACGTTTCGTATATAGTATTATAGAAGAAATATGAAAGATTAATTTAGTCGAATATTTTTATGATCGCATCACTGCACTGCTTCAACTTTGTATTTAGTTAAATCGGAGCGTCATTCGTAAAGAGAGCAATGCTACTTTGTCACGTGTCCTTCTAACATTGGAATGACACTGAGGCCTGAATAGTTCAATTTCCCATCTCTATTAGGATCTAAAAAAGATACTTTAGGTGAAAAATTTAAGTTATTAAGCCTACAAAGGAATGATCATAGATACACGTGTAAGTGTGGAACTGTGCTAGTGTGCGAGCGCGACGGCTGCCCCAACCGCGACCAGTGTCCGACTCACGCGTGTCCGACCGCCTCCTGCGCGGTCTCCGAACGAAAAAACTCGACATCAGTCGTCGTAGACATTGTGGACATTGTCGACTCGTCCCATGTCATGTCCGTCGTGGTCGTCGTACCATTCTCGTGTTTTCTTCTCGTTTTCGGATGTCGTTGTTTTTTCTTCGGATTAATAGCCTTCTTATGCTTTCTTTTGTGGCGTAAGCTTGCTTGTTTTTGGAGGCGCGTGAGGCAGTTTCTGTGTCGAGGTGGTGCTCGTTTCAGTTTGCCACGGTGTCTTCGTGGCGGACAATGTGTCTGCTTGGGACCATCCCACCTCCTTGTGAGTGTGAGTGCGTATGGCGATAGGTTCCCTAGCGGTCGATTGACAGGTATCTGCGTCCGCCTCGACTTCCCTCTATTGTCGAGGGCCAAGAAGGTTTTCTTCCCGTTACGTAACCGGGAATACGTATTATAATTGTTCTCCTCTATATGTTCTTCGAACACGCAGTCGTCCGAGATATCCTTCTGAAACAATGGAAAATATACGATCAGTTATCGAAGCCAGCAATAAAAAGACAACTCTCATCCCATCATAGGTAAATTTCCAAGTCATACACCAAACATGTGTTGTTTGGTGTTGCCCCTTTAAACAAAGAAAGTAGGTATTATACCTATTGTTGAACTAAGTGCATTGAGTTAAATATACAATTTCTGCGCCTCTCCGCAACCATAATAAACTTCTTAGCATTCCGTTATGGTAACAAATTGGTTGTTTTATTCATAAAATATGTAGATAGTGAATCGCCGTGGGGTATACCTACTAATGCCTCTTAAATTGTCGCAAGATATATAACAAGGTGGCTGTTAAATTGAATCTGGTATCGCTTGCAACTTGCTTCTGTCGCGAGACTACGAGAGGTTAGAAATTATACGACAAATGAATTATAGATCTATGAAATATGTCTCATTGAAAGTTCTTTGGTTAATGCAATTTATATTAATGTAATAATAAATTTATGAACTAGTGAATGG
The DNA here is from genome assembly GCA_905475405.1 of Schrankia costaestrigalis. Taxonomy (NCBI): domain Eukaryota; kingdom Metazoa; phylum Arthropoda; class Insecta; order Lepidoptera; family Erebidae; genus Schrankia; species Schrankia costaestrigalis. The sequence continues at coordinate 3,867,413 of FR997845.1, read as the reverse complement.
ATGAACGAATAAATATAGACTCTAGTGAATGAATGAACGTATAAAAATATGATTTAATTAAGTAATGTGTCACCACTCCATCTTATTCAGAAGGAAAGGGTGGCTACGGGACTACTACTTAACAGTATTTAAAACAAAAACGATTAATAGTAAAATCTAAATTCAGTATCAATCCGCTTAAGGTCAAGTTTCTATCCTATACAATAGTACATTATTTTTTTAAGGAAATGTGAAGGAGAAAAAAATCCTTTAAGAATTTCGGATGAACGAATAAACCATTCACCAAAATTTAAAGATGGTATGGGTAAAATAAAAAAGCAAAACAGTACGTTTATTTGCGCACTGTCCTTAAGCTTAATAGGACATAGTACACTTAGCAAAATGTGAGCATAGTAAACACAGAGTGACCTCCTTGACATTGGGTGCAACATTATAAAGGCGCCTCAATTAGTAACGTCTATAACATTGCTAAAGCGTAATTCGACACAAGATTGCTTTCCAACTATTTACCGTGTACGAACTTCGTTTAACTTTGTGTAACTTTATGCTAAGTGGAGTTAAAGACGCACGGAGACACCGAATTTATAGTGTTTGACTTTAGATTATAGGTACAGCGTCCTATTGATTTCAAGCTTAAACATTAAACTAAGGATTCCATTAGCTATCAATCTAGATAAAGACTTTAATACTATGTTGCCAGCTCCTTATTTATTCTTTCAAATATACTGGTATAATAAATAACATAATCATAATGTTGCCAGTAGGTAATACAGTGAATAATAATCGATATCAAAAAAGCTTGCGGGCAACACCGGCCTCTCTATTAGTATAAAGTTTATATCATTTTGTAACAAATAGTGCTGCCAACTTTACGGTTTTCGCGCCAAGAGCTAATTTATATTGGTGGTCGTGCAAACTGCCGTTATTTTTTATTAATTCCTTTAATATTATATAGACGTTTAATAAAATACATATAATATAATCATAACAGCCCTTTAATGTCCCACTGCAGGGACGGGCCTCCTCCCGTGACATGACGGAGGGATACTTGGCCTACTAATACCACGCTGGCCAGACGGATTGGTATAGGGTATAATTTCAAGTTTTCCTTCTTTTTATTTCGTAAAGATAGTATTCACGGATAGTCCCTTAGTCGGTTTTTACGACACCCAGGGGATGAGATGGGGTGGTGACATATTGTATTCTTACTCCGTCACCATACGGAGATACATTTAATATAATAGCCATTAATAATTTAGTGCCAATAACCATGCAGGTATTTAAGTCACATACGGCCGAATACTCAAACGTCCGTTAAAGTAAAGCGGCGCTTAAACTAGACATTTGTATGAGAATTTCTAGTTTAAGCGCCGCTTTACTTAAACATACGTTTGAGTATTCGGCCGATAGAATAGCTCTCCTCTTAATATTAGCTGCAAACTTATCCTACCTTCTTACTCAGTTTTTACCTGCTCCTTGGGTTGAGGGGGGTTCACAGGAGTTGGAGAAAGCATTTACCATGTCGGTGGCATGTATTCTTACTTAGTTATATTTTACCAGATAGTTCTACTGCCCAAAAATGTATTAATAGGTAGTTCCCCTCAACAAAAACATGCAGACTTAATAATAATAATCTATGCAATTTTATTGTCCACAGATTAAATAATCTATACTTTTAACTAAAAAGAGGTGTCATTATATTAAAATATAATTATCAATTAAATCGCGGCCACGATACTATTCGTTATCTTATCACGGGTTAGAGCCTGCCATTCACAATAATAACTATATTAGAGTACGGTTCAGGGGGCGTTCTGTGAGAATTAGGTGAAGATAAGAAATAGGGATTGATTGTCGTCTATTTAGATATCGATAAAGTTAAATATAAAGTTATATTTATCAATAGAAAGTTAATAGGTTAGGTAGTTTTCTTAATAGCCTTTTATTAAATTGTCGTTTAAATAGTTTTTAAAGTGTTTTATTTAATAACATAGTACTTTAATTTAATTTGAATTTTATCTTAGAATAATGAACTCAAAGGTCTTGGCTTCTGTTTAATTTACTGTTATTTTAAAAGACAACTTCCGTACTTGAAACAGAACTGTTACACAAACCTTATACCCAGCTGTTTGACTACTATAGTAGTCACAGTCTTAGTTAAGTACTCTCCCTAAAAGGAGAAAATGTGTTTTTGTAGTGGCATCTGAGAGCTTCATTGACGGAGTATCACGACAAAAGTATGTTACTTAATTGTTTTACCGGTGGACGGTTCTACGTGTTAATAAACACGTACACCGCCTTAATCTGTTTTCATATTATTATTACAAAAATATTTAAAGTTCAAATTTATCAAAAATCTCTCTCATTCATTATTTATCTTTATCGGTTATTTATTAACAATTGATATACAATTTCGTATCACAATCACAAGGTATAATCTCAGAATAGTAGCAGATATAATAGAATTTGCTCATAAACTAACAGAGCAAGTCTTTAATAACTTCACTTGCAATTCACATATGAAAGGCACCCTGACTTATTGAATACATCTGAATAAAGGCCAGTCCTTACGTATTTATGTGAAAGCATGTATAAAACATGCGCACATACAATTTAATATATCAAACCTATTCGCTTTCAAACGAGACTAACAAGATTATTCTAATTCAATGATTCCTTACAAGATGTACCTACTTAAATAACAGGCTCATAATATTTACATACATTTTCTAATCTATAAATCGTGGTAGCCGGGTCAAACTGTTTACTATCGTGAATATTTATCGATACCGATGATCGAATATCGATAGTGTTTCGCTACACTAAAGATGCGTTCGATACAGGGTTATCGCAAAAGATCTTTATGGTCCAGAAACAATAGCTAAAGAAGATCCTATTCGTGTTGCTTGTAAAGGATTCAATATGATAGAATTAAATTTTAGTATCCTTATTGACATGTTTGTTCTTAACCATTTTTTTCTTATTGCCACGATATCGGTTATGTGGTGTTGGTAACATTGTAAGATGTGATTTTTTTGATGGCGGTAAATAAAATAAACTGTATTACAATAGTCATACTGGGAAGTTATTATCTTTTTATCATTGCATGTACTCTACATGATCTATTAAGAGCTACGACTACCTAGTTTAAATAAATTAGACTGACATGCACGAGTTGGCAGTAGGTAAGTACTTAACAAATTACCTTTATGCCCGATTTACACATCGACAAGTACAGTAGCGAGTTAAGTAGTATTTTAAGATTAAGTTGATTTAAATAGATCTCCATATATCCAAAAAATAGGATGGAGATCTATTTAAATCAACTTAATCTTAAAATACTACTTAACTCGCTACTGTACTTGTCGATGTGTAAATCGGGCATTAGTTTAAATGTTATTTGTGGCGTTTCATTGATATCTGGGGCCCCTCTTATTCTTTGGAGTCATACTAAAAGGTTTGACAATATCAATTTTTAGTTAACTATTAAAGTAAGAGTAAAATATTGTCTGAAAAAAAAGATGGTTACTTAAAACTTACAATTTATTTTAAAAAAACCAAAAGATTAGGTCTCCAATCCGTGGTTTTTAAAAAAGGAAATAAATCAATAATAGTTTTAAATATCGAATAACGTAACAGCCATATTACTGCCACTAGCTGTCAAAAATCACCGTAAAACTGCTCTAAAATAGGAACGCAACTAAACGTTAAATTAGAAATCGCTTTGAATCCTAATTTACCCCTCTCTAGAGTAATTTATTCTGTAATAAATATGTCAATTACAGAAGTCTAGTTAGGACAGATTTATTTGTAGGTATTTTGCGTTTTAAAATTATACAAACATTTCTTATTTTGTCGTGGTTATTTTTAGTTTTCAGAATGAAAAAAGTAAAACACAGTACAACAACTATATCCCGCGTTTCTTGCAAGCAACTGATTTTAATATTAAGAAGACATAGTACCAAGAAGGTCGTTGATATAAGAGCTTTAACGATTTTTGAAATATTTTCTTTTCAATTCTGTAGGCGATGGCGGATGAACCTAAACCGACCCGGTTTAGGTTCTTCCCCCTAGGTATTCTATATCAGTCTATGGACGTCCACTGCTGGACATAGGCCTCCTCCATAAGTTTGCACTCTGCGCGGTCTTGTGCCTCCCTCATCCATCGGCTTCCCGCCGTCCTAACCAGGTCGTCGGTCTACCGATTACCCCTAGGTATTGGTTTCATAAATTCGTCACCTTATAATATACCTATGCAAAACCTTTATAATCAGCTGCGTTAGTTAGCTGATTAGAAAGGTTTTGCTTAAAAAGTGCTCTTGTTATATTTTTATGTTCAAACATAAAAAGTAAAATAGTTCGTGACGCATCGGCCGGTGTTGCCAGTCTAAATTGTTAGCGTTTCCCAGAAATCGATGATAGCGATCAACAATACCAAAACATGAATGCGGTCAAAACTCGTCACTTCCAGGTATAATGATGGGATCCTGTCAAACTTGACTGAAAAAGTGGGACATTTTGAACACCCAGTTTATTTGTAGACCTGTCGTCTGCGAATCTAGTGCTAATTTATACCAAAGCGGCGCCTCTAGTCAAATTTAATGACGTGTTTCTTAACGACATGATTCTAATTTTAAAAATTCTTTTTTTTTATACATGCTAGGACCACCGCGGCAGATTAATAGCTTCATTCCTAAGCTTTAATTCGTAATTTGTGAATTTAACTAGCATTAAATGGTGGCAATAAGAACCGTCCGAAGAATTTCTGATAACGATTAAGTAACTATGTTGAAACCGTTTGCTTTATTTATGAGACATTTTGGTTTTATGAATTAAAGATTTTTTTAATGAAATATTTTTGGAAGATTGAATTCTCGTAATCCCTCCAGGTAAATCGCATATAATAGGTAGGTATCACATAGGTACGTTTAAAGTAATGTTTGTCTATAATTTCACTTTGCTCAATGCTTATATTAGTATCAAATTCTCTTTTAATATCAGCCTAACTAGTTTCGTTATAATTTTTGCGGCAAAAAAAAAAAAAAAGAAAGACGGCAGTATAATTTTCAACTATTTGCCGCTGTTTTTATTTGTATCCGTTAATTGTACGTTTAGTGCTGTGAAATATTCTACTAAATGCCGAAAGTCTCGAGACGATATGGTAGCAGAAGTCAAAATTTTTGTGCGTTCACTACACGGCTGTTTGATTGGGGTCTTGGGGTGCAATTATTAAGTTTAAAAGAACGTTACAAGCTGCTAGTAGTTACTTAAAGTATGTAGTATATGCTTGGAGTTAAATTATTTATTTATGGATTGACACCTCAGGTTGTCGGTTATGCCCGATTTACACATCGACAAGTACAGTAGCGAGTTAAGTAGTATTTTAAGATTAAGTTGATTTAAATAGAGTTCCATCCTATTTTTTGGCGAGTTAAGTACGAAGTAGCCCCCTCTCTCGCGTCTCGCCAACTTAACTTGCCAAAAAATAGGATGGAGATCTATTTAAATCAACTTAATCCTAAAATATTACTTAACTCGCTACTGTACTTGTCGATGTGTAAATCGGGCATTAGAGATGGCATCAGGCATTATGTCCCTAGAATACTTACCTGTTATATTTGTACTTATTGAAGTTTAAATCATCATAACAGACCATTAATGTCCCACTGCAGGGACGGGCCTCCTTCCTTGACGGAGGGATACTCGGACTACTAATAAGTTTAAATAATAAGTAAATATAAATAGATAATAATACATAGGTAAGTTTAAAATTCTATATAATATGCGTGTGTTTGTGTGCCTGTGTGTTGTATTGTAGCGGTGACCTCTGCGTTCTAATGAACAGTACAAATATAAATTCATTGTTTAATGACATTTACTAATCTAGTAATAATTTAACATTTTTATGTGTTAACAACGCAACGACGCAATATTTATTTTTGTGGCTTTGCAATGAAAACAAACTATATTCTTAAGTATGGAATATTTAACTTTATTTTGTTATTCTTAGAATTCAATCTGGGATTATTTTTTAAAGAAAGATGGATGCGTATTTGAGTAAAATCGACTAAAAAACGTACTAACTGTAGAGAAAAATACGATTTTCATTTGTGTTGGTAAGAATTTGAGAAATTTCTTGAACTTTCCTTACTAAGTCCAAGTTTGTCAATTGAAAAAAAGTTTTCGAATACTATGAACCTGTCAAAACAAAAACTATACCTTTATGAATCATTTTATACTATTTGCAAATAGTTTTATTCCATTTATATTCTATCTATAGTTTATTTTTAACGATTGTTAAAAACATTACTTTTAAAATCCATTTTGACAAGTTTAAGAAAGTACTCCAAAACTTTTTATTATGTTCCGTGGTTAGACGACTTTGTAAAGATGGTTGTCATACTCGAAAAGCATTTCAATGTTTATTATCATTATTGTAAGTTAGCATTTGTTAACGTATTTGTTTAAAGTTTGCCTTCTCTGGTATTTATATTAAATTATAACTAACATTTGACCTACGACGCTAGGTGTTATTTGGATAATTTATAGCGAATCTGTAATTTATAAGTCTTTCATTATAATTTAATACATCAATTTTATTCTTAATATTAAATTTACTGAAGCTGTAAAATTTAAAGTTTAGGTACAGCTCGGGTCTAAGATAAGGTTGACTGGTTAAATAGTTACCGCTACTTACTTGGTTTTTTTTTGTTTGACAACTTCCGCACTAGGGATCGTGTCCTGTGTAGCGGGCACTTTTACAAACATCAATTTAACGGACACAAAGAACACCAGACGAACACAGACTCAGGACAATAATTTGTGGATCTCACAAATAATAATTGTCCTGCATAGTTATCGAACCCACGACCTCGTGCACTGCAGCCGCTTGCGCTACCTCCGCGCCACCCGGGGTCGTCGGTTTATTTTAGTAATTAAAGATGGTACCTGCTTTTGGATTATAAAAAATAATAAGTGTGTAAGATTGCTAGTAAATGTTATAAGAAGTACCTAGATGTTAAGGGTAAAGGAACACACAAAGTCAAAACCATTGGAGCAAACTCATATTCCAAAGAAACCATATGCCGATTATGGTGTTACATTAACAAAAAGCAAACTCATAAACCGTTTTATATCCTTATTTAAAAGCACTTACATTCATAAATCGATAGTGTCTTAATTAGTCGACTCAGATAGATCATAGTCGATTATATAAAATAATATTTAACTCATTAAAACGCTCGTAAAAATTGTATCGAGCATCGCTTACGTGTTTTTACACACAGAAAGTTATTTTGACTAGACTGCTAATAAAGTTCCTCTTAATGACTTTAAAATTTATAGTGTGAACGAATGTTTTGACCTGAATGTCAGCGTGCTGTCATTAGATAATCCTTTGAAAGATCTCTTTAATGTTACTACTTTTAAGAGCGAACTTCTTATGCTTTCACAATTATTTGATTAAGTACATACATATATAGAACTTCACGTCTATTTACCTTGGGGTAGGCAGAGACTACTGAGCTTTACTAAATAAAATAATGATATTCATATGATCGTAATTGAAATAGGTACATGATTAATACGCTTGGCAGTGGATAGTGGCCAGTCTGTTGCTTTAGTTGGAGAGCAGAAAGTAATTCGCTTGTGTATGTATGTTCCCTTTGCTGTTTTGTCTCGCAAGCGATTACTACCATAGCCACTTGTACCCTTATAAATATATTCGTGGGAGAGAAACACAGCGAAATTTTGTTGGTAATCTGTCAATTATTGCTTTTAGTCTGTAATTTTTAATTAATTTTCTACTAATATGGTAAACAAACTTTTTTCAACATGGTATGCGTAGATAAATACTTGTTTAATATTAGTTTTTAATTAAATGCACATACACATTATAAGCTTATCTTTATAAGCTTAAGATAATATCAGTCTAAATATACGACATAAAAACCGGCGTGACGGTGTAATATTTAAATTAAGTCACTTGAAAATTAATCCCACGGATTAAGTCTATACATTACAAGATTAAGATTTTTAAAATACCTTTATCAAACGACTTAGAACTACATTAAACATTCTATAATGAATATTAGAAGATCACACAAAATCGACTAATCGACTAAATTTTATATCGATTTTAATGTGTTTTAAAATCGGAACTCTTAAATTCTAAAGCATACTTAGCTAAAGGGCTTAAACTGATTGTGTCCGAGTTAAAACAAAGGATATAAAAAAAGAAATAAAGTGGAATGAAGAGATAAAAAAGTTTACGACCCGTTACTTCATTGTCATCGCTAACGCAAGTTTATGGGTGTTTAAAAACTTCCATATTAGATGACTCGGTTTTGACCGGGATTGAAGTAAGATGGACACTAGTTTGCGGTTTTATTTGGAGCAATTTTAGAATCGTATTATTAGTTGTAATGAGAATTTTTATTAAGGTTACAGAATGTGCTATAAAAGTTGAATATTAGGAATTTAATTTTGTAAAGGAACTAAAATTGTTGATTTACCGCGCGCTTTTATTTGATCCTGGTTTAAGCGGCATTTTTTCCCAAGTTGGTTTCTGTGAATCTTGTTTTCTTCCATGATTAAAATATTTCTGGAAAAGGTTAAATTAGGTAAGTAATGAGAACCTTTTATTATGGATAATATAGGTAAGTATATTTAGATAAAATTAAATAAAACGTTTAGAAAAATAGTGCTAGGTATAAACAAAAATTTCAACTGTGTTACGAATTGAATTACAAAATTGGCGCCTCTAAGAACATTAAATGTTTACTTGTAATAAATATTATGTATATGTTTTAGGTAACCATTGTAACAATATGTTTTAATAGTTAACAACTTACTTAAAATTACATGCCATTGCAGTGAGAAACAAACAATTTTAACTTATTTAACCTACACAATCTACACTGTACGAAATAACATAGTATTTGCATTTATTATATTTTTTCATTTAACTATTTCATAATTCTTTTTTATAAATCAAGTCTGTGGTGTCACTACACCTAGTAAAATTTACCACTGTACAAAGGATGCTACACGGAGATCTCTGGTTCGATTTCCACTCAATGCAATCTTCGTGTGCATGAACATGATTGTTTTTGTTAGTCTGGTGTACAATATGTACTAAGTATATTTTTACAAAAAAAGGAAATAGGTTAGTATATTTATCCACTGACTAGTATCCATAGTACAAGCTGTGCTAAGTTAAGGATTAAATGGCGTTATTTGAATTTGTGAGAAATATGATTATTGCTTCAAATAAATTTTAATCAAGCATCACAACGATCCATGCGTGTAAACTCAACTCGATACTCTACTCGATAGATAACATTATTAATCATTATTAAATTTATATCGATTTATAATCTTTCAATCGCCTACAACGTAATCTGCTGGTATTCGTCCTTTCGGAAATTCTTTGACTAATAAAAAAGTAATAAAATATGTTATTTTATACATATGTGTACTTATACAGAGATTTTAGTGGTTTATTTAAAACAAGATATTTCTTAATTCTTTTACGAGTGCACGTCAGTGGTGTAGTTTATTTACCGCTCGAGTTACTAAACAGTTACGTCTGTACAGAAGTCCAACTGCTTATAGCGTTAACTACGTAAGTATATTTAAGTATTATTAAGTAAGTATTATTATTTTATTATACTATACCAATCCGGCTGGCCAGCGTGGCTATACTAATCCGTATGGCCAGCGTGGTATCAGTAGGCCAAGTATCCCTCTGTCACGGGAGGAGGCCCGTCCCTGCAGTGGGACATTAAGGGGCTGTTATGATGACTATCATTATTTTTATAATTCACATAGAATAAAGAAGAAGCAATTTGTCTGAAAATATCGTGGTATTTAATTTTTTTAAATTTTTATTGAGTTAGATACAGAAGGAACGGCAATGCTATTTAATTTTAACTAAAGTATTGCATTTTGAACATTACATTTGACAGTTTTTTCCACAGTCATGCGCAGTTTGTTTCCAAAATGTGAAAAAAAACTTGCGGCGCATATTCATAAAACAGCCCATTAATGTCCCATTGCAGGGACGGGCCTCCTCCCAGGACGGATGGATACTTGGCCTACTAATACCACGCTGGCCAGACGGATTGGTATAAGGTTTAATTTCAAGTTTTCCTTCTTTTTATTTCGTAAAGATAATATTCACGGATAGTCCCTTAGTCGGTTTTTACGACACCCATGGGATGAGATGGGTTGGTGACATATTGTATTCTTACTCCGTCACCACACGGATATATTGTGCGGCGCATATTATGTTTACCTAATCCTATATATCCTGCCGACGTAGTGTGAAGAATTTGGTAAGGCGATGGCGAATGTAAAGAGGAAAGAAAGTTTTTGACTACTACTTATCCTTGTTTATTGTTGCTTAAATTTCTGCTCTATATTCCGCCAGGTTCGACGCGTTCACATAGCCATGCCTCTATTAAAAATCAATGAGTCTGAGATTTCATGTAGATAAGCAGTGTTGTTCCGTGTGGTGAGGGAGTAAGAATACAATGTGCCACCACACCGTTTCAACCCATGGGTGTCGTAAGAACCGATTAAGGGATTATCCGTGAATATTATCTTTACGAAATAAAAAGAAGGAAAACTTGAAATTAAACCCTATACCAATCCGTCTGGCCAGCGTGGCATTAGAAGGCCAAGTATCCCTCCGTCACGGGAGGAAGCTCGTCCCTGCAGTGGGACATTAATGGGCTGTTATGATGAAACAGTGTTAGTCTTCTGTACATATTTGTTTTGTGTCCAAGTTCAAACGTATTTTTATATCAGAATGTATGCAGTGTTAAGCACATGGAGCTTATTATTAATCCGTAGCGCTATAAAAGGAAGAACTTTGATTATGTTACTCCATAACGAAACGTGTTATTAATGAATTTCGATGTGATAAAATTTGATAGTTATATGCTTACGTTAATATTTCTCCTTAGATTTGTGTTTTTTAAAGCTTACGCACTTGATATAAAGCCTCATTACGACCATTTTAAAGAAAATGAATATAACTGAGACTGTGGATGATAAAATCCTAATCCCAAAAAAAAAATACAACCGAATTGAGAACCTCCTCCTTTTTTTGAAGTCGGTTAACAAAAGAACCTAATTCTTTTGCCGCTACGGTAATGAAACGAGGAAAAGAGTAAGTTTGCTTTATTGGTTCATGCTTTCCTTTCACCTTTAATTTCTGTTACTTATTAAATACTGTGACAAGCAGATAATAGTGTTTGTAGGATACAATACCTTCATGTAAACCTTAAATCATTAAAACCAGACTTTAAAGAAATATTTAAAAAAAATATCCACATACTAGTATTTTTTAAATACCGTAAATCAGTTCTCAACGTACAAGTTTTTGTAATTTTTACTACCAAAAAAATATCAAAAATATATCAATTTAATTACCATTCTGTAATTTATTATATTTATAGTCAAATAAAATACATTTTGATTCACGACTTTAGAAAAAACTAGAATCTTCCGCACACGAGCATTCTAAAACAAGCCATTCGCATTAAAGAGGCGATATAAACTACCCTATAAATTAAAACAACCCTTAAGAAAACACAAATTCCGAAAGACAAGAATCAAATAGCCATAAATAAGCGTCATATTAAAACATAAAATAGAGTAAACAATCGTAAATAAATATTACATAGAAAACACACAATAGGATCGTTAATTCAAATATAAATTATGTCTATTTTGTGGTCCGTTTTACACTTTTTTGTAGTCCTTGGCTTTTTTGTGATGGCAATACGAGCGGCGCCTGTGGCGCGGCAAAACCCTTTAGTCCGAATTTAAAAATCGAACTGTTTATTTTTTTTTACAAACTAAAACTTTTTAAAATCTATGGTCGGTGTGCTATCTTTTAAAGCGGGCTATTAATACTCTTCTAGTCATTATCGTAGAGCGCTTTATTTCGTAAAGCGGGCTATTGTTAGTAGATATGTTTTCTGTCCTGATGGAGCTATAAATTCTTGGCTTACTGTCATGTGGTGTCGGCTGTCGGTCACAATTTGCTTTTAGACATTTTGAATTACCCTGAACATACTAAATAGTCAAGTTTTGGGTTCATTTTAATTTGGTTCGTTTGTTTTTGACACGTTTAAAGTTAAGATTATGTGGTGGCTTATTTAAGTATTTAGTGTTGTGATAGACTAAAGAAATAATATAATATACAGCTGAGACATTTCACTGTATTAAGTAACTAGAGTAGTTGGTATAGGGTGCTTTTTAAGGATTTCGTCACTTAGGCGCCTTTTGACGAAAACTAAAAGACGAGAAAAAATGGAGACTTTTTTCTTAGTCCGTGATTATACCGACAATTATTCCTGATTACGTCACAATAATCCCGTTAAAAATGATCTAATAAATAACTTCAATGCAACTGATTCCTATAATCATTCAAATGCATTCAAAGATCAATGATGGCCGAACAGAATGTAAGTAACATATACATTGCCTGTTTGACAGCTTGTAAATTAAAAAGTTACAAAACATTGAATAAGATTTGTGTTTCCGGTTTTATTATAACCGTACAGTAGCTATAGAATAAGTATATTTTAATGGGACATACCACACATACCGTACTTATAATAGTAAGATATAGTTACTAGAATATAACTATTTGTTGGGGAGCCTATTTGGCACTTTTTGGTGCTGTTTTCCTTCACCTTTCTTTATTTCCAAGTCGCCAATATAATGTGTAGTCTATAAAAGTTACGTTTCTAGGACTGTATACCAGTTTTCGTTTAACCCTAGGGCATTCAAGAGCGTAAAAATTCCGTAGTGGATTTTTTTTAATGATTGTAATAATTGGTAATAATAATAAATATACTCCCAAATATTTCTCACACTTTCACACAACGCCATTTGTCCCAAACTAAGCAGAGCTTGTACTATGGGTACCAGACAACGGGTAAACATACTTAAATACTTTTTTTTTGTAAATTCATACATTACATAGAAAACACCTAGACCAATGCAAACAATCATGTTCATGCACACAAACATTTGCATTGAGCGGGAATCGAACCCGAGACCTCTGCGTGGCTGTCATGTTGAATAACTACTATGCCACAGAGGTCGTCAAAGAGATAGATATGTATAGTCTATACAAGTAGTTAAAATACATTTAAAATTTTATGTCACCGTAAAACGTAAAACTACCTAACAAATAATAAAAGGAAATGCAATTAAATATTGCGAACGAAATTACTGCTGTACGCAATAACTACCATTTTCCAAAGATGGAGTTTAATGGCAAAGCTATAATATAGTGGAAAATAGACGGTTATAAGTTGTAGATAATTTGAAAAAGTAGGTTATAATATGATTTCTCATGAGATATCTAGTTTTATCAGCTTAATTTAGGATCTGAAGAGGCTTCAATCAACTATTGGAGACGAGAGGAACAGAGCGAGCAAAAACCTTTAGGTACATTTGATGTTCGGTTTTAGTGAATAACATTGAGCAAAGATGTGAACTGTTTCTCGTTTTTTTTGGACTGACACTTATGTGCATGAGAATACTGTGTCATGTCGTATACAGAAAAGTATTTTGCTCAGACAGTGACACTGTCGGAAGCCTAGTTTCAACCAGCTATTTGAGCATAAGATCATACAATAGGTAAGACAATTTGACAACTAAAGTTAACTTAACCGAATTTTTAACGATGTTAAAGAACGAGAATTAACATGCAGGTAGTACAGGGGTCCTTTAACTTATGGTTAATTCTTGGGTTAACCTTTCCAGAATATTCTACTAACTACTAACGGGCATCAATTTATAAAATAATATACAATATTCTACAATTAAACTTATTTCAATTTATCAGTGATCATTATTTCTCCTTTGAATTTCTTATCAGAAGCTATTCCTCATTATTATAAAAGTCCCGCCACAATCCTTAGCGAGAAAGTAGGTAGTATAAGAAACATCACAGATTATTTATGATCGATGATCCTTAGTCGATTTATCGTTTGTTTTAATAGTTATCAAAACATTCTATTGCTTTCCAATTAGTTTGGTAGAATCAAACGGTAGCGTGAAAGTTTATAAAATATTACAATGCTAGTGGGTTTCATTCTTACGTTCATAGTTTTTTAGAAGGTAACATACTTACTTAGGTTAAGTTTTTGTTAAAACATGAACCCCCTTACTCATAAACGCCTCTTAAATTTAATCACTGTTTAGCGAGTTTTTTATAGGCAAAATCAACCTTATACCAAACAGAAACGTAAGAATTTAAGCTAATCAATTGACTAAAATTTAAGAGGCGTTTATGAGTAAGGGGGTTAATAGCTGCGTAAATAGCTAACCCGTTTGCTCAGTAAAAACATAGATAACATCGAATTTTTGTTATAAGATAAAAATTTGCAAACTTATTTTGCAAAACGGGAGAGTTTTGCATAGTTAATTTTGACTGAGGAATGTAAAAAACATTTACAAATGCTAAATGATTTTAATTAAAATAACCATTTAGGTAAAACCACATTTAAACTAAAATACTTATCCTAGGCTCCAAAAAACTTTGTGCAAATTCTCGGTTTCATCCAAAAAGCTAAAAGTTTTAATTCAATTCTACCACATAAATTACCATTAAAATAGTCGAATAATCTCTACGTTTATACGAACAATTTCAGGAATTCTTTGTAGCTTAGGAATGAAGAAAGAAGTCGATTTATTTTGTGCTCGATTTAAATCGTTACTAATCGTTAATAGTGATGTGGTTAAGTATTATGATATAAAAAGAAATCCTTTAAAAACGATACTACAATTATTAGATATAGGTAAATATTAGATTTTGTGCTTTTATAATTTACCTTTTTATTTAGGCGAGCATCATCATTATAAATGTAAATGTTATATTTACCATATTTATATATTACATATTTTAATCAATTGTTAAGTGGAATAGTACATTTGATTTATGTTTATTTAACTAATTAGCCAGTTAATTATCATTGTTATGTACGCTGTAATTGTCATATTATACATTAGACTATTTACTATTAAAATTAAACGATTGTTACTACGTTTGCAAATATTTTGTTTGAAGTACTGTAATTTCATGATCATCAGTCAAAGACGTTTACAGGTGCACATTGGCATGGTCTAAACGTTTCGACTAGACTATGTGCAGTCTTGTGTCTTTTTCATCTATCAATCTTTCGTCACCTAACTTCTTCATTCCACCACTTAAGGGCCCTCCCTACCCTGCATTTCATGCTTTATAAATAAACAAATACATACAAATAATACGACACGCGAAAACAAATCTATTCCGTCAAAGTAAGCAATAAATCCTAACAATATTATTTGAGTGCATCCTTAATAGCGATAACAGAATTTCCTTCCCCCACTGTTTCATACAAAAACAGGACTTACACAGGCAATTTGCCTCCGTATCTCAGGCCACACATCCATAAGACAAATCGATGCTCGCCAAGCGCGTTAATGAATCGAGTACTCGCTGATTAATGGTGTCACTACGCCCTTATCGCGCCCAATGTTAGTGTTGCACCTCCTTAATGGGATCACCCGGGTGTTAGTCGAATAGAAAAATGAGAAGTCGATTAATTAATCGTATCCTTTATTGTTTAGTTTAAATGAAGGAATAAAAGTAAGGATTTTATGTTTTTGAATGTTTGTTTTTAATTGATTTTGTCACTAATTTATAGTATTTGTGCGCATTTAGGCAGAATAAGAATGGCGAGTTGCAGATGTTTTGATGAGTTTTTGTGGTTTTGAATATAATAATTAGTGTTATTGAATAATCGTGAAAGTGTAAACCTTTGTAATTAATGTATTTATCAAATCTTGGCAATATTTTTTATAAAATTATATTATTAGGCACAAAAAATATATTATTAGGTAAGTAATTATTATCCCATTAATATGATACTACAGGAACACGCGCCTGAGATGAAGGGAAACTTGGCTTACTTAAGCTCAAAAGATCGGTATACTTAGGATTTTATGTCAAGTTATCGTTATTATCTCTACAAACGACCAACTTTCCCTTTGTCAGCTTTTTTGTCTTCATGTTCGTTAAAAAAATACAAATTCTTTCTTAATTTAAATTTGAACATCGAATATATTGTCCCGTGATTAGCAGGTGCCGTGTTCCATATTTGAATCGCGTTCCATTTTTCAAATAGTCTCCTTTGAGCGATAACGTGCGATACGTTTGACGTAACACTTTAGTGTTGCCCCAGGATTAACTGTAATAAATTCCTGATTATTTGTATGGGCAACATTTTGATAAATTAAACTGAGTTCCAATGCACTTTAAAATAAAGTGTCCGGTATGTCTTCTAGGGAAGTGATCGGTCTTTCGTCGGGCGTAAGACTTGTTTTTAGAAGCAAATAAGCTTAGAAAATAATACTCGACACCTTTATTTACTATAATATTGGAATAAGTGATTGGGATAAATTATTTTTTTTTGGGATAAGACATCATCCAAATTTTAAAAAAAGGGGGACTGGCTGGTGGTAGGTATGAAGTTTTCCTTCTTTGCTACACTTATTACCTACAAAGTTCTAGTTCCTAAGTCAGTAACTTCCTAAGTATCCCTAAGCTACAAGCCGGGTACTTAGGCGGTCACAACATAGAGAAAGAACTAAGTGTCTGTTCAATAAAATCAATTCTTCGTCGTATTCACAAAACACTAAAGATATCACTAAAGAAAAACAAAATCATTAATCGTAACATATCGAGTGATTGAGCTGTCAGTTGTCAGTATTCAACACCCCGCCAGTAGCGAGGGCGCTAATATTTTTTATTACTAATGAAAAATGATGCTATATGATAAATCTATCAATATCTTTACACTGCAACTGTTTTGATTTCAATAAAATGTCGCATTTATTATGAAAACAAAATTACCACCCCGTTTGTGAAAGTCGTAAAATTAACTAAAGGAGTTAAACAAACGTTATATGTATTTTACGAAAATAACCCTATACTAAGCCTAAACGCTATTGTAGTCTAGTGTAAGTTTTGCTTACGACGTCACAGACAATATATACCTTTTTTAATTTAAACGTTTTTAGAGAACCTGCCTGATATGGAATTATGGAATGGCGACCGTGTACTGGAAAAACCTCTCACACGGTGGACATACGACCTAGTTATGGCGCCGGGAATCCGATGGATGAGCGAAGCACAGGACCTCAAATATTGTCTTTGCTATCAAGTAAAGAAAGAAAACAAAAATGCTAATGCTACTCGTACCAATCAAGATGAGAAAATTTTATAGAGTAGAAACATAGGAATTATAATAAGTATGACAAATGGATAGATCTTACAAAATTGCTTAATAAATTACTAAAATGTGTGATTCACATGAGTCTTAGTTTTAATACTTGACATATCGGGGTTGCCAGAATTAATCCAATATTGAGACAAATCTAATTTTTATTATTTATTTATATAAACGCATTATACCAATAATAAATTAAACGATTTTTATTGTAAATAATAAGTTAGAAAGCAGATTTGTTTACATAATCAAAGTTTTGTTTACATAAATAATTTAGAGAAGTAAGCTAGTGATGTTATTAGAGGTTTAAAGTAATCTTTATAGTTAGTTAGTCGATTTATGTTGTTTGTACAGCTAATAAGATTATTTTTATAAGCAGTAAAAAATAAATAAACAATGATTAAATCTGTCATAGAATAGTTTGTGTGTGGCATAAAATAATATGTATTTAGCATATGTAGGGACACAACATGTAACTTGAGCGACTGCTGACAAATCACCTTTACAGGCGCGTCATTGTATTAGCGTCGCCCAGCAGTCGTCTCCCCGCAATCATGTAGCTAGGTCGTCGTAAATATATTGTTATTGTATTTAAGTATAATCTGGTACCAGGAAATATATAGTATATTATTCATCTGCATTTTATTATGGGCCCTACAACTAGAACTTCTTCCCCTAAATTGGTGACCCACGACAAAGAAGACGCAACTTTTGGAATGGACTCTGCAATCGGAGCACGCGCATGACAACGTGGCCTGAAAGCAGCGCGCATCGTTAGCGTGGCGTCGAGCACGCACATGTGACGCTGCACAGCCAAGATTATGGAGGTAAGCGCACACCGGATACGAGCCATGGGGGACGACTCGCCCTTTTTACAAGACCGAAAGGGCTGACGACCTAACATATTTTCGCACATCGGCTGCACAAGCACGAAGACCACCTAGTTCGGCGATCATCGTAACTCTGGACAGCGCATATCTGGAGAAATATGTAACGCAGTACTTTGCGGCATGATTCACGCAAGGCATGGGACACGACGGCGACAGTGTGCGCGTCGTAAGCAAGGCATACACTTTGGTGGCGCTGCTAGAAATACGCACCAGGTGCTGATGGCCCAACCTGCCTTATCAGAGGACACGGAGCTGACAGAGCATGGAGATGGATACCGCCGCGAGACCTAGGACGACTCACGACATCATTGCTTCTTCGTACGAAAAGCCAGATCATATTCAGCGTCATACGAAGAGCAAGGTTTTGAAGTAGAGTTTTTATGTGAGTGTCGTAAGTGATATGTGATAGTGCCGTATGTGATACCTATATAAAAACATAACCGTAAATTTGTTAGTAATTATTTTATTTATGTACTCGTGTTATTTCTGATTAAATTAGATTATGTACCTACGAGATTAATCGTATAAAATATTGTTTTTTGTAATGTAACTTCCTAACATATTTTGGTGAATATACCTGTAGTAGTTTTTACCTATTTTTGTAATTAATTGTATGTTTTAAAAGCTACAGTGTGATTAAAATTAGTTGTCATAAAAATTGTATCATGCACACTTGGACGGTGTTGAGTTTCGAAGCTTGTTATTGTTAGCCATTTGATCACTTCGACAAGTAAGCAAATTGTTATCGCTGCTCGCTCACACATAGCACTTGGATTGTAATTGTTGAATGACAGTTTTGATTTTTAATTTTTATATTGTAATGTAACTTAAATAAAGTAAATTTCTTTTTTTTAATAAAGGGGGGAGTATTGTAGGGACACAACATGTAACTTGAGCGACTGCTGACAAATCACCTTTACAGGCGCGTCATTGTATTAGCGTCGCCCAGCAGTCGTCTCCCCGCAATCATGTAGCTAGGTCGTCGTAAATATATTGTTATTGTATTTAAGTATAATCTGGTACCAGGAAATATATAGTATATTATTCATCTGCATTTTATTATGGGCCCTACAACTAGAACTTCTTCCCCTAAAGCATAAATGTATAGCTGAATGTTAGAACTTCGTGGACGCGACCATTTATTGTTACAATAATTTGTACTTGTAAATAATTATGTTGGTTGGAAAAACTAAAAATACTACGCAAAATATGTCATATTCATAAATATGCATTTAATCAACTGCTTAATGTTGCCAAGTTTCTTTCGGAAGCATAAAAGCATTGCGACTAGAAGTCATATAAAGTTTATAGCTGCCTACCACGCCGGAAATCGCGTGATCGAAAACGAACCTGGGTGGTTTGGTCTAAGCCTCACCTATCGGCATTTTAAGTGATATGTGCTCTATAATGAGCCGACTACTTTTACAAAATTTTAACAGACAATATGAATGTTTTCTAGTCGTTTACGCAGAAACTACAGAGCGGATTCAGTTGAAACAATTGTGGAAACTGCGGTATGTAGGAGAGAGATGAGAGATGTAATGAGTAGGTATAGGCAGATTTGCAAGGACAGTATGATGGCGCTCAGTAGCCTCTGCCTACCTCCATGGGGTTAAGGTGTTATGTTATGTACCTATGTAACGTTAGCTTACCTATTATAATAACAGACAATTACTCAGGCGAAACCGCGTGTAAAATATAGTTGTATAATAATTACAAATGCATAAATAATTTCTCTATTTACATGAACAGAGCTAATTCTACATTTATATGCAGAGTTGTTTATTTAATACAGTTTTACTCACAAAGCTAGTTCATTTGTCTGATTTCCTGTTCGACATTCATACTTGGTGTGTTACCAGCCGATAAACGAGGGCGCCCTAACTCATTAGCTTTATATATAAGGGCAGTTACACACTTGCAGTTCTGAGTGTAATTTGTACGGTTCAAAGTCAGTAATAATGAAAAAACTGATGGTTAAAATAACAACGAAACGATGAATATCGGTTAAATCTATCGAATTTCTATTTCTATCTGACTTCAAGGTTAAGGTTTCTTCACTATATTAAATTAAACTATTTCAGTTTTAGAGGCTCTATCTACTTCCAAGTTGTAGTCTTAGGATTTTCATCAATTTTTTTAAAGCAATTTCCTTTTAATTTTAATTAATTAAATTAAATTAGTTAAAGTTATTAAATTAGTTATTTTTTCTTCGTAATTAAATTAGTTATTTTTTCATCATGAGTAAAATGACATTGCAAAGTTTCGTAAACGATATTAACACGCACAGGCAGAAAATTGTCATTACTATATTAAAAAAAAAAAAACAATTTGCCTAATAAGGACTACACTCTGCGTCGCAAAAACCTTTTATGGACACAAATATATTTAAGCTCAGAAAAATCAATTATTCGAAGTTTATAAGCCGCGACATCTTTTTCCGAAGCAGGTAAATAGCAAGTATGTACCATTCCTAACTACCGCGTAGTTGCGTAAGTGACGACAGCCAACAAGCACGCCTCGATGAAACTAAAAACTGTTTGTTTAGTCCGTCTTTCATCTCAACTTGGATATTTTGTTTTGCGGAGTCTGGTTAAACAAGTATTAATAATATTGTATTTATTTTATTATTGTTTGGATACGTTTTTTAGAGTAAATACTTCCGCATTTCGAGATTGGTGATTAGCGTAATCTTAGAAAAAAGTATTTTCAGTAGGCAATATTTTTTAGGTATATTTGAAAAAAACAGCATAACAGCCCACTAATGTCCCACTGCAAGGACGGGCCTCCTCCCGTGACGAAGGGATACTTGGCCTACTAATACCACGCTGGCCAGACGGATTGGTATAGGGTTTAATTTCAAGTTTTCCTTCTTTTTATTTCGTGAAGATAATATTTACGGATAGTCCCTTAGTTGGTTTTTACGACACCCATGGGATGAGATGGGGTGGTGAAATTTTGTATTCTTACTCTGTCAATACACAGAGACGACTTGGCTTATTCACGTTGTAAACAGCGCTAAATATAGCACTAAATTTACCAGTATACGTATACTCACATGAGCGTATTGGAACCCGCAAGCATCCATACAGAGGTAGAGGCAGGTGGAGACCCCCTGGATCGTCAGGAGGCCGACCTTGAACGTCGCACGCTGAAGTATCGCTGTAACAAACAAACATGTATACATTTAAAAAAATTGATAAAGAAAAAAAGTGACGTGAGTTTATGGCGACCTCGGTGGCGCGACGGTAGCGCAATCGGCTGCCGTGCAAGAGGTTGTGGGTTCGACCCCACGCAGGACAATAATTTGTGAGATCCACAAATTATTGTCCTGGTCTGGGTGTTCTTTGTGTCCGTTAATTGATGTTTGTAAAAGGTCCCGGACACAGAGCATGATCCCTAGTGCGGGAGTTGTCTTTTTAAAGCAAAGAAAAAAAAAAGAAAAATCTTAAGTGGATCTAGTAGACTGGCCACATTTGCCGTATGCCTGACGAGTTAAAAGGACCGCACAAGGTGCCAATATTTGGAGGAGGCCTATGCCCGGCAGTGGACGTCAATTGGCTGATATAATGATGATGACGAGTTAGGATGCCCAGAATCAGCAAATCGCGTCGCGGCAGGCCGCGTAAGAGGTGGTATGAGCTGGACAGGGCACATAAACACTGCTGTCTATAGGCCATGGGGCAAGACATGTAGAAGTCAGCGGCAGAGGTGTTTTTGAAACTAATGCCACAGTATCATTGTACTGTGCTCATACTAACGATTTACTAGGATGAGTTGTTTCTTATTTTTACTCCTAAAACTTCACACGTAACGACATGTGAAGTTTTCCTACTTTTCTTCAGATACAGACTGCTAATAGTCCCTGAGTGACCTCTACAAAATGGGGTTGCCACACGGACACAAACAAAAGGTAGCATTATATTTTCCTATTAACAAGTGATAATATCTTACCAGGCTTACAAAGCATAGAATTTCTCATTTTACAGTCATTATAACACAAAATATAGCATTTTAACGAATCCGATTCACCAAGAAAGGCGTAAAATATTTATTAACAACACAACAATAATAGTCTTTAAAACACATTACTGTCCTCAACCACAATCGGTTAAAAACATTAAAACACTTTACTCTCCTCAACCACAAGTGGTTAAAAACATTAAAACACTTGTTTAAAACATCTAAACGTCTAAAGGCGAGTAAGGTATTGAAAGGAATCGCCTAAAATGGTGTACAGTAATAGTCGACTATTTGCGTTACAACACTACATGGCAACGTTTTGTTCAAAGCGTCGCGAATTTAACGTGTTCCTTAGTTTAAGATGGGTTTATAAAAGGAAATTGCTTTAAGGGGAAGACCTATCTGTTTAAATTTAATCGAAATATTTAGATCCCTTTCCCTTTTCGTAACGGTTGCAACGCAGAGGGCTCGGACTCAATTCCATCAGAGGTATACCTACGGCTATCATGTCTGTATAAGGTAGTCCACACAAGATGATTGATAGTGGAAATCCCAAATTGTATTGTGATATTTTTGTTTCTCTTAAATTATTTTTTGTAAAATTTTCCGCGACATAACACGTCTTCCCTACTGCGGAAGTTGTATTTTAATAATAGATTATTATAAAATTTAACCACAGTAAAATAAACTTCGGTAAACCGAAAAATAACTTGTCTAAAATATATAATAATCAATCTAAGATAACAAGTTCGAATCCAAACGAACACAAGCAATATAAATGCATATTCAATAGACAATATTTGTCAATCAACGTCCGGTGCTCGTTAGCATGAACGTATCATTGTATGTGTATGTTAATCTCCTAAACTACTGAACCGGTTGTTATGTTACAAGCGGAGGCACTTTGAAGTGTAGATTCTTTATTTTCGTAGTAATCTTTTGTTAATGACATCTCTAATATAGTTGCTTTATTGGTTAGCATGTCAATAATCATTTATAAAGTAATGTAGGCTTAAGTGAGGGATTTTGTTCTGCTTTTCCGCTTTGGCTATGTTGGTAATTTTATATAGGATTGACAGCAGGAAGGATTACGCAAGATTATTTACTCTAAAATGCTATGCAGATTGCTCTGGTTCGATTTTGGCTCAATGTAATTTTATATGTATGAATAAATTATTTTTCACCGACTTCAAAAAAGAAGGAGGACATAATTATAGTATGTATGATTTTTAAAAACAATAGTTTTAGAGTATGTTCATTAGTTGTCTAGCACTTATAAAACGAGTAAAAGCTCTGTATGGTTTAGAATTAGATATCATTGTACGAATAAAGGAGGTGACTAAATGAATGATTCTGCAAGGTTTGACTTAGTATAAAGGAAAGTTCTGGAATGGTGACCGAAGGCCCAGGGTGGAGAGACCCCTTACACAGTGGACCGACGACTTGGTTAGGTACAGAACAGAGCAGGGTAGAAATGTTTGGAGGAGGCCTATGTCTAACAGTGGATAGGCTGATAATGATGATATAAGTATCGGCTATAACTACATTAAACATGTATTTGTACTTCATCACAACACAAAAAGTACAAAAAATTTACCCACTACATTGAAACTTCCCCTTAACAAGTAAGTCTGTGTCAGATCAGAGATGGCGCCACATGTTCGCTCTTGTAACTTGAGAATGTGTAAGGTCATAATTTTTTCAAAATGGCTATTGCTCTGTGTACTAGTTAGTACAGTATTGTGTCGAAGTTAAGGATTTGTTGGACAAAATGAGTGAGTCGCTATTCATATTAACATTTAGTTCAATGGCTAAGCTTAAATGGTCTGCTGTGGGATGAAGTTTATTTATTTGTTGAAATATTTTGGTTTGTTTGTATTTGGTTTAAGATATTCCCGTATAAGGGTACTTGTCATCAGTCGCGAGGAGTTTTACAAACATTAACATCACGGACATACAGAATATAAGGCAAGGATAAGCATTTGTGTAGGTATATCAAAAATTGTCCAGGGATTTGAACACAATGACCTCCATGGACGGGTATTTAGTCTGAACGGCCTAAAGTGAATGGCCCGCGGGCCATTCGACCGTAAACAAAAATGGTCTACGTTCCAATGGACCGGTGATAAAAAAACTAATAAATTTATGCAAACGGACAGTCGCATACTGCATTCATTAACATCGAGGATGTTAATTTATTTAATTAAAATATGACTGATTTTAAGGTATTGTAAGATTTTTTTTAGTTTAAAAGTTAATAACTTCTATTTTTTAATATAAGGCTTTATTAAAATAAGGCTGATTTTTTAAATGTTGTCATTGTTTGATTCATTTTTTATGCTTATTTTTTTTCAAAATAAAGACTTTTATTCAAAATTATATATTAGCCAAATGAATCTTTTGTAAACATTCTAAAGTACCTGTTGTTGATTGTTTTTTTAAAGAATTTCATATAAATCTGAAACATTTAAAATCTTTTAATTTAACTTTTGAACCCGAATGTACATGACAATTTTTATGACAATGAATTTATTTACAAAATTCTATCACCGGTCCATTGGAACGTAGACGATTTTTGTTTACGGTCGAATGGCCCGCAGGCCATTCACTTTGGGCCGTTCAGACTAAATACCCGAAAGTGGGTGAAAGTCAAGCCACCGGGGGAGAAAATAAAGTATCAATATTTAATGCCTACAATTTCTCGTCGTTTGTTATCTTTTTGTATTGGAAATGGCAATATGACAGTATCGAGCCTGCAAAAAGGCGTGAAAACAGTTCAGGAGTTATGCCAACGGATAGCATTTGTCCATGAACAAAAATTACTATGTTACAAAACTCGTCAAACAATTACCTATATCATTAAATTAAATCAAAATTAAAATGCAGTCTTTATATAAATACATAAATGTATATAAGTAAAAACAAGTTAACTACATTATATACAATTATATACCTATTTAATATAATAATCATTTATACGTCTAGACAATATAAATGAAACAGATCGTGTACGCAGAAATACATGTAACGTAATTAGATAAAACAAATAAACATTACAAACTAAAGTATTCATTACACTTCATTAGGTAAGATGCGAGGATATTTTGTGGAGCTTTAAGCCCGATTTGCACATCGACAAGTACAGTACCGAGTTAAGTAGTAAGTTGATGATTAAGTTGATTTAAATAGATCTCCATCCTATTTTTTGGCGAGTTAAGTTGCCGAGGCGCAAGAGAGGGGGCTACTCCGTACTTAAACAACTTACTACTTAACTGTACTTGTCGATGTGTGAATCGGACTATAAGGTATCACTCTAAAGTTGCGTTTACATCACGTAAGCATTGGAGATGTGTTTATGAAAAAGTGACTCCTGTTTAACCGACTTTAAAAAGAGCAGGAGATGCTCATATCGGTTTTATTGTTCGTTTCTTCAGAACACAATAATTATAACAATGCTTTTGACCAACTATACATGATTTAAAAAAAAATCAAACAGGCTATTCCGGTTCCCCAGGCCCTCTCTAAGTAGGCGATGAAGGAGTGCCGCTGGGGACTTTTAGTGGGTACACTGGGGGGTTGCCTAACCCCTTGGGAGCCTTCCGTTCCCCCAACGGAAGGGTATACGTAGGCATTTTAACCCAGCGATTACAAAAAAAACGCTATTCCCAAGTTAAATCTTACAAATTTAGTTGACATACCAGATCACAGTACCAGAATACCAAGTTTACGTTGAAGACAGGATTGAGAGAGCATGAACGACTTGCGGATCCACGATCTTTCGTCCACCTTTTCGCCCTGGAATTGGAGTTCGGAACATACCGCCCTTTATTCTAGTAGGAGTTGGGTAAATTAGTTAAATGTATTTAGGTTGAGAATCCGAAAAGAAGAAAGACAATGGAAAAAATTGGTACTCGAGGCGTGACTCGAACCCACGTCTCTGGACTATACGCGTCCAGCGCCATGACCACTAGGCCACCCGAGCATCCGTCTCGACTACAACATTTAACCATTGCTTTATACGGCGCCGGGCCACAACTTAGAACTCAACTGTACAACGTCATCTAGGCGCGATATCTTCTTTTCGGATTTTTCTAGTTATACCTAAGCTTTATAGGTAAAAAATTATATGGTTTAGGAATATTCGCACCATCACAGTCATTCGCATCAGGACATGATGTTCGGATAAAAAAAGTCCTTGGGGACACAAACCACGTCTGTTTAAGAAAAAGTCTAGCTTTTGATATTCTTATATCTCCCAGTGTAAGCAACTCTTAAATATATAACCTATCAGTACTCGGCAATCTCAGCGATGCAAAGATAACATCTACAGGATGTCCCAAGTAATTGTTATTAAGTTGTAAATGTGCAGCGAGCGTTATGATCGCATATTGTCTTTATCTGTATTGAAATCGGGAATTATTTAAACTGTATGTGTTTTTGTGAAGGGATTTTGTATTTTCTGTATGTCATTATTGACAGCTTGAAGGTTAAGTATTTATGTTAAATGTCAGAAGTAAATATGTAATATAGATGTGATATTGGATTTTGTTGCATCGATGAGTTTTGCCTTTATTATTTACTGCGAGAAATAATGTATTATATTATTAGGGAAGTGTATGACCAAAAAAGTCTTTTTAAAATATTTTAATTTTTGATGACACATAATATGCGCTTTTAGAACAGTTTTAGCTTAGATTTCAATATCTAGTTAACTTTGAATACTAGATGAAGAAGCAGGTGCCAAAAAATGATTGTAAATTGTGTTTCCCAATTGTCTCTATCACACTCAACTTGCCTCTCTCATCTATCGACGTACCTCAACTTTTACTAGAACCTATGTTCTAGTAAAGGTTGAGGATACCTCACAAGGTAGACCTATGTCTACCTTGTGAGGGGTTTGCCTAAGCTGCATCTGTCGATGCGCGATCGTCGTTCCAAAATCTTTACCCTCTAGGCATACACGATCCTTCCTATCGTCCAATCGGCATGACGCTACCGATTGGATCAGTTAGAATTGACCGTGTGTGCGAGTGGATCGGCATGACAGTTGGATGGATGACACAATGTAGACGAACTGCAGAATGGATCAAGCCTGCAGTGTCATGCCGATTGGACGATAGAAAGGATCGTGTGTGCCCACCATATGACTACAACGATGGTCAGTTTGTCAGTTGATCGAAAGTTCAAAACTGAAACAACCTGTACATAATCCCCCGTCTTCAATATATTTATCATTTATAAATAAATAGTAGAAGACATAGCAGTAAAATCAAGTAATTAAAATGTACAACATTCCTTAGTTGTTGCGGTTTAAGTTATTACATATGTAGCGATTAATTAACTTCAGTAAGTGGTGTCATGATCGACGCGTTTACCTGTAATGGATCGCATATCTGTACATGACTTGTTTTAACTATTTAACGTTAATTAATTGGGTATTTTATGTGGTTTATCGGTAATAGAGTTTTATGTAAGGTTGCCTAGGTTGTTAAAATCTCTGTGACCTCTTAACCTGTTGCGTGGTTTTTGGGTCACCGTATGTTTCAAATAAAAATATCATAACAGCCCATTAATGTCCCACTGCAGGGACGGGCCTCCTCCCGTGACGGAGGGATACTTGGTCTACTAATACCACGCTGGCCAGGATTGGTAAAGGGTTTAATTTCAAGTTTTCCTTCTTTTTATTTCGTAAAGATAATATTCACGGAAAAACCCCTTAGTCGGTTTTTACGACACCCATGAGATGAGATGGGGTGGTGACATATTGTATTCTTAGTCCGTCACCGTCACCACACGGAGAATAAAAATAAGGCGGCCAATATTTTGGGAGACCGTTTGATCACCTAGATAAATTATTTGGACATATGGGTACCATGCCCATAAATGCTAGAGGATAATCCACTTCCGAGTAGTAGTATGAAAATGTTACTGTGTTTAGGTGGAAGGGTAGTAGCTAGTAAAGCTATGGGACTTAGCTACTTTTTTAAGGTTTTGCAATACTAATTATATACCAAAATACTCTTAATATTCGTATGAATTCAATAGTTAATTTACCAAAATGGAATAATCGCTGTTATCTAAAGGTACTGTCGAAATCGGAAATCTTTCAAATTCACCATTGTAGCCGTACGTAAGTATATTCACAAGATAATTGGACCTAGTTTTTAGAATTTCACAGTAAAAGTTCATGACCTTTACCTTTAGTTGACTACGAGTTTTTTTTATTCTTTATAAAATTTATTACAAATTGTTTGAAATCGTCGTTTACTTAAAATTAAAGCTACAATTAAAATTATAGATCGACACAGACAAACGCCACAGCAACAAAAAAAACCGCGTTGTACTATGACGTTGCGCTGAAAACAATGCAAGTTTAATATAAATATTGTAACTTAGTAACTTATACCATTAAAAGCAACTACTACATAATAAATGGTACAAGTAGCATTAAGTTGTCACTACTAACTTATTTTCAACTTAAGTCACAATCAAGTAAACAAGTTGGCAAAGTATTTATTAAACGTAAAATACGTCGAAACATTTATATTTGTCTTCTATAAATTTCACACGGTCGTAACTTATTTACTAAATTAGCTTGTAAATAGACCAACTTTAGCCAAACATTCCTATTTATAAGGATCTCTGTGGCGTAGTGGTTATAGTCTGTGACTGTTACGCAGAGGTCTGGGGTTCGACTCTCGGATAATAAAGTAATGATGTTAATAAAAACATTAATGGTGACGGGCTTGGAATACATAAGCATATTATATAGTTATATTAGACAAGTAAACGGTCATCATCTTTGTCAATTAGCCGCATTATCGCAGTCCACTGCTACACATAGGCCTTCCACGTGCGTGAGTCCGACATGCACTTAGCCGGTTTCTTTTAATAGATAGCGATTCAAGAGGAAGGTTTATATAAATAACAAAAACATAATATAATAGAGAAACCCTTATAAATTTAAAGATTTCTGATGTAATCGTATAATGAAGATGTACTTGAACGCTGTTTAAGGAACTTCTCCGTGCGGAGCCGGGGCGAGTCAATACCAATACTATTACTATACTTACAGTGTATTCAAGGTAGCTAAGTAGGCATAAGCAGTAAGTCAACTATCATCAATACATAGATCAAAAGACAATGCATAGATGCGATCGGCACATTAGCTTTCATCGTGTCACGATATGCGCAGGTTCACTTGCAAGGGTATCGGTAATATTCGGTAAACGATCGGCGCTTGCGGCCTGCTTGAGATGGCGCCCTGTCCCTGTGCAAGTATGGATCAGTAGGTTAAGTGGGGTTTTGTATAATACCTAGGTGCGATCGTAAAAGCGGCAGCAGCGCACTAGGTCGTGGATTCGAATCCCATGCAAGCTAATTATTTTTGTGATCTTCAAGTTATTAACTACTTACGCAGCTAAACAGCCCGGATGTTCTTTATGTCAGTTAATTTCATGTTTTTAAAAGTCCCTGCGACAGTGTTCGTTTCCTAAGGTGGGAGTTGTCTTAAACAATAATAATACTTATAAAGATATTTCTTCGAATACAAAGCTAAAACTGCCATAACATAAAGTACCTAATTCAATAGATTCAATAGACAGAATAGATACCTTATCCAACTTTGTTCATATGATTGACTGTCAATTAAAAATCTCTTCTTCTCTATGTAATAACTTAAAAATTGGTATCGAAAAATTTATTAGAAACAACGTAATTGGACTGTTGATTTGACCGCAAGTCAAACTTTTATTCGTATAGTAACAGGCGTTCTCTAAAAAAACTGTGGTGTAAGCTGTAAACTGTATTTATATAAAAACTTTAAAAGTTAATTACAAGTCAAAATTGCAGCAATTAAATTTTACAGTACATAATAATATTAAAGTACTCTTAAGGAATTGTAATACTGTAATATTATTTTACAGTGTCATAAGTAACTGCGTGAACGCAGGGTGACGATGCAATTCCAGCAATTTGTCGGGCTACAAACATTTATTGCCGACATTTTAATGAATAAAGACATTATTCTTATTTAATTAAGTATGTATTATAAAAAGAACTGTGTAATGCTTTTTTTAATATTAATATTAATGATATCGATTTTGTGCAAAAAGTTTCTCGGTCAGAGGAACCGGTCTTTTTGTTTATGGTTTATTGATTTAGAAAATAAATTAGATTCTAGATTTATGGAATATAATGTCTTGTACTTTTGTAATACATTAATTAAATAAATATACACAAAGTGACACAGCTCAAATCCTCTCTCGTGTTTTAATTTATTTTTCAATTTATGTAGATAATTGTTATCAAAACCTAAGTTATAATTTATACATTTGAATTTCCTCTAGTAGAATTTTACAACTCCCACGGGTAGAAATGATATCATCATTACAGCCCATTAATGTCCCACTGGAGGGACGAACCTCCTCCAGTCACGGAGGGTTACTTGGCCTACTATTACCACGCTGGTCAGACGGATCGGTATAGGGTTTAATTTCAAGTTTTCCTTCTTTTTATTTCGTAAAGATAATATACTCCGATAGTCCCTTAGTCGATTTTTACGACACCCATGGGATGAGATGGGGTGGTGACATATTGTATTCTTACTCCGTCACCACACGGAGCTAAATATAAAAATAATATAGAAATGCTATAGTAATATTATATAATAAACATAACAAGTATATAATATTATCTATTAAATAAAATCTATTTTACTAATAACTAAATATCTACTTTCATGTCCTTATTTAAACAACAATAGTCATGTTACCTAGTCGATAAACACAGGGTATATCGATAATCAGCGCTAATTTACGTTAAATATCCGTGAATGGAGTGTGTTGTGCAATTTGCGGATGCCGACACTGTGTACGCATACTACATAGTAATGAGACCCAATTGACTGCAGGCTAGTGATGGTTCTGTAGTTTATTATTTATAAGGTATCGATAATTTTTTATTGCTAGTTTAAAATTTTGAATTAAAGTAAGGAAGAAATGTGTACAATATTTTAGTGATTTTGTCAATATGGCCGAAAAGATTTTATAATATTAGTTACTCTTGATCTGGCTATTAATTGCATTGATACCTTGTAAATTGTTATAGAGTTTGTTTCGAGTTTTCTAAATAATTGTTTAATTTAATTTCTCTTCGACTTTTACGATAGCGAATGTTGAGCTTTTTGGAATCTATATTTTTTTAATTTAAGTATACTATGATTCGTAAGAAAAGTAAGTTTGTTTTTAACAAGTAATTGTGTCAGGGTTTAAGTCTAGATTTTTTGTTACCGGTCGCAAAACTTTTATATTTAATGATAATTAATAAAATAATTATTAAATTAATTGTTTGGATGAGACCTATGAGCAGTAGTGGACGTCCATAGGCCGATATGGATGGATGTCATTAATTTTTACCATGGTTCTGTGTTTGTTATTAATTATTCTTCATTTAACTTTCTCATCTAAATATTGTTTTATTGTTTTTTCTGTATTTCAGTGACGTATATTAATGTATTTCTCTAAAGCATTTGTAAATGACGACCTCGGTGGCGCGCCGGTAGAGCTAGCGGCTGCCGCGCATGAGGTTGTGGGTTCGATCCCCCCGCAGGACAATAATTTGTGAGATCCACAAATTATTGTCCTGAGTCTGGGTATTCTATGTGTCCGTTAATTGATGTTTGTAAAAGTCCCCGCGACACAGGGCATGATCCCTAGTGCGGGAGTTGTTTTTTTTAGAAAATCAGAAAATTTAAAAAAAAATCATAGTATTCAATAAAGGAGAGTTCTTAATACTTCAATTCATTACTATATATTGTACATTTTAATATTCATTCAAGCAAAAGACTGTATTTTAAAACCAAAGCGCCCGCTTCGATGCCACGCAAATTATAATTGATTTCATCGATAACTAGTGTTGTGCCTTTGTAATCTTTGCCTCTAGGTGTAAGTCGCTAAATCGGTGTAGAACCCCTCTTAAATACATGCAATTGATGTGTATTGCCTCTGGTCAACTAAATAACAGACTTCTTTGATGCTAAGTGAATATAAAAATATAGCTTATGAGCTGATCTAATGTGAGGTTTTAGTCTTATTGCTGATGAGCTTGGGTGTACTTGTTCTTTTTTATTTAAGACCACCTTCGTTGGCTTGCGCATTTCTAAAGAAGATGCCATTCGATTTTTGTGTCCATACATAGTTTATGAATGCTCCAAATGTACTGGGACTCTTCCATTATCGGAGGGTGATTCGGCCAACTAAACGCTGGCCAGACAGATTGGTATAGGGTCTTGGGGTTATGCCCAATAGTCAAGATTTTTTCTTTTGGTTGTGGTTATTAAAAAATATGGAATTATATATTTAATCGTACCTATATTAAAATTTTAGGTAATTTTGTTGTTGTTGAGTGTTGAAACCGATTATAATATTCAATTTATTATTGCATATTATAATTAGAATTTTGAAGTTGTTTATATTTTAATTTTAATTTAATAATTACTGCCACCGTACCTATTATTTGGGAAAGAAGTCTTGTATTTAGGAGAACTCTTCATAAAACAGTAATTCTACCAAAAGAAAGTATTTTCATTTACCGTAACCACGAATTCAATAAAAATATTCAGAATTAAAGATAATAACACTTGTTTAAAAACTTAATCACAGATCGCGCGGCAGATGGCGTTGGAGACGCTAATAGCGGTCAGTCACGCGAGGACCACACACGCGTGCAGACGTGTCAAGTACAGATCACTGTTATTTAACTCATTAACCTCAGAGTTAAACAGTTTATTTTAACTCATTATTAATTCTTAGGTACTTACTATGGTGTTATGACTTGTGTAGTTGGAGACATAGGTACAGATCTTATTTATGCGAGTATTATAACAAAATAAAAAAATTCTTTCTTTCTTATTGAATATTGGACTATTATCGATTTGGCAACAGGGAGCTCCCCAATATAGACCACTCAAGCCAGAATACAAGCTTTTAAACTTTCGTAATATCTAATTGATACAAGTTTGTTCACTTAATTGAACACTTACCTCCTTACTCATAAACGCCTCTTATATTTTAGTCAATTGATTACCTTAAATTCTTACGGTTTTGTATAAGGTTGGTTTTACTAATAAAAATCTAACTAAACTGAGCGATCCACAAATGATTGCCTCGAATTTTTTTTGTATTGGTTTTGTATTTAGATAATATCAACGAACTTTAACTTTTTTTTTTATAGGCTTTGTCGCTTAGCGACCACATCGCCTAAGAACTTTAACTTAATCCGCTTTCACGACACCCATGGGATAATACAGAATGGTGACACAACATTGACTCCTTCACATTACAACAGAAGTTTATCAAAAAAAAAACGTAATATGTACTATGTAAACTATGTACTTAATGAGTACTTTCCACTTAAATAACTCAATGATAATTTCATTAAGTAAACAGCCTATTAAATAGCTAAGCACAACTTCATGTAACTTTAAGTACTTAATAAACCACGCTTAAGTACTGAAGCATACATAAAATTTCTAATCAAACCAAGATTAATAGATTCAAATGACTTCAAACAAGATCTTATTACAGTTTAATCTTATTTGGAATCTTAAGTAAGCAATGTCAGTAGTTATAAAAACGATTTTCTTTATCAAACATTCGGTTTAAGTAGAACTTGAGTTATAAATATATTTATTATAGCAGCCCATTAATGTCCCAATGCAGGGACGGGCTTCTTCCCGTGACGGAGGGATACTTGGCTTACTAATACCGCGCTGGCCAGATGGATTAGTATAGTGATAAATTCAAGTTTTCTTTCTTTTTATTTTGTAAAAATAATATTCACGGATAGTCCCTTAGTCTTAGTTAGGGGTGGTGACATATTGTATTCTTACTCCGCACCACATAGATAATAATATACATAAAATGTATTTAGGTAGGTTCAGCTGCAAAGTCGTGGCCCATGCAAGATAATTATTATTGCGATCTAAATATTATTGTCATAAGTGTGTATGTAATATAGTGTTAACTTAAAAGCTCGATACCAAGTTCAGTAACCGCCCACAGTAAGGATCTACCTTAACCTGTACGTAGAAATGTAACTGTTAGTTTATCTGTCACCTCCTCACCTCCCGTTATCACTACTTATGATGTAAGATAACTAACTGCTAATGTTTCAGTGTATTTTATCTAAGCTATCCTGACAAGATTGTTTAAATGCTTTGTGAAGTAGAAAAGCATTCCGGAGTGTATTTAATTAAATTGTAATCATTTTTGTTTTTAAGTCTTTCTTTAGGTGTGTGTTTCATTATATCAGCTCATTAAAGACCCACTGCAGGGAAGGGCCTTCTCCCATGAAGGAGGGATACTTGGCCTACTAATAGACGGATTGGTACAGGGTTTAATTTCAAGGTTTCCTTCTTTTTATTTCGTACAGATAACATTCACGGATAGTCCCTTAGTCGGTTTTTACGACACCCATGGGATGACATATTGTATTCTTACTCCGTCACCACACACGGATAGGTGTGTGCTTACTCTTCATCATATTAGATTATGGACGTCTACTGCGGACTTAGAGTTCCTCCGAACTATCGTACAACTACAAATTCTTGTACCAATGCTGGAGGAGGTTCCTTGACGGAGGAAAACTTAAGTATTTGGGTTTTCCTAAGTCCTACTTAAAATATTTTATCTATTTTATTACCAGCTTTAAGCCCGTCCCTTTGTGACACAAAAGGACTGCTTTAAGTTTCTATCAAACAAACATCATATTATATATAAATAAATACCTGCAATCCTTCCATATTAAAACATAAATAACAAAAAATAACCAGAAACATATAATTAAAAGTTTCACCTTTCAAAACATTAAGCAACCTAATGTTAGGGTAACAAATAAACTCGATAATGTATCAAAATACGTCAAGTAATTAAATTATAAAGGTGTAAGATAAAACTTGAGTTGATATAAATAATAATTATAGTGAAAGTCAGTAGCGTTGGTCCGGTTTGGGCCCACCGTACCGATGATTAAGGTCTAGACACATGGAAAGTAAATGCGGATAAAATGCGTGTCGCGGTGTAACTACTGTGGAGATAAGATGTCGTTTTAGTTTGAGATAAAGTTCTAAAATAGATTTTTACTTGACAAGTTACCCCCTTACTCATAAACGCCTCTTAAATTTAATCACTGTTTAGCGAGTTTTATATTAGGAAAACCATCATCATAACAGCCTATTAATGTCCCACTGCAGGGACGGGCCTCCTCCCGTGACGGAGGGATACTTGGCCTACTAATACCACGCTGGAAACCAACCTTATACCAAACAAAACCGTAAGAATTTAAGCTAATCAATTGACTAAAATTTACGAGGCGTTTATGAGTAAGGGGGTTAGTAGTTAACTGCCTCAGTTAACGGTCGCGGTTGCAGTCCGCAAGGTCGTGGGTTCTAATCCCACGCAGGACAAATCATTGTGAGATCCACAAATTATTGTCCCGCGTCTGGCTGTTCTTTGTGACCGTTATTGATGGTTGTTGAAGTCGCACGAAAAAAAAAACTG
The DNA here is from genome assembly GCA_905475405.1 of Schrankia costaestrigalis. NCBI lineage: Eukaryota > Metazoa > Arthropoda > Insecta > Lepidoptera > Erebidae > Schrankia > Schrankia costaestrigalis. The sequence goes on along the minus strand of FR997845.1, from coordinate 3,831,698 downwards.
CTGCTGCGGTCGGACTGGATGCGGAAGGCGTAGGATCCTGTTCTGTGGGGAGAGTTGGGCGGGAGAGGTCGAAGCCCAGCAGTGGACAGCGATTAAAATTGACAGCTGATTGATTAGGGAGGGACAATCCTAAAGACCTCCCGACTTTTAAGCATTTTTTTTATTTTTTATTCTCTTTATTTACATTTTTCACATTAATTTAAATTTTTAAATATAAATATAAAAATAAAGACATTTTAAAATATAAAAAAAGGAAGACCCACCAGCTTCGGGTACAAGGACCAAGCTACTGGTGGTTAGGGCTCCAGAGATAGGAACCTCCTCACTATATTAAAACATATTATTTTTTTATTATTTATTTATTTATTATTAAAACAGTATCTTAACGCTAGTTACATTCTGAGTCCCACAAAACCACGTAATTAGTTTAACTGCGGGAATTATGTAGGTACTTAACTTATTAGCCTGTAAATAGATGCTGTGTTTTAGATAATGACTAGTTTGGATATCTAGTGACGTAATACTTCCTCCCTAATTAGTTGCTAGAAAAATTAACGCTTGATATTATGATATTAATCCAACATGTTTACGGTAATTTTTAGATTAAATAGTTTTTGATAAGAAATAGCTTTTGGGAATGTTTTAAAGAATTTTTTTGAGTGGTGAGGGAGCTAAGATGGATTACATCATCCCATGGGCCTCGTGACAGCTGACTAATGGAAACTTTGCAGATATGTTTAAAAACATAAAAATAAATATTTTATTTGAAAGCTCCTAACAAACTGTTTGGTCCATTGTATTCTCCGTGTGGTGACGGAGTAAGAATACAATATGTCACCACCCCATCTCATCCCATGGCTCTCGTAAGAAACGACGATCCGTGAATATTATCTTTACGAAATAAAAAGAGGGAAAACTTGAAATTAAACCCTATACCAATTCGTCTGGCCAGCGTGGTATTATGGTATTATGATGAAATATTTCATTTGAAAGCTCTTAACAAACTGTTTGGCCCAATGTATTACGAGTAGAAGGTACACATCAGACATTAATTGACTGTTATGATTTAAAATTATTCTCATCCTTATGTTAGCAGTCCATTAATATTCCAATGGAAGCTTGAAACTTGAGGCTGGTCTTAAAGGTCTCTCTACCACTTTTATTTCGAGGTTAGGCGGATTGGATTGAAATTAGAGATAATATCGGGGAAAAATTCCTATCGTCTTTTAACTTGGGGTAGTCACCGGAGAAGTAGATCATCATCATATCAGCCTATAGATGCCCACTGCTGGACATAGTCCTCATCCAAACGTTTCCACTCTGCGCGGTCTTGTGCCTCCCTCATCCGTCGGCTTCCCGCCGTCCTAACCAGGTCGTCGGTCCACCGTGGTAGGAGAAGTAGATAGGTACCTATATTTTTTATTATCATTAGCACAGCAGTAACTATTCAACTAGTACAAATAAAACAATTCTCTCATAAAATTCTATTGTCTGTTCTATTAGACTAACAAGTCAGAATTGTATGATATATGTTCGAATGATATCAGATATTGATGTCATTAATATTTGCAACCGACAACACATCGTAAAATTTATAAATCTATTAATTTACGATAGTGGTAACACTCGCGAATAGATTGTTTGTCGATGGTTGAAATTACTAGGTTCTTTAGGAAGGGGTCGTGATATGTGTACTATCTACCTTCATTTTACTTGACGTTTTGGCATACGTTGCCTTGGCCGTGGTCGCAAGCTGACTCAGTGAGACTATTCTACCTCGGAGTACAGGTCCTACTAAAATTATAAATGCGAATATTTGTGAGGACGGATGGATGAATGAATGGATGTTTGTTACCCTTTCACGCAAAAAGTACTGAACGGATTTTGATGAAATTTCGAATATAGGTAGTTTAGTGTGTAGAATAACATTTAGGCTACCTATACCACGCGGGTGAAGCCGCGGGCATCAGCTAGTTCTTACATATTTCCGTCACCTGTACAGTCACGAGCAATAATATGTACACATTTTCACATTTTGTAAAACAGTTATCTAAAGTTCTGCCAATTCAAAATTGAAGATTCGCAGATTAGTTCAAAACTGTATGGAACCTCTTCTAAATTACGAAATAATTTTGGTATTCTAATGTCTAGATAAACGTGCAGATAGTTTAGAAAATTTGACAATGTGTACATATTATTGCTCGTGACTGTACCTGTGTTTGCGGAGTACTTATACGCAATAAGCATTTACCCGGGTCAAAAAAAGGTAGCTAGTGATAATGCTGGATTTCGGCACCGGCATTCTTTTATATATGTTACAGCCAAAGTAATTAAATAGATACTATACATAAGGACTGGTCATTATAAATAATATCCAAATTGACTAGACAATGTGATAATTTATATACTTCGTCTAGATATTATTTATAATAGCTTATCAAAGTTAGTCAAAGTAATAAATACGGTATAACCAACTAATTATTACCTTAATTATTATGAGTATTACTATATTCTAGCGTCCTTTAGTCGCCATACTAACCTAACCTAACCAACTGTTTCTGACTTTTGCCTTAATATTTTATTTAAGGACATATTACTACCCTATTTTATGACACACAAGTATTATAGATAAAGACGATTAGGTAATATACGATTTCGTATATTATAGTAAATATATCCTTATATAAATAGTAACCACAGATAAATCAACCGCTCCGTATCATATAAATATATTCTAGTAATCTTTACATACTTGTTTAATTACATTATCTGAGTCTTTGAAGATATTATTTATAATGGCTAGTTAATGTGATTAATTCTGCGACATTTATCACTTTATCTAAATTGAGTAGCCATTATACATAACGGCTAGTTATTATGTATAATATTCATATTTATTACTTTGGCTGTAACATATACATAAAAGTAAATCAGACATTTTAGGTTTTATTATAAGTCTAAATTGTCTCACTGAATGGCAAAAGCCTCCTCAGCCATCTTCCATTCCTCGAGATCCTTTGACATACTTGCTAATCCTTTTCGAATATATAAAGAGAGTAGATGGGGAAATCTCAGGTGGAATGTATGATGAAAGAAATGATAAGAGAAGGTCAAGAACTAAACTTAGAGTAGGAATACTAGGGATTGTAATCTTACCGTATCTGCGTAATGAGACAGTCGTCACTTCCTCTCATTCAGTATCTGTATATATAGATACAGACAATTACGTCGTACATCTTTAAAACATCATAAGCCTCATGAATATAAATAGGTTAACACTCGTCTATAGAAGATCTATGAATCATTTCGTCTGAACGAACGTCACTCCATACAACACGTGACAAATTCTAGATCGGTAAAGTTTTGTTCCGAGGTCGACGATCGGCCTTGTTCGGCGATTTTCGCGAGAGTTCGCGTGTGACGTCACGAAACAACGACAACGTGATCCCGCGCACGTATGGCCCGGCTCTAGTGACGTACTACTGCGTCAATATCGATAAATACTATTTGTGTTTTTGTTTGCACATTTCTTATGAGAGTAACTATTAAAATTATCGTTATCAGTTTTCCTGAAAGATAATAATAAATCTTACTATTATAGTCAACTGTTTTGCTGTCACATACTTATCTTACGGAATAAAACTGGACTGTGTTTACTACGAAAGAAAAAAGGAAGAAAAACAGTTTACTTGACGAATACCAAGACACTAATTTATTTACTAAAACAACAGCATAAATATATTGTCCTTTAAAATACTTAACTCGGCATATAATATCCTATACTAAGAGTCCATAATGCAACTCCTTCATAATAAATATCGACTAAGGAAGACCCAACAAGCAAAACAGTTTCACAAAAATTGTAACAGAAGGAAAACTGTAAATAAAACCAGCATTGTGGTAGATTAAATACCTGCTTCCATAATTCCAGGAGTTACATGCAGTAAGATTTTATATTCAATTATGAAAAAAAAAACATTTATGAATCGAAAATAAAAGTATAAACAGTCTATTAAACTACATTATTACTAATTCTATTCTGATGTAAATTAGGAAATTACGTTGGCTACAGGCATAATAAGCACAATTATTAAAGTTCATTTAATAAGCACAGTTATTAATTGCATTACATATTTTTATTATTATTAATTTAAAAACGTCAATTTTATTAAAATGTCTGCCTCTTCATAATAATAATATAATGCAAGTTATAAATATTTTACATCATTAAGGTTCTTAATTAAACTAAATCAGGTTCAATAAGCTGTGGATGAGAAAGTCACAAAACAGATAGGCGTACAGAAGTCAAGATAAATACAAAGTACTGCAACCAACACATATAAGAATATAGACACTGTTTATGGACACGATATTTCAGAGCGATTGAAAACAATGCAATTGAATTGAAATAAAGAATTAATGAAAAGGAAAATAGTATCTCTTTACATTTCCTTTTTATCTTTTTTTTGCCGAGCGGAAATCCTCATGCTGTTCATTCGTTATTTCCATGACGGTTTGTCAGACTCCAACCAATAAGCTAAAGTACGATCTTGTTATCAAATAAGTGATGTAAGTTCATGACATTGACTTCTTTTTCATCTGTTTTGTGACAAAGTTTTCACAATTTAGTGATTTCGTTTTGATTTTCCATTTACATTACAATGTTTATAATTTATTTCTGATGATTATTGTGACATAATATCTAATCAATGAATTATAACGGTAGGCTTATGCAGTAGTAGTAAATAATATAACACGAATGATTACTGGTTCATAATTACAGTTAGTAGTATTCTAAAAGGCGTATTTCCCTTTCCGTGTTCAGTTGGCGACAAAAATCAGCACGGTTTTGTATTACTAACCAACTCGCCAATACCGTGCTTAATCGGCGTCAACTCAACACGATTTTGCGATTAAGCAACGCTTACAGGCGTTTTACAAAACCGTGTGCATTTTAAGAGAATGTTCGGATTATTTGTGGGAATGTTCGGAATAAATCGCGGCACTCGAAGTAGGTACGTGTAGGCTACTTAGGCTAGCCGTCACTTGGCGCGCATCGCGTCTGAACTGAACACGCTTACGTTGTTATTGTTTTAATTGATAGTGCATAGCGCACAACGGATCTCCACTTGTAGGTTATGTACTACGTACTTACTTATTTATGAGCAAATAAATGTCTTATTGTTTCACTGAACTTCCATACTTAACCAATTTCATACCTTACCCTTTCTGTATTCAGTTCAACTCACTATATTAATAAACTCTTTGGTTCAACTAAACACTTATTTGTAAAACATCACCTAGCGTCACTCGTTACAAAGACAGTTGATGCGAATTGAACACGGGTTAGTTGAATTCCATAGTAATAAAAAGCCGTGTTTGATTCAGCTGTACGCTGTTTTGTAAAACGTTTTTAATGTTGCTTGATCGCAAAAGCGTGCTCAGTTGAGACAAACTAAGCACGGGTTTGTCGAGTTGGTTAGTAATACAAAACCGTGCTGGTTTTAGCCGCCAACTGAACACGGAAAGGGAAATACGCTTCTAAAAGTAGAGTATAAAAATGCACTCCATTTATTTTAATGCGAGTCAAAAAAAGCAGCTTGTATCTCACAGTGATAAGAGCAAGTGACAGGCACACAGCTTTCAATAAGTAAAACATCTAGTTCTTCTTCGCTTCACCTAATTGTTGATTCCGCACAAACTTATAGTTTGTCATCAGATGAGAAAAACTTTTACCTCAAGGATAATATAGTGTAGTAGATAATATAGTGTTGCTCGTTTTAATATTGCATTTAATTTATCGATAAACTAACGCAACGACATTGCAGCTACATCACTAATTCTTATTTATTTTGACTACCTATTGAACATAATCGTCACTTACAATTATTATGAATGAATACATTTTTGTATGCTAATATTATTGATTTTAATGTGTACATGTTATTAACACTTTAAAATTAAGTGTAGGTATGCAAGTGTAAAATATGGTATCGATATAATTTTGAATTTAACATCACTAAACTATCGATAAATGTGTTATTTATGAGTCATACTGTTTAATCTTAATTTAACTACATTGTTCTAGTTTCAATTCCTTACATGTTATGTAAGTATGCATTAAATTAATTATGCTTTTTAGGTAACAATTTACCAGTTCATCTCATTCTTCGGGTAAAAATTGACGACTTTTTGGAAAAGTGACAACGATTGCGTTCTTTATATCCCATGTTACTACCAATCTTACTACTAGTGTTACGACGGGGAATTTATTTACCCATCTTCCTACCACGGCGGCCGATAGAACTACCGGCAAATATTTTAGGTATTCTAGCAAATTATGTTTGTTTTTTTTTACGACACACTTGTGAAAAGAGACAACCAGAGATGATGATGATAAGATACCTGACGTTTCTTACTCCTTTACTGCAACCAAAGGATCTTAATACGTTACGAGTTTTATGTAGTTAATTAATAAACATCCGTGTGGTGATGGAGTAAGAATAAGTCACCACCCCATCTCATCCCATGGGTGTCGTAAAAAACCGACTAAGGGGCTATCCGTGAATATTAACTATACGAAATAAAAAAAGGAAAACTTGAAATTAAAACCTATACCAATCGGTCTGGCCAGCGTGGTATTAGTAGGCTAAGTATCCCTCCGTTACGGAAGAAGGCCCGTCCCTGCAGTGGGACATGAAAGGGCTGTTATGAATTAATAAACCTTTCTCAGAACCTCTCACCTGGTATATTTAGAGCAAAACTAAATGGTTGCCAGCTGTAATTCATTGACATTGCCACGGATATTGTACCGTGACCGAGCTTGCTCTAATCGCAATGTCTTGGGAAACACTTGTTAGACTCATGCCCCTGATAGTATTTAGTTCAGATAGTAACGAGAAATTGCAAAAATTAAGTAACTGTTGCTAAGGAAGTAATTTATTTGGGGCTTTGAGAAAGTCACCAATTGATTTTGACTCTTTTTCAACATAACGACCTCTGTGGCGTAGTGGTTATATAACATGACTGCTACGCAGAGGTCTCGGGTTCGATTCCCGCTCAATGCAAATCTTTGTGTGCATGAACATGATTGTTTGCATTGGTCGGGGTGTTTTCTATGTATATATGTACGTATTACCAAAAAAAGTATTTAAGTTTGTTTATCCGTTGTCTAGTATCCATAGTACAAGCTTTGCTTAGTTAGGGACTAGATGGCGTTGTGTGAAAGTGTGAGGATTTTTTTAAATTTTTATACTAAATTCCACCACTTCATTGTATCTTCTAGGAGGAATAGCAAGTTATAATACTTCAATCGAAACCAAAAGAAATACTTCTCTCTCACTCTGTATTTATTAGGCCAAGTTTCCATTCAGTACTGCAGGAGGTCCGTCTCTGCAGAGTGCCTTATCAAGGTTGTTATCATAACATTTATTATAAACAATAATCTTTTGAAAATATTTAATTAATATGTTTTCATTAGAGTTCAAGGTGTTCAAATATATTGGCAATCTAGATATCATTAAAATATTTTCTTAAAGAATACAATGCTCTCTCTGTTTGTTATGAAATTAAGATAATATCAGGGTCGCACTTAACGATAAGTATGTCTTTGGGTTTTGGGTCAATGTGTCATTTAATGAGCACACAATTATTTTGAAATAGAAATGACACATTTGATTTAGGCGATTTCGGATACATACATCTTTGGTTGGCTTGACGTGTTTTCATAACAAACTTATGAATGCGTTCCTTCCTTTTTTCAGAACAGCAATGTGATGACGACAGACTGAATTTCCTGAAGGGGCTAACCTAAAACTCTTATAATGTAAACGCAAATAGTTTGCTTCCAGAAACACTCTGCTATTCCTGTGTAGGATTTGGCATTGTCTGATTAGTTATTAAAGTGCTAAATTTGACATCCATGACATTTGGATGCGATTTAAAACAAAAATAATCACGAGAATTGCCCCTCTGGAACAGTCCAATGAGCGATTATAGATTTGTGCTCACCATTTTACCTATTAGTTAGCAATAAAATATGATTATGTATCGTGACAAAGGGTCAAAAATACCTGAATATACTTTGACCATTAATGAACAGCAAAAACGACTCAGTTCTAAAGTTAGAAAACGTCAAAGATATATTACAAGAAGTTATACCTAATGTGTTGATGTTTTATGTTTCTGGAATACCTATATATTATTTCATTGGCATGTTAGCATCTTGACATCTCTAATTATTAATGAGCCATTGATATCTGAATGTCAAACTAAAATATCAAACTAAGGACATCTGGATTATTGGTAATCCATATCATAATATACTTGACATTGATATAATTATTATATTATGATATCTAACGCACAAATTAATTACATACGCATACTTTAGGAACAACAATATTTTGTACCTAAAGACTTCCCGGACCAAAGCGGTCAAGGTATGGTGTGTTTTTTTAAATGTTTTTTTATATCAGCCTATGAACATCAACTGCTGGACATAGGCCTCCTCCAAAAGTTTCCACTCATCATTTTGGAGGGTTATTTGGCCTACTTTACCACGCTGGCCAGACGGGTTGGTAAAGGGTTTATTTCGAGTTTTCCTTCTCTAGCAGTGATAACATCTGCGTAAGGATTGATTCCCATAGTCGGCTTTTACGACACCCGCGGAACGAAAGGGGATGGTGACATCATGTATTCTTAGTCCGTCACCATACAGACATTTTGATGTTTATCGAAATAAATCGACAAGCTATGGACTGAAGCTCTTGGTATGGTTGATATCATCGTTTTCTAAATAGACGCCTTCAAACTTCTGAAAACCTCCATTTTCAAAAGCGAGACAAAGGCTAATATTATACACAACAGTAAATGACTATGAATATGAGATTTATCTACGTAAAATACTCTCCTGAAACATCATAACATCCCATTAATGTTCCACTGCAGGGACGGGACTCCTCCCGTGACGGAGGGATACTTGGTCTACTAATACCACGCTGGCCAGAAGGGTTGGTATAGGGTTTAATTTCAAGTTTTCCTTCTTTTTATTTCGTAAAGACACACAGATAGTCCATTAGTCGGATTCTACGGCACCAATATCAAACAACATCAACCGCCATATTCAACTTCACAAACAGAACAATTATAACAGTAATGTAATGTTTATTCTTGTGTAACACAATCCCGCGGACATTTTTGACAGATAGGCATGTTCTGTGTCTCTACTCGTAATGTCACGTAGATTAACCATTAGATGGAGCAGTGAATCATCATAACAGCCCATTACTGTCCCACTGCAGGGACGGGCCTCCTCCGTGGTTTGGATTACTTAAGAATTGAACTGTCAATGTTAGATATCTTAAATTATAATATTTACATTTATCACACATCCACACTACGCCATCTTGTCACAAATTATATAGCTTCTTTTTTTACAAAGAATACACTCCAGACTAATGCAAATTTTATGCACATAAAGATTTACATTGAACAGGAATCGAAACCTGGACGTCTATGTAGCAGCCATTGTGTACCACTACGACACAGAGGTCATCAAAATAAGTAAACTATGTAACAATCATCCAGGACATAATGTGTACACTACTTCTTTGACTGTATGTGACGCCACTGTGACGTAGTGGATAGTTTAGGGAGATAAATGCAAACAACTCAGTACGACAATGTAGTATTATTCAGTTAAAAGTTTAGTACATACAATGTTATTAGTTTGTCACTATATATTTAGAAATCACTACGTTAACACAAATATAGTTTAAGCAAGCCGGTCTAATCAGAAGGATTTTGAGAGGATTCGATTACAAAGCACGAGGTTCGAAGGCTGCCCTATAGAAAGGCAAACACTTAGCTTCAGTCAGCAAGCCGGAACAAAAGGTAGTGTACACATACAACTTCTATGACGAATGCGCCTTCAATCATCATAACAGTCCATTAATGTCCCACTGCAGCGACGGGCCTCCTCCCGTGACGGAGGGATACTTGGCCTACTAATACCACGCTGGCCAGACGGATTGGTATAGGGTTTAATTTCAAGTTTTCCTTTTTTATACTTCGTAAAGATAATATTTACGGTTAGTGCCATAGTCGGTTTGTACGACACCCATGGGATGAGATGGGGCAGTGACATATTGTATTCTTACTCCGTCACCACACGGACAGCTTCTTCCCTCTTCAATAAGGATGAAGAAACATTTTGTCAGATAGCCAAGTGATTGCGGTAGAGTTAATTCGTAACTTGACTACCTTCTAAATTTCTGGACTGTGTTTGCGTTTTCCATAAAAGTCTAAACAGTCATATTGCCGTGTCAATAAATAAAAATTTAAACTAATTTTATTATTTATATAAGTTTTATCCACGCAAACAAAAACTATAAATAGTTCTTCTAACTCTCTTTCGATTACTCTTAACCCCACATCAAAAATACAATAACCCTACACAAAAACTGCAGCGACATCCAGTAGTATCATATCAATCAATTCAGGGCTGTCACTCACGTCCAATTATTACGAAGCAAGTTGACAGTCCACGCCATAGCTGTCAAAACTGTCAAAACTGTATTAAGGGCCACACAGGGGGCGTCAGCTGTGCTTCACGGCTTGTTTGTTATAATTGTTTAGATTTTAATGCTTATTTGTATAGATAGTTTGATGTTTGTCGTGGATTCTTTTGATCTAATGTATTGATTACATAGTTAAGATGGCGATTAGGGACTTAGTATCTTTTGTATAACCGAGGTTGACTATCGTAGTTGAAAGCGTTAGCTCGTCGAAGTACTATTCGTATTATTAATGAATGTGGATTAGGCCCAAGGTGTTTGCCAGGATCGTAAGGACAAGGACAAGTGACCTTCTGTCGTCTCTGCCTACCCCGGACGGGATAAGGCGTGAGTTTATGTATGTATGTAATGAGCAATTAAAAAATACTACTTTTGTACTTAGGATCAGGTCCAGTGTAGCGGAAACTTTTACTAAATTCTATTTAACGAACACAAAAACATCCAGTTTCGGAGAATCATTTGTGTCTCAGACAAATAATAGTCCAGAGTAGGATTCAAACCTGATTCCTGACAGCTATACACCGCGACCTGTACACCATGAAGACAGTTTACGAACCTTGTAAAACATGACACAGCATGATAATATAAATAAATCCTATAAAACATCTTTATAACCGATTGCTATAATAAATGCAAAATGATGTAACCACTAGAATTAAAAAAAAAAACAACTCTATGTAGATTTTACTTATAATTTAAAAATAGAACCTCACACCAAGAAGGCGACTATAAATAAGTTTTTATTCTTTTTTAGTGATGTTATATTAAATTATTGCGAGTCGATAAAAATGTCCACAAAGAATCGATTGGATAATTTAATGTGACATGTTTTTATATTAACTAGCGACCGCACTGCGGGTTCGCCTACATCGATCATCATTCATCTCTATTTAAAAGCTTATAATATTATAAATAATTATTATGATATTTATATAGAGGTTAAAATGGATGACATTTTTCTAAAAGCTGTTCAATGTTGTTTATTTACGCAATATTCGCGAGTAGTAGTACATATTTATTACAAACATAGTTATGACTATATCTAAAACTTCTACTTAAAAGTATTTGCAATCGCCTTAAACAAGAAATAAACACTAATTTAACAATTGTACAGTGGGTTACCGAAAACGTCCGCCAGTTTTCTTTTTCATTCGTTTGTGAAGCCTAAAACTCTTAGTACCTTTTGAAACTAAAGCATTGTATAGACAAAACACATAAAACTATACTCACACAGTATGATAATAAGGGTCAAATTCATTTTCACCTTTGGTCTACGTCTAGTTACATGTCAACATCAAACCTTTTTAATGAACTATTTAGTCTGTTCTGTTCTATTTTTTTATAATGGCTCCTAAGTTAATCGACATTTCTGCCAACAGGCCTGTTTAGTCATTACAAACTTTTAATATGCTGTGATATCCTCTGTTTCATTGTCAATGTCTATTACTGTTTATTTATTACTGTTTTAATAATAATTTATTATACCTATAGCCACAGAATATAAAACTTGAATATTAAATAAGTAATATTAAATAATAATAAATATTATTTCCGATTCACGATCATTCACGAAGGACTAATTTTGTATCCTAGGTAACCGATATTGTATTGTCATTCCTACTAGTGACAGCCGACCATTGACTGCAATATTATGTCATATTCAATTGGTAAAGCAGAGTATCGCTCATACTGCATATGCACACGAAAATAGGCCTTAAGGTGGCGGACCTTTAAATACCATGACTGTACCTAATAGGATTCGAATCCGGGTCATCGTGCATAATAGCTTTTTGATTTTTTTTAACTCCCGTAAAAAATATTTCAAAACACACAAATAATTGTATTTCGAGCGATAAGTACCCTCGACGTTCGCGCACAGCAGCCGCACTCAACCACTTTGCCAACGAGGCAGTTTTATTTACAATGAGCTTACAATCAGGTTACTTTATATATAAAATAAAATAAGACACTTATTTAAACAAATACATAGCTTGTTGAGTTTCTATGCGTACACTCTAGAAAACAGTACGTCTAAGATCGTAATACATTTCCTTATTATTTATTCCTACATTGTTAAGCAAATTGGCGTGGTATACTTTCATGATATAAATCTCGTTTTATCAACTCGTTAGTAAGAGATAGGTACCAGTGGCGAAGGGTGGATTTTTATAAAAGGGAAGCCGAAGATTCCGTGGACTTTTGTTCTACTTTATATTACTATTATTCTGTAGTTCATAGGTATTCGTGAGAAAATGTTTCGATTTTACCTAGTTGTCCCGAACTCATAAACTTAAAATACGAAAATGTTTCTCTGTTTGGAAGACTTCTTTGATCAATTAGATTAATTGTTTATATTGCTATATCCTAAATGATTCTACATACCTACTTACTTACTTTTAGAATCTGAGAATACTGTCTGTAAGCCACTTACTTATACGTATCGAAATGAGATAATTGTATTAAAATGTTTCGTAAATCCACAGCGCCGGCGTTTCTTATATTTATAATTCAATTTCGAGAATGATGTTTTATCGCACATCACATAATAGGATAGTCAATATAATATAACACTATTAACCTGTCCCTTATAACAACAAACTATTAAATTTGCTGAAAACAATACAAACAAGTACTTACAAAAATATTCCATAGGATCCCAACGCACTACGACAAAAATAAAGTCAACCAATGCACAACACATAATACACAATCATAAATAATTAAACATACAAATTTTACTACTTTAAACAAGAAAGCGAATTTTATAACCTATTTGCAGAAAATAAATACAAATATCTGTTTTTTCTTCAAATGGTCCTATCGTTTACCGATGATTCTGCCAAAGTCAAGACGCAAGCCGTATAAAAATATAAAAACAAATAAATATAATTAAAAACTAAAAATTCAGAAGAAAGGCTGATTTCTATCAGATTTAAATAATTGATAAAAACAAAGGAATGTCAATGGCAAATTAAGTACTTAACGTGAAATGAAATGAAACTTCGTTACAATTGGTCGGTCCACTGGTTGCAATAGTGCTTTCTCGCTCTCGCAATGTTGTAGTTGTATCTTTTATCCTTGTCATAAGCCGATGGCCACCGGCTTATATGGTACCTTAGATCGACGAATACAAAGTGTCACGTGACCGTACGATTTCCGTACAGTCTGTTGTACTGGATTCCTAATTTCGCGACCGGCTTACTGCGCTCCGCGCATGCGCGCTTTAAGTACTCTCTGACTGAACCATAACAAGTTGTTAGTTGACAACCTTTAATTACAAGATGGCGTTATGAGTACGTAAATAATTATATTGAAAATTATTATTACTGTAATTATTATTGCGATTTACGTAAGAGAATACTTTTTTGTTTTATATTATTTTGTATTGAGTGGATGTTGCGTCATTGATTTATAATTGATTAATAGACAATGCTAAGCGGTTTTTGCAAAGGTAAGCCGGTAGGAATCGAGTTATATGGACACTTCGCCACTAATAGGTACGGTACTTAGGAAGACAAATGAGTAGATAGAATTGGATCAAACCATAAACTATCGTATTTATTTTTTTATATTGTAGGTCAAATAGCAAGCATTATAAGTCCCAATTTTTACTTTTATATTACTTTTCTCTTCCTTGTATGGTTGTTAATTGTCATCAACTACAAAACATAGACACACAAACAATTACAATTACATAGACACACACACACATACAAACACACTAACACGTGCTCGCACATGCACCACACACAACAAGCACACTCACACGCGCGCACACATACACCACACACACACTAATACCATTTGTTTTTAATGTATAAAATCTTTAATTAACTTTCATTAGTAATAAGTTTTCTATCTATTGTTTAAATATGTAATACTGCTAAGGAAGAGCGAGACCGCTTGTCACAGGCATTGTTTGCTTAAAAGGCGGTTTCAATCACTACATAATAATGTAAACCTATTTAAAGAAATAAAATTATTTGTATTATTTGTATTGTATTTGTAACTAATGGTAGCCAGGAAAGCGATCGCTGTACACTCAAGCCAATAGCCAGAACAGAATAGGCAAAACAGAAACCTATTGTAATTTCATGATTACCAGCCACAAACATTAAAAATACATTAATTTATGTGATTACCTGACAATAATTGCGCTCTCCAATAGGTTCTTTACACAAATTTCCGTGTCCTATTTAAAAAATCTAAGTTTATTTTTACCATTTCATGAACTAGCTCAATAAAAACTATACAAAAATGTCTCAATCCTATACAATCAACAAAAATTTAATAACCAATCAAAAAATTCGGTAACCCTTTCAACACAGGGTTGTCGCGCTATCAAAAAAAGTAATATATATTTTATCTAACATCATTATCTTAGTAATAGGAATAGAACCCGATTTAATAAATTGGTTGTATCAAAGCTTACATCTTAATAAATAAAGATCTTTCACAGTAGATATATGCATAATATTTTAGTATATTTATGTAGACCGGGCCTCGCTTTGTACTCGGCCCGAACTTATCTGATATTTTTAAGAATATAATTTAGGCTGTGAACTTGTCACCCTTTGTATGTCTTGTAGGGCTGTCGATAGTTATACCTTGTAGTTAATTTATTTTAGTATTTTTTGAGTTATGTATGAGTGTAGATGGAACAAAGCAGATTTGAAAGGATTGTAATACGTGGTGTTCAGTAAGTAGTCTGTTTTAAGTCAAAGCTTTAGTTTATGTAAGTATTTTTTGACAAGCTTTTGCTGAACTATTTGGCTTGACTATTTTGCTAATATATTTTTTTATAATAGTAATCTATTTTATGAATGAAAAATTAAAACGATAACTGTTTTTATGACATTAGTTTTGGATACGACATAAAGTCAAAAGCGTATACCAAATTGTGTTTTATAATCATTGTCAAAGTTGTATTTGGTTGTTTATTACCTAATGTAATGAAACATTTTAATTATTTAGATTAAAATTTTTCATGACTTTTCATAATCCCTTATTTTTTGAAGTAAATGTAAATGTAAATAACAATAAAATTTAGCGCGGATTTGGCTGAATACTGTGTGAACACAAAAATTAAAGATCAGCAAAATCGATCACAGAAAACAGTGCGGCCTTTCAAAGACTTTATCTACAGTAAAGCGTGTTTAGTACTTCTTTCTCCGTGTGGCGATGGAGTAGGAATACAATATGTCACCACCTCATCTCATCCCATGGGTGTCGTAAAAACCGACAAAGGGACTATCCGTGAATATTATCGTTACGAAATAAAAGGAAGGATAACTTGAAATTAAACCCTATACCAATCCGTTTGGCCAGCGTGGTAATAGTAGGCCAAGTATCCCTCCGTCACTGGAGGAGGCCCGTCCCTGCAGTGAGACATTAATGGGCTGTTATGATGATGATAAGTATTCCTAACACGCCCAAATATGTAACAGCCCTACGCATGTAATAAGTAAACTAATCCTACCGGAATGATCCTGTGAATAAATTAAATATTATTTATTCTAACTCTGAATATTTGTAGTAATGCGTGTCGTTGATAGCCTCGACGACACATTTTGATTAAATTACTGGAACCAGGTTATGACAGACATTTTGTGATTATTAAGGAGCCCGGATAAGCTTTTTGAGGTTATAAATATCTTAGTTTAATGGTGTGTTACATTGAAGCTTGTAGTGTTATAATTAATTATTTTTAAAATATGTGGTAAATTAAAAAAAATAGTAGAGTTTAACAGCTTATTTTACTAAAGATCCAGGGACAATTCTAAGTATACGAGCACATGTATTTATGCCCCATTGCAAGGATGTAGAGAAGTTTAGAGAAGCCTACTTATATAACTATGACTTTATCACATCTTATTTTCCTTTCAGACAGCGAACTTTCCTTTAATCGGATTTTACAACAGGGGAGCGCTGTGATGAGATGGAATGGTGATACCGTCATAGGCACCACATAAAGAAACATCAAGAATACTTATTTATTTTTTATAAACCCTGTACTTATTTATGTCATTAGAATATTGCAAAAATATATTTTCAAAATGCACTTGACATCACAAAATGTCAAATAAAATAAACAGGGTTGTAATAATATAAATATCGATAAAGCTGTCGATATTAAACGTCGGTGGCAGAATCGATATATTTTTAAAACGATCATAAATTAATTCGTTCGAAAACACGACGCAATTGCATTCGTTTTGAAGTTTTATTTTCGTACATAGATTGATATTGAGTGTTGAAATAATTGTTATTGAATGCACCTAATATTTGTGTTGTTTACGTATATAAATTTAAAAGTGTAATCAATGTCTTTTAAAATGTCCTTTCAATCACTTGTAGATCTCACAAGAGTATATTAATGTTTACATGCTGGATAGACCTTCTAAATTAAACAAAATCTGGATAGCGAGGTAAAGATATGGGTGACCTAACAGTCAAAAAGTTTTAAGTAAATACTCAAAAGACGCTGAATAGTAATCTGAACTTTAAATTTTGTCGATGATTTTTCTATTTTATTTCGCTATGTTCGTTTCTGAGTAAGTCTAAAAATATTCATTTGCACAAAAATAGAGCTAGCACTATTTAGTACATTTCTAACCGTACATTGTAATGAATTCCTTTACGTAGAATCGACTGTTATTATTAATCTTATTGTAAATAGAATGTTTCCGCACTCAAGAGAAATTCGTTGATATAAATATACTCTGAGTTCATTAAATATATATTATAGGAAGATTAAAAAAAATCTAGGGTGTTCATTGATTTGTAAGGTCCTTACTGTGAAAAGTCAGTTGATTTCTGCCTATTGCAAATGTTTCTATTGCTTTGGGTGTTTTCTATATTGTTTAGTGATTTAAATGAATTAAAAGTAAATATATATCAACCCGCCTAACCTAACGTGGTAAAGTGTCCTGCTGCAGGAAGCAATTTTTCTCAACACAATTTATAAAAAATCTGCTGAATACTTACAATAAGTGCAATAACAGATGGCGCTGTTAGTGAAATAACAATAACAACGGTTATTTCAAAGTGCTTACGTTCATAAGTAGGTTACAAGTGGCAATTGTTACTGATTAGATTGAATCAATATTGTTATTTCTCAGATCTGTTATTTGTGAGCTTTGATATAAAGATATCGAGTTGAAATCGTTGAAATAACTTTGCATCGGAACGCGAATAACGAAGTAAATAGAGGCAGGTTTAATTATGATAATATAGCATTCCTCTCATATTTATACAACGCCATCTAGTCTTTAAAACAAGCAGACATTGTGCTAAGCTAGGTATGTTACATAGAGTTACACGCGCGCCTCTCCAGATGTGAGGGGAGGAGCACTTCGCTTCATCCTCGAGATGGGGTCTGCTAAGGAGCGGGCCAGCACTAGTAGAGGGCTGGCGAAGAATCATGGTTTCCCGCGGCCCCTGGCACACGTGAGAGACGGAACACCGGGGGGTTTTAGTCAGTAGAAATCTGACATACCCCTCCGCCCTTTTCGGGGCGGCGGAACTCCATGACGAAAAAAAAAAGGTATGTTACATAGAAAGTTAGGGTAAGCTATCTTTAATATTAATGTTGTGGAAAAGATTTTGTATTTTCAGTGATATTTGATATTTATTTATTTTTGTTTATTTGTTACTGGGACGGATGGACTAAGAGGTATGTTTATAAAATTAAGATTTTAATAAAGTCATACGTTAACGAGGTACAAACTAAATATTGTACTAAGTGATTAAATATAAAGTGCCACAGTGTTAATATAATTATGTTAGTACCAGTTTTAATATAATTGTAATTATTTAATTTTGTTTCGTTTGTTTATATTATAAGCACGTGCTTGGGTGCGCAGGCGCCGATACTACGACTGAAAGGATTTGATGCGAGTTTTTTTATTTACTTTTAGGGTTTTTTTGTTTACATTTAGGTTACGACTTAGGTTGTTAATTATTCTATCTATAAGTACCTAAGTATATTTATATTTTAAAGAGTCTTTGGACGGGTCATTATGCCCTGTGACTTTTGCAAACATTAATTTAAAGTGTTTCAAAGTACTCAATGTTATATTAATTTAGTTATAAGAAACCTGAGGTTCATAAGAATAATTTGTCGATTCTAAAAACAATTTTTCTACATTCATACCGTACCATGCCTAAGAGGTAGTTATAAATTTAAGGGTAATAAATTTCTTGGGAGTAAATAAAAATATTTAATAGAGGTCTAATTTATCATTCTTGCAAAAGTAAAAGTTTACACTTGTGCAGGAAGTAAACTCTGGAAACACTAAACCGATTTAAAAAAATATTTCTGTGTTGAATAGTCTATTTATCGGGGAGTGTCATAGGCTATATAGTATCACGCTATGACTAATAGGAGCGGAGCAGTAATGAAATATGTTTTAAAAAAAGCCTTTTTTTCCCCGCCCAACGTAGTGGGCACGGGTCAGCTAGTAGTAAATAAAATAGTAAAATACAAGTATCAAAACTAATTAAACAAACTATATACTGGTGTTTAGCTTGCTTATTCTTTGAATAGGATTGAATAGAAGAAGATAAATTTATAAATTAGCTGTCTGCTGTGTACCTAATACGAGTTTGCTTTACTATAATACCTGTAAATTCTAAAGAAGGTTACAATTTGTAACTATACCCGATATTTGTGTCGTAAGGAACTAGAGTAGTAGCAATTACTAGCAACAGTATTACTACCTCATATTCCCTCTTTAACTGGAGAAGTCCGTCCATACAGTGGGACATTCAAGGGCTGGAGGAGGACTCTCAAAATTATCCTCTTAAATCTTGGACTTCAGTAGGTAATTTCTTGACTTTGAAAAAAATCTTTCTTGCTTAGATATACTTCTCAGAAGTACCCATAAAGTTTAAATCAAGTTAAGCAAATTAAAATTGGTTAAGCAACGATTATTATTTAAAAAAATATCTTTAAAAAATATGAAATACCTGTATATCAACATAAACAAACTTAAAAATTAGAAAAAAAAATATCAAAGCTCTGGTTTTAAAAAGTATTTCCATAAAAAAATGTTTTGGTCAAGTTCAATATTCGAACCCGAAACCTCAGTTAACAGTTACACACTTAAACCACTACACCACAATGCAAACAGCTATTGTACAAAATACAAGCGATCTATACTAATACATAAGTCCCTTAAGGCTGGCTGAAAGTAACATATTAGCACATAACTCAAGCGGTAAGTCTCTACTTTAAGTCTATGAAGTATTGCCTACTGTATGCCTTCGAGCCAGGCTTCTTTGGGATTTTCATTATTTGTGAAACGTCTTCATAAAGTTATTGGTAGGCGGGGATTGGTTATATTATAGGATTGATAGATTGGAGATCAAAAGACCTAGCCTGTCTTTAAATTGGAAGCATTTGGAAGAAGCATATGCATTCGATTTTGAGTGAATATTGTTACATAGTCTAAAAACTACGGGATATACTTTATTTGTATTTATATTAAATTAAATATGTAGCTTACTATAGCAAATCTTCTATTAAATAATAGTAGTACGAAAAGAAGAAAGACAATGAAAAAAATTGGTACTCGAGGCGGGAATCGAACCCGCGTCTCTGGACTATACGCGTCCAGCGCCATGACATCTAGACCACCCGAGTCCCCGCCTCGACTACCAAATTTAACCATTGCTTTATACGGCGCGCCGGGCGCCAATTTCCGCCTCGAGTATTAATTTTTCCATTGTCTTTTTTCTTTTCGGATTTTTCTAGTTATACTTATGCTATTTGATAAAAAATTATATGTAATTTAATAGTACTTATGCGTTAAAAATCTAAATTTTGTAGTATTTATAAAGAAGAAAACCTCTCATTCGGTCCGGTCAAAAAGCCACCTACTGTCTTTAAAGTCATAATTGAACTCTAGAAAATCGCGCCAGTTCCCTTATAGCCATACTTAAACTAATGTGAAAACTCCTTAATACAAATCTAAATTAACACACAATAACTTCCAGCTGTTTAACACGAGAGGGAACGAATGAAAATTCCTTCATAATGTTATCGCTAGATCGTCTGTTACAACGAGAGGGCCCCGTCACAAACATTACATGCTTGACTTCAGAACTTAATTGAAAAAGGTTTTAATATGACATTTGTTGAGAGAAAACACTTGGCGTGACGCGATAATATTGGATCAATTTTAGGAGATAAAAGTTAGTGGAAAAGGGGTCTGAATAATTTATTTACGACAGTTTTTGATAAGTATTCTTTTTAGTACAAATTACCAGGTCTTAAAACCTAGTGCGCAGCTGGTGGTCTCTTAAGAATTTATAAGTAGTATCCCTAAGACTTTTTAACAAAAAACTACTTAGAGAGATGTGGTGTCTATGACTTTTGGACAGAAAGCAGAGAACATCACGGAGGGAAAAGTGGAGGAAGAAGATAAGAAGGCTGACCCTACCAACAGGTGGGAGTTATAGCCAACATTAGAAAGAGAAATACTGGTAGTATATTTGTCCAGTAAGGGGTCCGTTAGTTACCTTTGTGTGCCCCTATATTTATTAATGTGCTTATTTTACTGTTCAATCTGTTTGCCAGGATCGTGACAAGTGGCGTTCTGTCGTCTCTGCCTACCCCGGACGGAATAAGGCGCGAGTTTATGTATGTATCTATGTATTTTACTGCTTATAAGTTCATAATATTGTGACGTCATGCTTCTCGCCTCTCGCCTCTCGCCTCACGGCAGCGGCGCGAGCGCGCCGTGGTGGGGGCTACCCAGCGGCCGCTATATAAAGAAGACGCGGGGCGCGGGTCAGCTAAAGCGGTGATGTTTCACAAGAAACGGAACCACTCGCCTCTCTCGGCAGCGACACAAAAAGTCAGGATGTTTGGCTCCCCGATCCCTTGGGCTAAGGAAGCCAAATATCTTGGCGTTTTGCTCGACGATAAGCTCTCTTTCCGTCCCCACATAAACATGGTTCGCAAGCGGGCCACTTTTGTGTTGGGACGGCTGCACATGCTCCTCCGGAAGGAGTCTAAGATGTCGATCCGAAACAAAGTTAGGTTACTTACTACACTACTTGTATCAGACCAATAATGACGTATGCGTGCGTAGTTTTTGCCCACCTTAGGCCACACAGGATCCATAGGTTACAAACAGTTCAGAATAGGTTCATGCGCAAAGCGACGGGAGCACCGTGGTTCATGCGTAACGAGGATCTCCACACAGACCTCGAGTTGCCTACTATCCAGCAACACATGAAACTCTGTTCCCGCCGCTACTTTGATTCGGCTGCCACTCACCCCAACCAACTAGTGGTCGGGGCGTCCGGGTACATCCCCTCCAAGATTAGCAAAATTCGTAGACCTAGGCATGCTCTCGAAGAGCCGGACGATAGGATCACGATCGCTCAACGTAGAGCTCACACGGCTCGCGAAGCCACAACAAAACGTCCGCGGTTCCGTCCTCGCCGTCGAGGCCGGAATACGCGCCGCGTTCGCTCCTAGAGGGCGTGCCTTCCGCACGTCCTGTTAGTCAGTGACGGTCCAGGCCGAGGTTCGTACCCCAAAGGGGGTGCCCCTGTGGCACGTCACTTAAATGTCTTTGGTTGAGGGCCATTCGCCCCACCACAGCCCGCGTAAAGTAGTAATGGTCGTCTGAGACCGACTACTCGTCCTCACAAAAAAAAAAAAAAAAGCGGGTCAGCTCGGCTCGCGAAGCCACAACAAAACGTCCGCGGTTCCGTCCTCGCCGTCGAGGCCGGAATACGCGCCGCGTTCGCTCCTAGAGGGCGTGCCTTCCGCACGTCCTGTTAGTCAGTGACGGTCCAGGTCGAGGTTCGTACCCCAAAGGGGGTGCCCCTGTGGCACGTCACTTAAATGTCTTTGGTTGAGGGCCATCCGCCCCACCACAGCCCGCGTAAAGTAGTAATGGTCGTCTGAGACCGACTACTCGTTCTCACAAAAAAAAAAAAAAGCGGGTCAGCCCTTTTGTTCCGGTCCCGGCTTGTTGAAGATAAGTGTCTGCCTTTCTGAAGGGCAGCCTTCGAACCTCGTGCTCTCGAATCCTCTAATCCTTCTGATTACCATTAGCCGGCTTGCTTAATTCATATTCATATTGATTCTAAATTAAGAAACAAGTATTATTATATAGATTCATTTTATACAGAATATAGCTACATTGTTATACTTGAGTTATCTTTGCATTTATCTCCTTATACCATCAACGTTTAAGTGGCATCAACGTCACAATATAAACCATTACAACCTATTTTACCGACCCACAATCATTTTGGAGCTGCTTGTAATCGACTCTCAGGATCATAGTCTAATAAAAATCAAACACCAAAATGCTCTAGTAATAGATTTCCATAAATTCAAAATGCACTTTTATCAAATCGCCATTACGCATTATAAATAACAATCAATTAAAACTAAGATCGTAGCCACGGGGCTTCTTATCCTCTTATCTAAGTTGGACACCAAGTTAGTTGTAAACGTGTAAATCGGCTTTAAGCTATAAATAAGTTATATTTAAGTTGATGCTTAGCCGCAGGGCGCAGGCGGAAGTTTTGCAACTTGCATGGTTTAATGTAGACAAGTAACATCTTTTTCATAATAGCATCGACGATAAGGCGCAAGTATCTTATTGAAGACACGATTATTCTTCTTAAAAAGACGCGAATAAGCGGTATGAGGAGTAAATTGGCTTCAATGGATACTTGAATGAATAGTACGTTATTATTTTTTGCTGTAGTTACAGCAAGTTTTTGTAACTTTATTCTTCTATTAACATGATGGAAAAAAATTGCGCAGGGTAGAAATGTTATGAAGATACCTATACCTATGTACCAGCCCCCGTGGACGTAGATAGGCATTACCTATGTGTCAAACTGCTAATATAAGTAAAGTAATTTATATCGCTTGTTAAACACGGTATATGCTATTAGTTATAGTTAGTGGGTTAGGGTTTTCGTAAGCCAATTCACTTTGTAATAGGAACTAGCCACGTTAGTGGGACGTTAAAGGATAGGTAGAAATAAACGCAAAAAGTTTATTTTAAGAAAGTACCAAATACTTCAAATAAATGCTAATTAAATTACAAGTGCGTCCCCTTTTTCATTTCCTTACGACATACATTGCCCGCTCCAGATACAAAACACAGATACAATTACAAGTTCCAAGCGGTAATGAATGCGTTTATCTGACATTTGGATCTTTGCGCACGCGTCGCACTATCTAATGCCAGTATTACGGCTACTTTGCTCAGTTTGCGCTGCCACTACTACGGGTGCGTGAAATTGATTAATTGACAAGCTTTTGTGAAGTCGACTAACTATATAAGGTGTTAAGTAATTGTGTAAGTTGTTTGTGCTGATTGTGTTGAATTGGCTGATCTTATCTGTAGAAAGAGTAGGGAGACGTTTGAGCAAATGTATCTGGGAGTGGAGAGTGAAGACTTGGCAAGCGTAAAGTAAGATGGCACTTGACTAGGTTGACCGGTGAACTTAACAAGGTCTCAGGATCCGATCTGTTGGAAGACCGTGTGTTATGGGGTGTGGTAGTAAAGATAAATGTCCTGCAGTGGACAAATTTAACTTAAATTGATTGGTTGACTAAAAACGAAACAGCCAATAACCCCCTTACTCATAAACGCCTCTTAAATTTTAGTCAAGTGATTACCTTAAATTCTTACGATTTTGTTTGGCTTATGGTTGGTTTTACTAATAAACATTTTTATTTTTAAGTTTTAATCCTTCATTTTCAACTCGACAGGAAGTAGATATAAATTGCTAGTTAAAGAAAAACTCTTGCGAATTCATTTGTTCACTAACAAGCTCTGCCATGATTCTAACTTGTATTACGATACCAATTATAACAATAGTTAAAACAAAACATTAAATATTAATCGTTTCCTTAACGTAAATGGTAATCTAACAGGCTGGCTCTAGTTTCTAATCGTTATCGGTTTATATTATATTATAAAAGACCGTACACATAATATTTTTGAGTAAGTAATGATTAATAATACTTTTTATGATTCTGTGCAATAAATTATTGGAGAATATGTTTTTTTTTCTTAGTATAAGGTCGGAGAAGAGAATATAAACGCCGTGCCGTTTTAATACGTTAGCTAGATCACAGTCAAGTCGCTACCTTAAACAAAAACGGCTAAGTCTCGTAGCCCTGTTAGCATTAGCTACTTTATACCTTGTCACCTAAACACAGTATCGCTTTAACAATACTTTAATAATTAATAATTAAGCGTGCCTACATTTTATAACAAGTTGAACTACCTAAAACCGTATCTTTAGAACGAATTACATTTATTTTTGAACTGGCTAATCTAAACATCGTACATATTAGAAAATACTAACTCCGTATAAAGGTAGCTGAAGAAATAACGGGGGCTAAGCATAGCTTAAAAGCATTATGTCTCGATTCTTCTGCCTGACTTTATTCTTTCCCGAACTAGGTCCTATAAAAACTCAGACACACCTGCTCAATTACCGACAATTACAAAAGTGTAAAAGTACTTTAATCATATAAATATCCATACAAATTAACATCCTTTTAAATGATATAGCGACTCCTTTATCATAAATGATAAAAGTAATTATTAAAGTTATTAGTATTTAATCTAAATGCTAGATAAATATCTTGTAATGTAACTTAATTAATGGCTGTTATTACAGGGTTGTTAATATAGAGAAAATGTTTAATTGTAATCAACAAATAGTTGTTGTAAGTTTACCTTTTTGGTTACATTAATTAAAGTTATGATTGCCATTTATTATTGTGAAGATTGTGTATTTATACTTTCTGCAAGTTTGTAGGACATTGTTTTATTTTAAATATTTATTTAGCACTTCATAATTTTAATTTATTTATTTCATTTTGAGATTAAGAAAACTTACAGCTATTTGTACAAATATAATGCGGATTGTGTGTAAGATTATGGCCAGTTAAAAGTTTTCACTAATAACTATTTGTGAATGATCGATTAAGTAGTAGCAGCAGGAGGAGAAATAAAGCGTATAAAGACGGTTTCTTCCATTTCCGTTTTAATTTTGTTTTAAATCGAAATAAATAGGAAAATAATGGGCTTAATTTATAGCTTGACAGGAATTAATACTTTGTCTTTTAAGTATTTGCATCAGACCCGTTAAAGTTTTGGTTATCGGAGCCTTTACCTCGTTATCAAAATTTGTCTATTGCTTTACGTAGACTATGCCTAGGTACCAAACTAAGTTAAGTTCGTACTCTTGGTACTTGATTGCAGATTTAAACATAAAAAAAACTATACTGTATTTTAGGAAAATAATTTTAAACATGTTCATGCACACAAAGATTTGCATTGAAAGTGAATCAAACCTATCCTATCCTGACAAAGGTATATTTATTTATTATTAAAAAAATCTTAATTCTGAAACCAGTAGTAGTGGTATATAAATAAGGAAGGGCACGCTAGAACAACTTGACGCTTACAGTTAATAATGTAAGGATGCAACACTAGCAAAGTAATTAAGTACTGAACGAGACCTGGCGATATGTAACACACTCTCTTAGTACCGGATATGGTACTATATAGGTACATCTTTATTTGTAGTATTTAGCAAAGACGTAGTAGTTGTAGTTATGTTTATTATGCCTTGTCCCTGAATATTATTTCTACGAAATAAAAAGAAGGAAAACTTGAAATTAAACCCTCTACCAATACCGTCTGGCCAATACCGTCTTTGCCGTGAGGCGACGGCTTCAGAATACCAATCGCCTCCCCCTACCTGCACATGGGGGTCGTAAGAGGCGACCGAGGGTACATAAATAAAACTTTTTCCATCTTTTCTGCGTGGTGGTAGGCCAACACCAAGTTGTCCGCCTGGGTAGCGACCACCGTATATTCGAGCGATAAACCCCCCAAACGGTTTGTGGTTGCTTACCGTGTTCGGGGATCAGCCGGTATACATCCAGCGCACGTGAGGATCTAGGCGCAGTATCGCGGATGACAGAGGTGGATGTTCGCTGTGTCACAGTTGAGAGAGAGCCTGGTTGACCGGCCGGCCAGGGAGACCCGTAGAAACGGTTATCCGCTGGCCGCCCGCGGTACAGTACAGGGGCCCAATTGGGAGTAACTACCTCAAGAGGCTCCCCCATCATGCCGCGCATAATCTTGGGATAGGTTGTCGTGCCGGTTAGTATCCGGAAAGGGGTCCAGGCAGCTTATTCCGGGGGGGTACGGGGGCCCTTCCGTCCGGCTGGTCAGCTCGTTATCTCTCTAACTGACAATGACATTGCGGTTTCCCTCACTTTTCTTCCTAGCTACAGTGCCAAAATCTTTACGCTTCACACTGCATCCCATCATTTAAAGTCTCCATGGCAGCGCAACAAAGGATTCCGGGTTCTACAGCGGTGACCTATCCCCCCACTGCTTTCGTTATTGAGTCCGCTAACATCCGCGGGCTCCACACAAACCTCAATGCTGTCCACCAACACCTCGAGACAGCACGGCCTGCTATTCTCTTCCTGACGGAGACGCAGATCCGCCATCCTAACGATGCGACATATCTGCATTTCCCCGGTTACTCGCTAGAAGAAAACTTCCAATCCAAAGCTGGGGTATGTGCGTTCATTCGTGCGGATGTGTGCTATCGCCGTCTACGCTGCCTGGAGGACCCTTCCTTTTCTACATTATGGCTACTCGTAGAGTCGGGGGCAATATGCAGGCTCTTTGCATGCCTGTACAGATCCCATAAAGGGGACACAGAGACAACTAGGCTTTTCGACCAACTATGCCAAGCGACACTCGACGCGCAGGAGCAGTTCCCATCAGCAGAAATGGTCGTGCTGGGTGACTTTAATGCCCACCATGAATTATGGTTGGGATCCCTCCGGACAGACCATGCAGGTAGGACTGCCCACGCATTTGCTCTCTCAAATAATTTGACCCAATTGGTAACCCAGCCTACCCGGATACCTGACATAGCGGGTCACGAACCCTCTTTGCTTGACCTTCTGCTGGCGACACACCCAACTGACTACATAATCTCCGTCGATGCTCCCTTAGGGAATTCTGACCACTGTCTAGTTGGGTGTAAAATTTCATGCGTTCCACCTCTCGTACGAAAAGAGACCACACGACAAGTCTGGCACTATTCGTCGGCAGATTGGGACAGTATGCGAGACTACTTTGCATCTATCCCTTGGTCGCAGCGCTGTTTTGCAGGGAAGGATGCCTCAGCGAGTGCCGACGCGATTGTGGAAGAAATAAGGGTGGCTATGGAATACTACATACCATCCTCCACAATAATAACCAATCGCAAAGGACGTCCCTGGTTCAGTCGCGAATGCATAGATGCTGTTAGCAAAAAACAAACTGCTTATCGGGCTTGGATCAGGGGCCGCGCAGCAGGTGACCCTAACCTAGCATCTCTCAAAGCAGCTTACAACAACGCGACCAAGTCTTGCAAGAGGGCTTACATAAGAGCAGATGCTAAGCGTGTCACACGCCTTGGTCAGCAGCTGGTTGCCCACCCAACTGGCAGCCGAGCATACTGGAAGCTGGCTAAAGCCGTGCAAGCCAACTTTTGTCGCCCGTCGTTACCGCCTTTGAGGTGTCCTGACGGAACATTGGCTTACAGACCTGAGGAGAAGGCTGACCTGTTAGCCGACCTCTTCGGCGCAAACTCGCGTATTGACGATCTCAACGCGGAGCCGCCGTCTATTCCGAACTGTGGCATCGCAATGCCGAATATAGTTTTTAGGCAATGTGATGTTCACAGGGAATTACAATCTCTCGACGTGCGGAAGTCCAGTGGTCCAGACAGGATACCTCCCATTATCCTTAAAAGGTGTGCGGCGGAGTTGTCTCCCGTGTTAACGCGCCTATATCTCCTCTCGTATCGGTCCGGGATTGTACCACTTGCCTGGAGGGAGGCCATTGTGCATCCTATTCCCAAGAAGGGAGATAAATCAGACCCATCAAATTACCGACCAATAGCGATTACTTCAGTGCTCTGCAAGGTGATGGAGCGGATTCTTAATACCCAGATAATCCGGCACCTAGAGCGTCAATCAATTCTCGACGATCGGCAATACGGGTTTCGTTCAAACCGGTCAACGGGCGACGTTCTAGCGTATCTAATGCACCTCTGGGGTGACGCTATCGACAAGCAGGGCGAGGCTTTGGCGATAAGTCTGGATATCGCCAAGGCATTTCATCGGGTCTGGCACCGTGGCCTCCTTTGCAAGCTTGCGGCTTATGGTCTTCCCAACCATCTATGTGAGTGGATCTCCGGCTTCCTGCACGAGCGAAAAATACGTGTCCTAGTCGACGGAGGCATGTCAAGGCTCGTGTCAGTCAATGCCGGTGTGCCACAAGGCTCCGTGCTGTCACCCACTCTTTTCCTTCTGCATATCAATGATTTGCTTTCTTCTGGCCGCATTCATTGCTATGCAGATGACAGCACGTTACACGGATGCTATCATATGCAGACCTCGAGCAACCGGGAAGACCTCAAGAGGAACAGGGAACATCTTGTCGATGAGCTCAATAGGGCCCTTGAGCAAGTCTCAGTGCGGGGTTCCCAAAATTTAGTAGAGTTCAACGCCGAAAAGACACAGGTTTGCGCGTTTAGCACAAAAAAGTCCCCCTTTCTACCACTACCCTCTCTTCAGGGCACTACGCTGTCGCTGCAGACAAACTTAAACATCTTAGGGATGAACCTTCGACATGATCTAAACAATCGTGACTACGTCGAAGGAGTAATCACCACAGTTTCACGTAAACTTGGTATCCTGAACAGGGTGCGGCGATACTTCACACCGGAGCAGCGGTACCTGCTCTACAAAACGCAGGTTCGGAGCAGCATGGAGTACTGTTCGCATCTTTGGGATGGCTCTGCCAAGTATCTCGTGGAAGCCCTGGACCGACTGCAGCGGCATGCGTTCCGCATAGTTGATGACACCCAGGTCACGGAGCACGCGGAGTCGCTACAGCTTCGCAGAGATATCGCGTCTCTTAGTGTGTTCTATCGCATGTACCATGGAGAGTGCTCTGAAGAGTTATTCGATCTTGTTCCTCCGTCCCCTTTTCATAACAGGACCACTCGTGCCGGTTTGCGGAGTCATTCTCAGACGGTCTGTCGGATATCGGCTCGCACCAAGAGGTTCGGGAATTCCTTCTTATGCCGAACCATTAAATTGTGGAACCAGCTTCCGGCTCACGTATTTCCTCCATCATATGATATTGGGTCCTTCAAACGCAGTGTGAAGAAGCATTTGGCCAAACCGGCAAGATGATGACGACGGATTGAAGTTGTTTTAGGAATTCTATCCGTCGGCTTCATTTATGGACTATATTCGCGCTTTCCATCAGGTTCGATATAGTCATATTGCCGTGTTTACTATATAAAAAAAATAAAAAATAAAAAATGTGGTATTAGTACGCCAAGTATCCCTCTGTCACGGGAGGAGGCCTGTCCGATAATCACTTAATCGGTTTTTACGACAGCCTTGGGATGAGATGGGGTGGTGACACACTGTATTCTTACTCCGTCACCACACGGAGACGGTCTTATATTGCCCATTAACAAATAAATAAAAATAAATAAATCTGCGTCCATCGCACATGATCGTTTAACCTTTAATAAAATCTAACCAGCATAACATTCAGATTTGAACCTACAACATATATTCTCATTACGGACGACAGAAATAATATACAAACAAGCAAACAAACTGAATAATATTATCTAAGGATATAAATGGCCGGTCATATTTGGGCATTATACATCTGTTAGTAGGACTTTCCTCCATGCGTTTGAGAAGTAAGTTGTAGTAATAAATCTTTAGCCACGCGGTAATAGAGACAGGTGAATACAATGATACATACTAATATATGTGTGAAGTTGTTCTTTGACTTCTGATTAACTTTGTACTGTGGCTATAGCCACGAGTCATCATCATAACAGCCCATTAATGCCCCACTGCAGGGACGGGCCTCCTCCTGTGACGGAGGGATACTTGGCCTACTAATACCACGCTGCCAAACGGATTAGTATAAGATTTAATTTCAAGTTTTCCTTTTTTTTATTTTGTAAAGATTATACTGTCGGATAGTCCCTTAGTCGGTTTTTACGACACCTATGGGATGAGATGGGGTGGTGACATATTGTATTCTTGTAATAACACATATATTAATAATATTAAACAGTAGAAGATGGCATACCCATTAAAATAATATAATTTCAACGCTAACTCTAATAAATACTTGTTTAAACTAACAAACACCCACTTTACTTTAATAAACAACGTTTAACCATTGTATAAAGACAATATTAACTAAGTAAACATTAATTTGTACACCAATTAACGCTATTCAGGACTAGGTTAATAGCTTTAGTTGTTGAGAGTAATGTTAGTGGTAAGTTACTACGTCGAGGTTTAGAATTAGATGCGTTAATGAACTGCATCGGTCGAGTTAATTTAAGTGGTTGATCTGGAATGCTGTGAGAAGGTTTTAATGGAAATTTTGTGTACATTATACATATAATTATGAGTTGTTCAGTTCTAATACATAGGTACTCTTAGTTTTTATAATAATTGGTTTATTTATGGATTTTATAGTATAGCATAGCAGTCCATCATTGTCCCACTGCAGGGCATTTCTGTTCCTGACCAAAAAAGAGCTAGTAACGCCGCACTGGCTAAGAATTTTCATTCTCTGGTATTAATATTATAATGTTTGTTTACATTGGACAATACAACGTGGTTTTTTAGTGCTGTGGCGTTTGTCTGTGTCGATCTATAATTTTAACTATAGCTTCAATTTCAAGTAAATTCTAAAAGACGATTTCAAACAATTACTGATAAATTTTATGAAATAAAGCATTTTGAAGTTTGAAGTTTGTTGAAGACCTAAAAAATCAATGCATGTTCCACTGCAGACATTTTAAGTTTTTGTCATTGTAAATAACCTCAACTACTTACTGCTCTGTTCCGTTTGTTGATCCTGTGTATTTATTTTCAACCTGTAGTGTAGAGAACCCCCCCACTCAAATGCTCCAATCAAGAAAGCGCCTTGTCAACAGACGATCAACTTGCCGTGTTAAAACATGCTAAATTGACCATTACATGGACTTGATAACCTACACACCTAACAGAATTGAGTAGTTTAATTATGTAATCTCTACGAAATCTCTGTAGGTTGTAATGATCGAGTTTGCAGGCTAACTGCTAGAGATGTAAGATATGATGTGTATTAGCATAGAGAAACTAGTAATTCTGTTGGTAGAACAACCGTTGCTTTGTACTGATGGGTACGGTTAAAATAAATGTATTTGTCAGTTAAGAGTTGTGAATAAAGTTGAGTAGGCCGATTTAGTTGGGTGGCGAACTAAGGTTGACATCATTAGTAGACCGGTAAATAGCAATTTCATACTTTTTTAGCTCTAAACAAAGGAGTTTTTTCCAATATTTCTGTTTTAGGTAAAAAGTAGTAGTGTTATAAAGTAGTTAATAAAAATGATTTTTGGTGTGATAATGACTATCTTGGTCTTTTGGGTTGTAAGTATTTCAGCAAAATTGGTTTAGTAATTAGCTTCTTTTATAATTAAAAGGAAATACAATGTGAAAATCATGCAAGTCAACGAAATTTTCGTATTTTGATCGGTATTGTTTCGTATTTTTGTTGGCATCAAAATTTTTAAGAGTGAGCTCTTTTGTTAAAACCTTATATTGTATTCTACCTGTTTATTGTGCACCACGTGTTTGCCTATAAATGATTTTTACAGTTGCCTTTGATTATCTTAACAACTAAAAAAGTCACCTTAAAATAAAATCATAATCTATTTTACTCTCGATTCCAAACGAACAGGTTATAAAATGTTCTGTTATTAGATGTCGTACGCCAAGTAGATTAGAGAGCTTGTAATACACGTACTAGAGTGAGCAATCTAGATAGTATTAGACATTTTATCTGTATTAAAAAGTCAGCTGACTACTTAAGGGTAGGGTTCAGTGATAGCAGGGAATTATAGGAGAATCTTTTAGGAATTTATAGGTTTCGAATTATTTTACTTCAAAACTAAAGGTCCTAAGGTCTATTCCTTAAAGATTGACCGGTTAAAGTGGCGGGGCACAAAGGTTCTAGAATGGCGAGCGCGTACCGGAAAACGCAGGGTGCGGAGACCTCATAAGGGGTGGACCGACCGGACCTAGTCAGGACGGCGGGAAACCAACGAATGAGGGAGGCACAGGACCGCACAAGGAATGAGGAGGCAATATTTAGAGGAGGCCTATGTTCAGCAGTAGACGTCGATTGAAAAAATCATCCCACGATCCCAAGAACGAATAAAATAAAGCCAAGTAAAACCTGTCCCTTACAACGACTTAACAACATCTTAATACTTTAAAATTAAATTAGAATTAAACCCATGTTAACCTACAACGATATCTTTTTAACTGTTGTTTAATTCTACACCAGTTTAATAAACATTGCATTTCGCTATCAAATGCATTTAATTTACTGTTCAACGCTTAGAAAGCGACTGTTAACCGGGAATTAAATTTTAAATCAATGATTTACTGTTTGAGTTGAAGCTGTGCGATGAAAATTGTTTATTTATGTATTGTAATTTTCATGACAACGCTTTAATGGTAATTCAAGTGGCTTGGATATGCTTTGACATTGGTGGCCTTCATAAGCGGTGGTTACCACTTCGAATAAAGCCCGATTTAAACGTCGACAAGTACAGTAGCGAGTTAAGTAGTAAGTTGTTGATTAAGTTGATTTAAATAGATGTCCATCCTATTTTTTGGCGAGTTAAGTTGACGAGACGCGAGAGAGGGGGCTCCTACGTATTTAACTCGCCAAAAAATAGGATGGAGATTTATTCAAATCAACTTAATCAACAACTTACTACGCAAAATTTCCTTTTTAAATTTTGATAAGAATTCGTTTTAGATAAACATCAAATTACTTCGAACAACATTTATACAGCTTGGTGACCATTAATAGTGATTTGTAGGTAAAAACTCTTTAGCGCTATTATTTTGTCCCAGTGACAGCTTAAACAACTTTCGACAAGCTTAACAAAATGATTGAAACATTCAAAAGGTATAAACAGTGTTAATGATTGCCCTCCAAGAAACGACAGTAATGATTCACTCATCAATCAATATATAAAGGCAATGATAAACGTAGAGAATAAGGCATGTCTGCACTGTACAAGTAAGAAGATAAACTTCCGCGAATACGGCATGCAAACTGAACATTAAATAATGATGGGGCCATTAAGACAGCGGTTAATTGAATCATTTGAATCATTTCTTAGAACTTTGTATTAAGATATTTTATTTGATTTGTTTATTAAGTTATATAGTGGGATTATTATTGGTAATTTATTTTAATACTTACTTAATTCGCTGCTTGTTATTATTTTAACTTTAATGTCTGTGCCCTAGGTAAGAGATTTAAATCCCACGCATAATAGTTATTTTGTACGATCTACCAATTTTGCCCTGTGCCTAGACGTTCTTTGTGTCTGTTAAATGTATGTAGGAGAAAGTCCGCGAGACAAAGGACAATATTTAATTAAAGGATTCTGAAACTTGCGTTTAATGTGGTATGTGTAGGAGTCTTTACTCAACCCATCCTTGATTCGTCCCATAAGTCAATAAATAGCTGAGTATTGTAGATAACAATAATTCAGGATAGTAGCTCGATAGCGTTTTGTATAAATGTAACCTTATTTTCAAAAGGTTACTTTACAAAAACAAGTCGAGGTAGAATGGTAGCATTATGTATATGTCCAGCATTAGGCGTATATTGGCTGATATAATGAGTATGTATTCTAAATCCATAAACTCGGGGATAGATAGATAGATATATACAATTAAAACATCTAGAGCAAGGATGCAACATCAGAGAACGCGATTCAAACAGTCAAGAGAAAGATGCAAATACATTATTCACCACGCCATTTCATCATAACAGCCCATTAATGTCCCACTGCAGGGACGGGCCTCCTCCAGTGACGGAGGGATACTTGGCCTACTAATACCACGCTGGCCAAACGGATTGGTATAGGGTTTAATTTCAAGTTTTCCTTCTTTTATTACGTAAAGATAATATTCACGGATAGTCCCTTAGTCGGTTTTTACGATACCCATGGGATGGAGATGGGGTGGTGACACACTGTATTCTTACTCCGTCACCACACGCCATTTGATCATGTCAAACTAAATAAAGTCAAGCAAGACTTGATACATCAAGCCAGTTGAAACATGTTTTAACGTTTGTCGACACGCGAGAGAAAAAGTGTAAATATGTGACAAAACGTCAAATTAACAGCGAGTAATATAACATAAGTATTCGTTTAATGTTGGCCGAGAGCCAAAAACATGACAAATTATAAAATGACAGAGGGAACGATTATCTCTGTAGATCGCGGGAGATAGTTATTTGTCAAGTTTTTCATTAAAAAAGATGGGAATATGTTTTATTGTATAGCAGATTTAAAAATGTGAAGTTCAAAATTAAAGTGTATTAGTAGCAAAGCGGTCTCGGGTTCAAATCTCACGCAGTTATTCACAAATTGTGTCCGTTCATTTCATAGCCGTCTCTTCACGGCACAGGGCTCTTTTTGCGTGGGATCAGTATTTTTTTAACATAAAGCCTTTGCCTATTCACTTCATGTTTACAGAAATAGTTTTTCTTTTAAACATAAAATACAAAAATAAATACATTGAATTAAATGTGAAGGCGCATCCCTGGCGCCGTGAAATTAAACCAGCCTTTTTCCTTAGACAGCGTCAAACCTTCTTAGACGTTAATACTGGTCTATTAAACAAACATTCAAAATGTTCGGACGAGAATGACAAGGAGTCGTCATTCTAGCAGAACGTCATGAAAACTGGAAGAATCCACCGAACCCGTGAGGCTGGTGGTCCATCCGGTATTACATGAGGGACTGCTATAGTGTCCGTGTGCTAGTGCTGTTTTTAAGTACCTATATATTTTGTAATACAATAAGAAAAGAGATTATAAAATGTAACTTAATAGAGTTATGCCTATTTATTTCCAAAATACCTCGAGCCTTTACCTACTTGAAGAAGTCTGAAACTGATACAGATAGCCACCTGGCGACATCAGAAGTGGGATCCGAAGACCACGTGTTTGAAATCGTGGTAATATCTATGAAAAATGGCAACTGCCGCTTGAGCGACAAAACAAGAATTTTATGACGATTATTCGTACTATGAAGACGCCATCTTTGCCGACGGGAAAATTCTGACAAATTAGATGGATTTCTACTGCGGCAATGTATTATGAAGAATGTGATCATGCCGCGCGACTCATGGCGGCTTTGTGCCATGTTTAAAGTGTTTTTGATTTCAGCAATACAGTAATGTCTGTGTTTGACACGACAAGGAAAATGGATATCGATACTAGGGAATGAAAATTAATTGGTAATGATGACGATTATGCTACATAACACAGTTGGGTAAAAATAAGGTAAGATTGAAGGGCGGACAATAATTGATGTCCAATGTGTCTGTAAGTACTATATTGTTACAATGTGCTATACTATTACAAGTCTGTTTTGTTGGCGTGTACCACTGCTAAGCTACGCTGTTACATTAAGTTAGTACCATAAATACCAAGGTCCGTTTAAAGTCAAGTCGGTTCAAGATTAATAGGAGTTATTTCATCACGCGTGTCGAACCGCATGTTTTTTGCAGTATTTTATTGAGTAAACTCGTGATGGAGTATTAAGCTGTCCGCTATCTGATAAGGACAGTAACCCACACTCAACGTTGTTCCGAGTCCTGTGTTGTTGGATCAGGCACCGTGAGGGTGGCCTGAGTCCTGTGTTGTTGGATCAGGCACCATGAGAGTGGCCTGAGTCCTGTGTTGTTGGATAGGGCACCGTGAGGGTGTGGGTAGAGTGCTTGTCGGCTGAGTGATGCTTGTTTTGCAAGTAATAGTAACTAAATAAGAATATAGTTTTTGTGGTTCGACTGTCGTTGAAAATAACTCCTTGAGGTAGCTCACACGAGGACGTGTGAATGTCAGGACGGTCATGTGAAGGCGAGTCAATATTATAGCCTTTAGGAAGCGCCAAGTAAATACTGCCAAAGCACAAAAAGAAAACAAAACAAAAAAAAAAAAAAAAAAAAAGCTGTGGAACCTAAGCCGCAGTCTCATATCTGACTGTATGTTTACAGGGAGAGCGTGTGGTCAAGAAGACGAAACGGTGGAGCACTTGATGTGTAGCTGTCAACAAAATATCTTATTCCTGGTGAAGTCGAAATGTATTCTCAAGGGCTCTCTGAGGAAGAGTAAAGAGGAACATAAAAGGACAGTATTATTTTGAGACTATTTGTAGAAAAAGTGTTTACTATAATGACACTTCTAGTTTATTGGTAGACGGCGATATGCCACCCAGACCACTTGTTTGGGTTGGTTAAGGGGACGCAACACCCAGGTAAGGTCTGTGCTGGGTGGTTGTGGGTCCTGGGCTGCTAGTGGCTAGCAGTAGGGACGCAACACCCAGGGAAGAGATGTAGACCCTGACTTGTAGCTAGTTCAGCAGGGTTGCCTGGTTGGGTCGTATGCGTTGTGTGTGATGTATGGGTTCAGTTCACTTATTGATGCTGAATTGTAGAGATGTTGGCTGGAAAGTAAGAAGCATTGACTCGTGTCAGGTTGGACGAGCCTGATGCCTTGAGTAATTGTATTGTATTGTCATTGTTGCAGGAATGTATACGCCCGAGGACGGGCGATTGTCAGTCCGGCCGTGAAGGCGCATCCCTGGCGCCGTGAAATTAAACCAGCCTTTTTCCTTAGACAGCGTCAAACCTTCTTAGACGTTAATACTGGTCTATTAAACAAACATTCAAAATGTTCGGACGAGAATGACAAGGAGTCGTCATTCTAGCAGAACGTCATGAAAACTGGAAGAATCCACCGAACCCGTGAGGCTGGTGGTCCATCCGGTATTACATGAGGGACTGCTATAGTGTCCGTGTGCTAGTGCTGTTTTTAAGTACCTATATATTTTGTAATACAATAAGAAAAGAGATTATAAAATGTAACTTAATAGAGTTATGCCTATTTATTTCCAAAATACCTCGAGCCTTTACCTACTTGAAGAAGTCTGAAACTGATACAGATAGCCACCTGGCGACAAATGCATATTTCCTGGCCATACACTTCAGCTCGTTGATTGAGACCGATACCATACTGGTAGTATGGTATCGTTCGTAAAGAGTTAAAATTAACGCGGCGCTTTTGTATGAACCGGTTTAACCGAAATTAACAGAATTATGCAATTAAACTTCGATTGTATTAAGTTAATATTGGTACCGGTATCACGTTGTTAAGGGATATGAAGTTGTTAACAAGATTATTGGGTGATATGATTACCTTTGCCTTCGTAACTGTTGTTAATGTATCACTGCAAGGAAAGGGTCTAGTAACAACACTTAAGCCAGACGGATTGACAAATTGTTAAAGGGTTTACCTATGTCATGTTTTTTTAAATATACTTCTATTTTCGTATATACCCAGTTTCATATTCGATATATCATTTAGTCTAAGTTGAAATTGGCAAATGTTAGTGTTCAAATTAAATTATTTCAAGTGGAATCAAAATGGGCTCATTTTCAAGTAAATCTTCTACCACTCCACACTTACCCTCTTGTTAAAACAATCACTTCTTTGCAAATTTCGACCTTAGTGAATCTCGATAACACCATGTTCATACTGAATATTGGTAGTCCTGTTTCGTACTTACCTGTAAGTAAAGAAAAAATGTAGATTATTATAAAATTGAATGCCTTATGGTGATAGACAAAAATCAATAAAATTAACTATTTACTTCATTTTTCTAGCAACGGTTAAAATAACTAGAAGTCGGTCAAGCGGCTGCCATACCATCAGGTTTGAACCCTATTCAAAAAATTATTTGCTGTCTTATGTGCCTGGAATAGCGACCGCGTACCGGAAAACGCAGGGTGGGGAGACCCTTCACATGGTGGACGGCGGGAAGCTGATGGATGAGGGAGGCACAGGACCGCACAAGGTGGCAATACTTGGAGGAGGCCTATGTCCAGCAGTCGACGTCGATTGGCTGATATGATGATGATGATGTGCCTAATTGTAAGACGCTAAGAAAATGTCCGTTACATGCTCCCTTATTATAAGGATTCCAAGTATTGTAAAGAATTTATGAATAGAAAAAAAAAACAAAAGAAAAACCCAAAACAATGTCAATCAAACAAGTGCTCTATACTAGTTCATTTCATCTATGATAGATGTGTTGATAAGATACCAGACTAGAATAATACCTATACTACCTAATATCTAAACACATAATAAATCACTCGTGACATTACTTTTGTAAACAAATTAAACCGGGTAATGCTGGTCTACTGTTCACGATAAGATTTAGGAACGAATCGTAGATAGAAAGAAAATTTAACACAATACAATATTGTACTAGAGAATGTTTCCCGACGACCTGGTAAGGTCGACGTGAAGCCGATGGATGAGGGAGTCGCAGGACCGCACAAGGTGGCAATATTTGGAGGAGGCCTATGTCCAGCAATGGACGTCAATTGGCTGAGATGAATGAATGAATGAATAAGTAGTGTGGGGAGACCCCTCACACGGTGGACCGACGACCTGGTACGGACGGCGGGAAGCCGATGGATGAGGGAGGCGCAGGACCGTACAAGGTGGCAATATTTGGAGGAGGCCTATGTCCAGCCGTCGATTGGCTGAGATGAAATGAAATGAATGTTGTTAAATTATACATTGACGTCAGAAGACGCTGCTGTTGAATTTGTTACGCCGCTTTTTCTCTACTAGGGCCTTGGAAACGGTGGTAAAGTTTGAAAAACTTTAACTTAAATTACAAATCATATAGGTATTATAAATAAGTAATAAATATGTTTATTTACAATAATAATTATAAAATCCAATGCAATAATTACTGGTAGGTAATATTAATAATACTTTATTTCTTCATATCGGATAGATCAGCTATTTGCAATTCATATGTATATAAAACTTTATTTACGACAAATAAGTTCATTTTACAATAATTAATTTAATAGTTAGTAATAAATATGACAATAAAATCTATTGACTCATAAAATCTTGATAGAGAAGAAATAATTATTAAGGGCTTGTATACAGTGTGATTCTGCGTGTGGTGACGGAGTTAGAACACAATATGTCACCACCCCATCTCATCCCATGGGTGTCGTAAAAACCGACTGAGACTATCCGTGAATATTATCATTACGAAATAAAAATAAGGAAAACTTGAAATTAAACCCTATACCAATCCGTCTGGCCAGCGTGGTATTAGTAGGCCAAGTATCTCTCTGTCACGGGAGGAGGCCCGTCTCTGCAGTGGGACATTCATTAATGTCCCACTGCAGAGACGGGCCTCCTCCCGGTTGTTATGATTAATTATTATAGGTATAATAAATACGGAAGTTATAGCCATTGATACGCATGTTAACTTGATGTATTGAAGCTATTACATGTTATGCATATCATTTGTTCATAGTTAAGTTTATGTATAACTTAGTTAAGTTAATGCTAAGTGTTGGCGCCGTCTGTGTTAAATGGTAGCCACGTGGAAATCACATTATTATTATAACATTTAAGGAGATAACAGATTATTGTTATAAAGGTTTTTATGGCTATATTGTTGACAGGTTGTTTAATGCTGATTCAGTTGTTAAATAAGATAGGTAATTAGCAGTGACGCCAATAAGCACGGTTTACCATTATTATTTTGTTGACAGTCTTTGGGCTTGGCCTAAAGAGGCCTTAAATGTAGGAAAGTGTGTCAAAGTGTGTAAAAATACTTTCTGTGTTGAATAGTCCATTTATCTGGAAGTGTCATAGGCTATATAGTATCACGCTATAACCAATAGGAGTGGAGCAGTAATGAAATATGTTTATAAAAGGGACGCGTTTTTTTCGCCGCCCAACGAAGTGGGCACGGAATAGCTAGTTATTAATTAAACATATGCGGCCTTATTACAAAATACGGTCTAACTATAAACCACGATTTATTACGTCACAAAACCACTGTTTTTGAAATTTGTTATTGCAAAATCAGTCTTAACGCTAAAGTGTTCAAACTGATTTTGTATTAACAAATTTATGATTTTGTATTCGTTAATACAAAATCGTAATAAATCGTGACGTGAAAGACGTAATAAATCGTGGTTTATAGTTAGACCGTATTTTGTAATAAGGCCGCATATGTTTATTTGTAACTTCACTAGCTACTGTAAACTTCCACCTAACCACAGTACTTCATACATTAAACATACTACTTGTAGGTGTATTAAGGGAGCACAGCGGTGATACTTGTTTAGATATCTGTGGTTGATACCGACCAAGAAAGCTCGCTGAAGAGAATACCACTTGAAAGACCTCTTCTCTCTTCCTACTGCCTCATTAGGTAAACCTAACCAGACAGTATACTTAATTAGTCGCCAGACAATTTCCATGAACATTAGGAACTATTACATAATAATCTATTTAGTACTGGCGACGTGACAGAATGGTTAATAACAGTGTATTATTACAAATGGCCACACACCGAGAAATATACTACATATTTAAAGTATAATTGTATGTTATTATAATTGTTTGAAATAACAGTTTCCATGTTTCATTATAACAGCTATTTAAGATGATACATTAATAAAATGCACTATCTTTCATCAACTACTACAGGAATATGAAAAGACCTATTGATCTAGAATTTTAATATAGGTAAATTGATACCTTTAACTAGGTTTTTGTAATTACGAAAACGCGATAGCTTGATTTTGGCTCGATCATATTTATTTTTGAAAACACCTCTACAAAAACAGTTTTTTACATATTACACGGAAAGTACACTATCATTATGCTTAGGAATTACTCAAATACATTCGTAACATCAATATTAGTATTACTGTAGAATATCATTACATAACTACAACCAATAATTTTTAATGAATCAAATAAGATTTTAGCAATTTCTAAGCGCTCCGGATCGTTGCGGACGCATCGCAATTTCAGACCTTATACCGGTAAGTTAACGATCGATACAGAATGAGTACGGTCGATGATTCAGTCGGGCGATGGCCCTCTTCGACGCCGGACCTGTGCATGTCGACTCACCGTTCGTACTAAATTTTATCGCGTAATTTTATATCGTAGGTAAAATATATAGGTTAGGTTTAAAATATTTATACCTAAGTTTTTATTAATACTTTGTTCTCTTTTATAAGTAAATAATAGTATTATTTTATAATAGTTATTTCGATAACATTGTATCGTAAAATATTTTTGTAGTTATGTCTTTTATAAAACTTAGGTAAAGTTCGCCTTAACTCAACTAAGTACCTAGTTACTGTTGACCCTTTGGTAATGCAAGCGTTTGTTTATATAAGCGATTTTAGACTATATGCTCAAGTGTTATAAGTTTTATAACCGTTTTCGTCAAGATCACGTAATTGAAACGGCCTCAGTGGCGCGGGCAGTGCGGCGCGGTCGCGGTAGTGGCTTGCGTGCACGAGGTCGCGGGCTCGAATACAAGCAAAAAAGTTGTTTGAGCGATTCACAAATTACTGTCCTGAGTTCGGATGTTCTTTGTAAAAGTCTCCGCGACAATACCTAGGAGCTGTGTGAAACTGAAAAAATCAAAGAAATAATATTACGTACCTATTTTATTTGCAAGCGTAGGTACTTTTTACTTTCGCGGAAACTTTTACAAACATGAAACAAACGAACACAAAGAACGTCCAGACTCAGGACAGTTGTTTGTGGATCACACAAAAAAATTTCTTACGTGAGATTTGAACTCTCATGCACTCCACCGCGGGAACGTTTACAAACATGAAACAAACGAACACAAAGAACGTCCAGACTCAGGACAGTTGTTTGTGGATCACACAAAAAAATTTCTTACGTGAGATTTGAACTCTCATGCACTCCACTGCGGGAACGTTTACAAACATGAAACAAACGAACATAAAGAACGTTCAGAC
This sequence comes from Schrankia costaestrigalis, assembly GCA_905475405.1. Taxonomy (NCBI): domain Eukaryota; kingdom Metazoa; phylum Arthropoda; class Insecta; order Lepidoptera; family Erebidae; genus Schrankia; species Schrankia costaestrigalis. The sequence goes on along the minus strand of FR997845.1, from coordinate 3,789,065 downwards.
TCAGGACTGTTGTTTGTGGATCACACAAAAAAACTGTCTGCCTTAGGCAGTGGCGGGCGCAGTAATCGGTAATCGTAAGTCAGCATGAAGAGTCCACCAGAACCTTGGGCGAGACGAGAAGAGAATTGAAATCGCACCGAACTCTTTCCACCAAAAATTGACATCGCGACATGCGTGTTTATTGTTAATGTATTTTGAACTCTATCTGAGATATAATACGGTTCATTTTTACACAAACAAAAAGTAGCAACAAACAACAATAGGCCTATCGCGAGAAGCGAGTGTTTTTGTTACAAAGTTAATATATACTCTATTTCCTAAGCAATACGGTTCATTTTTACATAAAGATTTCAAATTTTGCCTCGTCTCGCCCCTCTGGTGGAAAATCACCTAGAGTTCAAATCTCACGTAATAGGTACAATTTTATTTGTGCGATCCACAAATTATTGTCCTGAGTCTGGATGTTCTTTGTGTCAGCTAAGTAAATGTTTGTAAATACCCCGCGACACAGGACAATACATAGTGGGGCTATTGTATTTTTTTTAAAGTTCTATTATTTTGAGTGAGATTTAAACCCGCGACCTCGTGCACTGCGACCGATACCCCGAGGCGGTCAAATTATTTTTGTGATCCCCAAATTATTGTTCTAAATCTGGATGTGCTTTGTGCCTTCATAACAACTTGCGCGGGTGTAAATTTAAAAAAAAATAGGGGCTACATGTATAAACATAATAGACCGGTAGATAGTAGGTTTTTCTGTAACAGAATTTTCTGTTACCTACCGCGGACTGACGTCACAGTATAACCAGTAGTCAAACTGGGCCGATTATTTATTATAAATGCCTACGGGTGCGCGGTACGTAAACAATAGTAAACATGCGATCTACTTTGTGTTTCCATTTAGTTTTGTAATTGTAAATTAATACTTTTTATTTTTCTATTTTATATTTAAATAAATAGGAAGTGTTCTGTAAAAAACGTGTTGTTTTATGATTGATACATTTAATTTAAAGAAACATATATATGTTTGTATTTATATCCACCATGTTTGTGATATAAATAAAATACTAAATTATAATATTAAGAAGGTACTTAACAAGTCATTCAGTAAAATAGGTACAGTACCGGGCCGTTTATATTGCATATCAACCTATAGAAAAATACAATCGGTCAATTTCGGCTTCGTAGAGAGTCAGAGAAAAAGTCGATGTGTAATATTTACGGCCGGGTGCTGTATTTATTATATTGGCCATGTTTGTTTGAAATTGAATTTATCGATAACCAAAACCAAACTTTAAACAGGTCTATTAGATCTATTTAATGTCAAAATAAAGGCATCGAGGTCACTTTATGGATGGGTGACCAATCCATTCAAAAAAAGACATCGATGTCATTGCTTAAATTTACCTAGATCAAAGTGAAAGACACGCATGGGGGATTACATAAAGGGGGGCTAAATATTCATTATTATTGACCTAAGTACAACAAACCGTTTTCGTGATATACACAAAATACTATATTATAATATTAAATACCTAAGTCATTTAGTAAGGTAGGTATTTATATCAGCCATGTTTGTTTGAAATTGACATATGAATAATATAATTAGTTTTAAATTATAACACACAGTCCGCTCGTTACTGCGGCACAGTAGCGACTGTTCCCTCCGCGATCGTGAGCGTGTAGGTATAAACTCACGTTTCGTCCGTTTCTATGAAGTTGAAATACTGTATATATTTGTACTATGGCACAGAGCGATAACGTGTCCTTGAGGGCCGGCGGGACGACGACGGCGCACACGGCGCGGCGGCGCGTGAGCGAGAGTATATCCGTCTCATTCGCGCGCCGAGGGGCGCGCCCCTCTGGCCACGGCCGAATTCAACTCGAAAATTTTCAAAGTAGCGTCTTAATGACCTACTGTAGTGACGGAATAAAAATTGGCCTATTCGTTGTATTGTCTAGTTTTCAGTATTTTGTCATTGTGGAGATATTATTATACTTAGGTACCTTAGGCTCTGTGTTTGTTACTGTTACTATGACGTCCTGAATGAACCCTTATATTTGACGATGTAATTGTTTCAATATATTTGTGCATGATAGGTGCTTCACACATTTAGAGGTATTTGGTTGTATTTTTATTATTGATTACTTTGGGAGTTATTTTAAATTTGAATATGTTAGATGTAACTTTATATTATTTGTAAGCTTTTCCTTAGTTGGTTTTTACGACACTATTGGTAGAAGATTCGGCATTGTTAGAGAATTCTTACTACACCACCACACTTACTACAATCCCAAAAAGTAAAAAGTTATTATATTGCAAATTAAAGTTGTATTGCATTGCAATTGTATTGCAAACTAAAGTTTAAAAATTTGGACCTATGTTCAGCAGTGAAAGTTAATTAGTTGATATAATGACGATAATGACTGTCCAAAGAAAAGAAGGTTCACAATTATACCCCTTCCAGCGTAAGTTTGGTTTTTTGACAGTTCACGTCCACGAAGTTTCGTAATACTTCCGATTATTTTTCGAACAAATGATATTGTATTTCATGGACGTACCCATGTTTTTTCAGTTACCATGGTTACTTAGTGATGGACACTCATAACGATTACCACCATTATGAAACAAATTACAAATACTTAATCGGTAGAAATAAATGCTATGAATAAACCTGAACTCTTCATAATATGTTTATAAAATGTAATTATGATATTTTATTGATATTTTATATATTTATTTGCGAATGTATCACGATAAATTATGTATTTTAAATTATACCTAAGCTAACTATATTTTTATCATTTTAGCTAAGTATAGGCTAATTCTGCTAACATAGATAAAGAAAGAAACAATAATAAAATGATAATGTAATTTGATATAGGGATCTAAATGTGTAAAATAAAGGAATTTGAATAATCGAAAAATCACGAAATCGCTTACAATCGAATGGTATTACATTCGAGATACTGCTGAACGTCACTAACGTCAAGCTGTCAAATGTTGTTAAATATAGTGGAAAGGGTATAGGTCATATTATATTTTTTGTATTTTAGAGCTCAATAATATCTTGACTACGATAAAAAAAAATATTTAAAAAGTTAACAGTATCGAATAGTTGATTATAGTTGCTAATTTCTTGCAAATAAACCATCTCATTCATTCAAGTACCTACGCTTCTCTAAGCGTGTATTGCCACATTAAAAAATCAACACCAACTCGTTGCGTGTATAAGGAAATGAGCTACCCTGGGAACCGAACGTGGCAGGACTTAATTGCACGGATTGATTGGCACTGAACCATTTTGATAAAGCTGTTATACATCAAGTCTTTTTGTTCAAACATAAATAACGAGTCCATCTTCAGTAATTACAGATAGATAAGGAAGTTGTTGTGTTAGAAATTTAACGATTTATAATAATTACAAACATACATAAATTCACGACGTATCTCAAGGGTTCCCTATTTTTCTACGAAAGTTGTTGGTTCGATTTTCAATATATTGAACACGGTATCGCGATAATTCAGTAGTACGATGCTTTATTAGTGCGATGTAACGTTAGTGCGAAAAACCTTACAGCGATTGCTTGTTAGTTTGATAGTTTTACAGAACAACAGGCGTTTTGAACCATTTAACTATCGAACTACCAAGCAATCGCTGTAAGGTTTTCGCATTAACGTTACATGTCAATGGGGGAAGGCAGAAACTACCAATACTACGATACTTACTTAAAGTAAGATTTACTTTATTTCTACTACATTCATACAGTCTTAAACGCATGATTAAGATTAAATTCAGCTACTGAAAAGTTAAGAAACTGTTTTATGGATTAAGTTTTAAATAAAATTTTAAACACTAATTTATTTCCCAAATAAAAAAAAGATTAAATATGTTTTATATAGTATCGTGCCTAACTCATAGTCGTACAATTAAGTCCCCTTGTCCTAGGACGAAACAACCATGAAGAAACCATTAAAACAAGTTCTCAAAGTAAACAGGAAAGCAAGCAAAGAAACGCATTATATAGAATAGTAACAAGTACTAATGTTGCTAACAATTAACCAATAACATAGCGTACTCGGTCCGCTGTTCAAACAAACAGTTATTAAGTGGGACGACGTCTATTTCAGTTAGACTTGCGTAACTATCAAACTGAATGTCGTAGTAAGGACGTACGAATCTGGGCTGATTTTCTTATCACCCATCATATCAAATCAAATATCTTTTATTCAAAGTAGTACAATAATATTGTATCTTTTTGACGTCATCTAACACTACTTAATAATTATAACCGTAACTACTATCTTTACGAAATAAAAAGAAGGAAAACTTGAAATTAAACCCTACACCAATCCGTCTGGCCAGCGTGGTATTAGTAGGCCAAGTAACCCTCCGTCACGGGAGGAGGCCCGTCCCTGCAGTGGGACATTAATGGGCTGTTATGATATAACACTACTTATCCTAAATTTATAAATAAACATTTCAAAGTTTAGAAAACTTTAGCACCGTTTCCAAAGCGCTAGTAGAGAAGAAGCGGTGCAACAAACTCTACTGCTGCATTTTCATGTCATCATATCAGCTATAGACGTCTTCTGCTGGACATAGGCCTCCTCTAAACACATTCTTTAGTTAATCGGGTCTTACTCGCGGTATTATATAGCCTTATCCGTGTGGTGACGGAGTAAGAATACAATATGTCACTACCCCATCTCATCCCATGGGTGTCGTAGAAAAAGACTAAGGAACTATCTGTGAATATTACCTTTACATAGAAAGAAGGAAAACTTGAAATTAAGCCCTATACCAATTGTTAAGTTAGCCTTAAAAAATAGAGATAATTAGATTGATTTTGATATGTATTTTGTATTTTCCTATAGGGGCGACATGATCACAAAGTGATAAAGCCCTTTCTTTTGTCTAATAATGATAAAAAAAAGCCCTATACCAATCCGTCTGGCCAGCGTGGTATTAGTAGGCCAAGTATCCCTCCGTCACGGGAGGAGGCCTGTCCCTGCAGTGGGTCACGCATTAATGGACTGTTATGATGATAGGGATCAGTAGTCTCTGCCTAAACCCAAAGAAATACGGCTTGAATGTATGTATGTATGTAAGTAGTATATATACAACCTCGTTAAGTATAATCACGTTGACCATATTACACACCAACGATCTTGTTACCCGATTTATGGATATATCAGCCGTCAAACACCAAGTGTTAATGACATGATAATTGCTCACTTATTATTGCTTGTACGGGCATTGCATGTTAATGTGCATGTCCAAATATAGGTGATCAAGTCAATCATTATTAAATAAATTATTATTTTTCCTTTTTTTATATGACAAGTCTTGTTTACGGAATGACAAATTAAGTGTAAAGCAGTACATAGATAAAATTTAGAGCATAAGACTGCATTTAACCTGTATCATCTATACTAATATTATAAAGAGATAAAGTGTGTGTGTTTGTGACGTTGTAGGGGGTAATCTCTGGATCTACTAAACCGATTTTAAAAATTATTTCTGTGTTGAATAGTCTATTTATCGGGGAGTGTCATAGGCTATATAGTATCACGCTATAACTAATAGGAGTGGAGCAGTAATGAAATATGATTAAAAAAGGGACGCGTATTTTTCGCCACCCAACGAAGTGGGCACGGGTCAGCTAGTCGTAGGCTTACAAACAAATTATCATATTATCAGCCAATGAACGTTCACCTAGCAAGTTACACTTGGGTATGAGTTGTTTTACAATTGGTCAAAAGCTGAGATAACAAATTTAAAAAAAATAATGATTAAGAATCTCCTTTTCTTTTTTTGGTGTTATCTTACTTCCTACTAATATTTATCAATGCAAAAGTTTATGAGCATGTTTGAATGGATAGAGAGATTTGTTACTCTTTCACGCAAAAACTACTGAACGGATTTGGATGTAATTTGGAATATAGGTAGTTTAGGGTGTAGAATAACATTTAAGCTACTTATACAGCGCGGGTGAAGCCGCGGGCATCAGCAAGTATAATATACATAAAACCTTGGCCGATTCGCTAGGACAGTGTGGTGCTACAGTACGTTTCTCTTTATCATTAGAGTACCTATCGCTTGAGTGGAACATTGGGACTGATAAGAAACTATTGTTCATTGAACTTTGCTAAATAGTAATAACGATAATACAGCCTTTAAAGGGACCATTTAATTTTCTTTAAGGTTTGAACGTGTGTATGCATAAAGGTAACTATTTAATTTTAATATGTTTAAAGGTTTAGCAGGTTACACCAACTTAAAAGCTAAGCCCTATGAAGATTACTAAATACCTACTTGTATGAAATTAAACAAACAAATACATTGGGCTTAAATTAGACTACATTTCACAGAACTTTATCTTTTGATTTTGTTAATTGCAAAGGTAAACGGGCGTTTTGTTTGGACAAATGACCCATGGCGTACACGAACGAAATATGGCTAGGTATGTAGTCAAATATACCTAATACTAACTGGTATAGGTGAGGGACCTATACCAGTGTTGTGAGGTATGGGAGAAAGGAGAAAAATGAAAATTTTGTTTATTGTTTTAAGGCATTAAACAAAGTATTTTTCGAAATATTTCAGTAACTTATTGGGCTTATTTCGATAATACTTGGACCAGTAGTCTGTTTAATACGACACTGTTTACATTATTACGCTTGTAGCACAGAAATAAAATCACGTTCAATAAAAATGTTTTTTCATCTGCTGGACACCTACAGTTTGCGCTACCTAACTTGGCTGGGCTGAAGTTAGCTTTTAGAGAAGTTTGCGGACGTACAGGAAAAAATAAAAACACCCGCTCCCTCGTTCCCGGTCTTTTAGTTGCAAATATGACATCTGCGCAGCTGATTTGCAACAACTTCAAGTCGGTTACCTTTTTTTCTGGTGTATGAGTGTTATTAAACCGTTTTCATTGAAAACTGTAGCGTTAATTTCATTTTTGTTCCATCTTAATAATGTTCAGTATTTGGTTATTCCTACTCACATACAGCCAAATAACTTTTTTCTCCCGGTAGGTACATTAATTTATTTTATATAATTAGAAAAGCGGTATTAAAGTCTACAATTTAAACCTAGTTTGGTGTTTGTACGCGAAAAAAAACAAAGTGGGTCAAATTCGCCCTGTTACCTTTACTTTACTACTACAGGTGTAGTAAAAGATAAATGTTTAAGGCCCAAGTACTTGCAAGTTGGTATATTTATTCTAAAGCCTTTTCTTTGGGAAACAAGAGAAGCACTGTCAAGTCACTGTCCGGACTGTTACGCCTTGGGGAGCTTCAAGAAACGAGCGAACTCCCTTTTTAAAGGTTGGCAACGCATCTGTGATTCCTCTGGTGTTGCGTGTGTCTCCCCCCCTTGTCCTTATACCTACTCGGAAAGGGTATATATTTCCTCTGAATCAGTTAGGAAAAATATATACATACTTATGTAAAATTAATCATCAAATCCACGTGTATATATTTCTATTTTAAGGTATTTTTTGCTATAACTTAATAAAGTAGTAAAACAGACCTCATCAAATTTTGGTGTGAGAAGTCCATAGAATATTTTTTCTGAGACATAATTAACAGTCGAAATGGCAAGCCATATTAGCGTATAACCAATAACCAGTCGGTTTATTTAAATGTATTTTCATGGTGGTTAAGAAGAAAGAGTATAGCGATTTTAATAAGATTTGCGTGCTATGTTTATTCTCTTTCGCTTTTACAAGAAAACTCCCGCACTAATGATCTCAGGGACTTTGGAAACACCAATTCAACTGAAACAAATAACATCCAGAATCAGAACAATAATTTATAGATCACACAAAGAACTACCTTACGTGGGAATCGAACCCACGACCCCGTGCGCGAGTTTCGCGGAAGAGAGGCAGCCATTAGTAGCTTTAGGTCAGACAAACAAGCTCAGTTGATGATAAGTTGTTACCATCGAGCTTGGAAGTCGGCAAAGCCACAGCTGGTTGTTTGAGGAGCTAATTTCAAAGAATGAATTCACGCTCAAGAGTCGTAAAAACACTCAAAGATTGTATACGTAGAGTTCAATAAATAGTTGCTATAAAAAAAAGAAAGTCGCAGGATGGGCCTTACATTGTTTTCTATTTACAAAAATTAAATATTTTATTAACAAGTAAAGTGGCAAATACGCTATAAAAATTTAACAGATGTGAAATGCAAATTTTATTTGCCGACTTTCTGTTAAATTGCATCACCTATTGTTCCGCACAGATCATTAAAACATCGGAAAATTAAAAAAGTATATTACCGCTTTTAGATTTTAAACAAATAATCAACAAGTCTATTTGTTAACACGTTCCCAGTCCCATGTACCATATATGGTACATGTGCATTGTTTCACTATTGTGCTGGCGGCACTGTGAAAGGGTTAAGAAATATGACAAACTGAAAAGCGTGCAGCTTTAAATACATTGCAGATTAACAACATATCATTTTAGATACAGTCCGCCATTATTGAAGCTAATCCGCTGTATCTTACACCTTGTATAAGTAGTACAAAAAACAGCTTGTAATCATAACAACTGACAGTGATCTCGAACAACAGTCGCCGGCGCAACAATCAAAGCGTTACCGCTAACGTTTCAATCCTGTGTTAACTACTATACACATGACAAGTAAAATGCAGCAGAACCATTCTTATGTTGCAAGCAAAAATATGGTTTGAAATTACTTTTATGGGATAAGGCTTCCCGAAATACGCATTATATACTATCTATTATTTTGGTCAGTGGGTCTGACATTGAACCTCGGAACCTCTGTAACCTCGGAGAACCTAGATTGGTTTCCTAGTAAGAAAAATAGTTTTTTTAACTGCTTCGACGATGTGACAGTTCCGGTATCAGGTTCCCACGAAACACGATATCGTTTCAAATCCTACGCAGTACGATTGCTTTAAAAAGTCCACTTAGTAAACAACTTTAACTTTCCGTAGTTGAATCTACTTGATTGCTTTGCATAAAATAATCTGTCTGTCCCGATCACTACCTGAGGTTACTGGATTATACATAAGCCGTATGTTCGATGCAATAATTGCAATCGATCACGTTTAGCTGACTTAGCGAACTAATGTAGGCCGCACGAGCTCAGTGCATAACGGGCAGCGACCGCATGCATTAATTTCATCATCCTCATTCCTTAAGCCATAGCTTAACATAAAAGTTCCTTTATTAAGTCTTTATAATAGGAATAAACTTTTCATTAAAGTGCTTAACTAAGTAGCGTTGAGAACCCTATCACGGTATCACTCAGATCGCGCCCCTACACCGTATCAGACTAGGTTTCTGTCATTAGTTAATAAGAAACCGAATCCCGAAATTCATACCATAATATGGTATGACTTTCGGGATTCGGCGCTTACGCTTGATTCATATTATGTTATAATTAAATTACCTAATAACTTATGAATCAAGCGTAAGCGCCTTTTTCTTAAATAAATTAGAAAATACATACTTCGCCTTCTGAAATGTTCCTGTATAGTGTACAATATTTTTTGTCAATTCCCAGACGTTTTATCTGCCGATATTACTGTCTGGATCAACACGGATTATCTTATGATATATATAAGGCGTAGAAAATGTTTTAATACGATTTTTTGACGGCAAGCTTGAACATTATATAGAGAAATAATAAATAAGGAAAATGTATAATTTTTTTGGCAATAAATTAGTAAAAAATTTGGTAAAGAAGTGTTGTAAGTTAATTTAAACAAAGCTTTGGCATGATTTTTGTTTAATGCTGTAGAATATTGTTTAGAACCCGGCTATAATTAGATTCTCTTTTGTTAAAAACCGGTCAAGTGCGTGTCGGACTCACGCACAAAGGGTTCCGTACCATTGATTTATGATATTAAAAGCCTTTTGTTATTTGTATGAAAGATTACGCAGTTATAAGCGGACGGACAGACAGACATCACGAATTTATAAGGGTTCCGTTTTTTGCTATTTGGCTACGGAACCCTAAAAATTGTGTCCTTCAATAAGAAGAGGCTTTTGCAGGCACAGGAAAGTGATGATGCGAAGTGAAATCATTTCATGACTGTCAGGTTGGCTTTATACGTGTATTGTATTTGATTAGACATATTATTAGCATTATTAAATTATCATCATAACAGCCCTTTAATATTCCACTGCAGGGACGGGCTTCCTCCCGTGACGGAGGGATACTTGGCCTACTAATACCACGCTGGCCAAAGGGAATGGTATAGGGTTTTATTTCATATTTTTTTTCTTTTTTTACGTAAAGATAATATTCACGGATAGTCCCTTAGTCGGTTTTTACGATACCCATGGGATGAGATGGGGTGGTTGCACACTGAATTCTTACTCCGTCACCACATGGAGAAATAAGAATACATTATTAAATTATGTATTCTTATTTCTACACATGAGTATTTAATGAAATTTTATATACTCGTACTTAAGTATAAATAAAATAATATTCAATTACAAAATCGATTAAATTATATGTGCTTAAGTATTCATCGAATTCATTAAATTCATTTACACCTGCTTAACAAAATGACAATAATTTTCTGTAAATATATACATTATTTAGACGATAAATTGTTTACTTCGTTATACTATTTAAGTTTTAAGCTACGAGTACTTAACAGTTCACTTATAATTATTAAATTAATGGGACGCTTCATAAAATTTGGATAAATTTGATAATTTTATGTTCATTCATTAGACTATTTCGGCTTTCGTCGATTTGTTGTTAGAGTTGGTTCAACAATATAATATTAGGTCTTTACCTATGACATTGCCGTTTTGTATGAAGATTAAATCAGAAGTTATATTTTACATACTAACCTTTTCTTAGATTTTTTAATAATGATTAAACATAATACTTAAAATGAAATTTTGTATAAGCACGATATTTTTCTTTACCCCTGACGGAACACGGTCAGGGCACCTCACGGCCCCGGCCCGGCTACGGCCCTGACGTGTGTGGTTAGTCCTTAAAGCTTACTCGATTTCTATCAAAATAATCACGCGTAAACGGCGTAAACCCGGGTGTATTTATTTATTTAAAACGAGGTATTTTTAGAAAACCCTATTTTAACTAGCGTTGCAGTTATTATTTTTACATCATTCACAATATATTTAATAAAATATGAGCTTTTTTCCAAACCTTTCCTATCAACCTAATTGACAATTCACATTACAAAAATATTTGCAATATCTTACACTGACCACCCGAGAATGTCGTGGGCGATATAATACTGAAATAGATAGATACATCATTACGTTATGTCACAACACTAGTTATAAATAAACATCCAGTTTATAAACAAAGAGGAAAGGACTATAAACACCCGTGAACAGGGTGACTCGTACAATTCGTGGTTGATTGTGACTGCGAATTGCATTGAAAATTGTTAGAGAGATAAAAGTAGTTTTAATACCATTCACAAAGCGTAGTTTTAATACATTCATAATACGCCAGCTATTCCTAGTAGATGGCGTATTATGAATGTGTAAAAGAAATATTATTCTTGCTCCTTCGAACTTCGATTAAAAATAAATAATTAAAAAGTGAACTTACACGATGGGATGATGGCGCAGGGGGTTATCCACCTGAGGTGCATATAGCATACTTTAAAAACATACATGATAAATGGTTGCTTTGATTTTAGTAGTTATAATTATAATGAAATTAAATAACCGTCGTTTATTTGATTGTGAATATTCTCGAAAACTTAATACGTTTTTTTAAATTGCATTTTCTGTATTTACTAACAACCACTATTTTTTATTTTATTTTCTTCAAGATACCAACAGCATGTTATACAATTCCTTCATACAAAAATACTTAAACTTATTCGTAGCAATTAAAAGGCTAGGTAGGGTTGGTAGAAGATACAGTACAAATTTCATATTTTAATAAATAAATAAATAATCCTCACACATCGCCACCTAGTCCCAAACTAAGCAAAGCTTGTAGTATGGGTACTTACAAGGAAATAACTGCATTTACTTCGATCAAAAAATAATAGTAAACTTGCAATACTTAAAACAGTGCAGTATACCCTATTGCACAATACAGTGTATTAAGCGATTCGCGTCGCTACCCGCGCGGCTGCGTCAAACGTCACACGTTAGCGTCAATGAGATATTGTGATGTCAAGTTAAACAAACCTTGATTATTTTTTTTTAACTCTTCTTTTTATGATATTATAATATTAAAACAACGCCATCTAGTCCTAAACTAAGCATATATACTTTTTATACCTTTCTAATACACTTAAAAAACAATAAGAGTATCATGTTTACGCACACAGGTTTTAATTGACCGGAAATTGAGTTAGAGAATATATTTGGAAACAATACATGGTGTTATCAATCCATTTCATGCTCGTATCATCATCATAATAGCCAATGCCCCACTTGAGGGACGGGCCTCCTCCCATGACGGAGGGATACTTGGCCTACTAATACCACGATGGCCAGACGGATTGGTATAGGGGTTAATTTCAAGTTTTCCTTCTTTCTATGTAAAAGTAATATTCACAGTCTCTTAGTCTGTTTTTACGACACCCATGGGATGAGATGGGGTGGTGACACACTGTATTCTTACTCCTTCACCACACGGATAAGGACAGGAGATTGATAATCCGCAATAATAAATATCTAACTATAACATTTAGACAAACTGTCATCCTCATCTCTTCTCCAGTCTTATATATTAATGCCAGTATTAGTTAGACTTCAGTTAAGATTACTTTTATATGTAAGTAGTTCAATGGCTATGAGGTAAGGTAAGCCGGAAAGACAGGGTTTAATATAATGCGTTAACGTGTTGTTTGATGTGACGGTTGCAGTAATTATTTGTGTTTCTTGGTCTATTTGTTGAGGTTATCAACTACTGAATGATATTGATACTTTACACTTATTATTTCTGTTTTCTGTAAAGGATTAATAACAGAGAAAACAGATAATAATCAGTCTTTCGCGTAAAACAGGCTGTTATTTTTTTACTACTGAATTTGATTTTGGCTGAAAATTATGGTGAAAACAATCATAAATGTTTTTTACTTGACTACTTTTTAATTGTCACAGTTAAATTCATAATTCAATTACATTTTATTCATAATTTATTTTAATTGTAGTTAAATTTACAAGTAATATTTTGCAACAATACATTAATTCACTGCACTGCACTAAGTGAAAATGCTACTGTGCCTAGGCAGGCAAAAATGTACAGAAGCTAGAAAATTACTGCGCCATAAATTAAGCTTACTAATGCAGTGCAGAGGCTGACTAAGCCACTATCAGGTAAACGACTTATTCGTCTCACCAATGAGTCGTTTAAAAAAAGACCATACTCTCACTCTAAAATAATTCAAATACGAAACACTTTTTGCGATTTAAAACATTTATGTAGGTATTTTTAATCTTGCCAGATCATCAGTGGGACATTAATGGGCTTAATGTCCCACTGCAGGGACCGGCCTCCTCCCGTGACGGAGGGATACTTGTCCTACTAATACCACGCTGGCCGGACGGATTGGTATAGGGTTTCCTTCCAAGATTACCTTCTTTTTACTTCGTAAAGATTATATTTACGGTTAGTCCCTTAGTCGGTTTTTACGATACCCATGGGATGAGATGGGGTGGTGACATATTGTATTCTTACTCCGTCACCACACGGATTACACATCTTGCCAGATGTAAAATAAAAATAAGTAATAAGTCAAAGCATATTAAACAAATAGGTATACACAAGCAATACATTATCTAATTTAAATTAATTATTTATACAAGGATGACCGCAAATAATAATAATTCATTTGACAAACAGATCGTAAAGCATATCTTGTCTTCGTTTCCCTCGTAATTGATATCTTCTGATAAATATTATATTGTAAATTCAAATTTTGTTTATACATAACCGCATACTTGTAATAATTAGTAGTGGTGTAAGTTATAAGCGTTTTGAAACCTGTAGTTTTTATAACATATGTAATATTTATTTACAAGACTTTAGCGCTGGATTCTATCTTAAATGTTTTCGTCAAGTTATGAATATTAACTGCTCGTGTTAACGTGTTAGTTAGCTTAACTTAGACCATGTAGAGTTTCGGTAAAGAGATCATCTATTTCCTTTTGAGCTTAAAGGTAGACCAACCCAGAAGACTAATGCCTGGATAGTGTTTATTAATCCTGGTATTTCTTTTCAAGTAGATTTTCTTGGCTATAAACGTTGCCTGGTTGGAAAGTTTTGCAGATATAGTCAATATTATTAAAAAAAAAAAACAAAAATGTAAAGTACTTAAATTGAAATTGTTAAAAACGCTTTAAGCCTATAACTTACTCCATACAAAACAACCGCACTGACCCGCTTAAATCCAAACTAAAAACCACCGGCTTCAAATTGCATTAGTTAGGATCTATTGGCAGATACAAAATGCACTTTAATTTATTGATTGATTGTATGTGTGAATATTTGTGTAATATGCGTTCACTTTAAAACTTGTTTAAACTAATTTGTTTTGATAATTAAGGTATTTATTATAATTAGTTCGATGTGTGGTGACAGACTAATAAGTAGTACAGGGTGTTGCCACTTCATTTCATCCTAAGATTGTCGTTAACTACCTACAGATTCCTTTTGTCGGGTGTCGGATCCGTTAATTAATCGGAGGTTCAATTAATTAATCAACTTAATTAATTAATCAACATAGCAGTCCACTGCTGGACATAGACCTCTCCCAACACGCGCCACAGAACTCGATCCTGCGCCTTCCCCATCTAGTCCGACCCAGAGACCTTTTTGAGGTCGTCGGTCCACCTAGCTGGGGGGCGTCTTACACTACGTTCATCGGAGGTTACAGTGGTATACTTAATAAATACCTGTTAGAAACCGATTTTGTGTCGGCTCCAACAAGTAATGCCGGGTGTTTTGTCAGACTACTACGCCCGGAAAAAATTGTGTTGGATCTCTCGCCTAAGATTAACAATGTGGCACTCATGTTAAAACTAGTAAAAAATCTGCCGACATTGCGTCTTTTTATACGCGGTAGCCACCTCTGATTATTTCTACCCCCAACTTCCTTTGGTTCTGTATGAAGCAACTTTGTACTACCTGTCTTACTTTTGTTTTTTCAGCGTATCCCTTTCGATTAAATCACAAATCCAAAGTATAGCCCTTCTCCTTTCTCCTCTGCGTAATAAAATACCTATACGAAACGTTTTAATAACTAACTAAGATGTAAAGCGATGGTACTGTTAATATGTTCAATGTTTTAAAGTGGTCTCTACATGATTCAGTTTGCTTGATGCATACCATTATTCGTAGGGCCGTAGGGTTTGTATTACAAAAGCAGCATTTATATTGTACTGATAACTATATCCCCAACATTGAATGCTGTACCGCAACTTTGATTCAACCAGAGGAAAGTATTGTGTTGTCATCTAAAGAAATTCGTAAGGCATCCATTTTAATCAATCTTTGACAGGTGGAGATCATTGACGCGTCCCTTCTTATTTGAAATGAAACACATACTTAGTACTACTAATACTGACGAAATACTTTTCCAGAGTATACCACTACAACTGTTTAAGGTAAATCAGAACAAGATACTTCAAGATATAATGATGCAAATTAATATACGTCCATATCGACACTTTATGGCTTTAAAGTAGAACTTTTAACATTGATTACATGCTGAAGGCGTTCTGTGACAGTGTATAACTCATATTTTATTGGACGATTACCGTGGTGTCAAGGCGTTACACTGATTATAGTTTATACAGCGAGTTTGAGTTCCGTTTTATGTAAATTTAATTACTTTAGCTACTTGTGGCGTAAGTGGTGGTCTTGGGGAATATTCACTTTTTAAAAGTTTTTCTTTTGCTGGTTAGGTAATCGCGTCTTGGTTCTAGAAAGACTAGCGAGTGTTGGAAGATGCAGGGTGGACATACAAGGTAGTTTAGGGGACGAGAATCCGATAAATATACAGTGGAAATATTTCGAGGTGTAATTTTGTTTTTACTTTGCGAACATAATAGAGAGGCCCTTACCCTTAGCTTTCATACCGAATAGATGGATGAAAATGGTAATTATGTAGGCACCTGGTATTGATGACACCTGGTAATAACGCAGACATGCCTCGTTCAGGGTAACTTGACGGAGAATGAGGAATGAATTGTTATTTGGTTTTGCACACAAAATATAAATAAATCGGCTTTTACAACACCTACGAGATAAATTAGGGTAGCGATTAGCGAAACCGTGTAGGTATTCTTATTCCAATAAACTGTATGTATGTAAAATTACTGTATCATTTTTGATATCTTATAATTATATTATAGGTAGAGTAGAATTAGTTTCATTAAGTTTAGTTACATTATAGAACTGTTTAGTATCAGATCGTATTGCATTGCTACTGGAAATCTCGACCGCAAACATGCGGTCCAAGTTAAACATTTAGAAATACGTGGAGTCGCAATACTAGTTACATAGACATTATTTTAAAGTTGAAGCATTTCATTGAGAATAATTTGTTAGTTAGTGTCTGTTTCTAGTGGTAATGCTGGGCAAAGGCTTTTCTTCCTGAATTCGATATGTCATTGTTTTTGTGCTATCTTATCTCGCCACATCTTACGTGGCCTACCGTGCAGCCTAATGGTAATACATAATATAATTATACTAAAAAATGTTAAATGAATTATCAAATTCATCTCAATTTCTTTTAAAAATCGTTTTATTAATGAAAATAAACAACGTCCATGTAAATACTACTAAATCGGTAACTTTAATCATTGCATCGTGTTTATTTTTTAAACAACTGTATTACATATTTAGAATGTCCATACTACGATTATTGTAAACTTAAATAAAATTATAACTATGAATTAAAAGTTGTATTGATAAGCTACTCCATATCTTTCGAATGAATTGACAAGTTAACAATTAGGTGACACAATTGCGCCGTGATGCGCGGGCTCTGACTTATCGAATAATAGATATTTCTATCAGAATAATATTATTCATATAATTTTACCAATCAGATCTTATTAGCCGTTTATACCAGGTCTTGCAAGGGCAAGCTTTATATCATCGCAACTAAAAGACTCTATTCCTAGTGGCAATTCTAACGTCTTAAAGCTTTATATTATATTGAAGCTTTTTATTGTAATTACTCAGTTTTCCGTGTAGTGATGAACTTAAAAGTGATTTTTAACCTTCCCTTTTTTCCTACGGGTGTAATATTTTGTTTCACTGCAAACATAGTAAATGTTTGCAGTGAAACAAAATATTATTTGAAATTGGCGCTGCCAATTTTGAAGTATTTAATTCTCGAGAGAGAACTTTAGACAGCAGAAAAAAAGCACAAAGCAGAACTTTAGAATTAAAAACAGACCTGTGTAAACTTTCTTTCTATTTATTTTAAAATAACAAATCAAAATTATAAATTCCTTTTAAAATATTTTTTTAAAGCTACTGTATTAAATAAAAATAAGCTACTTTAATTTAAAATATGAAATTTAATAATCATAGGCAGAACAAATGACGTCTTAGAAGTATATTTTTTTGTATGTTTTATTGCACCTAGGTCGAGCTGGAGTTACGCCAAATGATAATTCCTACACGTTATTACGCGTTACTAACAAATAAAAGTTTGTTATAACTAAAATATGAGGTATTTTTTTATTTAACGTAGAGAGGAAATGTTTACAAAAAATCTGTAAGTAATAATCCACCTGGCTAGAGTGGTATTAGTAAGCTATGTCTGTCTTTATCAGTAGAATGGTACCGAAAGAGAAGAGTAAAAAATTTTTCACAGCTTCCTATCGTTGTAGTGTGGTAACGGAGTATCAATACAATATGTCACCACCCCATCTCATCCCATGGGTATCGTAAAAACCGACTAATGGACTATTCGTATATATTATTTTTACAAAATAAAAAGAAGGAGACCTTGAAGTTAAACCCCTTACAAATCCGTCTAACCAGTGTGGTATTAGTAAGCCAAGTATCCCTCCGTCACGGTAGGATGCCCGTCCCTGCAGTGGGACATTATTGGGCTGTTATGTTAGTGCAGAATTACAGATAGAATTTCAATGTAGAACAGAGTTCTTTGCAAGATAAAATCAGATTCAGTTCATCATATCTTTGCTCCAAACCTATCATACCTATCATAGTATGTATAATAAATAAATAAATAAATAATTATCACACCTTTTTGTAAATACATACATATTATACATAGAAAACACCCCGACCAATGCAAACTACCATGTTCATACACACAAAGATTTGCATTGAGCGGGAATCGAACCCGAGACATCTGCGTGGCAGTCATGTTATATAACAACTACGCCAAAGTGGTCGTCAGCATGTCTCTTTCTTTAATGGCAATTACAGACATGAAATTTGTGGATCACAAATATAGTTATCTAGACCGCTTTGCCACCGAAATAGGTAGAAAATACTCTTCATCTAAAGTAAAACATAAATTACACAAACACAGACACACACTCAAATCTTAGAACCAAACAACTTAATTCTAATAATACTCACAGAAATATTTCCACAACAATTCCAACTAAATACGAACTTACCTGAAAGAGAAATAATCACATTAATATTCGAAAGATAATAGCTTAATATTGAGAACACATTTAAGAGAGAAAATGTTAAATTAACTATTCTATTCATAACTTCAAAGCTGTCTCATATATATGACTGAGAAGACCTCATTTCACCAATAATGATGAATGTTCGTTGTGCTATTTATAAATCATTTGACTTGATCGACTTCAGAAGTCTAGGCGTTAGTTGACGACTTTATGGAACTACTCCATATAAGTTTAGTGTGTACCTATTGAATGGGTCATCGCATTAATTCCCGTTGCAAATTTGAATGAAATAAATTTAATTTGGAAATTATTTAGCGAATTCGTCACCAAATATTATGTACGGAAAAAAATAATAGGTCTTTACCTGTGAAATTGCCGTTTTTCTCGCTGCATTCTCTAGCCTTTATTTTCTTTTAAAACATAGATTGCTTGTATTATTTTTGTAATTTGGTAAATACGGGACATTACCAACAACTAACAAAAGATAATTAAGATAAATAATTATTATTTGTAAATCTCTATACAAAACGCCAATTTCATAAGTAAAGCTTATTACTTTGCTATCCATTAACACTATTGCTGAATATCCAACAGAAAAGCTTACTAAGAACACAATAGGGTTCAGATATTTCTTATTTATAAATAAAAAAAAGCCTAAAAAATTGCAAAATATTCCGGACCCAGACCCGGAATCAAACCCAACTATTCTCAATAAGAAACTACAGAGTTCTATTAGAGATAACATGCTACTTTACGCAAAGCGTCGAGTAACATTAAACGGTACTCTATTTGAAAGTGAACGCACTTTTTCTCATCTATCAATTGTTTCATCAATCAATTGTTACGTTTAGCAGTAGAATCTATAGCTATCGCATTACCATCCGAGTTTTAAAGCCATATTATTTATCTATATCTATCTCGCTTGCACTTACGGGTTTTCTACTCTTATGTGATATATTCTATCTCTTTTTTGGGTACACAGATGCTAAAGCGTTTTGTATAATAAGATGATTAACCTGTGTCTACTTCCTACCGGTTGATAAGTAAGGGGATCAACTGCCAGTATATAATTAGTTATTTCATCACTTTATGTAAGTACGAAGCTTTTGAAGTGTACCTGTTTGTTGTAGTGTAAACTTGCTAATTCGTTTTGTGAAAGATCTTGGTTTGGGGAGATGGTTTAAAATAGTTTTCGTTGTGCAATGATGTTAATACTAATCACTATAGATTTAGCAACAAGCAGACATTTATTGTCTCCATGATGGAGTAAGAATACAGTGTATCACCACCCCATCTCATCCCACGGGTGTCGTAAAAACCCACTAAGAGACTATCCGTTGAATGTTATCTGTACGAAATAAAAAGAAAGGAAAACTTGAAAATAAACTCTATACCAATTCGTTTGGCCAGAGTGGTATTAGTAGGCCAAGTATCCCTCCGTCACGGGAGGAGACCCGTCCCTGCAGTGGGACATTAAGGGGCTGTTATGATGTGACCTTTATTACGGGTTACAGGCAAGTAATATTATAGGCTCTATAATATATAGAGAGAGAGAAAATCTGATGAAAAAAATCCTCTGAGCAATAATGGAAGATTTTCAGACATACTCGTATATCATTTAAGTTCTTAAAATTTCGAATGAAATAAAACTGTTTGATGTGTTTAATAGTTTGATACATTAGAAAATATTTCCAGACTATTAATTTTTATTGTTTCGTTTCATGTGAGAAATGAATAGAAAAATTCCAAACTTTTGTAGACTCCATGTCTACAAGACTAAAACGTGTAAGGTTTTTGACCTAGACTATTAAAAAAAATAATTGGCATAATACCAATTGTCTCTACAAATTTAACTATAGAGGTTGAATTGCGCAGTTGTGGAACTATGAATACACGAGGCATTATTTATAATTACTAAAGCCATTCATTAAAATTTTTGTAATTTGCTATTGCAACATCTTAAAATGAGATTACTAATTCTTATAATCGGTGGCAATTAATCATTACTATTAAATTTAAGTCGCTCAGCGCTAGATGAAGTGTGTATGGCAAGGTATGGGCAAAACATAGCTCACAGTTAGTTAAGTCAGTCAGGGCCAGATTCAGAGACCGCACTTTGACTTTACTTTAGCAAGGTCTAGTTATTTTCTCTGAATTTGAAAAACATTACAAGTAATCTTTCGCATGAAAAGTTTACTTTGGGAAGATTACTTTGAAAGAAAGTAAAGTCACGACTCTGAATCTGGGCCTTGTATCTCGTTTTTGTATTAAAGTCGAACTTTCCTTCAAAGTAAAGTCAAAGTGCGGTCTCTGAATCTGGCCCTCAGTCTGTCACAGGGCTAGCCGTAGACGTATTCTTATAAGGACACCACGGATTTAAGCGCCGATTACACTAGACTACATGTAGTCTCCTACATAAGGACGTCCTAACTTTTTAGTGTTAGGACGTTCTGTTTACACTGTCCTACATGTGAATTACACTAGACTACAGTAGTCTAGTGTAATCGGCGCTTTAGCAAACGTAGTGTAGGGCGCTCAAATGTAGTTTTCTGTATTCAATCACCATTCCAAGTAGTATGATAAAAAATAATATCATTTTTTTAACATATTTTTTGTTCTAATAACTTTTTCCTTATATCTGCCTTTCATCATAACAGGCCTTTAATGTCCCACTGCAGGGACGGGCCTCCTCTAGTGACGGAGGGATACTTGCCCTACTAATACCACGCTGGCCAAACTGATTGGTACAGGGTTCAATTTCAAGTTTTTCTTCTTTTTATTACGTAAAGATAATATTCACGGATCTGCCTTTTCGACTCGAAATTTCCCTCTACATTTTAATATCACATGAGGTCTTTAGACAACCCTAACTAAGTGTTAACATTAAGCCATTAAGTAAACATTGAACAATTCTTATTTGATATCAGATATCCGGTGAGAAGAACAGTACACTTTAAAACAGTAGTTTTTTTGTCATCGTAGATAAAAGGTCGTTGACATTACATTTTCGTTGATAACGAATAGACAATCACGATTCCTGATACGTTTATTTGCGTTTAACGAGATAAAGAATTTTTGGTTTAGTTAGCGTTTGCGTTTTACTTGTGTTTCAAGGTCAGTTTGTTCTGATATATAACAGCTGCTGGGTTTTTTTGCGCTAAATATTAAAGTATAATATTTTCCATGTTTCTGTACCGAAATCTGACGTAGTAGGTCTTCGAAACTGCCTTTTAGTATCCCACTGCAAGGATAGGTCTTCTTTAGTGACAAAAGGTAACTTGATCTACTAATACAACACTGCTTATACTCCATTTGTTTAGGTATTTAACTAAGGATAAACAAATCTTGAGAACTTTACTAAATTGAGTAAAGCGCCGATTACACTAGTAGTAGACTACATGTAGACAACTACATCTTGTAGGAGACTACATCTTGTAGGAGACTACATCTTGGAGGAGACTACATGTAGTCTTTCCATTTCCAAAACAATTACATGAAATCTCAATGTAGTCTAGTGTAATCGGCGCTTAAGTATTGTAATAACAATTTTGCCAGTTATTTCATTCAAGAGACGCCTTAAGCTTTGCTTAGTTTAGGACAAGATGGCGTTGGCAAAATAATTTAGCTGTAATAATTTGATCAATAATTTCTTAGCACCGGATGTGAAGTTAATAATAAATACTTCAACAATATCGAATCAAAACAAAACATAGATTATAATATAATAATGTAGTTCATTAGACTAGTTCAGTCACTAGTTTTATATAACAATGCGATAAAGTCAAATTATATAATACATAATTAGGTAATGAGTAAATAAAGATATCGTTGTAACA
Organism: Schrankia costaestrigalis; assembly: GCA_905475405.1. NCBI lineage: Eukaryota > Metazoa > Arthropoda > Insecta > Lepidoptera > Erebidae > Schrankia > Schrankia costaestrigalis. The sequence goes on along the minus strand of FR997845.1, from coordinate 3,766,599 downwards.
ATGTTAAGAATATTTAACCATATGAAACGGTGACTTGTTTGGTATCACATGTCGTAATAGGTGACTAAGGAGCCTTTACTTATCGGTCAATGTCTCCAACAAAGTCGAAAAACTTCTCGACCTTATCCCAATCTGTGTGAACAGCGTAATCTGAAGGCCATTTTTGCATTGAACGGTCCTCCTTTCATGTCCCATAAAAAGCTCATTCTTGTGCTGCTATTCTATCAATCATCTCTCTAGCCTCTTCTAATACGCGCCACAGAACACGGTCCTGCGCTTTTCGCATCCAGTTCGACCCAAAGGCCTTTTTGAGATCGTCAGTCAAACCTAGATGCTATTCTATGAATATTATTATTAGTAAAACCTTTTTACTTAAATATCATTGTAGGTGGAATATTATCAAGAGATTTTTTTTCTTGTCATTCCCTGCCTTTAAATATCCTAGTTTTAAAGGCACCACTGGAAGAAGCAGTGAACTGCTTTCGAAAGAAACTTGGCCTACTAAATAACAACCCCGTTGGCATAGAGTTTATTATTTTTCTTGTTTATACCGAACATGTTTTAGATCGCGTGTTTAAGTAAATGTATCGACTTACACTGTTCTGTAAAGGGCATCATACATTGATGAGCGAAGCGACTTACGTTCATAAAAATAAACAATAAAAGATAATGTCAAAATTGTCGGCAAAAGGTGACCGAATTTGACATCCTTCCTTAATACATACTATATTTATTCTATACGGTTGTTACTCGCGGTATACACTACTTAGCCTCATCATAACAGCCCATTAATGTCCCACAGCAGGAACGGGCCTCCTCCCGTCACAAAGGGATACTTAGCCTACTTACACGAAGCTGACCGGACGGATTGGTATACGGTGATAATATTCACGGATAGTCCCTTAGTAGGTTTTTACGACACGCATGGGATGAGATGGGGTGGTGACATTGTATTCTTACTCCGTCACCACATGGATTATTATTTCAAGGATGCTAATGTCCATTGTCCAGTAGTGGACATCTTAGGTGATAAGTTGAGTGTCTCCTCTATCAGTAAACATTTAATAAACATGACATTCAATTCATAAACTTAGTAATTTAATTCAATTTGCACGAACTAAGTTACTACTTAACATAAATAGCGTAAGGTTATATGAGGTTATCAGTCAGTTAAGTACTTATTTAAGTTATATACTAGACTTATTATGTTACTAACTTAATTATTGTTTTTGTAGGTGTTGTTTAACAGTTATATGCAATTTTGAGTGAATGTCGAACTTTTGACGGTCAGACCTGTATTTTACGAGTGGCTAGAGAGGCCACTTGTCATGGTTATAGATGCTAGCGGGATTTTTTTTGAATAATTCCCATTTTATGGAACTTTTCCAGAATTATTCCGGAATTATTCCGTATTATTCAGAAGATTTGCAACTACAGGTACCCTTCTATGAAGTAGGTCCTTTAACATGAAGTAGGAGGAATACCGTGGATTCTATTTGTTTTTGGACCTCTAAAATGGATATTATGTAAGGTCAAAGGCAGGACTTAAACATAGAAAGATGTTCTAAAAAGATTGCCTAGAGCACAGATGTTATTTGTGTCAGTTAAATCAATGTCTAAGCCAGATTCTTAATGACTTATCTCTTATAGAAAGAAAGTAATAAATTGTAAATATTATCAGATATTAAATACTGATAAGACTAGCTTACGGTACTACTACAGATGTCAACATTCTTCAACCGACCAAGAAACTGTACCGTATACTTAATTATTATTAAGTTTTTGTTCATTCAATCGCTGCCGCTTAACTTACTTGTATCTATACTTAAGTAAAAACTTGTAACTTGAGACTAGAGCATGTTTAGAGGCATCAATGTATTTTCTAACCCACCGTGCATTAAGTTGTAGGTAAGCAAAAAAAGATGGTTGCTTACTTGAAGTAAGTAAATATGTATTCGCGTAAGGAATTTTAACGTTAGTTTTTGCGCTTTAAAATGGAAACTGGTGTAGCTTAAAAACAGGAGTTAAGTTTAAGTAAGACATCAATTATAGAAGACAGGCTGTAGTGTTGCTTTTAAATAAAGCTTGATTGTGTTCTATGCATTTTATTTAAAGCTTTAGGGATAACTAAGTAGATAAGAGTCTTCTTTATTTTTATTATTGTCGATGTTTTAAATAACCGTTATAGTTTTTTCATTACTTTCTCTTTTAGTTTTTGCATAGAATTATAATAACGTTTTCTCTCTTAATTAGCAGAGGCTTGGGTACGTATCACGCTGAACAGATCCCCCCCTTTTTTTGTTGAGGACGAGTAGTTTGTCTCTGACGACAGTTACTACTTAACGCGGGCTGTGGTGGGGCGGATGGCCCTCAACCAAAACGCTAAACAGAGCGGAGTAAATGTTATATGATGGCGACCGCAAGAAGCAGGGTGGGCAGACCCTTCGCAATAAGGACAACCAGGGCAGAAACACAGGGCAGAGGAATATAAACGTCTATTTATGTCCAGTAGAAGTAGAAGTCTTATGTCTGATGATGATGAAGGTTCCATTTTGTACCAGTTAGGACAATTAAACCACTATTAGTTATAACTATGTATAAATATATTTCCCGAGGCAAACAGAATCACAACCATGTTTATTGCATCTTAAATTTATTGCGTGCCCTACGACACCAATTAACCTATACTTCACTTGATAAAGCGATAAATCTTCCACTACGCTTTACATTGCCGGTTTTCATATACATTTATAAGTACTAGTGAAAAATAAACAGGTTTGTATGCTAAATTTGGTTTTAAAATTTGTCGGCAGCGTATCAAGTATGAGATTTGGATGTTTACTTTAAGTAAGTGTTGGAATAACCTATTTTGTTAAGTAAACATTATGATTAATAGCGACGAAATCAGTATAGTTTTCATTATTATGCTAACAAAGTATTTGTTTGTATTCTTGATCAGTACTTGATTGAAGTTAAATTGTTATTAACATACAGTCAGTTAGCTAATTATTTAATTTGAATACTAACTATAAGTAAGTTTCTTTCCAAAGAATTTACATGGTGTCACCGACTAATCGTATGGTAGAGTTAGACTAAGTTTAAGATTTTCAGATATCTTCATGAAAATATAAGAACGGTAACTGAATATTAAAACTGCCTCAACAGTATTAGGATGTCATGTTTTTTTTAATCTCTGGAGTAGGCCACGTCCAGGTGTTGGAAACTAATAAGCTGTTATGATGATGACCACATTTAATTTCGTAAAGTAGACAACCCTTGTATTACTTTTGCGTACTAGAAAAGAAAGAAAGAAAAATTGTTTATTTGTTTATTCTTTATTTCTTTCTTCTACTAAGTCTCATTATATTATGTGAATTTAAATAGTAGCTTCAATCTTTATCTGGCACTATCAGTATGCTGCGATGAATACATTATGATGATATTCCTATTAAAAAACTACTGGTAATTTAAACGTACTCATGCAAAGCAAACGAAATCGAAATTAATCAAACAATAAAACAAACTAAATGAAAATCCTTGAAACAGACAAAGTTCAACGACTTTTATATTCGTTTCAATAAAATTTTAACGCGATAATAATAACGTTAATCCTACTCACCGCTATTATGTAGAAGAAAACAAAAATGTTTTATGACCCAATGAAAATTAGATAGGGATTACTGTAAACCTAAAAAACGGCGTTTTATATTCATGAATTTTCATTTTAAAACGTTAGCCTACGGCCTTCAATGGTCAAGTACTTTTACCTCAAAGTTCACCGCCATTATAATGCGAATAAGAAAAAAATAAACTAATTACTAACATTCAAGTACCGCACGTTCCCAAATTTGCAAATTATCGTTAAATTACTAACTAAACACACGTCTGCTCACGTCGGTGGTCCGTCATCGTTTGACCATTGCGTTCGAAATTCAAACGAACGCGTGCAGTAAACGTGGCCACGTGATTGGTGGTCGTAATTTTCTCTGAACTGTTATTATGTGAGATGAAGTCATCAAATTTTGGAACAGTAAATTATTGGGTTATGGACTTTCCCTCTCTGTTTTGTGTGCTTTTGGACGATAATTTTATTAGCTCTTATTAAGTCATCTGCATGCTTTTTTTGCCCACAAGATGCGTATTTAAGAGTAAAATGATGAGTTGATGATGTAGTAGAAAGAAATTTATTGACTTGTGAAAATGAAGTCACTTTTTCAGAATTCTTTTGCGGTCTCGATAACTGTCATTAAGGGATGATATTAAACACGACTTTATACTTTTTTAAATGTACTTTTTTTGTAGATGTTCATTTAAAAAGAGTTTTAAAATAAATAATGCCTATCTGTAAAAGTTCAGTCAGCTTGAAGATCCAGGTTCAAGAAAATAATTTGTGGATCGGAAAAATAATTATGTATGTATGAAATTTAAAACCTGCCGCTAATCAAATACACGACAGCTTCACTACCAAGACAGGTAAAATAACAATTGACAAAGAAATGACTAACATTAAAAAAAAGAAATAGGAACAACTGAATTGAAAACCTCATCCTCTTTTTAGAGACGATTAATAATCCTTGTAGCCATCTCATTCGCTAAACTAAGTATTCTAAAATCTTTTTCATACAAGGAAATCAGACCTAAGCATTAGGAAGAGATGGTAGGAGATGGCATCAATTATATGTAGGCAGCTAGGTGGGGCAAAGACCTCATAAAGGTCTCTGGGTCGGACTGGATGCGGAAAGCGCAGGACCGTGTTCTGTGGCGCATGTTGGGAGAAGCCTATGTCTAGCAGTAGACAGCAATAGTCTAGTTGATTTATTGATAAGTCCTTTTCAAACGAGGTTTATTATTAGTATTTTTTTCTAAGCAGAGGCTTGGCTTCATTTTGACATTACTCACATCGAAAAACTACAGTTTTCACTTACCATCAGGGAAACCGATTGCTCATCTGTAATATTAAGTAATAAAGTAAAAGGAAAATCAAAGCAAGGTAAACCTTCACTATATAAAACTAATTTAAGTTATGTACTTATTTAAGTTTTATTAGCGTGACTTCAAGTAGTAATACGTAGAACTAACATTACCACATTCCTAGATATTGCTGTTAATTTTATTATAATAAATGATTGGCCAATCCTTCATTCGCACATTCTTAATTACAAATATTTATTCAAGTTATTTAGGTATATATTAAAGTTTTAGAATGTCTATATATTATATTATATATACTTATGTTGGAAACCGAAACGGGCCCTCGTTATTAATTAGATCTTACATGGTGCGTATCTTCGAAATAGTGCTCGAGCGAATTGACTTATCACAAACTGACTGGGCAACGTAATGACTATACCAAAAAACTAAGGATGGCTGCGAGCTGAGCTGGTATGTTACGGGTACGAATCCCACGCAAGATATAGTGCAGTCCACAGTGCCTTGTGTCCAAAATAATTGTTTTAAGCTTATTGGTACTTTGTTCTGTAACATTCGTCATCGTTGAACCGCAAACACTAGCAGGTTGGGATGCGAGGCAGCTTTCTTGAAAAAAGTCAAGGTTGATTTAAAGGTGCTATTTAACCGAGAAGTGAATTTAGTCGCATATTACCATATTACGACTGTCACGGCGAAAAAAGCTAGCAAAGTTTAAATCAAACAGCCATGTTAATATATGGCATATTTTTAATTTTACAAAGCTCTATGCTAAAGCTATTCATAAAGAAATGCATCATTCTACAAACCCAATATTCCATATACTTATTACGTTTAGTTATTAAGATGAATAAGATCCTCGCGAGTACAATTAAAACGCCTCAAGGCATCCATCCCACGTTAACTTGAGGCGTTGTCTAAGGACCTTTCCGGGTGGCCTTTCAATAATATGACTTAACCCAACTTTACGACACGCATAAATCACCCCAGATTGTGATAGTCCACTAATAAATACAAATATTTTCTTGTATTGTGATTTAATAGGGTGATCCTTGAGGTAAGGTTATTGTGGACATGCTACAAAAAAAGACAACAGCTTTTGTACAATTTTAACTATTTTATAGGCCAATAAGAAAAACGTTGTGTTCTTATTTTTATTTTTTTTAACTAGGTTATCATAATAATATTATTAAGTATGTACAACTATGCTGGCAAAATAGGAATATAAGATGTCACCATCTAAGTATCTTACCCGAACAGCATCGTAGGAGTTGTTTAAGGAATTGTTACCAAGCAGAAAAGAAGATAATTTTGACCGAAAACCCATTACCAACCCAACTGGACAGCGTGGTCTAGTTTCACTACAACTGACCTTAATTGTATTAGGTATTTACACTTTGGTTTGAGTCAGTGATTCAAATCTATCTGGAGTTTCAAATTTATTTCATCGTGTTTTCGTTTGTTTTTCGATTATTTTCTCTATAGTGGCTCCATTAATAGTACTAACTGCTTCCTTGATTTATACATATTAATAACCTGAGCTTTATAGGTAATTTAGATTTGAGCCAGTGATTCCAATCTCGATGTCAATAAGACCGACAAACGATACATTTAGTAATTAAATCAATATAATACAAGTTTTATAACTTTTCGGGTCACCAAAACAAGGTGACTTTTATATTTTTATTTCCGAACGCATAAAACAAATGATACAATGATTTTATGGTTCATTATGTCGAATTTGCGATTCACTTTTAAGATTGTAATTATTTTATTAGGTCATAATATAGTTTATCTTTTACAATATTTAATTGCTGTTTTAGTAATTTTATTAAGTGGACCTCACGCAATCATCATCATTTATAAATTTTCTTTTTATCTTTTTTATACAGTTTCGCGTAAATAAGCTTCTGTGTGAACATTTATGAGGAAAACAATCTTTTTCTCTTTTTAATGTGACTTAAAAGCTTAAGATAAATTCCTACATGTAGTAAAAAATTATACGTTTTATTCTGCTATTATTTTGCTTTTTGTAGAAACTATACTATATTCATGTAGTAGTTAAGCTCCTGTAGTAATTTAGTATCGATGTGGTAATGAGCAGAAAATAGAGAGCGTATTAAAGCCACGCTGACTAGATGGATTGGGTATAGGGTTTGAGTCCCTTTTGCTTTTATCTAAACCATAACTTTCTTTTTACCAATGACATAATAAGGGGTGATAATATAATATAGTACTGTCTTACTTCATCACCATGCTGATTCCAAATTCTTAAAGATCCCGTTTTCTTTCTCTATCCAATGTTACCTTTTCTTTATTTTTTCCTTATTTTTGTAAAAAAGGAAAAATAAACCAGTGCTTTTAGACTTTTTATTAAAAAGCAATGTCTTATCTACATTAATATAACTATAACGTACGTAACTAGAAAATTAAAATCAGTTTAAGTTTGTTTATAACCCAGAAAGGCACCGTTAGGGCGGGTGCACACAAATAACTAACTAATCGATATTGGAATCAATTCCGTGCGCGAGCATGCAATACTTAGGGTGTTTTCTTAATTTTAATTAACCTTAAAAATGTATTACTAATTAGATGTTGAGTGTATCTGGGTAATGTAATGTTTTATTTTTGACAGATTTGGTTTTATCAAGATGATAAGCTGTATTTTGTTTTGTTTATAAAGACAATATCGTCATTGTGCTGCGGAGAGCTTTGGACTTTTTTCTCACCCATGACTGGTCTACTGCTGGACATACACCTTGCCGCTACCCTTTAGAGACATAAAATAAAAAAAACGCCATGTTTTAGGATAATTACCTAACTGTGGATCAAATAAAATATGTTCCTACACGGTACTCGAACTCGCGATCGAAGATGTATGCACGATTGCTAGGCCATACAAACAAATAAGAATAAAATAGATCGAATTGTTTTTTTAAACACCCTGTATCTAATTCATTCTCCATATTGTGAGAGAAACGGTATGTACTATCAACAAATACTTCCTTTCTTATGTTTATTGTTATTAGACGGACAGGTATAGGATCGATTCCTGATTCAAACAGGTGTTGCTATTCATATATTAGAAATCAAACGGTAAACAGAGAAAACAATTTACTTAGTTTGATACATTCTGATGTTTTACAGTTTTTTTTACATACATAAAATCACGCCATGGAATCATCGGGATAGGCAGAAACGATTGAGCGCCATGAAACAACTTGGTTTGCTTCGTAAACATATTAATACACGCCCGTCGTTTCCTAATATTTCACACCTGCCCTTTCTGAACGACACGACGTCACCAATTAGGTCTATGTAAGTCTTTCCTTAACGTTCATTATTGTTCATATAGACTAAGATTTGCATTGAGTTAGAATCGAAGACTTCTGCGCAGAAACTATAGCCTATAAACACGACGCTACAGAGGTATCATATCGTTTAAAACAATTGAATTATTGTAGCATTTTCGACAGCATTAAATCGAGGTATTAATAAGTGTTACAAAGTAACATTATATCGTCCAGTAACGAGTGTTTTTTTAATATTATTTACACATTTATCTCTCGGTCATGTTCACAACATGACAACATAAATTATTACAATTTTGTGTTTGCCAACAAACCGCTCACTATGTCCGCGTGAGTGCTTTATAGCCTAAACTTGTAACACTGATAACAACGACCCCAGTCTGTTACCAGCCTTATTTTATTGCAGGGTTGTCACATTTATTTTATTTTAATAAAAAAAATCAGTTTAATAACTTTGGTAATAGTTTTAAAATTTTATATTTTTAATTTTGTAAAGACAAAATTAAACATTATCATAAATTTTCTCATAAACGTAACCACAACTATCAAGAGCTTAAAAGCAGAGCTTGTACTTTGGCTACTAAATAGCTGAAAAACTAACGTATATTTAGCATATATTTTTAGGTAAAAGGGTACAGTAATGAAATTACAGGATATGAGACTTGCGTCTTGGTGCCAAAGTCAGAACATTGTTATCTACCCTAAACTTTATATTATAAGATAACTTTAAATTTTAATAATTTGGCACAACCCTACAAGAAATGTGACGCAAAACTAAAGTTTTTAAACAAGTTGTTTTAAACGTCAGGCATAAGCCGAGACTTAGTAATTAAATATTTTGGTCGCATTGCCTTTGAGATGGGTTCGTAATCTCACACGGACACAGATAAGTATGTAACGAGTTTTATTTTGAATTAAAATATATTATAATCTTTAGACTAGCTAATCTGGGGTTTTTAACAAAAAATATTTTATTTTAACATTGGCACTAAATATCTCTAAGGAGGTTAAACTTCAAACTCAAACTCAAATTGTTTATTGCATTCCATAGGTAGCTATACCCGAAAACGAAATGGCTTTATCAGTTTTGACAAAAAAATCTTAATCATAATTCAAATTCATTAAGATCGTTATTTAATATTTATGCGTGAGCTTGACGTCATTGGTTAACCGTAATCAAAACTATGCTTAGATTAAAAGTGCAATCTATTTTAAACTTTCACTTCAACGCAATAAATAATAATATCTACTAACACAATACAAATGTCACTATATTAAACCGTAGAGTTTGTATGTGAAAAACTATGAAAAACCATTAAATAATTTAAAACTAAAGTCACTTGTTACTTGTGACATTACAAGCTTGTCATATTTCAGAAAAACTGAAAATGTAGAATTTAAATATTGGCTGGTAAGCCACCCAATTGTTGGCACCTTAAGAGTGGACTTCGTGTCAGACTAAAATATAAAATATCATAAAATGATAAAATACTTTAATCTTTGCTTATACTTAATCATTATTATGTTATTGAATAGTATTAAATAAATATTATTGGCACTAATGCCAATAAAAGGATTCTGATAAATTTATTGTTGCTATGTTGACACATGAAATAAATAAAATATAATAAAAATATTAAATAAATAATATTTGAACTTGAATAATCATACTGAACTTGAATAATCTATAGTGTTTTCTTTCTTTTTACTCACTTTTAACTCTTAAGTGCCAATAATTGTAAGAATTCTAACGATTAGGTGGTTTACCCTAATTTGTTTTATATTATAAAATTACGAAAACTTTAAATTGAAATATGCGCCAATGACGTCATGCAAGAAACGATAGGGATGGATATAGAAGTAAAAAAGAGAGAAATTCATTAGAATAAAACGTTTTACCGAAAATATGCTCTAGTAACAGTCAATAACGTTGACTTTACTATTTGTTTTTATAAATACCTAACGACTATTTGCTAATACAAGAGAACTGATATGTCAAAGTAGCGTCATGATTTAGCTGATGTTTTGTTGTGCGATATTGAATCTAATAGTTTTATGACATGCAACTAACATTAACTCTAGAGGTGATAAGGCCATCTAGTTTTCGACTATACATGTGTTGAATATAGGTACAGAGTACATTTAGTTCCGTATGGACCCTGTCGGGCACAACAATATTGAAAGGCGACATTTTATACCCTGTCGAGCACAACATTATTTAAACATTTTTTTTTTAAACTTAAATTTTTTAGAAAAAATAGGAAACTTGACACAATTTTATCATTATCCTGACATTGTGAGATCCTGAGAACTTGACCGAATAAATCCTCGCTTCCTCGCTCGCATTTAAAAAGCGGTATATATCAAGTTTTCTTTCATTGTTTTCGTTAGAAATAGTAAATCATCATCATCATCATAACAGACCATTAATGTCCAACTGCAGGGACGGGCCTCCTCCCATGACAGAGGGATACTTGGCCTACTAATACCACGCTAACAAGACGGATTGGTTTAGGGTTTAATTTCAAGTTTTCCTTCTTTTTATCTCGTAAAGATAATATTTACGGATAGTCCCTTAGTCAGTTTTTACGACACCCATGGGATGGTAACATATTGTATTCTTACTCCGTCACCACGCGGATAGAAATAATAAATGGTAGGTTTTTATAGCAAGAAGACGTCTTGGTCGATACCAACAATGTACTCGTTTCATTCAGCCTGTGCATACACTGCTTATTATGGACGTCATCAATATCAGAGGCCAAGCCGCTCCCTTAACTAAACATAAGCTGTTAAGTTCACTGGCCCTGTAATTCTCTAGCTAGTCTTTTCACCTAAACAATTAAGCTGGTAAAGCGTATAAGTATAAGTAGGTTTTCCTTCCCTTTCACTGTAAAATTGTCAAATCTTTCTTATTTCCTTGCTCCTTTTTCTGAAACACATAATTCTTACGCCACTACCAAACGGACACGTCCTTATTTTTATTTATTATTTTGCGACATAAAAAACCTATCAAATTACAATTAAAACAGTATCATTAGTACACAAACAGACCGAACCCAGGCGACTGGACCGAAAATGATAAGGTTTATAGCTTGTTTATCTTCTGTCGGGTATTCAAAGGTTGACTCACATTAAATGTTTTATTACGTCTCTAATCTAAAATTTCGCCTGGATTCGCTTTCATTTTTTTTAGGATTATAAGGCTGGCTATTCATGTGCGTCTGGGTGTTTTTTTTTTACATTTACAGTAAGTATATGTAGTGACTGATTAAAAGAGGGTGTCGTAAAATGAGACAACCTTCTAATAGTTAGTATCTATCATTTGTGTATTACGTAATTACTAGTTTTGTCTTGGGAATGTTTGCATTGGTCTGGGTGTTTTATGTATGTAGGTATTTAAAAAAAATAAGTATGTAAGTATTATTTCACCCCGCTACCTCGTGCATGACGTCACCTAATTTAGAACCTATTTTTTACAATAATTTACTCTGTATTATTACAAAGAGTAAACAAAAATCTTTAGCTCAATAAAACTAGGTGAGGGTTACTGTATTATCGTACATAGCTTAAGCAATTATTATTGAAAAAAAAAGAGCTTATTGCAAAACAACTCCTCTCCAATACTTTATGTCAGTACCTTAATTAACGTTCACTTTACAGGCTTTTGTGTTATAAGCTTTTTCCATGACCTTCGATTACAATATTAGTATTGCTATATACTACACTAGCTGACCCGTGCCCACTTCGTTGGGTGGCGATAAAAATGCGTCCCTTTTTTAAACATATTTCATGTAGGTATGTCTATAGAGACTTTTCTTGACTGATGAGATGATCATGATGGTACAAAACTTATTTAAAATTAATATAATTAATTATTACTTATTTTTAATTACTTATTTAATAACTTATTTACTTATTTAAATAATCCAATTAAAATTTACCATGTAATATAGTCGCATCAAAAAGTCGCAGGTTTCACAGCCAGCCTTAAATACATTAAAAATGTAATGTTTATGGGGTCCGAAATAACGAATTATAGTGGACAAGTGTAGGGCTCGTTTATCAAGTGGTTTCCCATCAATATTTTATTACTATGAGAAATCTCTTTCTATTAACTATTTGTTGATACCTATATAGATTAGAATTATATGTTATATACATTGAAAGCTATAAAATAGAGAGAATGAATTAGGTTTACTGCTTGCTTGGCTATACGGTTGAAATGCAGTTAAACATGATGTCAAGGATTCAAGTACCGTACATGAAGAGTTGTTCCCTAGTTCTAGAGAGATATTCCTCACACATTCACACAACGCCATCTAGTCCCAAACTAAGCAAAGCTTGTACTATAGGTACTAGACAACGAATAAACATACATAATACTTTTATACGTTCGAGACATGAATTAAAAAACCAATTCCAATCTGGGAGTTTATACCATGTTTGTAAACGAAATTGCAAAATTATTACACTTACCTACTTAAATAAATGCTTCAGACATAAGCAAATAAGTTACTTACTTAGCCAATTTTGACAAACCTTGTCTAACGAACTTCTATTAAACTTGAAAGTAAGTATACTTTTTCAAATAATAAAAGGCATAACTTTAAAATTATATTGTGCTACTTTATGAATATATTCTAAGTTACAGCATCAAAAATGCTAAAAAACACAAGTAAAAATAACACATGTGCAATCGAATTTAATACAGAAAAGCACTACATAATTCATACGCGCTTATTGGTCTCCAAAACTACAAACTAAAAATTTGGTACAATAAATCACTACAAAATACGCACTCTCTGCGTCACAAAAACTGCAAACAACTTAAAAGCCTATAACTATGTTACAGCCAAAGTAATAAATATGAATATTGTACATAATAACTAGCCATTATGTATAATGGCTACTCAATTTAGATAAAGTGATAAATGTCGCAGAATTAATCACATTAACTAGCCATTATACACTCTTCTCATCAAAAAAATCGAAACAGTTGCAAGTTTGTGTTTTGTAAGGATTATCTGAAAAATGTGTATATTTAGGAATATGTGTTATATATCATTTAATATGGAATTTAATGAGGTTTTCAAATAATGATGTTAATGTTCTAAATTCAAATTAAATTTTCATAGATTTCGTATTTTCTTTAACAAGTCGTTTTTAGCCTGTACGTAGTTTGACGGAAATTGATAAAGTTACGCACGTAAATAAACAAAAAGCTAGGAAAAGTTTATTTAATAACTCGGGTACCATTCTCGACCTCTCATTACTGCTTCTGCATGGTTTTTCATCGATCGGATGAGAGTCATGATCAAAAATAGTGGCGCTCTATTGGATAATCTTGGATTGCATTCTAAAGCTGGCTAAGTGTTTTTGAGGCATGATCTTTTACACTAATTCGTCTTTTTTATTCATCCCATAGATGTTTAATCGGATTCATGTCCGGGCTTCTTGCTGGCCAATCAATAATAGAGTGTCGACTTCAGTAACATATTCTATTACGACGCTCGCGGTGTTTGCCCTAGCATCCTCGTACATAAATGTCAAACCGGGGTCAAATAAATGTGCATAGGGCATCACAAGAGGTTCAAGATACTGTTCGATGTACCTATAACTGTTAAAAAAGGGCAGACGGGACCCAAACACAAAGACAAACTCTGTCTTGTCGTTGCCACTAATTTCTCCTCAAACAGTCCATGAACCGCCACCATGGATGGCCTTTTCTTTTAATCCTGCATGGTGCAAAGCGTTCTCCATCACTTCTGTAGACCTTAGTCCTTCCATCGTTATCATACAATACAATTTTGCACTCATCAGAAAGGAGGAACTTGTCCCACTAGATGTATGACCAATTTAGGTAATTACGTAAAAAGTTAAGGCGCGCTTTTCGATGATCTGCAGGTAATTCTTCCTTATTTGCTGGCTTGTACGGTACAAGTCCACGTTACTTCAACCTTTTTCTAATTGTAGAGTCACTTACAGCCACCAGAGGTTCATCATGAAGCTGCTGCTGCGGTTGAAAGACATTAAGGCATAGACTTTGTAAGAAAGGTGTTACTATAAATCGATCTACTCGGTCAGAAGTTACCTGTTTTCTGCCAGATCTCTAACGGCGCGTGAATAAGCCAGTCTCTTAATAGCGTTTTCAGATTCTATGAAAAGACGAGACGCTAAGATGCAATCTTTCAGCCGTAATAACCTGACTAAGTCCAGAATTCAGCAATGCCACCACTTGGCAGTTTTTGCGGGTAAACATCGCATGGACGCAGTAATAAGAGGAGCAAGGAGCTCTGGGTGTGCGACACGGGTTATTAAATAAACGTTTTTTACCTTTTTTTTCATTTACGTGCCTAATTTTATAATTTTCCTTCAAACTACGTATAGGGCAAATACGACTTGTTAAACAAAATACGAAATCTATGAAAATTTAATTTGAATTTAGAACATTAACATCATTATTTGAAAACCTCATTAAATTCCCTATTAAATGATATATAACACATATTCCTAAATATACACATTTTCCAGATAATCCTTACAAAACACAAACTTGCAACTGTTTCGATTTTTTTGATGAGAAGTGTATATGTTATAGTACTGGCAAAAATACAATATTAAGGCAAAAGTCAGAAACAGTTGGTTAGGTTAGGTTAGTATGGTGACCAAAGGACGATGGTGCAAGAAACTTTTTTTTAATGTAAAACTAGAATAATATAGTATTACTATATTCTATTCGTCCTTTGGTCACTATACTAACCTAACCTAACCAACTGTTTCTGACTTTTGCCTTAATATTATATTTTTGCCATATATAATGGCTAGTTAATGTGATTAATTCTTCGACATTTATCACTCTTTATGTAAATTGAGTACCTCTTATACATAATGGCTAGTTATTATGTATAATATTTATATTTATTACTTTGGCTGTAACAACTATACTTAACAACATCTCCGTCTGGTGACGGAGTAAGAATACAATATGTCACCACCCAATCTCATCCCATGGGTTTTGTAAAAACCGACTAAGGGAATATCATCTTTACGAAATAAAAAGAAGGAAAACTTGAAAGGAAACCCTATACCAATCCGTCTGGCCAGCGTGGTATTAGAAGACCAATTATACCTCCACCGTGGGAGGAGGCCCGTCCCTGCAGTGGGACATTAATGGGCTTTTATGATGATACATAACAAAATGCAAATTGCACAATACTAACTACTGTATCTAAAACAGTACATCACAGGTCATTGACTCCAATCAATCCTGACATAGCAAAAATAAACGTACCGGCATCAGACAAAATATTTACTGCCCGATGACAACTAGTAAACAGACACTTAATCTTGAATTAAGTTGTTAATCATCTGACTAACAGGTGCTAGGTACTACGAAATATATAAATAATTTGTCTACAAATAGATTTTCCCGCTAAAATTGACGTGTTGACACTAATGGCGGACATTTGACGTTTGAAAAAGGAGTATTGTCAACTTTCGTTTGTTTTTTATTAAGCTTTATTTAGCTGTCCCGTACCCACTTCGGTGGGGGGGGGGGGGTGGAAACGCGTCCCTTTTTTAAACATATTTAATTACTACTCCACTCCCATTAGTCATAGCGTGATACTATATAGCCTATGACACTACCCGATAAATGGACTATTCAACACAAAAATAATTTTTGAAATCGGTTCATTAGATCCAGAGACCGATTACCCCTACAACGTCACAAACGGACAAACACACAAACTTTACCTCTTTATAATAGTCTACTATATAAAAATAAGTCGGGTTTTCCTTCCTGACGCTATAACTCCAGAACGCACGAACCGATTTCCACGGTTTTGCATTCGTTGGAAAGGTCTCGGGCTCCGTGAGGTTTATAGCAAAGAAAATTCACGAAAAATAACAGAAAAGCGGAAAAATAATGCCTGTGCGAAGCCGGGACGAGCCGCTGGTATTAGTATTGATGTCACTAGGAATTTTCAGGATAAAAATACTACAACAGGCAATAGACACCTACTGCTATACATAAACTTCCTCCAATGGTTTTCATTGCACGCGATCTTGTGCCTCCCTCTTAATCAGGTCTGTGTAACTCATAGGAATAGCAGAAGCGCTACCTTCTTACATGTGGAAAGCATTTAACTTTCTTATGCATCAGGTATCTTGGAGCATACCATCAGACGAGTGACTGGTTTACCACCTCACCATGTCGTCTGTACATAAATATATTAAATACTCCCATTATTTATTGTTAAGTAAAATAGTAGCAACACTTAAAGGGCGTGTAATTTGTCCTCACATACATCAATCACATTGTATTAAAACACAACTAGTGTGAATACATCAAGTGTAGGAACTTAATATGCGGAAATAGAAGTGTTAAGTTATGTTTAAATGATATAATATTATGTTTATTTGAACTTGCAATGTGTCTGGGACAGTTTTGTATTATTATTAGGTAGCTTCTATCTCGGTGAAGTGGTCGCAATAGCCGCCATCGTGTACGAAGTCGACGGTTCAAGTCCCAAGGAGGACAAATTTTTTGTCCGATCCATATAGTATTATAGCCCCGAGTGTGAATGTTATTTATGTCTGTTGCTTAAATATTCTGTATAATTTAAGACTAGATGGCTAGTGGATGTGTGAGGAATTATGATATATGTTTTTTTAGGTAATAGGAAGCAAACGAGCCAGCAGGTCACCTGATGGTAAGTGATCACCGCCGCCCATGGACACACGCAACACCAGAGGAATCACAGATGCGTTGATATACTCTACAACAAGTTCAGTCGTACAGTCGGAATCAAGGATTAGACAAAAAGGGGCGCAACTAAAATTTTAATAATATCGGTGCAAAGTTCCCTTACTTGACAGCTTCTTGTCAATTTTCGAAACAAGACAAGAATCTTACAAAACAATTACAAACACATTTATTTTTGAGATTAACTAAATTTTCGAACTGCCTGTTCTAGTTTCACTCATCAAAGTATTTTATTATCTACCTCATTATACTTAATCACCGAAAAAAAAGATCTTATAAAAAACATTAAATTACATATTTAATAATGTTTATTACTAACTAATTGGTAGCAACATCCGATATTTAGTCGACTAATAAATTGATACTTAAATTACTAATGTCACATTTGAGTAAAAGTTAACTATTTAGGGTAACTTTAAACCCTATATTTTACTTCATAATTACCATAAAGTTGTAATATGAGCTTGTGAAAAGCTATTACTGATTCAATGTGTTCACATTAATTTGAAATATTTCTTTAAAATAAAATAATCATGAATATTGATTGTAAAGGAGACTGTACAATGACAGAAAAGGAAACTCTTTATTATATTGTGGTCTGGCAGCACTGATAGCAAGACTATTCAGCAAAAATCTAGGTCGATTCCTAGACCTGTTGATCACCCACCCACCCGTGATCGCTTTATCTACCTCTAAGTGGTAATGTAAAATGTTTATGTGCTTAGGTAAAATGTTACAGCAGCACAGGGGTATGAAACGTAACAGCTGCTGAATTAATTTGGGAGGTGACCAAAACCTAGACAAACGGATCATGGTTGGAAATATCGAAGGCAAAAGATCCTTCGGCTCTTCATCCAAGTCGATCTATTCACTCAAGTTCATTGTAAAAAAAAATACTGGACAGAATATTATATTGTAATTTACTTAATCATTCGTCAAAACCAATTAAAAGTTTACGGCAATTCTACATACCCTTCAATAGAAAACTAAGTAAGGTCAGGTGGGGTAAGTGAAACATACTTTATTTTTTTTATACATATTGACCCATAGCTCATTAGGATGATTCTCATTTCGGATAGGGATAGGTGCTTCGTACTCTTGATTTAATCAGCTTTATTGTTACATAACATCAGGCCCACTAGTCATGCAACCAACTACGTAATTACCAAATAAAAGAAGACAGTGTTTTTGTTTCACTTACCCCTATAACGGGATAAGTGAAACTGTCATCAGAATATCTATAAATATTATAGTTATGAAACTATTTTAATAACTAAAATGACATGTCAAATGCATTCATTCTAATTTAAGTATTACTGAATCATAATACGGTTTAGTTTTCAATATACAACGAAAAAATGAAATCTGGGGTAAGTGAAACATAGTATTGGTAGTCAAGCATGTTCTACTATTTTTTAATTTTTCATATTATTTATTCATTATGAAAATAAATAGTAAATTATTGGACAGTCTTTTCAAATTATATATCGTCTTCAAATAAATGTTACTCCTAAAACATGATTTATCTAAATTGTTTAAATGGCTAGGTTTGTCATACAAATATTATTCATTGATAGATTCTCCAGTAAGTCGAAGTATGGATATACGAGTATAATATCAGGTCTACACGCATTTTTCCTGACATATTCAAGAGACTGCGGTTTTTTTACTGTGAGGTCATGCCTTTTTTTTATTCCAGAAACCAATCTTCGCCTTTTGTTGACATATTCACCAACTACTTCAAACATTGCCTTTCTTGTTAATCTAAATCCACACTTTTCCATAACATAAAGATTCTTAGCCAACAACTCCTTAACTTCATGTGATAAAATTGTACTCCTTCACGAGGTTTTTCATACTCCTATGTTCCTGAATGCGATTAACTATGGTTGACCGTAGGATGCAATAATGTTTCGAAACAGTATAAGCTGACGCTGTTCCGTTCTTGACCGCATCAATTGAGTAAGCACCTGTGTCAGTTTTTCGAGTGTAATTTCGAGGCATATTACACTCGAAAAATAAATATGATAATAATATAATGAAATATGTCATGATAAATATTATATAAACGGGATATTAACGCGCATTTAATTTACCTTTATTTTACTTGACGTTTCGGCACAGGTTGCACTGGCCGTGGTCGCAAGCTGACTGGTGATGCGACGTCACAGCTTCGTCTTCGTGATAGATAATATATTATTATCATCTACCCTCGCATCTTGAGATGTTAATATAAAGTCCCCCTACACACAACACTGACCGTATCGCTGTTTTGTACGTTAACCGACCGTTCAAAAAAGGGAGGTATTGTTTTTGATATCACTGTTTATATAATATTTATAATAATGAAACGCGATAGTTTAAAAGTTACAATATAGTACATGACTTAAAAACAAAAGTTATAATAAATGAACAGCTAGCAGTTTCCGATTTAAATACACATTAATTCGATCAATATCTCTTGACTGTATTGATGTCTGTATAATTAAGTATAAATAAGATAATATCAGAAAACTCTGATACAGGAAAAGTTTTTTTAAAGAATGTTGCTGATCCCTGACATGGGGGATGTGGGCCATATGTTTCAGTTACCCCAGAATCACTGTTTCACTTACCCCACTCGGTATGATTTAAAGTAAAAAATTTAATCACAATTTAAATCAATTTTCTGTTGTTTTAAGACATAAACAACTATTGCAACATGAAGTCTATATATTAAATAGTACTTACAGTAAAAAATCTTCATAAAAACAACAAGGAAACACCATGATACGAGCTAAAACTTCAACAGCGTCGAACTCGCGTTTTGTCATTTGACAAGTGTCAAATTTGTTTTATGGATATAAACTTTTAGAAAGATCGCAGGGACATCTGTATTACAGCATTACAACTACTTGGTCACTCCTGTTTTATCGACAGCAATGCTTAGCCAAAAAACGCCATAGTTTCTTGTTGGGCTTTGGTGTTTCAGTTACCCCGCCGTTTTACTTACCCCACCTGACCTTAATCCAATATTTAATGTGTTAAAAATAAAGGAAAGCATCGCTTACAAATGATTCCATTGAAGTAGTAGGTAACAGTTTCCCTTAATTGAAAGATCTTCGTTCTTCGTTAAAAACAATATTAGTGACTAAAGACACAACTAAGTATGCATATTTTTAGCGGCCATAAACTAAGCAAGCCTGACCTGTGGATGTTTGCTACGATTGACAATATGAATATAGTCCTCAGACTTCGAATGATGAAATAGCAACAGTAACAGTTTTTATTTATCATCATATCAGCCTATAGACGCCCACTGCTGGACATAGGCCTCCTCCAAACGTTTCCACCCTGCGCGGTCTTGTGCCTCCCTCATCCATCGGCTTCCCGCTGTCCTAACCATGTCGTGAACATATTTTATTATGCATTTAATAGAGACGCTGTATGCAAATTCATCATTATCATATCCTTGGTAATGAGACATCTAAATCTTTTAAAATATTACAACGATGTTAGAAAAAAAAAACAAAAAAATAATATAAAAACTACCAAATCGAAAAACAGTTAATATTTTTTTCTCTCCCCATATCGCGTGATTACAGGTTATTAAGGAAAACCGATAAATCAATAATATTTTTATGATAAATAGTTCCTGCGCGCACGTATTAGTGTAATATATTTGTTTAATACCTTCTAAAAGGGGCAAGGTCCAATTTTTTAAAGGTTTTAAAGCTAATGATGTGTAACTTATGGGTTATTATAGCTACTAGTCGTACCTTTTGGACAATTACTTCAAAAACTGGTATTTTTAGTTATGCCGCTTGCTTTTATGGATGTAGTACATAAAATGTAATAAAATTACATTTGTGTTTGTAGGTATGCGTGTTCGTTTAATAACTCACTCACAACAGCCCTTATATGTCCCACTGCAGGGACGGGCCTCCTCCCGTGACGGAGGGATACTTGGCCTACTAATACCACGCTGGCCAGACGGATTGGTATAGGTTTTAATTTCAAGTTTTCCTTCTTTTTATTTCATTCAGGGATAGTCCCTTAGTCAGTTTTTACGACACCCATGGGATGAGATGGTTCGTTTAATTGACTTTCGTTTTTTTTTTGCTCTTAGGTAGCAGATGAGCAAGCACCCCTACCTGATGGAAAGTGGTAACGGCTACTCATCGACGTCACCAATGACAGATCACTACCAAGTCGCTGTTTATCCTTGACTAAAATGGTTATGCCTCATAACCCTGTAATTTTACTAGCTTTTGTTATGCCTCATAGCCTTGTTTTGCCCTGAATTTTACTAGCTTTACTTTCTGTAGCCTACAAAGCTTAATGGATTTACAAGTTTGAGATGTGATTAGATTTGTATTCTTTTCTGGGAATATTATTTATAAGCTATGTGCAGTTAGCAATACTTACATAAATAAAAAAGCGAACGTAAAACGTTAGAAATGGCGAATCTTTTTACACTTATTTTTTTAAATTAACTGTTTATATTCTATTTTTGAATTAAGGAACTTAATAATTTGATTTTTTTTTCATCACACGCATTTTCAATAAGTCAGTTTTTTAAATTTTTAATTAAAGAACATGTTAATCTAAGTTCTTTATGATACAGACACATTTTCAAAAGCGTCCTCATTGTTAAAGAACTATTATTCACACAGAATAGTGTCTCGAGTCGTTAAAGCACAAACAACAGCACATTATGTCGTATATTACCTTGATCGAGTTTTGAGTCAGTTTGCTTATGCAACAAGGGCATTGAACCTATCCTCAGTTTGACTTGACATCGCTAATTCACAAATATTTACATTTATTACTTATGTGCATTCTACGTTAGGTATGGTTAACTTTTTAGAGACAAAACTGTTTTCTGTGTTTAAACTCTAACCCTCTTACTCATACACGCCTCTTAAATTTTAGTCAATTAATTACCTTAAATTCTTACGGTTTTGTTTGGTATAAAGTTGGTTTTCCTAATAACAATCTTGCTAAACAGTGATTAAATTTAAGAGGCGTTTATGAGTAAGGGGGTAAGAGCGTTAAGAATTTAATGAAATGTAGAGACAAGAATCAAGAAACACTTCTCTACAGAATCGAGAGCAAAGTATCTCAGGAATCGAAATACAACCCTGTAAAGAATCGAGAGACACAGCACTTGATTTTAGTTATTGGCTAAAGTGACAGGTCAAGAATATAGGTGGTCGAAATTCCACAAATGATATTTTCAGTGCAAATCAATCAAAAAGTACAATCAAATATCTTTAAAAATGAGTAGATTTCGGTGACAACCCTAGTGAGTGTCATCATCATTATAACAGCCCATTATTGCACCACTGCAGTGACGGGCCTCCTCCCGTGACGGAGGGATACTTGGCCTTCTAATACCACGTTAGCCAGACAGATTGGCATAGAGTTTAATTTCAAGTTTTCCTTATTTTTATTTCGTAAAGATAATATTAACGGATAAAGGTGAGTGTAAAGGAAAGTAAACCAAAATGTAGCAAAGCATGTTATTTGCTGAGACATAGTTATTTTATTATTATAATAATGGTGGATAATTAAAAAAGTTAAAATTTCTAGCTAATTACTTGAGGTTGGTCAGATATCTATTATTAAAAAGAAAAGATTGTGTCTCATAGTAGTTAACTAATTCTTTTGTTTGTGCTTTTAACGCAAAAGAAAATGGCATAAGCCTACTTTCTAGATTACTTTTTATTAAAAGACCACTTATGCCTCTATGCGCGGGGACGACACAAACTTTAAATATCGTACATAAAGAACAATTAGGCAAGGTTTAAATTGAGTATTAAAATAATTATCCTGAATAATTTGATCCCTAAAATTGTATATTTTTATTATGTAATGTATTTTTTAACAAATAACTAATTATTGATCAACATAAAACAATAACAACGTAAGCCACATTGACATTTATATTTACAACTAAACGTATCACGACCACCATTTCGAAACAGCACCAAAAAAAAAACTTTCGAAGTAAAAGAAACAAAATCAAATCTAAAACTAAAATCTAACAAATTCTCGAATATTTTTTTACGAGAACCCAATCAATATCGATACATGCAAGATGAGTTGAGTAGATAAAACGGAAGATCGCGTTTTAGATATTGCCTTGACGTCTTACTTAAACCATTTATCATCATTCATTAGTCTGGCCCCGCCTTTACTTGTTTTTTTTTAGTAACTAATGGTTCGGTATCGTTAGGGATGACTACCGGCTTGACAGGGTTGGGGATCGGCGGGTTATTTATTAATATAGAATTCTCCGTGTGGTGACGAAGTAAGAATACAATATGTCACCACCCTATCTCATCCCACGGGTGTCGTAAAATCCGAGTAAGGGACTATCCGTGAAAATTATCTTTACGAAATTAAAAGAAGGAAAACTTGAAATTAAACCCTGTACCAATCCGTCTGGCCAGCGTGGTATTAGTAGGTCAAGTATTCCTTCGGCATGGGAGGAGGCCCGTCCCTGCAGTGGGACATTAATGGGCTGTTATGATGGGACAAAGAATGCTAATCACTATAAAAGCTATACATTATTACGCTCGATCTAATTTGAAGTAAGTAACAATTGACAGTTAAAATTGTTAGTCTAAAATATAGCTACACATTAAAACTATAATGTTCATACCGTTACAATATAAATTACAATTGTAATTAGTGAATTGTAATTATAACTTGTAATTATATGGCAGAGTTGATTGTAATTTTAATACGTTGTAATATTAGGCAACTTGCTAATGCTCTTAATACGGTATTTAATTATTGCCTTTAGTTTCCCTCCTAAGACAAAGAAATCTTTTTTGTGTTAAGATTTTTAATAATAGGCATACTTAATTTGACTGGTGTTAACGTCACGATTTCTTTAAGGTTTATTAATGTGAATATGTTAAATGAAGGAAAGAAAGAAATGAAGGCTCTTATTTGAAGAAAGCCATCCCATTCCTAAAAACAAACAAAAACGGAACCATCACCGATCATTGCTCGCTAAATAAACACTTCCACACTATAGGTATAACAGATAGTCCCCTATGCAGGGCGTGCATGGAGGCAGAGGAACGGTGTCACACGTGCTCCTTGAGTGCACAGGTGTCGCTGAACCACGAAGAAACACACTAGGAGCCCTGAAATCTATCACGGAATGCCTGAACAAGATCAGAAACCTCATACGCTTCTGGAGGGAGGTGGGCTGGCTGGAATGACGAGTGCCCCTCACGTACAATGGTCCACCTCAGGGACTAAGTGCGGAAACCAACCCCCAAATAACTTAGGCTCTTATTTTACGTATTGTACACAATCCTAAAATAATGACATAATTTAAGTGTTATTGACAACATAATATAGTCACAAAGTATTCTTACGAATCTGACCAAAGAGTCCATTGATTCCGAACAAGAAACACAATATAGACGAATACAAATTCGGTTCAATGCATAAGAGGTTGGAGGGCCATAATTAAAATAATCGAATATAAGATTTCGAAACAAATGCAAATAATAGAAAAACTAAATGGGATAAGGGCCTTTACGTGGCTCACTACCGCCGCCAATAGAAAAAAAATCTTAATTCGCAAATAGGATCAATTAGTTAAATTTCGTACTCGAAAAAAAACAGCCGTTGTTGTTTATAATGCAATATTTATTTAATTGAAAAACTTTTAAAGTTATACATAATAGTGTGAGTGTTATACAAATACTTTATTGCCTTTTCCCAAGACTTTGTTATCAACATTTTACATAATTTATCCTGTTTGCGAATTATGTTCATTTTCAATTGGCGGCGCTAGTGAACTACGTAAACGCCCTTAACCCATTTCGTTTTTCTATTATTTTGCGACTAAGTCACAAAGGTCGCCATTTTAATCCAGTCCCAGTATCAATTAATTATATTAATTAATCGCTCTCCTGTCATCACTTGCACTGATCTCAGTACTCGTAATACACAAATAATATTAAAACGGAGGACTTACTTAAACATTGGACAGTTGACAACTCGCAGACGATACAACTATAGAACAAGCACGTTTTCATTGGTATTTACATTATTTTAGACTGAAATTTTATACGTCACTGATTGCTACAAACTTTCTTTATAAACGGTTCTTAATACTTAATTTAAAAGATCTTTAACACAACTACATATTGTCCCAATGCAGGGACAGGCTTTGCCTTTTTACCTAAGACATTGACACTAATATTTTTTAATAAATATTTTTAGGATAACTTCGTATTAATATCTAACTTTAACAATGTTTTATTTGACTATCAAAAAAGACAATCGAAGAAATTAGGTCGACACGATTTGATAATATTTATAAACTATTTATTATATTATCAAATACTTCTCAGTTAAATAACTTTTCGATGATGTTGTAGCATATTCATCATCATAACAGCTCATTAATGTCCCACTGCAGGGACGGGCCTCCTTCCGCGACGGAAGGATACTTGGCCTACTAATACCACGCTGGCCAGACGGAGTGGTATAGGGTTTAATTTCAAGTTTACTTTCTTTTTATTTCGTAAAGATAGTAGTTAGAGTTATTCCCTTAGTCGGTTTTTACGACACCCATGCGATGAGATGGGGTGATGACATATTGTATTCTTACTCCGTCACCACACGGATTAAATTCCTATACACAAAACGAGACAAAATTAAAAACCTTCACGTATATATGCAACAATGCAAACAAGCCCAAACAAATATTGTTACAATGCATATAGCTCTTTCATTAACTCAGCGTACAATGAAGAATAAAATGAATAAAAAGATGACTCAGGTGCTTACCATTCATACAACATTCATACAACTTCTTAAGATATGTTTAATATGGAACTGAACTATGGGAAAGTAAGAAACTTTTGAATAAGTAACTTTATTTTTAAATGACAATATTAACTGACATTTTTAAACTATGACGTTGCAAGCTTATAAATTTATCTATGCTAATATTATAAAGAGGTAAAGTTTGTGTGTTTGTGACGTTGTAGGGGGTAATCTCTGGATCTACTGAACCGATTTTCAAAATTCTTACTGTATTGAATAGTCTATTTATCGGGGAGTGTCATAGGCTATATAGTATCACGCTATGACTAATAGGAGTGGAGCAGTAATGAAATATGTTTAAAAAAGGGACGCGTTTTTTTCGCCTCCCAACGAAGTGGGCACGGGTCAGCTAGTAAATATTAAATGTAAATAGAAGGCCAACACGGTTTGTTTTTTGCATGTTTGCTTCAGATCAAGTTGATTGAGTCTGCCTGAGACAAAATGTTAGTGTTCAATCATAACAGCCCATTAATGTCCCACTGCAGGGACGCGCCTCCTCCAGTGACGTAGGGATACATGGCCTACTAATACCACGCTGGCCAAACAGATTCTTTTTATTAGCTAAAGATAATATTCATGGATAGTCCCTTAGTCGCTTTTTAGGACACCCATGGGTTGAAATGGGGTGGTGAGACACTGTGTTCTTACTCCGTCACCACACAGAGATGTCACGGAAATGTCAGTTAGTTGTGCCGAAAACCGTTGTATCTAGGTTTATAATCATTTATTTGCTTTTTATCGTAATCCTAGACACTGCTATGCAAGTGTCCCGTAGTCTATCACGCGATGGACCCGCCACCCGCACGGGGGATCCATGGAATTCCAAGTCTTATTCTACACTAAAACTTCTTAGTTTACCCTGGACACCATCTATAGTTGCATAGCTCTCGCATAATAATGGGACATATTAGGATATCTCGACACCAACAATTTATACTACGCTAACTCGAATTTTAGGAAAATTCGTTTTTTACGCTGAAGTGCTTAAAATATGCTATTTTATTTGTAATAAAAAAATCATGAAGTAATATACAAAAATAAAGAAGTTACAAATTGTATACAACGCTAAGTACAGGTTATTTTTACAATCGCTCGGTTTAGTTTACGCTAACTTCACTTGTCGAATTATAAGATGGAAGTGCGCGGTTTGAAACACTTTATTAGTATAATGCTAATTAATAGAGCTATTGTTACAAGTTAGTCTAAATATTAATAGTGTTAGTATATTTTTACAAAAATGACACGAAAACGAGCTAAATATTTAGTGAAATTTACCAAAAAGGTAAAATATTCATTATGGAGTGTTCATAAAAAGGATGAGATTCCGCTTTATACTGCTAAAAAAACTAAGTTTAGTGTGCTATTAAATATTATATTATATGGTAAAGTATATAACATATAGATTATAGAATTTACATTATTATTTTGTAAGTTTTAGCCGCTTTGCTTAAAGTTCGTGTAACACTACGCAAATTTTACTTAGCGTAATGTAGCCCGATCGGATTTCGTTCTTCCTTTGGCCATGCACTAGTTAGCGACTGTATATTTTATATTATTTTTCGTATAAAACTATGTTAAATACTTTATAGACAGCATATTTGACATTTTTAAATGTAGGCTTAAGTTTAAATGAATGCATAATATATTTTAGAGTAAGCAATGTAACGTAATAAAAATCACACTTGTTTAGTACTATGACCGCCCGTAATACACTACGCTGACTACTAGTTAGACGTGTGTAATGCGTAAAATAATATTGTGAAATTAGGGGTACATACCGCTAACTTGCACTAAATTAAAAAATATACACAATTAAGAAAAAATATAAATATGAAATAACTACAAATAAATCAAATATTAATCCTACAAAATTTCAAATCAATATCCTTATTAATAAAAAAGTTATCACGTTTTTCCCTTTAAACGCGTCTACTGTAAAGTTCACTTTTATGAGTTAGCGTAGTGTAAATTGTTGGTGTCGATCTATTCTTAGTTTGCAACCACACGAGCAACATTGTGTGCAATGTCAGTAACCGTTTGCATATGCAGAATATTATTAGTGAATATATTCGCACAATATATTATAATACTTGTGAAAATGATAATATTATATTACTTATAGATCCAGCCGTACTACAGTGTATCATTGAAGATGCCTCCGTGTGGTGACGGAGTAAGAATACAATATGTCACCACCCCATCTCATCCCATGAGTGTCGTAAAACCGACTAAAGGACTATGGAGAAACTTGATCTACTTATACAGAGAATTCTTATACTTACTATAAGATTTCATGTTCAGTTTTCGATAAGGTCATAACAGGATGAAAATAAAAACTATATTTCTATCCATAATCAAATAATTTCAAAGTTATAATTATGTTTATTATAAACTAATACCTATTCGTCAAGGCATAACAAATAGATACAGGCATAATCTAAACTTAAATACAGTCTTCGTACACAAAGCAACTAATCAAGCTAGACACTCATGTACCTTAATACTTTGAAATAAGACACAATTTCAAATGAAAATGTTTAACTTAATGTGTTGCTGTGTGTACATGACAATGTATTAGTTATTACAATCAAAGGCATAACAAACATTATCTATAAAGTAGCCTGCGGTAATCATGTTAGCCGTTTAATCATCTCCGCGGTAACTGGATACATAAAATCGTGACCTAATAATACTTAGATCTACAAGTTCTGTTTGCTCCTAAGTATCAATAAAGATATTTTAAGCTAGCTTTGAACCTAGACTTCCGCTATGCTAATTTTGAAATGTGTGTACACCTGTACCGGTTAAGGGAATGCCTCAAATAGTTAATATGTTATGTTTCCTTTGTAATAATAATAAATATTCACGGACATCTCTACACAGCGCCATCTGTTTCCAAAGTAAGCTAGGCTTTACCTGCTTGTGTTGTGGGTAACAGAACAACGAATATTAATACTTATATACTTTTTTTTTGTAAAAACATACATATTATACATAGAAACACTCAGACCAATGCAAATAATCATGTTCATGCACACAAATATTTGCATTGAGCGCGGGAATCGAACCCGAGAGCTCCTGCGTAGCAGCCATGTGATATAACCACTACGCCACAGAGATCGTCAAAAATTATAATGCCTCACAGCAAAGACTTCCGCTTGTACGGAAGTAAACTTGGACAACCGGGCTTTAGATAAGATAGCGTTGTGTAAATGTCTCCCACATTTGGCGTCGGCATTCCTTGGGCGTATAAAGCCCGATTTACAGATCGACAAGTACAGTAGATCTATTTAAATCAACTTAATCAACAACTTATTACTACTTAACTCGCTACTGTGCTTGTCGATGTGTAAATCGGGCTTAAGCGACGCTCACGCCGTGTTCGTCCAGCGTTGGAATCGCATGTACGCGGTGATCATGTGACGCTTAACCCCCTTCAGTTAAGTAATTTTAGAAACCATGCTACGACTGACTAAAACAAAAACAGGCAGCGTGGATAGCGGTCATAGGACGTGACGCGAACGCCGCGCGAGCGCTGCGTCCACGTCGCGTGAGCTCCGCTTCGACGCTCGAGGGACGCCTACGCCTAATGTGGGGTCAGTCTTATAATTATCAATAATATTCTGCATAGCATGATAAAAAAATGAGTTTGTCATAACATGGTACCGAAAAACGTAACACACTTTTATACGTATCATATCTTTACTTTCCATTTTTCAGTAGTAGGTAGTGTTTACATTTACAATAAATAAATGTAAACAATGCATTGTTCTTTACACTAACAGTGACTTACTAGGAAGAGCCTATGTAACAATAGGCTCTTCCTAGTAAGTCACTGTAGAGACTAAGACATAAAGAGACTTTTTCTTTGCGTGTCTACTTTATATCTTACACTTTGCATTGCAGTCCCTGGTCACTGTTCGACCCGAGTTGAACTGCTGTACCATCTGACGACCTCTGTGGCGTAGTGGTTATTCAACATGACTGGTACGCAGAGGTCTCGGGTTCGATTCCCGCTCAATGCAAATCTTTGATTGCATGAATTTCTTTGATTGCTTTGTTTGCATCGGTTTGGGTGTTTTCTATGTATAATACCTATGTATGTAATTACAAAAAAAATGTATA
The DNA here is from genome assembly GCA_905475405.1 of Schrankia costaestrigalis. Classification (NCBI taxonomy): domain Eukaryota; kingdom Metazoa; phylum Arthropoda; class Insecta; order Lepidoptera; family Erebidae; genus Schrankia; species Schrankia costaestrigalis. The sequence continues at coordinate 3,736,623 of FR997845.1, read as the reverse complement.
TAAGTATGTTAAGTATGTATGTTTATCCGTTGTCTAGTTCCCATAGTACAAGCTCTGCTTAGTTTGGGACTAGATGGCGTTGTGTAAAAGTGTGAGGAATATCTACAACCCTAGTAACCGAATGCTAAATGTAGTCGCGGTAGTCAATGTTGTATTGCCTCTTTAAAGACACGTGTGGACGTTTTGTGTACAGGGTGTCCAGTGGTCGCTAACGAGAAGGCTAATAGTAGACAAATCAAGAATTTTTTTTCCTACCTTTATTTTAGATAATTCTTACGGAATGAAATGTGATTATGACTTCGTCTCACGAAACTACATTCATAATATGAAAGTTAAACTATTTTACCAAACCAAAATTATTACTTAAATGACACATTTCTTTAAAAAAGCAACAGCGCTCGCCGTAATTTTCTAACCAGAATTGGTTTCTCTCACCGACGCCACAGTACAACCAGTAGTCTATCTCGGCCGAATATTTAATCTAATGGCTTCGGCTAGGCTGCGCGGTACGTAAACATGCGATAGGGCTGCCCACCTCCAGCTTCCCGCTCGTTACTGCGGCACAGTCGCGACTGTTCGCTCCCCAAAGCCACCTCTATCGTCAGCGTGTACGTATAACTCGCGTTTCGTCCGTTTCTATGTAGTCGAAATACTGTATATCTTTGTACAATGCCGACGCCCACAGTGGTTCGATCCCATACAAAGGGTCGGACGTAGGATATGAAAAAATGTTATGTCGTAATTTCAAAAAACTAAATATGCCGTCGGATAGATATATTATAGACTAAGAAATTCTAGCAGTACGAATTTCAAGGCTACACTTTCACTATGGTAAAATCGAATAAAACTGTTTCTAATGTATGGGAAATGACCTTTAGACATGAATATCTTTTGATTTTGGTCCGTTTTCGTTCTGGTTTTTTTATGGTAGTATCTCACCATTATTTGTAACATTTTTGCCAAAGACACATAGTGCTACTTTTGTGCACTTTTTGAGATATTAATTAAAGTATATAAAATAGGAAAGAAATTGTCGAAGTAAACGTTGAATGTACTGAATGTATTATAATTAATATAAAATAATAACAACAATATTAAAAGCAAATTTTAATTAGTTTTAAGTAGAACATTAATATTATTACTCGTAATAAAATCGATAAAAAAGAACTTTATTTTCCGAAATCGTTATTTGTCCTTTTGAGGCGGTAACATCACAGAGGCGTTACCACTATTTCCAAGAACTGCACGTGTGCAATAGATTTTTGTGAACACTTATTAAGTACCTATTAAAGTAATCATAAAACCTGTTTCAGGGTCAATTCATGTATGTAGTAACAATAGGATTTTGATATCGTAACCGAATTCTATAATAATAGGTTGTGTAATTAGCAGAGATTAAACTATTTCGCACGTGCATATCCTTATTTCATATGAGTCTCGTGACCGTCAAATATAATAAAGATTGCAATTTTATGTTTGCAGATTTTTCGGTGATTGTGTGAATATCATACTTCATTGGATAGCATTCCATTTTTTCTTTTAATTACTTACAGTAACTAGGTACTTTGTGAGGCCCTCCTTTTCACTAAAGTCTCTTAATGTAATGTAGCGCCACTTGGATAGACGCATTGAAATATACAATCCCAATGCTTTTTCTACAGAAACTTCACTTTATTGTGTCATTTGACTATCAATGAAATTTGATACACTCGAAACCTTTTTAGGATTGTTAAGCAAATATTTCAACACTTTAGCTACATTTCCTTTTCCATCGGATTGAAGAGCACATTATGTCGCAAATAATAACTCATTTTGAGAAGTAGATGCACAAAGCTCTTCGATGCGTCTTCTTTTATGTCGATTTGATATATCTTCAAATCTTTTCCGGGGTGTTATTGCAGTACATGTTGATGCATCAGATTTAGCAGGACTCTCAGGTTCAAGATTTTTATCTGGAATGTGATTTTCCGTGTTTTCATTAATACCCTTTGGCAACTTTATTTCAGAACCCAGCCAATCTCCATTTTTTTCCATGAATTTATCACTTATTCTTTTGGATTTGATCCATCTAGCACTGACACGGTAACAAAATGGACGACACCAGGTCTTCAGTTTCTCTTCAAAACTGCCGCTAACTTGAACAGAACAGTTTGCTTTTAAAACACCCAATATATAATTAAAGTTTCGTATATTGCCATGCTGGCTAAGAGCAACATAGAGATCTAAATTCGTTACAAAATCACGGAAAGACATAATGATAGCACTTAATGAAATTGTAATTACAATTGAATTTCTAATACAGCATGTCACTACTTATATACTAACAAATATCATAGGATTTACAAACCAAGTAGCATCACAACTCATTGTACTTCCAGGAAATGCACGTGCGAAATAGTTTAATCTCTGCTAATTACACAACCTATTATTATAGAATTCGGTTACGATATCAAAATCCTATTGTTACTACATACATGAATTGACCCTGAAACAGGTTTTATGATTACTTTAATAGGTACTTAATAAGTGTTCACAAAAATCTATTGCACACGTGCAGTTCTTGGAAATAGTGGTAACGCCTCTGTGATGTTACCGCCTCAAAAGGACAAATAACGATTTCGGAAAATAAAGTTCTTTTTTATCGATTTTATTACGAGTAATAATATTAATGTTCTACTTAAAACTAATTAAAATTTGCTTTTAATATTGTTGTTATTATTTTATATTAATTATAATACATTCAGTACATTCAACGTTTACTTCGACAATTTCTTTCCTATTTTATATACTTTAATTAATATCTCAAAAAGTGCACAAAAGTAGCACTATGTGTCTTTGGCAAAAATGTTACAAATAATGGTGAGATACTACCATAAAAAAACCAGAACGAAAACGGACCAAAATCAAAAGATATTCATGTCTAAAGGTCATTTCCCATACATTAGAAACAGTTTTATTCGATTTTACCATAGTGAAAGTGTAGCCTTGAAATTCGTACTGCTAGAATTTCTTAGTCTATAATATATCTATCCGACGGCATATTTAGTTTTTTGAAATTACGACATAACATTTTTTCATATCCTACGTCCGACCCTTTGTATGGGATCGAACCACTGTGGCCGTCAGTTACTCTCAAAAACATTCAAAATACAAATAGACGCGTACATACGCTTCTTAAGGATCGTATTACAAAAGATTAACATATCAAAGCTCCCGTGCTTCATTACATATGTCATATTCGAATTAAGCGTTGTACACACGACAGTTCACGGAATCCTCTGTGATATGATGCTTTATTAGTTCGTTAGATGGCTCATAAAACACGTGGTTAATATGTAACTAGATATGTTAGCGGTGTTGCTCCTTGATCAAAGGTTGGGGGTCCGAGAATGTTGAATATTTTAGAGAAATTGGGATTACTTAGAGTTTTTAAGTATGAAAGAGTCTACCCACTACACCGTACCATACCATGACTGTGCTAGGACCGTATCAGGCACGTAAAGTAACACAACGACGGTACTGGCCGCTTACGGAACTGTCTAGTAGGCATAGTCTCATACATTTTAATACAGAGAATACTTTTTTGTCTGACACGTTCATAGCACGGTCCTAGAATGGTGATGGTACTGTACGGTATAGAAGGCAGACTCCATGAATACTCAAGCAATTTATGTACACTTTTTAAGTAATAACTTTACAAATATGAACAGCCGATCCGTCCCAAGGATATAAATCCTTGGGACTGACGGCTGCGTACCAGAAACGCCTCTCATTCTACCAGTCGTGAAAATTGGCCTTCTAATCACCACGCTGGCCAGACGGATTGGTATAGGGTTTAATTTCCAGTTTTCCTTCTTTTTATTTCGTAAAGATAATATTCACGGGTAGTCCCTTAGTCGGTATTTACGACACCCATGGAATGAGATGGGGCGGTGACATATTGTATTCTTACTCCGTCACCACACAGATGGTACTATGTCCAGTAGCGGACGTTTTTTGGCTAACATGACGATGATGATAATGAATAATTTAGCCTATTACTAGAAATACGCACGGCTAAAAATACGCGGAGTTGTCGATTATCGCGATAATTTATAGCCTAGGTATGTGTTATTCTGATGCATAACCTATATTACTGGTAAACTTCAGCTAAATGTGTCAAGTAGTTCAAACATTCATACATACAGTCCTGGCATTTATAATACGTAGCAACATTAACCTTTAATATTTTAACTACTATTACTTTTTGCAATATTTAAAATGTTTTTCATATGTAATATTATATATGGGAAGGTTTGTGAGTATGTTTGTAACTACTTCATCATTGAATAATCCTTGGTTATATGGTTATATATGGTATAAAATAGTTGCAGTGCCTAATTGCAGTTATCTACAATGTTAAAAATTTATGACGTCAAGAAAATGCAACAGTAGAGTTTGTTGCACCGCTTCTTCTCTACTAGCGCTTTGGAGGCGGTAGTAAAATTTTCTAAACTTTAAATGTAAGTATATAAACGTAGATTAAGTAGTATAAATGACGCCAAACAAGAAAAAACGTAAGTTGTACTTATTAATGTTGAATAAAATATTTTAAAATCTTGAAATCTTAACGCAAAACCTACTGTACGAATTTTGCAGTAATACCTATAGTTCAAGTATTAGAATAACATATAGGCTACAAAAATCGCAATAACCAACACCCACTCTAGTGGAATCTCTAGTTAAATCTATCAAATTTAATATGTTTTTAAAACTGTTTTCCAATTAGCGTATACTGTGTCATTGCCCACATGTTTTCAGAACAAAACAGGTTTTACAATACACGTTGAATTACAATTTGTGTACAAAGACAAACATTCACCTAACTACGAGTTTACACAAATTATTAATAATCTGCACACACACTTAAAATTGTTTGCACAGAAAACATGCTTTAAATAATGTATTATAATGTTAAGTCGTAATATTTAATAATGTAAACGTAACTTAATTGAAATTTGAATTGAGTGACTTTTATTTTCAATAGCGTTTTAGTGTTCCACTGCAGAGACGGACTTCCTCTTTTGATGTATGATAACATTGCCTACATTACTACACTTGCTAGGCGGTTTACTTACGATAAGTAAGTGTTTTTTTTAATTTTTGGTTTCTACCCATTTTAATAATATTTGACTTTAATATTAGTAGCACTTATTAACTCAATTATTTTCACAGCGCCTTCCAATCCCAAACTAACTAGAAATTCAACAGTAATTCATAGAATTCATACACACGATTTGTTTAAACAGAAATCGAGTATCGAAATCGAAATATACTCTAATTACCGTGAACTTCTCTCTCTCTGTGGTGACGGAGTAAGAATACAATAAAATATGTCACCACCTCATCTCATCCCACGGGTGTCGTACAAACCGACTAAGGATAGTCCCTTAGTCGGTTAACCGTGAATATTAACTTTACGAAATAAAAAGAAGGAAAACTTGAAAGTAACCCTATACCAATACGTCTGGTCAGCGTGGTATTAGTAGGCCAAGTATCCCTCTATCACGGGAGTAGGCCCGTCCCTGCAGTGGGACTTTAATGGGCTGTTAAGATAATGATGATGAACCGTGAACTTCTAAAATCGAATTTCCCTTCTTCCTTATAGATAATGATGGGATTCTACGTGTCAGTTCCCAAAGAGGTTGTTATAAGAAGTATGTATTAGTAAAAACAAGCGCCCATGTAATGTAGGAGCTCTCTATTTGCAGGTCCACAGGCAGTGGCGGGTACCCTTGCTGTCAGCTGTCAACAGCGCGCAGGAAACTGCGCCCACGCACGTGTACTTGTCGCGTCTCTAAGATATGAGAGATTAGCGGAAAGGAATAACAATAAAATTGTGTTAAAACTTTTTTTACTCATTTTGGTTTTTATGTTTATTATACTGTTTATGTTAGATTCGGACAATAGTTAATTATTACTAGTACAATGGTATCGTAAAAGTTGACTAAGAAAATTACGTCTTTACTTAGTTATTGTCACTGGCTACATATATAACATCGTAAAATTTAAGTAAGACTTTCATCAGAAACAAAAAGAGGGAGAGACCTTGCTTTTTCAGTACATCATCACCATCATCATCATATCAGCCAATCGACGTCCACTGCTGGACATATGCCTCCTTCAAGTATTGCCACCTTGCGCGGTCCTGTGCCTCCCTCATCCATCGGCTACCCGCCGTCCTAACTAGGTCGTCAGTCCACCGTGTGAGGGGTCTCCCCACCCTGCGCTTACTTTTTTCTTACTTTTACAGTACGTCTTTTAAAAAATATTAAATAAATAAATATTCCTCACACTTGCACACAACACCGTCAGGTCCGAAACTAAGCAAAGCTTATACTATGGGTACTAGACAACGGATAAACATACTTACATACATTTTTTTGTAAATACATACATATTATACAGAGAAAACACCCAGATCAATGCAAAAATCATGTTCACACACACAAAGATTTGCATTGAGCGGAAATTGAACCCATGTCCTGTGTCCCTGTGTCGCAAGGAATATAACAGACATGAAATAAATAGACACTATGATAATCCAGGCTCAAAACAATTTCTTGTGGGTCAATCAAATAATTATCTTTTGTAAGAATTATTGAGCAATTGGATAGCAATTTTAGCGTGCGATATTATCAATACGAAATAGGAGTATTAACAAATTCGCGACTTCTTAAAACTTAGAGTATCCCTTTGTAATTGAATCAATGTCCGCCAACATTGATATATGTTACTTAGATACGTGAACAGATTACTAAATTAGTTGCACAGATATAAACACTATAATAGTACTTCCCATTCAAAGTTCATCTCAGTTGTATACACGATTTATGTAAACATTTTCATAGTATGCACCCCTTGCGTATAAAATCATTGACATTATGATGACTCTTATTTTTTTCTTAATAAGGCAAGATTTATCCGTGTGGTGACGGAGTAAGAATACAATATGTCACCACCCCATCTCATCCCATGGGTGTCGTAGAAACCGACTAAGGGATGATCTGTGAATATTACCTTTACATAGAAAGAAGGAAAAATTGAAATTAAACCCTATACCAATCCGCCTGGTCAGCGTGGAATTAGTAGGCTAAGTATCCCTCCAGTGACGCATTAATGGGATGTTATGAAGGCAAGAGTTGACTTGTTTTGAGCACTATTACTTACAAATTTCATTTTTTGAATCGCACAAGTAAATTGTTTTGCGTAAATACTATTATCCCAATTCTTTTGAGCATGGTGATAGGTTAATAATCACCATGTAAAAATAAACTATTAAATATTATGTAACGGAATACTAATTGATGTTATTCTTAAAGTAAAAGTTCTTCTCAAACGTTGTCGTGTAATTATTAATCAACCAAATTGAAATTGCCTATTAATGCTTAAAATACGGTGCGTACATAATGTGACATAGAAACCTTTATACCTTCGTCATAGTACAAATATATACAGTATTTCGACTTCATAGAAACGTACGAAATGCGAGTTATACCTACACGCTCAAGAAAGCGGTGGCTTTGCGCAGTGAACAGTCGCGACTGTGCCGCAGTAACGAGCGGGAAAGTAGGTAAATGTAATTAAATAGCTGGAGGTGGGCAGCCCTATCGCATGTTTCCGTACCGCGCAGCGGTAGGCATTTATAATAAATATTCGGCCGAGATAGACTACGGGTTGTATTGTACTGTGCCTCCGTCTTAATATCAGATGATAAAAAATATCTCTCTGCTTAGATAGATGTCTCTTATAAAGAAAAATCTCTAGTAATTTTGATTTGATTCATTATATATTAACCTAAGAATGTTTCATTTCAAGGACAGGAGGAAATCTTGGCCTTCTAAAACCACGCTGGTCAGATGGGACCAGGGTTTTAGATCAAATTTAGTCAAAATTGTATCTATGTACTCTCCCTTGGAGGGACACATTTACGAAACCTATGGAAAGGTGATTACAAATTTTTTATTCAAATTGTTTGAGCTGGCCGAATTTTCCTCCGACATTGGAGCAGGCCGTTTGATGTCCAAAATTCTCGGGACTGATTAATACACTTTCTATCGAAAGTATGTAGAAAGTCAGAAACAAGGGTGTATCAAAAAGGCCCAAGCTTCTTAACAAAATGTTCTTAATTTGGATTGACCAGTGCTAGTAATGCTAACACTGTCAATCCAAATTAAGAAAACGAATAAAACCAGAGATAAACAATCGCCATTTCTCTATGGTCAATTTCAAAAATCGAACAAGAACTGTCATGGCGCCTGTAACCGCTGTAACGGTGTTTGGCGGGTAATGTCACATTGTTGGCTTTGAAGAAGACAGTCAACATGCAACTGTATCGTAAATCGACACGCGATACCATTCAATACTATGATTAAGCATGACATTCTGATCAAATGTACTGTGTATAGTTTTATGGCTTTTAATTGGTAAAGCCCTTGTGGTGACGGGTAATAATACAATATGTCACCACCCCATCTCATCCCATGGGTGTCGTAAAAACCGACTAAGGGACTAACCGTAAATATTATCTTTACGAAGTAAAAAGAAGGACAACTTGAAATTAAACCCTATACCAATCCGTCTGGCCAGCGTGGTATTAGTAGGCCAAGTACCCTTCCGTCACGGAAGGAGGCCCGTCCCTGCAGTGGGACATTTATGGACTGTTATGATGAATTGGTTAAGTAAAAATGGTTATAATTCGAAAATTGGTTAAAAATTAGTTAAGTTAATCGATCAGATCCAAAACGAAGATATTTTGGATCAATATTTGATAAGGCCCTCATCCACAGCAATCGCTTGTGTGATCACTGTGCCGCAAAGGTTATTACAAGTTACTCTTTTGTTTGTAACACTACAGCATTAACAAAATGTTACTCCACGTGTGTTCGAAACGAAAACATAAGAGTTGAACTTAATGATATTGTGTATGTAAAAGATTCTGTTAACTGTAATGTTGCCTTGGCTTACCCTCTTTCTGAGTCAGCCAAGGCAATAATAAAATTGTTGTAATTGGCATGCGTCGACGTTCTTTATGTAATTGATTTAATTTTTCTTATTTGATGTAAGTATGTTATAGTATATATATAATATGTCATGTTGATCAAATGGAGTGACGTAGTCTGCAAAGACTAAAACTCGTAAAAAAAGAAAAAAAATGTTAATCCGCGAGTTATATTCTAGAAAATAAAAAAATGATAAAAGCTGTGTGTTACTTACTTAGCATGTCGCTCTTGCAAAGCCAGTTAAAGTAGTAGGAGTGCAAACTTACCTGAAATGAACAAATATAAGTAAAGTTAATCTATTGTTTTATATATTTTTTTATTAGAAAGGTATTGGTGTAAAGACATAATACCATCATAACAGCTCATTAATGTCCCATTGCAAGGACGTGCCTCCTCCCGTGACGGAGACATACTTGGCCTACTAATACCACGCTGGCCAGACGGATTGGTATATGGTTTAATTTCAAGTTTTCCTTCTTTTTACTGCGTAAAGATTATATTTACGGTTAGTCCCTTAGTCGGTTTTTACGACACCCATGGGATGAGATGGGGTGGTGACATATTGTATTCTTACTCCGTCACCACCCAAGCAATATATAACATAATATAAACACCAAATTATATTATTCTTGGCTTACTTTAGTATAATAATATATAAATTAGCCGTTATATAGTATAAATATCAGTTCTTATTAACTAAACAAGATATATATATTTATAAATGTATATAAGAATAACTGTGAATAAGATAATATCATTACCATGATTATTAACTTATCACGGTTTACGATACAAATTTGTATAACATGACAATTGAATTAGTTATTTTATTGACCACAGACGACGAAGTGGTGATAAATTTTGTTTAATGGCAATAAAAGCCCTACGAAAATAGGTGACGATTCGTTCTATAGTTGAATTTACGTATTATTTTATATAAAATGTAGTTTATTTACAAATAATTATGTAAAAAGGAGAAGTTCCCAAGCAAATATTCAATCATCATAACCATCATAACAGCCCATTAATGACCCACTGCAGGGACGGGCCTCCTCCCGTGACGATAGGATACTTGGCCTACTAATACCACGCTAGCCAGACGGATTGGGATAGGGTTTAATTTCAAGTTTTCCTTCTTTTTATTTTGTAAAGATAATATTCAAATTACTTCATGATTTTTCGAAAAACCACTGCAATAAAATACAACTAAAATGGAAAAAATAGGTGTTTGTTAATTTTATATTTTATAAATATTTATAGCAATCAATGTAAATAAGTATTCTAAATATGTATTGTCACAATACAATAAAAGATCAATAAAATTTTGATGGCGCCTAGGCTGTAAATATCGATGTTATGTTTTATTAATAATATAGCAATATTATTAATAAAATATCTGCATTAATTTATTTTATTTTGAATATTATATCATTAAAATTTTAGTAGGCGTATATTGCCATTCTTATTTTTATTGAGAAATAAATATAACGTTAAACCAATAAGTTTTTGCTATTAACATGCTTAGCTAATTTAGATTTTTTTATTTGCTACCTACCTGGGTATATCTACAGTGAAAATGTAATAAAGACTTTTGTCGAGAGCTCAGTTTCGGTCATAAACCTTTTTAACAATTTCTAAGTATATTTTTTATCACACAACGCTTGTAATCCCCAACTAAGCAGAGCTAGTACCTAGTACCTATATCTATTATTATCCATATCTATATAATATTAAACATGGGAAAGTGTGTCTGTTTGTCTTTCTTTTACGGCAAAACGGAGCGACGAATTAACGTGATTTTTTAAGTGGAGATACTTAGTTGAAGGGATGGAGAGTAACATAGGCTTCTTTTTTGTTCTTTTTGTTTTTTTATTTTTCTGTGTCCAAGAAATGGGAACAGTGCTACCCCGAATTCAACGCGAGCGAGACCGCGGGCAAAAGCTAGTAACTGATAAAAATACTATGTATGTATGAAGTCCCATTAACTTATATAGGTATGCACACTAATACATTGAAAATGTACGCTCATATACAAAAAGATTTGCATTGAGCGGGAATCAAACATGAAACAAAACCAATAATTAAATAAGTAATGGTAATTTTAACAACCAAGTTTATGTAAGCATTACATTAAACTGTAAAATTGTTCATGTTTTATCTTTCAAACTATTGTTCGATCCATTGTTTGTGCTCGTGATCTATGGACCTGAAGTAATAAATGTTTATCTGTGCTTTTATGTTTGACACATTATGAATAATGCAAGCCGTTTTGTATATAATAAATTTCCAAAAAAACAATAACTTTAGGTTGATGAATGAATTGTAAAATAATTGAATGGGAGCACGATCATGTTAACATATTGGTTTAGATACGATTTTCGTAACATTTTGAAACGGCTTCACATTATGGGCTAGTAAAACCGCGCTGACCAAACGGCTTTACATTTTGGGTTAGGTACTAATACCGCGCTGACTAGTAAAAGAGTTTTATCTTAAACATTCTTTCTATATTTTTGTACAGACAATATCTACGAATGTTTCTTTAGCCAGGTTTTACGACACCCGTGGGACATGTTACTACACGGAGAACAATAAGAAGAAGTTTCCCGAAATTTTTATACGTGGCTGAGAGAGAAAAACATAACATGAGGGTTTCTTTTTTGCCTTGATCAGTCGTCAGTCCACCTTGTAAGTACTATCCCTCTCTTAATAAGTGGTTTTTAACCACATAAAAACTATTATAACTTAACTCATCGTTTACAGATCAGTAGTTTCAACTAAAACACCTCGCAATGATATTTACAGCAACAAAACATTAACAAACGGCCCGACTTATTGTTAATACACGAAAATCGTGACGATAACTCGAGGAACACAATTTGGGATATCAAACGCTTTCCCTTAACTGTAAAATATTGGATTGCGAAACCCCGTAACACCAGGTTAAACTGCCGACACGTTACAAAATATATTTATGATTAACATTTACTGATACGTTTCTGGCAGAGAACAGATAAAATACAGAAGACAATCAATGTATTATATACTTTCCTTAACTACGATCCGCAATTGCGTTAAAATTTATACATTCGGTCGAAAAACATTGTGGTAATGATACTTCTATTACCTACTTAGTTATTAGATTCATTGTTCGGTTTTGGAGGATTTCATTTGAATTTGTTTTATTTAAACTAATGAAGTAGCAGTAGTATGAAAATGTTACTGTGTTTGTGAGCATGTACCCCTAGCTAGTATATTAACTAGCCTTACAGTACATAACAGCTGGTGCCCCAAGGTGGCAGTGACTTAGTGCTATGCTTAGGCAAACTCTTATGAGGCATTTACTGATAATGCAATAAAAAAAGTAATGATACGGATTCGACATTCACATTCGATTTGCCATACATACTCCCATTATTCGCGCTCGTGTTGGTTATTGTGTGTATGAGCGGTCTGTCTGTGTGCATTGTTCTACCAAATGAACTTTGTATGTAGATTAACTACTGTATCTATCTTTGTTGTGGTTTCATTGACAGCGAAAGTGTCTGGAAGCAACCCTAGTTCTACACCGCGGCATGAATTATCTTTCAGCACACAGAAGAAAACGTGATGAATGTGGCATATTGTGGAACAGACACAATATAAATAGAAGCTTCTATGCTAATGATCATTATGACCTCTTTGGTGCAAGTCAATTTAGAGATCTAGGAATCGTTTCCCGCTCAATATAATCTAAAAAAATACTTAACTACCGCTTCGAAGGTTCGCTTAGGAGAGAGAAGAAGTAGCGCAATATTACAAGAAATAATTATTATATTGTAGGGCATAACTATACCAAGCATGAAATGAAAAAAATATCATCACCCCACAAATAGTATTGAAGTATGTTTATCCGTTATCTATCTAGTAATCATAGTACAAGCTCTGCTTAGCTTGGGACTTGATGGCGTTATGTAAAGTGTGACGAATATTATTCTTAAAATATTATAAACCGTGCAAGATACATAAAAATCAATTTGCAATACACGTGTACGCATACACAATATATAAAATTAATAAAGACTTAATTAAAAAGATATCTTAATCATTTTAATTAAACCTATCTTAGGTTTTACAGTTCAAAATCGGTATAAATTGACCACCCAAGTGGTTCAAGCAGGCACCGCTCACCACTTAATTGATAACATTGTGGTCAACTGATAACGCTTATCATATCACTTTTGGTATTATTTTGCATAAACCACGTTGTATCAAATGATTTATTTTATAGTGTAGATATCGGGAATAGCTTTCGGAGTACATACGTTGATAAATTCTTGAGAGATACAATAGTTTATAGTTATCTACTCTTATACCATTGTCGACGTTAGACAATTGTTTTTGCTATCTACAAATTATTGTCCTGAGTCTGGATGTTTTTTGTCTCTGTCTTAAAAAAGACAAACGATGTTTGTAGAGGTCCCCGCAACATTAATATGGTCATGATCCCTAGTGCGGGTGCGGTTGTATAAAAAATATTATACATAAGTATTTTAAAAATCTTGAAGATAAGTAATAAAATACAGAGTACCATTACCCCGTCTCATTTCGAAGGTTTCTAGGAGATATGTAACTAGTAAATAGACAAATTAAAAGTAATGTCCATTTCATAAACCGTCCGTTTCATTGCGTAATTCCCCTTTATTTTTTTTAATATTCTGCCATGTTTAAAACAGCTGATATAAATATAATAGAGTAAGAGTAATGCAAATAATAATTTTCCTATAGATGATGATTTATTATCACCTTCCACGGTTCATGCGGCAGTCATTTACACAAAGATCTGGGTCAAGTAAACAATTACTATATACACACAAACACACATACACATAATAGTGTTTATGTTATATATAGGCTAGTGTTTATGTTAAACTATTTATTTTACTTTCAAACAATTTTCAAGATATTTTCTTATTTATCATCATCATCATAACAACGACAAAATTTTGAGTTTCCTATCTCAGTCTCTAGCGCTCAGAGACCAATACTATAAAAATACCGATGCTTTTATTTCTAATCCCTCTATTGTTTAAAATGTATATTTTAGTTATAGTTTTATAGTAATACTGTATATAGTTTAGCATAGTTTAGTAAGTTACTAATGTAAATAATTTTAAGCCGACTTAATCTATATGATGTATGGCTATTTTTAAATAAATGAGATTAAAAAAAAAAAAAATCATCATCATACAAGTCAATCGACGTCCACTGCTGGACATAAACCTCCTCCAAGTATTGCCACCTTGTGCGGTCCTTTATACTTATACAGGGATATATTTTTTTTTTCTTAATTCGTTCCAATAGGTTGTATGACGATTAAAATTTAAAATAGATGAAAAATGAAATTGGCATTATATCTCCTTAATATAATGGTAAATATGTACATGTTATACATAGAAAATACCCAACTAATGCAAACAATATATTTTATGCACAAAAAGATTGGCATTGAGCGGGAATCGAAACCAAGACCTTTGCGTAGCAGAGATCGTCAAGTAAATATTTTCTAAGCACAAACGAGTTATTTTAACTATTTTATATTAACATAATAAATAACTACACTCATATAAATTAAGCTTAAGATATCAAAACGAGACCAAATATGTTTAAGAACACACCTACACTTTTAATAAATAGATTGAATTTTATTAACGATTGTGGATCGCTTAAATTTAAGGTTTTCTAAAATATATCATAATAAAATAATATGTATAATTTATTAATATTCATAACATAATGTTCCTAATAGGTACATTTTCGGCCCCAGTGGCAAAGCGGGTTTCATCATAACAGCCCATTGATGTCCCACTGCAGGGACGAGCCTCCTCCCGTGACGGAGGGATACTTGGCCTACTAATACCACACTGGCCAGACGGATTGGTATAGGGTTTAATTTCAAATTTTCCTTCTTTTTATTTCGTAAAGATAATATTCACGGCTAGTCCCGTAGTCGGTTTTTACGACACCCACGGGATGAGATGAGGTGGTGACATATTGTATTCTTATTCCGTCACCACACGGAGACGTAGACTTGAACGGACGTGGGTTTGAAGCCCGATAACTATTTATGATCCACAAATGATTTTCCTGAGCCTAGAATATTTAAGATCATATTTCTGCGATACAGGGCTTGATCGATACTGCGGGAGATACCTTATGAATAGGTTAAAAAAATTAACTTCGACGATCGACGACTTCTGTGGCGTAGTGGTTATATAACATGACTGCTACGCAGAGGTCTCGGGTTCGATTCCCGCATAATGCAAATATTTGAGCATGAACATGATTATTTGCATTGGTCTGAGTGTTTCTATGTATAATATGTAATAACGTATTTACAAAAAAAAACGTATATAAGTACTTATATCCGTTGTTCTGTTACCCATAACACAAGCAGGTTATGCCTAGCTTACTTTGGGAACAGATAGCGCTGTGTAGAGTTGTCCGTAAATATTTATTTAAAAAAAAACTTGCACTTCTTCTTCTCTCGAGTCGCAAAGCACACAATGCAGTACCACCGTTGGTCAAATGCAGTTAGCCCAGAACTTGACCACTATTGCACTATGCCATCTAGTCCCAAACTTAAATTTAAACGTAAAGACTAAACAATGGATAAAATTATTTCATGTTCATGCATTACATTGACCAGGAATCGAAACCGAGACCTTAATGTAGCAACAAGTCAGATAAAAACAACCCATGATTTACTTTTACTTTTAACTTAAGCTTAAACTGTACCTAAAACGCGATTTACACATCGACAAGTACAGTAGCGAGTTACCTAAGTAGTAAGTTGTTGATTAAGTTGATTTGAATAGATCTCCATCCTATTTTTTGGCCAGTTAAGTACGAAGTAGCCCCCTCTCTCGCGTCTCGCCAACTTAACTTGCCAAAAAATAGGATAGAGATCTATTTAAATCAACTTAATCAACAACTTACTACTTAACTCGCTAAGTGTCGATGTGTAAATCGGGCTTAATATCCGCAAACTGCAATGAATATTTCAATTAAAGAAAATGCACAGCGCAAAAACGTCATCATTGCTTGCGTCATAATTTAAAAAGTAAACGTATACAGGGTGGTCCCTCAAGGATATGGTAACTAATTATAAATGCATCATCATCAAGCCTATAGCTTAAGTCTAGGGTGGCCAGATAAGTTACTAGACGGATGAATCCTGTTATTAAATTATCAACATCTTGTCTTGTCGCTATATCTTTAATTTGTTTGTTTTTTTATTAAAATGTTTGCGTTGATATGGTAAATTAATTTATATAAAAAATATTGTTGGCTGGCAAGGTGGCTCGGCGATCAGAAAGTTAGTAACTACAGCCCGTGATATCCACTATGTAGGGGTTCTGAATCCTACGCTGGACTTATTATAAGAATTGGATGCTTAACATCAGGCACCATAAAGTCATTCTGGTAGGCCAATTTAAAAAAAAAAAACTACGATCCATAGTTGATAATTCTGAGACTAAATGTTATCTGTGGAAGTTTTAGAAAACGAGCTGAAGTTCCTTGAAGTCGAATTGTTTTAATACTCGTAACAAAAATATTAATTAAAATTTAATCTTTTCATAACCTCCGTCGTTATATAAACTGTCCGGAACTGTGTTTTTCTTTTTCTGATATAGAGCCTTTCATTAATCAAGCGACTGCTTAATCAGTTATCTCACACTCACACTAATAACATAACTTATATATTAGATTAATTGATATAAAGGGGGGCCATGGAAAAAGCATAGTAGCCCTCAAGCATAGTACAAATATATACAGTATTTCGACTTCATAGAAACGGATGAAACGCGAGTTATGCCCACACGCTCACGATAGAGGTGGCTTTGCGGAGTGAACAGTCGCGACTGTGCCGCAGTAACGAGCGGGAAAGTAGGTAAATGTAATTAAAAAGCTGGAGGTGGGCAGCCCTATCGCATATTTACGTACCGCGCACCCGTAGGCATTTATAATAAATATTCGGACGAGATAGACTACTGGTTGTACTGTGCCTCAAGCTTTAGACCGAGGACCTGATAAGCATGGCGAGAAGACAATGAATAAGGGAAAGAACATAAACATTTCAAGAAGACTTAAGTGCAGCTATGGGTTTTTATTAGCTGATATGATTAGTTACGACCTTATCACATAAACTAGCGACATAGATAA
Organism: Schrankia costaestrigalis; assembly: GCA_905475405.1. Lineage (NCBI taxonomy): Eukaryota > Metazoa > Arthropoda > Insecta > Lepidoptera > Erebidae > Schrankia > Schrankia costaestrigalis. The sequence goes on along the minus strand of FR997845.1, from coordinate 3,719,377 downwards.
ACGATACCTAGTATTAAATTAACTTATTTTAATAACACATTTGACCTCTAGTTACTCTTGTGTCAAGTTTTCCATCAATCAGAACTATTAATTAGTACCAGACGTGACCTAAATTACTAACAGCGTGTTAGAAATGAGTTTGTCGTGCGTTAAAACTTGCCTTGACATTACCAATTTCAATTGCTTATCAGCTCATGCTTATCGTAAAAAGAAGAAAATCTTGAAATTAAACACTGTACCAATCCGTTTGGCCAGCGTGGTATTAGCAGGCCAAGTATCCCTCCGTCACGGGAGGATGCCCATCCCAGCAGTGGGACATTAATGGGCTGTTATGATAACAGGCCTTAGGGGTCGTCGGTCCCATCACACGGTGGAGTGAGACAGTCTTGTCCTAACAGAACGTCAGGAAACCGATGGATGAGGGAGTCACAGGACCGCACAAGGTGGCAATATTTAAAGCAACCCTTTGTCCAACAATGGAATTCAATGGGCAAAGTCGATGTTGTTATAATAATAATAAAAAACTATTGCAAGAAACACTTCATTTTATTAAACACTGACCTGTATTATTTATCGTAATAACACATAAAAACACCATAAAACTTAACATTTTTTTAATATTTCGACTGTCTTACTAATTGACGTACGATTCTCGAGTAACTTATATTGCTCGATAATGGATGCGATAAAAAATATTAATAGTTCAATTAATCTTTTTAATAATCTTAAAATAGTTTATGAATGTGATATAAATTTATATTTATATCGAATAGATATGATAGATAAGATGTCCACTGCTTGACAAAAGCCTTCTCTGTTTCAATTCCTTATCCACCGCACTTCCGCGGCCTTGATCAGGTCTATCGTGTGAGGGGTCTCCCTACCCTGTATCTAAGTATATTTATAACTAGCGATCGGTATACAAGGTGGCTTATTCAAATCGGTCAGTATGGGAAAGTCTTAAAATGTCACCGATTTTGATAAAAAGAAAAAACTGCATTTGTACATCCGTAAATAATACTGTACCCAGCTGGGGAATCGAACCTGGTTGTTTTGCAAAAATAAACTTGTACTTTTTCTATTTAAATGTCGATTCTGTAGGTCTTAAGCAAATATTAGTAAATATCTCTATAAAACATTATGTCTAAAATGAATAAAATGGATTGTTTTCACATACTTGAATTTATCATAGTAGGTGTTCGAAGTGGCCCATCCCTGCAATGGGACATTAATAGGCTGTTATAGCCTATTAATGTTCCATTGCAGGGACGGGCCCGGGCGAAGGGGTTACTGGCCTACTAATACCACGCTGGCCAGACTGATTAGTATAGGGTTTAATTTCAAGTTTTCCTTCTTTTTAGTTCGTAAAGATAATATTCACGGATAGTCCCAAAGTCGGTTTTCACGACAACCCACGGATGAGATGGGGTGGTGACATATTGTATTCTTACCCCGTCACCTTACGGCTCTTGTTACAATACCACATTATAAATATTGTGAACCTAAACCGAGTAAGAATCATATAAAAGTAAAGTTTAAATAAATTGAGTAACTTGTTCCCAACACCCACGAGGGAATATGAAACTGATACCTGCTCCAAATACTTGTAACGTCACATTAATGAATGAAGAATTGAATGAAATGAACATTACGTAACTGATATGACCAGCTCACTCACACATTGATAGATTAGCGATATTGATGATCAGGTTTTTTTGTATACAGCTCATAAAAAATATTAGCTAAAAGAGGCTTCCTACTAAAGTTTTCAACACGTAATATTCTATTATCTTACAAGGTAGTCCCTGAAGACGAAAACATGATTTAGGTAAGTAAGTGGCAACCACCACTCAATGCTAAAGCAAAGCTAAGCTGCCTCCCCAAGATATAAGCTGTTAAATCTTTAGCCTTTCGATTTCATTAGCTTTTGTATCTTTCCACTTAGACACAGTAACATTTTTATATTACTACTTGGAGGTGTATTAGGGTCGTAGCAGATATATCAAAACGTAAACGGATCGGCACCGCCTGTCAAAACTCCGATTACGTTACGTTTCCGATTAGTGTGCGATGCAGTATGGAGTTTCATACAAATAATACTGAACGGCTCGAGTTTGTATGGTGCCGATCCGTTTACGTTTTAATATATTATGTGCTACGAGTACGACCCTTAAGCGGCAAGCAAACTTTGTCAATAACCAATAACAATATTTTTTATACATCCGTTATTTCTATCTTGTTATATATTAATAAACGTTTATTGTTATTAGAAAAATACATTCGTATCTCATATAAGAGAAGGAAGCCACAAGAACTTAAACTTTTATGTTTATGCATTTAAACAATTAAGAAAAGTTCATAAAAGTAACCAAAGATATGTTTTATAAGGTGTTATAATATTATCCTATCTATAAAAATGGAGTGGGCTACCAGTTTTATGATGACAATTAAAATTTATTTAAAAAAAACCTATACAAACGGATAATCTGATCAGGGCGACGCGGATAGCTATGGATAAGGGAGGCACAGGACTGCGTAATATATTTACAAGAAAGCAGAAATAATTATAGTTTTACGTCCAATAAAATAGAGCACCTCAGTAGTTAATTGCTACGTGTGGTTACGCTTTACTAGTGTATCTGAAGCTCTTTTAAAATAAACATTGCTTCCTAAAATTAATTATGGATAACCATCAAAACAAAGACAAGATGTCTAAACTAATATTAACATGGCTTTAGTAAAATTAACATAGAATAAGATACTATTACGAAATTAAGGAATATTTCTAATAAGTATTGTCTAGGTAACTATCTAGGGTTGTCTAAGTTATGTTGCTTAGAGATTTTATTACTTCAGTAAACTTATTTTGTCACTGAATGTTAATGTTAAGTGAAACGCTTACTTCATTATAATCATAGTCTTAATATATCTACACCTGAAACAAATTATATAAATACAATATTTATTCTGCCTTTCAATCTAATTATAGTTTTTGTCAATCAATAAACTTCTTATAGTGGTTATCTTAGTTTGGTGACGGAGTAAAAATACACCGTATTACAACCATAGCTCGTTCCATCGTAAAATTCGACTAAAGCCCGATTTACACATCGACAAGTTCAGTAGCGAATTAAGTAGTAAGTTGTTGATTAAATTGATTTAAATAGATCTCTATCCTATTTTTTGGCGAGTTAAGTACGAAGTAGCCCCCGCGTCTCGCCAACTTAACTCGCCAAAAAATAGGATGGAGATGATATGCGGGCTTTACGTAAAACGACACAAAACGTTATATCAATCAAAATAAGTTTCTTACACAGTAAAATTATTATTTAACAAATTAATTTATTATGAAACTTTAAGTATAATTTCCGTACAGCCCTATCACCTAATGCAAGTGACATAGACACAAGTTAACTAACAGTTGCATGCATCAGTAATATCCATGCATTACATACAACCTGCATGTACGCCATTGTTAGAGAGAGAGCCTCATTGCCTGATATTGTGCGGTAGTGCACTTGAATTATTCATTATGATAACATAAAGATATGTTATGAATCTAAGATATTCTTTCTTTTTTAGGGTTTCACTTTCTTTCCTACAATTGTTTTTTAAATTCTATTATGGTGACAGACATGCTTGTCTGTCACCTTATCTAACTATTTCATACGTCAGTGATGCCAAAGCATAGCTAAGCTCTGTCTGGAGACAAAGTGTTATGTCCCATTGCCTTGTAATTTCACAAGCTACTGTAACCTTCCACCTAAACACAGTAAAATTTTTATATCTGATGCTTGGAAGTAGATATGCTTTCTACTTGGAAATTTTAAGACTCCAAATTTACGTCACACGCTAGCTAATATTTTTTCACGCTAGCTAATAGTCAGTCTTAGCTAATATTTTTTTTATAAATAAATAATTATGGATCTGTGAGCGACGCCGACGGAGTAAAAATATAAAAGGTCGCCACCCAATTTCGCAATAAATAATAAACAATAATAATAATAATCCCGTTTCCCTCCCATTACATAAAAAAAAGAAAGAAAACTTGTAATAAAACCGTCGTAAAGTCCAGCGCAGAATATGATAATATAAAAAATAATCAAAGCTGTTATACGGAACCCGACCTCAAAGAAAGCTCTTGACACAACTAAGTATAAATGATGAAATAGATTCCTTCAATATTTATTGATGAACAATATGTTGAAGGGAAAGTTCATTTGTTAAACGACAATAGATATTATATTAACGTAATATGATTTATTATTTATTGATATGATGATACACAATGAATGTGATACAAATACACTGGGCGGCAATGAAAACGGGTCGCTTACAAAAACCTTAATAACTTCCAAAATATTGGAGCTAGCTTTATGAAATAAAGACTAAATGATAGATAATTTAATCACAAATAATGCCGGAAGTAAAATCTTTCAAGTTATTTTTGATTATTGTATTAAATCCATAAATTAAAAATAAAGACACAATTTTTAAATTTTAACAACAGTTTCGAAATCATTTTTTTACTCTTTTTTATGGTGTATCATGAAAAAGACGCATTTTATATACAGAAATTCGATATTCTGATCAAATTAGCATAAAAACATGCCTCTAACCCCTGAAGAGTCTACAAGGATTCCAGAAATGCTAGAAATATGACCTAGTCATCGTTATACAGCAAAAACTGTTAGTTTATAGCTCTCAATCGTTCGAAAAGTACTCCAGCCATTAGAAGACACTCTATCCAATGCGCGCAGACCAAGATCAGAACCAACAGCGTGCACAAAAGCACAAGAGGATCGTTACATGGTGTCGAGAATGTTGAGAAATCGATTTCAAACGGCTGTTAAGTCAAAAAATAACTTGCTACGTGCTCGAGAAAGCAATCCAAGCCCTTGTATAGTGAGGCAGTGTCTAGATGAAGCAAAATTACAGTCCTAGACCTGAAAATATTCGTAAACTTGAAAGACAACATCAAAATTCTAGATAGAGTAATAATAAAAAAACTCGTGAATAGGATCATGACTGATTAGTTAAAGAAAATGCTTCCGATGAGTCGAGGTTTACGTTATACAAGCACGATGGAAGGCTAAGATTCTGGAAAAGTACAGGAAACCTGTATAACCAAGCTAACATTGAAGAGAAAGTACCTTATGCCGGAGGCACTGTACACGTGTGGGCTTGAATTTCTTCTGAAAGCCGCACCGAGCTAGTAGTGATATAAAATGGTACTTTTACTGCAGAGAGGTACTTAAATGAAATCATTAATGAGTGTGATGGTCCATTTTTGGTAAAATTCGGCGAAAAAGGCACCTTTGTGGAGCTCAACGCTCGTCTTCATACAGATTTAATAGTGTTAAAGTTCCGTAAAGATGTCGCTATCACACGTATGAAGTGGCCAGCACGCAACCCAGACTTGAAACCGATGCAGCATGCTTAAGACGTATTGGATCGATGAGTAGGACATCAATATTTCCCTCTTATCACCCTTTGTGAACTCAAAGAAGCAGTAATAGAGAAATGGGTGTATTTTCCTCAGAATTCAATTAAAAACCAAATGGAAAGCATCCAAAACCAGATGACAGTTGTATTAACAGCTTCTGATAATAATACAGCGTATTAAATGAATGAAAATTACATTTCTGATACCTTTTACCTGTTTTCGACATCTAATGAAAGTGTCAATTTTTATTTAACTTACTTTTGTCCAAAATAAACTTAACAATCTGTAATTTTTATCAATTCCATTTAATGACTGTTAAATTATCTTTATTTTAGTGTTTATTTCATTAAGCTAGCTCCAATATTTTGGAAGTTATTAAGGTTTATATAAGCGACCCGTTTTCATTGCCGCCCAGTGTAGTTTTGTGAATGCATTGTATTTATTATGATTATTTTTGTTTTTCTCTGTGTGGTGACTTCTTTGGTAACTTTTCTGGTAAAATTTCATCATCATCATAACAGCCCATTAATGTCCCACTGCAGGGTCTCCTCCCATAACGGAGGGGTACTTGGCCTACTAATACCACGTTGGCCAGTCGGATTGGTATAGGGTTTATTTTAAGTTTTCCTTCTTTTAATTTCGTATAGTTAAAATTCACGGATAGTCCTTTAGTCAGTTTTTACGACACTCATGGAATGAGATGGGGTGGTGACATATTGTATTCTTACCCCTTCACCACACGGAGAAAATTTAAAATTACTTAATTTTACTTATAACTTATCAAGTGTTACACCCAAGTATTGCCCTAACACAGAGATATCTATATATTTTTTGCATTAATTATTATACATTCCTACGTTGCATAAACAAGTTACACTATCTGTCACATAATTACACTCGTGTTACTTTGATTACAGAATGACAAGTCGCGAGTGCCTGACATACCTAGTTAATGTAAAAAAGTTGTATCGACCACACTACATGGAAGTTTGTATGTGTGTGTATTATACGCGTTTATATCTAAGATTGATACGTTTGTAAACGATTGCATTCAAACACGAATTAGGTGTCATAAAAAGCGACTATACGACATATTATGGACTGTATATAATAAAACAACTTGCTGACTTTTTATTCTTCAGTAATACACAAACTTTTCCTTCGATTATTTATTTTTCCTTAAGATGCTTACTGTAGAGAAGTCAAAACTGAACTGACTTCCTAACAAAAATGTTGCCCCTTTTATATAAATCGGCCGGGGGCCGTCGACCAATCGCGTAACAGTATTTTCGCGCCTAAATTTTACATTGTTTTAGCGCGCGTCTCTCGTCCCTGATTGGTTATGCGCTGTTTTTGGCGCTACAAACTCAACAACCAATCAGAGGCGAGCCCGTACATTAGTCTCGGGGCGACGGTAACGCTGGCGTGACCTCGGTGATTATAGGCGAGGCGGGTTCTTGTCGGGTCGCGGCGCGGCGTGTGCTCGGCGTCCGTAACAGCTCTCCCCCCGGCGCAGCTTGCGAAGCCTCTTTAACCTTGTGCACGGCGACGAGCTTGCTGACAGGGCGTCGGAAGATGCCAGTCCTGGTCCGCACCTCGACGACTCGTATGCTCCCATCTGCTCCCCGGTGTGTGTGCTCGACGACTCCAATCGGCCAGACGTTTCGAGGTAGCGTGCTGTCGACAATGATGACAACATCTCCAATTTGTAGTGGTCGTACGCTTCTTTGTGGCTCGCCGCGAGGAACCAACGTGGGAAGGTATTCTTTTACCCAACGTTGCCAGAAGTGGTCAGCGAGTGCTTGGCTAACTCTCCAGGTTCTTCTGTCTGCTTCATCACACGGGCCGCTTCGAGGAAGGCCCGTTGAAGACCCCAATAAAAAGTGATTGGGGGTGAGGGCTTCTGGATCTCTTGGATCTACGCTAACATGCGTTAATGGTCTTGCGTTGATTGAAAACTCCGCTTCAGCGAGTAGGGTATTCAGCACCTCTTCTGTTGGTGCCTTCTCTCGGAGAGTGGTGCCGAGAGCGGTCTTGACTGATCGAACCATTCTTTCCCATGCTCCGCCTTGATTTGGGGCGCCAGGGGGTATGTAGCGCCATTCCATACGGTGTTTCAGTCCTTCATCCTTCAAGGTAGATGCCCATTCAGCGTAGGCAGTGCGGAGCTCTTGATCTGCGCCACGGAAGTTTGTTGCGTTATCGGAGTACATTATTTTGGGCCATCCTCTTCGTGCAGCCATTCTTCGTAAAGCCATAATCGCGGAGTCTGAAGACAGCGAGGCCACGAGCTCAATATGTACAGCGCGGGACGTGAGACATGTGAACAGCGCTCCCCATCGTTTCTCTCTTCGACGCCCGATCTTGATCATCATGGGCCCGAAGTAGTCCACTCCGCAATTGGTGAATGGTCGATGAAAAGGGTCGAGACGGGCTTGTGGCAGGTCTCCAGTGGCCGGTGTCTGTGGCGTAGCACGTCTTCGTCGGCAGAAGGCACAGTTCTTCTCCACTGTGCGCACTGTAGGTCGCAAATGTATGATCCAATATTTTTGCCTTAGATCATTCGTCACGCGTTCTCTGTTGGCGTGACCAGCAGCGCAGTGTTCTCGCATAACGATCAGCTTCGTCAATGGGTGGCGGCCATCCAGAATTATAGGCTGCTTTGTCTCGGTCGGTGCTGTTGCTGCCTCAATTCGGCCTCTCACTCGCAAGACTCCATCTTCCAGTACGGGGTCCAGTTTGTAAAGCCTGTTTGCCTTAGTAAGGGATCGGGCTGACTTCATTTTGCTTATGTCTTCAGAAAAACTTTCTTTTTGTGCTCGTCGTATTAGCTCCTTTTCGGCGCGTTGTATGTGTCTTAATTCCATACTCGTAGCCTTGTGTCGGCATATGTCGATAAAGGCAAACACTCTCGCGACAGCTCGTATTAACACTTCATATTTCGAGAAGCGAGTTGGGTCTGGTAGCCAGCTGTCTCTATCTTCACAGATATGCAGAACCTCTTCTTCTTCGTCTTCGTTATGTTGAGTCCTGGGCCACTGATCTTCAGGTAGATAGAGGAATTCTGGTCCCTGGAACCACCTATCGGTTGACTCTATCGGCGTGTCCGTGAGCCGGGTGGCGTCATCAGCTACATTATTGATTCACCGCCATTCTTCCTTTTGAGTTAGCTCGGCGATCTCTCCTAAACGGTGTGCGACAAAAGGAGTGTATCTTCTCATATCGTGATGTATCCAGTGTACTACCGTCGAGGAATCAGTCCAATACGTTGTCTGGCATACTTCTATTTTGTGTTCCTTCTTAATGTTATCGGCGAGTCTTGACCCGATGACTGCGGCTTGAAGTTCCAGACGAGGTATGGTTTGCGTCTTCTTTGGCGCCACTTTGGCTTTGGCGGCAACTAGCACTATGTTTGTGTCTCCATTCCTCTGCTTGATTCGCCAGTAGGCCACGGCTGCGTAGGCTTGTTCGCTGGCGTCACAAAACACGTGCAACTCGATGCGCTCGTAGGCCTTCTTGGTGTAACATCTTGGTAGCCGGAGTTGAGTCACTTCTTCTATTTGTGTAAGCCATGTTGTGAATAGCTTATTCTCCTCTTCTGGTATTGGCTCATCCCACGCTGTCTGGAGGCGCCACAGGCTTTGTAGTATAATTTTCGCCCTTATTGTGAAGTGGCTTAATAATCCTAGTGGGTCGTATATAGACATGACCGCACTGAGTGCTTCCCTTTTGGTTGGTGCTCGGCTCCTGTTCCTCACTTCGGTTGGAACTCGGTTCATTGAAGTGTTGAAACCGAGTTCGTCTTGCTCCGCGTTCCAGTACAGCCCTAAGATTTTATTTTCGGGCTGGTCTCCTCCTAGTTGCATGGGTTTCTTCGCATGTAGTTCATCTGGTATGTCTTCTAGAACCTTCTTGACATTTGAGCTCCATCCCCGAAGTGTGAATCCTGCGTGGCCGTGCACCGTCCTCGTTTCTTCTATAGCTCGTCGAGCCTCTTCTATATTTTCATAACTTGCCACATAGTCGTCCATGTAGTGACTACGAGTAATGGCTTCCGCTGCAAGTGGGTAGGTGTTCGCGTGTTGATGCGCATTGTGGTTCCTGATATGGTGCGCCATGTAAGGCGAGCTTGCTGCTCCAAATATCATGCTCGCCATTTTGTATTTTCTAGGAGACGCCTGTCTGTCATTTCCTCGCCACAGGAACTGCTGCGCTGGTTGGTCCTCTTCCCTTATTTTTATTCTTAGGAACATTTCCTGGATATCCGCTGTGACTGCCACCGCCTTCTCCCTGAACCGGAACATAATCCCCGGCAGGGGTAGCAGCAGGTCCGGTCCTTCCAGCAATTTGTCGTTCAGGCACACACCATTGCTTCTTGCAGCAGCATCGAAGACTAGTCGATATTTACCGGGCTTGTTTATGTTCTGCACGGCGAAATGAGGAAGGTACCAGCAAATGGGGCTCTCCCTCTCTGTATTGTTGCAAGGTACCGCATATCCCTTCTTCAATAAGTTTTCTATTTGTTCTGCGTATCCTCTTGCAAATTCGGTGTCGGCGTCCATTCTTTTTTCTATCTTGTGAAGTCGTCGGAGTGCCTGCCCGTAACTTGATGGTAGCGTTATGTGATCTTGTTTCCAAGGAAGTCCCACTTCATAGCCCCCATCGATCTTCTTTGTGGTTTTCTCGACAATGTTCATTGCTCGTTGGTCCGCTTCTGTTATCCTGGGTTTCTTCGTTATACCGAGAGCTTCGATTTTGAAGTGGGCCTCGACCAGGTCGTGGAGCTCTTTATCTGTTCTTGTATTGTACACGTGCAGGGTGTCCTCCATGATGGCTTTGCGTGGTGCGGTTCCGTGCATCACCCATCCTAGTTCTGTTCTAGATGCAGCCGGCTGGTTCTGTCTACCGGCGCGCAGTTCCCGGGAGACGATGCACTCCCAGTGGTCCGCCCCTATGAGTATACGAGGGGTGGCTTGATTGTAACACACCTCGTCTTTGGGTAGGTCGCGCAGATGCTTGTACTTCAGCAGGGTGTCCGGGATTTCTTGTTTGTGAAGCTTCAGGTCTCTGATTGTTCTGGCCTTTAACTCGTGTTGCTGCTTCATCTTGATCCCCTTCACTTTTATGGAGACCACCCGGCTTTCGTCTTCCTTCTGCGACATATTGACCCCGCGTATGTGCAACGGTCGTGATGGGCCCTCTGCTCCGATACTTGCTGCCAATTCTTCATCGATGAGAGTGACTGTAGCTCCTTCATCCAGCAGGGCATGTGTCCTTATCTCCCCTCGTGGTCCAGCTACAATGACCGGACACATCTTAAGGAGTACTGCACGGGTTCCTGTAGTTGGTTGAGTCGCCACTGATAGCACTGCCTCTTCCTTCTTCGTTTCTGGTGCGTCGCCTTCTTTGGTGCCGGCTCTCCTCTCTTGATGTAGCGATGAGTGGTGTGGACGTCTGCACTCATTTACTCCACAGAGCTTCGCTTTGCAGCCACTGCGTCTGTGTTTCTTCTGTGCGCACTTGAAACATATCCTCTTCTCCTTGACTAGTTCCCATCTCTTCTCCACCGGTAGCGCCTTATATTCGGGACATTGAGTAAGTACGTGATCTTCCCCACAGCTTGGACACTGGTTCTTGTCTTCTTCCGCTTGCTCGGTGGTTGAGTAGATATTGGCTTTCTTCTTGAGGGTGACAATTGGTAGAGTCTCCTTTTTCTTGGTCAAGGCTGCAGTGCTCGTATGAGTTACATAGGTGAATTTCAAGGCTCTATCGGCTTCTCTCATCAAAAAGCGCGACATGATGCAGATCTCTGGCTCTTCAGTGTCTTCGTTGTCAAAGGCGTAGTCGCACCATCTGGATCGTAAGTGAGGGCTCATCTTGTCCAGCACTTCCCGTGTCATTAGAGGGTTGTGCAGGTATCCTTTCTTGTCCAAGGTCTTCAGTATGCATATGATGTTTTGTATCTTGACCGCGAAGTTGTTCAATTCTGCTGCCGATGTTCCAGGTCTTGGCAGCTTCTTGAGGTCTTCCAAAGCTCGGTCGATGATGATCTCAGGTCTACCGAAGCATTGTTCCAGCGTCTTCATTATGGTGTCTGGATCTGTGGCTGTGTGCAGCAGGGCGGCTACAGCTTCTCTGGCTTCTCCTTTTAAGCAGCTACGTAGTCTTTGCAGGTTCTCCGCGTCTGACAAGTGGTACAATGTTCTTGAGTCTCGTACTGCTGCCTTGAAGGGTAACCATTCGTTGGGTGCCCCGGAGAAAGCGGGTAGGTCCATATACCGGAACCGAGGTCTGGCCATCTTTTCCAGAGCAGCAGCCAGTTGTTCAACGCCGTCGCTGGTCCTTACTGGTGTTGGTGATCTTGCCTTAGCTGCCTCGAATCTTATTTGTCGGGAATCTTCTCGGGTGTATGCGGTGCCCCCTCCCTCCCCCCGTGAGTCAAGGGGGTTGGTCTTCAGCCACTCGTCTACCTTCTGATGATCTTCTTGAATGGTGAGGGGTTCCCCTTGCAGACTTTCTTCTTCGTGGATAGCTGCTACTTCTGCAGCCAGTTTCTTCTTGATCAGTTCTGTTTCCAGGTCTAACTCCTTCCTCCTGATGGCAGCCAACTTCTCAGCTGCTTCCAGCTCAGCCATCCGTAGCCTGGCAGTGACGCTCGTTGTGGATTTATGAGAGCGCACTGATCTTGCTGGTGACCTTGGCCGCTGCTGAGATCCTGATGCCATGACCCTCATGGTCCCTTCAGTAGTTGGTGCTGCTGGCCCTGGTGATGGTGATGCTGGTGGGTCCAAGGATATCCTCCTCACCCTTTCTCGTTCAATACGCTCAGCTTCCTGGCGACGTGTGACCTCTCTAGACCCTCGTCCTTGCTGATCTTCCACCTCGGTAATGTCCCCTTGACTGCGGGTGACAACCATCTTGGAGGTAGCCGGTGCTAATATTCTGACCGCTGATCTTCTTAGACTGGTCCTAGGTCGTGACGCGTTCTAGGTTACTTCGCTTATACTAAAGCCTAGGTCGCTTTAGTACCTAGAGCAGAGCCTAGGTATCTTCACTGGTGCTGGTGTTCTTGATATCCGGCTCGAAGGACCATACTATTATGGACTGTATATAATAAAACAACTTGCTGACTTGATGACTTTTTATTCTTCAGTAATACACAAACTTTTCCTTCGATTATTTATTTTTCCTTAAGATGCTTACTGTAGAGAAGTCAAAACTGAACTGACTTCCTAACAAAAATGTTGCCCCTTTTATATAAATCGGCCGGGGGCCGTCGACCAATCGCGTAACAGTATTTTCGCGCCTAAATTTTACATTGTTTTAGCGCGCGTCTCTCGTCCCTGATTGGTTATGCGCTGTTTTTGGCGCTACAAACTCAACAACCAATCAGAGGCGAGCCCGTACATTAGTCTCGGGGCGACGGTAACGCTGGCGTGAGCTCGGTGATTATAGGCGAGGCGGGTTCTTGTCGGGTCGCGGCGCGGCGTGTGCTCGGCGTCCGTAACACGACATAAATCTTAACAAAAACCGTGGCCGAGTTTCTCTCCAGCGCTGGCAGGGAAACTTGGGGCCAATTTCAATTGCAAGTTTGCACCAGTAAATAAAAAAATCCTCACACTTTGACACAACGCCATCTAGTCCCAAACTAAGCTGAGCTTGTACTATGGTTACTAGACAACGGATAAACATACTTAAATACTTTTTTTTTGTAAATATGTACATACATAATATACATAGAAAACACCCAGACCAATGCAAACTATCATGTTCATGCACACAAAGATTTGCATTGAGCGGGAACCGAACCCGAGACCTATGCGTAGCAGTCATGTTATATAAAACCACTACGCCACAGAGGTCGTCCCTATAAGTCGGTGTAAGAAAACCTCTTAAAAACCTGTCTGGCTAGCGTAGTATCTACAGTCATATTTTGGTCCTGCAAGTTTGCCCTGCATTAATGAACTATTAGGCGCAGGACCGAGTTCTGTGGCGCGTGTCTATGTCCAGCAGTGGACTGCGATAAGCTAGTTTTTTTTTTTTTTTTTTTTTTTTTTTTTTTTTTTTTTTTAGTTTTAGTTGATTGATTGAATGGACTATTGTGTGACTATGTATAAGACGGCGTGAGATTAATGAAGGTCGTGGTTAGCCGTAAAACAAATCTGTCCATTTAATAAACCATGTGCACACTACATTTTTTTTTAAAAAGGCCTACCAGAATGACTCTAAGGTGCCCGATGTTAAGCATCCATTCTACATTGTATAAACAGCGTATAACATAACATGATAAGTAGATAGATAATACTATCTTAGTGGAACTTAAAATTCAGAAAACTCTTACATAATAATGTTTAAGAATTACACTTCTCATCAAAAAAATCGAAACAGTTGCAAGTTTGTGTTTTATAAGGATTGTCTGAAAAATGTGTATATTTAGGAATATGTGTTATATATCATTTAATAGGGAATTTAATGAGGTTTTCAAATAATGATGTTAATGTTCTAAATTCAAATTAAATTTTCATAGATTTCGTATTTTGTCTATCAAGTCGTATTTGCCCTGTACGTAGTTTGACGGAAAATGATAAAATTAGGCACGTAAATGAAAAAAAAGCTAGAAAACGTTTATTTAATAACCCGTATCGCACACCCAGAGTTCCTTGCTCCTCTTATTACCGCGCCCATGCGATGTTTAACCGCAAAAACTGCCAAGTGGTGGCATTGCTGAATTCTGAACTTAGTCAGGTTATTACGGCTGAAAGATTGCATCTTAGCGTCTCGTCTTTTCATAGAATCTGAAAACGCTATCAAGAGACTGGTTTATTCACGCGCCGTTAGAGATCTGGCAGAAAACAGGTAACTTCTGACCGAGTAGATCGATTTATAGTAACACCTTTCTTACAAAGTCTATGCCTTAATGTCTTTCAACCGCAGCAGCAGCTTCATGAAGAACCTATGGTGGCTGTAAGTGACTCTACAAATAGAAGAAGGTTGAAGAAACGTGGACTTGTACCGTACAAGCCAGCAAATAGGGAGGAATTACCTGCAGATCATCGAAAACCGCGCCTTAACTTTTTACGTAATTACCCAAATTGGTCATACATCTAGTGGAACAAGTTCCTCTTTTCTGATGAGTGCAAAATTGTATTGTATGGTAACGATGGAAGGACTAAGGTCTACAGAAGTGATGGAGAACGCTTTGCACCATGCAGGATTAAAAGAAAAGGTCATCCATGGTGGCGGTTCATGGACTGTTTGAGGAGAAATTAGTGGCAACGACAAGACAGAGTATGTCTTTATGTTTGGGTCCCATCTGCCCTTTTATAACAGTCATAGGTACATCGAACAGTATCTTGAACCTCTTGTGATGCCCTATGCACATTTATTTGACCCCGGTTTGACATTTATGTACGAGGATGCTAGGGCAAACACCGCGAGCGTCGTAAGAGATTATGTTACTGAAGTCGATATCTCTATTATTCATTGGCCAGCAAGAAACCCGGACATGAATCCGATTAAACATCTATGGGATGAATAAAAAAGACGAATTAGTGTAAAAGATCATGCCTCAAAAACACTTAGCCAGCTTTAAAATGCAATTCAACAGGAATGGAATAGAGCGCCACTATTTTTGGTCGTGACTCTCATCCGATCGATGAAAAACCGTACAGAAGCATTAATGAAAGGTCGGAAATGATTTCCGAGTTATTAAATAAACGTTTCCTAGCTTTTTTTTCATTTACGTGCCTAATTTTATCAATTTCCGTCAAACTACGTACAGGGTAAAATCGACTTGTTAAACAAAATACGAAATCTATGAAAATTTAATTTGAATTTAGAACATTAACATCATTATTTAAAAACCTCATTAAATTCCCTATTAAATGATATATAACACATATTCCTAAATATACACATTTTTCAGATAATCCTTATAAAACACAAACTTGCAACTGTTTCGATTTTTTTGATGAGAAGTGTATTATAATTAATTCATTTTAAATATAAATTAAGGAAAGACACAGATTGATTAGCTGATGTTATCTTTATAAGTACGCAATTTAATTATAATATTCTTTTAATGGCTTAGGTACATGTAAAATATGGTAGGTAGTAGATATACTATTACGAATTTATAATGTTTGTTATTTTTTCTGACGTGTAAGCGGTTTTCTCAAAAATCATAGTTATACATAGCGCGGAGAACCGACAGCCGTTGGGCCAGAAAGGTTCTGGAGTGGCGACCGCGTACCGGAAAACGCAGGGTGGGGAGACCCCTCACACGGTGGACCGACGACCTGGTTAGAACGGCGGGAAGTCTATGGATGAGGGAGGCACAGGACCGCACAATGTTTAGAGGAGGCCTATGTCCAGCAGTGGACGTCAATAGGCTAAGATGACAATAGTTATACATTCATAACAGTCCATTAATGTCCCACTGCAGGGACGGGCCTCCTCCCGTGACGATGGGATACTTGGCCTACTAATACCACGCTGGCCAGACGGATTGGTATAGGGTTTAATTTCAATTTTTCCTTTATTTTTATTTCGTAAAGATAATATTCACGGATAATTCCTTAGTCGATTTACGACACCCATGGGATGAGATGGGGTGGTGACATATTGTATTCTTACTCCGTCACCACACGTAGTCATAGTTATACATTGATTTATACAAATGGAACTTATTCCATCTACAATTAAATATCAATATACAAAACATAATTAAATAACAACACACACAACTTTACCGTAACGCAATAAATTAAACTAAAACGCGACGTAAGCCGTCATTTTACTAACTAGAATTTGAAACTAAAGACGTACTTAGTGCCAAGCCATAACTCCTGCTTACCCCTAAAGACACCATAAACAACCAGAATCAGTATAACTCCTCCCATAAAACAAGACCACAATTACTTTTCGACCATAAATCATCATTTTACATCTAAGTCGTTATGTCAAACACATTATAAAATATATTCTAGACTAGCTGTTACCGGCGACTATGTCTACGCATTAGTATGGTGACTAGCTAAAATTATTATAAATACAATATTATCCCACCTCATCCCATGGACGTCGAAAACTGACTAAGGGACTATCCGTGAATATTATCTTTACGAAATAAAGGGAAGGAAAACTTGAAATTAAATTCTATACCAATCTGTCTGGCCAGCGTGGTATTAGTAGGCTAATTATCCCTCTGTCATGGGAGGAGGCCCGTCCCTCCAGTGGGACATTAATGGGCTGTTATGATGAACATTATCAACTGCCACAAGGCGGTTGTGTAAGCTACTCCCGTCCATGAGATGAATATAATCATTAGTGCTATTTGCATATTGTTTTAATGACCCTGGATGTTCTTTGTGTCCGTTAAATTGATGTTTTAAAAAGTCCCCGCGAAACAGCCTTAAGAAAAAACATTAAAAAAATGAAGCGTGAAAAATTTATTCTGATATTGTATAAACTTTTTATTGTAAAGTTTCATTAAAATTCATTCAGTAGTTTTTACATGAAAGCGTAACAAACATACATACATACTAAAAACTTTTGCATTTATAATATTAGTAGGATGGGATAGGATACACTTACTATAGTTTACTGGCATACCGACAAAGGGATATAGCTAGATAGCCTCCTTTAAGTTATAGGCTGAGATAAGGCAGGGTGTTGAACAGCGATCTAAACGCGATCTGTTCTATTACTGATTTATGTGAAGAGCTTTTAAGATTGGACGATTTTGTCTTGTGGCCTTATTGGGAGCTAGATCGATTATAATTGTAATAAAGCTGTGACGTTAGTAAAATAAATGTTTTACGTACATGCAATGATATGACATTAATGGTAAGGCAAAGTCCTTTTACTTAACTATTTATTTCATTAAGTGTATTGAATTTTATACGTGTGTTTTTAGTCATAGTAAAACTCTGGTTCATTTAGAAATAGACGGCGCGGCGTTGTATTAAATTGGTAATATTATTATTATTATCTCTACTTATTATCTAAGGCAGAATTATTTGAATATTTTTTATTTATTTTATTACGCGGCGACGACAGCGCGTAAACTGATTTTAATAAAACCTTTTTACTATCCGTAAAGCAGTTGTAGTCTAACCCTTACATTGCTCTGTATCTACGGGAAGCGTTCGTTAAGAAGGACCGCTACCGAAAGGATCAACAATTCTTAACAATAAAGTTTGCAAATTTAAAACTCTGGTTCTCAACAATTTATATTTTGGACAACCAAGTGATTTTAAGTGCCAGTGACTTTTGAATCATGTTTTTATTTTTTATTATAAGACGCCTTTTGCATTGGCGTCGAGTCCTATGCCGCAGGGACTTTAACAGACATAAAAATCACTGACACAAAGTGCATCCAGGGACAAGACAATAAGTTTTGCTTCGCAAAAATGATTATCTGCTTAAGATTCAACATTTAAAAAATAATAAAAAAGATTGCTTTTCATAAGTTTCAACTAATACATTTTTTCTTGTGTATTTCAACAGTTTTTATTAAATAGTTACAGTTTCAAAACAAACTTTTACAAGCAGGCTGACGCACATTTTTTTTTCATATATCCATTCCTAACCATAGTATGTATATCGAATTTCAGTAAAAACTTGAGAAACACTGTCCAAGTCCGTGACTTACGATCTTTTATTGGGTAAATAAGGCTGTATGATAAACGAGAATGTACTAAAAACCTTCGCAGTTAGTAAACCTCCGCAATTGTCAATTCACAATTCGTTCCACAGAGAACATAATTTTGTTATCATTATATTTCAATAAAAAATTACTTCTCGTTTCATGGTAAAGGCATAGTACAAATATATACAGTATTTCGACTTGATAGAAACGGACGAAACGCGAGTTATACCTACACGCTCATGATAGAGGTGGCTTTGCGCAGTGAACAGTCGCGACTGTGCCGCAGTAACGAGCGGGAAAGTAGGTAAATGAAATTTTAAAAAAATGAAAAAAATACAACCGAATTGAGAACCTTTTTGAAGTCTGTTGAAAAGCTGTAAGCGAAATTGAAAAGTGGTAGGCAGCCCTATCGCATGTTTACGTACCGCGCAGCCGTAGGCATTTATAGTAAATATTCGGCCGAGATAGACTACTGGTTGTACTGTGGTAAAAGTAATATCCCGTTTAGCGTGTAAGGAATGGTATATAAATAATCAAATTATTGTTATTTATTAGTTTTAACCAATAGGGAAGCATTCTGGAATGGCGACCATGGATCGGAAAAGGCAGAGTGGTAAGATCTTTTTCGCGGTGTACAGCCTTAAAATTAGTTAACGGTCAACGGATGACGGAGGTATAAGATGTGCATCGGAACTCGGAACGAAATGGCCTGCTTACTTTTGATGTATGCAAAAAAATAGTTTACTATTTAGTTACATAAGTGTTTTAAAGCATGCTTTGCCTTATCACTCAAATCATCATCATCATAACAGCCCATTAATGTCCCACTGCAGGGTCGGGCCTCCTCCAGTGACGGAGGGATACTTGGCCTACTAATACCACGCTGGCCAAACGGATTGGTATAGGTTTTAATTGCAAGTTTTCCTTCTTTATATTTCGTAAAGATAATATTCACGGACAGTCCCTTAGTCGGTTTTTATGACACCCCTGGGATGAGATGGGGTGGTGACATATTGTATTCTTACTCCGTCACCACACGGATTATGAAAACAATAACTTAATTAAAACATTCGTCAAATTAACTAACTCTGAAGTAACAAAGGCAAAACATACACAAGTACTAACTTCTCCTTTTGGAGTCAAAATCCAGAAAAAAAAACTTAATATACGTAGGTACTTATAATTCAAAAGCAACAATGTATCGAATTACAGTCGGCCATAATTAGACTTTTTAACACAACACCGCCTGTGAACCGACTTGTTTTAAAAGATTTGTTTGTACAGAAAATAAATTTGTGACTTAATAAGGGACCCTACTGTGACACACGGCAAATACATGGTTCATTTTTTGTATTTTTTGCAATATTTATTCATATTTGTTATCATAAAATAGGTTAAATATTAAGTTACATGTTTGTTTTCTGTAACTAGTCTATATTGGTCTCAATTCCTTTTTGTTTTGTAAAACAAAAGTCTGCAAACAAATTAAGAGACCTTTAAAAATGAATATATTACAAATATTATAGCGTGGGAATGTAATCGACTAAGTAAGTTAATATACAGTTCGCACAAGCTTACTTAGCCGGCCAGAAGTTAACTACATGAGAAAATCGCGCATGTAAGAAAACACCCGCAACCCTACACATCCGCGCTATTTAAGCCCGATTTACACATCGACAAGTACAGTAGCGAGTTAAGTAGTAAGTTGTTGATTAAGTTGATTTAAATAGATCTCCATCCTATTTTTTGGCGAGTTAAGTTGGCGAGACGCGAGAGACGGGGCTACTTCGTACTTAACTCGGCAAAAAATTGGATGGACAACTTCAACCCGGCCAATTTAGGTGGCGCGTACTTTATTTGTGTCTTGAAGTTGCCTAAAGTGGGAGAGGGGAGAGGGAGACTACACGGAGGGGCTTTAGTCGTTACGTATTATCTTTTCGGGACTTAGAACAACTTCTCTCCCAACTCTGCAAGAGGCCCATCCCTGCAGTGAGACATTATTAGGTTCGTATAGTGGCGATGAAAGGCGTGGCAAGGAATAATTGTACTATAAGCATATATAGATTAATAGTTCAACGTTCCAAGCATAAAATGTAACGGTCAGTTATTGCTGAGCTTTCTAATATTGCCTAGTATTAATGACTACAGATCACGTGATCGAATCTATACACGACGCAATCAACATCACGTTGACGCACCTGCCCTAATCAATGCCATAGAATAAATATATAAAGATAGATAGGTATAATGTTTATACATTAGGTTTTAGTTAAAAGACTGGATTGTTTTGGGAGTTGAATACACCTAGGGGCTGTGTTGACGGGTAGCCGGCCTCATATAAGTTTCCCGTGTA
This sequence comes from Schrankia costaestrigalis, assembly GCA_905475405.1. Taxonomy (NCBI): domain Eukaryota; kingdom Metazoa; phylum Arthropoda; class Insecta; order Lepidoptera; family Erebidae; genus Schrankia; species Schrankia costaestrigalis. The sequence goes on along the minus strand of FR997845.1, from coordinate 3,698,926 downwards.
AAAAAGATATCTATAGAGATCTTTCTCCGTGTGGTGACGGAGTAAGAATACAATATGTCACTACCCCATCTCATCCCATGGGTGTCGTAAAAACCGACTAAGCGACTATCCTTGAATGTTATCTGTACGAAATAAAAAGAAGGAAAAATGGGAAATAAACCCTATACCAATCCGTTTGGCCAGCGTGGTATTAGTAGGCCAGATATCCCTCCTTCACGGGAGGAGGCTTGTCCTTGCAGTGGGACATTAATGGGCTGTTATTATGAATACCACACAGACCCGTACTAAGTATTATTCTACCTAAAACTATTCGTCATAAAGTTAACACAAACCTGATTGATTGTGATTAGTAGAATAATGAGATGCCTGTAAGCAATTCAACTGTATTTTCTTACAAAAGCAATTAGGTACAACTTATAGTCTTTTATTAATTAATTCTAAAACTACCGTAAGTAATTGAACAGCGGGTGGCTTAGAAGAAAGTGAATTTTAGCCGTAAAGCCCGATTTACACATCGACAAGTAAAATAGCGAGTTAAGTACTAAGTTGTTGATTACGTTGATTTAAATAGATCTCTATCCTATTTTTTGGCTAGTTAAGTTGGTGTTAAGTCATTGATAAAGAGTCATCTTGGGTGCTTTATTTATTTAAAGAAAACGTCTGTTTTAATATATTTCTAATGCTTTATTTATTTACGTTTGAAAAACGAAGTTCGAAAAAGATTCCTTCTGCATAGGAGACACCAAACTTTTTAGTTTGTTTTATGGGAGTTCGAGTGTTTTGCTCACATACTAAAACCCGATTTACATGTCGACAAGTACAGTAGCGAGTTAAGTAGTAAGTTGTTGATTAAGTTGATTAGAATAGATCTCCATCCTTTTTTGGGGAGTTAAGTTGGCGAGACGCGAGACAGGGGGCTACTTCGTACTTATAGATCTATTCAAATCAACTTAATCAACAATTTACTACGGCCACGTAGTATACTCGTACGTACGTGTTGTTTTTTATTAGTCATCTATGCTGATTGGACTGATCACCAAGGAGTCATCTTAGTTTAGTACAATTTAATGTAAGTACCTCTTAGCTAATGTGTAGAAATGTTACAATGTTCAGGTGAAAAGGTAGTAATACTAAATGGGACTGAACTGAAATTACTTTCATCAGGTGGGTGACAGAAAAGGTAAATAAGAGGTGGCACAAGGTCACTCCTATCGTAAGTCGTAAGTATATTATATTTATTTATATCCTACGATTTTCAGCATTTAATACATCAGTAATGCAGTTAAACAATAAATTATATAATATAACGTAACAATGTTCAGTACCAGATAATAATAAATCAAGTGTCGAACGCGTGCAAGCGCGTTAGCAACATCTGTGCCGTTTATATAAACATTGAACCACTAAGATAATGTGATAGCCTACTAATTAAATGTATTCAATTAAATATATCACTTATTCAATATATTTGGTTATGTAAATTAAAAGTTTTCTTTTGAGTTGCTTCCTTTCGAAGCAAGCTAAGTCAAAAAAATGGCATTGCGATTGAGACAGAATAATAAATCGATAGTGCAAAAATATATACTTTTGTTTTTTTTAAACAATTTCCCTATAATTGTTAGGGATCACAAAGAATATTCAGGCTCAAGACAATAATTTGCGGATCACTCAAAGTATTATCTTGCATTACGACCTTATTAAAATACACTTTCGCGCGTGGAATGTTATTGTAGCATACTATGCTTTTGTCAAACGACTGATTTTACAAAAAAAAAATATGTTTTGTAAAGACGTAATGACCATATCGAGCCCGTATTCAGTCCAGAAATTAAGGCAACACATATTACCCAAAAAATGACTTTACTTCGTATATGTGACTTTCGACATTTTATAATCTATATTAGTATTCAGAACGAAATCTAAATTACTCTGACACTAACTACTGTTAGTTACAACAGAAATAAACATGATGCTACCTCTTTCTTGTGTTTTATTTATTATTCGTTTGTTAGTCAAATAACCTATAATAGATCTATATAAAAAGAAATGTATAGTTTGTTTGTCAAATAATCTTTAGTTGATATAAAAAAAAATATAATTACTTTTGTTAATAAAGGAATAATTAGTATTAAAAGATACGTTATTAGAAAAGCGTCTATTAGCGACCATGTACTATTCTTTGTGGCAAGACACCTGAGAAATGCTACGGATCGAACTGTACAACTCTTTGAATTCTGAACTGGCACCCAAACGAAAAAAGAAGAAGAATGGAAATTACATCCAAAGGAGGTAAACGCTTCACCTCTAGTGGAACAGAAGTTAAGATTGGAGTACACGTGGCTGGCGAAGTCGTAACAAATAGCCTGCTGTTTTTGGTCCAACGTCTCTTAAAGCGCGGAACACAAATCAAAACAACTGTACAAGATTAATAACAGACGAAGTAAGAGTATAAGAGTAGTACTTAATGGAATAAGATTCCCGCCATATGCAGGTCTGTCTGTCATTCAATAAAACAATTATGGGCATCATCATCATATCAGCCAATCAACGTTCACTGCTGGACATAGGCCTACTCCAAGTATTGCCATCTTTTTCATTCCTATGCCTTCCCTTATCCATCGGTTACCCTCCGTCCTAACTAGGACCATAAACTATTATTATACAGGGTGGCTCATTCAAAGGGGTCAGTATGGGAAAGTCTTAAACTATAAGTCATACGATGTTTTGTTTTTTGGAACCATGACACCGATTTTGATAAAAAGAAAAACTGCATTCATACATTTGAAAAAGATACTGTACCCAGCCGGGAATCGAACCCGGTTGTTTTCCAAAAATAAACTTATACTTTTTTTTATTTAAATACCGATTCTGTAGGTCATAAGCAGTAAATAACTCTACAAAACATTATGTCTAAAAAGAATAAAATGCATTGTTTTTACATACTTACATTTATAATAGTAGGTGTTCGATGTGGCCACCGTGCGTCGTTCGAGGTCGCCCCATTTAACGCCTCTAGACTATTTCTTGTGGGATTACGTTAAAGATGAAGTGTACAAAACAAGCTATGATAACTTTGAAGACCATTTAGGTCAGCCATAAAATCAATTTTAACGCAAATTCACCACATAAAGATATAAAATGCAATGACATGATCTTTACCTAAACGTGTTGAATATTGTATTGAAAAAAAACGGTGTCCACTTTGAACACCTACTTTGATAAATTAAAGTATGTGAAAAGAATGCATTTTATTCATTTTAGATATAATGTTTCTTAGAGATATTTACTGCTTATGACCTACAGAATTGGTATTTAAATAGAAAAAGTAAAAGTTTATTTTTGCAAAACAACCGGGTTCGATTCCCGGCTGGGTACAGTATCTTTTTCAAATGTATGAATGCAGTTTTTCTTTTTATCAAAATCGGTGTCATGGTTCCTAAGAACAAAACATCGTATGACTTATAGTTTAAGACTTTCCCATACTGACCCCTTTGAATGAGCCACCCTGTATAACTATTATTTTGTAATGGGTAGGTATGTAATAACAAAATCCAGTTCATAGTTAGACAAGACAAACGAGCTTATTTCCACTAAACATAATATTAACGCACTTAGAGAAATAAATGTAAGTACAGATAGATCTATTTAGATCTTTAAACAGCTGATGCACTTTACACCCGCGTGTTGTCATTATGACGATGCCAAATATCGAGTCAACGACACTGCGTTATGAATTCAATGAAATTATTCTTTGATAAGATAAGCAACTTTGTAAAGAATACTTTTTTGTCTTAATTCTTATCGTTTTGACACAAAAAAACTTATCCTGCGATATAGATATTTCTTCTATTTATTAATTTGACACATGTTCATGCGTCAATTTAACAAACTCTCTCAGAAATAACTGCAGATACTGCTAATATTTATCCGTGTGGTGATAAAGTAAGTAAGTGTCCGTGTGTTGACGGAGTAAGAATACAATATGTCCTCACCCCATCTCATCCCATGGGTGTGGTAGAAACCGACTGAGGGACTATCTGTGAATATTACCTTTACATAGAAAGAAGGAAAACTTGAAATTAAACCCTATAAAAATCTGTCTGGCTAGCGTGGTATAAGTAGGCCAAGTATCCCTCCGTCACGGGAGGAGGCCCGTTCATGCAGTGGGACATTAATGGGCTGTTAAGATGATGATGACTGCTAATAATTTCCGCTTTGGTTTCTAAGCTCGTGTATTGGCTGAAGGAAACTGTGACCACTTGGGCACCAAGACGGTTAGCTATTAAAATGTATGTGGTAAAAAAAAATTATACAAAAACATTTTTTGAAAACGACCGAACAGTTATGTCTTAATTTACCTGTTAACTTACCCGTTTCATAATTATATAATAAAAGAGATTGGGCAAAATTAACCCAGAACCAACAGGAACAAAATATATGCCGGTTTATTAGTCTTGCTAAGAGAAACATTTTAATTAAAAAAAATCTCCCCTAGGTGCTGTCCAACTATAATTACACACAATTAAAAAATAGTTTTTTTCTATTTCGTAACGCTAATAAAAACAAAGCAATACATGTAACGTTATCTAATTGATATTAAAATCTTTACTCGCTACAAAAAATACCATAAGCGACCCGCGTCATGCGCAGATTCAGGTATTATTTTACTTTTTAACTCTCACACCACATGAATTACGCGGTGTCCTACGTGGGCGACGAAAGCGACACGACGCGACGCGATGCTACATACGACAAGGGTTCTATGATTACACCAGGTCTCGTCGCAGACCGTCACATAAGACACAAGTAGTGTACGCGCCGTTGATTTGATGGCGTATATCGCGTTCGTCGCTTCGCGGTGCGTCGTTTTCGTCACCCACGTAGGACATCGCGTTAGACAGAGATGGCACTTTGTTAAATTAATCATTTAGGAGAATATGTCGTACAGAATCGTGTATCCACGGTATGCGTACGTTAGGGAGCTGTTCTCATATGATAAGTGTAATATATTACTTAGGTCACGCTAGACATGTACGCATAGAACATCCTGCAGGTCCAACGAATTTCTTTTTTTTTTATTAAAAAAGACTACTCCCGCACCAGAATGTCATGCCCTGTGTCGCGGGAACTTTTCACAAACATCAATTAACGGACACAGAAAACACCCAGACTCAGGACAATAATTTGTGGACCTCACAAATAATTGTCCTGCGTGGGGATCGAACTCACAACCTCGTGCACGGCAGCCGCTTGCGCTACCGTCGCGCCACCGAGGTCGTCGGTCGATTCCGTGATTGTTGACTTATAGATGGTTATCCGCGTGGTGACGGAGTAAGAATATAATATGTCACCAAACCCTATCAGCCCATGGGTGTCGTAAAAACAGACAAAGGGACTGTCCGTGAATATTATCTTTACGAAATAAAAAGAAGGAAAACTTGAAATTACACACTTTACCACTCCGTCAGGCCAGCGTGGAATTAGTAGGCCAAATATCCCTCCGTCACGGGAGGAGGTCCGTCCCTGCAGTGTGACATTAATGGGCTGTTATGCTAGATGGTTATGTATTATTAAACATTAAACACGTAACGTAGTTTTCATTCATAGCTAACTGTTATGAGCCTTATATCTCTCATACCCCATACATATACAATAAACAAATAATGAAAATTACATAAGTTTAACATGTGTAATAATGAGGGATATATATCAGTTCTGTTGATCCTGGGTTTTTTTTGTATGAAATTTGCCCATTGTCCTTTCTTACAAAAACACACAAAGATAATCTTCAAATCACGGAAATATTAAATTTAACTCCGTGTGAAGATCTAGCTCGGCACGTTTTACGCAATACTCGTTGACGAAGTGACCACTAACTGTCTTTAAACCACTGCCACAAAGGGAAGGTAATATTACACAATATACAGTATTGTTCCTCTTACTTGATGATTGCAGTAAAGGACTATGAAAGACTCTTCTGGGGTCGACGTTGAAAATAGGCAATACCATTCTGATTTATAAAAACGCACGTTAGCAGACTAAGTTTTGCACGACTACATGAGGAGACCTGCAATGCTCTCTTTTTAAAGTGCCTCAGGCTGTTCTAGAGAGAAACTGGACCTTGAGACTAACTTCTATATTATCTAAACTAAATAGCAAAGGGCAATCCTATGCTCTTTGTAGAGTTCGATTAAAATTACGTAAAATCTAAAACTACTATTACCTATGCATAGTTAATAACAATATTAGGTATTTATATAAATAAAACGACTTCCCATATCACTACAACATAACACTAACACATTTTCCCCAAGACGACGCTATAATTCGTATCAAAATTTGTACTCCATGACTGCTACATGAACAACGAACAAGCAATGTAGAAAGTTATTGTTCTCTATGTAACCTTATTGTTCAACAAGCGAGCAATGTACAGCAATCTGGGCAACCCATTCAGCTCCTACAATTTAATACACATCTTACAATGGCGAATATTAATACTAGCTGCACACTTTAGGTTTAGTGCCATCTCTTATCATTTCCTGGTACCTTTAGTGTGCAGTTAAAGAATGTGTTACGATCACTCACATAGTAAAATGTTATGTTTGAATGTTCACTCCGAGAACGTTTATTCGTAAAACGGAGAATTAATACCAAATAAGGTTTTATGTGTATGTATTTTCAATGTAGTTGAAGGTTTTGGTGTCAAAATAGATTTAGTTGTATACCATGACAAATTGCTTACTACTGTTAAGTATGTCTTTATAAATAAATTATACTATACAGGGTATATGTATACATGAGTACGGCGCATACATTTTTACACAAGATACAGCGTAACTTGACTAAGCCTAAACAAAAATCTCCAGCCCATTAATGACCCACTGCAGGGACAGGCCTCCTCCCGTGACGAAGGGATACTTGGCCTACGCGGATTGGTATAGGGTATAATTTAAAGTTGACTCCGTCGCCACACGGAGCACCCGTAGTATAAATAGGTCTTTATTACAAAAATTTTACTGGTATAATATTTAACTTACTTACCTTTACTTTTATAACAAAGAAAAAAAGAATATTTTTAACCGACTTAAAAAAAAGGAGGAGGTTCTCAATTCGGTTGTATTTTTTTTTTTTAATTTTTTTTTTGTGTTTTCTGCCCCAACGGCCATCAGTTCCTAGAAGACCTTTGTCTTCAGACACTGCGGTAATGTGGACGAGAAGATACGTTTTAGCTTCCCGAACGCTGCCCATCCGAGTTGGATTCGACGAGTCCTTCTCAAAGTTGGACTTACCTAGCTGGACTAACTGTCCCAGGTAAATATACTTGTCAACAACTTCGAGTGTAGAGCCTCCAACCGTGATTGGAGTGGGTGCAACATGGACATTTGCCATGATCTTGGTCTTGTCCATGTTCATTTTAAGACCCACTTGTTGAGAGACACTACTGAGGCCACCGAGCATTGTGTTTAGGTCTTCCATGGTCTCAGCCATGACCACGATGTCGTCGGCAAATCGGAGATGCGTGATATACTCGCCATTAATATTGATGCCAAGTCCGTCCCAGTTCAAGAGCCTAAAAGCATCTTCCAGCGCAGCGGAAAACAGTTTCGGGGATATGACATCCCCCTGTCTCACTCCTCGCTGCAGCTGGATAGGCTTCGAACATCGATCTTGTAGACGGACCGACATTGTGGCGTTTCTGTATAAACACTGCGACACTTCGATGTACCGATGGTCAATTTGGCACCGTTGGAGAGACCGTAACACTGCCCAAGTCTCGATCGAATCGAAGGCTTTCTCATAGTCCACAAACGCCAAGCATAAAGGCCGGTTATACTCATTGCACTTTTGTATAACTTGCCGCAGCGTATGAATGTGGTCTATGGTACTAAAGCCTTTTCGGAAACCGGCTTGTTCGGGAGGCTGGAAGTCGTCCAGTCTGCGTTCGAGACGATTCGTAATGACTCTCGAAAACAATTTGTAGACGTGACTCAGAAGAGTGATGGGTCTGTAATTCTGAAGGAGCGTTCTATCGCCCTTCTTGAAGAACAGTATCACCACCCCTCTGTGCCATGCCAGTGGCGTTTTTCCCTCGAGTAAGACGGAATTAAATAGCTTTCGAAGAGCCTTGAGAACGGGTTCTCCGCCGGCCTTCAGCAACTCGTTTGTGATTCCGTCATCCCCCGGCGCCTTGTTGTTCTTCAGTTGTTTGAGAGCATTACTAATCTCACACAGACTAACGTCCGGGATTTCTTCGGTATGGTGTCGTGTTAATCTAGCCCTAGGATTGGTGGCTAGATCACTACTAGGTGGTCGTGTTGAGGTGTATAACTGCCCGTAATATTTCTCTATCTCCTCTTGAAGCTCAGGCTTTGACGACACTATTCTGCCATCTCCAGTCTTGAGCCTAGATAGTTGGCTCTGACCTATAGACAGATCTCTTGCGAACACTTTCGAGCCCTTGTTACGCTCAATGGCTTCTTTAATACAAACTGTATTAAAGTGCCGAAGGTCGCGAGTTAGCGACTTAGAGATCTGTCTATTGAGCCTCCTATACTGTTCAGCGTCGTCTGGAGACTGCAGTGCCATCATACGCCTTTGCTCCATAAGCGAGAGAGTGTGGTCGGAGATCTTTTTTGATCTTCTCTGGTGCTGGGTTTTAAAAGCACCGGAACCGACTGTACGGACAGTTTCCACAAACCGTTCGTGATATTCGTCTATATCCACGTACTCGCTCAGGCTCTTAAAGTGGTTGTGTAGCTGGAGCTGAAAGTTTTCGGGGATTTGGACTGGTGTGGGTCGGAGCGTAGACTTCATCAGTCGAGTTCTTTCCAGCCTGGGATTGATATTTAATGTGCCTCTCACTATCCGGTGATCACTACCAGTTTTCACCGAATTGATCACTGAAACATCATTAAATATATGGCGCTTTGTCGACATGATGAAGTCTATCTCATTTTTGGTGACACCATCAGGACTAATCCAGGTCCACTTGCGGCAGTTACGCTTCTTAAAGAAGGAGTTCATCATAAAGAGTCCCTCCTTCTCCATGAAGTCCGCAAGCATTTGACCCCGTGGATTTCCTTGACCATATCCAAAAAGCCCCACTCTCCACTCATTTCCACTTCTAGAGCCCAACTTCGCGTTGAAGTCCCCCATGACAACAGTGTATTGGGTCTTAGAGTTATGTATGGCTCCGGAAATATCCTCATACATCTCTTCTACCTCATTGTCGGAGTGAGTAGACGTGGGAGCGTAAACCTGGATTACCTTCAACGAATACCGGTTGGTAATTCTGACGACAAGGTACGCTACCCTCGAAGACACACTCTCGATCTTCACCACGTTGTTCACGAGAGACTTGTGGACGAAAAACCCGACACCTCCCTAGGACTGTTGGTCGCCCTCCCGGAAATAGAGCAGGTTACCAGACTTAAGGGTTATCGAGTCCTCCCCCTGTCTTCGGACTTCTGATAAGCTGACTATGTCCCATCGTACCCTGCTCAATTCTTCCTCCTGTTACTTACCTGATTTCTCGAAAACGGCTAGACCGATTTGAAAAATTTTTTTTTGTTCGTATGGGTATGCTTCCCATTTGGTCCCATTGTCACCAGATCTGGATCTGAATGACAGGATCCCAGAGAAATCGAGGGCATCTCTTGAAAATTGTAGGGACGCATTGTGTAAAATCTTGTTATACATGTGCATCTCTGACGTCACTACCAAATATTCAAGAGTTAGAACTAGTCAGATCCTGGAGACCACCGAGAATCGAGGGAACACCTCAACGGCATATAGCAGCTACCTTGTGTTTGGGCTTATTTTAATTGTATTGATGGAAACTTTACACAACTTTAAACAAACATGATCTGATGATGAAGACGACTGAGGGTCGAGGAAACTTCTCAACGGTATATAGCAGCTACCTAGTGTTTGGGCTTATTTTATTCGTATTAATGAAAACTTTACACAAACATGATCTTATGATGAAGACGACTGCAGAAATTTATTTAATCCTAATCTTAGAAATTGTTATCAGCATGGTTTTTAACCGACTCCTGTTGAAGTCGGTTTTTTAATTAGAAAATTATTATCTTATATTCAATGACGAAATTTCATCACACATCTTGACGAGCTTTCTCAATGGTATAATTTTAATTACACATAATAGAACCTAAAGTCAATCATTTGAATTATAATTGAAACATCGTAAAACGTGATACGTAAATAAAACTTATCGGTCTTATAATAACGACCAATGTAGCTTAGTGGTTATAGTCTATGAATGGTAAGTCTCGGGTTCGATTCCCACTCAATTTATATCTTTGTTTGCATGAAAACGAATGTTTGTATTGGTCTGGCTGATACCTATAGTACAAGCTCAGCTTAGTTTAGGGTTAGATGACGTAGCGTGAGTATGTGAGGAATATGATGGATGGCAGGATCATAGTAATTGGCACTTAGTAGTTTCTTCCTAAGTAATCGAAACATCCATTATTGTACATCTATACTAATATTATAAAGAGGTAGAGTTTGTGTGTTTGTGACGTTGTAGGGGGTAATCTCTGGATCTACTGAACCGATTTTAAAAATTCTTTCTGTGTTGAATAGTCCATTTATCGGGGAGTGTCATAGGCTATATAGTATTACGCTATGACTAATAGGAGTGGAGCAGTAATGAAATATGTTTAAAAAACGGACGCGTTTTTTTCGCCGTCCAACGAAGTGGGCACGGGTCAGCTAGTAAATACATAAATTCACGCCTTGTTCCCATGGTGTGTTCATTTCAAATATGCAAGAAGGTAAATTTAAGTTATGTAGGTTAAATAAGTTTGAATAATATGTAAATATAATATCAAAAATGCCGCAAATGCCTACAGAATTGTACAAAACAAGTAATAGCTTGCTTAACCGGAAATTTTCATCGACGACCATTCTTTCTACCACTTCATTAACCATGCTTAACTCTAATTATTGATGAAGACAGTTATCTTTTCTAAATTAATAGCCGTAGGAACATAGATATGGGCAAAACGGGTTTTTGAGTCATTCAAATACTAATAATACTACTGTATAATTTTTTATGGTGTTAAGGTAGCAAACAGTAACCTGAAAGTGAATAGTAACCTCTCCGTGTGGTGACGGAATAAGAATACAATATGTCACCACCCCATCTTAACCCATGGGTGGCGTAGAAACCGACTAAGGGACTCTCTCTCTCGGACTATTTCTGAATATTATCTTTACGTAATAAAAAGAAGGAAAACTTGAAATAAAACCCTATACCAGTCCGTCTGGCCAGCGTGGTATTAGTAGGCCAAGTATGCCTCTGTCACGGAAAGAGGCCCGTCCCTGCAGTGGGACATTAATGGGCTGTTATACAACGCGGGTGAAACCGCGGGCATCAGCTAGTATTTTATAACTTAATAATAATAATTTATTTATTTCAGTAAAGAAGATGACTTTCTATTTTTTTCAAGTTCGAATCTTAATAAAATTGAGTAATTTTATTATTATTTTATTAAAAAATAGAAAAGGTTTTTAGGGCATATCCTTACTCTGTACAGTAATGTACAGGCTTTAGCACAGAAGTTTCCATCTTCTTCAAAAAAAAAATATCTTGGATTTCAGATTGCCAAAACTAACAAAAGATTTAGCACGAGACTAATAAGTGTGAAGCTATAAATTGATAATACTCTCATTTCTGTTTAATCTTGGCCCAAAACTCTTAGTGAAGGTTTCATTCTCCTTTGTTTACAAGGTGTTTTTATACATAGGCTAGAGAAAATGATCTATACAATTGAAAAACAGCATCCGTTGCCGAACTAGGTGGAAACCTGTATTTCAGCTTTCGGCGCCACTCCCCGAACATTTATAATTTTTACATTCTAGCTAAAACTACTTATTCAATATACATAGATTAAACAATTACCATATAATGTTATAACATGTAGTTGAACCTCTCTGTGTGTGTAGTGGAAATGTACGTGTGTGTGTGAGAGGGTGTGGAACTTTAAACCACAGATGCATGGTGTAAGTGCTCGTATAGTTATCAAAGCACATCGACAAATGCCAGAAGACATAAAAGGGGATTTTTATAATGAAAACATTATTCATTGGACGGTCAACGTTATTTAAAATTCAAATCAGATATCAGTTTTTTTTCTCACACGATGCAATCTGTAATAAAGATGTTATTTAAGGAAGTTGTAAACATAACTGGTGTAAATTGCTGTATTACAAGCACTTGATCAATCACTAAAGTGTCGACATTTTGCGCGCTTTAAGATTTATGCATTTTGCAAGTCTTTGATCAAGCGCGCAGTGAGCCAATTTGGTCTTGTCAATTTTAGCGAATTGTAATTAAAAGTAGAGGCTACTTTCTTTGCTTTCTTGTCACTCAGGTAGACGCGTATAGCGAATTTCATCAAGTAACTCAAAAGACCTTCACAGCTGGACAAAGTCCTGTACGGGAGGTGCTGCAACTTTGATCAGGTCGTCACTTTACCACGTGAGGGATCTGTCCACTCTAAGTTTTCGTGCTTTAAATTTACTCCGTTTAAGATCCGTGAATATTATCTTTACGAAATAAAATTGTATTAGTAGGCTAAGTATCTCTCCGTCACGAGAGCCCGTTTCTGCAGTGGGACATTAATAGGCTGTTATGATGGTTTAAGACTTCTTTTGCTAAAATGTCTATTTCTCTATCTTTCTTCTTTTCGGAAAATGTCTATTTTCCAATTAACTATAATTATATATTATATATTTTTATTCGTATGTTGATATTTAAGTAAACTATTTCTACTGCTTCAATGACATAAGTTCGGACGCCGTGCAAGATGTTATGGTATGGAATTCCACTGATTAGTTATTTCTGCATTCCACAAATTATTGACTTACTATTAAAGTTTTTGAAGAACGTTGTTAATTTGTAATTTCTTACATCAGATGCCATAAAAGTTGTTTAAAAAAAGGTTTGGTCTCACTTTACTCACTTACTGATAATTGTAAAAAAGTTAAAAGCAGTGAATATGCCTGTATATGTAATTGTCTCTGTTATATGTTGTTAGTTTTATTTCTACTTTTAGCACACTGTGTGTGGCCTGGATTTCCAGTATGCTTTTGTATTGTTTTGTCTTTTGGTTATGATGCTGAATCGGTCGCTTGGTTTAAATTAGGTAAATATGGTAAATATAAAGATTATTTCTATCTCTATGGTTATTTTAAGTTATTATACAGTTTGGATATGTATAAGGAATCATGCACACTGTTGTTCATTATCTGCAAACCTGGAATATTATGTACAAGTATTGAAACATATATTTATCTTAAAAAAACATGCAAAGTCAGTTTATTCAAGAAAGCTAATTTGGACTATATTTTACTATTTATTCATCACTTATTATATGTATTTATCATTGTTTTTATTCTATTACTTTTTATCTTTTGTGGGAACATGAATTGCTTTGGACAACCTTGCACATATTGTTTACACCTTTGTTACATACTTTATTTAGTAATTTTGGGTAAAATGATGGTTTACAATAAAATTGAATGGTTATTACATGGAAATAAAACTAATCCCTACTGTTGCTTATTGAGTTGTGTATCACATCAAGCTAACTATTTTATGAAATTTAATTTGATTTATTGTTTATTGAATCAATCTTATCTTATGAAATTTAATTTAATTTATTGTTTATTAAATCAAACTTATCTTATGAAATTTAATTTAATTTATCTTTTATTGAATCAATCTTGTTTTATATATCAAATTGACAGTATTTATTTGTTGATGACAAACAAAATACATTTAATAATACATTCATTGAGTATGATATTATTGTTAATTGTTTTGAATACAATATATCCTCCCTATTTATTATGTGAATGTGTTTCAATTAATTATTTATTGGATGGATGTTGGTCATGCAAGGGGTTGGACATGATTTTCGGTTGGAAAATAATGACATAAAAATGATTGCAAAAAAGTTATTTAAAGTTGGTTTTTTGAATGTTGGTTCACTTGGGGGCAATCATGACGATTTTGTGGTAGCAGTTGAAAGCCGTTCTTTTGATATTATGGCTGTCAATGAGACATGGCTTCGACTAGGAGAAGAGGGGCGAGCTCCAGTTGTACCTGGCTACAGTATGAGACACAAACCACGGCCCATTACCTTTCATGGAGGAAGAGGTGGGGGTGTAGGTTTTTACATTAGACGAGGCTTGAACGTACGCACATGGTCACCACCCACAAATAGTGAGACAACTCATGTCGAACAAATGTGGATAACATTAAATATGAATGGGAAGCGCCTTGCTATTGGGACAGCTTACCGTCCTCCACATTTTGACATTGATTGTTTCTTGGATGCCATTACTGAATCCATCACTTCTATTTCCAGGTGTGACCACTATATTCTTCTTGGTGATTTTAATGTGAATCTGAACATCACTGATGGTAAATCCAAGAAACTAATGGAGTGCCTTAAAAGCCTTAGTTTACATCAGCTGGTAGATGCACCTACTCATTTTACAGATCACAGTCAGACTCTGATTGATTTGGTATGCACAGACCTTAAGCCCAAGAGTCTATTGGTAGAGTCATACTTGTCATTAAATGGACATTCACTTATTAATTGCACTTTTGACATTGAGCGTAGTAAATACAAACCTCATCAGGTCATTTATAGGCCAATAAAGTACATTGACATGACTAAGTTTTGTGCTGACTTGTCAGGCATTCAGTGGCATAATGTGTGCGACATGACAGATGTAAGCTCTATGGTTGCCATATTCAATCAGTCCATCCTCGATATTTACAATGTTCATGCCCCACTGAAAACTTGTGTCATTAGAGAGCCTTCATATCCATGGATCACTGATACAATAAAGCTGATGATGCAAATGCGGGATAGAGCTTTACAGAGATGCCGGAAAACCAGACTGGATTCTCATAGGTCATATTATAAAGAACTCAAGTCCCTTGTTTCAAGTTCTATTTACAGGGAAAAAGTGGCTTACTTCAAATTTAACATTAATAATAAAATTAAATACCCTAAGATCTTGTGGAAGAATCTTAAAAGTATGTTAAAACCTAGCAAATTTGAAAATAGTCTTCCAGCGCATTTAACTGACCCAGAACAAATAAACAACTACTTTTTGAGAGTTCCTGGTGATCCGGTATGCTCTCTGTCAAAGCTTACATACTTTGAGTACCACCGGTATAGTGATGCCCTTTTTGATATAGGCACAGTAAGTGAGGAGCAGGTGTCTAGATGCTTGGGACAGCTGAAGTCGAATGCTGAGGGTTGGGATGGGTTGTCTCTAGAGATGATCACCCTTACACTGCCCTATACTCTGGGGGCTATTACCAAAATGATAAACTGCTCATTTGACACAGCTGTTTTTCCGGAGCAGTGGAAGCTGGGAAGAATCAAACCACTGGCTAAAATTTCAAATCCAACCGAAATTAAGGACTTAAGACCCATAAGTATTTTGCCATGTCTCTCCAAGATCGCCGAGAAGGTAGTGTGTCAGCAGTTGACAGTATATTTGGAGCAGCACAAGATACTTCCTGAAGTCCAGTCAGGTTTCCGAAGGCAGAGAAGCACGGCTACCGCCCTTCTAGATGTGACTGACAGTATCCTCACTGTGCAGGATAAAGGAATGTGTAATGCTCTTGTGTTGCTGGATTTTTCGCGCGCTTTTGATTGTATTAATACCACACTTCTATTGTCTAAGCTCAGATACTATGGCTTTGGGCATAGGACTATTTGCTGGTTCAACAGTTACCTTACCAACCGTAGCCAGAGAGTAGAGTTGAGGTGTGTGGATGGATCCAGCAACATTTCACCATGGACTTATGTGAGGAGAGGAGTGCCACAGGGTTCTATATTGGGCCCTCTTCTATTTATTTTATATTGTGCAGACATAACAAAGTGCTTTCGGACTTGCAAATACCATATTTATGCCGATGACATCCAGGTATTCTCTTCGTTTAGGCCAGGTGAATATCAGACGGCTGTGCATGGTCTAAACGAAGATCTTGCAAGAGTGGCGAGCTGGGCACGGGAGAATGGTTTGGCATTGAACCCCACTAAAACAAAATACATGTTGCTTGGGACAAAGAGGCAATTAAGTGTACTGCCAACAACATTGAATGTGTCGTTAATGGGCGAGCTGGTCGGACGAGTCTATGAGGCGCGTAACCTTGGGCTGTGCATGGATTCCGATCTGAGATTCGGCAAACATGTGTCAGAGATCGTGCGTAATTGTTTTTACCGCCTCAAAATTCTTTACCAGATGAGACCATATTTATCAGAGGATTTGAGACTGCAATTGGTAGAGTCGCTCATACTATCAAAATTAAATTATTGCGACACTGTTTATGGGCCTAGATTGCTACGTAAAACTGAAAAACTTGTACAGAGAGTTCAAAATGCTTGTGCACGCTTTTGTTTTTCTATTCCACCTAGAAGTCACATCACACCGTTTCTTAATCAGCATTCAATTTTAAAAATTAAATCTCGGAGAAAGCTGCACTTAGCGTGCCTCATGTTTGGTGTGGTGAGGCTCGAACAACCAGAATATTTGTATTGTAAGCTGGCATGGATGGCAAGCAGAAGACAGTGTTCAGCAAGGGCTTGCTCACAGCAACTATCTATAGAGCACCATAGAACAACCAGTTTTAGGGGCAGTTTTAGGTATGCAGCATCTAAATGCTGGAACAATATTCCCCCGCCTATAAGGGGCTGTACATCATTGAATTTGTTCAGACACAAATTAAAACAATTTCTCATGGAGAAGCAGAGGATGATTGGTCTCACCATTACAAACACTTCCTTGATATAGCTGTCAGGATGCTACTGTTTCACCTTATTGTGTTGTTTTATTTATTCTTTTTGTGTTGTGTTGTATATTGTTTTTGCCTATCCTTATTCTAATATCCAGGGCTCTTCACTCTTCATTTTTTGTTGTTGTATTTTTTGTTATTTTGCTTACACTTTGATTCTGGTCTGGGCTGTAAAGTAGAAGGGAAAATATGTATGGGTGTAAGTGCAGTTGGTTTCTTGGACTAAATGGGCTTGGTGCCTTTGCAGAAGGTTGTTACTGATTTACCTAAATAAAACATGGTAATTGTTGATATTAGCAGTGTAAAGCGACTGTAAATGTTGACTGTCAAATTAGCACAGTATTGGTAAGATAGACCGAGACCACTACGGTTCTAATAATCTATTTACTTGTAGTTTTATATTAGTTTTAATAAACTTACGATTTAGTGTCATTTGGAGCGGTTTTGATATGCCACACATTGTTGTACTGTTGCAATTAAAAATGTACTACGTGTTTACAGATATGATTTTGATTTGCTGGGTTGTTCTTTGTTTTTCAATTCTAAAAATGTTTTTCATTTTAATTAAGTATCTTAATAATATATGTATTTGTCATGCCACGTTGAAAAACATCACACACGTGCTTACACGTCACACATCACCACAGAACATTTATACTCAAAGGTGCACACATCACAGTTCCTCTTCCTTGTTGTCAAAGAGCTGTCAGATGTCAATGAAATTAAAAATGTCACCATAGACAAAATCCACACTTTACATTTTACGAAATATTGTTATTGTTTGTTTTATCTAATTATTTTATTAATAGTATTTTCTGGTATTTTTATATTTATTCACACATATACACACACATATACATATATATATACATATAATATACACAAAATTAAATTTGTAATTGTGTAGTGTTATTTAGTTTAAGACAGGTTTTCTGGCTCACCTGGCAGGCGTGGGTACTTCAGGTACCAACATAATACCAGCGCCAGGATGCTATGTCCTGGCATACGCTGAGTTGGTGACCTTTTTGGTATACCAGGTCACACACAGTATCTGTTATTGAAAAATTGTTAAGTATCCTGTATTCATTTTATATTGTATTCTTTTTTTTGTTTCTTTCTTTTTTTTTTTTTTTTTTCTTACTCTGTGTGTTTTGTGAGTTTGTTAATTGTGTAAATTATTTGTGTGTGTCTTGGTTTTCGCCAAATAAATAATTTTTCTTTCTTTCTTTCTTTCTGTTTGTTTAAAAGAGAACATCGTTTTTTAAACGACAGTTTTAAAAAATAAATACTTTTAAAAATAGATTAAAGTTTGGAGCCTGTTAATTTGTACCTGTTTATGCAAATGATGGATATTTTTAGACTTTTTAGAAACCGACACAAAAAATACTAGCAGGAGTCATATAAATGGGTGCGAATCATGCTGTGATTAATGATATATTAGGAACATAATTAAGACATTTTTATAGTGGAATACTAATTGGTTGTACGTTACTAATTGACGGATATATTACTAATATTTGAAGTGCCTAATTTTATTGCCTAATTTATTATGTGAAAGTAAAAAAATCTTTAATCATATTTTTTTCTTTCGTGTGCCTAAAAGCACGTGTATACTTATACACGAAAGAGCTTTTAAGCACAAGAAGAAGAAGTCAAAACTTTATACAATATAGTAACAAAACAACTTTCTTTTTTCCCCATTTTTTGCAAGGATAAAATGCTTCTAAGTACACCTCATACCCGGAGAAGACATATAGTAGAGTCCCGCTGTTTATAGCATGAATAAGCCGCCTCAATCAGGGAAGTACCACCTTTTCACAGAAAATCGACACACATTAGATACAGGTAAATTAGGTAAATAATGATTTATATAAAAAATAAAGCTTGTTTTGTAACGAAGAGAGTTGTTACGACAAAATAATTTGTATGGAAAGAACTCCGCCACCTGCCAAAAAATCTCCTTAGAAAAATATAATATGAAAGATTGAACCCATGAGTTCTACCTAATCAAGAATAAAAAACACGTATAATTTGGAAAAAAACCTGCATGAACAACAAAGGATGTAGAAATGTACAATTTTTTTTATATTACCCGTGTATGAGTGCAAACTAACGAAAGCTCAGCTATGCTCTTCACATCCTCTCCTCTTTTCTCTTAGGGAAGGTAGAGAGACTGTGAAGGTGCAAGAAGGTGGCGGCGAGATAGGCTCTAACTTTGATAGAGTCCATGAGCAGCGGCTATCATGTTTCATCTGACGACCTCTGTGGCGTAGTGGTTATATGACTGCTACGCAGAGGTTTTGGGTTCGATTCCCGCTCAATGCAAATCGTTATTGCATGAAAATGATTGTTTGCATTGGTCTGAGTGTTTCTATGTATAATATGTATGTATTTACAAAAAAAAAGTATTTAAGTATGTTTTTCCGTTGTCTAGTACCCATAGTACAAGCTCTGCTTAGTTTGGGACTAGATGACGTTGTGTGAATGTGTGAGGATTAATTAAGGATTATTATCTTGCTCCCCACCTGCTTCAACAGATGACTGAACATCATCTTGTTAGTTCAACTAATTATTCATGTTAATATTGATTAACGCGATAACTGATGTAACGTTAACTTGATCATATTAACTGGTTTCCTTTCTCACACTGATGTCAAAAATAAATATGTATTTGTTGAAATGTTTTGAGTTAAACCGTTATTGTTGCTTAATTTTTGTTTGTCTAATTTTTTTTATGTTATTTTCGGGAATAAACGATATTTTCATCATCATAACAGCCCATTCATGTCCTATTGCAGGGACGGGCTTCCTCACTAATATCACGCTGCCATGACTGATTGGTATAGGGTTTAATTTCAAGTTTTCCTTCTTTTTATTTCGTAAAGATAATATTCACGGATAGTCCCTTAGTCGGTTTTTACGACACCCATGGGATGATATGAGGTGGTGACATATTGTATTCTTACTCCGTCCCCACACGGAGTAAACGATATTTTAAGACAAGGTATTTTATTAGAACAGAACACAAAATTATTCTTGGAAACGTCAGTGATTTTCCTTACACAGCTCACCAAAGGTCCACAGGGCGAAAATCGGGTTGCGGAGTGCCTGTTTCTATGGCTGAAAGCCTAATAAGGCTTTCAGTAGCATGAATAATGCGTAAGTTTATGTATCTATGAATAAAACAAACCTAAACTAAGTTTGTATTCTTAGTGTAAATAAGATTTAAGCGCAATACAAAAATAAAGATATTTTATATCCACAATACACTATATCAAAATCTACCATCAATATCTATTCCAACGCAATATAGTATTTCATAAAATAGGGGAAAAAAAAAACATAATATTGGCAACACTACACTACTGTATTGTTCTTCCCACACTTAGATCGATGATTACCCTCATACGAATAGCAATGATGACTGATTTATGTACGCAGATGGCAACACTCGATATTTTGATATATTTTTTTAATTTTATTCATAGATATTGAAGTGTAAAAGGCTTATCGGTGACCATAAAATTCCGTTACCAGAATAGGTACTAAGAATATCATTTTGATCAATTCAAAGTTGATGCGCTATTGGTATAGGTACTTCTGAATACAAGCAACATTATAGTCTAAAAAGTGTTTATAAAATTATGTATTTTTGAAATAAGTGTAAAATGTGTACCTACAGTTTCGTAGAGAATTTAATATTGAATCTGCTACGAGGATATTTAATAGTGAGACATTTTTGGCTACGAATTGTATGTATAATTTTAAAAAACCAATAAAAGCGTAAAAATTTATATAAGAATAGTTAGATTGTTCAATATAGGAGTCTCTTCTTGCTGTAAATTAACTATTAACTTCTCTATGAAGGATATCAGATAATAAGCGCATTTCGTATGAGGCCGAATCTGTTTGCCGGGGTCGTGACAAGTGGCGTTCTGTCGTCTCTGCCTACCCCGGACGGGATAAGGCGTGATTTATGTATGTAAGTAAGCTCATTTTATCTTAGAGATCTGTCTAAGTATCTTATTCTTCACTCACCTTTTAATTTTGAATCTAAGATCTCCTAATACAATGTTCTAGTAACGTAGCTTGGTTAGTCCATCAACAAGATGTATTCACACAATTAAGTCGATGACAGTAACGATTAATCTTAGTCATTAGCCATTAAGAACATTAAATAAAAAAACATGTAATTCACACAACAATAGGCGCAAAAAACTTTTCGACATATTGTGTCAGTTCAAGGCAAAGCTATTAAAGTAAACTATTAAACATTATTATTATTTTACACGTTAGATTAACCATATGTTTGCTATGAATAATGAACATTAATTTGAGTAAGAAATGCATGGCAAACCGATGGTAGAAGTCGATTTAATTAAATCAGGATACCAGCCAATCACTACTTTGGTGGCAAGGATTATGCGACTGATGAAACAAAACATTGTTAAGCATGGATACAATACATCCATGCTCAACAATCTTTTGTTTATCTTCTCCGTTAATCTTATCGAGGTAAAAGACCCGTGAAACAGAGAAACCGTCTATGATAAAAAAAAGCCTTGTAAAGTTTTAGGAGAGGAGATTTAAAGTAGCTTTATGTCTTTTATCGTTATAAGATTCAGTGTGAGATCGAAAGCTATTAACAACAAAATACCTACTTAACCTTACGCTCACATTTAAAGTCAGCTTTACAAGTTTAGGTACAAAGGCACAAAGAACATCCAGCCTCAGGACAATGATTTGTAGATTGCACAATCATTGTTCTTGGAGTTCTGAATATACCGTTACCGAGGTTATTATAAGTTTATACTCTATTTACGTTTCTTAGACTTCCTTACGAGAATATATACTTATATACCCTCCATGTGGTGACGGAGTAAGAATACAATATGTCACCACCCCATCTCATCCCATAGGTATCGTACGAACCGATTAAGGGACAATCCGTGAATATTATCTTTACATAGAAGGATGGATAACTTGAAATTAAACCCTATACCAATCTGTTTGGCTAGCGTTGTATTAGTAGGCCAAGTATCCCTCCGTCACGGGAGTAGGCCCGTTTCTGCAGTGGGACATTAATGTGCTGTTACGACGACGACTCTATTTACGTAAATATCTATATTCATCTAATATCTTTCCTATGAAATTAAAGCTTAATACAAGTTAATAATAAAGTTAACTTAATAAAGTTTTAGGAGAGGAGATTTAAAGTAGCTTTATGTCTTTTATCGTTATAAGATTCAGTGTGAGATCGAAAGCTATTAACAACAAAATACCTACTTAACCTTACGCTCACATTTAAAGTCAGCTTTACAAGTTTAGGTACAAAGATTCTTTGAAATTCAAATAATATGAAAACAGCAGGAACTCGTCCAAAAAATTCGTCAGATCAAAATAAAGGTTCGTCAGATCAACATTTGAAATTATTTTAAATACTTTCGCTACTTAAAATCGATACAGAAATATGAACTACGATGCTCAACTACTCCAATAAATAATAATTACAGTTAACTACTAAGTAACAATTGCGCTTACAACAGTCGTGCCGAAGTAATAAACGCTATATCCAAATGTTGCAAGATCAGCCGGTAACTTTGAAGTTCAACAACACGCATTAAGGCCTGCGCAGACCGGGACGCCATGGCAAGAGATTTTAATTTTTACTAATGGACATTCAACCGTACCATTACAGAAATACGGCATAAATTGCTATGCTTTATAATGAAAAATGCCGTGCGATAAAATCCCTTTCAATGCCTCGGCATCATTTTAAAGCATAGCAATTTATGTCGTATTTCTGTAATGGTACGGTTGAATGTCCATTAGTAAAAATTAAAATCCCTTGCAATGCCGTCCCGGTCTGCGTAGGCCTTTATTTGTTCTATATCTACAAAATAATAGAATTAAAGATCATTGATACAAAGAAGTCTCAATCGAACATAACAATTGCTGCCAAATCACCGTCAATAAAGAAGTAATTGATATAATCAGAACAGTAGATTACACGACAAGGTTCAGCTCATTACAAATTGCCATTTTTTAAATAAACAACTTATTCAGAAGACTTAAAGTGTAATTTACTTTGTTGTAGATTTTAGCAGCGATAAGTTATAATGTAGAAGCGGTGCCATGTACGGTGTCTGCAAGTTTAAATGTGGCAATCTGGGGAAATTACTACCGGGAAATCGAGATTGTCGGGGTAATTTTTTGTGGCAATGAAAATATCTTAATATTTTACTTGTTGTTCTAGATTCGACGTATTGATCTTACTACTTGATTTATTATGTGAAAGTTATTTACGAAACAACGGTTATGTTATAAAATAAAGGAGGTAAATTAAATAATTATGTGCAAGAAAATCTCTACTATTTTAATAGTACTTAGAATAAGTTTTTTGGTTACGGAAAGAAGCTTGATGTTATCTTCAATGAATTTCGCATTTTTTCGAAGACGCTGTGTGAAGACATTTTAAATTGTTCAGAAGTATTTGACCACCTTGTCTGCTACGTTAATATATCTGATGGTGACTGTACTACTATTTTTTTTATGTAATAGGAGGCAAACGATCCAGCAGGTCACTTGACGTTAAGTGATCACCGCCGCCCATGGACATCTGCAACACCAGAGGAATCACAGATGCGTTGCCGACCTTTAAAACGGAAGTAGGTACGCTCGTTTCTTGAAGCAATCTTATAAAATCCGCTTTGCCTCATCTACGTTTATTCTTATTCTAATATCCTAATACCTACGAGCTTAAAAAATAATAATTGGGTACATATTTTTTAAACTACTATTCTGACTTAAACAAAAGTGCTAAGACCCGAGAATAGCTTTATTGTACAACTTTCACAGTTTTCCTGTACAACTTTTAATTTATTTGATCTGTTACGAGAATCTGAGTTGCTGAAATGTTTTCGTCTTTTTGCTGACTACGCTGGGGTCTACACAACCCCTGTACTGGCTCACTCCCTAAACTTGATTCTTTTTGTGTTGCAAGTTGTATTAACGAATACCTACTGTGCTAATGCTAACGTATAGAATAAAATTGGTGACGTTTGCAGTTGCTAAACTTGCAAAATACCTACTTGCTATTTTTTTTTGTTCTAAATTAAGTTGCATTAGGGATCATGGCTTGGGTCGCGAGGACGTTTACAGCCATGAAATTAACTGGCACAAAGAACATCCAGCCTCAGGACAATGATTTGTAGATTGCACAATCATTGTTCTTGGAGTTCTGAATATACCGTTACCGAGGTTATTATAAGTTTATACTCTATTTACGTTTCTTAGACTTCCTTACGAGAATATATACTTATATACCCTCCATGTGGTGACGGAGTAAGAATACAATATGTCACCACCCCATCTCATCCCATAGGTATCGTACGAACCGATTAAGGGACAATCCGTGAATATTATCTTTACATAGAAGGATGGATAACTTGAAATTAAACCCTATACCAATCTGTTTGGCTAGCGTTGTATTAGTAGGCCAAGTATCCCTCCGTCACGGGAGTAGGCCCGTTTCTGCAGTGGGACATTAATGTGCTGTTACGACGACGACTCTATTTACGTAAATATCTATATTCATCTAATATCTTTCCTATGAAATTAAAGCTTAATACTCGTATAATTCTCAGATTTAGTACAGTAAGAGTGTATCCAAAGAGTGCAAGAGTGAATGAACGTATTCAAGTGTGCACGTCCGGACGACCGGGACGGAAGAACCCATTCACTCGCTAATAAAGACATATGACTTCGACAATACTAATGACCGCTATGTATCGCAGATAAGAACTGTATCAAGATTTTAAAGTTTATATTGAATAAGTCAAAAAAGTATTTTGGTATTAATGAATTATTATGCGATATAATTACTACTTAACTTGGCTTAAAACCTGATACGAATAGGTCTGGCCAGCGTGTTATAAATAGGTAAAGCTTAGAAATATCTATATATGGATGTCCCTTAATTGTCCATCCTTGCAGTGGGACAACTACGAGCGGCTCTAATGATTTAAAAAAATGAGAGTAGGAGAACACACAACATAATTTTAATACAGATCATAGCGTCTTAGTGTTTTTTGTCACAGAGATTTTATAAAGGAAAGAAAGCTTAAAACCCAATACTAATTTATCTGCGTAACGTGGTATAGCAGGCCAATTTTCTCACCTATACTGAAAGAAGCCTATAGAACATTATAATACGCTGTTAACAATTTTTACAATAATCTTTCCTAAGAGGTAGTTGTAAAAACGTCCATCATAACTTGACCCCTGACACCATTCTTTCTTTCACATAGTTAAATATTTACACTCCCATTATATTACGAAATTGACACACTTTACCACATATTATAATAAAAAAAAACAAACAAAATTACGTCGCATACCGATACAAATTGTCTATTATCGAAGTACGAAATCTCTGTACCTATGAACTCTATGAAATGCGTTATTACCTGTACGTTTTTAAATTGTTTATGGTGTTACGATACGTTGACGTGACGTTTACGACTTTTGTTGAGAGTTAATTAAATGTGTTTTAATTTAACTGGCATTTGTTAATTTTTAACAACTGCTTATCTACCTTGAGTAGAATCATTGGTAAACGGAATATGGAGCCATTAAATAAAAGTAGAATAGAATTCAAGAGCTTTTTTCCTAATATTTGTTATACATGCCTAATGTCTGCTACAGATGTCAAATTAAAATCCGACAAACGAATAGATCAGTTTTCTTAACTGCTATAATATAGTATTTGTACAGTAAATTACTACACATTTGATCGGCAGTATTTTATTTTTAATAATCTCGGAAAAAATTAAAACATTAAAAAATATAATTATATGTCAGATAAAATTGCATAGGTACATATTATTCTTTTAAAACTAATTAATATTGTTTAATCTGTAACATTAAAATGAAATAACTGAACCAATAAAAATTAAAAACAAAACAAAAATATCGTAACGGTCGTCTCCCGTACCTTATAAAGAAGCTTCAATACTTTTACGAGATCTCAATCTATCGCGGGACCACCTCGACTAACGCCCGGGGCACTTCCCTACATCTTTATATTGAGTCATTATCACAATTCCATAACTGATTCTGAACCGAATATAGTAATTACTGCCTAAGCCACATCTCTGCTGTTATTATCTAACTATTTGAGTGACTTGTGTTACGTTTATGTATAACTAACTCGTTCCCGCGACTTTGTTTGGGAATTTTAAATAAATATTCCTCACACTTTCACACAACGCCATCTAGTTCCAAACTAAGCAGAGGTTGTACTATGGCTACTAGACAACGGATAAACACACTTAAATAGCTTTTTTTTATTTTGTAAATACATACATATTATACATAGAAAACTCCTAGACCAAGACAAACAATCATTTTCATGCACACAAAGATTTATAAATATTTTAGATAATTTACACAATAATTTATAAATTACTAGCTGATGCCTCACCCGCGTTTTATAGGTAGCTTAAGTGTTATTCTTCACCCTAAACTACTAAATAAAAAAATTCAAATTTCATCAAAGTAGTTTTGTAATTTTTGCGTTAAAAAATGTAACAAACATCCATCCATCTTACATCCTCACAAACTTTCGCATTTATAATAATACATAGTAGGATAGGATATAATAGTTTCATTAAAAAATTGTACTAACTTGGCCGGGCTGAAGTTAGTTATCAGAGAAGTACGTCCCCCGCCATTTGTTACGAAAACTGGCATCTGCACAACCGTTTAAAACAACTTCAAGCCGCCCTAGTCATATGGCGAGTATTGTACATTCTTACAAACTATCAACTTTTGTAATACAAGTAGGATCGCTTCATCTCTACTAGGTACCATATGACAAAAAGAACATGTAGGTATGTCCCGCTTAATGAATGTGGACGAGGCCCAATCTGTTTGCCAGGATCGTGACAAGTGGCGTTCTGTCGTCTCTGCTTACCCCGGACGAGATTTGGCGTGATTTTATCTATGTATGACAAAAAGAACTTTTTACTATGATAATTTCTTAGATACACGAGTTTGTCTAGGAGATGTCTGCTTTGCATAAATGCGAGCCTGAGCAAAAAGTTGAGTAAAAATGCTATTGCTATTAATACATGTCAGTAAAAAATAGAATAGTTACTAGTTGCGTATATATGACGCATTAAAAGAAAGATTACGCACGTGTACGTTAGGTACAGAAGTTTTTTAGTATTTAGCTATCTATATTTCGTACTGGCTGGTGCCCGCGACTTGCAGGAATAGTATCTCGAGTATTAAATACAATAATATCTTTGTTATTGGTATCAAATGTGTTATTTTGATGTATAAGCTAAATTATTGTAAAATTTCATTAGAATCCATCTAAGTAGTACTTAGTTTTTACGTGAAACAGTTACCAGCATTCATACGTACTTACAAACTTTTGCGTTTATATACCTAATGTTAGTAGGATCATTTATTTATAATTAGTATCGCGGGAAAGTAGGTGTAACGTTCTTTTTCCGTCACCAATGTGTTTAAGGATATTATACAAAGGAGGAAAGATACCAGTAACATTCAAACATATTTTTTATATTTCGGAATAAAAGAGTTTCTACGATCTTATTGTATGGAAAGATAAGTTCTTTTCAGGAAAGAAAGAGAAAAGAGTTACAATAAGTAGGTACCTATACTTTTAAATTGGCACTGACTGATATAATAATGCTTTTAATTATTAAAACAAAAAAGTAACCCTTAACTTTTTGTAATGTACAAAACAGTAATTTAAAAAATCATTCACCCATTCATAGACATATTAAATATTTTATTTAATTGGTTGTAAGCGTTAACAATTTTATATGTATAATAAAATTTATTAATAGGAGTTCCAATTACACAAGAAAAAATACTTTTACAATCCAAAAATATGAATTGGTAGTCTATCATAAAAATCTAAAAATATATATATTTCACAGAAGGATCGTTGTTTTAAATGGATTTCAAGGAAACCTAAAGGGGGATTTACTCGGGTCGATTTTCGCCGTGCGGCTAGTCGCTTGACTAATCGCCTCACCAAACCGCCTTGCAAATTCTCCCTTGCGGCCTAGCCGAATTGCCATTTAGACGGTAGATTTACGCCGCGCGGCAAAAATCGTGCGGCTTTAGTTACCCGTGTAAACCCCCCTTTAGCGTTGGTCCATTAGAATTATGTTTTATTAATTCACTAGTTCTTTAGAACATCTAAATAAATTGTTTGTTTTATTTTTATAAAAGACAAACCCTACTCTATGGATCATAACGAACGCGAAGACTTTCCAACCATCTATATAACGGGCACTAAGAACATCCAAACTCAGGACAATGATTTGTGGATCGGGATTCGAACCTGCGACCTCGTGCACGCGAGCCACAACCGAAGCGCCACTGAGCCAGTTAATTTAAAGGAAACCTTAGAGATGGTCCATTAGAATATTGTTTTATTTATACACTATTCCTTTAGAATATTTAAATAAATAGTTTCGTGAGGTTAGTATCTATATAAGTTAAAACAGAATTATTTTAACAACACATTGTTATAAGGATTATTTAACAGGTTATGCGATAAACTTTTCCCCATTCCTGCATGCTTGCATGGATTAAGCATCATGATTTCATACGTAGCGTGTTTAGTCAAACAAATAATGGCTTTATTTCATTTATACTAAGTATATTATTGTCCGTGTAGTGACGGAGTAAGAATACAATATGTCACCACCCCATCTCATTCCATGGGTGTCGTAAAAACCGACTAAGGGACTATCTGTGAACATTACCTTTACATAGAAAGAAGGAAAACTTTAAATAAAACCCTATACTAATCCGTCTGGCCAGCGTGGTATTAGTAGGCCAAGTATCCCTCCGTCACAGGAGGAGGCCCGTCCCTGCAGTGGAATATTAATGGGCTGTTATGATGAAAGACCGGGATATTTTTATTCCTCTTTATTAAGATTCACAATTCATGTGTTCAGTAAAATCTCAATAATAATAAGTAAACTTATATGTAAAGTTCGAAAATGAACACTTATTGACTAGCTTGGTATTACAATGGTATAAGTGTAAAAAGTATATTATTATATTTAAAAACTAGTAGGTATTTCTAGTGTCCATACAAGCTCTGCTTATTTTAGGATAAGATGGTATTGTTGAATGTATGGATGCTATTGTTTAATAAATATATTTTTTCTAAACCGAATAGTTTGCGTGACAGACGCTTCCAAATTGGTAAAAAGTTGCCCCCCTCCCCCTCTAACTTCTAAAATGAAAAATGTAAAAAAACATATGATGTACATTACTATAAAAACTAGGTACATACATATTATTATATTATAGCTTGTCAAATATACAGTAGTACCCACAATAACGGGCACAGCAAATTAATTATCCCACTAACTAATTACAAAGACATTTCAAAAGATAATCAGCGAACAGCCATCAGTAGAAAAAACGAGGAAGAAATTGAATGACTGTAACTGACAGAGCAATGAACCGCTCAGATCTTGATAACGATACATTTGTTCATAGATTACTTATAGTAAAACTGCAAACTAAAGAAACTGTATCTCTATATATGTAACTGTAATAGGATATTCAAACCTAAATGATATTCATTAGCCCTAGAGAAATGTCATAGAATTTTTGTTTACCCATTCATTCATCTCAGCCAATTGACGTCCACTGCTGGACATTGGCCTCCTCCAAATATTGCCACCTTGTGCGGTCCTGCATCCCTCATCCATCGACTTCCCGCCGTCCTTACGAGGTCGTCGGTCCACTGTGTAAGCGGTCTCCCCGCCCTGCGTTTTTCGGTACGCGGTCGCCACTCTAGAACCTTTCTGCCCTAACGGCTGTCGGTTCTTCCTTGAGAGAGCCATTTTTAACCATAAAATTTAGTATTGCAGACAATCATGGAAGGACTCTACTTATACCACTGGCCAGGTGGATTGCTGCAAGGTCTTGGGTTAATGTTTTTTTAATCTTCAAAGTTTTCCTTAGTACATTGACATGACACCCATAGGGTACTCCGTCATCACAAGAAGAATGACTTCTTCTAAAACCCTGCATCTTGCGACGTCTCTTCTACCAACTTGTGCCCGTAATGGCTGCAAATATCTTTGAGATTTATATATAGAGATATATTTCACACTGCATAAATATTGATCCCCTTTGCGTTTGCCCCTTGCATAAGTGGTAAGTATTATGTTACTAATTTCTTAACCAATACCAAAAAATAAGAAACCAGTTTATGAACGAGTTTCAAAAACATTAATTTTATTTAACTCCAGTGTGTCATGTTCATTGAGTTTGTTAATTATTTGACAACTAACATGGTACACGGTTAAATATTGACCAAAATATTCACTCGAAAGGTATCGATTTCAGAATTCGGAAACTTGCATACAACGTTAATGCTGTCATTGTGTGTAAGTTTTGGTAAATCTTATATTTAAGCCGAATTTCATTGCATTTGTATTAGAACTAAATCTACTGTTTTAGAACTAAACCTGTACTATCAGAAAGCCAGAATTAATCTGCAATATACATGTAAAGTGTAACAATGAAATGAAACGTATATTCCCATCACCGTAGCTGATAAACTTGAAAACTCGGCCGCGGCGCCGGCGCCATAGGCAATAAATGGTGATGCCTATGTAATGGTTTCTACCAAGAAAATACCCTAAAAAGGTATGGAAAAATAGCGATATAAAATCCATCCTCTTTTAAACTAAACAAAACATAAAAGGGTTAAAATAGATCAAACCCCAAGACATATAATAGAGTAAAAACTTACTGTAAACGCTGTTGTAATCTGTGGTACCGTTGACTGTGCCATCCGGCAGCAGCTGCAGATAGCGATTCTTGAGGAACATCTGTATGGTGCGGGAGGTGCCTGTTATGTGGCTCAGGTTGGCGGAGCGCTGGGCTCGGGGCTCCGGCGCGGGGGCGGCGGCGCACGACGCGAGTGCCAGCGCCGCCAGGAGCAGCCGCAGCGGGCGCGTGCGCATGCGCATCGCGCGCCGCGCCCATGGCAGCCGCCCGGACGCCGTCACTGCACGACACCCTCGCGCATACCCCACGCACACTACACCCCCACACGACACCACTCACTAACACTTAGGTACTAACTCACAGTTCGCTTTACACAGTACACACCCCGCGACCTCATGTTAAGTTTCTATTGCACAGTATCATCTGAGACACTCGGCTTTCTTGGTTTACGCGGTCGATACGATCCGGTGGATTGTTCATACGATCTGTAACAAATAATGGTTTTGTGTTTAATAATAGATGGATAGTTTACAAATTGGTAACTGATACTTCTGATATCATGCGTACATACGTGTATCTAAGTACATTCACTTGTTTTACGATAGTACTCTTTATGCTTTAACTTTATTTACCAGAAACTGAATGTTGGAAAGTATTTAGCTATCACAGTAAGAAAATTGCCGCCAGTTTCATCAGATTAAATAAACAAAGATAGATAGATAGGTAACCAAGAAAGTTGTATTTCCGACTGCTGGTTACAACTGATTATTGTTGCTGAGAAAAAAGAAAATTTATTTAGCACCTAAACAAAATGTAACAGCATTTCCTTAAAACTCCTTATTTAAAATATACTTTTAATAAATAGTTGTAATTGCATAAGCATTAAATTTCGGAAAGGTGTAGCGTGAACATAAGGAGGCCTAGGTATGTCCAAGAGTGGAGCAGTCATGACTGAGACAGAAGCCTTAAATAGTAACTTATTTTTAACCGACTTCAAAAAAGGAGGAGGTTCTCAATTCGGTTTTATTTTTTCTTACCTATTCTCAAATCGAATTACTATTACTACGCCCACAAGATGTCTCTATTCATAATATCCTATACCCCAACCAGGCCGTGGTATAATAATTATAAAATCGGAATTCGACTAACTCCAAATACGTCGCATTTTGTAAAAAATTTAACGTTAATAATGGACCTAGGTACTGTTCTCACTTTCAACATCCAAAAAGTTCAAAGGAACCATAAAATTAAAATATTAGTCGACTGTTACATTCAAAAATAAAATGGATTACCGTTGTCGCGACATTACATGCAACTAAGTATAACTATCAGATAATTTTAAAACGAAATACAATAATCCTACTAATATTATATACCTACGCGAAAGTTTGTAAGTATGTCTGAATGCTTGTTACTCTTCCACCTAAACTACTGAATGGGTTTTAGTGTAACTTTCCAATAATATAGCTTATACATTAGAATTCTCCGTGTAGTGACGGAGTAAGAATACAGTGTGTCACCACCCCATCTCATCCCATGGGTGTCGTAAAAACCGACTAAAGGACTATCATCTTAACGAAATAAAAAGAAGGAAAACTTGAAATTAAACCCTGTACCAATCCGTCTGGCCATCACTAGTAGGCCAAATATCCCTCCGTCACGGGAGGAGGCCCGTTCCTGTAGTGGGACATTGATGGGCTGTTATGATGAATAAGACATAGGCTACAATTTATATTGTATTTAAAATTTAACCTTCTCAAAATTTTGCGCAGGCGAAGTCGTGGGCACAATCTAGTAACACATAATATTGGTATTTGTAGGAATATTTGAGGTTGGACGAAAATAAGAAAAAGTTTTCTATAAAATTTATTGTTTTAACAGTGCCAACTAAAGTTGATAACATATAGCTACCGATTAGCGAATTTTAGGTCGATATGTCTACAAACGTGATTTAAACCAATGAAACAGTCCAAGATAACGACGAAAAAGCTATTCAAAATATTAAACAAGAAATCAACGTAACATAATAAATAAATAAATAATCCTCACACATTCACACATCGCCACCTAGTTCCAAACTAAGCAGAGCTTGTACTATGGGTACTAGACAACGGATAAACATTTAATAAAAAAAAGTATAGAAAACACTCAGACCAATTCGAACAATCATGTTCATGCACACAAAGATTTGCATCGAGCGGGAATCGAACCCGAGACCTCTGCGTAGCAGCCATGTAATAAGTATACCGACTGCGCCACAGAGGTTGTCAACATAATATAAAAATAAGTATAAATAGTAAAATAAAAGAAAAATAATGGTAATGATGACATGAGTTCAATATGGATGACAGTAAATTATGTCAAAGTGGTAACAAAAAGAATTTGTCGAATAAAATTGAATGTGTAACTCGTATCAAGGTTATGGAATGTCAAAGTGCTATTGTGGCTCTAAGATCTACATCTTAGTGGTATGGTGTGAAACGGAACTGCAAAAAATCAAGCTTTTAAAGAACCTTTAAGTATGAGTATAATTTTAAAGATCTTCTGTCTCAATTTCAAGTCAACGTATTCTAAAGATTTTTTAATTTGATGTATTTCTTTAGTCTTGTTGCGTTTAGATAATTTGCTATCTTCCTCGTTGGCAGAGTAGCCGCGGTGGTACCGATCTATAAACTTACACTACATCTTGTAGGACACTACATGTTATTTCCATTTCCATGTAATAGTTTTAGAAATGGAAAGACTACATGTAGTGTCCTACAAGATGTAGTGCCCTACAAGATGTAGTGACCTACAAAATGTAGTGTCCTACAAGATGTAGTGCACTACATGTAGTCTAGTGTAATCGGCGCTTTAGATCTGAGGTCTAAGCCATAGTCAAGGTCGCAAATATTCGGTCGGTTTTTTAATTACAAAATTATTTAATTAAGACAGTAGCGGTTTGACTATTAATTATAAATATTATTGGATACCTAACTTCTCTTCTAATATTTCTCTGAACATAATACATAATTATAGCATTTTTTAAATTGCAAATGACACTAATTTTAGTAAATTCTTTGTTCGTACTTACTTTAATATATTAATAACTAAATATGACTGCAGGGACTTCATTAACTATAGTCCACTTCCATGACCATAAAGTAAGTCATAAAACTATTATATGCTTTTAGCGATAGTATACTAGACATTTTACTGACCATACATCACATAACCCTGAAAAAAATAATTATTATGCTGGTAGCGTTATTGACGTCACTCAACGAATGTAAACATTTTTTCCTTATCGACTGTAACTGCAACTGTCAGCTGTAATGTTACTTCTTGTAAGATTTTTCTTAAGTTGGAGACCTCATTTTTTCGGGGAAAGATTAATAGACTAAAATAAATTATACCCTGCCTCACGTCGACTAAGACGGCCAATTGTTCTTTTTCCGTTGATTCCTTCGCTCATTACAGTACTAAGGATAGTGACTTCCTCGTATCTGCCAATGAGCTTTCTCATTCTACGCATGGAATTTGTTTTAAAAACTTATCCTTATCCAAAGGACTCCTCTTTCTTTAGACGATTTTTGTGATAATTAGTTTTTTTTTTTTTTTTTTTTTTTTTAAAAAGACAACTCCCGCACTAGGGATCATGCCCTGTGTCGCGGGGACCTTTTACAAACATCAATTAACGGACACAAAGAACACCCAGACCAGGACAATAATTTGTGGATCTCACAAATTATTGTCCTGCGTGGGGATCGAACCCACAACCTCTTGCACGGCAGCCGCTTGCGCTACCGTCGCGCCACCGAGGTCGTCAGTTAACTACACAAGATTTGATGAAACGATCTAATTTGTAATCAGCTTAGCTTTGGTCCAAGAGTTTACCAAGTTTGGTCCAAGACTACTTTTATCGAATTACCAACCTTAAAAATCTAAATACAACATATTAAAAATAACTTTATTATTATTAAGGTTTACAGCAAAATATTATTTTATTGCAAGCACCATGGAGAGAAATTTAGCCGTGACCTTGGTTTTATGCCATGACGAAACAAGGCTCACACTC
This sequence comes from Schrankia costaestrigalis, assembly GCA_905475405.1. NCBI lineage: Eukaryota > Metazoa > Arthropoda > Insecta > Lepidoptera > Erebidae > Schrankia > Schrankia costaestrigalis. Next base: position 3,664,211 of record FR997845.1, on the reverse strand, counting down.
TCTTCCCATGGTATTTTGATTTCCTTGCCATACAAAGACTTAATAGCTAAACGATTATCTCAAACGTATTAATTAAATGAGTCCGAGTACTATATTGTTACATAACACAGTATTTACTCAATGAACGGAGATGTTAAGATGGGGACGCACTCGTGATCTACTCCGAATACTTCCGAATAGTGCCGAAGTTAGTGCGCTAGCGGAGTATAGATGCTAAATCTGTACCAGACCGAAGTTATGCATTGTCCGGTGACACTACCGCTTCTGGTTTTCGGACTAACGTTCGGTAGCTATTTTAATTCGTGCCTAACCTGTTTATGAGAATATTTAAGTATTTATATTTTTAATGGGATTTAGATGAGCTTAGATATGTCTAGATAAGTATTGTGTCAGTAAAATGAGTTGATTTGTGTTCGTGTAAAGACATTTTAAAATACTTGCTAAAGCCCATAGTTTTAGTAGTCCAGAAAAGAAGAAATACATATGTCTTGTAGGGTACTTTTCTGGTAAACGAAATAGTAATATGCGACAGAAACTACAATTGTTTCTAGAACTTCTTTTATGTAATATACAAGTATTAAGGAAATAAGTAATTAATCCTGTAAATCTCTATTTATCTTCAAGAAAGCCAAGTGGCAGATGTCACCTTTATAAAGAGTTGTATTATTTACCGTTAAAAATAAGGTACCTATAAGCAGTTATTGAGTTCTCTGTGTAGTGACGGAGTGAGAATATCTATACGTTGTTACTTCTCAATTTCATCCCGTTGGTATCGGAAAAGTCGACTAAGATCGTAAGGTTTTCTTTATTAAAGAAGACCTTTGATTTGAGTTTATCCTTTTGATTGGATTTTTGATGGGCTTCTTGTAATGGATTGTTTGTATTGGTAAGATTTGTTTTATGTAATGGGAGGCAAACGAGCCAGCAGGTCACCTGATGGTAAGTGATCCCCGCCGCCCATGGACACCCGCAACACCAGAGGAATCACATATGCGTTGCCGACCTTAAAAAAGTTCTTGCAGCTCCCCAAGTCGTATCGGTCCGGAATTATTGCCGTAACGAGCTTATTGCACAAAACCGATTCGAAGACCGAATCGAAGGCCGATTACAGTAGTTTAGGCTACTGCACCTCTTTTACTGCATTTTGATTTACAGGTCCCCCTAGGAATCGAGTCCCGTGTTACACACTTTTAATTAGGTATATTGCGTCTTCGAACACGCGACTGCCCTCATGGCACCCGCATATACATCCGTTTTGCCACCAAGTTTATCGGATTGTATTTCAGTTGACATTGCAATAGTAAGTATATAAACTAGTCGACCGGAACAGTGTCGATGATCGTAAAAATTATCGCGAATGTACACAGTACAGTCCCAAGGTTTGATTATTATAACATATGTGTGGTTTTAAAATAGGTAAAGCTGTTCTCCGTGTGATGACGGAGTAAGAATACAATATGTCACCACCCCATCTCATCCCATGGGTGTCGTAAAAACCGACTAAGGGACTATCCGTAAATATCTTTACGAAATAAAAAGAAGAAAAACTTGAAATTAAACCCTATACCAATCCTTCTGGCCAGCGTGTTAGTAAGCCAAGTATACCTCCGTCACAGGAGGAGGCCCGTCCCTACAGTGGGACATTAATGGGCTGTTATGATGATGATTTATTAGTAAGCTAAGTTTTTTTAGTACCTTTCCTTAAGATTAATCTATAAGAGATTTTTCGCACTTCTTATCTCTTTGACGTAAAATTACCGACAGCGTAATGTGCATTCACTCTTGACGCATAACGTGGCAACACTTTAAGTTTTTTTTTCCTAAATAGATAACGCGAGTTCGTTGACCCCGCTACGTGTATGACAGAAATAACTAAGGAAACAAAACTTCGATAATTACAAGTTGATACTATTTTGAGATGTCATTTTTTTAGCAAAGTTTTTGGCAGCTGTTTGTGTGTCGTTTAGGTTCATGTAACGCTTTGAACTACTAAAGTGAAGTGCTAAAATAGATATTTTAAAAGGTAATATCGTTACAAGAGTCTCCGTGTGGTGACGGGGTAAGAATACAATATGTCACCACCCCATCTCATCCCATGGGTGTCGTAGAAACCGACTAAGGGACTATTCGTGAATATTATCTTTACGAAGAAGTAAAACTTGAAATTAAACCCTATACCAATCCGTCTGGCCAGCGTGGTATTAGTAGGCCAAGTATCCCTGCGTCACGAGAGGAAGCCCGTCACTGCAGTGGGACATTAAAGGGCTGTTATGATGATCGTTACAAGTTGTAGGTGTCGAAGACTTCTAATACAGTAAATTATGCTATGTAGAGATCGCGGGTTTAAATGCGGCTCAAGACAAACTTTTATGTGCATGAACATGGTTTGATTTTGTCTGATTGTTTTGTACGTGTGTATTCATAAAAAAAAATTACTTAAGTACGTTTATCATTTCTAGTACCCATAGTACAACCCCTGCTTAGTTAAGGATTTGATTGCGTTATGTAACTGTGTAAAAAATATTATATCTATTCTCATTTAACACTATTAACAAAATCATTATAACATTAAAAACTTATGCTTTCTTTACTTTAATACAACAATACACCGTGAAATAACATATATTATAAACAGCAGTAATCCGTATAATTACAATACAGATCTTGAGATTACACGGCAATAAAGATAGATTGGTATTGCACGCTGTATCTCTTAGATAAGGCACAGGAATGCCGGGATAGGTGTTCCCAAGATCTTTATTGGTTCCGTATATGTGAGGACTAGTCGATAACATACTGTGGAATGGTGCTCGACTTTAAAATGTATTACGTGATAAAGATGTAAAGTTAACTGGCTCTGGTTTGAATTTTACAAAATAATTATTTGAGACATGCACAAATTATTTTCTTCATTTAATTTGTGTCATCATAACAACCCATTAATGTCCCACTGCAGGGACGGGCCTCCTCCCGTGACGGAAGGATACTTGACCTACTAATACCACGCTGGCCAGACGGATTGGTATAGGGTTTAATTTCAAGTTTTCCTTCTTTTTATTTCGTAAAGATAATATTCACGCATAGTCCTTTAGTCGGTTATTACGACAACGATGGGATAAGATGGGGTGGGGTGGTGACATATTGTATTCTTACTCCGTCACCACACGGATCAGTTATTTGTGTACATTATCACAACAGCACAATGATTTTCAGAGTGAGCCTTTGAATAGTTGGTTGAGTTGTGTCATTGTACGGTTGGTTTCTCTCTCTCTTTGCCTGCAATACAATTTTGTTATAAAAAGCCGACTTTTGTAATTAAATATTGATTATAATAAGTTAACTTATTATAAGTTAACTATAAGTTACTTACGCAATTTTGTTTAAACGAATGATTCACATAATTCCGATTTTTTAAGAAAAAAACTAAATTACTTAATGGATTTTAAACTATCGCCAGTTGTATACATAATACTTTATTCTATACAGGTCTTACTCGCGATATATACTACTTAGCCTAGTCCTAGTCTAGTCTAGACCACGGCGCTTGCAAGTCGAAAACGTCGGGGAAAAACCTAGGTATTTATCCTAATATTATCTAGGCTAAATTACTTACAATGAATTTTCTATGGGAAAAATTTGGATAAACTCTTTCAAAGAAATAAAAATCTAATCGTTTTTATAATTAATTACAGAGTTGTGAATTAACAAACATTAAATTACAGTCGAATTAAGAATCTCCTCCTGTTTAAGAGTCGGTTAAAAACAAATGTATTATGTTATTGAAGCTTTTACTAAATATTTCGGGAACCCCAGTTATTTGAAATTCAGATGCTTAGAAAGCTTATTCTATTAGTATGTATCTGACAATATTTAATCCTTATCTTAACGTATCTGTGGAAGGAATGTCATGTTTTGTATTATAAATACTTAGTTGTTTTTGTTCTATATGTTTGTAGAGTTGTGTTGTATGTATTGTTTGTATCATTTGTTATAATATTTACTATGTGGTGTGACAACTTGTCAGTTTCCCATTTTGTAGTAAACTAGATTTCTCTTTATCAGAGTATAAATCACATTAAATGGTGTTTTTAAAAGGAACAAGTAAGACTGGAGACCAATATATTCAATATCTTTCACACAACGTTAATATTTCCAAATTAAGCAGAACATGTGCTATGGGTGCTACACAAATAAATAGACAAAATTACATTATTTTTTCTTAAAACAAATAGAAAACACTAATGCAAACATTCATGTTCCTACGTACTAATATTTGCATTAAGCGGGAGTCGAACTTCAGACCTTTGCGTAACAGGCATGGACCTTACCATTACGTGGTTAAGGTCACCAAAATTTTGGTGCATTTAAATTACTAAGTACATCAGGCGTATTAAATTAGCCCAATTGAAGCTTAGATATGAAACAAAGTAGTTTATTGGTTCCAGAGATATTCTCCCATCTTTATAAGTAAAGCAATGAAGCTAGCGTAATGAAAATTTACATAAATATTATCAACCAAACATGGTCTTGGTTAATTAAATTGTCTTACATACACAGTCACTTCGCGATCATAAAAATACTCGCGCTTAATAAACCGATAGGTGAGAGTACAGACTAGCGTTTTATTTGCTTTTCAATCGACTTTAAGAAGGAGGAGGTTCTCAATTCGGTTGTATTTCTTTTTTTTTTGTGTTTGTTACCTGATTTCTTGAAAACGGCTAGACCGATTTGAATTTTTTTATAGTAATTAACACTTACTTTTCCACAACTGTGCCTGCCTATAGACTTCAGTGAAAAAGCACGGAATATGTTACTGAAAGAGAAACAAATTAAAGCTTTTGTGACCGGCACCGTCAAACGTCAACCTTAAATCAGAGAAAAAATTAGTAATTTTATAAAATTCCTTCGTTGCAATTGGGAGAGACATGAATGGAAAAAGGCTACTTGTTTATAGCATGCGTAGGTAGTGAGTTTGCAGGTATATCTAAAATATCTGCGAACGAAAATGAATGGAATGAAAAACCTAATAAAAACCCTATACCAACCCTTATGGCCAAATTTCCGCCCGTGCCGCTGAAGAATAGGAGTACAATAAATGATGTCAAAGATCGAGCACCATAGAGTATGCCCTTGTACGCTGTACGCAAGTCATGTTTGAAAAATCACGAAACATAATATTAGCGCGTCTAATTAGTGCGTGTGCTGAAACGACTGTATAGACGCATAAAAAACCGCTAGTCTGTATCCGCTGTTAGTAATGTGGAAATGTTTATGAACAGTTCTGGTTATCTAGCTAATCACTTACTTAACCAACAAGTATAACAAGAAGAAGAAAAGTAATAATATTCTACGTTCGGTGTAGATAATACATACTGAAAAAATTGCGATCCGTTTGTCTGTGTATCCTACAGTAGGATACACAGACAAACGGATCGCAATTTTTAACTGCATGTCAGTCTCGGGTTCGATTTCCGCACAATTCGAACATTATTGTATGAAAGAACGTGGTTGATTGATTTTAGTTTTCTATGTAGAACAAGTTTGTATTAACAAGAAAAGAAGAATGTTTATTAATAGTTAACTAAATATCTACAAGAATAATAATTCAATGTATGTCACCACCCCATCTCATCCCATGAGTGTCGTAAAAACCAGCTAAGGGACTACCCGTGAATATTATCATTACGAAATAAAAAGACGGAAAACTTGAAATTAAACCCTATGCCAATCCGTCTGGCCAGCGTAGTATTAGTAGGCCAAGTATCCCTCTGTCACGGGAGGAGGCCCGTCCCTGCAGTGGGACATTAATGGGCTGCTAAGATGAAGTATCTACAATACCACAGATATCTGAACAAAGGAGATGTGCCCTGAATGTCATTTTGTATGGAAACCTAATGTCGCCAGTTTTTTTAACACACACAGCAATAGAATATACGAATAGACTACTGTTCTCAGTTACATCTAGATTATCAATGAACGCAATTACTCTGTCTCGTTTTTCCTTGAAATATCTCCCTTACACGGTGTCACAGTGAACCAATCAGCGCTACTATATTTAAACAAATAAAACAAACTAAAATAAATTTAGATAGAAGAACTACTACAATTTAAAACTACTACATGTAAAAAAATTACATTTATGCTAGGCGTTGACCTTATCGATAGATGATTAATAAAATTTATCGATAGACAAGACTTACACTTATTTTATTAAAAATTAAATACTTATCATATACTTAAATAATAATTACTTTTATATAAATATGTATAATGTAATAATATATATAATTGTACAATACTTTTGTAAAATAATATTCACGACAGTGTGTATAAGATCGTACATGTCGTGAAACAAATTAATCCGTGAACTGATGTCGTAATGTCGTAGCAGGCTGAAGGAACTCAAGCGTCATACTTCTTTTGCGTCCTTATTGTCGCAGCAGTTTGTAGCATTTTGACTGTTGTTATACAAAATTAACGCACCTGTGAGGGAGAGCTAGCGATAATTTAGCCACAGTCGGTAAAGCCTAGCCGACTTTAAACCACGACTTTTGACGAAAAGCTGTGTGTGCTAATAAATATATGAGCTTTTAAATTAACTTTTAAAACCACTCTAATGATCATTTTAAACCTTTATGTTCTAGAGTACTTACGCCACCTTTGATTTAGGATATTATTTCAACATTGTAATATGTACTTATATTGAAATTACATAATTTAACATTAAAAAAAAATATTTTTTTCTTTTAACTTAATAAAACTTTTACAATTTTAAAATTCCTTGAATACACGACTTTTTATCGAAAACGATAGATAGTCGTAGTCATGAACGGGTCGTCACTATCGTTTGGTTGTTAGAGCGATCACGGTTAGCAACCACTTGTCATACGTAATATCGTTGAGCGAATAGTTCATTGCTTCATATATTCATTGAATGACTAGCTTAGACAACATTAGAGAAGCAATGTATATGTTACAAAAATATTATAGTACTTAATTATCCGAATATGAAAATAACATAGTGAGGACATCGAAGATTATTTTTTCATGATTTTAGAGGTAAATACAATAAAATACATGTACTAAGATATGGTAAGTGATTCCATTATTAATAAAGTTTTTTTTATTGCTCTTAATTTTACAGGCAACCACTGAACAACTCGGCATTTTATATGTTATCACGGTCGTTGTCAAAACACAGCTAAACCTAGGTGACAGCCATTTTTAGCTATATAATCGTTCTAATCATATTGCTTTGACAAGAAAACCCCGTCATACCATTTCTCCTTTTATTTAGATTTCTGTGTACAATACAGTACTATGAGGGTATTTGAAGAAGATCTATGTCTGTGCTGAACTCATTTTCAAACTGCCTACCTATCCATTGTACCAGTTTCGACTTATTTAAAAGCTTAATTGATTCAGTAGCAATTCTTCAAAGGCATCCAAAACAGCCTTTTATAGAACTAAATTGAATAAATTATGCCTCTTGTTATAAATTTTAGCTAAAAGTAGTAAATTGGTACTTCACTTAGGCAGGCTGACCAAATGCTTCTTCACAACGTTTGAAGAACCTATAAATAGACGGAAGAGGATAGCATTGAATATTTGAAATACATTGTTAGTACTAAAACAAATAAACTAAAATAGTCTTTATTGTAACAAGCAATGTTTACATTCCTTAGCGAATTGACCTGAATCTCGAACTAGTATTAGAAGGTATAATAATAACAGGCCTATAAAAATGTAGTAATTGAAATTGTTAATAAATTGGAACTAGATTGTTGCAAGGTACTAAACTCAACTGCCTCAGTGGCTAATATGTCTTGTATGCAGCCTTTGTACACGAGTTTGAATTCCACGCAGAATTATATTTGTGGGATCCAGAGATCTATATCTTGAGTCAGGATGGCTACAATCAAATCAATCAACTAGCCTATTGCTGTCCACTGTTGGACATAATACACCCCGCCAAAAACGCGCTACAAAACTCAGTCCGGCGCCTTCCGCATTCAGTTCGACCCAGAGACCTTTTTGAGGTCGTCGGTCCCCCTAGCTGGGGGGCGTCCTATACTACGTTTGGATGTCTACAGTGTCCGTTAATTTCAGGTCTGTAAAAGGCAAAAACAGGTCTCAATCCCTAGGCCTTTGTGTGAATAAGTAAGGGATTATTTTATTATACATCTATCACTAGACTAAAGCAATCAGTTAATTTAGACACAAAACAACAATAACAAGCATAGATTTATACGTGAAATCAATCTTAAACTTTACAGTACTTAATCTGAATAATGATAATGATATTTATGATCATGATTTATGATATCAAACCATTATTATGAGTTTAAAGCAGTAATATAATAATAAGTATTGTATCAAATTGCTTAGTTTGCAATCTCAATCTATTGTCGCCAGGTTTCTCGCAGGCTATTCAATTACAAACAAGGAACAGGTTGACAAATTGTAACAAGATTGTTGCAAGGAACTTGTGGAGAAAGCTAATATATTTTGCTCTAAAGAAGACTAAACAAGTAAAGTTAAATTTATAGTGCGTAGTTAATCGCAACCGTTTAGAATGTTTGTACCGTAAGGTAACTAGCAAATAGGCTGTTAAAGGGAAGACTCGAACACGTTTGAAGAACAAAATAAAACAAAAGAAATATTAGTTGTTAGCGGTTAAGAACCACGGCTGCTATGCAGAGTTCTCGGATTTAATTTTTGCTGTGGTCATCTATGTAAAAATCTATGTTCATCATAACAGCCCATTAATGTCCCACTGCAGGGACTGGCCTCCTCCCGTGACGGATAGATACTTGGCCTACTAATATCACGCTGGCCAAACGGATTGGTATAGGGTTTAATTTCAAGTTTTCCTTATTTTTATTACGTAAAAATAATATTCAAGGATAGTCCGTCAGTCAGTTTTTACGACACCCATGGGATGAGATGGGGTGGTGACACCCTGTATTCTTACTCCGTCACCACACGGAGTACATTGTAGTTCATTGGCACAAATATTTGTATTAAGCGGGAATAGAACCCGATTACGTGCGTATCAGTCACGTTTTTGACCACTATTGCAAAAACAATGTAACGTAAAATACATATATGTTTACGAAGGTTTTTTTTTTTAAACATTTAGGCGCCATGCTGTCAATTAGCAATTAACTTCATTAATTTTAGATAAAATAAATCAAAGCTTTGTCAGAATCAACATAAGATTGATAGCTAAACAAATGGCGCGTAGTTTTGACCATGATAACGATGTTTACGTATACATTGATATGAATCTAGTATCAGACACTATTGCAGCTGACAGATTTATCTGACATACTAATGGTGAAACGGGGCCAAATATGTTTGGTTAAGGAATAACAGATGATTCAGAACGGTTTTAAATGTACTTATAATATTAATACGTGTTTCTAGGAATATTAGACTAGACACTAAATATATACTCGTATATAAGAATAATATCTGTTTGTTAGTTCTAAAGATATATTACTATATACAGTAGAACCTCGATAACTCAAACCTCGGTAACTCAAAACCCTCTATAACTTAAAAAAATAATATGTTCCCTTCCCTTCAGAGCCCAAAACCTCTATAACTCAAAATTCGCAACCTCTATAAGTCAAATAAGTAATCTCTGTATTGGCCCTCAGTAACTAAAAGAAATGTTTCCACAACCTCTATAACATAAAATTGTTTATCAATGAGTCATTTTAAATGAGTGTGCAAAACAAAAGTTTTCGGTATTTATGGCTTGCACGTGTTCACTACATAATTAAATTGATAACGTAAACAATACATTTGTCATCTATTGTTTGCTTCTTTGCAATTCTTTAAAGCTTTGCGGCGGCGGAGGTTAGCTTTAAGACAAAGGCTTACTTAAATCATTTAGTTTTTGATCATTGTGCTAAACAAACGTTTTCGGTATTTATGGATTGCACGTGTTCACTACATAATTAAATTGATAACGTAAACAGTACAGTCAGCAGCAAATAGATAGCGACATTCAAGGCTGTCAAATAGTTAGATACAGCCAAAGTGGTCAATAACTTCGATACACCCGAGACGCTCACATAGATAGAGACATTTCATTCTTCAAAAGTAACGGAACGCGCATGTTACCAATTATATCGTGCATCAATGTACGGGACAACACGGTGTATGTGCGGCTAGCGTGTATCAATGTACTTGACAACACGGTGTATCGATATATTTGGTCAGGCTGGGTGCACTCAATAAATTGACCACTTTGGCTGTATCGATGCTATTGACCACTTTGGCTGTATCTAACTATTTGACAGCCTTGAATGTCGCTATCTATTTGCTGCTGACTGTACATATGTCACCTATTGTTTGCTTCTTCGAAATTCTTTAAAGCTTTGCGGTGGCGGAAAATAGGAACAAGGGGTCATACATACACATGTACATACCTACCTCTTTACATATTAACCTAAAACCTTGGTAACTAAAAACCTCGATAACTAAAAACCTCGATAACTCAAAATATTTTGTGTTTCCCTTGGACTTTAACTTATCGAGGTTCTACTGTAATTGGTTGTAAGCGCGTATCCAACTGGTTGTCAGGTACAACCATGTAAGAGATTATGAGTTCCAATCTGATATTTGTTGCTTTTGCTAGAAATAAATGTGTTTTTTTATTGTTTTGAGATACCAAACGAGCAAGAGGCTTATCTGGTGGAAAGTGGTAACCGTAGTAGCCTAGGAGTTTTAGATTTAAAATATCAGTTTCGAGCTTCCCTGCCATATTGCGTGGGACTTAAACCATCATCCTCACAGCATCCGTTGTGCCCCTTTTAATCCACCTCTTATCAGTAGTACTCAATACTCAATACATTTATTGCACACCATAATGTAACAGGGTTCTTACATATTAGCATAATCAGTAGCATCATGGACCCTGTCGGGCACGGCAAACGTAGGAGAGAGGAAGGAGCGTATTTTAAAGAATACGTATTTCTTGTTACTTTTCAAATAGAGGCAATATCTAGGTAAAATACTTGAGATGGCTAAAATTTGGAATTAATTTTATTTTATATTAATTTATTAGTGTGCAAATGTTATTGTCTTTAGGTAGCTAGTGGCATTAAAGAGCTATTGGACTCAACAGCCTACCCCGTAGACTCTATTCTCTGGTAAAGCTGGCGTCTATTAACGGCTGCTACTACTTACCACCAAGATGACTTATTGTTTGTATCCCACTTTAAACCAATAAAAAACCAAACTAATGTTTCACGGTCACATGTTACAATTTTGTAAACATTACCTTAAATATGTTACAGACTTTTTATAATAACGATATACAACGTATAAATTGTGTGTCCGTTCTAATATTTATTCAAATATTCATGAACGACCGTGATCTTGGCTAGATGTAAACGAAACGCTTATAATAGGAACGCTATCAGCTGTCCAAACAATATAAAAATTGCTTACATAATATATTCAGATTAAATAGAGCTTCAACAAAATTTTTGTTTCGTTTTATAACTACATAGTTGCATCTCATTTTTTATTCTATCATCTTAAGACGACCTCTGTGGCGCAGTCGGTATATTACATGACTGCTACGCAGAGGTCTCGGGTTCGATTCCCGCTCAATGCAAATCTTTGTGTGCATGAACATGATTGTTTGCATTGGTCTGAGTGTTTTCTATGTATAATATGTATGTACTTACAAAAAAAAGTATGTAATTATGTTTATCCGTTGTCTAGTACCCATAGTACATTTATTATTTTATTATTGGTTCTGTCGCGTAGTATTTCACTGCTACGCAAAGATCTCGGGTTTGATTTACGCTCTATGCAAATCATGTGTGCGTGAACATGAATGGTTGCATTGCTTTATTTTTGAGGGATTTTCGAGGTTACCTAAACCTACATTATGTATTTTCAAAAGTGTTAAAATTTGTGTTTTCGTTCTTTTACCCATTGTATGATACAAATGAAATGTAATAGTGACATGCCTTTAGGCGTGATATGTGTATCACTCGAAGTAAATTATTTGTAAATTAAGATAAAACTAAAATGTGATTAATCTTTTTATCAACTAATTAAATATGTATTATGTTAATTCATATAAGATATGAAGTCATAAAATAATATAACTAATTGCGATAATAACTAACACACTTTCCAACGGATAAGAAAAGCCATGAAAAAGAAAAGTTTATGCCTTTTTCCCATTGAAAAGAAAAGTAAAACGTTATCTTTTGAATAGAAACATTATCATTGAAATATGTTTGCATATAATCTTTAGTTTTTTATATATTCAGACAGTTATTTCCGTGTTCCAGTGAGTGAGTGTCGTGGACTGACTTTACGTGTGTTTCTTGTATGCCCAGTTAAGTTCGCGTGGGAATCATTTTACTTGTCACTCACTTATAAAGATCTGTCCTTCGATATATTAAATAAAACATATGAAGAGAGCTGTAGAAGGTATCTTCATAGAAAGTTCTAGAATGGCGATAGCGTACCGTAAGCACATATAACGTAACGTAAACGCACAGCCTCGTCTTTTTACTCGGTGTCAAAGTCAAAAATCCGATTACGTTACGATTCCGATTAGTGTACAAATTATACTGAACGGCTCGAGTTGATACGGTGCTGATAAGTTTACGTTACGTTGTTATGTTCCATTCATATCGTCATCTAGTCCCAACCCAAGCAGAGCTTAATTATTATAATAGACAACGGATAAAAATAATTAATACTTTTTTTAATACACATAAATCTTAAACATAGAAAACTTATAGTTATATAGATGTTGCAAGTATTTAAATTGGTTGAATAAGTAAATTTTAATAATGTTGATTGTGTTTTATAGTTTCTATTGAACTATACACCCTATCTATCTACTTGGCTTCATTCTCGCCAATTTATCTCAAACGTTTCATCTAAAAGTTTTTACTTTTACGACGACCACTTAAAATAAGCGAATGACACTACTTATAACACATGAATAATATGGTCAATCATTATTTAAATAAATAAATAAATATAACAATATAAAGTTATGGCTGGATCCGACCCAACAACCTTCTGGATAAGCATACTTCATCATAACAGCCCATTAATGTCCCACTGCAGGGACGGGCCTCCTTCCGTGACGGAGGGTTACTTTGCCTACTAATACGCTGGCCAGACGGATTGGTACAGAGTTTAAATTCAAATTTTTCAATTTCCTTCTTTTCATTTCGTAAAGATAATATTGACGGATAATCCCTTAGTCGGTTTTTACGAGACCCATGGGATGAGATGGGGTGGTGACATATTGTATTCTTACTCCGTCACCACACGGAGTACAAGCATACTTACTGACTTTATTTTTGCATTGAGTATACCTAATAGTGATTGTATTTTTAGCAAGGCAATACTTAATGATTTTTAAGTAGTATTAAAATTAAAATAATGCTAAAAAAACAAGCTTTGGCGTACTTAGTTATACAATATTTTTCAGAAAATCACTATGATAATATTATAAATAGTATTATTTCAAGTGTTAGGTGATTGTTATTAAAGGGACGTACTTATTATACTTTGACTAAAGGGAAATAATACATCTAAACAGTGTCACAATTTACTTCAAGGGATTCTTTCATGAATTTTTAATAGTCTATAAATTTTACTAAAACATTTATTCATTTCGGTTTGATTTGTACGATTGAAATTCAAATCACTTTTATATTCATTGACTAGCGGCATAACGTCTGCAGTCACATAAATAAAAAAAGCCAAAATATTATGAAATGCTACCGACTAAAAAATATAACTCCTAAATTAAAAAATATTAAAAGAAAAATAACTAAACATTGTAAAAGGTCAAAGAAATCACAGTTTCCACGTTTATTTTAAAATGCCGAAACAAGTCATCATGAATATTTAACAACGGAATAACTTATACAGAATAATTTAGAAGCAGTTTTTAAATATATTTAATGCATTTATTTAAATACGAGAGCGTGCGAACATTAGCTGTGACATGTGTTAAAAGAAATATATCAAACTTTATTGTTATAAGAGTAGTGGTTTTATAACATTGACCATCAAATCAACATACATAATACTTTGCAAACGGAAGAAAGCTTTATTTTCATCTCTCAAATAGCTCTACTGTTTTCGATGAACAATTAAGTTGTTATTTTAGGAAATGTAACTTATACGTAGAGGCTCTTGATTTTTTATTAAATACAATGATGTACTTATATTATATAAGTTTACAGGATGTTTACTTTCTATTATAATACTTAATGAAATAACTTACGATCTTTTAAGCTAAAATACGAGTAAGTTCATGTCAATACTTAACTATGTAAAAAAAGTATTCAAGTATGTTTATCCGTTGTCTAGTACTAGGGGTACTAGACAAGTACAAGCTTTTCTTAGATAGCGTTATGTGGATGTGTGAGGAATATTTACTTATCTACATGAACTTATTTTTACTTCAAAGCTTTCTTTTGGTTTCAAAAACGTATCTTTGATGTTAAAGAATAGAGATGATGCAAAGGTGTTCAATTCCTGCTCAAAATAAATGTAACCTTAAATAATACGATGTGAAAATGTATAAATAAAACTCACATTATTGAGTAATCTTTATAAATCTTTTTTGGAATCAACCTAACGATGTGTGCACAAAAGTCCCACGATATATTGTAATGCAATAAAACAACGCATTCGTTTAATATTGGTTTCTGTTAAACTTGTTATTCAAATACAAGATATAAATTATCATGGTACATAAAAAAGTAGCATGGCTTTTTTTCATTTATTTAACGTTTTTATGTTTCATTTAAAAAGCGATAAATGTTTTTCATTCAAATTTAATTATACAATATACAAAATTGTTAAAATGTGACACGTGTAAATATTTGTATAACAAATTATTAACATTTTTTAATGTCCCCAATCGATCGATGAGAAAGAAACGACAGAGAGAAATGGAGACTCTTGAATGAGGCCTATACCCAGTAACCCCCTTACTCCTAAAAGCCTCTTAAATTTCAGTCACTTGATTAGCTTAAATTATTACGGTTTTGTTTGGTGTAAGGTTGGTTTTCCTCATAAAAATCTCGCTAAACAGAGATTAAATTTAAGTGGCGTTTATGAGTAAGGGGGTTTATGTTTAAGGCTAAGATGACGAGTTAGTCGAGACACACAAGACTTGCTTGTTTAATGCAGTTTACTTGCAATGTTTTTCTTTAATTAAAAGTCTTATCAAATGTCTGTAAATGTGATAAATCTATTTTCTTTCCTTCATTCTTTTATAGCCTTTTCTTTGTTTTAGAAGATAATATCTGCTCACCTAGTTGGCTTTTACGAAACCATTAGGGTAAGAAAGAAAGAAAGAAGAAAAATTATTTATTGGCCAATAAAAGTAGGGTAGTGAAACTATGTGTAATAACTCCGTACATCATCATCATCTCAGCCAATCGACGGCCACTGCTGGACATAGGCCACCTCGAAGTATTGCCACCTCGTGCATAAACGGAGAAAACAACTGACTACAGAATAACATAAATATTAAATTTACTTTCATACTACATCGGCCATATTAGAATATAGAGGCAAATGAGGAAATGTGTCAAACTTTATATAGTTGACGAGAAGTGACATTTGAATACTGACAACGAACTATGTCAACTGTTGACGGCCGATAACTGTACATCACTAGAATTTACGTCAATCTTGACAGATGCCATCTTTCTATAGACTTAAATGTCTAGTGCGCGATATTTGAAATGTTTGTTGCAAAATATTAGTACCTATTTAGTTTTTTGTTTTTAAAAATACATGTGTTTTTTTAAAAAAAAAAGCTTCTTTATACTTTTTTAGTAAGTACTTAGTTAAAACACTATTCTATCTAGATCTAAAATATAGAGAAAACATTATTCCATTCTAGGTCCTTCAAGAAAGGGGTGAAGAAGAATATTATAATGACAGTTAAAGTAAGAAAGGGAAAGTTCGCAGATATTCTATCTTCATTCTATCAATCAAAAGACAGAAAACTGGACATCAAACCACGGCTTGGTCTGTTTCGCTTTAGTAGGTCAAGTTTCCCTCTGTCACTCAATGAGGCTCGTTCCTTCAGTGGGACATTAAAAGACTGCTAAGTCTATAAATTTAGTATAATATTGTTATGACTTATATAATTACTTAAACGTGAGTTATAATTATTATAAAATAATAAATAGTGTAATTTACAACCGTGATAACTAGATATTGTAATAATAATTTACGATTTAGTTTGTACTAATGACGACCAAGGACGAGCCTTCTTTAGTAATGGAGTTAAAGTTAAGCGCCGATTATATTACACTACCCTACATGTAGGGCCCTATATCTTGTAGGGCACTACAATACGATGTAGGGCGGTCGGGAATCGCCAATCTCCGATATGTAGTGTCCTAACAGCCTACATGTGATTACACTAGACAACATGTAGTGCCCTACATGTAGGGTAGTGTAATATAATCGGCGCTTAACTTTAACTCCATTACTAAAGAAGGCTCGTCCTTGCATGAAGACATTAATAGGTTACAATGACGACATTAACTAATAATTTAAATGAAATAATAATTAATTAATTGACACCTTGTAGATTTATTATTTTAAGATATTATCTGTACTACTTTAACTAAATGGTGATATACAAACTAGTTTTATTGTGACCTCCTTAATGTGCAAGTATGTGCACTCCACGCTAAGAACAAAATAGAAGTTGTTTCTTTCACAGCAGGGCTATCTCTACAATGAAACTCTACTAGGCTGTCAACATCTTCAGGTGATCAATGTCCGTCGGAGAACTCAAGATTTATCTTTTCTAGAGCTTACCTAGAGTCTTAACAATATAAAAAGAAAAAAAAACGAAATAAAAAATTTTAAGATTTAAAAAATAAATAAATATGAAAAGTGACAGTTGTAAAGTTCATAATTCTTCCCCAGCATAACGCAATTGGGAAGAGTACAGTGTGGTTTAGTCAGTTCAACCCCAACCTGCCTGCTACGTATCCGTTTGGGATTAAAACACGTTAAAAATAAAGGCTGTCAATTTAATAATTCTGATTACAACCAAACACCTATAACTATCATATAAAAATACCATAAAATTTATAAATTCACAGTAAAAATTTCTACAAGTTTTTATGATTAATTAATTTTGTGTACGAATTAATAAACGCGACAGGGGGCAACATGTCTTGTAATAGGTACCGAATATTTGCATTAATTATAAATTATCTACAAAATCGTAAACGACAATAAGAAAATTAGTTGAATTATGACTTAATAAAACTTAATACTTATGTAATTTAATATTTATTTAATAGTATTGCTTTTTGTATATAGTTTCAAAGTAAAATCTAAAGAATTTTTAAGCTGTGTTAGTTAATGGATATTTATTAGCTTCAGACATTTTACACGAAAAACATTGTCTATTACCGTATAGTATTTTGAGCTTTTTTTGGGAATGTATGAGTTATTATAATACGTATATTCTCTACTTTTGAGACTGCAGTCCACAATTGCAAGCGGGCAGCGAAGTAGCAAAGCCGACAGCTTAGAAATCAAATCTGTCAAAGTTTTCTCGTAGACTCTTTTTTCTTGGATCGAATTTCCTTACATAGTCCAAAGAATCCTGTACAGGGTTACGAGCTACACACAGCTACACAGACTAAAATGCCCGTGTTTTCAAGCTGTGTAGCTGAAGGAAGCCCTGCACCCGTTTAGGACCTAACAAACGAAGAACGTGCTTTATGTATAGTTCTTTTAGCTTACTGTTGTTTCAAGTTAATAATTTCATCAGTTTCTTACGTCATGATAACCGTTAGTCAGATAGACGTTGGCAATTAGCCGTGGCACAAACATCTGATAACTATTTCTGTTAACTGTATACACACATACATACATACAAACATAAAGTTTGGCATACAAACAATCAATGAAATAGAGAATGGTGAAAGTGGCCAATTGAATATTGATGGTGCTGTTGAATGAGAAAAATAATTAATTTACGGAGTAATTATTTGTGGTTAGTATTATTAACTTTGAATACTAGGTGTAGTAGGTTTAACTCCCATTCTATCACATAATACATCTAAAAATTAAACAGGCAAAACCTGGGTTTTTTTAAAATTATCAATAGTATATTCTCAGCGCGTATTGCGATACTATGGTTCTACGGCTCGCAGTGGCGCCGATAATCTAGAAAGCTTTTAATGCTTGAAAGTTTCATTATGAATAATTACTAATTACTTATTAGCTTGACTAATCCGTAAAAAAATCCCTGTAGTCATTACAGGGATTTTCACCACACGGATACTCCGTCACCACGCGGATTACGGAAACGTACGTTGTTCTCTTTTATTTACGGTAATCGGTCTATTAATTTGAGCAAAAAAATAATTCTATGTCTATAATGAAGATAGCCATTTAAAAATATAATAATACATAATAACTCCGCTAATTGTCATTTTTATTTATAAGATTTTCCGTTTATTTTTAGATAGGCATAAATTTATTGACGTAATACTCTAAAATAAGACGTGACCAAGATAGTAAATTATAAACCCATTTCGTAAAGTATCCCTCCATCACGGGAGGTGGCCCATCCATGGAGTGGGACATTGATGGCATGTTATGATGATGATGATACCTATTTCCTCCCTTTTCCTGCAATTTTTAGAGACAAATGCTTGAAGTATATCGTACCTGAAAAAAACCTGAATACTGTCAGAAAAGTTGGTGGTAGTCGAAAAACAACTTCACTTCGTTGTCAACTTACCACAACTTAATAGTTTAGAATAGGCATTTATTTAACTAGCGGCCTGCCCTGGCTTCGCACGGGTGCAATGGTTATATATGTCTATTGTCTGTCAATATTATGCATGTAATAAAGATATTAACATTCCTTTTGAATCACTTTATTTATTTAAGAAAACCGCTTGTAAATCCATTGCGCAATTTTAAAGATTTAAGCATTATATTATGTTGGGTCTGAAAGGTTCTGGAATGGCGACCGCGTAACGGAAAGCGCTGGCTGGGGATACCCCTCACACGGTGGACCGACGACCTAGTTTGGACGGCGGGAAGCCGATGGATGAGGTAGGCACAGGACCGCACAAGGTGGCAATACTTGGAGGAGGCCTATGTCCAGCAGAGGACGTCGATTGGCTGAGATGATGATGATGATGATGAAGCATTCTAGGGACGGAAAGACAGCGACTCTGTTTTATGCTATGTAGTGATGATATAAATATTTTCTATAAATACGAAACAACAATTAAGTTATTTTAGGTTCATCGACTTGGTCTATAAAAACATGGGGCAATAATATCTTTTTTTATATTTTGGCAATGTCAACAGTTACGGTTAGGGCTGCTACATTTTGATTTAGTTCACGAACTAATGGTACTATTTACACACTAAAAAAAGATAACCTCACACCTTACTGACTCTATCATGGCGGTGGATAGCAGGTTATTGTAAGAAACTGATTTGAGTTTTAAATTCTTGACGACCTCTGTGGCGCAGTCGGTATATTACATGGCTGCTACGCAGAGGTCTCGGCTTCGATTCCCGCTCAATGCAAATCTTTCTGTGCATGAACATGATTGTTTGCATTGGTCTGAGTGTTTTCTATGTATAATATGTATGTATTTACAAAAAAAAGTATTTAAGTATGTTTATCCGTTGTCTAGTACCCATAGTACAAGCTTTGCTTAGTTTGGGACTAGGTAGCGATGTGTAAATGTGTGAGGATTATTTATTATTATTATTTATTCTAAGGAATAATTTAATGGACACAAAGAACATCGAAACTCAGGACTATAGTTTGTGGATCGGTCAAAGTTGTTCGTGGTTGAATCCCACACAGGATGTGTGGGATTCAAATCCACGACCTCGGCCACGCCAGCCGCGACCGCTACCGCTGCGCCATCGAGGTATTTATTCAGATTAAGTAGATTTTTTTGACGACATCGTTAAGACGGCGGGAAGGCAATGGATGAGGGAGGCACAGGACCGCACAAGGTGGCAATACTTGGAGGAGGCCTATGTCCAGCAGTCGACGTCGATTGGCTGATATGATGATGATGAAGTAGTTTTTTTTTGCAGAAGTATAAATATGATCAGTTACAATGGTACTAATTAAAAAACCTAGTTAGTTAAATAAAATAACTTCTTTCTTGTTTTCATACCAATGTCAGCTAGAATAAATTATTTCAAACAATTAACCGCTACGCATAATTAATACTAATAAATGTCACTAATTTATACGTTAACTAATTAATCAGTTTAAATATATTGTTATTTTAAATAGTTAACAAATTAAGTTATATTAATATTATTGAATAAATTCAAATAATTTATGTTTAATACTTTTATTATACCGATACGCTAAATTAATAATAATTTCGTTATAAGATTAAAATGAGTTAATTTTATATGTTTTATAATTTTTCTCAGCATCTCTGTGAATGAATCAAGAAATATTTTAACATCATATAGGTGCTTATTTTTCCATCTGTTGGCGTCATTACGACCCCTCACACGGTGGACCGATGACCTGGTTAGGACGGCGGGAAGCCGATGGATGAGGGAGGCACAAGACCGCGCAGAGTGGAAGCTTTTGGAGGAGGCCTATGTCCAGCAGTGGACGTCCATAGACTGATATGGATGGATGGATGGATATGGTCATTTGCCGAGTCTTTATATAAAAAAAATCAATGGATAAACTACTTATTTTTGTCTTTATATAAAAAATCAATAGATACACTAAGGCCATTTACTTATTTTTTATTGCTGTAAGATGGCAGACGAATACAAATGCAAATGTATTTGTATTTAAAACATCCCTCAACAACAAAACACTCGTACATAGATAATTGTTCTAATAAGCGTGGCAGAGCAACAACTATACTAAAACACCGAATAATTAATTCTGATTAGTTACTTACTAATTATTTTAACATAGCTACCTACTTTACATATTTACACGAATTTGTTATAAATTTTATACGTTTATACCGCTTCTAAACAATCTCTAACATTACGAGTACAACTAGGTACACACAGCAACTAATCAACCTAGACACTCATGTACCTTAATACCTTGAAATAAGACACAATTTCAAATGAAAATGTTTAACTTGATGTGTTGCTGTGTGTACATTAGACCGAGTACCGATTCGACTGTTGACATAGAATTCATTTCTATTTTATGGTCAGTCTAATGTCGGAGACGGGTTCGACCGTGTTGTAGAAAAAGCTTTGATCTTCCTACAACACGGTACTTCGATTTTTTCATGATAAGTATTAGTAACTTATCTTGGATATCAAAAATAATCTCAAAAAAACAATGTTTTTGTTAAGATTTCTTCTATACAAGCATTGTTTCTGATGTGTGAAAGAAGGTCCCACTACATGTAGACATCTTGTTTTAAAACTATAAAATGCGTCTAGCGTTAAGCTTGTAGTATTTGAAGTTTACCGAAATCCACACTAGAAAGTAATTTAGTCTGCCTGCAGCAAAACTTTCTGTATTGGGTAAATAAATAAACATTAATAAATAAATATTCACGGACATCTCTACACATCGCTAATTGTTCCCAAAGGAAGCTAGACTTAACCTGCTTGTGTTATGGGTAACAGAACAACGGATATTAATACTTATATATTTTAAATACTTACATATTATACATAGAAACATTCAGACCAACGCAAACAATCATGTACACAAAGATTTGTATTGAGCGGGAATCGAACCCGAGACCTCTGCATAACAGCCATGTATCGTGAAAGTCGGTATACCGACTGCACCACAGAGGTCGTCCAATTTAACAATTATGTCTTTGCCTAAGCACCAAAGTGCATTGAGAACATAAGAAACATACCACGTTAGAGTAACATCCTTCTTAATATAGAAGGAGCAATAGGAGACAAATTGATCGCAGTACAGGACACGGGTGCTTAAACAAAGTAATTTGAATAGGTTAGGATATCCAAATTTGCAATCTGCTAGATTGATATGTTGCGGACATCGAACTAGGCTTTCCTTTAAATTACTAACTACTAGCTGACCCGTGCCCACTTCGTTGCGTAAAAACCCGTCCAATTTTTAAACATATTTTATTACTGCTCCACTCCTATTAGTCATAGCGTGATACTATATAGCCACTATTCAACACAGAATGGCATCTCATCCCATGGGTGTCATAAAAACCGAATAAGGGACTATCCGTGATCCATATTATCTTTACGTAATAAAAAGAAGGGAAACTTGAAATTAAACCCTATACCAATCCGTTTGGCTAGCGTGGTATTAGTAGGCCAAGTAACCCTCCGTCACTGGAGGAGGCCCGTCCCAGCAGTGGGACATTAATGGGTTGTTACGATTATGATGATTCGAAAATTAAAGATGTCATATCTACATCCGTATTTTATCTAAAATGGTGTCCCAAATGAATACAATCTGATCATTTTGCGACGATGACGTCGACTGTGACGGTAGTACTAAAAACAGCAAAACCAGTTTGTTAACCTTAAACTTGAAGAAATACATACTGTGCTAATAATCAAATATTGACATTACTTTTCTTGTATAATTATAATATTCCGTAATGTACCGTTCTTTTCTAAATCTCTATCATCAAAAAAACTCATTTCTATTAATATTTTGTACAAAAAACAAAGTGAAGTAGGTAATTCAATTAAAAATTATTCTTGAAATATAATCATAATGTAAAAAATTATGAGCGTAATACAATCAAATGGCTCGTGAAAGAAATATGTAGAAATTACACGCTCAGTTTCCGTTGCTTATATGTATATAAAATATATTAGATAATACAAAAAACAGTTACCGTTGTTTTTTGTTAAGGTTTATTTTCATGTGTTGCGCGACCGATCGCAGCCGAGAGGTGCGGTAATGTCAGTGGCTAAAGCCGGGTACTCACTAGCGTGCTGTAACCGCAACTTATGTGATACAGTAACAGGCTTCAAGTGTGTACGGGGAGATTTGCTCGGCCTTCAGTTTTGGTTTGTAACTCCACGATGTCGGATGAAGTGTCTCTCGCCTGTGTAGCATACTTACTTAAAGATACCTTACTCGATGATCAATATGTTAATCATATATCATTGCGAGCATTTTTTGATCCGCGGCAAAAATCGACAATCGTCGGCTCGCTGCGACTTGTTCGTAGAGCGCTCGTTGCAGGTTTGCGAGCCACGTTCACTGTATTTTGGTTACAGTGCATGCAACGGTTACGGTTACAGTTCGCTGATGAGTACAAGGCTTGCATGGCCTATTCGATAAAAAGTTTATTAAAAATGTTCGCGCCTTTTCTAAGGACGGTTTAGGTCCAAATTGATTCCTGTCGTTTGAGAGTAAAGAATTTTTTTTTAAGTTTGAGTCACACAAACTTTTGTAAACTTTCGTTCATGCTCAAAGAAAACTATCTTGTGTTCGTTAATTTCGTGTCTGTATATTTTTACAAACACGAAATTAACAAACACACGACTTACTTCTACAAGCTCAGGACAATGATTAAATCGAAATCTTGAACTTTCCATCCAGTCACAATTAACGTAACTTTTCCTTGAATATGTTGCTATGTCTGGCACTGTCCCGACAATGCCAAAAGCACACAACACAGATGAATCTAGAGGTAAATTTAGAAACAAATCGTGTAACGCATCCATAGATACCAGGTCTTCACCCTTGGACGGGTTTGTAACATTGCAAACGATATAAGTAGGTAGGTATGTCATGATTGTAATATTACATTAAAAAATTAAGAATTTTCTTATTAATGGCTTCTTTTTCCGTTCTTCCTTTGGATACTCATTTATTTTTAGGTACTCATTGAAACAATAAATCAAACTACATAATAGGAAAGCCAAAACTGGACATAAGCATAAAATTTTTACCTAACACGACCTCTGATAGACGTCTAAAAAGTGTATTGCATTAATGGTATTGACTTCTGTGCCTACCTGTCGTATGGCTACAGCGTCACAGTATTCTAAGATTTTAGGTCGCCGTTCGTCGCCTTATATAACAATTGAATAATGGACTAAACGCCGTAACTCTAATGTTAACTGCACACAGTCGCGGTTGTTATACTGTTTAGTATTTACTCATTATACCGAACAAATATAAATGCGGGAACAATTGTATCCCGTACTAGAAGAAGCTTATTGTTGCTTTATATACAGAGTGGTTCTAAAACTTGTAGTAAAAATAGTGGAATTTAAATTACATATAAGTAGATTAACCTATATAGCTTTGGTGTAACTAGACAATTTGTAAAAGAAAAATGTCAATGAAAAAAATTTAGCACTCGACACCGGATTGGTACTTGCTTCTTCAGACAGTACGCAAGGCACAAACTGTTCCTTTTAATGACGTCCACTGCTGGACATAGGCCTCCTGCAAACACCCCCCCCCCCCCCTGCGATCCTGTGCCTCCCTCATCCATCGGGTTTCTGCCGTCCTAACTTGGTCGTTTTACATAACATACAATTATAACAAAATAGCACACTATTATTAACAAAAAAATAATACTATTATAATGACAATTTAGATGTTTAGTAAAAACAAAATCATAATTAGTTTAGGCAGGATTTGAATAAAATTTCGAATATGAATATTTTAATACCATATAAAATATAATTTAAAAAGCAATAATATAGCCTAATGACCGTATCGTCATCGGAATCTTAAGCCTTCTATGAATATTAATTTTTTTTTTACTAAATCATTTGCAGTTTATCGAATGTTTTGTCAATAGAAAAACAATGTTATTTCTATTATGTTATATTAAAATTTGTCACATAATCCTCTAGATGTAAGTTTTTTTTTTTGTGAAGGCATAATAAAATCTTATTCTTATTTATTTCTACGATTATTTTACCGACGGATTAAAACATATTTTTAAGACATTTCCCGTTCTAGAGTTTAAGCCCTGTTTTAACCGTCCCAAAGTATATCCACACTTAATACTATAATTAGCGGATTGCACAAATTATTCTATTTTTTATGTATATTATTTAACTAGCTGATGCCCGCAGCTTCATCCGCCTATGTATAGGTAGCTTAAATGTTATTCTACATCCTAAACTACCTATATTCCAAATTTCATCAAAATCCATTCAGTAGTTTTAAAGAGTAACAAACATCCATCCATTCATCCTCACAAACTTTCGCATTTATAATATTAGTAGGATGTATGATTTTCTAGTTATACCTAAGCTTTATAGGTAAAAATAATTTGTAATTTAATACAAAAACTTAAAACCATTACGTATACCTACTCTTCAATTGCAACATTGAAAGTTTACGGCTGTCGCGCCTAGATGGCGTTGTACAATTGAGTTCTAAGTTGCGGCCCCGTGCCGTATAAAGCAATGGTTAAATTTGGTAGTCGAGACGGTTACTCGGTTGGCCTAGTGCCTAGTTCGAGTCCCGCATCGGGTACCAATTTTTTCCATTGTCTTTCTTCTTTTCGGATTTTTCAAGTTATACCTAAATTTGTAATTTAGTAGGATGTATAATTTAAACAACCTGTACATAACATTTAAGTTCAAGTTTCCTAGTTCGTATAAACCCTAATTGAAATGTTTGAGTTGACAAGTGCTGTTTAGAACACAACCAGATATGGTGGAAACAATCAACCATTACTTACCTGTCAAATCTATATTACTTTATAATTCTAACTGCTTCGCACGAGGTCACGGGTTCGATCCCTGCGCAGGGCAATTCTTTGTGTGATCCACAAATTGTTGTCCTGAGTCTGGCTAGATGGAATTGTATGCTTTATATTGATGTTTGTAAAGACCCCACGACACAGCGCATGATTCCTAGTGTTACGTTACATGTACTTACGTTAAAGTACACAATAAGGGGGTCGTAGCAGCACATACATAAATATATCAAAACATAAACGGATCGTCACCGTATCAACTCGAGCCGTTCAGTATTATTTGTATGAAACTCCTAACTGCAATGCAACGCACACTAATCGGAATCGTAACATAATCGGATTTTTGATGTTTGACACCGAGGAAAAAGGCGAGGCGGTGCCGATCCGTTTACGTTTTGATATATCTGCTACGACCCTTAAATAAATAAATAATCCTCACACTTCACACATCGCCACCTAGTCCCAAACTAAGCAAAGCTTGTACTATGGGTACTAGACAACGGATAAACATAATTAAATACTTTTTTTGTAAATACATACATATTATACATAGATAATCTTCAAAAACAAGGCCTATTTAAACAGTAAAACGTTTTGCTATCTGTATAGTCTTAACTAAGTATAGACATAGTGACAAGCGGATCAGAGTAGTTGCTATTTATAATTGTACTCTAAATAGTACGTCTGATTGCTCTACTAATTACTATTGCTTTTAATATTATGTGACTGTACCACGTGTATATACGTTATTAACACTTAAAAGCCCTACTGCAAGGACACGTCTACTAAAGCATTAAGTACCTACGTGATGAAACGTAATCGTATAATGACGTATTCTAACACTTTCACACAAGACATTTCGTTATCTGTATAGTGTGGTGATTACTATCGCTTTTAATACTTCGTAAAGTTAATATTTACGGTTAGTCCCTTAGTCTGTTATTACGACACCCATGGGATAAGATGGGGTGGTGACATATTGTATTCTTACTCCGTCACCACACGGACTGTCTCTTTAAATCCATAAAAAACCACTAGATAACTTTCCTTGAATTAAAAATGATCCATTTCTCGTTCAATTCTCTACTTTATCACCTGGAGACAAGTGATAAAATTCCTTTATCACGTCAAAAATAACAATTAAAGTGTAATTGAATACAAACCTGTCATCACAGACCTCTTAGGGGGTCAATCTTTTGACGGGAAGAAAAGAATTACGCTAAAATATAAACCGGAACATATCGCGAATGACCGGTCCTACAAGTCGGTGCTCGACTTTTTAAAATATTTGAACTGAGAACTCTTTTTTTTTTCATTCATTTAATGACGCATGTATTTAGTGTATGTGGTATGCACCTACCAACCCGATTTTACGTGTTAATAATAATGTACTGAGTTCAGATTTAAAGTGTTTTTTTTTATTTCGAACGAAAATATTTGGATTATTGCCCGCGATTTTGTCGTAATCTTTATAAAGTCCAACTACGTAATCTTTTTATAATTTAAAATTTTAGTTAAATTCTCGTAGATTTGAGCTGTACTTACTAAAATTATGAACTGGATATGTTGAATCCAGATAAAATGGACCAGGTGTATTCAATACATAGATCGATTTTTCGAAAATTAAAAATTGGATACTAAGTAACAGAAAAGTGTTGAGACGCTACTCACTGAATAAAATCAAAACTAATTATCTTTTTATTCGCAAATCGCAAAATATTAAGATATTTAATGATAAGGACACGTTCTGGCTTTAAAGAAGAAAGTAATAATTACATTTACAACACAATTACGTCATAAAAAAATAAATATAGCAATTTACGCGCCTCAGGGCAGCGGTGCACGAAAATCGAAGAGGACCTTACAAAACTTACGCAAATCTTATCAACGAGAAGAATCAAACATTCACAACCAAAAAGAGGTTTAAACACAATTTCAATGCACACGTATATTAGCCGGTTGCTTTGATACTTCAAATTTAAAAAGTATATTTTTTTCTATGTTTAAAATACGAGTTCCATAAATTTTAAATTCGAATTTCAATATGGCGGTATTGCACCTTTGAATGTTATAGTTTAACACCTTAGAAGCTGTTGCCCCTGACTTCTATGCGATGGACTAGTATTTCAAAGAATTATAAACACGATATTTTTATCTATTTGATAAGTCAAAGCCTGAAAAGCCAAGCTAAAAATGTAAAAGTTATATTATTGTAAAGTTTCATTAAAATTCAGTAGTTTTTACGCACAAGAGTAACAAATGTTTATTAACCCATAATTACAAACTTTCGCGTATGATATTAGTATTAAATAAACATTAATAAAATATAATCTAAACCCTTAATAGTTAACTATTTAGTATAAAAAAGTCGTACGCGTAACTTTCTTACGTTCTTATCACATTTTCGTGTTTGTGAACGCATTCTACAAGTCTTTTGTGCCGCTAATATGCTGCTGTGTGTTTGTACATAAAAGGGCTCCGTGTTTAATTTTTTACAATTTTAAATTTAATCCGTAATACGTACGACAACGAGGTAGGAATAATACAATACAAATTAAATATTTGATTATTTAAACAATTAACAATACCTATATTAGGTCTTTCAATTGTGCGGTTTAAAATTAAATTATGTTTAAGTATATTTTTGTTTAACTTATTTATTTAAAAAAAATAATGAATTTATAGGCCAAACAAATACTTAAATAACAAAATTATAAACTCTCTAATCAAAATATAAAAGAAAAATTTCAGCACCATTTTAGCGCCCTTAAGATATTAAGGTTAATTGACATTTCTAATGTTATTGATTTTAGAACTGTCTATTTGTTTAATAAAATAACCGAATTGCGTATTAATAGTACCTACTATTAGTCGATAGTTCTCACATTAAATATAAATGCATCGGATAGATCTCATGTCGTTATCAATCATTCGATAAAACTTAATCTCGAGATATACACACCTGTATATTAAGGCCGATAAAATGGCGCATTTTGACGTTAAGTAGATGCAAATGACTAAAAAGATTCGTGTTACGACCGAACCGTTTTCAGATTGATTGACATTTAAGTTTTAAAAATAAATATGTTTTATATATTGACACCGTTATAAGAGATTTACTAATTTTATGGTCATGTCTTCTTGGTTCATTAACGTAAGTGCTAAGAAGTAACGGCTATTAATCTTTTATTGGCGTTTAAGAACATCTTGCTGACCGATGGCTCAGAGGTTATAGTCTACGGTTGTTACTCAGAGGTTTTGGTTTTGATTCCAGCTTAATGTAAATTATTGTGTGCATGAACATGACATTTTGCACGACCATAGTGTTTCCTATACCTATATGATACACTAACTGCCTCGGTAGGAAAGCGAAGGTTACAATAGTCAATGACTATATAGATCTATTACACAAAAAAATATTTTGAACGAGAATGATACCCATGACTTCTGTGTAGCAGTCTCACAACCACTCTACCATAGAGGTCGACCTTTTGGCAATTTTTTTATCGTAATACACAACTCCCGCACTAGGGATCATTCCCTCTGCAGTAAATATAACGGAAGAATATGTTCAGGATAATAATAAGTTTCATATACCACCATACCCATTAATGTCCCACTACAGGGACGGACCTCCTCCCATAATGTAGGGTAATTGGCCTACTAATACCACGCTTGCCAGACGGATTGATTAATAATAAGTTTATCATACAAATAAATTGTCCTTTGTGGGATTCAAAGCCGCTACCTCGTGCATGGCAGCCACTTCCACACCCATCGAGACAGTTCCCATTCCTTAGTGTTTATTTTCTGTTTCCAAACGTATTTTTGCATGTTTCACTCAATACGATAACAAACAAAATCTAAGAACAATTTGATTCAATTGTATTATAAATTGAATAGGTATTTAGACTTTGCGTACACATACATTAACCTTACTTATGTATAACTCTACATATTAACAGACTTATTTACACAAATGATTCTTATCAAACCAATGTAAAATATAAACTTAGCCTTGTAATACAATGCTGAATAGAGTAAGTACCTATTTCTTTCCATAACTTTTATTGATCCATAAAGATTTCATAACAGCCCATTCATGTCCCACTGCAGGGACGGGCCTCCTCCCGTGACGGAGGGATACTTAGCCTACTAATACCACGCTGGCCAGACGGATTAGTATAAGGTTTAATTTAAAGTTTTCCTTATTTTTATTTCATAAAGAAAATATACACGGATAGTCCCTTAGTCGGTTTTTACGACACTCATGGTATAAGATGGGGTGGTGACGTACTGTATTCTTACTCCGTCACCACACCACACGGAGATAAAAGAAAGTATCTAGTAATAATTTACTAAATAAAAAAGCACAACAGAAACCACCATATCGCCAGTTCACATTAATTCATTAATCAATCACATAGTGTCGACTTCCGCCGCATATTCGGTGCTGATAACAAGAAACGGGACCACTGATAACATATCACACACTATCGTGCATTGTATACTTTCTTAGAGATATCATGATCAAATCAGTGCCAGATACAAGGAGGTGTGAAACTAGATAAGAAAAGATTTCTTTGCTCTCTCACTCACTATCATGGACGTAGTATTAGAATATTTGACTTTTATATTAGGCTAATGGTTAAAAGCTATGGAATTTTTGTTTTTATTTCTCTGAATTGAAATAATATTTATATTCCTTAGACATACACTATCCGTGTGGTGACGGAGTATGAATACAATATGTCACCACCCCATCTCATCCCATGGGTGTCGTAAAACCGACTAAGGGACTATCCGTGAATATTGCCTTTACATAGAAAGAAGGAAAACTTGAAATTAAACCCTATACCAATCCGCCTGGCCAGCGTGATATTAGTAGGCCAAGTATCCCTCCGTCATGGGAAGAGGCCCGTCCCTGCAGTGGGACATTAATGGGCTGTTGTGGTTATGATGATCATAAAAAAATTGTTAACAATATTTAATGTTGCTTTCTTTACTTTATAATTTTAACTAGATGACCCGTGCCCACTTCGTTAGGCGGCAAAAAAAAAGGGGTCACTTTTTTAAACATGAAGTAAGTATGTTTAAAAAAGTGACGCGTTGCGCGCGCGCATTACTGCTCCACTCCTATTAGTCATAGCGTGATACTATATAGCCTATGACACTCCCCGATAAATGGACTATTTAACAAAGAAAGAATTTTTAAAATCGGTTTAGTAGATCCAAGGATTACACCCCCTACAACGTCACAAACACACAAACTTTACCTCTTTATGATATTAGTATAGATAAAGACACGTAGACATGATCCTTACATAACAAAAAAAAATTAAAATTAAAAACTTAGTGCGTTATGCTGACAGACCACATAATGCCATTTCTTACAAACAAACGTTAAATTACAAAGCCGTGCGTCATCATAACAGCCCACTAATGTCCCACTGCAGGGACGGGCCTCCTCCCGTGATGGAGGGATACTTGGCCTACTAATACCACGCTGGCCAGACGGATTGGTATAGGGTTTAATTTTAAGTTTTCGTTCTTTTTATTTCGTAAAGATAATATTCACGGATAATCCCTTAGTCGGTTTTTACGACACCCATGGGATGAGATGGGGTGGTGACACACTGTATTCTTACTCCGTCACCACACTGAGAAGCCGTGTGTCAATGAAAATAATATTTGATCTCTTATCGATCCTGCTGGCCTCGTTCACACATCGTAAGCAATCTCGATTAGCAATATTGAACACTAAATAATCGTTGTATTTAGCATAAAACTTATTATGTATCAACACACACTAATAATATAGGATACCAATAAAAGTTTCATAATAATAAAAATTATGCAAATTGTGGATTTTGATCTTGAATAAGATTTTATTTTTAAACGTATTTATAATTTGATAACACGCAAATTTTTTACTTTGGACTTTTTATATTAAAAAAAAGGAACCCCGCCCCGGAACCTACATTTGGTGACAGGCGGAGTAAGAATATAATATGACACCACCCCACCTCATCTCATGGGTGTCGTAAAAACGGACTAAGGGACTATCCGTGAATATTATCTTTACGAAATAAAAAGAAGGAAAACTTGAAATTAAACCCTATACCAATCCGTCTGGCCAGCATGATATTAGTAGGCCAAGTATCCCTCCGTCACGGGAGGAGGCCCGTCCCTGCAGTGGGACATTAAAGGGCTGTTATGATGATGATGACAAAGAATTGCCCTACGTGGGAATCGAACCCGCGACTACGGCAGTAGCTTGCGCAACTGTTGCGCCGAACGATATAGAAAAAACTATAAACCTACTTAATTTTTGTGCATGTATCACAAATACATTGTAAATAATTATTATCTTTTGTCTGTCTGTACACAATTAGGTAAATGTGTTGATACTGATATAATAAATTATGTTATATGACTTAAAAACAGGGTTGTTGCACTTATCATTGATGCAAAAATTTACAAAGTAAATACTTATCCCACAAATATTATAAATGCAAAAGTTTGTGAGGTTGTTTGGATGAATGGATGGATGTTTGTTAGTCTTTCACGCAAAAACTACTGAATCGATTTTGATGAAATTTGGAACATCAGATATTTTAGATTAAAAATTTCACCATAGTGCCTTAAAAAGGTTCTTTCAATTCTCTTACTTGTAAATAAAACCTCTAATATACTAAGGACTTGATTGCCACCGGGATCAGGACATAACTCTACAGCTACGCATAGGTCTTGGGTTCGAATTCCGCATAATGCAAAACTTTATCCATTAATTTAAATGTTTACATTGATCTGGGTGTGTTTTAGGTATTTACAACATGGTGTGTTTTTACAAAATCAGTTATCTAGTACGCGATAGTACAAGTGCAGTTAGTTTGGGACTAGATGGCGTTGTTTGAATAGCCCACTTAGCCTTCAGCTAACACGGTAGCCAGATGATTTGGTTGACACCAAAATTTTTTCTTCTTTGCTGAAGTGACTGGTATGTAAAAGTCCCTAAGTCACCTTTTACGACATCCTTGGCATTCCAAGGTGTGGTGACAGTATGTACTATAAATCCATCACCACATAGGAATAAATTACAGAAATAAAATACACGAATTTTATTACCGACTTTCAACACCTTCTAGATAAAACTTTTATAATCATATTAAGGCACAATTTAAGAAAAATATAACTAACATTATTAATTGACTCTCTATCGCACAGTGGTTATATACCATGGCTTCTACACAGAGGTCTTAGGTTCAATTACGATTGTGGCATTTTGTAAATATGTTAATAATTTTATGATATAATTAGATTACTTCATAATGATAAGTTTCAATGAACTAGCTTATCGCAGTCCACTGCTGGACAAAGGCAACACGCGCAACAGAACACGGTCCTGGGCTTTCCGTATCTAGTGCGATCCAGAGACCTCATAAGAATTATAAGCTTAATCAATATTAAAATCAGCTATTTAATTTATAATTAATGTATTTTTGTTTTTATTATTAATTTATTGTGTTCAATGTAAAAATATTTGTACGCCAATAACTTGGCTAAATATGTAGATCTATAATTTATTGTAAGACCTATATGTATGCACCATATTTTAATGCAAATAAATATCTTTATCTTTTATCAAAAATAACCTTCTTTAAATAGTGTGTTACGTATTTAATATTATCTCAGAATGCCTATTTTATTTAAATATCCTTAACTACTGTTCTATCATAAAATTGTGTCTTAACACTTCCCACATAGGTATCTGCTTCGAGTGTCAAAAACTTAAACTATAAATATTTTAATTAGAGCTATTAAAATTGACGACACACGCAAATCACTTTCACTCTCTAAATAATTTTTACGAGTTATCTCAGTTTACCTACAGGCCTTATGGTATATTTAAATAAAGCTTAGGATATTATTCACTCAAATCATGAATTCTTTTTTTATAACACTTTAAAATATTTAGACAAAATTCAGACAGGAAATGTGTAATTTTAATTATTTGTTTATTTTAATAAATAAAAATAAATAAACTCACCTTTTAAAAATGATACCACACACAATCAGATATTTTACACACAGTAATAAAACAATGAACTTTGAACACTTATAAATTTTCTTTCTCCTGTAACCGTAGTCACACTTTCGAAATAAGTAAGTTCACACAAACGAATGTTTTTCAAAACCGCGTTAGTTTCCCAACGTCGTGTCACTTTCGTACAGTTTCCGACCAGATCGTGTTCACGTTGTGGTTATTGTAACTCTAACTCGAATAACTCTACACTGGTATTATTGGTGCAAATAGACATTACACAGGGAAGGTAATTGATACTAGTAATATTTCTCACCGATCTATCTCTGTGAAATGAAAATCACACGCGTTCTTAACTAGCACAACTATCACACATACTAAATTCCGACTACAAAATGTCATAGAGTAATAAAATACCAGCATAACTAAGCGACATAAAAATAAACAAATTAAAAATAACCTGCACTGTCAATAAGAAAATTAAGAGAATCGATAAAAAAACGCAATAAAACGCGAAAATGTTTACTCAAATAATTGGTGAGTCGTACACAGCGCTAAACTCAAACCTACAGTCTTCCTTCGTGCCAAAAGAGATTTTGTCAATCAATTAGCAGATAACTGTCGTCAGATGAAACGAAAAAAAAGTTTTTTTTCTGTAAGAAAAGATTCGGGCAAAGCGTTTCGTAACAAGTTACATTCAGCTCACAAGTCGTTGTACTGAAATCAGCCTAAATCACAGATCACGTACACAGTTCGCGTTGAAACAGACCACCTAGGCACTTGATACTAAATTTTCACCTGTGCGGAATGATAAAATCAACTTTTCCACGCGGTCCGGCCTTCGCTGCATTGTTATGCAATTGCAAAACTCCGTACCGGCTGCCAAATCACGAAACTAAGGTTTTCGAACGCGCAAAGTTGTTAGGAAAAACGTTAACCGGAAAAATCCTAACCTCAAATAGTGAAAGCGGGAGAAGTTTCAGCGGTATTTGTTTGAGGTTATTACTCTATGATATTTTGTATTTGTCGATCACATGTTGGTCAATTACCGGGTGCGATTTATCGAGAGCGTGTTGTGTCGCGCGCTCGGTAGAGTTCATCGAGCGACATAACGTGTGCAGCTCGGGCGGCAACTCGCGCGCTACTGAGCCGTCGCGCCCAACTGCTATCTGGACTGTGCGGCCCGATACACTTTACGTCTTCAAAAAGCTCGACCTAACATGCTAGCGGTACCGTCACCAACCAAAACTGGTATACGAATACGAACATAAAAAACGTGGACCTCATGTTTTGGCCATATAGAATAATGGTACAAGGCGACAAGTTTAGTTCTGGGAACCGATGCATCATCAATGACAAACTTGTAAGAGGGATTTTTTACTGAATCAAACAATCTAAGCTCATCTCAAATGTTATGAGTGTTATCTCAAAAGTGCGTACTTATTACAATGTTTTAGAGGCAAGTTCTTTTCAAGGGATAAAAAGAAATGAGACTATGATTGAAAGGCTGAAGCTGGGGCCGTTATTTTCTACCAATTTAAGTATATCAATCATAAATTTTAGAAGGTAAGACAGTTCTTAAAGAGTTGTTAAAATTAGTGTGAGTTTAATCAGGGCTTAGTTAAAGTCGAGTTTTACCCAAATTCAGTTAAAAAAAAGTATTTTGTTTATCCGTTCTCTAGTACCCATAGAACAAGCTCTGCTTAGTTTGGTACTAGATGGCGTTGCGTGAATGTACCTATGCCTTCATGATCAAGACGGGATTCGAACCCACGATCTGGCGTAGTAAGCATGTAGAATTATAGCAATCACTACTTCTTCAGATTATAAGAAGATATAAAATTAACTTAAATTACTTAGGCCCAGCAAAGTAGACACTTTTGTGTCTTATGTCAGATACAAGCTACCGATGAATATTTTATTTCTATGGAACCAGTATGAACTCATCCACTCCCTACGCATACGTTGTGTCCAGTTCATAATAACAGCCCATTAATGTCCCACTGCAGGGACGGGCCTCCTCCCGAGACGGAAGGATATTTGGCTAACTAATACCATGCTGCCCAGACGGATTGGTATAGGGTTTAATTTTAGGTTTTCGTTCTTTTTATTTCGTTAAGATGATAGTCCTATAATCGGTTTTTACGACACCCATGGGATGAGATGGGGTGGTGACATATTGTATTCTTACTTCGTCACCACACGGAGATTGCTGTGTCCAGTTGCTTCAACTTAATACATACTAATGAGAATCAAAAAGTGTCAAGTGTCGGTGTGCCGAGTCGGCAACAAAAAGTATCTACGTTTGAGCAAGGCCTTAGTAAAATAATTATTTTTAAAAATACGGGAAAACAAAAAAGATTTTCCTTCCCCAGATTTCGAAGGAAACAAGAGCTTTTATACCACTGCCTCAGTGGCACAACGGCTTCCGTCTACGAAGTAACGGGTTCGAATCCCACACATGATAAGAGTGAGATCCACAAATGATTTTCCTGATCCTGGATGTATTTTGTGTCCGTTAAGGCTGATTCACACACATCAGTGAAGTCACAGTTCCGAAATATTCTTTCATACAGTTTCTATGAGCGCATCCCTACTTGTTATTGACACAGTGCTTCCAGTGTCAGTGACGGCGAGCATGTTTTTTGTACTGTAGCACCGATACTGAACTGAGCGAACATGGAACGTACGGAACGGAACTGTGACAAATCAAATCAATTTATTTTGTGAACACAGGTGAAATACAGGTGTTATTACAAAGTATTGAACATACCATGTCCCGCCGATAGGCATACAAAATCGGTTAAAATAAGCATTCAAAATAAATTATGTAACATTAAAATAAATTTGAAATAAATAACAAATTACAATTATTATTGTTATCAAATTACATGCAATTGAAATTAAATAATACAAAAATATGAACATTAAAAAATCATAATAATTATGTCAATAGCTACAGGAAAACAGATTGTGGTCATCGAGATACTCCTTAATAGAATAGTAAACTATAAGTGGCTTTACTGATGTCTGTCAATCGGCTTTTAATTCGACCTCGTTTAAGACGACCTTGGCCTCGGTGGCGCAACGGTAGCGCAAGCGGCTGCCGTGCACGAGGTTGTAGATTCGATCCCTGCAGGACAATTATGTGTTTGTTTGGATCAAATTTTCCATCAGATTCGATGAGATTATAATACCGCGTATTAAACAATCGACTGGACGGTAAATAATTCAGGAGTAATATGCATCATTTATTATTATCCGTGTGGTGACGGAATAAGAATACAATATGTCACCACCCCATCTCATCCCATGGGTGTGGTAAAAAGTGACTAAGGGACTATCCGTGAATATTATCTTTACTGAATAAAAAGAAGGAAAACTTGAAATTAAAACCCTATACCAATCCGTCTGGCCAGCGTGGTATTCGTAGACTAAGTATCCCTCTGTGACGGGAGGAGGCCCGTCCCTGCAGTGGGACATTAATGGGTTGTTATGATGATAGTAGCACCATCAGTAAACCTATCAACTTAAAGGCTAAGCTATAAGGCCTCCTCTTGTAACTAAAAGAGACTTATGCTAATTGTAAATACGATACCATGGTCATGGTTTCATCACATCAGCCTATGGACGTCCCCTGCTGGACATAGGCCTCTTCCAAACATTTCCACCCTGCGAGGTTCTGTGCCTCCCTCATCCATTCACGGACATAAATATTCACGGACATTTGTACTGTACACAGCGCCATCTGTTCCCAAAGTAAGCTAGGCTTAACCTGCTTGTGTTATGTGTATCAGAACACCGGATAAACATACTTAAATACATTTTTTTTTGTAAATACATACATGTTATACATAGAAACCCTCAGACCAATGCAAACAATCATGTTCATGCACACAAAGATTTGCATTGAGCGGGAATCAAACCCGAGACCTCTGTGTAGCAGCCATGCAGGTAATATATAGACTACGCCTCAGAGGTCCTCCATCGAATGTGAGAGTCACTCCACCCTGTGCCTTCCGGTGCGCAGTCTCCATTCCATAACTTTTCTGCCTTAAGCCCGATTTTCACATCGACAAGTACAGTAACGAGTTAAGTAGTAAGTTGTTGATTAAGTTGATTTACATATATCTCCATCCTATTTTATGGCGAGTAAAGTTGGCGAGACGCGAAAGAGGGGGCTACTTCGTTCTTAACTTGCCAAAAAATAGGATGGAGATCTATTTAAATCAACTTAATCGACAACTTACTACTTAACTCGCTACTGTACTTGTCGATGTGTAAATCGGGCTTAAGGCAGAAAAGTTATGGAATGGCGACTGCGCAAGTGTGTTTTTTGTCTGTTAAATTGAGCTTTTTAACCGACTTCAAAAAAGGAAGAGGCTACTCAATTCGTCCGTTTTTTTTTGTTGTTGTTTACCGATTACTTCTTTGAGAATGATCCCATAGCAATTTCATAAAAATAAGTTAAGTAATTTCGTTTTTATTTATTTATTTAATCACTTTATTGTACACCAAGTAAATCAAATACAGCAAGTATACATTATATTAAAACTAGATGACACAAATGGCGGTCTTATCACTCGAAGTGATTTCTTCCAGACAACCTTTGGATGGAAAATGTGTAATATTTTTTTTCTAAAAAAAAATAAGAGAATTATTAGAAGAAATTATTATAACAAGTTTCTAGTTGAAGTCAGTTTTTGTATTAGAAAATAATTAAAGTCGCCGTGAGAAAGCGAGAATCTCTTTAAAAAAAAAATGGACTACCTACTCCTATAAACTAATCTCTTTTTACGACACTGTTTACTATGAAGACACCCTGTATTTTTACTCCGCCACCCCGTGAACATGGCATCTTGCATCTGATGTATGAGGTCTATGCTTAAAGTAGAACGTATATATCATTACTACATCATCATCATAACAGCCTATTAATGTCCCACTGCAGGGACGGGCCTCCTCCCGCGGCGGAGGGATACTTGGCCTACTAATACCACGCTGGCCAGACAGATTGGTATAGGGTTTAATTCCAAGTTTTCCTTCTTTTTATTTCGTAGTCGGTTTTTACGACACCCATGGGATGCAATGGGGTGGTGACATATTTTATTCTTACTCCGTCACCACACGGAATAGTCGAGCATATTTATGTGTAATTTGTATTTCACAGCTGATTCTAGATGTCACCTTATCTAGGTTATGGTGCAAAATCGATTTTGTTCGATGATCGGTAGTGATATTTAGATTCTTTTCGCGGCAAATGACTGAGCACCGATCCCGATGGACAGCACTAAAAGGGTTCAGAAATTAAGGCAACGAATAAGAATCATAAAATGACTTAAGTCCATCGTCGTTTCTTTGCCGGTCTAGACAAATTAGGCCACAAAAAATGATACGTGTGAAAGAGCCTGTATCATGAGGTATGGTTTAGCTACACATATTACGGGATAAGCTCAGATAGCTCAACCCTTCTTTCTTATAGGTTCATAACTATATAGTTTTGCACTACTATTAAAGTTAATCGACCTTAACACCGTTATAAACATTTGAGAAAATATGTAGAAAAATGGACTTTACATACCACATATCTTTTATTCTTAAATAAAATACTTTGATATGGCAAAACGAAACCTCTGCTCAAAAAATATAAGATTCGCAAACTGAAAAAACGAGTGCTGCCATCTATTAGTGTATTTCACATTCTTCGTACTTCCCTGTGTTTACCGCCATCTATGAAACAATAGAAATAACATAGTTGGGCATGGGATGAAATTATTTTCTATTGTTTCATAGATGGCGCCAACAATTAATATAAAATAGATTCCTTATTAAACCACTTCGTTATCCTCTTTTCACAACAGAAAATTATAACTCTAAAAAAAGAATACTTTTTTTGCTGTCTATGGACAACATTTAAGGGATGTTAGGCATTGTTAGTGGTACTTTGTTATCGGTATACTATAACTGACAAAACCACATTAACTCAATTAAATGTAAACAACAATTGTGATGGTTGGTAAAAAATATTAAATGGGCATAAGAACGTTTATAGGGCTCACTAGCACCGCCAAATGAAAAAAAAACATAATTCGCAAAAATGGTAAATAATGTAAAATGTTGATAACAAATTATTGAGAAAAGGCAGTATGAATATAATTAATGGCAATTATTGAGTATTTGTATAACACACTCTCAACACTTTAAATGTTGTTTCACAAAAACGGTCTTTCTTTTTTTCGAATGCGAAATTTAACTTTATCCTATTTTTTGCGAAATTATGATTTTATTTCAATTGACGGCGCTTGAGACCGACGTAAAGGCCCTACTATAATTATTATTGTTACTTGAGCATAGCGAATAGCAGAATGGTTCTGGAACGGACCATCAGCTGGCATAATCGATGAATTTTGTTTGTCAGACTTTGAACCGTTTACTCGATTTTTCAACACTACATCGCTCGTAGACTGTTGTGAGCATAGACA
Organism: Schrankia costaestrigalis; assembly: GCA_905475405.1. Lineage (NCBI taxonomy): Eukaryota > Metazoa > Arthropoda > Insecta > Lepidoptera > Erebidae > Schrankia > Schrankia costaestrigalis. The sequence continues at coordinate 3,623,958 of FR997845.1, read as the reverse complement.
ATAGTGTGACAGAGTGTGACTCCATCTAGTATCTAGTCAATTCAATTCTAGTCTATAGGTATAACGCCAGTGATGTCAAAATGTCAATTTTTGTACTGTAGGTACATTTCTTTTTATTTTTTTCGTTTTATTTTATGAATTTCACACATTGTTAAGTTATTTTTTATAGTATTCTAAACGAATAACGAAATATTTACTTTGCAAGTAGTTTATACGTTTTTATTAAATGCTTAAAAACATTATATTACCCAGTTTATCCATAACCAGGCAAAGTTCAGTTAAAAACTACTATAGACATCGTTGTTTTACTGGAGCGTCAACAAATATGAAGGTAGGACAACTTCTTTTATTTAAAATGTAGTCCCTGTTTGTTTAAATTCGTCTAAATTAACTATTTAAAAAAAAAATTGGATTTATAACAGTAGCTGAGTCTCAACTAACTTTACCCGTAGATTAAGGATATCAAACATATTTTGTAGTGGTGTTGTTGATTTCTATATTAACATCCTTTATTAACAATTCCTTTCAGAGTCTTTCTAAATGTATAAAACGTCAAGTTTATTTCACGTATTCCTAACCTCAAATCAACTTACGAAGTCTACGAAGTAGTAGGAATTTGTCGTGTGGTGACGGAGTAAAAATACAATGTCACCACCCCATCTCATCCCTTGGGTGTCGTAAAAACCGACTAAGGAACTAACCGTAAATATTATCTTTACGAAGTAAAAAGAAGGAAAACTTCAAATTAAACCCTATACGAATCCGTCTGGCCAGCCTGTTATTATTAAGCCAAGTACCCTTTCGTCACGGAAGGAGGCCCTTCCCTGCAATAGGACATTATTGGGCTGTTATGATGAATATTTTGCTGACACGAAATGGTACATGGATAAGGTTTTATGTCAATATTTCCTTTGTTTATTGATTCGTGCAAACCTGCACTTAGTTAAAGCAGATGTTCCATTTGGGGCCCAGAGCGAACAGAATGTTGTAAATAATTAAAATTAAACAAATAATTTTTTAAATCAATTAGTGTTTTCCATTTCTCCGTAGAACTTGGGGGAAAGATTTAAGTTTTAAATGGTTGTGAACAGTATTTAAGTCCCTCAATCATTGGTTGAATTAATGGCGGATATCTTTTATGTTGCCACCCTTGAAAATAAAATAATATTATGTGGGTACAAAATAATGTCTGGAATAAAAAATATTTTATTCATATAAAAGTATAATAATCACAAACAATGTATTTGAATCTTTAATACGTTATATTATTTTAATCGTTAAAAAAATAGAACTTGTACGCAATACCTACTATTGTAAAACAATTATTTTGACTTTATTTTAATTAAAAATCGGATGTAATTTTTTTTAAAATCATTGCAACACATTTAACATCTGTCACCCCATTTGTGTCAATGTTCTTTGTTTGTGATTTGTGTTCACAGAACATTTATACTCAAAGGAGTTTGTGTTGCTTCTACGTATTGTGAATGTTTTGATGTGATTTGCAGATTATTATTGAATATTAATTCGCTTTTGATTATGGATTATATGTAGGTTTTATTTTAGACGTAACTTGTTATGTGAAAATTGTATTTTGAGCTATTTGGAGTATGATATAATTGTACTTTAAATACCACATATCTCACATCCTCGGAGTTTAACTGTAAAAAAAAATACACAGGCCTATACGGTGGTAATATAACTTCAAAACACACATGGTTTTGTGTATGTTCTTGCCTGGGCCCAGAATGTATGGCCAAATGGAACATCTCCTTTTACATCTCTCATTATGAAGACCCATTTTCCTTCATCTTTGGACAATAATGTGTGTTAAAACTGCTATTAGAAAAACAGTTTATTCATATGCAACAAATGTGTCATTTTTATTTGTAGATTGGAACTCATGATGGTGTTTTTCACTGCGACGAAGTACTTGCATGTTATATGCTCAAATGTTTACCTGAATATAAAGATGCTGAGATCGTCAGAACACGTGATTTAGCTAAACTTGATGAGTGTGATATAGTTGTTGACGTAGGAGCGGTGTTTGATCATGCAAAGAAACGTTACGATCATCACCAACGTGAATTTACAGAAACTCTTAGTTCATTGAAACCGGAGCTTGGAAACAAATTTAATATTAAGTGAGTGGAAAACCTGTTTTTATATAAGTGGTCTTTTCTGTATTTTATATTATAGGTACTATTATAATATGAACAGTAAATGAAAATATAAGTTTTCTCACTAATTTGTTCATTTCTAGATAGCCTAACCCTTTATCAAGCATATAAAACAATATACTCTTTAGTATTTAATAGCTTTGGGCGCACTGTGTCGCCAATAAACTCCCCGAAGCGGTTATAACCCTGGGGAGAAAAAAAAACACCCTTTATCAAGAGGAATTTCAAATAGATAATCATAAGTTATGTATCTTATATTACAATAAAAATGCTATTACACAGAATTTACAAAGCTTTTCTAAAGATAAATTAAATATATTACAAATTGTTATAAAAACTATTCTTAGACCAAATCTGATTAAAGCCTAAGGGCCGATTGCAGATAGTAGAAAGAGAAAAAAAAATGCTCTGATTCCTAGGAATTACACCAGCAGTGATATTGTTATTACATTATGAAAAAACTGATTTTATCATAATGTATATTTATGATTAGTCTATACTTCTATACTAATATTATAAAGAGGTAAAGTTTGTGTGTTTGTGACGTTGTAGGGGGTAATCTCTGGATCTACTGAAGCAATTTTAAAATTTTTTTCTGTGTTGATAGGCCATTTATTGGGGAGTGTCATAGGCTATATAGTATTTATTTATTTATTAGTATCACGCTATGACTAATAGGAGTGGAGCAGTAATGAAATGTTTATAAGTGACGCGTTTTTTTTCGCCGCCTAACAATGTGGGCATGGGTCAGCTAGTACTAAATAAACTAAAGGATAAATAAGAAGAAGTACTAAACACTGTTTTACCTAAAACTAATTTGGTCTTTGAATTTATCTCCATCATTATTGTCTTTTAATAGAAAAGAATCAATGCCGTAAATACTTAGTTATAATACTTACTTAGGATGGCGTGAAGCCGATGGATGAGGGAGGTGCAGGACTGCACAAGGAGGCAATATTTGGAGGAGGCCTATGTCCAGCAGTGGCCGTCAATTGGCTGAGATGAACGAATGAAATGGATCTTCCTTTTTATATATTTTCCTTATTTCAGGTTAAGTTCTGCTGGATTAGTTTACGCTTATTATGGAGACAAAGTAATCCAAAGTATTGCAAAGGACTCTGCTCTAACACAATCAGATATAAACATTATATATAAGAAAGTTTATGAAAACCTAATTGAAGAAATTGATGCTATAGACAATGGAGTACCTATGTTTTCCGAAGAGCCTTTGTACAAAATACGTACACATATAAGCAGACGAATAGCAAGACTAAACCCTGATTGGAATTCAAAACAATTAATTGATATAGATAGTATATTTAAAAAGGCTATGAATGTTGTTAGTGAAGAACTTTTATTTATTGTCAATTATTTTATTTCGGTTTGGTTACCAGCAAGAGAACATGTTAAGTTTGCTTTAGAAAATCGTTTTAAAGTACATAAATCTGGGCAAATTGTGGAGTTTATAGAAAGATTTCCATGGAAGGAACATCTGTTTGATATAGAAGATGAAATGAATATTGGACATGAAATAAAATATGTTGTGTTTAATGATAAACCAAACTCGTGGAGAGTGCAAGCCGTTCCTGTGAACCCTACTAGTTTTGTTGCTCGGTAAGTGTGTACTCCGTTTCCACATGTTCTGTTGCTGATTATTTACTAGGTAGTTCCATTATCCTAAAGACAACATCTCATCATACTTGTATCACTCTTACATTTACTTATGAGACAAATACCCTCATTAAATGTGGTTATTGTGGGTTGCAGTCATAGGTAGATTAAGGTCCTTCAGGATCAAATTTTTATCTTATAAAATATTAATAAATTAAGTACAATCAATAATATATCTCCAGATGTGGTGACGCAGCAAAAATAGAATAAGTCACCACCCCATCTCATCCCATGGGTGTTGTAAAAACCAACTAAGGGACTATCCATGAATATTATCTTTACGAAATACCCTATACCAATCTGTCTGGCCAACGTAGTTATTAGAAGGCCAAGCATCCCTCTGTCACGGGAGGAGGCCCACTCTTGCAGTGGGACATTAATAGGATGTTATGATGAATAATAAGTAGTACAATAATTATGTCTAATAATGCATAGTGACCCATTCCAAAGTGCCAAGTTTTTTTGTAAATATTTTTAAATGACACAAATAATTTATTTTTTTCAGAAAATCTTTAAATAAGAAATGGTGGGGCGTCAGAGACAGTGTTCTGAGTGAAGTGGCTGCAATCAAGGGTTGTATATTCTGCCACGCTACAGGATTCATTGGTGGTAATACTTCAAAGGAAGGTGCTTTAGAAATGGCAGTGGCTAGCTTAGAAGCAGAAGAATAATCAAGTTTTAAGAATATAAGTGTTGGTAAAAGTAAAGTGTGATGAATATAATTCTAGGGACAAACAAGATAATAAAGAATTTCAAGATAAAATCATTATTTGGATGCCTCTGGCACAAAATACCCACAAACCTCGAGTGGTTTTATTTTATAATTTTTGAACTAGAATATAACCTTATGGTAATTGGTATTCTATGTAGTATAATATACATGATGTGCATTAGTCTATAGCATAAATTTATACACAAGGTAGACTAACTTTGCTAAAAATACATCAAACCTGCCCTTTAAGATACATACATACATAAACACAGACCTTATCCCATTCGGGGTAGTCAGAAACGACAGAACGCCACTTGTCACGATCCTGGCAAACAGATTCAGACTCGAATTTAAGATAATAAGATATTTTTTTTAGATTTTAAGATACTTACTTCTTTTAATAAGCTCTTTTCGTTATTCTATTGGAACAAGTAGAGTTACGGATTATAATGATGATGTTCTTTTATATTTTACGCTTGGTTCATCGGTTACTAAAATAAAGCTCAAAAACCATGTAAAAAAGCTAGTTGTTTTTTGTCGAGGTTTTTTAGCTTTATTTTGCCCTTTTTTGGCAACGACACTACCAGCCGCACTACCAGTAGTGTCGTTGCCAAATGAACGACACTACTGCCATTATTTTGGATCAATTGTACAGTCGAGTCGAATCACAAATGAAATTATGGAATGTAGCTCATTATTTTTAACTGATATCTGGGTAGAAGCCAGATCAGGGTCGATTTTGAATGATTCCATGAATATAGCTTCCTCTGTCTTTGACTTTTAGGTACAATCTGATAAAATATATCTCGAGAATTATTGTAGGTAAGTTGTTTAGGAGGGTTACGAACGAGGTACACCGACATAATAAGTTTTTTTTTGTGGTATAAATAATATTGAAGAATTAATTTTCAAATATTATTTTGAAGTAGAATTATTCATCTATCATAATAATATTGACATCCTACTAATTTCCGAGACACACATGACTGATGAAAAAACGACAGCTACGAGTATAAAAGGATGTAACATATTCTACACCAACCACCCTGATGGAACGTCCCATGCCGGTACTGCAATTATAATAAGGCAACATATAAAACATCACATGCTTCCTCACTTTAAGCAAACATATACAAGCTACTGCTATATCAATTGATGATTGGGAAGGTCCACTAAATATTACTGCTGTGTACTGTAGTACAATTTTTTTTATCGAATTATGATTTATGTTTTAAGATAAAGAGTTTAAAATAATGAGTTATATTTCTTATTTTCATTTGTGATTCGACTCGACTGTACAATTGATCCAAAAAAATGGCAGTAGTGTCGTTCATTTGGCAACGACACTACTGGTAGTGCGGCTGGTAGTGTCGTTGCCAATAAATGTTATTTTGCACATCCAATTGTCATCAAATAGGGATAATTTTTATTTCTTCTTCGAGTTTTGTATACTCTTGCCTTATTTCTTTACGTTTCGATTAGAAGATTGCTTTGTACCTGCAATGGATTGCCATTTTTCTTTGGAGGTGCTTGCAACAACTACAGGACTACATTGACATCTATTGAAGTAGTTTTCGTTAATATGATTGAATCTGATGAACTTACATTTTAACACACAGCTTTTGGGACTGTTGGAAACCAAAAAGAGACAAAAAACATCTAAAAGATTAGATGGTTTTTGTTTCTTTTTGGTTTCCAATTAGGTAACACTATTAGACCAATAATTTTTATTTTGCTGGTTTCTGGTACAGAAGTGGTAGTTTGCTGTGCAATACTGGTTTCAGATGGAGATATTCTGGTGTTATTTGATGCTGTTTCAAGCCTAGTGTCAATTTCTGTAAGAGGAATTGAAAGTTAAAACTCCCTCTTTTAATGCAATTGAATCTGGATCTGGTTCTTTCAATATGTTTTCAGATAGTCGTTTTTTAGATTTTTCTGTCAGCATACTTGGACCCCTTTGAACAACAATGCTTTTTGTTCAGAGGTTGTCCAGTTTTCTGAAATCCTGACCTAATATTAGATGGTGTGAAACTATTTTGAGACAGCCTCTGTGGCGCAGTGGTTATAGATCATGACTGCTACGCAGAGGTCTGGGATTCGATTCCCGCTCAAGTCAAACATTTGTGTGCATGAACATGGATGTTTGATTTGGTCTGGGTGTTTCTATGTATAATACATACATGTACCTATGTTTATCCTATTGTCTAGTACCATAGTACAAGCTCAGCTTAGTTTGGGACTAGACGGTGTGGTGTGTATGTGGTAGAATATTATTATTATATTATTAAATTAAAATAAGAAAAAAAAAACAAAACAACGTAACCAAAATTAATAACAAAATCTACTTATTTATAATATGTATTAGGATCAGATTCATGTATTAGTTGAAATAAATGTGGTCATCATTATTACTGAATGTGTATGTGTACTCCTTAGAGTCAAAAGTTAAATTAACTTTTTTTACCATGCACACAGCTGGCACATCATCTCTATCAATTTTCTTTGTCAAGATGAATTAAAGTTTTGGTTTTCTAATAGTCTTCAAAAATCTAATAGTGTATTTAATTTCCTGTTTTTCAATTATGTTCAAATTCTCAACAAATCCTACATAATGAACCCATGCCTTTTTTTCATAGTATCTTACTAAGACACTGTCATTAACATTTATACGTATATCTGTGTCTTCGCCCATTATATGGTTAAAGATCTTTATTTCTCTTAAGAATTTACAATAATTCACTTACTGAGAAACAATATTCACTGGTATAAATTTCTATAGTGTACAGAAACAAACTTATGAACTTAAATAAATGCAAACAAACAACAAAAACGCAACACGAAACTAAAACTATAAATTACAAAACATGAAACTAAAATTTATTATTATAAACGAAGTGGGTAATCTAAACAAGTACGAGTAAGTACCTTCGAGCGCTCGAATGTTGTCAATAGTACACGGATGTTGAGATTACACCGCTAACTGGATGTGGCACGCACGGCTTCGCACTATTTTTAATTTATCTAATGACTTCGGCAAAACATAATTTTAATTTATTGTAAGTAGGGTGATGCTACCAATTATCAGCACTTTAAGAGTTAGTCCTACTTTAACATCGTTTATCACAGTGATGATAATGATAACAACTATAACAATATGCTTTCTTGGTTTATTATTTAATAAATAATTGATTTTTGTTATAAAAAATAGTTATTATTCATACACATTTTATTTAGATGAGTCTGACTAAATAATGACCCTGGCGCCAATTATTGGCACCATCATCGCCAATTATTGGCATTGACTAAGCCAATTATCAGCACCTTAAAATTAGACATAAAATATGGTAGATAAATGAAATAATCCAATGTTTATAGTAAAATCTCTTTTATTTATACCTAGCCTAACAACCGAAGTTTCAGAAAAATAAATACATAAATATAAAAAATTCCAAAAAATAATAGACATTCTTTTGATCATAATATCAACACTATGAAAATAACTAGCAATGTTAGTTTCAGCACCATGCCAGGATATGAAATCCGAAATCATAGAGTACTTTTTCCAAGAATATTGAATTCTAGGCATAAAATAATCACGCTTTACAATAAAAAATATGGATTAACAATTTTACATACCACTTTGTCATGTAACAGTACCAGTGCCGATAATTAGCAATTCGCAAAAAAATTGAACCCAGATGTCAGCACCTCATTTATGAACATAAAATCAAGATAACGTTCATTTCCATTGTCAGATAAGCCTTATAAAACATTTTATACATGAATAAAACCTAAAGATTCAGTAAAAAATATCTAAAAGATCTAAAATAAAGTAAAATAAAAAAACCTGAACTTACCTACGATCATAAGAAACTGTCAAAACAAAGTAATTTGAAGGACATGTTCCCGCGTTTTTAAAAAAAAATGGCTTTTTTTAAATCGAAGAATGTAGTTTGGCCCAGTTTATAATTCCAAAAGGATCTTATTTTTCATTTCTTTAAACGGAATCCGAAATTAATTAATAGAAAGCTTATAATTTGCGTTTTAGTTGGGGGTGCTGATAATCTGGTGCAGTGCCAACATTAGGACGCGTGCCCCTATATGTATAAAGAAAAGTATATATTAATGACTTCGGCAGAACATAATTTTAATTTATTGTAAGTATAGTGTATGAAAAAAAAAAGTATATATTATTATTTATAAATGGTTTTTTTTAATTATTTATTTATATTATCATGTTTTTTGTTTATATTTTTATTTTTTCATATATATATGTTTTAAGCCTTTTTTTAAAAATGGTCATGCTCTTAGATTCTTTTATCTCAGAGGGCAACGTATTGTACATTTTCACCCCCTCGTATTCTATGCTTTTTTTGCCATAGTTAGTTCTGGGTGGACGCGTTACTAGGTAGTTAGAGTTACGTAATTTCATTTTTTGATTTTCTTGTCTTTTTGTAGATGCCAAAGTTGAGCGGATGTCTTTATTTAATATTTTTCGTATTAATATGCATGTGTGGTAAGTGTAGGATTGCTTAATATTCATTAATTTTGTGTCGATATATATTTTTTCGGTGGACGTACGGTATTTAGAATTAAATAAGATTTTTATGAGTCTGTTTTGTGCTCTTTGGATAGGTTCAAGATTAGTTTTGGCCGCCGTCCCCCAAACTTCTATCAAATAATCAATGTGAGGTTTTATTAATGAATTATAAATAAGAAATTTTATTTTACGTGGAAGACATTTTTTTATATTGTGAAGAGTCCCTGTGAGTGATATTAATTTAGATCTGACATTTTCTATGTGAGGCTTCCAGTTTAAGTGGCTATCTAAGGTTAGGCCTAAATATCTTTCTTTGGTTTTTCTATTGATTGGTTGACCGTCAATTTTAAGTTCGATATTATTAGGAATAATTTTATTTTTCGCCGCAAATATAACATAGTTAGTCTTTGATATATTAATTGTAAGGAGGTTTGATTTAAGCCAGTTATTTAATAAAAGTAAGTCAGTTTTGACGTGGGGTAAAATATCACTAACAGAGCGCCCAAAGTAAAAGAGGCTTGTGTCATCAGCATATAGCGATATATCGCCTGATAGACCAATTTGGGATATATTGTTAATATATATAAGGAACAATAATGGTCCTAATATGGAACCTTGGGGCACACCGTAAGTTATAGGGCTTGAAGAACTTTGTTGTTGGCCTAACTTCACTATTTGTCGCCTATTGGTCATGTATGACTTGAAAATTTCGAGTGCTTTAGATTTAACTCCGCTGGCAGATAATTTTTGGATTAATATATCTGGACTAATAGTATCGAATGCCTTTTTGAGGTCAATGAAAATACCGAGAGCAATTTGTTTCTTGTCAATATTCTTTTTAATTTTTGTTATGAGGTCTACTGTAGCCGAAAGGGTGTTTGATTGTGGTCTAAATCCGTACTGCTTTTTATAAAAGAATTTTTTAGAGTTGAGAAACTTTTGAAGGCGATCATATAGAATTCTTTCGAAAATTTTAGAGATAACTGGCAATACCGAGATTGGACGATAATTACAAGGATCTACTTTGCTTCCTGATTTATATATGGGAATTACTTTAGCTATTTTCAGGTCATCGGGAAAGATGCCTTGGTCTAAATAGAAGTTAATAGATTGTACGAGTTTTGGAACAATAAACTTTTTGACACATTTTAGAGATTTAGTGCTAAAGCCGTCAATGCCAGAGCCAGTATTTGAATCTAAGCTATCTATTATTTTAGTAACTTCTTCTTCGGTTGCCGGTGTAATGCATCTCAGTTCCGAGCTGGTATCTGATTCTGTCTTAAAAAGATTTTTCTCGTAATTTTCTGTCGTATTGGTTGTTGGTGTATTAGCGATGAGGTTTGCCAGAGACGCACCGATAGTAGAGAAATAAGAGTTGAGGGTTTCACATATTGTTACTTGGTCTGTGGCACTACCATTTTCAGTTACAAGTTTGCTAGGTCCATTCACAGTATCTCTAATTCGGTTTCGTGAGAGATCATTAAGTAATTGCCACATTTTTCTAGGTTTTGTCATGTTTTCGGTGAAACGTTTGTAGTAATAATTGTTTTTTGTTTGTTGTATATTATGTGATACCTCAACCTTTGTTTTTTCATATTTCTCTTTTGCAATTGAATCGGACAAATTTGATTTATATATTTTCCATAATCTATTTCTTTCGTTAATGCCGTCAATGTTTTCTTGTTTTATCCAATCTCTGCGTGGAAGATTTAACACTTTTGTTTTAGTTGTTTTACTCAAGTTTAAGCCTTGCTGTAGCTCTTTGACCAACTCCGCGTAGGTAGGCTCTCCTTTTCCTGTCTTAGGTAGTTCTACAAAATAATTCAATAATTTGGCGTAATCTATTGCGGAATATTCTATTTTCTTAATCTTAGGTGGGTTATAGTGTTTAATTTCTACGAATAATTGCTTGTGGTCCGACATCGAAGAGTTCATGATCGCGAAGTGGAAATTATTTTCTTTAAGGTTCGTGGATACGTGATCTAGTATGGTTTTGGTTGTAGCTGTTTCTCGAGTGCAGTGCCTTTTATCTATTTTATTTAATATTTTATAGTTGCTTTCTTTTAATGTGTCTTTATAGTTGCGAATAGTATTATCAGAGCTTAGTAAATCCAAATTAAAATCGCCAAAAACTATTCCTCTATCTTTTGGAGTTGTTCTGAATATGTTTCAAGAAAGTTACCAAGATTGGACTTGTCTGGTTTATACACCGCACCGATATTCAAAGAAAACTTTTTAATGTAAATCCAGAGATAGTGTATATCATTAATGCAAGTTTCTTCGACAAGGTTGTGCTGTAAGTTATTATGAACAAAAATTGATACACCTCCTCCTCTTTTATTCGATCTAAAGTTATAGTAATGAGTATAACCTTCAATGTGGAGTCTTTTAGCTTCTTCTTCGGTCTTAATCCAGGTTTCCGTTAGTATAATTAAATGTGTGGTAGTATTTAACCCTTTTGAGCGAAGTACCTAAATTGCACGATGCCTGTGAAGCAAATTGCCTAAAACGCCAAATACCTGAAACTCGAAGTGCCTAAATTGCACAATGACTAAAAACTTTATTTGCCTACAAAGTACTTTAACAACAATGTTTAATGCCTAAGAATGGAAATGCCTAAAATGAAAGTTGCCAGCATAATTATACAAGGTATGGTGCATTCAGTACAGTCGTATGGGTTTACCACTTATGACAATACTTGTAATGTAGGTAGGTCTCGGATTATCTATTAATGTCTGTAGTAGATAAAAGGACAAAAAAAGGAACTGAAAAGTTTATTGAAATTTTAAATAAATAAAACAAAAAGTGTATCCTTATATAGTAACTTAAAATTAAAAACGTACTAATTTAATCTATTATTATTTGTGACATAAAATTTATATTATAGCGATGCTTTTAGTTGTCTTTTAATTTTATAAATGCTTTTGAGTGCTTCAAATGGCGATAAGCTCCCTTCGCTTAGCTTTTTGAGCTCTTGTTTGTATTTTCGATTAAATATTATGTCCATTTTATTGCGGTTGTTAGTATTAAATAACATATATTTTATTTTATGGTTCTGCCAGTTTGCTTCTTGTAACAATTTTTGGAGAAATCTAATAAATGTTGAATTTGGAGGTACTCGGGCATTAAATCGTCTATGCCATCCTTCCAGACCGTTGTTTGTTCGTTGTGTCTCACTTGCACAGCATATCATTTCCGGTGTATATTTTAACCATTGCTTCTCGTAGTATATTATAAACTTTTGTAATTCTTCTGAATCCGTATAATTTTGTTTAATAGCATTCCACGCTTCCAATATACGATCTGCTGGCATAAGTGGTATGTTACTTGACAGAGCAATAATAATTCTACCTTCATTGGTTGCAGTTAAATTAATTTTCTCAGCATTTTTCCATAGTGCCTTAGTAAAATGGTAATAACAACCGGTAATATGTACACCAGGAAACACTAACTTCATTGCTTGTACTTGGGCTACTTCAAAATCACATTTAAATTTTGTGATTTCTATATTGAAATTCTGTTTTATAAGTTCATATAATCTGATGTAGGTATCCTGTTGTTTATTAGGAAGAAGTGCATATATGACTGGTACAATATTAACGGAATCCTCGTTGCTACCCAAGTCAACATGAATGGTATACAGTTGATAAAATAAAGGAATTCGCTTAAAAGTCCCATCGCCAAAGTATTGTAGTGATGTGTTACACACGTTTTTTAAGTATTTTCTTGTAAATGAAGTAGAAAAAACCAAAATCTTGGTGTCTCTCTCACCATCTTCACACACCAAAAAGTCAAGGCCAATAATATCTGGTACTAAAATAGTGCCCGGGTCAATATCACTCAATTTCCTATATTCAGTTTTTGCTGTTTTTAAAAAATTGCGTCTAGCTCGTAATAAACTGTCCTTTTTGGATTTAAAAATTGGCATTTTGTCAAAATCTTCATCCACAGCTGGTTCATTTTCGGAAAACACCCTTTCAAATATTTGCTGCACAGGTTTAAAACTTTTGCAAACCTTTTCTTTACACCTTTCTATCAGAACCTGCACTTCATTTTTGGCCAAATTTCTTTCACAGGCGTGTCGGGAGGGGCCACCTGTCAGCACTACATCTCTGGCGTTATTAAGCTTAATCGTAGCATTGCACTCTTTTCTGTTAGAACACCTCCAAAGGCTGCTGCCATCTTTATTTTCCTTATTCAAGGTGTACCGATAACCCGAGAATAGTAAGGTCCTTCCACCTTTATTGTTTGTGACAAATTGTATCACATCCATTTCGTAAAATATGATTAAGTAAACTACGCAAATGAATCCTTTTAGAGTCAAGAGCATAATGAAGCTGTCATACGTCAATTCGATTGTTATTCAATGATAATGAATTTGAAGTGTCCAGTAATAAAGTAATTACAACTAAAGAGTCGCAATACTTATGTATGAGTCAGAATTAAAATGAAAAATGATGTTTTGAAATGTTGTCAATTGGTTTCATGCTTTGTAGGCAATTAACTAGGACCGGCGTTATACTCTGTAGGCATTAAACAACATAGGCATTTTGCTTTGTAGGTATTTAAACCTTATAGACATTAAACTTTATAGGCATTCTGCGTTTTAGACATTGATTTTAGGCAATTTGCTTCACAGGCATCGTGCAATTTAGGTACTTCGCTCAAAAGGGGTATTTAATGAAGTAATTATACATTTGAGTTCATCTAGCCTACCGGGTTTGACAATGCTTCGTGCATTAGCGTAAAAAAATTTCAATGATTTGTTGGTTAACCTTAAGTCTGTGTAATTATTAATTATTTGGTATGATATTTTCTCTATATTGTTAATTAGTTTTTTGATGTAGGAACTAGGTTGTCTGTAGATTTTACAATTTGTGGGGTACCTTTAATATATTTGATGCTGAGATTAGTTTCACCATTGGCTGCACGTGTCTGCAAATTTTCTTTTAGGTCTTGCAAGTACTTCTTTTGATAGGGAGTCTGATCGGAGTAAAGTTTAATGGAGACCGAATCAAGGCTGGATTTGTTACGCAGAATAGCTTTAGCAGTCTCTTCAGACGGGAAGCATATTTTGATTGGTCGAGATGTCTCTGGTTTGTATTTTCCCAGACGAAGGATTTTATCAGGCTGGGGACAATCTTTATATATTTGATTTATAACTTTTGCTACTTCACTCTTTTCATAGTCTTGACGTTGATCTGTTGTGCTCGATTTGCACTCTGGGATTCCAATAACAACAATATTTTTAGCGCGCATTTTTCATTCTTGAATTTCTTTAATAATTTCTTCTTGACTTGATGTTGCAGGTTTGAGTTTAAGGCTATGAACATCATTCTCTAATGTTTTAATTTTTTTTCCAGCTGTTTCTGTTACAGTCTTTTTTTATTTTATTTATTATTTTCGTTTATTTATTATGGCATTTGGTTCTTCAGTCTCATTAGTTGTTTCTATACTTTGGGTATTTATTATTATATCACAGGCACCGTAGAATGAGGTTACTTTAATAAGCAGGGGATACATTGATCACTCCTTTTTCTCTGAATATGCTAAGAGAACGATGACCTAATTATAGTTTTAGCCCTTATCAGGATTGTCACATGTATGGTGTGCTTCATTTGCACGAAAATAACACTTCTACACACCTCAACAAAGTCTAGGGATATTTTGTATAAAGTTGTGAAACTCAAAAAAATTGGTTTGTAATTTTGTTTTTTTTTAAATTCTTTTGATGAAAACTTACTTTGTTAACCTTTTTCAACCATTCTAAATTTGAATTTGAAAAATAAAATTAAAAATAAAAGATTTACGCGGCTTAAACGTACCTAGTCAAGTTCGAAAATTTCATTTACCAATACTGGGTTTTGACTGCTTTTTTGTGTAAAATTTAAGTTTTATAACTATTTAAACGTTTATTTCGAATAAATGATATTGTGTGCATCAAGCAGCGGCGACATTTCATCAGAGAGAAAATGTTATGGGCAGTAGGCATGCTCCCAGCTGCGGGTACTAAGCGGAGTATTGCTGAAGAGATTAGAACAATAAAAAATAAGAAATCAGGGTTATGGTCATGTTATCGTGCTCCTGGTGAAGTGGCTGAAAGATACCACAGCAAAAAGTCTATCACCACTTAACGACATGATCGATTTTTGCAAGTTCCTGCGAAAAGACAGCCAAATGTTACTACCACGCAGCTGGTATAGAGGCTCCAGCTCTTGGTGGAGACTCTTGCGGTTGACCAAACTGTCAGAAGAAGTCGGCACGAAGCCCACCTTTATGCTCGCATACCGTTTTATACTCCAGCACTACGCCGAGCGAATCGCGCACGACGACTAGACTGGGCTCGTGAACATTTGCTCTGCAAAGATAACCTGTGATCTGTAGTAGTGTTTACACATGAGTCCCGGTTCGGTTTCCACTCGGATTCACGTAGAGAACGTGCTTGGCGAGTTCCTGGTTGTGATAGCCATCTACAACATCCTCAGGAAATCTATTCATACCACGATAGAACAAATTATGGTTTGGACGGGAATTTGTATCGGTCGAAGAACAGAGCGCGTTTTGATCAGAAACACCATGCCGGCTGAAAAATAATTTAATGAGGTGCTAGTACTAATAATCTACCCCCGTAGACTACAATTGGGCCAAATGTTCAAGTTCATGGACAATAACACCCGTTCGCATAAAGCGCGAGTGATGACGAGCTGGTTGCAGGAGCACGATGTATCGATTTTATGCTGAATCACTCAATCCCCTATCCTCAAAACCATAAAATACGCGTAGGACATGTTCAAAAGAAGGGTTTTGGTGATTTTTCCTGCATATAATTGCGATGGAAGGGCAACTTTTTTTGCATCCTAGTCGGACCTGAAACAATATACCGCACCAAGACCTGGATAACATAATAAAAGCATGAAAAACTATTGCAGGACCGTTATTTACGGTTTTTTTAATGTGCTGACTACTGATTACTCACATAACAGTTAAAAACAGATTAATTTTTGCTTATTTTCACTTTTGCTTAAGAAACACATTCATTGTTAGTTTCACTAATTTTCCAAGTTTTTTATTTATTTGAATAAAAAATTATTTATGCAAAAATAATTATTTTATTTTATTCTGGATTGTAGCCTGATAAATTGTCTTTATAAAAATATAAACATGTTTTATGCTATCTTCAATAATTTTGAAGTTAATTGAGTAATTACCAAATATCCCTAGACTTTGTTGAGGTGTGTATAATAAAGAAAATTGAGCGATCAGTGTTACCCCGCGACATCAAAGTAGCCCCAGTTTACCGCATCGGTTTTATCTTCGTCAGTCTTATTTTTCTGGGTAATTTCGGTACTTAAGTTGGATGTCACATCGCATTTATAGTACACACATCAAAAAAGTCTAAGCAACATGCATGATATTACAAATTTACCATTTATATTAATTAATTTCTAAGTATTTACTCACTCAAAGTGTACAGGTAAGTAAACTTTTTTGTTATTGATGACATACTGGCTGGTTGTAAAAAAAAAATTTCGATTATGTTTTGTTTTTTTTCATATAATTCAAATGACTGCGAATTTGTTTGAATTTGAGTGCATGTTAATTGCTACGTTTTAGTCTTGATTTTATAATTTTACCAACCATTTAAATACAGTTGGCGACAAAATTGAATTGTTAGATATTCTTTACGTCATGGAGCGACGTCATTTGACGGCAGATGAAATGCAAAGAGCTGTAGGGATGTTGCAAGCGGGAAGTAATCAATCTCAGGTATCTCGACATTTTGGTATTCATAGAAGTGTTATTTGTCGTCTTTGGCAGCGCTACAATAATACAGGGGAACCCGCTGAACAGCATCCAGGCCGTAAAAGGAGTACAACCACTCGGCAAGACCGGTACATACAACTGACTGCAAGACGCCAGCCGATGTTAACCGCTCGAGAGATAAGTTTGAGGCTACAAAATTCAAGTGGTGTTGATGTAAGTCCCCAAACTGTGCGAAATCGACTGCATGAGTACGGCCTACGAGCTCGACGCCCTATCAGGTGCCCGCCCACCGATACGTCACGGGAATCGCGCTCGTCGAAATGAATGGTGTAGAGAACGCATAACATGGACCCAGGAACAATGGGATAAAATTATGTTTTCCGATGAGTCGCGATTCGGGTTTAGGCCTGATACAAGAAGGGTGCGAGTGTACCGTCGACCCGGAAATACTGAAAGACTCAGGTGCGTTCAGGAAGTTCATCCATACAGCGGCTCAACAGTTATGGTATGGGCGGGTATTATGAAGAACAGGCGAACTGAGCTCGTTTTTGTAAATGGAAACATGAACGCTGAAAATTACGTTGAGGATATTCTCAGACCTTATGTCCATCCATTTGCACAAACCTTTGGCTCCGATTTTACGTTAATGCATGACAATGCGCGTTCACATACAGCTCGGCGAACCAGTGAATACTTGGCAACGGAGAACATCCAGGTATTGCCCTGGCCTGCACAATCGCCAGACCTCAACCCCATCGAGCACGCATGGGACATGCTCCAGAGACGTGTTTTGAAGGACTTGGACGGAGTGACAACAACCCAACAGCTGAAGGATTTGCTACAATTCCATTGGGAGCGAATACCGCAAGATGACATAAACAGTCTCATTAATTCAATGAATAATCGTTGCCGACAAGTTCTGAATAGCAGAGGAGGCCATACTTTGTATTAAATTGTCCTATTCTTTCACAATAAATTCATTTTCTTAAGAAATTTCAATTTGTAAAAAAAAAGTTTAGTTTCTTATGTACCTGTATATTCTAATATTGTTAATTTCTGTTATTAAAAGAACTTATAAAGAAAACAGCTGTTATTTTTACATCATAGAACCCTAAAAATATTATTTTAAAAATAAAATACAACGTTATAATTAAAATAAATGGTAAAATAAATTAATATAAATGGTAAATTTGTAATATCATGCATGTTGCTTAGACTTTTTTGATGTGTGTATTTCTGTTCTTTAACTTTTTCAGTATTTTCTTCACAATCTAGTATTTTTTCTGTCAGATCCAGGTTCTTATTGCACAACTGCATTGTATCATCATTTGTTTCCATGTTTTGTATATCCTGTTTTATTTTTACCATTTTGTTCTTCTGTGTCAAGTTACATTTTCCTGATGTACAGTCACGTGTATTCGTTTAGGACCCACCTAAGGTTGAATATCGTGTAGCAAACTTACGTTACTTAGGAGTTGATATTTTATTCTCATAATTTTTACCTACCATCGACAACTAGTTTCTAGGGGTAACCTAGGGTAACCGGGCAACGACGTCAACTAGAGCGAGGGCTGACGATCATTTCCGATGTTTTCCGAGTAATAATTATTACTAAGGTTTAGTGGGTTTAGGTTACCTACTTGTAACATATTATATCGTAAAATAACTAGCGGTCGCCCGCGACCTCGTCCGCGTGGAAATTTGGATTATACGGACTGGAATCTACAGCTATCCTATCTCTCAAGTTGGACCAGACTGCTCACAGTGTGCCAATTTTATTTAAAATTGGTTAAGTGGTTTAGGGAGTCTATCGCGGACAAACATCGTGACACGAGATATATATATATATAATTTTTATATTATATTATTATAAATAAAAAATAACAATATTAGATTGTCAATAATATATTTAATTAATGTAGAAATGTTTAATAAAATACAACTTTTTACTCTTCATACTTATTATGACATTTAGAACAAAAAAAAATCTTAACAATTATATAAACAACATGGTTAGCGGTGCAGCAAACAAACACTATCACCGAAAGCTACATCGAAATTAATAAATTTACATATCTCTCTCTCTAGATTAATATTAACCTAAAAATTCAAAACAATTTTTTTTGCAGGCCGCCTGTGATGTAGTCCCATATTGTGCAGATGCCTTCTAACTGTTGAAGGGTGAACTTCAAAAGTTTCCACAAAATGTCTCACTGGCGTAAAGGCATCCATCATATATTGCCTTTGCATCAGGAGGCTCTCGTCTTGCGTTATTACTTGCGGACGATGGTTGTTTCGCCGTAAATCTATAAGATTTTCTTCGTCCCCGTAACGTCGAATCCAGCGGCGAACTGTGTTTCGTGTCACATTTAATTGTCGAGATATCTCGTGAATGCCTATTCCTTGTTCATGTAAATCAATAATTCTAAGTCTTATTTGCTCACGATTAGCTGCAAGCATTTTTAATAATTACAAAATTATAATTATTACGTATTAGCAAAGAAAAGTAATAAATTTTCTGGACTGACACTGACATAATCAAATTAGAAGAAGAAGAAGACATTATGTTCATAAATAAAAAACTGTAGTGATAGTCTATTACAAAGAGGTTATCATTTCAAGGGTCGATTCGATAATATATTATACCTAACATAATACCTACTCAAAGGTGGTGTCATCTTGACATTCAATATTATCGATCTCAAATTTCGACCTTATTGCAATATGAATGTGCAAACAACATTTGATGGAAATGGGTCCTAAATTAATACACGTGACTGTACTTGGTATAGGGTCATCATAAATATTTATTGTATTTTCCTTATCACTTACACTTAAGGTTGAAAATAAATTAAAGTGTTTGTCCACTATTTTTCCACGTGAAAAGTAGTTGTGTAAATCAACATGGGCTTGATTTTCTGGCGTTAATCTGATATCTGACAAAATCGTTACTTTTGAGGTTGGGGCAGCTATTTTATCTGTTTTTTTGTCTTCCATTTTGTAGTTTTTAGTTAATATTTTCATTTCTTCTGGGTCTATTGCATCAGAGTCGATGTTTTCCTCACCATCCCATAAGCTGTCATCCGATTCGGCATAAGTTATCTCACTATCTGTGCTAGTATCAGTATCGTCAGGCTCTACATTGAGCTTTTTCAAATGTCTCGAACGATTATGGGTTGTTTTCATTTTCTTGGAATAGCTTATTTCTTTTCTGTTTTTCTTTTTATCTATTGAATCTTTAACATTATTATGGCGTTTTAAGTTTTTGAGAATAGTCTGTTTTTTAATTATTGTTAAATTATGTTCTTTTATGTCTAAACAGTGACAATATCCAGGATTTAATACTTTATTACAAAAGCAACTTAAAGTCCGATAAAATATTTTGTTTTCTGACTGAGAGTTTCTAAGTTGATGGAGAGCCATAGTACCAGGCACAGGATGTAGCTGTATATTGACATTCTCAAGAATTTCTGGCACATAAAAAGTCTGATTTTTGATTCAGTCTCGTTTAATAATCGATATGCTGTCTCTGTATCAGTCAATGTCAGATCCGTAGCAGACTAATGAATTCAATTTTCTTTTTATCCATCCACATATCCATACACATATCCAGCCATCTGCAGCACCCTTTCCATGTGCAGATTCAAAGAAATTCCACGTTGAGTAGGGAAATCCTAGATCTTTAGTAAGTTTAGAGAACAAATAAAAGTTCTTTTTTTGCTTATATTGAACAGTGGGTCCATCTGAGAAAAAATGAATTGCATGTATGTTAGGAAATTCCTCTCTAATCAAATGTAAAACCGGAGATAGATGGGCCCAAATAGCTTCTGGTCCATGGTTGTTACAAGGTGAAATGGAGGCAAATGACATTGGGTCTCTGCCTTTGCTGTACATAAGGCCCGTATGTAGCGTAAATTGTTCACGTGAGGAACCGAAGTGCATGGCTTGAATTTCGGTATTTAATTTGCACGAATAATTCTCGGAAAAGTCAATGTGAACGGCTACTGATTCATCGTCGAGATTTTTAATACAGTGTTGATATTGAGTATATTGGTGTCTTATATTATACGCATGTCTCTTAAACTCTTTTAATTCGTTTGTAAATGATTCTAAAAGATGTTGTAAAGTGTCATTTTTTTTCCTATAACCATTTTCTTAGTCACTTTTTTTAAATTATCACTTTTCTTGTCATCATATTCATGATTTTTCAGACTCCATTCTGACCAGGAAACGTTATCATGTATATTTTGCCCATTAAGATTAAATTGAACAACTTTATCGCGGCATTCTTGACACTCACCATAGGCACATTCTATTTTTCTTTCGTCACATACAACCATTGACAAAATATCATCAAGTGACTTAGTTTCAATTATACGCATAGATTTGAGTTTCATCGCCTTCATCGCTAAGTTTTCATGCACAAGTATCCCGTGAGTTAAGTTTTGGGGGTAATATGTAAAACGGTCTATAGCATTTAAATGTAGCAAATGAAACTTTGCCACCTTCTAACTTATATTTTTTATATAGATGTTTTAAGGTTCCTAATAAATATCGTCTTTGTCTTGTTTGTTTTTTCAGCGTTTTAATCTCTTTTTTCCCTGCTGTTGCGACGCTGTTATCGTCTCTTTCATAAGAGTTCGACAAATGATTCAGTAATAAAAAAAACTTTTTTTTAACTTGAATTCGACGTATTTTTCCTAGTCAGCCAACGTCTAGTATTTCTAGCGCAACTATATGAATGCATCATTTTGTCGAAAGTATCAACTCCTCCTTTTGTTGAATTATAGTCATGAATTATAACTGGCTTGCTTGTTTGTGAATTTATTTCTTCTTTATAATGCATTGTAGACAATAATACGACGGATTTGTTTTTCTGTGGTGTAAAAGACACTAAAGTCTTTTGCTGATCAAAAGCGAATTGAGAAGTGAGCGGTTGTTTGTTTTTATTAGGCAAAAAAGACGGAGGTATCTCGCGCTTATTTTTTCGCAGTGTCCCAATACTTGTGAGCTGATAATCCTTCAATAATTCGTCGGCAAGTGGTATAGAGGTGAACCAATTGTCATAGGTAACATTACGTCCTGAACCTTTGATACTTTCGACTAGTTTTTTTACATAATCTGCAGCTGTTTTCACCTCGGTTCCTTTGCCAATGTATGGAATCGCATCAAACATATAAAAGGTCTGAGCATCACAAATGGTCACTATTTTCAGTCCATATTTATCGGGTTTCGATGCTATATAAACCCGGAAAGGACATTTGCCACGGAAACTGAGAAGTTGCTCGTCAACTGTCACATAGAAACGTGGTTGGTATGCTTCTCTACAATTGCTTATAAACACTGACCATAAGTGTCTAATTGGGGCAAACTTGTCTTCCATATCTCGATTATCTTTGTCATCAAACCTTAGGCAAATAAGTAGGAATCGAAAACGATTTACATTCATTATACATTTGTATATAGCAGCACTAAAAGGAGACCACATATCGGTGACATTTTTGCGGTTGTCTTTATTTACAGCCGAAAAAAATAAAAGTCCAATCAAAGCTTCAAGTTCAATGCTATCCATCTCATGCACATACCGTTGATCTTTATACTTTGGTGCATTACGTCTAATTTCTTGATTTGTATATAACACAACTGAATCAATAATTGGTTTATTAAATAAAGTGGTAAATGCATCTTTTTCTGCTTCGATATTTTGAGCGTTGCCTCTCCCTAGTCGGCGAATAGTAACTATATTTCGCCTCGGTGTTCTACTTGAAGTTGGTGGAATAGATGACCAAACATGTCCATTCTTACCTCTCAATGCATTACTACGTAATTGCGCCAGCGGCACGTCATCGTCGTTGCTATTTTCAGTATTTGACATAACGTCCTCGACCTCAGAATGCACAAAAACATTATCATCATTTTCAGATGCATCACCATCTTCTGAACAGCGCTCATCTTCCGAGCTAGCATCAGCAATATCTTGCAAGTAGATTTGAATCTGGTTATCCGATATTAAAGCCATTTTTACCTTAAATTAAAAAAAAAAACATTACAGTATCATTTAAAAATACTATTACGTAAAAAGCAACAGGGGTTACGAGTCACCCCAGCACGGTCATTACAACAAAAACAACAACTTACCGCGACACGTTGACGCGAGCAACTGACAGCACTCACTCCAATGAGAGAATAGATCGAGCGTTAGAAAGGGATAGTAATAATAGTAACAAATAATAAAGCTTTTTAGAATGTAGTGGGGTGGTGAGTCACCCCGGTTGCCTTCCTAAGGTTAAGACCAAAGTATGAACTCATTTTAGTTTTCATTTTGTATTTTTTGACAACCTCACTACAGACTATATTTTTAAGCACTTTTTTATTACAATTTTTATCAAAGTTTTCGTAACGTTCTTTTAATGTTCTAATAATCGTTTCTTTACTTTTTGTTTTTCTTCAAATGAAATTAGTGGCAAATTTTCCTGTATAAACATGTTTGCCCTGGTGCATGGAGTGCGTTCTCTACTTTCATCATTAGGACTTGGTGTTTGTTGTAATTTTTGTATCAGATCATTTTTCTAGTGCAATAAGTCGAGTAGTTCTCTATTTTTCTTTAAGTATCTATTAAGTTTTTTCTTTAGATTATATACTTCTCTTTTCATTAAGCCGTTATCCACTTTAAGACAAGCATTTTCTTTTTTTAACCTGTAATTCAATCTTTCTGGACACTTTTGTTTATTTATTTTTTGTTGATCATTGTTTTCCAAACACTCTTCAACATTATTTTTCTTTTTCTTATTTACTCTCCATTGTCTTCGTAGTTCTTCCTTCTCTTCTGGTCCAAAGTCTCCTATTCTTTTTCTAGTGTTGTTAGTCCTGCATTTCTTCGTTGCATTTCTTTAAATTTATTTGGGTTTTCATTTTTCATCTTCTCGCGATAACGTTTTTGATGTTCGGCTGCACTCAAAGGCATCTGTGTATAAAATAAATTTAACTGTAAACATATTTTGTGATAGAAAGAAAAAGAAGCTCTTGAACAAAGGAAATAATATTTTATAACGACGACCGGCTGGCGCAGCGGTAGTGTAAGTGACTGCCGCGCCGATGGTCGCGCGTTCGATTCCCGCTCAAGTCAAACATTTGTGTGCATGAACATAGATGTTTGATTTGATCTGGGTGTTTTCTATGTATAATATATATGTATTTACAAAAGAAAAGTATATATGTATGTTTATCCCATTGTCTAGTACCCATAGTACAAGCTCTGCCTAGTTTGGGACTAGAAGGTGACCACACCATCTAGTCCCAAACTAACACATCAGTGTATGTAGTAGAACAATATTATTATTATATTATAAAGTCAAAGTCAAAGTCAAATAGCTTTATTCACTTAGGTTACAAAGTAACACATGCAAATCGTTATACATGTAGTAGAATAGTATAGAGAAAAATGTCTGCCAAACTACTACCACTTTCGCAGACGACTATAGTAGAGCTCTGAGAAGAATGTGGCCAAGAAACTCAGGCCACTCTTTTCAAAAATAATAATTTGACTTTGTTACAATTACCAACAGCAGCGTGAAGAATGATGTGTGCAAGCAAATCTTACATGCATAGCAATTTAAAGTTTAATTGATAAAAAAAATTTCATTGTTAATAAATTGATTTAAAAAAGCTTTAATTGCATGGCACGTTCATCAGTCATCTCGTCACTGCGATATCCGACAGAAATTAACACACAAGCATTTGTGTCGTCAAGTTGATTTTGTTAATCTTTAAGTAGTTGAGAATGGAATAGAATACCATTTAGATAATATAATTAAATACATTTACAAATGCAAGTGAAGTATTTCTATCGTTACAATAACAAATAAAACTGTAAAAGAAAGTAATAAGGTAGTAACATAACATCCGCACAACTACCTAGGTTAAGCCACAATCTACACCATGGAACAAGCAACATGAAATCACGATAATTGAAATCTAAGCCCATGAGTTTTTGTCATTAATATAATCGTTTATTGTATAATAGCCTTTCGATAATAGCTGATTTTTTACAAATGCTTTAAAGTTTAGTAAAGGTAGATCCATTACATGCTTAGGCAGTTTATTGAACAAACGTATACCGAGTCCCGCAAAAGTGTTATGTACCTTATGTAGGCGATGTTGTGGACCTATCAACTTATGCCTATTCCTCGTACCAATGCTATGAATGTCGCCATTTCTATCATACTGTTCAATATTTTGCTTAATATATATTATATTAGCATATATATATTGTGAAGCAACTGTTAAAATACCTATTTCCTTAAAACGATCTCTCAATGAAACATTCGATTCAAGATTGTAAATAGCTCGAACTGCACGCTTCTGAAGAATAAAAATAGATTCGATGTCTGCAGCCCTACCCCACAAAAGAACACCATAGGACATTAAGCTGTGAAAGTAACTAAAGTATACCAATCTTGCTGTCTCTATATTCGTTAGCTGCCTCACTTTTTTAACTGCATAAGCAGCTGAACTTAGTTTTCCTGCTAGAGCTAATATATGAGCACCCCATTGCAGCTTACTATCCAACGTTATTCCTAAAAATACAGTAGTGTCTACAAAACGAAGGACCTCACCGTTTAAAATCAGATTATTACTAAGGCTTTTAACATTGGGCATAGAGAATTTTAAGCATTTTGTTTTGGCAGCATTTAAAAGCAAATTGTTAGCAGTAAACCAGTTCAGGACTTGTGCGAGAGATTCGTTAACTTCATCTAAATTAGTTTGCTTACGGTTTACTTTGAAAACGAGTGAAGTATCATCTGCAAATAAAACAATGTCGCACAAACCCTGAGCAAGAAACGGCAAGTCATTGACATAAACTAAAAATAGAAACGGACCTAGAATGGATCCTTGAGGCACGCCCATACTTGGCGGAAGACCAGAGGACCTACTACCATTTACTTCGACATACTGAACCCTATTGCTTAAATACGAAGATAATAAATCAAGAGAAGCATCCCTAATTCCATAATGTCTAAGCTTGCACAGAAGTGTCCCATGATCAACGCAGTCAAAAGCTTTAGAAAGATCACAGAAGACGCCTATTGCATCCATAGAATTTTCCCAAGCATCATAGATATATTTCAGAAGAGAAACACCCGCATCAATCGTTGAGCTACCCTTCCTAAAACCGTATTGCTGCCTATGAAAAATATTATTTAAATGAAAGTGACTCTCCAATTGGCATAAGATAATTTTCTCATAGATTTTACTAATCACAGGTAGTATTGAAATTGGTCTAAAGTTACCAGGGTCGCTTTTTGATCCATTCTTGAACAAAGGAATAATCTTACTGTGTTTCATTAGATAAGGAAATACACCTATGGCAATACACTTATTAAATATAATAGATAAATGTGGAGATATATTAAATATAATACCCTGAAGAAGCTTGACAGACATACCCCATAAATCAGCAGATTTCTTGGAATTGAGACTTTTGAAAGCTTTTATGATATCATTATGGTTAATAGACCTAAAACTGAAGCGGTTCTTACATTCAATTACTTTATCTTTTAGTAAAAATTCTGCTTGGTTTGGAGAGGAATTTAAGGAGGTTGTTGTATGAATAGGAACATTGACAAAGAAATTATTAAAAGCATGTGCAATGTCAGCATTATTGGTGAGAACCTTATCTTGAGTTTTTAGTACATAATTAGTATCACGAATTTTCATCCGGCCGGTCTCTGCATTAATAATGTCCCATGTACTTTTAATTTTGTTGTTTGATTCCTTTATCTTATTACTCAAATAAGAAGACTTTGCTATGGCACAAGCCCTCTTAAAAATTTTCGAGTAGTTCCTGACATATTGAATGAAATCTGGTTGAGTATTATATTGTTTCATACCATACAATTCATACAAGCGAGCTCTACTTTTATATATACCTGTTGTTGCCCAATCACAGAATTTAGTTTTAGAGTTACTAACAAAAGTCTTAGTTTTAAAAATATTATCATATTCAAGCTTGATAATGTCTAATAAATCTTTATAAATATCATCTGGGCTATACTGATTAAGATTAATTCTAGTCACTTTGATTGCAACATTATCACTAAATTGATTCAGGCGGTTTATGGTAATTGGCCTGCATGTGATTTTGTTCTCTGTGGGAGTAGTAATAGATGGAAATACTACCCTTTGCCCACAGTGGTCAGATGTTAAATCACTTAAGATATCCTTATTAACATATTCACAGTTGCAAAATACATTATCTAAGCATGTAGCAGAATGAGATGTAATCCTAGTGGCTTCTTTAAATAAAAACTGTAAATTATAAGACAGAAACAAACAAATTAATCTAGCACTAGTTGAAGATTTTTCAAGTAGATTTACATTAAAGTCCCCGCATACTATAATAAATTTATTTCCTGAGCATAGTCTTTCTAACAATTTCTCCATAACACCCTCGAATAGACTATAATCACTCTGCGGTGGTCGGTACACACAAGCTACGACATGTTGCTCAAGCTCCACACAAGAGATTTCGACTGTGCGCTCGATAGAAAGATTTGCTATGTCTTTTCTTTCTTTAAATTCAACTTTATTACTTATAAATATTAGAGAGCCACCGCGTATAGCCTTCTTTCTTACAAACGCACTTGCCAATGTAAAGTGTGCATTATTAAATAATAATTCATGTGACTGTAACCAATGCTCGGTAACACAAAAGATTTGTACATTATGTTTGTTTAAAAACAGTTCTATTTCTAGTTCTTTGCCAGATAGACCTTGTATGTTTTGATGAACTAAACAAAGATTAAGGCTACCCTTTGTCTTATCTAATAGTTTAAACTATTAGATGGTTTAATAAATGTATTAGTAGTGGACCTACTATCTCCTACCAAACTAATGAGTACTCTATTAGTACTTGTACCTATACCTATATTAAATGCTAATAAATTAGCAAGTTGTTTTCTATAATAAAAAGAAAGATACATGGTATCTTTTGTTAAGTAAAAACTGTTCCTAATAAAAATATTAGAGTCAAAAAATAAAATGTCACAGTAGTGACGTGTACTGTAACGACTTAACCTACTCTAGGCGTCATTGTAGCGGGAAAGAAGTTGTTTGAAGCCGACGACGTGGGTCTGGATGTAGGGTGACCTCTTCGCTCGTTCCTGGACCTACTTGTAAAAAAAAAATCGGGCGCCGTTGTCCTGGATCGTCGTCATCGTTGCTCTCGGATAGTTTGCGGTAGCCATTGGCCTTCGAATCTCAAGGCCAGTGCTGAGGATCCATGTGGCCGTAGGGTGTGGTGTATTAAAGAAAATCCGCACGTGCTTCTTTGTATAATTTATTTCATGCTTACGTGGAGGTTATGACAATATTTTCTTAACTAACAAATAATTAAATCTTGAGTTACGAAATTACATATTGAGGAACGAAAATTATATTATGCAGTAACGAGCTAAAACAAAAGAAAATGGCTGGTTAGCATGGCACGTTCGAGAGCGTCATCTCGATGGGGCAAAATCCATCTCAATCTTATTACTTACCTGCTAATGCAGCTCGTTTGTATTGATTTCAGGACATGACGTCCGTATATGTTTATTTAAAAATTATATTTTACTAGAAGGATCCAAATTAAGCCATCTTGCTCGGCGAACAAAAAGAAAAGTGAAGTGACAGATGACAACCGCCAAACGTGACAAACCAACTGACATTCAACTGACATTAAATTTTTAGATTTTGAGTATACAGCCAGACTATTTTCTTAAATACTATTTAAATTTTGAGGTCATGTGACGCTGTCTAAATGACATCGTTACATTTCCCCCTTACTAAGATTTTATAAAAATAACGCAAACAAAGTTATTTTTATAACAACAACAAGCATAACTAAAAGAGATTAAATGTTCTACAAAAGAAGTTTACTTATACAAAGAAATTTACTAAGTATACAAAAAGGTTTACTATACAAAGAAGTAAAACAAAAAAATTATCTAATTAAAATTAGACCAAACCAAAAGGTCTAAAAATCTATCCAGAAATTTAAAATTTAAATATTATTTTCCAAGACACAGTCTAAGAAATAATAGGGACTAAGTCAAAAAAATTTCAAACAAATTGAATTATGATCTATGGAATACAACTGATTTAATGTACTAGGCACTATCGCCGCACAATAAATAATCGCATAGACATATTAAAAATAGAACTAGTTACTAAAATAACTTCAGTCTAACACAGTAAGTATGTAAGTCAAAAGACTCAAAACAAACAAAGGGATGATCTATGGAATACAACTGATTTAAGGTACTAGGCACCATCGCCGTACAATAAATAATCGCATAGAGTCAAAAAAAAATAACAAACTAGAACAATTTACTAACTGAACTAAGTCTATTATAAACTAATATAAGCCAAAAGACTTAGGAACTAACAAAATTAATGTGCTATGGAATACTACTGATTTAATGTACTGGGCACCATCGCCGTACAATAAATAATCGCATAGGACAAAAAATCAGAACGAGTTACAAATAGGAACATCGTCTGCCCTTCAGTCAACAGACTAGGAAAAAATCTTTACAGCAACGGCTGAAAGCGTAACCACAGAGCGAACAACTGTCGTCTGGTAGACAAATAACAAAGCAAAGGCTTCGTCTCAAAAATAAAAAACAAAACAAGTAGGAACTTGCATAAAAGCACCAACAGTACGAGGAAACTCGACTGGGAAAAAGAAAATAGAACGATTGGAATCGTTTCCTATTAAAGTCATGTCCGTGTAGTAATTCTAAAAGACATTAAACTAAACACAGAACATAAAAACAAACAAATAGTTAACATTTACCAACAAAAGTTCTATCTTATTGAACTAGTCAATAGGACAAAATCCAAAATATAATACAAGTTATCTATTCTTTAGATCAACGGATCTAATGAAAGATAATTTAGGATCTTCAAAGGTTTATAAGATCTATAAAAACAAAACAAAAAGATCTAATACCTTTATACAAACAACAAAAGATCTTATAAAGTAAAAAAAGACCCCAAAAAATAATATAAGATCCTATAAAGTTAATAAGCACAACAAATCCTTCCTTTCTTGTAAGCTAAACTACCAAATATTATTTTCCAAAAGATAAGCCAAATACAGATACCACTATAAATTTAAATCACAGATCCTTTCTCTTGTTTCAGTTACCTCATACTTCATCATTCAGTTGAGGACCTATCATTCATCTCTCATTCTTCATCTTACAACTCCTCTACTTCTAAAACGCACAAGAAGAACCAAGTGAAATTTGATTTAATAATTTTGAATAAAAAGTTAAGAAACCAAATAAATAAGTTATTTATTATGCATTAAGCTTTCAATATGTCTTTAATATGGTATCTCCCTGATGTGTTTTTATCTACATCACGAAGTAAATAAACATTATTAGAAATTTTATTCTCTATTTTACATTTTACAAATTTAGGTGCTAACTTGGAAGAAAAGAAATGAGGTGCGTTGGATTGTACAAAGTTTCTCCTCCATACAATATCCCCAACATCATAGGAAATGACTTTTCGTTTTAAATTATAAATTTTGGCATTCTTTTTATAAGATTTAGCCAAATTACTAACCACTTTAAGAAAAATATCTTTAAGTGAATCTAATAAGTTACCATAACCATCGGGTTTTGCAATATCTATATTGGACAAATCGTCCAAGGAAGAAAATTTATGTAAAGAACCATCTAATATTATTTCACGACCATACATAAGAAAATTAGGTGTAAAACCAGAGACTAAATTAACAGTACTATTTATAGCGACTTGAACATGTGGAATAAATTTACTCCAAGTTCTATGATCATTTGATACATAACATGAAATACAGGTAACTATCGTTTTGTTGAACCTCTCTACCGGATTATTTTGAGGAGTATAAAGTGTATTATAAAATATTTTAGGTATATTATATCCTTTCAAAAATTCTACAAATATCTTGGAAGTAAATTGAGTACCATTATCGCAAACAATTATTTTTGGACAACCAAATTTTAAAAATATATCATTCTCAAGGGATTTTATAATAACTTGAGATGTAGCACTACGTAAAGGAAAAATCCAACAAAATTTAGAAAATACATCGACTACAGACAAAATAAAGTTATGACCAGAATATGAACGAGGTAAAGGTCCTACTAAATCTAAAGATAACATGGTCATAGGTCGTTCAACGGATTTAGGATTACTCATTATTCCTAAAGGAGGTGAAGTGGAATGTTTGTAAGCTTTACAAACTTCACATTTACTAATATATTCCTTTACATCTTTAAACATTTTTAACCAATAATAATGTAATTTAAGTTTTTCTATTGTTTTATGAATTCCAAAATGACTAGAGTTTAAACTATCATGATTGTCACGAATAGTATTCAATACTTCCTCACGGGGTATAACTATCTTCCATGCCAAATATTGAGACAAATTATTTTTTGGTTTAACATATTTATAAAGAATATTATTTTCTACTTTAAAAGTTTTAAATCTAGAGGGATATTTTTGACAATTTTCATACATCTTTCTATACCATTGATCATGAATATCATCAGACACTAAAGTTATAACACTAATTTCTGCTCGAGATAAAGCATCAGGAACAGTATGAGAACTACCTTTTTTATGAATTATATTAAATTTATACTGTGATAAACGAGTAGCCCACCTAGCAAGCCTACCCGAGGGATTAGAAAGATTTTGTAACCATTTTAAACTAGCATGATCTGTAACTACAGTAAATTCAGTACCTTCAACATAAGGTCTAAAATGTTCAATTGATAACAAAACAGCCAATAATTCTCTTTCTGTAACACTATAATTCTGTTCAGCTTTGGAAAGTAATTTAGAAAAATAAGCTATAGGATGTGAATGTCCATCTTCATCATCTTGCATTAGAACACTACCGACACCAACACCACTGGCATCACAATGAATGGAGAAAGGTTTATCAAAATTAGGGCATAACAATACCGGGGCAGAAGTCATAATTTCTTTTAATTTATTGAATGCAGAATCAGCATCTTCTGTCCAATTAAATTTAGCCTTACTGTTTCTTTTAATATGAGTTAATTTTGTCAAAGGTTGAATTAAATCACTAAAATTTGAAATGAAACGTCTATAATAAGAGCACATACCAACAAAACTACGAACATCTTTAACAGATTTGGGAATAGGAAAACTTCTAATGGCTTCTAATTTTAATGGGTCTGTATGCAGTCCATCCTTATCAACTACATAGCCTAAATATTTTAACTTATCTTTACAAAATTCTGATTTACCTAAGTTTATAGTAAGTCCAGCATCTTTCAGCCTTTTGTAGACTTTTTCTAACAATACAATATGACTTTCATAGTCTTGATTTACTAATATCAGATCGTCAAGGAAACAAAACAAATTATTATCAAATTCAGGACCAAACAAGCGATCTGACAATCTCTGTAGCTCGGCTGGAGCATTTGTGACTCCAAATGGCATACGAACAAATTCCATTAATCCGCGGCCTGGCACTCCTTATCCGACATAATGTAAGATTATATCAACAAAACTAAGTAAGTATGTATCTCACATAGAAATCTAAGCTCAAAATAACAATATATAACAATACTTCTTTATGAAAGTATTGAATTCACAAAATAATGTACATACTTTTGTACATAACCTCTAAAACAATGTATCATTTGTCTAATTTTAAGTCAAAACAACAAGAGAATATATCTTAATAATTAAAACTACTTACAGTTTCTCTTCGGCCGTGAATCTATGTCTATAATGTTAACTTTTACCAAAAAAAAACTAAAATTGTCACTTAAGCACTACGGTCCACTTATTTTCCACTATTCATGTTCCTGTTCTTGGCGACATTGTAACGACTTAACCTTCTCTAGGCGTCATTGTAGCGGGAAAGAAGTTGTTTGAAGCCGACGACGTGGGTCTGGATGTAGGGTGACCTCTTCGCTCGTTCCTGGACCTACTTGTAAAAAAAAAATCGGGCGCCGTTGTCCTGGATCGTCGTCATCGTTGCTCTCGGATAGTTTGCGGTAGCCATTGGCCTTCGAATCTCAAGGCCAGTGCTGAGGATCCATGTGGCCGTAGGGTGTGGTGTATTAAAGAAAATCCGCACGTGCTTCTTTGTATAATTTATTTCATGCTTACGTGGAGGTTATGACAATATTTTCTTAACTAACAAATAATTAAATCTTGAGTTACGAAATTACATATTGAGGAACGAAAATTATATTATGCAGTAACGAGCTAAAACAAAAGAAAATGGCTGGTTAGCATGGCACGTTCGAGAGCGTCATCTCGATGGGGCAAAATCCATCTCAATCTTATTACTTACCTGCTAATGCAGCTCGTTTGTATTGATTTCAGGACATGACGTCCGTATATGTTTATTTAAAAATTATATTTTACTAGAAGGATCCAAATTAAGCCATCTTGCTCGGCGAACAAAAAGAAAAGTG
This sequence comes from Schrankia costaestrigalis, assembly GCA_905475405.1. Taxonomy (NCBI): domain Eukaryota; kingdom Metazoa; phylum Arthropoda; class Insecta; order Lepidoptera; family Erebidae; genus Schrankia; species Schrankia costaestrigalis. The sequence continues at coordinate 3,590,589 of FR997845.1, read as the reverse complement.
AAGTGACAGATGACAACCGCCAAACGTGACAAACCAACTGACATTCAACTGACATTAAATTTTTAGATTTTGAGTATACAGCCAGACTATTTTCTTAAATACTATTTAAATTTTGAGGTCATGTGACGCTGTCTAAATGACATCGTTACAGTACTATTATATAATAGTAAATTTAATTTACCTATATGCCTATTTTGTTCTTGAGTAAGTGTATAAGAATATGGGAATGCACACATAATAAATTTGCAACCTACTGATGCCTGGATTTGTAATACCAGTTCTACTAATATAATTACATCCTTCTTGGTAATAGAAAGGCCATTTCCAAGTAATATGACAACTGTAGACTCTTCGTTAAGTTGTAACTTTTTCAGATTATTCATTATAATACTTAAACTAGCTCCAGGTGAACAAACATTAACAACGGGGCAATCTATGTAAGTCTTAATTAAACTACCCAAACCAACACCCAACCCAAACCAACACCCAATATATATATATATATATACTAGATATATATATATACTCTTAAGGTGTTTATATAATAATAATAATACTAGCCTCTTATTGTCCCACTGCAGGGCAAAGGCCTCTTCTCATGCAGAAGATTATATAAATAAAATAATTTAGCATTATTTGTACAGTCATGGTATTTAAAGGTCCGCCACCTTAAGGCCTATTTTCGTGTGCATAAGCAGTATGAGCGATACTCTGCTTTACCGATTGAATATGACATAATATTGCAGTCAATGGTCGGTTGTCATTAGTAGGGATGACAATACAATATCGGTTACCTAGGATATAAAATTAGTCCTTCGTGAATGCTCGCAAATCGGAAGTAATATTTATTATTATTTAACATTACTTATTTAATGTTCAAGTTTTATATTCTGTGGCTATAGGTATAATAAATTATTAATTAAACAGTAATAAACAAACAGTAATAGACATTGACAATGAAACAGAGGATATCACAGCAAATTAAAAGTTTGTAATGACTAAACAGGCCTGTTGGCAGAATTATCGATTAACTTAGCAGCCATTATTAAAAAATAGAACAGAACAGACTAAATAGTTAATTAAAAAGGTTTGATGGTGATATGTAACTAGACGTAAGCCAAAGGTGAAAATGAATTTGAACCTTATTATCATACTGTGTGAGTATAGTTTTATGTGTTTTGTCTATACAATGCATTAGTTTCAAAAGGTACTAAGAGTTTTAGGCTTCACAAACGAATGAAAAAGAAAACTGGCGGACGTTTTCGGTCGCCCACTGTACAAACGCTTGATTTCATCTAATACGGAAAATAAACAAGAAATTTTTCTATAGCAAAATAAACATTATAACTAAAGAAAGTATTATAAGTACTGTTTATTACTGAAAAATAATTATGACATTGTTGAAGAAAAAACAATGCCTAATGTTTGCTTTCGGGTAACAGTATGTTGTGAACCAAGCTTAATATTATCCAGTGTGTTACGTAACACAACATAACACACTAGACCAAACACACCAGAAGATTCTTGTGTTCACTTGAACATAGCAGCTACAACTTCAAAGATATTTCAGAAATAAACCCATAATGTACAAGGTAAAAACTATTATTTAACATATTAACTAATATAATAACGAATTATAAACACGTACCTTGGAAATTCTGCATTTAAAATCCAATATTTTTCACGACCAAAACGAACACCACAAATTACCTCACGTATGTTACGAAACTAAAATGGCTGACATAAAATTTAAACATAATTGGCGTTTCCCTAGAGTATTGCCACCCATTAAAAGTGGTTCTAGTGTGGTTGTCACTAAAATAAAAAAGTTACCACGTAACACATCCATTATAACACACTGGAAGACTAATTGGGACAAATTTTAAAATTAATAGTTTTATAAGGAAATATATAATTGCGAGAGATTTTTAGACAAAATGCATTACATGAACTCCCGTGATAACTACGACAGCAACCAGAAATTACAAAAACCGAATAAATATTTTGCTATGATACCTACTATAATTGTCGAAAGACTGCACTGGGACATTTTAGTTTTGTATGGATTAAAAAAATACATAAAAGTTACGTAAACCAAATTAACTACCAGGGCGGGTCAATAAGTCCGTGACTTTTTGGATTTGCCGTCTCTTTATTGAAAAAGCAATACTGCTCCCATCAAGAGTCATCTGTCAGTTGACTCTTGTCAAAAATTGAACAAGTTTTAACATTTAGTTTGTTTTTAACGGCCGTTAATATCAAACTATGGCGTTGACTAAGAAGAAAATGGAAAAAGTGAATTTCGTGTACTCATAAAGCATCATATTTTGCGAAAAAAATCTATTACGTAAACCAAAGCTAAGCTTGATAAATATTATGGGGACTCTGTACCATCCATTTCCATGGTAAAAAGTGGTTTACTGAATTTTGATGTGGCCATACAAGCAAAGAAGATGCCGAACGTTCTGGACGCTCAGTTGAGGTCTCCACATCCGAAACAATTAAAAAAAAACACGATACGGTTTTACTCGATCGGCGATTGAAAGTGAGAGAGATTGCGGAAGCTACAGGCATCTCGTATGGTTAAGTGGTTTCAATTTTGAATCATAATTTGGGTATGAGAAAGCTTTCAGCAAGATGGGTGCCGCATTTGCTCAAAATCGACGACAAACACAATCGTGTGACAATTTCGCAGGAACGTATGGCTTTGTTTAATCGCAATAGGAGCGAATTTTTGCGCCGTTTTGTAACCGTGGACGAAACGTGGATCCACCACAACATACCGGATACCAAACAGTAGACAAAACAGTGGGTTTCTCGGGGTGAATCGGCGCCAAAGAAGGCAAAGGTGTGTTTGTCCTCCAATAAAGTCATGGCGACTGTTTTTTGAGATGCACGCGGTTTTATCCACATTGACTACCTTCAAAAAGGAAAAACAATCAATGGTGAATATTCCAGCAACTTATTAGGCGGGTCCACACAGAGCGAGCAGCCTCGCGAGGCATTTGCCGCGCGAGGAAACGGTCCCCGAACGAGCGCGGCAGCCTCGGTAACATCGCGAAGCTGCTGCGCGCGGCAAGCCCGAGCCATTTGTTCGTTCGTTTAGTTGAGAGTTAAAATATCATGGCACCACACGTACGTGTTGCGGTGGCAGCTGTTGCTTTTATTCTTATAAATAGGATAATAAAAAAGAGAAGACAAAAAAAACTTAAACGAAGACAATATTGGATCCAGACATTATACAAAAACAGATTACATAATGGAAACGAATGTTATGGAAATGAACTGTACCAAGAATTGATAAATGATGGAGTGGAGAAAAATTTTGCTCGCATTAATGCAGAGGAGTTGGATCTATTGTGTTCAAACTTGCAAAGCAAACTTCGGAGAAATGATACGAACTGGCGTCGAGCGATAACCGTGAGAGAAAAGCTACTTTTAACATTACGGTTCTTAGCGACAGGAGATTCTTATACCAGTTTGCAGTATCTCTTTCGCATCTCGAAACAATCTATATCGAAGATTGTTCCTGAAGTTTGTGATGCCATTATCGAACATTTAAAGGATTATGTAAAAGTAAGTGTAAAAAGAAAACAATATCTTATAAATATAGTCGAATCACTTTAATTATAACCTTTACATTAACTGAAAATCACTTAAATTATAACCTTTACATTAACTGAACACAAATAATCACTTTAATTATAACCTTTACATTAACTGAACACAAATAATCACTTTAATTATAACCTTTACATTAACTGAACACAAATACATAACTAAAAAGAAAACTAAAGAAAAGTGAAATTAATTTTAACGTGTCGCTCGCATTATGTTTTAGTATATTTAGGAGCCAGAGGGAGAGGAGGAATCTCTGATGGATTTTGAGAAGTCTTCGTAGGAGAAGGGGGAAGTGGAATGTTTGATTGAATTGGAATAGTCATAGGAAAGAAAGTACTTGATGGTTGAGAAGGTAGTGGTGAGGGTGGCATCGGATCAGTGTGAGATGAAGTGTGAATGCTAGGACGTGGGCTAATAGGTGGTTGAGGAGGTAACGGTGAGGGAGACGTCGGATCAGTGTGAGATGAAGTGTGAATGCTAGGACGTGGGCTAATAGGTGGTTGAGGAGGTAACGGTGAGGGAGACGTCATATCGGTGTAGGATGAAGCATAGCTCTGTGTATAATAGCCATATTGTTGATAAGCTGCTGTGTCGGCTTGAAATATTATTCCGCATATATCTTTTTTAACATGTGCCAGAGTCACTGGATCATATTTTCTCAATTCGTTGGCTATGTATTGTCCAAATGCCGAATATGAGTCACATGGCGGCTGTGGGGTTGGCTGTGGTTCAGCGCACTGCTGGAGAATCCTGAAAGCCTCGGAAAGAGTTTGGTCCAATGAATCGTCTGTGTCTTTCGCTGGTCTTTTTTTGCTTCGTTTTCTGGATCTCTGGTCCTGTGTTCTAACTCTAGATTGTGTGTTATTGGTGTCATCTTGTTGTAGTTGCTGATTTTCTATAACTTGAATATTGTCCTTATTAGGTGAAGGGTCTTGAGCGAGTTGAGTTGCGCTTACTGTTTCGTCGTTAGTATCGGTTTCTTTCTGTAAATAATATAATACACTTTATATCAATTTTAGGTGCCAGCTACAGAAAAAGAGTGGCTCGCAATTTCAAATGGTTTCCTAAATAAATGGAATTTCCCACATGCTGTAGCAGCGATGGATGGCAAGCATGTTGTTTTACAGTCTCCCATAAACAGTGGTAATGACTACGATAATTACAAATCATTTTCAAGTATAGTTTTGTTCGCCTTGGTAGATGAAAATTACAAGTTTTTATATGTAAATGTTGGGAGTAAAGGACGAATTTCTGATGGGGGTGTATTTAAAAATACAATATTATACCAAAAACTTGAAAAAAGAGAGCTCAACATCCCATCACCCACAATTTTGCAAATACCGTACTCTACCAAAGTACCATTTTATATACTAGGTGACAAAGCTTTTCAGCTGAATGAATACACAATGAGACCTTACGAGGGCAATCCAGAAAGAGGTTCAAAGGAAAGAATTTTTAATTATAGACTCTCCAGAGCACGAAGAGTTGTAGAAAACGCTTTCGGGGTGTTAAGTTCTGTTTATAGAGTTTTGCGTAAACCAATGTTATTGGAACCGGAACAAGCAACAAAAGTGGTCTTAGCATCAGTTCATTTGTATAACTATTTACGGAGAACATCTTCTAATAACTTTGAAGTTTCTGGCTTGTTTGATGCGGTGGGAAATGACGGGGAAATGGTAGAAGGAAGTTGGCGAAATGAATCAGAACCAACATCATTATTACCAATTCAACAAATACCACGACGGGGATCAAATAATGCTAAAGAGATACGAGACAACCTAGCAAGACATTTTATTACGAATGGAACCGTCTCATGGCAAGATAACTATCAGTAAGAAATATTGTATGTACTTACATTGTCTATAGTATCCCGCGTGGTACCTGGCTCGTTCCTATCAGACATAAATGCAAAGGCATTATATGCAAACCAGCTGGATTTATAAACGTCATCACGACCTAGAAGATAAAAGTGACAAGTTTTATAATAGTAGATAATTGTTCTTAGTAGGTAGTAAATGTGAAAGCAATTAATAAATGTATACCTGATCCTGTCAAACGACTTTTTTTTTCTCGTGATTTTTCCCGCCGGTAGGATCCCATCAATGACTCCATCTTCTTTTTTAAATCAGGAACCGGCATATTCATCTCGCGGCTAATATTTAACCAGGCATCTTCTCTAAGCCCTCTATTTGTATAATTAGGATCACTTGCATTCCATAGCCAGGTGTTTACACCATAGAGAGATATTAATTTCAAACAAAATTCTTTATCCATAATAATATTATTATGCTCGAGCGAGGCACGAAACAGAATACGCGTGCGTCCAGAGTGCGCGCGGCAAACGACTGAGGCGCCTTTGAGCAAAACAAAAAGCCGACACTCGGTGGCTCGGCCGCTCGGTCGCTCGCCCGCGGCGGTACACCCGCTTTCCTCGGTCGAGGCACGTCTACATAGACCGAGCAGCCTCGCGCGGCAAATGCCTCGCGAGGCTGCTCGCTCTGTGTGGACCCGCCTATTGGGTCGCTTCGATGAGGCACTGAAAGAAAAGCGACCACACTTGGCCAAGAAAAAAGTTTTTTTCCAACAGGATAATGCTCGGGTGCACACATGTGCAGTTTCCATGTCAGAACTCCATGAATTGGGCTACAAGTCGCTTTCTTATCCGGCCTATTCACCAGATCTAGATCCGTGTGATTATTTTACGACCCCAAAGAACAATGCTCAAAAATGTATGAACGCCGTCCCCACTTTGTAGCACTTTCAGATATATGTTAATCGAAAGGTATTAGTCAGCTCTCCATTTTATTGTATGACACCAAAGCTCAAATGTGTATCCGAAAAAAGTTATGTCGACATAAAGAAACCGAAATCAGTCACAATGATAATTATATTATTGTTCATGATGTTTATTTTATTTTAATTAATACTGTGGGATGAACTTATTCTGAGTTTTGAAATGACTCCTGCTTTTTGTAAAGTGGCCATGGACAGTTTTTAGAAGTTTTCAAATAAAAATACCTTCATCGCAACTTTTTATTACAACATTAATCAGTACTTTCAGTGTAATATTGTCCCAGGCACTGGCTGACCCATTGAAATTGTCTAAATGCCTTCCAATACCAAAGTACCACACGATACTGACGACATGCGCGCAAGCACCAACTGTTCTCATAGCAGATACATGACATGCGTTATTTAAAACCAAATAAATACCTGTGATAGGTCGCATTTGACCTATGTTTGGATAAAATTCGACCCCTCAAAAGAGTGCAATCTGCCGTGTTTATACCGCATTGGTTCATAATTGGGCTTGGAATTGCACAAACTTCTATGTTGCAGACGCCGCCACGTAAATGTTCGCTAACATAGGAATCTGCTAGTTTTAAGTGTGATATGTCTTCAAACTAAACAAAATAATATCCTCGTTTGAAAATTCAGGGAACGGTATATTTATGAACCCATCACAATGTTCTGAACGTAGCCTGCTGCCTGTAACGTAGTTTCCCTAGTCATTGTTGATGTGAATTCTGCGATGAATTCGTTCAACGAAGTCTGTGGCATAGACACTGTCATGAAAAGGCTCCCTGAATGTATTGAGAAGCGCTCCAGCAATTCGAAAGTATGTTAAGAGATGACATTCCTGAACATTTTAAAATCACGTTTAAATCTCCCGTTTATGGCCTCAATGACCCAACGGACAAATTGTTACTAGCCGGGATTTATTTGGTTCTTCATTCGTGAACCTGCGTCCAAAGCCCTCAGCGAGTGGTTCTAGAAATGGAGGATAACAGTCAACCCCGAAAAGAGCCAAGTGTCGATGAAATCTCGCTTGAAATCTCGCTCCGTCCCCACCTAAACATGGTTCGCAAGCGGGGCTCGTTTGTGATGGGACGGCTGCACTTACTCCTTAGAAAGGAGTCTTAAGATGTCAATCCGCAATAAAGTTAGGATATACGAGACTTGTATTAGGCCAATCATAACTTATGTGTGCGTAGTTTTCGCCCACCTTAGGCCACACAGCAGGATCCATAGGTTACAAACAATCAGAATAGCTTCATGCGCAAAGCGACGGGAGCACCGTGGTTCATGCGTAACGAGGATCTCCACATCGACCTCGAGTTGCCGACCATCCAGCAACACATGAAACTCTGTTCCCGTCGCTACTTTGAAACGGCTGCCACTCACCCCAACCAACTAGTGGTTGAGTCATCCGGGTACATCCCCTTTAGAATATCTAAAATTAGAAGACCTAGACATGCTCTCGAAGAGCCGGGTGATAGGATCGCGATCGCTCAACTTAGAGCTCATGCGGCTCGCAAAGCCCCAAAAGCACGTCCGCGGTTCCGTCCTCTCCGCCGAGGCAGTAATACGCGACGCATTCGCTCCTAGAGGGCGTGCCTTTCGCAGATCCTGTTAGTCGGTGACGGTCCAGGCCGAGGTTCGTGCCCACAGGGGGTGCCCCTGAAGCATGACACTTAAATGTCTTAGGTTGAGGGCCCTCCGCCCTTCAGCCAGCGTAAAGTAGTAAATGTCCCAGGAGAAAAACTTCTCGTGCACACAAAAATTAAAAATCGGGTCATTGGGCATATATACGGCGCGTAATAGTAATAAATAAATAATCTTTTACATTTTTCTTATATTCTTTACTGTAAACTACGTGTTTTATTGGCTATCATTTCGAAAAAGTACAAAAAACAGCAACATTATTGGGACTGATTTCGGTTTCTTTAAGGCGATATAACTTTTTTCGGATACACATTTGAGATTTGCTGTCATACAATAAAATGATGAAAATACTAAGGCCTTTCAATTGGGTTCTTCCTCGTGGTCAAACTATTTTGTCTAACTAGTTTGACCACGAGGAATTTTGACAATTCCTCGTGGACAAACTTCCTATCTATTTATAACGAACACCATGTGTCTAGTTTTGATATGAAATTGTACAGGTATATTCAAAAGCTTTCCCCTCTTCCTCATAGTCAAACTAGTTTAGTTTGTTTTAAGTCAAACTATTTTGACTATAAGGAATTGTGTTTTTTCTCCCTTTTATCGCATTAGGACAGGTTCTCAAAAAGACAGAAATGGTACAGTTGTACACACTTTCATGCAAGTTTGCGAATTGTACATTTTGCGTGTCGTATTCATTTTGAGAAATGTACATTCTGCTCCGAAGGGGTTCTTAGGACATAAAAGTGAGCCTCGCTGTAATAGAATTAAAGGAACTCTGACAAAACAAATTACCTAACGTCGACTAGGTAAATAAAAGATGAATTAAAACAAATAAAAATTAAAACAATTTAAATTATTTTTGTAAAAAGTTTATTTCTAAGTACCTACCTACTTAGGTCTATTTTTCTGTAGGTTTTTCAATAACATTTTTTTCATCAACAAATCTGTATTGCGGTCAAGCAAAGTCTTTCACGATGACCCAAAAATGTTTTAATTTTACGAAGCGTCTTTGCCAAATTTTCACCATTTTTAAAGTAAATTTTAAGGATTTGAATGCGTTGTTTAGGTGTATATCGTTCTATTTTTATTAATGGCATACTTTTCATATTATTCAAATTACAGCTTCAAATGTGGCCTGCTACAGATTAATCCATAGAAATAGTGATTAGCTCTGAAAAGAGCTGTTTTTAAATATGACTTTAATACAGATTAAGTCAATAGAAACAGTGAGTAGCTCTGATAAGAGCTGTTTTGATAATGACTTTTCAATCACTTCTTAACATAGAAAAGTGAAGTAGTTCTGAAAAGAACTGTTTGATAATGACTTTCAGATTATTATATCATAGAAATAATATTCAGTTCTAATAAGAACCGTTGTGTACGACTTCTGTACACGGAACAACGTTTTTCATTATTCAAGCTAATATTTATCTTCACGCACGTCGTCGCCCAATATACGCAGCCAGCCAGAATATTCTTCAATATTAATTCAAGACTTCAAGTTGTTATTACAATCTTCACACACGCCGCACGCGCCGAACCATACGCAGTAGATCGACGCACGTCCGTCCCTCTTCAACGCCGCGCCCGAGTGAAAGAACGAGTACTTTTTTTTTTTTTTTTTTGTGAGGACGAGTAGTCGGTCTCAGACGACCATTACTACTTTACGCGGGCTGTGGTGGGGCGGATGGCCCTCAACCAAAGACATTTAAGTGACGTGCCACAGGGGCACCCCCTTTGGGGTACGAACCTCGGCCTGGACCGTCACTGACTAACAGGACGTGCGGAAGGCACGCCCTCTAGGAGCGAACGCGGCGCGTATTCCGGCCTCGACGGCGAGGACGGAACCGCGGACGTTTTGTTGTGGCTTCGCGAGCCGTGTGAGCTCTACGTTGAGCGATCGTGATCCTATCGTCCGGCTCTTCGAGAGCATGCCTAGGTCTACGAATTTTGCTAATCTTGGAGGGGATGTACCCGGACGCCCCGACCACTAGTTGGTTGGGGTGAGTGGCAGCCGAATCAAAGTAGCGGCGGGAACAGAGTTTCATGTGTTGCTGGATAGTAGGCAACTCGAGGTCTATGTGAAGATCCTCGTTACGCATGAACCACGGTGCTCCCGTCGCTTTGCGCATGAACCTATTCTGAACTGTTTGTAACCTATGGATCCTGTGTGGCCTAAGGTGGGCAAAAACTACGCACGCATACGTCATTATTGGTCTGATACAAGTAGTGTATAACCTAACTTTGTTTCGGATCGACATCTTAGACTCCTTCCGGAGGAGCATGTGCAGCCGTCCCAACACAAACGTGGCCCGCTTGCGAACCATGTTTATGTGGGGACGGAAAGAGAGCTTATCGTCGAGCAAAACGCCAAGATATTTGGCCTCCTTAGCCCAAGGGATCGGGGAGCCAAACATCCTGACTTTTTGTGTCGCTGCCGAGAGAGGCGAGTGGTTCCGTTTCTTGTGAAACATCACCGCTTGACTCTTTTCGGGGTTGACTGTTATCCTCCATTTCTGGAACCAATCGCTGAGGGCGTTGGACGCAAATTGGAGTCGCCTAACTATCGAGGGAGGGGAGGTGCCAGAGGCGTAAATCGCTGTATCGTCTGCAAAAAGGGCTGTTTGCACACCCGCAGGCCGAGGGATATCTCGTGTGTACAGAGAGTACAGAAGGGGGGCGAGGACGGAGCCCTGAGGGACTCCGGCCCGGATGGGGTGAGCTGAGGACAGAGTCCCTTCAACTTTGTAGCGAAAGGAACGATTCGACAGAAAGTCTCGTAAGATGAGCACGAGTCTGTGTGGCACTCCCATCATGAAAAGCTTGTATGTTAAGCCAGCGTGCCACACCTTGTCGAATGCCTTTGCCACATCGAAGAAGAGAGCTCCGGTCATTTGACCTTTCATGAGCCGAGCGCTGACATGTTCAACGACACGGTGAACTTGGTGGGTGGACGAGTGCTTGGCCCGAAAGCCAAACTGCTCGTTTGGAATAAGATTGTTGGCCTCCACGTGTGCTAACAGCCTCCTATACAAAAGCCGCTCGTAAATTTTCCCTAAACCTTTAAGCAGACTAATCGGTCTATAACTAGCCGGCTCGGACTTCTTTTTGCCGGGTTTCGGTATTCCGATAACCACGGCGTCTTTCCACTGCTGTGGGAAGACACAGTTTGATAGTGCGGCATTAAATATGCATGTCATAAGGACCAAAAGACGTTCGGGAAATAGTTTGATTACCCTATTCGTTATTCCGTCCGAGCCGGGTGCCTTTTTAGGGGCGAGATATTTTATGACGGTTTGCACCTCGTCTGGTGTAACTAACGGTATAACGTCGCTATCTGCCTCGAGCGGAGGGGCCGGGAGAGAAGCTCGCCGTTCCACTTCGCTTTCGACATCTATTTGAAATTTCCCATGAGTGTTTCCCTGAAGAGGACTGCTCACGCATTGGGCCTCGAGGCTGTCGGCCAGGCATTCGGCCTTGTCATCATCCTCAAACGCTAGTGTCCTATCAGGCTTGACCAAAGGAGGCATAGAAGAGTAGACGTCCTTCGTTAACGATCGGGATAGTTGCCAGAAAGCGAGATGAGAAGGCTCGATCTCGCTCAATTTCGCATCCCATCGTGATTGACGAAACTCATTTATGCGTACTTTGACCTGCCGCTGCAGGTATTTAAGGGTAGCCCTATTTTCCTCGCTGGGGGCTCTGTCATAGGCACGTGTGGCAGCGTTCTTGCGCCTCAACAGATCACGCACGTCTGCGGGCAGTTGCCAGCGCCGGTCTTCCGGCACAGGCACTGTCCGAGAACAATCGTTAATTAACGATTGAACGTGCTCTGTTAGGGCGCTGATCGCCGCCTCGGTGTCCTCTACAGTCTCTAGTCGGTCGGGAATGGACTCTAGGTGAGCGGATTCGACAGACGCGAGTTTCTCCTCGAGCCTCTTCCAATCCGTGATCACTTTAGTAGGGGTATGGCCTGTGTCGGAGTCGGGGGGACCTAATCGTGGGGCGAACCCTATGACAACAGGTCGGTGGTCAGAGCTAAGCTCATGAAGCACTTCTACAGAACATAGACGTAAGTTTATGTTCTTTAGAAGGGCCACATCTAGAATGTCAGGTCTGTGAGTCACATTAGCCGGGTAGTGTGTCAGCTCTAACGGGGTAATGATGTCAAAATTAAGGGACTCCCCTAGTGAATGAAGATGCCTACCTCTCTGTGACGTCGTGTGACATCCCCAGAGTTGATTCTTTGCGTTTAGGTCGCCCGCTATAATAACGGAGCCACCGAGATCTAATAACGCTTCTAGGTCGCTACGAACTAATTCCCTACTCGGGGAGAGATAAGCTGATACTAGCGTGATCGATTGATGACCGGTCATAGCCAACCGACAGACCGACGCTTCAATACGCGACAGCGCGGGCGGATCCATAGGTATGCAGTGTAATGAACGCTTATAGCAGATGAGAGTACCTCCTAGACGGGAGTCCACCCTGTCGTTGCGAACCACACAGTAGTTTGCAATTCTAGGGTCCCGATCAGATGGTTTTAGGAAGGTCTCCTGCACCAGTAGAATGTCTAGCTGGTGGTCCCTCAGGAAAATGCCGATTTCCTGTTTCTGTGTGCCTAGTCCGTTGGCATTGAAGTAACCTACAGTGAGTGATCGTGGTTTGAGACGGCTTGGTGTAGAGCGTATATCCATTATGGATTCCTAAAACGCAACGCCGCGAGCCTATCCTTGATATCTAAGACCCTAAGGGAGAGACTCCAGAGGGCATCCCCGTCCCCCTGTGAGGCCCTTGCGAGACGTTCGAGGTCCCTAATCTCCCTAAATTCAGCTTCGTGCGCGGTGACGAACTGTTCTATGCTATGCCCTACGTTTTTACAATAATTGCAAGTTATTTGATTTGAGTTAGAATTATATTTAGAATTAGGAAAAGAGTTAGAATTATAATTTAACTTTTTATTAAAGTTATTAGAATTAGTATAATTAGAATTAGAGTTAATTTTTGTATTTAAATTGAATTTAGGTTGAAATCTAGAATTATTTTGAAAATTAGAATGACTTTTAGATTTAAAAGAGTTAAAGCGGAGGTTGTAAAGTTTTTCCTCCTCAATAGCGTGTTGAACAGCCTCATTAAGGGTTGAGGGGTTCCTACATCTGACAATATTTGAAATAGAAGTATTTAGACCTAGTATAAATGTATTTAAAGCGAGATCTTCCATGGCGGCTAATCTGCCGGGAAGCTCGTTAGTATCCTTAATATTATATTGGACATCTGATAAGATCCTAGTAAGAATCTGTTCTATACGTAATGAGTATTTAGTAACATCTTCAGATGTTTCCTGGTTGCAATTTTGAAGATCAATTAATAAATGAGTGGTATGTTTCTTTTCGCCAAACGTTTTTCGTAAAAATGATTTTAAATCGAGCCATTCATTAAATGTTTTGAGGCTCACTGCAACTTGGGCTTTGCCTTCGAGTTGCGAAATAATAAATTTACATAAGATCGATTGTTGATCTTCACTGGCTAAAGACATGGCATTATCACAGTTTGTGAGGAATGCCGGGAGTGACTCTTTGTCACCATTATAAGGTTTAATGAATTTAGTTAAGAATGTAAGAGTAATTTTGTCAGACATTTCTACTTTTTCTGATTTAAAAGACATAGAAAATTATTAAAGAAATTAGTTTAAGAATAATTGTTACACAATTTGTAAAAACACACAATTTAAAACAATATGTAAAGGTTGTTTAAAAATAGAACAATAAAATATAAAAATAATTCGCTGTAAAAAAAAACACTTGCAAAAACACAATTTTAGATTCACATGAAACACTCACAAAATTATCGACGCGGTGAAACACGAAGCTGGAGTCATTTCTAGAAGGCGGTGAACACGCGGCGATGAAATGTGACCCAACTGCGCGGCGAGTGTTGGATAGCTGCGACTTTGCAGTTATTTGCTGCTTCTCGTGGGAAAGTACTAAATCGAATGGAATATGGAAATAAAGAAATTGAAATGGAAGAGACGGTAGGTGAGTTAGACCTGGTTGGCTCTGGCTCGGGCTGCTGCTGAGGCTTATAAGTTACCTGACGGAGAGTACAGCGGTGGCGGCGGAATGCTGAAGCGGGCTCACGCTACAGAGCGGAGGCTTATCGTCGTCCAGGGGTTTTCACAATCTTCTGGTGCAGGCGTCGTCTTTGATGGCGAAGTCTTATTGTCGACCAGCGCGAATAACGGAAGCTCCAAAAATAATGGATGTGCCAGTACCGTATGAAGGCTATCAATCTGACACAATCCCACTTTATTAAACTAAACACTGTTTTACTACAATTAAGTTTAATGGTTCCTTAACCGTTCTGTACCCTGTCGCGTCCCAGATCTAACTGATTGACTAAAGTCACATTAAAGGCGACTTGAAATATGATGACTCTAATGCAATAACAATGGAAAGTTACGTGGACCTAGGAATAGCTGACTTAGCTTTAATAACATAGTAATAAGGGATGTAACAGAACGAATAGAAACTATCGACGGGGGCCTGGGCAGATCCAGAACCCACGTGGGGGTTTACAGAACCTACTCCTACGGTGGACCTAACAGGTTTAGGTAACGGGTTAGGTTGGCCGGTAAGCGGCTTTTGCCAAGCGTTTGGCTTAGTCGTTTCCGGTACGGACGTCTGCGTACGTGAGACGCCCAGAGCAGGGAACGCGGCCTCAGAGTTCAACGACGGGACGGGACCCGCTGCTGGCTTCTTAGCCGACTGTGAAGGCGCTGGATTGCGCGGTCTGGTAGGTTGACGAGGAGCACGAGTGCATCCGCGATAGTTGGCGGGATGACCACTTTCCCCGCAAAGGACACACGCCGGTGGCTCTGTGCAAAGCGACCTATCCTTAGGCCTCTCGCACTCGGCTGTGGCGTGGTCGCCCAGGCACTTGACGCACCTAGGACGGGCAAAGCAGTTGCGCTGTGAATGCCCGTACAACTGGCATCGGTGGCATTGAGCGATGCCTCCTCTGTTATGAGGTAGCTCTACCCGGATACCGGATAGGCCACAGAGGGTGCTGATCTTAAAGATCTTCTTGCCTGCTTCGCTCAGATCTAACACCACGAGTACCATATCGTACACGATATTACTGCGCCCGCGAACCATGCGGTGCACTTCGTGTACAGGAAGATCCTGACTAATAAGAGATCCCTTGATCTCTTCTACGGGGAACTCCTTTGGGACGTTTTTGACGACGACCCGGAGTAAACGGTCCTCCCTCAGGGTATAGGTGTGGAACGACACGTTGCGTTCACGGAGGATCCGTGTCAGCGAACGGTGATCGGCGGAAGAGGCCACCGTTACACGTATGCCCTGAGGTGTAGAGCGGGCGTTTGTGTATCTAATATGGTGCTCATTGCACCAGGTAGACACCATGTTCCATTTGGATTTCTCCTGCAGGAACAGTGGTGGGGGAGGAGGCTCCTTGCGAGCGGGCTTTGGCTGCGGTGAGGCAGCGCTGGCGGATGTGGAGGGCAGGGGTGAGGACCGTTCCTGCCGTGAAGCGGCGGCGCTGGACTGCGCGGACTCTGGTGCACCGGAGATGGCGGTGCTTAGGGTGACCTTGGCCTTGGGCCCGTCCTTTGAGGAAGCCTTTCGGCTGCGCTTCCTGCTCTGAGACTCCACAAGAGTGAAGTCCTTTTCTGAGTCCGTCTCGGAGGACGACTGAGAAGAAATGTACTCTAGCTCTTGATCGGGCGAACCGGAGCGGCTGTCGCGCTCCCCTAAGTCTCGACGACGAGACACAACGTCTACTTCCATCGCGCTCGATGGCCTATGAGCCTCCGGCGAGGCGGTCCTAACCTCCTCCGTTGAGGCGGTCCTATTTGCCTCCGTTAAGGCGATCCTAACTGCCTTCGGCGAGGCAGTCCTGCTCCTATCGGCCCCCGGGGCGGTAGTGGAACCTGACTTCGGGTTACTCGCGCCGTATTTTACGCGATATGCGTCTATAGACGATTTAGAGAAATCGGAATCTGTTCTAGCTAACACTCTGTCACCGTAACGTCTACGGATCATAACGTAGAACTCCTTGTCGCTAAGGAGCTCTTCTATATCTAATGGCGGAGGCGCCATCCTGAAAACTATCACTAACAAATCCTAATACCCTAGTCTCCGGACGGGATAGCCCGGAGGTGCGTTCGCTCTGTATCCCTCCCAACCGGGGTAGGCTGGGAGGATGTACTTAAATAGTGTGCCCTAAGCTTGTAATCCCGGATGGTAATCTTATTGTCCACCGGGTCCCTATCAGCCCGAGTGCCGGGAATGTATGGGCCCTTGCAGGCCGGCAATTCCAATCTAACACACGGGGATGGATTATAAGGAAAGGAAGGGTGGGAGGGGGGCGATGGCTAGGCTTGACTAGGAGATCCCCCAAGGCCAAGTGATCTAGCCCCGTCCGATGGGTAGCTTTGCCCTGAAGGGGCTCGGCAGGTGAATCGGGTCCTCACCTCACCCGGCTTCGTTAACACCGCTAGGTATCAACCGGGGACCAGTTGGTGTAACCTGGTTTTTCCCTGAAGGGGTTGCAAAACGTAGACGCGATTATAGAAATAGGTGTGAACTTTGGCGGCCTGGGCTATTCTGACGAACCACCCGTAGCTACCTGTTCACGTGAGGTTGTGACGCGTCCTGAAAAGGACGAACTGAAGTCACGACTTCACAGACTTTTCCGATTATCCAATAGACTGAGCGACTTTTTCGACGCCAAGTAGAGAGGCTTGGCGCCACGCACGGAGCGTCGCGGAAACGTCCGTCGATCTCGACGAACACTTGTTGACTGGCGGCGCGCGGCACTTGCAGCTCTTCTTAACGGCGAACTCGTAGCGTAGTATATCGATGCGACGGACCGTACGGTCGGTTGAGCGGAGAGGGGCGCACAGCGGAAAGCGCGTGCGGATGCGACGGCTGCTCGAGCGCGTCTACTGATGAGAACGAGTGCTCTCGGGTCTTCACGGCACCTTATGGTGCGTGGTAGCAGGTTCGGGGCATAGTTGCCCCCTGCCTGCGGCTGCTTGGCTCCGCCCCTAGAAGTAGGGGCGTGTGGTTGTAGTGGGCTTTGCCCTTAGCTAGGGCCCTTGCAGGGCTGTGTGAGCAGGTTGTGGAGGGGGCGAGGTTTCTTCACGCACCAGGGCGGTCTGAACGAGCCGGATGAGACCCTCGGTAGCCCCGAGGGAGGTCCAGCTCCGAACGACCAGCGACCATGGGCGGCTTAGATAACCGTCAGCCCCCTCTTGTCTGCTGCTGCTGTTGTTACGTCTATGTTTCTGTAACATAATTACGGTGAAATATAGTGAGCCCGGTGCGCCGGGTGCGCTCGGCGCAGCGGCCGGCGACCCCCGCGCATGACGCACGTACTCGCATGGATGAGTACGCGCGGATGCGAGGGGGAGGGGGACCACTGCGCCGGGCTCGATTAAATTCTTTGGGCGTTAGTGTTAGTGTTTTGCTCCGTGCCTCCACGCTGTGAAGCGGTTGGGATTGAGTGCACGGGGCGGAACAGTGTGGGGGGGAGGAGTGAGTTGTGGATTGGAAAGGGGAATGTGGGGGGGGGGGAGCTGGGTTGGGTACCAATCATGGTGTAGGCCGGAGGGCCACTCTTAAAGCCTTATGACCTTATAGGAGGTCTCTAGGGAGGCGCCATCTATGGTGCTGTTCCGGGTTATCCGGAGGCCTCGCGTGCCATGGGGCAATCGTACGCAGGTGGTGGTGGTCAGAGTTGTCCACGCGGGCAAACATCCTAGTCGTGAGGTGTCGGACGAACTCGTCGAGGCTCTCCATCCCGAGGTCGCGCTGTATTACCTCGTTACGGACGCAGCGAGGGGCCCCAACGACCCGTCTGAGTGAGAGACTCTGTTGAGCTCTTAACCTTTTTTTGTTCGTCTCTGAGGTTAGAGCGTACCATGCTGGGGCTGCATAGGTCAGGATGGGGCGTATGTAGGTTTTGTATACGCCCCTTTTGACACTTATTGGCAATCTCGATGACAGCACTGGGTGTAGGAGTGCTCTGGCTGACCGTGCTCTGGCCGTCACGTTGTTCACATGCTGGGACATGGTGATATTTCTGTCCAACGTGACGCCGAGGTATTTGGCTGAGTGCGACCAGTCGATATCTTCACGTCGAAGCTGCAGTTTTGAAGTTGGTATATACCCGCCGGAGAACGCCACCGCCTGGGTCTTCGCGACGTTTACTGATAGCCGCCACTTGCCTAGCCAATCCGGCAGCAGGTCCAGCGAGCGTTGGGCCTTCACCGCGGCGTGCGACACGTTTAGGCTCGTCGCGATGACAGCCGCGTCGTCGGCGTATAGCGCCAGGGTAACTGCTGGGGCCGTGGGGATGTCGTTGGTGTAGAGGGAGTAGAGCGCCGGTGAGAGGCAGCTCCCCTGGGGGACTCCTGCTCGTATTGGGTGTAGAGCAGAAGTCGCGTCCGCGACGGTCACTCTGTATGTGCGGCCCTGGAGAAATGACGCTAGTAGTTTAATGGTGCGTATGGGGAGTGTGGTGCCGGCCAGTTTGTGGAGAAGCCCTGCGTGCCACACACGGTCAAAGGCCTTCTCCATGTCGAGGAATACTGCGACTGCTTTTTCACGTTTATTGCGCGCTGATGCGATTTGGTGCAGTACCCTCGACAGCTGGAGGGTGGTAGAGTGCTCAGGTCTAAAACCGAACTGCTCCACCCTTGGATGTAAGTGGGTGCAAAGGTGAGAGAGGAGAAGTCTCTCGAAGATTTTGGAGCAGTTCGGCAGGAGTGTTATTGGGCGGTAGCTTTCTGGCTTGAGCACGTTCTTGCCCGCCTTAGGCAGCATGATAATACGACCCTCCTTCCAGGCGGAAGGGTACGTTCCAGTTCTCACAATGCCATTGAAGAGCCTGGTCAGGGCTCCTACGGTACGCGGAGGCAAGTTGTGTAATGCCGTGTTTGTTATCCCGTCGTGGCCGGGGGCCTTGCGGGGCTTGGCTTTGTGGATAGCCTCTCTCACATTTTTAGGCGTGAAGAAGAGGGGAGCTTCGGTGTCCGACGAGGCATGGGTTGGAGTTTCACGGGCCAGGAGCGTTGTGATTGAGGACTCGATCTCCCTGGTGTGTGCCGGGTCCTCGCTCGGGTTTGGTGTAAATTGGGTCTCGAGGTGACGGGCGAATATATCTGCTCTGTCCTCTGCCCTGTATCGGATTGTGCCGTCATCGTGTATCAGCGGACGGATTGGAGCAGGGGCGTTTTTGATCTTGGGGGGGCTACTCCTACGGTCCATATTTGTTAATATTAATATTAGTATTAATATTAATATAAACACAAACACATAAAAATGTCACTATCATACAAAGTTTAAAAACACGGCACAAATTGTTCACTATAAAAACTAATTCCGATCGCCGAGCGCGTGACGTCGGCAGATCGGAATGTGGTTCGAGCGGCGAGCGGCGGCACTCGGGCCGGCTGGCGCCGAGGCGGGGCGGTGCGCGCGCGCGGGCGAGGGGGTTAGCACGGGGGCTCGCGGACAGCGTAACACGTCTGCTCAGCTACGGAGCGAGCAGGCGAGTCTGAGAACGAGTACGAGCGACGGGTCGTATTTATAACCTACGCACGGAGGCAAGGCTGGCCGGCAGGACGGAGCTCGGCGGCGCGCCTCGACATTTCGCGCCATCGCCGCTACGTGTCGCTTCCATCGCATGGCGTGATTACAATCTGAGTTGTGATTGGTTATACATTTTTTATATTTTGTAAATATTTATTTTTCTTATATTTTATTGGTTTTACATGTTTACACACTTTTGTATATAAGGCGACGATTTTTATTAAACCACACGCATTCTACTTCAAGCATTCGAGAGTTTTATTTATACCTCAAGAACCTCCAAATCCTTACAGGAAGCTCTGAACCTGCATAGGTGACCATCCTGTAAATGTCTGTGTTCCTCTTTTACGCTTTATGTATTTTATGTCCATATTTTAAGCACTAAGTGCAGCTCTCTAATTATTCAAACAAGGAAGCAAAGGCAAATAAAAACAGTAAAATAATACAAGTGACATGGACACTTTTATTTTTACCTGTACTATTAGATTTTTATATCATACAGTATGTTCTATAAAAACAAATATATGTATGTTCTATAAAGACAAATAGTTTGACCACGAGGAAGAACCGTTTCAATTAACATAGGTTTTAAAGTGCTACAAGCTGGGGACGTTTTGAGCATTGTTCTTTGAAGAAATGGCTCGGCGGAAAGAGATTTGCCACCAATGACGAAGTCACCTCACACACAAATGCCTATTTTGAAGACCTCGACAAAATACAATTTTCGGAAGGGATAAAAAAATTGGAGAAACTTTGGGCTAAGTGTATAGAGCTCGAAGGAGACTACGTTGAAAACTAAAATAAGTTTTTATATAAAAAGCTGTGTTTTATGCTAAAAGTCACGGACTTATTGACCCGCCCTCGTAGTAAACTAAATATTTTTAATTTTTACGTAACGTGTCGCAATTAACTATTAATCAATTGTACGTTGAAGGTGGCCTATGTCAATGTGATGTCAAATGTAAAATTTAAAAAATAATACCAAATACTTTTATAGAAACATGTAATAAAAGAAGGCTATTTTTATTTTATTTATTTTTTTATTTTAATTGTTAATTGTTTTTGTTAAGTGTTTACAATTACAGATAACAATTAATAAATGTAAGTAACTGAAAAATATAATTCAAACAATGCAAGAGCGTTCTCCATAATATTCTCAAAGATAATATCTTGGTGTTACATATTATGTAACACCTGGATTTAAGTCAGATCATTACGTAAAAGTGGTGTCGGTGTAAGAATACAATATGTAATATGGGGTGGTGACACCCTACCTCATCCCATGGGTGTCGTAAAAACCGACTAAGGGAATAACCGTAACTACTATCTTTACGAAATAAAAAGAAGGAAAACTTGAAATTAAACCCTATACCAATCCGTCTGGCCAGCGTGGTATTAGTAGGCCAAGTATCCCTCCGTCACGGGAGGAGGCCCGTCCCTGCCTTTATTCCCGGTCGTCCCCACCCTGTCGTCCCCACTGGGTACAAGTGGGAAAAAAAAACGTCCTGCTCCCCGGCAACTCCATTGTTTATTTTCCTGTTTATAAATTATGAATACAGTTGTACGACATGTGTATGTAACACCTGGATTTAAGTCAGATCATTACGTAAAAGTGGTGTCGGTGTAAGAATACAATATGTAATATGGGGTGGTGACACCCTACCTCATCCCATGGGTGTCGTAAAAACCGACTAAGGGAATAACCGTAACTACTATCTTTACGAAATAAAAAGAAGGAAAACTTGAAATTAAACCCTATACCAATCCGTCTGGCCAGCGTGGTATTAGTAGGCCAAGTATCCCTCCGTCACGGGAGGAGGCCCGTCCCTGCCTTTATTCCCGGTCGTCCCCACCCTGTCGTCCCCACTGGGTACAAGTGGGAAAAAAAAACGTCCTGCTCCCCGGCAACTCCATTGTTTATTTTCCTGTTTATAAATTATGAATACAGTTGTACGACATGTGTACTGTCTTTGTACTTACTTGAAAACATTTGTATTTGACATTACATTTGTATACTTGAAAAATTATAATGCTGTCTGCATTATATTACACTATTTTATTATTATTGTCCTGGTAATAATTTATTTACCACCCAACGCCTACCAATTTTATATGAAAGAGCTTGATACAAATTTGCTATTAATTTTACTTAGGCGCTAATAACCGTAATTTTAAAATAGTTTTAGTAGCCATACACATTACATTTTCGTGTTAAAAAAAAGAGTACATTGTCTTTCAACAACTTCTTTACGTCATTGGTAGGTTAGTACGCAAAATTTCTAAGAAAATTACTTGGGGTTGCTAGGGAGATGCTCTATAGCAACCCACAATTCAGTTGGCTGTACCCGCTAAACTTTTAAGGTACAAATGTTTTCAAGTAAGTACAAAGACAGTACACATGTCGTACAACTGTATTCATAATTTATAAACAGGAAAATAAACAATGGAGTTGCCGGGGAGCAGGACGTAAAAAAAAGTTTCGTTCGTCCCCAGTGGGGACGATTGGAACTTTTTATTTCCCACTCGTTCCGCTTATAGACCGAGAGTTAACATTTATTCCCGGTCGTCCAAGGAATGAAATAATCGCACCATTATACCTACTTAAAATAAACCTTAGTTTTTGTACTTTTGCATGTAAAGGACATTGACCACGTTTGTATGAACGTTGGCCCAAATGCTGCCCACTACTAAGACATAGTTCATAATGGTCCTTAGACTTATACTAATCTGTAACCTAAAGCTTTTCGTAATCTATCCGAGGAGTATTTAGAAAAAAAATATTTTGTCTAGGTTTTACAGACGACAACAGTCACTATCTCATCAATGTAAAACCTAAACAATAATTATTATTTTGTTTAGTTAGCATCAGATTATGGAGGCAACTATTTTTTCTAAAATAAAAGGTTGTATATTAGAAAATAATGTATTTATTATTATAAATAATCTGTTCAATCCTCATCGTCATCTATAATAATATTATCTAAAAATAAAGCAGGGCGCGTCACAGCGTCTTGGTGCCTAGCCCATCCCAAATACCAAACAATACACACCACGTGGCCACAACTGCCGATAGTTCGTCGTCCAGTAAAATATGAGCAGTAGTAGTGTGTAATGGAATCAAGACCCTGATTTTTCTCGTCAATTAAAATGAAGCAATGGTACACTTTTGACGATGTATAGCGCGAATAAGTAGCACATTGGTCGAGGGCATCAAAAAGACAGGTAGATCCGTGAGTTGACCGTTGTACTTCTGAACAATAAATGTCTCTGTGGTACAGTCACGAGCAATAATATGTACACATTTTCACATTTTGTAATACAGTTATCTAAAGTTCTGCTAATCCAAAATTAAAAATTCGAAGATTAATTCTAAACTGTACGGAACCTCTTACAATTACCGAAATAATTTTGGTATTCTAATGTCTAGATAAGTGAACAGATAGTTTAGAAAATTTGACAATGTGTACATATTATTGCTCGTGACTGTACGTATATGCTCGCTGTAATAGCTAGGTGCGAGTTTTATTTGATACGTCCCTACAGCAAAGAGAGTCAATTGTTCAAGTGTTAACCTGGGAAAGGAAGGGTTCTCCGCACTCACAGAAATATTATCGAAGTTGACTCTGTTTCGGGTTAACCGTTTTTCGTCAACATACTCAGCTAAGTTATTATCAGGTGGAGCGCTCTGTACCAGGCACGGCGTGGCACCAGAGACGCGGCTACGGGACCGCGCTTATTTTTTTATTATCATACATTTACACAACTTATTGCTTTATATTATTAAATAGATCATAATATGTATATGTTAATCATCCTAATTAATAAAAAAGTAATTCATCTATGTAAATAATACTCTTCATTCTCTTGTTTTCGTTTCACTATCATTCTTCTTTTCACTTCAATATCTACCTTATACCATCGCTTGGTATAGCTGCTACAACTAGCTTAGTGCTGACATGTTTATACAGACAAACCGTAGTAGTATACTGACAACGCTACAGCACCTTAAATAGACAAAAATGCTTTTGAAGAAAAATGAGTTTTGTCAAGAACCCCGTGGATGTTTTTTTATTTTTATATATGTCTGGTGATGTAAGGAATACAATGTAAGTATTCCCAAACCTGGGCAGCACTTGGGCCAAAATGGTCAATATCCTTTGAATAAAATATTTCACGGAATAATAAAATGCTATAATTATGACTTTCTGAGACTAAACAATATTTTAAATTGAAAATAGAAAGATTGAAATAATGCATGCTGCGTGGTTGTATAAATTATTTTATTATTTTGGGAAAGTCGTGTAAAATAATAAAACGTCAATGTTTTTTATAAAAAAAAAAATTCAGATTCATATTATATGTATAGCATATTTAAAGTGGGTGTATAATGTTGCGATTATTTCATACCTTGACTCTCGGTCTATAAGCGGAACGTGTGGGAAATAAAATGTTCCAATCGTCCCCACTGGGGACGAACGAAACTTTTTTTTCCCACTTGTACCCAGTGGGGACGACAGGGTGGGGACGACCGGGAATAAACGCTCCTGCCTGACAGGCATGAGGAAAAGTGATGGCTGATTTTATGTTACGCTTTCGTGACCCAAATGTTTTATTTGTTTAGTTCCGTCTTATTTATAAGAATGAATATAAATATAAAACTTATATGTTTTTTCCAATAATTTATTAATCATGACGAATCAAGTGATTCATCTGATGTGATTTTTATTGTCACTTAGATGAATAATAATTAATAACGTAAATTCTACTGTAATTTCTAATCTGATGTCTCTTTTCCAGTTGTGGAGTATTAGATTTCGTTTTTTCCACCACTTTTTTTCTATCACCGGCAGTTACGGGGTCACATGCTTTGTTGAATAATGACATCATCTTTGTTGTCGAAAATGGTGGCGCTGTATTATTTTGTGCCGCGTGTCCTGGAATAAAATAAATTAAACACTATTATTTCACAAATTCCCAAACCATTTCGTAAATACTTCAGCATTCATATCTTCATGATATTCGCCCGTTTTTATTGATTTTAACGCTAAAAGACTATTTGGCACAAAACCAATAATTGTACCGGGTGACGTCACGGACGTTAAGAACAGCTGTTACGCTCTGTGTTTATTAAAGTTTTAAAATTTAAAATAAATTAGTTAGTGAAAAACAAATGTGTTTATTGTTATAAAGTTAACTGACTCATAGCAAATTAGTGTTGACGATCAAAGTTGTAAAGAAAAACGTAAATAAAATACAAAAACACTTAACTTATAGTGAATTAATATTTATAGTCATACCCTATAAGTGAAATAAAAGTACAAAATTGGTAAAATCAGTTAATTGTGCGGCTGTTGATTGTGTGTTTCGTGAGTCGGTGACCTGTGTCCATTGTTACACGCTAACTGGTGCTGAAATTAGTGTGAGGCCTTCAGTAGAACCTTTTTTTTTCCAAACCTTGTAATAGCGCCATCTATTTCGTTTCTGCTGCACCACGCATAGAAAGAGTTCTTGAAAGGGCATCGATTAATTATTAATTACTTATTCAGCGCCGCCTAGTCTATTATATAATTTAATCGCCAGCCATGACTAAACAATGCGGAGCTTGTAATAAATTCATGCAGGTTAAAGGTGGCGCTGCATGCAAAAGCTGCACAGGTATATACCACAAGGCGTGTCTGCTGATGCCGGAGACAGCGCGGTTGGCGGCCGACTGGATGTGTCCTGATTGCCATAGAAAAATGCCTAAAGCAGATAACACTGCTACACCTGTGAAGGGAGCTGGTGGCTGCATTGACCTTGATACCAGCCATGCAGATCTGGACCAGCAGCTTAAGATCATGACAGACCAGCTACGGGACACTATCCGAGCAGAGATAAGGGTGGCCAGAGAGGACTTGATTGGCGAGCTCAAAAGGGAACTGGTGGAGGTACGTGCTGCTCTTGTTGCCAGCCCTCTACGTATAGAAAGTCTGGAAAAGCGGCTGGAGGTCCTGGAGACCACACCTAAACACCAGAATGAAGATAGGGACAGTAATGCCCAGCTTAACGAAACTGTTAAGCAACTAAAGCTCGAGCTTAATGAACGGGACCAGGAGCTGCTCTCATCAGACCTCGAAATTGCCAACTTTCCGGAGACCAGTGGAGAAAACGTTTTGCATACCGTGGGTCTTGTGGCAGGAAAGCTCGGTGTTGCCCTAGAACCACGAGATGTCATGTTTGCAGAGCGAGTTGGGTACCGCAGGAATACCAGTGACGGGACAACACTAGCGCCTACCCCGCGCCGTATTGTGGTGAGGCTGGCGAGGCGAGGGCTACGGGATGAAATGCTGGCTGCGGCACGTGCACGTCGAGGTCTAAATAGTGCTGACTTGGGGCTGGCAGCAGCACCTCGTCCCTTTTACATCAATGAGCGCTTGACTAGACACAACAAGCTGGTATTCTTTCGTGTGCGGGAACTAGGTGCCAAACTGGGTTGGAAGTACACATGGACAAAACATGGAAAAATACTAGCAAAGCAAGCTGAAGGAGGATCTACTTTTGCAATCCGTTCTTTGGCTGATTTGGAAAGGGTTTTTGGTAAAGATAACGTTTGCTCTGCACTTAGTGAATAGCATTTCTTTAATATCATATGAGACTTTTCTGTCTTACACTGGTGGAGTGAGGATGGGGGGAATAAGGCATGTACATTTACATTTTCACAAATTCATACAACACCCTTGTTGTAATATTATACACATTTACATTAACACAACCTTAACTGATAATAACTCTTTAAATGGACACACACAATACATCATCACACTTATACTTTATGAATGTTTTGGGCAATCTTTTAATTATTTACATGAACTTCTATATACATACTACATACATAAAAAAATGAAAAACACTATACATATCTTAAAAATGGTCTCAAATGACAATATCTATTTACAAATAACAGTATATGCCTTATCTATCTCACATATCTGTAACCACATAGTAAATGGAACTATATTTTATAATTTATTTAAAATACTGATTACTATAAGTGTGCTATTTACAATGATCACAACAGATACATACTTACTATTGCTTTATACTGCTGGGCATAATACTTTTTGTAAACATAGCTCATGTAAATTAGTCTGTACACTACAGTACCCACATTATGATTACAATTTTCTTTTAGTTTTATGTAAATTAACATCCATTTATATACAAATATTACAACATAAGAAAAATAGATATCTCATGCCAAGAAATAATAATTGTGTGATTGTGGTCAGTGGTGGACAGCTTGTGTGTTTATTTTGGTGTTGTGACAAAGTTTACTCTTTTTGTATAAGAATTTATCAACAACAGGGATTGTTATTAATTAATTTGTTTTTGCTTATAGGCCCTGTCAAGAAAATAGTAATAAGTTTGGTTAATGTTTGGACATACATGGTGAGTGCGAGTGATGGGTTTGTGTTTTCCTTTTGCATATTTTTTGTAATTATTAGTATTAAAACAAAATCAGATAGGGATTGTTGGTTGATTGTGTCTGAGCATTATGTCTTTGTGTCTGATGGTTATATGTTGTGTGTATGTGTGTATGTAATGTAATGGCACCTAAATGTCTTAGAGTTGGACTGTACAATGCAGGTTCCCTCGGCACCAACCATGACAGTATTATAGCAGCCGTTGCTCGCAGTGGTGTTGATGTTTTGGCCCTGAATGAAACTTGGATACATTCTGGGGAGGAGGGGCGAGCTCCTGTTATTCCTGGTTATAGACTTAGACACAAGCCACGGCCAAAACATCACCGCACGCGTGGTGGTGGCGTTGGTTTCTTTGTAAGGCATGGAATCACTGTGCGTACTTGGCAGCATCCCGTGGACCCACTTCACACGGTGGTCGAACAAATGTGGCTTAGTCTTAATGTTAACGGCAGGAGGCTGATGATTGGCACTGCATACAGGCCAAACTGGGTAAATATTGAACTGTTTTTTGATGCCATCACTGATTCTTTGAGTTCTATGCCTGGATGTGACAACATTATTATTCTAGGTGACTTTAATATTAACTATCTGGATGTAAATAACAATAACACGAAGAAATTTCAAGCTTTTCTTTCTCATTTTAACCTAAACCAACTAGTCACTGAGCCAACTCATTTTACTAGCACTAGTCAAACATTGATTGACGTGGTCTGCACTGATTTAAAGCATAAGAAAATAACTTTGGAGCTTGTAGGAACCATCACAGGTCATTGTCTTGTTGTTTGTGAGTTTGACATTAAGCGGGATAAAATAGCTCCACAGATAATGACTTACCGGCCTATAAAAAACATAACTTTGACAGATTATAACAATGATCTAAATACTATCGATTGGAAGCAGATATCGCAGTGTACCGATGTTAATCTCATGGTTAATGCATTTAACTGTTTCGTGTTGTCTATTTTTGATTGCTATGCTCCAGTTAAAACTGTCAATTTAAGAAATCGCTCATATCCCTGGATCACTGATACTGTGAGGGTAATGATGAGACTCCGAGATAAGGCGGCAGCTGATTACAATAAAACTAAGACTGACGCAAAAAAGGACTACTACAAAAGCTTGAAGTCCACTGTTAATCAGGCTCTTTATCATGAGAAGTATGCATATTATAGGCATAATATCAACAGTAACATCAATAAACCTAAATTGTTGTGGAAAAACATAAAGAACACCTTGTTACCGCATGATGACTTTACACTGCCTTCAATCTTTGACGACCCAGATAAAATAAACGGACATTTTCTTGACATACCACCTAGTTCAGGTAATATTTCTGACGTAATGGGATTTTACGACACCCATAGATTTACTGATGCCATATTTAAGATGAGTGAAATAAGTATGGAACAACTTATCACGATAATTAGGGGACTTAAGTCTAATGCTGAGGGTTGTGACGGTATCACCCTAGAAATGCTACTCATGACTTTCCCTCAATCCTTGGATTGTGTTCGGGTTCTAGTGAACACTTCTATTAACACGAGTACATTTCCCGAGTTATGGAAATTGGCAGTTGTACGACCATTACCCAAATGTTCAAGCCCAGCTAACTTAAAAGACCTAAGACCTATTAGTATCTTACCGTGTCTATCAAAGATTTTGGAGAAGGCTATTTGCTTGCAGCTGAATAAGTATCTTGAAAATAACAATATTCTGCCTCAGTTGCAATCGGGTTTCAGAGTGGGACGTAGTACTACAACTGCCTTGCTTGATGTAACTGATAATATACGACGAAATTAAATTATATGGATGTCGTTGTTGCCCCACGATTGTTAGCGAAAACAAAAAAAGTTATACAGAGGGTTCAAAATGCCTGCGCGCGTTTTTGCTTTAACATACCCTTTAGGTCTCATGTTACTCCTTTTTTGAATAAATACGGTTTACTAAAAATGCAGCACCGTCGTAAGTGTCATTTGTCATGCCTGTTGTTCGGTGTCATTAAGTTTAAGGAACCTAAATATTTATATGACAAGTTTTCCTGGCGCTCGAGTCATAGGAACGGTGTATCCCGCGCTTGCTCAGTACAGTTGGGGCTTCAGCGGCATTGTTCAACTGTTTTTAGGGGAAGCTTCCGTTATGCTGCTTCAAAGTGTTGGAATAATATTCCACCGCCAATCAGGAACTTGCCAAGCATATATGCGTTTAAAAAACAAATAAGATCTTTTGTATTGAAACACCAAAAAAACGAGGAAGCTCTGGTTAATGACACCAGTGCTTTGTAGGCGCTGGCAAATAATTATAATTATTTATTTATTTATAATATATTAATTGATTATGTTTATGTATTTATTTTGGGAACCAGCATCATTCGTACTCACCTCTGTGTGCTTGTGTATTTGTGAATCCTCCGTGTATATATATATATAGGTTTAAGTATCGTTTGTTGAAAATAAGAGATAACAATATTTATGCTATCCATTTAACTTACTTTTGTAAACAAATATGTACTGGGTACATTTTGCAATTTCACAATTTCACTAGTTTGTGCATTGATTGATTTTACTTTGATGTGTATGAAAATTTATGTAAAGTAGCTTTAGACATGTAGGTATGCTATAACAAAATTATTTTGTCTTGATAAATTATTAGGTACTTTGATTTAACCACTATTTTTCTTGAATTTTACTATTTAATTAATTAAAAATTTTTCACAAAGGTCAAAGACCAAGTCTAACTATAGACTTAGTATGGTCTGTGGTTGACAAGACGTCATATTTGTTTGCCTTTTAGTTCATAAGTGTTCATAGGTCTGTTCATAATTGTATGTGTAGACCGTACGTCACTCGTCAACCAGTCTCAGGGGAAGACCAGCGCTGGTTATCTTTAGCCAGTATTTGCTGACTTGAGTCTGATTTGCGGCAAATTAGATATAAGTTATTGTAGCTACTAAGTATTTAATTTTTTGTATGTTTTGCTGCAAATAAATAATTTTCTATTTCTATTTCTACCTACCTGACAAATAATAAGCCTTTGTCCTTTACCTTCTCGTACTTTAGTCGACGAATGAGCAGTATCGTCGGTTCATATTTTACTGACAGTGTGATTGGCGTAAAGCCAAGTTTCGTCCAAAAAGGCTACGTTGCTCCAAATGACAATGTTTTTGGCTTTCTTCAAAAAAGTTACGCGTGGAAGAACAACATCACCCCTTTCCATAATGAATTTTCTTTTGTAGGCTTTGTAAAATCGGAAACCAATTTGATTAAGTTGGCGCCATAATGATGTAACACTCCCATTAAATAAGTCTGCGTCTTTTAAAGATTTTACCAGGTTCAGTAGAGTCGGCAATTGGTTATGTCGATAATAGTTGCTGTGTACCTGATTCCGGATAGCAGCGGTATCAAAACTGTCTATATCTGTTACTGGTGCTTTCTTAGATAGCTTCTTATTTGGGGTTGCTAGCTTGTTTTCTTCAGTAGAAGAAGCACCATATTTCTCTCTCGAGTGATTCGAGAAACGGTATTCCGGCCAATATCTAACGCACTTGCGGTCCAAAACATTAGAAAGAGGCCAAAGCGTTCCGCCATTTTTTCGTTTTTTCTCTTTGGATGAAGTTGCTGCTTTTTTGTCTACTGTTTTTAATTCACGTGCCACGGTTTTATTAGAAATATGCGTTTCATGAGCCTCACGTTGTTCACTTGTTGGAGTTATAAGTGTATACTTGTGGCATGTGTCACATTGATCTTTCTTTGGCATAACTCAATTTAAAGGTTTTGTTGACACAAGTTTTATATTGACGCTTTGTTCCGCCTTTATCAGTATAAATATATATACATTTCGTAAATACTTCAGCATTCATATCTTCATGATATTCGCCCGTCTTTATTGATTTTAACGCTAAAAGAATATTTGGCACAAAACCAATAATTGTACCTACTTGACAAATAATAAGCCTTTGTCCTTTACCTTCTCGTACTTTAGTCGACGAATGAGCAGTATCGTCGGTTCATATTTTACTGACAGTGTGATTGGCGTAAAGCCAAGTTTCTTCCAAAAAGGCTACGTTGCTCCAAACGACAATGTTTTTGGCTTTCTTCAAAAAAGTTACGCGTGAAAGAACAACATCACCCCTTTCCATAATGAATTTTCTTTTGTTGGCTTTGTTAAATCGGAAACCAATTTATCTAAGATGGCGCCATAATGATGTAACACCCCCATTAAATAAGTCTGCGTCTTTTAAAGATTTTACTAGGTTCAGTAGAGTCGGCAATTGATTATGTCGATAATAGTTGTTGTATACCTGATTCCGGATAGCAGCGGTATCAAAACTGTGTATATCTGTTACTGGTGCTTTCTTAGATCAGAATAGGATGCTGAAGGAGTACAATGGTTTATAAATGATTGTCCCTTCATGTACACACCTCAACAAAGTCTAGGGATATTTTCACGAAATTTTGTATTAAGTTGTGAAACTCAAAAAAAAATGGTTTGTTTTTAATTCTTTTGATGAAAATTTACTTTGTTAACCATTTTCAACCATTCTAAAGGAGAATGAAACCTTCACTAAGAGTTTTGGGCCAAGATTAAACAGAAATGAGAGTATTATCAATTTATAGCTTCACACATATTAGTCTCGTGCTAAATCTTTTGTTAGTTTTGGCAATCTGAAATCCAAGATAATTTTTTTTTGAAGGAGATGGAAACTTCTGGGCTAAAGCCTGTACAGAGTAAGGATATGCCCTAAAAATCTTTTCTATTTTTTTTAAGTTACAAGCTTAATAAAATTGAGTAATTTTATTATTATTTTATTAAAAAATAGAAAAGATTTTTAGGCCATATCCTTACTCTGTACAGTAATGTACAGGCTTTAGCCCAGAAGTTTCCATCTCCTTTGAATTTAAAAAATAAAATTAAAAATAAAAGATTTACGCGGCTTGAGCGTAGTCAAGTTCGAAAATTTCATTTACCAACAGTAAGTTTTGACTGCTTTTTTGTGTAAAATTTAAGTTTTATAACAATTTAAACGTTTATTTCGAATGATTAATATTGTGTGCATCAAGCAGCGGCGCCATTTTAAACATAGAGGAAATGTTAAGGGCAGTAGGCATGCTCCCAGCTGCGGGTACTGAGCATAGTATTGCTGAAGAGATTAGAACAGTACAAAATATGAAATCAAGGTTATGGTCACGTTATCGTGCTACTGGTGAAGTGACTGAAAGATATCACAGCAAGAAGTCTATCACCACCCAACAACATGATCGATTTTTGCAAGTTCCCGCAAAAAGGCAGCCAAATGTTACTACCATGCAGCTGGCTTAGAGGCTCCAGCTCTTGGTGGAGCCTCTTGCGGATGACCAAACTGTCAGAAGAAGTCGGCATGAAGCCCACCTTTATGCTCGCATACCGCTTTGAACTCCAGCAATACGTTGAGCAAATCGCGCACGATGACTAGAGTGAGGTCGTGAACATTTGCTCTGCAAAGTTGACCTGTTATCTTTAGTGGTGTTTACACATGAGTCCCGGTTCGGTTTCCACTCGGATTCACGTAGAAAAAGTGCTTGGCGAGTGTCTGGTTGTGATAGCCGTCTACAACATCCTCAGAAAAACTATTCATACCACGATAGAACAATTATGATTTGGACGGGAATTTGTGTCGGTCGAAGAACAGAGCGCGTTTTGTTTAGAAACACCATGACGGCTGAAAAATAACTTAACAAGGTGCTAGAACTAATAATCTTCCCCCGTAGACTAATATTGGGCCAAATATTTAAGCTCATAGATGATAACACCCGTCCGCATAAAGCGAGAGTGATGAAGAGCTGGTTGCAGGAGCACGACGTATCAATTTTATGCTGAACCACTCAATCGCCTAACCTCAAAACCATAAAATACGCGTAGGACATGGTCAAAAGAAGGGCTTTGATGAATTTTCCTGCATAAACTTGCGATGGAAGAGCAACTTTTTTTGTATCCTAGTCGGACCTGTAACATTATACCGCATCAAGACTTGGATAACTTAATACAAGTATGAAAAACCGTTGCAGGACCATTATTTACGGTTTTTAGAATGTACTAACTACTGATTACTCACATAACAGTTAAAAACAGATTAATTTTCGATTATTTTCACTTTTGCTTAAGAAACAAAGTCATTGTTAGTTTTACTAATTTTCCAAATTTTTTATTTATTTGAATAAAAAATTATTTACGCAAAAATAATACTTTTATTTAATTCTGGATTGTAGCCTGATAAATTACCTTTATAAAAATATAAACATGTTGTATGTTATCTTCAATAATTTTGGAGTTAATTGAGTAAACACCAAATATCCCTAGACTTTGTTGAGGTGTGTATTTCATCACTAAATATATATGTATATGATCTGTCGGAGGGCATCCCGTAGCTCATGTTCCAGCTTGGATATTTGTTGTAGGGCTTGCTCGTATTCTACACTACATCTATCATAGTTATTTAACATAATTTAAAGACTCCCGCTCTAACCTAGCTTCATCTAACCTTATATTCATCAGTGACAGTTCTTGTTTTAATTTTCCTTTTTTTTCTATTACCGAGATAAGCTCAGTTTCGTTTTCCTCACGTTCATTGTTCAGATGAACAACTTACTTCTTGGTAGTCTTAAGTGTTCTAAAAGAACTTGTTCAAGTTTGGACTCCTCCTGACGAGCCAAACCTCTGCGTGTTATCATATTAGAAATAAAAAGGAAACTAGTCAAAACTTTATACTATTTAAAAGTCAAGGAACATTATGCTTAGCAGAATTGAGGTTAGTTGGTTTTCGTTATGTCAAAGAGCAATTTCAATGAAATATCAGCTTACAACTTATACAGGGTGGCTCATTCAAAGGGGTCAGTATGGGAAAGTCTTAAACTATAAGTCATACGAAGATTTGTTCTTAGGAACCATGACACCGATTTTGATAAAAAGAAAAACTGCATTCATACATTTGAGAAAGATACTGTACCCAGCTCGGGAATCGAACCCGGTTGTTTTGCAAAAATAAACTTATACTTTTTCTATTTAAATATCGATTCTGTAGGTCTTAAGCAGTAAATATCTCTATGAAACATTATGTCTAAAATGAATAAAATGCATTGTTTTCACATACTTCAATTTATCATAGTAAGTAGGTGTTCGAAGTGGCTAATCTTCGAACTGTTAC
The DNA here is from genome assembly GCA_905475405.1 of Schrankia costaestrigalis. Classification (NCBI taxonomy): domain Eukaryota; kingdom Metazoa; phylum Arthropoda; class Insecta; order Lepidoptera; family Erebidae; genus Schrankia; species Schrankia costaestrigalis. The sequence continues at coordinate 3,556,261 of FR997845.1, read as the reverse complement.
AATCTTCAACAGTTTAGGTATTTAAAATTATCTCTATGGTTGTTTGTACCCCTCTACTTGTTACATACACCGTGTTACATATCATGTGGCCATTGTCATTGCATTAAACCTTTAAGGAAGTTTCGTTATCTACAGTAATATTATTATCTAGATACAACTGCTTACTTCTTTTAATCAAACACTAACAATCAATTGAAAAGCCATGTAAGTAATGTAGATATTGTAGATACAGAGACGTGTTTAGTTAAGCCTCATTTGAAAATAGAACGTTTTAGTGTGACTGTTCGAATACCAATAAAAAAAGAAAAAAAAGATCGTTACCTAAACGTGTTGAATATTGTATTGGAAAAAAACGATGGCCACTTCGAACACCTACTTACTATGGTAAATTGAAGTATGTGAAAACAATGCATTTTATTCATTTTAGACATAATGTTTCATAGAGATATTTACTGCTTAAGACCTACAGAATCGATATTTAAATAGAAAAAGTATAAGTTTATTTTTGCAGAACAACCGGGTTCGATTCCCGAGCTGGGTACAGTATCTTTCTCAAATGTATGAATGCAGTTTTTCTTTTTATCAAAATCGGTGTCATGGTTCCTAAGAACAAATCTTCGTATGACTTATAGTTTAAGACGTTCCCATACTGACCCCTTTGAATGAGCCACCCTGTATATATATGTCACAGCCAAAGTAATAAATATGAATATTATACATAATAACTAGCCGTTATGTATAATGGCTACTCAATTTAGATAAAGTGATAAATGTCGCAGAATTAATCATATTAACTAGCCATTATAAATAACATCTTCAAAGACTCACATAATGTAATAAAACAAGTAGGTAAAGATTACTAGATTATATTTATATGATACGGAGCGGTTGATTTATCTGTGGTTACTATTTATATAAAGATATATTTACTATAATATACGAAATCGTATATTACCTAATCGTCTTTACCTATAATACTTGTGTGTCATAAAATAGGGTAGTATAATTGTTTAAATATCCTATTTTTTCTTGCTATAAAGTAAAATAAAATATTAAGGCAAAAGTCAGAAACAGTTGGTTAGGTTAGGTTAGTATGGTGACTAAAGGACGCACGAGCCGAGCGAGCGAAGCGAGCGTGCCGCGGCAGCGGCCGGCGAGTGCTAGAATATAGTAATACTCATAATAATTAAGGTAATGATTAGTTGGTTATACCATATTAATTTATTACTTTGACTAACTTTGATCAGCTATTATAAATTATATCTAGATGATGTGATTAATTTATCACATTGTCTTGTCAATTTGGATATTATTTATAATGACCAGTCCTTATGTATAGTATCTATTTAATTACTTTGGCTGTAACATATATACTAATATATTATACAGGTTGTTTGGTACATCGTTTGCCAAATTGAAATAGCTGATAGAAGAGGTCATTACCCGTCTTTCCTCACTCACCTAGCCGGTTTTAACCTCAACATATTTTAGATATCGATGTAAAGCTATTTTTAAAAGAAAAACCCAATATTTACCATGAACACTTAAATTTAAAAAAAAAATTCGTCTGTGAGTCCTCATAATTATATTTTTTTGTAAAGTTTAATACTAGGAGCATCAAATAAATTCATAATAGTCCACCAAAAACGTCAACTTTTTGTTTATTGACTTATTATAACTATAGAGACAGGTAAAATTTAAAGGTATGATCAACTTTACAGTACAATAAAAAAATAAATAAAAGAGAGAAAGTTCTTCCATTTTCTGAATAAATGCCTTACTTTATTCTCTTTCCATTGGTATACAACATGTTATAAAATAGTAAATAGTTTTTCAACAAAACATGTGTAATACATAATTCGAAGTTAAGAAAACAAGTTTTTAGAATAGCTAATATTCTACGAAATTAAGCTGAAAGGTTATGTGATCTAGTAAATGTTTTGGTAATTTCCACAATATTAAAAAAAAAGCTACGAATTTTCGGAACCTTCACTACATCCCCTATAAATAAGTGAAGCGTATGTGCTAAGCATCCAGTCCAAAGAGTATGGTCATATTTTTCATATAACAGCTTTCCAAGTTTAACCATATTACTAGTGTTATCTGTTACTATTGCGAAACAGGTTGATGCATCAAATTCATCCATGATTTTAGAAACTTCCTCACATAAATATTCAGCAGTATGATGATTCTCGGTAGTTTCTATAAATTTACAAAAATAAGGCTTGGGGGCATATAAAATTACATTTAAAATTGATTCATTACGAATATTGGACCAGCCATCGATGCCTAAGTGAATTACATTTGCATGTCTTATTTTATTTATGAGAGTACACAATGGTGTACTGTTTCATATTCTTGATCTAATAATGTTGTTGCTAACAGCTTTCTTGATGGCATTGTAAACTGGGGGTTCAACATTTCAAATGTTTCGGTCCATAAAAGATGTTGCAGAGTAGAAAATGGTATATCGGTCACATAAACTGCTCTTGCGATTGCTTGATGTATATTTGTCTACAACAAAAAAACAAAAATCGTTCATGCATAACAACAACAACACGATCATGCAAATTCGTTAGATATAGCTACTTACAAATAAAACATACAGTTAAACATATATCCTACATTTATGAAGTCATATGGGAGCGCTTCTTCTTAGATAACATTTCAACTCATATCAACGGAACTCCGAAAATGTTTCTCATACAATTTAAAGTCATGATGATCATTCTTCATAAAAAAATTATAAAATAAATATTCAAATTAATAATAATTGCAATTCATAGTATCAGTAATCATACATTTCATTTTCACTAATATTTGTTTTAATATATTTGTTTATACTAATGATCGAAAGTCATAATACTCCCTATACATAATTATACTAAAAATCAATATGGTTTTCAACGTAACAAAAGTACTACCCAATTACTATCCAATTTCACTAACAGTATGTATAGACATCTTGATAATAAACAGCACGTTTTAGCACTATTTATAGACTATAGCAAAGCTTTTGATACGCTAAATCATGACTTACTATTAGAAAGACTTAACGACTGCGGGATAAGGGGACCCCTAAATAAATGGTGTCAGGATTACCTCAAAAACAGAACGTACACGGTTAAAGTCTCAGATGCATTCAGTAATAGGATACCAGTAATAGAAGGCACAGCACAAGGGTCTGTACTCGGGCCTTTACACTACATTACTTATGTGAACGATACCGCTAACCTAATTAAAAAATGTGAAATATTTCAGTTTGCTGATGACACATGCCTTTTGTCGGCAAACACAGACATAGATAAAGCTCTTTCTGATTTACAGACTGAGTTTACTTTATTATCTAAATGGTCACATGACGTTGGACTTATTCTTAACCCTGAAAAAACAAAACTAATGTATATAAGCTCTAGTAGTAACAGAAAAGACATAAACTTAAAACTAATAGCACACAATCACAATTGCCTACACCTTAACTACCCTAGCTGCTGTTGCCCACCCGTAGAAGTTGTTAGTAAACACAAATACCTTGGACTCATCATTAATTGACGACCGGCTGAAATGGACAGACCACATTACTTATGTCGGCGACAAACTGCGAGCTATACTCGCAAAATTTAAATTAATAAAAAGACGTATTCCCTATATGACACTATTATCACTATACAGGGTTACAGGAAAAGTCGTGCTAGATCCGTTAAGGGCGTGGAGTACCCAGCATTTCTGACTTATTTTACTATGAAACACCCTACCCTAAACTTAACCCTTTTCGAGATATTCGACTTTTAATTTTTTTATGAAAAATTGCCGATTCTTAAGCTACTAAATTAATTCTTTATTTTTTTGTGTATCTTAATATTATTATTATTGCATTTTACATGGGTAATAAGATGCTTTAGGACCTCAATAATTTAAATAGTGCATAAGTTAATTGAATGGACCGTAGTAGACAGGTAAAGGTTAAGAAAAATAAGAAAAATTGGAAAGTTTATTTTTCTCTAAGCCATAACTAAAAAAAACATTATGGGAATTGTTCGGCAGATGTTTTTCTAAATATCTACGTTTCATCAGCTACCTAACGAGGTATAACAATCTAGGGTTTTTTATTAAATTTCGTGGAAAAAAAGTCAATAATAAAAGGGAATGCAACAGGGGTTTGTTTGTCAAATGTCAATGTTTTGGTTGTCAAATGTCAGTCTGCTTTTGTGCTTCGTACATAGTAGATGTGATATCGTTTTGCTCTTTTTCTCGACTTGGCTGTGATTCTGGACTATTTCTTCTGATTTGTGACTACTGTGCTTGTTAACCGGACTCTGATTTGTACCTGTGATACGGAAGTGTTGAAAATGACGTCCTACACACCTGAGGAATATGCTGATATGCTTATTTGTTACGGATACTGCCGTTGTGTGTCTGCGCAAGCTCGCAATGAGTACATAACTCGCTACCCTGGTCGTCGAGTGCCGGATGTGGCCGTTTTTGACAGAGTTTATCGAAAACTTCGAGAAACTGGTTCTGTTTTGAGACGTAATACAGACATGGGAAGACCACAAATTGACAACCAGGAACAGGACAACGAGATAATGCAACGCTTTCAAGCGGATCCAACTACTTCCACTAATATTGTTGCGCGTGATCTGGGACTTTCGCAATGGAGAGTGTGGTTTACAGTGCATACTGCTGGCCTATACCCGTACCATTACACGCCGGTACATGTTATTGAAGAAGGAGATCCCGCGAGAAGATTGGACTTTTGCAGATTTATGCTAAATGCTGACTTAAAAGATCCAGATTTTCTAAAAAAATATCTTGTGGACGGATGAGTCCAAATTTGATCAAGATGGAATAACAAATTATCACAATGCCCATTACTGGTCCGCAAAAGAACTAAGAAATCCTAATAAGAAAAGAGTGAAGGGGTCCCAACGAAGATTTAGCGTGAATGTGTTGTAAGGATGGGATGATATGGGAGAGACAAGTGATACACGCGAGTGCAGTTATAATACTCCTTTATTAATAACAGTGCATGTACTTATATTGTATATGCACACATACACCACTACACCTCCGGGGGTGAACGAAAAAAAAAACAAATTACATATGTTTTTTTTTTTTTGCATAACATACACAACAATTAATATAAAAAGCAATATTTGATTAAACACAAAAAAATACATTTTAATATACCATAGCCTTTAGTTTAATAATAGTAATAACTTTATAAAATATTTTATTTTTCTTATCACAAAAATAAACATGCTAAATCTAAATTATCATAACATTAGTCATAATTCGTGACATCACTCTCTGACACCAATTTATAGTACATATTGGGAAGAGGTGGAACTCGTTATTAAATAATAATCAGATAATACATCAAAGTACTCTTGAATGTCGTAAATATTTATTACTTATATTTATTTTCATTTTTCATTTTATCATACTTAGTCAAAATTTTTGTAACTCTTTCACTAATTCGGCTCGCGAGAATTGCGATGAAGAAGATACATCATCAATCTATTCATTTCATTTAAGTAGTTAACCATTTCATTGGTTTTCTCATTACATTTCAATATTCATTTTACATTTCAAAATGCACAAGTTCACTCAAATATTCGGCTCGCGATATATTCGATCGTAAATCATGGCATGTAATTCTATTAAATTACTTTTATTTTTACTTTATTTATTTCTCATCTTTTGTCTAACACAACAAGTCTCTTAATCTTAAAAGCTGTATAACGATTTCCACAGGCAGCGGGTGATCAGTCCGATCGTCCTAGGAAATGGTTATTTAACTTACGGATCCATTTTTTTAACACAATATAATATCATTAGGTACACATTTTCTCGCAAAATGTTAAAATAGTTATTCGCATTTTAGCGTAACACTCAAGTCTTATTTGGATTCGAACCAACGCACGTCACTTGGCATCCTATCCTTTATCTACTGAACCAAACATCAGTAACATCTCAATAAAATTCATTATTACAATATTTTGTTTATAAATTTTCTCCTATTATTATTAAAAAAACGCAACAACGCACTAAACTCATAATTATTTTATGTCAATATTTTACTTTTTCTCACTACATTGAGCACAACATTTTAAAATTATTTCGATCTATTTAAATTATTAAGTTCATAATAAAGTCACATTACAAGTCTACAATCAACTTGTGTACAAATTCTTTACCTTATATGGTTGACATATCTTAACAATACCATCACCAGTTCAAAGGTATGTTTTGTTGCTAAGTACCTATACCAATATGGAATGGAATGTTATCACATCTCAATTTCACAAAGTAGTATCCAGGCTATAACATAAATTTAATAATTACGTATATAATGACTAAAGCATAAAATAATAGTTATTACAAATTGAAACTTGTAATATTTTTTAATAATTACAAAAACTCATATTTAATTAGGTACATTAAAAAAATAAAAAAAATCAAATCATTTTCTAAAACGTATTCAATCGTTACAGTAATAACAATTATTATAATTAATTATTATACCTATTAACTAAATTAATCTTAACTAAAAAAACGATTTATGATTAACCAATTTCTAAGTAAATATGTACCTATTTTTAATAAAACAAAATACATAAACATTATGATTATATGAAAAATAAACTTTTTATTTTAATATATTTATGCTAGTTTAACACTACATTTTTATGTTTTTCACGAATGTCTTTTGGATATGACGATTGCCACTTTTGCGATGGCACGCACCCTACAGAGGGGCGCCATGCCTACTCCAGTTCAGCCCATCTTAATCCTGTCGATCCAATAATTGTCGACAGTCTCTCCTGTCCTCCATCCTTCGTGCAATAGCACTACACCGCTCCACCATAGCGGTGATACTTTTAATGGGAACATTTATGCACACGTTTTTGTGATTTGTCCACTTTTTTTTTTTTCATTTTACATTTTTAAATGTAAACACTTTTTAAAACACTTTTCTTCTTATATAAGTATAAAATTCAAACGATTGGAATTTCAAAAAATAATGTTCAAAATTATCAATAATAACATGCCGAATTCACGCACTCGCTATCCGATACCTTGCGGATCCATCTCTGGCAGGGTCGCCATGTAAGGATGGGATGTTATGGGAGAGACAAGTGATACACGCGAGTGCAGTTATAATACTCCTTTATTAATAACAGTGCATGTACTTATATTGTATATGCACACATACACCACTACAGTGTGGATGGGCATTATCGCAAATCATTTGATTGGACCTTACTTTCTCCCGGATAATCTAAACGGGGAAAGCTATGAAAATTTTCTGAGAGCAGACTTAAGTGGTTTGCTGGATAATCTGCCACTCAACTTAATCAGGAACATGTGGTTTCAACACGATGGCTGCCCTGCTCATTATAGGAGAAGTGTCAGAGACTGGCTGGATACAAATTATCCTAACAAATGGATAGGACGAGGCGGGCCGTTGCCATGGCCAGCAAGAAGTCCGGACCTAACCCCCATGGATTTTCATGTGTGGGGGTGCATGAAAAGTCTTGTATACAGCGAGCCGAATCCAGTTTCGTCTGTAGAAGACTTAAGAGAAAGGATTGTGAATGCAGCAAATAAAATGAGGACCACATTGACCACTGGAGTAGTGAAGACTGGTCTCCGTAGAAGGATGCGACAATGTGTCAGAAATAGAGGCGGCCATGTTGAACATGACCTGTAAACAATGAAAACTTATGAGAAAACCTCAATAAATATTTTATGCTCACGTATTGTTTTATTTTATTTTGTATAGCTAAGTAATAATTTTCTTCCTTCTTCACTGTCGCCTATAAAACTAACTTTTTTTCAATGCAATTGAATAAAACCTTAGACTGTTATACCTCGTTAGATAGCTGATAAAACGTAGATATTTAGAAAAACATCTGCCGAACAATTCCCATAATGTTTTTTTTAGTTATGGCTTAGAGAAAAATAACCTTTCCAATATTTTCTTGTTTTTCTTAACCTTTACTTGTCTACTACGGTCCATTCAATTAACTTATGCACAATTTAAATTATTGAGGTCCTAAAGCATCTTATTACCCATGTAAAAATGCAATAATAATAATATTAAGATACACAAAAAAATAAAGAATTAATTTAGTAGCTTAAGAATCGGCAATTTTTCATAAAAAAATTAAAAGTCGAATATCTCGAAAAGGGTTAAGTTTAGGGTAGGGTGTTTCATAGTAAAATAAGTCAGAAATGATGGGTACTCCACGCCCTTTACGGATCTAGCACGACTTTTCCTGTAACCCTGTATAAAGCACTCGGTGAAACAATCATACATTACGGGCTAAGCAGTTACGGAAGAACGTTCAAAACACATCTTGATTATATATACAGACTACAGGTCAGAATACTAAAAGCTATAGTACCCCCCAAACTCAAAGCACAGTACGACAACAACGACAACGAACTCTTTAACCATTGCAAAATATTACCCATACACACTCATGTCAAATTCCTACTACTAAAAGAACACTATTTTGACTCTGAATTGAAAATTATCATACGTCGGCAGAAACAAACACGCAGTGCATCAAAAGTAATCTTAGAGGTACCTATATTTAGAAAGGACAATGCTCACAATGTATGGGGAAAAAACCCAGGCCCGGCGCAAATGAAATGTATCTCAGATTTTAAGTATTTATATGTGACATAATATTCAGTAGGGGGCATTACCAAAATCTTTTTTTTTAATGTCATAAATTGCTAGTTGTTTTATGTAAGGAGCTTCAAAAATGTGATTTTTTTTAAATTATTTCTTTCTTTACTCTTATTCTATAAATGACATTTAGGCATCTATTTTGACAACGCTATCTACATTTTGTGCAATGTTAGGGTAAACTTAATAAAAAACAAGAGTAGGCAAATGAAATTATTTTATTATTATACACATTATTGGTTCTCTAAGTCTATGATTACATCTTCCAGAGTGTATCCGGGATGATTAAAATCATCTTGATGTCTGGCCCAACCCAAGTAATACAGTACACTCATAATATGGGCGCAGCTACCCAAAGTTCTTTTGCCATGTATACAAGAGCAATAATGCTCTGAAATTGCATTAATACCGGTTTCTCTTCTATACAAAATATAAGTATAGTAAGTTCTGTTCCTTACATGCCGCGATTGTATACGGCATCTTATTAAAAGCAGTTGACTCTTGGTTCGTTTTTGTAGCGAGCGACGACGACCGAAAGGTATTGTGTGAACAAACAACCGGTTTAGTTTAGTGCCTCTCCGCCTTGCAACAACCACTGAGAATATTATAATGGTTAGCGTAGTATGTTAAAATATATGTATATACCGTCGCTGCGCATGCAAAATCCGCTATATCAAAAAAGCATACTTTTCAGGAGAAGCAAAAAACTGATTATTTTGTAAACGAGTTATGATATTAAAAAACTGAGTATACAGAAAATTCGACTTGTATTAAACACATCGAAACATATAACTTATTCGCTTCTTATTATTATAATGGGGCGTGATCATTTTTTTTAAACTTTTTTAGCCACATAGCTGATTATTTTTGCGCTTTAAATACCTCTAAGTAAAATTTCATCACATAGCGCATTTCTTCTTTTACAAGACTAACAACTTATTTGGCCCAAATAGACACATAGCGTTTTTAGCATTCCAATCAAAAATAAAAAACAGGCATTAATAATAAAATATTATATTCAAATTTAATAAAATTGTATGTTACATACATATAAACAATTTAAAGAGGTAGGTACTTTTTTTAACTTGATTTTTTTTAAATTTTTTTACATTTTTTTATTATATTTTGTATTTTTATTAATTTTTTTTCTATATTTATACTTTTTATATGAAATGACTTCAAAAAACTATATGAATTGAAAACAAAATAAAAAAATATTATAATTGGGGTGTTACAATAAATCAAAACATAAACCCTCTAGCAAAAAGAAACGGATTCTTTAAATTTTTTAACAATAATAATTAACAATTAAAGAAATAATACCAATTTTTATTTATATTATTGCAAGGAGAGAAAAGTATAGCTTTTTTAATAAGTTAGGTACAAGACACACATAGTAATACACTCAATTTAAACAAAGTTAAGTTTCTAAAACAATTTGTAGATCTATAATAGGTTACGAAAATTAGCATCGCAAATAATAATAAATTGAATAAAGTACCTAATAATATACTGAAAATCCAAACACAACAAAACTCTAAAAAAATAATTAACTTAACAAAAAATCACGTCGCATTGTCACATCGTTCCTAATATCTAATTAATTATGATTTGGCTTAGTTTGAGATCACATTTAAATACTTTTTTTTAGCTATGAAGACAAATTGTCATAAAAATAATGGTAGTCATGGTGCATGAACTCTTTTAGCGACTGTAAACTGTTAAATTTAGATTTTTCTATTTTTCTTGGTGCAGTATACAAGCACTGAGCTTCTTCATACAGATCCACCTTCCTTCTTTGTGGCAATAGAATCCATTCTGTTTCATCGTGTCGTGTTTTATAATAGGTTTCACCGTTTCTGTACAACAAAGATCTTATATCGGCTACAGTAGGGTCTCCTACTTTTTTTCCGGGACGTATTGACGAGTAATTACTAGGAATTGCTTCAAAATTTTTAAAAAACGTATAATCTACGTGGTTTATAATATACGGTTGACTCGGCCGGGCTTTTCGCATGCACAGCACATAATCTGAAGGTGAGTATATAGGTGCAATAAAGCATTTTTCGAGAGTTGCATGAACACTGTCTACCTCCATCATAGTGTGGCCCTTCTCTAAAATAATTTGATGAATATCAACTGATTTCAGCCTCGATACGTCTGCTAATGCACTAGACAAGACTTTGTTACGGTTTTGATAACCACAACCATCTGATATGATACTCATTTTTTTGTAGCCTTTAGCAGCATACAGTTCTATAAAATTTATTATGCATGTAACAAATTCATTGGCTGTAACAGCACCGTCACCTTCATGCCAGGCATATACATGCACGTCTCTTGTATTGTTGATATATATAGTGAAAATATGCAGTTGAAGTTTTTGTTTGTAATATTGCGATGATACTAGCAACTTTGGGCATAACTGAACACTCTGTAAATCCATTGTGAAAACCAAATGTTCCTCAGATAATGAAGCTATGGCTATTTTCTTTGCCTCTCGTGCTTCATTTTTTTTTAATACATGTTCTTGATAGGCCTGTTCATCAAGATTTCCCTCTTTAAAAGAAACACATGTATCGCATTGGTCTTTACGCGGTTTATATATAGAAATTTTCTTACTCTCTAAGACATCACAAAATCTCTTTCTTTGAACGAATTTCATAGACTTCGATTCACACCAGGAAACATATTCCTTGTGCATTTGTGTCTTTGAGTGTAATGCTTCATCGACGTAGGTTCTTGATGTAGAGGCACGACAATAATGGCTGGGCACTTTAGCTAGCTGATCTAGCCAACATATAACAGAATCGGAAGATAACATTTTAACATTAGGCTGAGTAGTATGGGGGGTAACGATAGGTGCAGTGTCTGTCGAGTCAGCTGTGTTACATTTGGCCTTAGTCCAATCTGTAAAGGTGTCCTTTGTAATATCCAATGTGACCAAAAACATGTCTCTGCAAACTCTTACTTTTATACCATCTTCTCTTGGTAAATAACAATCAATACCAGTAGATTTTCGTGCTGAAGTTACTATGTCATTTGCTTTGCGTCTTTTTAAAATATGTCTAACAGTGACCATACCTAAAATGTATGCTTTTTTGGCCTCCCAAGATGATAAGGACCAAAAATAATCAAATATGTCTTTTCTGGCTTGTTCACTTACAGAACTACAAAGATATGATCTTTCTGAAACGCCAACAACCCCATGATGACACGGAATTTTTTTAAGTTGCCTTTTCTGTTTCCTAATTTTGACCATAGAGCGTCCTACTTTTACAAGACCATCATACTCTTTACCATGTACTCGTAGAATTTGATTGTGTTTTCTCTTATTTGTAGTGGCAGTGATTTCATCGTTCTGAAAATAGTGTGTTTGTTCTGTATGTATAGGTTCTTCAAATAGTCCTGTCTCAGGATTCAATATTAAATTACAGCTAGAAATGGCAGAAATATGAGTCTCTTCATTGTTGGAGGTGTCGTTACAAAGGGAAGTTGTTGGAGTCAGGTTTGAAAACTGAATCTGTCTACTCTGATCCTCAGAATCAGCAACGTTAGGATCAATAGTCATGGGCATAATTTCTGTATCACAGATTTGTTCTAATTCAATAAATGTTGAATCATATACGATTGTCGCTTCTTCTTCAAGACCTATAAATTCACTGTTCATTGTAACATCTAGTTCTTGGACAATATTTAAATTTGTTATCACTGTTTCAGATGTACTTATGGAATCTAGACAGTTTAAAGGTTGTGTCGTCGTAAGCGTGAATTCAGGGTATGCACTGATTGATTCTGCGAGAAGAGTCTGATCAGTCGTAGTTTCGGGGAATGCAGAGTAAGGCACTGGTACAAAAGTTGCATTATTAATCACTGGGTTAGGGTTTGAATAAGCTGCATCGTGTATCCTATCGGATGTGTAACTGGAGTGGGAATTATTGTGTTCTTCTGGGATATTTTCTTTATTAGCCAATGATATTAATAACTGTGATCTGCTATAACGCTTCATTTTAGTTTGGCGCAAGGAAATCTGTGAATTAATATAAAACTATACTGTAAAATAATATATCGTTTGTAATTACTACAATTACGTGACAATCCGATCAACCTAATACTGAGATGAGAGAAAAATGTAACTCTTGTGAACAGTTCACGATATGTAACTCAGTAAAGATATAAAAAAGTACAATGCTCAAACGCATATAAGTATTATAAGGTTTACATTCATCTTACGCTTATATTACACGGTTCATATAAGTCATATACAAAGTATTTCGTTTATCATACATTGCACCTTGTTTTTAACTACGAGTAGGTAGGTATAAGAAAAAAAGTCACTAAAATTTCTCATTCGTCGAAGTAAATTACATATCGTATTAAATAGCCTAATTGTTTAAGAACTATAATGGAAATTAACTCTTACTGACACTTACCTCTGGTACGAGTAGTTATTTATCAGTGATGTATCCTTGTATTCACTAAAAACACTTGAATCATCTTTGTTATTTAGAAAAGTTTACATATTCGTATTTTTTTTTAATATGACTAATTAGATTACAGATTAACAATATTTGATAGTATTAAATACTGCTAAAATGTTATCTACTTAGTAATATTAAACGCAGTACGTAATATTATTGCATGCACAGTGCTATGATGACATTAAACGTCACTTCATGCGAGGGCGCTCGAAAAATACGCTATGTGCCGTTGCTAGGCGCAATTCGGCACAGCTTGTTCAGGAGTAAATTTGCTCTATGTGGCCGATGTTCACATAAAGTAATTTGCATTGCTAAATTTGGGTTAAAATTACATAGCTGAAAATGTTATCTTCTAAACTAGCAGAAATATCACAAAACGGGTTTTAACAGCTGAAGCGTCTTTAAAAAAGCAACAAAATGGCATTAAAAACCGATTTTCAAAAAAAGTCACATAGCGGATTTTGAATGCGCAGCATCGATACATATTTTCTTTAAATACTTCTATTTAAAAATTACTTTCACGAAAAAAGGATTAGCAAAATGTTACGTTTAAAAACGAATTTTTGGCTATATTTTTTTTTAGTATGAAACTACTATTTTATACTAAGAATTTGAGATATGTACCGTTTGCGCCGGGGCCTGGGTTTTTTTTGAGCATTATCCTTTATACGGAAAACAATTACTACAACACCAAATACCTAAACTAATTAATGAACTACCGCAAACTTTAAAGGATCAAATAACTGAAAGAAACATGAAATTAAAATTAAAAGACCACTTTCTCTGCCTATTACTGTCTCCACATAACTTATAAAACTACACAAAAGAATACCATACACAATACATACAATTTTTACAGACTAAATGTACACATACATACAAAACATACCTACGAAACAAACATACACGTACGTGTATTTTAAATTAATTTGTTCTCTTCTTTTTCAAATTAATTAAAGATTCCACCCGTGTGAGCACACCGTGTCTTGTCGATGAGCAAGGCGCAAGCGACGACTACGATAGTTACAGATCGGGAGGTAGGCCGTATATTTATGACGATTTCGACCCGGAATGTTTGCTTTTGTTGGCGCTTTTAGGTTTATAATTTTATATAATTAATTTTAATGCATAGTTATTAGTGTAATAAGTGTATTGTCTGTGTTAGTGTAGTAATGTAGGTATATGAAACAATAAGTGTACCTACATCAAGTTGCTACCAGAAAGGAGATGCTCTTATTTTTGGTTGTAGGATAAAAAAACACCAAGCTTACACCTTCTGTAGGTTAGGTTAAAACTGTGACCACCAATGCCAGATTTAAATTCTTTACAACAAAAATTCTAAGCTATTCTGAACAATGACTGTTATGAAGTGAATGTTATCATTGAATGTTATGAAGTGTAAGACTACTTTACTATCGGTGTGACAAGCTTGGTGTGACTACGAGTCGGTAAGGAATGTATGACTTTTAACATGTATTTATTTGACGCGACCTCGCAACAAATAATAATAAAGCTCTAAAATCAGAGTAAATTATCTTCTAAGTTCAAAAACAAATTATTAAAAAAATCAACTTCTCATGAGATTATTTAAACAAAAATCAAGTGTTTTTATAGAATACCAAGGATTTATAAGACATCTTTAATCATTATTATTTTTCTTTTTTAGAGTTTATTACAATTTATGAATATTAATTGTGTCAATTATACGTGTGTTCTGTCGGCTGCAAGAGAAATACATTTTCCTGCTTGAGAGTGCTACAAATCCATCACCGAAGTTCACTATCAACGACATAACCTCAAATTGGCAAGTCACTTTGTTGTTTTTTTTTTACAATTCACTTTGTTTTGGATATAGAAGACTGGTTTTGGAGTTGCACTTTTCGGCAGTTATTGTTTGAAATTGGATTTTTCTTATAATAAAAGGGTGATCTCAATAAAGTTCTTGGCGGAACTAGCTAATGTCAAAGGAACTGATTTGTTTACATGCCCATCGAGTCTGACCACAGACAAATCACGTCAGACTGCCAGACTTGCACAATAGGCAAAGGATTTTGCTCAAACAGCCACTTTGACCTACGGGCTTTTGAGACACGAAATATAATTGTAAACGGCTGAGTTATTTGTTTTTGTCATCTGTGAGCCTTTATTATAACACCAAAATGAAATGCAGTGGATGTATTAAGACCATTAAGGACACAAACTATCAGACCTGCTCATCTGCTGATTGTGACCAGAACTTCTGTTCGTTGTGCATTAATACAGATACGTTATCGGTTGAAAAAAGAAAGTCGTGGAAATGCCCTGATTGTTGTGCCTTGTTAAAAAAAGGAGGCGATAACAGCTCCACGCCTATAAGGTCAACTGATGAGTATGTTACCAATAGGAAGAAAACAGAATCAAACGCAAAGGTAAACAATCACTCGGAAGTAAAACAGCTTGTAGAAGAAGTTCGTCGTCTTACAAAAGAAATAACATCGCTGAAGGTTCAACTTGAAACTGCCACATTCTCACTAACCGCTTGTCAAACTAAACTAGACGAACTAGGATCATCTATTGCAGCCAGTGATGAACGAATAAAAACACTAGAAAGCCGTGATAAAAATGTAACGCTCCTTGAATCTAAAGTGGCTGAACTGCAGCTAGAAGTCAATGGACAAGCTCAACAACATCTATGTAACGAAATGGAACTGGCTGGCATACCCGAACACGAAGCCGAAAATCTGTATCACATCACGCTTTTAGCCGCACGCAAAATTGGAGTTGATCTGGAGGAAAAAGATATCGACTGGGTAACAAGAGTGGGACCACGCGTCGTGTCTGCAATATATGCGGATCGCACAACCAGGTTCCCGAGACCGGTGGTCGTACGTCTCTTACGTCGAAGTAAAAGGGACCAAATCGTTAAGGCTGCAAAATCAAGAAGAAACATCTCCAGTTCAGATTTAAGTGTTCCGGGCACGTCTACAAGAATCTATTATAACGAGCGTCTAACAAAAGCAAACAGGATGCTTTTTCGAATGGCAAGAGAGAAATCTAAAGAACAAGGATACTCCTTTTGTTGGTGTGTTAGAGGAAACATCTTCGTCAAACAACGTGAAGGTAAACCTTCTTTACATATACGTTCTCAGGACGATTTATCTCGTATTATTAGGGTCCAAAATTGTTGAGTTTTCATTTGGCTATGCGCGCCTAAAAAGGGAGGAAGTACTATTTGCGGGAAACTCGATTAATTATGTAATATTTTACTCTGTTTTCTATAGTATATTCATAGCTTTTTATTTTTTAAGAATATTATATAACTTATTAATAGCATATATTTTAAAACGTACCTTTTATCTATTTATATACAATTATTGTTATGGTATAATATTATACACAGAGGAATTAGGTAGTAAAATACTTAACCCTTTTGATGATTCGACATTGCTGTGTAAACAAATACTTTATAATAAAAGATTGTACATATTATGCACTGGGGAAGTCTTTGTCAAACTCACTGCTTCATACACATTTATTAACAACAATGTTTGACAATAACATAACTGATGAGTTAGATTCGGTATGTATAAACTGTCATGATATTAATCTACCGGAACAGTGCAAATCGATTATTATGCCTTACCATACTTTTAAACTAATGACTCTCAACATACGTAGTATAAACAAAAATTTTGATAATTTAGCTTAACATTGAGGAGATTCGCTGTAACATTTGACATTATAATACTTACCGAATGTTGGCTTGATGAGACCACACTGATACCCGAAATACAATCATATAGCTACTATAAAACTAAAAAAATAATAAATCAAAATAGTGGTGTAGTGGCTTACGTTAGGGATTCTTTGGGTGTTTCTGTCTCTGAACCAGTAATCAGTGAAGGTAATGGGCTGCAAATAGATTTTTCTGACTCGGTCTCGGTTTTCGCAGTGTATCGGCCGCCCTCTTTTAGAAATCCTGGTAACTTTCTTCTTTCACTCGACCGATTACTTAACCAATTTTCAAATAAAAAAAGTACTCTTGTTCTTACCGGTGACATGAATATCAACCTTCTCTCAAATAATCAGGACTCAGAGTACCAATGTCTTACTGCGCAACATGGATTGTTTCCAGCAATTTCGAAACCGACTACAGGCGATGCATGCCTTGACCACATATTTGTGAATCGTACCACAAACGCGGTGGGAATTGTATGCTCCTCGGATATCACTGACCATGAAATAGTAATCCTTGGCCTATCCATCAAACAACAATCTATTAAAAACTTACAGAGGACTGGCTTTAAACGGGATGTTATAGCAATCAACAATAAACTCATAAAAGAGGATTGGTCACAGTTACTGGAAAATACAAATATTAATTTACTTGTCAACAACTTTAGTGATCGTTTGGGGGAAATAGTCTGAAAGCACACGCACAAAGTGAAAACAAGTCATACTAAGTATAATATAAAACCATGGATTACTCCTGGACTGATACGGTGTATGCAAAATAGAGACAGACTGCATATGAAATCACGAAAAGATCCTAATAATATATCTCTCCGTATAACCTACTCGCGCTACAGAAACTACTGTAATGATATATTGCGTAAACTAAAAACGGAATATGAAAATCGTGAAATTACAAATAGTACAAATAATCCCAAAAAAATGTGGAAAACTATAAAAACAATGTGCCACATTTCTAAACGTAATAAAGAACCTCAGGAACTTTTATCCCTCCACAGCAGTTCAAATGCGGAAACCTCACTGGACATGTGTAATGAATACTTCGCAACGATAGGACAGAGGCTGGCCAATAATATACCTAGTCTAGCCATAAATATTGTTACGAAGAAAAAACATTTTTTTTTATTGCAAATAATATTTATTACTTTTACAGTGTGTTAGTTTAATACATAAATATAAAACAATTCAAAATATAAAAAGCTTATTCGAAGTGGTCTCCATTGGCTGCAACACAGTCCTTTAAACGTTGAGGCCAGTTATCAATAGAAGCACGCACTCTTTCCATGGGAAAATTCTTCACTGCCAATCGTATGGATTGTTTTAGGGACTCCAAATTATCATGGCGTTTAGAGCAAGCCATACTCTCTAAAACTGACCATAAATCATAATCCAGCGGATTAAGATCGGGACTAGACGACGGCCAGTCTTCAGCTCTGATGAAGTCCGAAACGTTCATTTCCAACCAAGACTGCGTGGACCGAGCTTTATGACCCGGCGCTGAGTCTTGTTGGAAGGACCATACTTGGTTATTGAACATGGTGTTGTTAAGGGGTTTAACTACCTTCTCAAGAATGGTATCTTGATACACTTGTGCCGATGTTTTGATACCTTTTTCACAAAAATATGGCTCAGTCACTCCTTCATAGCTAACACCCCACCAAACCATCACTGAAGTCGGATAATGCCCACGTTGCACTCTGTCGACTAATTGGGAAGCTTCCTTAGAGCTTTGAGCATAAATACGGTCATTTTGTTTGTTAAAATGTTGCTCAACTGTAAAGATTTTCTCATCCGTAAACAAAATTTTTCTGTGACCTCCCTTTGCGTACCGCTTCAGTAGTTGCTTCGATTTTACCACCCTATTCTTTTTTAAATTATCAGTTAAAAAATGACCAGTGCGTCTCTTATAGGCTGCAAGTCCTAAGTCATCTTTTAAAATGCGTGACATGGTTCTGGGTGCTATCTTCATCTCCCGAGATAAAATCTTTTGCTTTCGGACAGGATTTCTTCGAATTCTTTCCCTTACTGCTTTGACCACCATTTTCGTACGAACACTACGTGGACGGCCAGATCTTTTTCTGTCACAAACAGAGAAGGTCTCATTGTACCTATTAATAGCCCGGTACACAAACATTTGACTAATACCAAGCGTATGGAGAGTTTTAAAAATTACATTCGGCTCCATACCAACTTTGTGTAATGCAATCACAGCGATTCGGTTTTCTTTATCACCCCACTCCATTTTAATATAGCAAAATATTGTACAATGTATTGGCGCCAAAATTAGAAAATACAATGAACAATCGTATAAAAATGACAGATTCCAAATTCAAATGTAATATCTTTCTTATTTTTAATTGTAACAGTATTTATGGCCAGACTATGTACTATCTAAATTAGACCTAAGTCAAGATACTTTGGCAAACAATGTGCCAAATAGGTTCATAACACACTCTTTCTATATACAACCTACGGATCAATCAGAAGTGGAGTCTCTAATACTTTCCTTACAGAATGATAAAGCTCCTGGTGCAGATGGGCTGACTAATGCTCTTCTAAAGAACATTAGAGCAAGTATAATACCACCACTCACTGTAATATTTAACCGCAGCCTAGAAACGGGAATTTTTCCCGACGTCTGGAAAATCGCTTCTATTACTCCAATACATAAAAATGGGCCTAAAGACAAAGTGGACAACTACCGACCTATCTCTCTGTTGCCAGCCTTCTCAAAATTATTGGAGAAAATAGTCAACAACAGGCTTGTAAATTATATAGAAACAAAACATCTCCTCTCCAATAATGATGACTTTAAAAGTGGTCTCTGCACTGCAAATTTTGGTGTACCCCAGGGTAGTATTCACGGTCCAACTCTCTTCATTATGTACATGAATGACATCCATAACAAAACTCATAATGATATAATATGCTACGCTGATGATACAGTCATTATATACAGCGGAACAACATGGCAAGAAGCGTTTTGTAAAGCAGAGTCAGGAATGAAACTCATCACGATTTACCTACAGAACAATTTACTGACTCTCAACGCAGAAAAAACCAAATATATGTGTTTTTATAAAACCACTGCCACAGCTCCTGATAGCGCTTTTGCTTTTAAGCTGCATAGTTGTGAGAAACAGGTATGCTGTAATTGTACAAATATTAAAAGAACGACAAAAATTAAATATCTTGGTGTGATCATCGACCAAAACATAAATTTCTATGAACATATAACTTCTCTGTCAAGCCGTGTTCGAAAGACAGCAAACATCATGAAACTTCTCCGACAAGTAACCCCAATCAAAATCTTAAAAACAGTGTACTTCGCTTTGAGCCAGTCTCTTATAACATACTGCATAGGTGTATGGGGAAGTGCTAATAAAACTTTCATGATACAAATTGAGCGGGCTCAACGAGCCGTACTTAAAACAATGACTTGCAAGCCTCTCAGATATCCAACAGAAGATCTTTATAAGGAGTGTAAAGTGCTAAATGTTCGACAGCTTTTCCTACATAGCACAGTTCTAAAAATGCACCAAACGATAATTAACTCCGAAGAATACCAAACTCTCCTGAAACGTCGTGTGTACAAAATCCCTGTGCCAAAGGTGAATTCTTCTTTCGCTAGACGTTTCAGTCCCTTTGTTGGCTGTTACACATATAACAAAGTTGCAAAGTCCCTTGAAATTAAAAACTGCAGAATGAGAGAGGCCAAGTCAAAAATAAAAAATTGGTTACTCACACTCTCATATGATAGTACAGAGGTCCTCCTGAATCATTTAAATTAGTGTCATAGCGTTGCTGTAAACTCACTTAATTTTTATTTTATTTATATCTATTTATGATTATTTATTTTATCTATCAATAACTTTATGTATATTATGTTGATAAATATTTGTGTAAGTATATTATTAACTTTTTGGAAATATGAATACACTAATATTATGTTAACTTAGATGGTAATTTTCTTTAATACTTTTTTGTTTTTTTTTTTATCTTCATTTAATGTTTAAAGTTGATAAGATAAAATATGTAAATGGTAACAGACACCCACAGGACAGGCTTGCCTAGTGTGGGGTCACTGGATATGTACTTATTGAATGTAACAGGTTTTTGTCAATAATTTTTTTTTTTTTTTTTTTTTTTTTTTATTTTTGTGTCGTCAAACGCGTCCTTCTATCATTGAAAGTTAACCCGGCTTTTGAAAATACACGTTCACAAGGTACGGAGGTAGCTGGGATATTTAATCTTTTTAATATGTACTTTTACAACCGTGGATACACTTGCCTTCCGTTCTTTCCATCATATGAGTGTGTTTTCTGTGCGTAGAATCACAGGCTCTTGCATGTATTTATCAAATTCTACAATGCCCGCCGCTGTAGGGTTTTCAGGTATGAAATTGTTAATTTTTTAATCGAATTCACCCCAACGGAAATTATCAATAGCAAGGGGAGCTGGTTCAGGTGTTTTTGTAACAAGGTTCATTTGGAGTCTCTCCTATTTTTAACTTTAATGCAGCTTTCAAAATTGCGGATATTAATGAAACCGTTTTTTTTTTTAAATCGAAGTTCCAAAATTGTAGCCTCGCAAAGTAACATGTTACTTTTACTGCCCCCAAATCGCTGTCTTAAATGAGATTTTATAGTGTCGACGAGTCCAGCAACCTAAAGTAATTGCTGAATTATAAATTTAACAGTCTTTTAGTTGCATTAATTTGAAGAAAACAATATACACTGGGCCGCAATGAAAACGGGTCACTTACATAAACCTTAATAACTTCCAAAATATTGGAGCTAGCTTTATGAAATAAACACTAAAATAAAGATAATTTAACAGTCCTTTAATGGAAGTGATAAAAATTACAGATTGTTAAGTGTATTTTGGACAACAGTAAGTTAAATAAAAATTGACACTTTCATTAGATGTTGAAAACAGGTAAAAGGTATCAAAAATGCAATTTTCACTCATTTATTACTAGAGATCGGATAATCGGATGCATATTTACCTAAACTTATTTTTTGCTAAGAAAATATGGAGACGGCTTCTTTTTTCGGAATTGTCTTTTTCAATGTCGGGATTCGAAAAAAACATTGAACTAATCGGATATAAAACAAATTACGAATTTACGAGTTAGTTGGTTACCTACCTATCAAATTATAATATTAATATATAATTTTTTTTTTTTTTTATATAAAATACTATACTATACTAAGCTTCGAACATCATATCATAATTCATAATGGATATTCGCAAGCATCTGCACTTAAACTGAATTTTAAACGTCGATGCAAATATGTATTAAGTATTTGAAAAGTGAAAAGCAAAAGAAGGGTAGCATGTGCTAAAAAAAGACAAAAATACATTATTTTTTCTATTAAATAAAGTTGCTCCACCGACAAGAGTTGAACTCTTAAGTTAAAGAAGAAGAAAATAATATATACATAGTGTTTTGATAACAATCTTAATCACTATCTATCTCTATGATTTGGTCACTGGAATCTGATGTTTGTGTTGAACATGATGGTTTTTCGTCAGATTCCTGTGACTGTTCTTTAGTGCTAACTCTATTGACATCTAAAGAATTGCAATAAATAACAATAATTTTCTCCAAATTTTCAATAGTCAGTCTATTTTTTTTAACATTTAAGATCCATTTAAATATAGAAAACTAGCTGACCCATGCCCACTTCGTTGTGCGGCGAAAAAAACGAGTCACTTTTTTAAAAATATATCATTACTGCTCCACTCCTAGCATGTTACTATAGTCGTCAGTCGTCGTTAGTCAGAGCGTGATACTCTATATCCTATGATACTCCCCGATAAATAGACTATTCAACACACAAAGATTTTTTTAAATCTGTTTAGTAGATCCAGAAATTACCCCCTACAACGTCTAAAACACCATAATCATACAAACTTTACCTCTTTATAATATTAGTATAGAAGTATAGATAATATGGGACAAGCTTATCCATAAATTTCCAACACATCATTCGGTTATATGTTTTGTAGTTTCGCATGGAGCGCTGTCATACGGCGAGGCTTAGCAAATTAACACTGGAGTTAAGTTGCATTATGTGCTGTGCCTTTTGCAACGCCGCGTCTCACTGTACCTGTTGTACTGTAAAGTCATAGTACAAATATATGAGGGGTATAAAAGCAAATCCGCTTCAGTCACAAAAAGCCTAAACCGAGATATTTACATTTGTTTACTGTGTCGCAAGTAGCTGTTATTTTTACATAATTAAGTTATTTGTACACGTATTAGTACTTTTAGGCTAAGAAAAAAATATTTAAATAAATGAAACTAGCGTTAGTTTCGTGAAAATTAAGAAATATTGCAGGACTGAGGTGTCTTTGCATTTAAACATTGGACTGAAGCGTGTTTGCTTCTCAATGAGTTGGATCGAAGCGAGTTTGCGTCCCACTATTCTATTTGACAACCTGTCAAAAATGTCAGTAGTGTAAAGTACTGATTGCAAAATAAAACTATCTTTTGAACTAAATGTACGAAAGTTTTTTTATTTCTAAAAACAAGTTTTATATTAAATCCTAAAAAATATTTAAAATCGTAAAACGCGACTAAAACTATATCTTTACTTAAATATTACAATGTTTCTTAATCACTACAATTTACATCATAATGTTCGACTCCGCTGTTGGTGGATCGCAGGGAGGCTCATCGTCTTGGATTAAGTCGTCATTGTTATTGTGAATTAAAACATTTTTATAGTACAGTAAAAGCTCCTTATTCGCGGGGTATACGGTCCGTAAATATGCCGCGAATACAGAAACCGCGAATATGGAATGGTATTTAGTATGGAATTATAGGGGATACGTTCCAAGATACCAAAATGAAACCAATATGTATGAAAATAATATAAATTTATTGCTAAATTCTAAATTAAAATAAATCATTTTCGTCAGATTTAGGCAAGGGTTTAAAGAATTTAGTAATTTTTTCTTGCTTTGCTGCTTTTAAGAGGTCATTAAATTCTGATTGATATTGAGCTGTAGCATCAATAATTTGCCGTTTAAAAATAAGGCTCCTTTCCATAGATGGATCAATATTTACGAAGAAATCACAAAGATCATTTGCCCTACGTAAACCTTCACTCAGATTTTTTAAGTTAAAAGTCACCTTTTCAGTGGTTGCTGAAGGCTCTTCTTCAGTGGAATGTGGAGTTATCATTTCCTCTAAGTCGGTTTTGGTCAACTCATCCTGCGAATCAAACAACTCTTGGATGTCACTTGGTTCTATCTGTTCGAAGCCATCTCGTCCTATTCCATTTGCAACGTGAACAACATTTTCAGTTAAAGATTGAATTTGCTCAGATTCATCATCATTTCCGGCAATTAAAGTAGGCCACAGTTTTTTCCAGCATGATTTCAATGAGCTTGGTTTCAGTTCATCCAACGATTCTTTTATGTTAACAATACATTTTGCTATGTCAAAAAATTTCCAGCACATCATTCGTGGCATTCAAGAATGGCTTTTATTTAGTCGCAGTAAGGCACTCGGTTACGTCCTTTGTAAACGCCCGGCAGTACTCAAAGAACGCCGACACTTTAAACGAAATCGAATCCGTTTCTGTTTAGGTACCGATTGCATCCGCGAATAGTGAAATTTTTAGCCGCGAATACAGAAACTGGGTTGCAATTTTTTTAACCGCGAATAATGAAAACGCGAATAAAGAAACCGTGAATAAGGAACTTTTACTGTACTCTAGTTCATTATGAGTATCCCATTCCAATCCATAATGTTTTTCTAATATCTTTCTTACGTCATTGAGTTTGTCGGTTTTTATAACAACATTATTTCTTGCTTATAGGCAATGGTACAACATCTGCAAAAGATTTGCCTCGTTTTAAAATAGACTTAAATTGAATAAAGTCGGATGTGTAGTGCGATTCCCCTTTTACTTTGACTTTGTTACTGCTAGTCCTACTAATGAAAAAACGTTTACTCTGTGCAAATTGGAAATGCCACTGGCCAGGCGGCTTCTCTCCGTTTTATATGTTTTTCAATATTACCAAACACTCTGTCAGCAAGTAAAAAAGAATGACCTGCGATTGGAAAGACCAGTTCTATGGTTTTTAGGTTACTTGGGGCACTACACAAAAACACACAACACATCCCAATGAAAATTGAATTTTTATTTTGGGCTCCGCAACCGTCAGCCACAAGTCGCAATGTAATCTATATTATTAAAATTTATTGAAGTGAGCTTATCATATATTGCAGATGCAATTTCGTTGGATCCTTTCCTGTATTCATCTTCATTCCAGGTATATAAATTAACTGTGTCGGAATTTAATAATTTCCCTTCTACCGCTGACACTACTGCGAAATTATATATATAAAGTTGTCTACTGTAATAGGTGATCTGGTCCGGTATTTTAGGTAAAACCTGATTTTTTTGACAGTCAAAGGAGAGTGTCATCATTCCGTCTCTAGTCTCATTCAGTAACTGATAGAATTTTTTGGCTTTCCTTTTATGTACGGTTTTTTCAATCATGTAATTTGACTTCAAGGCTTCATTTTTCTCTTGCTTTATTTTTTCGTCCAGTTCAGTGCATTTAGAACAAACATCTGTTCTAGGGTTACCAAACCCAATGTTGTACATAGTATTAAATATTTTTCTGAAATAGCATTGCTTATAAGATAATAAAGTATTATCTGATTGTTGTTCGTTATACATCTTCCACATTTTTCTAATGTTTAAATTGGAATCCAAATATTTTCTTTCTGTACTCGACCGACAATAGTGAGATTCTATACATTTAAATGATTCAATAAAGGATTTAACTGCCTGCAGCTTATTTATGTTTTTGTGGGATGTGTGATCTCCACCTCTATTTTCTTTAACAAAACCACCAGTTTTTTTATAAATCTCTGCAACTCTACGGATTCTATTGCGTGGTATTTGTAAGATACCTAAAAAAGATGATTGACAAACATGAAGTAATGTGTTGGAGTTTCTTTTTTTAATGTACAACTTGGTTGAGTAATTTGCCTGGCGTAAACCCTGTGTTGCCGTTCTAGAACGATGACGTTGAACATCAGTCACGTGACAATATTTGAGTAAAAATGCGTCTTGAGCTTCTTTAGTTTTATTAAGATAGAAAGAATCATGAAAGTTTTTAGCATCAGCCAAAGTTACGGTTTTGCATTCATAAACAGCTTTCTTATTATGTTGACATGCGGGTAATTGCGGTAGATATTTGGCAGAATACCTTAAGCAAATAAGAAAAGTCATAAATAAAATAATAAAGCCATTTGAGACAACATAAATTAAAAGCCTATAACAAATAAAAACTAAAATCGGTGACGATTGCTTCGGTTTGCAGGAGGTCTCCTGAGATGACTGTTAATGATTTGACTGTATGTTTAAAAAAATATATATATTTATATATTTTTAGTACTTATATTGTCGAGGCTTAATTTATCATGCTTAACTCAATAACTACAGCTCAAACCCAGCCATGCTTTAAAATAAAGAAGAAACAGCATCCAAATTGGTTAAACCCTTTACGAACTTCGGTATCACAGAAAAGCACAAACACCCTTAATACACAAAGCATTCAAACCAGTGGCACCTTATTTTTGGGTTGAGGATTTTAATGGAATGTTTACGCATTATTTATACAATGCGATCATAATACTTTGAAAGAAATTAATAATACTTTGAATTTTAGTACTATAAATACTTATGCAGACCCTACTATAACGGCCTAAAAACAAGTGAATATTTCGTTACCTTTCTGCCTTTGCCCGCACGCGCTTCCACTGTTCTTCATTTCTCACGCGTTTCCTGGCTTAGAATTTTGGCGGGAAAGCTGTGTCACGTGACCTGTGACGTCATAGAATTTTGGTCACGTGACCAGTGACGTCATAGAATTTTGACAGATGAGTCGTGACTTCACAGAATTTTGGCGGGAAAATATTTTTTGACAGTTGAGTTGTGACGTCATTGAATTTTTGAACGCTGAGTCGTGACGTCACAAAATTTTTGACAGATGATTCGTGACGTCACAGAATTTTGGCGGGTAAATATATTTTGACAGCTGAGCCGTGACGTTTTTGAATTTTTGACGGATGATTTGTGACGTCATATTATTTTGGCGGGAAAATATTTGATACCTCTGTCACTTTTGACAGCTGTCAATCTTGACAGATAGGCGTGACGTCATAGAATTTTTGACAGATGAGTCGTGACGTCACAGAATTTTGGCAGGAAAATATATTTTGACAGCTAAGGCGGTTAACACACGGCACCGCGCACCGCCGCGGAGGACGGCGACGGCGAAGCGGATTTCGTAGCGGTGCTCCGCGCGTTGAGGCGGTTTACGCGCCTATCCGCGCGGATAGATTTAACGTTAGTTCTTTTTTTTCTTTGTCAGAAGTTTGTCCTGGCTCCAAATATAAGGTAACAATTTCTGCCCATTGTTTCATTTTAAGCAGTCTGTCACTATATTGTGCGCTTTTCATGTCCCAAATAGCAGAGCGACTTTCAATCTCCGAAATAAACTTTTCGACATCGAAATCCATTTTTAAATTACATAAACACGTCCTGCACTCACAACAATCCGCGCGGTTATGCGGCTCCTCGTGTGCGAGGCGCCGCCTCTCCGCCCGGATGGCAGCGCGAAGGGGCGGTCGCAGCGAGAGCACCGCTCGACCGCGCGGTCGGGCGGTGCACATGTGCGAGGCACCAACGGATTTCATACAGGCCAATGCGACATTAAAACCGCCTCACCGCCCACCGCGGCGGTGCGCGGTGCCGTGTGTTAACTGCCTAAGTCGTGACGTCATTGAATTTTGGCGGGAAAAATAGTATTTAAACAGCTGAATCCTGACGTTATTACAATTTGGCGGGAAAATAAACAGGTTTGTACAGGACCCTCGGTGCGCGAGTCAGACTCGCACTTGACCGGTTTTTTAAGCTGTGGGTCTGATATATCTAGAGAGCTTAAATTCGTAATTGTCAACTTATTTCATCATAACAGCATATTAATGTCCCACTACAGGGACGGGCCTCCTTCCTTGACGGAGGGGTACTTGGCCTACTAATACCACGCTTGCAGACGGATTGGTATAGGGTTTAATTTCAAGTTTTCCTTCTTTTTATTTTTTAAACATCAAAATCGGGGTTTCTGTCCATAAGTTGTTCCATTTTGTTTATTAACGTATTATTTAAAGTTTCATTAATAGTAAATCTTACATCATCAAATATTAATAATAAAGTATTTAAAATTTCGAAATTTTCGCTTAAATAGTCTAAATCAATCTTTTTTGGTTTAGCTAGCACTGCCTTGACATTTCTAATAGATATTGCTTCATTGCTATCTAAAAGAGCGACAACACTTGAAATTTTGTCTAAATGTTTGGCATAGTAAAAGGCTGCCTCCAGCCATGTTCCCCACCTAGTAATAACTGGTTCTGGAGGCAAGGATAAAGGAGGACCGGCAAAATTACATGGAACCTGGCCTATGTGACCAATAAAGTTATGTGATATGTCGTTAGAAAGGTTTTTTTATTTTCTACAACTTTTACTATGGCGACAAGTCTCGAATCGCTGTGAGAAAAACGTTATGAGCAAATAAAATGAAACTGCATGTCATTATTTTTACATGTTTTATTGATTATAATTAGTTGTTATAAAGGATTTTAAACATGTTATTTATATATTAATGCATATTATTGTCCATAATGATATCCATTAAGTGTGCAGCTGGAGGATTGAACGATTCGTGCCTTCCTATACCAAGGTACCAAACTATAGAAGATATATGAGCACAGCTTCCCACTATACGCCGTCCTGTTAGGCAGGTGCAATAGTATTGCGATATTGCATTAAGTCCGACTTCATCTAGGTTAATTAAAACATAAGAGAAATATGTTCTTGCCCGTACGTGTCTCGATTGTATACGACCTCTTAATAAACAAACGTTTGGAGGCATATTATATGTTTGCATTTCTCCGAGTACGTTATCTCTGGCTACTTCAATAGTGTACAGACCATTTTGTAAATGTTCTGCACAGTATGATTTTGCTAATTTTAATTGATATAGAATAGAATAGAATATTTATTGGTATAAAATTACAAATAAATTACAAAAATTATCTTAAAAGTACAATCATACAAAATAAATCTTAAATTAACATTTGCATCTGCCTGAACTAGGTTATTTAACCTGTGTGTCAGGTCTTTGCCTTACACGTCATAGAAATTGATGAATCAGATGAATCAATTGATAAGATCCTAATGAAAATGTCTTCAAATCATTTTCTGTAATACGCGGAAAAAAATCGAGTTCTTGAACATTTGCATTTATAGGTAGGAATGCAATTCTTTGTCTATTTAGATTATTATCATTTAGGTACATAATTAAGTATATAAATCATTACGCACATTTATCCTTTTGTCAATAGTGTTTAAAATGACGTCAGAGTTCGTTCCCCTCCCTTCCCCGCCCCCGTTGCTCCCGCGCCGCTTATCTACGAAACTCGTGGTGTTTACGCTCCGATAACTTTTTTCTCACAGCGATTCGAAACTTACCGCCATAATGGAAGTTGTAGAAAATAAAAAAACCTTTCTAACGACATATCACATAACTTTATTGGTCACATAGGCCAAATTGCCGGTCCTCCTTTTGATGTAACTCCTTAAAAATTCGAATCCTGTTAGGGGATTTTAAAAATATTTACTTCACATTATTAATTAAAATGTCTACATCACTATAGTTTAAACGTAATGTTTCTGTTAACCTATGCAAGGCGTGAGCTAAACAAGTGAAATGTTTTAAATTGGGAAACGTGTTTTTTAATATACTCGAGAGCAAAAGTTCCGGGTCACTAGCATTTACTTCAATATCTTGAAAACGAATAAAGCTATCGTATTGAAATAAATTGAACTTTATAGACAATTTAATAATCTTTCATTAAACATATAAAAACTTATTGATTGGCGGTAAGTAATGGCATTAAAAAAGTTATAAAAAAAAAAATCCATTTTTTTTAAAAAAAATAAAAAATAAAAAAATAAAAAATCTGTTTATTGCATAGAAAAAAATTACAAAAACATTTCATATCTTAACTTAATCTAAAGTCAGTAGATTGTTTAGTTAAGGAGTTGCTGAGTTGAATTGTTTGTTGTGTTGTCTAAGTAGGTGTACTGTTTACTATGTGTATGTGTAATTACATGTTAGTATGTGTCTTTTTAGTATGTTACGTACTTGTCTACAGGTTCTATTAGTTATCTGTTCGATTACGTGTATAGGTATTTTATTTAGGATTTTAGGTAAAGTACATTTTGGTAGTCTTAGACCATATACATTGTTATAAGAAGGTGTTTCGAAGGTAGGTAGATGTTGTAAGATACGCAAGTTGCTAGGTCGTGATGTTTTAGTCAGATTAGGTATATAGGTACTATAATGCGTAATCGTTTCCAAGTCAATCTTGTCATAAATGCTCATGACCTTACAGTACTTAAACAGATTGTGGTAATTATCTTTATTTTTATATTTGACTTTAATCGGTACAATTGTTTTTAATAACCTGATTTGTAGGTTGTATATATAGTCTAGGTACGTTTTATAAGTCTGGCCGTAAATGACGAGTCCATAGCTTATTACAGAATCCGCCATTGCCATATACAGTAATCTTAATGTATTATATGGAACCTTGTTTTTAATTAAATACAGTTTTGACAATATCGCCCTTAGTTTATCACATACGTGTTCAACATGAGGTTCCCAGTTAAATTTGTGATCTATTTTTAGTCCTAGGTATGTGTGTTCTTTGACTACTTCTAGTGTTGAGCATGTACATGTGTTTATGTTTTGGTGCATACAGGTATGTTCGTGTGCTATGATCTCGGGTTGATGAGTCTCCTTTTTGTATGGTGAATGTATGTACATTAATTTTGTTTTTGAGTAGTTTATAGATAGACCCATATCATGGGCCCATTTACATAAGAGGTCAAATTCTTGTTGCATCTTACTTTGAGCTGTAGCAAAGTCACTATCAGCCGCTATTATGCAAGTATCATCGGCAAACTGATAAACCGAGCAATTCCTGGATAATTTACACATGTCATTAACGTACAGAAGATACTCAGTCGGCCCAATTACCGAACCTTGAGCTGTGCCATAAAGAGTTTTAAATAGCTCACTTTGTTCACCCGCTACATCTTCTTCCGCTTAAATCAGAACTTCTAATTTTCACTACTGTTTTTGCTTTTGTTTTTGTTCTGTCATAAAATGTATTTATAAGGAGTCATCCAGGTATCCAATAGTCATTATTAAAGTGGTAATTATGTCACTCACACCTGAGGAATGTACGAGAATCCTCACGATCCTGGAAAATGGGAGCAGTCAGCGAGAAACAGCAAGAATATTCGGTGTATCGTTGTCTACAGTTCAGCGTGTTCGCCAGCGGTTTCTAGAAACTGGTTTGAACCTACGCAGACCAACAACAGGCAGACCCAGGTGTACGACGGCACGGGAAGATCGATATTTAGTGAACTCTATGCTACAAAATCGGTTTCTTACGGGAACAGCACTGACTCATCATTTTTTAGGACTTGGTGGAAGCAGCCCTTCTGCTTGGACTGTAAGACGGCGACTTGCTGAAGGTAATTTGAAACCATTTAGACCCGCAAATGGTCCGAAACTCGAGAGACACCATCGTATAGCAAGACGAATTTATGCACGCGAACACTCGAATTGGACGATTGAAAATTGGTCAAATGTCATATTCTCGGACGAATCAAAATTTATGCTGTATACACACGACGGAAGGGCAAAGGTGTACAGAAGACCAGGAGAAAGATTTATGCAAGCCTGTATTGAAGAAAAGGTGTCATACGGTGGTGGTTCGGTACTCGTGTGGGCTGGAATTTCTGCGGAAAGCCGAACAGAGCTTGTACTGATCGAAAACGGTACTCTTAATGGCGTAAGATACGTGAATGAAATCCTCAACGAGCACGTCGGTCCATTTATGGCAAGACTTGGTGAGAATGCCATCTTTATGCAGGATAACGCCCGTCCCCACACTGCTCGTATAGTGCAAGACTACCTTGATGAGGTGAATATTCGTCCCATGGTGTGGCCAGCACGTAGCCCCGACCTCAACCCAATCGAGCACGCCTGGGACGAGCTCGGACGACGGGTAAGACAACAAGATCCTCCTTTAATTACGCTTAGTGACTTGAAACATGCATTGGTAGAGGAATGGGAGAACATTCCCCAACAGTGTTTCAGAAACTTGGTGTACAGCATGCCAAATCGCATTGCAGCAGTCCAGACAGCACGTGGGGGTAATACCAAGTACTAAACCGTGTTAAAACTACTTGTAAATATAAAAAATTCAATATTTTCAGTTTTGGTTTTACAAGCAAAATGACGCCATTTTTAATTTGTCCTTTTAAACATAATAAAATAAATGGTCAGTAGTAAATGTAATGCATTTTATTTTAGTAACATTAAATTGTCTATAAAGTTCAATTTATTTCAATACGATAGCTTTATTCGTTTTCAAGATATTGAAGTAAATGCTAGTGACCCGGAACTTTTGCTCTCGAGTGTAGTTCAAATCTTAACGTTAGTAAATGTGCAGCTAAGTGCACAACAAGCTTTACAATGTTATTCAAATATTGTTCTGAACGCGAATAATTACGGCTCCTCATTTAAAAACCTTTATTTGAGTGTGCATTCAATTATATTTATAACCAAAACGCTAACTGTATTCATCCCGAAACATTGGGTTTTTTTCCATACAAGTAATGAACATACAAATAATATATTGTAATAGAAAACGCTACAAACGTAATGAAAATACATTTAATTCTATATTCCGAACATTAAATGCATCAATTCCGAAATCCCGAAATCTTTACGATAAAGAAGTGCTTTCCATACTAAGCCGCCGGTCAACTTTAGGTAAATATGCATCCGATTATTCGATCTCTGTTTATTACGCTGTATTATTATCAGAAGCTGTTAATACAGCTGTTATCTGGTTTGGGATGCATTCTATTTAGTTTTTAATTGAATTCTGAGAAAAATACACCCATTTCTCTATCACTGCTTTTTTGAGCTCACAAAGGTTGATAAGAGGGAAATGTTGATGTCCTACTCATCGATCCAATACGTCCCAAGCATGCTGGATCGGTTTCAAGTTTGAGTTGCGTGCTGGCCACTTCATAAGTGGGGTAGCGACATCTTTACGGAACTTTAACACTATAAAATCTGTATGAAAAGGAGCATTGAGTTCCATAAAGGTGCCTTTTTCGCCGATGTTTACCAAAAATGAGCCATCATACTCATTAATGATATCATTCAAGTACCTCTCTGCAGTTAAAGTACCATTTTATATCACTACTATCTCGGTGCGGCTTTCAGAAGAAATTCCAGGCCACACGTGTACAGTGCCTCCGACATAAGGTACTTTCTCTTCAATGTAAGCTTGGTTATACAGGTTCCCTGTACTTTTCCAGACTCTTAAGCCTTCCATCTCGCTTGTATAACGTAAACTTCGACTCATCGGAAACAGTTTCCTTAACTAATCAACCATGAGTGCTATTCACGAGTTTTTTATCATAACTCTATCTTGAATTTTGATGTTGTCTTTCAAGTTTACGAATATTTGCAGGTCTAGTACTGTAATTTTGCTTCATCTAGACACTGCCTCACTATACAAGGGCTTGGATTGCTATCTCGAGCACGTAGCAAGTGATTTTTGACTACAACAGCCGTTTAAAATCGATTTCTCAACATTCTCGTCACCTTGTGATCTTGGTCTGCGCGCATTGGATACAGTGTCTTCTAATGGCTGGAGTACTTTTCAACCGATTGAGAGCTTTAAGCTTACAGTTCTCGCTGTATAACGATGACTACGTCTTTTTTCTAGCACTTCTGGAATCCTTGTAGACTCTTCAGGGGTTAGAAGCATGTTTTCATGCTAATTTGATCAGAATATTGAATATCTGTATATAAAATGCGTCTTTTTTATGATACCACAGAAAAAAAGAAAAAAAATGGTTTCGAAGTTGTTGTTAAAATTTAAAAAAATTGTCTTTATTTTTAATTTATGGATTTAATACAATAATCAAAAATAACTTGAAAGATTTTACTTGCGTCATTATTTTTGATTAAATTATCTATAATTTAGTCTTTATTTCATAAAGCTACCTTCAATATTTTGGAAGTTATTAGGGTTTTTGTAAGCGACCCGTTTTCATTGCGGCCCAGTGTATTTCGACGCTGATACATAATAATATTTTTCACAGCTTACGTCTTAAGTGACGTTGTCGAATACTTTTAAAACAGGGATGGTTTTTTCCCCTTCGGCCGTCTACAGAACCGGAGTTTCAGAACTGGTTCCGATCGCGGCTTTTAAATTACTTGTACGGAACTGGTTCCGATCGCGGCTTTTAAATGATTTGTACGGAACTGGTTCCGATCGAGTAATCATCGTACTCCATCAGCCGTGAACGGAACTGAAGTAAAGACACAGTGCAGTCTGAATTGTAATATGTATGGCCACGCTTGAACTTGCCTTGAACCGCAATTACGTGAAAATTGATTAAAAGTCAACCCATTTAAAACCATTAATATAGTAGGTATATTAGCAATAAATCAAACAACTATAAAGTAAAAACTCGAATATATCTATTTCTGTTCTAAGTTAGCAAGTAAAAATTGTTCACAAATTAACTTAAAATATCCTCTTTATTAACCTAATAAACTTAAATTATCCTAATAATTGATCTCAAAATTTAAACGAATAAGGGGAAATTAGCTCAACGCAGTGGCCCACAGTTATTAAGCCATTACTTAGATCGTTAAGTGCATTATTAATTTCTTGGTCAATTTCAAGATAGATTTTCGTTTTTTTAGATTTAGATTTGTAAATATTAGTAATTTTCGTCTCTTTGATCAATACATCCAATAAATTTGCAATTGTCGTGTCTTTTTTTCCGATGTAACGATTGATTCGGCTGTGCCATCCTTCAACATTATTTGTGGTTCGTAGTTG
Organism: Schrankia costaestrigalis; assembly: GCA_905475405.1. Taxonomy (NCBI): domain Eukaryota; kingdom Metazoa; phylum Arthropoda; class Insecta; order Lepidoptera; family Erebidae; genus Schrankia; species Schrankia costaestrigalis. The sequence goes on along the minus strand of FR997845.1, from coordinate 3,521,298 downwards.
CTCTTTGCTGCAACAGCAAATTTTGTTGAAGTCAGTTTTCTGTAGCCATTGCGTTTTAAAATAAGCGTTAAATTTTTTAATATCTGCACCAGACGGACTCTTACCCATTACATACTTGATACCACTTGCTGTGAGTTCCGGTGGCAAACGGGCAATTCCAGCACATCGTGACACGTGCCGTTGCTTAACAGGTGTCGAAATTTTTAATTTTTTAGCCTTTCGAAATAGGCATCTATTGTAATGAAAATAGCATCCTTTAACTTCGATGCCTTTATAAGCTTTGACCATCGCTTTCATTGCAGCCGTTTCGTAGTCCATTGTTGCTTTCAATGGCTTCCAGTCAGGAAAGACTGATTTAATGAGTTGGAATACAATCTCATAAGTTTTTTGGCTTTTATCAGGTAGTAAACAAAAAAATATCGGAGTCACAGATTCATTATTCTCTTTATAACCATGGATTGAATATAACTGCCTAAAAACCTTTGGGCAGGATTTGAAAGTGCCATCGCACAATATATGTCTGAAGCTTCTAACGATGGATCTGACATCTTGACGACAGAATATAAGTATTCTTTTTCCATCACTTTCACTATTGTAGTCAGCTATCAAGAACTCTTGAAACTTTTTTGGAACTGATACTTCAGCAGATGACGAAAAACGCATTTTGGGCACACCCAATATTTTGTTGCGGTTATTAAATAGACCTGTTTTTTTATTTTCAAAAGACGGTATTTCCGCCAGTAAGTGCACGCTCTCAGTTTCTAGATTGTAAACCATCTCGTCGTATTGTTTTTGTATGGAATCGAAATTTGTGCCAGTTTTGTCTTTAAGCTTGTCAAGTTCCTTGAATACTTTATTTTGGGCTTCGTTTGGCATACATTCCGTATTATGTGCTTTAGTTTTACCATGAACCACTTCGTTCTTCTCGTTTAAATTAATACTCCCTTTGCACCCATAGGTGTAATTGGAACATAGGAATATTGTATCACCTTCTGTGTATTTTTTTTTGCGATGATATTTGCGACCTTGATGTAAAAGGGCAGTACCTCCTCTTCGCGTTGAAATAAATTCAACTTCTCTTAATGACATTTCAATGATAAGTGTAAGCAGAAAGCAACAGAAATAAACACTTCTAACAATTATTATGCATTCGTTGACCTATTTGCACTTTATTATCAATAATACAGTTGTCATAAGATTATTTGACAGATAATGGTTTGATTTATACATCTAATCAACCAGTGACATATCAAAAAGAGTTTCTTCCATGAAGAAAATGCAAAATAAACAATCACGGCAATCCTAAACGTTTTTCGGTAAAGAGGTCCAGCAGTTCTGTACAAGTAAATTAATAGCCTCGATCGGAACCAGTTCCGTACAAATCATTTAAAAGCCGCGATCGGAACCAGTTCCGTACAAGTAATTTAAAAGCCGCGATCGGAACCAGTTCTGAAACTCCGGTTCTGTAGACGGCCGAATGATGTCCCATTCATTTTCCTTTAAAATTAGACCGCATCAAGGCTATTGTCGAAGTAACAGCATCTTTGTTATAAAATAATCTTTCCAGCATTTCAAATGGTTTCGTGGAATTCCACTTTATCGGAACATCATTTTTCAATTTTAGAGGTTGCACCTGGAGCGCTTTGGTGAAAATATTCGACTATTTTTTTTACTTTGTTGATCGTTTCGCTTACCTTCTGGAAATCAGCTTGAACAACTAAATTGATTGAGTGCTTTGAGCCACGCCTCCATCAACCACAACTAGTTTTACATAAAATATTATTCTAAATTATTACTATTTTACACGGGTCTTATTCGCGGTATACTCTACTTAGCCTAGATACTAATAGGATAAATACCTAGGGTTTTCTCCGACGTTTCGGCCACTTGTTGCAAGTGGCCGTGGTCGCGGAGGTACTGGTGTCAGCGGAGCGTCATACTTGTGCGGGGAATGGAATCTACCCTCACTTGATTGACATCTTGACTATTAGCCGTATTGAAGGTATTTCAACACACTACACTAATGACGTCTCCCGGCTTTTGAGCTGCAACACTGTGATGATGTTTACACTTGCTGATTACTGGATTCCGTGTAGTAGATAATCTATATCTGTCCTCCCGGTTGAAATTACTGTGTTTTTTTAATTTCCACCGGTTCACGTACTATCCTGGAGTAATAGTGACGCTCGGTGGATAAGACCTATGGGTTGTGTAATTCTATCCAGTGGTTAGGTCCAGACTTCAACAAGTGTTCAGCTATCGCAGACTTGAGGGTTTGTCGGTTTTTCACAGCCGCGATGTGTTTCTTGACCCTTTCCGCTTGTCCGTTTGGTCTGTCCGATATAGGAAAAATAAATATGTAAAAATTTTACATTTCAAAATAATAACTACGGTTTTATTTGACTATTTATTTTTACAACAAGTGCTTAAAATGTTTTCCTCTTGCTTTTATGCATAACCAACATCTTCGTATAAAATTTCTTTGTAAACTTCTTCAAGCCCGTTCGCTATTTTTTATTACCTCAGCAACATGCTTTAATTTTTCTCTTAATTCTCGTTCATTAGCAATATTAGTCTCGTAATCAGCTTCTTTGAAATAACCCCATTAAAAAACAATCCAAAGGATTCAAGTCCGGAGATCGTGCTGGCCATGAAATAGTACCTCCGCGTCCAATCCATCGATTTGGGTACGCCTCATTTAAATATTCTGTTACTTGACGTGAATAATGGGCGGTTGCACCGTCGTGCTGCAACCACATTCTTTCGCGCACTTCTTCTGGCACGTTTGTTAACAAATTGCCAAGGTTACTTCTTAAAAAATGGATTCACGTTAAACACTCCCTTCCTTTTAAAACAGGATTCATCGCTCCATAATATGGAAATAAAAAATAAGAGTTGTTTCAAGTCAATTCTAGACAAATTAAAAAATGAATTATTAAATCTATGGTTGTCATAATAGAACTTCAACTTCAACCTGTCAGAAATGTCACTGGAATTCGTTGGTATACTTGGTATGTTCAAGAAATGTTTGTTTATAGTATCTGGATCATTAAAGCATGAAGGCAGATCGAAGTCGTCCTGTGGTAACAAAGTGCTTTTTAGGTTCTTCCACAGTAACTTGGGCTTATGGATGTTATTATTTATGTTATGTTTATAGTACGCAGACTTCTCATGGTAAAGAGCTTGATTAACCATACTTTTCATGCTTTTGTAGAAATCCCTTTTTACACTATTCTTATTTTTATTGTAATCGGTGGCCGCCCTGTCTCGCAGTCTCATCATTAGCTTAATTGTGTCTGTGATCCAAGGATAAGAGCTATTTTTTTTTGTAAAAGATTTGACTGGAGCATGGCAGTCAAACAAGGACAATACAGTACTGTTAAAAACATCAACCATGAAATCAACACCGCAACCGAAACATTGGGATATCTGTTTCCAATTTATAGCTTCCAGATCACTATTGAAATCTTTCACACATAATATTCTTAATAGGCCGGTAAGTTATTTTGTATGGAGTCATTTTAATCCTTTTAACATTGAACTCACAAACCTCAAGACAGTGGCCTATTACAGTTTCTACAAGTTCTTGAGTTATTCTGTTTGCCTGTAAATCAGTGCAGACCACATCAATTAAAGTTTGACTTGTGCTAGTAAAATGAGTTGGCTCAGTAAGTAGTTGTTTTAAGTTGAAATAAGAGAGAAAAGTATCCATTTTTTTTGTGTTAATATTGTTCAAATCCAAATAGTCAACATTAAAGTCACCCAGTAATATTATATTATCAAATTTAGGGAATGAACTGATAGAATCTGTGATAGCATTAAGGAAAAGCTCAACATTTACCCAATTTGGTCTATATGCAGTGCCAATCATAAGCTTCTTACCGTTAATATTAAGGAGTAGCCACATTTGCTCGACTGCTGTGTGTTGTGGGTCCACTGGATGGTGCCAGGTTCGCACTGTGATTCCTTGCTTTATATAGAAACCAACACCCCCACCACGCATGCGGTGTAGGGAAGGTCGCGGTTTGTGCCTTAGCCTATAACCAGGAATAGTAGGAGCTCGTCCCTCCTCACCTGTGCGTATCCATGTTTCATTAAGAGCCAAGATATCAATGTCACTGCGAGTAACAGATGCAATCATATTGATATTGATAACGTAAATGAAAAAAAAGCTAGGAAGCGTTTATTTTATAACCCGTAACCCGCTTCCAGAGTTCCTCGCGCCTCTTATTAATGCACCCATGCGATGTTCACCCGCAAAAACCGCCAAGTGGTGGCATTGCTGAATTCTGGACTTAGTCAGCGTGTTACGGCTGAAAGATTGCATCTAAGCCAGTCATCTTTTCATAGAATCTACAAACGCTATCAAGGGACTTGTTTGTTCACGTGCTGTTAGTGATCTGACAGAAAACAGGTGATTTCTGACCGAATAGGTCGATTTATAGTAACAACTTCCTTACAAAATCTACGCATTAATGGCTTTCCACCGCAGCAGCAGCTTCATGATGAACCTATGGTAGCTTTAAGTGACTCTATAATTAGAAGAAGGTTGAAGGAACGTAAACTGTTACCATACAAGCCAGCAAATATGGAGAAATTATCTGCAGATCATCGAAAAGCGTGCCTTAACTTTTCACGTATTTACCTAAAATGGTCATACATCTAGTGGAACAAATTTCTCCTTTCTAATGAGTGTTAAATTATACTGTATGGTAAGGATGGAAGGACTAAGGTCTACAAAAAAGATGGAGAACGCTTTGCACTATGCTGAATTAAAAAAAAAGGTCATCCATGGTGGAGGTTCGTGGACTATTTGGGGAGAAATTAGTGGCAACCACAAGACAGAGTTTGTCTTTGTTTTTGGGTCACGTCTGCCCTTATTTAACAGTCATACGGACTTTAAACAGTGTCTTGAACCTCAAGTGATGCCCTATGCACATTTTATTGACCACGGTTTGACATTTACGCACAAGGATGCTAGGGCAAACACAGCGAGCGTCGTATGAGATTATGATACCGTAGTAGATATCTCTATTATTGATTGGCCAGCAAGAAACCCGGACATGAATCCGATTGAACATCTATGCAATAAGTAAAAAAGATGAATTAGTGTAAGAGATCATGCCTTAACAACACTTAGCCAGCTGTATAATACAATCCAAGAGGAATAGAACAGAACGCCACTATATTTGATCGTGACTCTCATCCGATCGATGAAGAACCGTACAGAAGCAGTAATGAGACCTTGGGGAGGGTATATGAGTCATTAAATAAACGCTTCCTAGCTTTTTTTTTCATTTACGTGCGTAGTTTAATCAATTTCCGTCAAACTACGTACAGGGTAAAAACGACTTGTTAAACAAAATACGAAATCTACGAAAATTAAATTTAAATTTAGAACGTCAACATTATTATTTGAAAACCTCATTAAATTCCCTATTAAACGACATATAACACGTATTACTAAATGTACACATTTTTCTCATAATCCATACAAAACACAAACTTGCACACCGTTTCGATTTTTTTGATGAGAAGTGTATAATACAATACATAATTAGTACGAGCTAAATAAATGGTTGTGGGGAGACGACTGCTTGGCGACGCTAATACAGTTGCGCACCTGTAAAAGTGATTTCTCAGCAGTCGCTCAAAATACAATGTTGTGTCAAAAAAATTATCAATTCGTCTAGAGAAGAATTAATATAGTTTTGGGCTATGTTTTTTTAATATCAGCCCAGACCAACTCAATTGGATTTAAATCTGGATGGCACGGAGGTAAACGCAGAACAGTGTGTTCTATACACGGGTACTTTTTGTGTATCTTTGTTAAGAAGTAGCAGTTGAGCCTTTGAAATGATTCCTAAATATTCTACAATATGGCGTAGCAACCAGCTGTGCATTTTCGGCAGAAACTTATCTTTTAACTTTTCATCTACCCACTTATTAAAAGTAGGTCCGCTCATATATCTATGATAGTCGCCGGTTCTAGAATCTGATTTAAATATAGTCAATGCATCATCCACTAAGCCATTTCGACACTCAGCGCAACGTTAAGAATTACCAATCGCTGTCCTTTCCCACTATCAGCATGAATTCTGGGTTCTGACGATAATTCCCGTTTACTGGCATGGTGACTAGCGTTGATGTTATGATTCATCAAAAAAATACATGTGGCGGTTTTGCGTATTTCTGATTTGTGTAAGATAGTTTCCGATAGTCGCCACACTGTAATACAGGGTGTCTGGCGGCAGATTTATATTTTCAAAATTAAATAAAAAAAAATCTATTTGATATATTGTTTTATTTGAAATATTAATCGACAGACTAATAATGCGGATTTTATTTTTTGAACACTATGTCATCCAAATGTCTTCCGTCAAGTTGCACGCATTGTTCAAAGCAGAGCCTCGTGTTACGCGCTACACGCTGCAGTAAACTTGATTCAATTGCGCTGATTTCTCGACGGATGTTTTCTTTTAAGTTCACTACAGTTCGGGGATTATTGCTGTAGACTCTCTCTTTGAGGTAGCCCCATAAAAAAAAATCCATTGGGGTTAAGTCAGGGGACCTGGGTGGCCACGGGATGTCCCCAAAGCGACTGATAAGTTTTTGAGGGAAAGCCTACCGAAGCAAATTCATCGAATCTCTAGCCGTGTGTGCAGTCGCACCATCCTGTTGGAACCACGTGTGCGATGAAAACGATGGATGAGCTCGCAGGTTTGGTAAAAAGAAGTCCGTTATCATGCGTCGGTAATTGTCACTATTGACATTTGTCGCCTGGCCCCGAGCATTTTCGAAAAAAAATGGTCCAATTATTCCATGCGTGGATAAGGCGCACCAAACAGTTACCCTGGGGCAATGCAATGGCTTTTGGTGTTTCAGTCGAGGGTTTTGAGTTCTTGGAGCCCAGTAACGGCAGTTTTGTTTATTAACGTGCCCGTTTAAATGAAAATGAGCCTCGTCACTCCAAAAAATGGGATTCACAGTACGAAAACGCTCCAACATCGTCTCACAAAAATTTTTGCGTGAAACAAAATCACTTTCTTTGAGTTCTTGAACGATTTGAATTTTGAATGGATGGAACTTTAAATCCTTTTTTAAAATTTCATGAATAATCGCTCTTGGAAGTCCTAGTGAGGCTGCCCTTTTCCGTATCGAAAGTTGTGGATTTTCACGTAAACTCTCTTCAACCACTTCAATGTTTTCGGGAGTCCTTGAAGATCGACTGGGCCCTGGCCGTGGAGTGTTAATAGCCGAAGCAGTTGCGCGGAACCTTTGCACCCAGGAACGAATTAAATTCACACTCGGCCCATCACTTATTCGTCGTATACCGAAGTGTGAACAAAACTGTCGACGCGCAATTACGTACGAATCGTTACTCTTGAAATATGCCTCGATGGCGAACGCGCGATGCTCACTCGACCAGTGCGACATCGTGACTGAGAAATCCGCACGATCACTGATTCCAATGACACCACTCCCTCCCCGCACCGTTTATTACTTTTTGAAGTAATCGTATTTAAAAACATAAATCTGCCACCAGACACCCTGTATTAGGCTTCTCTATAAAGAGATGTCTCTTTGATTTGCATTCTTTGAAACATTCCCGTCCACAATTCAATATAGATTTCTGTCTCTAACTTGAAAGTAACTTACGGAAACTTTTTATTTTTTTCAACTTCGTAAATCTGGTGTAATTTTTTTTTGATAACTCCTAGGTCAAAATCCTCCACAACGTGGTTTTTCTTTGGGAATTTTGGTTTTTTTAGCGATTGAAATTTTAATTTGCTTGAATTTTCAATTGATAAATAACCCGAAAAAATCGCATTTTGCCCGGTTCTTTTACTGTACTCCGTAGCCTCCGGGGAATTTGGCAATATTCACGTCATTTTTAAATTCAAAGCTTTCTTTCTGTTAATACAAAAAATATTCTAAGTCCACGATTAGTGAAACATGTTCATTTTGATTTGAGGTTGTTAAATCAGTAGGCATAGCAGTATTGCCCTCTTGTGGAAGAATATAAGAATTACCATTGTCAGTAACCGTACTATCACTGATCATGGAGTAATTTCTTGGAATAGCAGGACAAAGTGTGGTATCACTTAGTACAGAGTAGTTGAAACTACTCGTTGCAGTAGAGTTGCTGTTAGAAATTACCGCATCCAGATCACTTAATTCAGCCTCCATTAAAATTCGGGCGATAACAAATTTTGCTTTTATTTGTTTTTGCTTTGATGGTTTTTTGAAAGTACATATCAGCGTATCTCAAAAATAATAAATCTACTTCGTCACATTTTACATCAACTTTATGCTGTATGAAGGCGCCAAAAACTTAGCAATATCCAATCAATATCTTTGCTCGTATTGCGAAGTGACTTAGTAACCACAGGGGGTCATATCGTCACTGGAAAGCCAATAATACTAAGGCGCCAGAATGCTATTTTACAGTATAGCGATTTAAAGTTTTTTTTTCGACAAAAGCAGGCATAACATTTTTTCTAATTGATTAATCGAAAAACTGTAAAGGCAAAAAAATATTGTGAATTTATTATCTATACACTGATAACAAGTTCTTTTAAAAATATCTTGTTATTCAGGATATAGCTGTCGCTTTAGTATTTATGCTCTATAAGATTAGTAATCAAAAATTACTGATCTACACAATAGTTTATCAGTGCAATAATTAAAAAAACTTACAGCACAGATTCTTTCAAATGTATAAAATCAAATACTACTAACGTGCATAGCGAATTGAATATATCTTAGGGATTTATGACTGAACGTTATAACTTATCAAACATACCGTACGATAAAAGGACATATAGTATTACAAATTAGTAATGTTGCCATGCCAAAAATACTAACGTAATAAAATATATTTTGAAATGAAAACTTTTTTACTTATCAGAAAAAAGCATTAGGTAAATGTTTACATTTGTTCTAAGTCAGTTCAAATTATAAATTCTCGTTTTGATAAGAAATTAGTAATGAACATACCGATCCTATTTTATTATCTATTATTAGTTTTAGGTTAATAGATCGTTTTGTACAATGTTTAATGAAAAATATGAGACACATAATTGTTACAAATAAAAAAAAACAAATTTATTTAAAATTAATTAATAGTAGTATTCAATTTCAGCATTAGTTATTGTCTTCTACGTCTGTGTCTTGAAGAGTATCTTGAATGTTGACGGTAAAGGGGAAACTTTGATACTCCTGGTGAAAGAATTCGGGAATTATTTTTTGTGTGCAAAGTTTGGATAGGTCCTGGTATTTTTTCTTTGAGATAGGTAATTTAGCTGAATAAATGTTCTTGACTTGTAGGGTTTTGTTTTTAATTTGAATATCTTCTACTAAACCATCAGCTGCCATTGTATATTTCACGGAAATTTTATCGGTGACAGATTTTTTAAATGTAGCTATTCGCACCTGCAAATTAAAATAAATCAAATTGAATATTATAATACAAACCTGATATCAGTACTGTAATACACTCGAGAGCAAAAGTTCCGGGTCACTAGCATTTACTTCAATATCTTGAAAACTAATAAAGCTATCGTATTGAAATAAATTGAACTTTATAGACAATTTAATGTTACTAAAATAAAATGCATTACATTTACTACTGACCATTAATTTTATTATGTTTAAAAGGACAAATTAAAAATGGCGTCATTTTGCTTGTAAAACCAAAACTGAAAATATTGATTTTTTTATATTTACAAGTAGTTTTAACACGGTTTAGTACTTGGTATTACCCCCACGTGCTGTCTGGACTGCTGCAATGCGATTTGGCATGCTGTACACCAAGTTTCTGAAACACTGTTGGGGAATGTTCTCCCATTCCTCTACCAATGCATGTTTCAAGTCACTAAGCGTAATTAAAGGAGGATCTTGTTGTCTTACCCGTCGTCCGAGCTCGTCCCAGGCGTGCTCGATTGGGTTGAGGTCGGGGCTACGTGCTGGCCACACCATGGGACGAATATTCACCTCATCAAGGTAGTCTTGCACTACACGAGCAGTGTGGGGACGGGCGTTATCCTGCATAAAGATGGCATTCTCACCAAGTCTTGCCATAAATGGACCGACGTGCTCGTTGAGGATTTCATCCACGTATCTTACGCCATTAAGAGTACCGTTTTCGATCAGTACAAGCTCTGTTCGGCTTTCCGCAGAAATTCCAGCCCACACGAGTACCGAACCACCGCATAAATCTTTCTCCTGGTCTTCTGTACACCTTTGCCCTTCCGTCGTGTGTATACAGCATAAATTTTGATTCGTTCGAGAATATGACATTTGACCAATTTTCAATTGTCCAATTCGAGTGTTCGCGTGCATAAATTCGTCTTGCTATACGATGGTGTCTCTCGAGTTTCGGACCATTTGCGGGTCTAAATGGTTTCAAATTACCTTCAGCAAGTCGCCGTCTTACAGTCCAAGCAGAAGGGCTGCTTCCACCAAGTCCTAAAAAATGATGAGTCAGTGCTGTTCCCGTAAGAAACCGATTTCGTAGCATAGAGTTCACTAAATATCGATTTCCCCGTGCCGTCGTACACCTGGGTCTGCCTGTTGTTGGTCTGCGTAGGTTCAAACCAGTTTCTAGAAACCGCTGGCGAACACGCTGAACTGTAGACAACGATACACCGACTATTCTTGCTGTTTCTCGCTGACTGCTCCCATTTTCCAGGATCGTGAGGATTCTCGTACATTCCTCAGGTGTGAGTGACATAATTACCACTTTAATAATGACTATTGGATACCTGGATGACTCCTTATAAATACATTTTATGACAGAACAAAAACAAAAGCAAAAACAGTAGTGAAAATTAGAAGTGATTTTAAAAAAAATGTATCTTTTTTTATATAACTTTTTAATGCCATTACTTACCGCCAATCAATAAGTTTTTATATGTTTAATGAAAGATTATTAAATTGTCTATAAAGTTCAATTTATTTCAATACGATAGCTTTATTCGTTTTCAAGATATTGAAGTAAATACTAGTGACCCGGAACTTTTGCTCCCGAGTGTATTATAATTATTGAAAATTCAGAATCATAACTACCTTAGATATCTTTCCTACTAAATTTCCTTTAAAAAAATTATCTGAAAGAACATCCCAGCCATAAAAATCCTTGTGTGTTAATACTTCCACATGATAAGGCCTAGGGTATTTTCTGGCTAAGGCAAAAACCGTGGGCCACTGTGAAGGTGCCCAAATAATTGTGTTGCATACGCTTTTCTCTATGACGGAATGCATAGAGTCTACCGGCATATAGGTATGACCCGGCAAGAGATAATTAATCTGGATGCTGTTAATATTGTTGCAATTTTGAAGACAGGTGTACATGCATGTAAGAACAACTTTGTTTTTATTTTGACCCGGGCAAGAATCACTATAAAAGAGAAGATGTTTGATAGACTCACGGCTGTCTACCATTTTGATATATCTTTCTAAGATGGTGCATACTTCGTTTGCACCACGTTTTCCTTCTGTCTCATTCCAAGAATAACAATAGCCTTCTCTTGTTCTAGATTCATAAAAAGTGAGATTATATACGGTTAATTTACGACTGTAATATAATAACATACTTTGGCCGTGTGGGGTATTCAAAACTTTTTGCAAATCAAATGATACGCAAAGTATGCTTTCATCTTGAATTTTCTGATGTGTTTGAAATCTTTCATAAGTTTCTTCTTTGTCTTTTAAATGTGATAAATATTCTTCCCCCTTTTCTCCTTTTTCTTTTTCAAAACGCACACATTTCATACATTTGTCTTTACGGGGTATACAGGGTGTCCCGTAAGTAGTGGATAACCCTGCATTAGCAGATAGTTGAACTATTAGCGGTTCTATAAAAAATATTTAAAAAAATAAAAATGCTAAGTAGGTCACATGGTAGGTATTTCATTGTAAAATTTAAAAAAAATGCCTTTTTTTTACTATTACGTCATTTGTGTCCACAAATTAATGACTTTCGTTGTAGTTTTTTTGCCATAATACTGACCAATAACTATGATGACAGAAAAATAATAAAAATTGTAGCTGACTAGTGCAGTTTTTTTGTTTTTTTGTCCTAAACTTAACTTTTCCATAAAATAATTGCAAAAAAAAGAAAGTTCTTAAAGTTCAAGCGCCTATGGTACAAAAAAAATGTATGAATGGATTAGTGACCAAGCATTTTAAATTAATGTACGTTAATTGAGATTTCAGAATGGTATGAACCACTATTATGTCTTTGTCAATCAGTGAATTATTGCTATTAACATTTAGAAGAGGAAATTAGTAAAATAGAAAAAAATTCAGTAATTGAAGAAATCAGAAAAACAACTATCTGCCAATGCAGGGTTATCCACTACTTACGGGACACCCTGTATGAAAGCCAATATTAAACTCACGAAAAATCTTCTGGAAAACTTTTTCTCCTACCATCTCTTTATCTTCACGTCTCATAGTATCCTTGTAAATTTTATACAAATTACTGAGACTTTTATACTCTTGGGGCAGATAAAAACGTTTTGAATTTTTGCGGCAATAATGGGATGGTAAATAGGGTAAGCTTTTGATGTAATTTCTTATTTCTTCTATGGTTTGTTCTGATGTTTTGTTGGCTGGAATATGCTTCCCTCTTGTATCGTCTTTAGATGAGCCGTAAGCTGATGCAGTAATAATATTGTATAAAAACTTTTGCTTAATATCAAGTGTATTTAATAAAAACTTTAAGCACACTTTCTTTTTGCCTTCGCCTTCATTAATAAAATAATCAAATGTGTTTTGCCTACGGCTATGGTCATCTTGGGTACGCTTCCTAATAGTTGTCTTCTTTTTAGAATTACTCACCAACCAATCTTTACGGCGTTCATTACTGAGACTCCAATAGTGATCAAAAATTGCTTGTCTTTTCTCTGAGGTGATATTATAGCATTCATTGTGACAATTTTCTGGTGCACATGTATTATTCATCATTTTTTTTTCAGCTACAACTTTTCCAGACATAGAAGTATATTGTTTACCAGAATTTTTTAGATTGGTTCTCTGTTTATTCTTATTAATCCTTCGCTCTTTCTCTTTTGGTTCTGCATTTTCTTTTGTATCATCTAATTTATTATCTTTCTGTTTTAACAGTTTCTTTTGTTTTTTATTTTCGTTTGAATGCAAAGTTGTATCAGTTTCAGTAGTTTCCGTTGAATCTTGCCAGGAACTAGAACTATAATAATACTCTTCATTATCTGATAAGAAATCAATGTGCTTATAAACTCTATTTTTGTTGAAATGTTTACTGCTTTTTGAAATATTTTCAATCTCCTCTGTAGCCTTATTTTCTTCTTCTACTTCTATAATATCAACAACTACAGATGTCTCAATCAACTCTACTGTTGAAGACCCCTCATCCCTAATTTCTTGAATGCAATCTGCTATTTCCATTATATGGTGCAGCTTCCTTCTTTTATATGGCTGATTTAAAGATAGTTCGAAAGGTTTAATTCCAATAGAAGTACTTGGTTGAGGATCATCTTCTTCAGAAGGTAAATTGTATACTTCACATGTATCCAGATCAAGAAATGTATCTCCATGTCCATGATCACTTACTTGTAAGGTTGATGTTGTCGGTTGAAGTGAAATACCAGGATTCGACAAGGTATCTATTTGAATGCTTACGGCTGCTGTACCTAAAATGGCCTGTGTAGAATGCATGTCTTTGCTAGAAGACGTCTCTATGGGATGGATGGTGTAGTTAATGAATGGCTCTTCTTCTCTTTGACTATAGTCTCTTTCTTCTTGTTGATGTGTGAATGTTTCTGTTTGAGTGGAATCATTTATTTCTGTGATTGATGTGTCTGGAGGAAAGTTAGGCTTCAGATGATCTTTGCCAGGATGCAAAATAACTGTTGATTGGTGCATGTCTGTAATATACGAATATAATAATATAACTTAAATTCACTATACCTACGTGATGTAAGATGTATAACTTGTTTTACACATATTTTAACTGATTTGACACATATTTTTTTGTAAAACAACTGCTGCACTATGGTACTATGTGTGTTGGTGAAGTGTGAGGATTGAACTCATAACCTCGTGCATAATAGTCGTATACTAAGGCCACTGAACCACTGAGCCAATTAAAGTGCCTGTTATTGGCGTGAAAGACAACAAGTATGACAGGCAATTATAATAAAGATATTAGATTATTAATTAATAAAATTATAATTTGTTATAAATAAGTACTAAATATTACGAGTATCTTATGACAACGGCCATCTCATTCCAAACTACATAGTAGGCCTTGTATGGCAACCGGACACCTACCTACGAGTATGTACATTTAATATTGTTATTACCTACTAGTAGCATCCAGTGGTTTCATACGTATAGTTTAAGTTGCCGTGTGAACATCGGGCAAAATATATTAATACTCAGAAATAATGTAGCTTTCATTAGACGAAAGAATTATTAAAATCCATTAAAAATAAACTTATAAGTTAACAAGCTTACAATAAATCAAAACTACCTAAACACAGTACAAACACTCATGTTCATGCAAGAAGGATTTGTTTGGGGTGGGAATCGAACCCACGGCTTCTAGCTAAGCAATTAGGGTACCCAACTTCAAGGCAAATATAACCTAAATGTGTAGGTGGTGCCTCGGTGGCTCATTGCTTAGTGCAATTAATTATCATTTCTGAGGTCCTGGGTTCGATTCCTGGGTCGGAAAAAAATAGTATAGGTTTAGTACTAACTGAACTAGTAAAACAGCTTAAGCTTACCTGCTTCTGTTTGCTGGTTGGCCAAAATATTATATTCTTCCTCAAGTGGATGCCTTAATTTCGTTACGAAATTGTTATGTCCAGTATTTGAATTTATATCACTGTCGTCTTGAGCAAATATTTTGCGCACTACATGTGGTTTGGGCGAAAGGTCATTTGAATCCACGTGAGTGAATTTTTTAAAAAAAGCGCTCCTTCGGCTATTCATGTTTAAGTGTGAATCTGGAAATATTAGTAGGTGTTAGTAATTATTATTAGCGATAAGTAGGTATATATTAGCAATAGCAACCTATATAGGTACCACTGCTGGGTACAGGTGTCCTCTCTTCTATCAAAACAGCTGAGAGAGTAGGTTAGTAGTTAGTGATTTAACGAATTACATAGGATAGAAATATAATTTTGGTATTAAGATTGAAGAACAGCGTGGAACAGATATTATTGTTTTTGAATTGTGCTTATTTTATTATTATAATAATATTTACGGGTATTAACGCGTATAGGTTTTTGGTAAACACTTTAAATTATTTACCTTGAGCCGTTATACGCGTTAATACCTCTAATATTATTATAATAATAAAATGAAACGCGAAAGTTTTAAAGTGCTTATTCTAATCAGCAAATCGCCATCACCAATAGTTAATAGTCATCCTTATAGCCTAAAGTTGAACATTTTAGGCTCAGCTACATAAAACGCCCGCAAATTTTACATTTATTAAGCAAGCAGGTAAGTAGGTTGGTAGGTAACCTACCTACTGTTATAAATAAAATTTTAAAATAATAAATAATTGCATAAAATAGAGCTAATTAGTTTTAGATAATATTTTAAAGGTTACTTACCTACTAATTTTTAATAACACGGTCGATTTACTCTGTGTTAGCACTGGTTGACACGCGTCACTCACTTGTAGTTGCGCGAGCGCGACTGAGGGCGCGGCGCGGTGCGGCGGCTGAGTTGCCTAAACTACCAGCCGCGGGCGCGCAGTATGAAATTATTTACACTAAGTGAATTGCAATTCATACCTATTTTAATTGTATAAGACTAAACTTAAAATTTTTAGAATTATTTTCATACATCTTACAACTGAACAGCCATTTAATATTTATTAACAAAAATACACACATCAAAAAAGTCTAAGCAACATGCATGATATTACAAATTTACCATTTATATTAATTTATTTTACCATTTATTTTAATTATAACGTTGTATTTTATTTTTAAAATAATATTTTTAGGGTTCTATGATGTAAAAATAACAGCTGTTTTCTTTATAAGTTCTTTTAATAACAGAAATTAACAATATTAGAATATACAGGTACATAAGAAACTAAACTTTTTTTTTACAAATTGAAATTTCTTAAGAAAATGAATTTATTGTGAAAGAATAGGACAATTTAATACAAAGTATGGCCTCCTCTGCTATTCAGAACTTGTCGGCAACGATTATTCATTGAATTAATGAGACTGTTTATGTCATCTTGCGGTATTCGCTCCCAATGGAATTGTAGCAAATCCTTCAGCTGTTGGGTTGTTGTCACTCCGTCCAAGTCCTTCAAAACACGTCTCTGGAGCATGTCCCATGCGTGCTCGATGGGGTTGAGGTCTGGCGATTGTGCAGGCCAGGGCAATACCTGGATGTTCTCCGTTGCCAAGTATTCACTGGTTCGCCGAGCTGTATGTGAACGCGCATTGTCATGCATTAACGTAAAATCGGAGCCAAAGGTTTGTGCAAATGGATGGACATAAGGTCTGAGAATATCCTCAACGTAATTTTCAGCGTTCATGTTTCCATTTACAAAAACGAGCTCAGTTCGCCTGTTCTTCATAATACCCGCCCATACCATAACTGTTGAGCCGCTGTATGGATGAACTTCCTGAACGCACCTGAGTCTTTCAGTATTTCCGGGTCGACGGTACACTCGCACCCTTCTTGTATCAGGCCTAAACCCGAATCGCGACTCATCGGAAAACATAATTTTATCCCATTGTTCCTGGGTCCATGTTATGCGTTCTCTACACCATTCATTTCGACGAGCGCGATTCCCGTGACGTATCGGTGGGCACCTGATAGGGCGTCGAGCTCGTAGGCCGTACTCATGCAGTCGATTTCGCACAGTTTGGGGACTTACATCAACACCACTTGAATTTTGTAGCCTCAAACTTATCTCTCGAGCGGTTAACATCGGCTGGCGTCTTGCAGTCAGTTGTATGTACCGGTCTTGCCGAGTGGTTGTACTCCTTTTACGGCCTGGATGCTGTTCAGCGGGTTCCCCTGTATTATTGTAGCGCTGCCAAAGACGACAAATAACACTTCTATGAATACCAAAATGTCGAGATACCTGAGATTGATTACTTCCCGCTTGCAACATCCCTACAGCTCTTTGCATTTCATCTGCCGTCAAATGACGTCGCTCCATGACGTAAAGAATATCTAACAATTCAATTTTGTCGCCAACTGTATTTAAATGGTTGGTAAAATTATAAAATCAAGACTAAAACGTAGCAATTAACATGCACTCAAATTCAAACAAATTCGCAGTCATTTGAATTTTATGAAAAAAAACAAAACATAATCGAAATTTTTTTTTTACAACCAGCCAGTATGTCATCAATAACAAAAAAGTTTACTTACCTATACACTTTGAGTGAGTAAATACTTAGAAATTAATTAATATAAATGGTAAATTTGTAATATCATGCATGTTGCTTAGACTTTTTTGATGTGTGTAGTTCGATCTTAACAACATTACTTTTTGAAATTCACTTAGAGAAAATATTCTGAACACATACATAAATAATTAGTTCAGCAAAGCAAAAGTACTAAACGCGTTCGTTTCCCGTTCAAAGAGTAAACAAAAAATACTAACGTGCCACGATGCGTAAATTCTCCGTAAAGCAAATTTACTTATCTAACGTATCAACTAGAATTACGGCAAGCTAAAACTACTAAAGAGGTGTTTATTATTCATATCACAGTTTTTTTAATTGCTAAACAACGTTCATGTTATTGATTTCCGAAAAGGAAATTACTGAAATGACAAAAATTAAAAATTTACCATAATTTGTATTGTATTAGCATTTGATAAAAAGTTAGAATTCTTAAAAATACCCTACTTTTACACTGCTAAAGCGCCAAAAGTTTGCTCTGATTGTTATGAAACCTACACCAATCGATGCAGAATAAAATTTCCAATCCAACGATATATATATTATTATAACTCATTTTGGCCAAAATGGCGCTTTAGTATTATTGGCTTTCCGGTGACGATATGTTGACATGACCGCAGTGAGTGCTTCTCTCTTGGTCGGGGCGCGGCTTCTGTTTCTTACTTCCGTTGGGACCTGGTTCATGGAAAAAAAAAAATTGACAAATTGATATTAAAATTAGAAATTGTTATGAGAGTAATATCAGTACTCGATACTTAAATCTAAGTTGAAATTAAAACTAAAGTTGAAATTAAGTGTAAAGTAGAAATTAAGCTTAATAATTAAAATGCAAAATTAGGAGCCAAATAAAAATTGATTCTCTAGCATCTATATTATACTATTCGGCCCAAGATTCTCTAACTGTTTTAGCATTCTCAATCTTCTCCGTTCAATTCTGACTTCTTTCTTCTTTCCAAGAAAGCGTTTAACAATACATAATAGGTGAAATATGATCCATCCAAACAGTGGGACGATGATAACTATAAGTATTTTAATTAGTAAAGAGTCTCTCTCCGCCATATCAAAAGAAGATTTAGATCTGATCGAGTTCTCTCGCGCAATTGTGAGGAGGTTGTCTATTTCTCTTTGCATATTTGTTAATTCAGTATTTGTGTTATCTAAAGTACGGGCTCTCGTCAAAGTTTTGTTGACAATCCGACTTATATCATAGAGTGGAGAGGAAGCTTGGAGAAATAAGTCTTCACTCTGCCTCTTTTTTCTAATAAGATCGCCTGATTTAGGAATTTCGTTTGTACATATCTTGTTTATAGACAACATGGGAATTTGTTCTAGAATGGCATCTGATTCACACATAATGTATCCATTCGTCATACATGATTCCGGATCGAGCAATAGAGGTTTGGGGACTTCGGATTTAAATGCCATTTCTGGAGGGTATGCTAACAATAGTGAATGTTTTGGTGATGTGTAACACACATTGTCACGAACAACTTTGGGCTCCCAGTACACATAGTTGAGGATTATGAACCTCGAACCAATTCAGCCCTAACAAAACTGTTCTTACCTTGAAAACCTTTGAAAAAACACCGGTAACTTCGTATCAACTGTGAATGCTATTTTCCCCTCAGTTGCGTAGGGGTTGTGGTGACCTTGACCTTCACCTTGATGTTCCTTTTTTTTGTCAACCGTATGTCATTGCTTTCACTGATTCCTGCTTGTGAAGAAATTTCTGTAGCTGGGGTTGGAGTATCAGTTCTATTTAGACAGGAAATCCATGCTTCACTATCAATGTCAGCTTTTTGTTCTTTATCTTCTGGACCTATATGATAAATTAATTTTTATTTAATTTAATAGGTTAACTCTGCACAAATTCACTCACAGCGCCTATTGTGTAAAACACAGTGCTCAGTCCTAACTGGATATCATGAACAACATTGCTGCACAGGTAAAAGAAATATTCAAAGTGGCTTGCTACTTAATTACTAACGGTATAATATTATATTAAACTTACAGGTTGCGATATATTAGGTGAATTATTAAATTGGCTCGTAACGTTCTCCCAAGCCTCCTGCTTCCCCCCGACCCCGTCTGTCTTCCTATTGTCTAGCTCCGTTACTAAAGGTTGCACCAACTGAATCAACAGTTGTTTTTCGTATTCGGTGTGTGTTGAGTTCATCACCTCAACACCGCACGACGACGGCGACGAGGAGCGCGGGGTGCGGGGTCGCCGCCGGGCGAGCCGTCGGCGGCGCCACATCGAGTCCGTCCACACACACGTCAGTCAACAACGAATGTCTAACGATACAGTCGCGCACGCGCATTCAAACATTCGAATTTTTATATAACTACGTTCCGCAGACGCGACGCGACAATTTTGTTACAAGGTGCAATTATCGAAGCATATACTTAATAATTAATTGATTTATACAGTCCACTTTCGATCTTTTATTTCAAACACCTACGAAGATTCAGAACATGGTCCTTCGAGCCGGATCATGTTCTGAATCTTCGTAGGTAAAAAGGCCTCCTTTGTTAAATCTGATACAAGTTCGAGGTGGACAGCCCTGGTAGCTAAACACACAAAAACACAAATAAAACATTTAATTAGTCTACAGCCTCTACCCTTTCGGTCAGCTATCATGATAGGCCCTGCATAGTCTACGCCAGTGTCTAAAAATGGAAATTCCAAATGTACACGTTGATCCGGAAGGTTGCCCATGATAGGTTGAACAGTGTTGGCCTTTATCCTACAACATTTCACACACTGGTGGGTGACCTTTTTGGCCAAATTTCTCCCACCAATGGGATAATAATGGTGACGAACCGTGGCTAATAAGAGCTGAGGTCCTGCATGTTTAAGACTGAGATGATACATGTTGAATAATAATATACAAATAATATGAGAGCTTGATATAAGAACTGTGTTTAACATTAAAATCATAAAAAGAATTACTCAGTCTACCACCTACACGAATTAAATTACATGATTCGTCCATGAACGGTGTAAGTGATAAAAGTTTATTTTTTATTGGTAATTGTTTACCGGCTGCTAATAAGTTGTATTCAACAGGAAACGACTCCTGTTGACTCAATCTAAGTAAATAATTTAAGGATGTAGTCAACTCCATG
The DNA here is from genome assembly GCA_905475405.1 of Schrankia costaestrigalis. NCBI lineage: Eukaryota > Metazoa > Arthropoda > Insecta > Lepidoptera > Erebidae > Schrankia > Schrankia costaestrigalis. The sequence continues at coordinate 3,500,728 of FR997845.1, read as the reverse complement.
CTAGTGAGTGGACCACGCTGTACTGATTGTTTTCTACAATTATTAATGAATCGAAATATGTATGCGATTACATGTTGCAATTTATTAAGACTGGAGTAAGATTTACATAATAAAGAAAATAAATTAGGAACAGCATCTATCTGCGCGACATGATGTGAAGTTATGATCTCCAACGGAGCCGAGTCGTCGCCCATCCGATGCCTAGGAAATAGAGGCCAGAAAGACGATTCTTTCTGCAAAAATGCTGGACCTGACCACCATAAAGATGATGACGACAACTTATCAGCGCTAAGTCCACGCGAAGCGAGGTCTGCGGGGTTCTCAAGAGAAGGAACATAGCGCCAAGAAGAGCCTCCCACAGTGTCTTGTATCTCAGTTACGCGATGGCGGACAAAGTTCTGTAATTGTGTTGGTTGTGTAGATAACCAACCTAAGACGATGGTTGAATCACACCAGAAGAATGACTCCTGGATGCATAGAGTAAGAGCTTGACGAACCTTAAGATAAAGTCGAGTACCTAGCAGTGCTGCACAGAGTTCTAGACGTGGTATTGTGGTTGATTTGATTGGCGCCACCTTGCTCTTAGCTGTTAGTAGCCGAACACAAACTTTACCAGCTTCTGAAATACTACGAACATAAATACATGCACCGTAAGCTCTTTCGGATGCGTCAGAAAAAACATGCAATTGTATATAATGAGCTAAGTCGCACGATATCCATCGTGGAATTTTAACATTGTTAAGGAGAGGTAGAGTGTCTTGAAAGGCGCTCCAATCTCTCTGAAACTCCTCGGGTACAGGTTCATCCCAAGAACATTTTGCAAGCCAGAGCTGTTGCATAATGATTTTAGCCTCCACTATGCAAGGAACGACTAGCCCAAGAGGATCGAAAATTTGTGCTATGATCGACAAAATATGACGTTTTGTTGCTTTATTGACGGAAGTTATATTGATGAAAAATGTTAACGTGTCGGTCGAGCATCTCCAGTTAAGACCTAGAGTTTTTGACATCCCATTATCCTCACTCAGCTCTACATAATCTGAAACTTCATGACCCTTATTTAGAGCTTGCAAAACTTCAGGTGAATTCGACTGCCACTTGCGAAGATTGAATTTTGCAGACTTCAAAACAGCAATGACCTGACGACACTGCTCTACCGTCTCTATGATAGAGTTATGACCTGACAAATAGTCATCAACATAAAAATCATGCTCTATAGTGTAACGTACTGCAGGATCAGCACATTCTCTAGACAATGGGCATTGTCTCATTTTTGACATGTTGGCTTAATTCAAAAACCTTTTCGAGGAATAGGGCTCCTAATCAATAGTAACTAGTTTTTTTTCTTAAATACGCCCTATTCATTTATATTTTTGAAAAAATGTGATTGACCTTCATTTGTCCTTTGATGACGTCATCAGAGGCACGTATGAATGCGAACCGTTGCGTGAAAATTAAATAAAAAAATGCTGTGTACTCTTGTCATAACATCCATCTGTCAAATAATCAAACAATAAACATAACCCCCAAAGTCAGTTCATTCTACTATTTTAATCACTCTGCTAAGTTATTTTTCGTCTTATTATTGTTAATTTTTTGATAAATAATAAAGATTATCATGGAATACAGGGTTTGCTTTGTGCCAGCATGCATGAATAATTCGAAAGATAGCCCAAACAAAATTTTTGTTCGTATTAGGGAAGACTTAAAAGAAAAATGGTGTCGTGATGTAAATGTAGAGTATTTTAAAATAAGGCCATTGTTTTGTTGCGAAGATCATTTTGATGTAAGTATTATGTATATAACCTAGTGCCTAGTTATAATTGAAATTGATTTCTGAAAATTATTTTTATTTACTTAACAAAGCGATTGATCGTGGTATTTTAATGTATTTCGTGGTATTTTAATGTATTTCGTGGTATTTTAATGTATTTCGTGGTATTTTCATTTTAGCCAAAAGAGGATCTTAAGAATTATTATCAACATAAATTGATGAATTCAGAGCCAAAACTGAAACCTACAGCTATGCTGCGGCACACAGTGCCCAATGTACCAGAAAGCACAACTAGCGAACTAAGGAATATGTTATTATTACAAGAAAATATACCAAAGGCTACAAAGAGAAAATATGAGTGCACCTTAGCCATGCCTAGTTCCTCTTCACAGCTTCTGCCAGAAATGGTAAACATCAATTCAATAACTACATACAGCTCATATTAGAATGTTTTCTGTTTCTTTTTGGCTCCTATTAAACTTTATAGACTTGACTCACCTAGTGGCTCCCTAGCTTAATAATAATAATAATAATATAACCTTTATTTCAGGCTGCATAGGTCCATAGAAAAATACCTTATAGACTAACATATATAAAACAATATAATATATACCTTAATGACTAACATAAATAAAATAATGCTTATGTGGTGCCTTATCACACCCACTTTAGGGAGCCAACCACCACTCACTTTAAAGTAGCAACAAACTTGTAACACCTAGAGGAGCCAATTGACGTTTGACCAACTAGGGAAGCCAAATCTATAGGGGTACATTTATTTATATTATGGTCACAATTAAATAAATAATAATAATAAATTTCAGGTGAATGCTGCTGTCCAATGTGTAGTCAAAATGGTGGATAAAAGCACTAATTATAACATTAGAAAAACTCCTACTGTTGTTGCTACTGTTGAAATGCAGTCATCACAAGAGACTTCTTCAGCGGCTACACCTTCATTATTTGGTTGTACTTCTGAAACTGAAGAGTCTACCACTGTTTGTATAAATAAAACAAGAAAAATAGAACTGAAAAGCAGGAAAATTATGTTAGACTTAATATCTAAAAAACCTAATAGGTATTTAGGATTACCCAAAAAATATTTTTGGTTAATTGAATATATTGTTCAAAATTCTTTACCAAAAATTGATTCTCTTCATATTATTGTCACTTTGCTTAAAATTAAGCTAAATGATTCACTAGAGAGGATTAGCGATCAGTTTGATATAACTCGAACAAAGTTGTCTGGTATGATACTATTAAGTATTGAGGTACTAGCAAACTTTTTTCAAAACTTTGTTTATTCTCCTCTACCAAAAGAAATAAAAAGGAACTTACCTTTGGTATTTAAAGTGAGATATTCCAATATTCATATGATTATAGATTGTTTTGAAATACAAATTTCTAAACCTTCAAATCCACTAAGGCAGGCTCAGACATGGTCTCAGTATAAAAACAGTAATACTGTCAAATATTTAATTGGTTGCACACCTAACGGGTTTGTAAGCTTTATATCACAAGGATATGGTGGTAGAATATCAGACAAAGCTATAGTTGAAAACAGTAATTTATTAAACGTTTTACATCCTAATGCAGTAATATTGGCTGATAGAGGGTTTAAAGAACTTGAGCCATTGTTAAGTGCACATGGTTTTACACTTCTGCGACCACCAAGTGTTTACTCTGGCACTAAGCAAACTGCTTCTGAAGTCCTACAGAGTAAAGTAATAGCAAGTTTGAGAGTCCATGTTGAGAGGGTGATTAAACGTGTCAGAGAATTTGCCCTTCTGAAACCCCATTCTGTAGTTCATTACCAATATGTGCCTTATTTAGATTTCATAGTTAGAATAGCGTGCGGGTTGATAAATTTACAAGATGAAATAATAAAAACATATTAAAAAGGTATATTGTTTTATTACTTTTTAGCACTTAAAATTAACTTAGGAAAAATATATGTTTTCCAGAAGTCTTCTGCCTGATGAATAATATTTGTTATAAAAAGATCATCATAAATGACCCATATAATATGGACATTTTTTGTAGTTTCATATGAAGGGTCAGCAATGCAAAATAACCCTTTACTTTTTTTGCAGGCCATCATTTGGCACATTAATTGTGCTTTAAATTTTTCTTTTATTATGTTGTTGTCTATGTAGGTTTTGACAGCTTTTTCTGAGGCTGGGCACTTAACTTCAACAACAAAATCTTCACCAACACCATCAGGTGATGCTCCTAAAATTCCGTTAATTAATATAAATCCTGACCTTTCTATTTTTATATTTAATTTTTCTTCAACGGTTTGGATCACACTACCTTCCAAAAGTTTTCCCCTTTGAATTGCTTTTGTTTCTAAAACTTTGTACCCACCTAATATTTGTTGTACCAAAGCACCATCAGTGTGACAATGTGCTGCTTCATATATTTTTGAAGCAGTTAATCTTCCTTGCCTAACACTATGCCAAAATTTACTGTCTGCTTGACACACAGTTTTTATGTTAATTTCTTTAACTACATCCTCATTACATATGTTGTTGACGTACACTTTAAAACTTTCAAAGTCATGATTAATTTCATCTTCAATAAACTCTAAAATTATATCAAATATATTTCTAGAATTAGATTTATATTTGTCAGAAAATTTCATAATTAATGAGTCACTTATGTTTCTTCTGCTGCACTCTTCTCGAAATGTTTTTAATACATGCTTATTTTTTGGAAGAAGTTTTGGAAGTTTCGCTTTTGGAAAAATTTGAGTACAGAGTATTGGTTCAGTACTAGCACTGCAGAGAGATGGCTTATTCCAGTAACATTCAACTGCAGTAGTTGCTGGTTCTGAACTTTTTTTTGACAACCAGAAAAGTAGAAGAAGTGAATGTTTACATCCCCCTAAAAATAAATAAATATTATATTAGAACATCATCTTTAGTTACCAATGGCATAAAGCTTTTATGTCTGTTAATTTTACCTGCAGAGGCAGCACAATCTTCACAAGATGCATTTATAATAGTATCACTTTCTTCATTGATTTTACAATGCACTGTATACATTTTTTTACTAATCCTATGCTCTGGCACAACTTTCGCTTTTATATTGCAGTCACTACCAACTCTATTGACTGCAACATTTCCAATTGCAGTAGTAATGTAAGAATCTCGAGATGACCTGAAATGATGTATTAATAATAATATAATTTAGTATTTCTTTAAGTACGTAAATATACCTATGTAAACTTAATAATGATACTTACATTAGAATTTTGGCTCCTCTTATTTCGGCTAAATTATGGTGACTACTAGCAGTCACATACTCAATGATCATTATAGTATCAACCTTTGGAAGATTGCGCGAGTCAGCTTTGACAAAAATATCAGACATGTTAATTAAGTTGAGCAGAATGCGTCTTAGCTCTTAATAGTGGGTGTTTTGTATGGTTTAACTTAAATAACGAATAATAATAACAACAGAAATAAAACAGAATTGAATGAATAAAATTTGACGTCCGCAATGACGTTTGATAGAGACGGATGACAGCTTCTTCAAGTATTTTTATAAACAGATTTAAGCAAAAGATTACGAACATAAGGCTTTTGATGACGTCATCACTCATTTTGTTAGAATGTTTTTAAAACATTGATAAAAAGTTAAAAACGCAATATAAATAAAAAATATTCAAATTGGTTTCTTGATTTTGTCTATATTTTCGAAATCTAAAGTAAAAAAAAATAATTATATTTTTAAGACAATCCCCATTGAATTAAGCACCTGGTTGCTAAGAAAGGCGCCGACGCAGTACCATACGTGACCGTATTTAACGTATACGTTTTTAGTGGATGTTTGGGATCCGCTCTCCAAAGAACCTGCTGTAGAGGCTTATACGTGTCAAAGATCAGCGTTTGTCGGTACATCTTTTCGATGTCCGCGCTGACAACTACTCTGTGTTGACGGAAACGAAGCAAAATAGACAATAAATCTTCTTGTAGAGACGGACCAACCATTTGAATGTCGTTGAACGACTTGCCTGAAGTTGTAGTAGCCGAAGCATCAAATACTACGCGTAATTTCGTTGTAGAGCTCGACTCTTTTAAGACGCCATGATGAGGCAAATAATAAGTATTTAATGAAGTGTTTTTATTATAATTACCGACAATAGACATGTGCCCCAATTGTATATACTCACTCATAAAATCAACATACATCTTTTTAAACTGAGAATCTCTCGCTAAGCGACGTTCAAGAGACAAAAACCTACGCTTGGCCATTGCATATGAGTCACCTAACAAGTCGGGTGATTTTTTAAGTGGAATGTTTACTACGAACCTACCATCTGTATTCCGAATAGTAGTGTCTACAAAAAGCTTCTCACAAGCTCGCTCCTCAGCCGTAAACTTATACTTATTATCGATAGAATCAAGCTTCCAAAATCGAGATAAATCTATTTGTGAGTTATCTACATGCATACATTGATGTGAAGAAGAGTTCGACTGATGTAAACCACCTGATATTAGCCAACCCAACTTTGATTCGAACAAAGTTGGCATATTTCTACCTAATGCGATACGACTCGCGCCTAATATACCCCAAAATACCTCCGCACCGACTAAGATGTCGACTGAAGATGGAATGTAGTACTGGGGGTCGGCAAGACGAACGTTCGAAGGTATATGTATGCTACTAGTATCAATAAACCTATTCGGTATAGTTGACGATACCCTAGGTAAGACAAAACATTCAATATTGATTTGATAATCACTATTAAATGATTTTAGTGTCAACGAACAACCTTGCGAGCAATAAGAAGTCTGATAATTAATGCCCATTACCTTAGACTTAGCAGTGTATGTGGAAATAAAAAGCTTACGAACAAAGTCTTCTGTAATGAAGTTTGCCGTACTCCCGTTGTCCAGCAAGACCCGCGCAGTGTGATGGTTACCCTCAGAGTCCACCACTTGCACACGCGCTGTGGAAAGCAAAATAAAGCTAGATGTAGTGTCATGATTCGCTGCTAACGCAATGCTTTGAAAGCTCTTAGAGTCGCTGTCAATGTGTAATAAAGTATTATGTTTCTCCTTACAATACTTACAATGACCTAATTTGCAATTTATAACGTTGTGACCTGGTCTAAGACAATTAAGACAAACATTGAACGTGTGAGCCTTTTTGACACGTTCCTGAATCGAAAGAGATCTAAACTTCTCACACATATAGGCATAATGATCCTGTTGACACATGGGACATGATAGAACTTTAGCCTTTTCAGTGGAAGTGTGAAAATTTTTTGTGTACTTACTAATGGAACTAATGTTACCTTCAATTTTAGGTTTTGAAGTCTTAGATAACTCAAGAAACTCCAAAAAAGAAGCTCTACTGTTAATAAATTTCATGAAAACACTCAAAGATGGAGAGTCAGTTAAAGAGTTCCTATGTTCTTCCCATTCACGGTTCGTAACTTGGTCTAGCTTATCAGCCATGATAAAAATTATTAAAGTGTCCCAATGCTGTACAGGTTCACCTAGTGTTGACAACGCCCTTAGGTTTTTGTTCATTGTATCAATTATATAATTTAATGATTTACTGGATTCCTTACTAATAGGACTAATACCAAAGAGCCCGTACATGGTTATTAATAAGCAATCGATTATTGTCATACTTCTCACAAAGTAACCCCCAGGCAACGTCATAATTTTCTGAATTAAAATCTAAACTATCTATAGCAAGAGAAGCACTACCCTTTAGTGAATTACGCAGATAGTGCAATTTAGTTACCTTATCTATGTCTTTGTTCTTATGAACGATAGAAGAAAATGTGTGTTTAAACTGTAACCAATCATGATAGTCACCCGAAAACTTGGGTATGTCTATCTTAGGTAAACGTATTGTGTTGTGTTTATGTGTAATACTGGTACCAGATACCACCTCGGACATTGCATCCCCTTCGTGCTGCTTGCGAGCGCTGGTGATCAGCAGACGCGCAGCGGCCACCAACCCGTTGTACAGATTCTCGAATTCCTCGCGTTCCGCGTATTGCTCACTGGGGTCGTCCACCAATGCTTCCAGATCGTTCTGTAATGCATCGTATTTGTCGTATAAGTTTTCAAAAATACCAAGACGATAATCTAGTTCAGTGATTTGGACCTCACTTAGCTTTTCACATGACTTGACAATGTTTATGTAACTGCTGAACTGTGTAAGCTTAGCTTTCATAGTCGCTCGTTTTTTAATTAAGCCTTTATAGTCAGTCATAGTAACAATAAAATGTATTTGACTATAGAGAAGAAAGTAATTGACAGATATAAAAAAGCACTTTGAAATTCAACAAAATGTTATGAAAGCTGAAGCTGCGGTCACAAACGCTTTGCAAGTTAAATGAGCAAATAATATAAATCTATAAAACTATTACAGGCTTTACAGTTTAAAATAGATTAAAATACTTTGAGATTCAATAAAATGTTATGAAAGCTGAAACTGCTGTTATAAAACGCTTTGCAAATTAAATGAATACTTAAATAATAAAAATCTCAAAACTATTACAGGTTTTACAGTTTAGAACAGATTAAAACTTACTTTGTATCCAAACTTCTGTAATTTAAAAATGTTAAAACTAATTATATTGAGAAATGAATATGGAATGACTATGCAACATGATTAACTACTACTAAATAGATGAAGACCACCACAAAATACACTATACTACTACAAACAAAATGGATGACTAAGCAGGTGAAAGTGACTTGCAATAATTACAACCGTTATTCAATTTCAAATTCAGTTATGAATTTAAATTACGACTACGTACGATTAGTAATGATTGGCCAATATTAATGAATATGATGGAATTTAATGAATAATGATGAAAGGATTAAAAGATGAAAGGATGAATGATATGAAATGAATATGATGAAAAAGACAGGAATTGAACGATCTCACGGTTTTGCTGCAAACCACTTTAGAAGACTTTCACGACGTGGAGATTTCTTCTGCGTGATCTCAAGGCACGACGATACTCCTCAGATGTGGATTGGCACCAAAGAAATTGTATATCCTCTTCCGCAGTCCTGTTTCTTCTATATTGTTTGGGTAGAAACTCCACAAAGACGGCAGGATTGATACCGTGTAGTTTTTCTTGACGTCCAAATGACAATATAAAAAATGCAGGTGAAGACGACTTGAGTCCAAAGTACAGCTACTTGATTTTCTCCGATTCAAACGGTTAACGGCTCGTGTTGGACCATGTTCTGAATCTTCGTAGGTGTTTGAAATAAAAGATCGAAAGTGGACTGTATAAATCAATTAATTATTAAGTATATGCTTCGATAATTGCACCTTGTAACAAAATTGTCGCGTCGCGTCTGCGGAACGTAGTTATATAAAAATTCGAATGTTTGAATGCGCGTGCGCGACTGTATCGTTAGACATTCGTTGTTGACTGACGTGTGTGTGGACGGACTCGATGTGGCGCCGCCGACGGCTCGCCCGGCGGCGACCCCGCACCCCGCGCTCCTCGTCGCCGTCGTCGTGCGGTGTTGAGGTGATGAACTCAACAGTGTGTGTTTTATTCTCTATTATAGTTTTTTTTGCAACAAAAATGGAGATACGGTAAGCAAGTAGAGAATGCAATAGTCCGTCAGATAAACAATCAACAAGTCCATACAACACAAGCCAAGGTCGTCAAGAATGTTATTTATATCGGTTACCGGTAGTAAAAGCACAATTTGTCATAAAATAAAACAGAAATTAATAAGCAAACGCAAACGTGAGATAAGTAACAAGAAATGTCAAAAGTTTTGACTCAAATCTTGACATCAGTTTGTCGGTATAATCCGACCATATAAAATGTTTATTATGATGTATGCAAATATTGCTAACACAATGGCCTCTTTCTTTAAGACGTATACGAGTAGTAATGCAAAGTTTACTTTATGAGCAAAGTTAACATTATCGGCGACTTTGGCTTTACGGAGTAAAGATCAGTAGCGGAAAGTGAAGTTTAAGTTTGACAGGACTCTGAATCTCGTTTTCGTATTCTTTCCTTCAAAGTAAAGTCAAAGTGCGGTGTCTGAATCTGGCCCTAAGAACACAGGGCTAGATAGAACCAGACAAACATTTTCATGAAAAATATTGATATATTAATTCTGCTCTCTGCCTAACATCTCGTAATCCATTTAGAGCATCTTGGTCCATAATTTATTTACTGCAGGTAACTCCACTTCTGGTGGAATGTCTTCTTTATTATAATTTCTACAGATGTTGTGAAGACCTGCAGTAGCTATTATAACTGTTTGTTTATTATGCAGACATAATTATGACAGACGTAATGGAAGCGCTATAACAGGAAACCGACGGTACCAAGTTCCAAATGTCCTAAAAATCAGATTTCTTTTTTTAATGAGTTTTGAGTATGAAAACCATGAAAGCTGAGCACAAAAATGAAGTAATCAGGTGAGATACTTTTGGGTATTTAGATAGATAGATTTATAATTTTCGGAAAGTCGTATATTACCGTTCCATAGTATTTCTTGTTTTAATGTGTGCCTCATTATATCTTTGTTGACGTAGTAATGTAGGATGTAACATTGGTGCCAACAAGTATGTTCTGTTTGGATATGTATGCACTGTCACCATAGACTACCAAAAGTATATGGACTTGGTTGTGTAATTTCTGGTAATTCTTCATGCACTATTCCGGCAGATGGGGTACTTGTCTCAATAATTATTTAAACACCATTTTCAACAATTTGTACAAATTGTTGAAAATGTCCACAATTCCATATGTCGCTCAAACATAATCATTTCATATTTTGGTACAATACTAAATATGTCAGTCTTCGCTAAGTTTTAGTAATACGGTGTAAGATTTTTAGAAACTTGTCAATAGGATGTTTCTCTGTACTGTTATATTGAGTTTTCTTTAATATATACTCCAGCAAAGTAGCAGCAGTCTTAGGTTTGTCACTTGTTTCCTGAGAAGCTGCAAGAGAACTTGAAGATGCTGCTGGTAAAAGTGATCCTGTTCGATTAGATGAATGAACTGGCGATGGAATAGATATTACCACTTCTTTGTCCGCCAAAGCTGATGGAGACTGTGCAGAGTGTGGATAACCACTGTTCAAAACCGTATATAAAGTACAGTCACGAGCAATAATATGTACACATTTTCGCATTTTGTAAACCAGTTATCTAAAGTTCTGCCAATCCAAAATTGAAAATTCGAAGATTAATTCAAAACTGTACGGAACCTCTTCTAAATTACGAATTCATTTTGATATTGTAATGTCTAGATAAACGTGCAGATAGTTTAGAAAATTTGAAAATGTGTACATATTATTGCTCGTGACTGTACTATCTTCACTTTCAGCAATATTTTCCATAGGCCATATTTTCAAGAAAGAGAAACAATTAGCAATATTGCTAATTGTTTCTCTTTCTTGAAAATATTAGGAAATGACAACTCCTCATGGTGTTTATAACGTTTTTGTGATTCACGTCTTTGGCCACTTCTCGTTGCTGTATTCCTTATGGATTTCCCACAGCCGCCGAACGAGAGTATCACGCGTAGCCAACCCCTGCTGCAGAGCTGCGTTATTGCTGCGTGGCTGTTCATGTGCAGTGCCTTGAGGTTGTAATTGAGTTTCTTGAATCACATCTTCATTATTTAATTGTTGCAGAGGTGTGTTAGCCCTATTACAAATGTGGTGTAGTATAACACTCAATCTAGCTAGAGCTTCTTCTTCGTGAGTCCCGACGAAAAGTTTCTTTCGGATCTCATCGTGGAGCTGATTAACCGTTTCAGCACCTTTTGATCGGCGCATGTCTGTTACGCGTCCTCTTTGATAGACCTTTCGGCCTCTGGACTGTCGATTCTTCCCACCACGGGGATGAGCAGAAGTATCATTCGGTAAAGTTTCCATAGCAGCAATGGGGGTCTGCAATCAGTTAACCCTAAAAACTGATAACATAAGCATTTACAATAGAGCCAGCTATTCTTGGTGAGTAGTGTAACACTCTATGAACAAGTAAACAACGAAAACGTGCTTTAAGAACCCCAATAGACTGCTCTAGTATGTTCCTAGCATGAACATGCAAGTATGTGTAGTGTGCTTCCGGTGAATCAGGCGCTGCATCCAATATTAGAGTCATTATACTTTTTCTCATCATAATAACGGATGTTATTGGGTGTGTATCATTATACACCAAACTTTTCACATGTCCCCACACACAAAAGTCCATAGGAGGTCAAGTCTGGACTCCTAACTGGCTACGGTGTAGGTCCTCCTCTTCCAATCCATTTGTTGGGGTAATTAGTGTCTAGCCACTCTCTGACACTTCTTCTGTAGTGCGCGGGACATCCGTCGTGTTGGAACCACATGTCTCGTATTAAGTGAAGTGGTATATCTTCGAGTAAATTAGATAAATCTTACCTCAAAAAGCTTTCATAAGTTTCTCCGTTCAAATATTCCGGAAGAAAGTAAGGCCTAATTAAATAGTTGGAAATTAAACCCATCCAAATGTTGAGGCTGAATCGTCTTTGTGATCCCTTTACCCGCTTTTTATTGGGATTAAATTGTGCTTTCGGAGACCAGTAATGAAGGTTATGGTAATTGGTAATGCCATCTCGGTCAAATTATGACTCGTCTGTTATGGACAGACGAGTGCTCCCATTTGGCATTTTTTATTGTGTCATTCTTGACATATTTTAATTTTTTTGTTATTAAATTATTCCTAATGCCTTTTATAAGATGTAGATCATCATACAAAGGTATTATTTGTTAGCCATTAATTAAAAAATAATTGCCTCTTAATTCTTTACCTTGTCGTAACAAATGACCTTGTGTCTCTTGTAAAAGATATTTAATACAACTTACATTGTTCCTCCCTTGAACGCAAACTGTTGCTACAACAATAAGGCCAGCATTTTGCAATTCCACGATCAGTTCTTTTAATTGTTTAGCAAGTTCAGGTCCCTTTGTTGCAGCTTACGAAAAAGTATAAGATACGGGTTGTTTATAATTTTTTAAGAGCCCTCTTATCTTAAACACCTGCGCAGGTATAGTTTCTTTTCCATTCCATTTCATTTGGGTTGAATTCTATTTGTATATAGTGTCTACTGTGTCAAATAAAAGTTATTTTCTTTCTATCCATTTGTGACAAAACCACACTCTGTGTCATTTCTTTCATTATATAACACATTAGGTTTAAATGACATCTATGTTCCAGTTTCATTTGGTCCGTGGATTTTTTTATTTGTTCCATCTAATTTTAATAATCCCTGGATTAATGTCTGCCGTGACGGCAAAATATTTTATTTTCTTAATAATCTGTACCCTTTTGGGCTTTGATTTAAAATAGATAAAGCTATAATTTTCTCTTCTAAAGTAAATCGTCGACCTTTAGTTCCCTTTTTATATTCGCGAAATTGAAGCAGCATTAAAATTTTTGAAGTACTAGGTAAAGTGGCTAATATTTAAAAAAAAAATGAGGATTTGTTGTAATTTTTTGAAGTTTTTTAATTGCCTGCTTCTTAGTCCTGTTACGGCATTTACTTAGTTCTACTCCAACGAAAACAAGCTTTTTGTAAAGAGCTCTTTCTGTTTCTGTTACAGCAGCACGTTTAACCACCTTCTTACAAATAGGCTTTGTTGAGTTTACCCTGTCAGACTCCCAATATTATTATTATTGTCTAGCTAATAATTTACAAATAATTAGTATAAAAGGCTACATTAAAAGGGATAACTCTAATTCAAACATAATAAGCCGTGATGCAAGCCTTGGTCTCTTATACACATTTTCATAAATAAAATTAAACTGAAATTGTCATAACTGGTAAACAGAAACCACACATGCATTTGCCCTTTTCAGGGTCTGGACCTTTATTTTATTTATTTATTTATTTCTCCTCACAAAAAATCACTTATAACTAGTTACATAATCACACTTTCTTTACAAAGTTATATTATGTGAGGAGCTGGTGTCTGTGATAGGCATAGAATGCCTGTGTTACAGATCACCAGGCCCACACTCTTCGAACAATGGCAATGCTAAAGACGAGTATGAATGAACAAAAATTAATTTACATATCTAAGTAAAAAGGAGAATGATAACAATAAAACTAAGAAATAGATCATTATAAGTAATGTCTTTGATATAATAATATATGATTATGTATAATTATCATATATTATTATATCAAAGATTTATAATAATCTTTCTCACATACTGATACAAGTTTCGCAAGATCAAGGGTCGCAAGTTTCTTCCGTCTTTTTGCAAAAATACTCCTTACAACGACTGTGATCTCCAAAAACGTGTAGATGGGCCAGCAATATATCATTGTAAAGAGGCTCTACGTAGGCTCATTTCTCTGATTCTGATTCTGAAGTACATTTTTCAATAGCTCGCTTGATAACAGTTCTTATAGGTATTATTTTTTGATCCGTTATATTTTTCCTAAAACGGACAGGGTATTTTGTGTCAGTCTTTCATTGTAAAACTTTATGACATAAGGTTCTCATTATGTGATTCTTACACTCAATTTTCTGGACTGTGGTGTTTGAGTAAGGACGAGTCTCGATTAATTTGGCATAGGTAGCGGAATCACTGTCACTAATCATTCTTTCATATATCAGCCCGTGCATTTCTATAGAACGTTTAAATCCTTCGACAAGAATAGCCGATTCCATTCCGGTTGAGGGACCGGAATAATTTCTGTAGCATTTGTGTTCGTTCGGTGTCTCTTTGTTATACTGTGCATGACAAAAAAACAGTATTTATTTTTCATTCCAATGTACCAATGTATGTAGGATTTTACCTGTTTTCTTGCCAATAATGACAGCTGCCCCTGATAATGCGGAGTAATTTTTTTTGTATGTGCGTTTGCTCTTGCATCCGTCAACAATCACGTCGATAATTGGGAGACCTTGGTCATCAACGCGACCTTGTGATACGGCTATGTCTTGTTCTGTTTTTGCAGCATCATTTATTGTTTTTACTGAAATAGCTTCCCACATATCGCCAATTATCTCATTACATTGTTGGTACATTTTAAAAGACATACTAGGCAACTCTAAAGCAGCAGATAACTCTTGCAGCTGTGAGTGACCACAACCAATTGCCATCGTTCCTAAAACTGTACAATTACACACATCAACATGGTCTATGGATATTTAAAACTTTTTTAAATAACTTAAAAAGTACTGGCCTTACAAAAAAAAACTATTGATGACAGATTATAAAACATTATTAAGTTCCTTTTTAAATTAAAATTTGCATATAAAAGGGTTTGTTTTAAGATGAAAGTCGCATTTATTGAATTTCTTCCAAAGAAGTAAATCTTCATGAACTTCTAACTTGATTAAAACTGGCAGGAATTCGTCTCGGCGCACAGTGAATGATAGGACCCGATCATGGTCGACAAAAAGGTCCAACGCATTTCTTCCATTGCACTAGCTACAATGATAGCCAACAAACTAACTAACATGACCTCGTAATTTTTTTTTCTAAATACCCTTACAGTTTTTTTATATATATTTTTGAAAGTCAGAAAGTGGGTAAAAATGATAATAAATGTCGATTTCGTTTTGCGTGTTTGTTAACATCTCCGGGTTTTATTTATAAATAAATATAAATTATCTGTTATGAATCGTGAAGTGGTTGGTAAGTAGTACACACATCAAAAAAGTCTAAGCAACATGCATGATATTACAAATTTACCATTTATATTAATTTATTTTACCATTTATTTTAATTATAACGTTGTATTTTATTTTTAAAATAATATTTTTAGGGTTCTATGATGTAAAAATAACAGCTGTTTTCTTTATAAGTTCTTTTAATAACAGAAATTAACAATATTAGAATATACAGGTACATAAGAAACTAAACTTTTTTTTTACAAATTGAAATTTCTTAAGAAAATGAATTTATTGTGAAAGAATAGGACAATTTAATACAAAGTATGGCCTCCTCTGCTATTCAGAACTTGTCGGCAACGATTATTCATTGAATTAATGAGACTGTTTATGTCATCTTGCGGTATTCGCTCCCAATGGAATTGTAGCAAATCCTTCAGCTGTTGGGTTGTTGTCACTCCGTCCAAGTCCTTCAAAACACGTCTCTGGAGCATGTCCCATGCGTGCTCGATGGGGTTGAGGTCTGGCGATTGTGCAGGCCAGGGCAATACCTGGATGTTCTCCGTTGCCAAGTATTCACTGGTTCGCCGAGCTGTATGTGAACGCGCATTGTCATGCATTAACGTAAAATCGGAGCCAAAGGTTTGTGCAAATGGATGGACATAAGGTCTGAGAATATCCTCAACGTAATTTTCAGCGTTCATGTTTCCATTTACAAAAACGAGCTCAGTTCGCCTGTTCTTCATAATACCCGCCCATACCATAACTGTTGAGCCGCTGTATGGATGAACTTCCTGAACGCACCTGAGTCTTTCAGTATTTCCGGGTCGACGGTACACTCGCACCCTTCTTGTATCAGGCCTAAACCCGAATCGCGACTCATCGGAAAACATAATTTTATCCCATTGTTCCTGGGTCCATGTTATGCGTTCTCTACACCATTCATTTCGACGAGCGCGATTCCCGTGACGTATCGGTGGGCACCTGATAGGGCGTCGAGCTCGTAGGCCGTACTCATGCAGTCGATTTCGCACAGTTTGGGGACTTACATCAACACCACTTGAATTTTGTAGCCTCAAACTTATCTCTCGAGCGGTTAACATCGGCTGGCGTCTTGCAGTCAGTTGTATGTACCGGTCTTGCCGAGTGGTTGTACTCCTTTTACGGCCTGGATGCTGTTCAGCGGGTTCCCCTGTATTATTGTAGCGCTGCCAAAGACGACAAATAACACTTCTATGAATACCAAAATGTCGAGATACCTGAGATTGATTACTTCCCGCTTGCAACATCCCTACAGCTCTTTGCATTTCATCTGCCGTCAAATGACGTCGCTCCATGACGTAAAGAATATCTAACAATTCAATTTTGTCGCCAACTGTATTTAAATGGTTGGTAAAATTATAAAATCAAGACTAAAACGTAGCAATTAACATGCACTCAAATTCAAACAAATTCGCAGTCATTTGAATTTTATGAAAAAAAACAAAACATAATCGAAATTTTTTTTTTACAACCAGCCAGTATGTCATCAATAACAAAAAAGTTTACTTACCTATACACTTTGAGTGAGTAAATACTTAGAAATTAATTAATATAAATGGTAAATTTGTAATATCATGCATGTTGCTTAGACTTTTTTGATGTGTGTATTTTATTTATATATTACAAGTGTAAAAACATGTTCGGTTATTGAGATATGTACAGTGGAACTCGTGAGATACTCAAATTTTCTACATCTTCTATGTTTGTTAGAGCAAAACTTATAGGTACCCTCTGGTACCCAGGCTGCATTTTTTATATATTATAGCCACATTCATGCTATTTATAAAAATAATAATTTTAAGCAGCACACTGGTGTTCATCATATTTTTTTTTCAGAACACAATATACAGGGTGTCCCATAAATCGACGTCCAACGGGAAACCAGAGATGGTCCATGTGAAAAGTATTTAAAAAAAAATTAAAAAAAAAATCCGACTTATGTACTTAAAAAGTTATAGGTATTTAAAAAAAATCAAGAAAATCGTCACCCTGTACAACACTTTTGACTACAGTGTCTACAAATATTATTATTTTTTAAATTATTTTTTTGTTTTGTAATCCTGAATAACGTGTTTCTTAATTGTATTTCAAAATTTTAACTTAATTGTCTTATTTCTTAGTAAAAAATCACATTGAACTCAAACAATGAAATGAAAATTGCTACATCACGTAACTTTGACCGACGGCCATGTAAAAAAAAATTACTAAACAATAAGTGGCAAATACCTTTAAAAAATAACGCATTTATTCACGATTCCAAAATGGTATCATACATAATCATAACTTAAAAAACATCGTAGAAATAAAAGTCAATGCGAACAATAAAAGTTATTTATTAATATGGAACTCAACATTTTTAACACAAAAGGTAGATTTTTTTACAACATATGCTCAAAGTGTTGGCCTCCTACCGCAATACACGCCCTCATCCTTCTTAATAAAGAACGCTTAATATTGCGAGCATAATTTCTGGAGCATAAGTCCTCATTAGCCTCCGTAATTCTAAGGCGGAGCTCTTCGATATTTACTATCGGTTTCGCGTATACTTTTTCTTTGATAGCTCCCCAGTAAAAAAAATCTAATGGATTAAGGTCCGGCGACCGGGCTGGCCACGCTATTGGTCCGGAACGTCCTATCCATCTGTGTGGATATTCGCTGTCCAAAAATTCTCTCACTGAGACACGAAAATGGGCCGGACACCCGTCTTGCTGAAACCACATATTTCTATAAATATTCAATGGCACGTCTTCCAGCAAATTGGGCAATTCATTTTGCAGAAAATTCAAGTAAACATCGCCGGTCAGGTTTTCTGGCAACTCGTAAGGTCCAATTATTTTTCCATTTAAAATACCGGTCCATAAGTTCACTTTGAACCGATATTGTGATCTGTCTTCTCTTAGAAGGTGTGGATTATCGATATGCCACTCATGAAAATTATGCATATTTATGTACCCATCCTTTTTAAAAGTGGATTCATCCGACCACAGAATTGTCTCTAAAAAATTAGGGTCTTCTCTGTGCTTTTGCAACATTATTTGGCAAAATCTTACTCTACCCGGATAGTCTCGAGGCAACAGAGTTTGCACACGCTGCACGTGGAATGGGTGATATCCCTCATGTTGAATAATCCGGTGTGCTGTACTTTTTGGTATTCCTGTGATTTGTTCTATCCGTCGCACGGAGGTACTCGGATCTTCGGCTATCGCTTCTAAAATATCTTGGCGGGAGTCGTTGATAGGTCTGCCTTCACTAACCATTCCACTAGGAAAGCGACCTTGAGCAAGCGTCAGATGCAAGTTTATAAAAACTCTGTGATCAGGATATCGTTGTGAGTTAGGATACCTTTCACGATACAGCCTTGCTGCAGCTCTGCCGTTTCCTCTACATTCCCCGTAAATGTAGTGCATGTTTGCATATTCCTCCGCAGTGTAAGTCGACATAGTGACAATTAAAATACACAAGCACAGATGAAAATCTAGTTCACAAAACAGTTCGGTAAATCAAGTCCAATAAACAAAGCCAGGTCACAAATCAGGTAACGAAGATAAATCAAGTCCAGTAAACAAAGCTGAGTCGAAAGTACGAAATCAACACAAACGAATACAGAGAGATGCGCAGTAGACGAAGGAGCGTAACGTACTAATCCTTGTCCCCTTCCTCGCCATGTTTTTTTGCTATAGCAGATGGCGTCACTATTTGTTTCATTCGCACCTCATGAAAATCGTGTATTCTTCTTTCACTCACACAATGAAAGGGACACCAAACAATACAATAGTTAAATTTAATGAGTCATAGTATTTCGAACATACCAAAAGTTACGGGTAAGCGTATTATTTCTACGATGTTTTTTAAGTTATGATTATGTATGATACCATTTTGGAATCGTGAATAAATGCGTTATTTTTTAAAGGTATTTGCCACATAGTGTTTAGTAATTTTTTTTTACATGGCCGTCGGTCAAAGTTACGTGATGTAGCAATTTTCATTTCATTGTTTGAGTTCAATGTGATTTTTTACTAAGAAATAAGACAATTAAGTTAAAATTTTGAAATACAATTAAGAAACACGTTATTCAGGATTACAAAACAAAAAAAAAATTTAAAAAATAATAATATTTCGTTGGCTCACTATTACAAGGTTCTATGTTAATTTTAATGAAGTTGAGTAATTTGACTTTAAAATTTTTGACTTTATTAAATTGAATGTATGTAGCCCTAATGCCTAAGTGACCTTTTAATATCTTAATTTAGGACTACATAATGCTTTGTAGGAACAAAAAAATGGATATTGACTTTTATACTCTGAAATATTAACGAAATTAAAATAACATAGAACTTTGTGATTCTTATTTATTTATTCTAAACCAGAACAAAGGACTTTGTTCCTTGAAATAAGTGAAAGAAATCATCATTTCAGCCCAGAATCACCCACTGTTGGGTGCCTATAGTATAGATCTCTTTTTTTTTTAGGTGACAGTAGCATTAAAAATATTATACCATTCAATATCTTTATTTATCATAAAAATTATGATTATTTAGCCAAAATAAGTCAAAACAAATACAAAGACAATACAATTTAAGACAATGGGTCCGATTGCCTTTCTTTTCGCTCTTAAATAAGGATGCACTAAAATTTATAAAATAAGACCACGTCCTTATATTGAAGCTATTGCGGATGTCACAAAATAAGAACGTGACCTAAAAAGCTACCAATTCCTTTTGTCTATGAAAACAACCTTAATTATGAGTATAAGGTTGACATCTGTACGTCAAAGTTTTTTAAAATTTATTTATATAGGCGTTGTCGCTTAGCAACCACATCGCCGCCTGTAGGTATTACGTCAAAGTTAGTCTTACTTTCGTTCGTACTTATTTTGCGTTTTTACTTGTGATATCTTTTAATTTGCTTTTATAACATGGAAAAAGATAAAAAGAGAAGGATGAAGAAAGAACAACACAGTTTTATGAACACTGTAGTTGTCACATCGAACGGATCAGAATTATCGATATGCCGATATATAAGTCTTCTTTTTGTCTGTAAACAAATAAGAAAAGACGCACTTTTTTATAAGGAACAAAGACATTCAGTTAGGTAATTTTAACAGATTTAAACCCTTTTACCGTTGATGTTCTTCATTTAACCTTCTTTGTTACTAAAAATTCAAGAAATACCTATATTTTTTAATAACTTAAATTAAGCTCGCACAGAATTTCGAGCGACTTTAATTAAGGCAGTTTTTATACCGCTTCTACTTAAATAAGGTCAGTCAAATGTCAAATAAGACGAAACGCAATCGGAATAAGAAAACTACTATCACTAATTAAGTTTAGAATGGCTCTATTTTAGTGTATGTTCTTATTTAAAGGAAAGGTAATACCCATGTGTACTAAAAATTTAAGTTTACATTTAAGTTCATTTTGTTGTTCTTAATTAAAGTCAATTGAGAAACGCAATCGGACCCAATATTAAAAATTTGAGTCACATTTTATGTTCTAAATATTGCCTCATAGTACTCCTTGTCCAATGTAGGCATCCATCGATACATAGACCGTATATTATCCATTTTAGCCTTGCACAATACAGGTTTTTTTAATAATTTTGGTTGCATAAAAAAAATTGTGTTTACATTCCTTCGTGTGGTCTGGGGTCTCAGATTAACAACAATGTATGATTCTGCATTGTGTGAACATTTAAAACTCACTTCAAACTGTGACTTCGTAAATCGAAGCTCTGTTACTTTGGAAAAAGGAACTAGAGAATATTTTAGCCTTGAACTAATTGAGGCTTCTTGGAAATTAAAGAAGTCTTTGCCACTCATTTGTATGATAGAATAAGGTTTAGCAGAATTTACCTGCAATAATAATCTCATAAGAGATATAGGTGAATAATATTCAGCCTTTAGGAGGACTCTATCAATGCAGCTATGCACATTATCAATTTCTTGAATGCAAGAATGTCCAGGTGTTGAAAATTTTAAGGTAATTTGTTCCAATGTAGAAAATTTATGAATAAGCTGTCTTAAAGCAAAGCTGATGATGCTGTTACGGTTCTGTGGAACACAGCTATCACTCCATAATATAATTGATGTGAAATGGGGGTTGTCAAGCAGAACCTGTGTCAAAATTTTGTATACTGCACTTGCTATATCATTTCCACTTCTTCCAGCAGTGTTCTCACTCCAAATGGCACAGTACACTTTTTTATTAGAAGAAAGGTGGCCAGTCATGTTGTAAGTAGAAAATTTACTTTTGTAAAAAAAATTGCTTACTTCTGCCTTGGGACAAGACAACACATTCTCTAGGTCAAAACACAATACTGGAATTGTACCTTTTCTGTCTTTATCACGGGTTGACCTAGCAGCTATCTTTTCTGCTTTGTGCCTGTTAATCTTCTCCTGTAAATCTGATGTTAATGTATGTCCTTCTTTGTAATTTATATCAACCTCCTCACACAAATCACATCTATCTTTTTTAGGTTTTTGAAAATATATATTGAAATCATTACAGAATATACGTCGATACACTTCTTGCTTAACTGGAAGTTTGTTCTTTTCAGCAATCCAGGCAATATACAGAGAATACATTTTTTTGATGGTCAAATATCGTTCTAAATACTCTCTAGAAGAGTCTTTCCTGCAATAATGTGATGGAACCCTGGGAAATGAATTAATGTGTTCTTTAACAAGCAGTCTATCTTCTTCAGATGTGGCTCTTTTTGTATGTTTCCCTTGGTTACTAGGTACAGGAGTATTTGAGATATTATTCTTTGTTTTGTGAATATTATATATTGGTTTCTGACTAATCACTAAAGTATCACAGAAGAAATTCTTACATACTTTTATCTTTGCAGAGTTGACAGTGAAAAAAAACTGATAGGTGACTTTTTTTATTGAATTTTCATGATTTCTTCCTTTGCGTCTCCTGTCAGGTTGTACACAATTCGTATTATTCAACAAAAACATTCGTTTTTCTTCTGAAGATAATTTATAATAATTAGTAAAAATTGATAACCTTTCATCATCAGTAATTTTTTGGCTACATTTAAATACACATTTATTTAGACAATCCTTGCTTTTTCTTATCTTCTTTGCGGGCATTAGCTTCTTACGACTAGACACGTATTCTAACCCCTTATTTCTTGCATCTTTTCGTTTATTAACCGTCCATTCTTGTTCATTTCTCTGTCGCTTACGTGATCGTTTTTTAGGTTGTGTTTCACACACAACATTTCCTTCATTAACGTTGGATTGATTGTGTACAGATCTGAAAATAAAAGAACTAGTTTATGAAAATTATCAATTGTAAAACTTTTTGAACTGTTTGGTATGTAGGTAATTGAAATGAACTCACCTCCTATCTTCGTCAGAATCTGTAGAACTCATAGAACTTGAGGATATTCGACAAGGAGGTGATGGAGGCACGAAATCTTTATCTGCCACTGAGTCATCGCTCGAATAGTCCATAATTATACGCCGAAGGGATAATTATTCTCTAATAAATTTGTAATAACACAATACACGTAGCATTAACCCAAAGAGTAAAGTAACTATAAACTAACTATTACATTAACCGCGAAATTGATATGACTTTGACACTGACAGCTGCTGACATAGAACATTGGTCATAGACACGTTGATGTTTTTTCTCTAAACAAAGTCGTATGTTTAACATGGAACCTTGTTAACGTAAAAATGAATAAAATCAAAATAAGATGGTTCTATGTTTAACATGGAACTTCGTTATTTCTTTGCGTAGTAAATATACAACATAGGACTATGGAGAATTGATATTTTGTAGTAAATAGTGCTGCCATCTAATGGTTTCTTTATTGAAAAATGTGACTAATAACACATAGAACCTTGTAGCATTCATAACTCAATAAGTGCCAAAATTGTAACATAGAACCTTGTAATAGTGAGCCAACGATTTGTAGACACTGTAGTCAAAAGTGTTGTACAGGGTGACGATTTTCTTGATTTTTTTTAAATACCTATAACTTTTTAAGTACATAAGTCGGATTTTTTTTTTAATTTTTTTTTAAATACTTTTCACATGGACCATCTCTGGTTTCCCGTTGGACGTCGATTTATGGGACACCCTGTATACCTCTCGAAATAGAAATTTCTCGACGAATGGGTGAAATACCCAAAAAATGACAAATATAAACAATTATGTTCGACATAACTGATGTGCGTCCATGTACAAATACTTTACCAAATGTTGACTTTGGTGCTGTTGCTCCTCGGGACCCAAGATTCCAGGAATATGCCAAACTCATTGCACTGGAGATGGATTTAGTACCAGAACAATTACGTACGGGAACCTGTTCTAAAGTGTTGGATTTTCTTAGGAAAGTTCGTGGTGAAGAGTCTTTGACGTCACCTTACCTAGTTATGAAGAATCTGATTAAGTATATACCAGTAATTTTGTTTTGGATATAGAATATACTATTTAATGTCGATCAATTGTATTATTATTTTATTTTTTTTCTTGTGAGAACTACCTCAGCCATAGACATAATTAAAACAAATGTAAAAATAACCATACTGATATTAAAATCTACCAAAAACGAATTACTTCAACTACCAGTCTAAGCTGACCTCGATGGCCATAGTAAATCTACGTAAAGAGAGTTCAAGTTATATTGGTTGTCTTTTATTAAATAGTTAACTATTACATTGACTTTGTTTTCATTAATTATGATAAAACATACGTCAAGGCATTGTTTACACATAATCACAAGTCCTAAATAATTTTGTCGACCATGCTTCTATGGGAGTCTGTCACTGTGCGGCGGTAGAACGGATCTCGTTTGGATACAAGGCAATATGACTACTCTAAAATACCGATATGAGGTGCTAGAGCCCTTAATCTTGCCCCACAGACAGCAAATGGGACAAAATTTCCAGCTAATGCACGACAATGCCCGCCCACATACGGCGCGTATCGTCCAAGCTTTAGACTGGCCTGCACAATCCCCTGACTTAACATGCCTGGGATATGCTTCAGAGACTCCTCTCTGAATTTCCCTGTAGATATTGTGCATGAAAACCAGCTTTTCTTGCATCTTAGCAGCACTTGGAACAGTATTCCACGACAAAATATAATTTGGCCATAGCTTTTCTCTAGTCCATTTGCTGAAGTTTACAAAATTCATATCGCTGTGATAATCTCCGGTTTTGCTTTTGGATTTAAAAATTAAAAGAGCTCCATCGATAAATCCGGCTTGTCCCCCAGCATGTACAATAACTTAACGTGGCCCTTTGCCGATATACGACAGCACCCCTCGTTCTTCATTGGATTGCCAACACGCCATGACGAATTGACATATGTTTCATCGAGGTAAACAATGATTTTTTGATCTCTACTGTGCTTCTTTATCGCATTAAGAAAAGGCCACGATAAGATGTTTAGTTTTTCAATCCGTAATTTTCTTTTTGATTGACATTTCTTAAATCGAAAGCCAAGTTTATGAATCAATGTTCTCAAATATTCTCGGCCACCATTTAGAATTCCTTCTTCTCTGAATTTCGCATTCAAAATTTTTAATGTAGGAACTTTCTTATAAACCGTATAAAATTGAGTTATTTTCCTTGTAACAACGCCCTCTGTAAAACTCTCAACTTCATTTTTTTTCTTTCGAATCTGTTTATTTTTTTTTTGGTGATTTAAACTTTAGTTACATTATTATGTTCATGTTTTAGTTCATTTCCTTTTTTTATTATTTTACATATGGTAGTCACCGAGAGTCTTGTAGCTTTAGCAACGAATTTGTTTGGGTTTACGTCTTCAAGATACTCTGTCGAATTAAGATCTTGTTTTCTGGCTATAAAAAAGGAATATACACTTCTCATCAAAAAAATCGAAACAGTTGCAAGTTTGTGTTTTATAAGGATTATCTGAAAAATGTGTATATTTAGGAATATGTGTTATATATCATTTAATAGGGAATTTAATGAGGTTTTCAAATAATGATGTTAATGTTCTAAATTCAAATTAAATTTTCATAGATTTCGTATTTTGTTTAACAAGTCGTATTTGCCCTGTACGTACACTCGAGAGCAAAAGTTCCGGGTCACTAGCATTTACTTCAATATCTTGAAAACGAATAAAGCTATCGTATTGAAATAAATTGAACTTTATAGACAATTTAATGTTACTAAAATAAAATGCATTACATTTACTACTGACCATTTATTTTATTATGTTTAAAAGGACAAATTAAAAATGGCGTCATTTTGCTTGTAAAACCAAAACTGAAAATATTGAATTTTTTATATTTACAAGTAGTTTTAACACGGTTTAGTACTTGGTATTACCCCCACGTGCTGTCTGGACTGCTGCAATGCGATTTGGCATGCTGTACACCAAGTTTCTGAAACACTGTTGGGGAATGTTCTCCCATTCCTCTACCAATGCATGTTTCAAGACACTAAGCGTAATTAAAGGAGGATCTTGTTGTCTTACCCGTCGTCCGAGCTCGTCCCAGGCGTGCTCGATTGGGTTGAGGTCGGGGCTACGTGCTGGCCACACCATGGGACGAATATTCACCTCATCAAGGTAGTCTTGCACTACACGAGCAGTGTGGGGACGGGCGTTATCCTGCATAAAGATGGCATTCTCACTAAGTCTTGCCATAAATGGACCAACGTGCTCGTTGAGGATTTCATCCACGTATCTTACGCCATTAAGAGTACCGTTTTCGATCAGTACAAGCTCTGTTCGGCTTTCCGCAGAAATTCCAGCCCACACGAGTACCGAACCACCACCGTATGACACCTTTTCTTCAATACAGGCTTGCATAAATCTTTCTCCTGGTCTTCTGTACACCTTTGCCCTTCCGTCGTGTGTATACAGCATAAATTTTGATTCGTCCGAGAATATGACATTTGACCAATTTTCAATCGTCCAATTCGAGTGTTCGCGTGCATAAATTCGTCTTGCTATACGATGGTGTCTCTCGAGTTTTGGACCATTTGCGGGTCTAAATGGTTTCAAATTACCTTCAGCAAGTCGCCGTCTTACAGTCCAAGCAGACTTGCTTCCACCAAGTCCTAAAAAATGATGAGTCAGTGCTGTTCCCGTAAGAAACCGATTTCGTAGCATAGAGTTCACTAAATATCGATCTTCCCGTGCCGTCGTACACCTGGGTCTGCCTGTTGTTGGTCTGCGTAGGTTCAAACCAGTTTCTAGAAACCGCTGGCGAACACGCTGAACTGTAGACAACGATACACCGACTATTCTTGCTGTTTCTCGCTGACTGCTCCCATTTTCCAGGATCGTGAGGATTCTCGTACATTCCTCAGGTGTGAGTGACATAATTACCACTTTAATAATGACTATTGGATACCTGGATGACTCCTTATAAATACATTTTATGACAGAACAAAAACAAAAGCAAAAACAGTAGTGAAAATTAGAAGTTCTGATTTAAAAAAAATGGATCTTTTTTTTAATAACTTTTTTAATGCCATTACTTACCGCCAATCAATAAGTTTTTATATGTTTGATGAAAGATTATTAAATTGTCTATAAAATTCAATTTATTTCAATACGATAGCTTTATTCGTTTTCAAGATATTGAAGTAAATGCTAGTGACCCGGAACTTTTGCTCTCGAGTGTAGTTTGACGGAAAATGATAAAATTAGGCACGTAAATGAAAAAAAGCTAGGCAACGTTTATTTAATAACTCGGATACCATTCCCGACCTCTCATTACTGCTTCTGTACGGTTTTTCATCGATCGGATGAGAGTCACGATCAAAAATAGTGGCGTTCTGTTCTATTCCTCTTGGATTGCATTTTAAAGCTGGCCAAGTGTTTTTGAGGCATGATCTTTTACACTAATTCGTCTTTTTTATTCATCCCATAGATGTTTAATCGGATTCATGTCCGGGCTTCTTGCTGGCCAATCAATAATAGAGATATTGACTTCAGTAACATAATCTCATAAGATGCTCGCGGTGTTTGTCCTAGCATCCTCGTACATTAATGTTAAACCGGGGTCAAATAAATGTGCAAAGGGCATCACAAGAGGTTCAAGATACTGTTTAATGTACCTATGACTCAGTGTTGCCACGTTGTATTGGTGGATGTCCCTAGACTGCCATTCGAAAGTTCCTAGATATAGGTAAACTTAGTAACATAAAAAGTCTCCAGATGTCGCTAATTTTTTTTAAAGAAAGAAACAGTAAATCGAAGAATCAAATTTATTTATTGAGTAAAAATATTAAAAACAAAACTTAAAAGTCTAACTCAACATTAAATAATGTAGGAAACTCTTCATCTTCACTATCTTCATCAGTTCGGATGGTTTGCGACGTAGACGGCTGTTGCAATTCCGTGTTTGTTTGGCCTCTGAATGAATATTTCCCATCTTTACGGATTTGGTTTACTACTTCATCCGGTAGTTGATAGCTAAAACAATTAGTCTTACGGATTTTTATCACTATCCCTAGCAGTTTAGAAATGCTAAGATCAGTAGACTCATCGATAATGAGACTGAATTTTTTAGAACCAATATCTTCTGTTAATTTATGCTTAAAATGTGGTGTTAAAACATGTTTGATAACTTCAGTGCACTTTGTTCTATGCATTTTTAAATCTGTGGCGGCCGGCGAATCTTTAAAACATGTTTTTAAAACTTCGGTTAAGTGGTCTATGTGTGATAGAGCACTGTGTTCGGCAATATACAGGGTGTTTTGGGGATGAGTGTAGGCATTTTGCAGATGGATAGGGTCGGTCCATACGATTATTTTATGGTATGGGAACTATGGTCCGATATCCTTTAGTTTTTAAGTTATGGGCAAAAATTGTTTTTTATGAATACTTTACACTTTTTGGGTTATGAAGCTAAAAATAAACACAATTTCATATTAAATACAGTTTTTTTATTAATTGTCGATTTAAACACATAACACACGATAAATTAAAAGTCTTACAACTATTCCGATAGCAAAAACAATCAAATAGTGAAGAAAAGAAAATAAGCATAAAACAAATCTTAGTGACTTTCATAGATATCAATGTGTATTTAAAAAAAACTGTGTAGGTGAAAAGTGATTAAAATTACCTAAAAAAATGCTTATCTCTTCCTCTTTCTATTGATGTATCAAATAATACGCTACGCCTCAAATTCAAACAGTTATGAGGCTAAACCTCTACGGATAGATCAAATGAGTCAGTCACTCAAGTAACAAAGCTGCAATAATAATACCTGGGTGCCATTACTTTACTTCCAGGTATTATTATTGCAGCCTTGTTACTTGAGTGC
This sequence comes from Schrankia costaestrigalis, assembly GCA_905475405.1. Classification (NCBI taxonomy): domain Eukaryota; kingdom Metazoa; phylum Arthropoda; class Insecta; order Lepidoptera; family Erebidae; genus Schrankia; species Schrankia costaestrigalis. Next base: position 3,472,018 of record FR997845.1, on the reverse strand, counting down.
AGACTCATTTTTATCTAGCTGTGAATGATAATAATAATAATAATAATAATTCGATGAAGACATGTCTCTATCAACAAACTTGGTGTTCAAAATGACTTCCAGCATTTCGAAGACAAGCTCGCGCACGTCTTCTGACTTCAGTAGTTGTTGTGCCTACTGTCATCTCCGCTCTTATTATTTCGGCTCCTTCATTGATCTTTGTGACCAATTGCTCCCGACTCATTATTTCTTCGTCATACACCAACTCTTTGAGTCTTCCCCACACATAAAAGTCGAGGGGAGTTAAGTCGGGGGACCTGGCTGGCCATAGGACTGGCCCATTTCGGCCAATCCAGCTATTTTCATAAGCAACGTCCAGATATTCTTTTACACATCTTGAGTAGCGCGCCTGGCATCCATCATGCTGGAACATCATCTTTGATAAAAGATGCAGAGGAACGTCTTCCAGTAAATCCGGCAATACATTTTGTAAAAAATCTAGATACACTGCGCCATTTAGACGGTCGGGCAAGATATGAGGCCCAATTAATATTCCTCCGATTACACCGGCCCAAATGTTGACGCTGAATCGCCTTTGCGACGAAACCTGTTTTTTTAGTTTGGGGTTTGCACCCTTCAGCTCCCAGTAATGTTTGTTATGGAAATTTGTGATCCCATCTCTATCAAATTTCGACTCATCGGTCCATAGAATTCTTCTTAGAAAATCGCCGTTCTCTGCATCTTGGCTGATGAGATAGCGGCAGAATGTCATGCGTCGGGCAGGATCACCTTCCTCCAATGAGTGCACAGGAGTGTAGTGAAAAGGATGTCTCCCATCTCCATGGACTACGGACCATACTTTGTAGGTGGATAGTCTTAAACCATGACTGTCACGCAGTTGCTTTATTACTTTGCGCACGCTTGTTGTGGGATCAGACCGGAAAGCTTGGCATATCAGCTCGTCGACTTCCACAGGGTGTTGGTTCATAGAGACTCGGAGTTCCCGTAAGTTCAAATTTCCGGTTTCACCAAGTCTTCTAAAAGTATTCCTAAACACCTGCGCGTTCGGAATTCGCCTCGTAGGGAAGCGTTCTCGGCACGAAGTATTAAACATAAGAATCTAAGTGACTAAGGCGGAAGCCTAGTGCGACAGGACTAAGCGAGACAGCGCGCGTAGTTTTCAAACGCTCCTCAGCGTCCGAGCGTTCTGGCCGCAGTACGGGCCTAGTCAGCCAGCGACCCAATGCGCGGGTGGCGGGGGTAACAAACCAGTTTGGTCTTGTCGCTCGGCGTATGCGCGTCGTATTTGTTTTGTTATAAAAATGGCGGTAAATACTGAAATGTTTATAAGTGCAATTCAATCTAAACCACCTTTATGGCAAAGCAAACATCCACACCACAGTAATCGCACAATAACAAGAAAGTTATGGGGTGAAATAAAAGAACAATTTCCTGAAAGTGAAGGTAAGTTTAATTTAATATACCTATAGTTACTACATTCTTTGATATTGTTCCCAGAAATAGTTTGTGAATTTTATACGAACATTTTTAGCTCGCCGTGATGGATTATTATTATTGACTCCGCGGTTTATGTGTTGAGTTTCATATAATGGCGGGTTGGATAGCACACGTTGGACATCGCGATCACAATCGCCGTTTAAATCCATTATAACATTGTGTAATATACACGCAGCTTTTATTATAGACAAGGCATTTTTTCTGTTTGTTTCGATAGGTTTAAGTAGTATTCTCCATTTACATGTTAAAATGCCAAATGCGCATTCGATTGTTTGTCTAGCGGCAGACAATCTGATATTAAAACATTTTCTTTCATTATTAAGTACTCGCTCGGGATAAGGACGCATCAAATAATGTTTAAACGGATAAGCTTCATCACCCACTAGGACGTAGGGTGCAATGACGTCAGAATTTGTAAGTCTCTTTGGTATAGGAATTTTATATTTATTTTTTTCCATAAGCTTATACAGGGTTGATGCAATAAAAGTACCACCATCACTTTGTTTTCCTCGACCTCCTACTTCGACTGCTATAAATTTCCTTTTCGCGTCAGCCACAGCTTGCATGACAATGCTATTTCTTTTTTTATAGCACCAATGTGCCGAACCAGATTTAGGTGGCTTTTTTATTTCGCAATGTTTTCCATCTATAGCTCCGATGCAGTGCGGGAAATTCCAGGTAGCTTCAAAGTCTTCTGCAATAGCTTTCAGGTGTTGTTCTGTTGGTATCGGCATGTGAATAGGAACTAACTCAGTCCATAAAACACGGCATGTTTCGTGTACTATAGACGCAACGGTGCTTTTCCCCATACGAAAACTGTAAGCCAGTGCTCTAAATCCTGTTCCTGTTGACAAAAACCTGAAATAAAAAAGTAGAATAGGTAATATTTTATGTTATTGTTACAGAAAAACAATTGCGTAAGAAGTGGAAGAACCTGCGCGATCAGTTTCGAAAAGAAAAAAAGAAATTCCCTACGCCGCGCTCTGGTGACGGTGGCGATGAATTATAGAGCACGTGGCCATATTTTCAACTTATGCAATTCATAAACGATGACATTACACCTGCAGTCATGACGGGAAATCTGCATGATAGTGATTCGGAATCCCTCAACGAGTCTTGTCAAACTGAGCAATCTAACATCGCTGACGTGATGAGTCCAGGTACATCAACCTACAGCAGTCGCACAAACGTGTCGCAAAAACGCAGCAAAACGGCATCAGATTATAGAGATGAACTTATTGAATGTGAAAGAAAAAAAAATTTGCTAATTGAACAGAAAATGGCGTCAAATAGTGGCCAGTCGGAGAAATGTGATGATTATTATTTTTTTATGAGTCTCCTGCCACAGATGAAACAATTTGGTGAATTACAAAAGTTACGCATTCGAAATAAAATTACCCAAATCATAATAGACGAGGCAGAAAGGGTACAGTTTTCTCAACCAAGATACGAGGAAAATTATGGAGGATATTCTTCCGGCCACTACCCTAATTATTAATTTGATTACTTTTTACTTACCTACTTGTTTGACTACTACTTAGATGCATATAAATAAATAAAAACTTTTAGTAAAATCTTGTTTTATTCTTACCTTAAAGTCAAGAAGAATTTCTCCTCAGGTCTAATACTTTTGCGAAAGTTAGTATCTTCTTTGGTGATTTTAGGTGATATTTTACTTAGCACGTAGTCAAATGTTGACACGGGCATTCGAGTGTACTCAAAGAATTTTGTAGGGTATAATCTCAAATCTTCATATAAGTTAAAAAATTCACCACTTATTTCTCTGTTCTTATTTATTTCGTGCACACCATCTCTAGTGTTTAACACTTCCCATCTCAGAATCGGACTATCTAGTAAAAATAGCAAATCCTCGTCCATAGTTTGCAATACCTGATATACGTTTAAGCGTTACAAGAGCTCGCGCGTCACTGTGGCCACCGCACTCCCCCGCTCGCCGCACCCGCCTCAGGCTCCAGTCACCGCGCATTAGTGTGGACGCACACTCGGGCTCTGGTAGCGTTACCGTCAGCAAGTCCGTACACAAAAATAATATCAGCATATTCACGAAAAGTAAAGCCAGGCATTTTAAAATGCAAGTTCATAAATACACAGTCCAAAACAATACTGTACTGAGAACTCAACGTAAAGGAGACCAACACTCTTAAGTGGACCTACAACTTAATACGGAGAAATAAAGCAAGGTAAGTACGTGTGCACGGTATGAACAGTCAAAAAGTACTAACTGAACAAAGTAAACAAACATTCGTTTAACCGAGGACCCTTTTTTGTGTAAGCGACCTTTTTTGTAACAGTTTTGTTTACCTGTGGCGAACCGGTTTGGCGTATCCCTGCGTGTGAAGTCTCACAACTCAGTGAATTTTGGGCGGAGCTTGTTAGTTAGTACATCAATAGAAAGAGGAAGAGATAAGCATTTTTTTAGGTAATTTTAATCACTTTTCACCTACACAGTTTTTTTTAAATACACATTGATATCTATGAAAGTCACTAAGATTTGTTTTATGCTTATTTTCTTTTCTTCACTATTTGATTGTTTTTGCTATCGGAATAGTTGTAAGACTTTTAATTTATCGTGTGTTATGTGTTTAAATCAACAAATAATAAAAAAACTGTATTTAATATGAAATTGTGTTTATTTTTAGCTTCATAATCCAAAAAGTGTAAAGTATTCATAAAAAACAATTTTTGCCCATAACTTAAAAACTAAAGGATATCGAAACATAGTTCCCATACTATAAAATAATCGTATGGACCGACCCTATCCATCTGCAATTATTTGAAATCCCTACTTTTTTACTATATACAGCTGTTATTATGACAAGGTTACGTCCTTATATTAAATTGCGGGGCTTATCCAAAACTGTAACCCATAGGTATTGGTAAGATGTTCATAAAGTTGCAGTAGAGTAAGTGACTTTTCCATTTAAGTTTTGTTTACCTACTTATCTCGAAATTAATAACAAAACTGCTGATAACCGTTGTGTTGTGTTGTGCATACTAACAGAGCACTCAGTCAAATTAAATAAAACTGTTAAAACATTATATTTAAAAAAAAAATTTAAGTATGTTTATCCGTTGTCTAGTACCCATAGTACAAGCTTTGCTTAGTTTGGGACTAGGTGGCGATGCATGTGTGAATGTGTGAGGATTATTTGTTATACATTTTTATTTATATTTTCATTCCTTTAATATATAAACCTCCATTCCCTCAAGGAAATAGCGCTAATAAATAAATGATAGGTTTGATTACTACATTTTGAACGTAAATAATATTACGGTTAGTTCTGTTAGCAGTCAGCGTCGCCCGCCAATACATTATTTTTACTTAAGTAAATATAATTTTTCGGTTAAATGTCACAAATAGCTCCGAACTGTAGAGCGTTGGGCGCGAGTAAGTGTTGAAAATGCTAATATAAATCAGTTACGTTAGAGGGAGACAAAGCACAGAGCTATTAATAGAATTTCACAAAGACCGCCCCTTTAACGTCGGTGATTCTGTCGATGTGTGCGTGCCACGTATCGCATGCGCCGCGTGCCAAGCGATTCTCGCCTAAGGGTGGTCGAGCGCCAAGTTCCGCCATTGTACGGTCAAGGAATTTAATTGTTTAGCAGGTACACAACCTACGTAATTTAGTCGTATTATATACCAAAATAATCCTAGCGAATTTGAAAGATATTACACCTCAAAATTGACATAATATAAAATATAACCAATAAGTATGAATTGCACTTCAAACTTCTTTGTTTACAAACTTCCACCATTCTGTCCAAAGAGTAAAAAATAAAATTTTGACAGTATTATCAATACAATGCATTGAACCAATCAGAACAGCGAATGCTACTCGATATACTTTATTGTTAATAGTGACACAAACTCGGACTAAGGATACTGTTTGATGGAGATGGTAGATAAGGTCTAGTTTAGTTTGACTTAACTTTGGTCTGTCAACAATATAAAATTGAAGAATTTTATTTTAACACAAAATACCTGTCTGTCATAGATAGACAAGGCTAGGTATATATACCTTGTCTAATTAATTTTACGACTCCCAAGACGTCGGGGTTCGTCATCCGTCGTCTGTAATCGGTAAATAGTAACCTGACCGATTTCAAAATTAAGCAAATTGCTAAACAATTAAATTCCTTGAGTGTACCTTCTGCTCTTGATGACTTTTTGGTAGTTTTCATATCTGTAGTGATTGTAAAAAAATCTATCTGTTTATTTTTCGAAACAAAGAAGAATGGGCATTTTTGTATGGAAGCCGTCCCCACCCTTGTAACACTTACATCTTATACATCAAATGAAAGTACTTGAAAAGTGAAGCATTTTATTGTATGAAACTAATCTGTCAGTCATGGGATCACAGAGTTATTGAGGATAAGAGAATAAAAATAATAAACGATAATATTACATACTTTATGTTAATATTTACTATATAAGCACGATAAAATCACAGGCTATCTTACTAGCAGACGGACTATACATCTAGCTCATCCTACATCATCCAGAAAATCATCCACAGCCTTTTTCTGACTTTCGGATAGCTAGCTTTGCTAAACTAAACATAGGCTATCTTACTAGTAAACGGACTATACATCTAGCTCATCCTACATCATCCAGAAAATCATCCACAGCATTTTTCTGACTTTCGGATAGCTAGCTTTGCTAATATAAACATTTAGAGAACAATTAGGACATGTTCTTTATGCAGCAACCATTGGAGAAATAGTAAACGACAGAATTTATGTTCCTCAGGCTCGGAAACGGCTCGACTCAGACTAACACGTCGATAAAACCGAGTTTACACGATGCAAGTTTCTTGCCTGTTGCATACAATAAAATTGAAGCAATAAATTACTTGCATGGTCTAAACAGTACGTAACATTTTGATCAATAGCGCAAGTTTTGCTTGAAATAATTTTCTTGGTGTAAACAGCACATACAATAATTTCTTAGGCGATTCTTGCATTCAATTGGTTTTCTCTTCATTTGCCAACATGAGTGCAGTAAGTGAAGGTGTGTTAATCGTTGCTGCTCTTTTGAGAAAAGAAATATTGAGAAATCGTCGTAAAAATAGATATTGGATAAAAAAATGGATAGCAAGAAGAGGAGTTCTCGGAGCGTCTAACAACCTTTGCGTAGAATTACAAACAGAAAATGAAGATGACTTTAAGAACATGTTTCGTGTGAACAGAACCCAGTTTTATTAATTATTAGATAAAATTGGTTCTTCTATACAAAGGCAAAATACAACAATGCGTAATGCTATTCCTGCTCGTACAAAACTAGAAATAGCATTAAAATATTTGGCAACTGGAGATTCATTTGGTACACTGTCACAATTATTTAGAGTACCTAGGTGTACTATAAGTACATTTTTGGTCGAGGTACTTGAAGCTATTTACTCTGTTTTAGAAGATTTTATAAAGGTGAGTTCGAAAGAAAACAGTTTTTATTATATAATCATATATTTTCAAACAATATTTATTTATTTATTATAAAAATATAAACTGTGGAATCAGATATTAAATTAATATATAAAAAATTACATGTTCCACCATGTATCTTCGCTGCCTTGTTTCGAATATGGGGATTCTGGCATTGGAGTAGAGTTTTGTCGTTCTTTTTCTCTAAGATCTTGCAGTTTATATTTTGATAATATTGCTTGTATTTCGTCCTGAGCATGTATGCTATTTTCAGTATTAAAAATTCGCAATGAAGACGCAACATATTTCCCGAAATTGTCCAAATCATCGTCTTTTTTTTCAAGTCTTGCCCTTTTTTCAATATTTTCTAGTTTATTTAAGGCCGATTCTATATAACCTGTTTTTTATTTGTTTTTTTAGCCCTTGGAAACGGAAGTACATTATCGATTACTTGTATATTTGAACTCGTAATATTTTCAATATTTTCTGTATTTTCGTTTTCAATATATTCAAAAACGATTTCTTGTGATGCCAGGGATGTGTCATTCTGAAAACATACATTTATTTCATTATTTTACAGGTGCCAAGATCTGAAGAGGAATGGAATCAAATACAAAGGGGCTTTTTTATGAGATGGAATTTTCCCAACTGCGTTGGTGCCATTGATGGAAAGCATATAAACATAAAATGTCCCCCTGCCACGGGATCAGACTTTTTTAATTATAAAAGTACATTTAGTATTGTGTTACTAGCTTGTGTTGATCACGACTATTGTTTCACATACATTGACATAGGAGCAAAGGGTAGAAACTCTGATGGTGGAATATTTAATAATTGTACTTTAAAGAAGGCTATTGAAGAGAATACCATAAATTTACCAAGTAATGCAATACTTGTCGGAGATGAAGCTTTTCCCTTAAAACCTTATTTGATGAAACCATATCCTCGCCGTAATGATTTAAGTAGAGAACAAAAAATCTATAACTACAGATTGTGTAGATGTAGGAGAATCGTTGAAAATGCTTTCGGAATTTTAACGTCCCGGTTTAGAATTTTCGAAAAGTCCATCACTACAAGTATAGACAAGGTAGATGTCATAGTGAAAACATCATGCGCTTTACACAACTGGCTTAGCAAAACTTCACCGGCGTCTTACACCCCACCAGGTTATATAGACGAAGAATGTCAAAGGAGTGGACTTCGTCTTGGTTCTTGGAGACAAAATGCTTCAGGCGGAGCTTTTGAAAATATAGCATCACAGAACAACAGGAATAGTACAAGGGAAGCTATAAGAATCCGTGATAATTATTGTCATTACTTTAACAATGATGGTGCTGTACCTTGGCAAGACAGTGCAATTTTTTAATGAAAAAAAAGGTTCACGTTTATAATATTATGCACCTGACTGTACTTTTGAAAATTTACATAAATACATACTTACCATATTTGATGTTGTTTCTCTGTGTTCAGAAGTTTTCCTTAAAAAAGAATCCATTAAATTATACCAAGAAAGTTTGGACTTGTAAATTTCAGCAGCACCAGACCCAGTACTCATTGAATCTTTTATCTTTTTATTTTCCGCATGATACTGCGTTCTTAGGTTCTTTATTTTGTTCGTAATTTCCTTAGGTCCGAAACCATCAACTCCAAATTCTTGTGCAAATGCTACTAGTGCAGCACTACGTGCATCACGATTCTTGTAATTCACATTTTCCGTGTCCCACAAACACTCATGACTACGATAAATCTCAATAAACTTTATTAAGTCAGCAGAACCAAACTTTACCACTTTTTGACTCATATTTTTTAATAAACAATTCAATTTAAGTTATTTCCTCTCCACAACATGTTGCTAAACATGGCCAATGCCCTGCAGATTGTTTTTCATATCATGACCTAATTTTTCTCTCTTATAAATCTCGTACCCCTAAACCTAAACCCAGAGTCTTTGTCCGGCGCAATTATCGTGACCTTAATATTGATAATCTCAGACAGGACGCACGCAATATAGACTGGAATCCAGTTCTTGAAGCCAGAAATATTGATGACAAAGTCACTTATTTCACTGACAAAATAATACGTCTATTTGATATCCACGCTCCTCTAAAATCAGTAAAAGTGAAGCATCTACCTGCACCATGGCTAACTGAGGAAATCAAAAACACTATGGCAAAAAAAGCAGCAGCTCAAGCTAAATACAAGCGTCGTCCCACTGTTGCTAACTGGGAGAGATTTGTTGCCATCCGAAATCACTGCAACAAGATGTGTAGGAATGCTCAACGCCAACATATCCACGCATCTGTACATAATAGCAATCCAGCTAAAGTCTGGAAGTTTCTAAAGTCACTTGGGATTGGTAAATCAAAACGTAATACTGTTCACAATAACATTGATATAAATTCACTCAATAAACATTTCAGTACGTCGTCTAAATTTGTAAGGACAACAAAGGCAGATACTTTGAACTATCTTTCATCTTTACCAGTCCCTGACTATACTCCGTTTGTTTTTAATCAAGTCACTGATTGTGGTGTTAAGAAGAGTTTGCAGTCAATCACTTCAAATGCAGTTGGCTACGACGGTATTAGCCGAGCTATGATTCTTCCCATCCTTGATGAAATTTTACCAATAGTTACACACATGTTTAATTACTCTCTGTCTACTTCCATATTTCCTACAATTTGGAAAGCAGCTCAAATAATTCCATTTCCTAAAACAAATAATCCTTCTTCATTTTCTGACTACCGTCCTATATCTATACTTCCCTTCTTTGCTAAAGTACTTGAGCGTCTTATATATGACCAACTTAACAGCTTTCTTACACAAAACAGTATCCTCGATCCTCTTCAGTCTGGTTTTCGTCCTGGTCATAGCACTGCTACTGCACTGCTTCAAATTACGGAAGATATTCGAATGGGCATGGAAGACGGCAAGCTTACAGTCTTGACGTTATTGGACTTTACCAATGCATTTAATACAGTCGACTTTGACGTTCTAATTGGCTTGTTACGCTCTCTTAACATATCTCCAACAGTGATTGATTGGTTTCACAGTTACCTGTTTGGTCGCCGGCAACGTGTCAGTACTGAAGACATGCTTTCTTCCTGGTGCTACACTGCAGCCGGTGTACCTCAGGGTGGCGTTCTATCTCCTCTTCTATTTTCCGTGTTTATAAACTCTATTCCTAAACAACTACTTTCTTCCTACCATCTTTACGCAGATGATTTGCAAATCTACTCCCAGGCTGCTTTGGATAACTTGTCTGATGCTATTGACACTGTCAACACGGATTTAATGCGCATCTGTGACTGGAGCAGGGCATTTGGCCTGAATATAAATCCGTCTAAAACGAAGGTCATTATTGTTGGTAGCTCTAGAATGATTTCTCGTATCAACTGGGAACGACTTCCTCCTATCCTATGTGCTGGTGAAGTCATACCATACAGCAACTGCGTCAAGAATTTAGGCATAGTTATTGATAGCTCGCTATCGTGGGATTCGCAGCTGCAAGAAGTGAGCCGCAAAATGTACGCGTCTATAGGAGCTATGAGAAGGTTGCGAAACTTTTTACCCACCTCCACCAAAGTAGCGCTAGTACAATCTCTTCTCTTACCTCTACTCGACTACGCCGATGCTAGCTATCTAGATCTCACCGAAGACCAACTCAATAGGCTTGAGCGATTGCAAAATCTCTGTATTCGGTTCATATTTGGATTACGCAAATATGACCACATTTCTGAATTTCGTTTAAGGCTCAAGTGGTTACCTATCCGCCTTCGCCGGGATGCTCATATTCTTTCACTATTATATAATATTCTGTTTAATCCTCTGTCTCCTTCTTATCTCAAAACACGTTTTAATTTTCTTTATAGCACGCATTCAAGGTTGCTGAGATCATCGGAGAATCTGAAATTGGAAATGCCGACACACACTACGCGTTTTATGGACAAATCATTTATGGTTAAAGCTGTTAGACTCTGGAACGCGCTTCCTCTGGATATCAGACAGTCTAAGTCTCTGCTGATATTCAAGAGACGTGTGAAAGAGCACTTCCTTTCTATTTAATTCTTCCCTCATCCTTTACTTTAATATTCTTCTATGTTCAATACTATTGCATTTATATTTATTTTTTAGAATTTATTTGTAATGTTTATATTGTAAGTATAAATATTTATTTTGCTTTTATTTTTAATATTTATTATGTATATTTTGTAAATATAACAAATTTGTTCTTTCTAAACTCATTATAGTTCTTCCCGTTACTTTTACACCACACACTACCCTAAATAAATACTCACATTATTTCCATCCTATGGTTGTCTGGAAGAAATCGCCGGGAGCGATAAGACCGCCTATTGTATCACTACTGTATTGTACCTAATGTTTTTTACTATGTATTTTAACGGTGTATACAATAAAGAGTGAATAAATAAATAAATAAATAAACAGACTCTTTTCAAAACCTTACTTGAATGAAAAATTTGACAACGCAAATACGTGCAATACTTGAAGCAACCCGCCTATTAATGGTACACGCACATACAACTCTCTGTTTAGACAAGTCAAAACTTGAAAGCAATAATTTCCTAAAAATAATTGTATTGGTCTAAACAAAATACATTTGCAATAATTTCTTGTCAAGACTTGCATTCAATAATCGCGTTCAATTTTTTTACTTGTATCCACGTGTAAACAATTGCGTACAATTCTTGAAGGGCAATTAATGCACTTCATTTATTGCATTCAATAATGACACATGAATGTACAAGAAAGTTGCATCGTCTAAATGAGTCTTAACTAGCCGGTTCAGCGAGCTAACCACAAGCTCTTAAAGCAATATTATTGTAATCTTACTTAGCCTTTTCGTACCACGACGTGCTTAAAACAAGCTTATAATAATATTGAAACAATATTGTTTCTGTAGCGAGTTTGTGTGACGTCACCTCTAATCGTTCACTCAATTCGTACCATGACGTGCCTTTTGACAGCTAGCAATATTGTTTTTACGTCAAATTTAGCAATGATAAAAAAGTTCCTAAAGTATTATGGAAATATTATTGTTTTGTTTTTTGTCGTAAAAATTAAGTAAACTAAGTTTGTTTTACGTAATTTTCCTAATCACTTGTGTTTTTTAGGCAAAAAGTTATTTCAGTACCTAAGTATTACTAGTTAATTTGGTTCTAGATGGTAAATGCATACGAAATATTGGAGTTTTTAGAAACTGAAAACTCTGAAAGTATCCAAAATCGGAAGCAGGCTCGTATGCAGCTACGTAGGAAATGCGATCCCTGTGATTTGGACGAAGCGTAGTTTCAACCTTGAATCCATGTCGAGATAGTAACCATATTATTATGGTACTAGTTCAAACACTTCTAACGCAAGTTAAGAGTTTAGACACTTCTAATGCAAGTTTAAAAGTTCAACCACTTAGAAAACAGTATATAAAAATACTTCATACAAATATTTCACCATCATTGGCGATAAAAAAGTTTCAAACCTAGAGATAAGAATAATATATAAAAAATTTTTTCGCAGACATAATATGTCTGTCCGCCAGCTGAGGGGTTAAACTGGGTTTCAAATTTCGATCGCGTTATGCTTTTGACATATCGCGTTCCGATTCACTCGACAGGATTGTCTCATTCTTAATTATTTTAATTGTTTTTCGTTTATTTTAAGGTCATTTTTTAAATTTGTATCAAGTAGGTACATTAGAATATAATGAATTTTAGTTTATCATATTAATTATAATAAAATGAGAAAAATAAATATGTTGTTATAAACCCATAATGTTTTTAATATGTTAAGAAACGGAACAACTGTCAAAGAAGGACAGCGCTATACAGTATATATAGCGTTGTTTCTTTTCCACTATCGCAAAGAATAGACAAATAGTTCATTCTTTCCAGCACGTAGCAGGAATAAAACAATATTGTTTGTAGAAGGTCATGGTACGATTAAAAGTAATATCATAATAAGCTTGAAACAAAACGTTCTGGGAATAAGATTGTTTCGTAAAAGATGATGGTAGGCCCCCAGATTTCTTTTGTCGGGTTTCGGTATTCCGATAACCACGGCGTCACTGTTGTGGGAAGACACAATTTGATATTGCGACATTGAAAATGCTTGTCAAGGACCAAAAGACGTTCAGGGAATAAATTAATGACTATTTTTGTTATTCTTTCTGAGCCGGGTGCCTTTTTAGGGGCGAGAAGTTTATTTAACGGTTCCACTCGGTAGGTGTGACTAACGGTATATCGTGGTTGTCTGTCTTGAGCGGTGAGACCGGGAGAGAAGTTCGCCGTTTCACTTCGCTGTCGACATATATTTAAAATTGGTGTGTGTGGTTGATATTATATCGTGATTGTTACCCTGAGGAGAACTGCGTATTGGGCCTCGAGGCTCTTGGCCAGGCATTCGACCTTATCATCATACTCGAACGCTAGCCTCCTATCAGGCCTAACCAAAGGAGGCATAGTAGAGTATACGTCCTTCGTTAACGATCGGGATAGCTGCTAGAAAACGAGATAAAAAGGCTCGATCTCACTCAATTGCGCATACCATCGTGACTGACGAAACTCATTTATGCGTACTTTGACAGGCCACTGAAGCTGTCTAATTCTAACCCTATTGGACTCGCAGAGGGCCCTGTCGTAGGCACGTTTAGCAGGGATCTTGCGGCTCAACAGATCACGCAGTTCTCCAGGTAATTGCATGCGCAGGTCTTCCAGCATAGCCACTGTCCGAGAGCAATCGTTAATTAATGACACGACCTGTCAGGGCACCGATCGCCGCCTCAGTGTCCACTACAGTATCCAGACTGTCGGGACTACTATCCAGGTGGGCGGATTCGAAAGACGCGAGTTTCTCCTCGAGCCTCTTCCAATCAGTGATCACCTTTGTGGGGATATGACCGGAGTCGGTGTCGGGGTGGTAGTATGAATGCATCCGTTTCATGCAATAAATAATGAATAGGTGCGTGGTTTTCATTAATGATTAGCATTAGCTCGTTATTGTTGCATTGGAAGTAGTAACTGCGTCAGGTCCAGTTATCTTTCTAATATACTATATACTAATATAATATACTAATATATAACCCAACTGTGCATACGAACATAGCGCTCAGAATTGACCGGTTAAAGTGGTGGTAGGCAGGGGACATAGCGCGGAGAACCGACAGCCGTTGGGGTTGAAAGGTTCTGGAATGGCGTCCGCCTATCAGAAAGCGCAGGGTGGAGAGACCTCTCACACGGTAGTCCCACGACCTAGTTAGGACGGCGGGAAATCGATGGTCGAGGATGGCAATGTTTGGAGGAGGCCTATGTTCAGCAGTGGACATCAATTGGCTGATATGATGTACGAGTTTTTATATTTATGAAAGCTGTATGTTTTTTATTTGAAAAGCGAAATTCATGGTTTTCTGGATGATGTAGGATGTTCTAGATGTATGGTCCCTCTACTAGTAAGATAGCCTTTGACTCTATCGTGCTTACATAGTAAACATTAGCATAAAGTATGTAATATTATCGTTCATTATTTTTATTTTCTTCTCCTCAATAACTCTGTTCTCCCATGACTGACAGATTTGCTGTCATACAATAAAATGCTTCACTTTTCAAGGGCTTTCATTTGATGTATAGCTGAAAGTGTTACAAGGGTGGGGACGTTTTGCCCATTGTTCTTTGCACTTTTCTATGTGCTTCTTTGTAGCAGCGTGTTTTTTCAAGTCATTTATTTTTGCGTACACTTCAGTACTACATATTGTACAAAATGCCTTAGTATCGTCAGTCATCACTGGTTTAGCCATTTAAATTCACCTTCCCATTCCTTTCTGTATTTTGACTATAGGCTTTTTTCTTTAGCGGTACATCCATCTTATATATTGTTCAACAGTTAATTTACGTCGGTAACAGTTAACAGTCACTATAAATCTAAACAAACAAAATTAAACACTCGAGGAACATTAAAACTTAACACATGGAGCGCAAGAAGTAACAAGACTGAGTGGTACGCACGCAGTATTAACTACACAAAGTACCTACACGAACATAAAATACGAATTGAACTATTGGGGAAGTCCCGATTTTAGCTTGCACGTTCGCCGTACTATTATCTGTTCATGCAAGCTTTGATCGGGACTTCCCCAGTAGTTTTTATTTTATTTTTTTTATTTTTATTTTATTTATTTGGGACATAAAACAGTTACACGTTATACACAATAATAATACAGTATTACCTTAATATTAAAGCTAAACGTATAACCCACACCTATGTCCACAGATTGAGTAAGTGATGTTAATTATATTAATTCGTACGTACGCGGTCAACCAATAAACGGAAAAAAACATTACAATCATTTAGAAATCAATATTTCACAAGCCAATTTTTTAAATTGATATTCAGACAAGCCAAAAATATCAAGACCTACAAAGTGCGTGTTATACGTCTCAACAAGACAACGCAATGGTGCGCGCACACCGGCATTCGTATTACACCTTGCTGTGTGGAATAACCGATCCACGCGCACCCCGCGATGTATTGTTCTAGGAACAATATACGACAGCTGATTGGTCATCTCACAACAATCAAATTTATTATTACATAACCCATACAGCAACGTGGCTTTTAGAAGGTCACGCCTAGATTTAAGACTTAAAACACGATACTTCTGCAGCAATTCAGCATATGACAGTTTAGGCTGATGGCATTTATAGTTCATAGACCGGAGAAACTTTTTTTGAACCATTTCAATCTGAGTTGAATATTTATCATACAGAGGACTCCAAACCTGCACTGCATATTCTAATTGAAAACGAATGAGTATATTGTACATGTAGTTTATTAGTTAAGTAAGTATTGTCATGGTTTGAAGGCCGGTGCCTATGTAAAATGTTGCTAGCTGGTTACAAAAATTCAAGTGAATGTAGATTGTTATTATTAAATTATTGTTATTATTTCATTAAATGTTTTTTCGATTGTTATTATTAAATTATAGTTATTATTAAATTTCGATTGTTATTATTAAATACTGAAAAAAAATTGCGTAGTTGGACTCGAACCCAAAACGTTATTCACCGCAGCTTAGCGCTTTACCTCGAAGCCACCGTACCATTCTATATTTGTATTACAGGTTATATTTAAGCTGCGTAAGGGCTTCGCTTGCCCATGAAAGCAAAGGAAATTCGCTTTTTATTTGAAAATCTCCTGTCAGGGGAGTCCTGGTCCGAGTCCAGTCCAATCTTTTTATAGTGAAGAATTATTGATATTTTAAAATAAATAAATTTATCTACAACTATGTTCATCGTTGGATACAATATTTTAAATACCCGGGCGTACGGCCATCTTTTTTGACCCATGTGCTCGGCACTCAATAACTACTAGCGCCGCGTATCGGAAGAGAGTCAATAACAGAGTAAAAATAAAAGAAAGTTGGACAGGGCTGATGTAGATTATGCAAAACTGAAAATGTTATCTCTGAGTGAACTATAGAAGTATTTTCTTTGTATTTTTGTACTTATGTATTATTAACTTCTTAAGTAAGAAATTGTTATTGTTTTTTAAGTAGGGGATGCCTTATGCTCCCAACTGCTTCTGTCTTAATATGCTTTTCGTGGCAACCTATAATTAAGGCAGCACCATTACTTGTATACCGCCGTCGATGTAAACTTTAGCTTTTAAGGTGTATGTACTTGTTGGTTGTCCAAATAAATAAAATAAAATAAAATAAAATAAAAGTCGCCAGAATATATTTTCCCGCTAAGCTTTAAATTTAACTCCCTAAATTAACAAAAATCTCGCTAGATCTAGCGACAAAGTCGCTAAAGTGGCAACACAGTCATAGTATGACTGTTAAAAAAGGGCAGACGAGACCCAAACACAAAGACAAACTCTGTCTTGGCGTTGCCACTAATTTCTCCTCAAACAGTCCATGAACCGCCACCATGGATGGCCTTTTCTTTTAATCCTGCATGGTGCAAAGCGTTCTCCATCACTTCTGTAGACCTTAGTCCTTCCATCGTTACCATACAATACAATTTTGCACTCATCAGAAAGGAGGAACTTGCTCCACTAGATGTATGACCAATTTAGGTAATTACGTAAAAAGTTAAGGTGCGCTTTTCGATGATCTGCAGGCAGTACCTCCCTTTTTGCTGGCTTGTACAAACAGCAACACGTTAAGTTAGACACCCGATATAACTTTAGCTATGCATAGTATAGTATAGAAAATCGTTCGAAAGGGACTTCGCACGACGTCATCAGCCAATCACTGCGCTAGCGCTTCTTTCACACATAGATTTAAGTCTCGTGAATGGGTGGTGGCCCACACACCTACATGCGTACACACACCTACAGTCCTACATGCGCACACGTGGACATTTCGTAAAGCGCTAGTTTTCTTCCCATATCTTTAAAATTTAAATCATTCGCCTCCCGCCGCCCGGTCGTTGGATCGCTTACAATCACTAGTGTTCATGTTAGTGAAAAAATAAAATGGCGCCACAATTAACACCACAGCAAAGACAAATAAAATAATTGTAGTTCTACGGGAAAGTGGTTACAGCATTAGGAAAATAGAAAGAAGAACTGGAATAACGGTGAGTGTCACAGTTAAAATTTTTTAATTATTGTTTAAAATAAATGCATATTAATATTCCGTCTGTTTTTTAAATAACGGTAAACTATCTTGGTATTCCGTTTTACATTATGGAAGCATTTAAAAGAAAAGATAAACTAGGTAATATGTAGTTGTATTACAGTTCAATAACATAGAGAGATAACTCTATGTTATTTAGTCTACTCTTTTTTAAAAGACCTTTATTTAATTACCTAAACAGACGTAGAGTTGGTATTAATACAATAATATAGATGAAGGTTGTGTTTCTTTGGGCTAATTAAAATCTTCAGTTAAGATTATCACATTGTTACACTTACGATTATTTATTGAATCTTGTTACTACATTTTGGCAAATGACGAAGTGAAACTTGGTTTGGTTTGAAAAAGGTGTTAGGACAAAGAAGACATTTTATGTTACTAGTTACTAGGGCGCTGATAAAGTAGTATTAATTTGACAATTGAATCAAATTGATATAGTTGGTTTAAAGTTTATTAAACATGACAGGCTCGGTAGACTGGCGTTAGTGTAATCGGCTGCCCTGCATGAGGTCGTGGGTTTGAATCCCACGCAGGATATTAATTATTTTTAGAAACTTACTATAATTATTGTTTTAGAGAACTACAATTCATTTCTGGTTGTGACGAAATGAGGAAACCGGGGGCGATTTGACTCCTCATCACATGCAACTCTATCAAAGAGCTACCACCGCTGACCAAGATTTGGCCATTGTCGCCGCGCATAATAGACAGCCTCTCTTGAGTACGCTAGTTACAGCTACTACATATAATGTAAGTTTATTTCTATTATTTGTCATGGCATTAGAATTTTATTTAAAAAGGGGGAAGTAATAATTTACCTAACTATGAACTTGTGCTCGTTAATTTCTTTTTCTATACTTATATAGATAATTTCCGCACTAGGAATTAATTACTCTTATGTCGCGGGGACTTTTACAAACATTTAAAAGCTTACACGTTACAGTTAATAACATCTACTAAAAATGGCATTTACCTATATTAAAAAAAACAATCTAGATTGCATAGCGCATATCGATCACATTTACACAGCTTAGTAATGCACTCAAAGACAAAAAACCTACCTATATTTGCTTTACATATTATTTTTTAATAATATAAAATGTTAGATCTCAAGTAGAACCCATTTTTTTTTACTACTTATAAAAACTATTATTAACACGCGCCAAATAGATACCTACCAAACTTCGATGGAAACTTTGAGATTCCATATCAAGCCACATTGAAAATTTCGAGACGGAGCATATTAAACAACACGTCGATTAGGTAGCTAACAAACATATTAGAGTGATAGGAGTTTTCAACCTTAACTCAATAACGTTAAGTTGATTTTTGCAACTCATAAAAATAAAAATAACCATCAGAATATGTTGATGTGCAATTTTGAACTTAATGTTAAGTGTGTAAGGATTAACGTCAAATTGTTTCAAAATGCAACTGAAATGAAAGAATAAAAAATATTAAGCGAATATTAAACCGAGCGTTGGGAATTTCGAAGCGGAACTTGTTAGAACACGTCCAAAAATACCAAACTAAGATGGAAATACGTAGGTAATAGATATTGTGAATTGCCTACTTCAACTTTAACTCAACATTTTATTTGTTAACCATAAAAATTATCAATACTTACAAAGTTTAAATGTATTTAATTTGAACTTATGTAAGTATTTAAATTGTTGCAAAAGGTTAAAGGAATTATCTTTGGGACAGATTTCAGAGGCTCAAACGAGGGCTTCTTGTGGAAGAGACAGGCAAAGCACGCGTTGGCACCATGGTGGTTATAATCGCTTACCATAAGATGTGTATTCGTTTGCCTTTTATGTTATAAGAACAAACAGGTAGGTATAAACGAGGCGCGGTCAGTAGTGCAAGCGCAGTAGTGCGCGTGCACGAGGTCGTGGGTTCAAATCCCATACAGGATAATTATTTGTGTGATCCACAAATTATTGTCCTGATTCTGGACTTAGTAATGCACTCATTGAGTTAAGGTTGAAAACTCCTATCACTCTAATTTGTTTTTTAGCTACCTAATCGACGTGTTGTATAATATGCTCCGTCTCGAAATTTTCAATGTGGCTTGATATGGAATCTCAAAGTTTCCATCGAAGTTTGGTAGGTATCTATTTGGCGCGTGTTAATAATAGTTTTTATAAGTAGTAAAAAAAAATGGGTTCTACTTGAGATCTAACATTTTGTATTATTAAAAAATAATATGTAAATCAAATATACCTAGGTAGGTATTTTTTCTTTGAGTGCATTACTAAGCTGTGAAAATGTGATCGCTATGCAATCTAGATTGTTTTTTTAATATAGGTAAATGCCATTTTTAGTAGATGCTATTAACTTAATATTGCGTAGTATAGGAGCATACCTAACAGATACATAATAGTGCGCAAATCGCTCGAAATCAATCCCTTAAACTTTCTACATTTTTCTTGTTTAGATCTTTCGAGGTATACCTACCTATACTTATATTATTTGAAAAAAAAAATGTGAACATGCACTTCTTATTGTTTAATATTTTTTTGATAAGTTTTATTTTCGTAAAAGGTATCATTTTAAGCAGTCTCTACGTTAGTAATGAAAGCACAAGAGCCTTTTAAGTTCTTAAATATAATTGAATTCGGATATTATGACCACTCCCAACTTAATCGAGCTTACATTAGTTTCCGACTCGTAATTCTAATGTATTCGTAGGCTAATCATACGGCCCCTTACTCATAAAGCTAAACAGTGATTAAATTTAAGAGGCGTTTATAAGTAAGGGGGACGATGTTTTATACGGTGTCCAATCATAATATTATGACAAAAAACAAATCACAAATTTTCAATTACAAAATAACATTTGACAAAATAATACCTACTTGTTAAATTTACCTTTTTAAAAACTGTTGTTCAACAAACAAAATATGTTTTTAGGTATATAATAATTTTAATCATCCTTTCATAAAGGTATTATTTTTAAAAACATGTAGGCAAAACAAAATACCTATAGCATTATGTAATAACATTTGACAAAATGCATTGCTTGGTAAAAGTTTTATTTATTAAAATTAACTTTAATACAAAGATGACATGAAATAATAAAACAATCATCGACTCTTGATAGAATCAAAATGACTTAAATTAAACGACAAGGTTCGTAGCCTTTTAGTAACGACTGCTGAGTCGTGCGAAAATCAAATAGATAAACACGCTGCATTTTATAAAAAAAGTGTGACATTACAATGCCACACTTTTTTATTTTCTTTTTAATTTAAATTACTTAAAAATACTACTAACTAACTACTAAGAGTTTTCCTAAAAGCTATAATCAAAATTACATGTTAAGATTGCACATGATTTTATATTTTACATACTGGTGGCGCGATGTGTAAGCGTCGGGATCCCTTTTTTTCGTATACCTAATGGTTTTTGTCCTAATTTTCATTGTCATTATGTTACGCATAATTTTCTTGGTCATAATAATAGTATGCCATAATTGTTTTTTAGCATACTGCGTTATTAATCAAAAATATTGCATATGCTATTGTTTTTATTTATAAGTTAAATGCATAAAGTTGTAACGCATATTGGTTTGTCTAATAGTTAATTGACAAAAAGTTGGTTTATGTTATTGATAGCTATTTGAGTCTGATAAACAAACATAAGGTTTTAGGTTAGGTTTATGTTATTGATAGATTAGTAGCTATGTATTTGAATTTGAAAAATAAAAATTAAGTATGTAATAGGCATGTAAAACAAAAATAGTTATGGTTATGCATCATATAATGCATAAGTAAACTTATGCTTTGGGATAGTATGCATATTAAATATTATACTTAAAGTTAATAGGATGAAATAGTTATGTTAAATGAGTATTATGCGTAACTTATGTAAGGACAAGTAACATTATGCAATGTTAAATTTAAAAATATATAACATAATCTTAGGAAAGAAAATAAAGAACCGAATAATACTGATATTATATCGATCATTTACCATATTAACTTGTTAAAAAAGTTAAATAAATTATATTTTTTATTTCAGGTAACAGTGCAAAGAATACGGAGAAAACTACACGCTGCGGAACGATTACTTAATAGATTTATTTATAACAATTAATATTACAAAGACTTTATATTGTGATGTTATTTGGTGTTAAATACCGATTAGAATTGTTTTAACTTTTGTTGATTAATATTAGATTTATTTATAACAATTAATATTACAAAGACTTTATATTGTGATGTTATTTGGTGTTAAATACCGATTAGAATTGTTTTAACTTTTGTTGATTAATATTAGATTTATTTATAACAATTAATAATACAAACACTTTATATTGTGATAGGTATTTAGTTATTTGGTGTTAAATATATATTAGAATTGTTTTAACTTTTGTTGATTAATATTAGATTTATTTATAAAAATTAATATTACAAAGACTTTATATTGTGATAGGTATTTAGTTATATAATGTTTAATACCAATTAAAATTGTTTTAACTTTTATTGATTACTTAATGGATTTTCCTATAATGTATAATTTTCAAATTATTTGTTTTATCTTTCAAGTTTGTAAAATAACGAAAAATGTTTTTATTTTTATTACCTAATATTTACTATAACTAGTAGTTTTAATATCTTCCTCCTAATATTATAAAAGGGAAAATAAGTTTTATTGTTTTTTTTTGGTATGGAGATAGGTGGGAGCCTGGAGTAGGATATAGGCAACTTTTTATCTCAAAGTCATATTCCGCAGGCGGAGCCGCTTATAGTCATTTTGGAACCGATTAGGTAATTCAAACTAGAAAGTTGTGTCAGCTCTTTAAGTTCTTTTTACACTGTTCCATAAATGTCGCCAAATCATTCCGTGAATATAAGACAAAACATATAACTTACTGTTTAAAAAAAGTCGTAAGTATTCAAGTTTATTGAAATTGCTAATATTTTGTTAAAAATATTAATTTGCTCACAATTAAGACATTTTTGAAGTATAAGTAGGTATATAACTCTTGACACGAATCGACTTTTCAGTCACGGGCATTACTTGCACGTGTCCCAGGACTCTCTCAACTCTTTATGGGCCTTCACCCGTCGTTGGCCCGGGTGGGCAGGTGCTTCCCACGCGACGCCGTGGCCCGTCTCAGTTGCGTACTGCCCTTTCAGCACCGCAACCTACTGAACCGCTTTAACATGAGCTGTCTGGGTTACAGCCCAGTGAAGAAGCTCCCTTCGGGGGGTGCCACTTAGTTTTACGTGTTACGGGTACTCAGCCCACCACCACGATAAGGCGGGAACCACGGTTCATGTGAATATAGTTTGGTTAGCTGGAGCCATAAACAACCCTTCGTCTTGAAAGTTTTATTTTCTTCCTATTCTTAAATATATATATTTTTATTGCAAAAGATAACCACCATAAAGGCTGGGTAATTTAAAGATACTATTCCAATTAGTATTAATATAACTATTAAAGAGAGAAAACCGCTCTGTGGATGATATTTATTTACCGAACTTCAGTACAGATTATGTCTACAGAGCGGTTTCTTTCTGACCCACAGTTAATGTTGCATGCAGATCAATTGACTTATTTCCATTGAAAAAACGTGTAGGTATGAGCTTCGATGGGACAATGAAATCTGCCAAGTGATCAACATTAACCTGTTAACTATCAAGCGGTGACCGGTCACCGCGAAATAATATGTTTTCTATTGTGTCTGCAAAACCGGATTTGACGGATTAATATCAAAAACACCTCATTAAAACTCTTTGAAACTGTTACAATAATATTTCTTGAAAAAACAATCTATTTAAAAAGAATCACTTTACTTTTTGGGCAAAACATTTAGATTAACGGTCAAGGAACTATTGTTAAAGTTATAATACATCATTGTAAATTAATCTTACAATTTTGTAAGCATTTTCACGTAAGTGTGCTTCATTTTATTAATATTAATACATTTGTAGTTCAGCAATAACAAAACGTAAATAGTATCGCGTATTGGCCACATCGTCCACTGGCGCTGCTATCTACGTAATAAGAGAGGAAACAACAAAAATATATCGCACACTCTCGCACGATTCGCAGCGTTCAACTTCTAATAGTTCAAAGTCCAATCAGTCTAGGTTGATCTGTCCGTGACTGTACGGTACAAGTCCACGTTTCTTCAACCTTCTTCTAATTGTAGAGTCACTTACAGCCACCATAGGTTCATCATGAAGCTGCTGCTGCGTTTGAAAGACATTAAGGCATAGACTTTGTAAGAAAGGTGTTACTATAAATCGATCTATTTGGTCAGAAATTACCTGTTTTCTGCCAGATCTCTAACGGCGCGTGAACAAACCAGTCTCTTGATAGCGTTTGCAGATTCTATGAAAACACGAGAGGCTAACGGCGGATCCTAATATCGAATCCCTAATCGAAAGATTCTTCTAATCTAAGATAGACCTCAATCAGCCGATCGATCTTCTATCTGCATCCCAATTACAAGAGAAAGCAATCGTCGATTGATTTTAGTAAAAGATTGGAGATCGATCCATTCCCTCTCATGCGTTTCGTTTGAAGCAGTCTCTGTTATAAAACTTCTGTATTATAACAGCTTACTTTGAGAGTAGTTACCTAAAACATTAGTATAATATAGGTTTTATGCATAGTAACATATTATCTTTAAAAATAACATTTATTCACAAATAAATAAATAACGTTTAAGGCCTAGTTCACATGTAATGCGCGTTAACGCAGATCAACGCACAATCAAATTTATAAAGAGTTCAGATGACAAGCGCTGACGCGCGTTGCGAAAGCTCGTCAGTCTGTTTCGATAGAGCTTAGAAAATGGACGCGGAGGAAGCTATTATTTTGTACTTATATTACAAATAAAAAAATAGAAAAAGAAAACGTACACATTGGATTCACCCAATTTTGAAAACTGGACCTAGTTTGTTTGCCACATTATATCCGAATCTGAGAGACAATGAATCTAAATTCTTTAATTACTTTAGAATGTCTATAAAATCATTCGACAATTTGCTTCAACTCATCCAGGATGATATTGCAGCAGCTCCGAACGCCATCAGATATTGTATTTCACCAAAAGAAAATCTAATAATTACTTTAAGGTAAGACTTATTTATTACTGTATTTAATTAACAATCTGTAAATAATTCTAGTTGTGAATCTTCGCTGCTGGTGGCAACTGATGTCGGTGTCGCTGGCGATATGTCTCGTCCGCTAGTTGTGTAGCCATAACCAGACGATAAATATTGTGGTGAGGACCAATAGTTTTCAGACGAGTAATTAGAAGTTAAATGACCGGAGGTTTGGTGTTGTGCTATTAAATTGTATACAGGGTGTCCCAAAACTCGACGTTAATTCGAAACCGGGTGATAAGGCAACTCACGCTGGTTATCAGAAAAATATAAAAAAAAATCTAAGTCGTATGGTTGTAAAGTTATAGGCATTTGAAAAAAAACGCAAAAATTCCCACTTTGTGACAGTCTTTGCCCTCCTGTTGTCACAAATAGGCATGTTCCGATACCATCAAAGTATCGATACCTACTCATTTCGATAGTACTCATAGCTTTTTTCGATACTACTTATATAAATACCCCTAAAGTATCGATACCTACTCATATCGATACTTTCAGCACGTTTTTAATTTTTTTTTATGTGATTGAAAAATAAGCCCGCTACCGGATTTTAACCGCATCTCTGGGCATATTTTTCGATCATATTGACACTAGGAAAATAAATTCTAAAAATACACATCAAAAATAAAAATAAACTTTTTTTATTTTGAGAAATCTAACATAAAACAAGGAATGTTGAATGACATTTATTGAAACAAAATTGAGAAGAAAAAAATATCTTTGTTAGAAACATTAAATAAAAAACTCTTTAACATCAAGGTTTCCTAGAAACAGTAATTGTTCGAGGTATTTTGGAGACAATCTGTTCCTTGTTTGAGACATTGTTGCTCCGGCTTTGGAAAAAAGGCACTCGCTAGGAACTGATGTTGCAACAACAATTAAATATTGCTGTGCATACTTGTACAGACAAGGAAATACAAACTTCATGTCATCCCATTCGGCAAATGGGTTGCTTTTAAGAGAAACTACTGGATTTGATAAATAAAGAGAAACTTCATCTCCCTGACAAGATTTCTTTTTTTTCTTGTGTCCATGTGCTAACTCCTTATGATGTTTCCAAAAATCGTATTCCGGTGGTGCAATTGATGAGACATCGTCTTCTGACTCACTTGGGCTACTTAGTTGTCCGACAACCAAAGTCCTAAGTTTTTGAATAGCCCTTCCGCATGCAGAGGGGTCTTGGAAATGCAGGTTTTTAAACCTGGGGTCTAAAAGTGTGGCAATGGCTGCATGATCGTTTAATTCAATCATCCCATACCTCTTTTTCAGCTCTCTCAATAAAACATCCTTACATTCTGTAACAATAGCAGAGTTTGGAGTGATACTGCACAGTTCTGTAGTTAAGCAATTAAGCATTGGTATAATTTTAGAGATTGTTACATACTTTTGGCCTGATGATTCTCTTGTTACGTATTCAAAAGGCTTCAATACAGCTGTAAGCTCATTTAAGGTTTCCATTTCCACAGCACTTGGCAAATTTGGAGCCACTACACTCTCGATTACAATTTCTGATATTACTATTCTTAACTTTAGGAATCGCTCTAACATAAAAAAAGTTGAGTTCCATCTAGTTCTTACATCTGCAATAAGTTTTAAAACGGACTCTTCCGAAACATTATTACGCATTTGGATTTTTCGCAGCTTATCCGACTGTACAACACTGTTTTTTATCCAATTAACAATTTCTCGTACTTTCGTAACAGCTGACTTAACACTGGGTAACTTTAGTGCCTCTTCAACAACTAGATTTATAGTATGCGCAAAACACGGTAAATGTCTTTTTTCGCCAAAAGACTTTCGTATGGCAGCCAACATTGAGCTGGCATTATCTGTTACAACTGCACGAATTTTGGTAAGTGGAATATCCCATTGTTTCAAAATGTCAAGCAGGGTTTCCGATATGTAATCAGCTGTATGTCGCTCACTTAATGCACGAGTTGCAAGATAATGCATACACATTATACCATTTTCTACAAAATGTATGGTGACGCCCATGAATCCTACTTCATTCATTGTCTCTGTCCATATGTCTAGCGTTAAACAGAAATAGTCTATCTTGGATAATTTGGACTTACAAATAGTAACACAAGCTTCGTACTTTTCGGTAGTCCTTTTCTTTAAATACTTTGCACTAGGAACTTTAAAAGTAGGTTCCAGTTCTCTTACAAGTCGTAAAAAGCCCTCGCCTTCAACTATGTTAAATGGACGCATATCTTTACAGATAAAAAAAATCAATGCTTGAACAATCCTGTTATACTTCGTACCACCAGCTGAAAAAAAAACTTATTTTAATATATGTAATATTAAATAGAGGCCTATTATGCTATGTCCAGCAGTGGATTGCGATGGGCTGATTGATTGAATATTAAATTAAATATATGTCGCAGATTAGTGTATCTGAAGGCTAATTGCAGTATCTCAAGGCTATTAATCATAATAATTTGTAATAATATTCTTTGTATTTTTTTAATTAAATATCTATAATAAATATTTTTACCCTTATTAGATGAAATTCGATGAAACGCATCCTTTATTGAACTGCTCAGAAAAAGCTCATCTCTAGTCTCCGTGTCCATACTAATTAATGTGGTTACACTAGAACCATCATTGTGATCTTCTGAAATTTTTGATGTTGACGGTTGGGACTGATCATCTTCCATTATATTCTTGACGCTAGTCAACCTTATTGTATTTTTTGAACTGAAACATGAGAATAAATATTAACACTCGATAGATCGACAATCTGCAAAGTATCGATCATTCCAACCCCAACACTACAGCCCCTTAATAATAAGAAACACAACATAACCTTTGTTTAAATCGTATGCCTACAAATGAATAATCACATCGTCCGTCATCAAATATGTCATTATCATACATATTATCATTATTTGCTGTTTAAAAACTAATTTTTTATACAAAAGGATCTAATCTATATTTTTGTTTATTTTAGGAAAGCAAGCTAAAAAGAAAAATTTAGGATCCTATTCCTACCTTTCGTTGTTCCCTTCATTTGCTTTTTTCTGTAATTTGCCTTTATCCACAATAATTCCATGAGTTTTAGCATGTTTGAATAAATTGGACGTATTGCCACAATACTTCACAGACTTAAAACATTGTTTACATTTTGCAATTGTTTCGTTTGTTTTGGTAAAATGTGTCCATATTATTGATTTTGGTGGTGCCATGATAACGTTGGAATAATAAGCCGATGATTACATTACAATAAATAAAAGTACTCGTAAACAATCACTTGTATCTTCAAATTAAATCTGCACTGAACAGTTTGTTTGACAACACTGACGACTTGACAACCAATAATGGCGGGCGCTCCGGGCGGCTTTCTCGCTTTCGCTCGGGCTCGGCTGAAGTCGGACAAGTTCGGCTCACAAGAGCGGCGCAACACGAACGCATCACACTCACGACGCGACGAACACGACATGGTCCGAGCGAGAGGACTTTTGTTCGCTCTCTCATTCTGTCTAACCGTCTGATGCGTTCGGAAATTTTATTTTTTTATGGAGATAGATCTGATTCGATGCGATTCCAAGTACTTTTGTTTCGATACCGAGTATGTATCGGAAGATTGAGTCGATACTATAAATAGTTGGTATCGAATCAAAAGTATCGAGTACCTACTCGTATTTACTAGTATCGGAATATCCCTAGTCACAAATCTTAACTTTTTCCAACTTTTTTTACTGCTGTGTTACCCTGAATAGTGCCTCTTTAAACTCTAATAAATAATTTAAAACCAGCTGGTCTAGTTTTCATATCAATAGGACTTATTTCTTAGAATAAAATTTATAATGAAAAAAATGTCGAGTTTGAACTGACTGTAGTGAAAAAAAAATGTACTACGCGAGTTTGGCAAGTTACGCCAAAAGTTGGCGCATTTAGTAAGGATTCGAAAATGGTATAATACTTGGTAAATTGTCGCTGCTATCATGGACAAAAAAATGCTTTTTAGTAAAATTTAGGAGCCGATTCCAATGCTGAATAAGTACAACCGCTAAGTAGTTGAACCGGAAGGAGTCACCATATCAAGTGAAAAGTAGTAGAAACCGTGGTATTAGTTGAAAGTGTCAAAAAATACCATACCCATCGTATTTTAAAAACACACGAATTTCTCCCGTACCACGTTAGTACTGCGAGTACAATCGTTAGTATCCGGAGACTACCAACATCGAGTAATTTTTTCCCGGACAATATTGAAGAGGTATTGAAATAACTCGATTTAAAAAAAAACAGTTTTAGCCTAATAATTTAACATTAAAAAAGACAGCAACATGAACATGCATAATTTGCATGAATGTAATGAGTGTAATTCGTGACTTTTTAAAATTGCGATGGGCTGTACTTTTTGGCACTTTCAACTAATACCACAGTTTCTACTACTTTTCACTTGATTTGGTGACTCCTTCTGGCTCAACTACTTAGCCGTTTAACTTATACAGCATTGGAATCGGCTCCGAAATTTTACTAAAAAGCATTTTTTAGTCCATGGTAGCAGCGACAATTTACCAAGTATTATACCATTTTCGAATCCTTACTAAATGCGCCAACTTTTGGCGTAATTTGCCAAACTCGCGTAGTACATTTTTTTTTCACTACAGTCAGTTCAAACTCGACATTTTTTTCATTATAAATTTTATTCTAAGAAATAAGTCCTATTGATATGAAAACTAGACCAGCTGGTTTTAAATTATTTATTAGAGTTTAAAGAGGCACTATTCAGGGTAACACAGCAGAAAAAAAAGTTGGTAAAAGTTAAGATTTGTGACAACAGGAGGGCAAAGACTGTCACAAAGTGGGAATTTTTGCGTTTTTTTTCAAATGCCTATAACTTTACAACCATGCGACTTGGATTTCTTTATATATTTTTCTGATGACCAGCGTGAGTTGCCTTATCACCCGGTTTCGAATTAACGTCGAGTTTTGGGACACCCTGTATATCTAGCTTGGCTCTAAGGCGCTTATGTTCGGGTATTTTCTTTATTTCGTTTACTAAAGACAAACAAAATAACTTGTCCTCGTCTGAAACCTCTTGTGTTTTCTTTGCTAATTCTGTGAACTCAATATGTCTCTGTTCCATGCTCTTCTCTAGAACCTTAATGAATTGGTCATCACTTGAATTAGGTTTCATTTTCTTAGCAGTTGGCCAGGAAGGTGGTGGCATTTCATCGTTATCATTTTCATTATTACTAGCTACAGTTTCGTTACTTTGCCTTTCTTTTCCTGGTGTAGTGCCTTTAAGAAAGAGCAGTCTGTTAAAATGTATGTAATTGGTTTTACCCGCTCCAGATTCTGATTTTCCTTTTATTGACGCTCTGATGAAATTATCCTTTAAACTTTTCCACTTTGTTTGCAGCAAAGTACCTGTAAAAAAGAAATTAAAGTAAAGTCAATCATTTCAGATATCTTGCAAGCGGATGTTCCATGGCAGATTTCATATAAAATTGGGAAGTCAACTATATCTGGTATAATTCGTCAAGTATGTGAAGTTATATGGACGAAATTGAAAGACATAGTTATGCCAATCCCAGATAAACAAAAATGGATTGAAATTTCCCAGGGATTTGAGCAAACAGCCAAATTTCCTCATTGCATCGGTGCACTCGATGGCAAACATATCAGAATACTGAAACCAGAACACTCAGGTTCTTTGTACTTTAATTATAAAAAAAAATTTTCTCTGGTGTTACTAGCGTTGTGTGACTCTGACTATCGCTTCATCTGGGTAGACATTGGTGCCTACGGAAAGGATAGTGATTCAGGAATTTTTAGAGAATCAATCCTATACAAAAAACTTACTGAACATTCTTTGGATATACCAAAACCGAGCCCTTTATTAGAAAACCACGATACAGCACTACCTTACGTAATTGTAGGTGATGAAGCATTTGGGCTAATGGAAAACTTGATGAGGCCCTATGGTGGAAAACAGCTAACATATGAAAAAAAAAATTTAACTATCGGCTAACTTTAGCTCGTCGATATGTAGAGTGTACTTTTGGAATAGCCAGTAATAAATGGAGAATACTACATCGCTCTCTAGATGTTACTGTAGATTGTGCCGAACAGATTGTAAAGGCTATTACAGTACTCCACAATTATGTTCGAATCAGAGATGGATTTAGACCCGAAGAGATAAAAGAAGCAACTCTGTCAAACATAAACATTACTCACAGTGGACGAGCTACTACTTCAGCGGATAACATCCGAAGTAAATTCACGAACTATTTTATTAATGAAGGAAAACTTGAATATCAGGATCGAATGATATAAATCCTTTTTTTTTTGTACACGCAAAAGCAATTTTTTACTATTAATAAAGTTACTTACCCACATTCTTCTTTTTTTCTTGAGAGTCGGTATCATCGCAGAAAATTAAAACCAATTCTTCCCAAGCACGTCGTTTTAAAATTTTATTTTTATAGGATTCTGAAGCTATATCCCAAATCGGTGGCCTTTTCCTCACTTCATCAATAAGTAAGTCGATGTCAATATCTTCAGATTCACTCATTTTGAACTTAACACGAAAGTTCACAAAAAAAAACGTATGATCGCAATGGAAGCGCGCGCTCAACTGAACAGTCAACAAACGTTACATAGTCTGTCAAAGCGCGCGTCAACGCGCGGTCGCCTGCGTCTAGAGACTTTTTCTCTGAGCGCCGCGTCAATGCTCGTTAACGCGCGCTAGCGCGCGCTCATGTGATCGGTTGTATGGAAATACTATTAAGTCGCGCGATTTGAAAACGCGCGTCAAAATTCTGCCATCTGAACCTGGCCTTAAACATTATAATAATTACACCATACCACGTACTAACTTTATAAGAACGGAACACAGTGTAACTGTCAAAGTGTCGCCCGCCAAACAAACAAAAAACAAACAAGAAAGAAGACTTGAATATTTTTGTTTTGAATTGAAGTGCGTGAATTCAAAATCAGTGAGGGTTTTTGTATGGTTAACCCTGCAGTAAATGTTACGATGTGCCACTACATTCTCGTCGTCGGTATTTCAGTCGGAAAGTTGCTCCAAGGCTTCTAAATCACTGTCATTATCATTAAATATTATATTGTGACTCATTCTAGTACCTAGATACCTATTATTTTTATCTATATTATAATAACAATAAGACCTAATCTTAGCATTCCATGGATTCTCCGTGCGGGTGCTGGGTCCATCGCGTGATAGAGGGCGGAACACTGGCGTAACAGCGTCTGGGACTTACGACCCAGATGTAGGTTTAAGGAGGCCCCCTTACAACGCGTTAGCGGTCACCTTCACTGTCTGCCATGTTCCGTCCTCTACCTATCCAAATTTGGTAGGAACCTAACAATGCCGTTTTGGACATTCGTGATAGTAGAGAACTTACTGAAGTTCTCGGCAGTCCTAGTTCTTTTAATAGATTGTAGAGGGATTTAGCTGGTGTACCCATCGCACCTATTTCCACGGCATACAGAGTAACCCTATAGCCATTTCTGGTTATCTAATTTGTCAAGTCAAAGTATTTATTTGTCTTAATTGCGTGGTCTTTAGGGATGTTAGTTTCCCACGGTACCGTGAGCTCAATAAGTACTACACGCTTTTTCAATTTTGAGTAGAGGAATATGATTCCCGGATTTCGTAGTGTGTTTCATACGTGTCAACCAGTAGAGTCCAATCGTCTGCCGGACTCAGGACCGAAAAAGGCTTGTAGGTGGTCTTTTTAGTAGTGCCTTCCTTAACAAATTGGATGTTTTGTCTTTCATTCGTAGTCAGTCCTTTTCTAGCTCTGGCAATCGACAGACTCACTGCCTCGCGTATAATCCCTTATACTTTGTCGTGACGTTGCGAGTAATGACCCCTATCCAAAAGCACTTTGCAGCCTACCAATAAGTGTCTTGCCGTACCAATTTCTTTGCCACATTCTGTGCATTTTTTGTCCGTGGCTTTTCCCCATCTTACAAGATTGCTTTGATCGGGGAGAGTCAATTGAAAGGCGTTGAGGTAGAATTTAAGTAATGCTGGTGACCAGTCGTAAAGCAAAGTGCGCCACTTCAAGGCTAAAGGTATACAGTAGTCCCCTAGAGTAACCCATTTACTTTAAAAGATTGCACGTAATCCACCAATATTCTAGGATTGCCAAAACTAATCTAAGATTCATGTAAACAGATCTGTCAAAAACGTAAAAACCGTTATTGAAACCCAGCTCTTGTCATTTTCAAAGAGAGGTCGATCCAAAAGATCTCTAAAAATGGATTACACTCCTCCCACCGATAGATTAAATTTTTGGATTGATATTACGATCTTTGGATTGGTTATTGCAACACCTCTTGTCACAAACGGATTAAAATCTCGATCCAAGATCGGTCAAAATGGATTGAGATCGGATATTAGGACCGGCCGTAAGATGCAATATTTCAACCGTAATAACCTGACTAAGTCCAGAATTCAGCAATACCACCACTTGGCGGTTTTTGCGGGTAAACATCGCATGGACGCATTAATAAGAGGAGCGAGGAACCGCACCCAGAGGGTGCGCGATACGGGTTATTAAATAAAATTTTCTAGCTTATTTTTTCATTTACGTGCCTAATTTTATCATTTTCTGTCAAACTACGTACAGAGTAAACATGACTTGTTAAACAAAATACGAAATCTATGAAAATTTAATTTGAATTTAGAACATTAACATCATTATTTGAAAACCTCATTAAATTCCCTATTAAATGATATATTACGTTTAATAATACACACATCAAAAAAGTCTAAGCAACATGCATGATATTACAAATTTACCATTTATATTAATTTATTTTACCATTTATTTTAATTATAACGTTGTATTTTATTTTTAAAATAATATTTTTAGGGTTCTATGATGTAAAAATAACAGCTGTTTTGTTTATAAGTTCTTTTAATAACAGAAATTAACAATATTAGAATATACAGGTACATAAGAAACTAAACTTTTTTTTTACAAATTGAAATTTCTTAAGAAAATGAATTTATTGTGAAAGAATAGGACAATTTAATACAAAGTATGGCCTCCTCTGCTATTCAGAACTTGTCGGCAACGATTATTCATTGAATTAATGAGACTGTTTATGTCATCTTGCGGTATTCGCTCCCAATGGAATTGTAGCAAATCCTTCAGCTGTTGGGTTGTTGTCACTCCGTCCAAGTCCTTCAAAACACGTCTCTGGAGCATGTCCCATGCGTGCTCGATGGGGTTGAGGTCTGGCGATTGTGCAGGCCAGGGCAATACCTGGATGTTCTCCGTTGCCAAGTATTCACTGGTACGCCGAGCTGTATGTGAACGCGCATTGTCATGCATTAACGTAAAATCGGAGCCAAAGGTTTGTGCAAATGGATGGACATAAGGTCTGAGAATATCCTCAACGTAATTTTCAGCGTTCATGTTTCCATTTACAAAAACGAGCTCAGTTCGCCTGTTCTTCATAATACCCGCCCATACCATAACTGTTGAGCCGCTGTATGGATGAACTTCCTGAACGCACCTGAGTCTTTCAGTATTTCCGGGTCGACGGTACACTCGCACCCTTCTTGTATCAGGCCTAAACCCGAATCGCGACTCATCGGAAAACATAATTTTATCCCATTGTTCCTGGGTCCATGTTATGCGTTCTCTACACCATTCATTTCGACGAGCGCGATTCCCGTGACGTATCGGTGGGCACCTGATAGGGCGTCGAGCTCGTAGGCCGTACTCATGCAGTCGATTTCGCACAGTTTGGGGACTTACATCAACACCACTTGAATTTTGTAGCCTCAAACTTATCTCTCGAGCGGTTAACATCGGCTGGCGTCTTGCAGTCAGTTGTATGTACCGGTCTTGCCGAGTGGTTGTACTCCTTTTACGGCCTGGATGCTGTTCAGCGGCCCTTATTCGCTATATGGCAGATTCTGTATTGGACAGATTCGCGATTAGGCAGATTCGCTACTGGACAGATTCTCTATTGGACAGAATCTGAATTGGTCAGAATTATAATTCGGCAAAAGTACAGTTGATAAAAGTAAAGTTAATGTGAGATTTTTTATTCAATTTAAGTATAGAAAAAAAAACAGATACATTAAATCATCGGTCATAATATCATGCCAGAACAAATATATAAAATATACCTATATTCAACTAACAAACAACAAATATATATATATATCGGTCATATCATGCAATTTATTTTGCATAATCGCTTCAGACATTCTAACACGCTTATTTCGATATTTAAGGCTGCTTGAACAACTATGTTTATCTGTTTTTTTTTTTTAACAAATTCGAGTTATGCCGCTTTTCTTTGCAATAAACTAGACTTTTTTTTAACTTAACATCCTGAAATCGCGATTATTTTTTCAATAGATCAATGAAATGGTAAAGTTGTGGCTTGATTGGAAACCTGTTCTTCAGCCTCAAATGCCACAAAAACATGTTATAGTATATGTTCCCATCCATGTTCTTGAGAAGTATTCGTTAAACTCGTCATATCCTTCGCAATCATGTGCTACCTCGTAAAGGTAATTGCATGTGAAGTTGCGTAATATACATTCCGTGTTCTGACTTATTGAAACCAAGTTTTCAAGGAGTTCTTATCTATGCATAGAAGTAGTTTCTATTAAGTACCTACTTCTCTAGATACTTCTCCGAACAACGTGTTCGGGTGGTTGTGAAACGAACATACGATATAAGATAAATAAATTATGTGCTCTACTGTACAATTTCAGCCATATAGCGAATCTGCCAAACAGCGATTCTGTCCAATAGAGAATCTGTCCAGTAGCGAATCTGCCTAATCGCGAATCTGTCCAATACAGAATCTGCCATATAGCGAATAAGGGTTCAGCGGGTTCCCCTGTATTATTGTAGCGCTGCCAAAGACGACAAATAACACTTCTATGAATACCAAAATGTCGAGATACCTGAGATTGATTACTTCCCGCTTGCAACATCCCTACAGCTCTTTGCATTTCATCTGCCGTCAAATGACGTCGCTCCATGACGTAAAGAATATCTAACAATTCAATTTTGTCGCCAACTGTATTTAAATGGTTGGTAAAATTATAAAATCAAGACTAAAACGTAGCAATTAACATGCACTCAAATTCAAACAAATTCGCAGTCATTTGAATTTTATGAAAAAAAACAAAACATAATCGAAATTTTTTTTTTACAACCAGCCAGTATGTCATCAATAACAAAAAAGTTTACTTACCTATACACTTTGAGTGAGTAAATACTTAGAAATTAATTAATATAAATGGTAAATTTGTAATATCATGCATGTTGCTTAGACTTTTTTGATGTGTGTATAAACACATATTCCTAAATATACACATTTTTCAGATAATCCTTATAAAACACAAACTTGCAACTGTTTCGATTTTTTTGATGAGAAGTGTATATTGTATGCTATATGTGTAGCTTGCTTGTTAATTTTGTTCGCAAATCTGCTAGCGCGATTCATCTTGAGATGTATCTTGGCAAGTCGCTTGGACATCCAAGCGTCCTTAATAAAAATATCAACCGAGCGCTGCGAGCACAGCCAGCGCACTGTCGCACTTGACGTAAGCTCTCTGCTCCGCGCACCCCTTTCACCCACCCGCTAACATCTCCCCCCGCTCCCTTCTTACCGCGCAGGCGATACGCGAATTAAACGGTCGGCCTATAATCATTGACATCAGGCAAATAAAAAACTGTAGGTAACTTAAACATAATCATCCATGTCCAAAAGCTCAGACAATTCACTTTGTGGAGATGATATAGCATATTATTCGTTGGTTGATAGATGTTGAGAAGATAGTTGACCCGGACACGGTTGACCCGGAGATGATTGTCCTACAGACGCATATATTTGGAATACCTGTTTCGTATTTTTGGATGTACTAGGACATGTATAATATCCAACGTTGGCTGGTTGGCTATGCATCGAGGTTGGTTGAATTGAAAGATGCGTACGGATAGCGCGTTCCTGTGTTACGCGTAGTTAGGAAACACTGTCCACGCGTACATTGGATACGCGTACAGCTCCTGTACGGACCGCCGCGAACCTGTACGCGAGGTCAATCGATCCAGAGCGCTCCGCGAGCCCCAGTCATTCGCCATGACTCCGACAAACTTAGCGGTTGCGTGCACCACCACTGCTGCGGCGTTAGTCATTATTCAACACATTTTAAATAAAAAAAAGAGAAACAAACGGAAACCTAGACGGTGGATGAAATAATTGTTTCGTGAAAGATTACAGTGTGGAAACAGGCTAATGGCAGATATAAATTATGAAGAAAGTGGGGACAAAAATTTTGTGAGAATGAGTTTGCAAGATTTTGAAATAATTCTTGAAAAGGTTGAACCTGAAATAAAAAAAATGAATACTAATTTTCGAGAAGCTATCACAGCCAGAGAAAGGCTATCCGTGACGTTAAGGTTCTTGGCCACCGGGGACTCATATACAAGTTTACAATATCTGTTTCGCATATCTAAACAGTCCATATCTACTATTTTTATTGAAGTATGTGATGCAATTATCAAGGCTCTCAAGGATCATGTGAAGGTGAGTTAATGAATAATAACGTTTATGTTTATCTGCTTATTTATTATGATAATTAAAATTTTAGAAAATTATAATTTTAGTACTTAAAGAAGTTTTATCAAATTATAATTAGGAATTTTCTGAATTATTCTTCTTGTTCTTGAACGTAACGCAATATTTCAGAAATTTGGTGACCGGGCAAATTTATATGGAGCCTGGGCTATGCGCGGCCAGACTTGAGTTTGTTGTTTTTTAGGTAGTTTGGTCCTACAATTACTGTGTAAAAGTTTCATTGCCGCGGCATGCTCCATGACAAATAAAACACATGATTATTTTTGAGTACTTTTAAAGGTCTTCGCACATTATAACAACTCCACGCCAACGCGGCAGCAACTCTACTCACACTCTCGATGAGTAGTCAACTAGTTGATCCACCCAATGGTCACTAGTGGACAACGCGGTGTCAATGAGTGGCCAACGCGGTGCCAAGGAGTGGGTTATTCAACAGACAACTCGTCTAACCTCAGTTTTCGGTTAAGTTTTGTCCAAAGAAGTCGTGTTGCTTATGAAATGTCGAACTTTACATTCAGTGAACTGGCGATTATAGCTATTATATTTGATAATGAAAATGAACGAAACAGCAGGAAAAGAAGATATTGGGTACATGATATGTTGCGACAAAGGAAATTAGAAGGGGAATATTGGAATATCCGGAAACGTCTGCTAGATGACGAAGAAAAATTCTATATCTATTTCCGTATGCCGAGATACTTGTTTTATTATATACTTAATATTATTGAGGACGACATCTACAAAAGAAACACGCGATTTAGAGAAGCTGTATCACCGGAAGAAAAGCTGGCAGTGACATTAAGGTAAGCAATAAGAAACTTTTTTATAATTTATATGTATTTATTTATATATCAAGTTAAAGGATAAATCAAAGCAAAGCAATTTTACTTTAATTGTGTTAAGAAGAACCATCAACCCTCGATTCTTCCATAGGCGTTGTATTTTGCTGTTGGGTGCTAGCGGTGCTACTACCGGTAGTACCTGCATTTAGGTTTTGAGTTGTGTAGCTACTACCGATAGTACCTGCATTTAGGTTTTGAGTTGTGTAGCCAGAAGTTCCTGGTGCAAAAAAATCATCATAGTAACAGTTTCGATTATTTTGCACTTCTTGTATTTCAGCTTCCGAAACTAAATTAAAAATTCTTGACTTTAAAAGTGCTTGATTATAGGTAGATAATTTTTTTACTGTGCTAGAAATACTTAAAAAAATTTATCCATTTCGTCATTCTGCTTTCCATCTTCATCGTTTTTTTTTTTAATAAATATTCCATTAAAACCGCCGATGCACTTGTTTCTTGCAATTTCTTTCGTTTTGTCGTTTTTGGAATGTCAGGAAACACTGATCTAGATGAATCGTACATAGACACCGAAGATTCAGGACGCTCCGAGATAATTGACGAGTCTTGAGATTCTTCATTATTAGTCACATTGGCAAGAATTTCCGCAGCAGATAAGCTATTTTCATCATCACCATCATCTGTGTTGTCCACTGACGTCACTGTAGACCGTTCTTTATAATGTGGTAATAAAAAAGACATTTCAGTTTCATATTGCCATTTTTTATTAGTATTAGCACTCTGACCACTTTTAGTTGCTTTCTTTTTAATGGCTCTTCTATGATATTCCCTTAAGTTTTGCCATATCTTCTTACATTCTGACGCTGTAACAAAATAATATAAATATAAAGAAAAATTGGTTGTTTCAGGTACTTGATTAGTGGCTGTTCATTTAGGACTATGAGTTCAAGCTTTCGGTTAGGCGAAAGTACCATCCGGTCGATATTAAAAGATGTGTGCAATGCGATTATAAATACAATGAAGGGGAAGTTCATGCCCACACCTACTACCGAAGACTGGAAAAGAATCGCAGATGGTTTCAATAAAAAATGGAATTTTCCAAACTGTATAGGTGCCATCGACGGCAAACATGTAAACATAATTGCCCCTCCTAGCAGCGGCTCGCTATTTTTTAATTATAAAAAACACTTCTCTATCGTCCTCATGGCTGTCGTCGATGATAAATACAGATTTATAGCTGTCGATATAGGGGCCTATGGCAAGAATAGTGATGGCGGAATTTTGGCATCGTCAAGATTAGGAAGAGCGATTGAAATGAATACATTTAATATTCCAACTGACACACCATTACCTGGTACTGAAATAATAATGCCACATGTTTTTGTAGCCGACGAAGCGTTTCCTTTAAAAAGGAATTTATTGCGACCATATCCACGTTCAAGTGGCATTTCAGAAAAGGAAAGAATGTACAATAATCGCTTATCGCGAGCTCGCAGAGTAGTTGAAAACGCGTTCGGCATCTTATATCAAAAATTTGGAATTTATAATAAGAATTTGCATTTACACCCAAAATATGTTGATGTTGTGGTCTTTGCGACGTGTATTTTACACAATGTCATGCGGTGTTATAATATACCATCCGATGATGAAGTCAACACAAGGCAGAGTTCGGCCAATAATGATGATGAACAGAGATTACTAAGTAATCTAAGTACAATTCCAGAAGATATAAGTGAATCTTCGGCATCTGCTTTTGAAACTCGTGATATGTTTGCAACTTATTTTCAATCTCCCGAAGGACGAGTTCCGTGGCAGCATTTAATATAGATCATGGATAATTAATATGTAATAATCGTAAGAAGTTGGTTATAATATTATTGGCTTATTAAGAATATTAAACAAGTTTCTATACTAAGCTGGGATTTTATTACTGATTGCCTATATTAAATAAACGTAAGGCACTTTATTATAACATACAGA
Source organism: Schrankia costaestrigalis (assembly GCA_905475405.1). Lineage (NCBI taxonomy): Eukaryota > Metazoa > Arthropoda > Insecta > Lepidoptera > Erebidae > Schrankia > Schrankia costaestrigalis. Next base: position 3,431,918 of record FR997845.1, on the reverse strand, counting down.
AACCCAAACTAAAAATAAAATATATATGACGTAGATTTAATATTTTATATCAGTAAATTCTGGGATTTTATATTACTGTATGTGAAAAAACTAATTTTTACGATAAACCAAGATTTTTCGAGTGTCCAAGTAGAAAATCGTAGGTACTGTTAACTGTACAATAACATACCTACTTTTTGGATGTAACAGGTTGAATTAAATTTTCTCAACAATGTACTTTAATGAAATGACTTATAAGTTTTAACATTATTTTTAATATCTATTAGAATCACACATATTTATTTGTTCGATAGCTGAATTTCTGTAGATTATGGCAAAATCAATAACTCAATACCAACACTGAAAACGTCACAAATAGAAATTAATTATGTTAATAGTATTTTATGCAATAGTTGTAGTATAGTAAGAGGGTTCAAAAATGGTGAGTGGCGTGGTGAGTGTTAATGCAACGTCGCATACAAAACTGTTTCTACGACTAGGGATTAAATATAACAAACACAGCAATACCGCATAATTAAGAGCGGGAAGTTGTATAGTCACATATGACAGTTAGTTTTTGCAAAATTCAATTGCAAAAAAGACTAGATAGACTTTTTGCAATTGAATAAGACTAGCTTTTATATAGGTGTTCGGGACTATATAATTAACAGATAAATGTACCGGAGTAGAAAAAAATTCTTACCTGGTTGCGACAATACAATAGCGATTTCATTCCATGCCTTTTCCTTCTTATGTACGTCACTATATTTCGGATCACGAAGGTCGTATAGTAGCGGATATTTTCGCACTTCTTCTATCAACTTTTCTTTCTGCATGATTTTCGAAAAATATCACCGTGTACCGCCAACGTGCACTCCGTCCTTCGATTCTATAGTGAATGATGGCGGGCGGGGGGAAGGCACGGGGCGGACGGGTGGGCTGGCGTGTCCGTGACGGTAGCGTACACAAGAGCTGTATCGAGTTAGTTACTATGCCAAAAAACTCGGTGTAAATACTGCCTAATTAGTGTAAAAATAAAAAAAACTCTTCCTCTTTAGTTTAGAAAATAAACACCATTTTCAATGGGTACGCCAGCGTCACGATCAAGCTAGCGTACCCATGGCCGTACTCGAAAACGGCTAATTGTAAAGCAACAGAAGTTACACACAAAAACTCGGTACTAACTCTGCCCCCGCTATGCAAAATTTCATAACAATTGCTCTTGTAGAAACAGAGATATTGAACAAGACTTTTAAATGACAGCGTTATGGTAGCGTACACATAATAGTTCTGATTACTTCTGATAGATAGGGAGCTTTTCTTTTGATAAATGCTATATGAAAAAATTCGGCGTGAAATTCTGACTCTATTAGTGTAAATACTTTATGCGAATTCGCAGTGGTATATGTCAAAAAATCTATGTAAAGTTCTAGGAACAAATGTATTGACGTACAGTAGCGAACAAAATGTATTCGTGAAATTATAAACAAAGTTATAGCGTTATTTGCTAATATAAGCTAGATTGATTTGTTCTGACATAAATATTAAAATTATTAACTACCTATTTATGTACTTGACTGTAAAAAGTTGGTTTGTCTGGAATGGAACATTTTCAAATGGTAATGTGAAATTCATAATTCATAATTTCTTTATTTGCAAAAACATGGTATTACAAGGTGTAGTACAAAAGTGGTTGATCTACATGTTTCGTCCAACTTGGGCATGCAAATACTTAAGATCTAGCTAATACATAATATCAATTAATTATAATTTTTTACATCTACACACATACATTACATATCGACGGTGGAAAGGCAAAACGAATGAAACGCCACTTTGGTCGAAAATGAGTTTTATATGCAGTTCGATAGAGTTTTGGATTCTCTATCGATCTGTCTAGGTTAGAAGTCATTCTGACGCATTTTTTGGCGTTTCATTTAAGGTATAAAAGGGGGTATTTCAAAAATACCCTCCCCTTAAACGACCGTTTTTCGATACCTTTTTTTAACAATGTCAATAAATTGATATGAAAATATTGAAGGTGCCTTTTAAATTACTGACCAAACTTATTTTTTTACGAAGATGGCACATCATGCAATTTGCTCTTCCAAATAATTTTTTAATTTGGTCTTTCAATACTTTTTCCCCGCTAAGTTATATTTTGACATGTCGTAACACGTTTTCTTCCTCGAGAGTAAAGTAACAGCTACGGCGTTTCAGTTGTTATTCCTATCGTACTTTTTAATTAAGATACTAAATAAAAAGTTTATAATAAATTAAATTGTCTATTCCTTTACCACGAGATCAACTTAAGCCCCTATCCGAGAAATGCACATCATGTAAACTACATAACCGCGTATGGTCATTAATTCATTTTAACGACCTAAAACTATAAGAGACATCACTCATAAAACATTCTTCCATTTTATTTTTGTTTTATCAAAGGGAAATGAAGCATTTTTCCTTTTACGCCTTTTTTTTCATTTGGCATTTAAACTAATTTCGCCCTCCTGTTTTTGCGGAGGTTTTGTGAATGAATTAATTTGTCCTACCAACTTTTTTTTATTGATGGTTTATGAAGTGTTTTTCCCAACTCACTCAAAATGTCAGAAACATGATACGCCACTTTTTTCTTGCCTTATTGACTTTAATTAATTTATAAAAAAAAACTAACTTAAAAAATTAACTTTTTTTTTTTTTTTTTTTACAAAACAAAGAGCACATAAAACTTGATTTACTTATAAAATTTCAAAAAAATTGGTTAATAAACAAAGAAGTTATGATCATTTTTGTTAAAATTTAAACTTTAAACAGCTCTCCTGAACAATTAGCCAAATGGCGTATCATTCGTTTTGCCTTTCCACCGTGTCGATATTATTATTTATTTATAAAATAGAATTGTGTGTCAGAATTAAAAATAAAAATTAAATGTGATGTCAGATTACAAAGGTAAGTCAATGTCAATAATAATTACTAATTGTTATACAAAAAAGGAAGAAATGTCAAGTTTTTTTACAATTTAAAAATTCTGTTACGGAGTAAAATGTCTTCTCGATTAACCATTCTTTTAACGATTTAACTAATTTAGAAATAGAATATACTTAATACTTTCTCCTTCGCGCTTGCACGTCTTATGGCAGCTAACATGATCGGGGGGTGAGGATAAGGGGTGAGCGGGGTAAGGATGTGCGAAAAAACCCGCTCACATAATTTCTTTGTGATGTGACTAGTCGGACCCTGTTGTGATGTGTTGTTGTTTTTTTTTGTGGCAGTGAATTTATTAGGTAAGTTAAAAATTTATATGTTATAAATTTTTAAAATAAAAATTGTTATTATTTGTAAATATTTTCTAAGACTGATTCTTACAAATAAATATGTTTAAATCATAACCTATTTTATGGTAAATTGTAATTATTATAACAAAACATAAATAAATCATAACCTGTATTACATTTTATACAACAAATGCTGTTTTAATTCAAACTGTGATTATTGTAACAATACCAAATGTGATTATACTGTGATTTTTAATATATGTATAATTAATAATTGTACAATTGTTATTATTTGTAAATATTTTCTAAGATTTTTACTAATAAATATGTTTAAATCATAACCTGTTTTAATGTAAATTGTCATTAATATTTTCAAAACAGAACCTTATATAATTATACTGTGACAAAAATTGTTGTTTTTGGCAAAACAAACGTTATTTTTCTTATAAAGCTACTTATTTGAATTTTTCCAATTATTTCATTTTCTATCAGGGCTATATCTAGAAATTAATAAAGTGAATATACTCCTAGTTCAGTATTTCATCACGTTTCATCAGTTTTAATTCTGTATTTTAAAAAAACTTGTCAAATCACTTGTGAGCATATCTGTACCAGTACTATGAACATAAAATAACATGGATTTTTGACATATTCCACTGCGAATTTGCATAAAGTATTTACACTAATAGAGTCAGAATTTCACACCGAATTTTTTCATATAGCATTTATCAAAAGAAAAGTTCCCTATCTATCAGAAGTAATCAGAACTATTATGTGTACGCTACCATAACGCTGTCATTTAAAAGTCTTGTTCAATATCTCTGTTTCTACAAGAGCAATTGTTATGAAATTTTGCATAGCGGGGGCAGAGTTTGTACCGAGTTTTTGTGTGTAACTTCTGTTGCTTTACAATTAGCCGTTTTCGAGTACGGCCATGGGTACGCTAGCTTGATCGTGACGCTGGCGTACCCATTGAAAATGGTGTTTATTTCCTAAACTAAAGAGGAAGAGTTTTTTTTATTTTTACACTAATTAGGCAGTATTTACACCGAGTTTTTTGGCATAGTAACCAACTCGATACAGCTCTTGTGTACGCTACCGTCACGGACACTGGGCTGGCAAATGGTTGCCCGTCACGCGTCAGTCGCAAACGCATAGTCGTTACGCGTTACGTGGACAACGTGTGGTCGTTGCGTGGACGACGTATGGTCATTGCGTGACAAACGTGTCGGGGTTGACCTCTAGTGTACGATGCGTAGGCCACTCGTTGTACACTACTTTATAATCATTTTTTGAAATTGAACCTTGAACATATGATACAGGGCTTAAATTTCAATGTCTAGCATAGAGTCGAGTCGCCGGTGAGTTGTTATAATGTGCGAAGACCTTAATAGTTAAACAAGATGAAAATACACACCTCAACATAGTCTAGGGATATTTTGTATAAAGTTGTGAAACTCAAATAATTTGGTTTGTAATTTTGTTTTTTTTTTAAATTCTTTTGATGAAAACTTATTTTGTTAACCTTTTTCAACCATTCTAAATTTGAATTTGAAAAATAAAATTTTAAATAAAAAATTTACGCGGCTTAAACGTAGTCAAGTTCGAAAATTTCATTTACCAACAGTAAGTTTTGACTGCTTTTTTGTGTAAAATTTAAGTTTTATAACAATTTAAACGTTTATTTCGAATGAATGATATTGTGTGCATCAAGCAGCGGCGCCATTTCATCAGAGAGAAAATGTTATGGGCAGTAGGCATGCTCCCAGCTGCGGGTACTAAGCGGAGTATTGCTGAAGAGATTAGAACAATACAAAATATGAAATCAGGGTTATGGTCACGTTATCGTGCTACTGGTGAAGTGGCTGAAAGATAGCACAGCAAAAAGTCTATTACCACTTAACGACATGATCGATTTTTGCAAGTTCCCGCGAAAAGACAGCCAAATGTTACTACTATGCAGCTGTTGTAGAGGCTCCAGCTCTTGGTAGAGCCTCTTGCGGGTGACCAAACTGTCAGAAGAAGTCGGCACGAAGCCCACCTTTACGCTCGCATACCGCTTTATACTCCAGCACTACGCCGAGCGAATCGCGCACGACGACTAGACTGGGCTCGTGAACATTTGCTCTGCAAAGATAACCTGTGATCTGTAGTAGTGTTTACTCTTGAGTCCCGGTTCGGTTTCCTCTTGTATTCACGTATAGAACGTGCTGGGCGAGTTCCTGGTTGTGATAGCCGTCTACAACATCCTCAGGAAATCTATTCATACCACGATAGAACAAATTATGGTTTGGACGGGAATTTGTATCGGTCGAAGAACAGAGCGCGTTTTGATCAGAAACACTTCGACGGCTGAAAAATAATTTAACGAGATGCTAGTCCTAATAATCTACCCCCGTAGACTACAATTGGGCCAAATTTTCAAGTTCATGGACAATAACACCCGTTCGCATAAAGCGAGAGTGATGACGAGCTGGTTGCAGGAGGACGACGTATCGATTTTATGCTGAACCACTCAATCCCCTATCCTCAAAATAATAAAATACGCGTAGGACATGTTCAAAAGAAGGGTTTTGGTGATTTTTTCTGCATAAAATTGCGATGGAAGGGCAACTTTTTTTGCATCCTAGTCGGACCTGGAACAATATACCGCACCAAGACCTGGATAACATAATAAAAGCATGAAAAACCATTTCAGGACCGTTATTTACGGTTTTTTTAATGTGCTGACTACTGTTTACTTACATAACAGTTAAAAACAGATTAATTTTTGCTTATTTTCACTTTTGCTTAAGAAACACATTCATTGTTAGTTTCACTAATTTTCCAAGTTTTTTATTTATTTGAATAAAAAATTATTTATGCATAAATAATCCTTTTATTTAATTCTGGATTGTAGCCTGATCAATTGTCTTTATAAAAATATAAACATGTTGTATGCTATCTTCAATAATTTTGAAGTTAATTGAGTAAATACCAAATATCCCTAGACTTTGTTGAGGTGTGTATATATATTGTCTCATTATGTCATCAATGGTCATGTTCTATAATGGCACTTAATTCCGCTGCTGGTAATCTAATATCTTCGGGTTGATTTCTTGCCCATCCTAGGTACCAGACTACGCACATAACATGTGCGCAACACCCTATTGTACGCTTTCCACTTAGGCACGAGCAATAATAATGAGCAATAGCTTCTCTTCCTTCTGTTTGTCGGTTAATTATAATGTAAGAATAATAGATTCTGGATCTTACGTGTCTGGACTGTATTCGAACACGTATCAAGCAAACATCTTGCTCTTCTATTAAACGTAGATCTTGTAATCGTTGCTCACGATATACTTCTATGTCATTACCGCCGACTTAGTGTAAGCGACAAAAAGCAAATTTTACAGGAGGAGGTTTTTTTTAAACGTTTCAAGAAATAAAAGTGTTATTGATTTGAAATTTAACACAGAGTCATAGTTTTTGACGATAAGTGTTTATAACAACAAAAAAATTAAAAATATTCGTGATTTATGATATTTTTGGCGTCTACGATAATTTTGGCCTTATATTTAAGGCGTTTGAGATAACTTATGCAGTAGTAAAATTAGTATATTTAACCCATTATTTCAATGAATTATACCTATGCTAGATAGTGTTTTAACAGATTAAACAAAATTTAATAAAAATAATAATTTAAAATGTATTAAAATATTTATTATGTTAAGTTTTACATTTTTAAAGGTATTAGATGAGTGACAAAAACAAAAATAAACCAATGAATGATGAAATGAATGAAAAAAAAAACAAATCAAACAAATTTCTCCTTAAAATAACATTAATTATACAATCAATCATCAAATTTTTAAAAAAAACTACCTCTGAATCAGTCTTACATAAAAATTAGAGATCAGCTAACCAATAATGCACAAAATTAAACAAGTAAAAAGAACTTTAAAATAACAATAACAAGTTTTCTTCTTCTTATAAACAAAATAAACAAACAACATTATTAAAGCTAATATCAATTTATAATTTAAAGGTAAATCCACATGTAAAGTAAAATAAAAATCTTAACTAGAATCATCTTCATCGGTGTCATTTAATGTATCTGGAGTTTCTCCATCATGTCCCATACTAAAATATTCGTCGTGGTACCTGTTTGGTATTGTATTTTTATTACATAGATCCACCAAATCTTTATACTTAGCAGCAGAAATTTTAAGGGCCTCGTGGTATAATTGTGTTGGTCCCCTTTGGACGCTAGCTCTTGATCTTATAATTTGGTCCATGTTCAAAGTCTGCTTTTCGCTATTTTCAAAAAAACCGTAATGAAGTGTAATTATTGGACTATTCTTACAAAAATTAACAATTCTTAATGAGTTAAACGCTATTTTAAACTTAGCTGGGAGTAAAGCTTGCGAAAAAGACTTTCAGTTCATAAAATCTGTGTAATTTAGACTGATAACATTATATCCAGTTGGCTGTGATCTCGCATTAGTTATTATAGTAGGCCGCTCAGAAGGAGCCCACACAGTTTTATTGCGGATAAAACTCTCAACAGCACTGTGAATCGAATCCACAGGCATCATTGTATATCCTGGTAAGAGATAAGTAACCTTTATGGCCGTAATTGTAATTGCTGTCTTCAAAAAATAATGTAGCATGGATATCATTGCACGATTGCGATTTTGCCCAGCGCAACTGTCTGCATACAAATGTTTGGTACCATGGGAACCTTGATTGTCCAACATAGTCAAATATTTAAAAATAATAGTAACAATCTCGTTACAACCTCTTTTGCCTTGGCATTCACCCCACACATAACAATATCCATTTTTCGTGCCACTTTCATAGATACTTTCGTTATAGAATGCATATTTTCTTGAATAGTACAATGTCACGCTTTTCCCACGGGGGGTATTAAGGACTTTTTCTAAGTCAAAGCTCACATTTTGACGCACAATGACCAATACGCACAATGACCAACAGGTAATACGAATATTGACACACAAGCATAACGACCAACACGTATAATGACGCTTAAGCAAAACGACCAATACGCATAATGACCAATACCAAATAAACTCGCATAATGACCAACTCGCAATTTGACACACTCGCATATTGACCTATTAGCATTTTGATTAACACGTAACAAGTTTACATTTTTAAGCTTCTCTGTAAAAAATAAATTTAATCAACAAGGTTTTGATACAAAGTAGGTACTGGCCAATAGGTATTGCTAGAAAAAACTATTATGTTATAAGTAATATCATTTCATTACATTACGCGTAAAAGAAAATAAAATAGCATTTGTTATAATTCCCTATAATTAATTATTATTGTACTGAAGAGAATAACGACGTTTACTATACTAATTCAATATGAAATTCGTGAATAACCAAAAAGGATTCCCATCTCTATTGCAATTATGCAATAGAGATGGGAATCATAGTCATTAGGCTATCGCTACAACAAGAACACAAGAAAAAATTTTAATGATACGACTATTCTGGAGATGTGTAAAACGCCAGATATGTTCTGCTACAGTAACATTAGACAATATGAATAATAAAGTGGGATCGAGTGATCATTTGTGCCAGTCTGACCCTAAATTCATTAAAATATTTCAACTTCGAATACCAATAAGTATTGCATGATTATTATTTCATTGTAAGAATATTACCAGAGTTACGTTTAAGTTAGCTTTTGTAGTTCAAAAATATCCATTAATAAACCGTTCATTATTATGTGTTATTTTATTTTCTTTGCCCCATTCATAGACTATTATTTATTATATTGTATTGTTTCTTATTGTGTATTGGCTGACCTAATAGAGTTTGTTGTTTCGTGTTTAATGACAATAAATGATTTGGTATTGGTCATTATGCGTATATGTCTTTTCACGTATGCGTAATTTTGCGTTTTAGTCTAAATGCTAATAGGTCAATATGCGAATGTGTCATATTGCGATAAAAAACATTGTATTATTGGTCATTGTGCGTCAAAAGGAAAGCTCACACATAGGACGGTAGAGCCAGGAACCTTGCACGCGGTTTGGTCTTCTAGGTACAATTGCTTACTTTTTTCTTTATCAACAATGTGATTTTTATATTCTAAAGTTTCCTCAAAAACAATTCTACTTTCTAGTGGCATATTTTTAAATTTTTCGCAAAAGGTACACTTATCTTTCTTAGGCAAATGGAATCCTATGTTAAAATCAGTTTTGAAAACTGTACGAAAAACTCTTTTTGATAGTACTAAAGAAGCTAAATCCTGTTCTTCCAAGTATCTAATATAACATTTGTATAAATTTGAAATGTTTTGAAACTCTTGAGGTATGTATAATTTAGTGCTTTTATTACGACAATAATGTGAGGGCACGGCAGGCAACCGCTCAATGTAAGATTTTAAAAGCATTATTTTTTATTCATCAGATTTATTGTGAGGATGAGGAGTTCTTTGGTCTCGCTGAGTTGTATTTAGTATTTTATTAGCATTTTCTACGGTATATCTTAAAGTCATTTGTGAAATATCCAGAGTTTTAAGCAAAAATTGTTGACAAAAGAGATTGGGCAAAATTAACCCAGAACCAACAGGAACAAAATATATGCCGGTTTATTAGTCTTGCTAAGAGAAACATTTTAATAAAAAAAATTCTCCCCTAGGTGCTGTCCAACTATAATTACACACAATTAAAAAATAGTTTTTTTCTATTTCGGAACGCTGATAAAAACAAAGCAATACATGTAACGTTATCTAATTGATATTAAAATGTTTACTTGCTACAAAAATACCATAAGCGACCCGCGTCATGCGCAGATTCAGGTATTATTTTACTTTTTCACTCTGACACCACATGAATTAAGGTCGATTTATATCTACAGACATTGAGTGTGGCAGACACGTGCCGTGACAGACACCGACAGACACCATTTATTTATATGTAACGTATAGAAACGTGCCGTGACAGACATCCCGGATACCGACAGACACCGTCATCGGCGTCCGCTCTCACTGGCAGTTACTGCATAGCTTTAGAAGACAAAGCATGTTATTGAAAATGTTCAAACACTTCTCTATTGAAGATTTGTCCATAATTGCATTATTGTTAGAAGAAGAAGATAACACTAAAAAAAGAGCAAAACGCATGGCTGTACATCCTATGCTTAAGAAAAGAAAATTAGAAGGAGAATACTGGACACTCTTTAAAGAACTTATTGACGATGAAAAAAAATTTTTCATATATTTTCGTATGAGCCGGTATCAGTTTGACATTTTACTAAACAAAATTGAATTGCTGATAACCAAACAAGATACAGTTTTTAAGGAAGCCTTGTCACCAAAAGAAAAACTAGCAGTATGTCTCAGGTAAGATTTATTACAGAATTATTTATTATTGTGTAAACAAAGTGGAATACTATTCTAAGTGCCGATACACCCTTTCGTCAGTAAGGTCTGGCTGAAAACCTTGGTAAAAATCTTGTATTGTTTCTGGCATAGGAGTATTGTCTTCATAAGTGTCAAATGTTGATGGCGTGGATACCGTAGAACTCGTTGATGGCCTGCTCAGTATCTCTATTTCCATGTCAGATACTATTTTAAATATCTTTGCTTTTGCAATAGCCCTCTCTCTGGGCGGAAAAGATCGCAATGTAGTTACAACTCCAGCCATAACTTGTTCGATGTCGTCCGGCGGTGGAGTATTATTTTTACTCTCTATTATATACTTCATTAGTACAGTACTAGGTGTTTCATCAGTTGCTTTTTGGCCTCGTTTACCCTTTGGCTGAGGGTGCTTTGGAGTTTGAGCTGGGGAGGGTGTAGTTGGCAATGTACCAACTGTTTGTTGACTAACCTCAGGTGTAAATGTGTCAGTCGTTTGTTGCTCAACCTCAGGTGACTGAGCAACCTCTTCCTCGTGTGCATAATCATTAAAACCGGGTACAGGTGGAATTGGACATTTAGTCGGCCTTTCTTTCATGTACGGTAACAAAAAAGTCATTTCTTCTTCGTACCTCCATTTTTTTTCACGAACACTAGCCTGTCCACTTTTCGTATCTTTTTTCTTTTTATGAGAACGTCTGAAGGCATCTCGCAACAGTGCCCATGCTTTTTTACATTCATTTCCTGAAACAAGGAAAACAAATATCATAATCATAATATCATAATGTTTTATTTGCAGATTTTTGGCTACTGGGGACTCCTTCGTTTCTATAGCATTTAGTTATAGACTAGGAGTAAGCACTGTACACAAGATAGTGAAAGAGGTTTGCAGTGCAATAATAGAACGGCTGATGAGTGAAACAATGCCTGTCCCTACAAAAGAACAGTGGCAAAAAATCGCAGAGGAGTTTTGGAATACTTGGAATTTTCCAAATTGTATAGGAGCCATTGATGGCAAGCACGTTCAAATAACTGCTCCGGCAAACTCTGGATCTCAGTTCTTTAACTATAAAAAAACTTTTTCAATCGTGTTGATGGCAATTGTGGACGCTGACTACAAGTTTATATGTGTCGACGTCGGCGCTTATGGAAAAAACAGTGACGGAGGTATTTTTTCAAATTCAAACATCGGAAAAGCATTAATTTCAAACACATTTAACGTTCCAGAAAGCACAAATTTACCTGGCACGGAAATTACAGCGCCATATGTTATCATAGGAGATGAAGCATTCCCTTTGACAACTTATCTAATGAGACCATATCCTAAACCTCAACTAGATGACCAAAGAAAAAATACATTCAACGATAGACTATCTCGTGCAAGAAAAGTTGTCGAAAATGCATTTGGGATTTTGTCTCAAAAATTTCGTATCTATAACAGGAGAATACAACTTGATCCAGATAATGCAGACAATGTTATTATGGCGACGTGTATCTTACATAATTATATAAAATCTGGTGGTTCTCAGCATTCACATAATGAAGAAAACATTATTGCATCATATTCTTTGTCAAACCTACCTAGACAGGGTGGAAATCATCAGGTAGCCGCATTTAATGTCAGAGAGAATTTTGCTAGGTTTTTCGATTCACCCGAAGGAGCGTTAAACTACTAGGTGATTATATCGGTGTCCTGTCGTTTGACCATAACTATACTAATTTTAAGTTGAAAAATTTATATTATGTGACTGTGTCTATTTTTATAAGTTAAATATTGTTAGAGTTAAAGATCTTTAAAAAAAAGTGTAAAATACATTATAAAAAAATAAAATATGTACTCACCATTACTATTAAGTTTTATTCCTATTTCGTTCCACGCCTGATCCTTTTTCTGATTGTCACTATACCTTTTATCACTTAAATCATAAAGGTATTTGTAATCTCGTACAAATTCTATGAGCTTTTCGTTATCCATTGTAAAAATGCAAAATAAAAAAGAAAGCACGTGTACGCAGTTCCGATACTCTATTCACACTGCCCGGCAAGGAGCCACAGACACGTACAGACATGAACCGCGCAGACAAAATATTCTTTCCGAGAATACTGGCCGGGCACGACACGTGTCTGTAAGCGTCTGTACGGCCGTGTTACGATAGATATAAATACGTTAATAGTTACTGTATGGAAGAATATCATTTTGTCTGCCACGGCACGTATCTGCCACACTTAATGTCTGTAGATATAAATCGACCTTTACGCGGTGTCCTACGTGGGCGACGAAAGCTAAACGACGAGACGCGATGCTACACACGACAAGGGTTCTATATGATTGACACCAGGTCTCGTCGCAGACCGTCACATAAGACACAAGTAGGGTACGCCGTTGATTTGATGGCGTATGTCGCGTTCGTCGCTTCGCGGTGCGTCGTTTTCGTCACCCACGTAGGACATCGCGTTAGACAGAGATGGCACTTTGTTAAATTAATCATTTAGGAGAATATGTCGTACAGAATGTATCCACGGTATGCGTACGTTAGGGAGCTGTTCTCATATGATAAGTGTAATATATTACTTAGGTCACGCTAGACATGTACGCATAGAACATCCTGCAGGTCCAATGAATTTCTTTTTTTTTTATTAAAAAAGACTACTCCCGCACCAGAATGTCATGCCCTGTGTCGCTGGAACTTTTCACAAACATCAATTAACGGACACAGAAAACACCCAGACTCAGGACAATAATTTGTGGACCTCACAAATAATTGTCCTGCGTGGGGATCGAACTCACAACCTCGTGCACGGCAGCCGCTTGCGCTACCGTCGCGCCACCGAGGTCGTCGGTCGATTCCGTGATTGTTGACTTATAGATGGTTATCCGCGTGGTGACGGAGTAAGAATATAATATGTCACCACCCCATATTATCCCATGGGTGTCGTAAAAACAGACAAAGGGACTGTCCGTGAATATTATCTTTACGAAATAAAAAGAAGGAAAACTTGAAATTACACACTTTACCACTCCGTCAGGCCAGCGTGGAATTAGTAGGCCAAATATCCCTCCGTCACGGGAGGAGGTCCGTCCCTGCAGTGTGACATTAATGGGCTGTTATGCTAGATGGTTATGTATTATTAAACATTAAAACACGTAACGTAGTTTTCATTCATAGCTAACTGTTATGAGCCTTATATCTCCCATACACCATACATATACAATAAACAAATAATGAAAATTACATAAGTTTAACATGTGTAATAATGAGGGATATATATTAGTTCTGTTGATCCTGGGTTTTTTTTGTATGAAATTTGCCCATTGTCCTTTTAACATTTTGACCATTAAACTTAAAAAAATAATCATAAGATATTTGGCGATGGTTACTTATAGGCCGTTTTCTTTTTATAGGTTTAGATACAACACAAGTAAGCAAGAAGTCTTTACGCCTCTTGTCATTTCCCAGTCTCCAATAGTTTTCGAAAATAGTATACCGATCATCCTCACTAAATTTATCAGTACAAGAGTTGCCGCATCTTTTGTTCAAACAAGGATTTGGTTTAACAGATTTTCCAACAGCAGATTGACGATTTTTCTTCATTAAAAGCCGTTTTGGTAGGGGTTTTTTTCTTCTGTACCCTCTTTTCCCAACACTAGTCTCTTCTTCAATTTGTTGAGTTGTTCCTTCTTCTAATTCACTAGACGACGTCGAAGACGGTGGCTTCCATGAATCCTCACTATCTGTATAAGACAAGTTCGGTAACGTAACGGATACGTCTACTTGAAAGGGCTGTGAACTAGTACTAGGCTGTGGTTCGGTTTCATCCAGCTTCCAGCAACTTCCAGTAGGAGAAGTTTGATGCGTGAAAGTCGTATGATCAATATCTAATTGCGTTTCTTCTGTTACGTAATATTTATCTAAATCCAGTATGGAGTATGAATCGTTACTATTAGAATCACTGTAATCAACAAGGCTTTTAATTTGAGTTTTCTTATCTTGCTGAATAACTTCTGGAATATCCATGTGCTCTTCTGGTAAAGTTTGTGATGATACAAACATTACAGCCTCCTGCTGCATATCTTCAGCAGTACTAATGCTCTCTTCAGGTAGAGTTGTTATTAATTGCATAATTTGCATTAATCGTGACTGTAACAAAAAAAACCATTCTGAATTATTTTATGCAGTAGGAAGCTATACATTTTTTAAGTTAATCCTAACATTAGAAACATGGTTTTGATTTTATACAATAAAAATTGTTAATTTTCCAAGCTAACTAAATACTAAGTTTAATTATAATCGGTTTAGTAGTGTCCTTTGTAGAAATTTAATTACACAATGTGGGCGTACATACCATAGCTTAGCATAATAACACCGACTTTGCAAGGCTTTTTGATTACTTTAATAACAAAATATAGGTACTAGCTATGACCGACCATGAATCTGAGATAGTGTAGGTACCTATTCAAATCCCCGTTCGTAGATAGATCTAGTTCTAAGTAATTCATACCTAATATATATAAAAATCAGTTATACATACCTTAGCTGCCGCCGTAGACATTTTTGAATGCAATTACGTTTGATAGGTATTAGCAATAATTCACTTATTTGAAACACAATACACTAACAATTTGTAGTTTGATACACGTTATTAATAGAAATCACTTTTATAATCACGAAAAACTGTTTCAGCAGCCTATTATCTAATTAATTTTTAATTTCAAGAATAAAATGGTGAAGAGTAATAATAGTTCGTCAATAACTTTCGACGGAATGAACTTGTTTGCACGTGTTTAGGGAACTTTGTTTATAGTAAATGACACGATCGTCAGGCCCTATGTCGGTTACGATAACAAGTTGTGTTGGTTACGATATAATTTTTTAGAGTCACTTGAGGTAAATATATTTATATCGTCGCCTACGTTAATATTTAAGAAATTGTTACAGTTACGATAAAATTAGCTTTTGTTATATCTCAAAAAGTAATGTATTTAGGCGGGAAACGTCAACAGAGCAAGATTCGTTATGGTTTAAAATGTCGATTACGATAAAAAAAAGTATTTTTGAAAAAATGTCGCTTACGATAAGTCGGCGGTAATGGCTCGATATAAGCCCTGTCTTAAATGCTCAGCGTAATAGCTACGAGCTAACTTCAACTGATACGTACCGAGAGCGAAGAGTATTAGGTCATCATTTGTCAGATTAGGAAAATCGTCGAAAAAAAGCTGATCCCCGGTGAGACTTTGAAATGATGCTCGTTGTCTATTTATATTGTTACGGACAACAAAGTCCGCTAGTTGATTCGTTCGACTTAGTCGATCATTTATAATATCCACAAATGCGGCTGCGTGCTGGTTATCATGTAATGGTTCCTGGAAAGCGTTAATAAGTGAAGCAGCTACTTTCAAATCACGAAACATGTGACTTAGAGACACATTAAAAAAATCTTGTCGGAATAACTTGAAGTCACGCTTAAATCGACCATTTATTACTTCAACAACCCAGCGGCACAGGGTAACCATTCTAGATCTGTTTGCCTGTTCGGTTGTGAGCTGGTCGGCACCACGCTGCTTACTTTCTGGCATATATGCCGAGTAATTCCACTGGGCCAAATCCGGTAGGGCATCTCTAAACCCACGATCTAAAATAAATACATCGCCAGGACTAAAGAACCAATGAAATGTGCTTTCTTCGTCACTTAGCATCCTTTGTAGAATTGTAGCATCAGAGTCGGTAGCTGCGTATGGACCACAGACATCTAATATATAACCATCGCAGCTTACAATAATGAATGGCTTCAAAAGATTAGAATACTTATGCAAGCTGTATGTTTCTCGTTGAAAAGTATAATTGGAACTCTTTTGGATAAAAAATAAATATATGTTGTATATTAATATAAATATATGTTCCATCCATTATTACAATGGCTTTTCTCTGTTCTAATGCTGAGTTAGGATTTCCAAACAAAGCGTTCGGTACGTAGAGATTACGTTCAGCGACCACTGTTCTAGTTATGTGGTCAAAGCCCACATGTCTAGGCACGAACTCCTCAAATAAACAATCTCTCGCCCTTTTTAGATGCCTCTCTAATGTTCTTCTACTTAAATTAGGTAAGAATAATAAATAGGAGCAATAACAAATATAAAAATATATCGTTATGTTATTTACGAATAATAATACACACATCAAAAAAGTCTAAGCAACATGCATGATATTACAAATTTACCATTTATATTAATTTATTTTACCATTTATTTTAATTATAACGTTGTATTTTATTTTTAAAATAATATTTTTAGGGTTCTATGATGTAAAAATAACAGCTGTTTTCTTTATAAGTTCTTTTAATAACAGAAATTAACAATATTAGAATATACAGGTACATAAGAAACTAAACTTTTTTTTTACAAATTGAAATTTCTTAAGAAAATGAATTTATTGTGAAAGAATAGGACAATTTAATACAAAGTATGGCCTCCTCTGCTATTCAGAACTTGTCGGCAACGATTATTCATTGAATTAATGAGACTGTTTATGTCATCTTGCGGTATTCGCTCCCAATGGAATTGTAGCAAATCCTTCAGCTGTTGGGTTGTTGTCACTCCGTCCAAGTCCTTCAAAACACGTCTCTGGAGCATGTCCCATGCGTGCTCGATGGGGTTGAGGTCTGGCGATTGTGCAGGCCAGGGCAATACCTGGATGTTCTCCGTTGCCAAGTATTCACTGGTTCGCCGAGCTGTATGTGAACGCGCATTGTCATGCATTAACGTAAAATCGGAGCCAAAGGTTTGTGCAAATGGATGGACATAAGGTCTGAGAATATCCTCAACGTAATTTTCAGCGTTCATGTTTCCATTTACAAAAACGAGCTCAGTTCGCCTGTTCTTCATAATACCCGCCCATACCATAACTGTTGAGCCGCTGTATGGATGAACTTCCTGAACGCACCTGAGTCTTTCAGTATTTCCGGGTCGACGGTACACTCGCACCCTTCTTGTATCAGGCCTAAACCCGAATCGCGACTCATCGGAAAACATAATTTTATCCCATTGTTCCTGGGTCCATGTTATGCGTTCTCTACACCATTCATTTCGACGAGCGCGATTCCCGTGACGTATCGGTGGGCACCTGATAGGGCGTCGAGCTCGTAGGCCGTACTCATGCAGTCGATTTCGCACAGTTTGGGGACTTACATCAACACCACTTGAATTTTGTAGCCTCAAACTTATCTCTCGAGCGGTTAACATCGGCTGGCGTCTTGCAGTCAGTTGTATGTACCGGTCTTGCCGAGTGGTTGTACTCCTTTTACGGCCTGGATGCTGTTCAGCGGGTTCCCCTGTATTATTGTAGCGCTGCCAAAGACGACAAATAACACTTCTATGAATACCAAAATGTCGAGATACCTGAGATTGATTACTTCCCGCTTGCAACATCCCTACAGCTCTTTGCATTTCATCTGCCGTCAAATGACGTCGCTCCATGACGTAAAGAATATCTAACAATTCAATTTTGTCGCCAACTGTATTTAAATGGTTGGTAAAATTATAAAATCAAGACTAAAACGTAGCAATTAACATGCACTCAAATTCAAACAAATTCGCAGTCATTTGAATTTTATGAAAAAAAACAAAACATAATCGAAATTTTTTTTTTACAACCAGCCAGTATGTCATCAATAACAAAAAAGTTTACTTACCTATACACTTTGAGTGAGTAAATACTTAGAAATTAATTAATATAAATGGTAAATTTGTAATATCATGCATGTTGCTTAGACTTTTTTGATGTGTGTATACTCACACAGTATGATAATTAGGGTCAAATTCATTTTCACCTTTGGTCTACGTCTAGTTACATGTCAACATCAAACCTTTTTAATAAACTATTTAGTCTGTTCTGTTCTATTTTTTTATAATGGCTCCTAAGTTAATCGATAATTCTGCCAACAGGCCTGTTTAGTCATTACAAACTTTTAATTTGCTGTGTTATCCTCTGTTTCATTGTCAATGTCTATTACTGTTTATTTATTACTGTTTAAATAATAATTTATTATACCTATAGCCACAGAATATAAAACTTGAATATTAAATAAGTAATATTAAATAATAATAAATATTATTTCCGATTCACGAGCTGTCACGAAGGACTCATTTTGTATCCTAGGTAACCGATATTGTATTGTCATCCCTACTAGTGACAGGCGACCATTGACTGCAATATTATGTCATATTCAATTGGTAAAGCAGAGTATCACTCATACTGCATAAGCACGCGAAAATAGGCCTTAAGGTGGCGGACCTTTAAATACCATGACTGTACAAGAGTTTTATGACATACGCAGTCAAATGCTTTTGAAAGGTCGCAGAATACACCTATGGCGTTGCGAGAATTCTCCCAAGCATTATAAATTTGTTTTAATAAAGCTACGCCTGCATCAGTGGTGGAACAACCCTTTGTAAAGCCATACTGATCCTTATGCAGTAGGCTATTCTGATTAAAATATTTCAATAATTGCCTAAGCATGATTTTTTCAAATATTTTACTAAAAGCTGGTAAAATCGATATGGGCCTATAGTTCCCAGGATCCGTCGTACTACCTGTCTTGAAAAGTGGTACAACTTTACTACATTTCATTAAATCGGGAAATGTACCTGAATCTACACACCCATTGAAAATAACTGATAAATAAGGAGCTACTACATCTATTATACTTTTGACTACCTTTACTGACATGCCCCATAAGTCACCAGAATTTTTCAAAGCAAGTGAGTGAAAGGCGTTAACAATGTCGTAAGGACTAACATGTTTGAATTCAAAATTGGTGTCACATTTTGCTACACACGAATTTAAAAAGTTACACGCACCTATCGAAGAAGCGTTTAAAGCCTTAGGCTTCGTTCACACGGCATTGTCCTGCACGTTTTTTTGTAATCGTTTTCTTAACGTATAGTCAACCGGGTGTTCATATGGTACACGGCATTATCCTGCACGTTTTTTTGTAATTGTTTTTTTAAAGAATAGCCGCAGTTTCCACACAGTTGTCACAGTGAGTAGACGTACTGATAGATCCACGCTTGGTTGTACTTTTATATTGGTATCGAAGGCGCCAACGGTCTCGCCGGCGACAAAACAGACGATTTTGGGTACATCCTATTAATCAAGAATCTGTGCGAACGATCACATTTGAAAAATTATTCGAAAATCTTAGAAACGATGAAAAAATGTTTTTTAATTACTTTCGAATGTCTATTGACTATTGACTCGACTGGAAAATTCAAGCCTACCAAAATCAAATACGAATATGCGGAAATGCTTTAGTACTAAAATGAAATTAGCCATCTGTTTAAGGTGAGTACACAAATAAAAATACACAGGTTGTGATTATTTAAGTTTTATTAATGTTAATGAAATCCGGCACGGAATGTGGCCCAAGCGTGTTATGTGGCTTATTGTCAAAATAAAAGGTGACACCGAGTTTTTTCTTTTTTGGAAATCTTAAATGTTTATTTAAAACCTAAATTAGAATGATTAATTAACAAAAAGTAGGTAATTTTTGATACATTTTACAAATTTACAAAAAAAATGACTAAGCACTTTAATTAAAAAGAAAGTTTTTGTGTGAAATTTAAAAAATCAAGCTATGGTACTTAAAACTAATAACGAGTATTCCCACCTCTAGCCCTAATGACCGCCTGCATGCGGTCAGGCATGCTGTGGATGATGTTTTTAATGTCCACTTGGGGTATCTCCTCCCAGGCGGCCACAAGAGCGGTTTTTAATTGACTGATAGTCTCTGGAGGGTTGGAACTGGTTCGGATACGTCTTTTAAGCATGTCCCAGACATGTTCTATAGGATTCATGTCTGGGCTTCTTGCTGGCCAATCCAGTTTTTTTATTCTTACCTCCGACAGGTAATCGTCCACGCAACGTGCTGTGTGAGGTCGGGCATTATCTTGCATTAGAATAAAATCTTCACTACCAATGATTCCCAAGGCAGCTAAAACGTGTTCCTGGAGGATCTCTTCAATATATCGCACAGCTGTAAGACGCCCTGCTACTACAGCCAGCTCTGTGCGAGCCTCTGAACAGATCCCTCCCCACACCATGACGGATCCGCCATGGAAACTGACGGTTTGCCTGGTAGTGATTGGGAGAAACCTCTCTCCTTGCCTTCTCCATACACGTTCACGGCCATCTGGACCCCTCAAGGCCACTCTGCACTCATCAGTCCACAAAACTTTACTCCACTGCTCATGAGTCCAATGTACGTGTTCGCGAGCGAACCGAAGTCGAGCTACGCGGTGGTGTCGGAGCAATTCTGGACCACGAGCTGGTCTTCGAGCTCGCAGATTTTGTTCAGCCATTCTTCTTCTTATTGTTCGCTCACTTACATTAACTCCTCTTGCTGTTTGTAGCCGCTGCCGTATTTCAACCGCCGTAAGGAACCGGTTTCTCAAAATTGCGAGAGTAATAAAACGGTCATCTCGTGCTGATGTACTCCTAATCCCGCCACTTCCAGGTCTCCTCGTGTACAGACTGGTCTGGTCGTACCTTGTTAAGGCGTACCTGAGTGTTGTACGCGGTACATTTAAAGTTTCTGCAATTTCTCGCTGCGTTCGCCCCTGACTCCTAAGTAAAACTGCTTGAGCAACTTGAGCTGAAGTTAAAGGCATTTTGTTCTTTATTCTGGAAGCATACATGACCATTGATTAATTAAAAAATAAAAGAATAAAGATTTATTGCACTAACAGATGAATATTGAAATTTTACTTACCCGTGTTTTGTCGGTTACGGTAACAAACTAACGTTAAATGACACAACAATTAAAGAAATAAAGTTTTTTTTTTGCTTACCCTCACAAATGAACAAAAACCAATGTCTTAACAAGTTGCCACTTGAAATTCTCATAAGCGATATCAAAATCGCCGGTTATCGGTTTGTTTACGTTTGGGCCACATTCCGTGCCGCTAAGTGTAATAAATTTAAAAATATTAAAATTGGACCAATTTTACTATAGTGTATTCGTGTTTCGTATTAAAAGTCATTGTAATCAATATCCGAATAGTTAGAATAGTAGGATTCGACAGAGGACGGATTTTGAAGAGAAGCTGCTGTAGTTAATTGTACAGAGGCTGGACTTTGAAGAAAAGTCGTTGCAGTCATGTTTGTACTGGTAGAATTAGTAGCTTCTTGTATATTACTGTTTTGGAATTGTTGTGTAAAATATCCTCTGTGAACTGATGAGAGATTGAAAGACGACGATTCACGAATTTGGCGACTGTTTTTAATTTTTTTCATTTATTGTAGCACACCCATTTGGAATTCGAGGACTTCATTATCGTCATACTTATCTAATGATGGTAATATCCCATTAAAAAATGAAAGGTGCCGATTCATTGGTTTAGATTCGTTATTTGAATAAGAATCCATAAATTTCATCATCTTCGCATCTACAGGACTAATCATATTTTTTACAGATCTTTTAGGTACACGATTAGGTATTGGGGTCTTTGCTGCCATTGCGTCTATAGAGTTTTCCAATGTTTCATTTCTTCCCTCAGAATTATTTTTCTGGTTTTCGGATTCTGTGTTATTGTCGGATTCCGAGTTGTTATTTTCGGTAGTTACGTTGTTTATTGTCTCTTTTGGTTGTATTACTTTCTGCAGAAAAGATAACTGTTTACTATAAACATAGGGCTTTGCTGTTTTGGCACCACTTCCTGAGCTTTTCTGACCTTTTATCTTTTTATATGATCGATTATAATTATCTCTTATATGAGTCCACCGTTGAATAATCATTTTAGCTGTAAAAGACAAATATGATAAGTAATACAGTACATATTATACATTTCTTTTTTCAGGTATTTAGCATCGGGGTGTTCCATGAAAGATTTACACTATTCATACAAAGTTGGAGTATCGACTATAAGTGGTATCATCTGGGATGTTTGCTGGACTCTGTGGCATGTCCTTTAGGGAGAATATCTTCAAACGCCTTCTACAGAAAGTGAATGGATGAAAATAGTGGAAGGTTTTGAAAGAAAGACTAATTTCCCTCATTGTTTAGGTGCAATTGACGGGAAACATATAAAAATCTTAAAGCCTCCTCATAGTGGATCCATGTACTTCAATTATAAAGATTTTTTTTCAATTGTGCTACTTGCGGTGGTTGATTCGGAATACATATTTATATACGTAGACATAGGATCATACGGAAAAGATTGTGACTCATCCATTTTGAAAAATTCCATCTTATGGAAAAAATTTAATGATGGTTCGCTGAATATACCCAAACCAATGCCATTATTAGAAGGTGGAGAAAGTACACCTTACGTATTTATTGGTGATGAGGGTTTTGCTCTACATAATAATTTACTTCGCCCTTTTGGAGGAACACATTTAAATTTACGTAAAAAAATCTTTAATTACCGCCTGAGCAGAGCAAGGAGGTACGTGGAGTGTGCTTTCGGTATCTTAGCGGGAAAATGGAGAATTCTACATAAGGCTATTGATGTTTCACCAAGTTTATTGACAGAAATCATAAAAGCATGCATTGTATTACACAATTACGTTCGTGAACATGATGGACACAATTTTGAAGATGTGGCAAATCCTCCATTATTTGAAAATATTCAAAGTACGTCAGTTCGAAATGTTCAAGCAAACAGCGTAAGGTCCACTTTTAGTGACTATTTTTTATCAAACGAAGGATCAGTCCCATGGCAAAACGAATATATTTAGAACTAAGCAGAGTAAATTAAAATATTTTGTAACGCAATTTTTATTATTAATAATAAAATGTACATACCTAAGGCTTGTCTTGTTTTTTCTTCCAATGTCTCAAAATTAGGATCCATTATTAACATGATTCCCTTCCAAGCCGCTTGAGTTGCGACGCGATTTTTATAAAGTTCCAAAGTTTTATCCCATAAAACGGGATTTTGTTCCACTAAAGAAATCAATAGTTCGTTATCTATAGAAGATTCCTCAACCATTTTGAATAATAACACCCCAAATCAAACAATACGTGCCACCCGTACAAAAGACACTCAGGTACTAAACGCTTCTTCGGTTGCTATTCGATAAAAAACGTATGACATCGTGTCGTGTGAAGGAGACAAAGCTATACCATATGCCACTGCGAACCGAATACGTCAAAGTTCATTCGATTTGCTTGACAAGTCCGTTGAGTATGCGTTTAAACGTATAAGCGGTACACGTTTTTTTGCAGTACAATCGACGTGTGAATGGATCTATGTACGTTGTATGGTCACTATTTATACGTTAAGACGTACACTGCAAAAAAACGTGCAGGACAATGCCGTGTGAACGAAGCCTTAGTAGTGGCTACTGGTATACTTACAAAAAAGTCGTTAAAAACATAAGCTACATCAACATCATTTTTTATAGTCCTACCATTATCAATTAAAGTTAAGTTTAAATTCCCTATTTGTTTTAGAAGCTTACCCTTGGCTTCATTAATAACTCGCCAAGTAGCCTTAACTTTGTTTGAAGACTGCTTTATTATGTTACTTACATAAAGAGATTTAGCTTCCCAACAAACTTTCCTAAATATTTTTGAATAATTTCTAACATACTCTATAAAAGAAGGATTATAGTTATATTTCTTTAAATCATATAATTCATACAATCTACGTCTACTTTTATGTATACCAACAGTAGCCCAATCATTAAATGCTGGCTTGACCTTTACAAATTTTTTCTTAACTTTAAAGTTTTTTTGAAAATTGTTTTCTACTGTGTTAAATAAACCCTCATACATGGCATTAGGTGAATGAATCTCCAGAAGAGAAGGGTTAATACCGCTCACAACATTGTCTCTAAAGCAAACTAAGCGACCACTACCCAAAGGCCTACTCGATACCTCATATGAATCTATAAGTTCTGCCTCTGGAAAGCTTGCTATTTGTCCAGAATGATCTGATGGTAGATCACTAGATAATGCCCTATATGAGACATCTCGATTGCTAAACATGTTATCTAAACAACTGGAAGATGTTTTCGTAATCCTAGTAGGCTCACTAAATAAGTGTTTTAAATTAAATGATTTAAAAAGATTTAGAAATCTGCTAGATGTAGATGATTTTTCTAATATATTAATATTGAAATCTCCGCACAATATTATACCTTTCTTACTCTTCTCAACTTTTCTAAAGCCCGATTACACATCGACAAGTACAGTAGCGAGTTAAGTAGTAAGTTGTTGATTAAGTTGATTTAAATAGATCTCCATCCTATTTTTTGACGAGTTAAGTTGACGAGACGCAAGTGAGGGGGCTACTTCGTACTTAACTTGCCAAAAAATAGGATGGAGATCTATTTAAATCAACTTAATCTTAAAATACTACTTAACTCGTTACTGTACTTGTCGATGTGTAAATCGGGCATAAGGCAGTCTTCCATTACCTCCTCAAAGATTTTCAAATTACCAGAAGGGGGACGGTACACACAAATTATAACATACTGCTTAAGTTCAATGCAGGATACTTCCACTGTACATTCAATAGATAAACTAACAATATCCTTACGCTCTTTACAATTTATAATATTATTTGATACTAATATCAATGACCCACCTCTGCATGATTTTTCTCTAGTGAACACACTATGTACTGTAAAACGACTATTATTAACACAACTAACTTCATAATTTTTTAGCCAATGTTCTGTAATACACATTACCTGGATGTTGTGGGACTCTAAGAACAAACTTAATTCTAACTCTTTGCTGGGTAGTCCTTGCATGTTTTGATGAGCTATATTCAGAGACCTACCCTTTGTCATACTTCTTAGTTTAAAGAAGTGTCAATGGAAATAATTGCACTACTATTACTAACTAGGTCCTTCGATACCCTACATGTACCTGTGTCAATGGAAATATTTGTACTACTATTACTAACTAAGTCCTTCGATACCCTACATGTACCTGTGTCAATGGATATATTTGTACTACTATTACTAACTAAGTCCTTCGATACCCTACATGTACCTGTGTCAAAGTTTAAAAGGTTATATGCTAATAATTTAGCAAGTTGTCGCTTATAATATACTGACATATACATTGTATCTCTTGTCAATGTAAAATTATTTACAAAATTGTTGGTTTCGAAGTATAATATTAAGTCACTATGACGACAAGTTAAATTATACATCATTAAGTTCATGTTATATATAACTTTGTTATACTCCTTATTTACATTTTGTACATATGGTAAGGCACATGTGATGAACCTACATCCTATTTTTTCATGAAGCATCAACATCACTTCTGTCAAGTGAATGATGTCTTTTTTAGTAATTGACATGCAATTACCATATAATATTATAATAGTGGAAGAAGCTTCTAGATTACTATGTTTTAAACAATTAATTATATGACTGAAGCTAGCATTGGGGTAACAATTATTTACAATGGAGTAATTAGTAAAATTTTTCAACAGAGTACTGAAACCTAAGCCCAGTTGATCAGAGAAAATATAAACTTTATCATTGCTACATTTTGTCTGGTTTAATAATGACAATAAGCTGTCTTCTTTATGTACTGAAGATGCATGTTTGTTAACAGAAATCCTGTTTTCATTATAAGATAATTCACTATTACTATTAATCAAAGATATATTTGACTGGACACACTTCAAGCATTTATTGCTTTTTTTTAAAGAGATAACCTGTTTTAAATTATCTTTACCTATTTTGGCTATCTCTTCATATTTACTTATATAATCCTCCATTACTTTTTCATGATTTGAATTGGTTTTTGCCAGTTCATATTGCAAGTCTCTAATTTGTGTTTTTAAATCTGTAGTGTGCTGGTCATAAAGTAATTTACTAGATGTTAATTGAATACTATAATTTTCTAAATCTGACAATATTTTATCATGTTCTATGACCAGCTCACTATTGCTCTGTGACAATACAATATGTTTCTTTGTTACATGTTCAAGTTTTTTAACAATTTTTTTCAACTTTAAGTATTTCTTAAGTTTCCTACTACTTTTAATATATAAAAGATTTGAATACCTGGATTTCTGTAATTGTGATTTCTTAGTAACTATAAGTTCATTATGCATGTTATTTGTAGCACTAGTATTTAAGTCCTGAATTGTTTTTTCTAAGACAACAATTGTTTTGTGGGCTTCATTCAGCTCGGCTTTTAATTCACTAATCCTTTGCAAGGACCATGAATAGGTTTCATGACAATTACTAAAAGAATTGACTTGCTCTTGTAGCCTGTCTCGTTGATCCAACATGTCCATGTGTTCAACGTGCAGCTCAGCAAGTTGTGCCTTCATGTTGGACACATTATTGTTCACAACTTGAATTTCTTTTTCACAATCGACACGCTCTGCCAGCAGTTGGGCAACCTCCTCCCTACACTGCTTCAACTCCACGAATGCATGCTTCAATTTGTTTTCCATGTCTCTGGTAGTTGCTTTGCGGGTCAACATGCTCATTGTTTGTTTTGAACTACTTAGCAACCAGACACCTGGAAAGGTTAGAAATGTGAGCACAGTGGTAGAAAGCAATTAAAAAAGCAGTGTAGAAATAGAATGGGATGAATGTAATAGATATAATTTAAGATCGTAAAAAGAAGTGTGCACTTTTATTATTGCTTAGGAGATATAGAAAAAAGAAACAAAGAAGATTTTGGGTTCATCCATTTATTACTATTATGAATCCTGATGGAAACTTTTTTCTTCTAAAATATAAAGCTTTGAAAACCGACGAAAAGAAATTTTTGGACTATTTTAGAATGAGCATATCTTCATTCGATGAGCTTTTAAGTTTATTATCACCATATCTTCAGAAAAAATCGTACAAGGGGAGAATTCCTGTTATGCCTCTGGAAATGATTGGCCTCACTATCCGGTAAGCAAAGTAAGACAATAATTGTTTACATTAGTTTTTATTGAGAAAAGAGTTTTTAAAATATTACAATCCATAAAATTTACAAAAAATCAAAGTCTACTTCAGTTGAAAGTGTGCTTAATATGCTTGAGTTAGAAAAATCATTACTGGGTGAATCAATTTCGTATGTTAGATGACTGTGGACGTATCAGTGGCGTTTGTTATGTCGCAAAATGTTGAGATTGGTAGTGATCCCTAGTGCGGGAGTTGTCTTTTTTTTTTTTTTTTAATACACATACATTTCTTCATCTCGCCCTCTGCCGAGCCCGCGCCGACGCCCACGTCCTCGTCCTCTGCCACGTCCTCCACCTATCTGACTACTTGTAATTCTAAAATAAATTGTACTAATTAATCGTAGTAATCATCATCCCATCTCATCCCATGGGTGTCGTAAAAACCGACTAAGTGAATATTATCTTTACAAAATAAAAAAAAGGAAAACTTTAAATATATAATTATTGTATAATTTATTGTACTGATCAGTGCTTCAGCAGACAAGAGGTTAATGGGCTGTTATGATGATGATGGTGATGATGAATCGTAGTAATAATAATGTCATTCCAAGAAATTAAATA
Source organism: Schrankia costaestrigalis (assembly GCA_905475405.1). NCBI lineage: Eukaryota > Metazoa > Arthropoda > Insecta > Lepidoptera > Erebidae > Schrankia > Schrankia costaestrigalis. The sequence continues at coordinate 3,403,796 of FR997845.1, read as the reverse complement.
TTAAAATTAAATACTCACGGTTGTCCTGACGACGCCCTATTGGGATTTTCGCTTTGATTTTCAGACCTAGAATAGAATCGGAAAAAGGTTAAATCCAGTATATAAAAAAAACATACCCATCAAAAACTGAAAAAAAAGTGTTAAAAAAAACAAGTTTGATAATGCTTTAGCCATGTTATAAGTACCAATATCCATAAAAGCTGCTACGAAAAATAGTGACCATAGTCACCCGATAAACCGCCATACCTACAACGTAGGGAAGACATTTTATATCTGTAAAATACTTGCTATTTTCGACATAATTTCGTTGAATAAGTCTAATTAAATATCAATAATGATCTGTTTTACCAATTACAAGATATATTTTAGTTATATTTACAATATATCACAAAATTTTTGTACGAAATACGACACAAAGAGGTAAAATTTTTGCCATGCTAACTTTATCACGTATAAAAATATTGTACCTGTCTTTGGAATCATATAGTTTATAGATATTCTGAAAGGCATTATCTCGAGGATCATTTTAATATCTAACACTACTAGACTTTGGTAATAAATAAAACAATACTTACATCTTAAATTCAGAGATCGCAATACCTTGTCAACTCGCGGCACAAGTGTTGAAACTAATTAAAATTCTCTATATTCTCTTTGTCAAGTGTCAGACTATTATACCCACAGATAAGCGTTTTTTAAGTGTCGAATGTCAAAACTTCATAAAAGAGTCCCACAGACAAAAAAGCGTTTAAAAAGAGTTATACAGACTGGGTCGCTCTAGTCACCCTAACGTTAGACGCTACAAATTTTTAGGTGACTATAGTCACCCGGGCGTTTGAGTGCAAGTTTAGTTTTTTCATTGTTTTCTTTTTCCTCGAAATTTGGAAATAAACTTTTACACACGTCCTTCCAAGCATCTTGTTTGATGAATTCGTTTTTATAATCTTCATTACTTGTGTCCCAAACAACAGGGCGCTCCTCAATCAGTGATATTAAAAAATCAACGTCGTATTCTGTCATTTTTAAAGTACCTACACGTCTTGCCCACGCGCTGTCCCAGAGCGAACTCAAATGGTGTCAACAAGTGTGACGCAACATCGCAGGAATGCGCGATGCGAATCAATTCGCAAGTTCTTGCGATGCGTAGAGGGAGCTCGCAGATTTTTGCGATGCGACGTCGCATCGCAGTTTTGTGTACAAGCCCTTACCTCAAAACAAATTGTTGACTTCTCTGCACCAATCATTTAGAATTAAAAGTATATTTTTTTTTGTATTTGGTCTTTGTGTTCAGTACACTTAATAAAATTTTGTGAAACAAGAGTGGTGGCTATTACCTCTATAAGCTACAATTGCCATTCATTCACATTTAGTTTTTGAAATTTCAACTGTTTTCTTCTATTTGTAACATACATTCCAGCATTGTTGCTGTTTCTTTGTTCTGCATTATCTCCTTCCAAAACGTCTTTCCACAATTGGCATGTTGTGGAAATGGTTTTATAGAGATTATTAATTAAACAACCACTGCAATATGCTGCGGCTGCACGTTTCTAAATGTCCCTTGGAGTTTCATTCCTTAACGGGCATCTACGCTTTCATTTAAAATATTGAAATGGTCAGGATCTAGTTCCATGGTTTTACCTTCGTGCCTAATTATATTTTGATCAAAAATATTTTATATTTTGTAAGCAGTAACTATCGTCATTTTCACAGTTGGCCCAAACGGATTTAGGTGAAACCATATTATTTATGCTATTAAGGTGGGTACTGACCAACGTAAAGGTGCGATTCCACCAAAATAGTGTGCAGCACATTTGCTTGCAAACATTTTGTGCAAAACTCCAACAGTGCAGGTACTAAGCTGGTGTCGCATTTGGCTTCCGTCTCCACTGGTAAGGCTGTGCGTAACTTTTGTAAGCGCACAGTTCAGCACACTTGTGCGCGAACATGTTCACTGAGCAGAGTTTCTGCCGAGACAGTTCAGTAGTTAATATGAACGGGCAGGAAAACGTAGTGCTTTGTGCTGCAGCATGTTTTTTACTATGTAGTCTCCTTAAAAAGAAACGAAGGAAGAAACCGCGATGTTGGGTGAGGCCGTTACTACAGCGACGGAATGAAGAAACGAATAAATTTCTAGAAGAAATAAAAATAGATCCATTGAGTGGATTTAAAAACTTCACACGTATATCTTGCGAAGATTTTGAGTTGCTGGTTAATGTAACTAGTCCTTTTATTGCTAAGCAAGATACCAACTACAGAAAATGTGTCCCTGTTTCAATAAGGCTTGCAATCACCTTAAGATATCTTGCTACTGGAGATTCTTTTGCAAGTTTAATGTTCTTATTTAAAGTTTCAAAAAAGCTTATTGCTCGGATTGTACCTGAGACTTGTATGGCGTTGATAAGCGTGTTGAAAGAAAATATTTAGGTAAGAAAATAAAAATAATATACCATTTTATTTTAGTCACTTTTATTGCATTACATTTCATGCCAAGATATTGTTTCGCCATCATTCTGACGTAAAAGATCTGAATAATCATTATCGCGGACCTGAAAACTTGAAGCCGGTCCTTGACTCTGACAATTTGACGAATCTGAATACGGTGAAGGCATTGGAGTTGTAACATATTTTCCAGTACCAATAATAGCGTCATACAATAAATTATCTATATCCCTTTGTACTAAAATCTTGGTTCGCTCATCTCTAATTTTCCTTAATTTCGTTGCGACGGCTGCAGCAAAAATGTCTTCGTCATCAGGTTTTTTTGCTTCCATCTGCTTGTTTACGTTATTCATAATGGATAAAGCTTGGACGATTCTCGGGTCTTCATCAACAATACGGCGTTTAAGCGAGTTCTTCGGAGCCTTAAACTTTTCGACTGACCTTTCATGAAGAGACTCTTGATCTTCATTTACTGTGTCATTCTGGATAATAATATCTTGTGATACCTGAAATAGTAATAAAATTTCCTTTTTCAGATGCCTAACACTTTAGAAGAATGGATGATCTTAGAGCGCCAATTTGACCATCTTTGGAATTTCCCTCATTGCATTGGGGCTATGGATGGCAAACACGTTGTTATTCAAGCTCCAAGTAAATACTGGAAGCGACTTTTTCAATTACAAAGGTGATTTCAGCATTGTGCTTTTAGCACTGGTTGATGCAAATTATAAGTTTACGTACGTAGATGTCGGTTGTAAAGGAATAATATCGGATGGTGGTGTTTTCAAAAATACTGGTTTCTATGCTAATCTTCAGCAAGGAAAATTAAATTTGCCTGAACCTTACCCGTTACCCGGAAGGAACAAACCAATTCCACATGTCATTGTGGCAGATGATGCTTTTGCGTTAGATATAAATTTAATGAAACCGGTCAACATGACAAAAGATCAAAAGAGAGAATATTTAATTATCGGTTGAGCAGAGCGAGACGTATTGTGGAAAACGTATTCGGCATTATGTCCGGTGTATTTCGCGTACTCAGGAAACCTATTCTGTTAGCTCCAGAAAAGACACAATTGATAACACTGACATGTTGTTACTTGCATAATTTTTTGATAACACAAAAATCGTCTTCACAACTTTATACTTCTGCTGGCTGTTTTGATACTGAGAACCAAATTACTCATTGCACTATCGATGGAAGTTGGCGGCGTGATGCAGGCATGGCAAACTTACTGCCTTTAAGACATGTTGGAAGAAGACCCCCTGGCGATGCGAAAAACATAAGAGAAGAATTTGCACATTATTTCCAAACTGACATCGGAATGGTGCCATGGCAAGAAACACTGGCGTAAATAGTATAGGTATCTAAGTAATAATATAAGAGGTAAGAAAATAAACATTTAAAACGTACCTACCTGTTCATTTATTTCGGCGTGTGAGTTCAAGCTGACGTTCGGCTCATCCCTTCCATGAAAGAAATTCAAATATGCATAAGCAAACCATTTCGGCTTATATACAGGGTGTAAAGTGAGACATAGGCAATACTTTAGGGCGTGATAAATAACGTTATTTAATGAAGGAAAAAAAATATAAAATAAATAAACATTAAATTACTACATAGTAAACGACGTGTAAAGCTTAGCTATGAATTTCACTAATCATGGACACCGCGCGGACGCAGCGAGCGATTGGTTCGCCAGCTGAGTTAGATACATACCTACGACGCGCGGCGCGGGTCAATGCACCGAGTCTTGAACAATGTTTTAGCGCAGCGGGAACGTGTCCACACTTAGTTGATTTTTGGGATTTTTTCGTCAAAAATTAAGTACCTAATTTTATTACATAATTCGGATCAGAATCACGTACAGAGTCACCTCCTAAATTATTGCCGTTGACTCAAAAAACACCCTGTATATCTAAAATCCCAGAACCTGAAGATTTTGAGTCCGCGATTTTCTTCTTTTCTCTTCGGTATTGAGCCAAAATAATCTTCCATTTTCTCATTACCTCAGTCGAGTCACAATTGAAACTTTGCGCCAACTCTTGAGTGGCGTCGTGTTTTTTGTTTTTATTTTTATAATCACTGTGACTAGAATCCCATAATACAGGATAAGTTTCAATAGCTTGAATAAAATTAATAATTTTATCATTCGTCCAATCCATATTTAGCTTGGTTAATTAACAATGTACGCGCACAAATCAATGTTTTCAAGAGCGAGTGTGAATGTTTTAAAGAAGTAGCGGAAGCAAGACTGAGTTCGCGCACAACAGGTTTGTACACGTCGACGCGAGTCCACTGCCTGCATGTGTGCGCGCACAATAGTATACAGATGTGCGCGAACATTTCTAGAATGTTCGCGCACAATTTGTTCTTGTTTGCTTTAGTGAGTTGACCAGAATAAACATTTGTGTCGCACAATGTGCATTGCAGTGCCGCACAGTTCTGCACACTGGTGGAATCGCATCTTAACGAGGTGTAATGTAACATTCGCAGCGAGCGTGTTACACATCGAGCATGTTACGCTGTGGTTAACGCGGTGTCCTGCGTGGACGACTCAACGCGAACGCGATTGCGAAACGATCCGATGCGAATTTAATGCGATGCGGAGCGATGCGGTACTCTGTCCTACGTGCGCGCGAACCGTCCCCTCCGCGCCCTCCGCCGCCGTTCAGTTCAGTTAGCATTAAACATTTGTCATGGACGGACGGAAGCTAATGTTGTTGGAAAATTCATATCTTAAATATGAAATATTGAAGAAGTGTATAAAGCAGAGAAGTGGAACTAATACTGTGTACTTAGAAAGGCATATTCATGGGGAATTTCATAATTTGTACCAGGATTTACGTACTCAACCCCTGTTGTTTAAGGAATACTGTCGAATGTTACCTACAACGTTTGACTATATTGTACAAGCCATTAAACCTGTTCTGCAATTTACTACAACAAATTTTCAGGAACCTATTTCTGTAGAAGAACGACTTATGGTGACTTTGAGGTAAGAAAACTATGAAATAATAAACTATGAAATATATGTTAGAAATTACATATAATATTAATTAAGTTTAATTAGTAAGTATGTACATAATTGCAATACTTTCACAAAGATGTGTAATAGCCATGTTGTTGAGCACTGGATTGTGGTGGGTTTAACTTTGACAGCTCCGTTAGAAGAAGCTCCTGCATCTGCGTTCTAAAATGTAATTTGTTGAGTGATGGCAACTGTTTCATGTAAGGTAATATTGATTTGAACCAAAGAAGGTCGTCGTCAGTATTATCTGGTTGATCTTCGCGAAGAATTTTCATTTTTTCTCTCTCAATATCGAGAAATGCTTCGAGACTTATATCTTTTCTTTTGCGTGTTTGTCTTGTGATAGCTGGCAACGAGGACGAAGAAGAAGGCACCGGTAACGAGGATGCAGGCGAAGGACCTGGCAACGAGGGCGATGGTGGACGATCTTGTCGAAGGCTGTTATCTATGAACATGTTCTGTGGTATTTCTTCTAAAATAGATAAAGATTCAGGGAGCTGGGTGTTGTCATTGTCGGATGCGTTCATGTTGAATATCTCTTCCGGACTAGCCGTGTCTGAATACACTGACAGATCTACAGAATTGCTTTCGGAGTCTTGTGATATAATATTCCCTTCTGTTTGTCGGGGTTTCAGAACTACTTTTAAAAAAGACATGGCCTCGAAATGTGGCCATGTGCCTGTATACTTCGGCTCATTATCGGCGTCAGTCCCAGAACGTGGCTTAGGAATTTTTTTTAATTCTTTACTAAACGTGTCTCTCAAATTTTTCCATTTTTTCTTAGTCATTTCACCTGAAAAAAGAAAAGGAATTAAAAAACTTAATATTTTGCATTATTTCAGGTATTTGGCCACAGGTATACAATATCGGCAACTCGCTTTCTCGTTCAGAATTTCAAAATCTGCTATTTCTACAATCGTACCACAAGTTTGCAAAGCTATATGGACTCAATTAGTTAGAAAACACATGCCCGAACCTTCAGAAGATAGCTTTAAAAACATAGCGCAATGTTTCTGGGACAGATGGCAGTTTCCTAATTGCATTGGATGTATTGACGGAAAGCACATTCGCATAATAAAACCAAAAAAGAGTGGTTCCATGTATTATAATTACAAATCCTTTTTTTCGATTAGGTTGTTAGCAGTCACTGACGCAAATTATAAGTTTGTAATGATAAATGTGGGTTCCTATGGAAAAGACAACGATGCCGGTGTTTTTGAGGAATGCCCCTTTCGAAGAGAAATAGAACAAGGAAGACTAAAAATACCTAAAGAACAAGTATTACCGGGCTCTAATATCATAGCTCCGTATGTGCTCCTTGGAGATGCGGCGTTTCCTTTAAAGAAATACCTGTTGCGACCTTTTCCAGAAAAGTCAACGGTTAAAGGGGACGCCAAAGATAATTATAATTATCGCTTATCTCGAGCCAGAATGGTGGTGGAATGTTCTTTTGGTTCAATAACTTCTAAATTCAGAATTCTACATAAATCTATCGAAACTAATGTTACAAATGCAGTTCATATCGTCAAAGCCATATGTTTACTACACAATATTATAAGGGATCTTGAATCAATAAATGAGAATGAGTTAATGTCTCTCCGAAAAACATATCAAAATATGACACAAACACAAAGACATAATTCTCAAAGAAGATACAATGCTACATCACGAGCAGCCGCACAGGCAAGAGAAAACTTTAAACTGTATTTTGAGCAACATCTTTGCCAAGAATGTAATAATAATAAACAAATATGTTGTACTTACTTGTACTCCCAATTATTTTAGCCACAGCCTCCCATTCGCGGTGCGATAATAACCGGTTGTGATAACTTTTAGTCCTTTTGTCCCATAATGTAGGACGTTCTTGGATAGAATTAATAAGAAGTTCTACCTCCATTACAATTTTTGCTTGAAAAAAAAAATATGGCCGACGCGTCCACTTTGCGCGAAAATATCAAGCCAACTGATCGCGTTCGCTTCATTTCGCGCCGCTCCGCACCGCACCCCACGTGCGTTTGGTCACGTAGGTCACTTCAATAGGTTTCGAATGTTTATTGTTTTCGCGCCGCGCCGCGCCGCTTCGCGTTCGCGTTGAGTCGTCCACGCAGGACACCGCGTTAGAATAGGCGTAACATGCTCGTCAAAACTCTGTGCTCCGCTTTCGCCGTTAGTTCACTCACGATGTCCGACAACGAGGACGCGTTGGTATCTTTGATTCTACTTAATTATTGTTTCATTCATCCAAATTAAGAAAAAGAGAAAACGTTACTGGACATCAAATCTATTTAAAAACAGAGGCGTATGTGGTGGTTTGTCATTGATAGCAATTTTAAAAAACCAAATGATTACTGGACAGTATAAAAACTTTGTACGCATGTTTCCGATCGATTTTGAAGAACTCTTGAATTTAATTGGACCAAGTGTACATAAAAAGGATACAATTATCAGTGTCACGGAACGATTAGCACTAACACTTCGTTTTTATGCAACAGGAGATTCCTATACTAGTATGCAATATCTTTTCAAAGCAAAGAATAGGATTTATAGTAAAAGAGGTCAGCGAAGCCCTTATTGGAGCATTAAAAGTGAACGTTATGTTTATTGACTTAAGGTCGATTATAGAATAGCAGGTATTGTAAATAACGAAACACGTATAGATTGAACGGTGGTTTATTGGAGACTGATTTGCTTAATTGATTTCTGGTATACATATGTTTATTTACGACACAACATGCCGCCCACCAAAGTGCGACAGTACTTTAAATTGCATGCATGAGATAATTATACAAAGTTAGGTTAGTTTGGCGTTATAGTACAAGGAGGTTCATTATCATTTACTGGTAATTTACATAATTTACTAATAGAACGTTTTACAATTTCATTTCGATATTTTACACTATAAACTCTAGTAAAACCATCAGGCCCTGGATGTTTATTAACAATCTTTCCAAGGGACCACTTTCCAGGTGGCAGCTGTTCATCTTTAAGTAATACAATATCTCCTACATTTAATTCTGATTGTTTGTTTAGCCACTTAGGTCTAGTTTGTAATCTAGTTAAATATTCAGTATGCCATCTATGCCAAAAATCCCTAACCAATTTTTGAGTCATTTGCCAACGATTTAAACGATTAATATTTACATCTCGTAAATCAGGAGTAGGTATATTAAGTGGAGCTTCACCTATCAAAAAATGACCAGGTGTTAAAGGTTCAAGTGCATCTGGATCTGAAGTGTCTAATGGAATCAAAGGTCGTGAATTTAGACAAGCTTCTATTTCACACAAAGTGGTGGTCATCTCTTCGAATGTTAGGCTAGCTGTAAGAATTCTGCGTAAGTGATACTTTATCGACTTCACCCCAGCTTCCCACAAGCCACCGAAGTTGGGGCTGTAGGGTGGGATAAAATGCCACTGCGTTCCTTCTGCCGATAGATCTGATAACCATTGATTTGGTAACTCTGATTGTGCATTTATGACGTCCTGTGATAAAATCTTGTTGGCACCAACAAAATTACGCCCTTGATCACTCCATAAATGAGAACACTTACCTCTGCGAGCGACAAAACGACGAAATGCTCCAATGAAAGATTCCGATGTGAGATCTCCAACTAATTCTAAATGAATGGCCTTAGTGGCCATACAAATAAAAATAGCTATGTATGCTTTATTTTGCTTCGCTCCACGTCCCTTCGACATTAAAACAAACAAAGGACCAGCAAAATCAACGCCACTATGAAGAAAAGGACGTGCTGGTGTTGTACGAGCTTGAGGTAAGTCTCCCATCAGCTGTGTTTTAACAAGAGCCTTTTGTCTAGCACATATTACGCATTTGTGTATATAAGCCTTAACCGTGTTTTTTGCTTGCAGTATCCAGTATTTAGATCGAAGGAATGTTAAGACTAATTGTGTTCCACCATGAAGAGTTCTTCTGTGCGCATCAGCGATAATAAGGTAAGTCAAATCATTTTTATTTTTCAGGATAATTGGATGTTTGCTGTGTTCCGGTAGCACGGAGTTGCGTAATCTGCCACCCACCCTGAGGATACCATCTTCATCAAGGTAAGGGTTTAAAGATTTTAGTTTACTATTTCTTTTTACAGTTTTGTTTGATTTTAGGCTTTCAATTTCTTCATTAAACTCCCTCTGAGCTATTTTAATACATCTTTTTAAAGCTTTGTCTAATTCTTCTGTAGTAATTAGCTTTTCTATATCTTCTGGTTTATTCTTGCTATGTAAAAATCTGATGCTATGTACTATTACTGTCAAAAGTTCATTTAAATTATTAAAATCTTCAAAGTTAATGCTTGTCTCTTCATTTATTTTCAGGTTTGCTTGTATTTTACGTGTTTCTAGTTCTGTAGGTATAAAATTAGGTCTTGTAAACTTGATTTCACCTTGGCTTAACCATGTGGGTCCTTCCCACCACAATTTGTTGGACTTTAAGTCTGAAACAAAGGAACCTCGAGACGCAATGTCCGCAGGATTTTCTTTGGAAATGACGTGATACCATTGCTTGCTATCAACCTTATCTAAAATATCTACGACGCGATTTGCTACAAATTGCTTCCATCGTATTGGTTCTCCCGACAACCACGACAAAACAATAGACGAATCAGTCCACGCAAAAAGTTGAGTAGTAGATAATCTCATTGCTTGCGAAACATGCTTCAAAAGGTTTGAGAGTAATACAGCACCACAGAGTTCTAGTCTTGGTAATGTAACCGGCTTTACGGGAGCGACGCGTGTTCGAGCTGCGAGTAGCTTTGTAGTGATCGTACCATCACAGTTAATTATTCGGCTGTAAACTACTGCAGCGTATGCCTTTTCTGATGCGTCGCAAAATCCGTGTAGTTGTATATTCTTATTGTTCTTCGTTGTACTTCCTAGCCACCTTTTTACAAAAATATCCTTAACGTTTTCAAAATCTAATCTTATGTTGAGCCATTCTTCTTTAAGTAAATCATCCAGTTTTTCGTCCCAATCCAATTTCTTTAACCATAATTTTTGTATTAGAATTTTAGCTATGACTATAGATGGAGCTATCCAGCCAAGCGGATCAAATAATTTTTGTATATCAGCCAAAACATTTCTTTTAGTAATATTTGTATGTTGAAGAACAGGAGGTATGTTTATATATATAAATTCATCGTTTGCTAAGTTCCATAGAATGCCCAAGGCTTTGATTGTTCCATCGACATCTATGTTAAGCTTTATTTTAGTAGATCTGCTTTCAGGTTCGATAGATTTCATAACATTAGCACTATTTGAGGACCATTTTTGTAATTCGAATCCACCTCTTTTTAATAAGTCTTTCATTTCTTTTATTACAGCAATAGCTTCATGTTCCGTGTCAAATCCAGATAAAGCGTCATCGACATACAGATCTTCTTTCAGTATTTTGGCGGCGACGGGGAATTTCAAACCTTCATCTTCAGCTAATTGTCTTATTGTCTTCACTGCGAGGTAAGGTGCTGGTGCGGTTCCAAATGTAACGGTAAGTAAACGATATTCTTTAATATTTTCTGTAGGATTGCTTCTCCACAGAATGCGCTGGAAATCTACGTGTTCTTTAGCTAATAATATCATCCTGTACATTTTCTTTACGTCTGACACAAAACAGACTGCATACATCCTCCACCTCAAGATAATGCTTCTTAAGTCTTCTTGCAAAACTGGACCAACCAACAGCTCATCATTAAGTGAAATACCATTGGTGCCCTTGCATGATGCGTCGAATACAACACGAACTGGAGTACTTTCGCTATCGGTGCGTATGACCGCATGATGACTTAAATAAACGGCTCTATTGTCATACTCTTCTTCTGGTACTTCTTCCGCATGGTGCATATCTATATACTCTTCGATGACTTGTGTGTACTCTTTTTTCAGTTTAGGATTCTTTTCTAGCTTTCTCTCTAATTGTAAAAATCTTCTTAATGCAATTTCCTTGCTGTTGCCATCTGGAGAAATTGGTGTCTCTGTTTTAAAGGGTAGATTTACAACATATCTTCCGTCTTCGTCTCTTTTATGTGTTTTTTCGTAAATGTTCTCACAAAGCTTTTCTTCATGTGTTTGTTTTCTACTTCTGTCTATGTCTAATTCCCACAATGTTTTTAACATTGCGTCTAAATCTACTTGATGATGCATTACTTGTAAAGGTAGCTGGTTATTGTATTCACGGTTTACTTCACCAAACAAAATCCACCCAAGAACAGTTTTTTGAGCACAAGGTGTTCCTGGAGGACCTTTAATTAGGTTTGGTTCAATAATACGTGCGTATTCATTAACACCTAGCAATAAATCAATGGGTTCTGATTTATTGTAAGTTGGATCAGCTAACTGTAAATTACGCAAATGAGGCCAGTCTTTGGCGACAATAGATTGAGACGGTAATTTGGTCGTTAAATGTTTTGATATAACATACGCTTCTAATTGTAGACAGAAATCCGAATTGTATTTAGATAATATGTGGAGTTGGACTTTACTATTGATATTTGTCTTTGTAGAACCAACCCCAGTAATAGTTCCCTTCACTGGTTGTTTGTATAATTTCATTAGTTGAGTCGCCCGTTCACTTATAAACGTTGCCTGCGAACCTTGATCTATTAGCGCTCGTAATAAAAGGGTATGTCCCGTTTCATTTCTGACCTTAACAATTGCAGTCGCTAATAGTGCGTATCCCTGGTTAGAATTGTAGTGTGACGTCATCATTGTATTTACTTGAATCTTCTTATCTTCTGCCTTTGTACTGGTTTCCGTTTTAGCTTGATGCAGAAGAGTATGATGACGCCTGTGACAAATGCGACAGGACATTGGTAAACGACATTTCAAAACTGAATGTCCCGTCAACAAACAATTAAAACACAGGTTTTTGTCCTTCACGTAAGTGTTGCGTTCGATAATTGACATTGCTGTAAATTGTTTACAATGGCATAGTGTATGAGTTTCGTTGCATAAAATACATACCTTTACTGGAGGTGCTGCGGCGTGGAAAGTACGTCCTCTGGTCTGCTTGTCTTTCGAAGGCTCTGCTGTGGGTGAGATTGTGGCCCTGGCTAGTTCTAATGCACGAAACCTAGATTCCAAGAAACCCTTCAAATCAGCCCACAAAGGTAATTCATCTGAGTTAGTATTGTGTGAAACAGTTTCCCAGTCTTTACGTGACTCTGGGTCCAATTTCTGTACAACATGAAATATAATGACTGGATCCCAAGAGTCGGTGTTAATATTTATATTATTTAATGTATTAATGCATTCGGTTGTATTATCGAGTAACATTTTAATATGATTGGCAGACTGAATACTTAACCTTTTATATGAAAATAACCTATTTAACACAGAGTAAACTATAATACGCTTATTGCCGTAACGTTGTTTTAAAATGTCCCACGCGTTAGCATAATTGTTTTCAGTCACACGTACGTGTCGAAGAAGCGCTTGTGCCTCACCCGCGAGGCTGGTCTTCAGGTAGTGAAGTTTTTGTACATCCGACAAAGATTTGTTGTTATGTACTAAACTGAGAAACAAGTCTTGAAAAGTCGGCCACTCTTCATAGCTACCACCATAGGTAGGTAGGTGGATCCTAGGTAGCTTCACTTGTGTTGACTTCGAACCATCGTCAGGCGGACTATTTGACCTCGTTCGATGGGGTGACGAGGTTGACGCATCTTGAATCAGCTGTGCAATCGCATCTTGAATGTCGCTTTTAATACAGATGTACAAATCTTCGAAGATACTATACTCGTCGTTCTCAAAGTATGGTATGCCCGAGCGTTTCTCCCGCGGTGTAATCTTAACAAGTTCGTTGTGTGTAAATGTAAACAATTTCCAATATTCGTCTATACACTGCATTCTTGTTTGTAGGTATCCTTTGGTCAATCTAGACTTAGAACTTTTCTTTAGATTTATCTGAGTTTTTCTCATAAGACTAGCAGTTTCTTCAAGTTGATTTAAGAATTGTTCTATTTGGCTAGTCATTTTAAATATTCACACAAATAGGTATATTATCTAAAAGTAGCTTCACTTCGATAATCAGATTCTTGGAACTAATGTAGTAAACAACCTGTGTAGGTATCTGTCCTTCGATAACTCGTAATTAACTTGCACTTTATTCACTTTATATAAAGACTAATTCACAATGTCAATTTTATGAATAGAATTAACTGGAATGCAGTCTTTTGTTCTCGCACTCGAAGTTAAGATTTTATTATTTAGGTACAAAATCCGGCTCGAAGGACCACTATGAACGTTATGTTTATTGACTTAAGGTCGATTATAGAATAGCAGGTATTGTAAATAACGAAACACGTATAGATTGAACGGTGGTTTATTGGAGACTGATTTGCTTAATTGATTTCTGGTATACATATGTTTATTTACGACACAACAAAAAGAATATGTAAAGGTATGTACTGTTTTAATTAAATCAGAAAAAGTAGTCATAACATATCAAATTATTTAATTAATTAGATCACCAAATTCTGATAGAAATTGTTCACTCATAGCTGGTGACCCACAGTAATTTTGATGGGACGTATTTAATACAGGTGTTTCAGGGCTTTGCTGTGGCATCGGTGAGGGTCTTGGAATTGGTCCTGTAGAGTATCCTTGTGAATAATAATTGTTAGTATTCATGCCAACATAGTCATATTCTCCGCGATCAGCACTAAACAATATATTTGATATGTAATGTTGCACATGTATTTTTGTTGTCTTTGAATAAGATCTTAATTAATTTGCCAAAAAAATACCATAGGCTTCACATTCGTCAAGTTTGTGCGAAGTTGACTCCGTTTGCTCGGTTTTCTTTTTTAAAATATTGAAAGTGGATTCCATTATTTCTTCCGGCCTTTGGGCGACTGCTTCATTCCTTTTTTTTGAAGGCGGAGGGCAATCATTGTCGCTTTTATTGGCAGGCGGAGGGCATTCATTGTCGCTTTTATTGGCAGGCGGAGGGCAATCATCAGGCGGTTGTTCTAAAGCACCTTCACGTTCACGTAGCTAAAAATAATTATTTCAGATGCCAGAAACACCGGAGCAATGGTTGGTTGTAGCAAATGACTATGATACTTTGTGGAATTGTCCACATTGCTTAGGCGCAATCGACGGTAAACATATTTTACTGCAGTCACCGATCAACAGTGGAAGTGAATTTTATAATTACGGGTTTAAAAGTTTATAAGGGTTTCTTCAGCATTGTATTACTAGCAGTTGTTGACGCCAAATATAACTTTTTGTATGTAAACATTGGATGTCAAGGAAGAATATCTGATGGAGGAGTTTTTAACAACTGTGAATTAAACGAAAAACTAAAAAAATATGCACTAACCATCCCTCAACCCACTGCGTTGCCAGCAAGAACAGAAGAAATTCCGTTTTACATTGTTGGCGATGAAGCTTTTGGTCTTTCCGAAAATATGATGAAAGTATATGCAGGATATCATGAACGTGGTTCAAAGGAAAGAATATATAACTACCAACTTTGCAGAGCTCGTAGAGTAGTGGAAAATGTTTTCGGCATATTGTCTGCAGTGTTTAGAGTTTTGCGGAAACCTATGTTGTTAGAACCGAAAACCGCGACATCTGTCGTAACAGCAATAACATGCCTTCACAATTTTTTAAGAAAAGGTAATAATGCTCAGGTATATACCCCTGCAGATAGCTTCGACGAAGAATCGAACGGCCAGGTCAGATTAGGAAACTGGAGAGAAGGTAACAATGACATGACTAGTATGTTACCCTTGCAAATAAGACCGCGAAGGGCTACAAGATCTGCTTACAATATTCGTAATGAAGTTGCTGAATACTATGGTATACTTCATCTGCACCTGAAATTGAAGTTGAAATTAACAAACGTCGACCCAAAGTACACACATCAAAAAAGTCTAAGCAACATGCATGATATTACAAATTTACCATTTATATTAATTAATTTCTAAGTATTTACTCACTCAAAGTGTATAGGTAAGTAAACTTTTTTGTTATTGATGACATACTGGCTGGTTGTAAAAAAAAAAATTCGATTATGTTTTGTTTTTTTTCATAAAATTCAAATGACTGCGAATTCGTTTGAATTTGAGTGCATGTTAATTGCTACGTTTTAGTCTTGATTTTATAATTTTACCAACCATTTAAATACAGTTGGCGACAAAATTGAATTGTTAGATATTCTTTACGTCATGGAGCGACGTCATTTGACGGCAGATGAAATGCAAAGAGCTGTAGGGATGTTGCAAGCGGGAAGTAATCAATCTCAGGTATCTCGACATTTTGGTATTCATAGAAGTGTTATTTGTCGTCTTTGGCAGCGCTACAATAATACAGGGGAACCCGCTGAACAGCATCCAGGCCGTAAAAGGAGTACAACCACTCGGCAAGACCGGTACATACAACTGACTGCAAGACGCCAGCCGATGTTAACCGCTCGAGAGATAAGTTTGAGGCTACAAAATTCAAGTGGTGTTGATGTAAGTCCCCAAACTGTGCGAAATCGACTGCATGAGTACGGCCTACGAGCTCGACGCCCTATCAGGTGCCCACCGATACGTCACGGGAATCGCGCTCGTCGAAATGAATGGTGTAGAGAACGCATAACATGGACCCAGGAACAATGGGATAAAATTATGTTTTCCGATGAGTCGCGATTCGGGTTTAGGCCTGATACAAGAAGGGTGCGAGTGTACCGTCGACCCGGAAATACTGAAAGACTCAGGTGCGTTCAGGAAGTTCATCCATACAGCGGCTCAACAGTTATGGTATGGGCGGGTATTATGAAGAACAGGCGAACTGAGCTCGTTTTTGTAAATGGAAACATGAACGCTGAAAATTACGTTGAGGATATTCTCAGACCTTATGTCCATCCATTTGCACAAACCTTTCGCTCCGATTTTACGTTAATGCATGACAATGCGCGTTCACATACAGCTCGGCGAACCAGTGAATACTTGGCAACGGAGAACATCCAGGTATTGCCCTGGCCTGCACAATCGCCAGACCTCAACCCCATCGAGCACGCATGGGACATGCTCCAGAGACGTGTTTTGAAGGACTTGGACGGAGTGACAACAACCCAACAGCTGAAGGATTTGCTACAATTCCATTGGGAGCGAATACCGCAAGATGACATAAACAGTCTCATTAATTCAATGAATAATCGTTGCCGACAAGTTCTGAATAGCAGAGGAGGCCATACTTTGTATTAAATTGTCCTATTCTTTCACAATAAATTCATTTTCTTAAGAAATTTCAATTTGTAAAAAAAAAGTTTAGTTTCTTATGTACCTGTATATTCTAATATTGTTAATTTCTGTTATTAAAAGAACTTATAAAGAAAACAGCTGTTATTTTTACATCATAGAACCCTAAAAATATTATTTTAAAAATAAAATACAACGTTATAATTAAAATAAATGGTAAAATAAATTAATATAAATGGTAAATTTGTAATATCATGCATGTTGCTTAGACTTTTTTGATGTGTGTAGTATCAATAATATCGTAATCTATGCTAGAAAAATTATAAAATAAATAAATAAATAACCAAATTGTATCTGTTACTTGTGGGCCCATGTACTAAAAAACTTAATAAATAATTACGTACCTTTTCCTGTACTAGTTGATTGTTTAGTTTTTTGTTTTTCTCTCTTCAATGATGCCAGTAAACTTGTCATTTTCTTTTTACATGTTTCTCTTTCGCTGTCGAGTTATAAAGCCAATCTATTCCAAGCGTCTTCTTTCTTGAGTTTGTTATAATGCTCTGGATGAGCTGGGTTCCACAACACTTCCTCTTCTCTGTATTTTTCTATAATATATGAGTTTTTTCTTTGTGCCAATCCATGTTTTAAGAAATAAATACGAGAGGAACGACGTGTGATTACTCGAGACGCGCGTGCGCTCGGGACGACTTGCAAGAGCGTACTGACCGAACCGCGTAACACTCAAAGGATTCGCCAAAAAACCGACAGTTGGATGGAGCACTCAGAGCGAGCAACGAGCGGCTCGTTGCTCGCTGGTTTCCCCGTAACACGACGTACTGACTGCACGAATGCTCGCGGTGTAACACGTAACATTACGCCCCGTAACGCCGGTCAGTACCCACCTTTATAAAGCCGTTGATTTGTATCCCATGTATCGGTGGGTTCGCCCAAAGTTTTTAATGCGCGAATCTTTCTTAAAATAGTTTCAATTAGTTTCCGTATTTGCGCTGCTGATTCTTTGCTGATTGATTGAACCGTAAATATTGCATTAAAGTGGTTATGTACTAGTAAACGATTATTATTATACTCATTCTTTAATAGATCCCAAGCAATCTGGGAGTTATCAGAAGAAAACTCTAATGCTTTAATAACTTGTAGCGTAATATGAACGCAGGTAATAAAATGTTTGTATATTTTGTAGACTGTTTCTATTATGAGTAATTGACAAATAAGTGTCGCGAAACTCGAGCCATTGGTCATATGAACTGTTGAAATGCGGTTATACATACACTGGGCGGCAATGAAAACGGGTCGCTTATATAAACCTTAATAACTTCCAAAATATTGGAGCTAGCTTAATGAAATAAACACTAAAATAAAGATAATTTAACAGTCATTAAATGGAATTGATAAAAATTACAGATTGTTAAGTTTATTTTGGGCAAAAGTAAGTTAAATAAAAATTGACACTTTCATTAGATGTCGAAAACAGGTAAAAGGTATCAGAAATGTAATTTTCATTCATTTAATACGCTGTATTATTATCAGAAGCTGTTAATACAAGTGTCATCTGGTTTTGGATGCTTTCCATTTGGTTTTTAATTGAATTCTGTGGAAAATACACCCATTTCTCTATCACTGCTTCTTTGAGTTCACAAAGGGTGATAAGAGGGAAATATTGATGTCCTACTCATCGATCCAATACATCTTAAGCATGCTGCATCGGTTTCAAGTCTGGGTTGCGTGCTGGCCACTTCATACGTGTGATAGCGACATCTTTACGGAACTTTAACACTATTAAATCTGTATGAAGACGAGCGTTGAGCTCCATAAAGGTGACTTTTTCGCCGAATTTTACCAAAAATGGGCCATCATACTCATTAATGATTTCATTTAAGTATCTCTCTGCAGTTAAAGTACCATTTTATATCACTACAAGCTGGGTGCGGCTTTCAGAAGAAATTCAAGCCCACACGTGTACAGTGCCTCTGGCATAAGGTACTTTCTCTTCAATGTTAGCTTGGTTATACAGGTTTCCTGTACTTTTCCAGAATCTTAGCCTTCCATCGTGCTTGTATAACGTAAACCTCGACTCATCGGAAGCATTTTCTTTAACTAATCAGTCATGATCCTATTCACGAGTTTTTTTATTATTACTCTATCTGGAATTTTGATGTTGTCTTTCAAGTTTACGAATATTTTCAGGTCTAGGACTGTAATTTTGCTTCATCTAGACACTGCCTCACTATACAAGGGCTTGGATTGCTTTCTCGAGCACGTAGCAAGTTATTTTTTGACTTAACAGCCGTTTGAAATCGATTTCTCAACATTCTCGACACAATGTAACGATCCTCTTGTGCTTTTGTGCTCGCTGTTGGTTCTGATCTTGGTCTGCGCGCATTGGATAGAGTGTCTTCTAATGGCTGAAGTACTTTTCGAACGATTGAGAGCTATAAACTAACAGTTTTTGCTGTATAACGATGACTAGGTCATATTTCTAGCATTTCTGGAATCCTTGTAGACTCTTCAGGGGTTAGAGGCATGTTTTTATGCTAATTTGATCAGAATATCGAATTTCTGTATATAAAATGCGTCTTTTTCATGATTCACCATAAAAAAGAGTAAAAAAATGATTTCGAAACTGTTGTTAAAATTTAAAAATTGTGTCTTTATTTTTAATTTATGGATTTAATACAATAATCAAAAATAACTTGAAAGATTTTACTTGCGGCATTATTTGTGATTAAATTATCTATCATTTAGTCTTTATTTCATAAAGCTAGCTCCAATATTTTGGAAGTTATTAAGGTTTTTGTAAGCGACCCGTTTTCATTGCCGCCCAGTGTAGTAGGTAGTTTAATTGTATTATGTATTTGACTTAAAGGTTTTATTTTGAGCTCTTTCCAGTGTGTCTCCTACACTTAGCAATGATATAATATAATTGATCTTTAAAGGTGTTTAATTTTACCTAATAACAAAAGATGGCACTGTACCGGTTATTTAGATCTCACTTTGACCTAAACGATCTATACAGTCGTCGATTCGCGGTAATGGAAAACGGTATTTTATCGTGACGTCATTTAGTTTTCGATAATTGACGCACATCCTGTCGGTTCCATCCTTCTTTTTAACAAGAAGTATGGGACTCGCTTATTCTGATTCTGACTCACTAATAATCCTCTTATCTAAAAGGTCTTTGATTATTTCAAGAACACGAAGTGTTTCAGCGTGAGAAAGACGATAAGGTCGATAGTAAATAGGAGTAGTATTATTTAATTTGATAGTCTAGCTTCCAGTATTAACGGTAGAAATAGCTGTACTGGTAATAAGATATTGAGAGAAATCGTTAATAATAGCCAACGATTTCTGCAAAGAATCGCCATCGAGAGATGTATGTGATTGGCACTAATGAACCTGACTAAATAGTCATAACCTTATCTGATAAATCTACCTCTCTATATAAGTACTCAGATACAAGTGAAATAGTAGAACCATTATCTATTAAAACATCTGCAGGTACACCCTGAATAACAGCCACGATTACGTCATTGTTGCGGGTAAGTGACGTTCCCGTATAAAAATTCCCATCAGTTTTATTACAGGCCTTAGACTTTAATTTCGCAAAACACGTTTCTACTTTGTGGCCTGTTTTCTTACAAAAAAGAACAAGGTAATAATTTTGCTGGCACTAAGCCAGGCTTAGTAGGCAGGTGCAAGGCAAGGTGCCTTTGCCACCGTTAGAATGCGAAGATGTAGATGCCTTCTCAACAGAATCATTCTTAAACCTTTTACATTTCGCTTGAGTATGTCCCATGAGCCCGCATGAAAAACATTTACCATCGTTAAACCTACGATTTCTATTTATGGTATACTTCTGACTATCTTTCGTACTATTAAGGCCAACGCAGACCGGGACGGCATGGCAAGGGATTTTGCCGCCTTTCCATACTGTAGCTGAAAAGTTAACACCATCATAATGCGAAATTCTTTCTTCATAGGTCTTCCTAGGAACCGTCGACTTCATAAGGTCCTTCTTGTCCGGCAGTCTACAATTAGGTAATCTATTTTGGTGTATCGTTCCGACACAATGTATGTTTTGATAAATACACACATCAAAAAAGTCTAAGCAACATGCATGATATTACAAATTTACCATTTATATTAATTTATTTTACCATTTATTTTAATTATAACGTTGTATTTTATTTTTAAAATAATATTTTTAGGATTCTATGATGTAAAAATAACAGCTGTTTTCTTTATAAGTTCTTTTAATAACAGAAATTAACAATATTAGAATATACAGGTACATAAGAAACTAAACTTTTTTTTTACAAATTGAAATTTCTTAAGAAAATGAATTTATTGTGAAAGAATAGGACAATTTAATACAAAGTATGGCCTCCTCTGCTATTCAGAACTTGTCGGCAACGATTATTCATTGAATTAATGAGACTGTTTATGTCATCTTGCGGTATTCGCTCCCAATGGAATTGTAGCAAATCCTTCAGCTGTTGGGTTGTTGTCACTCCGTCCAAGTCCTTCAAAACACGTCTCTGGAGCATGTCCCATGCGTGCTCGATGGGGTTGAGGTCTGGCGATTGTGCAGGCCAGGGCAATACCTGGATGTTCTCCGTTGCCAAGTATTCACTGGTTCGCCGAGCTGTATGTGAACGCGCATTGTCATGCATTAACGTAAAATCGGAGCCAAAGGTTTGTGCAAATGGATGGACATAAGGTCTGAGAATATCCTCAACGTAATTTTCAGCGTTCATGTTTCCATTTACAAAAACGAGCTCAGTTCGCCTGTTCTTCATAATACCCGCCCATACCATAACTGTTGAGCCGCTGTATGGATGAACTTCCTGAACGCACCTGAGTCTTTCAGTATTTCCGGGTCGACGGTACACTCGCACCCTTCTTGTATCAGGCCTAAACCCGAATCGCGACTCATCGGAAAACATAATTTTATCCCATTGTTCCTGGGTCCATGTTATGCGTTCTCTACACCATTCATTTCGACGAGCGCGATTCCCGTGACGTATCGGTGGGCACCTGATAGGGCGTCGAGCTCGTAGGCCGTACTCATGCAGTCGATTTCGCACAGTTTGGGGACTTACATCAACACCACTTGAATTTTGTAGCCTCAAACTTATCTCTCGAGCGGTTAACATCGGCTGGCGTCTTGCAGTCAGTTGTATGTACCGGTCTTGCCGAGTGGTTGTACTCCTTTTACGGCCTGGATGCTGTTCAGCGGGTTCCCCTGTATTATTGTAGCGCTGCCAAAGACGACAAATAACACTTCTATGAATACCAAAATGTCGAGATACCTGAGATTGATTACTTCCCGCTTGCAACATCCCTACAGCTCTTTGCATTTCATCTGCCGTCAAATGACGTCGCTCCATGACGTAAAGAATATCTAACAATTCAATTTTGTCGCCAACTGTATTTAAATGGTTGGTAAAATTATAAAATCAAGACTAAAACGTAGCAATTAACATGCACTCAAATTCAAACAAATTCGCAGTCATTTGAATTTTATGAAAAAAAAACAAAACATAATCGAAATTTTTTTTTTACAACCAGTCAGTATGTCATCAATAACAAAAAAGTTTACTTACCTATACACTTTGAGTGAGTAAATACTTAGAAATTAATTAATATAAATGGTAAATTTGTAATATCATGCATGTTGCTTAGACTTTTTTGATGTGTGTAGTATGCCAGGGGTAAGGATGTATAAAAGTTTTCGAAAAATACTATATGATTTCTCATTCGTGGTATAACTCTGGCTAAACGTAAAACAACGTTATTGGTGACTCTTAAGTCTGGTTCAACTGCCAATCTATTTCTTTTGTCTTCTTGTCCGGAATACACTTCGAAACGATATGCATAGCCCATAAGACTACACAAAACAGATAACTTGTAGCCCCACTTGTGGGGTTTATTAGGTAGGTATTGTTTCAGAAAATGGCCTATTTTCGTTGCGCACATTTGTTAATCTATTGAAAGGCGCTGGTCCACAGGAATAGATGAAAATACGTCATTCAGATGGTCAATTACCGGCCTAATTTTATGTAAGCGATCGTGATCGGGATGATTTGTAGCAAGATATTTTTCGTTATCGTTGAAGGGCAACGTGCTCCTTATAGACTCAAACCGATTCAATAGGTAGTGCGCTTGATTGGTTCATAACCAAATTTTTCGTGCCAGCATGAACGCAAACTTGGGAAATGTTGTACCGACATAAATATTAAAATGCTAATGAATTTTTTTAATTCGCTTACAGTGATTATAAAAGAAGACGATGGGTTAGATTGAATGGCAAACAGATTGGTTTCATCTACAATTTTTTGAAGAAAATCAGGAGTAAAATTATAGAGAAAACATTTATATGGTGTATTTAAATTAGCTATACTCGCATCTAAAATGCAGGGTTCGTGGGATACTAAAGAAGGATAATAAGTAAGGTGATTTTTTTTCCAAATAAGGTTACGTTTGTTAAAAATATAACTATGGCTATATTGGTCAGAAACAGATGGTACCGGATTTTCAATTACAAGTGGGTCACTATCATCTGCGGCAGGTTCTTCAGCAACTTCTTGGTCTTCTATGACATCGTTTCCCTCCGTCAAATCACGTATAATCTCTCTAGCGTCTGCATAAAATAGGTCCTCGTCGTAATTTTCATTCTCCAACCCATAATCAGAAACGTTACCATCTTGCATATGCCGAGACATTCTATGAAATAAAACCGTCAACATGTAAGAAATGAAAGAAAGAAAACATTTATTTAAACAAATTACACAGAAGCAGGTACACACAAAAACAATAAAAAAAAACATAGTACAACAAAATACCTTTGCCTCTGATGAAAATCTTAATCTTTTATCTAATGTGTACAAATACTATTGTAGTTCTGTAATATTACTGTATACTGTCATATTATTATTATAAAATGATAAAAGTAATTAAAAAAATATCAATATAAATAAGTAAACGTAATAGATGTTACTTTGTGAAACATCTATTACGTTTACTTATTTATATTGATATTTTTTTTAGTAACTAGTAAACTTTTGTAGTACCGATTTTGCATAATATGGATGTATTTCTACATCACAAAATAAATATTATCTTTTTTTACATGAATTTACTATTTTATGACACAAATATAAATATAATACGTAACTCTTACCTTTTTTCTATCTGAAAATGGTTTTTCGTGTATACTTTTATTACTTTGAAAATAAATAATTGTATTTTGTAAAAGTCACTGTAGTTCACTTTTATTCAAGTATCGCGCTTATGATGAAAATTGTCATAGATTAAAAAATAAGTTACCAAAATTGACAGATGCGTTCGGAAACACGAAAATAGTTTTAGTAGAATTATAATTTTAAAAAAAATTGGCGCAGAGGTGTATATCAAAGTAGATTATGAGGTTGTAATCATACGATGCAGATCTACATCGCTATGCATTTAAGGGTTAAGTAGGTTATTACTTACTTAGCGTTATGCCTGCCACTAGTCCTCAAAGGTAAAACATTTTGAGAGCTGTAGCGTTCGCCTGGTCTTCTCCACAGTATTTTACGCCCATCTTTATCGTACTTAAATTTTTTTTTCGTCGGTAAAAATCACAATTTCATTTTCCCAATCAAAGTTAATTTATATTTCCTGGCAAATCTTATCCTAGCTTGACGATGTACTTCTGTAAGTTTTGTTTTTTTAGCTGGTTTGTAATTGTGTATCCCAGCTGCATGTAGATGTCTTCGGACAGTGGTAAGTGAAAAACCATGTTTTATAGCGCTTGATCTGGTGGTCGTGAAAGAATCCACGGTATGACCATCAACATTATCACGATGACGGTCGGATTCCTTTGTATAGGCAACCGGGCGTGGCCCTACGCATTTACGCTTTACTACACCAGTCTCTTGATACCGTCGAACCCACAAACGAACGCTGTTTCTCTGTAAGGAAATATTTTACAATAATTTTCACTTGCTGTTTTCGTTGTTCTATTCGATATTATTACAAAATAATATCGAATAGAACAACGGTTTCAAATGCATTGTTATTTTGTTATAAATCATAGTATTCGATTTTTATAAAACATCTTATTCGAATATCATAGAACACGTCAGGATAAGTTATCAAAGTAACACAAAACTTTATTTCTTACCAAAATAAGAACGTTGCACCAATCCCAAAAGCAACTTCCACGTACACTAACACTGATCATATTCACAATAATCATTTTGTTACTAGGCCGAAGACACTAATTACTTAATCGCAAAAATAATTATTATCACTTCTTACAATTAACATAGACACTGTACACAATTAATTTAACTATGCAAATGTAGGTACACTGTGAAAACCTAGGTAGTTCAACCTCGCGGTAATTTATAACCGCGGTAATTTATAACCGCGGTAATTTATATTTTTTTTTCTTTTGTACTACCATGGTCATTGGTGACGATTTTGCCAGTATCTAAACTTTGTGTTTTTTTTTAATTCTCAAATAGAAAATAAACATCACTAATTTTCATAGTACCGTTGAATGACAAATAACGGGTTTCACATAATTAATTAAAAGTAACTTCCACACGATGTGTGAACAGGCTAATAGTACAAAGTCGTGATTAAATCCTTTACACATCTTGTTCTTATTACTGTCTAACTTAACTAACGTGTCATATTCGATCGTCAAAATTTAAACGAATGCGTATCAACGTTCGAAATTCAAACGTAATAGACTAAGAGTTACTACAGCGCACCACGGTACTATTCGCAGATGATATTTAACCAATATTTTGTTACAAGTTAATCGTAGTTTTCAACAGTAGACAAAATTTAAACTAGAAACAATCATTGTCATAGGGCCACATCCTATGCCGCCAAAATAACTTTACACTATAAAATATTAAGATTGCTCTATACCAGCGACACAAAACCTTTACTACTAAAATTATCAGCAATATCCTTTAACAGAGAGCACTCTGCTCAAAAACTCACAATATGGAACAAACTCACCGTATCAGTACAGAATACCAGGAAGCTCGTTTACTACGCTAGCTGTGGGCTGGCTGGCTTTCATCCCACTTCTGATGTCGACGAGAGGACGGCCGAAATGGAGAGCATTACTTCTTCTTCACATTTAGACACTATTTTAACTAAACGTAGGCACTTTCTGATAACGACGTTAGCTTATGGTGGCATGTTCCACGATAAATCGGTCAAATCGAAGTAACACTTTTACTACACGTAACACTTTTACTACATTCGAAATAAACCTTGGTTTGCACTCTACACCTTTTACTACGGTAGTCTAATATAATAACACTTAACTTCAAAATAAGCTATCCTAGCTCGGATGTAAACGGATTAAGTTGAAACGTGGTGAAGTCGGTACTAGTTAGACAACACGACCGCACGCCTCGGTGTCTTGTTAGTAAGTCCTCGCCAATATTGCTTACTCATTGACAAAACAACTAACAGTTGACACCGACTGACGTCTACGATATGCCATCTATGCCAATAACGAACACACCCAAGGCGTTCGGGCTTGACGTTCCGCTTGACTATCCACGACATATTAATAGTTTTTTAATTGATTCGTTGTGTTTAGTTCTTTGTTTTAGTGTGCGATGTATTTATAGTATTACTACGTCAGTAACGTTTTATTACAATCATTATTAAAATCCCTTAAAACTTTTCTGGAGTTAATTTACGTTGAGGAAAATGATTTGTTCAACTTTGTTCGTGGTCAGCCTTGTTCGCCTTTGATTGATAATTAAGCCGGTTATAGAAAACATCCGTTCACAGGGAAC
This sequence comes from Schrankia costaestrigalis, assembly GCA_905475405.1. Classification (NCBI taxonomy): domain Eukaryota; kingdom Metazoa; phylum Arthropoda; class Insecta; order Lepidoptera; family Erebidae; genus Schrankia; species Schrankia costaestrigalis. The sequence continues at coordinate 3,377,294 of FR997845.1, read as the reverse complement.
GGATGTAGCGACTATATTGCAATGCTTGATAAATATTAGTTTAACACTACAGTACACGCGCGCCTAAATATTCCTCGAATACACGCGTGGGGCACCAGTGTAGCCCATTTACAATTAATGAAATTGTATATTAATATCGCAAAATAATAATTTAAACACAGTGTATATTATTAAACATATTTATTTTTATTATATCTATTCATAATACTAACAAAATTTTACTTTTTTATTTATAATTTGAAACAATAACATAAAGTTCTTAAAAATCAACTATACTTGGCAGGTTTGAGATCATATAATCATAATTTTAATTAGGACAGTAACGAAGACTAAAAAATTAGTTTTTTATAATCTAGTTGAGTCACCTGTCCTTATCAACCACAATTATTTAGTCTGTGGGGAAACATTTGAGGCATATTAACTTCTGATGTTCACTTTAAATGCGCCTGAAACATTTGCAGCAATGTTTGCGCGTACTGCGGTCACGAACCCTTGAATAAAAAGAACATCGGCTAGTTCCTGCTCGAATGGACATGTTATGCTGCACGGGTTCTTCAGTCAACCCTAGAAGAAGTCTGGCTTTCATTTTTATGGCTATGGGTATATTTTTCTGGCATATACGGCGTTCAATGCATGGTCTTACTAAATCGAATCCGAATCGAATTGGTTTATTCTTCTTTAGTGTACCTAAGGTTGTAATTTTATGAGATAATAGTTGTCTGCATGTAGGCACACTAGTGAACCAGTTGTTCATTGTCACATTACATCCTAGACCGTATAATGGACTCAAAATACGATGTGTGATATCAGAAACTTTGTTTGATACTTGGAAGGGTCCTTCTGGTTGCAAACCACCTTTATAGCCCACGTAGATTTCAAAATTAAAGGCATAAGGATATTTGACATCTTCTTCACTTCCGCTCAAAATCTCTTCATCTTCACTATCCTCATCAATCCATCGTTGGATTTGTTCGTTAAAAATACCTGCCATCTGAAATAAATGCAATAAAATTAATAAATACCTACAAATTGTTATTAATTTTTATTCAAACCTTTTGAAAATAAATAAATCTAGCTATATTTACCTTAATTTTGCCACTTTACACTTATACAGTTCCGCACGATATTATTTCTCGAACAATCGCGCGGGGCACAGGTGTAGCCCATCAACTTCAAATATGTTTATTGCAAACATCCGTGCACTGAAAGAGTCAGTGCTCCACTGGGGGATGCGGAGGTAAGTAGTTGAGGAATACACTAGACGATAGATCTATAGCGCGCCTAGTTACGATTATATGCAGCAATGTCATACGCTGGGTTACATATGTGCCCCCCCCGTGCACTCTAGTGTTAAGATGGGGGTATACAAATTGGTATTTTTTCCACCATTCTAACGGGCAATTGAATTTTCCCTCCTGGTCTTTTCGAGGCAACAATTCGTCAGCAAGGTACATGTCTACCTCTTTAATCGCTTTAGAAAGTGGCGTTCCTTGTGTTGTGGTACTGGCGATCATTTGATCGAAGATGTTCCAAGGGCTCAATTCATCTCCTTGATGAATATTGTCATTCCCTGAGACTGTTGACGACGCCGTGGTGTTAGCTATTCTTGCGATTAATGCTGCAACCATTTTTCTGACTCCTTCTTTCGTTTTGATTGCTTCATTTTGGTCAGAGAAGTCTTGCATTTTGAACCGAGGCACTATGAACCAAAATGCCGATCTAGCTGGACAAAAAGGGTCAACCCATATCTTTACTATTTATAGTATAATCGGTAAGTTATGAACCAGAGGTAGTCATTCAGTAATTTTTTTTAGCAACTACCCTCCAATAATTTATTAATTTCTAATCATAACTGAACATGTGGGTTTTTAACGATAAAAATATTTACTTTCTTGCGTTTGCTGTGTCAGTGTCTGGAAATAAATATAAATAAAATTGTGTTAACATTAGTCATGTATGTATGTACATATTATATGTTTCACAATATAGTTATTCGGAATACCAATTATTATTATTATTTACCACGTACGGTACTTGTAGTTCAAGAAATAATATTCTGATTTTTGTCGTTTTTCTGATTTGATAGACATGAAAATACAGCCAGGGTAGGCTGTATTTTTTATATAATAAAGTTACATATATGTCCTACAAAAAAAAAGCTATTTCAAGAAGCACACGATTGCCCAACTTTGATTTTTTTGCAGAAAAAGTCATGGAGGTATCTCGTAGTGAGATTTATGAACAGTGGCTAAAGTACCCAAAAATTAAAAAATGTTCAGGGCTATAACTATTTTTCATCAAAATTTGATTTAAAAGACGCTACGGAGGCATGCTTAAGAGATATAAAGCAGAATATAAGCCGGATTTGCTCAAAATTAGATGAAAAATGGTTGAAATGTGGAAGAAATCGAGCCGGTTTTGAGACTAGAAAGATTGGTGTTGAATGGCTGAATAGTGAAAAGTTTAAATTTACAATAGTACGTGTTTTGCAGCCTAGTACGTCATCTTTAGAAAGTCAACCTACTCCAAGTCCTGGTCGCCCGAAGATTGAATTTAATCAAGCCTCGTTCAAAACAAAAAGAAGACGCGTTGACGATTTGTTAAGGTCTCGCGGTACAAATGAATTGGTAGTTGCTGCTTAAATATCCACGAGGCTTTTGGGTCAACGCGATATAGCAAATATAATAAAAAATGTTACTGAAAGTCCTAAAAAGGTCAGCAATGTAAAAAAAAGGCTTTCTGAATTTAGTTCCCAACAACGCTGCTTGACTAATGACGAAGCGTTAGCTTATTACATTGATGCTAAGTGCACAAGTTATACATATAAAAAAAGTAGAAAATGGGCACTTAACGTCGTACAATAAGGTACAAAAGGCAAAGACGGAATGTTATCCTGCTCAATAATTTATTTTTATTAGCGAAACACGGGCAGAAATAAAGTTGCAGGCAGCACTCCTAGATAATACTGCTGAACGGCTAATTTTTGCACAGAGTAATGTTCTTGAAAATGTGTCCACCTCAGAATTTAAGTTAGTTTGCAAATGGGGTTGTGATGGCAGCTCCGGATATAGCACATTTAAACAAAAATTTACCAATCTTCATGAGACTGTCGAGTTTTTATTTATATTTTCTCTTGTGCCTCTTCGGTTGTATGATATTAATAAGGGCACAGGAAAAGAAGGAGCTCATTAACATTTTCATTGTTTCAAGTAATCAAAGAATTAAACCCAAAATTTTAATATCTAAACTTATAACTCTAATATAGTTTGATTTGTTCCCATACAAAGAGTGAACAGGGTATATTTAACTTAATAGATTGTTATTTTAAAACATTGGGTTGGTAAATATATAATATTTTGAAATTTAACCACCTAACTCCCAAATGTAATAGACAAGAAGGTGCTCATTGTCACAATGATCTCTTTTTTACATTTTACAACTTAAAAGGTGCTCAAAATCAGTGTCTAATTACACAGTAATTAAATAAAATACATGTTAATTGGAATTAGATTTTATTTATGTGGTAAATTAGTGTAGTACATTATACTTTCAGGGGAACAAATTTTTTTTAAATCCTGAAGATCACTGTACTTTTCAGCAGAAATAGGCAATATGTCTGTATATGATCTTCCAGGTATAATAAATTCATTTTGTTGAACAGTGTTTACCTCACTAGTTTTCTTCTTTCTACCGCTGAGACAAGCAGACTCCCAAGGCCCATTTCAAGTAGAGCGGAAACCTATTTTAGTTCACAACTTGTCAATTTTGAGAACTTTTATAGGGCGTGACGGGAAAGATGACTTTTTGGCATATATTGTGTCCAAATGACTTGTCCATGATCTAAAATAAGAAGTGTTCACCTCTATGACTTCAAACGGACTTGGCTTAGAGCGGGCATTTTGGAAAATCTATGTCCAATCCGATGGAAGTTCTGCTCTTGTCTTAGATTTCACCAAAACCATATTTTTATCACACTCCATATAAGAGTGGCCTCTCACTGGAAAGGTTACTGTTATTTTTTCAAGCTTTTTCTCTACATGTTTTAAATGATGCAGGAAACGAAACATGGTAAAATTTTTATTTTGCCCTCCACAAGAGTCACAAAAAATTTGAAGGTGAGTTGTCCTACTACAACTCACCTACTACAACAGAAAACGAATGGCAAGGCTACATAGTAGAGATGCTAGTAGTACAATGGAGGCAATATGTTTTGACTTTGGTAAAAATCTTTGTGCTCCTAACATACAAACAAATGATACTTATTATAAACGACAGCTATCGGTGTATGCTTTCAATGTGCATGTATTATCATCATCACAAAGCATTTTTTACCTGTATCCAGAAACAGAAAGGAAAAAAGGAAGTGATGATGTATGCTCGCTGGTCCATCATTTCATCTTTAACCACTTGAACGTTAACTGCGCGAATCGCTTTCGCGAGTTCAACGTTCAAGTGGCAACGCTCGCAGTTTTTTATGTGTTTATAAAAAACTGCGAGTTTTCCGTTTTGATAAAAACGGCTAACACGAGAAAATTACTGCATCAATTTGAAAATGAAAAACATCGTCGTGTTCGTAAAAGTATAGGGAATAAACTTAAATTAAAATACATTAACCTTATGAATATCTAAATACAATGAATAGTTGATAAACCTGAGAAATTGCGAAAAATTGTTGACATTTTCCGCGATTTTCCGGGAATTATATTATTTGTGAATAAAAATTAGCAACCCAAATTAATGATTTTATTTTTAAAATATAATTAACTATATTACTTTTAAAATAAAATAAATATATTAGTAATTCTGAAGGTTAAAGTATTTTAAATTATTTTTGAAATAAATACCTTTTTTAGCTGACTCGGCCATCTCGGCGTTTTGTAGTGCATACCATATTTTTGTTTAGACAATAAGAACATAAAAATAAGAACGTAGTAGGTTTGTTTTCTAAATTTAATTATTGTTTATTAGTTTATCTTCTAGAATTAAACGATTTCAATAAACTTTAAACGATTTCAATAAACTTTTATTGAGGAAAGCGTAATTAAACCGCCATTATTGTTAAACTCAAGGCCAAGTTTTAGTCTTTGACTTTTCTTTTATTAAATTTTAAAAGTTACTCAACTTTTATAACATAATATCACGACCATTAGAAAGCACACATTTTCTAGATAATTGTAATATATTACACTTCCAACAATATTTAATTAATCAAATGTATTTAACACATAAATAAACAGTAAATTTCATACAAGGACATACGAAATGAAGCAAACTTCTGTTTGACATTGCGACCACAGATTATTTTTTACAGCTGTTTATTTTGGTGTAATCCGTTCTAAAACTATCGACAATTGTCCCACAGACTTTTTTAAACGTAGATTTTAAGCGGTAGAATCATGTTTTTATAAAATATCGCGCGTTGCAGAACGAATTTTTTTTTGGTACTTTTATACCATATGACGTAAGTCCCGCCATTTTGTCAGTGGATAAATCATACCCATTGACGTTCAAGTGGATAACTACATGAAGCGACAAAAATTTGAAGGTGAGAAGTGTAGGACCAGCGAGCATACATCATCACTTCCTTTTTTCCTTTCTTTTTCTGGATACAGGTAAAAAATGCTTTGTGATGATGATAATACATGCACATTGAAAGCATACACCGATAGCTGTCGTTTATAATAAGTATCATTTGTTTGTATGTTAGGAGCACAAAGATTTTTACCAAAGTCAAAACATATTGCCTCCATTGTACTACCAGCATCTCTACTATGTAGCCTTGCCATTCGTTTTCTGTAGTAGAAAGTGCTTGCTTGTAGTTTATGTAATTTGTTTTGATTAAAAAGATTCAAAATTTCCCGATCCAAAGTGATCTTGGCAATTGTATCAGTACATGTTTTCTTCTCAACCTCCAATGCTTTTGTTTTTGCCATGAATTCGTCACAAATGCTGCATGTATCTGTACGAGGATAGCCGAAAGCAATGTTAAAATCAGTGCAAAAAATGGTTCTGTAAGTTTCATAAGATACAGATATAATATCTTGATTGTCTTGAAGAAACATAGAATGCATTTTTTTTACATTCAAATATGTTTTATTTGAATCATGTAGACTGTAATGACTGGAACGACCTAGAACAAAAGTAAAAAATTGTTATGATTTATGAAATAAGTTTATACGAAAATGATTAGACCAGGTACAACATAGTTCTACAAAACGATACACTACCTTTAAACGAATTAATATGCCCTCTAATTAAACTTTTTATATCATCGTTAAGTTTTACGTGACTATTATGTTTTCCTCTCTTATCAACTGGAGCACATCCAGTTTTCTTTAAACTTGCTACTAAATATTCAATTTTTTTTCTCGCAATTCCATGTATTGACATAAAAGCCTTCTTGCATATAATTATTTCCTTTATTTCAGAGTCAATCATAGCAAGTACCCTGTACTTGTATACAGCGTCGTAATGCAACACTCCTTCTTTTTTGGAATGTCTATTAACTGGGAGAACTGAGATCAATCCACATAAATAGCTATTTTGGGCATCATGTGACGCTAATAAATTAAAATTCTGGAGAATTCGGGTTCTTGCTGCCTTAGGAACCCTGTCAAAACATCCCAATCTGCAACCACAGGCTGGACCAGTTTCATGACTCGATAATTTTATCTTTTTCAACACTTCAGACATCCGCCCGTGTGACTTTCTTTTCTTTGTAGTCTTATAAACGTAATTTTCACTAGTAATATGATCCATTTTAAGAGAAATAAGAAAAAACTTTCAAAACTTAAAGTACAATGAATGCGTGGTAATATTTTTGCACTGAAGCTTAACTGAGAGCTGTCACTTGTATGACAAAATAATTAAGATGGCCGACTATGAGCGCGTACTCTGTTACAAGCGCTGCGATCAGCCCGTTCTAGCGTGGTTTCATAAACAATGGGCACCTTTTTACTTGGTATGAAATACAATGAGCGTGTTCTATTCTAAAGTAGGATTTTTTTCAATGAACATTACGCAAAATCAGCACCTTTTATCCTGTTTAGAATAACGTGCTCTGATTGGCCATAAAAAAATGAAGTAAATGGTACAGTTTATTCAAAAAATGTAAAATTGTCAATGAACTCCTTTTTTTCCTGTACCCTTCTAATGTTATCATTTGGCAGAATCCTCGATCTTCGTCGACTATGTATTGCCGGTCTATAAAATTTATTTTTGCCAAAGAGAGTATTGAGCTTACGGTAAGTGAATCTCATAAAGTAGTTGAAGAAATAAATCAATTGGTACCAACTGTGTGTGAAATTAACGATAAAGAGGTTTCTGTGAAGCATGAAATGTTCTTCTTTTCTTTCTTTGTTTTTTCTTTTTGTTTTTCCTTTTGTTTTCCTTTCCTTTTTGTTATTCCTTTATTTTTTAATTTTTTTTTGTTTTTTGTTTTTCCTTTTTTTTTTTTCTTAACCATGATCGTAGGCAAAGTATGCAATGCCTTAACTGAAACATGCTCATCTTTAAGGTGTTATATTTGTGGATAAACGTCAAAAAAATTAAATGACGTCGAGAACACAACGTGTACACTTAATCCAGATAAGTTAGGTTTCGGGTTGTCAACCCTACATGCTTTTCTGAGATGTTTTGAATGTATGTTACATATAAGCTATCGCCTGGATATTAAAAAATGGCAAGCAAGGGAAGCAGAGGATAAGGTATCGGTACAACAAAGATCATTTTCTTTATCTTTTAGAGAAAGGTTAGGGTTAATAATTGATAAGCCAAAACCTGGGTAACGTAATACTAACGATGAAAATACGGCACGAATTCTTTTTTCTAATCCCGAAGTTAGTGCAGAAATTACTGGGCTAAATGTTGACCTGCTGAAAAACCTAAGTTTCTTGCTTAGGGCACTATCCTCAGGGTATAATCTGCTGATATAAATCTAGAAGCCTTTGAAAAACTGGCTCGTGCAACAAGATCACTATATTTATTTCACTATTCCTGGTACTACATGCCTCCTACACTACATAAAATTTTGGTGCATAGTACAAATATAATAAAACATTATCTGATTCCAATAGGGCAACTATCTGAAGAGGCGCAGGAGGCAAGGAATAAAGATTGTCGCCGATTCCGTACACACCACACGCGGAAGTGTTCGCGAACTGCTACACATCTGACCCTTTAATTAATAGCATGAGAGATATCTCCAAGACGAAGAGTGGTTCATTGCCTCTAGAAGTCTTGGAGTTGCTTAAGTCACCCGAAATCATACCCATCAATGAAATTACAGAAGATGACGATAGTGATGATGATGAATCTGAGGAAGACGGCATAGCGAATAAATAAAATGATTATTTTATTGTGATTTTAAACAAACGTCTGGTTTTGTTTCAAAATAAAAGCTTGGTTTTTACTTTTTTTTCTATAGGTACCAATTTAACATAACAACACACTATTTATTTTTCTTGGCAGTATAAAAAATTAAAATAATGTGGGTAGGTAAGTTATTCTATGTTATTAACTTGAAACTTCATTTGAGACTTGTTGAACACATTGTGGCAACAAACAATTTATTTATTGTAAAAATGTGTGATGAAGATAGATCTCTTTCTCCAAGCATTCTTAGACCTGTAAAGAAGAGGAAATTGTGTGAGTTGAAACATGAAACATCTTCGTCTAAAGCGGATAAGGAAACGCAGGTCGAATACTCCAATATTTTGGATTCTGATCTGATCTTCTGTGATCTTGGCAATTGTATCAGTACATGTTTTCTTCTCAACCTCCAATGCTTTTGTTTTTGCCATGAATTCGTCACAAATGCTGCATGTATCTGTACGAGGATAGCCGAAAGCAATGTTAAAATCAGTGCAAAAAATGGTTCTGTAAGTTTCATAAGATACAGATATAATATCTTGATTGTCTTGAAGAAACATAGAATGCATTTTTTTTACATTCAAATATGTTTTATTTGAATCATGTAGACTGTAATGACTGGAACGACCTAGAACAAAAGTAAAAAATTGTTATGATTTATGAAATAAGTTTATACGAAAATGATTAGACCAGGTACAACATAGTTCTACAAAACGATACACTACCTTTAAACGAATTAATATGCCCTCTAATTAAACTTTTTATATCATCGTTAAGTTTTACGTGACTATTATGTTTTCCTCTCTTATCAACTGGAGCACATCCAGTTTTCTTTAAACTTGCTACTAAATATTCAATTTTTTTTCTCGCAATTCCATGTATTGACATAAAAGCCTTCTTGCATATAATTATTTCCTTTATTTCAGAGTCAATCATAGCAAGTACCCTGTACTTGTATACAGCGTCGTAATGCAACACTCCTTCTTTTTTGGAATGTCTATTAACTGGGAGAACTGAGATCAATCCACATAAATAGCTATTTTGGGCATCATGTGACGCTAATAAATTAAAATTCTGGAGAATTCGGGTTCTTGCTGCCTTAGGAACCCTGTCAAAACATCCCAATCTGCAACCACAGGCTGGACCAGTTTCATGACTCGATAATTTTATCTTTTTCAACACTTCAGACATCCGCCCGTGTGACTTTCTTTTCTTTGTAGTCTTATAAACGTAATTTTCACTAGTAATATGATCCATTTTAAGAGAAATAAGGAAAAACTTTCAAAACTTAAAGTACAATGAATGCGTGGTAATATTTTTGCACTGAAGCTTAACTGAGAGCTGTCACTTGTATGACAAAATAATTAAGATGGCCGACTATGAGCGCGTACTCTGTTACAAGCGCTGCGATCAGCCCGTTCTAGCGTGGTTTCATAAACAATGGGCACCTTTTTACTTGGTATGAAATACAATGAGCGTGTTCTATTCTAAAGTAGGATTTTTTTCAATGAACATTACGCAAAATCAGCACCTTTTATCCTGTTTAGAATAACGTGCTCTGATTGGCCATAAAAAAATGAAGTAAATGGTACAGTTTATTCAAAAAACGTAAAATTGTCAATGAACTCCTTTTTTTCCTGTACCCTTCTAATGTTATCATTTGGCAGAATCCTCGATCTTCGTCGACTATGTATTGCCGGTCTATAAAATTTATTTTTGCCAAAGAGAGTATTGAGCTTACGGTAAGTGAATCTCATAAAGTAGTTGAAGAAATAAATCAATTGGTACCAACTGTGTGTGAAATTAACGATAAAGAGGTTTCTGTGAAGCATGAAATGTTCTTCTTTTCTTTCTTTGTTTTTTCTTTTTGTTTTTCCTTTTGTTTTCCTTTCCTTTTTGTTATTCCTTTATTTTTTAATTTTTTTTTGTTTTTTGTTTTTCCTTTTTTTTTTTCTTAACCATGATCGTAGGCAAAGTATGCAATGCCTTAACTGAAACATGCTCATCTTTAAGGTGTTATATTTGTGGATAAACGTCAAAAAAATTAAATGACGTCGAGAACACAACGTGTACACTTAATCCAGATAAGTTAGGTTTCGGGTTGTCAACCCTACATGCTTTTCTGAGATGTTTTGAATGTATGTTACATATAAGCTATCGCCTGGATATTAAAAAATGGCAAGCAAGGGAAGCAGAGGATAAGGTATCGGTACAACAAAGATCATTTTCTTTATCTTTTAGAGAAAGGTTAGGGTTAATAATTGATAAGCCAAAACCTGGGTAACGTAATACTAACGATGAAAATACGGCACGAATTCTTTTTTCTAATCCCGAAGTTAGTGCAGAAATTACTGGGCTAAATGTTGACCTGCTGAAAAACCTAAGTTTCTTGCTTAGGGCACTATCCTCAGGGTATAATCTGCTGATATAAATCTAGAAGCCTTTGAAAAACTGGCTCGTGCAACAAGATCACTATATTTATTTCACTATTCCTGGTACTACATGCCTCCTACACTACATAAAATTTTGGTGCATAGTACAAATATAATAAAACATTATCTGATTCCAATAGGGCAACTATCTGAAGAGGCGCAGGAGGCAAGGAATAAAGATTGTCGCCGATTCCGTACACACCACACGCGGAAGTGTTCGCGAACTGCTACACATCTGACCCTTTAATTAATAGCATGAGAGATATCTCCAAGACGAAGAGTGGTTCATTGCCTCTAGAAGTCTTGGAGTTGCTTAAGTCACCCGAAATCATACCCATCAATGAAATTACAGAAGATGACGATAGTGATGATGATGAATCTGAGGAAGACGGCATAGCGAATAAATAAAATGATTATTTTATTGTGATTTTAAACAAACGTCTGGTTTTGTTTCAAAATAAAAGCTTGGTTTTTACTTTTTTTTCTATAGGTACCAATTTAACATAACAACACACTATTTATTTTTCTTGGCAGTATAAAAAATTAAAATAATGTGGGTAGGTAAGTTATTCTATGTCATTAACTTGAAACTTCATTTGAGACTTGTTGAACACATTGTGGCAACAAACAATTTATTTATTGTAAAAATGTGTGATGAAGATAGATCTCTTTCTCCAAGCATTCTTAGACCTGTAAAGAAGAGGAAATTGTGTGAGTTGAAACATGAAACATCTTCGTCTAAAGCGGATAAGGAAACGCAGGTCGAATACTCCAATATTTTGGATTCTGATCTGATCTTCTGTGATCTTGGCAATTGTATCAGTACATGTTTTCTTCTCAACCTCCAATGCTTTTGTTTTTGCCATGAATTCGTCACAAATGCTGCATGTATCTGTACGAGGATAGCCGAAAGCAATGTTAAAATCAGTGCAAAAAATGGTTCTGTAAGTTTCATAAGATACAGATATAATATCTTGATTGTCTTGAAGAAACATAGAATGCATTTTTTTTACATTCAAATATGTTTTATTTGAATCATGTAGACTGTAATGACTGGAACGACCTAGAACAAAAGTAAAAAATTGTTATGATTTATGAAATAAGTTTATACGAAAATGATTAGACCAGGTACAACATAGTTCTACAAAACGATACACTACCTTTAAACGAATTAATATGCCCTCTAATTAAACTTTTTATATCATCGTTAAGTTTTACGTGACTATTATGTTTTCCTCTCTTATCAACTGGAGCACATCCAGTTTTCTTTAAACTTGCTACTAAATATTCAATTTTTTTTCTCGCAATTCCATGTATTGACATAAAAGCCTTCTTGCATATAATTATTTCCTTTATTTCAGAGTCAATCATAGCAAGTACCCTGTACTTGTATACAGCGTCGTAATGCAACACTCCTTCTTTTTTGGAATGTCTATTAACTGGGAGAACTGAGATCAATCCACATAAATAGCTATTTTGGGCATCATGTGACGCTAATAAATTAAAATTCTGGAGAATTCGGGTTCTTGCTGCCTTAGGAACCCTGTCAAAACATCCCAATCTGCAACCACAGGCTGGACCAGTTTCATGACTCGATAATTTTATCTTTTTCAACACTTCAGACATCCGCCCGTGTGACTTTCTTTTCTTTGTAGTCTTATAAACGTAATTTTCACTAGTAATATGATCCATTTTAAGAGAAATAAGGAAAAACTTTCAAAACTTAAAGTACAATGAATGCGTGGTAATATTTTTGCACTGAAGCTTAACTGAGAGCTGTCACTTGTATGACAAAATAATTAAGATGGCCGACTATGAGCGCGTACTCTGTTACAAGCGCTGCGATCAGCCCGTTCTAGCGTGGTTTCATAAACAATGGGCACCTTTTTACTTGGTATGAAATACAATGAGCGTGTTCTATTCTAAAGTAGGATTTTTTTCAATGAACATTACGCAAAATCAGCACCTTTTATCCTGTTTAGAATAACGTGCTCTGATTGGCCATAAAAAAATGAAGTAAATGGTACAGTTTATTCAAAAAACGTAAAATTGTCAATGAACTCCTTTTTTTCCTGTACCCTTCTAATGTTATCATTTGGCAGAATCCTCGATCTTCGTCGACTATGTATTGCCGGTCTATATAATTTATTTTTGCCAAAGAGAGTATTGAGCTTACGGTAAGTGAATCTCATAAAGTAGTTGAAGAAATAAATCAATTGGTACCAACTGTGTGTGAAATTAACGATAAAGAGGTTTCTGTGAAGCATGAAATGTTCTTCTTTTCTTTCTTTGTTTTTTCTTTTTGTTTTTCCTTTTGTTTTCCTTTCCTTTTTGTTATTCCTTTATTTTTTAATTTTTTTTTGTTTTTTGTTTTTCCTTTTTTTTTTCTTAACCATGATCGTAGGCAAAGTATGCAATGCCTTAACTGAAACATGCTCATCTTTAAGGTGTTATATTTGTGGATAAACGTCAAAAAAATTAAATGACGTCGAGAACACAACGTGTACACTTAATCCAGATAAGTTAGGTTTCGGGTTGTCAACCCTACATGCTTTTCTGAGATGTTTTGAATGTATGTTACATATAAGCTATCGCCTGGATATTAAAAAATGGCAAGCAAGGGAAGCAGAGGATAAGGTATCGGTACAACAAAGATCATTTTCTTTATCTTTTAGAGAAAGGTTAGGGTTAATAATTGATAAGCCAAAACCTGGGTAACGTAATACTAACGATGAAAATACGGCACGAATTCTTTTTTCTAATCCCGAAGTTAGTGCAGAAATTACTGGGCTAAATGTTGACCTGCTGAAAAACCTAAGTTTCTTGCTTAGGGCACTATCCTCAGGGTATAATCTGCTGATATAAATCTAGAAGCCTTTGAAAAACTGGCTCGTGCAACAAGATCACTATATTTATTTCACTATTCCTGGTACTACATGCCTCCTACACTACATAAAATTTTGGTGCATAGTACAAATATAATAAAACATTATCTGATTCCAATAGGGCAACTATCTGAAGAGGCGCAGGAGGCAAGGAATAAAGATTGTCGCCGATTCCGTACACACCACACGCGGAAGTGTTCGCGAACTGCTACACATCTGACCCTTTAATTAATAGCATGAGAGATATCTCCAAGACGAAGAGTGGTTCATTGCCTCTAGAAGTCTTGGAGTTGCTTAAGTCACCCGAAATCATACCCATCAATGAAATTACAGAAGATGACGATAGTGATGATGATGAATCTGAGGAAGACGGCATAGCGAATAAATAAAATGATTATTTTATTGTGATTTTAAACAAACGTCTGGTTTTGTTTCAAAATAAAAGCTTGGTTTTTACTTTTTTTTCTATAGGTACCAATTTAACATAACAACACACTATTTATTTTTCTTGGCAGTATAAAAAATTAAAATAATGTGGGTAGGTAAGTTATTCTATGTCATTAACTTGAAACTTCATTTGAGACTTGTTGAACACATTGTGGCAACAAACAATTTATTTATTGTAAAAATGTGTGATGAAGATAGATCTCTTTCTCCAAGCATTCTTAGACCTGTAAAGAAGAGGAAATTGTGTGAGTTGAAACATGAAACATCTTCGTCTAAAGCGGATAAGGAAACGCAGGTCGAATACTCCAATATTTTGGATTCTGATCTGATCTTCTGTGATCTTGGCAATTGTATCAGTACATGTTTTCTTCTCAACCTCCAATGCTTTTGTTTTTGCCATGAATTCGTCACAAATGCTGCATGTATCTGTACGAGGATAGCCGAAAGCAATGTTAAAATCAGTGCAAAAAATGGTTCTGTAAGTTTCATAAGATACAGATATAATATCTTGATTGTCTTGAAGAAACATAGAATGCATTTTTTTTACATTCAAATATGTTTTATTTGAATCATGTAGACTGTAATGACTGGAACGACCTAGAACAAAAGTAAAAAATTGTTATGATTTATGAAATAAGTTTATACGAAAATGATTAGACCAGGTACAACATAGTTCTACAAAACGATACACTACCTTTAAACGAATTAATATGCCCTCTAATTAAACTTTTTATATCATCGTTAAGTTTTACGTGACTATTATGTTTTCCTCTCTTATCAACTGGAGCACATCCAGTTTTCTTTAAACTTGCTACTAAATATTCAATTTTTTTTCTCGCAATTCCATGTATTGACATAAAAGCCTTCTTGCAT
Source organism: Schrankia costaestrigalis (assembly GCA_905475405.1). Lineage (NCBI taxonomy): Eukaryota > Metazoa > Arthropoda > Insecta > Lepidoptera > Erebidae > Schrankia > Schrankia costaestrigalis. The sequence goes on along the minus strand of FR997845.1, from coordinate 3,362,287 downwards.
ATAATTATTTCCTTTATTTCAGAGTCAATCATAGCAAGTACCCTGTACTTGTATACAGCGTCGTAATGCAACACTCCTTCTTTTTTGGAATGTCTATTAACTGGGAGAACTGAGATCAATCCACATAAATAGCTATTTTGGGCATCATGTGACGCTAATAAATTAAAATTCTGGAGAATTCGGGTTCTTGCTGCCTTAGGAACCCTGTCAAAACATCCCAATCTGCAACCACAGGCTGGACCAGTTTCATGACTCGATAATTTTATCTTTTTCAACACTTCAGACATCCGCCCGTGTGACTTTCTTTTCTTTGTAGTCTTATAAACGTAATTTTCACTAGTAATATGATCCATTTTAAGAGAAATAAGGAAAAACTTTCAAAACTTAAAGTACAATGAATGCGTGGTAATATTTTTGCACTGAAGCTTAACTGAGAGCTGTCACTTGTATGACAAAATAATTAAGATGGCCGACTATGAGCGCGTACTCTGTTACAAGCGCTGCGATCAGCCCGTTCTAGCGTGGTTTCATAAACAATGGGCACCTTTTTACTTGGTATGAAATACAATGAGCGTGTTCTATTCTAAAGTAGGATTTTTTTCAATGAACATTACGCAAAATCAGCACCTTTTATCCTGTTTAGAATAACGTGCTCTGATTGGCCATAAAAAAATGAAGTAAATGGTACAGTTTATTCAAAAAACGTAAAATTGTCAATGAACTCCTTTTTTTCCTGTACCCTTCTAATGTTATCATTTGGCAGAATCCTCGATCTTCGTCGACTATGTATTGCCGGTCTATAAAATTTATTTTTGCCAAAGAGAGTATTGAGCTTACGGTAAGTGAATCTCATAAAGTAGTTGAAGAAATAAATCAATTGGTACCAACTGTGTGTGAAATTAACGATAAAGAGGTTTCTGTGAAGCATGAAATGTTCTTCTTTTCTTTCTTTGTTTTTTCTTTTTGTTTTTCCTTTTGTTTTCCTTTCCTTTTTGTTATTCCTTTATTTTTTAATTTTTTTTTGTTTTTTGTTTTTCCTTTTTTTTTTTCTTAACCATGATCGTAGGCAAAGTATGCAATGCCTTAACTGAAACATGCTCATCTTTAAGGTGTTATATTTGTGGATAAACGTCAAAAAAATTAAATGACGTCGAGAACACAACGTGTACACTTAATCCAGATAAGTTAGGTTTCGGGTTGTCAACCCTACATGCTTTTCTGAGATGTTTTGAATGTATGTTACATATAAGCTATCGCCTGGATATTAAAAAATGGCAAGCAAGGGAAGCAGAGGATAAGGTATCGGTACAACAAAGATCATTTTCTTTATCTTTTAGAGAAAGGTTAGGGTTAATAATTGATAAGCCAAAACCTGGGTAACGTAATACTAACGATGAAAATACGGCACGAATTCTTTTTTCTAATCCCGAAGTTAGTGCAGAAATTACTGGGCTAAATGTTGACCTGCTGAAAAACCTAAGTTTCTTGCTTAGGGCACTATCCTCAGGGTATAATCTGCTGATATAAATCTAGAAGCCTTTGAAAAACTGGCTCGTGCAACAAGATCACTATATTTATTTCACTATTCCTGGTACTACATGCCTCCTACGCTACATAAAATTTTGGTGCATAGTACAAATATAATAAAACATTATCTGATTCCAATAGGGCAACTATCTGAAGAGGCGCACGAGGCAAGGAATAAAGATTGTCGCCGATTCCGTACACACCACACGCGGAAGTGTTCGCGAACTGCTACACATCTGACCCTTTAATTAATAGCATGAGAGATATCTCCAAGACGAAGAGTGGTTCATTGCCTCTAGAAGTCTTGGAGTTGCTTAAGTCACCCGAAATCATACCCATCAATGAAATTACAGAAGATGACGATAGTGATGATGATGAATCTGAGGAAGACGGCATAGCGAATAAATAAAATGATTATTTTATTGTGATTTTAAACAAACGTCTGGTTTTGTTTCAAAATAAAAGCTTGGTTTTTACTTTTTTTTCTATAGGTACCAATTTAACATAACAACACACTATTTATTTTTCTTGGCAGTATAAAAAATTAAAATAATGTGGGTAGGTAAGTTATTCTATGTCATTAACTTGAAACTTCATTTGAGACTTGTTGAACACATTGTGGCAACAAACAATTTATTTATTGTAAAAATGTGTGATGAAGATAGATCTCTTTCTCCAAGCATTCTTAGACCTGTAAAGAAGAGGAAATTGTGTGAGTTGAAACATGAAACATCTTCGTCTAAAGCGGATAAGGAAACGCAGGTCGAATACTCCAATATTTTGGATTCTCTTGCTTCTAAACGAAATCGTTGGAATACCAGTGATGTGCGAGGACAAATTAGACATCATAAAAAACATAAATGTTGAGTCTTAGAAACCTTTAGACCCCAGAAACCCACAATTTGCGAAGTTGCTGACTTTCGAACTGGAACGGCTTTCTGAAGATAAACGTACGTTCTAATTCAAAAATATTGGATTTTGTTAGAAAAGTGAGAAACGAGGATAGCTTGGCAAATGTGAGCTTGCCTAGTTGTGATGGATCTAAATAAGTGATTTAAATAGTGGGTTTGTCAATAAAAAGTGAGTTTGTCATAATTATGTTATCGTTTAATTTGATTTCCATAATTAAAGTAAATTAGTACAGTATTATTCCTTAATTCTTTTATAGAATCAACGTAAAGATTTTAAATATCGAACTACACTACAAAACACAATAATTTAACCTAAAAAAGACCAATTTAACTAGACCTGAACACACGTACCAAATGTTTGATTAACAGGGTCAGCGTAAATTGGTTATTGATTTTGTCATAAATAAATGGTTTATATTTTTTTAAATTTATAATATGATAATTTAAAGAGGTTAGTACCTACTACAACCCTTAAATAATATTGTCCAGCTAGATTGGGGTTTTGGTTCACTGTGGATTGGTACAAATATTCTCCACAACCCATTCCTTATACAGGACAAACATACGACTGTATGATAGGGTTTCATCTAAATATAGTTTGGACGTGCGACTGTGAGCGTAATGCGATTCCACTGGCTGAAAATGATTTACATGATCGCAAACGCTTTTTATCATTGCCTCATCTATAATTAATTCACGATTATTGCGGACTCGTCTAGCATCTGGGGCCCAATTCTGCTAATTTACAAATGACTCAATAGAATCGAAATTGCGTCTCATTGTCAGTTTTTGACATAGTTGCTATTCCGCAATTATTACAAGAACGATTACGCTTCGATTGAATCGTATTTGGATAATTTCCTATTCTGCTTTATAATCAATTGCAATTGCAAGTCGATTATGAACTTAATCGGTATTCTACTCTTATTTGACGTTTGTTTCAATTGTGGATTTTGCATTGACGTTCGTTTGAACTTCGATTGAACAACAGTTCGCATGCTGTGGTTTCCTGTAATTGAAGGAATACACGCCATGTTTCTGTAATTTTAAAATTGATTTCTGATGTATGTATTGCCTTTGTTGGAGACCCATAATAAATAAATAAATAAATAAAACAGCAAATATTTATCTACTGTTACGGCTTTACAATTTAGTGACAATAATTAAAACGACTTTTACTTTATAACAAAGTAAAACCATCCCGTTAGTCCCAGGCTTACGGTGGCGTTTATTAGCATTGGCTAATGCGCAAAGTCGGCAGCGAGAACTTATAATTCAGCGCCGTAAAAAGCGTGCGCAGTTGAAGGCTACTGTAGATGCCGTTGTAGACTTGACCGACGCGGAATTTATAAAAACTTTCCGCCTCGGAAAGGCGGAGGTAAAGGATTTGACGGTGTTACTGACACCTTTTCTCCAACGCCAGCGGAAGAAGGATGCAATAGCACCTACTTTGAAGGTAGGTAGTGTTAATCTTGCGTCTTAATTATTTAAGGTTATTGAAGTGCTTAAGTTTACATAGTTATAAAACTTGGATTGCAGGTACTCATTGCTTTATTTACTTTATTTATTTGCTCTGGCATTCTATGCCACAGGGTCATACCAGACCCTAGTTAGCCAAAGTGCTTTGCACAATGTCTCCCAAAGTACTGTGTTGTGGCTGTGAGGCAAGTTACGGAAGCATTAAACAATCCGGCCATTTTTAAAAGAAATGTTGTATGACCCTGTTACGGCGGGGAAAGTAGTAAATGCCTGCTGTGTATTACACAATATAGCTAATAAAAATAAATTGTTTATAACACCTCTCACTCCTGAGGAAGCTCTTATGGAAACACAACAACAAGATCAAGTAAGTCTTTATAGCGTTGCTTAGCTTACATATTTTATAATAATATTATATTCAGTATGATCTGGTACTTTCTAAATTATAGTATCCTATTAATTGTGTAATATTCTCCTGAAGAACTACATATTGTTATATATTTATTTAGCTTTTGTTATATGTATATAAATTGTTAATTTTTACAGGGAGAAAGAGAAATAGGTGCAGCAGTAGCTCAGGGGCTAGTAGACGAGCCAAATATGCGTATCAACCCTGATCTCCATCAAGAGAGAATATTCCAAAAGTGTTTAATTGAAAGGTTATGGAGGGAAAGAAACAATGAAAAAAGATTAGAAGAATTAGAAAAATATTTATTTTTATTAAATTATTTTATTTTATTCTTCATCGGAAGAAGAAATTTTCCGACGCCTCCTCGTCCTCCCTTGGTGTGCCTAAAAAATAAAACTTTCCTGGTTAAGCTAACCCACGACTGGCGAAGCAGGGGCCTGGGTTCGAGGCTTCGAGCCCAATCTTACTTTGGAACTAGATTGCGCTATGTGCAAAATGTCCAAAAACATAAACGGAGTAAGAATACAATATGTGACCAACTAAACTAGTATTAAATTAAGATAAATAAACTTCGATTATAGTTTGTGCCTTTAATGCCTGTGGCACAGGTTTACCCTAGTACAGGCACCCACTAATTTTGTACACATTTAGATATTATTAGCCTTGTTAAAATATTTATACCTTTTTAGAAATCATTAAATGATTATGATTCAATAAGTCACTTAATATATAATTAGTAGGAATAAATAATTGGAAATATAAGTATGTATGCCTGCTGCCTGGTACCCATAGTACAAGCTCTGCTTAGTTTGGGACCAGTCGGGATTAAAAAATTATGTATTATTATAATATACATTATATTGTTATAATTAGTATTTATAAATAAATGTAAATTTAAGTATGTATGCCTGTTGCCTGGTACCCATAGTACAAGCTCTGCTTAGTTTGGGACCAGTCAACATTGATAAATTATATTATAAGTACCTTATATTGTTATTGTTATGTAATATTTTTTATATATAAATAAAATTTGATTAATAAAATTTGATTTGATTTGATACTTCTTATCTTGTATTCGTGCTTTAATTAGTCCAGCGGCTTCGGAGATTAGCCGGAACAAACAGACTGACAAAAAAAAAAATTGTGATTTTCGGCATTGGTATCGTGTATACATTGATATGCAATTAGTAAAAAACCATGAATTTCGTATTACAAACAGACACTCTAATTTTATTTATAGGTATTTTTACATCATAGAAGAATTCATAATTCAATTCATGTACAGTCATGGTATTTAAAGGTCCGCCACCTTAAGGCCTATTTTCGTGTGCTTATGCAGTATGAGCGATACTCTGCTTTACCAATTGAATATGACATAATATTGCAGTCAATGGTCGGCTGTCACTAGTAGGGATGACAATACATTATCGGTTACCTAGGATACAAAATTAGTCCTTCGTGACAGCTCGTGAATCGGAAATAATATTTATTATTATTTAATATTACCTATTTAATATTCAAGTTTTATATTCTGTGGCTATAGGTATAATAAATTATTATTTAAACAGTAATAAATAAACAGTAATAGACATTGACAATGAAACAGAGGATATCACAGCAAATTAAAAGTTTGTAATGACTAAACAGGCCTGTTGGCAGAATTATCGATTAACTTAGGAGCCATTATAAAAAATAGAACAGAACAGACTAAATAGTTCATTAAAAAGGTTTGATCTTGACATGTAACTAGACGTAGACCAAAGGTGAAAATGAATTTGACCCTTATTATCATACTGTGTGAGTATAGTTTTATGTGTTTTGTCTATACAATGCTTTAGTTTCAAAAGGTACTAAGAGTTTTAGGCTTCACAAACGAATGAAAAAGAAAATTGGCGGACGTTTTCGGTCACCCACTGTACTTTAAAAGAAGGTCCATTCCTTTTAGCCATTTTTGTAGCAGATACAAAAGATTCCGGTATGTACGGTCGGGGTATTTGCCGCTCGACCACCCTTAGGCGAGAATCGCTTGGCACGCGGCGCATGCGATACGTGGCACGCCCACGTGTCGCCATGTGCCAAGCGATTCTCGCCTAAGGGTGGTCGAGCGGCAAATACCCCGACTGTACATAGGCCCGCTTCTCACTTGACGTTTTGTCTGCCTTTCAATTAATGAGTATATGGCGTCGGGTCCTTCTCATTTTTGGTGTGACCCTTAATTAGATATTTATGTGTTATTTTATTTATATTAAGACAACGTACCGCATACAAATATATCGAAAATGAATTTTTTTCTGTTGCCCGGCACAGTTATCTCATACTGGATGATCATTACGTAATGTCGAAATTGTTCAATTTCATTCATTTTCATTTCATTCAATTTCAAAGGAGACGGTTTTTTTTCGCACCACCCTAAACAGTAATGTTTATTATTCATATTACTCACAAAAATAGTTATTATCTTAATATAGTTAACCGAACACAAATTATACTTAAACGATGAGGGAAAAATGAAATAATAATAAAAAAGGATTACACCTAAAAATGCTTGTTTTGGAACGTTCTTAGGTTTATTTTAATGGTTAATACAAATTATCAAGTAACGTACTTTAAAAATAATCGTAGAACGAAACGTAAATAATAGCCAATAGCAGATACTCCGTAGTACAGTTTCAATCAGTTTGACATTGTCATGACAACGTTGTTATTGTTTCAGATTTTATTAGATAAATGCATGATTTATTTGTACTTTTATATTTTATAAAAATGGGATCTTTAGATAGAGTGCATAATACACACTAAAGCTGCTCTTGCTGGATACTGTTGTTATTGCTTATTGAGCACAGGTACAGTCACTGTTAGCTGCTGTGCATTGTGATATGTAAAGTGTGGTCTTTATCTTGGGCTCTGCTTTTAGGTGAGCTTGAGCCACCTGCGTCTATTTAAGATGAAATACTGCTTTAAGAGATGACTGTGTTAATTATAATTGTGAACAGTAATAAATATTTCTTGTGTCATATATATAGTGTATTGTTTCTTTTTAACTACCTTATTATTTTAGATCTACAAGCAATAGCCAGCAAAAACTGTGTTATTTCGAGAGGTCTTCGTTGCCTTATTAGTGTATATTCATTAGACAATAGCTGTTGTGAGATTTTACGTTATCACGAGAGTCATGTTTTGATTGTCGTATTTCAGAGTATTCCCTCTAGATAAAGGTTTGATATGTGCAGACTGTCTATCTAGAGATTATAAGGAATAAACCGATATGCATTTCATTGCTAAATGCCACAATTTGTGGTGGTGGCCTATTCGCCGAACAAAAAAAACCGTCTCCTTTATCTTCGCGATTTCTGCCATGATTGTAGATACCTCGAAGCTGGTCGACGACTGCTATTGCCTGTGGGGGACACTATTGTGTACATGTGTGTACGCGTGTGTTATGTAAGTGTGTGTAGGTAACTTTTAGAGGAGACAAGTGAAACACTCGGATGTTAAATGCCAACTGAACTTTTAATATCTTTCAATAACAATATATATTATCATACGCCCACAAATACAATTTGCCTGCGCACCCACAACAAATATGATTTTAATATCATTAAAATAACGTGACAACACAGAAATATTTAGCAAATAATGAATGTATCTTAATTCCCTTTATTCCCGGTCGTCCCCACCCTGTCGTCCCCACTGGGTACAAGTGGGAAAAAAAAGTTTTGTTCGTCCCCAGTGGGGACGATTGGAACTTTTTATTTCCCACTCGTTCCGCTTATAGACCGAGAGTCAACCTTTATTCCCGGTCGTCTAAGGCAAGAAATAATCGCAACATTATACCTACTTAAAATGAACTTAAGTTTTTGTACTTTTGCATGTAAATTTAAATAAAATATTTCACGGAATATTAAAATGCTTTAATTATGACTTCCTGAGACTAAACAATATTTTTAATAGAAAATAGAAAGATTGAAATAATTAGTACAGTATTAACGACAGTACAACAGTACAGTATTACAGTCTCTTTATTTACATTTTTCACTATTCATTACATTTTTAAATATAAATATAAAAATAAAAACATTTTAAAATATAAAAAAGGTAGACCCACCAGCATCGGGTACAAGGACCAAGATACTGGTGGTTAGGGCTCCAGAGATAGGAACCTCCTCACAATACGTGCCGTGTCAAGCAGTACTGCCTTCTGCATCAGACCTATGATCCAACGGTCAAGCGCGAGTCTCCTGAGATGTTGATAGAGACTATTTGGAATAGGTCCATTTACTAAAAGTACTATCGGAACAATGATCGCCGAATCAACACTCCACATGTCAACAACCTCGTGAGCCAAGTCCAAATATTTTAAACAATTATTATTATTACAGGTAAAGTTCCTATAACAGTTTTGGATACTTCTAATCAGTTCTATAAAAAATATTCGGCTGATCACAAAATTATCACATTTGAATGATTTAGAAAAATGTTAACTCCGTAATATTTCAAAAAAATGCCCGACCCCTATATCACCCTGTATTAATTCAATTTGCGAATCTTGTATAAATTCGTCTCTATGCTTTGATTTTTCGTTTCTCTTTTTTCCGGGTTTCTCAGTACTTAGAGTTTGATGAATCTGAACTGTGTAAAAAGAAGCATCTTCTTGTAGTGAATGCAGTAAATGCATCAAATTGGGCGCTTTTTTCCCTACAGCACTGTATAGCATATTTAAAGTGGGTGTATACCCTTATAATGTTGCGATTATTTCATACCTTGACTCTCGGTCTATAAGCGGAACGAGTGGGAAATAAAAAGTTCCAATCGTCCCCACTGGGGACGAACGAAACTTTTTTTTCCCACTTGTACCCAGTGGGGACGACAGGGTGGGGACGACCGGGAATAAAGGCTTAATTCTAATGGTACAGGTTATTCTAATGCCCGATTTACTATATACTTCTTCGTATATACTTCTTGCTTACTAAATGTATAGAAAATGGCAAAAAGAACGTCGAGTTAGAAAGTTGTGGGTTATACTTATACTGTCGGCACGGGAGCAATATGGTGAATTTCATACACTTTACGAAGATCTCCGAAAAGACGAGGCCAAGTTTTGTGATTATTTTCGAATGAATTACAAGACATTTGATAAATTATTCGATTTATTAAAGAATAAACTGCAACACACAAATACAAATATGCGAGGAAGTATACCTGCTAAGGAGAGATTGGTTGTTGTATTAAGGTAAAGCAACATGAATAATTTTTTTTTTAAATTAATCTGATGTAATGTTGAAAAATCAAAATCATTCAAGCTTGAAGTAGATGGACTTTGGATGCTTTGTAATGTATCGCTTTCAATGCTATAATTCGAAGCCTGTGATTGAACTCTCGTACTGAGTCCAGCAGCAGTATTGTAACCGTAGTGTGCCGGGGTGTCCATTGCATTTGCTGTGCGTGAATGATGTGGAGCGCTATAACTATTTTTATATTGAATATTTTTTATAATATTCAATACTTGGTACTGGAATTCAACAATGTCTTCGTCTTTAAAGCGTTCCACGGTAGGAGCTATCCCTTTAAAAAAAGACATCATTCTACTATCGTCATGATTTTCTAACGTAAACTTAATCATTTTCTTATCTACAGGATTTATTTCTTCGTTTTTCTTTCTTCTTTTTGTCGCATTTCATCCACGCATCTCTTATATTCTTCTATTTCTGAGATTTTATTTTACCTGAAATAATTAATATTAACAATCATTTTATTTTATAATGTTTTTTTCAATTGCAGGTATTTAGCAACCGGAACTTCATTAGCCGATCTTGAATATCGATATTTAGAATGGGAAAATCAACTTTAAGCGTAATCATACGAGAAGTGTGTTCTCTAATATGGTCTGAACTTTACCCATAATATATGAAAATGCCATGTATGAACGATTGGCTAGAAATAGCAAATAAAGGATCATGGGGGATTTTGTATGAACACCGTCCCCACCCTACAACAGACATGGGATACATGTCAATTTGTTCATTGGGCACCCAAGAGGCCTAATGTACCTGTGTTAGTAGCAAAAATTATGGGGATTATTTATGATAATAAAAAACTTTTCGGTGTAAATGTATTTATTTGTTAACAAAAATCATTTTTTCACAAACAAAAGCATCTTTTACGTAAACAAATGACCATTCTACATATATAAAAAAATACTCGGTTCTGTAACTGAAAATCATTGAGTAATAATGACAGTGTTAAGGTTAATTAATATACCTATTAACTCATTAGTACAGCCAAAAGCATGTCAAACGATAGTTAAGCTCTGATTTATCCTGCGTGTCATAAAAACACGGGGCTTGGCCAAAGTGTCAAGCTTGACGTGCTCTTGACAGTACTAACAATTTTTACATTATATATCTATGACAATATTATCAAGCATTTGTGCTGGTGCAATAAAGTCAATATGACGCCCTAACCCCGTATACCATACAATGGATATTATGTGCGCACAACTTCTCACGGTGCGATTGCCTGTAAGACAAGTGCAGTACCAATAAGCAATAGCATGTCTGCCAGCCAAATCCCGATCTATTAAAATATAACTACATATAATAAATACGTGAACGGACATGGCGTGACTGAATCCGTACTCTGACTAGCCAAACGTTAGTTTGCAGGATATTGCATCGTGGTAAATCGTTTAACTGGTTATCACGATATACTTCTATAATATAAAGGCCATCGCGAAGGTGCTCGGCGCAGTAAGACTTGGCAAGCTTAATATGATAGCTCCCTAGCGCGAAAAGAAACACTTCATCTTCGGATAAACGTGGGAAGTCTTCAAAGTTAGGAATATTTGCTTGCATGGCTTGGAAAGGGACTCTCTGTCTGTTAAGGTTTTTCATATGGACATAATCATGCAAAAGATTGGCCATGTTCATTCTAGAATGAATTATATTTATGATCTCGGTGACGAGTCTGTTATCAACAGCGACAGGATAATAGGCGTTTATTATGGCCGCTGCTATTTTGAAGTCACAGAACATATGACTTAATGCACGGTTAAAATACGTATGGTCGCAACTACCTAAACCTGTTTTTAAACTTGCCGTTGACCTCCTCGACAACCCATCTACAAATCGTAACTAATCGAGACTTGTTTGCCTGGTCTGTTGTCAGCTGAGTAGCGTTCCGGTCTTTTGTAGGTGGCATGTGGACTTCATAGCCACAAGACTGGATATCACCAATGCTGTCTCTGAAGCCCCTATCTAAAAACATCGTCGCTGTTAAAAAACCAATGCAGTGGATTTTCTTCATTCATTAAAGACTGCATTACGGTAGCATCAGATGTTGTAGCCCGGAATGGTCCGAGTACGTCTATTATGTAGCCGTCACTGCTCACAATTAAAAGGTTCCGAAACTTATGAATATCTAGCGGGAATATTCAAGCTACAACTAGTAGCAAGTGATTGCTTGTATAATGTAGGTACCTACCACACAAGATATACTCTCCACACACTACACAATATTGTATAAAGTTAAGGTACCCTCTGTTGCAATACGATTTAAATAAAAAAACATACTGATCGTGTCTTGTCCCAAAGTTCCTTTAAGTCAGCTATTTATATATTTTTTCGATTGGCCCCACTAGATAGAAACACATTGACAAGAATTAATAAAATTTTGTAAAAAGATACTTACCGTATTTATTTTTCTCCGTATCAGGTAGTTCTGCAAAGTTCTCATTTATTATATGGCAGATCTCAAACCAAGCTTTTAAAGTTTTACGCTTGTCTTTATATACACTGGGCGGCAATGAAAACGGGTCGCTTATATAAACGACCCGTTTTCATTGCCGCCCAGTGTATGTGTGTGTGTGAACTGTTATACAGTTTGGCAGATAAAATATTGTATCCAATGTGTAACTTACTTTTAATAAAATAAAAATACAAAAAAAATACAAATACAAAACCTTAATAACTTCCAAAATATTGGAGCTAGCTTAATGAAATAAACACTAAAATAAAGATAATTTAACAGTCATTAAATGGAATTGATAAAAATTACAGATTGTTAAGTTTATTTTGGACAAAAGTAAGTTAAATAAAAATTGACACTTTCATTAGATGTCGAAAACAGGTAAAAGGTATCAGAAATGTAATGTTATCTTGGTTATACAGGTTTCCTGTACTTTTCCAGAATCTTAGCCTTCCATCGTGCTTGTATAACGTAAACCTCGACTCATCGGAAGCATTTTCTTTAACTAATCAGTCATGTTCCTATTCACGAGTTTTTTTATTATTACTCTATCTGGAATTGTAATGTTGTCTTTCAAGTTTACGAATATTTTCAGGTCTAGGACTGTAATTTTGCTTCATCTAGACACTGCCTCACAATACAAGGGCTTGGATTGCTTTCTCGAGCACGTAGCAAGTTATTTTTTGACTTAACAGCCGTTTAAAATCGATTTCTCAACATTCTCGACACCATGTAACGATTCTCTTGTGCTTTTGTGCACGCTGTTGGTTCTGATCTTGGTCTGCGCGCATTGGATAGAGTATCTTCTAATGGCTGGAGTACTTTTCGAACGATTGAGAGCTATAAACTAACAGTTTTTGCTGTATAACGATGACTAGGTCATATTTCTAGCATTTCTGGAATCCTTGTAGACTCTTCAGGGATTAGAGGCATGTTTTTATGCTAATTTGATCAGAATATCGAATTTCTGTATATAAAATGCGTCTTTTTCATGATACACCATAAAAAAGAGTAAAAAAATGATTTCGAAACTGTTGTTAAAATTTAAAAATTGTTTCTTTATTTTTAATTTATGGATTTAATACAATAATCAAAAATAACTTGAAAGATTTTACTTGCGGCATTATTTGTGATTAAATTATCTATCATTTAGTCTTTATTTCATAAAGCTATCTCCAATATTTTGGAAGATATTAAGGTTTTTGTAAGCGACCCGTTTTCATTGCCGCCCATCATCATCATCATTGGAAATACACTGCCAGTGTATTTCCAAAGTTTTGTCCCATAACACTTTTCTCTCCTCCACTAAACTTATAAACGTTTCGTAATCAAAACTTTCCATGGTAATTTCTAAAAAAGTTACGCACGTGCACGTTCACACGCGGCCGGTAATGGAATGAATCAAACAGGGGGAACGCGCGCGGAGGCGGCGCGGTGGCGGGCTTCGCGCGACTCGTATCTACAGTGTAACTGTGCGGCGACGGCGCAGTGACGGCATCTTGTGCAGGAACGCTAAAGGTTCTTCTAACATAATTATGCTGCGGTGCTTTTTCAGGTTTTACTAGTGCAGTTTCTATATTTATTGATGTGAGTACCAAAATTTGATATGTTTAGTGGGATTGATACAGTTATTGACTACGGTAGATCTGTATAACAACCACGTGGTCAAAATAAAGGCTCGAACTCGATGTGATTGGTTGGACATAGTTTGGTTGACTCCTTGTAGGGAAACTGTAAATTATTTTAAATAAATGTAATAGTCCTCCTGTTGTACTTATTTTATTTAAAAACTAACGTTATTTCTATACCTTATATTATAAAAATAAAATACTTGCACTTATTTAAAGGTTGCTTGGTACATCTGCTATTTTTATTTCATCGTAGCGATGTCGTACGTAGCGTCGATTGATAAGTAATGATACGGTATTATTACCGTGTACTTTCACTACTTTATAAGGCCCTTTCCATAGGTGATAGTGCTTTACGTGATATGAGATGGTTTTTGAGTTACACGTAATCACCGGTTTTGTATTGGACCGTACGGCTGCGAGTGTCGTAGTAGTTTTTGGAATTTATTTTAGAATGCTGTATAATTATATTCCATGGCTTTGTTACGCGAGTGTTTCAATCGGTTTTGCAACATTTTGACGTATTCAGGGTAAGTAGCATTAGTACTTTCGTCAAAGATTGAGTTTGGTATAAAGGCCTTATGACCAAACATAAGCTCGTATGGATCATAATGTGTCTTTGAATGGACTAAATGATCCACCCTGTGTAAGTCAAGTATTTCTTTGGTGCGATAAGTGGTATTGGATGTTTCTAATGAAGTAGAGTAAGCACATACTTTGGTATCTACTGATTCTAATTTAAGTTTAAGCTTCAAATTAACGGTTATGGATTTCTCGGAGGTATACACAGTTAAATTAATATGCCTGTTGTTTTGTTTGAAGTTAAGCACTTGGCAATAAATATATTATCTAAAATATGTTGGTCAATACTAGTCCCTATTTCAATTCAGGATTTTGAACTGTTGATTCTATGATGGTTTTAGTGCGGGGTGGAATGATGTAGGAAGGATCAAGAACATTTTATTTTATGTTTATAGAATCTATTTTAAGTGTATCAGTAATGTCGTCTATGGGAGACAGTACCGGAACATTTCCAAAATTTGACGTTTTGAGTTAATTATAGGATTAGACGTGAATGTGAATTATCTTTCCGATGAACTATTGGAACAAGCCAGATTACTGTTCCTTTTTAAATAAATCGATAAATACCAGTAGCGAACTCAGTAAAACATTGGTTCATCTCTAGTTCATGACTAACGGCCGGTCCTAATATCCGATCTCAATCCATTTTGACCGATCTTGGATCGAGATTTCAATCCGTTTGTGACAAGAAGTGTTGCAGTATCCAATCCAAAGATAGTAATATCAATACAAAATTGTAATCGATCGGTGGGAGGAGTGTAATCCTTTTTTAGAGATCTTTTGGATCGACCTCTCTTTAAAAATGACAATAGCTGGGTTTCAACATGAATCTTAGATTAGTTTCGGCAATCCTAGAATATTGGTCGATTGCGGGCAATCTATTAAAGTAAATTGTATTGTTAATTATAATAAAGATAAAAATAATAAGTATCTAGGTACTAGAATGAGTCGCAATATAATATTTGATGATAGTGACAGTGATTTAGAAGCTTTGGAGCAACATTCCGACTGAGATACCGACGACGAGAATGTAGTGGCACATCGTAACATTTACTGCAGGGTTAACCATACACAAACCCTCACTGATTCTGAATTCACGTTCAGATTTCGCCTAAACAAAACTGCAATAGACTTGTTATTATTTGAGATATTACCACACATAAAAGTGAAAGATATTAGTGATAGGACGGAGCTTATCAATGGATATTTTTCAACTTTATAGATCAATCCCTGTGTGCTACATATGTGATGATTATAACTGTAATAAATGATTTAATTTCTAATAAACATTTCTCTTTTTATTACCCATTTAGCATAGTAATTTGATGTTTACATAGGTAGTAAACACATAATATTTTGTCACTAGCAGTCTGTATACAGACTAAGCCTAAGGTATACCATAGGTGGATTACACAGTCTGTACAGTTATATGCATTATGTAATGTATGTATACCTTTAAAACATGTAACCTTTTGAGAGAAATAAATAAATAAAAAAAAAATATATAAGTAGGGACTGTATAGAGTAGGTAAATTAAATTGAATGTTTTCTTGTTTAACACTGACTGCCACAGAGTAGACAATGAACATTCTGTTGTTTGCAATGACCACAGTGGTGTTCAAGGTCTTAAAATTAAACTTTTGTTTAAATAAACAATTAGGGTGGTAGCTACTCAAAAATAATATTAAAATATGCAATGCTTATAATATGTTTGAAATACTACAATAATAATTATTCTTAAATCACTGTTGAGTAATATGATACTAGTATTAACTTATGGACAACTGGGAGGTACATCATCTTCCTTTTGCATTCTTTTTAATTCTAATTTCTGTTTTTCTATTTCTAATAATATCTTTTCATGATAAGCATCTATTAGTTTTGATTTTTTTTGTGTAATATTCTGCCATGGCTTTGTTCCTAGCAGCTCGGTTTTCATCAGACTTTAATTTTTTTTTAAAACCTGTAATAATTTATATAATTATAGGTACTGTTGTATTTCTAATAAATGTTATGATGATCATTATACATAAATTGGAATAATAAAACATACCGCTTGGTCGGGGAATGGAGGTAGCTTCACTGGTATTTATTCTCTGTATGGGTAATTCATGAGGTATTAGCTGAATTTGCGGTAAAGGTAAACAATTATCCTTCACCACAAATTCAGCCAACACCTCATGTTCAGAATAATCGGAACCTAACACCACTGCACCAGTACGGGTTCCCTATTTTACTGCGAAAGTTGATAGTTCGATTTTTATTATATCGAACACGGTATCGCGATAATTTAGTAGTACGATGTTATCGTACATCGATGCTTTATTGGTGCGATGTAACGCTAGTGCGAAAAATCTTGTTGCGAAAAATCTTATTACGAATACTTGTTAGTTCGGTATCTTGTTAGTTCGATAGTACATCGGTTCGTAACTCCTATTGTTTCATGATATTTAATTAATAACCTTATTGTGCATTAAAAAATATCCAATTTATACACCGAGCTCGAACATGGCTATCAAGGGTTGCGTCAGGCTACTTAGTCCAAATTTTATGACGAATGATGGAAATGTTGTACTTTTGCGAATAGTAAATTCTCCTGTACCTCGTTGTTGTGTCTAAGGTTATTACAAAACATTACAGGTTACGATGGACCAATGACCTTTTATATCAAAAAATTGCTTTACATTAGGCTAACAGTGACAATGAGGATCGGATTTTAAATGTTAATTTTATGTCAAATTTACCTATCCTATCTTCGTTATCAAGCGTAAAACAGTACCAACTAACGCGTGGCAAGCTTTATTATGGCTTAGCAGAATAATGTGTTTTGATAGATATTTTGTAGGTATTTTGTCTGATTTTATTTTTAAAGATAAAATATAAAGTAACGTATAATATTCCTCATCTACCTAAGATTAGGATTATTTTAATATATTCGTATTGTATATTTTTTTAAAGATAAATAAATTATTTCATTTATATTCATAATTTAAAATAAAGTTATTAATTTAATGTCATGAAACAATAGGAGTTACGAACCGATGTACTATCGAACTAACAGGATACCGAACTAACAAGTAATCGTAGTAAGATTTTTCGCAACAAGATTTTTCGCACTAGCGTTACATCGCACCAGTAAAGCATCGATGTACGATAACATCGTACTACTAAATTATCGCGATACCGTGTTCGATATAATAAAAATCGAACTATCAACTTTCGAAGTAAAATAGGGAACCCCACCAGTACTGCCACCATTACCAGTACTGCCACTGCCACCATCACCAGTACTGCTAGTAGAATATGGTGTTTCCACCTCTACTTCAGAATCTCCACCATAATATGCCCGTAAACCATTTACGGTATTGCCTAATAATGCAGCAACTCGCTCTAATATATCGTCTGGAGGTATGTACTCAGGTCCACCACCTCCAGTCTGAAAAAACAGAGGTTTTTAAATGTACGGCAAATGTATTTTATTTAACAAAATATTATCAAATTATTTAAGTAAGTAATTGTTAGCTAACCTTAATATTGTTGAGACGAATTGCTGCATTTTTTTCAAGTTTACATCTTTTAGACAGACTATCTTAGATACTTTTAATAACAAAACAGTTATGTAGCCATGTTCACATTTTCACTTTATTGTGTACTACTTTTATCTTATTAATCTGTATCGCAGGGATCTAACCACCCTGCCACATAATGTAAAAAACCACAAAACACACAAAAACTTATTTACTATTTACATATTATATTACTGTAATTAGGTCTGGACTTAGCAACTCAGTCGTCAATCGTCGTGCGTGGCGTGTGCGCGCGTCATCGGTTGCGATTTGCGAAATGTCATTTAATACGGTAAAGTGCACCGGCTGTAATATAATGATATGTGAAGTATTATCATACATTCAGTACAAACAAGATGTAATGGACAATGAGAGCTTAATTAAAGTATGTGATGCTTCATTTTCTGAAAAGGAGATTGATGGAGCAAAAACACTTCTTTTTGAATCTGTAAAGACGAGTCAGCGGAAAGTGTCGCGCCGTAAAGATAAGAAGAAACGGAATAAAGAAGACTTAATTAACTTTTTTAAGGAGGAGGATCCAGAAAATATCCCGATTTTTGTGGCCAGGGACTTATTGAAGCTTCCCCCGATTTCAATAGACCATATTGATGCTATTACGCTAATGAAGGATGTGATAAACCTTAAAAATGAAATTAAAAGTATTAAGGATAACTACGTAACTATAGATAAGGGTTACATAGCATTATGTGCAAGTAGCAAAATGTGCAATAGTGCAAGTCGCAAAATGTGCAGATAGTAAAATGTGCTAATCGTAATACGTACAGGTAGCAAAATGTGCAGATAGTAAAATGTACACATAGCAGAATGTGCACATCGCAAAAAGCGCAGATGCCGAAATGTTACAATGTTTTGTCAATAAGCTTCAAAATCGTGTGCACCCTTTTTTATCCTTTTTATCGTATACAGAGATTAGTTGATCGTCTTTTGTTTTTACAGTATTCTTTTGTTTTTTTAACGATGGGTAATAATTGCAATATTTTTCAATCACAATTTTTATATATTTTTCATTTTAATATTAATGATATATTTTATCGATATTTTTTATTATCAATTCCAACCTTGACACAGTAGGTGCACGGGTCGTCGCCCATCAACCGGATGGCATCCGGATCTAGGTTTCGGACCCGTTTCTAAATTAATTATTTAGAACCAATCACTATAAAAACGCAAAAAGATGAAGCTTTAGTCTTTAGCGTTTTTGGTCATTTAGAAACGTGTTTATTTAAGAATTGAAGGATCTAAATACGCAATAGGCCAAAATTTAGGCATTGGCCTTTGGCGTTAATGGTAATTTAAGAAAATGGTCATTCAAGAATTTCAGAATATAAATACGCGTTACGCCATTTGGCCTTTTGCGTTTATGGTCTTATGCTTCGAAAGGCCTAAAATGCTTGCATCATTACCACGTTGAATGGCAAAACTTAGCAAAATTACAAATAAATACATTTTACAAATAAGACCTTACGACCCTAACCCAGACTTTGTGCCACATAAAGACCAGTATGCCGGTCAAGGTCATGAGAAGCATCAATTAGATGTTTTGAAAGGTCTTTGTAGACAACACGAGCACTAAATTACTATACTTGCGCCGTTTAAGGCTTTCTGCAGATGCAGCTGCGGTACCGGCAGTACTTGGAAGAAGGTGCTAGGGTGTCTACGCAAATTGCGTCCCACACCAAAGGTCTACCATCTTCCAAGACTATAACGACATACCATTTGGTCTCTTTACATCGTCACGTACCAACCCCCGAAAAATAACAGTCATATTCAAGTTTAGAATAATATTTAATCTTAGGCATTAGGTATATAAAAAAACTGCAGACTCAACGGAACTGAACTTAAATTAACCCTAAACTTATTACACTAAATTAAACAAAACTATTAACTTATTATTAACTTTTAACTAAATCAACTTTTATTCACGTGTTTTATATTTATTTATTTATAATAGAAAGTTTTTAGATATATGACTTTTTTTAAAAACTGCATACATGTGATTTGTCCTTTATTTATTTCTGACACAATCTTTTCATACTTCTTGTCAAAAACCCGGTAACGTAATCTTCTATTGTTTCTTAACGGCCGATTTAATGCTTGTCTTAACTTGAAGTTCACATTAATGCTCTCTTTTTTAATTTTATAGATAAAATTAAATAATGTTGGCTTTGGCGGTATTTTTACATTCAAACGATGGTGCCAACCTTCTACTGCATTTGTAGTTCTATGTTTTAAGCCTGCACAACTTAATATTGATGGTTTAAATTTCGGGTACCAATGTATTTGAAAATATTCAAGAAAGGTATTGAATTCTGGTTTCTCCGACAGTGCGTTTAAGATGTCGCACCAGGCACTACTAATAAACCGTGCAGGCAACATTGGTAAATTTGAAATTTGACGTATTAATTGTCTTTGTTCACTCGTTTCAGTAATATCAAGCGAGGCAGCCTTTTTCCAAACTGCTTTTTTGAAGTGTTGGTAGCAGATGTGTATCTTTGCTGTTGGATAGACTTCTGACAAAGCATTTATTTGGGCCTTTTCTGCATCACATATGTATTTTTGCACATTTAGTAGTAATTTATTTTTTAACATTTTAAAAAATCGAACATACGTGCATTGCTTTTTGTTAGGCAAAAGGGCAAAGATTAAAGGCACAACATTAACTGAGTTTTCGTCTGAATACAAATCCACGTGGATGGTAAAAAATTGATAAAATGGCCTAGGGCAAATCGTCGCTTTGGTAGTGAAAAGAGTCAACCCACACATAACAGGTTTCGAAATAATGAGCAATTAAGTCGCGAGATAAAACAAAAAATAATAATTAGTCTTTAATTTCCAAACCGTAAGTTAGATGTTAATAAGAATGGTATCAGTTTAGCTAAACATGATTCTTGAATTTTCAGTAAATAAATATTTTTTGTAATTTAATTTTTTTTAAATTAATCGGGATATTTAGTTTTTTAGTTAATTGCTATTTTACACTTGGCTCTTTTCACCATTTAGATATTAAAAAAAAAATCTAATAATAAATAGGAAGGTGAAAAGATACAAGTGTCATAGATCTATTTTATATTCAAATAGTTGATAGAATCAGGGTTGGTTAATAGTTGGTAGACATAAAAAAAAGAATAAAAGGTTAATTTTTGAATCATTTTTATAGTAGAAATAATAAACTATTGTTAAAAATCTTCATTAAAAATTCAATCATCTTCTGTAGCCTCAATATCGTCAGATGAAGCAATAAGGTTCATGTAATATTCGTGGTAAGAGGTAGGGATTGTACCTTTTTTACAAAGATCTTGTAAGTCTTTAAGCTTTTTAGCATCTATTTTTAAGCTACACGTATAAAGATTAGCTACTTCAGTGGCAAGTATTTCTTCATTATTACGAGTAGATCTGAGGCGAATACATAGTCTTTCAAATTCAATTTGGCTTAACTGAGTTTTATAATAAATATGCATGGGCTCTTCACGTCTATATTGTAGCCATTTAACATGATGCCATTTCATAATTCCATTCTCTCCTTTATTTTTATTTGTAATTAATTTTTGGCTGTATGACTTAAAATCGAGAAATTGGCTAAAATCAATCTCCTTTACGACATATGACGGTCGAGTCGTCTTTGCCGTTCTTGCTACTGTATACCACCCGTCTGGGACAAAAATGTTAATCTTTCTACCCCTTGATTCAATGGCAGAGTGAACACTGTCACATTCCATTTCGGAATGTCCAGATTCCATGTACTTTTGGTTGATAATCTTCAGATTTGGAAAAAAACAAAGTGCTCTAATGAACATAGCAGAAATGATATGGTTTCTGTTTTGTCCTGAAGCAGTATCAGAGTAAAATGTGACTTCTGTCACCTCTGGTGCTAGTTCAGAAAGGAGTTTCCAAATACATGTGGCTATCTCAGATGCCCCTTTTGTACCATTAGTTTCATGCCACATGTAGTTAATTGCGGTGCCTTTAGCAAGATCATAAATGGTAAAGTTATAAGTTTTCAATTTTCTCTTATAATACAATTGACCAATCTCTAACTGTGGGGTAAGTAAGATTTTTTCTAAATCCATAGTGTAAGCACAAAACGTTGGATCAGTCTTAGCTCTTGCCTTGTCTTCTCTTTTCTGTTCCCTAGCTTCTGTTTTTCTGGTTAAATGTAAGTCGTAGTTACTTTGTTCCTGGAGTTTCTCTTCTGGTGATTTGTTTTTAAATTGAGCGCAGTAATCACATTGGTCTTTTTTTGGTCTATGGAAGCCGTAATTGAACTCAGTAGTAAAAATATGTTTATAATAATAAGATGATACAGGTAATGCTCCATTCTCTTCACAATACTTGATGTAGTCTTGAAACAAGCGGTTTTCAGTCAGGCCAGATGGCAAATATTTTCGTTTAGATGAACTTCGGCAGTAGTGAGAATCTACAACAGGTAAGGACTTGATGTGATCTCGGACAATATTCTTCAGTTCCTCAGAAATTTTATTTGGTGCAGGGTTCAACCCACGTTTGTCATGCTCAGTAACACCACTATACAATTTTTTTTTGAGAGCAGTTTCAACTTTTTTGGCTGATATATCTAAAGTACCAAGAAAAAACATCTTGCATACTTGATGAACATTGTTATTTAATGTCAAAGAGTAAACATTAGTATAATTCCTCTTATCAGGGACATCAACTGCCATTGAACTAGAGTCTTTCGACTTGTACCTTCTTTTTGGTAGCTGTTTACGAACTGAGCTGTTTATAAAAGCCCATTTGGCTCTATCATCTTTTAAAGTCAAAAAGTCTCAAAATATTTTCTGTCTATCATTCAAAGTGAATGTCTCATTGCATTTATAATGACATTTACAGGGTACTTCTTTAACTGCTTTTGCTCTCACTTTTTTACCCGACTGAGAAATATGTTCTTTACCTTCAAGTCTCAGTTTTTTATTTTTATTTCTCTTCCATGTTTGAGGTTCACATTTCCTTTTTCGTGTCAGGGTATTATTTTCTTGGCTGTTTATGTTTTCCACTGTTTCGCTATTACCATTTTCAACCACTTCAAGATCTTGGCTACTATTTCTCAAATACTCTTGCTCTCTTTGTACTGTTTCAGGTTCACTATCACTGTAATGTGAAGTTTCTGATTCTGGTATATAACATGGATCATGTTCTGAACAATCTGATTGAGCGAAAGGGTCAGAATCTGATAATATTTGTTCAGGATCTACAAAAGAGTTAGCTGGAGTATTATTATATCTGTTTGAGCTTATTGTTTCTAGATCAACTGAATCCATATTAATCTGCTTTGAACATGAAGAAATTATTTATGAAATTACATACATTCATGAACTCATGACTATAATCTCTAGTCAAACATTGATGCAACAACCAACTCAATGTATAAGAATAAAGTTATAGCGATGCTTTTTATTTAGCATTTAAAATTCCAGGATGAAACGGTATGTCAAGTGGAGATAAATAACCAATTTTTCAACCCACAGAAACACTACATAAGAAATCTTTATTCCCTTAGTCAACTTATGCAAAACCTACAAGAAGATTTGAGGTGGTCCACAATAAGCTGGAACCACACCCCTTTTTCCAAAATTTATTTATCATAATTTATTAACCTTTCAGATACTGTCAATTTGAAACACAATAGTAAGACAATGTGAACGCCAGCCTTCGCTTGGGGTTTAATGAATTAAACCCGAGAAGAACACCGGTGTTCACCCTCTCTTTATTTTTCTATTGTCTCTAATTCCAGTTTTGCAAAAGGTTAAAATGATAATTGAATAATCACTCAAAGAGAGTATAGGTAATAAACTCACCAGTAGTAATTACATCCAGATCTTTGACAGGGGTTTCACAGTCATGTTCTTGGCACTGACTAAGTTGCAGGCAAAAAGAGTCATGTGTGGCTTCTTGATCACATACTTGAACATGGTCACTTGACTTCTTTGTATCAGGACGTTCATAAGTGGTTACTTCATTTACTAAAAACAAAAATAAAACAATCTGTTCCCTATTTGTGTTTACAAATTAATTAAGTATGTAACTAGGTATACTTATATTTATTTTTTGAATGGCATGAAGATAGGTACTGGTAGGAACAAGGTGAAAACAGTGAAATTGATTATTTTGGTTTACCTTGAAAATATAAACTACTGAGTGAATTTAGAGAATGGTACGTTTTGAAAAAAAAAGGATGTAAGTAGCTACCAAAAAGGTAAGTATATTATCAATATTATAATTTCCTATTATAAGTTACTTACGTAAACGTCTACATAACTCACCAGTTGTGATTAAATCCAGATCCATGTAGACAGGGGTTTCAGTGTAAGGTTCTTGGTACTGATCGAACTGCAGGCTCGAATTTGAGTCATGCGTGGCGTCTTGACCACATACTTGATCAAGATCACTTGAGTTTTTGGAACTGTTTACCATGTTCAATATAAACTTTGAGCGATAATTATTATAGCGGGACATTTTGCCGTATCGTCTTTTGTTCAATAGAAAAACCCAACAAACTTTACAAGCAAATTAGACAACACAAAACACTAAAACCAAAAGTTAATAGCACAATACAACAAACGCCGGCGCGCGAAAACGAGGTCTGTTTGACAGTCATGACAGATGTCAAGCCATACAAAAAGGCGCTTTAAATTCAAAGTTCGTTCAAAAACGAGTGATTTATGCGGCTTGACTTTCTTCACTACTGATTACAACCACTGATCTATTTCAAGAAGTTAACTAAGCTATGCGGCTTGTATTCCTTTTTATACTTTATAGTAATGTATAGTAGTTCTATTAACATCTTTTCACCTTTTTAATTATTTTTGTAACTAAACTACAGACAGTTAGCTCTATTCACCACCGTAAAAATCACATTTTTTTTATTCTAATAGTATACTTAGTTCATTTTGAACCAAATTGTGGTTTGACTCTCTTCACCACCAAAGCGACGAAATCTTAAATGTGCCATCACCAAGACAAGCCCCAAATGTGGAATTCTCAATTAAGTTTTTTGCTTGAGGTGAACAAAATATCAAAATCTTTTCATTTTTCCCGTCTTCCCACATCAAAAAGTTTTCCAACAAAGCATTTGGAATGGAAACATCTTTTATATTTTTAAAAGTAGTGGCTTTTGAATTCAAAAACCGTTTTCTTTTTCTGTGTAATGTGTCTCGCACTGCTGCAAAAGGTGGTAACTTATCACTATAATTAGCATCTTGGAACAAAAGGTCTTCCATGTTGCGTTCGTAAATCTGTTGAACTGGTCCCAAGTCATTACAAACATCATCTTGTACTTTTTTTATAGCCAAATAAATTTCATTTTCCATATCATTACATTTACAGGTGTGCAAACTTTTCCGCAATATTTCATTCATCAAATTATTTGTGGTAACAGAAGCGCTGCAAACATTTCTCTTGATGCATGTCCACAAATAACTACCACTTGTATTTTTGTTCTTTAAGTTGTAACGGTAAGACTCATGCAATAAAGTCTTATTGCCCTTTTGGTTTACACTTATAGTAATATTCATAATTATTTAGTTAAAATATCAAAACTACAATAGGTATGGTTGAATAATTAAATTATTCTTGACATATTACAGGTTTCTTTTTTCATATAATATGACAGATAGATAACAGAATATCTAGCACGGAGGATTATATACAATAGTGCCGAAAACCTTTTAACAAGTCCTTCATAGTCCGTTATCTTTAAAAAAGCTAATTAAAACTATACAACGTGTTAATAAATAAGTATTTTGAGACCTGCACATTTTGAGACCTGCACGTTTTGAGATTTACACATTTTGAGATTTGCACATTTTGAGATCTGCACATTTTGCGACCTGAACGTTTTGCGTAGCCTGCACATTTTGCGACTTGCACATTATGCTATGGTACGTAGATAAGCTACAAGAGGTACAAATTGACCTAGAAAATTTATAATTAACCTCTGTTGTGAATAATTTTAATACGGTTAACACAAAAAAAAGAGGAGGGTACTTGGATAGCGGCCCTATCGGGCTTTGTCATACACTTAACGGAAACGACGACCTTGAGATCGAGAGTTTACGGTCAATGGACGGTGATACGGCAGATCAAGGATTGAGTGATATGCTAGAAGGTGCATCCTTCTCACACAGAGCGGGCTCAAGCGAGTGCATCTCTGTCGAACAGGAAGGAACGTCACCGCATAGCAAGCCCAGACGACGACAACAGCAAGTTGTTCTCGAGCTCGCTCTCCATCTCCATCTCATACAGCTGCTCCGTCAACGTCAAAAACTGAAACTGACACTGCTACTGTCACTATGGCGGACATAGTTAGAAAGAAAGGTGAATGGCGGCCAAGTAAACCTAGTGAGGAATGGATTAAGGTGCAGCGTAAAAAATATAGAAACCGTTTTGTTGGGAAAACAGGTGTAGCGGTGGTGGATCTATGTACCAAGTTTGTAGCGGCGGATATAAAAGTTCCATTCTTTATATCAAACGTTAATAAGGAAGTGTCAGAACAAGACATTGCAGAGTATATAAAAAGCAAGACAAACGAAACAATTACGTTGGAAAAGGTAAACATGAAGGAAGATCGACCGTATAACGCTTTTAAGCTCAGTGTTCAGAAAAAGAATATGAACTTATATCTGGACAACAATATATGGCCAGACGGAGTGATATTTAGACCATTTGTAACCTTCAGAAAGCGGAACAACCCGCACGTCGCGGATATCAACAAACCAGGTGATGGACAATAAACAGACTAAATTTATTAGCTTCAACTGTAAAAATTTAAAAAGAAGCATACATTGTGTCAGGTCACTATGCAAATTGGCAGATGTGTAGGCGTTGCAAGAAACATGGCTCTTGCCTTACGAGCTAACGTTCCTTGGAGATATTGATGGAGACTTCAGCTATACTGGGAAATCAGCAGTCAATTTAGCTGATGGTGTCCTTCGTGGTCGACCTCACGGTGGTGTTGCGTTGCTGTATAGGAAGAATGTGTTCAGTAAAGTGTGTGTGATAAAGTGCAATAATGATCGTATCACTGCAGTAAAAGCAGTAACAACTAACCAACAGGAGTGTTTGATTATATGTGTGTATATGCCTACAGATGAGCCTGATAATATTCCCGCATTTGTACAATGTTTAGGTGAACTGAATGCAATTATTGAGGACAATAACACGGAAAATGTGTATATGCTAGGTGACTACAATGCTCATCCGACAGCTCCTTTTTATAGAGAACTATCTGCTTTTTGTTTAGAAAGACAGTGGGTGTGTGTGGATGTAGAAAAACTTGGTGAGTCTTCTGAAACTCATACATATGTCAGTGAGGCTTGGGGGTGCAAAAGATGGTTGGACCATTGTGTGGTGAGTAAATCTGCACAGAATACAATAACAAATGTTAAAATTTTATACAACACATACTGGTCTGCTTTTTGTTTAGAAAGACAGTGGGTGTGTGTGGATGTAGAAAAACTTGGTGAGTCTTCTGAAACTCATACATATGTCAGTGAGGCTTGGGGGTGCAAAAGATGGTTGGACCATTGTGTGGTGAGTAAATCTGCACAGAATACAATAACAAATGTTAAAATTTTATACAACACATACTGGTCTGCTTTTTGTTTAGAAAGACAGTGGGTGTGTGTGGATGTAGAAAAACTTGGTGAGTCTTCTGAAACTCATACATATGTCAGTGAGGCTTGGGGGTGCAAAAGATGGTTGGACCATTGTGTGGTGAGTAAATCTGCACAGAATACAATAACAAATGTTAAAATTTTATACAACACATACTGGTCTGACCACTACCCCTTACAAGTTGAATGTAATTTGGGATTAATTAGAAATAAAATTCAATTTAATAATAAACCATTTAAAAATAATATATTATGGGGTATAAGAAATAAAGATGAAACTGACAAATACTCTGAGTATTGTAATGATCATTTAAAATTTATAGAATTTCCTAGTGAATTTGTTATGTGTGCTGATAGACTGTGTAATGTTAGAGATCATAGGAATGTGATAGACAAATTATACACACATCAAAAAAGTCTAAGCAACATGCATGATATTACAAATTTACCATTTATATTAATTTATTTTACCATTTATTTTAATTATAACGTTGTATTTTATTTTTAAAATAATATTTTTAGGGTTCTATGATGTAAAAATAACAGCTGTTTTCTTTATAAGTTCTTTTAATAACAGAAATTAACAATATTAGAATATACAGGTACATAAGAAACTAAACTTTTTTTTACAAATTGAAATTTCTTAAGAAAATGAATTTATTGTGAAAGAATAGGACAATTTAATACAAAGTATGGCCTCCTCTGCTATTCAGAACTTGTCGGCAACGATTATTCATTGAATTAATGAGACTGTTTATGTCATCTTGCGGTATTCGCTCCCAATGGAATTGTAGCAAATCCTTCAGCTGTTGGGTTGTTGTCACTCCGTCCAAGTCCTTCAAAACACGTCTCTGGAGCATGTCCCATGCGTGCTCGATGGGGTTGAGGTCTGGCGATTGTGCAGGCCAGGGCAATACCTGGATGTTCTCCGTTGCCAAGTATTCACTGGTTCGCCGAGCTGTATGTGAACGCGCATTGTCATGCATTAACGTAAAATCGGAGCCAAAGGTTTGTGCAAATGGATGGACATAAGGTCTGAGAATATCCTCAACGTAATTTTCAGCGTTCATGTTTCCATTTACAAAAACGAGCTCAGTTCGCCTGTTCTTCATAATACCCGCCCATACCATAACTGTTGAGCCGCTGTATGGATGAACTTCTTGAACGCACCTGAGTCTTTCAGTATTTCCGGGTCGACGGTACACTCGCACCCTTCTTGTATCAGGCCTAAACCCGAATCGCGACTCATCGGAAAACATAATTTTATCCCATTGTTCCTGGGTCCATGTTATGCGTTCTCTACACCATTCATTTCGACGAGCGCGATTCCCGTGACGTATCGGTGGGCACCTGATAGGGCGTCGAGCTCGTAGGCCGTACTCATGCAGTCGATTTCGCACAGTTTGGGGACTTACATCAACACCACTTGAATTTTGTAGCCTCAAACTTATCTCTCGAGCGGTTAACATCGGCTGGCGTCTTGCAGTCAGTTGTATGTACCGGTCTTGCCGAGTGGTTGTACTCCTTTTACGGCCTGGATGCTGTTCAGCGGGTTCCCCTGTATTATTGTAGCGCTGCCAAAGACGACAAATAACACTTCTATGAATACCAAAATGTCGAGATACCTGAGATTGATTACTTCCCGCTTGCAACATCCCTACAGCTCTTTGCATTTCATCTGCCGTCAAATGACGTCGCTCCATGACGTAAAGAATATCTAACAATTCAATTTTGTCGCCAACTGTATTTAAATGGTTGGTAAAATTATAAAATCAAGACTAACCCCCGGTTTCTGAAACGCATGTCAAATCATTGTTTAAATAACACGTAGGTCAATATACCAGCTCTGTCAAATCAAATCGAGTTTCTGGAACGTTTGTCAGAGATAAATTAAGTAATCTATGATCATTTACAGCTGTCATAGATTTTTATTCTGTGTATGGACACATTGTACAGAGCGGCTCTCTAATCATTCAATAATTCGTTCTCAAGTGTCAAAAATCCTGTCGTTTCTAAGCAACAAATTGTTGTTTACGTTTTTTTTTTTTTTTATATCTTTTGTTCCCCTGTATGTGGGTCAGGGACCATTTCTTTCCATGTCACTTTTCTACAATGCATTATATTTATCTATCTTTACACAGTTAATATATCTATAGACTTACTGTCTACTATCTATATACTAAAGTGTCCGTTTCTATTTTACTTGTTCTTCTTTACTATTTTTTCGGCAATCATTTTACAAAATTTTAGGAATTTATTTCTGCTCATTTCATGTTTCATTATTTCGCTTATACTATCCCGGGTCAGTGCCACATCTAGTTCCTTTTCTATTACTATTCTTTCCCATCCGAAAATGGGGCACTCTACCAGTAGATGCTCGACGGTCTCCTCCTTGCTGTTGTCACATCCACACGACGGGCTCTCCCTACACTTAAATCTGTGTAAGTACTGGGAGAACCCGCCGTGACCCGTCAATATTTGGACCAGTAATGGGTCCAACTCCATCCTCCGGATGATGCGATACGCCTCCACCGCGTTCGGGAAAAAGAGTTTGGTACCCTCGGCCGTGGTACCCTCCACATAGCGTCGGTTCCATTCGTCAAGCGTCTCCAATCGGATTTGTCGCTTGACGAATGATACCGGACAGCAGTCGTAGTCGGCTCTTCTCTTGGTCTTCAGGGCTGCATCTTTCGCGAGAGTGTCGGCTCTCTCGTTTCCCTCCAACCCCACGTGGGCCTTAACCCAGAATAGCTCAATATTTTGGGCTTGGGATCGTGCTGTTCTTAGGATCCCACGGATCTTAACTGCAAGGGGATGGAGGGAAGTTCCGTCAACGACGGTTTCGAGTGCCGACCTCGAGTCGCAATGTACCCTGGTGACTGGTGCGGACCTCTTCAGAGCCAACTCAACCGCTTTGCAGAGTGCCCACAGCTCCGCCTGGTAGACGCTGCAGAAGGACTCCAGCTTGCACTTCTGGGTGGCGACCTCACGGCCATCTTTCCACAGGGTGAGTGCTGCGCCCACCTTCCCTTCGATCTTCGAGCCATCAGTGAAGATATTTTCAACTACCTGGGGTCCCTCTGCAATGTCCCCCAAGGTCCCAAAACTCAATCCGTGTTGCTCTGCCGGATGGGGCAAGTCGGTGAAGGCTACAGGGCTCTCTACCTCTCGGTCTCCTATCACTCTCTGGGAGTAGCCCTTCTTTATCTCATAGAGTTGGGCGACTTCTCGGATTCTGAGATCAAGTGGAAGCATCCCAGAGAGTACCAGCGCCGAGTTGAGGGAGACCGTCCTGTACGCCTTCACCATCTTGCGGACAAAGCCCCTCTGCACCGCGTCCAGTTGCTTCCGAACGCCCAACTTTTGGGCGGCCGGTGCCCATGCGCTGGAGGCGTACATAATCACCGGCTCGATGACCGCGACATACAGTGTCCTGATCACCTCGGGGTTCAAACCCCAATGGACTTTCGCGGCTCTGGACAGTTGACGATAGATATTAAGTGCTTTACGGCACACATTGAGCACATGTGTGTTAAATGTTAATCCATCGTCAACTGTCAGGCCGAGTATTTTGATTTCCTTGGACAGACCAATGTCCACTCCTCCCATGCTCAGGGCTGGAGCATCAAATTTAAGTTTTCTCGTGACCACCATGGCCTGGGTCTTGTGTGGCGCGAACTTCAGCTTATTTTTGACGCCCCAGCCACGAACGTGTTCGAGAGCTGCATTGGTCTGCCTTTGGACTTCCAGTCCTGTGTCTCCCGAGATAATCAGAACAATGTCGTCCGCGAAAGCTTGGACATAGTCCCCACGAGCCTCCAACTCTTTCAATAATGGGTCCAACAAGAGATTCCAAAACGTTGGACCCCCTATCGAACCCTGCACACACCCTTTCGTGGTGTCCCTGGCAACTTCAGAGCCGGCAAATCTCACCCTAACCTTCCTTTGTTCCAGGTAGCTACTCACGAGACGCCTCAGATTCACCGGGCACCCTGCCTCCGCGAGCCGACACTTCACAGCCGGCCACCACGCGCTGTCGAAGGCTCCCTCTATGTCAAGGGATACTACTGCGACAATTTTCTTTTCGTGCAGGCGATCCCTTATATGCTGTATCATAACATAGAGGGAGTCCTCGGTGCTGCGCTGCGGTGTGAAGCCATATTGGTGTCTACTCATTCCTGGCAGCACGTGCCATCTGATGCGTCTCACGAGCATCTTCTCTAGGATCTTACCCAGAACTGGAAGTAATCCTATAGGACGATAGGATTTCGGGTGAGTGTAGTCTGATTTGCCGCTTTTTCGCAGGACCACCACGACAGCTACCTTCCACACGATGGGGAAGTGGGACAGCACTAGGCATTTGTTGAGCAGAGCGAGAAACAGCGAGGGGTTGAGGAATATTGCTACCTTACAAATGTCCGCTGTGAATCCGTCAAGGCCAGGGGCCTTTTTGGGGTTAAAACTCGATGCTGACCATTTAAGTTCGTCCAAGGTGAATGGGGGGTCGCATGCAAAATCATGTTCTTCTTCATTCACCCTGCTCGCGACTTTTCTCATCTTTTTATGGTCCTCTGTATCGGCATCAAGCTCATCCACCGGATAAAAGGTCCCAGCCAGAAGACGCGCGGATTCGGCTCCCTCCAAGACCACTCCCTCCTGGACTAACGGAGTGTCCTCCCTTCGAGCCGCGGTTCCATTTATAACCCGGTATATTCCTTGCCACACTGTTTCTCGCTCCTGCTTCTCACAGAAGGTTTTCCAACTGGCGGTCTGGGCTTTTTGAGCCTCCACCAGGTACTCGTCCTTTGCTTTCAAGTACTGCTCCACGACCCATCCTCGCCGGACCTCAGACGCGCACTTTATTCGGCGCTTTTTACGGTTGACCTCCCTCTTCATTTCGGTCAACTTCTCCGTCCACCACGGCAACCTTGTTCTCCTTTTATCATAAATTTTTGGTATTGTATCCTGGCTTACTTTAGTTATGGCATTGTTAAATCTTTCTATTGCTTTTTCCAAATTATTTACCGAATCTATTTTATTAATTTCTGTTTCTATTAAGTTATCTTCTTCCCAAATTTGGGTCAGTTTCTCACGAAACTGACCCCAATTTGCTTTTTTAGTATTGTATACTCTAGTGCTACTTTTTATATTAACCCCTGTGCTTTTCTCAAATTTTAAGGAAAACAAGATCGCCGCGTGGTCGGAGACAGTGACGTCCCCGGCAACCCTCCAGTCATCGGCCCGAGCAAGGATGCCATCAGAGCAGGCGGTGATGTCGACGTGGCTGGAGTAACGAACACCACCTCGGTAAGTGTCAAATGTTGGGTCTAGACCTTGATTCAAAAGATGTAGACCCAAATCGTCCAACATACCCGCCACTTCTTCTCCCCTGTGGTCCACCTCCCTACTTCCCCACCATGTGTTTTTGGCGTTTACGTCGCCTCCCAATAGCACATTGTCTCTGCCGATCTCCCCCACAATCCTCGTCACTTGCGCCACGTAAGAATCCAGCGGTTTGTCCCCTTCCAGGTAGATTGACATCACCACAATTTCCCACGCCTTAGTTGTTAATTTGGCTACTGCTATATTTTCAGTTGTGAGTGTGGGGCATTGGGCGACGTCAATCCCCCCGTCGAAGACCACGATCGCTGCCTTGTTTACCGCGCCCTCAGACCTCCTATTGCACTGCACCACTCTTACACCGGGGTAGGACTTCATCTCTCCGGCCGCCCCGATGTAAGGCTCCTGCACTAGTGCAAAGGAGATCTTCCTTTTAACGGCCTCCTCTACCATCTCCGCTGTGGCGAGTCTACTTCGTTGTAGGTTCGACTGCAGGACGCTGTATCCGGTTTGTGTCGCCCCCGATGTGGTTGCCGTTCCTCGGTTCACCTGGGTGCCCTCAGCAATACTGCACTGTTGCCCGCGCCAGTGCCTCCCACCGCCTTCTAATGGGGCAATCCACGCTGAAGGCGTTGTGGGCTACCTGCGTCAACTTGGCTTTGGTGCAGTTGGTGCATTGCGGTGGGCGCCCTTCCTTCAGCTCTTCGCACTCGGTACGCATATGCTGGCCGCCACAATGACTGCATAGGTCCCGGGGAGCGGGGTCCTGGCAGAAGCGTTTGCTGTGACCGTACCCGAGGCACCCAGAGCACTGCACCAGCGGCGATTGGTCGAGTACCCTGACCTTTTGGAGGTCCAAGTGGACCGAGCCAGCCTCCGTTAATCTCCTCCATATCGGGGGCGACACCCTCATAACTACATGCTCCGTCAGCGCATTCCTGGCCCTTCGCTTGAACCTTATCTCCATGCGATCATCCTCCTTACTGATGCCATGGAATAGGTGTTTATTTTGTGCTCTAATACCCTTTTCTATGTCTTCGTCCTTATTAATTTTGAGCACATCCTTAAGGACGATCAGGGGGTCCTTGTTCACTATTTCTGCGACCTTAAGGTTACCTCCCGATCGCTCCAATCTGTCCCTGACCTTACACATTTCCTCCTTCGATCCACATCCAATTATAACTTTTCTGTCCCTCGCTTTCCTAACATTTTCTATTTTAATTCCCTCTTCCCTAGCGTTGACGGCTGTTCTGATCCTCTCTAACACCTGCTCTCCCGTCTCAGTTTCATCCTGAGAACTGATCACCACCGAGTGGACGGTCGCCCTGGCCACGAGTTTGTCCGTGGGCACGGAGGCCGTCACCCCGGCGTAGGTCCGTCTCTCCTCCAGCTGTTTTCCGATTTCCTCCTTCAGGTTCTTTATTTCCTCCCTACTCTCCTTCAGAAGATCCGAACACCCATCAATCACTTTCTCTTCCTCCTTTCGTCTTTCTCTCTCCCTTTCTTGAGCGTCAAGCAAGATAGTCTTCAGTTCTTCCATTTCTTTTCTATTCTCCTGTAGCAATCTTGTATGCTTTCCTATGATGTCTTCCATTCCACTAACTTCCTCTCTCGCTGTTTTCTTCATTGTCTCTATCTGCTCTCCTCCCAAGCTGTTCCTTCCTTCCTTTTTCTTTTTCTTATAGGGCTTCCCTTGGTCAGCCTCAGTGACCAGGTTCAGCATGCTGTTAAGAGCATCCGTTACAAACTCCTTTATGGTCCTCTTGAGGTTCCCGCTCTCTTGCATCATCTCAATTGCTGTAGAGTGCCAATAATGGGCCTCTTCCATCCGGCTAACGTAAGCCGCCGCCTCCGAGACTCCTTTCGGTTCCACAGCAGCGGCGGCTGCCGCAGCAGGTTTCGGTTTTGCCGTCTTAATGACCCTCTCTGGCTGTGAGGTAGAGGAGTTGGTCTTTGTAAGCGGAGGATTCCTCTTCGGTGACCTTTGGGAGCTGGGAATGGCTTTAAACTGAGGTTTCTCTGTCCGCTTGGTCGTCACGGAAGAGCCCGCCGGGGGATTCAAAGCAAGTTTCAGCTCTATCTCGCCCGCGCTTCTTCTCACCTGGCCTCCAGTGGACGTTGCTGCCTCAGCCTTCGTCTGATCTGGCTGTTCTTCTGCCGTGCTCTCTGCTGAGCCTTTAGAGGTCGGTGAGCGGCCCATTACGAACATCCTAAGCGAGTAATAGGGGAAAGATATACCTAACCGCACCAGAGGCGGGGTCAATCAAATCGTCTATTGTAGAAAACTTTTTATTAAATAATTATGTAAATATTTTAGCTGTAAATAATATGTCAGATCCTGCTTTATAAACTATCAATTTTTAATTAAATAATAATGTATATATATTTAGGTCAGCTAAAAACTCAATCTTTACACCTGTAAAGAGGGTGTCAATTTAAAGTTAAAAACTTTTCTTCTACCGATAAAAGCTAGTCATTAATTGTCATAATTTTCCTGTCATTACAGTATAAGAACAATAACAATTCCTAGTTAAAATAAAAGTCAATATAAAATGTATTAAAACTACATAAATTTTTGTCTCATGCTTTCTCGGTGTATATGGCCGAGTAAAACTAGTCCTTAAAAATAAAGTAAACGTAACCTATAATAAATAAATAACAAAACAGATAAAACAGATTAAAATTTCAAAATACGTCAAATAAGTCGAAAAATAACTAATTTAAATTTTTTAAATAGTGTATAAATAACCACATAAGTCAATAATTTGAATAATTGGTGTATATTGCCAATCAATATATAGTCCTTAAAATCTAAAACCTAACTTATAATTTATATATACCACCAATGTATGAACCCAACTTAAGGTGTCTAGTCACTACAGGGAGGGTAAATAAATAGGTCTGTTGTTTACGTTACTTAATAATAATATTAAATTGAATAATTTTAATAAGATATAAGATTATTATAATTGGAGATTATGACTGGAAGCTATGGCGAAAGGTTGAAATGTCATTTATATATTCTACAAATTGATTTTTAGAAGATTTTGTGATGCAGAAGAGATGCGGTTTAGTTTTGCAAGTTCGTCGTCATTAGATACTTAAATATGATGAAATATGCAAGTGATTGATGACTGGTGGCGAGGTCACGCTGATTCTGCCTCGTGAAGTTCTTCTGGACGTAAATAAAAAGTGAAGCATCGACTTTTTAATGTTGTTTCTTTATATGTGTAAACTTGCGTATAAACATAGTTCATGAAGCCATTACATATAATATGATTCATTGTACTACCACCTTACCCATTGCTCTTGTGTTGTTGAATAAAAAAAAAGATTTGTGATAGTATTACTAGTGAAAGATGCAAGTGCTCAAAACAATTTATAAGAAAATAACTTTACTGAAACAAATGTATAAAATAATTTAAAACTTGACACTGTGTGATGAATATCTGCTGCTAAACTGCTTTTGTGTTATGATAATAAATATATAATAATAAATAAGTCATTTTCTTTCTCTTCACAATAGGTTTTACAATAGTTTAACATCAGATACTACAGAAGTTACCGTTACCGCCCGTTTACCTTTGGTACAATTATTCTCCATACTCCTGGTCAGGTTATTGTATACTTTTCATCACGCTACGATCAATAGGAGCAGAGCAGTGAAGGAAAATGTTGGTAAACCGGGAGAAATTAGCGTTTTTAAGTTTAAGGTAGCTATTTAGCTAGGATGTCTAACGTAAGTTATTTTGTTAGGTAAGTTAAATAGAAATCAAGAAAGAAAAATCATCGTTTGAAAGTCCTGAAAAAAATTATTGACAAAAAAATGTTTTACCCCTTATGAAATTTATATACCTACATAGAGTTATAAATATTGCAATGAACATTGATATTAAAATTGCATTAGGCGTTTTTGTATTCCGTAGGCGTTAGAAATTTAAAAAATGTAAACGATTTTTTCAGAGCTTTGAAGCGTGTGTTAGGTAAAACGTCTGGTAGGTAAATCAACACACGTGTTTGAGAGTATCGACTACTGATTTTTAACGATCTTTATGTTATCTATTCTATTTATACATAATAAATCTGTAGAGAAGTCAATTCTGTACAAGAAATATTTTTTCAAAATAAAAATATATATCGCCGTCCCCAACGAACACTATGGTAATAGCTATAACCATTTTTTTTTATTATTGCATATTCGCTATCCACAGACTGTATTACATTACTCAAATTTTTTTTAGGGCCCTGCGATAAATACTTTCTAAGATAATTAAAAAAGTAATGATCTTTAAGTTATTGTTCCAGGAACACTTAGTAGACAATTTGAAACGATTATTACCGCAAAAGCATATTACCAAATCTTTTGAATCAAAGTTGTAGAGTAAGCTACTATTACCATATTGCTCAAGGGAAAAATGACAACGCCGTGGCCAGTAATCGCCAACAAAATATCGTTCGGATGAGAACTCGCATTCATATTTATCGCAATGTGTTATTGCTCTCTCTCACACCCTACGTGACAGACAGTTTTATTACATTACGATTGAAGGACGAAGCATTAGGCTATGCTTCGTCCTTCAATCGTAATGTTGAAGAAAAGAAGCGTTAATAACAATAACAGGTAAAGAGGTAAATCAGAGTAGGTATATTTGTTTTTATTTTGTTGTTATTTTTGATTTTTAACTAAGTACCTACCAGACAGTTATTTACTGTTGTTATGGTTTCTACTCTGCTCAAGAAGTTAGTACAATGCAAAAGAGTATGATTAGTATACGTGTTTTAATTTTATATACTAATTATAACGTTTAAACTATGCTACTACGCGTTTCATTATTATAAATATTATATAAAAGGGATATTAACGCGCATTTTATTTAACTTGATGTTTCGGCACAGGTTGCCCTGGCCGTGGTCGCAAGCTGACTGGTGATGCGATTAGATTATTATCATCTACCGTCGTATCTTGAGATGTTACTTTAATGGTTCTACACATAACACTGACCGAATAGCTGTTCTGTACGTTACCCGACCGTTCAAAAAAGGGAAGTTTTGTGTTTGAAATCACTGGATTCCACATTGCTGACAATTAGAAACCGTCATTCCGGTTAAAGCTCCTAGGGGACTTTTTGATTTCGATGGCCTCGCGCACAAGTCTTAAGTATAATAGTGGCAATCGGTGGAGATTACCCGAGGTTTATGAAATTCTATCTAGTGAATAGCGCCAGCGTTCACCAGGTGTTCGGCGATTGCTGACTTGTTGGTCTGTCGGTTCTTTGCTTCCGCTTTGTTTGCCCAATAATAGAGCTGCCACAGCTACAGTCAATCTTGTACAATCCAGGACATTGCAGAAGAAGGACATCCTTTACTGAACGTACTATACTATTAACCTTGGCCTCCGGGGTGAATATAGTGTTTATAGAGAAGTTTCTCAACACGGAGCCAATCTTATCTGTCACGCCTTTCAGAGACGTACGCAGGTCCTGTTCACTCCAGGATGTCTCTCCCTTTTCATTGGTCCCTTTACAATGGATGAATAATGGTAAATACGCAAGAATAATGATTCTTAAGTGCTATGGTATAGCTCTCGCTATACTATATAGGTGTCGCGGGTGGTGATAAGACGTTGCGTGTAAATACCTGTCCGTGTGTATAGGTTTACTGTAAACACTGTGTGATATGGACCCATATAGTTAGTCTTATGGCTAGTTTGACATCTAAGAAAAACAATGACATGTCCGCCTCCATTTCATACGTTAAAAGCATCTTTAAATGGAGAGTATTAAGATGTGCAATATATTGACCTACCTCCTGCTTGCTTCCTTTACCTATGCTAAAGATGTCATCAACATAACGTTTTCAAAGCCTGATAGTTTTTGGGCCAAGGCTCAGGGCCTTCTCTTCGAAATGTTCCATCGAGAGATTAAGCAGTACCGGGGCTACTGAACTTCCCATTGCGACGTCATCAATCTAGAGGTAGTATTGACCTTGGAAAGGAAGTAGTTGCCATCCAAGCAGTGTTTTAGAAGATTAACATAGTTGTGGGGCATATCATTGTCACTTAGTTTGTCTCTAACTACCTCAACGCATTCTTTGATTGGAATATTGGCGAAAAGAGATTCTACATCAAAACTCACAACCAGTTCGTCAGGTTTCAATCGTAGATTCCTTGTTGACTAGACAAAGGGGCGCGAATCCTTCACAAAAGACGGTGTTTATCACAGGTGGCTGTAACACTAACGTAACGTACTTCGCAAGGTCGTAAGTAGAAGAAGAGATTTGACTTACGAAAGGCTGCAATGGTACGTTAGACTTATGTATTTTAGGTAGCCCATATAACTTAGGTGGCTACTGCGATTTTGGTTTATTTAATCGTTCTGTTAAGAGTCAATTTGGGTTAAGGTTTTTAAAAAATAAAATAATGAATTAGGTTTGAGACAGCCGTTCGGTTCTGATGATGGAATTAGACTGAGGTGTGAATGAATGGATCGTGAGGATATGAATGAGAAATGCTGACTGAGTAAGAAATGCTGACTGTGTATGAGAGTGTGCGTGGTATGGAATAAGGGTAACATTGTATGTCTATAACACCTCCCAGGGGTGGACTAAACATCGGGGTTTAAATTTCGATGTTTAGGAAGATAATCAATGGACTATCTTTAGACATTTCTTCTTATACTAGGAGATGGAAGGTTTTCATTTTCTTGAATATGTTTGGTGATTTTAATAGGAATGACTGGATCGGGGTTTGAAGTTGTGTCTGGTGAAGGATTAACTGGGACTGACTTGAATAAAGTAGGGAAAAGTTGGGAAGAACGGCTGTGCGATTTAATATAATAAAACAATTTAAGAATACAGAATATAGAAATTATAACAATAATAATTATAATTAAAATTGAATAATGAGTCTCATATTTTATAATTGGGTGTTGGTTTATTATAGTATCTGTTTGATCGGTAATGGATTTTAATTTTGATTTTGTTTCTGATGTAAAGATGTCTAAATCAATGTTTTGTAATTTCAACTGAGGCTCATTACTACTTGTTATTACATCTCTAAACTTATCTAGGTTACAACAAGTGTCGTTTATAATACTAAAATCGGAATAGGTAACAGTTACATTAATTTTTACACTATTGTATTGTGGTATTAATTTGGTACTTTTACAGTAAGCAATACAATTGTCCTGAATGCTCAGGATACCTGTACCAATAATATTAATTTCCATTATCGTTTGATTTGGGCATTCAACATAAAGTTTATTATTCTGTGATTGTACATAAATCCAATTATTATTGTAAAGTGGTTTCCATAAGTCTATATGTCCGTGTAGAAAATCGGTACGACACTGTACTGGTAAAACACTTATCACTTTCGATAACAATTCACTCTCACAACACGGGTTCGCGTTTACCGGGAACACCGTCATGACGTCACAGATGTATTCACGCGCGCTTATCGCTGTACATTCCTTTATCGAATCGAGGTTACAATATTCTGATTTATCCTTGGTCATTGCTATGTACTTACTAGTGGGAATTATAAAACTAAAAGACTCTGGTTTAATACTATTGTGCGGGGTTGGTAATGCTATGCTATGGAACAAATTAAACTGTTTAGGAGACACCAAAGGTATTTTCAATACAAACACAATCTTGTTGTTTAAACTATAACATAATACACTAGATATATTCATTAAACTATGAATATTATTTAATTCTAAGCTTACAGGTAACTTAAAATCTACGGGTAAGTATCTATAGTTATCGACAATTTCTTGATACAATTGAGTCGGTGATAAAATAACAGGATGCAGGATGTTTTGACTACATAACATAACAGCGTTTGTTATGTCTTCTAGCTGAAATGATAAGGTGAGTATAGATGCTTCTAAACTGTTTAAGATTGAATTAATATATGCTTTCATATTTAACTGGTTAGAAATAGCAGTAATATTATTTAATTTTAACGTGAAATTGTCGATAGCTTGATTGAGACTGGCTTCATTAAGTTTTATTTCATGTAAAGTTTTGTTAAACTTTGATAACACTGTTGTGGTAATTAATATATTTT
Organism: Schrankia costaestrigalis; assembly: GCA_905475405.1. NCBI lineage: Eukaryota > Metazoa > Arthropoda > Insecta > Lepidoptera > Erebidae > Schrankia > Schrankia costaestrigalis. The sequence continues at coordinate 3,321,384 of FR997845.1, read as the reverse complement.
CTTTTATTAATGATCCCAGTCTCTTTTCATTATCTTGAATATTTTGGATGGCGTTGTCATATCGATCAGCGTCATCCTCGTCCAGAGTGCCAAATATGGTTTTTGCCAGAGAACCAATACCACCTATCCATGCTCCTCGTTTAGCCCTATTTATTACTAAATGGGAAATGGCGGAGTAAGCTGAAGTCATATCGTGATATCGCGTAGTTAACGGTTCCAGTATATTGTGACATTCTAAGTTATTTGTGGTTTTGATCTGGATTTGACCACACACTAACCGTATTGTTCCTAATATAGAATTAATGTTTTGAATATGGGGTTCAATATGTGATATATCGAAAGGTGTTACTATATCTAAATGGCTTACACGAATTTTGAGTTCACCAATTGGATCAAAATATATACCAGGACTCTTGTCGATTGGTTTGATAAGTTCTGGACGACCATGAGCCAGTATGCTGTAATGAAAAGAGACATTTGATAATTCTAGATGAAAGAGTTGTACCTAACTATATTATACTTACTTATAAAAATCTACTTAGGTAAAATAATAGATAAAATATAATAATAGTAAAATATTAGTATAACTATTTGCTAAAATTTATATAGCTATATAAGCTAGTATTCATTGTTCTCGGACGTCCACATGTTTGATTTCATCAAAATGATGTTTTACATGGCGCCGATTTATTAATAACGATAGTGTATGATTGCCATGTATTTTGACTACTTTGTACGGACCTTTCCATACAGGCGATAAGGCCTTGCGTAGTCTAAGGTGATTTTTTAACATGACGTAATCGCCTATTTTGTAAGTTACGGAACGAGAACGCGTATCATAATAGTTCTTTGAATTTATTTTTGATTTATGAATGAACTCTAACGCTTTATCACGCGTATGTTTCATCCGGTGTTGTAGCATTTTTACATATTCCGGGTATGTCGCAGTGGATGTATCGTCGTATACAGAGTCTGGAATGTGTGGCTTATGGCCAAACAATAGTTCATAAGGTGAATAGTGCGTTGTTGTATGAACAGCAGTGTTATACGCTAACATCGCGGTATAAACATACCGGGGCCAATTATCTTGGTTATCGTTTATATACGGTCTCAAGTATTCCTTAAGGGTTGAGTGTGACCTTTCCAAAGCGCCTTGCGTTTGGGGATGATAAGGGCTAGACCATAGTTGTTTTATTTTGAGGAAGTCGCAAGTTTTCTTAAATAGGTCCGCCGTAAAATTGGTGCCTTGGTCGGTGAGAACATGTTTAGGAATTCCAAACAATGAAATAAAATGTAGTAAGCAATCGCATGACTCTTCAGCGGTATTACTACGAAGCGGATAAGCTAATGAGAATTTAGTGAGGTCATCTTGCATGGTTAAAATAAATCTAAGTTTAGCTGTGCCAGATTCTGGTAAAGGGCCTACGATGTCGAGAGATAGCCTCTCGAAAGGGGATGTCGATGTCGAGGTTATTACCATTGGTGCTCTATTTACTTTACGTAGAGCTTTATTTATTTGACATGAGGAACAGCTTTTTATGTAGGTTTCAATGTCGCTGCGCATGTTTTTCCAGTAGAATCTTTCTTTAATCCGATTTAGCATTCTATTGGATCCTAAATGTCCTGCGATAGGAATATCGTGGTTTTCCTTTAAGATCTTAGGGATTTCAGAAAGTGATGGGTATATAATGTGATTATTATATATATGTAATTTAATGTTGGTCCCATGAAATAAGTAGCTCAGCATATTGTAGATTTTAACAAAAGAATGTTTGTCAAATGGATTTTTGAAATCAGATATGCTAATTTCATTTGTCATGGGGTAAAACACTATTATCTCATCACGTGCATGTTTCAAAGAATTAAATATATCTGAATATGAGTAGTCATCAAAATAGTGCACCTTTGTGAATAGAAATAGATAGGTTTTATTTTCAAAACTTAAGGGTAAAAAGGTGTATAGAGTTCTATCTAATTTTAGAAATTCACTACGATCAGGTTCTGGACAGTTATTAAGTACCTCTTGGACGTAGGGCATAGATTCGTCCATATCTATAGAGGTTGGTATTAACACTAGCTTTTGTGTTCCTTTGAGAAGGTTTTCGTTATGTTGGGTTATTAATGTGTCATATGTTTTAATAGGTAATTTTAGGTACTTGCTGTATGTTACTTCGGATAAAGGTAAGTTTTCAGGTATTGGTGAGGTTACAGCATGCTGTTGAGTAGGAACAGGTAAGGTTTCAGGGTTTTGCCAACTAGTCGAAGGTTGAGGTTCTGTTTCAGTTTCTGTTTCAGGTTGCGGTTCATCTGTGATGGAGCTTAAGTAATCCATTACCTCGTTTTCGATTTCAGGATTTATAAGGTTCGTGTCAACGTTAGATGGCGGGGACACTAGGAGGCTTTGCAGATCGTTAACTGCTTCATTAAGTGAATTTGGAGGTTGTGATGGTTGTAGTGAAAGTTGGTTATCAGGATTATCCGTGTTTAACGTATTTTCTTTTTCAGAGTAGATTGGATTTACTGGGTATCGAGAGAGAGCATCAGCAGCTGAATTTAGTTTGCCCTTGCGATATATGATATCGTAATCATATTCCTCGAGCTTTAACCTCCAACGTTGGAGTTTACTGCTGGGGTCTTTGTGATTGAATAACCATTTTAATGGTCTATGATCAGTGACGATTAGGAATTTATGACCATAAAGGTAGGGGCGGAAAGTTTTGCAACCGAATAAAATGGCTAGTAATTCTTTTTCCGTTGTGCTGTAGTTACATTCGCTTTTATTAAGGGTGCGAGAAGCAAACGCTACCGGTTGGTCCTTGCCCACAGATCCTTGTGAAAGAACACAGCCAACGGCATAATTAGAGGCATCGCATGTAAGAATGAACGGTTGAGAGAAGTCAGGATAGATGAGAAGCGGAGCTGACGTTAGCTTGTGTTTTAAAGTATCAAACGCAAGCTGCTGTTGATTTTCCCATTTAAATAAAATGTCTTTCTTTAGAAGATGAGTGAGGACTTTAGCTATCTTTGAAAAATCAGGTATGAAACGTCGGTAGTACGAGACAAGGCCAAGAAACGATTTTATGTCTTTAGGTGACTTTGGAGTAGGAAATGCAGTTACGGATTTGATCTTATCTGGGTTTGGTTTGACACCTTGCTCAGTGATTACATGACCAAGATAACAGACTTCGCGGCGAAGAAACTCGCATTTGTCGGGCTGTAATTTGAGATTGAATTCTCGGATTCTTTGGAAAATAGACGTTAGGTTACAAATACTCGTTTTCAAATCAAATCCATAGGAAACGACATCATCTAAGTAAACAAAACTTTTAATGCCTTGTAGGCCTGATAACACAGAGTTCATTAGTCTCTGGAATGTTGAAGGAGCGTTTTTAAGTCCGAATGGCATTCTAGTAAATTGAAAATGTCCTTCAGGGACATTGAAAGCAGTTTTAGGTTTATCGGCGTCATTTAATTTAATCTGGTGAAACCCGGATGCCAGATCTAAGGTTGAGAAATATTTACTGTTCCCAAGTTGGTCCAGGATTTCTGTAATCTGAGGAATCGGGTAAGTGTCGCCGATTGTGACGTCGTTCAATTTTCGATAATCAATCACCACTCGCCACTTTTGTACGTTAGAAGCGTCAAGTTTTTTGGGAACAACCCATATTGGTGATGACCAAGGGGAATCGGAAGGCTCTATTATATTTTGGTTTAACATTTTATCTATTTGCTTTCGAACTTCGGCTTTATGTACTTCAGGAAATCTGTAAGTTTTAGTATGTATAGGGATATCAGTTGTGGTTTTAATTTCGTGTTTTAGAGCATTTGTGTGCGTGAGGTTTTCACCGGGTAAATAAAATATGTCAGAAAAGTCTGAACATAATTGTAAGAGTGCTTCTTTCTCTTCTTCATTTAGATGTGAAACACGTAACTGTTTTAATACTTCTTCTGTACGTTTAAAGCTATTATATGTTTGGTTTACGTGATGAATTGGATAAGGAGAAAGATTTTTAAATTTAATGCCACTTATAGCTTCAAGGTGCAGATTCAAGTTGGACTTTAACGTGGTAGGCTTTTCGGACGTGTTTAAGACCGATATATTTATTCGTTTGTTTTCTTTCACATGTACTAAACAATTAGCAATTAATAGTGAATCTGAAAGTTTTTGGTCTAGGATCAAGCCTTCTTTTATTTCAGGATTTGAGACGGAACATTCAATAACGGTTTCGGTTCTGGGCGGAATAATATAAGCAGGATCGTGGAAGTGCAGCTTTAAAGATGACTTCCCGAGATGAAGAAGATTATCATTGTAATTTATATTACAACTGTGAGCATTGAGCAGATCAGAACCTATGATACCGTCATAAGGTAAGTGAACTATATCAATCACGTGAAACTGGTGCGTTAATTTGCATTTAGGAAGATGAATTTCTAATTGGAAATGTCCACGAGTGTGAAGAGATTCTTCTGTTGATTCAATACCTTTTAATTGAATGGCTTCTCTTGTCAGCTTGGGATATCTCGCTATACAAGAGTGTTTAATTAAGCTTACCGATGAACCTGAATCTACTAATAAGGATAATGGTATGTCCGAAACGGAAGAATTAATCAAGACATGTGGCAATAGTGTTTTTGCAGGATTATTTGTGATCTCAAAAACGTTACATTTGTAAGATAAAGAGGATTTGGAATTGGTTTTATGTTTTGCTAGGCTATCTCTTAGTGATGCCTGCATAGGATGAGCTAAGCTATCTTGTATAGATGCTTGCAGAGAATGAGCTAGGCCATCTTGTATCGATGCCTGCAGAGGATGAGCTAAGCTATCTTGTATAGATGCTTGCATAGAATGAGCTAGGCCATCTTGTATCGATGCCTGCATAGGATGAGCTAAGCTATCTTGTATAGATGCTTGCAGAGAATGAGCTAGGCCATCTTGTATCGATGCCTGCAGAGGACTTTTTTTTAAAGATTTTAGGTCTCCGTTTTGGGACTGGTTACCCTGCTGTGCGACCTTATTGAAATTAGAATTAAGATCTCCGTTTTGGGGCTGGTTACCCTGACGTGTGACCTTATTGAGATTAGAATTAAGATCTCCGTTTTGGGGCTGGTTACCCTGTCGTGTGATCTTAGAGGATATTGAAGGCTTACTAGATTTATGAGTGTCGATTTTTACATTACGATGTCCCGCACGACACCGGGACGAGACGGTTACTCGTTTTTTGAACCGGTATCTACCGTATCGTAGCCTTCTTCGAGGTTATTAGGATAGTCATCATTATTATATTCTGATGGTTCTTCGGCAACAAAGTTTACACGATGAGTCGGCCCTGATTGGGTCCGATCAGGATTATTAAAACGGTTATTGTTATATTTCCGTTTTTGGCATTGTTCTAATAAATGCCCAGGGGTCTTACAATATCTACAAAATGGAGCCGAAGGGCTGTAATTATTATTACCGTTCATAGGTCGTGTAGGATTAGGATAAAACTTTGAGCTGGATTGGATTGAGTTACGACGCATAAATTGATTGTTAGATTTTGATGTGTTCGCTTTGTCTTGGCGTAATAGCTGGTTATTAGATTGTGTTTGTTTGTTTAAGGAATGATAAATTTTCTCCTCCGAAATAGCGAGGTTTATGGCTTCATTTAAGGTTTTAATTGATTTACATCTAATAATATTGGATATATGGGGTTTTAATCCCATTTGGAAATGATGGAGGGCTAATTCCTCCATTGCAGCTGTTCGTCCTATCATTTCTCGGCTTTTATGCCCGTGTGAAATAGAAATTTCCGTTAGTAATTCGGATAGACATGTCTCAATTCGTAGAGCATACTGACTAACGTTTTCCTGAAATTGTTGTTTACAATCCTGAAGGTCGGTTAAAAGATGGGCATAGTGTTTCCTCTCACTAAATTGTGTTTTGAGGAACTCTTTGAGTTGTTGCCAATTGGTAAACTCTTTAATTGAGCAAGCGGTTTCTGCTTTACCCTGTAGTTGGCAAAGGATGTATTTAAAGAGTATATCTTTCTGTGTGTCTGAAGCTAATTCGTATGCGTTGTTACAATTTACAAGAAATGAATTTAATTTTTCTCTGGAACCATCATAAGTTTTAATAAATTTAAGTAAAGTTGGAAGTTCAATATCTACTTTAAAAGGAGTAGTTTTTTTTCTAGAGGACGCTCTGGTTGAAGGTCCTTGAGGTGGAGGGCATTGGCCTTGAATATCCTCCTCGGTATCGGTTATGGCTATTTCGGGTTTTTCAAATTTGGGACTCTGTGATCTTTCAGCCATAATAATTGATTTAAATATTACACAATAAAGAATAAGATACAATAATATAAGGATAAAACACAATCGTTCAAAATTAACAATAGAATTATAGCAATGACCAAATGTTATACATAAAATCACTTACAGGAATGTAGAGAGCGTGATAAGAATGTTCATTGTTGCTTGTAGCTTTCGATGAAACGGATATAGGTACTGATAAGCCGCTGGATAATTGCGTCACGTTGCCGTCGTCGGAGTCTAAATGTAGGCTATCACTTTTATTTTTACGCGACGGGATAAGTAGTTTTATAGGTTTAGAATAAAGACCGGCTGCAGCACGAGCAGTGCGCAGCAGTGGGCCTTGCAGGAACAGGAACGTCGAGTGTTGCAGCACGAGCAGTGCACAGCAGTGGGCCTTGCAGGAACAGGAACGTCGAGTGAAGCCGGGCCCGAACTCGGTATAATAGTTCAATATCACACAATGGAGTCGGCACTTACAAAACGTACACTCGCGTATTACTTGTTCGAAGACGTACCGGGGATTATAATTTATTAATCCCTTAACGCTGCCACCAAATGTTAAGAGTCAATTTGGGTTAAGGTTTTTAAAAAATAAAATAATGAATTAGGTTTGAGACAGCCGTTCGGTTCTGATGATGGAATTAGACTGAGGTGTGAATGAATGGATCGTGAGGATATGAATGAGAAATGCTGACTGAGTAAGAAATGCTGACTGTGTATGAGAGTGTGCGTGGTATGGAATAAGGGTAACATTGTATGTCTATAACAGTTCGTACTCGTCTTCTGTGCAAAAGTCCATGATCTTGGATTAGTGAGCGTATTTTTCGTGGCACTCTGGCCGTGGGATTGTATGATACAAGTTTGTATACCTTATCATCACTTAGTAGTACCCCTATTTTACCGTAATAATCAGTTGTGTTCATCACTACGGTGGCGTTTCCCTCGGCCCTAAAATGTAAGCACTCAAATGACAGAATTTTCCCTGATCTAGATCTTGACGCTAAAAGCTAGAACGATCGCTAAAATACGCTTTGTTTTTTGTTGGGTGTTATCTACTTTGGAGTAGATAATACTGACAAATTATTGGTATAATAATAAATATGGTATAATAAGAATAAATATCATAATTATCCATTGTCTTCCTTTCATTCGCATTTTTTTTTGTATGTAATTAACGCTTACCTTCCTTAACGTCTGAAAAAGGATTATCGAAGAAGCGCGTTATATATCTTTACCGTAATTTTGAGCTCAGTTAAATCATCGAATAAAATTGATAAGACATTTTACGAATACAAAGTACATTTATATTTCCCTTCAACAATATCACAATGCACTATAACTATAGCAAGACCGTTTTGTGATTTCAGTCGAACACTATGGTAAAGTTAGTTTGCGTTAACATTCTCCTTTATATGAGTCGGTAATAGACATTTTCTTACTTTTCTTATAATAAATAAACATTTTTCATAATAAATAACTCATAATCGGATGCATAAAAAAAACACCCAATTTTTGGTACCAGAAAGTTTTTCTTAAGTTTATTAGTTTTTATAATATTTAGTTTTTATGCCCTCCTGTAAAATTGTCATTTTCCTATTACGGTTTTGTTCGTTGGGGACGGCGATATATTCGTGTAGTGACGGAGTAAGAAATAATATGTCACCACCCCATCTCATCCTATAGACTAAGGGACTATTCGTGAATATTACCTTTACGTAATAAAAAGAAGGAAAACTTGAAATTAAACCCTATATCAATCCGTCTGGCCAGAGTGGTATTAGTAGGCCAAGTATCCCTCTGTCACGGGAGGAGGCCCGTCCTTGCAGTGGGACATTAATGGGTTGTTATGATGATACAAGACGACCTCTATTTATTTATTTATTTAAAACAAGTTCCAATGATTTATTTTGAATAAACCTATACCTACTACTATACATATCCTCTCTTTACCCTATAGTGCCTTTTTACAGCAGAAATTGTCTCATCATAACACTTAATTTGAGAATATACACCGATTACTTGACAAACGATTTGACATGCGCATAATCAATGATCATGTCGTAATCTGCATTTCGGAAACCCAAAATGGAGTTTAACCTACGAATGCTACTGATTTGATAGTTGCCCTGGCAACTAACATGCTGATCAAATCAAAGTAGATAATCGAAGTTTCGGCAACTCAAATGATAGTTGACAAGAGTTTTGGCATTTAATTATTTGATTTTTTATTTGACATGCGTTTCAGAAACCGGGGGTAAAACGTAGCAATTAACATGCACTCAAATTCAAACAAATTCGCAGTCATTTGAATTTTATGAAAAAAAAACAAAACATAATCGAAATTTTTTTACCTATACACTTGAAGTTTACTTACCTATACACTTTGAGTGAGTAAATACTTAGAAATTAATTAATATAAATGGTAAATTTGTAATATCATGCATGTTGCTTAGACTTTTTTGATGTGTGTATATTAATGTTATAAATGTACTTACTGAGGCTTCTGTATATAGTTGTAAGGGGGGAGAAAACAAAACTGTTAAGGGTAAATGTATATTAGGTTAGAATAAACATGTTGCAGCTTCACATAGTCAGGCTAAGCTTGATTACCAAATGTATGTGCTAAGTGGAAAACCTGTAAGTGGACCCATTTATGAAAAAATTACCCAAAGTAGAAATTTTTTTAAATCACGGTTAAAATTTTGTCAAAGAAACCAAGAACAAATCCAAATGGACATACTGGCAGCACAACACTCTGCCAAGCAATTTAATAAGTTTTGGTTACATACCAAAAAACTAAGCAGTAGGGCACAAATACCAGCCTCTGTGGATGGTAATAGTAACCCTGCAGAGATTGCCAACATTTTTAGGAATCATTTTCAAGTAAATTCACCTATGTCAACATGTCAGTTTAATAACTTTAATAATTGTAGTGTTTCTCAGCCAATAAAAGTAACTAATAAAGAAGTAAGTCAGGCAATTGCACATATGACACATGGTAAATCACCTGGTGATGATGGGCTTAGTGTGGAACACCTGAAGTATGCAGGTCCTCACATTAGTAGAATATTGTCAATGCTATATACCTTTTTTATCAGACACTCATATATGCCATTGGATTTGATAAAAACTATAGTAGTCCCCATAGTTAAAAACCATACAAGTGATATAAGTGACAAATGTAATTACAGGCCCATATCACTTGCAACCATTATTGCAAAGGTGCTGGATAGGATATTGGATGAACGCCTTAGTAGATACATTAAAATACATGATGCCCAATTTGGTTTTCAAGCCGGACTGTCAACAGAGAGTGCCATTCTGACACTCAAACACACAGTGGGTTACTATCTTGATAGAAAAACACCTATCTATGCATGTTTCCTTGATCTTTCTAGGGCGTTCGATCTTGTGTCTTATGATACACTCTGGGCCAAGCTGAAGGAGGAGGGTGTTTCATCAGAAATAATAGGTATTCTATCATACTGGTATAACAATCAAGAAAATGTTGTTAAGTGGGCAAACACATATTCAGATGTATATAAGTTGAACGTAGGTGTAAGACAGGGTGGGTTGACTTCTCCTAGGTTATTTAACATGTATGTGAATAAATTGATTGTGGGGTTGAGCAGCATGCATGTTGGTTGTCACATAGATGGCATTAGTGTAAACAACATTAGTTATGCCGACGACATGGTGCTGCTCAGCCCGTCAATAAGTGGCTTGAGAAAGCTTCTACATGTGTGTGAGGCTTATGCTGGCCAGCATGGTTTGATATACAATGAAAGGAAGAGTGAAGTAATGGTTTTCACTGGCAAAAACAAGAAACCTAATAACATACCTCCTCTCTGTTTGAATGGAGTTCAGTTAAACCATGTTGACCAGTTTAAGTATCTTGGTCATATTGTGACAAACACCCTGACTGACGACCAGGACATTGATAGAGAAAGGAGGTCTTTGTCAGTTCGTGGGAACATGCTGGCTCATAGATTTGCTCGTTGCTCATTGGATGTTAAATTAACGCTCTTTAAAGCATATTGTCAGAGTTTTTACTCGAGTGGTCTATGGGTCAGGTTCACACAAAGGGTCTATAATGCACTCAGAGTGCAATATAATAACATTTTCAGGGTGCTGGTGCGGTTGCCCCGTTGCTGTAGTGCTTCAGGCATGTTTGCAGATGCACATATAGAGGACTTTTATGCAATGATGCGTAAGAAAACACTGTCTGTGGTGCAAAGTATGCGGGGGAGCAGCAATGGCATCCTGAATATGATAGCTAGCAGATTGGACTCTGCAGTGATGAGTCGATTCACTAGTCTACATGTCAGAGGTGCGGCTGGGTGAGTCGACCCTGGCATGGTGGATTTATTTATTGATAAGATGGTAGTTAAGCTGTTGTTACTAACAAGTAGGTTAAGTTATTGTTACTAACAAGTAGGTTAAGTTATTGTTACTAACAAGTAGGTAAAGTTATTGTTACTAACAAAATGGACTTTGTGGTCTGAAAATAAAGAAAAAAAAAAATTTTTTTATTTTTTTTAGCACTATCCAGATAAGTTGTACTATGAACTATGTATTAGTGTAAGGTTGTCCAATAAATAAATAAAATAAAAATTAAAGTTAGGTACTCTTTATTTTTGCTCGTACATTTAAACCCCGTTTAGGGAATCCTGTAGATTCGAGTAGTCTATGTTATAATTTGCTGAGTTGAGTACGTAAAGGGATTCCCGGAAGCCGACCTGCTGTACTATGTGTCTCCTTGCAATTTAACATGTACTCTAGAATTAATGAACTTTAGAACTTACATTTTGTTTTATTTTAGGTCGACCACACAGGTCGAATCGGAACGACAATCGGAATCGGAAAAACCTTACTTCTAATTTGAGAGTTATAAAAAATTTTACTACTAAACTACAAAAACAGAGTGAAAAATACAAATGTATGAAAAATAAAATAAAAGCAGCCAAAAAAGTTTCCATGAACAAAACTTTTTTGTCCATTGTAGACAAAATGCCCGAAGACATAAAAATTTTCTCTTTGATGCAATGTAAATTTAATGTTAAGCCAAGACGAAGACGGTTAGCTTAAAAGAAAAAATAATGGCGTTAGCAATTTACAAACAAAGCCCAAGGGAATACAGACTTTTAAAAAATATGTTTGTGTTACCGTCAAAACGTGTACTACTTCAACTTTTAAGTTCAATTAATTTAAAACCAGGCATTAATGAAAATATAATAAAAGATTTAAAACATATATCGTCTCGCATGCCTGATGAGAAAAAATATGTAAATTTATCATTTGATGAAGTCTCATTATACCCTGGGGTAGAATATAATAAATCGTCAGATTTAATTGTAGGGTTTGAAGATTATGGGCACCATAAGACGAAATCTCTGGCTGATCATGCACTTGTATTTATGATAAAGGGGATTTAAAGTAAATGTAAGCAGCCCATTTGCTTCACATTTTGTAATGCCACTACTAAGTCAAATTACACTCGAGAGCAAAAGTTCCGGGTCACTAGCATTTACTTCAATATCTTGAAAACGAATAAAGCTATCGTATTGAAATAAATTGAACTTTATAGACAATGTTACTAAAATAAAATGCATTACATTTACTACTGACCATTTATTTTATTATGTTTAGAAGGACAAATTAAAAATGGCGTCATTTTGCTTGTAAAACCAAAACTGAAAATATTCAATTTTTTATATTTACAAGTAGTTTTAACACGGTTTAGTACTTGGTATTACCCCCACGTGCTGTCTGGACTGCTGCAATGCGATTTGGCATGCTGTACACTAAGTTTCTGAAACACTGTTGGGGAATGTTCTCCCATTCCTCTACCAATGCATGTTTCAAGTCACTAAGCGTAATTAAAGGAAGATCTTGTTGTCTTACCCGTCGTTCGAGCTCGTCCCAGGCGTGCTCGATTGGGTTGAGGTCGGGGCTACGTGCTGGCCACACCATGGGACGAATATTCACCTCATCAAGGTAGTCTTGCACTACACGAGCAGTGTGGGGACGGGCGTTATCCTGCATAAAGATGGCATTCTCACCAAGTCTTGCCATAAATGGACCGACGTGCTCGTTGAGGATTTCATCCACGTATCTTACGCCATTAAGAGTACCGTTTTCGATCAGTACAAGCTCTGTTCGGCTTTCCGCAGAAATTCCTATGACACCTTTTCTTCAATACAGGCTTGCATAAATCTTTCTCCTGGTCTTCTGTACACCTTTGCCCTTCCGTCGTGTGTATACAGCATAAATTTTGATTCGTCCGAGAATATGACATTTGACCAATTTTCAATCGTCCAATTCGAGTGTTCGCGTGCATAAATTCGTCTTGCTATACGATGGTGTCTCTCGAGTTTCGGACCATTTGCGGGTCTAAATGGTTTAAATTACCTTCAGCAAGTCGCCGTCTTACAGTCCAAGCAGAAGGGCTGCTTCCACCAAGTCCTAAAAAATGATGAGTCAGTGCTGTTCCCGTAAGAAACCGATTTCGTAGCATAGAGTTCACTAAATATCGATCTTCCCGTGCCGTCGTACACCTGGGTCTGCCTGTTGTTGGTCTGCGTAGGTTCAAACCAGTTTCTAGAAACCGCTGGCGAACACGCTGAACTGTAGACAACGATACACCGACTATTCTTGCTGTTTCTCGCTGACTGCTCCCATTTTCCAGGATCGTGAGGATTCTCGTACATTCCTCAGGTGTGAGTGACATAATTACCACTTTAATAATGACTATTGGATACCTGGATGACTCCTTATAAATACATTTTATGACAGAACAAAAACAAAAGCAAAAACAGTAGTGAAAATTAGAAGTGATTTTAAAAAAAATGTATCTTTTTTTATATAACTTTTTAATGCCATTACTTACCGCCAATCAATAAGTTTTTATATGTTTAATGAAAGATTATTAAATTGTCTATAAAGTTCAATTTATTTCAATACGATAGCTTTATTCGTTTTCAAGATATTGAAGTAAATGCTAGTGACCCGGAACTTTTGCTCTCGAGTGTATTTAAAAGAGTTGATTTTTAAAATTATAACTAATTAATTCGTACAGGACTTATAGTAGTGGCTACAATTTGTGACCAAGGTACGACCAACGTAAAAGTGGTGCGGGAGTTGCATCAAGCAATCAAAGAAAAATATTTAAGAAAGGGTCAAGAGTACACAACATACATAACGAAATAGGAAATAAGAAAATATTTCCGTTATTTGACACTCCGCATCTACTGAAAGGAGTGCGAAACAATTTATTAAGCAAAAATGCATTTTTCATACAAAACGGGCAAAGCAAATGTGCTAAATGGGAACATTTAAAAATGTTATTTGACATTGATGTTGAAGATGACGAAATAAGATTAATAAATAAATTAACTGAAATGCATGTTGCCTCCGACAAGATCCCCAAAATGAAAGTTAAATATGCTGCACAAGTGTTCAGCTCAGGGTTGCCAGATGACGGATTCTTTTTCTCGTACCAGTGTTGCTAAATATCTCGTACTTTCAACAGTTATTCTCGTACAAAGTATACATTTAAAATATATCGAATATAATTTATAATTTTATGCTATTTACCGTATCGTTTAACATGGAGTAGTCATAATTCTTTACGCTTTTAGCCATCAATTCAAATTAAACAATTAAAATAGTGATTAATATTTTAATTAACTTTATGTACAGCAAATTCACAAAACAGAATATATAATTATAATCTTTGTTAATTATATTCAACATCAGGGATATTAGTAAAATCATCTTTATTTTTATTGTATAGCTTTTCAGCTGTCATTCTGGAGTACATTTCTTTCGACGGCTCGAAATTTACGCAATTACCTTTGCGATCCGGGCCTTTAGCGCATTCAGCAGCTAAAAGTGTACCGTTTACTGTGTCTGTAATAAGACGATTTCTTAAGTCTGTTTTTATTAAATTCGTCTTACTGAAAACCCGCTCACAGTCTGCGTTTGCATGAGGCAAAGCCAAAACGGCGAGAGCAAAACTAGCCAATTCGAAGAAACCTTCTGTTTTAATTAACATTGCCCAGAACTCATCAGGCTCTGTGGTATCTTTAAGCTCTGCCGGATGGCGGGCTGTTGCAATCGGTAATCTTCTCCATTGGTCATCTATCTGTTGCTTCTGAGTGTCATCAAACGATGCAATTATGCGTGGCACGACTTCCATCAGAGGCATCAATGTTGGGACATGATCTCTGAAATTGTTAGAGAGAGCTGATGCTGGTCCCAGAGCTTGAAGTTTGGACAGAACAGGATCTTCCATATCGTAACGTTTTTGTATTTCTAACGCACCAGTCCTGAGGAAATTTCTGCAGCTTGTGAAAAATCACGGTATTATCACGTTTTAATCACGGTGATAGTGTGTACGGCCCATGTCTGTTGTCAAGAACTGATCAAAGGATTCAACGTGTACAAAATGCTTGTGCACGTTATTGTTTCAATATACCACGGCGCGAACATGTGACCCCATACTTGAATGATAACAACGTACTTAAAATGGCAGCCAGAAGGAGCGCACACTTAGCAGTCTTTCTGTTTGGGATGATAAAAACAGGTAAACCAACTCATCTGTATGATAAATTAATCTGGAGACACAACCCACGATCGGTGACAGAACCACTATCTATACCACAACACAGAACCGTGGCGTTCAGAGGTTGTTTCAAATACGCCGCAACTCGGTGTTGGAACAACATCCCTCCTCCAATAAGAAACCTAAAAGCAAAGACAAGTTTTAGAGCACAAATAAACAAAATCTTACTCAACAAACAAAAAGCTATTGGGAATCTAATTCTACCAAAGATGAATAGGATGTGGCCCTTAGAATGAAACTGTAATATGACACAAGACACATACCTTTTTATGATGTCGTTTTCGTTTCAAAACATTGCTCGTCGATAGTTTACTGATACCTTCATGTTAGCATCTTTGATTGTCACGATTGGGATCACTTTACTTTTAGGAACACTTTTGATTAGCATTTATTTTATTTTATTTATTCTTTTTGATTATGTAGCATTTATTTATTTTTTTTCATTTTACATACGCATCACACTACACCACAATACTATACAACACACACAACAATACAGGATGTATGTATTACATCGTCCTTCTTTTATTTTAATTTAGAAATAAACAAATTAAATCAACTCCAGGAAACTCAATGTTATGAAATCTATTACATCATAGCATAGCGCCATTTTGAAACTGATCGATAGCTTTGTTTATGCTTTGTGCTGTACTGATTCGTTTGAACCTTTGTTTGCTCCCACGCATTGGCCAATTAGCGAGCTTGAACGACTTTGCTCTTGCGTCTCGTAACTGGCGCCAAATTTTAAAGTATGGGTTAAATAAGATTATGTGTGGGTTGAGTTTTGTTTCACTGTGGTTTTCTAATAACTCTGATCTATTGTGTGACTGGTTTTCTGTTTTATTTTAAGTTTTGTGTTTTTCAAATTTATTGTTTGTTTGTTTTATTGTTATTGTCTACTCCCATTTATATTGTTCCGCTCGACGTCCGTGACGTCACTAAAGGGGCCAGTCAGAATAACAGCGCTGTAAGCTACCGCATTAGCTGCAGCATGATGCTGAGACTGGTCCTAGTTTTTGAACCTCACGTGACTTATGCACCTACTGTTAACTTCTTATGTCTAAATGTTGTATAGTTATAAGACATGTAAGGAACAAAAATAAAACTTATTTTATTTTTATTTATTTATTAAAAACATTGCTTTCTTTAGAGGCTGCCTGAATACGTCAGGGTGTTTTAGCATTTCATATACTTTAACACCAAGATACATTGCTGCATCATTTATTATGAATTGCTCATTTTTAGGGTCTACTTGAGTTATATTCGGCTGCATAACGTACTCTCGTTTTAAGTATCGCAGAAGAATTTCTTGGTATAGATCTCGAATTTTATCGTGCAGTTTGTGAATAACCACTTTTTCACTTTGGAATTCTAGATTGAATTTCGTAAATAAAGGTAATGACCATTCCAAAAAACAGAAGTATAGCTTGTGGAAAGGATCACACAGTTTTTCTAAAATTGATATTGCACGATATTTCACCTCAGCTTTCACTTTATGAGTTGGGTTTGTCGTAAAATCAATAAAAAATAAGCGCAGCGCTTCCCATTGCTCTAGGATTCTTGCGACTACTGCAGTCAATGAAAGCCATCTTGTTTGAGATGGTTTCAATAATTTGTGTGGGTCAACTTCAACAAATGATTGAAAATTGCGAAAATCGAACTGTCTCTTGTCACTGTTTTTGAAGAAGTTATATATGTCACGAGCAAGCTGTTCTACAGATTCCGGAATTTCTTTACAAGCCTGCCTTGCACATAAATGGGCTGAATGACAGACACATTTTAAAATTATAATGCCTGGTAAATCTCGCAATAAACGAGTTTTGACCGAATCTCTGTCGCCCATCATTACATTGCATCCATCGGAACCAAAGCCAATCATATTTGTAAGTGGGATATTACGGTTATTAAATGAATCAATTAGCGCTCTATAATATATATTTTCAGCGTTCGCTGTAGAAACGTCATCGGTGTCCGTCTCTTTGAAAATCTTATACAATTCCCAGAACACGCTGAGCATCATTGTCAAAATAGCGAACCACCACACAAGCCGTCTTAATTGTTGATACGTCAGTAGTTTCATCAGTAAGCACAGAAAACTTTGCGGTTGTCAATTTCTTCGCTAGGTCTACTTTATGACCCTCTCCAATTGCATTTTTTACAACTGCTGTAACTTTTGTGCGCTTTTGTTGAATTTCTTGAACTAATTTTGAATCCGTTATAATATCTTTAAGAAAATCCGTCAGATGGTCGGCAACAGAAAAAGCAATATTGTGTTCTGCAAAAAACGCAGCTAGTTTAATTTCAGCTCGATCCTTTTGTTTGTTTGTTGGAGTTGCGCCCATCTTGAAGCCAAATGAAGTCAACTTTTGGCCGTGGTTTGGGCTGCTCGGCGGTTTTTATTAACGTGGTTTCTCAAGTAGGAATACTACTACCACATAGTGATCTATCAACGCACAGCCCAAACCACTGGACAGATCTGGCTGAATTTTGGCGTGCAGGTAGATGATATAACGTAGGCACCCGCTAAGAAAGGATTTTGATAAATTCTACTCCTAAAGGGATAAGATAGGGGATGGAAGTTTGTATGTAACTTTGTCAATTTCAAACCGATTAGGCTGAGACCAAGCATGCATATGCTACTATACAGGGTGTCCCAAAACTCGACGTTAATTCGAAACCGGGTGATAAGGCAACTCACGCTGGTTATCAGAAAAATATAAAAAAAAATCTAAGTCGCATGGTTGTAAAGTTATAGGCATTTGAAAAAAAACGCAAAAATGCCCACTTTGTGACAGTCTTTGCCCTCCTGTTGTCACAAATCTTAACTTTTTCCAACTTTTTTTACTGCTGTGTTACCCTGAATAGTGCCTCTTTAAACTCTAATAAATAATTTAAAACCAGCTGGTCTAGTTTTCATATCAATAGGACTTATTTCTTAGAATAAAATTTATAATGAAAAAAATGTCCAGTTTGAACTGACTGTAGTGAAAAAAAAATGTACTACGCGAGTTTGGCAAGTTACGCCAAAAGTTGGCGCATTTAGTAAGGATTCGAAAATGGTATAATACTTGGTAAATTGTCGCTGCTATCATGGACAAAAAAATGCTTTTTAGTAAAATTTAGGAGCCGATTCCAATGCTGAATAAGTACAACCGCTAAGTAGTTGAACCGGAAGGAGTCACCATATCAAGTGAAAAGTAGTAGAAACCGCGTGGTATTAGTTGAAAGTGTCAAAAAATACCATACCCATCGTATTTTAAAAACACACGGATTTCTCCCGTACCACGTTAGTACTGCGAGTACAATCGTTAGTATCCGGAGACTACCAACATCGAGTAATTTTTTCCCGGACAATATTGAAGAGGTATTGAAATAACTCGCTTTTAAAAAAAACAGTTTTAGCCTAATAATTTAACATTAAAAAAGACAGCAACATGAACATGCATAATTTGCATGAATGTAATGAGTGTAATTCGTGACTTTTTAAAATTGCGATGGGCTGTACTTTTTGGCACTTTCAACTAATACCACAGTTTCTACTACTTTTCACTTGATTTGGTGACTCCTTCTGGCTCAACTACTTAGCCGTTTAACTTATACAGCATTGGAATCGGCTCCAAAATTTTACTAAAAAGCATTTTTTTGTCAATGGTAGCAGCGACAATTTACCAAGTATTATACCATTTTCGAATCCTTACTAAATGCGCCAACTTTTGGCGTAATTTGCCAAACTCGCGTAGTACATTTTTTTTTCACTACAGTCAGTTCAAGCTGGACATTTTTTTCATTATAAATTTTATTCTAAGAAATAAGTCCTATTGATATGAAAACTAGACCAGCTGGTTTTAAATTATTTATTAGAGTTTAAAGAGGCACTATTCAGGGTAACACAGCAGAAAAAAAAGTTGGTAAAAGTTAAGATTTGTGACAACAGGAGGGAAAAGACTGTCACAAAGTGGGAATTTTTGCGTTTTTTTTCAAATGCCTATAACTTTACAACCATGCGACTTGGATTTCTTTATATATTTTTCTGATGACCAGCGTGAGTTGCCTTATCACCCGGTTTCGAATTAACGTCGAGTTTTGGGACACCCTGTATATTGAAATAAGCCTTATTTTTCATAATATTTATAAAGGCGAGCGAAATCACGGGAAAAAGCTAGTGTGTGCATATAGTCGAAAATACGACTTTCCTGCGCTCTAAAGGCACGATATCTCGAAAGCGATGCTTTTTAGGAGAAAAGTGTTCAGATATTTTTTGTAGACAATTTTATGATCTACAATATTTATAATGACGTTAAATGCGTATTTCCCATAAAAACGAGATAATGGGAAAAAACTGATTTTCGTGACCTTTGACCTTGAATAACTTATGACGCAGACACGTGATCATATGAGACTTTTCTACCAGTCATTAGTACACCAAAACAAAGGTTTATGCAAATTTACAGCTTATTCGCTTCCGTTCCGAGGTTTGCCCCTAATTAAGCCTTATTTGACTGTACTATCGCGCTTTAGAGCAATTTCATTCTACATTTTGGATACTTTCGCATAATCTCAAGTAAGTTTACTGAAATATATTTGTTGATATTTCTTTGAAACACAAAGTTTTTCAAAGAAATATCAAATTAGTATAGATATGCATGTTTAACCCTCGGCATGCCTGGTGACAAAAAGTTACAAGACATGCCTGGTAGGGTCTGTGAAACCCATAACTATAAACCCCTTAAGGGATTATAATATAATATTTACATTATATGAGTATATAAATTTCATAGTTCAGGAGTGTATGTAATAAGATGAAATAAAATAAAAATCTAATCAACAGTTTTTATTACCTCAAGTCTTAATTATAATCAGGTATAATTTTTAACAAAAAATAGTGACTATGTTTTTTCTATTACAAATATTATTTATCAAACTTAAAAAAACAATAATCAATCCTATATATCTAAAAGGCACGTTCTTATTCTAATAATTAATCATAAAATAATCAGTCTTCTTCCTTATCATTATTTTCTGAACTTCTCATTAGGTATAGCGATGGGTATATCCTGAATGAATGAAGTAAAAGAACTACTTCAGTTCAGAATTTAATCCTATCTCTCATTCACTACTCCTTCAAATGTGTCTTTACTTCATCATTTAGTTCAGTACTTCAAGCTATCTTTTCGTTCCTAAAAACTATTTTTAAAGTATGTTAGCTCATATATTCGAAATTATTGTTATATTTACTTGGTTGACAGTTCTAAGCCAGTAAGAAGTATGTATTAAGCAAAATCGAAATATAAAAATGAAACCGATAGTAATGGGGAGCCACAGGCAAAACTAATCTCAGATGGCGACACCATCGTTGGTGGCTGTCAATGCTGTCATTCGGTCGTTGACATTTGCTTGTAAATACGTAAGAATTTATTTGCGAATTTTTCAATGAAAATGTATTCTTGCATGACTGTGGCAAATTTAAAAGTAGAGCTGAAGAAAAGAAAAGCGTCCCTAGCAGGCAAAAAAGCGGATCTGGTGGCTAGGTATGTTATAAATTAATAATGTGGTATATTGACTTTTATTTGTTTACATTTTCTAAACTTCTCATTTCACCTATTTTCAGATTGGAAGAGTACGATAAAAACTTTGGTATCAGTAGTGGAGAGACTACCAGTAATCTGGAAGGTGAAGATCCCATGTTAACTCCAGCTGATGAGTTGTACAAAGACGTTAACTCCAATACCAAACTACCACCCTTTACCAGGCATCATATTCAGTCATTTGTGGAAAGGTTAGTTTCAAACACATGTAAATAAATCTATGTATGTTTATAAATAGGCACATTCATGTGTGACATTGTCATGGCTCATGCGGGGTGGTCATTTTCTATGACTATGCTATTCTAAAACCGTGTAGGTTACAGGTATTGTGTACCTACATAATGTTTATAAATTGGGGTCTTGATAGTTCTGTGATAACTACTAATGCACACACTATATTGTTTGCTTGCAGGTTTAGCAAGACCATCAAAAACGCTTCACAAATGTATGAAAACCGACATTTGGTAACTGCTCGTGCAGCTAAATTAGGCTCTGACATATTTTTCAGAGGACAATGTAAAGCCTCGATGAAAAAAATTATTTATGTTGTTGACATGAAAGTACACTGGGCAGGAGATTCATGTACAGTTGAGGAGACTCACTGCGAATGTGCAGCTGGCAGTGGCCTGGAAGCTCACTGTAAGCATGTACTCATTTTGATGTTTGGGATAGCTGACATGGTATGTCACAAGTGCATCACCT
This sequence comes from Schrankia costaestrigalis, assembly GCA_905475405.1. Classification (NCBI taxonomy): domain Eukaryota; kingdom Metazoa; phylum Arthropoda; class Insecta; order Lepidoptera; family Erebidae; genus Schrankia; species Schrankia costaestrigalis. The sequence goes on along the minus strand of FR997845.1, from coordinate 3,300,180 downwards.
TGTATCAAGTATGCACACAACAATTCGGTATGTAAAGATTTTTTTTGGTATTTTTTTATATTTTTATTTTAAAGGTTTATTAATTATAAACAACTAATTTGAGTAATTTTGCTTTCCTACTTGTAGTTTATTTGTAGTAAACAGCCAAAGTAAGCAATTCGACCGCATGTGTGACGTCATTGATGCGTTCGAATTGCTTACTTTGGCTGTTTACTGCAGATGGGCTATAGGTGGGAGGGCAAAAATGCTCAAATTAGTTGTTTTAGTTATTGAGCAATGAAAGCAGAAACAAACTTCTGTTTAGCCGGGCGAAATGATGTCATTTAGACGTCAAATGAAAAACAAAGTAATTTATGTAATAATTGTAAAAATAAACACAATCTTGCGTTTTTTTGCGCTAAAAATATGATTTTATTACTTATCGATCTAAAATCTCTAAATGGTTTTGGATTCGACATAGGTTAACTTTTACTTTACATACCGAATTGATGACATTTAAAAGGCCAAGACCATTTTATGCTTCACCAATTCAGTGTAATAAAATGGGTAAAAGGAGGAAGGAAGTAAATTTCGATCCTATAAAAACAAATGACATACCAGAGTCATATAATGACTATGTAAAAAATTTAATAATTAATTTTGGAAAAACCACTGCACCAATAAAGCAAACTATCCAACCTGCCAATACGTATGCTGTGGAATGGGACCATTCATTTTATGGTGAAATTACAGGAGAAGATTTAATTCAACAAGAACTGTGTCTTAAAAATGTCACTAGTGAAAAAATTAAGGACATTGAGGCCAACACTAGACTGCAAAATAAATCCGAGGAGTGGCATCACTTAAGGAAAACACACATCACATCAAGTGTATTTTTAATATAATACGACGCTGGAACCAGAGTGATCTAAGTGACATTTTTGACAAAAATGTTTTTTTTGTACAATTGTAAAGAAAAACCATAATTCTTTCAGACCATACTGATCTAAGTACTTTGCAGTAATTTTTTCCTTGGGAAATCACAACATCTCACTATAGAATTGATGTAGTTTGCATAATAAAGATATGCCAGACTGATCTAAGTAATAGGCGCACTTAGATCACTGTGGTCGCAAGTTCCTGGCGTTTATGGAAATACAAAGTGATCTAAGTGCAATAAAGAAATAATAAATTCATTGTGTATAAAATCATTTACGTATTTTTTTATTAACATCTATGTTAATAAACTTAAAATAAAAAAAGGTTTGATGTTTTATACAAACAATAAATATTTTTAAACTGGCAACACAACACAGTCACGTGATCAAACTCTAAATTAAATTGAGGTTATTATTTTATTTGTCATATTGATTTCATTTCTGCTATTAAGCGCTTGCGTTTCTCTTTTGTGTTATTAAATATTTTAATTGAAAGGGTTTTAATTACGTAAACAATGGATAACAGAGACAGGGCTAGAAGAATAGTGAATATGGCATTGCAATCTTCGCCATCGCCATCTTCTTCGACTTCAACAAGGAATGAAGATTTTTCAAGTGATCATTCTTCTTACCATCCAGAGCAAAATATAGAAAATTCTACAGAATTAGAAGACAGTGAAAGTATGTATACTTCTCAAATATTAAAGGCTGGAGAGATTTTACTTTTATTGACTGATTTTATTACGATATTTTTCAAAAATAGTTGCATGACTTGCACTTGTTGTTCTTTTTATCAATTAAAACGAAAATACTTATATGGCTTTGCTTTACGAAACTACTTCCTTAATATAACCTATTTTTAAAAGCAAACTTAACTCGTTTGTTGTTTTTAACCGACTTCGAAAAAAGATGAGATTGTATGTTTCACTGTATGTATGTTTTTTTTTGCTTCACGCTTGCTTGGCTTAGGTTACAGCTTATGCTTTTCCTTACAGATAATGAAGAAGGACGACATACAGAGGCACCTATAGGTAACTTGGGCGAAGTAAACCATCCCGATTCCGATGAACCTGTCAGAGGAAGAAAAAAAGTCCGAAAGGTGATGGTCCAAAAATGTATGGACCAAAAACCCAGAGTCGATTTAGACAAATCTGGTATCAATAGCTTTATTAAAATGCACAATTTACCCCACCGAAAAAATTATGCCCATATCCATGGGATATAAAAGTTATAGGCTAACAAAGTATAAAAGGTATATTGGAAAAATCATAAATAACTGGTTATTTTTATCAGTTTTTTCAACAGCAATATATTAATAATAATAATCAGAGGACAATAATAAATATAAGTAGCGATTATATGAACCTATCAAGTTGGAATCTTCTATTTCACAGCTTGTAAATCATATGTCAAGATACTTTTGTCGTAAAATCTTTTTACTTGAATGTGCCTATTTTGTCTCAGATTATTTACTTTTCAGTCGCTTATTAAAAAAAAAAAAAAAACTGAGAAAAATATTTATTTCAATTATTTTCAATGTCTATTAATATTTCATCTAAGAACCCAGCAGGTTGCATAAGGTCGTCTTGGTACCTGGCCCAGGCCAGATAATATATAATGCTTATTATATGGGCACAACTGCCCAATGTGCGGCGACCATGAATACAGCTGCAACAGTATTCCGAAATCCTATTCGTGTTATATAAAACATAACAGTAATATGTTCTTGTCCCGACGTGCCTGGAATGGATTCGACACCTAATTAATGTACTTTCTTCGTTATTAATATTTATCCTTTCGGGGTGTCTAAAAACTTCAATTGAAAAAACCCCAGTTCCTCTAATATGTTCGCAACAGTAGGACCTTGCAAGTTTTACGTGGTATGTGCCTATTGCGAACACAATTAATTGGTCATAATCCATTCTTGGAAAATCCGATAGATTGGGGTGTGTTGCATCCATTCGGGTAAACACAATTCTTTGTCGATCCCAATGATGTTCATCGACGTAATCGGCTAATAGGTTCGGCCTGTCCCTATTTCTTTCAATCATCTCTATAAACTCTTCAGTAAATCTGCTGTCTTCATATGTTGGATGAGTTGCATTGGTAAGCGCTGCAGCTATTCTATAATCTGTCATTGCGTTGCCTAGCGCTATATTAAAATATTTGTGTCTAAATATTTTAAAATCTCTTTTTATCGTGCCATTAATGGTTTCCACGACCCATCTAACCATGGTTATCAATCTGGATTTATTTGCCGCTATTGTACTTAATTGTCTTTCATTACGTCCTACAGACGGTGGCATGTAAGCGTTATAACCACATTCCTCTAGATCCGGCAAACAGTCTCGGAAACCCCGATCCAAAACAAATACATCATCTGGGTGTAAAAACCATCGCATTGGAGCTTCTTCCATGGGACCATCATGGTTATCTAATATTAGTTTTACTATGTCGGAGTCTGAAGTTCTGGCGCCGTAGGGTCCAGTTACTTCTATGATATAGCCATCAGCACACACAATCATGAAGGGCTTAATCAAGTTGCTATACTTGTGTAAGCTATAGCTTAATCTTTGAAAGAGAAAGTTGGAAGATTTTTGAATAAATAAATAAGTGCCGTCGATAATTAAAATGGCCTTTGTTCGCTCTTCATTACCAAAAATATAATTCGGAAGTGTCCTATTCCTTTCGATCACTTTATGTCGGCTGATGTGGTCAAACCCCAGATGCCGAGGAAGGTATTCATTTTTTAAACATCGTCAAGCCTGCTTTAACATGCGTTGTAAAGACGTTTTCGATGTGTTTATCAAAGATGCCAGTCTTACGTGAGGTTCACCTGATCTAAGTTTACATAGGTATACGCCCAATACAGTATTGCACTTATTAGTTTGTCGTAAAGATGGTGTTTCTTGTAAGATACTCTCAAACTGGTTATGGTTCATTCCAGTCCAAAAATGGAGATCTTCTTCGCTTATTTCATGAAGCCTTTCAAAGTCAACATTACCTTTTCTTTCAAGCACTCGTGTATACAACATAACTATCTCGCGTAAGTTCTCGTTTATGAAATTATCTTGGCGATTACTCACATTTACAGAGAAATCCTCAAATGATGAATTCATCAAATGAAATCGACAGACTCGTGCTAGTTCTGGTATGTAAAAAGAATAATAGCTTAATAAGTGCGCTTTTATACTGTCGGGCACTTGTCGAAGTTGCGTTGAAGTACAATTGTCGAAGAGACATCTTCTTGAAGTATTCGCGGCACGTGTAAATCCAGTTAAAGAAAACGATTGCGGTATTCTAGCTTCAGGTGTTGATGGTTGCCTCAATGCATATTCAATGCGTTGCCAGCAAGGATGACAAATAGATCTTGACCCATCAAAGACGATCTGAAATCAACGAGACATAATATTACACAATGAAACGATTGTCAAACGTTTATTTTATTATCAACCTAATATGACCATTTTTGTAAGTACATCGATAATAAAATATTTGTGGTCAATTGCACACTGCGTCATCTAGTCCCACAGTAAGCTTAATGCTTGTAGTATGGTAACTAGACAACTGAATAAACATACTTAAATACTTTTTTTTTTAATACATACACATTATACATATTTAACACCCAAACCAAGACAAACAGATATTTTTGAAACTACAAACAAATGTTTGTCTTCTGCTGGAATTGAACCCGCGACCTCGTTGAATCGAGATGAATCATTACTTTACTCGGTGACCTATATTATCATTATTATTAGTAAAAAAGCTGGTAGGTAGGTACTATGGCCTGGTCCCCCTCTTCATGAGAGGAGGCGAATACAGTGGAGCGTATACACATAGGTATATTGGCTGACAGTGCAACAAGTTTATGACTAGCTTAATTGCACCACTTGTAATCATAAAGCCTCTAAGTATTGTTATCATCCTATACATAAACACACATACGGGTAATGTCAGACACTATGTGTTAAGTTTATACTACCACGAACGGGTAACTAGACTTGACTTAAGACTTACTTCTTGTGGTTGTCCATGATTCAGTAGGTGCTCCACGACGATTCGATGTGACTCCAAAAACTGAAGCGACAATACATGACGTTGTCTCCGTAACACAGAGCGACTACAGTTCACACAACGATTGTTCACCTCCATATTAGTAATGTCCAAAACAAAGAGTAAATCGGTGTCCGGTGTAGAAAAAGCAGGTCAAAAAAATCCAATAATGAAAATCGGTGTCCGGTGTAGAAAAAGCAGGCCTTAAAAATCCAATAATGAAACGCACAGATCACAACGGTAGCAAAGCAAACGAAGGACTGCGTCGGCGCCGTTAGAACCTCGGTTCAAGTTAAGGAACAAAAGAATAGAAAATGGCGACTGGCGTCCGTCGGCGCGCTCGCGCTCCTATAGGTTAGCCTCTCGCTCACTCAATAGAGCGAGAGGTAAGATGAACGCATCATATTCTGAAGTATTTGTGTGTATTTGTTTAGCGAAAACAAAATAATGAATAACAAAGATAGGTAATTATGCTAGAGAACTTAAAAAAATAGACGTAATCTCATTAAAAAAGGACTTTGAACTTGATAGTTGCATATGATCGCTAGTTATATTTATTATTGTCCTATGATTATTATTATTAATATAATGCTGTTGAAAAAACTGGTAAAAATAACAAGTTATTCACGATTTTTCCATATATACTTTGTTCGTCTATAACTCATATACCCCATGGATATGGGCAATTTTTTTTCGGTGGGGTAAATTGTGCATTTTAATAAAGCTAGTGATACCTAATTTGTCTGAATCGACTCTGGGTTTTTTTTGGACCATCGCTTTTCGACAGATGGGCAAAAAATATAAGAAAGCGACACAGAACTGCAGGCCAAGAATATCGCAACATACGAGGTAATGTTGTGCCGGCTAAAGTATTTACACCAGTTGTATGTAACTGCAGGTTCAAATGCAGTGAGCAGGTTTCATCTGAAAATCAAGAAGCCATTTACGTAATGTTTTATCAGCTGACCTCGTGGGATGCTCAAACAACATGGTTGTGCAGCGTCATTAAGTCTTTAGAACCAAAACGCCGTAAGCAAAGACAAAATGCACAAAATCCTAGCCGCATAAATTATGTACGGCAATTCTATCTGTTGGACAAAAGAGTTTGCAAAAGTTTCTTTTTAAAGGTCATACAAATATCTAACAAAAGATTAGATTATGCATTACGCAATAAAAAATCTGTTTCTGGAATAGCAGAAAGAGATAAAAGGGGCAAACATATACCTGCTAACAAGCTGTCTGATGAAAAGCTAAACTGGATTAGGGACCACATTAATAGTTTTCCGAAATTTGTGAGTCACTATGGAGATAGACGATCAACACGTAAATATTTGCGCCCGGATCTTTCAATAAACAAAATGTATGAACTTTTTAAATCAAAATGTGAGACAGAAGGAAAACCAATTTTGAAAAAGAGTGCCTACGTCAAAGTATTTACAACTGAATTTAATTTACACTTCTATATTCCTAAGGCAGATACTTGTAAAACCTGTGATATGCTCGAGATTTCAATAAAGGCGGAAGAAGATATAGAAAGATGCCTAGCTTTAAGGGTACAAAAGGATCGACATATCGATCTTGCAGGCGAAGTAAGAAACATATTAAATGACTATAAAGGTAAAGTCAAAACTGACGAATTGTTATTAGTAGCTTCTTTTGATCTAGAACGAACCCTGCCTCTTCCTTATTTGAATACTGGTGAGGTCTATTATTTAAGACAACTACAAATGCTGAACTTCGGTATTCATGCTTTTACTAAGGAAGGGGAAAAAGTTATTATGAATATGTGGCCAGAACATTGTGGGGCCAGAGGCTCGCAAGAAATTATGTCGTCACTTTACTACTTTGTAGAAGATTCTGTGCCGGATACTGTCAAATCACTGTGTTTTTTTAGCGACTGTTGTTCCGGTCAAAACAGAAACTGGAATATTTTACACTTTATGATGTTTCTGGTTAATAAATTTCCATATCTAGAAACGATCACCATGCATTATCTCGTCAGTGGCCATACTTACCTGCCTAACGACACGGACTTCTCTTTTATAAGCCGAGAGCAAAAAAAAAAACTGATATCTACACACCAGAAGATTGGATGAAGCTCGTCCGTGACTGCCGAAAACATAAACCTATTACTGTGCGAGACATGAAGAATAAGTTTTTAGATTTTGAAAGCCTCACAACACTATTCAAAGATTACCAGATGGTATTAAGAGAAGGCGCAAAGATTTCAAAGATGCGCAAGATAAAGTTTTTTAATGGTTCGAGTGTCATCAGTTATAATGATGACTACTCTGAGATATTTGAAACGGTTGATTTAAAACCAAATGATACGGATCCTAAAACTTTTTTTTATAACTTAAAGAATTATATACCAGAAAATGCCCCTCAAACTAGATTAATCTCCTATCAAAAAATGCAAGATATAAGAAAAACTTTAAAATTCGTACCTCCTATACATCATCAGTTTTACACGACATTACCACATGTTCCTAGAAGAGGTGGCAATCAGGAAGCACAGGATGATGAAAATTTTTTACCTGCTGTATTTGGTGATGATTAATGTGATTTTTCATAACGTGTGTAAGTTTTCACTTTGATACTTACTTTCACTTTAATACATTTTTTTAAATTTGTTAACTGCCATAGTGATCTAAGTGATTATTTTTTGTAATACTAAGAATATTCGTTTTAATAAAAACTTCATACTGATAAAGATTGTTATTTTTTAAATTAATACTCATTAGAAGTACATATTTAACTAAAAAAAATAAATAAAAAGCGCATAGATTTCCTATAATAACGCATAACGCATTTCCCTCATTTTCTCAGAAACATACTATTGTGCCCTAGATCACTCTGGTTCCAGTGTCGTCAATGTCATTGCAAAACAATTAATAAAAAACATATGGCTGAAAAATTTTTATCACCCAAACCATTTAATTCCAGAGCCACCATGTATGGACAAGTACAGGAACCTTATGCCATAGCAAGTTTTGAAGAACTGTATGATATCAAAACCACTGAGTGTGGTATGTTTATATCAGAAAGTCACCCATTCTTAGGTGCAACACCAGATGGGTTGTTGGGTGAAGATTATGTTGTGGAAGTAAAATGTCCATACACTGCCAAGTACTGTGACATCACTATCAATAATGTACCTTACTTAGAAATGGTTGATGGACAGTTAAAATTAAAAAAAAAACATTCATATTACACCCAAGTACAGGGTCAATTATTTTGCACTGGCAGAAAATCCTGTTTATTTATAGTGAACACTATAAAGGATTTAAAAGTTATAGGTGTTAAAAGGAATAATGAATTTATAAATGAAATGGTGAATAAACTCACAGAATTTTATAATTGTTATTTTCAAAAAATGATTTTAGAAAAATATTTGTACAAATATTTGTATAATATTAAAAAACAATAAAACAAAACTTTTTCATTTAATTGTTTTATTTACAATTCCTTCTTTAAAATTGCAGCACATGAAACAAATAAAAAATATTTTTCTTGCCAGAGGTACATAATTATGATCAAGGTCAGTTTTTAATATTTTGTATGTCTTTGTAAGACCAATCAACCTTTCAATATGTACTCTTTTACGAGCTAATTCCCGATCACGGAGCACAGTTAATCCAGGTAGCTGACTTTTCCCTTTCAGGAAAGCTGGTGTATTAACTTTTATATTTTTGGAAATAAAAATATCTTGGACATTGAACCCTCTATCGGCTAAAATTGTGTCTCCTGATTCACATTTCAGTAACAAGTCACTGCGCTCTATTGTCTGTCTGTCACTTGTGGATCCGCCATAAGCAGGCGAACAATAGCTTAATAATCCTCCAGGTGTTGCTCCTACTAACACTTTTAGAGTATTCGAGTGCTTATAAGCGCTCCATGATGCTTGTTGAGCCACAGTATTTCCTGGCTTTTGTACTGGAAATTCTGTACCATCCAAAATTACACGTACAGTCTTATCATAATTCTTAAATGAGTCTGGCATATAAAAATCAACCAAATCTCTACTAGGCCATATATTTATTCTACTCCACATTTGATAAATAAAGTTTATCCATGTTATAAAAATATTGGATACAGTAGAGCATGAAATAGAAAAAAATCTTGATAATTCAAAAATCATTTTATTCTGCCTCAATTTCATCATAGTTAAGAAGAATTGGTCTTCATAACTTATATTTATTACTTGATGACTGAAATTGGTGATTTTTGATGTATTGAGGCTTAAAGTAGAAAAAACTAAATAAAACTTCTTATAGGACTCAAAACCAGTATAAAATAAAATAGCATCATCATCTTCCTTGAAACGATTAATAGAGCCATACACATGTTCAATGTTTATTTGAGTTGATTTATCTTTTATTAATTCCTCTGTTTTATTAACTGTTACTGTTTCAGTAGTCAGTATCTCGAGTTCACAGCCTATTTCAGGAATGGGAACAATATCTTCTATTTTAGAGTCCAGCCCTTGGCTGAAAGAGTGTGGTGTAACATCAATACTGTTTGTTGTAATTGTGCCTGATGCAGTGTCCTTTAAATTTCTTGCTTCATATCTTAATTGCCTCTTCGATTTTGGTGCGTGTTCATTTGAGAAAAGCGAAGGCACTGCGTCTTTTTTCAAATATTTACGAGTGTGATTTAAGCCTGAAACAGAAAAACAATAAGACAATTTATGAATGTTTTAACACTGTTCGTACATGCGTTGAATAAGTAAAATTTAGATACACATTGTAACTTACCAGTAAATCTGCCCTCAACATAAAAATCGTCAGCCTTAAAATGATCGCTACATATTCTAGCAGACGAATTTGGATTCTTGTTTTTGACGCACAGGGTCTTAATCCATAGCTTTCGTCTTTTCTCATCAGAAGGGAAACGATGAGTACCTTTATTTTTACAGTTCAATGCACTACACAGCGTCATTATTAACATATAAATCCTTTTTTTAAATATTTTAGTTACAATTTGTATGGAGTTTGACAGCCAAACAAAACCAACGACAATGCGCCACCTATAGGGATAAATAAGCAGTGTGTCTCCCCATTAGTACGCCGCGTCGTTAGTTCAATAGCCGAAAAAAATACTTCACTTCAACACCTTACTTCATACGATATCTATATCTGATTTACTGAAGGAAGGAATAATACCTAATTCATTCGTTCGTCATTCAATAGATCTTTTTAATACTTCAATCAAGTACTTCTGATTTACTGAAGGAAATGAAGTACTGAACTAAATGAGTGGACTACTTCACCGAAGGAAATGACATACTTCATTCATTTCTTTTTAGTGATACATTTTGCGCAATACTAATTAGGTAGCATTTTTAACATTAAAAAATTGCATGCTCTATACATATGTGACACTTACATGTCTCACAGATGTATTGTGTTTTTCTATCTTTTTTTACTGGGCATACGTAACATCTCCGCTTTAAACCAGGAGCCGATTTTTTCACGGGTGGGCTTTCTTCAATATTTATATGACTAGCAATTCGCTTACGAAGATTGACAGGAAGGCGAGTGTTGTTTTTTCTTCTTTCAAGATGTGGTTCAATCAGTGCAAGACCTAATGTCTTTAGAAAATGTCTCCTATTGCTCTTATCTTCAGGACTATTTAACATTTGTATAATTTTGGCATTTATTCCAGTAGTATTGAGCATCCAAAAAAGAGTGTGAGTGGCCATCTTCTTGAGATTCGTGACACATCATAAGACTGAATAAGTTTATCAACATTGTCAACACCGCTTTTAGTCTTATTATAAAATTATTTCAGGCTTTTGTTTCACACCTGTATCAACGTCTATTTGATTGTCATGGTGAAGAGACGAAAGCATTAACACATTTTTTCGTGGTTTAGGCAAGATACTAGTGTCAAATATAGCTGAAATCCAAATAGAGATGAATATTCTTCACGATTTCCAGATCTAAATTTTTCAGGTATGCAAGTTTTGTTACGTTTCATAGCACCAACAGCAGTAAGTTTATGATGATTTAATACACACATCAAAAAAGTCTAAGCAACATGCATGATATTACAAATTTACCATTTATATTAATTTATTTTACCATTTATTTTAATTATAACGTTGTATTTTATTTTTAAAATAATATTTTTAGGGTTCTATGATGTAAAAATAACAGCTGTTTTCTTTATAAGTTCTTTTAATAACAGAAATTAACAATATTAGAATATACAGGTACATAAGAAACTAAACTTTTTTTTTTACAAATTGAAATTTCTTAAGAAAATGAATTTATTGTGAAAGAATAGGACAATTTAATACAAAGTATGGCCTCCTCTGCTATTCAGAACTTGTCGGCAACGATTATTCATTGAATTAATGAGACTGTTTATGTCATCTTGAGGTATTCGCTCCCAATGGAATTGTAGCAAATCCTTCAGCTGTTGGGTTGTTGTCACTCCGTCCAAGTCCTTCAAAACACGTCTCTGGAGCATGTCCCATGCGTGCTCGATGGGGTTGAGGTCTGGCGATTGTGCAGGCCAGGGCAATACCTGGATGTTCTCCGTTGCCAAGTATTCACTGGTTCGCCGAGCTGTATGTGAACGCGCATTGTCATGCATTAACGTAAAATCGGAGCCAAAGGTTTGTGCAAATGGATGGACATAAGGTCTGAGAATATCCTCAACGTAATTTTCAGCGTTCATGTTTCCATTTACAAAAACGAGCTCAGTTCGCCTGTTCTTCATAATACCCGCCCATACCATAACTGTTGAGCCGCTGTATGGATGAACTTCCTGAACGCACCTGAGTCTTTCAGTATTTCCGGGTCGACGATACACTCGCACCCTTCTTGTATCAGGCCTAAACCCGAATCGCGACTCATCGGAAAACATAATTTTATCCCATTGTTCCTGGGTCCATGTTATGCGTTCTCTACACCATTCATTTCGACGAGCGCGATTCCCGTGACGTATCGGTGGGCACCTGATAGGGCGTCGAGCTCGTAGGCCGTACTCATGCAGTCGATTTCGCACAGTTTGGGGACTTACATCAACACCACTTGAATTTTGTAGCCTCAAACTTATCTCTCGAGCGGTTAACATCGGCTGGCGTCTTGCAGTCAGTTGTATGTACCGGTCTTGCCGAGTGGTTGTACTCCTTTTACGGCCTGGATGCTGTTCAGCGGGTTCCCCTGTATTATTGTAGCGCTGCCAAAGACGACAAATAACACTTCTATGAATACCAAAATGTCGAGATACCTGAGATTGATTACTTCCCGCTTGCAACATCCCTACAGCTCTTTGCATTTCATCTGCCGTCAAATGACGTCGCTCCATGACGTAAAGAATATCTAACAATTCAATTTTGTCGCCAACTGTATTTAAATGGTTGGTAAAATTATAAAATCAAGACTAAAACGTAGCAATTAACATGCACTCAAATTCAAACAAATTCGCAGTCATTTGAATTTTATGAAAAAAAACAAAACATAATCGAAATTTTTTTTTACAACCAGCCAGTATGTCATCAATAACAAAAAAGTTTACTTACCTATACACTTTGAGTGAGTAAATACTTAGAAATTAATTAATATAAATGGTAAATTTGTAATATCATGCATGTTGCTTAGACTTTTTTGATGTGTGTAGATGATGAAAAGTTTGATAGCTTGTGAGCCAGTTATCCATTGTAATGTTTCGCCCTGATTGTGAAATCGGTGTTACAAGACGGTCAACAACGTCATGTGGTTTATTGCTGACCTTGTATGGTCCTTGTGGCTGTTCTCCTAAATAAATTTCCAAATTCAAAGAATAATACGTTTTAGCATCAACAAGTGCAAATATCTTAACTCCATACTTAGCTGGTTTAGTAGGTAAATACTGACGAAATTTACAGCGCCCACGAAAGGCAACCAGCTCTTCGTCAATTGTTAAATTCTCAAAAGGTGTGTAATTTGACTGACAATTTGCTATAAAATCTTCGAACAGCTTTCTAAATGGCGCTAACTTATCTAATGACTGTCTTTCTTCACGTGTACTGGAATCATCAAATCTTAAATGGTTGATAATAAATACAAATCTTCTCAGACTCATAGTCATAGGAAAAATAGCAATTCCTGTCCCGTCGTTGCACCATAGATCTTGTAAATTTTGTCTTCGAGATTTATAAAGCCCCGCAAGATAAGTGAGTCCAATAGCTGCCCTCAATTCACATAAAGTAATTTCTGAATATGAATATTCGTTTGAACAACTCAAACCATGCATGGTTGTTCTAATTCGTGCATTTCTATGTGTCACTATCTCAAGTAACATGGCTTCATTTATGAAAAGATTGAAACACTCTAAGGCCGATTTTGAATCTCGTGCTTGAAGATTTACACCTGAAGTGTTTCGAAGAATATTCTCGCTTCGTGTTCGGACATTATATCTAGCGGGATTTTTGTAACATATAGTGTTATCTTACTTTATAGGTTCTCCCTGAAGGATGTGAAGTTAGCATAGACAATGGCACATCCGATTCAGAATCATTTTCCACAACATCCGCACTTCCTGGTCCAAAATCGTCCCCCTCCGAACTGAAGAATTGCTGTTGTTGTAGTCACTGACGTGATCAGACTCGTCTCCTCTTGAATTATAAATAACATCGTCTTGTTCCTTCAGGACCACAATGATGAATTTGCAAAATGTTGAACCCATAATGTTGAATTTGCAAAATGTTGAATTCGCAAAATGTTGAGTTTCAAAATGTTGAATTCTCAAAATGTTGAATACCCAAAATGTTGTATTTTGGGATTTAGTCAAATTGCAAATTCAACATTGTGGTCCTGAAGGGTCTTGTTCTGATAAATCCAATAAAAAATTTGCAATATCTTCATCTCGCAGAGAGTCCCCCATTGTGTAACTATAAAAAACAAAAAAAATACTATTTTGTATGAATATTACTTCAAATTATGTAAAAAAACAACTTAGTCAATACTTACATAAAAAGTCACTACGTATGCCTGGTCGGGTCTGTGAGTCCCGCACGCGCTTTACACGCGTCTTACTGCTAAGAGAGCGCGTCCCGGACTGAGGTAGCGGGCGTAGGGCGTCAAGCAACTCCTAACGGTCAGCTACTGAAGACTATAACGCGCGTATTTTAAATTTGAATGAATGACATAATCTAAAGTGCATGTATGGGTCCGTGGGACCCTACCAGGCATGCCGAGGGTTAAGATAAGAAACAGTAGTTTAGATAACCTAAAATTACAAATCGATTAATATGAATGACATCGATTTTCTGACAGACGAATGGTATAGACAGACGAATGATATATAGACAGACGAATGATATAGACCAGGGTAGATAATATTTGAAAAGAACAATAATCATAGTAGAATGAAACCACAGACATAAATCTATGAAACTCATTGGAAAAGTAGGATAATATAACAAAAATGAAAGGAAAATTAAATTACGGGCGATCTGAGGTCGGGAAGTGGATGGGTGTACGTTTTTAGGGGTAAAAATCGGTTTATCTCGGTTTCCGATAAAACTATAAGTCCCATCGAAAAGAGTTGAATGGCAAACTTGTAGGTAGTAAAAAAATCTACAACATTTGTATCTACACTTTTTTCACATAACTTCAAAATTTATGAGAAAAATTCTATTTATCTTTTACAAAAATGATTTTTTGATCACGACTTCTGCACTGGTCTAATATATTTGAATGGTAGAGTTTCTAAGAAGTACCAATCCACATCCTACATGGCGTTTCATCTCTGAGGTAGCTAACTTTTTTCACATATTGAGGCAAAGGCAAAGGATCCTATGAATAAAGCAAATTGGTCAAGCTGGATATTTGTTGCACAGATATAGTTTGTTGTTTAGGCGTGAGTAGATGAGTATGTATGTAGTTTCCTACTAATAAATGTATTTTATTTCCTACTAATTCTATTAATATTATAAATGCGAAAAGGAGACGGTTTTTTTTCGCACCACCCTAAACAGTAATGTTTATTATTCATATTACTCACAAAAATAGTTATTATCTTAATATAGTTAACCGAACACAAATTATACTTAAACGAAGAGGGAATAATGAAATAATAATAAAAAAGATTACACCTAAAAATGCTTGTTTTGGAACGTTCTTAGGTTTATTTTAATGGTTAGTACAAATTATCAAGTGACGTACTTTAAAAATAATCGTAGAACGAAACGTAAATAATAGCCAATAGCAGATACTCTGTAGTACAGTTTCAATCAGTTTGACACTGTTATGACAACGTTGTTATTGTTTCAGACTTTATTAGATAAAGGCATGATTTATTTGTACATTTATATTTTATAAAAATGGCATCTTTAGATAGAGTGCATAATACACGCTAAAGCTGCTCTTGCTGGATACTGTTGTTATTGCTTATTGAGCACAGGCACAGTCACTGTTAGCTGCTGTGCATTGTGATGTGTAAAGTGTGGTTTTTATCTTAGGCTCTGCTTTTAGGTGAGCTTGAGCCACCTGCGTCTATTTAAGATGAAATACTGCTTTAAGAGATGACTGTGTTAATTATAATTGTGAACACTAATAAATATTTCTTGTGTCATATACAGGGTGTGGCGTAAATAGTGGTCCACCGTTAGCGGTTTGACATCTCGGGAACTTAACTACAACATATTAAAATTTCAACCCTTTTTACCTAAGGGCTTCAGAAAAAATGAGGTATATTGCTTTTTGTATGAAATTTATACTTTTTATTGCTAATTTGACTGTAGTTTCAACAAATAACGTTATTTTAAACTTCTGTTTTCTGTTAATAAATGCCGAATACCTAGACTATCATAAAATTAAAAAGGTTCTATGTAAATTTGAAACTTTTAAGAGAAAATTAGGTATAGTTGTATTTTTAAATATCTTTTTTATCACATCACTCAAGTTCAAGTGCATTTACTGTATAAAAAATGTACTACACTTGCAGTGCCCATACGTTCATAAATATGCCCATGATATACGAATTTCAAAAAGGTATAACAATTAGTGATTTGTTCGATATTTAAAATAAAACTATTCCATTTTCATTAAAAAGGAATACTTTTCAGGAAAACACGATTTCGAATTCAATTACGTTCAGCATTTTTATCTATTTATTTAGCATGAATGTAATTAAATTTGAAGACTTATTTAGTTGTATCACAACTAAATTAACTACAATGCTATTTTAAATACAGTTTTGAAATTGACAAAAACCGGTTGTCAACATGATTCAGGTAAAAAAAGGGTCGCAAGCTACAAAAACCGGTTGTCATGCGCACAAACATGATTCAGGTAAAAAAAGGGTCGCAAGCTACACAATGAAAGAGTGATAAGGAAATCATGTAGTTTATTTTGTATCCCTTCCCTTCCTAGCTTTAGAATTTTAGAAAAGAACTGATTTAATAATCCAGTACGTTCTACGATCTCTCGTGCGACGTATGCGTTTTGTGGTTAATTATTGTTTATCGCCGTTGTTTTTTGTTGCTATTTCTCTGGACTCTGATTTGCTTTGTGATTTGGACTTGTTGTTTTGGTGATATTAAACAACCTTGGCTACGTATACCGGACTTTGACTTTGACTCAGTGAAGTGATAAATAAAAAATGTCTCAGTACACGCCACGCGAATATGCTGACATGCATTACATTTACGGTGAGTGCAGAGGTGTCGCTAGAGAAGCAGCTCGGGTTTATAGGGAGAGGTATCCTACTCGAAGACATCCAGACCACCGGGTTTTTGTAAGAGTACACAACGCATACTCTGAGGGGAGGATACCTGGCACGGGCGTTGGCGGTAGGAGAGAAGGTCGACCACGGGTACATAACGATGAAGAGGTGCTGGATTTAGTGAGTAGAGACCCTTCAATCTCAGTTCGTGTTCTATCTCGTACAACTGGCACATCGACCAGAACTGTGCATCGAATTTTAAAACGACACCAACTGTACCCTTATCATTTTAAACGGGTACAAACTTTGCTACCGAGAGACTATCCTCTACGGGTGACATTTTGTAGAGAAATGCTGCGCAGAAAGAATACGAGAGGACGAGCAATTTTTCAATAAAATATTGTGGAGCGATGAGTCATCCTGCAGAAGAGATGGATATTTAAATCTCCACAATCTACACAGCTGGCAGTTGGAAAATCCACATTTAATACGGGAAGATCGATCGCAGGAACAGTTTAAAATAAACCTGTGGGCAGGAATAATTAATGGACAAATTGTCGGTCCATTTGAGCTACCGGAAACTTTAAACGCCGAAAGATACCTGCGTTTTTTACAAAATGACTTGCCCCAGCTCTTGGAAAACGTTTCTCCTGAAGTTCGAGACAGCATGTGGCTTCAGAATGATGGCTGTCCCGCTCACTATGCGTTAGTGGTACGAGAGCATCTCCATGTGGCGTACCCAAATAGGTGGATAGGGCGGTTAGGTCCAATATTGTGGCCACCGCGCTCGCCAGACCTGAATCCTTTGGATTTCTTTTATTGGGGCTGCTTAAAAGAAGACGTGTATAAGGAAGAAATAAATAATATCCAGGAACTGAGGAACAGGATTCAGACAGCAGCTGGGAAGCTTAATGATAGTGGGTTTGCTCGACGATTAAAACGATCTTTTATCCGACGTTGCAGAGCGTGTAGGTATAGCTGCAAATGGAGGCCATTTCGAGCATCGATTGTAAAATATTTGTTAATAAATTATTAATTTAATTGTGTTTTTTATTTAAATTCCAATATCGTTAATTATTAAATCTGTAACAAGTTAGGTTTAAATGGTTTTGCTATAGTATCTAGTCATAAATATTATTTTCTTAGACCGTACTCTATTACATTGATAATAACTTTTTTTTTTCTTAGACCGTTTTTATTTGCATTGATAATAACTTTTTTTTAATTATCAGGAAATAGTAGCACTAAAACATTTTTAAATCGGTATTTCATAGGCATATTTATTAACGTATGGGCAGCCCAAGTGTAGTACATTGTTTTCACAAAAAACGCACTACAATTTGAGTAATATAATTAAAAAATTATTTAAAATACAGTTAAACCTAATTTCTTTTTAAAAGTCTAAAATTTACATAGAACTATTTTATTCTTATGGTAGCCTAGGTTTTCTGCATTAATTAACACAAAACAGAAGTTGAAAATAATGTTATTTGTTGAAACTACAGTCAAATTAGCAATAAAAAGTATAAATTTCATACAAAAAGCAATATACCTCATTTTTTCTGAAGCCCTTGGGTAAAATGGGTTGAAATTTTAATATGTTGTAGTTAAGTTCCCGAGATGTCAAACCGCTAACGGTGGACCACTATTTACGCCACACCCTGTATATAGTGTATTGTTTCTCTTTAACTACCTTATTATTTTAGATCTACAAGCAATAGCCAGCAAAAACTGCGTTATTTCGAGAGGTCTTGGTTGCCTTATTAGTGTATATTCATTAGAACAATCGCTGTTGTGAGATTTTAGGTTGTCACTAGAGTCATGTTTTGATTATCCTATTTCAGAGTATTCCCTCTTGAGGGAGTTTTGATATATGCAGACTGTCTATCTAGAGATTATAAGGAATAAACTGTATGCATTTCATTCCTAAACTCGCACAATTTGTGACTGGGCCTATTCGCCGAACAAAAAAATCCGTCTCCTTTGTGTGTTACTCTTTCACGAAAAAACTACTGGACCAATTTTGTTAAAATTTGGCATGGAGGTAGCTGACACTTTAGATTAACACAGATTTTATCCCGGATATTATACGTTTAGGGGGGTTTAATGAGACCAAGCTGTGGTATATATAAAGTAAATTTTGTAAGATTTAATGCGTAATCATATTTTACTTGTTGTAGGCTATGGAAACAACAAAATCGCGAAATAAAACCAGAGAAGATATTTTAGAAGCCAAAAGAAGAGCTAGTCGAAAACGTCATGAAAAAATAAAAAAGGATCCGGAACTAAGTGCATTGAGAAAAGAACTACAAAAAGAAAACTATGCAAAGAGAAAGAGAGAGAAGCGTGTCGTATCTATTAAAGATAAAAGTACAAATGAACAGCAAAACCAAAGAGAAAAGTGGCGTGAAAATTCGAGTGCGTATTACCGCAAAAAAAAGCAGGCTAAGGAAGTACTTCAAGTAAATATTAGGGAAGAAGGAGAGGAAAGTGAATTTATTGGATCTAGCGGCGGCGATGACAAAGATCCCTTACTCGTTGAGCCGTCATATTCAGCGATGCAAAACACAAAGAAAAAAAATGTTGTTACTGTACTTTCCGACGTCAAAGTAAACTATGATCTTAAAACGCTAAAAAATCTCGTATCGTCCAATACTAGGTCTAACTGGGAATATAATTGTTCATTTTTGGATGTCGGAAAAAAATTTAAAGAATTAAAATATAACTAAATATTTATACTTAGGTGTTCGACTTAACACTAGTCATGGACAAAGATTAAATCTTTTAAAATCTATAAGTACATATGAGTACCTGATTGCAAAGTGCCAAATCATTTTAAAACGATAAGTTAAGTTTTTTGAATTGTTAATTATTTGTAAGTTGAGTTTTAATACCTGTCGTTGTCATTTTGATATTTAATAAATAAAACAATATGATTACAAAAGTATGTTTTTATTGCCCTTGAAACAAAATAAGCTTATTATACAGTTGTCTTTTTATCAAAGTAGATTTTATATATTTAGTCAAATAATGAAAACGCACATCCATGTATGTGCTGGCGACTACCTTAATTAAGTTAACTAAATGATTTTCCGTTGGAGATTGATCAAACTGGTGAACGGCAATGCTATTAAAGATGTTGCTATTTACAAAATTACGTAAAATCTTATTGATAAACAGAGGTTTACGTATTGACGGATTAATGTTGAACATTTGCGATTTGTTAATTATGTCACGGATTTCTAATTCGGTAACTTTACAAATCTGAATAACATCCTTAGTGGATAAACCAGACCGCCTTTATCTTTAAAAACCACCAATTCATATGTACGATCGATATCTGGTTTTTGTAATACCAACGCACTGTTACATTCATCGCATTTAATTTGTTTTTGTATTGCTGTTACAACATATCCGCCAATATATGTGATTGTTTGATCACAAAATTCTGTCATTTGAGGCAATGTTTTACAAAAATCATCAAAATCACGGACACTGCTTATATTGAGTTCTTTAAAATCTGCATGATCATCATAAGAGGGAGAACCTTGTGTAGTAGCATTAATCGTTTGAATCGCCGAAGAACAATTCAGAATGGAAATTTGCTCCAGTTCCACACAATTACCAGTATTGCAATTTTTTATTTCAACGTGACTTAATAATTTCTTATAAAAAGACTGGAACTGCCGTGAAGTAGGGTTGTTGTTACTCCCACCGTGGGCCCGGACATTACAAAAGAATCATTCGAGGTGGTCCTGGCTAAATCGGTACATTGAAATAAAATTGATTCTCTGTTCTTCAATCAAATGCTGAAAAAGAGCCTTTGTACTTTTTATGCAAATTAATAGACCAAGAAATCCTGTTTTTCTACCACTGTTAGTCAACAAATCTCCTTCTAAAGTTCGCAGTCCTGTAATATATTCTTCGGCTTTTTCCAAAAAATCCTTATTTGTTATTTTGTTACTTTTTTTTTTTTTTTAATGTTTATTTAATAAAATGGGTTACAATATTTTAACATTTATAACTCGCCAAACATAACTGTTTAACGGCGAGAAGCGCTCTTGATTTTAATACATAACCTACATACCATATACCTACTTAGATTCTATGTTTATAATGGTCTAATGTTCCTACTTACATCAATATCATGGCAACTACAATAGTAATAATACTGGAAAAAGTTTTATGTTACAAAAGTATATCTTTTAATTGTTTCTTTAACAAGGTGGGACTTAATTTGGGGGTTTCTCTTAATAAGTTTATGTTGTTGAACACTTTAGGTATCATATAATTGTTTGTTCTTTGTCCATAATAGTTAGTAGCTTTTGGTTTATCTAGCATTTGTTCTCTAACCCTTTTAGTGTTGTATTTATTCATAACAATATTTTTGCCCTGATCACTATAATAATATTCTATACCTATTAAATATTCTACTTTTTTATCTATTGGCAAGATCTTACATAAGGGAAACAATTTTTCATATTCTTTGTTACACATATTTTTAACTTTCTTACTAACTAAGTATTTTAACAATCTTATTTGTATATTTTTTATGTAATTTAAATAAGTTATAAAGGTTCGTCCATATACAATTAATCCATAGCTGATCAGTGAATCTGCAAGGGCATAGTAAACAGTTCTTAGTGTATCCACATTCAATACTCTTTGTAATTGGTAAAACTTACCAAGCACAGATCTTAGCCTATTACAAACATCAGTTACATGCATTGCCCAATTAAAATTTTTATCTATTTTTAAACCTAAATATTTAAAGTTATCAACACTTTGGATAGCAGAACAGTTACAGTTACATTTATTTCTATGTAAACATTCGTATGTGTGTCCTATTATAGCAATGTCATCAATGTTAGCACTCTTAGCCCCTTGGTTGTATGGTGAATGAATATGCATGCTTTTTGTTTTACTAAAGTTTAGTATAATGCCATTGTCATGGGCCCATTTTGTGATATTTTCAAAGTCCATCTGCACATTTATTTGTACTTGTAAGATATCCTTTGAAACATCAACTACGCACATGTCGTCTGCATACATAAATACTTTACACTGACTCACCACATTTGACACACTGTTGACATGCATAACATATCCCACTGGACCGAACACTGAACCAGTTGGAACACCCAAATTCACGACAGCATCATCTCCAGCAAACCCATCGACAACTGTGCGTATCTTTCTATTAGATAAATAGTTTCTAAACCAGCTATTGGTGGGCCCTCGTATTCCACATTCATCCATCGCCTGCAATAGTATATTATGGTCTAGGGTGTCGAATGCTTTTTTATAATCAATAAAGAGTGCTATCAGCTGTTTTCCTGAGTCTAAGGCTTCGTTGACATAATCCGCAAAACTTGACAGGGCAGTCACAGTACTCCTGCCTTTTCTAAATCCGTGCTGTGCGTCCGACAATATATTGTGTTTTTCTAAAAACCTATTTATTTGACCAACTACTATTTTTTCAACAACCTTATCGATAACAGATAATATTGCTATAGGTCTATAATTTACATACTCTAAGTGGCTTCCTGACTTGTATATTGGGCGTATTTTAGCATTTTTTAACTGATCAGGGTATACACCTTTCTCTAAACACATATTGATGAGATAAGCTATAACAGGACTGATTTGTTTTTGTAAATATTTTATATCTTTAGCTCGTATACCGTCTAAGCCCGGTGCTTTTTCACTTGATAATGAGTTAATAATTTTCTCTACGTCAGACGGGTATACTTTACTAAATCTAAAGCTTACATTACTAGGGCTCACATATACCTGCCTATCTAAAAAATTTGTTTGACATATATGCTTAATATCATGTATTTCTTTGGTAAATGTTTGTGTAAAGTTGTTACAGATGTTCTTAATACTATTATTTTCACCTAAATACTTCATAATAACACTATCTAAGCTATTCTTCTGCCTACCTAACCATAAATTTATATTTTCCCATATTTTTCTAAAATCCCCATTACATTTAAATATTTCAGACTGTCTATATTTGTTTTTTGTGTCATTAATAATTTTATTTACCTTATTTCTAAATCTTGTATATTCTAATCGTTTACTCATATTTTTCGGTTCAGCTTTCCATATTTTAAATAAGCAATCCCTACGAACTAACAGTGAGTATAATTTGTCATCAATCCATGGTTCTTTTTTTCTTTTATTTGTTTTAGTAACCGTAACTGTACTTGCCTTATACAAATCGTCGAACACCGTACATAGTGTTTGATATAAAACATAGGGACACGAAATTACATACAATTGCGTCCAATCATAACCTTGACACTTTTGTTCCACTAACTTATCACTAATCACTTTTCGAACACTGTTATTCTCTTTAATATTTAAAATAGCACGTTTATCACTTTCATCTATCTTCAATGACAGCCCAACTGCATAATGGTCCGACACCTGCGTTTCAAGGACGAACGAAATACCTCCAAGTTCGCTGCGTCCCGCTCGCACCCACGCATGGTCCAAGCATGAAGTCACGTTCTGTCCCTCTCGTATCGCTTCGCGCGTTGCTTCCGTACTTGGTATAACACACTGGAGGCCCTGTTCACACAGGGTGTCTTTGTACTTCGTGACGGTTGGATTTGTTATGCCGTTCAGGATGTTTATATTTATGTCACCTATTACAATTACATTTTCACATCTTGGGATTAATTTTATAATATTACCTAGTTCCTGAATAAATGATATTTTATTTTTTTGAGGCGGTCTGTATACAGCAAAAATATGCGTTTTACTCCTTTTTTCATTTGCTAGCTGGCCATGCAGTATTTCCGAATATCTGGTATTAAGAATTTGGGCTTTGAATATTAATCTTTCCTTTGCATAGATTAATATACCTCCTCCTCTGGTTGTTTCTCTAGTCAGTATGTGAGTATTATATCCCTTAATTGTATAAAAAATCAATTCCTCCTTTTTAATGTTTATTTCACTTAATATAAGTATATCTATGTTGTATTTATTTTCTTCTAATAGGATAAGTATTTCGTTGTAGTTTTTTCTAAGTGATCTTATATTTAAGTGCATTATATGAGTATGTCCCTTCTTTTTTGTTAAATCTTTACTTAATGTTTTAATATCGTAGTACCTTTTATATTCAAAATCAATAAACAAATCATCTTCTATACTATCGAATGTATAATCTAAAAAGTCCCCTAGTGTGTACTGATCCCGCTAGATGCAGATTTAATCGGATGTAAGTGATTCATCAAATCTATCTAATTCTTTTTCGGATTTTATATTATGTATCCTCTTCTCTTCGTTATTTTTTTTAACCACTATGTTTCCGTTTTGGACCCAAATGTACTGGTAGCCTTTTGGTTTTAATTTATTCCTGACCGCCCAAAGAAGTTGGCGTTTGAACTTTGGCAGAGCTTCATTTATATAAATCTGGTTATTGTTACCATTCGAATAGACATGGTTGTTGGTGATTTTTTGGTCCTTTTTTGCCGCCATCCATCTATTACGAGTACTTTTTGACCGAAGTGTAGCCAATACAGGTTTCGGTCTGGGATGTTTTGGACTACCACTTTAATATCTTCATTACTTTGTACCTCTAATCCGTGTATTTCTATTTCCTTTTCCTTATCTTTCCGCTCTAATTCTTGCACTCTTTCTTCCAATGCCTTGTTGTATTTTTCCAAATAAATATTTTTCTGTTCTAACGCCTTCATTTTTTTCTGGGAATCTTCCTTATATTCTAAAAGACTCTGATATATTTCAGCATAGAACTCCACACTATTAGTGAGATCACCTAACTTTTTTTCGACACTGTAAAGTACTTCCAATTTTTTATTAACCTCCATCAATACCCTTTCGCCAGATACTTCCGTTGGATTTACCATTAGCTGTGGGGTCGATGTTTGCTGTGGAGGGCTGATTTTATTCTTCTGGCAGTCTTCACAAGTTGATGTTTGAATGAATTGCTTGTTAACACATTTTTTATGGTAGATTGATTCACAGGCACCCTTACACTTCACAAAATCCTCTTTAGTAGTTGACATGAATAGTTTACATTTTTTACACTGCACCATTTTTGCTCGTTATTTATTACCGAACTCGATAGGTAGGTAGGTACGTATAATACATTCGTAACACACGATCGTTCGCCGAGCGCGTGCGAGCGAGACTACTTAAGTTAAGTGGGTGCTTAAAACCGATTTTTTTTAAGTTTCGAGAATTTAGAACGTCGAACAAATTATTGAAAATATGTATAAATTCAGTTGTAGCTAACGAATCTTTGAAATTTTCAATTTTCAATTTTTCTCTACAAAAATCGATAGAATCGGCAATGCTTTTACTTAAAAGTTGAGTTGCCAATTTAACTTTCATTTTTTGATTTTGAAAGTTTATGTGTTCCGCTCGTAATTTGTTAGATAAATGGAAAATTTCAATTGTTTGAAGTTTGTGCAGAAGATCAAAATATTTCCATGAAATAAAGGAGAATGTTTTTTTTGGACTAAAAAGTCAAAGTCTGTCCTTAGGTCACCAACTAGGTTCATTACAAAGATTGATATGTAAATAACATTTTCTTCTATGGAACCAACAAAATTCGTCCCACAGAAATCTAGATATCAGCTGTTAAAAAAATAAAAAGCTCTGAGGCACTCCAAGCAGTTATCACTAAAAAGCCAGTCTGTCCCCAGGTCACCAACTAGGTCTATTACAAAGATTGATACGTAAATAACATTTTCTTCTATGGAACCAACAAAATTCGTCCCACAGAAATCTAGATATCAGCTGTTAAAAAAATAAAAAGCTCTGAGGCACTCCAAGCAGTTATCACTAAAAAGCCAGTCTGTCCCCAGGTCACCAACTAGGTCTATTACAAAGATTGATACGTAAATAACATTTTCTTCTATGGAACCAACAAAATTCGTCCCACAGAAATCTAGATATCAGCTGTTCAAAAAACTAAAAGCCCTGTGGTACTCCATACAAAAGTTATTTACTAAAAAGTCTGTCTGTCCCCAGGTCACCAACTAGGTCTATTACAAAGATTGATACGTAAACAACATTTTCTTATAAGGAACCAACAAAATTCGCCCCACAGAAATCTAGATACCAGCTGTTCAAAAAATAAAAAGCTCTGAGGCACTCCAAGCAGTTATCACTAAAAAGCCAGTCTGTCCCCAGGTCACCAACTAGGTTCATTACAAAGATTGATACATAAGCAACATTTTCTTCTATGGAACCAACAAAATTCGTCCCACAGAAAACTAGATATCAGCTGTTAAAAAAATTAAAAGCTCTGAGGCACTCCAAGCAGTTATCACTAAAAAGCCAGTCTGTCCCCAGGTCACCAACTAGGTCTATTACAAAGATTGATACGTAAATAACATTTTCTTCTATGGAACCAACATAATCCGTCCCACAGAAATCTAGATATCAGCTGTTCAAAAAACTAAAAGCCCTGTGGTACTCCATACAAAAGTTATTTACTAAAAAGTCAGTCTGTCCCCATGTCACCAACTAGGTCTATTACAAAGATTGATACGTAAACAACATTTTCTTATAAGGAACCAACAAAATTCGCCCCACAGAAATCTAGATACCAGCTGTTCAAAAAATAAAAGCCCTGTGGCACTCCAAGCAGTTATCTACTAAAAAGTCAGTCTGTCCCCAGGTCACCAACTAGGTTCATTACAAAGATTGATACATAAGCAACATTTTCTAACGGTAATAACTGGTTGTTAAGAGGTAGGGTACAATCTAGGCATAACCGTTTTTTTTTTTTGGTTTCACTGGGGTAAAATGCCTACGCATCCCCTTCCGTTAGGGGGACGGAAGGGGTATATGGGGCTCCCAGGGGGTTAGGCAACCCCCCAGTATACCCACTAAAAGTCCCCAGTCGCACTTCTTCATCGCCTACATGGAGGGGGCCTGGGAAACCGGCAGAGCCTTTGCGTCCAGTCCCCCTCCGGCGATCCCCGCCATTACAGGCGGGCCCTGTCTAGGCATACCCGTAGTCGAACTAATTACACATATATATATGTATATATACTCATCAATGTAGACAATATTGGGTTAGAAGCATTGATTTATAAAAAACACAAGATGCACATTTTCAAATAAAACTAACAGCCAAAAGTGTCACCAAATTAAACATACGCAATAAATACGTATAGTAATATCGTAAACGTATTTTTTTTTCAAATTCAATCTTACACGCATGACATAAAGTTGTATTTAAAAAGTAATGCACATAAAGCAATAAAATTTAATGATTGACGTTTGCCGGTAGAACAACGCGATACTAATTTTAAAAAAGTGCACAATGCGCCTATTTGTTGCGGACGGTTTTGGGAAGTGGAGTGTGTATCTTTGGTTTTTTTGTAAATCAATGGTTAGAAGCCATAATTATGTCATTATTACTGCTCCTGAAAGAGTGGTAGACGTACGTTGGGAACATATTGTGCTCATGTTATATCTATTGTATGGTTCTTGGCATGTACACGATACAGTAAAGCATTAACCATCCAGCACAATCCATGGATAGTATCATGCCTAGATTGTACCCTACCTCTTAACAGCCAGTTATTACCGTTAGAAAATGTTGTTTACGTATCAATCATTGTAATGAACCTAGTTGGTATCTGGGGACAGACTGACTTTTTAGTAGATAACTGCTTGGAGTGCCACAGGGCTTTTAATTTTTTGAACAGCTGATATCTAGATTTCTGTGGGGCGAATTTTGTTGATTCTTTAAACATGTAATCAGCTCAATGGTATAAGTCAATGTACAATGGTTACAAACGTGGGGGCAGCAATTTTTATTTTAGCCCAAAGCTCCTAGTAAAAAAAACATTCTCCTTTTCCATTACTATCGACTATCGTTCCAAATACATGAAGACAATTCCTAATTAATTTTATCATGTGACAAGCGTCCAGAAAAATTGCTATGGGTTGTTTAGTAACAGGGTCTTCAAACGTACTTTTTATGTCATTTGGTGCAACCCAACAGTTTTGCCATTGTGATATTGGATGGACATCCATCAAAAGTAAGGCCGACTACGCTTATATTTGACTCGTTCAAATGTCGCAGACACTGTAGCACTAAGGGCCAGATTCAGAGACCGCACTTTGTCTTTACTTTAGCAAAGTCTAGTTATTATCTCTGAATTTGAACAACATTAAAGTAATTTTTCGCATGAAAAAGTTTACTTTCATTATTTATTACTACAAAGTAAACTTTTCATGCGAAACGATTACTTTAATGTTGTTCAAATTCAGAGATAATAACTAGACTTTGCTAAAGTAAAGTCAAAGTGCGGTCTCTGAATCTGGCCCTTAATCTGCCTTTTGTCGACCATTTGCTCCATCTATTAAAAAATACCCAACAGGGACCTGTAAACAAAAGTAAATAAAAATAGAAAGAAAGAAAAGAAAGAAAGAGAATACATTTATTCCTGCAATAATGTTACAGACAAAAAATTACAAAAAACAAGACAAAAAATAAAAAAATAAAAATACAAAACAAAAATTATGCAAAAGCCACATCTGTGCAGGAATCGGACCCCACTCAGCATAATGCTGCGGCAACCAAGCAATAATGCTCAGTCGCTTACAGCGCTGATTTTCAGTGAGGCCCATTTTATGAGTTCACCCTTGAAATAAGAAGAAGTTTGTATACTGTAGGGAAATGTAAGAAAGCACATTTCCTACAGCAGACAAACAATAAAATGTTATATAGGTACATTTAATTATAATGTTTTGAAATGTATATAAAATAATTATAGTATGTAATATATACAGTGTGTAAAAAAAACCCTGTCCGATCCATGAAGGGGTGATACAGTATCGAAAGGTAGTTAGGTTGGCGGTGTCCTTTTTTTAAAATAAGTCAAAGAAAATTTCCACATTATTTTGTGAGTTATAAGGGAAATCGTAAAAGTTGCCACTAGGCACACCGACAAGTACTACATCAATACCTAGGTAGATATTCACAAAGAATGCCGACGCGCGAAACACTTTTGCCTAATCCCTTTGATAAAAGCCGCCCGCTCGCGCGCCGGCGCCGCCGCCTGTGCTGCCGCCGTTTAACCTACCTACTTGGTACGATTCGGCTTGTACTTCCGAGTAAATCAGGTGTTTATACCTAAAAGGATTGTTGAATTGCATTTCATTTATTTTAAACTTATTCTTTAAAGATAACAAATTGATAATGATAACGACATGCACAATAAATTGGTAATTGTTAAGACGTTTACGAGTAGATATTTTAAATAAAATTACTTATCAAATCTTATGCCTAGGTACATACCTTTAGTTGATAAAAATATCAACTTGCTGTTGTAGGGTCTGACGATCATGCTCCACATAGCCACCTTCCCTTTGCACACACATAAGGCACCTTTTTTTTAGGTTTTCGCGAACATTAAGTAGCACTTCAGGGTTTGACTTTATGGTATCGAAAGCACTCACTATCCTATGTCGCATTTCTTGTTCCGTTTCACAAATTTTTGTGTAGACTATTTGTTTTACGTGGCCCCACAAGTAAAAGTCTAACGGAGTTAGATCTGGCGATCTCGGCGGCCACGCAATAGGGCCTCCTCGTCCAATCCAATTGTTAGGATACTGCACGTTGAGGTAGTCTCGCACTGCGCGTAAAAAGTGAGGTGGAGCGCCATCGTGCTGGAACCACAGGGAGCGGTAAATGGTTAGCGGTAACTCATCTAGCTCTTCACTGAGTACGTCTCGTAAAAATACAAGGTAATTATTTCCATTCATGGTCTGGTCTAAAAAATAAGGCCCAATAATGCGGTCACCTACGATACCCGCCCAAACATTTATGCGCCAACGGTGCTGGTAATGGCTTGGTTTGATGGCGTGTGGGTTTTCGAGAGACCATACGTGCTCGTTATGGCTGTTAAAGACCCCTATTCTTTCAAAAGAACTTTCGTCCGTAAACAAAATATCTAGTTAATTAGGCACCTATGAAGTAGGTTTTTAAAGGAATAGGGATGTGGACGAAACTTTGTTAAAGTACTATTTTCAATAATATCGATAGAAGTGCATGATAATCAATAAGTGTTTAAATACAATCATACAATAACATATCCTTGTGGTGACGGAGTAAGAATACAAAATGTTACCACCACCTCTCATCCCATGGGTGTCGTAAAAACCGACTAAGGGACTAACCGTAAATATTATCTTTACGAAGTAAAAAGAAGGATAACTTGAAATTAAACCCTTTACCAATCCGTCTGGCCAGCTTGGTATTAGTAGGCCAAGGATCCCTCCGTAACGGGAGGCGGCCCGTCCCTGTGGGACATACCCCGTAGTGGGACATTAAAGGGCTGTTATGATGATACAATAACAAAATCAGTTACATAGTTTTTAAAATATTAATTAGCTAGTTTATTTTTACAATTTTATTAGTTTGTTTTTACAGTAACTGAAGAGCAGTTTCGCAGTTTTAAGTAAAATATTTAAGAGCATCGTACAGTCACGGACTTATCAACCTAGACTGTTTGGACTTTGAACTATTAGAAGTTGAACGCTGCGAATCGTGCGAGAGTGTGCGATATATTTTTGTTGTTTCCTCTCTTACTACGTAGATAGCAGCTCCAGTGCACGATGTGGCCAACACGCGATACTATTTTCGTTTTGTTATTGCTGAACTACAAATGTATTAATATTAATAAAATGAAGCACATTTACGTGAAAATGCTTACAAAATTGTATGATTAATTTACAATGATGCATTTTAACTTTAACAATTTAACCTTGACCGTTAATGTAAATGTTTTGCCCAAAAAGTGAAGTGATTCTTTTTATATACTTACTAGGATTGTTTTTTCAAGAAATATTATTGTAACAGTTTCAAAGAGTTTTAATGAGGTGTTTTTGATATTAACCTGTCAAATCCGGTTTTTCGGACACAATAGAAATTAAATTATATCGCGGTGATCGGTCACTGCCTGATAGTTAACATATTAATGTTGATCACTTGGCAGATTTCATTGTCCCATCGAACCTCATACCTACACGTTTTTTCAATGGGAATAAGTCAATTGATCTGCATGCAACATTTAACTATGGGTCAGAAAGAAACAGCTGTGTAGACATATCTGTACTGAAGTTCGGTAAATAAATATCATCCACAGAGCAGTTTTCTCTCTTTAATAGTTCTATTAATACTAATTGTAATAGTATCTTCAAATTACCCAGCCTTTATGGTGGTTATAAAAATATATATATTTAAGAATAGGAAGAAAATAAATTTTCAAGACGAAGAGTAGATGCGTGTTTATGACTCCAGCTAACCAAACTATTCACATCAACCGAGGTTCCCGCCTTGTCGTGGTGGTGGGCTGAGTACCCGTAACACGTAAAACTAAGTGACATCCCCCGAGGGGAGCTTCTTCACTGGGCTGTAACCCAGACAGCTCATGTTAAAGCGGTTCTGTAGGTTGCGGTGCTGAATGGGCAGTCCGCAACTGAGGCGGGCCACGGCGCGTCGCGTGGGAAGCACCTGCCCATCCGGGCCAACGACAAGTGTAGGCCCATATAGAGTTGAGAGAGTCGTGGGACACGTGCAAGTAATGCCCGTGACTGAAAAGTCGATTCGTGTCAAGAATTATATACCTACTTATACTTCAAAAATGTCTTAATTGTGAACAAATTAATATTTTTAACAAAATATTAGCAATTTCAATAAACTTGAATACTTACGACCTTTTTTAAAGAGTAAGTTATAATATATGTTTTGTCTTATATTCACGGAATGATTTGGCGACATTTATAGAACAGTGTAAAAAGAACTTAAGCCCGATTTACACATTGACAAGTACAGTAGCGAGTTAATTGGTATGTTGTTGATTAAGTTGATTTAAATAGAACTCCATCCTAGTTTTTGGGGAGTTAAATTGGCGGGACGCGAGACAGGGGGCTACTTCGTATTTAACTTGCCAAAAAATAGGATGGAGATCTATTCAAATCAACTTAATCAACAACTTACTACTTAACTCGCTACTGTACTTGTCGATGTGTAAATGGGGCTTTAAAGAGCTGACACAATTTTCTAGTTTGAATTACCTAATCGGTTCCAAAATGACTATAAGCGGCTCCGCCCGCGGAACATGATTTTGAGATAAAAAGTAGCCTATATCCTACACGAGGCTCCCACCTATCTCCATACAAAAAAAAAACAATAAATCTCATTTTCCCTTTTATAATATTAGGAGGAATATATTAAAACTACTAGTTATAGTAAATATTTAATAATAAAAATTAAAAAAAATTTCGTTATTTTACAAACTTGAAAGATAAAACAAATAATTTGAAAATTATACATTATAGGAAAATCTATTAAGTAATCAATAAAAGTTAAAACAATTTTAATTGTTATTTAACACCAAATAACTAAATACCTATCATAATATAAAGTCTTTGTAATATTAATTATTATAAATAAATCTTATATTAATCAACAAAAGTTAAAACAATTTTAATTGGTATTTAACACCAAATAACTAAATACCTATCACAATATAAAGTGTTTGCAATATTAATTGTTACAAAAAAATCTAATATTAATCAACAAAAGTTAAAACAATTGGTATTTAACACCAAATAACATCACAATATTAAGTCTTTGTAATATTATTAAGTAATCGTCCCGCAGCGTGTAGTCTTCTCCGTATTGTTTGCATTGTTACCTGAAATAAAAGAATATTATAAATTTAACTTTTTTAACAAGATATTATGGTAAATGATCGATATAATATCAGTCTTATTCGGTTCTTTATTTTCATTCATAAGATTAGGTTATAATTTTTTAAATTTAACATTGCATAATGTTACTTGTCCTTACATAAGTTACGCATAATACTCATTTAACATAACTATTTCATCCTATTTACTTTAAGTATAATATTTAATAAGCATACTATCCCAAAGCATAAGTTTACAAGCATTATGATGCATAACCATAACAATTTTTGTTTTACATGCCTATTACATAAATTTTGTTTTTCAAATTCAAATAGATAGCTATTAATCTATCAATAACATAAACCTAACCTAAAACCTTATGTTTGTTTATCAGAATAGCTATCAATAACATAAACCTATTTTTTGTCAATTAACTATTAGACAAATAACAAATATGCGTTACAACTTTATGCATTTCTAAGTTATGAATAAAACAATAGCATATGCAATATTTTTGATTAATAACACAGTATGCTAAAAAACAATTAAGGCATACTATTATTATGTATGACCAAGAAAATTATGCGTAACATAATGACAATGAAAATTAAGACAAAAACCATTATGAGAAAAAATGGAATCCCGACGCTTACACATCGCGCCACAGTATGTAAAATATAAAATCATGTTCAATCTTAACATGTAATTTTGATTATAGCTTTTAAGAACACTCTTAGTAGTTAGTTAGTAGTATTCTTAAAAGCAATTTAAATTAAAAAAGCAAATAAAAAAGTGTGACATGTAATGCCACCCTTTTTTATAAAATGCAGCGTGTTTCTCTATTTGATTTATGCACGACTCAGCAGTCGTTACTAAAAGGCTACAAACCTTGTCGTTGAATTTAAGTCATTTCGATTCTATCAAGAGTCGATTATGATTGTTTTATTATTTCATGTCATCTTTATATTAAAGTTAATTTTAATAAATAAAACTTTTACCAAGCAATGCATTTGTCAAATGTTATTAATGCTATAGGTATGTTGTTTTGCCAACATTTTTTTTTTAATAATCCTTTAATGAAATGATGATTTAAATTTTTATATACCTAAAAACATTTTTTGTTTGTTAAACAGTTTTAAAAAAGGTAAATTTAACAAGTAAGTAAGTATTGTTTTGTCAAATGTTATTTTGTAATTGAAAATTTGTGATTTGTTTTTTGTCATAATATTATGATTGGACACCGTATAAAACATCGTATGATTAGCCTACGAATACATTAGAATTACGAGTCGGAAACTCATGTAAACTCGATTAAGTTGGGAGTGGATTCTATTTATGAACTTAAAAGGCTCTTGTGCTTTCATTACTAACGTAGAGACTGCTTAAAATGATACCTTTTACGAAAATAAAACTTATCAATAAATTATTAAACAATAAGAAGTGCATGTTCACATTTTTTTTTCAAATAAGATAAGTATAGGTAGGTTACCTCAAAAGTTCTAAACAAGAAAAATGTAGAAAGTTTAAGATATTGATTTCGAGCGATTTGCGCACTATTATGTATCTGTTAGGTATGCTACTATACTACGCAATATTAAGTTAATAACATCTACTAAAAATGGCATTTACCTATATTAAAAACAAACAATCTAGATTGCATAGCGCATAGCGATTTAATTTGGTGATACATTTTCACAGCTTAGTAAAGGCCTACACAGACCGGGACGGCATGGCAAGGGATTTTAATTTTTACTAATGGAAATTCAACCGTACTGTTACAGAAATACGACATAAATTGCTATGCTTTAAAATGATGCCGTGGCATTGAAAGGGATTTTATCGCACGGCATTTTCCATTTTAAAGCATAGCAATTTATGTCGTATTTCTGTAACAGTACGGACAAAAATACCTACCTATATTTCAGGCCACCAGAACCAGAGCGGCCCAGACCACAATTTGTGATTTTTTTAGTTAGGCACGGCAATGCCCCCCTAAAACCCCTAAGTTTATAATCAAAATGATTTTTAGTTAATTTTAAAATAAAATCATAGATGGCGTTATAAAAAAGAGTTTTGCCATTTCGAATTTTAAAGTAATAGCGAAAGAGCACAGTGACCCAGATCACTTGGGTCACTATGGTTTTCGGCGCCATTTTGGCTCATGTGACATGAGTTACTCTGGTTTTGAACCTTATGTTTTTACAAGTAGAGATTATTATTTTTGTACTTTTTAATTACTGAATAGTGTTTTTTAGAAATAAGTGTGTACTTACTGCAATATGTTTAAAGGGAAGAATATCAATTTATTAGTCAATATTTTTTTGTTTTTTGGCGGCAACTAATTCAAACTTATAAATTACCATAATTTAAAGTATTTTTGTTTAGGATAGATCTTCCTGAAGTTACAATGAGTGTAATTAAGAATGAATCCACTGACTACATTGAAGTTGACTTAAATGGCAAGTTTATCTTTCTAGAGTTCCGTAGTACAACAATGTAAGTATGAAGTTTTTCGCGGATCTTGGATAGTTAATTTGAAAAATCGTTTTTAAATGTAGGGGCGTTACAGACGGGTAAGAAGCTAACTATAATATATGATCTTATGATTATAAATTATATATTAGGCCATCACAGACTACAAAGATATAATATACTTATCACAACAAAGTAATTATTACATAGGTACTTGTAATAATTACTTTGTAGTTTTCCGTCATCAAAATTCTGTAACTAAGCTTTTCTTTTTATCCGACTCTAAATATTTTTTTCATGTTTGGAACTTCCTAACTCAGTCAATTATAAACCGATAAGAGAGAAAGAAAGAGAAAGAGTTTTCATTCTGATTAGTCTCATGGCAATTTTATCAGAATAGGTTTAGTAATTTATTACTATGTAATACCAAGAACACCATACCATTTTAATTAGTCTCTAGCTTAAGAAAGTTTTTTAATTGGATATTTATAATAAAAACAAAAATCGAGTGGTGACAGATTAAGAATATAATATGTTACCACCCAATCACATCCCATGGGTGTCGCAAAAAGCGACTAAGACTTTCCGTGAATATTGTCTTTACGAAATAAAAAGAATAAAATCTTGAAATTAAACCCTATACCAATCCGTCTGGCCAGCGCTAGCAGCTTGCAAACTTAGTTTAAGAGGGAATCAAACCAGAGTTTTAAATGTTTTGTTATTATTCACAATTCCTTTATTTAATACGAGACAAATGTAAACATTTGTAAATTGAAATGTAAAATGGAAACGGACGTCTGAAAAATGCAGTTATAGAGTTTGTAGTAAGTATCCCTTCTTCTTTACTACCTAGACAGCGTTGGCAAAGTTAGGTATCCTTCGGAACATTAACTACGTCAGTCTAATTATTCGATATTGAGCCAATTTTTCAAAAAAAAATCAAGCGTTTAAGTCATAGAAAAGAAAAACTTATACATATAACTTACTCCAATAGTTTGGCTAATAAAATCTTTAATATTTGCATTCGATTATTGGCACTTTTTATCCATTATTTTGTATGTAAGCCTAAAAATCACCAAAAGTGCGATGTTATAATTAGAAGCCTTATTTATTTAGTTTATTACAATGTTCTGACATTCAAAAATAGTTTAGTATATTTATTAATAGGATTGGAAACGATTCGAAACTAGTTATCTAAGTGCAGTGTTTACGTGTTATTCAATGTATGGTTTTGCCCACGTAAATGAAATGTTATTTTTTATTTTAAAAGGCTAAACTAAACCTATTTATTAAATAAATAACCATACCAGATTGTCCTAAGAAGCGCTAAGTGTTTATAAATAAGCTAAAATTAATATAGTCTAAAGTCAAAATTAAACTAAGAAAAAAAAATTAAGATAAAACATAAATTTAATCAAAATTACACAGTAAATAAGTTAGTTTTAATTTTAATTTATCCTATTTAAGTTTAAAAAGGCCAACTTGCATTTAAATCAAAAGAAAAGGTTATAAGTTTCATACCTAGTGGCCCAACCCACTACACTATTTTTAAATTTATTGTCAATGCTAAATGCCATAGTGGCCCATGTCCAAATAAAATGGCAAATAAGTAAAATACCGATTGTTTTAATAGTTTATCTAAATTTTATCAATTACTACATCATATTTTTACAAATTTTAAACATACTGTCCATATATTTTTTTTAAGTTACATTAACTTAAAATTTCGCATAAACTCTTTTGGCAGATATCCACATAATTGTATTTTGGGTCTGGGCCACTCTGGTTCTGGTGGCCTCATTTGATTTACATATTTTTTTTTAATAATATAAAATGTTAGATCTCAAGTAGAATTCATTTTTTTTACTACTAATAAAAACTATTATTAACACGCGCCAAATAGATACCTACCAAACTTCGATGGAAACTTTGAGATTCCATATCAAGCCACATTGAAAATTTCGAGACGGAGCATGTTATACAACACGTCGATTAGGTAGTTAACAAACAAATTAGAGTGTTAGGAGTTTTCAACCTTAACTCAATAATGTTAAGTTGATTTTTGCAACTCATAAAAATAAAAATAACCGTCAGAATATGTTGATGTGCAATTTTGAACTTAATGTTAAGTGTGTAAGGATTAAAGTCAAATTGTTTCAAAATGCAACTGAGATGAAAGAATAAAACATGTTATGCGAATAATATACTGAACGTTGGGAATTTCGAAGCGGAACTTGTTAGAACACGTCAAAAATACCAAACTACGATGGAAATAGGTATGTAATAGATAGTATGTATTGGCTACTTCAACTTTAACTCAACATTATTTCATTTTATTATGCATAAAAATTATCAATACTTACAAAGTTTAAATGTTTTTAATTTGAACTTATGTAAGTATTTAAATTGTTGCAAAAGGTTAAAGGAATTATCTTTGGGACAGATTTTAGAGGCTCAAACGAGGGCTTCTTGTGGAAGAGACAGGCAAAGCACGCGTTGGCACCATGGGCGCCCGGGCGCCGCTCTTCCATGGGTGGTTATAATCGCTTACCATTAAGGTGTCTATTCGTCTGTTATGTTATATCATTATATGTTATAAAAACAAAAAGGAGGCGCGGTCAGTAGTGCAAGCGCAGTAGTGCGCGTGCACGATATCGTGGGATCGAATCGCACACAGCATAACTATTTGTGTGAACAAATTATTGTCCTGAGTCTGAACTTTGTGTAAGCTTTTAAATGTTTGTAAAAGTCCCCGCGACATAAGAGTAATTAATTCCTAGTGCAGAAATTATCTTTATAAGTATAGAAAAAGAAATTAACGAGCACAAGTTCATAGTTCGGTAAATTATTACTTACTTACCTCTTTTTTAAATAAAATTATAATGCCTTGACAAATAATAGAAATAAACTTTACATTATATGTAGTAGCTGTAACTAGCGTACTCAAGAGAGGCTCTGTCTAGTAAGCGCGGCGACATTGTTCAAATCTTGGTCAGCGGTGGTAGCTCTTTGATAAAGTTGCCTGTGATGAGGCGTCAAATCGCACCCGGTTTTCTCATTTCGTCGCAACCAGAAATTATTTGTAGTTCTCTAAAACAATAATTATAGTAAGTTTCTAAAAATAATTAATATCTTGCGTGGGATTCAAACCCACGACCTCATGCAGGGCAGCCGATTACACTAACGCCAGTCTACCGAGCCTGTCATGTTTAATAAACTTTAAACCAACTATATCAATTTAATTCAGCTGCCTAGTAACTAGTAACATAAAATGTCTTCTATATATTGTCCTAACACCTATTTCAAACCAAACCAAGTTTCACTCCGTCATTTGCCAAAATGTATTAACATAACAAGATTCAATAAATAATCGTAACTGTAACAATGTGATAACTGAAGATTTTAATGAGCCCAAAGAAACACAACCTTCCTCTATATTATTATATTATTACCAACTCTAGGTCTGTTTAGGTAATTAAATAAAGGTCTAATAAAAAAGAGTAGAGTAAATAACATAGAGTTATCTCTCTGTTATTGAACTGTAATACAACTATTACCTAGTTTATCTTTTCTTTTAACCTAGTTTATCTTTTCTTTTAAATGCTTCTATAATGTAAAAAGGAATACCAAGATAGTTTACCGTTATTTAGATAAACAGACAGAATATTAATATGCATTTATTTTAAACAATAATTTAAAAAATGTTAACTGTGACACTCACCGTTATTCCAGTTCTTCTTTCTATTTCCATAATGCTGTAACCACTTTCTCGTAGAACTACAATTATTTGCCTTTGCTGTGGTGCCTTTGCAGTAATTGTGGCGCCATTTTATTTTTTCACTAACATGAACGCCGAACGTAGTAAATATTTGGCAAAAGTGATTGTAAGCGATTCAACGACCGGGAGGCGGGAGGCGACTGATTTAAACTTTATAGTTATGGGAAGAAAACTAGCGCCCGCGCCCACGTGTGTGCATGTAGGACTGTAGGTTATAGGTGTGTGTACGCATGTAGGTGTGTGGGCCACCACCCATTCACGAGACTTAAATCTATGTGTGAAAGAAGCGCTAGCGCAGTGATTGGCTGATGACGTCGTGCGAAGTCCCTTTCGAACGATTTTCTATACTATACTATGCATAGCTAAAGTTATATCGGGTGTCTAACTTAACGTGTTGCTGTTTGTACACAAATCTAAATATCGTAACCGATATGTAGCCTTTCCTAAATTTAAGAAAGTTTAAAAAGAAAAAAGATTAGGTAAAGTCATCATCATCATAACAGCCCATTGATGTCCTACTCGACAGTCCCTACGGGACGGGCCTCCTCCCGTGACGGAGTGATACTTGGCCTACTAATACCACGCTAGACATACGGATTGGTACAGAGTTTTGTTTCAAGTTTTCCTTGTTTTAATTACGTAAAGATAATATTCACGGATAGTCCCTTAGTCGGTTTTTACGACACCCATGGGATGAGATGGGCTGGTGACGCACTGTATTCTTACTCCGTCACCACACGGAGTGTGGGTAAAGTAAGAAGGTAATTTAAAAAAATCGATATTTTTTTCTTGTTTAACATTTTCATCATAGCTACGTCACTAGGGCGGTGCATTGATAGGTGAGCACAGTGAAATCGGTGTCCTTTGTCGGCACGGATTAAATTTGTCGGTGCATTTTTTATTACGTTTATTCGAAGTCAAAGAAACCGCCTTTGACCTAAGTGTTCAGGGCTTAAGAAAATTCCCCAATTTCAGGGTAAATTTCGTAGATGAAAACGAATTTTTTTTTTTTTTTTTTAAGTATTTTTCATTTTAAAAATTATTTTTAGAATGTTTTTCTGGTATACAATGCCACCGTTACGGATCGGACAGGGTTTTTTTTACACACTGTATAGTATGTAAGTATAGTATATGAAGGCGCATCCCTGGCGCCGTGAAATTAAACCAGCCTTTTTCCTTAGACAGCGTCAAACCTTCTTAGACGTTAATACTGGTATGAAACAAACATTCAAAATGTTCGGACGAGAATGACAAGGAGTCGTCATTCTAGCAGAACGTCATGAAAACTGGAAGAATCCACCGAACCCGTGAGGCTGGTGGTCCATCCGGTATTACATGAGGGACTGCTATAGTGTCCGTGTGCTAGTGCTGTTTTTAAGTACCTATATATTTTGTAATACAATAAGAAAAGAGATTATAAAATGTAACTTAATAGAGTTATGCCTATTTATTTCCAAAATACCTCGAGCCTTTACCTACTTGAAGAAGTCTGAAACTGATACAGATAGCCACCTGGCGACATCAGAAGTGGGATCCGAAGACCACGTGTTTGAAATCGTGGTAATATCTATGAAAAATGGCAACTGCCGCTTGAGCGACAAAACAAGAATTTTATGACGATTATTCGTACTATGAAGACGCCATCTTTGCCGACGGGAAAAATTCTGACAAATTAGATGGATTTCTACTGCGGCAATGTATTATGAAGAATGTGATCATGCCGCGCGACTCATGGCGGCTTTGTGCCATGTTTAAAGTGTTTTTGATTTCAGCAATACAGTAATGTGTCTGTGTTTGACACGACAAGGAAAATGGATATCGATACTAGGGAATGAAAATTAATTGGTAATGATGACGATTATGCTACATAACACAGTTGGGTAAAAATAAGGTAAGATTAAAGGGCGGACAATAAGTGATGTCCAATATGTCTGTAAGTACTATATTGTTACAATGTGCTATACTATTACAAGTCTGTTTTGTTGGCGTGTACCACTGCTAAGCTACGCCGTTACATTAAATTAGTACCATAAATGTACCAAGGTCCGTTTAAAGTCAAATCGGTTCAAGATTAATAGGAGTTATTTCATCACGCGTGTCGAACCGCATATCCTTTGCAGTATTTTATTGAGTAAACTCGTGATGGAGTATTAAGCTGTCCGCTATCTGATAAGGACGGTAATCCACACTCAACGTTGTTCCGAGTCCTGTGTTGTTGGATCAGGCACCGTGAGGGTGGCCTGAGTCCTCTGTTGTTGGATCAGGCACCATGAGGGTGGCCTGAGTCCTGTGTTGTTGGATAGGGCACCGTGAGGGTGTGGGTCGAGTGCTTGTCGGCTGAGTGATGCTTGTTTTGCAAGTAATAGTAACTAAATAAGAATATAGTTTTTGTGGTTCGACTATCGTTGAAAATAACTCCTTGAGGTAGCTCACACGAGGACGTGTGAATGTCAGGACGGTCATGTGAAAGCGAGTCAATATTATAGCCTTTAGGAAGCGCCAAGTAAATACTGCCAAAGCACAAAAAGAAAACAAAACAAAAAAAAAAAAGCTGTTGAACCTAAGCCGCAGTCTTATATCTGACTGTATGTTTACAGGGAGAGCGTGTGGTCAAGAAGACGAAACGGTGGAGCACTTGATGTGTAGCTGTCAACAAAATATCTTATTCCTGGTGAAGTCGAAATGTATTCTCGACTGCTCTCTGAGGAAGAGTAAAGAGGAACATAAAAGGACAGTATTATTTTGAGACTATTTGTAGAAAAAGTGTTTACTATACTGACACTTCTAGTTTATTGGTAGACGGCGATGTGCCACCCAGACCACACTTGTTTGGGTTGGTTAAGGGGACGCAAAGGTCTGTGCTGGGTGGTTGTGGGTCCTGGGCTGCTAGTGGCTAGCAGTAGGGACGCAACACCCAGGGAAGAGATATAGACCCTGACTTGTAGCTAGTTCAGCAGGGTTGCCTGGTTGGGTCGTATGCGTTGTGCTTGTGTGTGATGTATGGGTTCAGTTCACTTATTGATGCTGAATTGTAGAGATGTTGGCTGGAAAGTAAGAAGCATTGACTCGTGTCAGGTTGGACGAGCCTGATGCCTTGAGTAATGGTATTGTATTGTCATTGTTGCAGGAATGTATACGCCCGAGGACGGGCGATTGTCAGTCCGGCCGTGAAGGCGCATCCCTGGCGCCGTGAAATTAAACCAGCCTTTTTCCTTAGACAGCGTCAAACCTTCTTAGACGTTAATACTGGTATGAAACAAACATTCAAAATGTTCGGACGAGAATGACAAGGAGTCGTCATTCTAGCAGAACGTCATGAAAACTGGAAGAATCCACCGAACCCGTGAGGCTGGTGGTCCATCCGGTATTACATGAGGGACTGCTATAGTGTCCGTGTGCTAGTGCTGTTTTTAAGTACCTATATATTTTGTAATACAATAAGAAAAGAGATTATAAAATGTAACTTAATAGAGTTATGCCTATTTATTTCCAAAATACCTCGAGCCTTTACCTACTTGAAGAAGTCTGAAACTGATACAGATAGCCACCTGGCGACATATAAATAAAAGAAAAATTAAATTAAAATAAATAAATAATTGTGGTTGTGTCGTGTGAGTTTAATAATAAATAAAATAAATTAAGATTATGGCAACATTTACAGCAAAAACGCGACGCGACACCTAGCGAGCGGCTTGCAAATGTCACGAAGTGACTTTGACAACAACTATGTATGATGTAATGTAATGTAATATACCGACGCGACGCCATCCGCCATGTTTGTTTGTTTAGTATTATGCAATACAAACAATAAAAGTGCTAAAATTAAGTTATCATTGTTTGGAGTGTACAAATTTGCCATACGTATGCATGTACAAACCATGGACAGTCACGCAAAAGTATTTTGTGTATCGTGCTTGTGTGTATTTAGTTATAGTGTACTTGTGAGTTGAATAAACATAATTTCATAAGAGTCAAAGCGCTCCCTCACCAAACAACCATGAGAAAAAGTACTGTACTGTACTTACACGCACCATGATCCGGCTCTGCCCATTTTCCATGGGCCACATATCATGAGGCAGATTTTAAGGTGAGCAACCAAGTAAACAAAAAGTAAAAGAAGTAAAATAGCAAAATTATAATAGTAAAATTAGATTAAATAGTAAAATTAAATTAAAATATCAGAATAAAATTAAAGTGATTTGATATGGATTAAAATTTAAATTAATTGTGATCAAAGAGTTTTGGTCTAATAAATAAATTATGAAATTATTAAATTATGTTAGAGCTGCTGTTCCATGAGCAGCCTTTTTACATGAAATTTGAAACTATTTTTTGATTTCAGGCTACGAATCGGCGGAGGCAGAGAATTCCAGCAGTGTGTAGCTGCGAACTTAAAAGATCCTCTGAATGCCATGGACCGGTGCTTAGGTACCGATAAAGGTACCACCATGGAACGTTGGCTAAATCTCTGCTTCTCACATCTCCAGCTTAGTTTCCTGTAAAGATAGGAGGGCTTATGTGTACTGGTGAGTTCAAACAAAAGACTTGCCAAGTGCAGTTTTCTTCTGGATACCATCTTTAAAATCTTAAGGTCATTTATGTATGGAGTTACATGAGATCGTTTTGGTACTTTGACGCAGAATCGTATGCAAGCATTTTGAACCCGCTGGATCATCCTCTCTGTTCTTTTTAGCAGACATGGTCCATACACTGTGTCACAATAATTGTACTTGGAGAGTATTAGAGTATCCACCAGCTGTTTACGCAAAGGTAAACATAAGTATGGCCGGATATTGTAAAGTACTTTTAAACGGTAAAAGCAGTTTCTTGTGACTTTAGCAATATAATTTTCAAATTTTAAGCCAGGATCGATTGAAAGTCCTAAACTGGTTACTGTCTCAGCCCTCTCTATTTTCTCGTTATTTATGTATAATACAGGACATCTTGCATTTACTTTATCAACTTGACTATCAGTACCAAGTACAATAAATTGTGACTTTTTAGGATTCAATACAAGTGAATTCTGATGTGACCATGTCAACACTCGTTGTAAAACCTCCTGGAGCTTCTGTACCGCATTAACTGTATCCATAGGCTGAAAAGATGTGTAAATTTGGGTATCATCAGCATACATATGGTACTTGCAGTCTCCAAGACAGTACCCTATGTCAGCTGTGTACAAGATATACAGTAAGGGGCCTAGAATTGAGCCCTGAGGCACTCCTTTAGCAACAGGAAGGGGGGGGGGGGGAAATTCTTGATCCGTCCCT
Source organism: Schrankia costaestrigalis (assembly GCA_905475405.1). Lineage (NCBI taxonomy): Eukaryota > Metazoa > Arthropoda > Insecta > Lepidoptera > Erebidae > Schrankia > Schrankia costaestrigalis. The sequence goes on along the minus strand of FR997845.1, from coordinate 3,256,330 downwards.
TCTGCTGATCTCAACAAACTGTGTGCGGTCAGTAAGGTAGCTGTGAAACCATGCAACAGTCTCCCTCGAGAACCCATAGCTAGATAACTTAGACAGGAGCAATGTGGTGTCAATGCAGTCAAAAGCACGCGAGTAGTCTAGTAGCACGAGAATAGAAGCCTCTCCCCTGTCCTTAGCCTCCAGAATATTTCCAACAACATCGGACAATGCAGTTGCCGTACTTCTTCCTTTACGAAACCCAGACTGGTAATCAGGCAACAAACTGTTGCTTTCCAGGTAGTCCATGACTTGGTTGTAAACAACCTTTTCCAGTATCTTAGAGAGACATGGAAACATACTTATTGGTCTTAAGTCTTTATTGCTCTGCGGGTTATTATTTTTTGGAATGGGATGTACAAGTGCACATTTCCATATGTCAGGGAATGTATGAGTGGTAATGGACAAGTTTATGATGTCTGTAATAGCATTAAGGGTTGTAGGTAAGGTAAGAGATATCATGTCTAAGTTCATACCATCAACCCCCATAGCGTTAGACTTTACTGTCCCAATAACCTTGTCTATGGTGTCTACACTTACTGGTCTTAAATGAAATAGGTGTGAGGTATATCTGTTGTATTCAAAAAATGTCAGTTGTGAAATTGTGGGTGTTGAATTGTTTGGAATGTCAAGAAAGGCTAAATTAATTGAATGTGGATCATTAAAATGAGAGGGCAGAGATGTTTGTTTGTGTTCAGGTAAAATGTTTTGTTTTAAATTTTGCCATAGCTTTTTAGGGTTGCTGATGTTATTATTTATGTGTTGTTTAAAATAAGCTTTCTTCTCACTTTGTAGTGCAACGGAAGCCTGATGCTTTAAATCGAGATAGTAATTGTGATGTTGTTCAAGTCTTGTCTTGTGGAACTTGGCCCTTGCTTCATCTCTTAGTCTAAATAATAGAAGCATGTTTTCAGTAATCCATGGTGTTGGTGGACATTTAAAAGTCCTTGTTACTAAGGGGGCGTGTATATCATATAAATCCTTTATATGACCATTAAAAGCATGTACCATCAGGTTAACATCCCGCATATATTTTAGTTTGTACCAGGCAATGGACTCAAGATCTGAAAAGAAAAAACCATGTAGTATGTCTCTCAAAGGGCGATATGTGATGGTTCTAGGACACGGCTTGGTTTTTGTAAGTGTTGTGGTGCAGGTTATAAATGAATGGTGACCGAGTTCTATGACATGATTGACAGTAACATCCTGTACTTTCATGTCTGTGCAAATGAGGTCCAAGAGCGTGGCACTATCTCCCTTAAAATGAGTAGGTGAAGTAACTACTTGACTCAGATTAAGACATGTTAAAAAGTCCAACATCATCTTTGTCTTGGTGTTAGTTACATCAAGCATGTTAACATTAAAATCGCCCAAAAGTATAACCTGGTCGAAGGGAGTTAATAAATTGATAGACCCCATAAGTTCATCGATTGACTGCTCCAGATCAGCCCAAGGTGGTCTGTAGACCGTACCTACTAAAAGTCTTTTTCCCATCATGTTAAGAGAAATCCACATTTGTTCCAAAGTAGCATGAGGTGGATGAGCCCTAGATCTGAATGTGATACCGTTTTTTATGTAGAAACCTACCCCTCCACCCCTCCCCTTCTTAATGTGTGCTGGACGAGGAATATGCCTTAGATTGTACCCTTGTATTTTTGGAGCTCTACCTTCCTCCCCAGGTTTCAACCATGTTTCGTTTACAGCCATAATGTCCACAGCATGGCTTATCATGGCCACCCTAAACTCATCATGGTTGGTTGATAATGATCCTGCATTGAGTAGGCCTAATTTTAAATGTTTATTTCTAATCATTGATTATGTGATTATTGTATTTAACAAGCTTGTCCAGGGTGCACAGTGAAAGTATTTTATAATCTGTGTATCTGATGGGTATAGTACAGTGGTCAGGATAGAAAATATTATAAAAGGTATTAAATGTATATAATAATATTATGTTAGGGAATAATAGTTGCTGTGAATTATTTGTATATATGTGTCCTCTCATAGCCAAATCTATGATTTTAGTATGTGTGATTGTGTTTATATGATAAATATCTAATTTGTGTATATTTATTGTAGAATTACTGTAAGTAGGTATTGTTATAGTTAAGTATGTACTAACATGTATTATAGTTAAGTGTGCTATATGATAAATATCTAATTTGTGTACATATATTGTAGAATTACTGTAAGTAGGTATTTTCATATATAAGTGTGTATTATCATGTATTATAGTTATGTGTGTTATATGATAAATATCCAATTTATGTATATATATTGCAGAATTACCATAAGTAGGTATTGCCATAGTTAGGTGTGTATTATCACATAAATGGTTAAGTGTAAATAGTGTATAATAATTACCTAATATTACACAATACTTAGTTAGATATAACTGTGTATTATGCAAATGTACATAGTGTATAGATATGGTGTGAAACTGTTGATGTCTGTGTGTTGAAAGAGTATATACTATACATATATACCTAGTCTAGCCATAAATATTGTTACGAAGAAAAAACATTTTTTTTTATTGCAAATAATATTTATTACTTTTACAGTGTGTTAGTTTAATACATAAATATAAAACAATTCAAAATATAAAAAGCTTATTCGAAGTGGTCTCCATTGGCTGCAACACAGTCCTTTAAACGTTGAGGCCAGTTATCAATAGAAGCACGCACTCTTTCCATGGGAAAATTCTTCACTGCCAATCGTATGGATTGTTTTAGGGACTCCAAATTATCATGGCGTTTAGAGCAAGCCATACTCTCTAAAACTGACCATAAATCATAATCCAGCGGATTAAGATCGGGACTAGACGACGGCCAGTCTTCAGCTCTGATGAAGTCCGAAACGTTCATTTCCAACCAAGACTGCGTGGACCGAGCTTTATGACCCGGCGCTGAGTCTTGTTGGAAGGACCATACTTGGTTATTGAACATGGTGTTGTTAAGGGGTTTAACTACCTTCTCAAGAATGGTATCTTGATACACTTGTGCCGATGTTTTGATACCTTTTTCACAAAAATATGGCTCAGTGACTCCTTCATAGCTAACACCCCACCAAACCATCACTGAAGTCGGATAATGCCCACGTTGCACTCTGTCGACTAATTGGGAAGCTTCCTTAGAGCTTTGAGCATAAATACGGTCATTTTGTTTGTTAAAATGTTGCTCAACTGTAAAGATTTTCTCATCCGTAAACAAAATTTTTCTGTGACCTCCCTTTGCGTACCGCTTCAGTAGTTGCTTCGATTTTACCACCCTATTCTTTTTTAAATTATCAGTTAAAAAATTACCAGTGCGTCTCTTATAGGCTGCAAGTCCTAAGTCATCTTTTAAAATGCGTGACATGGTTCTGGGTGCTATCTTCATCTCCCGAGATAAAATCTTTTGCTTTCGGACAGGATTTCTTCGAATTCTTTCCCTTACTGCTTTGACCACCATTTTCGTACGAACACTACGTGGACGGCCAGATCTTTTTCTGTCACAAACAGAGAAGGTCTCATTGTACCTATTAATAGCCCGGTACACAAACATTTGACTAATACCAAGCGTATGGAGAGTTTTAAAAATTACATTCGGCTCCATACCAACTTTGTGTAATGCAATCACAGCGATTCGGTTTTCTTTATCACCCCACTCCATTTTAATATAGCAAAATATTGTACAATGTATTGGCGCCAAAATTAGAAAATACAATGAACAATCGTATAAAAATGACAGATTCCAAATTCAAATGTAATATCTTTCTTATTTTTAATTGTAACAGTATTTATGGCCAGACTATGTACCAAGCGGAGACCATCCTCCTGCCCCAGATGTGACAAATTCTAACAGTATTACACATAGAATAGATAAAAGTACTAGGCCATAAAACTAAACTACTCAACAGACTGTATACATAGATAAAATAGTAAGTTTAATTAGTTTTGCACGGATGTTTCAAAAACTGTTGATATGTCCTTATCAGTCCTGATTCTATGTGTCTTGTCCCCAGGCTTATGGCAGACCAGAACATGTCCCCGCTTTGTCCAGACAAACCTCCAACCTGTATGCTGGCTGCCTCTCTTGTTTTACGAAACAACTGCCTGTTAGTTTTGGTCAGTCGTTCGTTTAGGTAGAAACGAGTGGCCGTTCCACCCATGTTGAGGTCCTGTATGGTGGCACCGCGGCGCACACGCGCCGCCCGCAGCAAGTCATCCCGTTTGTCCCGTCGCGCCATTCTCACCACCAGAGGTCGTGGTCTCCGCTCCATGGTTCCTGCTGCCTCAGTGGCAACCAGATGGCGTCCTCCCACTCGCTCCGCGCTGACAATGTCTTGGTCCTCCACAGTTATTCCTAGCTTCACCCCAATGTTCTTCACACCATGAATCGGACTTTCACCAGGGAGCTCCGGCAGGTTTGAGATCTCAATGTCATTTCCCAGGAGTTCCTGATCCCTGTAATTGAGCTCCAGTCTAAGACTCTCTACCACTTCTTCGACGGGTTGAGCCGCAGGTGAACAGACTGTTTCCCTCTCTTCCAAGAGGTTCAGTCTGGACTCAAGGCTGTCCAATCTGGAGTTGCACTTCTCCACTGACTGTTTAACTACAGCCATTTCATGTTCCATGTACTCTCTGAAGCATCGTAGGTCTGTGCGGAGCTCCCGTATCTCAGCCACAATCAGACTGTAACTGCTATCCTGCTCAGGCGTTTCAGTGACGATATCATGGGAGAATGAGCTATCCATGGTGTTGGTGGGACCTTCCGTCTGTAGGGATCTCACAGGAGTCTCATCATTCCTGCTTTTTTGAGCGCTGCACTTACAGTCCGGGCACCGCCAGGCTGTTGGTATGTTGCCTTTAGCAGGTACGCTTACGCAGGCCTTATAGAATAAAGCGACACATTTTACGCATTTGATGCATTTAGCGACATCTGTGGGCGAGACAAAACGACCGCAACCCCCGCACTTATTCATCGCTCGATACTGTCGATAGTAGCCCAGTCTAAAATAATAATTAAGACAACAAATAACGTTAATAAGAAACAAAATAATCCAGTTAAATATTTGTATTACCTTCCAACTAGCATTTATTCCAGTAACTAACATAACTAGTGCTTCTTTTGCTTCGGGAACCTCATCTGTATCTAAACAGCCACCAAAATTTACATATCCATAGAATCATTTCCCATCCCATTCGATTTTTTTTATAATTGCCATTTCATCTATCATTAGACAGCAATATAAAGGTTTTTTTGATTTACTTGCAATCAATTTTAAAGCATTCAAAGATTCAGTTGTAAAACCAGGATTACCATTTATAGATTTATACCACTTATGAATGGTGTGAGGATGTGGTAAGCATAAATTAAAAACCTTTCTTACATAACTGTATGCTTTCGTGGAATAATAGTACAAAGTCAATGCAAAAGTGCGGAGTGCTTGTGAATACTTTGATGTACTGATTTTATTTTTGTTGTGCTGCTGTCTAGAATATAATTCTCGAGTTGTAACGTTGGTTGATTTAAGCAGTTCAGTAAGGTTGTCAGAGTGAGAATTTTACTGACTTTACGACGGTTCTGCTCCCTTAGTCTTTTTATTACCTTGTTTTGTTGATTTATTTTTTCTTGTGCATTGTTAAGTTTAATTAATAATTTCTTTTCTGTTACTCTTTCCCCTCCCGATGTGGGTAGCTCATTGACATCCTGGAAGATAAAGTAAGTTATAGTTGATTATAGTTGCCAGTTCCTAGTCTCTCCCAACCCAATCCCTGCTCCCGCTTCCACTCTCGCTCCCGATCTAAGTTCCGTTACACGCTTTCGATCATGTTTTCCACTTTTGCTACTAGCTAACATTATACCGTTAGTCTTTTTTCTTATTTTATGTATGTAGGTCCACGATGGACTCCTAAACTACTTAACCGATTTTAATCAAATTTGTACACCGTGTGCAGTTTGATCCAACTTGAAAGATAGTATAGAAAAAAAATATGGCAAAAAAACGTTAGCCACAGCAACGCGTGGCCGGGTCAGCTAGCCAAGCATATATTTACAGGAAAAATGTATACTATACCTGTTCTAATTTTCTCTTCCTTGACAATGATGAAGGTTCTTGTGGTGTATCTTTATTCTGTAAAGCACAAATGAGGGTATATCAGATATTTTTATACACGATTAAATAAAAACACTGTAAAATATTAATTCACTAACCTCGTCTTCATTGTCAATGAGTTTTAGTATATCTATAGTGGGGCATGCCGTTTTTTTCAACAATCTCAACTTTTTTCCTTCAATGAAACTAATATTTTCAAAATGTATAGAACAAATAGTACTGTGTTTAGTCGGGAACCAGTTTTTCCGTCCCGTGGCCGCAATCCATTTTTTTTTATGACTGGATCATGTGGGAAACTAAAAAAAAAAATTTTTAAATGCAATAGAAAATAAAAACTTTAAGTATAACATATTTAATTAGGTATATATAATGTGCTTATACTACACTGGCGGACAAAAAAATCGACTCACTTCATACTTTCTCATTTAAAGTGCCCTAATTTCAAAATTAAGACGTAAATTCTAATTTAGATCTTAAATTCTTTAAGTTCTAGGTGTTAGCTTTAAAATGAGTACAAATAATGTTAACTTGCACTCATTTTCATTAAAAGAAAATGGGGATAAACTTTATGAGTCCTAAAACTTGAAGAATTCAGTGGGAAATTTTTTAACAAAAAACAACATAACATTTAATAAAATCTTTATTACAAAATAAAAATCATTTTAATACCTAGTGTTTCCCCCCCCCCCCCTAGCCCTTATAACTGCTTCCAATCGGTTCTTCATGGATCCAATAAGGTGCTTCACCCTTTCCTGCGGGATGCCATTCCATTCTTCTGTTAAGGCTGCTTGAAGGTCATCTCTTGACCCTGGTGCAGGATTTCTAGCCCGGACTCTTCTCTTCAGCTCATCCCATAAATGCTCAATGGGATTCAAGTCCGGACTACGCGCTGGCCAGTCCATAACAGTTATACCCACGTCTTGTAGGTACTGCCGTACAGCATTTGAGCTGTGTGGACGGGCATTATCCTGCATCAGGATGAAGTTATCGCCAACGAAACCAGCATATGGAACTACGTGGTCCCCCAGGATTTCTCCGATGTACCGATCTGCAGTCAATCCTCCTACATGGCGGCCGGTTTCAATGAAAACCAAGTCGGTTTTTGCTTCCAATGAAATACCAGCCCACACCATGCAGGAACCACCATTATATGCAACAGTTTCTGCTATGCAGCATTGTGCGTATCGCTCCCCCGGCCTTCTGTACACTCTTCTTCTTCTGTCACTTCCATGTAGACATACTCTGCTTTCATCGGAGAAGAGAACAGAGCGCCACTGATCTTCCGTCCAATCAACGTGTTCTCTCGCAAAACGAATACGGGCTGCTCGGTGCGCTGGAGTCAATTTGGGTCCTGTTGCTGGTCTTTTTGGAGTCAGGGTAGCTGCCTTGAGTCTTCTTCTCACCGTCCGGGAACTGACAGCTACTCCACGCGTTTCTCGGAGCTCCCGTTGGATTTGAACCCCGTCGAGTGAACGATTTCTCAGTGAAGTGCTGACGATGAAGCGATCGTCTCTCTCTGAAGTGGATCGTTTCCTACCGGAACCTCTTCTTCGTTCAAAGCCACCAGTCTCCTGGTACCTTCGGTATATTCTTGACACCGCTGACTGGCTCATATTCAGAGTACGAGCCACTTGACGTTGACTCATGCCCTGTTCCAACAGGGTAACAGTTTGAGCCGCTACTTCTGGTCTTGTGTCCATATCTGGGAAGTCTTCTGGCTTGGAAATTCTGGAGATGTGTACCTGTTGACGTTTCGGGTCGCTTTTTATACCCCCTGAAGTTGCGCAAAATCAACTGAGTATACGAGCATAAAATTATACAGTTAACGTTCATAGACTACTGTTAGGTTATTTGAGAGTTAAAACTGCGATTATTGCTCTTTTTTTTAAGTTTAGAGTTAGAACTTAAATAATTTAAGACCTAAATTAGAATTTAGGTCTTAATTTTAAAATTAGGGCACTTTGAATGAGAAGATATGAAGTGAGTCGATTTTTTTGTCCGCCAGTGTATTTTAATATTATAAAAATTGTCGCATAATGTTGAAAGGATAAACAAAAACACATTATTCAGGGTGGCTCATTCAAAAGGGTCAGTATGGGAAAGTCTTAAACTAAAAGTCATACGAAGATTTGTTCTTAGGAACCATGACACCGATTTTGATAAAAAGAAAAACTGCATTCATTTGAAAAAGATACTGTACCCAGCTGGGGAATCGAACCCGGTTGTTTTGCAAAAATAAACTTATACTTTTTCTATTTAAATATCGATTCTGTAGGTCTTAAGCAGTAAATATCTAGAAACATTAATTATGTCTTAAATGAATAAAATGCAGTTTTTTTCACATACTTAAATTTATTATAGTATGTGTTCGAAGTGGCTACCGTTTTGTTCAATACAATATTTAACACGTTAAGGTAAAGATCTTCTATTGCATTTTGTATCTTCATGCAGCCAATCAAACTGAAACGTTCCATTTTTAAATGAGGCTTAACTTAACACGTCTCTGTACCTATCTACAATATCTACATACTTTATGTGGGCTTTTCAATTGATTGTTAGTTGTTGATTGATTAATAGTTGCATGATAATAATATTACTGTAGATAACAAAACTTCCTTAAAAGTTTAATGCAATGCCACATGATTATGTAACACGGTGTATGTAACTAGTAGAGGGGTACAAACAACCGTAGGGACAATTTTACATGCCTGAACTTGTTGAATATTGTAATGGTGGTCACTTCGAACACCGACTATGATAAATTAAACTATGTGAAAACAATGCATTTTATTCATTTAAGACATAATGTTTCATAGAGATATTTACTGCTTAAGACCTACAGAATCGATATTTAAATAGAAAAAATCTTTTTCAAATGTATGAATGCAGTTTTTCTTTTTATCAAAATCGGTGTCATGGTTCTTAAGAACAAATCTTCGTATGACTTATAGTTTAAGACTTTCCCATACTGACCCTTTTGAATGAGCCACCCTGTATACATCAACCCTAAAAACTTATCCTCCGTTTTATAGCTGTCCTGTAAAATTAGATCATGCATATGAGCTTGTTATATCTACTAAATTGGCTTTTTTTATATTATCATTCGTCAGTCCGATATCGATTAAAATCGATTATTGATTTATGTTGTAGAACGAACAGCACTAGTTGCTACAATTGACAGACGAATGATAAATTGCCTGTATCACGAAGTTGAAGCGATGCGCGACAGTATCGCTTTGCGATATTCATCGTCTCATAACACACAACGTCAGATCAAACGTCCAAAGCAAACGCGGCAACGTAATGTGAATAAAGTTTACTTAACGGTAATTTATTGTCAGGAATATTCTACCCTTGTGTACCCGTGACACCACCGTCTTGCACCACCCGGTGGTGTAAAGGGTATTTTTTAATACCCATTACACTACCAAAAAGCTACACCACCACCGGGTGGTGTAAAAGGTATTTTTCATTACCCATTACACTACCAAAGAGCTGTACCTAAGTTACATTTATTCTTTGGTTTATGTACCTATTAATTATTTATTTATCATTGTATGAATCATTACTTTGCCTGTAATGTCACATTAAATGGGTTTGCCTGCAAACCCATTTAATGTGACATTGAATTAACTGAACTAACGACACGCAGCTTGGAATACTTAAAAATTGTTTTAATATGAATTTACGTATAATATAATTTTAAAATAACTTACCTGTGATAGGAAAAATGTTCCTGCCTTTGGGTGCTCGAAATTTTTGGGCTATTGCAGTTAATTATCACGCAACGAGGCATTTTTTTAGTTTTTTGCAGACGTTCGGCTGCAACAACGGACGCGCGGGGACTGAAGTTAGCGGCGACCAACCTCGACGCTTGGTCGGGGTTAAGACACGCGAAGTGCATGCATTTGCGTTATCTATGTAGCTCTATGTCTGTGGACATAAATATAGCAAACATTAGTTTAATAAGGACAACAACAAATGAATACGTTAAACGGGGATTCCCCACCCAACTTGTCTAATTTAATAAATAGTGATGGGGTAGTGCAATTAGTGATGCGCTCAGTCGATCGTTATATGGTGTGTGAAGTAGATAAATATGCAAATTTTATTTTTACACTTTTTTGGCTGATGTCTAGCTATCGGAGTAATCATTGTTAAAATCTCGTACAAAGTTGTACGAGAATTTTGTTATTCTTGTATCTCGTACAACAACTGTAAATCTTGTAACGGTACGAGATTTCTCGTTGTCTGGCAACCCTGGTTCAGCCAGAGGGTGTCCAGTCATCATCATCATAACAGCCCATTAATGTCCCACTGCAGGGACGGGCCTCCTCCTATGACGGAGGGATACTTGGCCTACTAATACCACGCTGGCCAGACGGATTGGTATAGGGTTTAATTTCAAGTTTTCCTTCTTTTTATTACGTAAAGATAATATACACGGATAGTCCCTTAGTCGGTTTTTACGACACCCATGGGATGAGATGGGGTGGTGACATACTGTATTCTTACTCCGTCACCACACGGACAACGGACAAGGGTGTCCAGTGCGTTAAGATTTTTATCAAGTAAGTTTTTTCAATATTCATTTAACCAATTGAATTATTATTGTGGTGAAAGTTGTTTGATGTCATCACACTGAAAAACAACTTGTTAAAATGTATTTTTCAAATTTTCAACAATTTATTTTAAAAACAACTACCGCCCTAGGGAACCACCATCAATTTAACAAAGAACATTAAGACTCAAGACAATTATTTGTGGATCACACAAATAATTATTTTGCTTGGGATACGAATCCGCGACCTTCTTGCTTGGCAGTCGCAAGTCGCATGCGCAACCAAAGTTCAGACAAGGCAGTATTTATGACTAACTCTTATCTTATTATTACTCTTATTATAGTATTTTAAATACCTACTGTATCCATTTAGTTAAACAAATTCCAATAATAGACTCCCTACAACAATAATTATGATTGTGATGGTCTTGATGATAATACCGTGTTTTCTTAATTAAAGCTATAAGTAATTTTGGCCCTAGCACACCTATTTCAACGTATCCTCGACAACAGGCTTGTTTGTTTGTTTATTACCATAACACTTAAGTACTAAACATTATAAAATAAATTACAATATAAAATAATTAATTGTCTTCAACTGTTTTTTTATGTAAATTAGTAAAGGTATTTACTTAGCTATAGATAGATATGGATACCTTGATTTGTTTTTTCTCCAGATTTATTTTAATTATTAATTGATAATGGAATGCAACCATAACAAATTTTTGTTTTTGTTTTTCAGAACCCAAAATTATGCCGGAGGAATGCCAGGGAACAGCAGATTTTTTGCTTATATTTGATAAGCTGTTTGACTCTTTTGATGGTCATTCTTATGAAGGTTCACCTAAGAAATATAAGCAATGTTTAAAAAGTTACTCACCCCATTTCCAACTATGGAATGATTTGCTACCAATTTTAGAATCAATTAAATTTGAATCAGTAGTTAGAAAAAATAATACTATGTTGATTAAGCATGAATCGATTCCTTCAATTAAAAATTGGGTACATAATATAAAAACATTTAAAGAATTATGGCAATACTTGAGTGTTGATTGTGATTTTAAAAATATACTGACAAGAAATTTTAATCAAAACCCATTAGAATTTTTTTTAGTAGTATAAGAAGTAATGGTTTTCGTAATATTAATCCTAATTGTAATCAATTTATGAATGCGTACAAAACATAGTTGATTAATAATTTTAATTCTCTACATTCAATTAGAGCTAATTGTGAGAATGATTATAATAAATCATTTCAAATTGTAAATTTGCTCGATTATGATAATAAAACTGATTCAGCAATTGATGATTTTGCATGTAACATTGATATGTTGTTAAAGGTGACGGAGGAAATAAAAAATAATGATTCGTTGATTTTTGTCGAATCAAAAAAAATATGTTACAGGTTATGTGATTAAAAAAATAAAATCAAAAGTAATTAAAGACTTTAGATTATGCATGCGTGATTTATGTAGACATGAAGTTGATTTGCAATCATTCAATTATGAAATTGATTATACAAAAAAGTCCCTTTATCACCATTATGAATTTTTTTTAACTTTAATGACAGATATTTATCATATCGACGACGAAGTGACAAGAACTCTTAACTGACATTTTGGCGATTTTCACTTTTTTCGATAGATACGTTCTAAATAATGAACTTCATAATCTGGCAGACAGTTTTTTTTGTTTTTTTTATTATAGAGTGAGATATTAATAACTGACAATTACTATTAATTAATTATGCGTTAAATTTGCTAAAAATTGCACCTAATTACTAATAGCAATATCAACTAAACAACAAACGCGTAAATATTGCTGTCAATATCTCGTAACTTCTCTCCTTACATGTAGAAACGTGTCCTCTTACACGTATGAACCCTTCAGGACCACAATGTTGAATTTGCAAAATGTTGAATTCCCAAATACGTGTCCTGCTGTCGGTCACTGAAATGAATGAAAAGTGAGAGAGACAAAACTTAATTTATGAGACAAATATAGGGATCAGGCGACTATTCGTCTGTACTTTTCTATTTATTCGCTCACTTGTTATGCAAGATACAACTTGAAAACACGCTTAAAGAAAGTAATTGTGCCGGTTTATTTGTAACGTGTTGAATTTTTTGGAATATCAGGTAAGTAATTATTGTAATTATGTTTAGTGTATACTTATTTATGGTTAAACTGTGTAGTTCTATTTTTAGAGTATTGTTTGTTATAGAAATCAATTATACTGATTACGTAAATTAATATAATTTTTGCCTTGTATGGGAAATTAATCATTTAATGTCACGACTACCTCGGTGGCATAGCCGTAGTGCATGCGGCTGCCATGCAAGAGGTCGCGGGTTCGAATCCCACGCAGGACAATTCTTGTGCGATCCACAAATTATTGTCCTGAGTCGGGATGTTCTTTGTGTACGTTAAATAAATGTTTGTAAAAGTCCCCGCAACACAGGGCATGATCCCTAGTGCGGGAGTTGTCTTTTTTAAAATAGAAATAGAATGTAGCACTTCCTTTGTTTAATATTATTTAAGAAGACAATTATTTGAAAGATGTTTTTGAAGTTTTAAGTAGATAGAGGATAATGTTTCTTTAACTTCATGTGTTTTTGGTTGTGCGTCACGTAGATAGAAGGTATTGTTTAATTGATTTTGCAATAGAATCATTAATTATTGTTTAATAGTACAAAAAGTACAGCATGATCATAAAGTATTTTTTTTTACAGGGAGAGGAACAGTATATTAAGTGTTTAGCTGCAAAAAATCAGCAATGGCTCGATTTCTTCAAGGAGTAAGAGGAAAAAAGATACTTCAACTTCAAAATGATAATTTTGTAACAGAGTTAAGACATTGTACTACTAAAGAATACGAAGATACATTTAGCAAAAATCTCAAATCGGTATGAACTTTTAGTAGATTACACATTATGAAAATCGAGTCAAACACTCCAATTTACCTAATAGGTACGCTGTTGTAAAAGAGTGGGTTCACATTGATATTGCCAAGACTAGGATTAATCTGTGACCTACCGCCTCGCCATAACTATTAAAGACCTGGCTAGACGAGTTGGTTTAGGGTTTATAATCGAGTTTTCCTTCTCTAATTGTACCCGACTGGCTTCTATTTTTTCTCAGTATGAGAAAACATTTTGTGCGATAATTTTGTATGTACAGTTTTTTTATTTTTTATTTTAGCACGAAGATGACAATAACACGCCAAACTTATCTAACTTTCGTGATTGTCAAAATCAAACCGATGTAATTACTCTTTCGATGGGTGCTGATTCTAAAGAAAATTTCTCAAACTCGCAACAAGTAGAAAACCTTGACTATATTTCTCCTTCTTTACAACGCTGCTGTCGTCGTCGTGAGTTAAGATCTTGGTCATTATCTGATTTAACCCAGGATACCATAAATATGACTAGTTCTTTAAAGAATTCGTTATCCCTACCTGTATTATCCGATATTACTAATTATGATCCTGATTTTATGATAGCATTTAACAGTAATAATATATCAGTGGAAAGCCTCGATGATAAAGATTCCGTTCTCGATGATAAAGAGGCGTTGGAGACAATCAATGAACCAGACTACGGCAACATGCGCGAGGGTCGAAAACGCCGTCACAGCGCTGAACCTAAGTCATGGAAAAGGAATAAAGCCAAGTTAATGCGAATGCGGGGCGAGGATTATCTGGGTTTTTCTAATCCTAAAAATGGAAAATTCCAACAAGCCACTCTAAGACAGGCAAGACAGCTAGGCCCGACATGTACTTCGGATTTTTGTAAAAGGAGTAAAGTTAGGGGTTGTGATAGATTTAGTGAGGAAAGTCGGAAGAATTTACACAGTAATTTTTGGAAACAAATGAACTGGGACCAAAGGAAAGTTTATGTGGTGGGACTGGTGACACGGTCCGCTCCAGTCCGCAAGACTAAATCAGGGTCTGAAATATCTAGGCGTGTAGGTACTTTATCTTATTTCTTACCAATTGAAAAGGATTGCACGGTTAAAGTACAGGTATGTAAGCAAATGTTTATGAACACATTTTCACTTGGGTCTTTTACCGTTCAAGCGTGGGTTAATAAAAGTGATTTTGGTATGACTCCTAGTCATGATACCATATATAGCGGAAAAAGGAAGACTCCAAGGGCCGAAGATGAGAGAAAGGTTTTGGCTTTGAATAATTTCTTAACAAATTTCATTGACTACATAGAAAGACATTGCATACCACTGCAGTTACCTATAGTTATATACTCGGATGGGTGCCCGTATCAGAATCGCAATGCTGTTATGGCAAATGCACTGCTTCTTTTAAGCAAAAAGTGTAACGTGACCATTACGCAAAAGTTTTTAGAACGAGGTCACACCCAAATGGAATGTGACTCGGTTCACAGTGCTATTGAGAGGAAGCTCAAAAATAGGGAAATTCATTTACCCAGTGATTATATCAGCGTTACAAAAGAAGCGCGTAGCACTAACCCTTACGAGGTAGTGCATGTTAATCACGAGTTCATTAAAGATTATGCTCGATCTGAAAACTTGCTTTATAAAAGCATTCGACCTGGTCGCATAGCAGGCGATCCACAAGTCGTAGATATTAGAGCGATTAAGTACAACACGATGACTATCGAGGTGAAACTAAGTTTCGACGAAGAGTAGATGCCCCTGCCACGTAGACCCAAAGTGTTACGTTCGGAAGTGGTCTACCCTCAGCTTCGGCAAAACCAAATTCCAATTACTGCAGTAAAGTATAACCACCTACAACAACTAAAAGCAGTATTGCCTAGAGACTGTCATCATTTTTATGACACATTGCCATTTGTTTAACTTTACATCAGCATTATCTTCATTAATCGATTCGTAGAAGTTAAAATTGTTTTTTTTTAGTTTATTGATTTGCAGAAGTTAATATTATTTTTTATTGAATATTTTGTATTAGTTTATTGATTCGCAGAAGTTATAATTGTTTTTTTTTAGTTTATTAATTTCCAGAAGTTGACATAATGTTTTGTTACATAAATTTTGTATTAGTTTATTGATTTGCAGAAGTTAAAATTGTTTTTTATTGAATATTTTGTATTAGTTTATTGATTCGCAGAAGTTATAATTGTTTTTTTTTAGTTTATTAATTTCCAGAAGTTGACATAATGTTTTGTTACATAAAGGAGACGGTTTTTTTTCGCACCACCCTAAACAGTAATGTTTATTATTCATATTACTCACAAAAATAGTTATTAGCTTAATATAGTTACCCGAACACAAATTATACTTCAACGATGAGGGAAAAATGAAATAATAATAAAAAAGGATTACACCTAAAAATGCTTGTTTTGGAACGTTCTTAGGTTTATTTTAATGGTTAATACAAATTATCAAGTAACGTACTTTAAAAATAATCGTAGAACGAAACGTAAATAATAGCCAATAGCAGATACTCTGTAGTACAGTTTCAATCAGTTTGACATTGTAATGACAACGTTGTTATTGTTTCAGATTTTATTAGATAAATGCATGATTTATTTGTACTTTTATATTTTATAAAAATGGGATCTTTAGATAGAGTGCATAATACACACTAAAGCTGCTCTTGCTGGATACTGTTGTTATTGCATATTGAGCACAGGCACAGTCACTGTTAGCTGCTGTGCATTGTGATGTGTAAAGTGTGGTTTTTATCTTGGGCTCTGCTTTTAGGTAAGCTTGAGCCACCTGCGTCTATTTAAGATGAAATACTGCTTTAAGAGATGACTGTGTTAATTATAATTGTGAACAGTAATAAATATTTCTTGTGTCATATATATAGTGTATTGTTTCTCTTTAACTACCTTATTATTTTAGATCTACAAGCAATAGCCAGCAAAAACTGCGTTATTTCGAGATATCTTGGTTGCCTTATTAGTGTATATTCATTAGACAATAGCTGTTGTGAGATTTTACGTTATTACGAGAGTCATGTTTTGATTGTCGTATTTCAGAGTATTCCCTCTAGATAAAGTTTTGATATGTGCAGACTGTCTATCTAGAGATTATAAGGAATAAACCGATATGCTTTTCGTTGCTAAATGCCACAATTTGTGGTGGTGGCCTATTCGCCGAACAAAAAAAACCGTCTCCTTTTGTATTAGTTTATTGATTTGCAGAAGTTATAATTGTTTTTTTTTAGTTTTTGATTTGATACATGTTTGGTGATTTAATGATGTTTCAAAAGATTAATAAACAGTTAAAAATACAGTTTTTTTTCTTGAAATAAACCTATTTTCTTACTAGAAATTTCTTCTATGGTAGCTACTATTTTTAATTTTTCTACAACTTAGATGGCAAATACACCTATCTACAGCTAATTCGCTAAGGTGCCCACTTACACGTTCATGTGGTATGTACCCTGAAACCTCTTTGATAAATGATTATTTGCCAGCAATTAACTTTTTTGTAACTTAGATTTTAAAAAAATTAAACGTTTTTTTCGTTTCCTGTAAAATCAGGTTTTCGTAGATAGGAGTTCTTGTCACTTCGTCGTCGATATGATTGCTGCTTGCTTACGTGATTGTCCGGAATCAATTTTATTAGATAGAAAAATTAAATATATGGTAAATTGTGCATGCGATTTTACTATTTTAACATGTTTTAGTCATAAAGAAAAGCTGATTGAAGTTATGATTAATCTTACAATTAAATTGATTAAACATAGTTGGTGTACAGGGTTGAATAGAATATTATGTGGCAAAATAAGTAACTTTGATAGGAATGACCAAGTCAAACAAGAAGCTTTTAAAATGTTTCAAAAAAAAATCTATAAAATATAAAAAATAAACTTTTGCTTGTTTTATTTACAATTTTTTATAAATATTTCAATCGGCCAATTTGGTCGTTAAAAATAACTCCTTCTAGTGAGGTTAAGTAGGTACTAACGAGGTTGATACCGCCATCTATTGGTTCGTTTTGGACTCATTTTTATAATTTAACACCATCTTACGTCAATAGCACCTTGAGCTTTCAAATTTGAAATGTGAGTTGCGTATATAAGTTAGTATTAGTGTATAATCTATGGCGTACCGGAAAGCGCAGGGTGGGGAGAAAGTAAGTTTTAATCTTATTTTGGTACTATAGAGGTGGAACCGGGTTCGGAAGGTGTAGAATAAGTAAGTTTATAACGTTTACTATAAAAATAATAGCCTTTTCATAACATAAAGCACTTAAAATAGACAAAAATGCTTTTAAAGGCGCATGAGTTTTGCCAAGAACCCAGTGGATGTTTTTTTTTATTTTCCTTTTTATTTTATGTCTAGCGATGTAAGCAATACAATGTAAGTATTCCTAAACCTGGACAGCACTTGGACCAAAAATCCTTTTGTTCAGTACGAAAAACTAATCGACAGCGGCCTACCAAAAATACAAGACAAGGGAGAGATTTTTCAATTAAGTATTATATTTACGCATAATCACATAAAAAGTTATATCCAGTTTGCCAACAAGTATTCTTGCGTACACTTGGTATCACAAAATATCGAGTTCAATTAGTAATGCGACATTTCTTTGAAATTGGTCCGATGCCTGTGGAAACAAGAGGCGGTAATCAAAAAAAAAATACAACCGAATTCAGTACCTTCTCCGTTTTTTGAAGTCGGTTGAAAATAAATAAATATGGATCACAAAGGCAAGCAGTTCACATATTTTTAAAATCTTTAAAATATGTTGAATCTGATCTGATCAGATGACAATGTGTTGAAATTCAAGAAAAACTTAAAATAGAGAATGATTTGGAAATGAAATCACATCTTATGATAGAGAAAACAGTACATAAATTAAAAGCTAAGGCACTTTTTTACGCTATTCCGAGAAAAAAAGAGCAAATGGTTCCGATCGGGTATTCGGTAATATAGAAAAAAAACATTCGTAAAACAGAGGTGATAACATTGCCGTTAGTTACAATACATAAATCTAATCAGCGAACACGCAACAGTAACGAAACTCCATGACATCCCAGTGCTGGACTGGAAGACTTCTATAAAAAATATAGCTAAAACACCGGCGCAGCTGCATTTTCAAATATTGAAATGTAAGAGATTTGTTCTCCGACGCACAGTAAAATGGCCCCATACATTTCATTGGACGTCGACGATAAAAACTAAATGTTAAAACAGCGTAACTAACATAGTTATAGCTAGAAACCATATTTTTTATGTAAAACTAGAATGTAGCATTTATGTTTTTTAAATATTATACTCGTAGATTGTGATGGTTATGGCAAAAGGTCATGTTATGTTTAGGGATTTAGGTTTTCGGACAAGTAATATTATATGACATGAATTTAGGGCTAGCTACCATTCGGACATATCGCACCCCTAGATGAAGACTCCGGTAACTCAAAAAACCCGCTTTTCTAAAAATTACAAAAAACTGATTTATTTATATTTATGTATGATAATGATAATCTAATAATACAAATTCAATGATAATTACTTTCTGATGCGTGTATGATTAATAGATTGTATTAATGGCTATTAAAGACTTAGATAATAAGCTTTTTTTAGTTACTCTAGTCTTGCAGCGGGACAAATCATCTTATTTAAACACTAATACGAGTTAGTTTACTTTAACTGACATTCAAATGAGTTACGTTACTTTTCACCTCAAAAATGAGATAAGGTTTAAATGATATTTTTTGAGTTACCTATGTAATTAGTTTTTATTTTAAAATAAAAATGCATACTAATGAGAAAATAAAAATATTTATTTATAGAAAACAACACAGAAATAATGGCACATAGAAACACTGTTTTAAAGTACTAACTACTATTTTTTAAATTGAGATCTTATACAACTTATTACTACTTTTATTATCATTTTGTAATCACAGTAGTAAAACGTTATTCTTACTATACTTAAATTAAAAAGTACTATATTTAAAATTTGAAACAAAAAGAATCATAACTTCTAAACATTTCTGAAAGTCTAAGGCAGTCTCTACTTACATTTTATGCTATTAGTGTTACCTAAGTTACAATCAGTCTCAAGTTAGCAAATCACAGTTATTTTTAGTATGGTTTAGAGCTCCTTTCTAAATATCAACTTATAAGAGAAGTAAACAATTATTATAAAATATTAACATTTATGGTTTTGGAATCCCATTTTGGTCTTCAAATCACAGTTGGTATGTTAAATAATACCCCAAAAATGGAATTTGACAATCTAATTATTGAATACTAAATTACCACTAATTACCAAAACCAATAAATATACAAGTAATTACAAAATATTTTTATAAAAACTATCAAAGTATGACTTTGGAATAACATTTTTGTCTACCAGTTCTTTGATATCTTTCTTTTTTGCCTCCGCCAAATTAAGTTTCTCTGCGTATTCAAAGTTACAGCAATATTGCTAGGTGTTGATTCAGCTGTACGTCTCGTATTTCTCCTGTTCACCCAGCATTTTTTAAATTCATTATCTGAGAACGAGGTTTTATAAAAGAAGGCCATGGGACTCTCCTTTTCAACTTTGAGGACTTTAATATCGTGCCACTTTATTTGGTTATTGTCTTCATCTGCATTGAAATTTTTACCCCAAGTTTCTTGCAACATCTTTAAATCATAAAAGCGGTCGTGTGTCATTTCATGTACTTTGTATGCTGGTCCCGTTTTTTTGGCAGACCGAATTAGTGTTACATACTGTTGCGGTGTGTAAATTGGGCCAGATTTGATATGCCTTTTCACTTGCTTCTCTATAACACTGTGCACGTTGTCGCCTTCGTTCTGTGAGTGGCCTCTAATTAAAAACTTATGAGTTATAGACTTAACTCTCATATTAGATACAGCGTAGGCATAAGCAGACAATAAATATTTATTTTTTTGCTGTCCACAGCAATTATCTGAATAAAATATTAGATCTATGAGTCCACTAGGATCGTTATTTAGCTGCATTTCAATGAAAGCTAAAACGCAGCTTCCAATTTCTGTTGCACCACGCTTTCCTTCAGTCTCCTCCCAAAAAAAACAGTCTACATTCTTTGCATATAAATCGCTAATAGTAAAATTAAAACAATTAATTCTGGATTTATAAAAAAATAAAGACACTTGTCCTTTAGGAATTTGCATTACTGCCTGGAGATCATAAACTACTACTATGGCACTCGATTCATTCTTGTCCCTTTCTTTTTCACTTCGCGCTAAGTCTTTCTCAAAGAGATGCTGTTCATAGTCTTGTTGTAATTTTAATTTGTTTTCAGTATCCGCATTTTTATAAATCTCGCACAAGTCGCACAAGTCTTTTTTTGGGCTAAAGAAGCTAATGTTGAATTGATAGTTGAATATGCGTTGGAATGTTGATTCAGAAGCAAAAGGCATCCCAAGTAACACATCAAAGCATTATAAGGGCCGAATAAGAGTATTCTTGTATCCTTTTAGCATTTTGAGTTAGTTTTATAGTCGCATTATAAACGTTTATATGGCTACTGTAATGCTTATTTGGGCACAAATTATACAGCTTTATGCCGTATATAGGTTCACAGTAGCTGGTTAATAGCATTACTGGCGCATTATATTAGCATTATTATGGTCAAGAAAGATGTCAATCGGATTAAAGAAGCATCATTTTGGTCAATAATATTGCCAATCGCATTAAGAAAGCATTAAAATGGTCAATGAGATAGCCTATTGCATTACAGAAGCATTATAATAGCAAAATTATTGATAGTGAAGATGCCAACGGCATTACAAAAGCATTAGACTAGCATTTAAATGTGCTAAAAGAATTATTGGAGCAATTTAAGTGTTCACACTTAGGAAACTTTATATTATTGCGTGTAAATTATTACAATAAAAAAAAGAATAAGTAAAGACGGTCAAAATAAAACAGTGAGTGACGCCATATTATAATTTGCATCAAAACAAATTCATCGGATAAGTTTTTGACTCGTTTGTTATTTCTTGCCTTCAAATATTACTGCGCAGTGTAGTTTACTGTACTTGTTTATATAAGTTTCATTGAAAAGTTTCACGCGCCTTCGATATTTTGTGGTTTTCATACAAAATGTTTTATAAAAATGATGTGTGTAAAACCAAAACAAATGTGTATTCCTAGTACAGAATAAGTTTTGAATAAATACAATCATAGTTTTGCTTGTACTGTATTAAATTAAGTTATATAAATATTTTAAATGACAATTCCTTTTATAAATAGATCCGAAAGAAAATATTTTTTGGTTATAAAATATTTACAAAATGGTGGTCAGCCTTAAGCAGCCCGGTGAGCCCAATTAATGCCACCAGCATTACAACTACTCACGTGTGATTGTTTAAAGAGCTATTAGTTACACAACAGCACTCAGTTCTTCCTTTAAAATGCAAGCATTATATTGATTCACATTTATGCTGTTCAGCAGCATTAAGCTTTTACTTACCCCTTACAAGTGCTTTTACACAGCAAAAGGCACAAAAAACAGCTTAAAGCTGGATATCGGATTTACATGGCATTATAGTGGTTCACGTTAGTGCTGTTAAACAGCTTCAAGCACTTATTAACTACTTTAAAATGTCTTTGTAGAACCAAAAGCACTAAAAATAGCTAAAGGCTTTACAAAAGCATTCTGATATGCCATTATCCAACTGTTATACAGCGTAAAGCATTACAATGATTTTCAAATGCCATTGTTCAGCTTCAAGACGCTCGGTGAACTTATATAAGAGTTTGTACGGGTCTTAAGCTCTATATAAGTTCACTTGTTGCTTGTTAAAATGCTTTCTGTGTTACTTGGGATGTCATTGGCTTGACGTAAAGATTTGTAATCTCGATAAATATCTGCTAATGATCTTTCGCTTTGTATGTATTCACGTGTAGTTTGAGCTCGAAGATAGTGCGATTCAATCCGCGGAATGGAATTAATAAATTGAACAACGCTTTCCTTAATGGCAGGATCGACCGTAGGCTGATTTTTATGTTTTCCTCTTTGCTCACCCTCTATAAATCCAGCCTCTGTTTTTTTATTTAACGCTGTTTTAATAACTTGATCACCTAAATCCAGCGTGGCCTTAAAAAATGTTTTACAAACACGAATGCGCGAGTTGTTGTCTTCAAAATAGAAGGCTGTATTAAGAGCCCGATAGTTTTCCGTGCTTGAATATCGGTACTTAGGCTTTATTGCATGGGTATGACGCACAATGTACTCTCTCTGTCGCTGAAGATCTGCGAGTTTCCAAAATGTATCAAAAAGTTTCTGACGAACTGTTGAGTTAATGTAGGAAGTACATTTTAATCTGCATTTATCTCCGCAAGGTGGTTGCATTTTACGGGCAGGCATGTTTTTTTTTAGTTTACCTCTTGACTTATACGCTTGCCCTGAATTTTTTAAAGTTTTAGCTAGATTTGCCTTCCATGTTTCAGGTTTCCTATCTTTTTTCTTAGTCTGGACTATTTCCGCGTGCGCTAGATTTATGTCATTCGGAGAAGTATTTTGAACCAGATTATTCTCATTATTAATGAAGACGAAGACGAAGATGAAGACGAAGACGAAGATGAAGACGAAGACGAAGAAGAAGATGAACGGGAATGAGAGCGTGATAGTGGAGTAGAAATATGCGTAGGAGAGAAATGTATTCTTCTTTTAGGGTTGGGGATTATGTAGTGCGGATCTGCATCGGAATCATCAAACACGCTTTCGTTGTCACTAGGAATTGGCGAGGAGATATACTGGCGTTTCTGTACTCTTCCTCGTCCATCAGACGTAGACGGTTCAGGTTGTTCAACACAATATTCTAAATCGCTTGGTGATGTAACTAACCTTCCCTCAGTTGGCATCTCAGGTACCTCTGCACTATTGAACATTGTCACACTCGGGGTCATAGTTCTTAAAACCAGCAATGCTTCTGGTGGGTCAGGAACCTTTTCGGTGTCCAGCATGTCTAACATGAGTTTTCCTCGGCCTTTCATTGTTCTAAAAATAAATAACGCTTATATTAATTAAAAAATCATGTAAAGTCAACCAACTAAAAAAAACAAAAATTATTAACGAATTTACTTTCAAATATTTATAATAAACAGAGAACTTAATTGACATTGCCATAATTACACTATTTTTTAAATTGAAAATACGTATTTAACATAACAAGCAAAAATAAACGAAGTTAATATTTCATTCAACAAAACTACTGTAACTTTAAATTTACGTTTACTTTCATGTAAATGTAAGTAACTTAAAACATCAAAACAAAAACATTGATATAAATTCACCAAAACCCCCGCAATTCAAAATGAACAGCCAGTAAAATTAATAAAATATCAGCAAAACTCAGTTAACTCGAAATAAGAAATAAAACTTACCTTATAAATTTCACGTAAACCTCTGCAACTCAAAATCTGCGAGTATTCAACCGTCCTTCGTCTTCCACGACTGGTAGACAACTCAAGATGGCGGGGTAGTTTTCGCGCCGTCCGGGGTACTTTCATTCAACTAAAGTGACGTTTCGCGCCATTTTTAAAAAACGGTTGGTAATAGTATTACGTGAGTTATAACTTCGTGTAGCTATTTTACGCGGGAATTTGAAAAGGTCATTAACTCCAAACGGACACATTTTGAGTTGCCGGAGTCTTCATCTAGGAGTGCGATATGATGATTAGGACACAAAATGTTATGACACCTTAGATTATGGATAAAAAAATTATGAGACAAAATAGAGAGCTGGTTTTAAAATATTTATTAGAGTTTAAAAAGGCATTATTCAGGGTAACACAGCAAAAAAAAAAGTTAGAAAAATTTAAGATTTGTGACAACAGGAGTGAAAAGACTGTCACAGGGTGTGAATTTTTGCGTTTTTTTTTCAAATGCCTGTAACTTTACAACCATGCAACTTAGAATTTTTTTATATTTTCCTGATAACTAGCGTGACTTGCCTTATCACCTGGTTTCGGATTAACGTCGAGTTTTGGGACACCCTGTATACCTAAGTTACTGAAATACGGTCTATGGCAAACCAAATAGTACCTGAATTGTTTCCTAACTATTATAAAATTAAGCAAGCTAAACAAGAATGCTATCCAAGTATAAGATATGATAACAGTGTCAGAAGTGCATGTCAAAATATAATTGCAGAGTCTGTTAGATAAAACTATGGGTAGATTAATGGAATTAATTAATATAAATAGTAATGAAAAACGTGACCTTATATTATTAATAAAAGGGTATAATTTAGACAGTCACCAGAAATATTATTAGGACCATAACCCTAAGCGCCAAATAAAGTAAATAACCCCAAAAAAAAAAAATTGACTTTACAAAAAGGGTCCTAAAGTAAACCATATTGTGATCCAAAATAAATAAACAAACATCAGAATAAATGCACGCATTGTACAAATATTCTTTTTGCTTCCCAAAATAGATAAATGGTCACCAAATAATGTCTTACACAAAGATTAATATTAATACCAAAAACCTTACCCTAAATTAGTTTGACGCCATCCAAAATAAATATATTGAACACAGACTACTTTATTGTAAGACTAAAATTACAATTGCTTCCCTTATTTCTTTACCCCGCACCCCGCACAACCGCCACCGTCGCCTGAGACACAGGCCGCGGGCGCAACCCCGCGCTCCTCTCCCAGCTCAGCCTCTCTGCGACGAAGCTTTGGCAGGGCCAAGTAATGTCGAAGCTCCTTTACTTAATAATGCTGAGTCTGATTCAGACCAAGTAAATAATCATTTACAACCGAAACGAAGACGCAAACAAGGAAGATCTTGGGTGATTCTGAAAAAAATTTCAAATATTCGTGATGCGGAATTTTTTATTAAGAACGAAAGAGTGTGGTCTGTTCAAAAAGTACACAACACTGAAGAAGGCGTAAAAAGGTATTTTCGTTGCAATAAAGTAAAACGACGCGGATTTCAGTGTTCGGCGGCAATTCATTTGTTATTTGATTCTTCATCAGATGAAGTGATATTATATCGGACAGAAGAGAATCACGACCATGATTCGCTAGGGTCGCTCCCGGAATGTGGTATATCTACGGAAACCTGTAGTGAAAATGATAAATTATTTGAACTCAAACTGAAACCAAAGGCAATAATGAGTGCCTTGTCGAAAAAAAAAGGTATACATGTACCGTCTAACACACAACTTAAAAATTACCTGGCTAAAATTCGTCAACAAAAGTACGGGCCGTCTACTATTAGCCTGGGAGAACTGAAAGCGTGGCTTATATCTCACTTACCAACTTCTGAAGATTGGCATTCTGTCTTTGTGGTTTCATTCGAAGTTTCTGACGATGACAAAGACCCCTACTTTCGTTTTATGTTATCAACGAAATACCTACTGAGCCTTGCATGTGATTGTAAAATTATTCACGCAGATGCAACTTATAAATTAATCTGGCAGGGTTATCCAGTACTCATCGTTGGAACAACTGATCGTGATAGAAGTTTTCATCCATTTGCTCTAAGCGTAACATCCTCAGAACGAACTGCTGACTTTACATTTGTATTTACGGCGCTCAAGGACAGTGTTTCTTCTATACACAACAAAGACTTGACTCCAGAAGTATTGATATCTGATGCTGCAAAAAGCATACAAATTGCATTTTTAAAAGTTTTTGGACCTAATGCCATAGTAAGAATGTGGTTGGGCACATGCGAAAAAAAATATCCAAAAACGAGTTGAGAAGTCAGTAGACAAAACACTATACAAGCAAATAATGTCTGACATAGATGCTTTACAGTGTTCATCGTCTTCTGATGTCTTCGAACGTGCTTGTGAAAGTTTTTTGGTAAAGTGGCAAGATCAGCAAGAATTTATTAAATACTTTGAAGAAGAATGGCTGATTATGAATCGCAATTGGTATTTAGGCGTCCTTCCAGGTACTCCAGCAACTAACAATGCACTGGAAGCATTTAATCGAATTAAAGACGAACATACCTTACGGGAGCGTCACTCATTGTCGCGATTCCTGGTGGTAGCAAAAGATATGGTGACCGAGTGGTCTAACATTTATAATAATAATAAGTCCGTTTCCCAACAACCCACTATTACTCTCAAACAATGAACTGAAGCGTACCAATGGGTTAAACTGCCTAAAAGACTACCCGTCAAACAGACAACTGACTCAGCGACATACTACAGAATTCCAGCTGGTGATAACATGGAATGTAAAACTTTAAATGATCACTGGGAAAGCTTCAACGATTTTAAGGAGCAGTTTTTCAGTGAATGGGAAGTCATGTTACCCATCAACAGCGATGAATGGCTAACCGGTAGGTGTAACTGTCCTACATTTTTAAAACAGTATACCTGTAAGCATCTACTGGGCTTAGCAATTAGGCTGAAGTGCGCGGAACCACCTCATGAAGCTAGAAATATCCCTATTGGCGAGAAGAGAAAGAGAGGGCGGCCAGCAAAATCTAAAAAAGCTCTATTAATTCAATAAATACTTGTTTTTTTATAAAGTGTCTATGATTGACTGATCTCAAAGTGCCATTAATAAATCGTACATCAGTACCTACGACTGTAATAAAACATATTTTTGATTCTACTTTCGATGGTTTTATTTTATAGAAACATTAAGACTGAAATACCTATACTACTTGGCTATATTATCGCATTTTAATTAATTTCATATAACAATAAACTAGTGACATATGTTTGGGAACCGCAGTATATTGTTTGGCAATTTAAAAAAAGTTCTAGTGATCATTGGCTTTTTTAGTACAGCGAAAACTTCCAAATTAAAACTCGTGACATAAAATATTGGTAACATCTATTTAGTAATAATATAAAATATTTAGTCTGAAGTAAATTTTCAAGGCGTCCTCATATTTTTATGGTAGTCAATAATAAGTAAAATTGGATTTATTTGATAATATTTTAGGAAACGTAATTTGGTGACCATTTATCCATTTTGGTAAATGTTTCGAATTTTATTGATAGTAAAATAGGTACATTTTAGGGCGGCATTTAAACATTAGCCTTAATAAAATGGGGATGTGATGGTGCTTCAGGTCAATCTAAGTATAAGCAAGCGTTTTCAAATTAAAATTATGATGACTCGTCAATTTTTGCATGTAACTTAGTGCCAATTAAATTATATGATGAAATGTCAAATATAGTGCTTTGGCAAAACCCTGCACCTTCTTCATCTAGATTTTGTCGTCCTGTATCTCTAAGGTATGAAAAAGAAAATCCGATACTGACCACAAACACTATGAATGAGATTAACCAGGAAATTTAAAACTTGATTAGGATGTACGAATACGGAACGTAAGAAGGATGTAGGAAACGGAACGTGAAGGTGAGAGGGAAAGGGAAAAAAGATGGCGTTAGGTCGGTGTATGAGTGGTTGGTCGTTGGAATAGTTTTTTATGGAGTTTGATTGTGAAAATAAAATAAGTACAAAGTGAATATTGTGAAGGAATAATAAAAGTAAAGTAATATACTAAACAGCATTTTTATTGGTCGCAATCCCCTATCTACATTTTTGGGGGCTCGTCCGGGATGGGGACTACGTGCTGAATTTTTCTACAGGCGAACACGACGATTTATAGTAATAAAAAGACGAAAACGACGATAAGACGAAAAACAGAAGACGAAACACGCTCACAATATTAGAAAAACGACGACACATACAAGAAAATGACGGAAAGTAAAGACGCGGGCTTTAGCATCGTCGACATTAGAGATGGACGTTTAAACCATAAGCAATTAATAAAACGAATTTTTAAATTTAAGCACTTAACCTCACTTTCAACCAAAAGCAGTTAACCTTATTAGCTTTTTACAATTAAGTACTAAAACGACAAAAATGACATTGACATTAAATGGATTAAATGTTATTTTAGTATTGTACTTGACTTAAAAAAGCAAACAACGAACAACGACTCGTTATCTGCTGCTGCTGCGTTTAGTGCGTTAGTTGCTTTTAGTGTAAAGGAGAATGAAACCTTCACTAAGAGTTTTGGGCCAAGATTGTACAGAAATGGGAGTATTATCAATTTATAGCTTCACACTTATTAGTCTCGTGCTAAATCTTTTGTTAGTTTTGGGCAATCTGAAATCCAAGATAATTTTAAAAGTAAAGTTAAAGTTAAAAGTAAGGTTATGTTACAAACTGCCAAAGTGTTAACCTTTTAAACGGCTGTGTGCGTGTTAAAAATAGTATTGCGCTATTTATTTGGTCATCGATGATAGCGGTGCCGCTGCTGTAGAACGACAAGTATGAAAAAATAACCTTTTATTAAAGGTCCCCCTTTAAAAAAGTATTTTTTCATACTTATTTATTTCAAACTATTTGTTATTTTGTACAATGTATTTAACACAGCAAAATGACTATTGAACCTGCGTGCCTATGTCCAGACATGAAGCAAATGCAATATATGATAAGCAGTCTAAAAACATTTAATTTGTTGTTGATTGGTGCTGGTGGGGAACGGGTTAAAAATGCCTTAACACCAATGTTATACCAAAATGTATGTGATGTAAAACACTGCTGTAGTCTGACGGTGTGCCTTGAACCTACCCTGAACATGTTTTACTGTCACATACCTTTGACACTAGAGATAACTTTACATGGTTGGAGCGGGTGAACTTATATAACTTAAAATGTTTAACCAATAAACCTTATTTACCTTTTCTAAACTTATTACCTTTACCTTTGACAGTGCAAAAGCATACTCATGGCTGGATGTAAGGTACCTACCATATGAAGGGTTATGGACAGGATATAACAATAAGGAATGACACAATAAATAAATAAAAACTTTTTCATCTTTAATTATAATTAGCACATAGTTTATGAAGTGTGTAAGTGGAGGGTGCAGGTGACCTTATTTCATAAATGACCAAATATTGATATATAGGTACATAGTGTGGTGTTTTAGAAATGAAATTTTTATATTGGTTGAGCCACAATTATCTAGTAGAAATGAGGACTCTATAGCGGTTTGTTCTAGAATAAAGCACTTAATTTAAGTTATGGTCTCATGTAATCAGACAAAACAATAGTATAAGTTTATTTGTCCAAAAGAAAGTTACACTTTGTTCCTTATGTTGACTTACATAACTATTATAGCAACAGTATAAGGGAAAACTATTTATTAAAGTATTATTAAATGTGGGCAGTGCTTTTCAAACTAAGCCGTAGCTAGTATCTTAAAAACCAGACTTTTGGCATAAATGATGCTATGACAATACTACATAATTATTATAGTAAGCTCTGGTTATCTAATTCCAATTTCTTGTTGAGAAGACACAGTTTTGATTTCTGTAAGTTGTCATATTAAGCAGAAGTTAACAGATGAGAGACCAAATAGCGGTCTATTTGGTCTCTCTCACTTGTTGGGTGGCTGTAGATAGACCGGTGTCTATCTACAGCCACCCAACAAGTATGATATATTTTACTAGTTTGTGGTATTTTAGATGCCTATAGTAAGTTAACAGAATGTAGTATCAGCTAATCTAATCAATTATAAACAAATATTAATTTATTTACACATGGCTGGTTTAACATCTTTTTTTCTAGACAACCTTTGGGTAGAAAAAAAGGTGAAGATAAGAAAGTAGGTGCATTAAAGTTGAAATTGAAGACATATTATTTGCTTTTGTTTTCATATTATATATATTATAAATTGAACTCTTGAACTACTTGACCTTTTAACAGATTAATTAAAAATATATTATGAATTAACTCACATCCATTCTTTTAAGCATGTATAATAATTGTAAGTTTAAGGTAAGCCATGTATAATAATACATCCTTGATCCATGGGTTGAATTAGTAAAAGGAATATTACTGAATTATGTATGCTGCTGTCCAAAGCGCATACAAACATCATGGTGACCCAGTGGTCTTTGATCTGTAGCTTCTAAACTTTTAGTTAAGATTCAGCTTACTTGACATATTATTATGTAAACATATCCTAAAAAGAAAATAACATCATTAAGCATAATGATTGTGACAAATTGTACTGAAGTAGCTTTAAAGAAGTAGGTAATTAATGTATAATAGCAACTTACAGGCTGAGGCGCCAGGCACTGTTGAATAACAGACAAAATGACTTCATCCTACAGGATTAATTATTTATGTTATTTTTATATTACTGTGACTAGTTCCTATTCCACAGTTCACACAGCTATCCATAATTACAATGAATTTACTAACACTCACAGATAGGCAATCACCAATAACCAGTATATAAACAAGGCTTGGTCAGGGTAGGCAGAGTCAGAATTAGTAGAAATATTCTAAACGCAACGGAAAATACGAAAATAATGAAATGAAGTAAAAGGCAAAAAAGTTTCGTCACAGATGACAATGACACAGACTAAAAATAAAGATTGAAAATCGTTATCGATTTTTTTACTCGAGTAATCGATTTCAAATTATAATAGTTTTTATTAAATGCATAAAAATTTATAAAAAATATTTTTATGGCATCTTTATTAAATGTATTAAAACATAAAAGATGGAATTTAACTTGTTGAGTTAATTAAATGTTAAGTAAAAATGTTTATGTATTTATGAATCGAGTAATTCTGTTACTCGATTGTCGATTAAAAACTTACATCCTAAGTTTTCATATAAATTCGCTTATACACTGGGCCACAATGAAAACGGGTCACTTACAAAAACCTTAATAACTTCTAAAATATTGGAGCTAGCTTTATTAAATAAACACTAAAATAAAGATAATTTAACACTCCTTAAATGGAAGTGATAAAAATTACAGATTGTTAAGTGTTTTTTTGACAAAAGTGAGTTAAACAAAAATTGACACTTTCATTAGATGTCGAAAACAGGTAAAAGGTATTAAAAATGCAATTTTCACTCATTTAATACGCTGTGCTATTATCAGAAGCTGTTAATACAGCTGTCTTCTGGTTTTGGATGCTTTCCATTTGGTTTTTAATTTAATCCTGAGGAAAATACAACCATTCATCTATCACTGCTTCTTTGAGTTCACAAAGAGTGATTAGAGAGAAATATTGAAGTCCTAATCATCGACCCAATACGTCCCAAGCATGCTGGATCGGTTTCAAGTCTGGGTTGCGAGCTGGTCACTTCATACGTGTGATAGCGACATCTTTACGGAACTTAAACACTCTTAAATCTGTATGAAGAAGTGCGTTGAGTGCCATAAAGGTGCCTTTTTCGCCGATGTTTACCAAAAATGAGCCATCATACTTATTAATGATTTCATTCAAGTTCTTTTTCTGCAGTTAAAATACCATTTTATATCACTACCAGCTCGGTGCGGCTTTCAGAATAAATTCCAGCCCACACGTGTACAGTGCCTCCGACATAAGGTACTTTCTCTTCAATATAAGCTTGGTTATATAGGTTTTCTGGTCTTTTGCAGACTCTTAGCCTTCCATCGTGCTTGTATAACGTAAACCTCGACTTATCGGAAACATTTTCCTTAACTAATCAGCCATGAGTGCTATTCACGAGTTTTTTATTATCACTCTATCTTGAATTTTGATGTTGTCTTTCAAGCTTACAAATATTTGCAGGTCTAGGACTGTAATTTTGCTTTATCTAGACACTGCCTCACTATACAAGTGCTTGGATTGCTTTCTCGAGCACGTAGCAAGTGATTTTTGACTACAACAGTCATTTGAAATCGATTTCTCAACATTCTCGACACCATATAAATAACGATCCTTTTGTGTTTTTGTGCACGCTGTTGGTTCAGATCTTGGTTTGCGCGCATTGGATACAGTCTCTTGTAATGTCTGAAGCCCTTTCCGAACGGTTGAGATCTATAAACTAACAGTTCTCGCTGTATAACGATGACTACCTCATTTTTCTAGCATTTCTGGAATCCTTGTAAACTCTTCCTGAAGAGTCTACAAGGATTCCAGAAATGCTAAATTTAGGATAAGATAGAAATTTAGAATTTGATCAGAATATCAAATTTCTGTATAAAAAAGCGTCTTTTTCATGATACAACAGAAAGAACAATAAAAAAATGATTTCGAAACTGTTGTTAAAATTTAAAAATTTAGTCTTTATTTTTAATTTGTAATTATAATTATTAAAAATAACTTGAAAGATTTTACTTGCGGCATTATTTGTGATTAAATTATTTATCATTTAGTCTTTATTTCATAAAGCTAGCTCCTATATTTTGGAAGTTATTAAGGTTTTTGTAAGCGACCCGTTTTCATTGCGGCCCAGTGTATAAATAAGATTACTCAATTTTTTTAAGATTCGAACTTGAAAAAAATTGAAAAGATTTTTAGAGTATATCCTTACTCTGTACAGTAATGTACAGGCTTTAGCCCAGAAGTTTCCATCTCCTTTTTTGCGTTTATAGAGATAGTAATAAGTACAAAAAAAGAAAACTTTTGTTAGATATACCGCGATTTTTAAGATATAGTAATATATTATTTAATAATTAAATAGAAAACGTTTGTAAGATATGCCGTGCGTTTATAAAGATAGTAATAAAAATAATAAAATAGGAAACATTTGTTAGATATGCCGTGCGTTTATAGAGATAGGTAGTAATAATCAAATAGGAAACGTTTTTAAGATATGCCGTGCTTTTATAAAGATAGTAATAAATATAATAAAATAGGAAACGTTTGTTAGATATTGCCGTGCAATTATAAAGATAGTAATGAAAATAATCAAATAGGAAACGTTTGACCGTGCGTTTATAGAGCTATCTCTATAAACGCACGGTCAAACGTTTCAAACGTTTTACTTATTAAATAAATAAATAATTGATTCACAGTAGTATATAAATAATAACTTAATTAATATGTAAATATAAATAAAAGGCTTAAAACAATGGACATATGTTTTATTTTAGAAATAAAACCTAACCATAAAAATAAAATATTGTGAAATTTTTAAAAACTAATTTTCGTCATTTTTTATAATACAAATTTGATATAACATTGAAAAATAAACACAAAAGCGACTTCCTGTCATGTTTTTTTATATTCCTGGTAAGCCCATACCACATTTTTTGTTTAAAAATAAATTGAGGATTATAAAAAAATCAAATATATTATTTTAAAATCTACAAATTTTTTATTAAAGATTATTTTGAACGAACGTAAGCTCACGAAGTAAACTTCGTGTAGAGAACCAATAGCGTAGGCGCACGGCTCAAACTGCGCATGCGCGGGGCGGACAGAACACCTGTCCGCCCCGTGCATGCGCAGTTTCATCGCCAGTTTTCTTTTACGTGAACTTGACTGTTCTTTGTTGCCCGTGGTCCCTGCGATAGTCCCTGCAGGGACTACGAGTAAAAGAAATTACCTCTGGTCCCTGACAAAATTTTAAGCAGACTCATTTAAATACGTCATAACATCATAGCGAATATAGGTAATGTGTATTTTTATTGTAAGAACAAAAAGGATATATCCAAAGGTAGGGGTTGAAGTGCAAGTAGATTTTAATATAATTAAATTATACTGCATGTCAATTCTCATACCCTAATATCGTTAAAAATTCGGCTAATTTAACTTTTAGTTGTTAAAATCTCACACAACAGGTATTCTTAAGTAATGTAAGCTTAAAACTCTCCGTGTGGTGAAGGAGTAAGAATACAATATGTCACCACCCCATCTCATCCCATGGGTGTCGTAAAAACCGACTAAGGGACTAATCCGTGAATATTATCTTTACGAAATAAAAAGAAGGAAAACTTGAAATTAAACCCTATACCAATCCGTCTGGCCAGCGTGGTATTAGTAGGCCAAGTATCCCTCCATCACGGGAGGAGGCCCGTCCCTGCAGTGGGACATTAAAGGGTTGTTATGAGATGAAGCTTAAAACGGCAATCTTGTAATTTTTAAAGTGACAGTTCATGTAATCTTCTCCATTAAGAAACGTCAAACTTGACGTTTATTTTATCATTTAACTTTATTTTTAACGAAATGTTTAAGGACCAGAATACCACTTTTAGATTAATTAAAGAAAAGAATATAAAAAGGTTTAAATTAAATAAATCTAATTGAATTAAATAATCTTGTTAAATAAAAGAACTCTGACAAAACAGAGGACGATCGAAAACGGTTCAGACATTCGGTAGCACTTCAACCCCTTCCTCTGAAAAGGTACATCTTTTGATATTATAATAAAAATATACATTACATTCGTTAAATTATGTTACAACGTATTTTAATTAGTCGGCTAATAATTTCAACAGGGACCATGGGGTAATTTGTTTTACCCGTGGTCCCTGCAGAGGCTATCGAAGGGACCACGGGCAACAAAAGGGTTTGGTTTTTTCGTTTTGGTTTCCTTTGTATGCCAATTATGACTTTAGATAAAGTTTTAATTACTTACAAGTATGTGGTTGTATTATTATAACAACTTTTTTTATAAATAATCTTGTGTATAAATTAGATAGTCGTAAAAGTGTTGTGAAACATATGTAATGTACCAGGGCGGGTCAATAAGTCCGTGACTTTTTGGATTTCCCGTCTCTTTTTTGAAAAAGCAACACGTGCTCCCGTCAAGAGTCACCTGTCAGTTGACTCTTGTCAAAAATTTAACAAGTTTTGACCCCTTCAGCGCATAATGACCAAAAAGCAAAATGAGCACCACAATCAAAATGTTCAATATGCAAAATGTTCAGAACGCAAAATGTGCAAAACGCATAATGTTCAATATGCAAAATGTTCAAAATGCAGAATGTGCACCACGTGCAAAATGTGCAGAACGCAAAATGTTCAATAGATAATTAGAACATGTTCACAACATTTTCAAATGATTATTTTTTTAATATGGGCAACAGTCTAATCTATAGTAGACCTTTGGTCTAACTTAGGGTTCCGTACCATGGACTTTAAAAAAACGGAACCCTTTTAAGATCACTTTGTGTGTTTTCAGTTTGTCAAGACCATTTTTGATGACGTCAGGGCTATTTATTGGAAAATAAATAGGTTTGTACGGAACCCTCGATGCGCGAGTCAGACTCGCACTTGACCGGTTTTATTACATTTTATATGAAAAAAATGAGCAGAACACAAAGAGCATCACAGACTTTATTACTTACTTCATACTGGCGTGTTTATTTCCCCAATGTTAAAGAAAAATATGTAGATCATATCAGCCAATCGACGTCCACTGCTGGACATAGGCCACCTCGAAGTATTGCCACCTTGTGCGGTCCTGTGCCTCCCTCATCCATCGACTTCCCCCCGTCCTAACTAGGTCGTCGGTCCACCGTGTGAGGGGTCTCCCCACCCTGCGCTTTCCGGTACGCGGTCGCCATTCCAGAACCTTTCTGCCCCAACGGCTGTCGGTTCTCCGCGCTATGTGCCCTGCCCACCGCCACTTTAACCGGGCAATTCTGAGCGCTATGTCGGTTACTTTGGTTCTCCTGCGGATCTCCTTATTCCTGATTCGATCACGCAGGGAAACTTCCAACATAGGTCTCTCCATTGCCCTCTGAGTGACGGTAAGCCTTCTGAGAAGGCCCATAGTTAGCGACCACGTCTCTGTACCATATGTGATCACTGGCAACACGCACTGGTCGAAGACCTTTGTCTTTCGACATGAATTGCACAAAATATGTACAATTCCTAATTATCTAACCTTAAAAAATAAATGAACAGAATACAATTGAAACTTGAAAAATAAGCAGGTTATAATAAAAACACTTTATTTGGAAAATATTGTTTTAATTCTAGGATTATACCCTTTCTACTATATTAACAACATTTGACAGCTTGACGTTAGTGACGTTCAGCTGTATCTCGAATGTAATGCCTTTCGTTTGTAATCTATTTCGCGATTTTTCAAATTACTTTATTTTTCACATTTGAATCCTTACATCAACTTACATTATTATTTTATTATTGTTTCTTTCTTTATTTAAGTTAAAAGAATTCGCCTATAGCTTAAAATGATAAAATTATAGTTAGCTTAGTTATTATTTAGAGTACATAATTTATCGTGACACATTCGCAGGTTATAGCTAGTCTAAAATATCATTTTACATTTTATAAATGTATTATGAAGAGTTCAGGTTTATTCATAGCATTTATTTCTACCGATTATTTGTAATTTGTTTCATAATGGTGGTAATAGTTATGAGTGTCCATCACTAAGTAACCATGGTTACTGAAAAAAACATGGGTACGTCCATGAAATACAATAATAGTTGTTCGAAAAATAAGCGGAAGTATTACGAAACATCATGGACGTGAAACTGTCAAAAAACCAAACTTACACGCTGGAAGGGGTATAACTTATAATAACGAATCAACTTAACTTTTAGAAACTAAAGATAAATTACGAAAGCTAGTTAATAATGAAATATATTAGTCCACTTCAAATGATTTATACTAAACTCGCGAATTTAAAACGCGAGTCTAGTATAAATCATTTGAAGTAAAAATTCAGATGTTGTAATTTCATTATTGATTAGCTTCCGTAATTTATCTTTATATTTTTTGTCAAATAGGATGTCACGTCTTCTGCGATTACTCCTTGCTGGTTGAAATAAGCTCGTATTAATTTTGCCATCACTGACTCCGGCTTCCTTGCGCAATTTATGTAAAAATAACAACAAACTAATTTTTTTAGGGATTCTTACTTGTAGCCGTCTATGCCAGCCTTCGACAGCGTTTGTTGTTCGATATCTTTGATATGCACAACTTAGTACTTCAGCTCTGTGTTGAGGATACCATGTTTTTGCAAAATATTTTTTAAAGGCTTTCATGTTGTTTGTGTTTGGTGCAGATTCAGTGATTTCAAGCCATGCCCCTGGAATCTTATTTGGCGGCAATAAAGGTAGTATTGCAGTTTTACGGACAACCATTCGTTCAGCACTAGTTTTCCCATGAAGCGATTTCGCTTTTTTGAAAATTGCAGCGTTAAAATGATGGTAACATCCACTCAAAGCACCATTCGGAAAAACTTGTTGATATGCATTTATTTGCGCTACTTCATAATCGCACTTGAAAGTTTTTAAATCGATACCAAGTTTTTTAATCAATTCAAATAAACGCACATAGCTAGATTGTTTTTTGTCGAACATCAAGGCAAATATAACGGGTACAACGTTAGTGGAGTTGGTATCAGAATTCAAATCCATGTGAATCGTATATAGCTGATAGTATGGCTTGGGAACGCATTTGAACGTGGCATCCCCGAAATAAAATATTGAACTTGCTGATTTCATCGCACGTCGTGCTACCTTTGTTGCGAAAACTAAAATCTTATTAGTACCGTCATCATCGCTAATATGAAAATTGGCTGACAATGCTTTTGGTATATAAACCTCATCGATTGTATTAAAGGACAGGTTTTTGGCTTTCAAATATTTTTTTACCGTTCTAAGTAGCGTGTCTTTTTTTGACGAAAAATGAGGTATCACATGTCGATCATCACAGTTTTGAAAACATGTAAAATTTTTCTCAAATATTTCTTGCATCGGTCCCAAAGTGTGACAAACTTCTTTTTTCGTCTTGTTCATCATTGAAAAACATTCATTTTCTAGTGGAATGAGTTGACAACTATGTTCCGACTGTCGTAAAATATTACTTACAGTTTTATCTGTAGTTATCGACGCGTAGCAGGATGGTCGCTTAACACATCGCCATAATACCAGGGCGGGTCAATAAGTCCGTGACTTTTTGGGTTTCCCGCCTCTTAATTGAAATAGCAACACTGCTCCTGTCAAGAGTCATCTGTCAATTGACTCTTGTCAAAAATTAAACAAGATTTGACATTTAGTTTGATTTTGACAGCCGTTTATATCAGACTACCACGTTGACTAAGAAGAAAATGAAAAAAAGTGAATTTCGTGTGCTCATAAAGCATCATTTTTTGCGAAAAAAATCTACTACGTAAACCAAATCTATGCTTGATAAATATTATGACGACTCTGCACCATCCATTTCTATGGTCAAAAGTGGTTTACTGAATTTTGATTTAGCCGTACAAGCACATAAGATGCCGAACGTTCTGGACGCCCAGTTGAGGTCTCCACATCCGAAACAATTAAAAAAAATCACGATACAGTTTTAGTCGATCAGCGATTGAAAGTGAAAGAGATTGCGGAAGCCACAGGCATCTTATATGGCTCAGTGGTTTCTATTTAGAATCACAATTTGGGTATGAGAAAGCTTTCAGCAAGATGGGTGCCGCATTTGCTCACAATCGACGACAAATGCAAACGTGTGACAATTTCGCAGGAATGTTTGGCTTTGTTCAATTGCAATGTGAACGAATTTTTGCGCCGTTTTGTAACCGTAGATCCACCACAACATACCGGATACCAAACAACAGTCAAAATAGTAGGTTTCTCGGGGTGAATCGGCGCCAAAGAAGGCAAAGGTGGGTTTGTCAGCCAAAAAAGTCATGGCGACTGTTTTGTGGGATGTACGCGGTTTTATCCACATTGACTACCTTCAAAAAGCAAAAAACAATCAATGGTGAATATTACAGCAACTTATTGGGTCGATTTGATGAGGCATTGAAAGAAAAGCGACCGCACTTGGCCAAGAAAAAAGTCCTTTTCCACCGGGGCAATGCTCGGGTGCACACATGTGCAGTTTCCATGGTAAAACTTCATGAATTTGGTAACGAGTTGCTCTCTCATCCGGCCTATTCACTAGATCTAGTTCCGTTTGATTATTTTTCGTTCCCAAAGGAGAATGGGCGGTTTCGTCCCATGTGTTGTAACACTTTGTGACCTATATCATTTGAAAGATCTCAGCGAGTGCTATGTTTTATTGTATGGGCATAACTTCGTATCTCGTGCAGGGAAACTGTTATAGGGTTTTAAAAAAATATAAAAAATAATTAAAAATGTCTTAACTAGTTGGTCTTTTAATAACTACTACTAAAGAGATTTAAAGGTAGAGCTTACTTTGACCCAACACCATCTCTGCCACCATTCTAAGCGCAGCGTTGAGAAGATTGCAGACATGTAAAATGTGATTTACGGCGGTCCTTCTGGGTAGAAGAGTTCTCAAGCTTTCAGAAACGTTTGCGCAATTACACGGACAAAGAAAAAACAGCTCTCTATGCTCCCCCCCATTTTGTTCCAAATATGACATCTACTCAGTCAGTTGCAACAACTTCAGGTCGGTCAAATAAGTTTGCGCTTAGTGTAGATGCCATTATTAACTTACTGGTGTAGTGTTGCAGTCTCTCCAACGATTCCAAGTACACCAACGATATTTCATAATACTGCAGTGTTAAGTATAGGGAAACGCCATTATGTTGGCTTGTCTCGAGGATGGATTATCAAGAACTATGAATTTGCAGCGAGGTATAACGAAAATGGTGTCATGTCATAGACCAAGGAGGCCCTCAATATAATGCTCGATGACCCTAATAGTATCTCTCAATAAGTGGGTCTTAAAATGGAGACGGACAAGACCAAGATCATGGCAAATGTTCATGTTGCACCCACTTCAATTACGGGTGGAGGAGCTATACTTAAAGATGTCCACGAATATATTTATCTGGGACAATCAGGCCAGATAAGTCCAACTTCGAGAAGGGGGTCACTCGTCAAATCACAAGGCTTTTGGTCATCTACAGGGGAATGGAGAGAGCTTTATTGGGAGTTATGAGATATCGCGTGATAACGGGGTGGCGCCAAGTGATAAG
Source organism: Schrankia costaestrigalis (assembly GCA_905475405.1). Lineage (NCBI taxonomy): Eukaryota > Metazoa > Arthropoda > Insecta > Lepidoptera > Erebidae > Schrankia > Schrankia costaestrigalis. The sequence goes on along the minus strand of FR997845.1, from coordinate 3,216,064 downwards.
GTAGTCACAGGATCGGCAAAGTAAAGAATTTGTAGGAGACCCATCTCCAGCAATGGACGCCTATTGGCTAAGGGCTAGAAGCATGGTGTAGTGTTGTTGCTGAGCTGTACTTTCGTGTTTTCAATATATTTTGAAAGATATGTGAATAAAACAGGTCTATTTAAAGGAGTTGTATATTTATATTGTCATTATAATTATGACAACCTTATCAACATCAACAGCTATGTAGAGAAAAATGCGATGAGGATTTTTATTTTCTCAACCTCAACTCTATAACGTGTCTATACATTTACGTAAGAGATTTATTTAGCGATAACTTTATCATTTTCACTTATATATTTTTAACTGTGTACTTATTAATAACGGTCTAAACTAACGATTACTGTCTGTAAATTGTCTACAGTTATTTTAAGTGGAATAAGTATAATGTGTTTCCGTGTCACAAAATGTAAAAAAGTACGATTAGAGCCTTATTTGATACAAAAATTATTTTATCATTAACAGCTTTTTGACCTGCACACAATTTTAATGATAAAAATAAATATATATTTATATAAAATATGTTTATGCTAGTCGCAACATGTAACAAAGGTTGGGACGCAGAGAGCAGATGTCATATTTGGAACAAAATGCCGGGAAGCATAGGGAGCTGTTTTTTCTTTGTCCATGTAATTGTGCAAACGTTTCTGAAAGCTTGAGATGTCTTCTACCCAGAAGGACCGCCGTAAATCACATTTTACATGTCTGCAATCTTCTCAACGCTGCGCTTACCATGGTGGCAGAGAGGGTGTTGGGTCAAAGTAGGCTCTACCTTTAAATCTCTTTAGTAGTAGTTATTAAAAGACCAATTAGTTAAGACATATTTAATTATTTTTTTTATTTTTTTAAAACCCTATAACAGTTTCCCTGCACGAGATACGGAGTTATGCCCATACAATAAAACATAGCACTCGCTGAGATCTTTCAAATGATATAGGTCACAAAGTGTTACAACACATGGGACGCACCCCATATAAAACTGCCCATTCTTCTTTGAAGAACTGGCTCGGCGGAAAGAGATTTGCCACCAATAACGAAGTCACTTCACACACAAATGCCTATTTTGAAGACCTCGACAAAATACAATTTTTGGAAGGCATAAAATAATTGGAGAAACGTTGGGCTGAGTGTATAGATCTCGAAGGAGACTACGTTGAATAATAAAATAAGTTTTTAACTAAAAAGCTGTGTTTTATGCTAAAAGTCACGGACTTATTGACCCGCCCTCGTATGGTTCGGTTTTTATTCGTACACGTACTCTTATTATATCGATAACCACCATATAGTAAACATGGTTTACCTTTTTGATTTTTTTCTATTATCATTAATTCATTCATTAGTGAAAATTTTTATTAGTCATTAACTGAATAAAGAAAATTTAGATAATTATCGTATTCATTGACACAATAAAAAACAATAGCTAATTTTATTGACACTGGAAGTTCGCAAGTGGCCAGTACTATTCAGTAAGATCTAAAGTTTGCCATCAAGGTTGCATATAAAATTTAAAAATTAGACCAAAAGTCTACTATAGATTGGACTGTTGCCCATATTAAAAAAATAATCATTTGAAAATGTTGTGAACATGTCCTAATTATCTATTGAACATTTTGCGTTCTGCACATTTTGCACGTGGTGCACATTCTGCATTTTGAACATTTTGCATATTGAACATTATGCGTTTTGCACATTTTGCGTTCTGAACATTTTGCATATTGAACATTTTGATTGTGCTGCTCATTTTGCTTTTTGGTCATTATGCGCTGAAGGGGTTTTGACAATTAGTTTGTTTTTAACGGCCGATAATATCAGACTACCGCGTTGACTAAGAATAAAATGGAAAAAAGTGAATTTCGTGTGCTCATAAAGAATCATTTTTTGCGAAAAAAATATATGACGTTAACCAAAGCTAAGCTTGATAAATATTATGGGGACTCTGCACCATCCATTTCCATGGTAAAAAGTGATTTACTGAATTTTGATGTGGCCATACAAGCACAGAAGATGCCGAACGTTCTGGACGACCAGATGAGGTCTCCACATCCGAAACAATTTAAAAAAATCATGATACGGTTCTACTCGATCGGGGATTGAAAGTGAGAGAGATTGCGGAAGTCACAGGCATCTCATATGGCTAAGTGGTTTCAATTTTAAATCATAATTTGGGTATGAGAAAGCTTTCAGCAAGATGGGTGCCGCATTTGCTCACAATCGACGACAAATGCAAACGTGTGACAATTTCGCAGGAATGTTTGGCTTTGTTCAATTGCAATGTGAACGAATTTTTGCGCCGTTTTGTAACCGTAGATCCACCACAACATACCGGATACCAAACAACAGTCAAAATAGTAGGTTTCTCGGGGTGAATCGGCGCCAAAGAAGGCAAAGGTGGGTTTGTCAGCCAAAAAAGTCATGGCGACTGTTTTGTGGGATGTACGCGGTTTTATCCACATTGACTACCTTCAAAAAGCAAAAAACAATCAATGGTGAATATTACAGCAACTTATTGGGTCGATTTGATGAGGCATTGAAAGAAAAGCGACCGCACTTGGCCAAGAAAAAAGTCCTTTTCCACCGGGGCAATGCTCGGGTGCACACATGTGCAGTTTCCATGGTAAAACTTCATGAATTTGGTAACGAGTTGCTCTCTCATCCGGCCTATTCACTAGATCTAGTTCCGTTTGATTATTTTTCGTTCCCAAATTTGAAGAACTGGCTCGGCGGAAAGAGATTTGCCACCAATAACGAAGTCACTTCACACACAAATGCCTATTTTGAAGACCTCGACAAAATACAATTTTTGGAAGGCATAAAATAATTGGAGAAACGTTGGGCTGAGTGTATAGATCTCGAAGGAGACTACGTTGAATAATAAAATAAGTTTTTAACTAAAAAGCTGTGTTTTATGCTAAAAGTCACGGACTTATTGACCCGCCCTCGTATGGTTCGGTTTTTATTCGTACACGTACTCTTATTATATCGATAACCACCATATAGTAAACATGGTTTACCTTTTTGATTTTTTTCTATTATCATTAATTCATTCATTAGTGAAAATTTTTATTAGTCATTAACTGAATAAAGAAAATTTAGATAATTATCGTATTCATTGACACAATAAAAAACAATAGCTAATTTTATTGACACTGGAAGTTCGCAAGTGGCCAGTACTATTCAGTAAGATCTAAAGTTTGCCATCAAGGTTGCATATAAAATTTAAAAATTAGACCAAAAGTCTACTATAGATTGGACTGTTGCCCATATTAAAAAAATAATCATTTGAAAATGTTGTGAACATGTCCTAATTATCTATTGAACATTTTGCGTTCTGCACATTTTGCACGTGGTGCACATTCTGCATTTTGAACATTTTGCATATTGAACATTATGCGTTTTGCACATTTTGCGTTCTGAACATTTTGCATATTGAACATTTTGATTGTGCTGCTCATTTTGCTTTTTGGTCATTATGCGCTGAAGGGGTTTTGACAATTAGTTTGTTTTTAACGGCCGATAATATCAGACTACCGCGTTGACTAAGAATAAAATGGAAAAAAGTGAATTTCGTGTGCTCATAAAGAATCATTTTTTGCGAAAAAAATATATGACGTTAACCAAAGCTAAGCTTGATAAATATTATGGGGACTCTGCACCATCCATTTCCATGGTAAAAAGTGATTTACTGAATTTTGATGTGGCCATACAAGCACAGAAGATGCCGAACGTTCTGGACGACCAGATGAGGTCTCCACATCCGAAACAATTTAAAAAAATCATGATACGGTTCTACTCGATCGGGGATTGAAAGTGAGAGAGATTGCGGAAGTCACAGGCATCTCATATGGCTAAGTGGTTTCAATTTTAAATCATAATTTGGGTATGAGAAAGCTTTTAGAAAGACGGGACGGACGCATATGCTCGAAATCGACGACAGACACAATCGTGTCACAATTTTGCAGGAACGTATGGCTTTGTTTAATCGCAATAGGAACGAGTTTTTGCGCCGTTTTGTAACGGTGGACGAAACATGGATCCACCACAACATACCGGATACTAAACAGTAGTCAAAACAGTGGGTTTCTCGGGGTGAATCGGCGCCAAAGAAGGCAAAGGTGGGTTTGTCAGCCAATAAAGTCATGGCGACTATTTTTTGAGATGCACGCGGTTTTATCCACATTGACTACCTTCAAAAAGGAAAAACAATCAATGGTGAATATTACAGCAACTTATTGGGTCGATTCGATGAGGCATTGAAAGAAAAGCGACCGCACTTGGCCAAGTAAAAAGTTTTTTCCACCAGGATAATGCTCGGGTGCACACATGTGCAGTTTCCATGGCAAAACTCCATGAATGTGGCTACGAGTTGCTGCCTCATCCGGCCTATTCACCAGATCTAGCTTCGTGTGATTATTTTACGTTCCCAAATTTGAATAAATGGTTTGGCGGAAAGAGATTTGCCACCAATGACGAAGTCACCTCACACACAAATGCCTATTTTGAAGACCTCTACAAAATACAATTTTCGGAAGAATAAAAAAATTGGAGAAACTTGGGGCTAAGTGTATAGAGCTCGAAGGAGCCTACGTTGAAAACGAAAATAAGTTTTTATATAAAAAGCTGTGTTTTATGCTAAAAGTCACGGACTTATTGACCCGCCCTCGTAAATAATATTTTTTATATCTTATTCTGGAAAGACAGATTTTGAACTCTGTGTAAAATATTAACTGTGTAATAAAACAATGGCGTGCAGAAATTCTAATAACTATACAGGGTGGAATGTTGTAATGCCACCTGGAGGGGAAGTACTCTTAATACTTTAGATAGAAAATTTTACTCAAAGGAAACATTCCTTTATTTTTGAAAAGAAAAAAAACTGCATTAAAGATTTTTAAATTCGCTTGCCGCACACGGTAATCGAACCGACTAAAATCTGTAAAAGTTGCACCGTGTACTTTTATTGCATTGATTGTTAGGGTCAATAAGGATGAAATCTCTTTAACAAACTTCATAAATTGAATAACATGAAAACAATTAAATTTTAAATTAATTTAATTATGCACAAAAATTTAAACTAACTTATTAATTGCTCGAAATGGGCTCCATTTTCAGAAGTAAAATGAATGGAAAACAATGAAATCTTAAATTATTAATTCAATGGGTCAAGCTAAAGCACTTTTACTCAAAGATCTATCTGTGTACTTATGTTATTAATTAATTATTATCATTGACGTCATTTATCCATCGAAATGACGAATTACTATTTAGATAAGACGATTGCAATTTGCACGTGTTTGTAATGCAGACTCCTTTCTTAGATGCGACATAACTGCGTGTATGACGTAGTTTAAATATGGAATGTTACATTTGAAAACAGATTTTCATCTGTTATTCACATTTGATTGTTTTTACAAATCATTTCATAATTTTTTCACGGTAAAAATGGCTTATCAAGAGCAATTTGATTTAATGGAAGCTTATTTTTTTAAAAATAATAAAGATGTGAATCGTGCTCTGCGGTGGTATGGAGAGAGATATCGAGACCGTCAGACACCAACTCGATTTGTACTGAAAAGAATGGTAGAAAATTTAAAGAACACTGGATGTTTCAAAAAGCAACGGCACCCTCTTCAACAAAACAACTTTGATTTTGAATTAAATATTTTAACATACTTCGAAGCATTTCCGAAGGCTTCAAGCAGAGAAGCTGCCGAAGTAATTGGAACAACACACACTCGCATACTTAAAGTGCTGAAAAAGTATAAGTTTAGATGTTATCGTGATGGTCGGTTGGTACAAAAATTGCATCCTGGGGATTGTGAGAGACGACTACAATTTTGTCAAAACATGCTGAGAGAAATTGACCGTAACCCTAATTTTTTGAGTAACATTGTATGGTCTGACGAAACCAACTTCAGCAATAACGGCATGTACAATCGCCGCAATAATCACTATTGGTCTAGAGTGAATCCTCTTTGTGTTCATGAAACTAACAGTCAAGTAAGATTTTCTTTTAACGTTTGGTGCGGAATTATGAGAAATATGGTTGTGTTAGTCCATGTGTACGAAGGCCATTTAAACACTGTTAAGTATTTAGAAATACTCGATTTATTAAGAAACGAGTTAAATGGTTTCCCCGAGGAAGAGCGAAACCAAATAATTCTACAGCAAGATGGTGCTCCAGCCCATAACAGCAGAATCACTACTGCCTACATTAATAACCATTTTAATACCTGGATTGGTACAAACGGCACAATCAGATGGCCTGCGAGATCACCAGATCTCACCCCTTTAGATTTTTTTATGTGGGGATATGTAAAAAATCAGATTTACACTAAATCTTATGAGAATGTAAACGAGTTGAGAGTTGAAGTTCAGAATACGATTCATAACATTCACCACAATACGTTATTGAAGGTAACGAAATGAATTCGTTAGAAGAATAAAGGACAATGAGCAGAAGTGGTCCAAATTTCCACTACTATTGAGAGCTATGTAAGCTTAAAGTCGACTGAATACCATACAATTTTGATTACTAGGTGACAAAAATATATTCACTCAGAAAAAAGTTATGACGATAATACGTATTTTTAGTTATTTAACCGTTAATTTTTTCGCACATAACCACATTTCAAGCAGTAAAAACATGGTAGACGGATTCCCCCTGTTCTGTAATGCGCTCAAATCGTCTGCAAAGTATACAATGATAACCTTAGCGCACCTACTCATATAAAAATGTAATCGGAACGGTTCGCAATCGTGCTAAAAGTATTTTTCGCACGTGCAAGACAACTCTACACGTATGTAATGATCCATAATCGAGAAACCATGTCGAACTACTACTGTTCTTGTCTTTCTGGAATGCGAACTGTGGGGTGATGTGCCCATGTCATGGTAATTATTTGTTATTTTGGATGGGCGAGACACCAACCCACAATTCTTTACTTATTATTTACTTCTAGCTGCGAATCTGGACAATGTTATTGTGGGTGAAGACAATATGAGATGTATTCTTATAAGGACAGACTCCACACTGTAAGACAGGAATAAATAAAACTTGTGTGATATTTTTGTGTTTACATTCTTCCCAGTATTACAAATATTTTAAAATAAACATAAGCATTGTAAAGATAAGTCCTTTCATTTGATTAGGTACCCCACATGATAGGGTTTGATTTTTTTGACATATCGAGGTACCTACCGCGACCGCCACATTGTTTATATTTTGGCTCTTAGAGCTTATATCAACCAGAATCCCGTATGAATTACAAATAAATGTCATACACCTAAATTAATCAAGTAGTTTAAAAGAAATAGTGAAATAATTAAGCGTAAAAAGGTTTTTAAATTGCAAGTTCTCATGGGGTCATAACTTTTTACTGAGTAAATATTTTGGGTTGCGGTCTTCTTATAATGATTCAGAACGCAGTGTTCCATCATATGTCATAGTTCTTATTGATGGTGGAAATTTGGACCAAGCTCCATATATTTTTGCCCATTCTCCTTTGTGTATCCAAGAAAATGGAGCCTATTTCGAGCAATTAATAAGTTAGTTTAAATTTTTGTGCATAATTAAATTAATTTAAAATTTAATTGTTTTCATGTTATTCAATTTATGAAGTTTGTTAAAGAGATTTCATCCTTATTGACCCTAACAATCAATGCAATAAAAGTACACGGTGCAACTTTTACAGATTTTAGTCGGTTCGATTACCGTGTGCGGCAAGCGAATTTTTAAAAATCTTTAATGCAGTTTTTTTTCTTTTCAAAAATAAAGGAATGTTTCCTTTGAGTAATTTTCTATCTAAAGTATTAAGAGTACTTCCCCTCCAGGTGGCATTACAACATTCCACCCTGTATATGGAACTATTTTCAAAGAAATCAGGACACTAAATGTGCGGAGTGTAATTTTTGTAAAAAAAACAATTTCTTATAAGTCAACAGTCACTAATCTGAAGCAACATCTAAAAGTATAGCACATTGGTGTTTATCAAGATTTTCTTCGAAATACTTCTCAGTCAGGTAATGTGCATGTAAATAGTAATAATAATAGAGCAGACGGTGCTGAAAGTGTTATTGTTGCTGGGACATCTTCTAGAGGTGAATGTAGTTTTTCCTCTGTTGCTGGACTTGCAGGTAGCAGTGGCAGTAATACATCTTATTCCATTCCTTTACCCCCCGCCCCTGCTTTAAGTGTTCATAAACAAATTCAGCGTCCCATGTCCATTTATTTACCTAGACAAATGCGACCACACGAAAAAAAGAAGATTGACAAGTGTTTGTTAAAAATGATCACTGAAGATTTCCAGCCATTTAGTATAGTTGAAGATAGCGGATTTAAAGAATTGGTTTCGGCCTTAAATCCTACTTACCAATTGCCAAACCGCAAAACATTATCAAATAAAATGTTGTCGGAAGAATACGCCAGCCGAGTTTTAAAATATCAAGGCTTAGACAACGATGTTCTACTATTTGCTTGACAGTAGATTGTTGGACATCAAAAACACTACAAAGTTATATGGCCATTACTGGTCATTTTATTGATAAGAATAGCTTTGAATTCTGCAGTATACTTTTACAATGTGCAGGGTTTGATGGCGAGCACACGGGGGAAAGAATAGCAACTGAACTGCAACAGATTGCCGGCACATGGGGCATTAATGATAAAATAAATTTCTTTGTTTCTGACAACGCCAGTAACATGCTGTCTGCGGCCAGGATACTCGGTTGGCCACATTATGGTTGTTATGCACATAACACTGACACTGGCCCAAAGAAGCACTCGGCTATGTTCGGAACAACATCGGCGGCCAATGAAAGCGGCGCATGCGACTACTACGCCGGAGCAAACGTCAATGTCAACTTAGTAGATGAAACTGACAGCGGTGTTATGCAGATAAATCAACAATTTTATCGGTACCAAAATAAAGCTATAATACTATTATAAACGGGTCTTACTAGCGGTATAATATACTATAGCCTATATATATATATACACACCTCAACAAAGTCTAGGGATATTTTGTATAAAGTTGTGAAACTCAAAAATACTGTTTTATTTTTTTTAAATTTTTTGATTCTTTTGATGAAAACTAACTTTGTTAACCTTTTTCAACCATTCTAAATTTGAATTTGTAAAATAAAATTAAAAATAAAAGATTTACGCGGCCTAAACGTAGTCAAGTTCGAAATTTTCATTTACCAACAGTAAGTTTTGACTGCTTTTTTGTGTAAAATTTAAGTTTTATAACAATTTAAACATTTATTTCGAATAAATGATATTGTGTGCATCAAGCAGCGGCGCCATTTCATCATAAATGAAATGTTAAGGGGCAGTAGGCATGCTTCCAGCTGCGGGTACTAAGCGGAGTATTGCTGAAGAGATTGGTACAGTGGGGGCCCGAAAACGTCCGCCAGTTTTCTTTTTCATTCGTTTGTGAAGCCGAAAACTCTTAATACCTTTTGAAAAAAAACTAAATTTTTTCGTTCACAACCCAAATAATTACATAACACTGCTTCATCAGAATATACAAGGTTTATTCTCTAAAAAAGAACTTATAGAGTTGACTTTATCTGAAATAGACTACAAAACTGTACCTGATATAATCTGTCTTACTGAAACATTTGTCAAATCCAGCACTGAAAGTAATATAAATATAGCTAATTATAACCTAGCATCATACTATTCTAGAGAGAACAAAAGGGGAGGAAGCTGCATACTTGTCCGTAGAGGTATGTCATTTAAGCCACTTACTTGTTTTAATGAATATATAAAGACCTATTATTTTGAACTCTGTGCAATGAAAATTGAAATAAACAACATTATAGTTGTGTGTATATATAGAATCCCATCAAAAAATAAGATTCACGTTGAGACCTTTGTAAGCAGTTTGGATAACTTACTTCATAAATACATGACACGATATACAAAAAACAAAATAATTATAACTGGCGACTTCAATATTAATATGTTAGACATGAAAAATTCTGCTACCTTACAACTTATTGACATAATAAAAAAATACAATTTAACATCACATGTAACTGTTCCAACTAGAGGATCTTCCTGTTTAGATTTAATTATAAGTAATATTGACAATGCTAGTGGTTTCACATTACCATTACATTTGTCTGACCATGACACAGCTCAAATACTCACCTGGGCTGTTCTACACAAAGAAAAAATTCCCAGTTATATATACAGTTTTAAAAGGTCCTATTCAACTGAAAACATTACTAAGTTCATAAACTATCTACCTAGTCTATACTACTTGAATTGGTCTATACTACCAGATTTTAATGATGCATTTAATGAATTTTATGATTACTTTTGCCTATTGTATTATTTATGCTTTCCTATTACAAAAATACGTTCTAATCAAACAAAAAAAAGTAATTGGATGTCAAAAGGACTAAAACAAAGCTGTAAAAGAAAAAGAGAACTGAGGTACAAGTATTATATTACCAGATCAATACATGATAAATACACATATTTAAATTACAATAAGCTTTTCAAGAAATGTATAAATAGTGCTAAGAGAAATTGTAATAGAAATTATGTTATAAATAGTAAAAACAAGGGTAAAGCTTCATGGACAGTCATAAAAAATGAGACAAGTAATACAATTCAACATAAATATATTTCAAAGATAGTTAACAATGGTACTTGTATAACAGACCCACTGGAAATAGCCAATAAATTTAATAAACATTTTGTTAACACTACAAATAAATACAATAATTGTATACAAAATACAAACTCTACATCAAGTCAGTTTAATACTATTTTTCTAAATCCAGTGAGCAATAGTTATGTCCAAAAAGTGTTGTTATCATTGGCAAATACCAAGTCAGAGGGTTATGATTCCATATGCACAATGATAATCAAAGAAAGTAGCCATTATCTCACACCCATTCTAACATATTTAATCAATCTTTCGTTAGAAACTGGGACATTCCCTGATAAACTAAAGCTTTCTATTGTTAAACCTCTATACAAAAAAGGTGACCGGACAGACTTAAATAACTACAGACCAATTACTTTGCTGCCAGTACTATCTAAACTCTTTGAAAGGGTTATGTATGACAAACTATCATCATATTTCTATAAATACAGTATCATAGCCCAAAACCAATATGGTTTTCAGAAAACCAAGTCTACTAAAGACGCTGCATTTAATCTGGTCAATGACATACTACACAGTGTCAATGATAAATTCCTTACAACAGTCCTGTTTTTGGACATGACAAAGGCTTTTGACTTTGTTTCTCATGAACTATTGATTGACAAATTGGAACATAATGGGATAAGGGGAACAGCTCTAAGATGGCTGAGTACCTATCTAGAAAACAGATATCAATGTGTAGATGTCTCCCAACTTAATAAAAATAACACTATTGAGCTGTACAGATCTAATTATATACATAATAAATTTGGAGTCCCACAAGGTAGTGTTCTGGGCCCACTGCTGTTTCTTTTATATATAAATGATTTGCCAAGTGTAACACACCACAAAACCATATTATTTGCTGATGATGTAACAGTTATAGTGAAAACCAAAGACGTTCCCAATAACAAAAGTTTGACACTACTAGAACACCAACATGACATAAATAATACCTTGACATTAATAATTAACTGGCTCCATAATAACAATTTACAAATAAATTTATTAAAAACAACGTACATAAATTTTAACAATTTTAAAGAACATAGCATAAGTATAACATTTAATAACGAGATCTTACCAAAGTCAGATAATGTAGTATTCCTTGGCATAGTCATTAATAGTAAACTGAACTGGAAAGAACACATAGATAAGATTTGTAACAAGGTCAACAGTTTTTCATTTGCTCTGTACAAGCTAACTAAAGTGGCAAATAAAAATACAGCTTGTACTGCTTATTTTGCATATGCTGAATCTATACTCAGATATGGCCTAATCGTCTGGGGAAATGGTACAAATATAGAGAAGGTATTTATTGCACAAAAAAGATGCATAAGATCCATTTGCAATATTGCTCCTGATGTATCTTGCAGTCCATATTTTAAAATTTTAAAGATTCTTCCCTTACCATGTCTTTACGTGCTAGAGATAGGTAAATTCGTTAAACAGAATCCAAATTTATTTAGGCAAGCCAAAGAAATGGCACAAAGAAGTAATTTAAGAAACCAGGACAGGCTGGTAGTTGATGTGATTCCCAGAACACATAGATTTCAAAGTAACTGTTATGCAATGTGTATCAAAATCTATAATAAAATTCCCCAACATATTAAAGAGTTGCCACTTAATAAATTTATAAATACTTTCAGTGCCTGGTTGTTACATCATACCTTCTACTCTGTAAGCGACTTTCTGAAACATGTAGAATAAAAACTTAAATAAATTATTTTCATTTAGTTTTAGTAGTTGTCTAGTTTATAAGTTCATAGTTTTTTTATTTTATTTTTATAGTTTTATATCACACGCTGTTCCAATTGACAGCTAAATAGGCAAAGCACTGATTATAACCACATTATGTCACCTACATTGTATGTACATACCCTATTTATTGTGAATAAAGGAATTTGTATTTGTATTTGTATTTGAAACTAAAGCATTGTATAGACAAAACACATAAAACTATACTCACACTGTATGATAATAAGGTTCAAATTCATTTTCACCTTTGGCTTACGTCTAGTTACATGTCAACATCAAACCTTTTTAATTAACTATTTAGTCTGTTCTGTTCTATTTTTTAATAATGGCTGCTAATTAATCGATAATTCTGCCAACAGGCCTGTTTACTCATTACAAACTTTTAATTTGCAGTGATATCCTCTGTTTCATTGTCAATCTCTATTACTGTTTGTTTATTACTGTTTAATTAATAATTTATTATACCTATAGCCACAGAATATAAAACTTGAACATTAAATAAGTAATGTTAAATAATAATAAATATTACTTCCGATTTGCTAGCATTCACGAAGGACTAATTTTGTAGCCTAGGTAACCGATATTGTATTGTCATCCCTACTAATGACAGCCGACCATTGACTGCAATATTATGTCATATTCAATCGGTAAAGCAGAGTATCGCTCATACTGCTTATGCACACGAAAATAGGCCTTAAGGTGGCGGACCTTTAAATACTATGACTGTACAATACAAAATATGATATCAAGGTTATGGTCACGTTATCGTGCTACTGGTGAAGTGGCTGAAAGATACCACAGCAAAAATTCTATCACCACTTAACAACATGATAGATTTTTGCATGTTTCCGCAAAAAAACAGTCGAATGTTACTAACATGCAGCTGGTTTAGAGGCTCCAGCTCTTGGTGGAGCCTCTTGCGGGTGACCAAACTGTCAGAAGAAGTCAGCATTAAGCCCACCTTTATGCTCGCATACCGCTTTGTACTCCAGCACTACGCCGAGCGAAACGCGCACGGCGACTAGAGTGAGCTCGTGAACATTTGCACTGGAAAGATATTCTGTTATCTGTAGTGGTGTTTACACTTGGGTCCCGGTTTGGTTTCCACTCGGATTCACGTAGAGAACGTGCTTGGCGAGTTCCTGGTTGTGATAGCCGTCTACAACATCCTCAGGAAATCCTTTCATACCACGATGGAACAATTATGGGTTGGACGGGAATTCGTGTCGGTCGAAGAACAGAGCGCGTTTTGATCAGAAACACCATGACGGCTGAAAAATAACTTAACGAGGTGCTAGTACTAATAATCTATCCCCGTAGACTACAATTGGGCCAAATGTTTAAGCCCATGGACGATAACACCCGTCTCCATAAAGCGAGAGTGATGACGAGCTGGTTGCAGGAGCACGACGTATCCATTTTATGCTGAACCACTCAATCGCCTAACCTCAAAACCATAAAATACGCGTAAGACATGTTCAAAAGAAGGGCTTTGCTGAATTTTCTTGCATAAAATTGGGATGAAAGGGCAACTTTTTTTGTGTCCTAGTCGGACCTGGAACAATATACAGCACCAAGACATAGATAACTGAATCCAAGCATGAAAAACCATTTCAGGACCGTTATTTACGGTTTTTTGAATGTCCTGACTACTGATTACTCACAGAACAGTTAAAAACAGATTAATTTTCGATTATTTTCACTTTTGCTTAAGAAACAAATTCATTGTTAGTTTTACTAATTTTCCAATTTTTTTATTAATTTGAATAAAAAAATATTTACGCAAAAATAATTCTTTTATTTAATTCTGGATTGTAGCCTGATGAATTCCCTTTATAAAAATATAAACATGTTGTATGTTATCTTCAATAATTTTGGAGTTAATTGAGTAAATACCAAATATCCCTAGACTTTGTTGAGGTGTGTATATATATTATACCGCGAGTTAGACCCGTTTATAATTGTTCGTGAATGTAAACTTGTCAAATGTTCTATCGAAGCCATCGCGAGAGTTTACTCGTCTATTTCATAGATGGCGTTGTAGCCCGTTTCTACATCTGGCTATGGTTTCGTTACCGTTTATAGATATAAAGGAAATTTTAAATTGTTATGGTGCCAATTAACAGCAAGCGATTTCAGTATTGTTATATGTGTTTATTACTGTAAAGTTTAGTTGCGCCCTCTGGTGTGAATATACGCAATAAGTGAAAGTGTTGTTGTGTATCATTTCTCCCGCTCGGACCTTGAACTCTATTCATGGTCCTATCGAGCCGGAATTTTTGGTAGCTACTTGGGTGAAGTGCGGTTATCACCCGTCGTTAGATACAGGGCAGTGGGTTGCTGTCCTGAGCAAAGCCCCTCAGCTGGGAAGACAAGTGTCTGAGCTGAAGGTGGTACCGGATGAAGCTGTGTCCTGGAGGATCAGCTTGAGGTAAACATCTGGAGGAACAACGTACGGGAGGAGCAAAGCAGCGGGAGATCGCAGCCGCCACTAGGTGGCGCCACCAGAGCATCATCGGTTTGTGTACAAGTGAGTGAGTGAGTGATTCAGTGCGGATAAACGGGATAAAACTGTGAGTACATTTTGAACTTTATTACGTAGAAGATTTTAACTTAGTAAATTTAAATTCAAAAATAATTGCAGTGAAATTTGAACTTTATCTTAAAGACTTTATTAACTTAGAAGATTTAATATTAGTTTAGTAGTGGTTTAGGACTTGTAATAGTTTTAAGTGAAAACCTGTTGGGACGGGGAATCCATGCCCAAATTAGTACCCATATAACAATTTGTAAAACACTTAGAAAATTTTGTGCAATTTTTAAAACACTTAGAATTTTTTTGTGAATTGTTGGTTGAAGAATAATTTAAACTTAAAAATATTTGTGTCTTTATAAACTTTAATAAATGAACAGTTCACAAGTAGTATTCGGGATAATTTGTAATAAGAAATAATCTATTTGTTGAGACTGACATTTATGACAATATCTAAAATACTTGTCAACTTTTATTGATAAAATTTATAGGTTATAACGTTATAGGTTACTTTGTATATTGATAGGTTACAAAAACATGTGCATTGTAGGATTGTTTTAATTTTATTTCTTTAAATATTGTGAAGTTTGTTCATTATTACATAAATTATAGTAAAAGTAAAGTTAGATAATAGAATAAAGTTAGATTAAACGTAAAAATCTTGTGTTAAACATTTGGTTTCAACTTGTGGATATATTGTCAAACTGTTTTGTTTTTATTTTAGGTTTGACTTTGGTAGCATTGTTTTGTTTTAAGAATGGAGTCTTTTAATAATCTTCAAGAAGACATAAAAGACAAAATTATTAAGGCTAGGTCAAACTTTAAAAAGTCTCCTAAGGAGCGGTTAACAGTATCTTATATTGAGACTAGAATTGAAAATGTAGATAAACAATGGTCATTGTTCTCTAATAATCATAGTCACATTATAGAAACTATTAAGAAGATTGAATTTCATAATTCAGATTATTGTAAAAATGGTGTTTACAGTGATGTTGAAGAAATTTATGTAGATTATAAGAGTGAGTTAAAAGAAATGTTAGTTAATGTTAAAGGTAATTTATCTAACCATGAAGCAACGGGTAGCTCATGTTGTCATGAAGGCAAGGTTGTAAGTAGGGTTAAATTACCTGAAATAAAAATTACTTCTTTTTCAGGAAAGTATTCTGAGTGGAATACCTTTAGAGATCTTTTTGTAGGTTTAGTTCATGAGAATAAAAGTTTAGATGATGCCCAAAAGTTTTACTATTTAAAGGGTCATTTGACTGGGGAAGCAGAACAATTATTGAGAACTATTAAGGTTACTTCAGAGAATTATTTAATAGCTTGGAAGAAATTAGACAGTATTTACAATAATAAAAGATTAATAATAAACTATTTATTAAAGCGCTTATTAAATCAAAAAAGTTTAACATCTGAGTCTGCTTCAGAAATTAAATCATTAATTAATACAACTACAGAGTGTATGGATTCTATTAAAAATTTAGGTGTAGATACCACATCATGGGATATACTGATTATTCATATTATTAGTGATAAATTGGATAAAGAGACCCGTAAAGCATGGGAATTGAAAATATCAGCTGATTCTAATGATGTGTTACCTACTTTTATACAGTTGTCTGAGTTTCTTAGTGGCCGCTTCCGTGGACTTGAAACCTTAGAAAATAAACCGGACGGTCATAGGAAGGATAGGTTTGTTAAAAGTACACAGGCTTTTCATGTTGTTAAAACTCAATCTAGTGTCACTTGTGCTTTCTGTTCTGCATCTCACAAGATAACAGAATGTAAGCAATTTTGTAAGCAGTCTATTGAACAACGACGTGAGTTTGTTCAGGGTAACCGTTTGTGTTTTGTTTGTTTAAACGGTGGCCATCCTGCCAAGTTCTGCAAGGCTTCAATCAAATGTCACATATGTAAGCGTCATCACCATTCATTGTTACACCAAACGGGTGGTTCTGGGGTTGTGGATGAGGATAGCAATCATGTTACCCACCAAACTGCAACTTCATCGGGTATGAGACAGGAGGATAAGTATGTGGCCCCACAAGCGGAGGGATCTAGCACACCATTAATTTCACATCTTTCTACAGGTAATAGTAGAAAAACAGTTTTGTTAACTACAGCTTTGGTAAAAGCTGAGTCGAAGGATGGAAATTACCGTATGGTTAGGGCTTTGTTAGATCAAGGATCTCAGGGTTCATTTGTAACCCAATCAATGGTTCAGTATTTAGGTCTTAAGAGAGTTGCGACTTATAACACCGTGTTAGGGGTAGGTGGGGACAAAAGTGTGACGTCAAAGTATACCGTCACTATAAAGGTACAACCTAGGGGTAATGCGAATAAGCAAGTCATGGTTAAAGCTTACGTCCTTAAGTCGATAACGACTCTTCTCCCAGTTACTAAAGTAACTAGGGTCGAATGGGTAGACTTACCAGAGGATGACTTGGCTGATCCGGAGTACTACAGGCCTAACAAAATTGATATTTTGTTAGGTGCTGAGGTTTATAGTCAGGTCATTCAGGTAGGCATTAAACGGAACTTAAATGGTACTTTGTTAGCACAAGATACTTCATTTGGTTGGATCTTGTCGGGGGTTTCCCAGGTAGATGACTCATCGAACTTTAGAACCATCCGTTGGTGATATAGTATTAGTTAAGGAAGATAATTTACCACCTGGGAGATGGTTATTGGGTAAAATCGAGCAGAAGCATCCGGGGCCTGACAATATCACTCGA
This sequence comes from Schrankia costaestrigalis, assembly GCA_905475405.1. Taxonomy (NCBI): domain Eukaryota; kingdom Metazoa; phylum Arthropoda; class Insecta; order Lepidoptera; family Erebidae; genus Schrankia; species Schrankia costaestrigalis. Next base: position 3,198,338 of record FR997845.1, on the reverse strand, counting down.
GTAGTTACGCTGCGTACTCAAAATTCATGTATAAAAAGACCTACTTCGAAATTATGCGTTTTACCCGTTGCTTCTTAAAAGGTTCCTTCATGTTTTATATTTTTAATTTTGTTTGTTTGTTGAGAGTTAAGCTATATTATGTTGTAATTAATTAAGGTGTTATATTAAGGTAAATGTCGATTATGGCATGGTGGGCGGTACTGAAGGACATTTGTCATAAAGTCCTTGGTGGGCGGTATGTTCGTGAATGTAAACTTGTCAAATGTTCTATCGAAGCCATCGCGAGAGTTTACTCGTCTATTTCATAGATGGCGTTGTAGCCCGTTTCTACATCTGGCTATGGTTTCGTTACCGTTTATAGATATTCCCAGGTGGTAAATTATCTTCCTTAACTAATACTATATCACCAACGGATGGTTCTAAAGTTCGATGAGTCATCTACCTGGGAAACCCCCGACAAGATCCAACCAAATGAAGTATCTTGTGCTAACAAAGTACCATTTAAGTTCCGTTTAATGCCTACCTGAATGACCTGACTATAAACCTCAGCACCTAACAAAATATCAATTTTGTTAGGCCTGTAGTACTCCGGATCAGCCAAGTCGTGAATGTAAACTTGTCAAATGTTCTATCGAAGCCATCGCGAGAGTTTACTCGTCTATTTCATAGATGGCGTTGTAGCCCGTTTCTACATCTGGCTATGGTTTCGTTACCGTTTATAGATATAAGGGAAATTTTAAATTGTTATGGTGCCAATTAACAGCAAGCGATTTCAGTATTGTTATATGTGTTTATTACTGTAAAGTTTAATTGCGCCCTCTGGTGTGAATATACGCAATAAGTGAAAGTGTTGTTGTGTATCATTTCTCCCGCTCGGACCTTGAACTCTATTCAATAATAGTATTATGTATACAAATCGCGATAGTTTAAAATCCAAAATAAAGCTGTTAAATTGGTGAAAATTAGTGATAAAACAATTAGTGCTCTCATATACAGGGTGTCCCGTAAGTAGTGGATAACCCTGCATTGGCAGATAGTTGAACTATTAGCGGTTCTATAAAAAATATTAAAAAAAATAAAAATGCTAAGTAGGTCACATGACAGGTACTTCATTGAAAAATTAAAATTTTTTCGACTTTTTTTAGTATTACGTCATTTGTGTCCACAGATTAATAAATTTCGTAGTAGTTTTTTTGCCATAATACTTACCAATAACTATGACGATAGACACATAATAAAAATTGTAGCTGAGTGGTGCAGTTTTTTTGTTTTTTTGTCCTAAACTTAACTTTTTCATGAAATAATTGCAAAAAAAAGAAAGTTCTTAAAGTTCAAGCGCCTATGGTACAAAAAAAATGTATGAATGGATTAGTGACCAAGCATTTTAAATTAATGTACGTTTAATTGAGATTTTAGGATGGTATGAACCACTATTGTGTCTTAGTCAAATATTGAATTATTGCTATTAACATTTAGAAGAGGAAATTAGTGAAATAGAAAAATTTTCAGTAATTGTAAATTCTTTACCCTAAACTTTACTTGATTGTAGGCTTGAGGTTAAAAAAAAATATCCTCAATGAAAGTACTGATTAAAACCCAATTTTGAGTTATCTACACCAAGTACAAATACAAAAATATCATTTTACCAAACATGTTTTAAACGTGTGAGTCATGGTAAAAATGGTCTGGCCTGAAGAATTGCGGCGGCGGCGCGGGGAGGGGGGCGCGCCCGCACTGCCGCTCGCACTGCTGCCCGCAGTCCCCGCATTACAGAGTCTTTTTGGCTACAAAACGATGGCTGCCCGGCGCATGGCTTCGGCGCATATGATTATGCCACGCCTGTTCGTACATATTTGAATACCGCTTTCCCTGACAAATGGATCGGCCGTATGGGTCCAATTTTGTGGCCTCCTCGTTCACCGGACTTAAACCCACTGGATTTTTTTTATTGGGGCTGCCTCAAAGAGGAAGTTTACCGGACGCCGATAACTTCCTTAGACGAATTACGCAATCGTGTCAGGGCAGCTGCATCAAAAATAAGCAATCGACATTATACGCGATTTCTAAGAAGAGCCTTTATCCGTTCGCTGCAGGGCATGCATTAGATATGGTGGTAAACAGTTTGAACATTTGTTATGAAAGAGGAAATAAAGAGCATTAATATTGAATGTTGTTTTTTTAATAATCATTACCAACAAGTAAAGTTTAGAGTAAAGCATTTCCAATCATTTAAAAATTGTATTATTTCACAAATTTCCTTTTCTAAATGTTAATAACAATAATTCACTGATTGACTAAGACACAATAGTGGTTCATACCATCCTGAAATCTCAATTAAACGTACATTAATTTAAAATGCTTGGTCACTAATCCATTCATACATTTTTTTTGTACACACAGCAACACGTTAAGTTAGACACCCGATATAACTTTAGCTATGCATAGTATAGTATAGAAAATCGTTCGAAAGGGACTTCGCACGACGTCATCAGCCAATCACTGCGCTAGCGCTTCTTTCACACATAGATTTAAGTCTCGTGAATGGGTGGTAGCCCACACACCTACATGCGTACACACACCTACAGTCCTACATGCACACACGTGGGCGCGGGCGCTAGTTTTCTTCCCATAACTTTAAAATTTAAATCAGGCGCCTCCCGCCTCCCGGTCGTTGGATCGCTTACAATCACTAGTGCCAAATATTTACTTCGTTCGGCGTTCATGTTAGTGAAAAAATAAAATGGCGCCACAATTAACACCACAGCAAAGGCAAATAATTGTAGTTCTACGAGAAAGTGGTTACAGCATTAAGGAAATAGAAAGAAGAACAGGATAAACGGTGAGTGTCACAGTTAACATTTTTTAAATTATTGTTTAAAATAAATGCATATTAATATTCTGTCTGTTTATCTAAATAACGGTAAACTATCTTGGTATTCCTTTTTACATTATAGAAGCATTTAAAAGAAAAGATAAACTGGGTAATAGTTGTATTACAGTTCAATAACAGAGAGATAACTCTATGTTATTTACTCTACTCTTTTTTATTAGACCTTTATTTAATTACCTAAACAGACCTAGAGTTGGTAATAATATAATAATATAGAGGAAGGTTGTGTTTCTTTGGGCTCATTAAAATCTTCAGTTATCACATCGTTACAGTTACGATTATTTATTGAATCTTGATAAGTTAATTCATTTTGGCAAATGACGGAGTGAAACTTGGTTTGGTTTGAAATAGGTGTTAGGACAATATATAGAAGACATTTTATGTTACTAGTTACTAGGCAGCTGAATTAAATTGATATAGTTGGTTTAAAGTTTATTAAACATGACAGGCTCGGTAGACTGGCGTTAGTGTATTTTGGGTGGGTTTGAATCCCACGCAGGATATTAATTATTTTTAGAAACTTACTATAATTATTGTTTTAGAGAACTACAATTCATTTCTGGTTGCGACGAAATGAGGAAACCGGGTGCGATTTGACGCCTCATCACAGGCAACTTTATCAAAGAGCTACCACCGCTGACCAAGATTTGAACATTGTCGCCGCGCATACTAGACAGCCTCTCTTGAGTACGCTAGTTACAGCTGCTACATATAATGTAAGTTTATTTCTATTATTTGTCAAGGCATTATAATTTTATTTAAAAAAGAGGTAAGTAATAATTTACCGAACTATGAACTTGTGCTCGTTAATTTCTTTTTCTATAGGTACTTATATAGACAATTTCCGCACTAGGAATTAATTACTCTTATGTCGCGGGGACTTTTACTAACATTTAAAAGCTTACACAAAGTCCAGACTCAGGACAATAATTTGTTCATACAAATAATTATGCTGTGTGCGATTCGAACCCACGACATCGTGCACGCGCACTACTGCGCTTGCACTACTGACCGCGCCTCCTTTATACCTACCTACCTGTTTGTTTTTATAACATATAACATAACAGACGAATAGACACCTTAATGGTAAGCGATTATAACCACCCATGGAAGAGCGGCGCCCGGGCGCCCATGGTGCCAACGCGTGCTTTGCCTGTCTCTTCCACAAGAAGCCCTCGTTTGAGCCTCTGAAATCTGTCCCAAAGATAATTCCTTTAACCTTTTGCAACAATTTAAATACTTACATAAGTTCAAATTAAAAACATTTAAACTTTGTAAGTATTGATAATTTTTATGCATAATAAAATGAAATAATGTTGAGTTAAAGTTGAAGTAGCCAATACATACTATCTATTACATACCTATTTCCATCGTAGTTTGGTATTTTTGACGTGTTCTAACAAGTTCCGCTTCGAAATTCCCAACGTTCAGTATATTATTCGCATAACATGTTTTATTCTTTCATCTCAGTTGCATTTTGAAACAATTTGACTTTAATCCTTACACACTTAACATTAAGTTCAAAATTGCACATCAACATATTCTGACGGTTATTTTTATTTTTATGAGTTGCAAAAATCAACTTAACATTATTGAGTTAAGGTTGAAAACTCCTAACACTCTAATTTGTTTGTTAGCTACCTAATCGACGTGTTGTATAACATGCTCCGTCTCGAAATTTTCAATGTGGCTTGATATGGAATCTCAAAGTTTCCATCGAAGTTTGGTAGGTATCTATTTGGCGCGAGTTAATAATAGTTTTTATTAGTAGTAAAAAAATGGATTCTACTTGAGATCTAACATTTTATATTATTAAAAAAAAATATGTAAATCAAATATAGGTAGGTATTTTTGTCCGTACTGTTACAGAAATACGACATAAATCTATGCTTTAAAATGGAAAATGCCGTGCGATAAAATCCCTTTTAATGCCACGGCATCATTTTAAAGCATAGCAATTTACGTCGTATTTCTGTAACAGTACGGTTGAATTTCCATTAGTAAAAATTAAAATCCCTTGCCATGCCGTCCCGGTCTGTGTAGGCCTTTACTAAGCTGTGAAAATGTATCACTAAATTTGATCGCTATGCGCTATGCAATCTAGATTGTTTTTTTTTAATATAGGTAAATGCCATTTTTAGTAGATGTTATTAACTTAATATTGCGTAGTATAGTAGCATACATAACAGATACATATAGTGCGCAAATCGCTCGAAAACAATCCCTTAAACTTTCTACATTTTTCTTGTTTAGAGGGTAGTCGAGGTAACCTACCTATACTTATCTTATTTGAAAAAAAAATGTGAACATGCACTTCTTATTGTTTAATAATTTATTGATAAGTTTTATTTTCGTAAAAGGTATCATTTTAAGCAGTCTCTACGTTAGTAATGAAAGCACAAGAGCCTTTTAAGTTCATAAATAGAATCCACTCCCAACTTAATCGAGTTTACATAAGTTTCCGACTCGTAATTCTAATGTATTCGTAGGCTAATCATACGATGTTTTATACGGTGTCCAATCATAATATTATGACAAAAAACAAATCACAAATTTTCAATTACAAAATAACATTTGACAAAACAATACCTACTTACTTGTTAAATTTACCTTTTTTAAAACTGTTCAACAAACAAAAAATGTTTTTAGGTATATAAAAATTTAAATCATCATTTCATAAAAGGATTATTTAAAAAAAACATGTAGGCAAAACAACATACCTATAGCATTAATAACATTTGACAAATGCATTGCTTGGTAAAAGTTTTATTTATTAAAATTAACTTTAATATAAAGATGACATGAAATAATAAAACAATCATAATCGACTCTTGATAGAATCGAAATGACTTAAATTCAACGACAAGGTTCCTAGCCTTTTAGTAACGACTGCTGAGTCGTGCTTATATCAAATAGAGAAACACGCTGCATTTATAAAAAAGTGTGGCATTACAATGCCACACTTTTTATTTGCTTTTTTAATTTAAATTGCTTTTAAGAATACTACTAACTAACTACTAAGAGTGTTCTTAAAAGCTATAATCAAAATTACATGTTAAGATTGAACATGATTTTATATTTTACATACTGTAGCGCGATGTGTAAGCGTCGGGATTCCATTTTTTCTCATAATGGTTTTTGTCCTAATTTTCATTGTCATTATGTTACGCATAATTTTCTTGGTAATAATAATAGTATGCCATAATTGTTTATTAGCATACTGTGTTATTAATCAAAAATATTGCATGTGCTATTGTTTTTATTCATAACTTAGAAATGCATCAAGTTGTAACGCATATTGGTTATTTGTCTATTAGTTAATTGACAAAAATAGGTTTATGTTATTGATAGCTATTCTGATAAACAAACATAAGGTTTTAGGTTAGGTTTATGTTATTGATAGATTAATAGCTATCTATTTGAATTTGAAAAACAAAAATTATGTAATAGGCATGTAAAACCAAAATTGTTATGGTTATGCATCATAATGCTTAAGTAAATTTATGCTTTGGGATAGTATGCTAATTAAATATTATACTTAAAGTAAATAGGATGAAATAGTTATGTTAAATAAGTATTATGCGTCTTATGTAAGAACAAGTAACATTATGCAATGCTAAATTTAAAAAATTACAACATAATCTTATGAATGAAAATAAAGAACCGAATAATACTGATATTATATCGATCATTTACCATAATATCTTGTTAAAAAAGTTAAATTTATAATATTCTTTTATTTCAGGTAACAATGCAAACAATACGGAGAAGACTACACGCTGCGGGACGATTACTTAATAATATTACAAAGACTTTATATTGTGATGTTATTTGGTGTTAAATACCAATTGTTTTAACTTTTGTTGATTAATATTAGATTTTTTTATAACAATTAATATTGAAAACACTTTATATTGTGATAGGTATTTAGTTATTTGGTGTTAAATACCAATTAAAATTGTTTTAACTTTTGTTGATTAATATAAGATTTATTTATAACAATTAATATTACAAAGACTTTATATTATGATAGGTATTTAGTTATTTGGTGTTAAATAACAATTAAAATTGTTTTAACTTTTATTGATTACATAATAGATTTTCCTATAATGTATAATTTTCAAATTATTCGTTTTATCTTTCAAGTTTGTAAAATAACGAAAAATGTTTTTATTTTTATTATTAAATATTTACTTTAACTAGTAGTTTTAATATATTCCTCCTAATATTATAAAAGGGAAAATGAGATTTATTGTTTTTTCTTCGGTATGGAGATAGGTGAGAGCCTCGTGTAGGATATAGGCTACTTTTTATCTCAAAATCATGTTCCGCGGGCGGAGCCGCTTATAGTCATTTTGGAACCGATTAGGTAATTCAAACTAGAAAATTGTGTCAGCTCTTTAAAGCCCCATTTACACATCGACAAGTACAGTAGCGAGTTAAGTAGTAAGTTGTTGATTAAGTTGATTTGAATAGATCTCCATCCTATTTTTTGGCAAGTTAAATACGAAGTAGCCCCCTGTCTCGCGTCCCGCCAATTTAACTCCCCAAAAACTAGGACGGAGTTCTATTTAAATCAACTTAATCAACAACATACCAATTAACTCGCTACTGTACTTGTCAATGTGTAAATCGGACTTAAGTTCTTTTTACACTGTTCTATAAATGTCGCCAAATCATTCCGTGAATATAAGACAAAACATATATTATAACTTACTCTTTAAAAAAGGTCGTAAGTATTCAAGTTTATTAAAATTGCTAATATTTTGTTAAAAATATTAATTTGTTCACAATTAAGACATTTTTGAAGTATAAGTAGGTATATAATTCTTGACACGAATCGACTTTTCAGTCACGGGCATTACTTGCACGTGTCCCAGGACTCTCTCAACTCTTTATGGGCCTACACTTGTCGTTGGCCCGGATGGGCAGGTGCTTCCCACGCGACGCCGTGGCCCGCCTCAGTTGCGGACTGCCCATTCAGCACCGCAACCTACTGAACCGCTTTAACATGAGCTGTCTGGGTTACAGTCCAGTGAAGAAGCTCCCTTCGGGGGATGTCACTTAGTTTTACGTGTTACGGGTACTCAGCCAACCACCACGACAAGGCGGGTACCTCGGTTGATGTGAATAGTTTGGTTAGCTGGAGCCATAAACACGCATCTACTCTTCGTCTTGAAAATTTATTTTCTTCCTATTCTTAAATATATATATTTTTATAACCACCATAAAGGCTGGGTAATTTGAAGATACTATTACAATTAGTATTAATAGAACTATTAAAGAGAGAAAACTGCTCTGTGGATGATATTTATTTACCGAACTTCAGTACAGATATGTCTACACAGCTGTTTCTTTCTGACCCATAGTTAAATGTTGCATGCAGATCAATTGACTTATTCCCATTGAAAAAACGTGTAGGTATGAGGTTCGATGGGACAATGAAATCTGCCAAGTGATCAACATTAATATGTTAACTATCAGGCAGTGACCGGTCACCGCGAAATAATTTAATTTCTATTGTGTCCGAAAAACCGGATTTGACGGGTTAATATCAAAAACACCTCACTAAAACTCTTTGAAACTGTTACAATATTTCTTGAAAAAACAATCCTAGTAAGTATTTAAAAAGAATCACTTTACTTTTTGGGCAAAACATTTACATTAACGGTCAAGGTTAAATTGTTAAAGTTAAAATGCATCATTGTAAATTAATCATACAATTTTGTAAGCATTTTCACGTAAATGTGCTTCATTTTATTAATATTAATACATTTGTAGTTCAGCAATAACAAAACGAAAATAGTATCGCGTGTTGGCCACATCGTGCACTGGCGCTGCTATCTACGTAGTAAGAGAGGAAACAACAAAAATATATCGCACACTCTCGCACGATTCGCAGCGTTCAACTTCTAATAGTTCAAAGTCCAAACAGTCTAGGTTGATAAGTCCGTGACTGTACCATAGGCGCTTGAACTTTAAGAACTTTCTTTTTTTTGCAATTATTTCATGAAAAAGTTAAGTTTAGGACAAAAAAACAAAAAAACTGCACCACTCAGCTACAATTTTTATTATGTGTCTATCGTCATAGTTATTGGTAAGTATTATGGCAAAAAAACTACTACGAAATTTATTAATCTGTGGACACAAATGACGTAATACTAAAAAAAGTCGAAAAAAATTTAATTTTTCATTGAAGTACCTGTCATGTGACCTACTTAGCATTTTTATTTTTTATAATATTTTTTATAGAACCGCTAATAGTTCAACTATCTGCCAATGCAGGGTTATTCACTACTTACGGGACACCCTGTATACGGGTAGTGACCGTATTGACGTAAAGAAGAATGAAACCTTCACTAAGAGTTTCAGGCCAAGATTGTACAGAAATGGGAGTTTTAGCAATTTATAGCTTCACACTTATTAGTCTCGTGCTAAAACTTTTGTTAGTTTTGGCAATCTGAAATCCAAGGTTTTTTTTTGTAAAAGTAAGGTTATGTTACAAACTGTCAAAGTGTTAACCTTTTGTACGGCTGTGTGCCTGTTACAAATAGTATTGCGCTGGTTTTTTTGGTTATCGATGACAGCGGTGCCACTGCTGTGAACAAGTATGAAAAAATAATTTTATTAAAGGTCCCCCTTTAAAAAAAGTATTTTTTCATACTAATTTATTTCAAACTATTTGTTATTTTGTACAATATATTTAACACAGCAAAATGACTATTGAACCTGTGTGCCTATGTCCAGGAATGAAGCAAATGCATGCAATGATGATAAAAAACCACGCGTAAAACTAAACTACCAGCAAATAATATATCAAAGTTTTCCGGTAACAATTTGGAATGGTACAGTTACAGAGACATTTTTAAGTCGCTAATTGACAATGACAAAAAGCTAACAGATATAGAGAAGCACCATTATTTAAAATCCAGTATCACGGGGGAAGCTGAGCAATTATTAAGCTAATTATGAAAAAGCTTGGGAAACGCTAGAAAACCGATAAGACAACAAACGTATAATTGTTAATAATACACACATCAAAAAAGTCTAAGCAACATGCATGATATTACAAATTTACCATTTATATTAATTGTCCGTCTTTATGCTAAAAGGAACCACTCGACAAATTTAGTTTTTTTTTTTTTAAATAAAAACAGAGGAACCACTCGACAAATTTTAGTTATTACTTATTAAAAAAAAAAAACTAAATTTGTCGAGTGGTTCCTTTTAGCATAAAGACGGCCAATTTATTTTACCATTTATTTTAATTATAACGTTGTATTTTATTTTTAAAATAATATTTTTAGGGTTCTATGATGTAAAAATAACAGCTGTTTTCTTTATAAGTTCTTTTAATAACAGAAATTAACAATATTAGAATATACAGGTACATAAGAAACTAAACTTTTTTTTTACAAATTGAAATTTCTTAAGAAAATGAATTTATTGTGAAAGAATAGGACAATTTAATACAAAGTATGGCCTCCTCTGCTATTCAGAACTTGTCGGCAACGATTATTCATTGAATTAATGAGACTGTTTATGTCATCTTGCGGTATTCGCTCCCAATGGAATTGTAGCAAATCCTTCAGCTGTTGGGTTGTTGTCACTCCGTCCAAGTCCTTCAAAACACGTCTCTGGAGCATGTCCCATGCGTGCTCGATGGGGTTGAGGTCTGGCGATTGTGCAGGCCAGGGCAATACCTGGATGTTCTCCGTTGCCAAGTATTCACTGGTTCGCCGAGCTGTATGTGAACGCGCATTGTCATGCATTAACGTAAAATCGGAGCCAAAGGTTTGTGCAAATGGATGGACATAAGGTCTGAGAATATCCTCAACGTAATTTTCAGCGTTCATGTTTCCATTTACAAAAACGAGCTCAGTTCGCCTGTTCTTCATAATACCCGCCCATACCATAACTGTTGAGCCGCTGTATGGATGAACTTCCTGAACGCACCTGAGTCTTTCAGTATTTCCGGGTCGACGGTACACTCGCACCCTTCTTGTATCAGGCCTAAACCCGAATCGCGACTCATCGGAAAACATAATTTTATCCCATTGTTCCTGGGTCCATGTTATGCGTTCTCTACACCATTCATTTCGACGAGCGCGATTCCCGTGACGTATCGGTGGGCACCTGATAGGGCGTCGAGCTCGTAGGCCGTACTCATGCAGTCGATTTCGCACAGTTTGGGGACTTACATCAACACCACTTGAATTTTGTAGCCTCAAACTTATCTCTCGAGCGGTTAACATCGGCTGGCGTCTTGCAGTCAGTTGTATGTACCGGTCTTGCCGAGTGGTTGTACTCCTTTTACGGCCTGGATGCTGTTCAGCGGGTTCCCCTGTATTATTGTAGCGCTGCCAAAGACGACAAATAACACTTCTATGAATACCAAAATGTCGAGATACCTGAGATTGATTACTTCCCGCTTGCAACATCCCTACAGCTCTTTGCATTTCATCTGCCGTCAAATGACGTCGCTCCATGACGTAAAGAATATCTAACAATTCAATTTTGTCGCCAACTGTATTTAAATGGTTGGTAAAATTATAAAATCAAGACTAAAACGTAGCAATTAACATGCACTCAAATTCAAACAAATTCGCAGTCATTTGAATTTTATGAAAAAAAACAAAACATAATCGAAATTTTTTTACCTATACACTTGAAGTTTACTTACCTATACACTTTGAGTGAGTAAATACTTAGAAATTAATTAATATAAATGGTAAATTTGTAATATCATGCATGTTGCTTAGACTTTTTTGATGTGTGTATATTAAATCGCCTTATTAATCAACGAAAGGTGCAAGTTGAATGTGCACAGGGCTTTAAAGGAGTTTTAAATACAACCAGAGAGTTAATAAATATGCTAGACAATTTAGGCATTAACACAACAAGCTGGAATGCTATAGTAGTGTACATTGTGGTCTCTAAATAAGACATAGAAACACACAAGCTCTGGGAACAATCCCTTAGTTCGTCCCAAGAGATACCAAGTTTTAACTCTTTAGCATCGCCTCTAGAATCCCGGTTTCGTGCAATGGAGGTTGTCACTAGCTCTAGAAAAGAAACTACAAGAAGAGACTTCAAATCTAATAGCCAAGCACCGCAAATCAAAACCGAAACCAAATTTTTACCGAAGTTGAATGCTCATGCGCTTCATATACACCGATGGCTCGAAAACAAAACATGGATCAGGAGCCGGTGTCTACTCTCTTGAACTCAACATGAACATATACTCACTTTTGGGCCTACTTAATTCGATCTTTCAATGTGAATGTGCCGCCCTAATGCCCGATTTACACATCGACAAGTACAGTAGCGAGTTAACTTGCCTCATTGGCGAGTTAAGTCACTTTTTGCGTGTGGACGGCAAAAGCGAGTTAAGTAGTAAGTTGCCGATTAAGTTGATTTTAATACAGTTCGATCCTATTTTTTGGCGAGTTCAGTACGTAGTAGCCCCCTCTCTCGCGTCTCCCTCACCCCGCCGGCTCGGCGCTCGCAGCGCCCGCCGTGTAGACGGGCGAGTTTAGTACAGTTCACAAGTTCTAATATGTATTTATTTTTATTTTTGTCTGTTTTTCTATGTATAATGTGTACGTATTTTCAAAAGTATTTAAGTATATTTATGCGTTGTCTAGTACCCATTGTACAAGCTCTGGTTAGTTTGGGACTAAATGGCGTTGTGTAAAAGTGTGAGGAATATTTATTTTTTTATTATTCTATACTTTATTTTATTTTTTTATTATTCTATACTTTTTTTAAATTTTATTTTCAATGTGTTGTGCAAGTGTTAATACTATTTCTCGTATAATAGCGCGTAAATTGGTATTCAATTGTTCAATGTTCATTTTATCGATTAAAATAACCGTACCTAAACAATCTCAGGCGACGCACGCCGGCACGCACGACGCGACCGGTCTTTGTCTCTGATCGGCAACTTATGAGCTGTACTCGCCTACGTGTGAACTGTACTTACTACTTATTACTTACTCCATAACTGTCTATTTTTTTAACTCGCTACTGTACTTGTCGATGTGTAAATCGGGCATAAGGGCCAACTCACACCGAAAGAGCGGCGAAGGGCAGCGAAGCGGAGCGCAGTTTCAGTGTCATGAGAATTTTAACTTAATTTTTATTATTATAAGTACTATTATCGCATGAGAAACTCGAACGAGGCGCGCGGATGCCCGCGGAGCCGCAGGAATTCCGGCGAATTCCATAAACGGAGCCGTGCGCCTGCGCGAGCATTCTCGGGAATTCCCGAGAATGCTCGAGCAGTCACGAGCGGTCGCTGGCAATATCCCGCCCCTCGCCCCGACGCCCGCCGCGTGCGTCTGTTGTGTTGCAGTGCAACGAATACAGAAGTAATGGAAATGGATGAAGAAAAGCTTATTTATTTGGTGCAAATGTACGACTGCCTGTACAATATAAAATCAAGGCATTACAGCGATAAACATATGAAAAATAACGCTTGGCAAAAAGTGGGCGCTGAAATGAATATGTCTGGTATGTATTAGTTTAATTATTTTTATTTGGGTGGTAGGTATTTAAACGTACATCAAAAAAAGTAATTTTTGTATGCAAAAGTCATATATTATTTGTCTCGCAATAGAGGAAAAAAAAGTAATGTAGTATTGAAAAAAAAGTATGTAAAAAAAAGTAAAACTTGACACCATTTTGATGTTAAATCTATTTAACTACGGGAAATCATTTCGTTTTGCCAAGAAACTGCACCACAAGAATTAAAATAAGTCTTAAAGAAGAATGGGCAGTTTTATATGGGCTGCGTCCCATGTGTTGTAACACTTTGTGACCTATATCATTTGAAAGATCTCAGCGAGTGCTATGTTTTATTGTATGGGCATAACTCCGTATCTCGTGCAGGGAAACTGTTATAGGGTTTAAAAAAAAAAATGTCTCAACTAATTGGTCTTTTAATAACTACTACTAAAGAGATTTAAAGGTAGAGCCTACTTTGACCCAACACCCTCTCTGCCACCATTGTAAAATGTGATTTACGGCGGTTCTTCTGGGTAGAAGAGTTCTCAAGCTTTCAGAAACGTTTGCGCAATTACATGGACAAAGAAAAAACAGCTTCCTATGCTCCCCGCCATTTTGTTCCAAATATGACATCTGCTCTCTGCGTCCCAACCTTTGTAACATGTTGCGACTAGCATAAACATGTTCACCTAGATTTTTTTTCTATAAATATATATATTTTTCATTAAAATTGTGTGCAGGTCAAAAGTACTGAGCTGTTAATGATAAAATAATTTTTGTATCAAATAAGGCTTTAATCGTACTTTTTTACATTTTGTGACACGGAAATACATTATACTTATTCCACTTATAATAACTGTCGACAATTTACAGACAGTAATCGTTAGTTTAGACCGTTATTAATAAGTACACAGTTAAAAATATATAAGTGAAAATGGTAAAGTTATCGCTAAATAAATCTCTTACGTAAATGTATAGATACGTTAAAGAGTTGAGGATGAGAAAATAAAAATCCTCATCGCATTTTTCTCTACATAGCTGTTGATGTTGATAAGGTTGTCAAATGATAGTATAAATATACAACTCCTTTAAATAGACCTGTTTTATTCACATATATCTTTCAAAATATTTTGAAAACACGAAAGTACAGCTCAGCAACAACACCACACCATGCTTCCAGCCCTCAGCCAATAGGCGTCCATTGCTGGAGATGGGCCTCCTACAAATATCTTTACTTTGCCGATCCTGTGACTACCTTATCACTTGGCGCCACCCCGATATCACGCGATACACGCGGTCGCTTTTCGAAAACTTTTTTGCCTCATCGCCATTTGTAAGTTCTTCGTGCTATGTCGCCCCTTTAACGGGCAATCCGGTGCTCTATCGGTCACTTTAGTTCTCCTGCGGATTATCTCACTTCTGACTTAATTACGCAGGTCAACTCCCAATAAAGCTCTCTTCATTCCCCTGTAGATGGCCAAAAGCCTTGTGATTTGACGAGTGAACCCCTTCTCGAAGTTGGACTTATCGGGCCTGATTGTCCCAGGTAAATATATTCCTGGACAACTTTAAGTGTAGCGCCTCCAACCGTGATTGAAGTGGGTGCAACATGAACATTTGCCATGATCTTGGTCTTGTCCGTGTCCATTTTAAGACCCACTTATTGAGAGATACTATTAGGGTCATCGAGCATTATATTGAGGTCCTCCTTGGTATATGACATGACACCATTTTCGTTAGCAAATGAAGGTGCGTGCGGGATATACTCGCCATAATATATTGATGCTATTTCCGTTCCAGTCTAAGAGCCTAAAAGCATCTTCCAGTGCAGCGGTAAACAGTTTCGGAGATATTTAATCACCTTGTCTTATACCTCGCTGCAAGTTCATAGTTTTTAATAATCCATCCTCGAGACAAACCAACATAATGGCGTTTCCGTATACTTAAGCACTGCAGTATTATGAAATATCGTTGGTGTACTTGGCATCCTTGGAGAGACTACAACACTACACCAGTAAGTTAATAATGGCATCTACACTAAGCGCAAACTTATTTGACCGACCTGAAGTTGTTGTAACTGACTGAGCAGATGTCATATTTGGAACAAAATGGCGGGGAGCATAGGGAGCTGTTTTTTTTATCCATGTAATTGCGCAAACGTTTCTGAAAGCTTGAGAACTCTTTTACCCAGAAGGACCGCCGTTAATCTCATTTTACATGTCTGCAATCTTCTCAACGCGTCGCTTACAATGGTGGCAGAGAGGGTGTTGGGTCAAAGTAGGCTCTACCTTTAAATCTCTTTAGTAGTAGTTATTAAAAGACCAATTAGTTGAGACATTTTTAATTATTTTTTTTATTTTTTTAAAACACTATAACAGTTTCCCTGCACGAGATACGAAGTTATGCCCGTACAATAAAACATAGCACTCGCTGAGATCTTTCAAATGATATAGGTCACAAAGTGTTACAACACATGGGACGAAACCGCCCATTCTCCTTTATCTCTTATACACATAGCATTTTCTTGGGAAACTGAACCCTCTTGAATATTTTGTAATAGACTATTTATTGGCACTGTTTCATTTATGTTTTCAAATATTTCATCATTTCTTAGGTAATTATGTAAACAAGTGCACGCTAATATCAAAATGTCTAGGTATTTGGGTTGCATTCTAATTCTCTTTTGAAAAACCTCAAACTTTTGTGTTAGTATTCCGAAACTGCTCTCTACAATACGTCTTGCACGGCTCAGGCGATAATTAAATATTTTCTTCTCGACGTCTGTCGACACTTGGTTTCCAGGAAAAGGTCTCATTATGTGTTTGTGTAACGGAAAAGCCTCATCTCCAACAAAAACATGTGGCAATGCTTCTGTCGTACCTGGCAAACATTTATTAGGTGGTATATCCAGTGTATTATTATTCAATGATTGTCCTAATCTGGAGCTGCTTAAAATGCCACTATCACTATTGCGACCATATGCTCCAATGTCGACTACAACGAATCGATAATTTGCATCGGCAATGGCTAGCAAAACTACACTGAAAAAATTTTTATAGTTATAAAATTGACTGCCGCTGTTCCAAGGCGCTCTTATATTAACATGTTTGCCATCTATGGCTCCTATACAGTTAGGAAAATTCCATTGAGTTTCAAATTCTTTTGCTAGTTTGGTCCATAACTCAGCTGTTGGTTTTGGCATAACACGCGGCCGTAAATACTTCCATATCGCGGAGCAAGTTTCGTGAACAATTAGAAGTACAGTACTATATCCCATATGATACTCGTGAGCTAGCGCTTTGAAACTGATAGCAGTAGTTAGAAATCTGAAACAAAATTTAATTATTATCACCAGTATAAGTTACACATATCGACAAATCAAGAGTAACAGCCCCGGTAGTTTGTCTACTTTTGTCCGTGTGTGTATATTATTATGTTACCATCATAAAAATTAAAAACCATAAAACATAACAAGATTGTTATATTAATAAGTATATTACTACTATTTTCAGTGGCTGATTGCCAAAAGTCTTGGAAGAAATTACGAGATAGTTATAGAAAGGGCATTTCATTAAGAGAGAGTAGAAGTGGGTCAGCTAGAAAAGTAGAACGCCCATTAAAATTTAAAAAGGATTAGAATTCATAAAACCCTTCATGAAAAGCAGGAAACAAAGGAGATGTTCCATTTGCGCATACATTCTGGGCCCAGGCAAGAACTTACACGAAACCATGTGTGTTTTGAAGTTATATTACCACCGTATAGGCCTGTGTATTTATTTTTACAGTTAAACTCCGAGGATGTGAGATATGTGGTATTTAAAGTGGAATTATATCATACTTCAAATAGCTCAAAATACAATTTTCACATAACAAGTTACCTAATTATTAATATTTGAATGTCTAAAATAAAACCTACATATAATCCATAATCAAAAGCGAATTAATATTCAATAATAATCTGCAAATCACATCAAAACATTCACAATACGTAGTAGGAACACAAATAACAAACAAAGTACAGTCACGAGCAATAATATGTACACATTGTCAAATTTTCTAAACTATCTGCACGTTTATCTAGACATTAGAATACCAAAATTATTTCGTAATTTAGAAGAGGTTCCGTACAGTTTTAAACTAATCTTCGAATATTTAATTTTGGATTGGCAGAACTTTAGATAACTGATTTACAAAATGTGATAATGTGTACATATTATTGCTCGTGACTGTACATTGACACAAATGGGGTGACAGATGTTAATACTCAATACTCAATACGTTTATTGCACCATAATGTAGTTACAGTTCTTACATAATATACACAGTATATAAAGCATCATTATGGACCCTGTCGGGCACAGCATACGCAGGAGAGAGGAAGACTATTATTTTAAATTACTTAGAATTATTCTATATTAGCAAAATAGAATATTAAATAAAATTTATAATATAATTTTATTTTACACATACCAATTTAATGTCTAACTTTTAATAATGTTTTAATTCTAATATTTATAGTGGAATATTTTAAAACTGTAATTAAAATTATCTAATATTATATTTATACCTATGCTAATTTTATCCTATATTTTTATCAGTTAAATATTCATCTATAGTGTAGTAAGCTTTTTTATATAATATGTGTTTTAGTTTGTTTATAAATGTTATATAATTAGTTTCATCTTTTAGTGTTTCTGGTAGTTTATTGTATATTTTAACAGACATTGTCAACGTACCCGCAGAGTGCATGGCTAGTCTAGAAGTTGGTAAATTTAGTCTATTATTATGACGTAGGGAATATTTAGTCTGGATATCTGCTCTCTTATCATAGAGTTCCGGATATTTACGAACAAATTTACATAACTCTAAGATGTAGATACACGGTAAGGTAAGTATTTTGAGGTTTTGAAAATGGGGCTTGCAACTTTCTGTCTGTTCTATATATACCAATATACGTATTAGTTTTTTTTGTAGTATAAATAAGGCCGGTGCGTCCGTACTATTACCCCAAAGGATAATGCCGTAGCTGAGCCACGAGTAGGCATATGCGTAATACGTAGTTAAAGCAGTCTGTATGTCAGTAGATTTTTTTACCTCACTCAGAGCGTAAGAAAATGAAGAAATTTTGGATTTTAATTGTTTAATATGGGGTTTCCAATTTACGTGGGTGTCTATGGTTAGTCCAAGCAGAGTAAAATGAGTTACAACTTCTAATTTGATATTTTTAAAACTAAAATTTATATCTAGTGGCTGTTTTTGATGTGGGTGAAAGCTCATCAATTTAGTTTTTGAAAAATTTATTTCTAGATTGTGGTCGTCCATCCAGTTTGATATTTTCGTGAGAATGGACTCTAAATTTGGAATGACATTAGATATATTTTGGCAGGGCGCAAGTATTGAAATATCATCGGCAAACAAAATACAGGACTCTTCTATGGTTTTAGGTAGGTCGTTTATGTAAATAAGAAATAAGAGACATCCCATTACACTACCCTGGGGGATGGAAGCATTTGTTGTTTTTATGTTTGATTGAATAAGTTCTATTGTGTTATTCTGCTTGTTGAAAAATTCTATCTCTACTAACTGTTCTCTATCTTTTAGGTAAGATGCAAGCCACTCGTGAGCTTTACCACGAATCCCTGTTAAATGTGTTGCAATGATTTAAAAAAAAATTAGATCCGATTTTTCATTAAAATAAAGACAAATAATTGTTTTACAATAGTAGGTATTGCGTACAAGTTCTATTTTTTAAACGATTAAAATAATATAATGTATTAAAGATTCAAATACATTGTTTGTGATTATTATACTTTTATATGAATAAAAAATATTTTATCCCAGACATTATTTTGTACCCACATAATATTATTTTATTTTCAAGGGTGGCAACATAAAAGATATCCGCCATTAATTCAACCAATGATTGAGGGAATTAAATACTGTTCACAACCATTTAAAACTAAAATCTTTCCCCCATGTTCTACGGAGAAATGGAAAACACTAATTGATTTTAAAAATTATTTGTTTAATTTTAATTACAACATTCTGTTCACTCTGGGCCCCAAATGGAACGTCTCCTTTCAAATTTAACGAGTTCGCCAGAAGATACAGATATTACCACAGATGGCGAATATCAGTCTATGTCCCCAAGACCGCAGTCGCAGCTTCTACCCTCACCACGGCCACATTCGCAGTTATCATCGTCACCACGGCCACAGTCGCAGTTATCACCGTCACCACGGCCACAGTCGCAGCTATCAAACCGGACCTCTTTATCCAACGAACAGCCTCTCAGAATGTCAAATTTATTGTTCAAACAATATATTGAAGAAAAGAAAATGGAAGATGACCCAACTATTAGCTTTTTCTTAACCATGGGCCGAACTGTGAAAACAATGCCTAAAAATATTCAAGCCAAATTAAAAGGAGAAGTTTTTCGCCTCATAAATTAAACGGAAATAAGACTTGCCGATGACACCGGTGGTAACATGACACGAGATACAGCTGAATTCGACTTATCCCTTACCGACTCGTAGTCACACCAAGCTTGTCACACCAGTGTGACTAACAGTAATCTTTTTCTTGTTTGTCACACTACTGATTTTGACACACCATTTAATGTATTTATTTCTATACTAGTGATGTCCAAGTTACCAGTGGCGAAGGGTGAATTTTTATAAAAGGGAAGCCGAAAAAATATCTTATCAGTGTCGGTACTCATTTGACCAGCGCAACAGTGAGCACTGTACCTACTATACGAGTAAGCACTGATGGTTATTATAACAGATTTTTTTATTATTGTTATTTTTTTATGAAAATATGTAATATTATATAAGTTCCGCACTAGGGATCATGAACTGCGTCGTGGGGACTGCCACAAACATCTATTTAACAGACACAAAGAACAAGATCAGACTCAATAATTTGTTTATCAAAAAGAACTGTCCTACCTGGGAAACGAACCCGTGACCTCGTGCACGTCAACCGCTTATCTCGACCGCTGCCACCGAGCCCGTTACAGTGTCTTTCGTAAATAAAAATTACTAAAGCTAAGTACGTACTTCATACGTATTCGTAAAAAAATATTATAGTTGTCCCAAACTCAGGTAAAGCTAATCAACTCCGAATATGTTTCTCAGTATGGGCATGTTTCTTTGATGAATTAGATATTGTTTTAAATATGTCGCTATATCCTAAATGACTCCACAATTTTTTTAAATCTAAGCATAACAAACATAGAAAATAATACGTAGGTACTATTTAATTTACAACTGCCTGTAAGCCACTAATATTTATCGTTAACATGTTAATCATATAAAAATATACCTAACGTAAATTCATCGTGCCGGGCGGCGTCGTTTGTATTCCATAGTTATGTCTGTGTTTCTTATTTTCGTTATTTAATTTCAAGAAAGATGTTTTGCTTACACAATAATTAATCAATTAGTCAACAATCTATAATAATACTACTAACGCTGCCATTATAACAACAAACTAAAATAATAACAACGAAGTAAGTATGTACATACTTACAATAATGTAAGGCACCCAAAGTACTATGACAATGTCAATCAATGCACAACACTGAATACATAAACACAAATTATACTTAGTAATTACTACTTTACACAACAAAGCGAATTCTAACGATTATTTGCAATACTTTAAATAATAAATGAAAACAAAAATAATGCAACTTGTGATGGAAATGGAAGCCATTATTAAGCATCGTTTCAACTTCGTTCATTGCAGTGGGAAATTCAAACAAAATAAACAAATTGATTGTAGCTTTATGCTATGATCACGTTAATGCGCTTTCGCTCTCGCATGTCGCATCTTTCATCCTTGCAATCGTGCGACAGAGCTGGCGCTCTACGAAACCGATATTGCCCGAATGTCTCTTTCCACTCGTCGATGTGCCGGCGCCGCCGCGCTCGGGTACTGTACAACAGGACCTACTCAATAACCCCGACAGAGCCGGCTTACCTTTACGCCTACATACGCAGATAAAATGCATAATAATACACCTAGGTTTTGCATGTGTGCGTACGACTTTCGTACCGTCTGTTTATACTGGATTCCTATTTTTGCGCCCGGCTTACCCGCCATTAGTTGACAATGTTGTAATAAGAGATGGCGTTATGAGTACGTAAATAATAATTATATTAAAGCGGTTTACGTAACAGAAAACTTTTTGTTTTTTTTTTAATTTTGTGTACTGAATGGATGTTGGGTGCGTCATTGATTTATAATTTTTTAATA
This sequence comes from Schrankia costaestrigalis, assembly GCA_905475405.1. Classification (NCBI taxonomy): domain Eukaryota; kingdom Metazoa; phylum Arthropoda; class Insecta; order Lepidoptera; family Erebidae; genus Schrankia; species Schrankia costaestrigalis. Next base: position 3,176,677 of record FR997845.1, on the reverse strand, counting down.
GAGTATGCTTAGCGGTTTTTGCAAAGGTAAGCCGGTAGGAATCGGGTTATATGGACACTTCGCCACTACAAGTTACAGTACTAAGTTTTTCTATTGAACCATTAAAGTATGTAGGTACTACTGTGTTTAGACAAAACGTTTTTTATTCATTAAATTGTATTGTATCATTTTCTGCTTTTCTGGAAACGACGAACTTACTTACACCAAAAAATAAACCAAACAAAACATTTTAAAACACTTTTTCCGGAATTGAGTTTAGTTCTCGTTGCAAATTCTCCTTTATTCAGTTTAATTTATTCTACTATTTAATCTAAGTTTACAATCAAAGTTTATTAAGCTTTCCCACCGATTCCAAAGCGCTAGTAGAGAAGAAGCGGCGTAACTAACTGCTATTTCTAGACTATATAATTTAATAACTTATGTAGTCTAAAACTTCGAATAAGGTGCAGCAACCATTGTTTACCATATAACCATAAAAACTAAGGATTATACTAAGGAATTAATATACATTTTAAATATCTAAAACTATAAGAAAGCATCATGTAGGTAGTAGGTACATAAAAGTGGGAACACCAAATCATATATTTTATATCAATGTATTTCCAAACGGTCAGTTCTTTAAATGAGGTTGTAGTAACTTGTACTTATTAATTGCGGCAAACGATTTTACCATGTAGGCACTGCACTATCTATTACGTTATACATGATGTTGAAAAATCAGTAGTGTGACTTACACGAAAAAGATTACTGTTTGTCACACTGGTGTGACAACATTGGTGTGACTACGAGTCGGTAAGGGACTTATCTGCCACAGAAAATAATACAACCATATCACCTTCTTCAAAGTATCCACTGGAAACAATCAGTATCAGTCCTAGATCTGTGACAGAAAATTACAATGAAACAAACATTCCAACCACATCCTTTTCATACACACCATCAATAATACCGGCTGCAGAAAACAAAACTATTACATCTTTTTCATACAAACCATCCAAAATACCGTCGACTTCAACAACTTATCAAGAAATGAACACAGAAAATATCTACGAGACAAACTCCTCACTAAGCTCATTCGACCCACCTCCGTCGCCTTATATACCACACGCTGTGTCGAAATCACAACAAAGATCCTCTGAAGAGGATTATGAAACCAATTTTATCAATACGACATTTGACTAATAAAGAACTGTTGCCTAAATTTTCTTTCAAACAATGTTTTTTTTGGAGTGTTGTTGATTGGAGTTAATGTTGAACAATAAATAACAATACAATTGAATATAAATATACTTTTTACTTATTTACTCACCTGAGGCAGACCGATAGTCTTTCTTCAGCGGAAATAGCCAATCTATAATTGGTATTTTGTTTTTGAATATGTGGCCTGAGAATTTCCAACAAACTTTCAAATTTGTTATAGTTCATTTTATAATAGTCATAATGAATGCTAGGATACAGATGTAAATTTGTGCAAAATGTACGAAATTGGCCAAACAAATGTCTTTTCTTCCACACGTCGTGTACCCAAAAGTTTCTTTTTCTTTTAAATCTTTCCCTCCTTATATCTTCGGCCTCTTCCTCTTCTTTTATATGTGCAATAATAATTAAATCCAAAATACCCATTTTCACTGCATAAACACAAGTTTCCTCGAGTTTTATTGAAAGTGAACTGCGCATAGAACGAGCCGTGAATTCATCGCGTGCGGGCTCGAGATGGCGCGCGGAGTCCCGCGACTTCTCGCGCATTCCAGCGACTTCTTGAGCAGTCGCAGGAATCCTCGCGCCTTCTCTACCGAGCGGGTCGCTGCGCTACGCTGCCCTTCGCCGCTGTTTCGGTGTGAGTTGGCCCTTAGGGAGGCCGCTAGAGCAGTGCACAGACGAGGAATGGAAGACCATTCGATTAAATTTCTCTCTGATAGCGCTGCTGTACTAACGGCGCTAAAAAGCAAATCAATCAACAGCAAACTAATTGCCGAATGCCACGACGCCCTGGATGTAATATCGCAAACAAACGACATTACCCTCCAGTGGATAAAGGGACACAGTGGATCTCTTGGCAATGATGCAGCAGACGAACTTGCAAGGAAAGGATCTGAGATGGAAGTGGTTGGCCCGCACCCGCTTCTCCCAATTTCTTTCTCACAATTTCGAGCCTGGATTCGCCAAAGATCCACAAAGCTACAGAACCAAAGATGGTCGCGCACTGCAGAATGCAGGCAGTCCAAACAAGCGCTACCTGCTGTGAATCCGCGACTATCTATCTAAACGCATAATAAATCTTAACAGAAATAATCTAAAAATAATGATAGGGACAATTACGGACCACTGTCACCTTAATAAACATCTATACTTAACCGGTGGTACTGACAGTCCCATATGCAGGGGATGGTTCAATGCCGAAGAATCAGTCACGTACGTAATCCTGGAATGCGAGGCAGTGACTTCTCAACGAAATGAAATCCTCGGACCAGTGAGGTCACTCCGCGAAGCCTGTGAAGTTCCCAAGAAACTTCTGCGCTTCTGGACGGAGTTAGGCTGGATAGGTTAGCCTGGATTCTGCACACACAAAGGACCAAAAGAGAGTCTAAGTGTGGAAACTAGAGTCCACCATTCATTCCATTGCTGATGCGCTTACTGTTCTCAGAAACATTACATATGCCTGTAGTGTGTGTCAGTTTTTAGGGATACTGATTGCAGACCCCCAAAGCTCATAGCAATGGAAACTTTACTGAACGATAATTCTGGACCATCACGTGGCGGAAGGGGAAGACCAGCTCGCCAATCTCGCGGACGTAGGACCTATCAAAGAGGCCGTGTAAATACTATGCGTCGCGCTAAAGGAGCAGAAACCATGAACGAACTACAGGATGAGATCCGCAAGAAATTGTTTGTAGGAACCCACGAAGAGGATGCTTTAGCACGTCTCTGTGAACAACAGACGCTGAAAGCCATTACACTTACAGTTTCAACCCGCGGCATCGGATTTGGATTGTGTCATTTAAATTTTATTTCAATATCTTACTACGAAAACATCCGAATTCCTGATCTATACGCAATGTACCGCGTATTTCTTGGTTTGCTCGAAGCGAAGCTGGAAGCAATAAAATCTGACTTACCAGTTATTCCAAGACTTTCGGATCACGTGAAGACACTAGGCGTCACAAGTGACATGCTTAGGGTGGCTCAAACAGTAACGGTAGTACCGGAGCCGATCCGGAAGATAATCAACGCAATTGGTTATGTCAAGTACGAGGATAAAGTATATGTACCTGCAATAGCACAAGATCCAGTAGACCGTCAGGGCGCTAGAACACCGAGACCAGAAAGCGTAATCCTCAGCACACTTAGGGCTACGGTTACATATCTTCACGATGCAGCAAGCCCCATCAGGATTAGACAGCGCTTTCATGAAAACAGTTCCATCCCAGGAGCTATATGGACGGACGAGCACATTCTAGTGAACGCAGATGAGATCATGCCTCCAAATTATGATCTTTACAATGACTTCAGAAGGGAGTCAATGATTATAGCCCCATTCCTCGCCAGTCTCCAGAAATACGTGCCAAAGCTCGTAGGAGGCACGTTGGACTTCAAGTCCACGGGACATTCGTCCCTATTGGTCAGCAACCAAATGCAAAACCTAAGAACAGTGGATCGTCAAGTAGGTGAAAACATCAACGACTATCACCGCCGGTGTGTCCCAACCGGTAATATTCGAAACTACACACATCAAAAAAGTCTAAGCAACATGCATGATATTACAAATTTACCATTTATATTAATTTATTTTACCATTTATTTTAATTATAACGTTGTATTTTATTTTTAAAATAATATTTTTAGGGTTCTATGATATAAAAATAACAGCTGTTTTCTTTATAAGTTCTTTTAATAACAGAAATTAACAATATTAGAATATACAGGTACATAAGAAACTAAACTTTTTTTTTACAAATTGAAATTTCTTAAGAAAATGAATTTATTGTGAAAGAATAGGACAATTTAATACAAAGTATGGCCTCCTCTGCTATTCAGAACTTGTCGGCAACGATTATTCATTGAATTAATGAGACTGTTTATGTCATCTTGCGGTATTCGCTCCCAATGGAATTGTAGCAAATCCTTCAGCTGTTGGGTTGTTGTCACTCCGTCCAAGTCCTTCAAAACACGTCTCTGGAGCATGTCCCATGCGTGCTCGATGGGGTTGAGGTCTGGCGATTGTGCAGGCCAGGGCAATACCTGGATGTTCTCCGTTGCCAAGTATTCACTGGTTCGCCGAGCTGTATGTGAACGCGCATTGTCATGCATTAACGTAAAATCGGAGCCAAAGGTTTGTGCAAATGGATGGACATAAGGTCTGAGAATATCCTCAACGTAATTTTCAGCGTTCATGTTTCCATTTACAAAAACGAGCTCAGTTCGCCTGTTCTTCATAATACCCGCCCATACCATAACTGTTGAGCCGCTGTATGGATGAACTTCCTGAACGCACCTGAGTCTTTCAGTATTTCCGGGTCGACGGTACACTCGCACCCTTCTTGTATCAGGCCTAAACCCGAATCGCGACTCATCGGAAAACATAATTTTATCCCATTGTTCCTGGGTCCATGTTATGCGTTCTCTACACCATTCATTTCGACGAGCGCGATTCCCGTGACGTATCGGTGGGCACCTGATAGGGCGTCGAGCTCGTAGGCCGTACTCATGCAGTCGATTTCGCACAGTTTGGGGACTTACATCAACACCACTTGAATTTTGTAGCCTCAAACTTATCTCTCGAGCGGTTAACATCGGCTGGCGTCTTGCAGTCAGTTGTATGTACCGGTCTTGCCGAGTGGTTGTACTCCTTTTACGGCCTGGATGCTGTTCAGCGGGTTCCCCTGTATTATTGTAGCGCTGCCAAAGACGACAAATAACACTTCTATGAATACCAAAATGTCGAGATACCTGAGATTGATTACTTCCCGCTTGCAACATCCCTACAGCTCTTTGCATTTCATCTGCCGTCAAATGACGTCGCTCCATGACGTAAAGAATATCTAACAATTCAATTTTGTCGCCAACTGTATTTAAATGGTTGGTAAAATTATAAAATCAAGACTAAAACGTAGCAATTAACATGCACTCAAATTCAAACAAATTCGCAGTCATTTGAATTTTATGAAAAAAAACAAAACATAATCGAAATTTTTTTTTTACAACCAGCCAGTATGTCATCAATAACAAAAAAGTTTACTTACCTATACACTTTGAGTGAGTAAATACTTAGAAATTAATTAATATAAATGGTAAATTTGTAATATCATGCATGTTGCTTAGACTTTTTTGATGTGTGTATTTACTTTGCACTCTCGAGATTAACGCCTTCGGAGAGAATAGAAGGCCAAGTCAACTTGCTCGGAGAGTATCCAGATCCAGTAAATTTGCGACATCCAGCGTATCATATGCGCGATGAATTGGCTGCAGCGTACGACCTTACAGGTGATTACGCTGGCCTATGCCAGATCATGTATGCCATGTAGGCGTACTTTCAGTCCATCCGGTTACAATAGATGAGACTTAAAACTTTCTTTCAATGGGTCTGAGGCAACACCTATGCTGGCCTGCCGAACCAGCGCCCAACTACCGTACACCGACCGTGGCGACCCTGCCAGTGCTGCCTTCTGGGCAGTGCTGCGCCAAAATCTCAAAATATATTCGTTAGTGACCTTAGTAAGGTATTTTGAAGAAGAAAAAAAAAATTTGTGTGCAACCTGAACATTTTGGCGTATTTTTGTTTGGCTCTTTGAAAGAGTCTCTTTTACTGCGGTTTTTATGCAATGGAATTTTCCGATGAAACGGTGCTTACGGGGCGCAGGGAGTTGTTGGCGTCCCATCATGACTCTCATGACGTAGCAGCCGAGAGATGTTTGTGTCCTTATTTGAAGGACACCAGCGAGATTAGCAAAATATAGAGAAGAAAGCGAAAAAAAGGTGACTAGATGTGTTTTACAGTGCTGCGGACTTTTTTTTATGGTGTTAGTGTTTAATCATTATTTTATTATTTTGATTTTTATTATAAAGGGTAATTAAGTTTATTTTTACTTTTTGTCTCCTTTGACATTTATTAATATTTTAATTCACGTTTTAATTGCCTATTGACAATATTTTAATAATATTAAAAATTTACTTTGAATAATAGGTACCATGACAAGTTTTAGATAAAAAGTGAAGAATCATTATCGGTTAATATCAAAAAAAGTTATTCTATGATATTAATACTATTAACAGTTAATTATGAAAATTTATTATATTGGTGCTAGAAAACATTTAAATGTTTCTTTTTTTTTGTGGTCTGGATTTATCAAGTACTTACATAAAAAGTTTTATTTTTATTTTAGTGGTGTTTCATTATTGTTTTATTGTGACTAAATTGTTTAGGAATGTAACTTTCTCATAGCCATGCATGTGATGCAGTCTCATGTTTCATTTTGTTCTATTAATCTTACTGCAATATGAGTGCGCTGTTGCGATGCGAACTTGATGATGTCATACCGCATCATGTATTGGTATGTACCTAAATAAAATAGTTGAGTAACTTTCAATGTAATGTAATTAAATTGAGTTAGGTATAATTTAAAATAATTTTCATACATTGTGTTGTTAATGAAATTTAGTTTAAATGTAAGGTCTGAATAATAATGGCAAATGATTAAAGTTTAAAACGATGGAGAATGATTATTGTAATTGTGTAAAGATTTAGATTGTTTAAAGAATGTTTCGTTTGTTGAAATTTGTTTACAGTAGCTAGGAATGTTTAGATAAATAAGACTTAACTGTACTTCGTCGGACTGATCACCCGATGGCAATAGAGTTTTTCTTATAGATCTAATTATTCATTTGTTTTGCGGTTGTTTGTGAATTTGGATATGGTTTTAATGATTATAGTGACGTACACATAGATAGGTACAAAAGGCCAGTCCTTTGTTTGATCATGGTAGTAAACGAGATTTTCTCCGTGAAAGCGTTTGGAGACTATGTCTTAAAATACTGGAACTTGTAAAAAAAAAAAAGAATGAAAATAATAATATATTTTTATTATATGAAAGAAAGAAGTCGACTTATGATAAAATGTACTTTATGTTAATAATGATGACATACGTGTCCAAGGGTTAGAAGTGCCCAAATAATGAAAAATATTATGTGTACCAAGAATAAGTAGTTGGAAAACGGTTTGATTTTAAGAAATGGGTTCAATTCCCAAATGGTAAATATTTATTGTAACAATTAAATACAGAGAAAGAAAAGTGGATATAATTGTTTATTATTTTGAAAATGTAAAATCTTATTGTTATGAAGTGAAGAATAATGTACTGTAATTTTAAAAATGAAATAATTAAGAATATCATTATATCCAGTCAAAGTCGATTTGTATTATGACATAGAAGCAGTGAACACAATGTTGTCAATAGTGCATATTATTTTGTTTTAGTATACCTACCTACTTATAAAAATATTATTATAGAGATTGATTGATATGTAAGACAATTATATAAAACGATTTGTAACTTTTAAGCTCATTGTAAAAGAAAAGTTTGTTTTTCATGTTTTTATATTAATTTTAGTTTTAAAACGAATGTAAGCCTAATCTTATTACTTAACCGTAAAAAAAAAAATTTTTTTTAGGTATTACTTAATTCCAAATGTAGAAAATATATTATTATATAGATATTTCCGGTTAAACAGATTTAATTCATAAAAACAATAGCATAACTTAATTATGACGAATTTTATACAAATTATAACATTATAATACATCCTTTTTCTTCTGTTATTGTTTCTAGATTATATAAAAAAAAAATACTAACTACGTTTTTATTTTTTTTTCTCTAAGTGCGGTGATGTAGTGTGTGTTCAAATTATATAACATTACTCTGTATATTAATATTACTCTGTGTTTATTCGATACCTAATTAACCGCTCGCTTGCTTACGATTTTGAAAAAGTCGTCGAACTTTGCTCACGAAATTTAACGCATAAACACGGCGCGGCTTCTCTCATTAAAACTTAATTTGCCATCGCTTTAAGTGCCCCCCGTAAATATTGTTTATTGTTTTAAATAGACAATAATATAACAAACAAATCTATGTTTTTTTAATGTTACAAAAAGTATATGTATAATATTTTATTGGAGTCCAAAGTTTAAAGTTTAGCTAATTTTACCGGCTTCAAGTACACGTTGGAATTATTGAATTTAACACATTTCACTTGAATCATACTAAAATATTTTTTTAAAATATCATAGGAAATGTTTTCTAGATTAATTTATTACCTTTCACTTATTAATAAACAATTAATTAGTAAATTTACGGTATTTTTACTTCGGAGCATGCACTAACACAGAATTTACAATATGGCGACTATAAATTTCAACATTAAAATAAAAATAAAAATTTCTCTGGTGATGTTGCAAACTTGCATTCAGTTGGTAGACAAACTATCATTCTATAAATTTAAAACGTTTCGAATGGACTTTGTTAACTACAAAATAGAGTTTAAAGTCGTTAAATAGAAAAAAAAGTTTGGTAGCGATAGCTACCAGAAGCAAAGTTCGGCGTTTTGTTTTGGTAACTATAGCTACCAGAAGCAAGCGAGCGGTTAAGCTTATTGTATATCATATATTAAGACATTATAGACAGTCTTACAACAGAAGTCGGTTGTTTCACTTGTCCCTAACACCTACCGTACATGCCATTGTAAGCAGTTTGCTAATTTAAATTTACAACAGTGTCGTGATTTTGTAAAAATGAACAACATCTGCTTCAATTGTTTGATTAACACGTTCAACGCCACGTCGGACAAGGTTGGGCGACACTTAGCGCTAGTTCAGACACGGCGGGAACCGCGCGATTTCAGAATCGCATGGAAATCGCGCGGTTCTTATTTGTATGAGTTATAAAGTAATCGTTCAGACATAACCGTGCGGTTAATCAAGCCGCGCGGTTACCGCAACCTAACCGCGAGAAAATAGAATCGCGCTGCTACCGCGCGTTTCTATTACTATGGAGTCTTTACTTCGCGTTCAGTTGCGTTGCGGATACCGCGCGGTGAGCACGTCACTGCTCGTGAGTTCGCCATGGATCGTTTCGACACTGAACTATTTATTGATGAGGTGGAGAAGAGACCTGCAATTGGGACATTCAATGTGATGATTTCTCAAATATGTAGTTAAAAAAATTGTTATCATTCTTAATTTGGGATATAACGTTACGAACTGACCATGTACTAGTCGGTCACGCAATATTGGATGCACCCAATACCGCCTTTTTCTTTTCTTTTTTTTAAGAAGCAACCACAGTAAACACACTTCTTCGTTGACCTCCATTTTGAAACTGACGCTAACCCCCACGAAATCGCATACTAACCGCGCGTGTCTGAATAGCATCACAATTTTGCGGTTTCAAACCGCGCGATGCGTAAACGCACGATTCCCGCATGTCTGAACGCAGGCTTAGCGCTAGTTCAGACACGGCGAGAACCGCGCGATTTCAGAATCGCGTGGAAATCGCGCGGGTCTTATTTGTATGAGTTATAAAGTAATCGTTCAGACACAACCGCGCGGTTAATCAAGCCGCGCGGTTACCGCAACCTAACCGCCAGAAAATAGAATCGCGCTGCTCCCGCGCGTTTCTATTACTATGGAGTCTTTACTTTGCGTTCAGTTGCGTTGCGGATACCGCGCGGTGAGCACGTCACTGCTCGTGAGTTCGCCATGGATCGTTTCGACACTGAACTATTTATTGATGAGATGCACCCAACACCACCTTTTTCTTTTCTTTTTTTTTAAGGAGCAACCACAGTAAACACACTTCTTCGTCGACCTCCATTTTGAAACTAATAATAATAATAAATGTATTTATTTATTTATTTATTTTCCCTCAAAACTGACGCTAACCCGCACGAAATCGCATACTAATCGCGCGTGTCTGAATAGCATCACAATTTTGCGGTTTCAAACCGCGCGATGCGTAAACGCACGATTCCCGCATGTCTGAACGCAGGCTTAGCCTGCGTTCAGACACGGCGGGAACCGCGCGATTTCAGAATCGCGCGGAAATCGCGCGGTTCTTATTTGTATGAGTTATATAGTAATCGTTCAGACATAACCGCGCGGTTAGTCGAGCCGCGCGGTTACCGCAACCTAACCGCCAGAAAATAGAATCGCGCTGCTCCCGCGCGTTTCTATTACTATGGAGTCCTTACGTCGCGTTCAGTTGCGTTGCGGATACCGCGCGGTAAGTACGTCACTGCTCGTGAGTTCGCCATGGATCGTTTCGACACGGAACTATTTATTGATGAGGTGGAGAAGAGACCTGCAATATGGGACATTCAATGTGATGATTACTCAAATAAAATTATTAAGAACCGAGCTTGGCAAGAGTTGGTGGAGATTTTTGGCAATTGCGAAGACACGGTGGAAAAAAAAAATATTTTAAGTAAGTAGGTTTATTCACCAAAAAATAATTGACAGAATTATGTTATAATTATTGATATGAAGGGTATATTATTATACTCTCCGTTTACTTTAAGTACTTAAATAAATATAAACAAACTTTGGTTGTTTTATGCAGACATTTCGTGCATTTTTTAATTGAAGGTCACAACAGTATTACCATATTTTGTTTGTTTACATTTAGTTATGTACAAACATTACATTATAAACATAAACATTACAAGTACGGTATGTTAGTTGCAGCTATATCTTTGTGTCTTGCCATAGAACACGCCCATCGTTCACAAAGTAATGAGCGAATTTATCTCTGATATTCAAAGATGACGGTGTCCCTCTTCCCGCATGCAAGGTATTGAGATTAGTCATGGGTGCATTATATAAAGTATCTTTAAATTTTAGACCATCTCTAGTCCGCACATAGTTATGTAGAACACAAGAGGCTTTTATTATGTCTTCGGCAAAATCTATGTTTACATTTATAGGCCTATGAAAGATGCGCCATTTGTTCGCCAAAATACCAAAAGTGCACTCAATATTACGTCGGGCTCTCGATAACCTATAGTTAAAAATCCTTTTTTCATATGGTAAACATTTGCCTGAATATGGGCGCATTAAATTTTCTGCTAAGCCGAAGGCTTCATCTCCAACTATAACATAAGGCATTGGTGTTAGGTCTACATTAGATATTGGTTTAGGTGTTGGTATGTTTAATGATTTTTCTGTCAGGCGTTTATAAAAAACCGAATTTTTAAATATAGCAGAATCACTGCTTTTGCCATAAGCCCCAATATCAACATAAGTAAAGCAATAGTTGGCGTCGCAAAGTGCTAAGAGCACTATGGAAAAGAAATGTTTATAGTTATGATACAAAGAACCCGAATCAACAGGCTTTATAACTCGGATATGCTTGCCGTCTATAGCACCAATGCAATTTGGAAAATTTGCATATCTCTCAAAGTCTCGTGCTATTGTCTTCCAGATATCTTCAGTCGCTTCGGGCATGACTATGTTTACCAACTTATTCCACAATGATTTACATACTTCGCGGACAATTCCACTAATCGTCGATTTTCCTAGGCGATAATTGTAGCTTAGTTCTCCAAATGAACAACCCGTACCAAGATATCTGAAACAAGAATATTATTAATAATGTTATTATTTTTAGGTACACAACTCCAAAAAAAATGGAAAAACATACGAGATTGCTACCATAAAGAATACAAAAAAGAAAAAACAACTCCTTCTGGTTCAGGTGCTCGTAAAGGAGCCCGATATATGTATTTTTCAAGATTATCTTTCCTGCAGAATAGTGTAAGTAATAAAGACACTACAACTAATATTGAAGAACAGAATGAAAGGCAAAGTGAGGAGACAAGTCAACTAAATGCCAATGCAACCGAAGCCACTGAAATACGTCCCCCTAAACGTAAGAAAACACAAGTGCCAGAAGAAAAAATAGCTGTTTTAATAGAAAAAAGTATCGAGTCACGAAAACAATTTCAGAATGAACTTCAAGAAAATAGTATTACCAAGCAAGATGACGACAAACTCTTTTGTTTGTCGTTATATAAAGAACTCAAAAAAGTACCAGAAAATAGGCGTTTAGCAACCAAAATTGAATTACTTCAAGTGATACAAAAAGGACAAAGCTTACCACCCCCTATTCGCTACAATACTCAGCAGATCACACCTACGTATTGGCAAGGACAACAGTATACAAGCCCGCAAGGATATTTCACTACATCTGTACCATCTCCTCCTGTTCCGGCACCGTCACCGTCACCATCGCAATTAAGTTCTGGCTCTCAGTCCTCTACAGTCATAGAAAATATTTATGCTGATTTTGAATAACAATAAATAAATCTTACCTTAAAGTTATTACGAGTTTCTCTTCCGGTGACACGCTCGGCCTTAAATGCGTTTCAGAGCATGAAATATCTTGCCTGATCAGTTCAATTAGTTCATCAAAAGATTTTATTGACATTCTCAAATAGTCAAAAAATTTGTTATCATACATTCTTAATTTGGGATATAACGTTACGAACTGACCATGTATTAGTCGGTCACGTAATATTGGATGCACCCAATACCGCCTTTTTATTTTCTTTTTTTTAAGGAGCAACCACAGTAAACACACTTCTTCGTCGACCTCCATTTTGAAACTGACGCCGAAATCGCATACTAACCGCGTGTGTCTGAATAGCATCACAATTTTGCGGTTTCAAACCGCGCGATTCGTAAACGCGCGATTCCCGCATGTCTGAACGCAGGCTTAATGTTCCCGATGAGCCATTCAAAATATGTTACATTGAATAAAAAATACAATTTTTATTTTATGTTATTATTGTTATACATGTTTATTTTAACTTTAGTATACCTGCGGAAATATTTATATGTGAGGAGATAACGAATGTCACCCAACATTGTACCCCCATGGCCTGCTGTGTATGATTTGACGACCTCGGTGGCGCGCCGGTAAAGCCAGCGCCTGCCGAACATGAGGTTGTGGGTTCGATCCCCACGCAGGACAATAATTTGTGAGATCCACAAATTATTGTCCTGAGTCTGGGTGTTATATGTGTCCGTTAATTGATGTTTGTAAAAGTCCCCGCGACACAGGGCATGATCCCTAGTGCGGGAGTTGTCTTTTATAAATAAATAAAAATAAAATAAATATTATTAAAAAATTTCACTCGTTATTTATAACATTACTAATTTGCCTGAAGCTACAAAAAGTGCACGTATTAGACAATGGAGTACGACTAATGTCGCAGAAATAAAAAAAATTGTCTTAATTTTATTCATGAACTGTTATGTTTTTTGACAATTTCAAAAATAATTATACGCCTGGAAAGTAGAATCGTGTTTAGGCAATTTAGTAAATAGAAACGACACAAGTACGGAATAAAAGAATTTCAATTATGTACGATCCCAGGATACACTTATAAGAAAGGTAATTACTTTATTTAAAACGACAATACAAATACAACTCCCACAAACGTAGTTTTGTCTTTATGTGAAGATTTACTTAATAAAGGACACTCATTGTATACCGACAACTGGTGTACAAGTGTAGATTTAGCACGGAAACTGTTAGACCAAGAAACCCAATTAGTAGGCACTATTCGAAAAAATACAATGTAGAAGGCAGCTTCCCAAGCATATTGTTACTGCTAAACTAAAGAAAGGAGACTTTGCTGCAGCTGAAACCAGTGACGGAATCACCATGATGAAATGGTAAGTTAAGCGCGATGTATAGGTATGTTTTGTCTACGAAGCATTTGGTCCGCTTTCATCAAGTGACTAAGCTAGAAAAAACGGAGTCTAAGCCAAAGATTGTAGTAGACTTGGCTGATCAATTAGCTGCTTATTCTACTCCACTACGAAAATCAATAAAGTTTTAATACTACGGTAGTGAATGCATTCTTCTTCTTCTTTGCGTGTCGATGACAATCAGACCGCGTCAGCCCAAAATTTCGCCACGAGTATAGCATTCTCAGTGGCATGCATGAGATCGTCCATTGTGCATGTGTTTGGCCCCAGAGGACAAGACAGCAGATGTTCCATTGTTTGCGGAACAGCACCACACACACATTCCTGGTCCCCCCCAAACCCCCACCTGAATAAGTTTTCCTTGCTTCTACCGACCTGAGTCCGGAGTCTGTTGAGTGATTTCCAGATCGGCCAAGGAAACAGGTGTCCTGTTGGTGGGTTTTCGGAAAGCGGGACAAAAGGTGTTGGTAGGGTAACTCTATCTCGCCACAACCCAAGTCTTTTGTGTGAGCAGCTCGAATTGCCGACTAATGGGAAGACGCATTTAACAAAGCTTTTACGGCTTTTCAGCCTTTGTGGCACAAGGGTGTAGTGATGCAGAGGGTGCCGAGTGTCTATCTCCATCTTCGTTCTTTCAACAGAGCTCGCTACCTCTCTGCGAATTTCCGGAGGCGCTATTCCGGCTAGTGGATACAGCATTTGTACAGGAGTCGGTTTAAGACAACCAGTGATGATCCGGCACGTTTCGTTTAGAGCTGTATCCACTAGTTTCGAGTGGGCAGATCGGCCCCATACAGGGCAGGCGTATTCACCCGCGGAGAAGCAGAGCGTTATTCCGGTTGTTCGCACAACATCAGGCGCGGCTCCCCAGTCCGAAGCAACTAATCGGCGCAGAAGGTTGTTGCGAGAGTGAATTTTTTGTTTTATGTTCTGGCAGTTTTGTCTAAAAGTGAGTGACCTGTCCAGAGTAATTCCCAGGTATTTGGGGAATTTACTGTGTTCTATGGGAACCTCTTGCCAAACTATATTTAGTTTTCGGTCCGCTTCTCTATTGCGAAGGTGGAAGGCACAGGACTGGGTTTTACTCGGATTAGGCCTTAGTGCATTTTCCGTGTAGTATATAGCCAGGTTATCTAGAGCCCTGTGTAACTTTGTCTCTACCTGCTCAAAGGAGGTGGCTTGGGAGGTGAGAGCAAGATCATCTGCATAGAGAAAGCGGGACGTGTCTGAGCTAGATGGTTGGTCGTTGGTGTAGATGTTGAAGAGAAGCGGAGCCAGCACACTACCTTGAGGTAGGCCATTTTTCTGCGTTCTCCAGCGGCTTTTGTTCGAGAGGAGGTGAACCCGAAAACGACGATTGTGAAGAAGTTCACGGAGTATTTTGACAAATTTTGTGTCGTTGGTCATGTTCTCCACCTTCCACAGCAGTCGCCTCAGATTAACCGTGTCGTAGGCCGCTGATAGGTCTACAAACACTGCGCCAGTTATCATTCTCTTCTCGAAACCATCCTCGATGTGTTGGACAAGGTTGAGGGTTTGGTTGCAGCAGGACTTTACAGGTCTGAAGCCGGCTTGTTCCGGTATTAACTTTGGGTCCACAATCATCGTGAGGCGGTTCAGCAGCAGTCGCTCAAATAGTTTGTAGGTGTTGCACAATAGCGATATTGGTCGGAAGTTTTTTGGCTCATCTGCTGCCTTGCCTGGCTTCAACGTAGCTATTATCTTCGATTTTCTCCAGAGCCTTGGTATCGAAGCCGTTTGCAAACAGTTGTTGAAAAGTTGCAGCAGCCATGAGACACCAGCTGGGCCTAGGTGTTTTATTTGCTCGACTGCAATATCGTCAATACCAGAGGCTTTGCCACACTTGAGATTTTTGATCGCTGTGACAATATCTGCGGAGTTGAATGGTTTACTGATATCGTCACAGGTACTGTCAGATTGTTTCATCTTAGGCACTTTACCTGGGCTGCGGGCTGGTTTACCGTTCAATATGAGATGGTGTAGTGAGTGCATTGATCCTTTACAAACAAACTACAAATAAAAACATATCTATGGGAGAGTTTAGAGAAGAAATTTTACAGAATTGAGTGCAAGTTCTGTTACTGAGAAGGAAGAGATTTGTGAGAAAAGAATAAAACATAAAGTAGTATTGTTAGAAGAGGGTGCTCTGAATGTAACAAACAAAATGCTAAGATGTTTGGAAGAAAACACGCAAAAAAATAAAATAAAAAAGTCAGAGTGCATACGTTGGCCGATGTCGTTGGTTTTGTGATCTCTCGTAACCTAGTGAATGCACCTAGCTCAGACAAGGTGTAACGATTTCGTTACATTAAGTACTTTTTACAAAATAAAACTAAAACTAAATAACTAAAATTAAAACTACTAATTACTAAAAGAATAAAAAAAAACTATATACAAAACATTAAATTAATTGATGTTACATAAAATAATTTTAGGTTCTAACCCATCTAGCCATCACAGATAGCATGCAAATATAATAAATAATTTAAACTTACAATTATTATTAATTAAGTAGGTACATTATAATAAATTTCAATAATAAATAGTATACATATCAAAATAATATTAACATAACATAAAAAGAAATTTAATTGAGACATATTATTTAATTTTTATAAAATAAAATATTACTCTACTTGCTTGCTTTACCACGGTATTCAAAGAATTATTTAATGGAATAAAATGTATTTTTCATTAACCAGGCACTTAGGGATAATACAAATTTATTAATGGGTAAATCTTTGATACTTTGTGGTATGCAATTAAATATTTTTACACACATAATAATTGACGAGCATAGCCACGGCGCACGACATGTTTCGTATAATATTATGCATATCATGTTGTTTACTACGTTTGATGCTAGAAAACCGGTTCACCGTAGGCGCGTAAGGTGTAGTTAGAATTTTACCTGTTCATTTCTACTTAGACTCTGTACCTGTAGGTTTGATTGTGAACTATAAGACCTAGATTCGAAGTTCTGATACCTAACTAATTACAAGTACTTAATCTCTTGTTCTACGCTTGTGTTGTGTATTCCCCGAATTGATGTTCACTCCTGCGGGTCAGAACGTGGTCGTCGCCACGTTGCCACGGTACCGACAACTGCTCGCCTACTTGTGCTGTCTATCTACGCCCATTGCGCTGTTGGGTTGAAGCTGCCAATCCACTACTACCTGGAGACTAAGCAGGGCAGTACTATTCTGTGCTGGACAGTTTTATCTACAATACAGTGAGCGTATCTACCTACTGACCCACACCCGAACTATTTTATTAATATAAGGGCTATTTTACTAAATACTCTAGTTTTATTTTAAAGGTTGTAGTAGAATTGTTACAAAGGAAACAAACCGGTGCTTCATTCCATAAGTTCCCAGAACGTAAATAGTACCTTCTCTGGTCCAACATTGAGTCACACCATATCTTTGTCTCGCAGCCATAAAAGTTTCATGTCGCTGTTTAGTAAGAAATTCGGACATATCGTGACTGTGGAACCCTTAAACTTAGTTTTTGAAAACCAGAGGAGACGGTTTTTTTTGTTCGGCGAATAGGCCCAGTCACAAATTGTGCGAGTTTAGGAATGAAATGCATACAGTTTATTCCTTATAATCTCTAGATAGACAGTCTGCATATATCAAAACTCCCTCAAGAGGGAATACTCTGAAATAGGACAATCAAAACATGACTCTAGTGACAACCTAAAATCTCACAACAGCGATCGTCTAATGAATATACACTAATAAGGCAACCAAGACCTCTCGAAATACCGCAGTTTTTGCTGGCTATTGCTTGTAGATCTAAAATAATAAGGTAGTTAAAGAGAAACAATACACTATATATATGACACAAGAAATATTTATTACTGTTTACTTCACAATTATAATTAACACAGTCATCTCTTAAAGCAGTATTTCATCTTAAATAGACGCAGGTGGCTCAAGCTCACCTAAAAGCAGAGCCCAAGATAAAAACCACACTTTACACATCACAATGCACAGCAGCTAACTGTGACTGTGCCTGTGCTCAATAAGCAATAACAACAGTATGCAGCAAGAGCAGCTTTAGTGTGTATTATGCACTCTATCTAAAGATGCCATTTTTATAAAATATAAAAGTACAAATAAATCATGCATTTATCTAATAAAATCTGAAACAATAACAACGTTGTCATGACAGTGTCAAACTGATTAAAACTGTACTACAGAGTATCTGCTATTGGCTGTTATTTACGTTTCGTTCTACGATTATTTCTAAAGTAGGTTACTTGATAATTTGTATTAACCATTAAAATAAACCTAAGAACGTTCCAAAACAAGCATTTTTAGGTGTAATCCTTTTTTAATATTATTTCATTATTCCCTCTTCGTTTAAGTATAATTTGTGTTCGGTTAACTATATTAAGATAATAACTATTTTTGTGAGTAATATGAATAATAAACATTACTGTTTAGGGTGGTGCGAAAAAAAACCGTCTCCTTTGGTCTCTTATTATCATACTACTAAATTTAATCGTCTCATCTCATAATGCCAACTTCTCAAAATGCCAACCGCTCGCAAAATGACAACTTCTCAGAATGCCAACTTCTCGAAATGCCAACTTCTCAAAATGCCAACTTCGCATAATGCCAACTTCTCAAAATGATAACTTTTGAGGGGGAGTCCGGCAGGCATCAAAATTACCAAAATCTTAAAAATCACACACTTTATGTACCCCTAGACAGTATAATTATATATATAATAAATAAGTCTCATCTCATAATATAATAAATAATATTACACATTAGCTTCTGCTCGCGGCTTCGCCCGCGTGAATGTCGGTTATCGGGATAAAAAGTAGCCTATAACTGTCACCAAGGTCCCATCTATCTTTATACCAAAATTCATTAAAATCGGTGAAGCGGTTTAGGCTAGAAGGCGTCACAAACAAACAAACTAACTTTCGCATTTATAATATTAGTATGAAGTATGATTACTAGGTAACGGGCAAAACAATTCACAAATCACAGTGAATCAAACTGTAATGTAAATCTTTTTACTAATTATAGAAAGAAATCACAGTATATCAAATTAGAAAGAAATCCCAGTAAACAAAACAAAAGATGTTCTTAATTCAAAAAATCCGATAAGAACATTTTGCCTGTTACCTAGTACATAATGTGTAATATTATTTATTATATAAAGGGTGTCCCAACAAGAACGCACTTTTTAAATCTGGCATCATTCGAAGTGTCATTGTTTGACATTTGAACAATTGTTATTATTTGCTAGTAGAAGGTATGAGGTTAGTAAAAATGGAGCGCTACACGAATGAACAACGCATTCTCATTGTGAAATTGTTTTACCAAAATACACACATCAAAAAAGTCTAAGCAACATGCATGATATTACAAATTTACCATTTATATTAATTTATTTTACCATTTATTTTAATTATAACGTTGTATTTTATTTTTAAAATAATATTTTTAGGGTTCTATGATGTAAAAATAACAGCTGTTTTCTTTATAAGTTCTTTTAATAACAGAAATTAACAATATTAGAATATACAGGTACATAAGAAACTAAACTTTTTTTTTACAAATTGAAATTTCTTAAGAAAATGAATTTATTGTGAAAGAATAGGACAATTTAATACAAAGTATGGCCTCCTCTGCTATTCAGAACTTGTCGGCAACGATTATTCATTGAATTAATGAGACTGTTTATGTCATCTTGCGGTATTCGCTCCCAATGGAATTGTAGCAAATCCTTCAGCTGTTGGGTTGTTGTCACTCCGTCCAAGTCCTTCAAAACACGTCTCTGGAGCATGTCCCATGCGTGCTCGATGGGGTTGAGGTCTGGCGATTGTGCAGGCCAGGGCAATACCTGGATGTTCTCCGTTGCCAAGTATTCACTGGTTCGCCGAGCTGTATGTGAACGCGCATTGTCATGCATTAACGTAAAATCGGAGCCAAAGGTTTGTGCAAATGGATGGACATAAGGTCTGAGAATATCCTCAACGTAATTTTCAGCGTTCATGTTTCCATTTACAAAAACGAGCTCAGTTCGCCTGTTCTTCATAATACCCGCCCATACCATAACTGTTGAGCCGCTGTATGGATGAACTTCCTGAACGCACCTGAGTCTTTCAGTATTTCCGGGTCGACGGTACACTCGCACCCTTCTTGTATCAGGCCTAAACCCGAATCGCGACTCATCGGAAAACATAATTTTATCCCATTGTTCCTGGGTCCATGTTATGCGTTCTCTACACCATTCATTTCGACGAGCGCGATTCCCGTGACGTATCGGTGGGCACCTGATAGGGCGTCGAGCTCGTAGGCCGTACTCATGCAGTCGATTTCGCACAGTTTGGGGACTTACATCAACACCACTTGAATTTTGTAGCCTCAAACTTATCTCTCGAGCGGTTAACATCGGCTGGCGTCTTGCAGTCAGTTGTATGTACCGGTCTTGCCGAGTGGTTGTACTCCTTTTACGGCCTGGATGCTGTTCAGCGGGTTCCCCTGTATTATTGTAGCGCTGCCAAAGACGACAAATAACACTTCTATGAATACCAAAATGTCGAGATACCTGAGATTGATTAGGAGGAGCGAATACCGCAAGATGACATAAACAGTCTCATTAATTCAATGAATAATCGTTGCCGACAAGTTCTGAATAGCAGAGGAGGCCATACTTTGTATTAAATTGTCCTATTCTTTCACAATAAATTCATTTTCTTAAGAAAGGAGACGTTCCATTTGCCCATACATCTTGGGCCCACCAAGAACATACATGAAACCTTGTGTGTTTTGAAGATAAATTACTACTCTATAGGCTTGTATAATTATTTTTACCATAAAACTTCGAGGATGTGAGATATGTGGTATTTAAAGTGAAATTATATCATACTCCAAATAGCTCAAAATACAATTTTCACATAACATGTTACCTAATTATTAATATTTAAATGTATAAAATAAAACCTACATATAGTCCATAATCAAAAGCGAATTAATATTAAAATAATAATCTGCAATAAATCACATCAAAACATTCACAATACGTAGTAGCAACACGAATCACAAAGTACATTGACACAAATGGGGTGACACTTGACATATAAGAGATGTTAAATGTGTTGCAATGATTTAAAAAAAATATTACATTCGATTTCTCATTAAAAGAAAGACAACATAATTGTGTTACAATAATAGGTAATGCGTACAAGTTCTATTTTTTAACGATTAAAATATAATATATTAAAGATTCAAATATATTGTTTGTGGATATTATACTTTTACATGAATAAAATATATATTATCCCAGACATTAATTTTTACCCACATCATATTATTTTATTTTCAAGGGTGGCAACTTATAAAATATCCGCCATTAATTCAACCAATGATTGAATTAAAATACTGTTCACAACCATTTAAAACTAAAATCTTTCCCCCAACTTCTACGGAGGAATGAAAAACACTAATTGATTTTCAAAATTATTTGTTTAATTTTAATTATTCAATACATTCTGTTCGCTCTGGGCCCCAAATGGAACGTCTCCTTTAGAAATAGATTAGGGCTTCTCATAGACATTGTAAAACAGGGAACAGGCGTAAGCATAACACATGCACAATGGACGATCTCATGCATGCCACTGAGAATGCTATACTCGTGGCGAAATTTTGGGCTGACGCGGTCTGATTGTCATCGACACGCAAAGAAGAAGGGAACAGGAAAGACAAATTATGGAAATACTGCACGCAAATTCTTTAGGAATTATAAAGTTAGTGCTGAGATAACTGGATTAGATTCAAGATTAATAAAAAGATTCATGTCATTTTGCAACTATTAGCTCCTAGTAGCATACAAATAAACTGCTGAATTGTACGGTTGGTATTATATGCCCGTTACAGTACATACAATTTTAATACATGGAGCAGAAGTTATAGAACACTTATCCATTGTACCAATAGGAATGTTATCGGAAGATGCCTAGGAGTCAAATCACAAAATAATTAGATACACTAGACTGCACCATACACGCAAGTTCTCCAGATCGATATGTAACTTAGATCTCATTAATACATTACTTTTACTTTCTGACTCAGTTTTGTCGTCAAAAAATAAAAGTACTGAAATACTCACTTTTTTGTCAGACGAAAAATCTTTAGTACTGAGTAGTGATCATTCATTAAAATTCATTGATGATGTCGAAGATGAATAAGTTATTAAAATATTTTAACTAAGATGTAGCGTCATCGTAATTCCTAGACATTTGGCAATTCATTTATTAGGCTATTTTTTATTGTTTTTAGTTTTAAACTTGATAATATTGAGTTATTTTGTATTTATTTTACAAATGTTAATGAAACTAGTATGCGATATATCTATTATTTCAAAATAAACGTCTTTAAAATATTGGTATATTTCAGTATTTTTAATTAGGTTGTCACATTTATTTTTAATATTTTTTTTGTACGAAATAAGAAGATTCCTCTTTAATATTATACAGTAAAAATTTGAAGTCTCTACGTTGACTTGATTTGGAGTTATCCTGAAATAATTGAAAGAGGTGACGATGTCCGACGGTTTATATGACGGCGATCCACAGTGCGCCGCCCGCGCCCTCGCCACCCGCTTTCCTCGCACCGTCGACCTTCGAGGCGTTAGAGTTTCAGCGCACTTAACATACCTCTAACCCGTTTATAAGTAATCAATGGAATTTTAATAAAGCTAATTTTAATCATCTGTACTACCTCTTATCTGCAATTGACTGGAGTGATTTATGTAATTCAATCAATCCTTCAGTTACATTGCAACTATTCTATGATAAAATATACGAGACTTTTAATGCGTGTGTGCTGTGTGCCTCGTAAGCGAGTAGGGTTGACAAAACAAAGGTTTAGGTATCCGGTTTGGTACACGACGGACATTATTAAGGATATAAAACTAAAACATGAGATGCACAAAATGTATAAGACTACTAAATTGGCCGGTGACTATTAAGCATTCTCTCGTTACAGAGCGAAGGTGAAAGCTGAGATTAACACGTTAAGCGCCAAGCATATATGGCCTTGCCACACAATTTTCACAAAAATAATTCTGTATATTTCGCTATATTTGCGGTATATTAACATAACAAAATAAAACACCTGATCAAACTAACTTATACGCTTCACAATATCTGTTGGCTAATGATGTATCATCTGGTTCTAGAACTCATTCCTGGATCCCTGTGACAACAGACGAAATTACTAAATTCTTAGCTTTGGTTGGTTGGATGGGATTAGTCAAATTGCCTAGCATAAAAGACTATTGGCGAATTCATAAACTTTACAACATTCCTTTGGCACGAACTGTAATGCCAAGAAACCGATTTGAATTGATACTGAAGTTCGTTCATTTTTCTGATAATTCTGCTGCCTAATAATCGACTTCATAAGCTCCGAGACATACTGGACAAGTTCATAAATGATTATAACACCGTGTATACACCTGGAGAGAAAATCTGCGTAGATGAATCTCTGATACTCTGGCGTGGGACACTTATTTTCCGACAATATATACCAAATAAGAGTGCTAAGTATGGAATAAAAGTTTTTAAACTTTGTACCGAGAGAGGATATACGTGGAATTTGGCAGTATACTGCGGCAAATCAAGAGATCCAGAGACTGCAGTTTCAGAATAAACGAGTACACAACTAAAAAGAAAATGTCGATAACTGAATTTCGTGAAAAAGTTATTTTGGCTTTATTGGAGAGAAATTTTTCAGTAGACAATCAAGCTATATAGCTGTGTGCCCAATTCTGAAAGTGTAGTGCAAATCGTGCATTGAAGTCCTACTTGCTAGGTATCTGAAATAAATAATTCATTACGTACAGTCACGAGCAATAATATGTACACATTTTCGCATTTTGTAAACCAGTTATCTAAAGTTCTGCCAATCCAAAATTGAAAATTCGAAGATTAATTCAAAACTGTACGGAACCTCTTCTAAATTACGAATTCATTTTGATATTGTAATGTCTAGATAAACGTGCAGATAGTTTAGAAAATTTGAAAATGTGTACATATTATTGCTCGTGACTGTACCTATACAGTGTGTAAAAACAACCCTGTCCGGTCCATGAATGGGTGAGTATCGAAAGGTAGTAGTGGCGAAGTGTCCATATAACTCGATTCCTACCGGCTTACCTTTGCAAAAACCGCTTAGCATTGTCTATTAATCAATTATAAATCAATGACGCAACATCCACTCAATACAAAATAATATAAAACAAAAAAGTATTCTCTTACGTAAATCGCAATAATAATTATAGTAATAATAATTTTCAATATAATTATTTACGTACTCATAACGCCATCTAGTAATTAAAGGTTGTCAACTAACCACTTGGTTATGGTTCAGTCAGAGAGTACTTAAAGCGCGCATGCGCGGAGCGCAAGTAAGCCGGTCGCGAAATTAGGAATCCAGTACAACAGACTGTACGGAAATCGTACGGTCACGTGACACTTTGTCTTCGTCGACCTAAGGTACCATATAAGCCGATGGCCACCGGCTTATGACAAGGATAAAAGATACAACTACAACATTGCGAGAGCGAGAAAGCACTATTGCAACCAGTGGACCGACCAATTGTAACGAAGTTTCATTTCATTTCACGTTAAGTACTTAATTTGCCATCGACATTCCTTTGTTTTTATCAATTATTTAAATCTGATAGAAATCAGCCTTTCTTCTGAATTTTTAGTTTTTAATTATATTTATTTGTTTTTATATTTTTATACGTCTTGCATCTTGACTTTGGCAGAATCATCGGTAAACGATAGGACCATTTGAAGAAAAAACAGATATTTGTATTTATTTTCTGCAAATAGGTTATAAAATTCGCTTTCTTGTTTAAAGTAGTAAAATTTGTATGTTTAATTATTTATGATTGTGTATTATGTGTTGTGCATTGGTTGACTTTATTTTTGTCGTAGTGCGTTGGGATCCTATGGAATATTTTTGTAAGTACTTGTTTGTATTGTTTTATCAGCAAATTTAATAGTTTGTTATAAGGGACAGGTTAATAGTGTTAGATTATATTGTCTATCCTATTATGTGATGTGTGATAAAACATTATTCTCGAAATTGAATTATAAATATAAGAAACGCCGGCGCTGTGGATTTACGAAACATTTTAATACAATTATCTCATTTTGATACGTATAAGTAAGTGGCTTACAGACAGTATTCTCAGATTCTAAAAGTAAGTAAGTAGGTATGTAGAATCATTTAGGATATAGCAATATAAACAATTAATCTAATTGATCAAAGAAGTCTTCCAAACAGAGAAACATTTTCGTATTTTAAGTTTATGAGTTCGGGACAACTAGGTAAAATCGAAACATTTTCTCACGAATACCTATGAACTACAGAATAATAGTAATATAAAGTAGAACAAAAGTCCACGGAATCTTCGGCTTCCCTTTTATAAAAATCCACCCTTCGCCACTGAAAGGTAGTCAGGTTGGCAGTGTCATTTCATGGAAATTAATCAATGAAAATTTTTACAACATTTCGTGAGTTATAGGGAAATTGTAACAGTTACCACTAGGCACACCGGCTGGTAGTACATCAATACTTAGATAGATATTAAATTAGAATGCCGACGCGCGACACTTCTGCCTAATCCCTTTAATAAAAGCCGCCAGCCCGCGCGGCCGTTGAACCTAACCATACCTAACTACTTGGTAAAGACGGCTTGTAAACCTTACCTATGACTACGAGTAAGTCAGGTGTTTTATACTTTACTAAACGGATTGTTGAATTGCATTTCATTTATTTTGAACTTATTTTTTAACGATAACAAATTCATAATGATACGCCATGCACAATAAATTGGTATAATTTATAATACGTTTATGATTGAATATTTTAAATAAAATTACTTATTAAATCTTATGTCTAAGTACTTACATATCTTTAGTTGATAAAAATATCAACTTGCTGTTGTAGGGTCTGTAGATCATGCTCCACATAGGAACATTCCCTTTGTACTCGTATACCACGTCAGGCACCTATTTTTAAGTTTTCGCGAGCACATAGTAACACGGTAGGGTTTGCCCTTATAGCATCAAAAGCACTCACTATTCGATTTCGCATTTCCAGTTCCGTTTCACAATTATTGTTTAGATTATTTGTTTTACGTGGCCCCTCAAATAAAAGTCTAACGGAGTCAGAGTTGGCGATCTGTTATTTTTATTTTAATGGAGGGACTTCAAAACATCTCTTATGAGAATATAGAAAACTACTCCGATAACCATCTGCAGTACTTTATAGGCATAAGTAGACTGCAGCATAATTTTTCAAGAATTTTGAGCTGTTTCTGCGCGAATATAGACTATGAAGGGTTTTGCAGTTTAGCAAGAAATTGTACCTAAGAGGCGCGTTAAAAGAATTTTAACGCTTTCATCATCTGATTCTGATGACGAATGTATTGTACCTAGTAAACGTATTCATAGCACAAAATCTACTGAGCCTAAAAATACAGCAGTAGCAACAGAAGAAACAACTAAGATGCCTAATGCGCGGATTAAAAAAATATAACGTTTCTTCATGTGATTTTACGAAAGATTACAAAGATTTAGTAAGTTCTACAAGCAATACAGATCGAGAGAACAATACACAAGAGCCATCTACTTCCGGCAACATACAGAAAAAAGTGTATAACTTCTTTTTAGACTCAAGTGACCCTGATGATGGCAGTTCTTAATTAAAAAATTACTAAATTACAAAAGTTTTTAATGTCATTTAGCTGGAAGAACAATAACTGTACCGTAAGAGTTCGAGTCCATCCAGAAACACATCTGAACTAATATTATAAAGAGGAAAGTTTGACTTTTTGTTTGTTACGATTTAATTAAAAAAGAACTAGACCTATTTTAAAAATTCTTTTATCATTAAAAAGGCACACATTGTGATAATTATTGTAGTGAACCTGTGTTCCTTTTTGTTAAAAAAATATTTGTTTTTATGGCTGTTATGCAAATAAGTCATTTAAGTTTAATTTGATGTTATACACACCTCAACAAAGTCTAGGGATATTTTGTATAAAGTTGTGAAAGTCAAAAACACCTGTTTTATTTTTTTTTTTTTTTGATGAAAACTTACTTTGTTAACCTTTTTCAACCGTTCGAAATTTGAATTTGAAAAATAAAATTAAAAATAAAAGATTTACGCGGCCTAAACGAAGTCAAGTTCGAAATTTTCATTTACCAACAGTAAGTTCTGACTGCTTTTATGTGTAAAATTTAAGTTTTATAACAATTTAAACATTTATTTCAAATGAAGGATATTGTGTGCATCAGCTGCGGGTACTAAGCGGAGTATTGCTGAAGAGATTAGAACAACACAAAATATGATATCAAGGTTATGGTCACGTTATCGTGCTACTGGTGAAGTGGCTGAAAGATACCACAGCAAAGAGTCTCTCACTACTCAACGACATGATAGATTTTTGCATGTTTCCGCGAAAAGACAGCCAAATGTTACTAACATGCAGCTGGTTTAGAGGCTCCAGCAAGAGCTGGAGCCTCTTGCCGGTGACCGAACTGTCAGAAGAAGTCGGTATGAAGCCCACCTTTACGCTCGCATACCGCTTTGTACTCTAGCACTACGCTGAGCGAATCGCGCACGTCGACTAGAGTGGGGTCGTGAACATTTGCACTGCAAAGATATCCTGTTATCTGTAGTGGTGTTTACACTTGGATCCCGGTTTAGTTTCTACCCGGTTTCACGTAGAGAACGTGCTTGGCGAGTTCCTGGTTGTGATAGCCGTCTACAACATCCTCAGGAAATCCATTCATACCACGATGGAACAATTGTGGTTTAGACGGGAATTCGTGTCAGTCGAAGAACAGAGCGCGTTTTGATCAGAAACACCATGCCGGCTGAAAAATAAATTAACGAGGTGCTAGTACTAATAATCTATCCCCGTAGACTACAATTGGGCCAAATGTTTAAGCTCATGGAAGATATCACCCGTCCGCATAAAGCGAGAGTTATGACGAGCTGGTTGCAGGAGCACGACGTATCCATTTTATGCTGAACCACTCAATCGCCTAACTTCAAAACCATAAAATACGCTTATGACATGTTCAAAAGAAGGGCTTTGATGTATTTTCTTGCATAAAATTGCGATGGAAGGGCAACTTTTTTTGTGTCCTAGTCGGACCTGGAACAATATACCACACCAAGACATGGATAACTTAACCCAAGAATGAAAAACCATTTCAGGACCGTTATTTACGGTTTTTTGAATGTACTGATTACTGATTACTCGCATAACAGTTAAAAACAGATTAATTTTAGCTTATTTTCACTTTTGCTTAAGAAACACATTCATTGTAAGTTTAACTAATTTTCCAAGTTTTTTATTTATTTGAATAAAAAATTATTTAAGCAAAAATATTACTTTAATTTAATTCTGGATTGTAGCCTGATAAATTCCCTTTATAAAAATATAAACATGTTGTATGTTATCTTCAATAATTTTGGAGTTAATTGAGTAAATACCAAATATCCCTAGACTTTGTTGAGGTGTGTATTTTCATCTTTATCTTTTTGAAGTCTTTTGAAAAAAAAGTTAAAGTATAGGTACAACTAAGAGCAAAACTTTGTATTTTGTAGTTGTTACTATAGCAAATAAGTTAAATGTTACACAATTTAAAAAAAAAAAGATATAATAAAGGTAATTTCCTACAAAAACTACTTATTTTCTTTCACTAATTAATATTTGCTGTTGTAATTATGTCAGTAAGTTATTATTAATTAAGACACGTTTAAATATTTTATTAATGGTAATTTAAAAAAGTTTTTTTATGAAAATAAATACACATCCCTGTAATGCTTGCTACCTTACCTTCTACAATAAAAAACCATCACAATTGTCTTTTCATCTCTTTTTGGTGTAAAAATAGTAAAAACTGTTTGGTAAAACTTAAAAATGCTTCTACTGACAAAAACTGTTTTTTGGGATAATGACGGTCTTCTTCTCAATGTGCGATATATTTTTTTTTAATTATTGAAAAGTTGTATAAAAGTAGAGATTTTTTGGCATAAAAAAAAATCTTAAAATAAGCGTTTTTGTTTATGTTCCGGGTTCGTCCGAGTTGTTCTACATTATTTTCTATTAAGTTTAAGTCTTGTATAATAGGATCACAAAATAAAAAATCCGCTTTATTCCGCCATTTTGTTTTTCAGACATTTAAAGATAGTGAAACAAAATTGGTAGTTTTATGTGATGTGTAATAGATGTTCTTTTATTTACAGGTTCTACTGATGGTTCCCTTTGTTTTTTTTTCTTTGTTAAGATCCAATAGAAAAACACCTTGTAAGAAAACTAAGTCATACTGTTCGGATACCATAAATCTCCTTGTACCTGAAGTGGGCAACGAAGAAATTGAATGCAGTGAAAATGAAGATCGATTTAGACGAATAATTTTGTTGATTGTATTATGTATTTTTTATTAAAACAATGGCTTAAAACAGTCTCTAGTTTTTTAATTATGCATGTTCATATGATATATTGCACTTACTAATTTTGGCCATGTTTTTTGGGTAAATACTCCTATGTGCGACGGTTTTACGCAGCTATATATATACTTAATGCCTAAAAGTAAGTGTATGAAAATAATTATCCAAGTGATTTTATGAAAAACTAAATTTCTGACTTATTAATATCCGTTGTCTATACTTTATATATAATATTTTAAGCTTAGCACTTTTGAATCGTGGTAGAGAGTTCCTAATGTTAATACACCGTGTATTTTAGTCGACATTAAAGATTTGAACCAAGCAATCAGTAGACTGTACATTAGTCATTTATGCAAAAAAAAGTTTTAAATTAGACTTAAAAACTTCAAAAATGTTAAAAATAATACATTATCCCTTAAAAAATGCAACACGCTTTACACTAACGTAGGCACAAAAGCTCGGCGCGGGCACTGACCTGCAGCTAAACACCCCCCGCGCGTTAGATACTTACGTGAAATACGTCGCAAGCGCGCGGGTCGATCAGCTGTACCTTAATATCTAGTTCATGTTCATTTAATTTAATTTTATACGGACACCTCATACACTATTGCTATAAAATAATGTATTACAGACAGTACCTTAAGTCGCGGGGATGTTTACAAGTATCAATAAACAAGACAAAGTCATACCATAGAACTTTCGCAAGATTTGAACCCGCGACCTTGAACTCGGCAGCTGCATAGGTACGCGACGAATTAAATTAAACCAAATGTTAAATTTTATGTTACTTTATTTTAATTTCATGTGACACAGTAAATAAAAGTTTCTAAACATTTAAACAACAGTGTAAGTCTGATTAGTCATTTCATTTTAGTTTAAGCGTAATATTCTTATGAATTGACAATTTGTTTTGGACCGTATTTACTACATAACTATTAGAGAGGATCTATTAAACAACAATATGTGACGTATCTCTTTACATAGGTATTGTGAACAAACATAATAACTCATCAATAAGTGGAAAACGTACAATCGCAAAATACTTGAATTATTATTAGTTGTTTACCTATTGGTATTGAAATAATTGTTAAAACTGCTTCCCATTTTGTTTTAAACACATAAACACAAGCGTGCACTTATTTAATATTTTCACGAATCCTGATTAGGGTCACTGATCGTCACTTTAGGTATAACTTTTAATTTTATTTTAATTTCGTTTTAAACATATGAATGGCTGACTTCGAAGGGCGCCGTGCATATATAATACTCTAAAATGTTTTCTTCGAGGGCTGCCGAGTACCGTGGTTGGTTCACCACGTCCTTGCCGATGTCTAGGTAGTCCCGTAGGCGTTCTGTCGCTGCCAAAATAACTAGCTAGGCACCCTTGGGAGCGTAATGCCCTGGCGTTGTAACTTTTGAATGATGCTGGAATCAGCATCATACAGTCTTCTAGCTTCACTTGAGGTTATCTTCAGCTAACATACAATCTCATCACATCTAAATACACTGGCGGACAAAAAAATCGACTCACTTCATATCTTCTCATTCAAAGTGCCCTAATTTTAAAATTAAGACCTAAATTCTAATTTAGGTCTTAAATTATTTAAGTTCTAGGTCTAAACTTAAAAAAAAGAGCAATAATCGCAGTTTTAACTCTCAAATAACCTAACAGTAGTCTATGAACGTTAACTGTATAATTTTATGCTCGTATACTCAGTTGATTTTGCGCGACTTCAGGGGGTATAAAAAGCGACCCACCCCTATGAGCTTTATCAGTTGACCGTGAAACGTCAACAGGTACACATCTCCAGAATTTCCAAGCAAGAAGACTTCCCAGATATGGACACAAGACCAGAAGTAGCGGCTCAAACTGTTACCCTGTTGGAACAGGGCATGAGTCAACGTCAAGTGGCTCGTACTCTGAATATGAGCCAGTCAGCGGTGTCAAGAATATACCGAAGGTACCAGGAGACTGGTGGCTTTGAACGAAGAAGAGGTTCCGGTAGGAAACGATCCACTTCAGAGAGAGACGATCGCTTCATCGTCAGCACTTCACTGAGAAATCGTTCACTCGACGGGGTTCAAATCCAACGGGAGCTCCGAGAAACGCGTGGAGTAGCTGTCAGTTCCCGGACGGTGAGAAGAAGACTCAAGGCAGCTACCCTGACTCCAAAAAGACCAGCAACAGGACCCAAATTGACTCCAGCGCACCGAGCAGCCCGTATTCGTTTTGCGAGAGAACACGTTGATTGGACGGAAGATCAGTGGCGCTCTGTTCTCTTCTCCGATGAAAGCAGAGTATGTCTACATGGAAGTGACAGAAGAAGAAGAGTGTACAGAAGGCCGGGGGAGCGATACGCACAATGCTGCATAGCAGAAACTGTTGCATATGGTGGTGGTTCCTGCATGGTGTGGGCTGGTATTTCATTGGAAGCAAAAACCGACTTGGTTTTCATTGAAACCGGCCGCCATGTAGGAGGATTGACTGCAGATCGGTACATCGGAGAAATCCTGGGGGACCACGTAGTTCCATATACTGGTTTCGTTGGCGATAACTTCATCCTGATGCAGGATAATGCCCGTCCACACAGCTCAAATGCTGTACGGCAGTACCTACAAAACGTGGGTATAACTGTTATGGACTGGCCAGCGCGTAGTCCGGACTTGAATCCCATTGAGCATATATGGGATGAGCTGAAGAGAAGAGTCCGGGCTAGAAATCCTGCACCAGGGTCAAGAGATGACCTTCAAGCAGCCTTAACAGAAGAATGGAATGGCATCCCGCAGGAAAGGGTGAAGCACCTTATTGGATCCATGAAGAACCGATTGGAAGCAGTTATAAAGGCTAGGGGGGGTAACACTAGGTATTAAAATGATTTTTATTCTGTAATAAAGATTTTATTAAATGTTATGTTGTTTTTTGTTAAAAATTTTCCCACTGAATTCTTCAAGTTTTAGGACTCATAAAGTTTATCCCCATTTTCTTTTAAGGAAAATGAGTGCAAGTTAACATTATTTGTACTCATTTTAAAGCTAACACCTAGAACTTAAAGAATTTAAGATCTAAATTAGAATTTAGGTCTTAATTTTGAAATTAGGGCACTTTAAATGAGAAAGTATGAAGTGAGTCGATTTATTTGTCCGCCAGTGTAGTTACTCGACATTCGAGTATGGGCGGTTTTCGTTGTTTATTGCGAGGATGACTGATCATAACTGTAATGTCACGATATACGTAATAAAAAGGTAATTAGACGCACGACGCACTTCCGTGACTGACTGCGGCGGCCGCGCCGGGCGCCGACCGCGGCGGTGCGTTTGAGTTGCCGGAGGGTGCGCGGGGGGGTGAGACCACGTGAGACGCTAGCGATCTATGCAGATCATTATGATTGGACAAAAGTCCACGTGGACTCTAAAACATTGGTTGATTCAATTTCTCCTGAAATAATACTACCCAATAAATGCATTTTAACAACAAAGAAATGGGCGGCTCTTTTGTTCATGCAATGTACAGTATGGTTTAAAAAATTTTGATTATTTTTTAAATATAAGATTTACAAATTAAAGTTGTTCAAATTAATTTTAAATATTACCAAAAATTTCCTAAAATCGGTAACATTAAGTGGTTTAATTCTTTAATGCCGATTGAAATACACGGTGTATAACCCAATCGATGCAGATAATTTTTAAGTTTAATTTATTTTTTAGGATGGTATTATTTTTTATATTTATTATTTAAGGGCGCCAATATAAAATTGCCCTAAGAATTCCTTTCTGTGACTTTTCTGTCACAATTCCTACCTGTTTCATATCCGTTACTTACAATTTTTTTTAATATGACCCATACACAAATATTATATGCCACACCCAGGCTTAGGAATATGCGTCGGGGTAGTTTTGCATTAACAGCCTAACTGTGCAAATTAAGAATTGGAGACTCAGGAGATAGGCTGTCATGCTTATCAAGTACCAAGGAGAACCTTGGAAACATTAATGTCGTCCGCAAGGAACATATTACTTACAGACTTTGTCCCCTATAATCTGGGATTTTCTCATTTACGAAGGGAGAAGGGGCGGCAAGAAACATTGCCGATCACATTTTTGGTGAGCCTGAAGCATCAGCTGAACTTAAACTAGCAATTACAATACCTAATGCAACATATATATATATATATACAGGGTTACAGGAAAAGTCGTGCTAGATCCGTTAAGGGCGTGGAGTACCCATAATTTCTGACTTATTTTACTATGAAACACCCTACCCTAAACTTAACCCTTTTCGAGATATTCGACTTTTAATTTTTTTATGAAAAATTGCCGATTCTTAGGCTACTAAATTATTTTATATTTTTTTGTGTATCCTAATATGATTATTATTGCATTTTTACATGAGTAATAAGATGCTATAGGACGTCAATAATTAAAATAGTGCATAAGTTAATTGAATGGACCGTAGTAGACAAGTAAAGGTTAAGAAAAACAAGAAAATATTGGAAAGTTTATTTTTCTCTAAGCCATAACTGAAAAAACATTATGGGAATTGTTCGGCAGATGTTTTTCTAAATATCTACGTTTCATCAGCTATCTAGCAAAGTATAACAATCTAGGGTTTGTATAACATTTCGTGAAAAAAAAGTTAGTTTTATAGGCGACAGAGAAGAAGAAAGAAAATTATTACTTAGCCCTAAATAGTAAAATAAAACAATACGTGAGCATGAAATGTTATTTATTGAGGTTTTCTCATAAGTTTTTATTGTTTACAGGTCATGTTCAACATGGCCGCCTCTATTTCTGACACATTGTCGCATCCTTCTACGGAGACCAGTCTTCACTACTCTAGTGGTCAACGTGATCCTTATTTTGTTTGCTGCATCCACAATCCTTTCTCTTAAGTCTTCTACAGACGAAACTGGATTCGGCTCGATAAACTCTGTCAAAAGCGGTCACATCTGGTACTCGACGACCAGGGTAGCGAGTTATGTATTCATTGCGAGCTTGCGCAGACACACAACGGCAGTATCCGTAACAAATAAGCATATCAGCATATTCCTCAGGTGTGTAGGACGTCATCTTCAACACTTCCGTATCACAGGTACAAATCAGAGTCCGGTTAACAAGCACAGTAGTCACAAATCAGAAGAAATTGTCCAGAATCACAGCCAAGTCAAGAAAAAGAGCAAAACGATATCACATCTACTATGTACGAAGCACAAAAGCAGACTGACAACCAAAACAATACCCCCTGTTGTATTCCCATATTTTTTCTTTCATTCGCACCTACATAAATCTTTTTTTTTTTTTAAATCTTTACTTTGTCTGGTTTCAACTTGAAGGACAATAAACGCGGGACCGTTAGACCTGGAGCGTCTAAACGACTTTTTTTCCACGAAATGTTATACAAACCCTAGATTGTTACCTCGTTAGATAGCAGATGAAACGTAGATATTTAGAAAAACATCTGCCGAACAATTCCCATAATGTTTTTATTTAGTTATGGCTTAGAGAAAAATAAACTTTCCAATATTTTCTTGTTTTTCTCAACCTTTACTTGTCTGCTACGGTCCATTCAATTAACTTATGCACTATTTTAATTATTGATGTCCTAAAGCATCTTATAACCCATGTAAAAATGCAATAATAATAATATTAAGATACACAAAAAAATAAAAAATAAATTTAGTAGCCTAAGAATCGGCAATTTTTCATAAAAAAATTAAAAGTCGAATATCTAAAAGGGTTAAGTTTAGGGTAGGGTGTTTCATAGTAAAATAAGTCAGAAATGATGGGTACTCCACGCCCTTAATGGACCTAGCACGACTTTTCCTGTAACCCTGTATATATACACAAAAAAGCAGTAATTCCCTATTTCAAAAAGATCACCCCCCATAAATATAGGAATTTATTAAAGCCATTTATCCTCTGTACCTGTGATGAATATATCATAGATGTACGCTGGGCATACAGTGCCACCACAAATGATGCGACAATCATGAATGATTTATTAAATAGCACAGACTTTAATGATTTTTATTAAAAAAATGATATTTTCATTCTGGACAGAGGTTTTCGTGACTCCATGGATAGTCTGCATAAGAAAGGATACATAGGTTATATGCCTGAAACAAAAGGAGACAGCCAGTCACAGCTAACCACGCTTGAAGGCAATAATAGGTAACGCTGCGTCACTATAAACAGGTGGGTAGTGGAAGCTGTGAATTAGTGATGTGCGAAATCGATTGTCAATAATCGATTAATCGATTATGGAGATAATCGGATGCAATCGATGGCCATTTCCATAATCGATTATAATCGATTTAGAAAAAACGTTTATTTATATCGGTCTTTAATATTTTAAACTATGGTAACAGTTACATTTTACATTTTTGAAAGGGAATCCCCTATATGTATATTAAGTTTTGTTTGTGATTTTATGTTGCGGCAACCCTGTCATTTTTTTAAAAAGGGGAATCCCCTAGAGTTCACTTTGTGTGACACATAGACAATAGAATAGAATTTCATTCATTGAGCAAGGCATTGAGATGAAGTGTGCACGTATACTGATTAAGTAAGAAAGTCATTAGATTTTGTTAGCGAGAAATATTTTGTGTGTGTGTGTGTCACAATGAAGCGGAGAGAGAGTTCTTCTTACGTGTGGACGCATTTTGATAAAATGGGCCCGGAAGCATCATGTAAGGTTTGTCGTAAAAAAATAAAACTTTGTGGAAATACAACGAATCTCCGCGAACATCTAAGGAGAATGCATTGTATAGAAGACGAGAGACCATCTACAAGCCAACATTCAGTTATAGAAGAACCAGATACACCAAACGTAACCGGGCAATCCGGGAATAGTGGAAAAAAATATAAACAATCTATTTTGTCTTCTACAATAGTCGCAAAAGAACTCAATCAGAAACAAAGAAATAATATTGATATTGCGCTTTTGCAAATGATTTGTGTGGATTACCAACCATTGCAAATAGTTGAAAACAGGGGATTTCTGAACTTCATTAGAACCTTACAAAGAGAAATATGTGGCAATGATATAATCTATACACCACCAAGCAGGAAAGTGTTAACACATTCTATATTACACAATCAATACGAAAAAACAAGTGCTCGTTTAAAAGAAATTTTGAATGACGTAAACTATTTGGCCGCTACGACAGATATATGGACATCTGATTCTAAAAAATCATATATCACTATTACTTGTCACGGTTTGTACAAGGACGAATTGCAATCCTTCGTTCTTGCCACAAGAGAACTTTTAAGTCCTCATACTGGAGAACATATAGCTGAATGTTTACGCCAGATATTCGAGGAATTTCATATTTTACAAAAAATAGTTATAATAGTTTCAGACAATGCACAAAACATGAAAAAGGCCATAAACCAGATGCTTCAAAAACACCACCATCAATGTGTCGCACACATTCTCAACTTGAGTGTTAAAGAAACAATTAATGAAAATCAAGATCTTTAAAACATAATTCAAAAATGCAAAAGAATAGTAGGGTACTTTCGCCACAGTGCCAAAAGTTCTGAGATTCTGATAGAAAAACAAAAACAAATGAATATGCCGATTTTGAAATTAAAGCAATATATTGAAACTAGGTGGAACAGCGTAAATATAATGTTTACAAGGCTGTGTGATGTTAAAGCACCACTTACAGTTGCTTTAACTGAAATTGATCAGGCACCTACACCCCTGGACAATGAAGAATGGAAAATATTAGTGGATTGCGTAGCGGTCTTGAAAAATATTGAGGAAATTACGGAACAATTATCAGGAGAAAACCATGGGATTGGTAAATCCTTTAATACGGGGATTGCAATATAATTTAAATATTACTAATACCGGCACACCAATTGGAGCTCAGCTCAAGCAAACATTAATAGATATTTTACAAAGACGTCTTGGTCCACTGGAAAGTAACAAACATGTAGCAATAGCCTGCCTTCTGGATCCGCGTTTTAAGAAGCTGGGGTTTGGTACAGATTCTAATGCTACAATTGCCCAACAACGATGTCTAGAAGAACTTAATTTTATTCGTCAAAGCGCTTGTCAGCAAGTGATGACTCAACCAGAAGAAGTGACACAGTCACTAGAATTAGAAACTACTAAACCACCATCTATTTGGGATCACTTTGAGAAAAAAAAATCTAATTATGTTGCGACATCTACAAGTACAACAGAAAATATAATAACCTTACGGCAGTATTTAGAACTACCTCTACTTGACAGGAAAAGCAATCCTCTTATGTACTGGAAGAGCATGAAAACTAATAACCCAGATTTATATGAATTACATTTAAAATATTCGTGTATTCCAGCGACTTCAGTTCCGTCAGAGAGAAAATTTTCAAAAACTGGCCAGATTACTAATTTGCGAAGGAACAGGCTACTTCCAAAGCATCTTGATAATATTATATTTTTAAATGCTAACTGGAAACTGTTTGAAAATACGATGGTGTAAATTATTATTTCTTAAGTTTGTCAATCTGATAGAACAGTGAATTGATTGTCTGATTACCTTTTTGTTAAATAAAACAAATTCCAATCTCAAAGTACTCAAGTGTTTTTTTTTCTTCATATTTCAAGTGACAAATAAGAATAACATCAGATTTATTCTATAATAGGTACATTTTTGAGTTCAACAAATAATCGATTATTAATCGATTAATGATCGATAACGATTTTCAGCATAATCGATTAATCGATTATCATAATAATCGAAATGGCACATCACTACTGTGAATGGCCGTTTTAAGAGAGATTTCAAAATATTTCGGCATGAATATTTTAACCGTGGTTGTCGCAATCTAATGGTAGATTTTAAAATAGTAGCTGCTCTGATGAATTTCTTATATACGCCTTTCGCAGAAAATATCCATGCAGAGCAGTTTGTCTCTATAATATTTAAGCGCCTATTTTTAAATAACTCCATAGCCCAACTGTTTATGGAACATAATTTAAACAGGCGCTCTTCCTGGTTTCAACCCATAGATGCGACCCCTATTCTTTCCGCGGCTATCCATGGAAGAACTTGTTTTATTCGCATGTGGTGTATACCAAATTCGGCCCGTTCTTATGTGGGACAGCATTTTAGGTATCATGGAATATATACCCTCGAGGTTTCCAAAGAGAGGATAAATGGTTTAGAGGGAATAAACCCAATGTTGCTTCGTGCTAAAATAAAGCTGCTTACACACCAAAGCCGCCGCCCCGGCGGCACGAACCCGGCGGGCAACACCGGCAGACTGATTTTGAAACGACCAAAGCCGCCGGCCCGGCGGCATGCACCCGCGCGCGGCACGCCCGGCGCCCCCCGCTCCTCAGTTGCCCGCCGACTTTCGAGGAGTAGTGACTGTGTTTTTTTTATCAACTAAAACAATATGGAATGGGAAGACGAAAAAGTGATAAAACTAATAGAACTCTATCGTTTGAAACAATTATTATGGGATCCAAAACACAGTGACTATAAATTGCGGCCAAAACGCTTCGACGCATTTAATGACATTGCGACTGAATTGTCTACATCTGTTACTGAAGTAGAAAGAAAAATAAAAAATTTAACTAGTCACCATTACCGCGAAAAAAAAATGTAACAGATCGAATAAATCCGGAGCGGGCACCGAGGAAATATATGAAAGTAAATGGTTTGCCTACAAACCATTACATTTTCTGCGCAATAAAAATGTGCCTACTGGAACAATTGATACTGTAAGTATTATACCTAAGTAATATTATTTGTTAATTAAAAGCTGAAAATAGTAATAATAATTAATAGCGAGATTCGAACTCACTACCTTTGGCTGACACATTCACTGCACTGATCACTCAGCAATCGTGGATTCAATTCCACCTGTATTTCACACTTTTACCTTTTTAATTTGAATAATTTTTTTGGGAATTAACCTTGATTTCTTAACAGAGAATTTTCATTGTAACTACACACATCAAAAAAGTCTAAGCAACATGCATGATATTACAAATTTACCATTTATATTAATTTATTTTACCATTTATTTTAATTATAACGTTGTATTTTATTTTTAAAATAATATTTTTAGGGTTCTATGATGTAAAAATAACAGCTGTTTTCTTTATAAGTTCTTTTAATAACAGAAATTAACAATATTAGAATATACAGGTACATAAGAAACTAAACTTTTTTTTTACAAATTGAAATTTCTTAAGAAAATGAATTTATTGTGAAAGAATAGGACAATTTAATACAAAGTATGGCCTCCTCTGCTATTCAGAACTTGTCGGCAACGATTATTCATTGAATTAATGAGACTGTTTATGTCATCTTGCGGTATTCGCTCCCAATGGAATTGTAGCAAATCCTTCAGCTGTTGGGTTGTTGTCACTCCGTCCAAGTCCTTCAAAACACGTCTCTGGAGCATGTCCCATGCGTGCTCGATGGGGTTGAGGTCTGACGATTGTGCAGGCCAGGGCAATACCTGGGGCCCAATTCCGCTAATAACATTTAAGCTACATAACGTTGACAATCAATTTTGATGCTGTTACGATTGGAACAAATTTTGTATTCTGCTAAAACTTGTTTGTGGTCGAATGTGAATCGTAATTGAGTCGAAGATCAAAGTTAAATCTGTGTTGCCTTGTATAATCTACCAACTAATTAGAGTTGCCCTTTAAAACCTACTAATAACCTGAATAAGGAAATCATGGCTGTATTACGTAATTGCCTATGCAAACTCAACTAAAAAAATCTGTCATTCATATGAATGACAGATTAGTTAATAGTTAATTATGAATTATTATATAATGCATTAGGAAGAAGAATTTATTAGTGTTTTGGTTTTTATCACTTCACATTAAGTCAGCACTTCGGACTCTGGCAGAATTGTCGACATCGGCATAGTTTGCCATATAAAAGAAAGAAGAGGAAGAAAAATAATGTAATAATACCTATTGTTACTTTTGGAGTCGGTGTCAGCCACGAGTTATATACAATTTCGACTTATTAACAAATATTATGGCGTCGTGGAAATTTTGGAGTTACTAGGTAATATACAACTTCCTCTGTAATTGTCATGTAATAATATAGATAATGGTCTCTTATATCTCAGTTTTTAAACACACTTTTTAGTAGATACAACTGGGACTGCCAAAATAATATTTCTGTTTTAAGTGTAATAATTAATTGTAATCTTATTTTCAGGTGATTTTGGTTATCCCCAGCGTTGATATCTAATGATACAGTTAACATTGCTTCAGAAGAGATTGCTGAAGGGTACTATTATAATTAAAGTACTATTGGTGTGCATACTCAAATACTTTGGTACACTGGGTGCTACATTGAAGTACCTTTACCATTCAGACACAGCGGGAAAGTTCATTATTGCATGTTGATTCATAAGAATAGTCTTTGCTGGAATAGGGTGTAAGGCTTAACAGTGAAATAAGTAGATGTACTTACTAAGATTATTAAGTTTAAGTTAACAAAATGTTCAATATTTTAAATTAATTTGATAATGGGTGAATTTTATGTTAGATACTTAATTTAATGTAAATAGCAGATACTGATATTGTTAAATTACTTACATGATTTTGATAAAATTATTAGGTACATTTATTAAAAAATTAAACAAGGCATTTGAAAAGGTAGCGGATACTTTATTTTTATTTTGTACACTTATTTGCTATATTTTGTTATAAGATACTTAATTAGAAATATAGAATAAACAATAAACCTTTTGAATTTTCACTATAATTATATAAATCAATATCCTATACTCCTAACATTAATGAATGCTGTGAGGGTATATAATAAGTTACCGGACGATTTTAAGAATTTGCCTTTAACAATATTTAAAATAAAGTTAACAAAATGGTTAAAGGCAAAATGCTTTTATAGTGTTGATGAATATATGTCAGATTGCGGAGAATGAGATTGTAGGTTATTTTGGTAATGGTGATGTCGAAAATCATAATATTTTAATAAGTAATTGATTTATGTATTAATTTTACTACTGTAACCTTTAAATTATAAGACTTACTAATGTACTTATTCTTGTTTATTACTATTATATTATATTGTGGACTTATTTGTATTCTTGATCTGACATTAATTTAATTTTACTCAATTTTATCTGTTTAACTGACATAAACTTAGACATAATCATGCATGAATATCTTATTTGTTGCTGTTGTTTACTCTTTTTATCACTCAAATAATAAATAGCATTGTGCATGTTAAAATGTAATATTTGCACACCATATCGCACCTCTAGAATTACAATGACGTAAGTGCAAAAAGTATAAACTCTAGAAAAACGCATTTGAAACCTCGCATACGATAATTCCTTAGTAAGTTTTTTTCTAACAACAATATTTGTTTAATTGTGATGTACACTAATTCTTGATTATATTAACTTTTAAACTAATTAAATTTTTAGTCTCAGAACTATGATGTTTTTCTGGTATAAATTTCCAAAATTCTAAAGACCTACAGTTACGTCGTTGTTATATTAAAATAATTTATAAAATCCTGTAATTGAGAGGAACAATGACGTAA
Source organism: Schrankia costaestrigalis (assembly GCA_905475405.1). NCBI lineage: Eukaryota > Metazoa > Arthropoda > Insecta > Lepidoptera > Erebidae > Schrankia > Schrankia costaestrigalis. The sequence goes on along the minus strand of FR997845.1, from coordinate 3,134,834 downwards.
AGGTGTAATATTAGTTGAATAAAAAATAATTACTGATTTTATTTAACCTCGTAAAATGCTAAAAAACTCTGTCTTAACCAAAATTTGAAAAATGTATTGGAAAAAGCAAAGACACGGCAATAATTTATTAATATTTAGTCATAAAACATGTTTCAGTAATACTAACTATCAAAGTATCTAAATAAAACACAGATCTTGGAAAAGTTATGTAATCATTTATCACAATCTTTGAATCAGTCAACAATCAACACTCTATAAAATATTAAATTATTACAAAATAAATTGTATTCATTACATACCAATTACAGTACAACCAAAAAGAACAATGACGTAAGTAACTGTAACAAGCGTCGTTGTTTTGATAAATGTTTAGAGAAAAATTTCAAAAACCGGCGCATGTTACAGTTGAGTCAATATTGTTCTTAAATAAACAAAAAAAATATGGCCTAATTACCTTAGCGTCGTTGTACGAGTATGAAGCCCCTCACTCGTCCTGCCACCCGCGAGCAACTGACCAATCAGTCGTTGTTTTCTTCAAAAGTCGCTCAAAATCAAATAAACACTACTGCCATCTAGTAGAATTTTTGGTAATTTCACAAAAGTCGATGTTGCATTCGATAGTTTATTTATTTTAAAATGTTTGTGCATTAAAAAGTAAAATTAAAGGTTTTTGCACTTACGTCATTGTAATTCTAGAGGTGCGATATGTAATGGTAGGATGTAAAGGCACCATTATACTGTAAGATCATACTCTGTAAACCTACATTCTGGCAAATAAATGATTATTGATTGATTAACTATAACACAATATCACTATTTCAAAAACTAAAAATGATTAATACATATAATAAAAACCTTATAAAACAGATATTATTTTTTAATTGCCTCTGCCAGGGCAGTTCTTCACCAAAAGCCAAGCTAGCTTGTACACCCTGACTATTTCATTACTGCCATGATGGGATTTGTAAATAATTGTGGCTCTTCATAAACTTTTCATTAATGCTTGCAAATTGATAGCATCTGCAGTATTAATATGGATTCTTTTCATCATTGTCTGGCAGCTATAAATAATTTAATGAAAATATTTCACTAGGATAAGCATTATATCCTTCTGCAACCACTCAAGGATGTCTTATGTGCTGAAAGAAATAAATACAAGTTGATTTACTAAATGACTAAAATGAAAGCATGATAATACTTAAATATGTTACTTTACAAAAAATTTTTTTTTTATTTATTTATTCGATGATGATCACCCATACATGGAATGTTTAGTGGATGACAACAACTTTAACTATAAAAACCTTGCCTCTACCTTACCTTGTTTCATTTATTTGCAAATTACAAAGCAGTTTCCCCGATGCTGTTTAATTTAAATTTTTCATTCTTTATCGGCTTTATCCTTAGCACTGGGTATTCTCAGATAGTCTTACGCTGGGCTGGATGTTCTGAAGGATGGAGAACACATTCAATGGGGCTGAAATAATTACATCAATTAGTATAATTCTATTAGGTACAACTCTTAAAAAAATACATACTTAACTAATATTATAAACTATTGATATTATTATGTTATAATAAACTAATATACTTACTCCACATTAAATAAAAGTATATAAAGTAAAAGTAGTGTCGTTTTAATTATTGTCACTAGATTGTAAAGCCGTAACATTAGATAAATAGCTCTTGTTGTTCAATCGAAGGTCAAACGAACGTCAATGCAAAATCCACAATTGAAACAAACGTCAAATAAGAGTAGAATACCGAATAAGTTCACAATCGACTTGCAATTGCAATCGATTTTAAAGCAGAATAGGAAATTATCCAAATACGATTCAATCGAAGCGTAATCGTTCTTGTAATAATTGCAGAATAGCAACTATGTCAAAAACTGACAATGAGACGCAATTTCGATTCTATTGAGTCATTTGTAAATAGCGGAATTGGGCCCCTGGATGTTCTCCGTTGCCAAGTATTCACTGGTTCGCCGAGCTGTATGTGAACGCGCATTGTCATGCATTAACGTAAAATCGGAGCCAAAGGTTTGTGCAAATGGATGGACATAAGGTCTGAGAATATCCTCAACGTAATTTTCAGCGTTCATGTTTCCATTTACAAAAACGAGCTCAGTTCGCCTGTTCTTCATAATACCCGCCCATATCATAACTGTTGAGCCGCTGTATGGATGAACTTCCTGAACGCACCTGAGTCTTTCAGTATTTCCGGGTCGACGGTACACTCGCACCCTTCTTGTATCAGGCCTAAACCCGAATCGCGACTCATCGGAAAACATAATTTTATCCCATTGTTCCTGGGTCCATGTTATGCGTTCTCTACACCATTCATTTCGACGAGCGCGATTCCCGTGACGTATCGGTGGGCACCTGATAGGGCGTCGAGCTCGTAGGCCGTACTCATGCAGTCGATTTCGCACAGTTTGGGGACTTACATCAACACCACTTGAATTTTGTAGCCTCAAACTTATCTCTCGAGCGGTTAACATCGGCTGGCGTCTTGCAGTCAGTTGTATGTACCGGTCTTGCCGAGTGGTTGTACTCCTTTTACGGCCTGGATGCTGTTCAGCGGGTTCCCCTGTATTATTGTAGCGCTGCCAAAGACGACAAATAACACTTCTATGAATACCAAAATGTCGAGATACCTGAGATTGATTACTTCCCGCTTGCAACATCCCTACAGCTCTTTGCATTTCATCTGCCGTCAAATGACGTCGCTCCATGACGTAAAGAATATCTAACAATTCAATTTTGTCGCCAACTGTATTTAAATGGTTGGTAAAATTATAAAATCAAGACTAAAACGTAGCAATTAACATGCACTCAAATTCAAACAAATTCGCAGTCATTTGAATTTTATGAAAAAAAACAAAACATAATCGAAATTTTTTTTTTACAACCAGCCAGTATGTCATCAATAACAAAAAAGTTTACTTACCTATACACTTTGAGTGAGTAAATACTTAGAAATTAATTAATATAAATGGTAAATTTGTAATATCATGCATGTTGCTTAGACTTTTTTGATGTGTGTATTTGCTAAGCAAGGCCATAGGGTGTTTGACTAGGTCACTAATAAATTGAGGATTGTTAATCCTGAAAAAGATTGACGTCTTAAATTACCAATTAGGTAAATTAATCAGTTCACTATTAACATAATTTTTACTTTTCAGTAACACGATTAAAACTTGCTCATTTGACAGCCAGAAACTATGACGCCATAACTTTCTATTTCATACAAATTTCTTAGTAAATTGCCGTTTTGACATTTCTTAAAGAGTAAGGCTCCGCGCAAACGGGCCACCGACCACAGCCACTGGTGGCCAGCGACAGCCACATAACATACTTTTTCATATATTTTGTATAGACGCGCCGCACACGTGTAGCCGGTGGCGGCCACTCGCTACAGCAGTGTCCGCGACGCGCCACTAGTGGTCGCTACGGGCCACACAAAACGCTCACAGCCGCCACTGTCGCACTGCTCCACCCCCCGCGCAGTTAACCGTTAGACGTTCTACGTATCGCACGCGTCACCATGGAGCACGACGCCTCAATGGATGTTGATACATTTATTTCGGCAATCCATGCACGTCCCGCTATTTGGGATCTACATTCTGATCTGTACAGTAATAGAAATGAGAAAATAAAAGCCTGGGAAGAGATTTGTTATTTATTTATTAACAATTTCAAGGACAAAAATAGAAAAGAAAAAAGCACCGCAGGTTAGTTAACATTTGAAATATTTTGTATCGTATTTATTCACATTCTGTTTTCTTGCCATGGTATTGATCCTTCATTCATAAAGTAATCTTTTAATATGTCTCGTGTAGTACATGATCGTAAAGTTGGTATACCTGTATCTTCTACATTTTCGAATCCGACTACATTCAGCGTGTGTTTGAAATTGTAACCATCTCTTTTACGAACAAAGTTGTGCAAAATGCAACACGTTTTTACGATATCTTCCGAGAATTTAATAGATGTATTTAATGGGCGATGAAGTATTCTCCATTTGTTGGAAAGTAAACCAAATGCACATTCTATGCAGCGCCTAGCACGACTCAGCCTATAATTAAATATTTTTTTATCTGAAGACAAATGTCTTCCCGCATAAGGTCTCAACATGTGATCGGATAAACCAAATGCTTCATCACCAACAAATGAATAATTTAGTGCTGGACAGCAGTGGCGAAGGGTGGATTTTTATAAAAGGGAAGCCGAAGATTCCGTGGACTTTTGTTCTACTTTATATTACTATTATTCTGTAGTTCATAGGTATTCGTGAGAAAATGTTTCGATTTTACCTAGTTGTCCCGAACTCATAAACTTAAAATACGAAAATGTTTCTCTGTTTGGAAGACTTCTTTGATCAATTAGATTAATTGTTTATATTGCTATATCCTAAATGATTCTACATACCTACTTACTTACTTTTAGAATCTGAGAATACTGTCTGTAAGCCACTTACTTATACGTATCGAAATGAGATAATTGTATTAAAATGTTTCGTAAATCCACAGCGCCGGCGTTTCTTATATTTATAATTCAATTTCGAGAATGATGTTTTATCGCACATCACATAATAGGATAGTCAATATAATATAACACTATTAACCTGTCCCTTATAACAACAAACTATTAAATTTGCTGAAAACAATACAAACAAGTACTTACAAAAATATTCCATAGGATCCCAACGCACTACGACAAAAATAAAGTCAACCAATGCACAACACATAATACACAATCATAAATAATTAAACATACAAATTTTACTACTTTAAACAAGAAAGCGAATTTTATAACCTATTTGCAGAAAATAAATACAAATATCTGTTTTTTCTTCAAATGGTCCTATCGTTTACCGATGATTCTGCCAAAGTCAAGACGCAAGCCGTATAAAAATATAAAAACAAATAAATATAATTAAAAACTAAAAATTCAGAAGAAAGGCTGATTTCTATCAGATTTAAATAATTGATAAAAACAAAGGAATGTCAATGGCAAATTAAGTACTTAACGTGAAATGAAATGAAACTTCGTTACAATTGGTCGGTCCACTGGTTGCAATAGTGCTTTCTCGCTCTCGCAATGTTGTAGTTGTATCTTTTATCCTTGTCATAAGCCGATGGCCACCGGCTTATATGGTACCTTAGATCGACGAATACAAAGTGTCACGTGACCGTACGATTTCCGTACAGTCTGTTGTACTGGATTCCTAATTTCGCGACCGGCTTACTGCGCTCCGCGCATGCGCGCTTTAAGTACTCTCTGACTGAACCATAACAAGTTGTTAGTTGACAACCTTTAATTACAAGATGGCGTTATGAGTACGTAAATAATTATATTGAAAATTATTATTACTGTAATTATTATTGCGATTTACGTAAGAGAATACTTTTTTGTTTTATATTATTTTGTATTGAGTGGATGTTGCGTCATTGATTTATAATTGATTAATAGACAATGCTAAGCGGTTTTTGCAAAGGTAAGCCGGTAGGAATCGAGTTATATGGACACTTCGCCACTACTGGACAGTTACCAACTGGTCTTTCTGGGGGTATATTAATAGATTTGTCTTCAATTCTTTTAAACAATTCACTCTCTTTAAATATAGTTGAATCCGATGCTTTGCCGTAGCAACCAATATCTACGAATGTGAAAAGGTAATTAGAGTCACAAACAGCCAAAAGTACCATCGAAAAATAATTCTTATAGTTGTAGTATAAGGATCCGCTGTCAAATGGATGAATAATTCTAATATGTTTTCCATCGATAGCACCTAAGCAATTGGGGAAATCAGTGTTTTGTAGAAACCCACTAGCTATTTCGTTCCACATATCTCTCGTTGGTTCTGGTATACATATAGCTTTCAACCTATTCCAAATTAGTTGGCATGTTTCTTTGACTATCATTCTCGCTGTAGATGCACCACGATAGTACGTCGTTTCAAAATCTCCAAATGAACATCCGGTGGCAAGGTACCTGAAACAAATAGCAAGTTCTATGTTAAATACAGTATTGTTGAATAATAATACGATTTTTTATAGCTGCCACATTACAACGAAAGTGGAAGAGTCTCCGCGATAGTTTCAACAGAGAAATTGGGAAGCAAAACAAAAGCGGATCTGGAGCATCAGGCAGAAAAGAATATATATCTTTTAAACAATTGTCTTTTTTGAAACGTCTTAAAAATGTGAGATCTACTACAGATGAAGAGATTAATGAAAATGATTCAGAATTAAAACAACCACAAGAACTCAAGAATCAAGAAGAATCTTGTTCTATAAGCAGTTCTAGGAGACAGGCAATGAAAAGAAATATTGATAAAACAGAAAACGAAATCTTGCAACAACTATCGGACAATTTAAAAAAAAAATATGAAAGACCTGAAGATGTAGATCCTGATAAAGATTTCTTGATGTCAGTCTTGCCGGATATTAGAAAAATTCATGATGATTTTAAAATTGATTTCAAGAGTGAAATGTTACAGTTGATTAAGAAGTACAAAATGTATGAACCTATTCATAATTACAGATCTTACTCATCACAGTCTTATGGATATTCTACACAAAACACAAATGCTTATACAACAAATCAGGCTACTACATCAACTGCGATGTCTTCTCCATCGGCATTGTCAAATTATTCAAACCATGGTACGGATGATAGTTCTATAATAGAAAATTTGTTTGATACCGAATCTTGAATTTAAAAATTGATTAAAAGGCCGAATTGTTACAGTTAATTAAGAATTACAATATGTATAAGTTTTCCGAAATTACGAATCTTATTCATCATAATAAATATTAAAATATTAAATGTGTTTTACTTACTTACCTTAATGTGATTGCGAGTCTTTCTGCAGGGGCGATGCTTTCTCGCATACTGGTATTTTGCCGTATTAATCCATCTTGTAACACTAACAATAGTTCTTGAAATGTAGTCAAACTCATTCGATAATGTCTAAAAAACTTTTTTGGATATCTTTGTAGATTATCGAAGTGCAAGTTATGTTTTACTGTAGGACCAGTTAAAATTGGATGAACCCAATACAGGCGGCGACGGCGTTGTCTACGTCGTCTGCGTATTAACAATAATAGCGCGAGCAAAGTTTCCGTGTCGGAGTCCATCATTAGACTGCGCAGCGAAAGCGGGCGGGTTATAAAATGTGGCGACTTCCAAACACCGGTGGCGGTCGCTCGCCTCTGATACTGTTACAAATGAGGCGGTAGCGCGCGACAGCCACCGGTGGCTGTGGTCGGTGGCCCGTTTGCGCGGAGCCTAACTGATTTGACTGTGGTGTCAAGTAGCGGATTGTCAAAAACAAATTTCAACTACTACACATACACAATAAACACCCGCATACATACTATATACTTAAACTAGCCTCACTTATTAATAATAGAATATATAAAAGGATTATGTATCAATCCTAATTGTGTACTTTTTCATGCAATACTTTGTTATATGCTAACTAAAAGCTCAATAATATAATATAAATGATAAATTATATCTGCTCATCCAGGATAAGCCGGCAGAACACCATTCACAACAGGATTCAGATTCACAATCAACAGAAAATAATTTATCACAATCGACTGAAAAAAATCTATCAGAGTTGCCAAGACCAAATAAACGTCCTAGAATTAATCAAAAAGATGAGATGGTGTCCGAAGCACTGACTATAATGAAGAATATCTCCAAACGACAAAATGCCTCAAAGATACTAGAAAAAGATTAGGGTAGTTTGTTTGGAGATTATATTGCGGGCCAGTTAATAAAAATGGAGCGGTCAACGAAAGCTATTGTAAGACATCGGATCAATAATATAATACATGTATGTATTTGAAGCCGAAACTGGCTGTCGAGCCGATATGTTATCGGATTTTTCAAGACCATCGCCAACACACAGTCATCCGGGATATTATTCGGCTGCACCAACAAACTACTCAATACCCGTATACTCCGCCCGATCCCACGAGACAGTTTCAACTCCAGAAACATTTCAGGAAGAAAACTCACCTCTAACTCGTAATAGTCCCCAGGATATTGAAAATATTTTAACATCCTTAAATCCATAGGTTTAAGAATAAATTTGTCTTTTTTCTCAATTTATTTTGTTTGTATCTTTATATCGGAATCTGCATCGCTTATTGAATAAAATTACATAAAAACACTAAAAGATAAATTTTTCAGAATTTATGCTATTAATATTTCCTACATTTGCTAAAAATGTATAATATGTGTGATTTTCAAGTATAGTGTTATACATATATGATTACTACTAATAATTGATTTATAATAAGAACACATTTCTTACTTTGATAAAAGCTTTATTGTTCAAATTAAAAGAAAAATGTTTCTCGTCAAGAGACTTATTAGACAGTTTATAAAAATATTAAAAAATAAATCAGAATTATGATATGAGTTTTACTTTAGTTTACTATGGGGCGTTTAATGGTTATATTGCCATTCTAATGTACCGACTTCAGAAAGAAAATAATGAGTCAACTCTATTCTTGTATCCTCGGCGGTGAATATTGCATCTGGGTCTGAAGTAATATTATTGTCTTCTCTGGGGATGTTAACTAAACAACTTTCATGTGCATTCCGTCGCCACTCACCTGGAATGACTTCTCCTTCATTATTTTCAGTATCGTATTCATTTTCAGTATCGTATTCATTTTGTGGTAGTGCACCGGTTTGTTTTATATAATTAAACAAATGTATACACGCCAATGTTACAATAGTAGCTTTTTCTGGGATTAGTTCAATAGGTTTATGGAAAATTTGAAATTTATTTGCTAACTGCCCAAAGACATTTTCAACTACCCTTCTCCCTCGACATACACGATAGTTAAAAATCCTCTTTGGGGAGCCTTTCGTGTGATTCCCGTCATAAGCTTTCATAATATGGGTTTGCAATGGAAAAGCGTCATCACCCAAAAAAAAGAATGGTATTGGTGTATTCCGTCCGGGTAAAGGATTTTTATCTGGTAAATTCAAAGCATTATCATTCATTAACATCCTGCATAATGCAGAATTACTGAAGACACCGCCGTCTGAAATCCGACCCTGACATCCCACATTAGCGTACAAAAAATTGTAATCAGCATCTACTAAAGCTAAAAGCACAATACTGAAATAATGTTTATAGTAGTAGTATTCACTGCCACTTCTTGGAGGACATTTCAATTTTACATGTTTTCCGTCCATTGATCCAAGACAATTAGGCACTTGCCATCTTTTAAAATATGCATCTGCAATGTTTCTCCATTCTTCCGGTGTCCTTGGTAGCTAGAATAAATAAAAAAAGTGGAATAATCCAGATGTGGCCGGGGCCATATGTACATCTTATAAAACATTTTCGTAACGGCTACTTACTTTTACATAATCTGATAATCCTTCAACCAAAGCGTGACATACTTCAGGAATAATGCTTGATATTAGTTGAGGAGAAACTTTGAAGACGTCGCAAAGACTATTAAATGAATTTCCCGAGCTGAGATATTTTAACGTAATTGACAATCGGTCTACTGGTGAAATTGCTTTTCTGTAATTAGTGTCTTGTTTAGATATTCTGTGTCCAACTAAATTCAGTAAATATTCAAATTGGAAACTGATCAATGACATAAATGTTTTGAAAGAAATGGGTCTCTGTAAAACCATGTCGTCTTTTTTTAAATCACTTAATCTTTCACTAGTACTATAACAACTGCGACTCATTAAGCTTGGCCTGACCCAACAATTCCGCGTTTTGAGGGATCTACCTATAATAACTGCACAAGCTGCTAAAATTAGATCACTATCGTCCTCGTCCATATCAAATATTGAAAATACGTAGTAATAATTCGAAACACACGGCCAACGTCTCCGAACACTCGGCAATCACTAATTGTGAACGATGCCGCGAATATACGGCGGCATGTTCGTGGCTGGTTTGTAGAAGCCGCCGGGTTTACCCGCCGGCATTAACCCGCCGGGTTCGTGCCGCCGGGCCGGCGGCTTTGGTGTGTAGACAGCTTTAGTGTCGCTGGTTCTGCGGTGAAACGCCGCAGCTCCTGCGGCACCGCGGCGGCCAAAAACGCTGCCGCCGCGGTGTCGTGTGGAAACACCCTTATGGTGGATCCACACAGCCCGGCGGCATGCGCCGGCGGCCGTGCCGCCGGCGTGGCCGCCGGCTTTGTGTGCGGCATTCGCAACAAAGACGGCGGCCATCTTGCCGGCGCGGCCGCCGGCAGCGGGGGAACAAACAGTTCGATCACGGTTTTCGATGAGAGCGGTGTCGTTTCATATGCGTTGTGTAATTTATAGCGTATAAAATGACTGATTTCCATTGGGACGACAGTGCAGTATTATTATTAATAGAACAATTTCATGAAAACGAAATACTGTGGAACCCGAGAAATAAAGATTTTAAAAATCGAATGAAGAGAAACGATGCGTTGAAAAATATTGCGTCTGTGTTCGGTAATGAATCTTCAGAAATTGAACGAAAATTGAAAAATATAAGTAGCCATTTCTTTCGGGAGCACCGAAAATATGAAGAACAAAAAAAAAGTGGATCAGGAAGGGATGATATTCAACCACCAAAGTGGTTTGCTTACAGAGCATTGTCATTCCTCAAAGACAAGAATAAACCTGTATCCACAATAAATAGTGAAAATACTTCGGTAAGTACCTAAAGATACATTAGTGTTTATTGAATTGGTCACAAGTTGTCTACCTATCGTTTTGTGTTTATGTTACAGCCAAAGTAATAAATATGAATATTATACATAATAACTAGCCATTATGTATAAGGGCTACTCAATTTAGATAAAGTGATAAATGTCGAAGAATTAATTACATTAACTAGCCATTATATATGGCAAAAATACAATATTAAGGCAAAAGTCAGAAACAGTTGGTTAGGTTATGTTAGTATAGTGACCAAAGGTAGGCTAGAATATAGTAATAGGTACTATATTATTCTAGTTTTACATAAAAAAAATGTTTCTTGCACTCGTCGGCCGCTGCCGCGGCACGCTCGTCCTTTGGTCACTGTACTAAACTGACCTAACCAACTGTTTCTGACTTTTGCCTTAATATTGTATTTTTGCCAGTACTATAACATATATAATGGCTAGTTAATGTGATTAATTCTGCGACATTTATTACTTTATCTAAATTGAGTAGCCATTATACATAATGGCTAGTTATTATGTACAATATTCATATTTATTACTTTGGCTGTAACATTTATATAAATTCATTAGTAGGGTGATGCTACCAATTATCAGCACTTTAAGAGTTAGGCCTATTTTAATATCGTTTATTACAGTGATAATACTGATAACGACTTTAACAACATGCTTTCCCGGTTCACTATTTAATAAATAATTGATTTTAATTATAAAGAAATGTTTTTATTCATACACATTTTATTTAGATGAGTCTGACTAAATAATTACCCTAACACCAATTATTGGCACCATCATGACCAATTACTAGCATTGTCCGAGCCAATTATCAGCACTGTGATATTAGTCATAAAATTAGGTAGATTAATGAAATAATCCAATGTTTATAGCAAAATCTCTTTTATTTATACCTAGCCTAACAACAGAAGTTTCAGAAATAAAATTAAACAAAAAATAAAAAATTCCAAAAAATAATCAAAATTCTTTTGATCCGAATATCAACACTATGAACATAACTAGCAATGTCAGTTTCAGCACCATGGTAGGATTTGAAATCCGAAATCATAAAATACTTTTTCCAAGGAAATTGAATTCTTGGCGTAAAATAGTCACGGTTTACAATAAAAAATATGGATTAACAATTTTACATACCACTTTGTCATGTAACAGTACCAGTGCCGATAATTAGGAATTCGCACAAAAATTGAACCCAGATGTCAGCACCTCATTTATGAACATATAATCAAGATGACGTTCATTTCCATTGTCAGATAAGCCTTAAAAAACATTTTATACATGAATAATACCTAAAGGTTCAGTAAAAAATATCTAAAAGATCTAAAATAAAGTAAAATAAAAAAACCTGAACTTACCTACGATCATAAGAAACTGTCAAAACAAAGTAATTTGTAGGACATGTTCCCGCGTTTATAAAAGAAAAAAGCTTTTTTTTAATCGAAGAATGTAGTGTGGCCCAGATTATAATTCCAAAAGGATCTTATTTTTCATTTTTTTAAACGGAATCCCAAATTAACTAATGGTAAGCTTATAATTTGAGTTTTTGTTGGGGGTGCTGATAATCTAGTGCAGTGCTAGCATTTGGGGCCTTGCCCCTATTTATAAAAATATAAAAAAACTAACACGTTTAAATAGCTATATTATTAATTTCGGCAAGGGTTACGGTAGATAGTTACTTACGGTATAGTTTTGTTTGGTAGGTACTAGTGATGTAATCGAGTGATTTTAAAATGTCACAAGTAGTGCCTCCATCAAATAACTTGATATTGTTTTTATTTTCTTTCAGATTGTTCTTGATGACAGCGCGAATTCACGGCAAAATGGAAACAAAACTACCCGAAAGAGGAATGCTGAACCAGATTCAGAAATAACAGAAGCTTTACAATTGTTGCGAGATATCACATCTAAGAAACGCGATGACGTTGATGTGTTTGCTGAGTTTATAGCTTGCAAATTGAGGAAAATGAATAACTATACCAGGTCCTCACTTCAAAATCAAATTCAAAACCTAATTTTTGAAGCTGAAATGAATATGTTTTCGGAAACTCGTCGTGAATTCAATACTTCTTCAAATATTCGTTCAGGTTATTTTACTCAGCAACCAGTAACATCAACGCCGTTAACGTCGCAATCTTATTCAACCCTAGTACACGACTACATTGTGCAAGATAGCGCAGATAACAATAGCAATGATGAAAGTCTTCAGACCCTTATGGAACTGAATTAAAGCGACCACTTTTTATGTTTCTTGCGTATTTCTTACCTATTTTCTTATTTTTTTAATAAAAGCCATGTTATTAAATATACAAATGTATTGGTTTTATTACACAAGCTAGGCATCTACTTATAAACATTCAAAATATAAATACACTTCTCACATTATATTCGGTGCTGCCAAGGAAGTTGACCCTGTTCAGATAGAAAGTAATTCTGTAGCTCATTTCTAATAAACGCTGGTTCAAAATTAGCCGTATTCTGCATATTATTTAATTGTATAGGTACTTCCACTGTGAAATTCCTGTTACCTCGTCTTTTAAAATTGTGTAGACACACACAAGCCATCACCACAAGTTTTGCTTTTTGAGGTTGTAAATTTATACGTGTATGAAGAATTCTGAATGTTTGCGCTAAAATGCCAAATGCATCTTCTACAACCATGCGTCCTCGACTTATCCTGTAATTGAAAATTCTCTCCGGTGACCCCTTCGCATGATTTCCTGAAAATGGTTTCATGATGTTGGGCGAGATAGGGAACGCGTCATCACCGATAAAATAAAAAGGTACAGGCGTATTTCTTCCTTCTAATGTTTTTGGTTGTGGTAAGTGTGCAGATTCATCTTGTAGCAGTTGAAACAAACTAGTGTTACGTAGAACTCCACCGTCAGATATGCGCCCTTGGCAACCGATATCTACGTATAAAAAGTTACAATTTGCATCAACCACGGCAAGCAAAACAATACTGAAATATGACTTGTAATTGTAATATTCTGATCCACTATTACTTGGACATATTACACGAACGTGTTTTCCATCAATGGCACCTAAACAATTAGGTACATTCCATTTTACCATAAAAGTTCGCGATACTGAAAGCCACTCTTCCTCTGTGTTTGGCAATCTTACATAGCCCGACAAGGTTGACACCAATGCTTGACACACATCAGAAATAATTGAACCAACTATTTGTGGAGAAACTGTGAACAGAGTACCTAAAGAAAAATATGACTCTCCTGTTGCTAGGTATCTCAAAGCTATTGTTAACCGAACTTGAGCCGGTATAGCTCTCCAATTAGTATTCGCTTTTGATATTATGGGTCCAGTTAGGCATAATAGTGTTTCAAAATCTTCACTAGAAATCCTCAGAAACAATTCAAATTTCGAACGAACAGTTCTTCGGTTTATGTCATCCATTCTAAACTCTTGAAGCATTCCGGGGACATCACGCCTATTTCGTAGACTTGGTCTCATCCAAAATCTTCTTTTGCTACTTTTTTTCTTTTGATAGAGAATATACACCAAAATTGCGGCAGCAATTGCGATGTTATCGTCCATTTTCGTTTCCAGTATCTGCGTACACTTGTCACTTCACTGAAAGTCACAAGACAACTGAGAACATCGATTCACAGCGGCCGCACTTGCCGGCGGCGTTTACCGGCGGCTTTGCTTATCGTCAACCCGCCGGCAGTGCCGCCGGGCTGTGTGGATCCACCATTAGACGTATAGCTTGGATCATCTTCTAGCCAATCAAAATTTGACGCTGAAACTCTTGTGCTGTCATCAAGCAGTCAAGAAGAACAGATTGACATAGATTCTCCAATTCGCAGCGACGACACCAGCGCCATAGTTCAGCAAGTACTTGGTAATTCGGATCCGGGATTGTGGACGTTTCCCATAACGGATACACAGCGTCGTGACATAGTTCGAAGCGGCCCCACACAGCAATTAAATAGCGGTGATGAATATTATCCCAAAGGTGATGATAACAGACACTTTTCCAATTTCTATTTCTCGAGAAAACTAAATAATGGTGAAACTCAACATCGTCGCTGGTTAGTTTATTCCATTTCCCAAAATAAAGTTTACTGTATTCCATGCAGACTATTTAGCAATTCACAAACTCAGGTGGTGCAAGCAGGGTGTTGTGACTGGAAACATTTAAGTAGCATTTTACATAGACATGAGAATACCAAAGAACATATGGCACATATGTTCCAATGGTTAACTTTAGAGAAAGGAATAAATCAATCCATTTATTTAAACTGATATCAAAATTTGATCCTACTTTACGTGAACACATGAAACGCATTAGTGACAAACAACTTTCACACCATTATTTAAGTCACGATATGACGACGTGAATTGATCATATTGATGTCAAAAACAGTTGTCAATGAAATTATTCGTAAGGTTAAAGAAGCAAAGTATTATTCTTTTTTGCTCGATTGCACTAGAGATTTTAGTAGAGTTGAACAAATGTCGGTTATCTTAAGATTTTGTGATACGTCAACTGGTACAATAGTCGAACATTTTATGGGATTTCTAGCTGTTACTCAGACAACTGGAGAATATTTAGCCAATGCTATACTGGAACACCTAGAAAAATATAACTTAAATATTCAAGACTGCCGTGGCCAGGGATACGACAATGGTGCAAATATGGTAGATGTAAATAGTGGAGTTAAAACTCGAATATTGAATATTAACCCTAGGGCATTTTTCACACCTTGTGGCTGTCATAGTTGGAATCTACTGTTGGTAGACGCAGCGAACTCATCTATGGCAGCAAAAACTTTTTTTGGTTTCATACAAAAAATTTATTTGCTATTTTCAAGTTCAAGCAAGCGCTGGGATTTTATAAAAGGCCTACTATCAACACAATCGAAAGCCTTTGAAAGATCACAAAATATACCAAAGGCGTCCTGTTTATCCTCCCATGCATCAAAAATATGTTTCACAAGTGCAACCCCTGCATCTGTCGTGCTTCTGCCTTTGGTGAAACCAAACTGTTTGTTATGAAGTAACTTATTTTCTGTAAAATGTGAAAGCAGTTGATTAAATATAATTTTTTCAAAAATTTTACTGAGAGCTGGAAGTATGGAAATTGGCCGAAAATTTGAAGGATCACTTTTTTCCCCTGCTTTAAATAACGGAATGATTTTACTGAACTTCATAAGATTAGGAAACTGTTTTTCATCTATACATTTATTGAATATTAATGCAAGATAAGGCGCAATAACAGGCATTATTGATTTTAATATGTTAGTTGAAATGCCCCAGAGATCCTCAGTGTTTTTTATATTCAGTTGCATAAAAGTTTTAAATATAATTCCAGAGTCAATGTACTAAAAATCAAAGTTAGAACTACATTTATCAACACAAGATCTAAGAAGAGAATCGGCTACCACCTTTGAAGAATTCAATTTACTTGTAGTGGTAATTGGAACACTCGTGAAAAAAGATTCAAATGCATGGGCCACGGCAGAATCCGTACTAATGCGTTGATCATCTATTTTTAACTCGAAAGATCGATCACGTGACCTTGTTTTACAGGTTTCTTTGTTAATAACATTCCATGTTGCCTTAATTTTACTATCAGATTTTTCTATTTTAGCCCGAATGTAATTAGATTCCGCTATAGAACAAACTTTCTTAAACAGTTTTGAGTATTTTTTAATATGTTCAATCACATGTGGCTCATTAGCAGATGCCTTTGTCTCATATAATTCATATAATTTCTTTCTACTTTTATAAATTTCAGATGTAGCCCAATCACTAAATTTAATTTTGGATTAATTAACGTTTATTGTTCTTTTAGTAAAAATGTTATTAAATTCGCATTTGATAACTCCGAATAAATCTCTGTAAAGATCATTCGCATTTTCATCATTATTTAACTCTAAAAGAGGTACTTTTTCCTTAATGTTTACTTTAAATTTATCTAACCGATATGTTGTGATTGGTCTACATACAATATTTTTAGTTAATGGAACATGTTGGTGCTCAAATCTAGCTAACTGGCCCTTATGATCTGAATTTATGAATTTAATTATAGATGTCTCATTTACATCACTGTTAGAAAAAATATTATCTATGCAGGTAGCTGTAGTGGATGTGGTGCGAGTTGGTTCAGTGAAAAGATTATGTAAGTTAGAATAGAATAGAATAGAATATTTATTGGTATAAAATTACAAATAACTTACAAAAAGTATCTTAAAAGTACAATCATACAAAATAAATCTTAAATTAACATTCGCATCTGCCTGAACTAGGTTATTTAACCTGTGTGTCAGGTATTTGCCTTACGCGTCACAGAAATTGATGAATCAGTTTATAAGTAATTACAATAAAATGTTCAATTATTTAATGAGTAATAAATAAAACTATTATACAACTTATTGCTAAAGTGTGCAAAAACAAAGCTAGGTCACGTAACAACTCGAATCAGTTGTTCGGTTTCGTAATAATTAAGTGTATTTAAATAATCTAGTAAAGTTATGCTACAATTCTTATGATTTACATTGTATATGTCTAATAATTTGTTTAATTTATTATACAAATAAGGGCCCAAATACAAATAAAATCTCTTAACATATGCATGTCGGGTAGTTGGCATAGTACACACTATGTCTTTTCTCCTTTTATTTGTGGGCACAGGACTATACATAAGCTCAGTATGTTGTAATAGAATAGTGTTTTGAATAAATAATTGACGGACAGTGAGAACCTTACAAGAAGCGTATAGTTGATGTGTAGGAAATAAAATTGGTCTAAAAGTGGCTACCTTCAGTACTGCTCTTTGAGCACGCTCTAAGGGTAACATGATTGATTGAGCGGCACCACCCCATGAAGTTATACAGTAGCCAATTATGGACTGACACAATGCTAAGTAGACTTGTTTTATAAGTTTATAATCAGTTACATTACGAAGATATTTAAAGATATAAATTAGTTTACGCACTCTAGTACATAGTGAGCCTATATGATTAGAAAAATTTAAATTATTGTCAAGCGTGATACCTAAATATTTTATGTGGTCTGTTTTAACTAGAGTAGGGCAAGTGCATGCAAAGTCAGCAGGAGTTTTACATCTATGTACATGAATGTTTAAGTTAGTGTTAGATATTATGTTAGTTTCCCTCATTGTAAATGTATATATTTAGTTTTCTCTGCATTTAGGGTTAGTAAATTTTGATTAAGTCAATTACATACCGTATTAAATCCAAGCTGTGCATAACTATAGACTTCCTCCCGCGATTCACCCGAGGCCAGAATGACGGTGTCATCGGCGTAGGATATTACTATACTATTTTTGAGTGTAATACCACGCTGTAATAACAGATCGTTAATGTAAATGGTGAAGAGTGTGGGGCCCAAAATACTACCTTGGGGCACTGAAAAACAGCCTGTTTTTGTTTCAGAACTTACATGCGGTCCTAGTTTAACTGTTTGAAATCGTTCACTCAGGTAGTCAGTGAAAAGCTGTAGCTGTGTTCCCCTGATCCCGATTTTTTCTAGTTTACTTAAAAGTAAACTACTTGAAACTGTGTCAAATGCCTTGGCTAGATCCAGGAATATTCCTATTGTGTGCTTACCCTTGTCCAGGTTGTTAGTTACATAATCCGTAAGCCGACGTACCGCTTGTGAAGTTGATCTATTTGGCCTAAAGCCATATTGATTATTTGATAAGAGATTGTTATCCTCTAGATATTTAATTAACCTACTATTTATTATTCTTTCTAAAAGTTTTGATAAACCTGGCAAGACGGAAATAGGTCTGTAATTTTTGACACAAGTTTTATCACCTGATTTGAATACTGGGGTTACTAAAGCTTTTTTAAGTAAGCTTGGGAACACACCTTGTGATAAACATAAATTAAATATATGAGTTAAAGGACGGGCCAGATAGTTTTTACATCTTTTTATTACTGTATTTGGGATGTTATCCCAACCAACCGCAGAACTATCCTTTAAATCTGTAATTAATCTCAGCACCTCCTCAACATCTGTGTTTAACATAACAAAAGATTTTACCACTGACGAAGGCGAAATTACGAGCGTGTTTGATGACGGGGGATTACTTGAGTTTAATAACTTTTCTGCTAAATTTTTACCAACGTTTGCAAAATAAGTATTTACACTATTTAAGGCAAGCTGGGGACTTGTCTCTGTTAACAGTTAGTCCATTGGTGGCTCATAATTTTTTGTCCTAAATGTGTTGGTTTTTATAAATTTCCATATAAGCTTGCTATTTTTTCCCGCTCGTTGTAATTGATCTTTATCATACTCTATCTTTATTTTTTTAAGCAGATTATTACAATAGTTTCTGTATCTTTTATATGTCAGTGAAAGGATTTGATTGTCTGGATGTTTTTTTAGGTTCAGATGTAGCTTGTCTCTATGCCGTATACAACGGACGAGACCGGGCGTAATCCAAGGCTTTATTATTTTAAATTTACTCGGCAAATTTTTTGCGTGCGTGTTTTTCTGTATAGCAGTTTGTAATGACGTAATAAGATAATTTAATGACATATTTGCATCATAAGGATTATTATAAATAGGTTCAAAATTAATTTTAGAAATATCATATTCAAGACTTTTCATATTTAATTTACTATAATTACGTACATAGTTTTTTCTGTGTAAGGTTAGTTGAAGTGTTAATAGAACAGCTTGATGATCAGTAAGGGTAGAGTTAGTTATTAAGGCTAGTGATGGTTTACTCGTTTTTAGAATGAAATGATCCAGACAAGATCCACTTTTATGGGTAGAGTGATAATGAGCTGGTAATAGACCATGAAATGAGCACATATTCAAATAGTTGTTTGCGTGTGTGTCAGTTTTTCCCGGATAAATATTTATGTTTATGTCACCTGTTAGTATTATTGTTTTAAAAGATGAAAGTAATGAGAGATGACAATGAAGTGATTCTAAAAATTTATCTACACTTAGCGACGGGGGCCTATAAATGGCTACAACTACGATGTCAGGTTTTAATTTAATAACTAAGCAATTACTGTCGTGAAAAAGAGGTTCCTCTACAGTTACCTTCAATTGATTTCTAATGTAAACAATAAGTCCATTGTTTTGGTTATAGGTCTTTTCTGTTTTGTATAGAATGTAATTTTCAAGTGAAGGTAAATTATGATTATGCTTAGAGAGCCAACATTCTGTTAAGACTATTATATCACATGTAATGTCAAGTCTTTGTAGTAATACGGCTGCCCAAATTCAAAACCGTATAGTTGATGTGTAGGAAATAAAATTGGTCTAAAAGTGGCTACCTTCAGTACTGCTCTTTGAGCACGCTCTAAGGGTAACATGATTGATTGAGCGGCACCACCCCATGAAGTTATACAGTAGCCAATTATGGACTGACACAATGCTAAGTAGACTTGTTTTATAAGTTTATAATCAGTTACATTACGAAGATATTTAAAGATATAAATTAGTTTACGCACTCTAGTACATAGTGAGCCTATATGATTAGAAAAATTTAAATTATTGTCAAGCGTGATACCTAAATATTTTATGTGGTCTGTTTTAACTAGAGTAGGGCAAGTGCATGCAAAGTCAGCAGGAGTTTTACATCTATGTACATGAATGTTTAAGTTAGTGTTAGATATTATGTTAGTTTCCCTCATTGTAAATGTATATATTTAGTTTTCTCTGCATTTAGGGTTAGTAAATTTTGATTAAGCCAATTACATACCGTATTAAATCCAAGCTGTGCATAACTATAGACTTCCTCCCGCGATTCACCCGAGGCCAGAATGACGGTGTCATCGGCGTAGGATATTACTATACTATTTTTGAGTGTAATACCACGCTGTAATAACAGATCGTTAATGTAAATGGTGAAGAGTGTGGGGCCCAAAATACTACCTTGGGGCACTGAAAAACAGCCTGTTTTTGTTTCAGAACTTACATGCGGTCCTAGTTTAACTGTTTGAAATCGTTCACTCAGGTAGTCAGTGAAAAGCTGTAGCTGTGTTCCCCTGATCCCGATTTTTTCTAGTTTACTTAAAAGTAAACTACTTGAAACTGTGTCAAATGCCTTGGCTAGATCCAGGAATATTCCTATTGTGTGCTTACCCTTGTCCAGGTTGTTAGTTACATAATCCGTAAGCCGACGTACCGCTTGTGAAGTTGATCTATTTGGCCTAAAGCCATATTGATTATTTGATAAGAGATTGTTATCCTCTAGATATTTAATTAACCTACTATTTATTATTCTTTCTAAAAGTTTTGATAAACCTGGCAAGACGGAAATAGGTCTGTAATTTTTGACACAAGTTTTATCACCTGATTTGAATACTGGGGTTACTAAAGCTTTTTTAAGTAAGCTTGGGAACACACCTTGTGATAAACATAAATTAAATATATGAGTTAAAGGACGGGCCAGATAGTTTTTACATCTTTTTATTACTGTATTTGGGATGTTATCCCAACCAACCGCAGAACTATCCTTTAAATCTGTAATTAATCTCAGCACCTCCTCAACATCTGTGTTTAACATAACAAAAGATTTTACCACTGACGAAGGCGAAATTACGAGCGTGTTTGATGACGGGGGATTACTTGAGTTTAATAACTTTTCTGCTAAATTTTTACCAACGTTTGCAAAATAAGTATTTACACTATTTAAGGCAAGCTGGGGACTTGTCTCTGTTAACAGTTAGTCCATTGGTGGCTCATAATTTTTTGTCCTAAATGTGTTGGTTTTTATAAATTTCCATATAAGCTTGCTATTTTTTCCCGCTCGTTGTAATTGATCTTTATCATACTCTATCTTTATTTTTTTAAGCAGATTATTACAATAGTTTCTGTATCTTTTATATGTCAGTGAAAGGATTTGATTGTCTGGATGTTTTTTTAGGTTCAGATGTAGCTTGTCTCTATGCCGTATACAACGGACGAGACCGGGCGTAATCCAAGGCTTTATTATTTTAAATTTACTCGGCAAATTTTTTGCGTGCGTGTTTTTCTGTATAGC
Organism: Schrankia costaestrigalis; assembly: GCA_905475405.1. Classification (NCBI taxonomy): domain Eukaryota; kingdom Metazoa; phylum Arthropoda; class Insecta; order Lepidoptera; family Erebidae; genus Schrankia; species Schrankia costaestrigalis. The sequence continues at coordinate 3,113,124 of FR997845.1, read as the reverse complement.
AGTTTGTAATGACGTAATAAGATAATTTAATGACATATTTGCATCATAAGGATTATTATAAATAGGTTCAAAATTAATTTTAGAAATATCATATTCAAGACTTTTCATATTTAATTTACTATAATTACGTACATAGTTTTTTCTGTGTAAGGTTAGTTGAAGTGTTAATAGAACAGCTTGATGATCAGTAAGGGTAGAGTTAGTTATTAAGGCTAGTGATGGTTTACTCGTTTTTAGAATGAAATGATCCAGACAAGATCCACTTTTATGGGTAGAGTGATAATGAGCTGGTAATAGACCATGAAATGAGCACATATTCAAATAGTTGTTTGCGTGTGTGTCAGTTTTTCCCGGATAAATATTTATGTTTATGTCACCTGTTAGTATTATTGTTTTAAAAGATGAAAGTAATGAGAGATGACAATGAAGTGATTCTAAAAATTTATCTACACTTAGCGACGGGGGCCTATAAATGGCTACAACTACGGTGTCAGGTTTTAATTTAATAACTAAGCAATTACTGTCGTGAAAAAGAGGTTCCTCTACAGTTACCTTCAATTGATTTCTAATGTAAACAATAAGTCCATCGTTTTGGTTATAGGTCTTTTCTGTTTTGTATAGAATGTAATTTTCAAGTGAAGGTAAATTATGATTATGCTTAGAGAGCCAACATTCTGTTAAGACTATTATATCACATGTAATGTCAAGTCTTTGTAGTAATACGGCTGCCCAAATTCAAAACCTAGTAACAGGTGATTTGAAAAAAAAACGGTTTTTGGCATTTTTCGACTTACTAGACAGTATCGAAAAGATATGGCCCTTAAAACACCCCATTTCATACGTAATTTTAAAAAAATAATTTAGCAAGTCTAAGCAATTTGGCATGATTATGAAAATTTCCTTGAAGTACAAATTCTAAACATAGTAAGTCAGTATACAAATTTAAAACTCTAGCAGCTCAAGCGACTTACTGAGTTATGAATTTGAAATACCATCTTACTATGTTTTGAATTTGGCGCCAATTGTAAAATCAATAAAATATCGTTTAGTAAGTCCATTTCCATCGACGCACGAGTGTTTCTTTCCACGTTAAAAAAATTAGAAAATGAGTTATAACCAATTTTATCGGTCCAAGCGTATAATGCGTGCCTTGCAGGATGAGAACGAATGCAGGTAAGAAATAACTTATTCATTATAGTTTCGAAAACGTAAAATACATATTGTGTCCTAACCTCAAAATAGGATTTTCGTTGTTTTATCTTAATAATAACGCTAAGAAAACTATCATATTGTGCTGGCTTTCGTGTAATGAATGTGCAAAAGCTGATTTTGCTTATTATAAGGGCATGTTATGCTAATTAACACCTAAAACTTATTTACTATCTGGCTATTGATTATCTTGTTGTAAAAATTTTATTATGTTGTACTCATTACAACACAATAAAAAATTTGATTTGTATCAACTTACTCTCACTTAGAAGTTTTATATTTTTATCTAACATGTATCATCATAAAATAAAATAACTCAAACTATCTTCTATCTCAAACTATCACTGTTTTTGGGTGGATTCATTTTTTTCTATAAAGTAGGTACTTAAATACGCTATTGCTAGTTTTATTTAGATTATTGCGAAATCAAGTGAAAAAGTAGCGGTTCCGATTTGGGGGCGCTAGTGGCGCGCTTACTGGTTATAAATTGTTATCTAGTAATATATAAATTATTAACACAATTATAGAATTAAAATAAATTTAATTAATTAAGTAACTACCAGTACACTAAAGTTTTTCTTTACCCAAGCTACACACATCAAAAAAGTCTAAGCAACATGCATGATATTACAAATTTACCATTTATATTAATTAATTTCTAAGTATTTACTCACTCAAAGTGTATAGGTAAGTAAACTTTTTTGTTATTGATGACATACTGGCTGGTTGTAAAAAAAAAATTTCGATTATGTTTTGTTTTTTTTCATAAAATTCAAATGACTGCGAATTTGTTTGAATTTGAGTGCATGTTAATTGCTACGTTTTAGTCTTGATTTTATAATTTTACCAACCATTTAAATACAGTTGGCGACAAAATTGAATTGTTAGATATTCTTTACGTCATGGAGCGACGTCATTTGACGGCAGATGAAATGCAAAGAGCTGTAGGGATGTTGCAAGCGGGAAGTAATCAATCTCAGGTATCTCGACATTTTGGTATTCATAGAAGTGTTATTTGTCGTCTTTGGCAGCGCTACAATAATACAGGGGAACCCGCTGAACAGCATCCAGGCCGTAAAAGGAGTACAACCACTCGGCAAGACCGGTACATACAACTGACTGCAAGACGCCAGCCGATGTTAACCGCTCGAGAGATAAGTTTGAGGCTACAAAATTCAAGTGGTGTTGATGTAAGTCCCCAAACTGTGCGAAATCGACTGCATGAGTACGGCCTACGAGCTCGACGCCCTATCAGGTGCCCACCGATACGTCACGGGAATCGCGCTCGTCGAAATGAATGGTGTAGAGAACGCATAACATGGACCCAGGAACAATGGGATAAAATTATGTTTTCCGATGAGTCGCGATTCGGGTTTAGGCCTGATACAAGAAGGGTGCGAGTGGTACCGTCGACCCGGAAATACTGAAAGACTCAGGTGCGTTCAGGAAGTTCATCCATACAGCGGCTCAACAGTTATGGTATGGGCGGGTATTATGAAGAACAGGCGAACTGAGCTCGTTTTTGTAAATGGAAACATGAACGCTGAAAATTACGTTGAGGATATTTTTTTTTTTTTTTTTTTTTTTATCTTAGAAAAGACAACTCCCGCACTAGGGATCATGCCCTGTGTCGCTATATATTCTCAGTACGATCAGACGATTGTGTATATTCTCAGACCTTATGTCCATCCATTTGCACAAACCTTTGGCTCCGATTTTACGTTAATGCATGACAATGCGCGTTCACATACAGCTCGGCGAACCAGTGAATACTTGGCAACGGAGAACATCCAGGTATTGCCCTGGCCTGCACAATCGCCAGACCTCAACCCCATCGAGCACGCATGGGACATGCTCCAGAGACGTGTTTTGAAGGACTTGGACGGAGTGACAACAACCCAACAGCTGAAGGATTTGCTACAATTCCATTGGGAGCGAATACCGCAAGATGACATAAACAGTCTCATTAATTCAATGAATAATCGTTGCCGACAAGTTCTGAATAGCAGAGGAGGCCATACTTTGTATTAAATTGTCCTATTCTTTCACAATAAATTCATTTTCTTAAGAAATTTCAATTTGTAAAAAAAAAGTTTAGTTTCTTATGTACCTGTATATTCTAATATTGTTAATTTCTGTTATTAAAAGAACTTATAAAGAAAACAGCTGTTATTTTTACATCATAGAACCCTAAAAATATTATTTTAAAAATAAAATACAACGTTATAATTAAAATAAATGGTAAAATAAATTAATATAAATGGTAAATTTGTAATATCATGCATGTTGCTTAGACTTTTTTGATGTGTGTATTTAACTAATACTCACTGCCTTTACATTATTTTTGCCTTTTTGTTTTCGGTGTGGGTTGCGTGTACTTAGCTTGTTCTTTTTCCGCTTTCAGAGCAAATGATGAAGCTAAAAACGATACAAACCAAACTGTTATCGACTACAACGATCCTATCCCTGGGCCATCAGCCGAAAATGTAACGATTTGTGAAAGTATCATTTCTGATAGTGACCTTGGATTTGATGCTTCTTACTTGAGTGATGACTCCGTAGCTGATCCCGATTATACACCTTTGGTACGAAAACCTGCAGTACGGTTCTTTGACGATAATTCCGAAGATTGTTTTCAAGATCTCGATCTCCTAGAACCTACGTTTGCCATTGAAAATCTACCCCAGCCCCGTCCAATGCAATCTCCTGTACCAGAAATGCCATCTTTTATTGCAACTTACCCAAATACAATTATTTTCATCGACTCGGAACAAGCTAATAGCTACCGTTCACCAGCTCGGTTCACTGCAAATTATCCAGGCCCTATATTTGATATGAATACATTAATCGACATTTCAGGTAATCCTAAAGAAACATCAAAGGTTATAAAAAATAAAACGATGCATCCCATGTTACCTAAAATATGCGATGGTAAATGTAGACGACGTTGCAATAACTTCACAAAAAAACAGCGAGAAGATATTTGGAATGGTTACTGGAGCCTTAACTACACTCAGCGCCGCCAGTTTTTGAACAAATGTGTAAAAATTGCACCAGTCAAAGAGAAATCCGCATCTGTTCCGAACTTAGACAAAAAACACGTAAAAAACGAGTCGAGGTATTACTACTTTTATCTCGGGAATGAGGAGATAAATGTTGTAAATCATTTTTCCTGAATACTCTGGGTCATTGTACTGATGGTGTTATTACCGAGCTAAGCAGAGCTTTAAAACGGAAACCTTTTTACGAACTAGTTAAAGAGAATCGAGGTGGTAAGAAACCTAGACTATCAAGAACACCAATCGAAGATCATATCATGAGCTATAACCCTACATTGAGCCACTATAGGAGAAACAACGCTCCTTTGACACGATACTTGCCACGAACGCTTACGCTGCAATCTATGCATACTGACTTCATATCGAAGAATCCTGAGGTCAAATGTTCCATTGAAACATACAGAAATACTATGAAATCAATGAAAATTTCCTTAAAATATCCCAAAGGAGACCAATGTGTTGACTGCGGTGTATTCGAGGAAAAGATAAAAAATGGAAGTCAGGCATCAGCTGTCGAAAGTTTACAGAATGATTTCGCCCAACACAGGGTTAAAGCTGAAAAAGCTATAAAAAATTATAAAGAAGATGCGAAGAAAGGCAATGATAATATGGAACACTATTTTTCTATGGATCTTCAGAAAGTGACATTATTGCCCGATATGCCAAAAATTAAGGATTCTTTTTTTTTGAGCCGTCTAGTGGCTTTCAATTTAACATTTGCACCATTATGTAAAGGTGCAAAGATAAACAGCAAGTGTGTTGTGTGGCATGAAGCGACGATGGGTCGAGATGCCAATAATATAATAGATGCATTGATGGCTTTTCTTATTTCGGAAAGAGATGTGAAAAAATTAACACTGTGGTGTGACAATTGCACTGGACAAAATAAAAATTGGTTTTTGTTTACAGCGCTGGTAATGATTGTTAATTCTGAGTGCATTAATATTGATACTATCACTCTGAAATTTCTCACTAAAGGCCACACCCACATGTCTGCTGATGGCGTACACGGCAACATAGAAAAAGAAATGAGGCGTCGGGATGGAGTTTATGATTTCGAGGACTACAAATCTATTATAGCGAACTGTAGAAAGAACATTGACATTATCGAAGTGCAAAAATCATACCAATGGGTTAAGAAGAAACGAGTTCCACGGCGTAACACAGATGTCGATCCTCTCAGCACATTTTTGTTAAATCTAGTGGTTGAAGCTAAGTTCCTTAAAGGATCACGAAATTTGTTCTATAAAACAGATTATGATGAATCTCACAAAGAACTGAACTTCTTGATACAAAAATTTAATGTCAACACTATTCCCCCACTTTCAAATACTATCCCCCGAGGGGTGAAATCATCGAAGAAAGCTGGTATAGTTTCAAAATTGGTCCCCCTAATGCCTTTAAACAGAAGGGAGTTTTGGCTGAATCTACCCACAAGTGAGAACTCCATTGATTTGCAAACTGATGGTCAAATTGTAACCAATAACAACGAGTAGTGTTCACTACAAATAAGAATTAAGTTAAGTTGTGACTTTGATTATATTTAATTTGTTAAGTCAAGAGCTGTTCTTTGAGTTAATAAATATATTTTTTAATAAGGAGCTTTTTATTAAAAATCTGCTTTCATAAATACTTTGGTTATACTTTTAAATCTTATAAACACTAAATTTTAATGTATAATGATTTTGTTTAGTAATCGCGTTTACAATAGAAATTCAAATTGATAACCTAGTAAGCAGACTTACTAAGTTTTGATATTGTTTTTACAGTCATATTTGGGTAAATTTACAAATAAAAATAAAGTATGAGAGATTTTAGTGCAACTGTAATCCAAAACGATTACGAGTATTATTAACTAAAATGTCAACAATATGGTAAAACTTTTCGCCTAACATTCAAATCGCTATCTGTTCTGGTTTTTTTAGACGAACGAATCAAAGTAGCCAACCCGTTTTTTGGCTCTCCTGAACATTTTTATTCGAATGAGTTACTATGTTTTGATTTTAAGCAGCTGAATACTTCTAATCCATTAAAATTACGACTTATACTACGGATATTTTGGGTAAGCAAAGTTAAAGATTGGTCACAGACTGGTATGTGAAGTTTACATTCTTCAACATCACACAGCTTTGTTTCTGACACAGAAAAATTATCTAATTCGTTAATTAACAAATTAGTCATTACACTTACTAATAAAATTATATACTAAGCTAGTAAAAGTTAAAATAGAAATTAAGATTAAAGTATAAAGATTAAGTAGACTTAACTAGTGCACTCGAAGATTGACGAGTAGCCGGCGCTCTTAGGCGCCCTCATAATCAATCGAGTTTATATAGTTGCTCTCAGCGTACATACGGGCAGGACAGCTTGAATCGCCAGTTTGGTGGTCACATTTCCTTTTGAAACGTTTACAGGTCGCACAGTTTGGGGCAGCATCTTTGGTTTTGCAGTCCGATATATTGTGTCCTGAATCTCCACAGTGATTGCAAGTAGGGTTAGTTTCCCTACAAAACTTAGCCGTATGTCCGTATTGCTGGCAATTAAAGCACCTGGTCACAAAAGTGAAGTCACGAACGGGGCAGGATGTCCAGTTGATATACAGTCGTCCTTGGTTTATTAACGTCTTTCTGACGTTAGCGGGCACTTCAAGGATGTAATTACAGGTATTAAGATTTCTCCTACCTGACTTGTGACTTAGCCTAACAGTTGAAGTAAACATCTCGCGGGTATAATTAGGTAATTTGTCCGATAAGTTTTGTTCGTAAATACAATCGAACACTTCTTTTTCCTGAAGGGAAACCGGCACCCCAACAACTGCAATTCTAGGGCGGCGTTTTGTGGGCTCTTCTATGGTAAGGCCGGATGCAGTTAGTTCAGTGTTGTTTCTGAGCTTGCTTATATCATCTCTACTCTCTGTGCTAATAAGTACACCCCCGTGTCTCACCTTCTTCAGTCCTCGTACACGGAGTTTCAACTCCTCAGGAGAAATTATTTTCTGTACTAAGGTCTTTGTTTCGTCGCTAGATTTGGTCTTGTCGTTGGGATAAATGGCCACAGAGGTAACCTTAGATGGACGAACATAATTTCCGGCGCCCTTCTTTACCATGTCGGCAAATGTTGAGCTAACTGATGGCCTATTATTCATCGACTCTTTAAGCTCATCAAGGGAGACTGTAACGTCCTGCTGGGATTTTAAGTGCTGAATAGCGGTATAAGCTTCTTTTGTCTTCCCACACATTGTTGAGTAAAGGATAGCCATATGAGAGGCACCCGCCATTACTTTACGGCAAAGATTAGCGACCCGGATTTTTTGCTCTGAGTTCATTTTCCCTTCCGTAATATGACACACCTCATTCAAATAGGTATCAATGGTCGACGAAAATCGATGTATTTCTGAAGGTGGCATAACTTCATCTAGCAACGAAGACTCCAAGAATATAGGTTGATTTTGAGGTCTTTGGGATGTTGGTATAGTTGGTCTTACCGGTGACATTGGCTCTGGTGCAAGTGGTGATGGTACAACTGGTGATGGTGCTCTTGGTGTCGGCGGTGGACTACACGCCATGAGATTACTGCGCGCCCCGAAGGGGCTAGAACCAGCCGGGGCAGACATTATCTACCACAACAAAGTTCTATTTATGTTATAATTTTTATATCAAAAACTGCATAATAGCGAAACGTAAATCATAACACTCGTGACACACTTTAGAAAATGATTACTGAACTGTTTATTAAATACTAAATTATTAATTAATTAACACTCATTTTTTTAACAAAAACACGTCTACGCGAAAAAGGCGATCAGAAGCGAATCCAAGTTAAAAGATTTAAAAAGATTAAGGAACCTTAACGCGTTCTGGGTATTTTCTAAAATATTAACGTTAAAATCACCACATACAACTACCGTCTTATTACATTTACATACCTTTTTTAAGGTTTTTTCCATAATAGACTCAAACTGGTGGTAATCTCCAGAAGGAGGTCTATAGACGCTTATAATAATATATTGAGCTCTGCACATGATAGTTCAATAATTCGCTCACTAGAGAGTGCTACTACATCTTTCCTATCTTTCGATTTTAACCTGTCATTTATTAAAATTAGTGACCCACCTCTTATAGCGGATTCTCTAGTAAACGAACTAATAACTTTATAATTATCTATACTAACTAATAGTTCATGTCTTTTTATCCAGTGTTCAGTTAAACAAAGCACGTGAATGTGTTTTTCATTTAAATATAATTGTTTCTCAACTTTAGGTTCACTTTTGCTTGGCACAGAATTTGATATAAATTAAACGTCTTTTCACCTCAAAGATTTTATTGCAACTCAAATAAGTACATTTGCATTACTGTTGTTACACCTCAGACATATACTAGGTAAGTACATACAAGTAAACACAACATACCGCCCACCAAAAGAGCGCTAAAGATCTTTTAAAAATAACTTGAATCATACAATCATACCTACTACATATTATTATAATTCTACATAAAAAGATACAGACAAAGATAATATTTTATAAACAATTCAAGGCTCTCGATTGGTTGTTATTTTAGTAATAACGAATTTATTAATTACAATATTGTATATAGTCAAAACTATAACAAGCTGTAAACTAATTAAATTACATGCACTTAATGAAAAGAAATTGTACATAATTTAAGAAATTCTTTATGTCTTAGCATCTATAGGTAGAAGACTCAATTTACCAATCGATCGCTTAACTATATTGTTGCCAGTTTTCACACTATACACTCTTGTTATGTCATCAGAACCAGGATGCTTGTCAACAATACGTCCAAGTGGCCATTTACCAGGAGCTACGAGATCAGTTTTTATGAGCACTATCTGTCCAACTTCTAGTTCTTGTACTGTCTTTATCCACTTGGGACGTTGCTGTAGTCTAGATAGATACTCATGCTGCCATCTCTGCCAGAAATCATTTAACAACTTTTGACCATGATGCCAACGAGATAAGTTGCTGATTGGGATGTCTCTTAAGCTTGGAGAAGGAACGGTGACTGGAGCTTCCCCAATCAAGAAGTGCCCTGGAGTGAGTACATCTAAACTGTCTTTATCTAAATCGTCGATGGGGCAAAATGGTCGCGAGTTGAGGCAAGCCTCTATCTGACACAAAAGCGTGCTCATTTCCTCAAAGGTCATGTGGCTATTTAAAACACGTTTCAGGTGGTATTTCATGGACTTTATTCCTGCTTCCCAAAGACCTCCAAAATTAGGACTGTACCCAGGAATAAAATGCCACTGCGTGCCATCTTTTGTCAAGCTGTTCGCAATCTCGCTTTCAAATTCGAGGTTAGCTTCCTTAAAGGCTGCTGCTAGGTCTTTATTGGCTCCGACGAAATTGCGACCTTGGTCACTCCACATGAGACTGCATTTTCCTCTACGGGACACAAATCGCCGAAAAGCTGCTATGAAGGCTTCAGATGTTAAGTCGCCTACGACTTGCCTTTGTTGCCATGCACACGAATAGTGCTATATAGCCTTTATTTGTCTTGGCACCTCTTCCTTTGGACATAAGAATTTGGTACGGGCCAGCAAAGTCGACTCCACAGTGCAAAAATGGTCGAGCAGGTGTTACTCGCTGTCTAGGTAAGTCTCCCATCAACTGATTTCTTATCAAAGCTCTCTGTCTAGCACAAATCAAACATTTGTGTATCTCATTCTTAACTAAATTCTTGCATCTTAATATCCAATATTTACATCTTATATAATTTGTCATTAACTGTACCCCTCCATGCAATGTTGCTATATGTGCATCGGCAACAATAAGTTTCGTTAAATATGATTTATTGTCAAGTATAATGGGGTGTTTTCGATCTATGTTCATGTTGGCGTGGCGAATTCTACCGCCCACCCTGACAATATTGCTAGCATCTAAATATGGATTTAGAGACTTTAATAAACTTCTATTTTTAACTTGTCCCTTTATTTTTAAATCATTGATTTCTTCTTCAAAACATTCTCCTTGTGTAATTTTTATACATTTATGTAATGATGTTTGTAACTCTTCTGTACTAAAACTAATCTTTTTTTTCTTTTTTCAGGTTCAAGAATTGTCTGCAGTAAGTAATTGTTTGTACAAGATCTGTCAGTGTGTCACAAATTTTGAAATAATTTGACCATCTACTTTCTTCTTCGACTTTCTGTTCTGTTGCTACGTTCGTGTTAATATTATTAATGGTTTCTATGTCACCTTGTGTCGTTACAGTTTTAAATTCAATTCCTCTTTGTTTCAGATTGTCTGGTCCATTCCACCATAATGTAAAATTCTTTAAATCGTCTAACAGCATACCACGAGATACTACGTCTGCAGGGTTTTCAGTTGATGACACATGATACCAGTTGCTACCAATGTTGTCAAGAATAGTTACAATTCTATTTCTTACGAAGGTTTCCCATCTTGAAGGATCACCTTGTAACCACGATAAAACAATTGTAGAATCTGTCCATGCATAAATTTGTGTAGCTGGTACTCCCATAGCTTCACTTAGTTGTTTTAATAATTTTGATAAAAGTACAGCACCACAAAGTTCGAGCCGTGGCAGTGACATGGGTTTTACAGGTGCAACTCTGGACTTGGCAGCTAAAATGGTCGTCGTGAACTGGTCATCTTTATCCAACACTCTCAGGTAAGCAACGGCTCCATATGCTTTGGTGGATGCATCACAGTAACCATGAATTGTAGCGGTTTTTATGCTTTTACTTGTACATTGGAGCCATCTCGGAATTTTAATAAATTTTAAATGTGTAAAACTTTGTCTAATATTAATCCATTCTTTTTCTGTTTCAGGATCTACAGCATCATCCCAGGCATTTTTCTTCAACCATAATTTCTGTATTAACATCTTTGCAGGTACAATTGCAGGAGCTAGCCAGCCCAACGGATCAAGTAGCCGATGAATGTCTGCCAACATAACTCTTTTAGTAATGATATCGGTTGTAAATTTGAAATCTATATGATAATGTAGGGTGTCACTTTCCATGTTCCAGGATAAACCGAGTGTTCTTATGGTACCGTGCAGTTTGACGTCAATTGTAACATGCTGACTACGGTCTGTAGGTTCGAATTGTTTCAAGAATTCTTTACTGTTAGCTGCCCATTTCTTCAACTTAAAACCTCCTTTTCCTAAAATATGATTGATGTCCTTTGCTACCTTTACAGCTTTCTCTACAGTGTCTTGACCGGACATCAAATCGTCGACAAAGAAGTCTTTCTTTATAGTGGCAGCTGCCACAGCATAGTTATCACCTTCGTCGTCAGCTAATTGGTGTAGAGTCTTCACAGCAAGGTAAGGGGCAGAAGCAGTGCCAAATGTAACCCTTAATAAGCGATAATCTCTTACAGGTTCGTTAATATTAAAACGCCAAAGAATTCGCTGGTAATCTGCGTCTGGCTTCGTCACTAAAACTTGCATGTACATACGTTCTACATCAGACACAAAGCATATTGGCTTCATTCTCCATCTCATTACCAAGTGTCTCATATCATCTTGCAGTTGTGGTCCTACCAGCAACTCGTCGTTTAGAGATACATTGTTGCTACCCTTAGAAGAAGCATTAAAGACCACTCTAACCTTTGTTGTATCGCTTGTTTCTTTCAAGACAGGATGATGTGGTAAATATACTGCTGGATTTTCTATTTCATTTATGGGAACCATTTCTATGTAGTTTAAATCAATATATTCCTTAATGACTTTTGTGTATTCTGTCCTCAAATTAGCATCGTTCTTAAAACGCCTTTCTAGCTGCATGTATCTTTTCAGTGCTATATCTCTAGTATTACCTTCTGTACACTTAATATTTTCAGCCTTAAAAGGCAACTTTACTATGTATCTTCCTTCATTATTACGCAAGTGCGTTTCTGAGTATATTTTCTCACATGTTTCTTCCTCCTTTGTTAATTTCTTCTTATTATCTATTTCTTCTTCCCAAAAGGATTTCAGCAAATTGTCATAATCAATGTGCTGATGCATTACAGTGATATTTTCTGAAGCAGTAGTTTCCTCTACCTTTCCAAAAAGTATCCAACCAAGGTAAGTATTTTGTGCAGTTGGTGTACCTGGTGGACCTTTGACTAAACCACTTCTTAGTATGACGTCATAAACTTGAACGCCTAATAAAAGGTCTACTCGTCCTGGTGTATTAAAGCTTGGGTCTGCCAGGGTGAGTCCTTGTAAATGTGGCCAGTTGTTGATATCAGTAGTGAAATGTCTTGGTGGTAAGTTGGAGGTTAAATTCTTGGATATGATGTAGGCTTTCATATTTATCTTAAAATTATCTTCATATCGGGATAATAAATCAAAATTAATAAACTGATTTATTTGTGTTTGTTGTCCTCCAATTGTTGTGATTGTTCCAGTTGTTGGTTTTCTTTTTGCCTTTAATTTCTGTGCTGCTCTCTCTGTAATGAAACTTTCATGTGAACCGTGATCTATTAAGGCGCGCAAAACGGTTGTTAGTCCATTGTCATCTTTAACATAAACCATTGCTGTGGCCAGCAAGGCTGTGGACTTCTTCCCAGCGAAGTGTGATGATATTGCGACGTCTTTGTTTGTTTCTTCATTAATTTGATCCTTTCCTTCGATATCGTAGCTGTGCTGAGTTTGTATATTGTTAGGCTGCTTGGTGTAATGTCTCTGCTGGTGTAGTAATGAATGATGACGGCGGTTGCATCGTCGGCAGTGTAGTGGTACACGACATTTCCACGCTGAGTGTCCTGGGGCCAAACAATTGTAGCATAGACTGTTCTTCTTTACAAACTCAGTTCTCTCCATAGGTTGAAGCTTAATAAAATCTCTGCAATGGCATAGTGAGTGACCATCGTTACACATTGTACAGGATCTAACCGGTGTGGCTGCAGACATGTGACATTGTTTTGTTCTTTCTCTTGAGACAAGTGCTGAGCTTCCAGGTGTTACCAGCTCTAATGTACGGAACTTGGACTCCAAGAATGTATTGAGTTCATTCCACGTGGCTAGTCGGTTGGCCTCCTGAGTGTATGAGTGCTCCTCCCAATCCTTATGGGTCTCAGGATCTAACTTCTGAACCACTAAGTATACAATAATGGGATCCCAGTTATCTATACAAATATCTTGATTTTTAAGACTGTTTAAGCATTCTGTAGTTGTGTCTAAGAGTGATTTTATTTGATTAGCAGAAGGTGTCTTAATAACTTTCTGTCCTGTAAGTCTTTTCATTATAGATGTCACAATAACTCGCTTATTGCCAAAACGCTGTTTCAATATATTCCATGCTAATTCATAATTAACTTCAGTAACTTTCACGTGCTTCAGCAATGTGTCCGCTTCACCAGTAACGCTTGATTTGAGATATTGTAGCTTCTGTACCAAACTCAACGACTGATTACTGTGTACAAGTGAAATAAACAAGTCGTGATAAGTGGGCCAATCTTCGTAATTTCCACTAAACTCTGGTAGCTGGATTCTGGGGAGTTTCACTTGAGCAAGGTTTAATGAAACCGCGTCTACTATACCTTTCTTCGATATTGACGACAACATATCTTTTAGGTCTCCTTGCAAACATAAGTAAAGGTCTTCAATAACAAAATAATCTTCGTTAACAAAGTACGGGAAATTCGACCGTTGTTCTTTAGGTGTACACTTAATAAGTTCTAAATGTGTATCCTTAAAGGTTTGCCAGTAGTCATCAATACAAAGTAATCTTGTTTCAATGTAACCTTTTGTTAATCTTGCTTTAGAACATTTCTTCAAGTTTACTTGTGCTTTCTGTATTTTTCCAGCTGTTTCTTCTAACACATCAAGTAACTTAGTGCTTGAAGTACTCATTTTTGTATAAAAGAACCTTTAAACTGCAGTATATAAGCCAAATTTAAGCAATTATGTTCTTCGTTATTTCACAGTAATACTTAGTCGTAATAATTATTGCTTCATATAATCTTCGTAAACAAGTTGTTATTGTAGTCGGTACCTATCGCTGTGGCCGTATTTACAATATAAATTCAATTATAAAAATATTATTAATTGATCCGGTTCGTTTGGACCATATGTTTCTCAACTTTAGGTTCACTTTTGCTTGGCACAGAATTTGATATAAATTAAACGTCTTTTCACCTCAAAGATTTTATTGCAACTCAAATAAGTACATTTGCATTACTGTTGTTACACCTCAGACATATACTAGGTAAGTACATACAAGTAAACACAACAATAATTCTAATTCTAACTCTTTGCCAGAAAAACCTTGAATATTCTGATGAATAATATTCATGAACGCAGACTTTTCCTTTGTCTTTGAATTTAATTTGCTAGAGATTTCCTCTATTGTCCTAGAATTAAATTTAAATGATTGACATCATTTCTTGGAACAGATTCCAAGGTGACAAGGCAAACATTGACATTTTTCTGCTCAATAAAAGCAAGTTGGTTAGCTAAATTCTTGGCTGAGTTTCTAATATAAAAAGATAGCGAAGATGCTATTTGTTTCTTAAAATATCTATTCAAATAGAATTTATCTGTTGTTAATAACAATTTATTTTCTAAATGTATGTTTATGTCAATAAGATGAAATTTATTTTGATTATAAAATGTCAATGTATGTAATAATTGATTGAGCTTATATCTAAGGTTGTTTTCTGCCTGTGACAAGCCACGGCTATAAGGGAGTGTAAATAAAATTATATTTTTAACATCTATTAAGCTAAGTAATTCAAAACAATGCATAATTGCATTTCTGTCTGTATTTCCCCTGTCTCCAACTAAAATTATAATTGTATTATTGCTGTTCAAACTATAATTCTTAATTTTTTTAATAATGTTACAGTAAGTTAGTCCGGCATACAATAATTAGTAACATCTTGCTCTAAATATGAACCCAGTAACTGACCCATTGACTTCCCCAATTCATCACAAAACATCACTATTTTAGATTTGACATTATTTTGTTCGTTATTTTGTTTGAAGAAGAAACTACTGGTTTTCTCATTTGACTCATGAGAAGGGCTTATGTGTGAAGTCAGCAAGGACTTACAAGCTGGCTGAGGACTGAGTAAATTGTCTATAGATGTCAATGTAGACTTTGAAGTCATCAGATCCTTCATGGCCAGAATGTATTCCTGATACTCACTTTTTATATTACAATACCTGTCTGTCATTATCTCAAGTGAATTTTTTAAATTATTTATTTCTGTTTCTAACTTTAAAATACTATTATTATAATCTGACATATAATTTTCAATTACTAATGTATACATATCTATTTCATCGCCTAATTGCCTTCTCTCTTTTATATATTTTACTTTCTTGTACAAGCATTTTTGTCTTTTAATAAGTTTTTGTGTTTTTTTAATGAATTTATTAATTTTTACATATTTTTTTAATTTGTTTCTACTGCACTCAACTACCCCCATCTTAATATTGGAAGTATGATCTACTATTAAAGTATCATCCTTAGTTAAATCTATAGTAATTGTGGGTTGTAAGCTAAGCTCAGTAGAAACAAGGCTGGGCGCACTACCAACTAACTCCTCAAACAAGTTATGGGTGTTGGATACCAAGGTGTCGCGTTTTTCGGCCTCCAGGTGGTTAATGTGGTGGTGGGCTTCTTGCAGTTCCTGCTCTAAGACAGACATGCGCCTGAGACCCTGCTCGTACTCATCGCTGCACTCCCTAAACCCAGTCACAATATTGTGCAACCTGTCCCGTTCATCTGACACTAAACTATACTCTGTATGCAGCTCAGCCATCTGCTTTTTTAACAAATCATATTTACTTAAGCTATCCAGTAGTTCCTTTTCATTATCATCTCTTTCACTGTTCAACTGTTCAATCAATTTTTTGGAGATATCCAATTCCTTTAATGTTAGGTCAAGTTTTTTTAAAATATCAAGTTTAGTCTTATTACGGTGAGCAAAAGACATGCTACGTGTGTCAGGCATTTCAATATTAAAACTTTATAAGAAATCAAACATGTACCAAAATCAGATTGATCAGTATATAGTACTTACTACCTACACAAACAAGTAAATAACCTCAAGAACGAAATGGATTGAGATCTCTGCAAATATAAGCTAATACGATAATTAGTAGTTACCAGCACGATTACCTGTGTAAAAATAACTTAAAAGTGCAATTAACGAGATGACAAAGTTCACAATTACAATAATTCACTATTTTCAACTAGGCGGGTTTATTGACTTTTAGCCGTCAAACAAAATCAGCTGTACGCATATCACAAGTATTTTACACTTTTTCACACTGATTTTTAATTAAATACACTTTTATAATGTTTAGATTGTGTTTTGTGATGAATTATAGCCTTAATTATCGAAATATTTCAATAAAAATTAAAATAAATACGAGACAAAATGCAATAAGACGTTAGCCGCAGTGTTGCCACAAGCGAATACTAAATGAAATGTTAAGTTTAGAATTTATCGTATCTTTACATGTGTGGTATGAGATATTATCGCGTGTTAATATAATAAGTAAATTATGGCAATCAGTACAAATTCATTTAAGCATTGCTCTTAAACATTTACACACATTTTGTGAATGGATAAAAGAATATCGGGAAACTGGATTTGAGAAATCCCTGTCTGATGTTCGGAAATTTACTGAGCGAAGCTGTTATGACCTGTCAAAAGAGTTCAGGAATAAAAGAGTAGCCAAAAAGAAAAGGATGTTCGATTATGAAAGCAGCAATCAACCCCTTTTTTGGCAATGACACTACCAGCCGCACTACCAGTAGTGTCGTTGCCAAATGAACGACACTACCGCCATTATTTTGGATCAATTGTACAGTCGAGTCGAATCACAAATGAAAATAAGAAATGTAACTCATTACTTTAAACTCTTTATCCTTAAAAACATAAATCATACTTCGATAAAAAAAATTGTACTACCTTAAATATTAGTAACCGACTGTAACTGTATCTCCTTCGTTGCCTTCGTTATCAGCTATTAGTTAGTTATTATATTTTATTAATTATTTTATTATTAAGTATATTTAAATTTCCGTCAAAGCGTTTATTGGTGCTATTTCATAATCGCAATGCACTTTTGCGGGCGTGTACTCCGGTAGCTGCGATTTGATTAGGCTAAATAAAATATAATAACAAGTTGTCGTTTTATACAGTCTCCCAAAATTCGGTTTCAAACAGATTTTTTTTACGCCATGATTGATTCTATAATAACCAATATGGAATTAAGATTTACGTCATTAAATCAACATTTTGAAGATTTTGGTTTTCTCTATGATTTAAGCGCGCTAAAAAATATGCCACAGGAGCAAATATTAAAACACTGTAACGATTTACATAACGTCCTGCGTGTGGGCGAGAGCAGTGACTTCCAACCATTTGAATTATATGAAGAATTAAATACAATGATCCCGAATTTATCCAACTTCATTAAAGACGTGAAGCAGCTGCTGTCATACACATAACAGAAAATAGCTTGAAAGAAATTTACCCAAATATTTACATTGTCATCCGAATTTTATTAACAATTCCGGTAAGTACAGCCTCTGCTGAAAGAAGTTTTTCAAAATTAAAATTAATAAAACAATATTTGAGAAACACAATGAGCCAAGAAAGACTTTCAGCTTTGGCTGTTTTATCAATTGAATCAGATTTGGCATGTAGGCTGAATTACGATACCATAATTAAGGAATTTAGTAACGTTAAAAGCAGGAAATTTCTGTTCCTTTAATAAAGAAATCTAATGATTTCTAAGTATACACTTTAAGAAATGTCTCCACCTTTATCTTAAAGATTTGTAATTTTTCATTAATACTTATTTAATCTAATTTGTATTTTTATGAATAAAAACTTGGCAGTGTTAATTGTTTTGTTTGTTTTTATTATTTTATAAAATCCGTGTTCAGGTCGCCATAGAACAGGGCCTCGCGAAATCTGTCTTGCCCACATCAAATTTAGGTCTTGCCCCGCCACTGGTTACAATACATAAATCTAATCAGCGAACACGCAACAGTAACGAAACTCCATGACATCCCAGTGCTGGACTGGAAGACTTCAATAAAAAATATAGCAAAAACACCGGCGCAGCTGCATTTTCAAATATTGAAATGTAAGAGATTTGTTCTCCGACGCACAGTAAAATGGCCCCATACATTTCATTGGATGTCGACGATAAAAACTAAATGTTAAAACAGCGTAACTAACATAGTTATAGCTAGAAACCTTATTTTTTATGTAAAACTAGAATGTAGTATTTATGTTTTTTAAATATTATACTCGTAGATTGTGCTGGTTATAGCAAAAGGTCATGTTATGTTTAGGGATTTAGGTTTTCGGACAAGTAATATTATATGACATGAATTTAAGGCTAGCTACCATTCGGACATATGATGATTAGGACACAAAATGTTATGACACCTTAGATTATGGATAAAAAAATTATGAGACAAAATAGAGAGCTGGCTTTAAAATATTTATTAGAGTTTAAAAAGGCATTATTCAGGGTAACACAGCAAAAAAAAAGTTAAGATTTGTGACAACAGGAGTGAAAAGACTGTCACAGGGTGTGAATTTTTGCGTTTTTTTTTTCAAATGCCTGTAACTTTACAACCATGCAACTTAGAATTTTTTTATATTTTCCTGATAACTAGCGTGACTTGCCTTATCACCTGGTTTCGGATTAACGTCGAGTTTTGGGACACCCTGTATACCTAAGTTACTGAAATACGGTCTATGGCAAACCAAATAGTACCTGAATTGTTTCCTAGCTATTATAAAATTAAGCAACCTAACAAGAATGCTATCCAAGTAGAGATATGATAACTGTGTCAGAAGTGCATGTCAAAATATAATTGCAGAGTCTGTTAGATAAAACTATGGGTAGATTAATGGAATTAATTGATATAAATAGTAATGAAAAACGTGACCTTATATTATTAATAAAATGGGGATGTGATGGTGCTTCAGGTCAATCTAAGTAAAAGCAAGCGTTTTCAAATTAAAATTATGATGAATCGTCAATTTTGCATGTAGCCAATTAAATTATATGATGTATTGTCAAATATAGTTCTTTGGCAAAACCCTGCACCTTCTTCATCTAGATTGTGTCGTCCTGTATCTCTAAGGTATGAAAAAGAAAATCCGATACTGACCACAAACACTATGAATGAGATTAATCAGGCAATTTAAACTTGATTAGGATGTACGAAAACGGAACGTAAGAAGGATGTAGGAAACGGAACGTGAAGGTGAGAGGGAAAGGGAAAAAAGATGGCGTTAGGTCGGGGTATGAGTGGTTGGTCGTTGGAATAGTTTTTTATGGAGTTTGATTGTGAAAATAAATAAGTACAAAGTGAATATTGTGAAGGAATAATAAAAGTAAAGTAATATACCAAACAGCATTTTTATTGGTCGCAATCCCCTATCTACATTTTTGGGGGCTCGTCCGGGATGGGGACTACGTGCTGAATTTTTCTACAGGCGAACACGACGATTTATAGGAATAAAAAGACGAAAACGACGATAAGACGAAAAACAGAAGACGAAACACGCTCACAATATTAGAAAAACGACGACACATACAAGAAGATGACGGAAAATAAAGACGCGGGCTTTAGCATCGTCGACATTAGAGATGGACGTTTAAACCATAAGCAATTAATAAAACGAATTTTTAAATTTAAGCACTTAACCTCACTTTCAACCAAAAGCAGTTAACGTTATTAGCTTTTTACAATTAAGTACTAAAACGACAAAAATGACATTGACATTAAATGGATTAAATGTTATTTTAGTATTGTACTTGACTTAAAAAAGCAAACAACGAACACTCGTTATCTGCTACTGCTGCGTTTAGTGCGTTAGTTGCTTTTAGTGTAAGGGAGAATGAAACCTTCACTAAGGCGCTGTCTCCACGAGCGATAAAATCGCAGCGATATTATCGTCGTGCCACGTATTTCTATATACTTTGTATGAAGGTGTCTCCACGCGACGATTTTATCGCGGCGATTTATGTTCAGACTCGTCGCGATTCTATCGCTCGTGGAGACAGCGCCTAAGAGTTTTGGGCCAAGATTGTACAGAAATGGGAGTATTATCAATTTATAGCTTCACACTTATTAGTCTCGTGCTAAATCTTTTGTTAGTTTTGGCAATCTGAAATCCAAGATAATTTTTTTTGTAAAAGTAAGGTTATGTTACAAACTGCCAAAGTGTTAACCTTTTGAACGGCTGTGTGCGTGTTAAAAATAGTATTGCGCTGTTTATTTGGTCATCGATGATAGCGGTGCCGCTGCTGTAGAACGACAAGTATGAAAAAATAACCTTTTATTAAAGGTCCCCCTTTAAAAAAAGTATTTTTTCATACTTATTTATTTTAAACTATTTGTTATTTTGTACAATATATTTAACACAGCAAAATGACTATTGAACCTGCGTGCCTATGTCCAGGCATGAAGCAAATGCAATATATGATAAGCAGTCTAAAAACATTTAATTTGTTGTTGATTGGTGCTGGTGGGGAACGGGTTAAAAATGCCTTAACACCAATGTTATACCAAAATGTATGTGATGTAAAACACTGCTGTAGTCTGACGGTGTGCCTTGAGCCTACCCTGAACATGTTTTACTGTCACATACCTTTGACACTAGAGATAACTTTACATGGTTGGCGCGGGTGAACTTATATAACTTAAAATGTACCTTTTACCAATAAACCTTATTTACCTTTTCTAAACTTATTACCTTTACCTTTGACAGTGCAAAAGCATACTCATGGCTGGATGTAAGGTACCTACCTAACAGGTTATGGACAGGATATAAAAATTAGGAATGCCACAATAAATAAATAAAAACAGTTTTCATCTTTAATTATAATTAGCACATAGTTTATGAAGGGTTATGGACGGGATATAACAATTAGGAATGACACAATAAATAAATAAAAACTTTTTCATCTTTAATTATAATTAGCACATAGTTTATGAAGTGTGTAGGTGGAGGGTGAAGGTGACCTTATTTCATAAATGACCAAATATTGATATATAGGTACATAGTGTGGTTAGAAATGAAATTTTTATATTGGTTGAGCCACAATTATCTAGTAGAAATGAGGACTCTATAGCGGTTTGTTCTAGAATAAAGCACTTAATTTAAGTTACTATGGTTCATGTAATCAGACAAAACAATAGTATAAGTTTATTTGTCCAAAAGAAAGTTACACTTTGTTTCTTATGTTGACTTACATAACTATTATAGCAACAGTATAAGGGAAAACTATTTATTAAAGTATTATTAAATGTGGGCAGTGGTTTTCAAACTAAGCCGTAGCTAGTATCTTGAAAACCAGAGTTTTGGCATAAATGATGCTATGACAATACTACATAATTATTATAGTAAGTTGTCATATTAAGTAGAAGTTAACAGATGAGAGACCAAATAGACCGGTCTATCTGCAGCCACCCAACAAGTATGATATATTTTACTAATTACATTTTTATTAGACGGGTTGTCGCCACTTGATTTATTTTTTAAAATTTGGGATGTGTAAATAATCGATGTGATTGTTAGACAGACAAATATATACGGTGCAATGCTCTGCAGCAAAGAAGATCTTCCAACGTTTTCAAGATTAAGAAATTGGAAACCCATAACTCGGGAGGAGTTATGGACCTATTTAGGAATAATTATGTTGCAGAGCATTGCACCGTTACCAGTAGAGTCGCATTATTGGCGGCCTCCTTTGCCATATTTAAAGATAGGTAATTTTGCCGACATTATGCCCTTCAAGAGGTTTTTAATCATTAAACGTTGTCTACATTTTGTGGACAACAGTAACGCCAGGGAGCCAGTCACACGACTCACAAAAATACAGCCAGTTTTGGACCACCTTAATTTAAAATTCAGCTCTTTATACTGTACTACTGTACTGCTGTACTATTTACCTGAGCAAGAAATTGCTATTGACGAGTCGCTGCTTTTGTGGAAGGGCAGGCTTTCATTTGCTCAGTTAATAGCAACCAAAGCTGCTCAAGTGGGTATAAAGAGCTATGAACTCTGCGAGTCCAGGACTGGCTATCTCTGGCAGATTAAAGTGTACACAGGTAAGTCCGAACCCGAAGGGCATAATGTCGAGGCCGAAGTGCGAGATGAGGCGGAGCCAGAAGTAATAAGTGCGACTTCAAAAATTGTCCATCGCTTAGTGCGGCCGTTACTAAATAAAGGCCATACCTTAGTGATGGACAATTTTTATAACAGTCCGTTATTGTCACGCACCCTCAAGGCGCAAAAAACGGACGTAATGGGTACGCTCCGTCTTAACCGGGAGTTTGTACCCGAGAGTTTGCGCCATAAAAACAAAAGTAATATGCGCACAGGCGAAGTGGCTTTTAGCCAAACACAGGACATCACGATTGCGGTGTGGAAGGATGCAAATGTTGTGTCTATGATCTCAACGTACCACAAAATGGAAGTCGGCGTAAAAGAAAAATATGGCCAACATAAGTACAAGCCAAAAGTGGTTTTGGACTACAATCTTACTATGGGGGGCATAGATAAAAAAGACCAGCTTTTGCAGGCGTTCCCCCTAGAAAGAGTCCGAAACCACATTTGGTACAAAAAGCTTTTCCGCCGGCTTCTAAATGTATCCATCCACAACGCATTCGTGATGTTCACGAGTAAATTAATAAAAATAAACCAAAGGCATTTTCGGGAACAGTTGGCGACGACGGTCCGCCAGCAATACGTGCACCGCCGGCTAGTGGCCACTTCCCAGTTCCAACCGGCAAAAAAAAATCACGGTGCAAGTGGTGCGCACTTAAAAAAATTGATAAAGTGGCAATCGGCTGCCCCATATCAAAACCTAGCAAGAAACATTTTTTAAGAAAATGTTTTTATTACATAATCTTTATCAACTAGTAAGTCCCTACAAAATAAAAAAAATATCAGAGTGAAAAACTTACAAATAACCACAGTTTGGAAAACACATAACCTAGTAAGTACACCATCCATAATCCCGTAACCATTTACAAACCTAGTATATCGCTCTGACCACTATCAAACCTAGCAAGTCTCTAATACTTGCTAGGTTTTTAAGTGGTTAATGCGTCTTGCTAGGTTTATGAAATAGTCAACAAACATAGTGAATAGAGGGGACTTGATAGATGTAGGTACTTTGTTGTTTGCTACAGCGTGGCTGTGTTTCGTCCACACAATCGAATTTGTGAATAAATTGTTATTATTATTTTACTAAAATGAATAGCTTACGATCTCATCGGTCAAAAATAATAATGGCTGCAGTTAACATGAACAGTAATGAAGAAGAAGCTGAGGAGACAAATGAGTGGTAAGTTTGTCTAATTATTTTTTTATAATTGTTTCTTTGACTAGGTACGTAAATTAAGAATGTTGAATAACCTAGAATACCCTATTTCATGGCTGTCTTCGAGCTTTGCCTAGGCTTGGTTTATAATGAGTGGTTTTGTGTTTACATGCAATGATGTTATATACCTACAAGTCGATATTACTTACGAGATGCCATAAATATGAACTAATTGTAATGAAAGTAGCTCTTAATTATAGCATCTAGTACTTATTTAGTCTAACTGCAAGTCTTACTAGTCTGCTCTTACTAGGTTAAATACTGGTTTCTACAAGGACGAACTGATTGTCGAGTCATTATCAAAGTTAGTAAGGGGTATAAAATATGCAATATACACAAAAATCATAATATTTTTAATATGTAATTATCGTCTATGTTTATTTTATATAATAAAACCATTTTGAAATAGTTTATGTAAATATTGTTCTACGGCTAGCCCAATTTACGTTTTAGCGCTCTCCTGTAAAATTTTGCATTGAACACTTGCTAGGTTTTGATATGGGGCAGCCGCAATGTTCAAGTGCGAAACTTGCAACATAAATTTGTGCATAACAAATTGTTTTAAAGACTATCACACTTCCTAGTCTCTCTCTCTTTCTCTCTCTCTCTTTATTTGAATTTTTATTTTATTATATAAAAATTTCAACAATAAAAAATATTACAATTCAAATACCTATCTATTATTTAAAATTATAATATAATTAATTTCAAATACATTTGTAAACGTTTTTATAATAATTATTTAAATATAAAATTTTTGAGTCAAACTTCACCCACTTCATGTGTGCATAGCCTTATAGTAACCGTTTTTTGTTGTGCTACGCCTATTTGTGGCGTAAATTTTCTTGTAACTTTTGATGGCGTTATCGGAATAGAAAGTGTGATATATCATTTTAAAGAGCATTTCTTGTAGTATATATTAGTTTGTCATGTATATTGTTAATTAAATCGTAACTTCTAACAAAAGAGGAAAAAGTGGGGCTCCCGGTTGGGTCAAAAAGGTAGTTCCAGCAATTGATTTTATATTTTTCAGTAACAGTTATTGTTATCGTGTCCATTTTTACATACAAGCTACCTTATAAACCTAGCTACTAGTAAATAACAATATTTTTGCTCCATTTGTATAAATATAATTTAAAAAAAAAATTTTGTTAGTGCGAAATAATAAACGTATTTTTTAAAAAATTCAAAAAATTCAAATGCCTGTAAATAAATGTTTTTATACCACAAAGTACTGTTTTTTTTTAGATGAACATTATACCCTTGTTTTATTTTATATAATAAAATATATAGGTTAATGATTTACTTTTTGAAATAAACCCATTCAAAGTGTGAATATAGTATTTTTTTCATATTACTCATGTTTACATTTAGCTGTACAAAAATTTACTCTAATTAATTTTTAAAAAAACTTATTAGCCCAATTCGTAAACTTAAACAAAAACAGCACTTAAACTTCAATACTCAACAATGACACTCAGAAACATTTTTTATTGTAAGACGACGCGCAAACATCTGGCGATGACGTCAACACGGGGCATACAACGGGTTTTATTGCGGGCGGTGTGAGCATACAAGCGGATATCATCCAAGTTATATTATAACTATAGGATTACAGATTATTGATCATAACTTTGTCTATTTAACACACGGCTTTTGTAATATTTTCGGGAAATATTTTTTTATAAATATTTTTTATTTCAGCATCAGAATGCAAGAAATCGTGGATCAACTTGAGGGAAGCTTATCGCAGAGCTTTAAAAAAAAGTGGTCAGGGTTCTAAGAAATGGATATTCAAAGAAGAAATGAGTTTTTTAAAGCCACATTTTAAAGAAAGGCCTTCTGTAACGTCAATATCGGATAACGAAGAAAACGATACAATCAACGATAGAAGCTTTAGTTTGGATGATATAAATGAATTTATGTCCAATGATAATAATGATTCACAAACTGAAAGGAACACTTCTGCAGAAGAAAATTGTCCGCAATCTTCGAGTTTTGAAAGCGTACCTACATCAACATTAATCAGACCACAAGCGTCAAATCCTAAGTTCTTTTCGAACATTATAACAAATAAAAGACAGAGAAAAGATGACACTAGTTCTGCTTCGAGTCAACTACTAAAATATTTATTGGAAGAAAAACAGAAGCCGGAAGAAGAAGACGACATTGATAAATTTTTCTCTAGTATAAAAGCGACTGTAAAAAAATTGACCGCTTATAATCAGGCGATTTTGAAAACGAAAATATTTAATTTAGTTTCTGAGGCAGAAATCCAAGAAATTCAACAGCAAAATTATTACTACAATAGTGGATCTGCTGGCTCCTCAGGCTACAATACAGGTTCATATTCCTCTGTCTATAATACAGAGACATCAAAAACGCAAAGTCTAAATGAAACTGCCGCAGCTCAAACCATAAATGAAGTTACTGCTGCTGCTACTGCTGAGTCTGAAGCTCACGGAGACACTTTAATCAATTTGTAATTTCCTTAAAAATAATTATAACTTTAATAAATATAATACTTCATTGTGACTTTAAAATTACTTACCTCAATGTTACTGCCAATTTTTCCTCAGCTGGTATCGCCTGTCTGAAAGTTGTGTTTTTCTTCGTGATATCTTTGCGAATAAACGATAGTATATAATAAAATAAATATTTGGGCATATGAAAATATATGTAGAATTTTTCATCATCGTCAATCAAATGTCTAATATTCTTCCAGTATTCCCCTTCTGTTAGTCTTTCTTTTAACATATTATGAACCCAATATCTTCTTCTTCTTTTATTTTCCTGTTCTTCATCGAGAGCAATAGCGATTATTGCTAGTTCGCGCAATGTAAACCGAGACATTATGAAAACGTGCAAGTCCTAAGCGTGTTTAATCATAAATGTCTTAAAACAATATTGAGTTCGCGGTGACAGCAAGCTTACACCTCGCGGCCACCGCGCGGACTGTGAGCTTACACGTCGCGGCCGGCGCGCGGACTGCGAGCTTGCACCTTGCGGACAACGCGTAGTTAGCGCGCTGGCAGCTAGCCGTAGTCTAAATTCGAGGCGACGCCGTGCAGCAGCTGTGCTGTTGCGGTGCCGGTATAATGTGCCATGACCTTAACGCGGTGCCCGAGGCGATACGCTTACGTTACGTATCTGATTAGTGTGCGGTGTAGTAAGGAGTTTCATACAAAGAATACTGAACGACTCGAGTTGATACGGTGACGTTCCGCTTACGTTACGTTATATGTGCTATGACCCTTAGTGTGTATTATGCACTCTATATAAAGATGCCATTTTTATAAAATATAAAAGTACAAATAAATCATGCATTTATCTAATAAAATCTGAAACAATAACAACGTTGTCATGAACGTTGTCATGACAGTGTCAAACTGATTGAAACTGTACTACAGAGTATCTGCTATTGGTTGTTATTTACGTTTCGTTCTACGATTATTTCTAAAGTACGTAACTTGATAATTTGTATTAACCATTAAAATAAACCTAAGAACGTTCCAAAACAAGCACTTTTAGGTATAATCGTTTTTTAATATTATTTCATTATTCCCTCTTCGTTTAAGTATAATTTGTGTTCGGTTAACTATATTAAGATAATAACTATTTTTGTGAGTAATATGAATAATAAACATTACTGTTTAGGGTGGTGCGAAAAAAAACCGTCTCCTTTGGTCTCTTATTATCAAACTACTAAATTTAATAGCTACAGCTCTTGACTTGCCTTGACCTGAAGAGCGACCCAGACGATGACAGCGCTTTATACTACTCCTCACGAAGTCCGGAAGATCAAAGTGCTTTTTAATGACCTTGGTTACAACTGTAAGAGTGTCTTCATTGTTCTCTTCCGGCACACCTACATTATTTGTGCTACAGTGTTTTGTCAAAATAGGTTCATAATAACATGTTGTGTTGTTTATATCCCACCGGGAACTCACGAGAGTGAATACATGATTATGTTTAATTTGTTAGAGAATTTATGTATTAGGTATAAGCATAATTTAGTTATTTTAGGGTATTTTCACACACCAATAATAGAAGAGCTACTGCATTGCCAACGAAACCAACATGCATAGATGACTACAATAATGGTAAGTCTTCCATAGACCTCAGTGACCAGATGGCGACCTATGGGTCCGCACTTCGCTGTTGTACCAAATGGTACCGCAAATGTACCGCAAATTAGCATTCGAAGTTATATGGGGAACAAGTTTAATAAACGCTCATTTTTTGTACGGTCAGGGAATTTAATTGTTTAGCAGGTAGAGAACCTACGTAATTTAGTCGTATTATATTTTGAAAGATACTACAACTCAAAATAGACAAGATAATATACAGCCAATAAGTAAGAATCGCATTTCAAACTCCTTTGTTTACAAACTTGCAAAAATTCCATTCTGTCCAAAGAGTAAAAAATAAATTTTGACAGTATTATCGAACATTAAAGTTCGAGCTACCCCGGGTTTCCAAATAACTAATCATGTAAAAATCAACTAATCAAGTGTCAAAACTGTCATTTTAGTTCCTGAAAATGATAGTTTTGACACTTGATTAGTTGATTTTTCCTTGATCAGTCATTCGAAAACCGGGGGTTAGTGTCACGAACTTTGGTCTGTCAACAATATAAAATTAAAGAATTTCAAAATACCTGTCTGTCATAGATAGAGATAGACAAGGCTAGGTATATACACCTTGTCCATTCAATTTTACGACTGCCAAGATGTCGGGGTTCGTCATCAGTCGTCTGTAGTCGGTAAATAGTAACCTGACTGATTTCAAAATTGTGCAAACTGCTAAACAATTAAATTCCTTGAGTGTACAATGAGTACACAACTAAAAAGAAAATGTCGATAACTGAATTTCGTGAAAAAGGTATTTTGGCTTTATTGGAGTGAAATTTTTCAGTAGACAATCAGGCTATATAGCTGTGTGCCCAATTCTGAAAGTGTAGTGTAAATCGTGCATTGAAGTCCCACTTGCTAGGTATCTAAAATAAATAATTCACTACGTACCTACACAGTGTGTAAAAACAACCCTGTCCGATCCATGAAGGGGTGATCCAGTATCGAAAGGTAGTCAGGTTGGCAGTGTCATTTCATGGAAATTAATCAATGAAAATTTTTACAACATTTCGTGAGTTATAGGGAAATTGTAACAGTTACCACTAGGCACACCGGCTGGTAGTACATCAATACTTAGATAGATATTCAATTAGAATGCCGACGCGCGACACTTCTGCCTAATCCCTTTAATAAAAGCCGCCAGCCCGCGCGGCCGTTGAACCTAACCATACCTAACTACTTGGTAAAGACGGCTTGTAAACCTTTCCTACGACTACGAGTAAGTCAGGTGTTTTATACTTACCTAAACGGATTATTGAATTGCATTTCATTTATTTTGAAATTATTCTTTAACGATAACAAATTCATAATGATAACGCCATGCACAATAAATTGGTATAATTTATAATACGTTTATGAGTAGACATTTTAAATAAAATTACTTATCAAATCTTATGCCTAAGTAATTACATATCTTTAGTTGATAAAAATATCAAGTTGCTGTTGTAGGGTCTGTAGATCATGCTCCACATAGCCACATTCCCTTTGTACTCGTATACCACGTAAGGCACCTTTTTTTAAGTTTTCGCGAGCACATAGTAACACGGTAGGGTTTGCCCTTATAGCACCCTTTATAAGGCAGAGGCAGTATATGTGCCACCAACTAAATTATTTTTTTATTATTTTCTTAATTCTTGAGGGTATTGTTTATATTTACCGATGATAACACTGATTTCTTTTACGTCAAAAACAAATGTGACATTCACATTTATGTGACAGCTATGAAGCTTATGTCAGCCATCTTTGCGAGAAAGTGGGTTTTTATAGAGAAAAATTTTCATCTAGTTGGATCTCCGTAGATTTTGGCGAAAATGGTAAGATTTCTTGTTTATATTGTGTTATAACTTTCTTTTTTCGATTATTTATTTGATTTTGGATCTCCGTTTATTGAACATTGGATTTTTTTCAAATTTTATTGGTGGCAGTATAGATGCCACTCCCCGTTCCCTGTTATACTTTGGTGGCATTATAACTGCCATTACCTGTTTGGGTTCCAGGCATATCTGAGAGATGACGACATCGAAAACGAATTGGAACGAATGTTCGGACTTCCTGACGATCCAGACGACTCGGTAGACGAGTACGAGGGCGACGATGACATAGAATGTTTAGATGTACGTGCGGTATTGGAGGATCGCAATATTTCTCAAAATCGAGAAAGTCAAACGCCTGGTCCGTCTAGGCTTGAAATAACAGAAAATATAAATTCTAACATAGGAATACACAATTTTGAACTTAGCGACGAAGAAATATTGCGACCAGTACGACCTTCCCGGGTATTATCTCGTACACTTTTCGAATCTTCGGACTCTTCCTCAGATGACGAAAATGACAATGATTGGAAAAAATGTGGCCGGGCAGGCCAAATGCAGATAAATATGATGAAATAAGGTTGCAACCTAAAGTTTTCTTCCCGAGCAGGTCTTCTCCAATTGCCTATTTTGCGAGGTATTTTTCTGATGATGTTATTGATCATATAGTTGAACAAACTAATTTGTATGCCGCCCAGAAAGCGACGTTACATTGGGAACCAGTTAGAAAATCTGATATTGAAGCATTTTTAGGAATAATAATACTGATGGGTATTCACGTCTTACCGTCTATAGATCTGTATTGGTCTAGTGATCCATTTTTTAGAGTCGACGAAATTGCTCAAGTTATGACTTGTAAAAGATTTAAAAAAATATTAGAAAGCCTACATCTAAACGATAATTCCAAGACACCTCCAAAAACAAGTTCTAATTATGATAAGTTATATAAAGTTCGGCCTATGTTAGAAATGTTGAACACTGCTTGTCAAAGAGAAGCGAAACAAACAACTTCTCAAAGTGTAGACGAAATCCTTGAAACAATATATGCTAAAGGGTTAAATTTTGCTTTAACACCTAAACGAGTTCCGTATGAAAATGTCATAAGTAGCATCGAGGAGGTTATAACGCATAACAAGTTACCGTCTAACGACGCGGATACACTTAGACAGGATGTTGCCGTTATTTTACGTAAGTCGAAGTAGTGTTGGACGGGACTCGAGTTTTTTAAGTCCTAATTTAGCGACTGGACTCATTTTGACAGAGCTCGCAAGACTTTGACTAAAATAAGTCCTGAGTCATGAGTCCTTTTATTGAGTCCTAATGCAAAAAGACTCGACTCAAAGGACTGAGTTTTTATTATAGAACTCAAGTTCTTAAATAAAACTAAAGTCATATTAAACAACTTAAGTTTTTCAAAGAAAATTAAGTCCTCTTAAGTTTTTTGACAAATTACTTATTTACAACTCTGTAACCAACTCATTCTTATACATAAATAATAAACAAGATTATACGTGATTATGCTAGGTTCAGTATTTATCGCTTAAAATCTAATTAACAACCTATAGCCTGGAAATGTATGTCAACAGAATGAAAATAAAACTCACTTTTTTTAAAAAGACTGGAGCTCGCATTGAACTTGAGTCTTAAAAGTTTATTTAAAAATAATTATCGTTAAAAGACTCGAGTTCTGAAGTCATATTGTGAGGACTCGTAAGTCTTTCACTGACAAAAAGGCTTGAGCTCTTATTTATGAGTCCAGTCTCCAAAAATCGAGTCCAGTCCCTAAATTAGGACTTAAAGAACTCGAGTCCTGTCCATCACTAAGTCGAAGCCGCCGAAACCCAATATCTCCACAGAAGAGCGTCAAGCACTAAAAGAGTTACGTGATAATACGAATATTTTAGTGCTCAAGGCCGACAAGGGGAACGCCACTGTAGTGATGAATTCTTTTGATTAAGACACAAAAATACGGAATTTGTTAAGTGACACATTAATATACACTTCTCATCAAAAAAATCGAAACAGTTGCAAGTTTGTGTTTTATAAGGATTATCTGAAAAATGTGTATATTTAGGAATATGTGTTATATATCATTTAATAGGAAATTTAATGAGGTTTTTAAATAATGATGTTAATGTTCTAAATTTAAATAACATTTTCATAGATTTCGTATTTTGTTTAACAAGTCGTATTTGCCCTGTACGTAGTTTGACGGAAAATGATAAAATTAGGCACGTAAATGAAAAAAAAAGCTAGAAAACGTTTATTTAATAACCCGTATCGCGCACCCAGAGTTCCTCGCTCCTCTTATTACTGCGTCCATGCGATATTTACCCGCAAAAACCGCCAAGTGGTGGCATTGCTGAATTGTGGACTTAGTCAGGTTATTACGACTGAAATATTGCATCTTAGCCTCTCGTCTTTTCATAGAATCTGCAAACGCTATCAAGAGACTAGTTTGTTCACGCGCGGCAGAAAACAGGTAACTTCTGACCAAATAGATCGATTTATAGTAACACCTTTCTTAAAAAGTCTAGGCCTTAATGTCTTTCAACCGCAGCAGCAGCTTCATGATGAACCTATGGTGGCTGTAAGTGACTCTACAATTAGAAGAAGGTTGAAGAAACGTGGACTTGTACCGTACAAACCAGCAAATAGGGAGGAACTACCTGCAGATCATCGAAAAGCGCACCTTAACTTTTCACGTAATTACCTAAATTGGTCATACATCTAGTGGAGCAAGTTCCTCCTTTCTATTGAGTGCAAAATTGTATTGTATGGTAACGATGGAAGGACTAAGGTCTACAGAAGTGATGGAGAACGCTTTGCCCCATGCAGGATTAAAAGAAAAGGCCATCCATGGTGGCGGTTCATGGACTGTTTGAGGAGAAATTAGTGGCAACGACAAGACCGAGTTTGTCTTTGTGTTTGGGTCTCGTCTGCCCTTTTTTAACAGTCATAGGTACAGTCAAGGAATTTGATTCACGTACCATTTCAATGATTTATTGTTTGAACCATTAACATATCGTAAGGTTTATATTCGTTTAAATAAGGGAAAATCGTTTTACATTTTAATGATGACGTATGTTCGGGTGAAAGTTCTGCAAACTTCAACCTTAGATAATGTGTGTTAGATTAATTTTACATTATCAAAGTGTCTTCTCTGAATACTAACCTATTTGTAGTTTCGTCTAATAAATAGAAAAAAAAAATTTTTTTGGCGATGTCAACTTTTTGACACAGTTCAATGTCAAGCTATTGTAAAACTTAAAATTTTACAATAAAAATTGTTATACGTTACATTTTAAAAATGCATCGAAGAAATAATACAGAACAGAGAAGTCAAATCATTACATTGCATGAGCAGGGCCACGGCATTCGTGACATAGCTCGGTTATTAAATATATCCAGAACAACTGTGAGACTATGGATTACGCGATTTGGAGAACTCGGTAAACAAGCATGTCATACTACGACACTGACGTCATTTTAGCGTTGCGAAGAAAGATAGTCCTTATCAATATCGATTGTCATTAGCAATTTAAACTTAAGACGGTACGCGAATCAAATTCCTTGACTGTACATCAAACAGTATCTTGAACCTCTTGTGATGCCCTATGCACATTTATTTGACCCCGGTTTAACATTTATGTACGAGGATGTTAGGACAAACACCGCGAGCGTCGTATGAGATTATGTTACTGAAGTCGATATCTCTATTATTGATTGGCCAGCAAGAAACCCGGACATGAATCCGATGAAACATCTATGGGATGAATAAAAAAGACGAATTAGTGTAAAAGATCATGACTCAAAAACACTTAGCCAGCTTTAAAATGCAATCCAAGAGGAATGGAATAGAGCGCCACTATTTTTGATCGTGACTCTCATCCGATCGATGAAAAACCGTACAGAAGTAGTAATGAGAGGTCGGGAATGGTATCCGAGTTATAAAATAAACATTTCCTAGCTTTTTTTTTCATTTACGTGCCTAATTTTAACATTTTCCGTCAAACTACGTACAGGGCAAATACGACTTGTTAAACAAAATACGAAATCTATGAAAATGTAATTTGAATTTAGAACATTAACATCATTATTTAAAAACCTCATTAAATTCCCTATTAAATGATATATAACACATATTCCTAAATAAACACATTTTTCAGATAATCCTTATAAAACGCAAACTTGCAACTGTTTCGATTTTTTTGATGAGAAGTGTATAAGCCAGTGTCCTACAACCCCACAGCCAGAGTCACGAAACGCATTCGAGCTTTAATCATGGACCATAAAAGTTTATTCACGGAAGATGAGTTCAACCGTTTACATAAACCTCAAATAGTGCAGCCCCCTAAAATATGCGGTTTGCCTAAAGTTCACAAGACAAACGTACCTCTGCGACCTATAGTGAGCCAAATAAATTCACCCAATGTTTTGGCGAAACACATAAGCAAGGTACTACAACCGTTAGTAGGTAGGACGCCATCTTACGTGAAAGACTCTCGTCACTTTATTGACATAATCAAGAGCGTGAAAAAGGGAACCAGGTGAGGTGATGGTGAGTTTTGATGTGGAGTCACTATTCACCAATGTTCCCATTCAAGATTGCCTTGAAGTCGTTAAAAGGAAATTAAGGGAAAACGGACTGTCTACAGAATATACAGTTCTACTAAAGCATTGCTTAGAAGGTAACTTCTTCTTATATCGTGGACAGCAATTACCTCCAGATCGACGGAGTCGCCATGGGTAGCCCAGTAGCACCGGTCATGGCTAACATCTGGATGGAATACTTCGAAGAGTCCATAGACATGGAGGCAGTCAAGCTATGGAAGAGGTATGTCGACGATGTATTCTGTATCATGAAGGGGAACAAGCAAGACGTAGAACAATTCGCAATGAGACTGAACTCCATACATCCGAACATCAGATTTACTTTTGAAATGGAGGTAGACGGGTCGTTACCCTTTCTTGACGTAAAAGTGACAGTGAAAGAAAATGGTACCCTGGGACACACTGTATACAGAAAACCGACACACACGGACAGGTATCTGAACGCTCACTCGCATCATCACCCGCGACACTTGGAATCCGTTGTCGCCTCGTTAGTAAACAGGGCGTATGACCTTTGTGACCCTGAACATTTAAGTGGTGAGCTCTCACATGTTCAGGAGGTTCTGAGAAGCAACGGATACAGAAACGAGATACACCGTCCTAAGAGGAAGGACCGTAAACCCGAGGTTAGCAGAGTGCCGGCTTATATGCCTTATTTAAAAGGAGTAACGGACAAAGTTGGAACAGTACTAAAGAAATACTCCATTAAGACTGTATATAGTCCGCCTTCTAAGGTAGCACACAATCTGCGCAGCCCAAAGGATGTCATTCCCTTACAAACACCTGGCGTCTACAAGGTTGATTGCAGCTGTGGTAGTTCCTATATCGGACAGACCAAACGGACAATAGCGGAAAGGGTCAAGGAACACATCGCGGCTGTGAAAAACCGACAAACCCACAAGTCTGCAATAGCTGAACACTTGTTGGAGTCTGGAACTAACCACTGGATAGAGTTACACAACCCAAAGGTCTTATCCACCGAGCGTCACTATTACTCCAGGATAGTACGTGAAGCGGTTGAAATCAAAAAACACAATAATTTCAACCGGGAGGACGGATATAGATTATCTACAACATTGCTGAGTACAGCTTTCCACCCCAAGGAAAAGACAGTTTGTCAGCGAACGATAAAAGATGGAACAAAAAAGAATTTCCCATGCCCCTTGGCAATCACAGAATATACAAAAAGAATGGGCGGGGTGGACAGGTTTGAGTCAAACCTGTCCACCCCGCCCATTCTTTTTGTTTGACCAAAAAAGAGGCACTTATGAGGTTGGGCGACGTAATAGGCGCTGGTGGTGCAGGATTTTTATTTTTTGATGGATTTAGCTATTACAGACGCTTTTATACTACATACTGTTTCGCCGAGAAATCATGGAACAATGACAAATCTACAATTCCGCATCGCAATTGCTAGATCGCTCATAGGAAACTACACGTCTAGAAAAAGAAGTCTGTCAAGCAAACCCAATTTCATTGCGAAGAAGAAGAAATCTACTGTCAGTACCAGCTATCAGAAAGTTGTAGGTGTGCAAGACGATATTCGTTTTCAAGATGTTGGAAAACACTTGATTGATAAAACAGACACTCCACGTAGATGCCGCTTATGTAGCACTAAGGCTAATAACGTCAGAAGTAAGTTTTTATGCACGACTTGTAAAGTGCATCTGTGTGCTTACCCTTGCTTCACTCAGTTTCACACTAAGGAGTAAAAAACGTCAGTACAAAAAAAATTAGACACCAAAGTCTGATGGATCTCATGCATAGTATATAAGTTAATTGATGTCAGTAGCTAGCATATCTTTATAAAATAAATAATGTTGTTTTGTAGTACGTTTTATTTATTTGAAAGGCACTAATAATCACGAGTATTACTGAAATGTTTAGAAAAATTACTGCTTTGATGTGGGCAGTGGCACATATACTGCCACCAAATTTTCCAGACATTTCCCAGTAATTTTCCGGGTTGAAAAAAATCTTAAAAATAAGATAAAATGTCAGAAATAACGTACTTAAATTTGGTTTTTCTACCTCTTTCGGTTTAGTCTGCCTTATAAAGGGTTATAGCATCAAAAGCACTCACTATTCGATTTCGCATTTCCAGTTCCGTTTCACAATTATTGTTTAGATTATTTGTTTTACGTGGCCCTTCAAATAAAAGTCTAACGGAGTCAGAGTTCGCGATCTGTTATTTTTATTTTAATGGAGGGACTTCAAAACATCTCTTATGAGAATATAGAAAACTACTCCGATAACCATCTGCAGTACTTTATAGGCATAAGTAGACTGCAGCATAATTTTTTCAAGAATTTTGAGCTGTTTCTGCGCGAATATAGACAATGAAGGGTTTTGCAGTTGCTATTTTCCTATAAAACACAATTTGGTGCAAGAAATTGTACCTAAGAGGCGCGTTAAAAGAATTTTAACGCTTTCATCATCTGATTCGATGACGAATGTATTGTACCTAGTAAACGTATTCATACCACAAAATCTACTGAGCCTAAAAATACAGCAGTAACCATTCTCTCAGATGTCCGGGTTAATTTTGAAGAAACAACCAAGATGCCTAAGGGCTCTTGTTAACGACAACGGACAACGGCCCGATTTTTATAACGGGCGACGGGCCGACGCGCAGTGTTCAATAAGTTAGAGTGACTGTTTGTTAACGCGACGGGCTCATACCCGTTGCAACGTGACTCAACGGATGCGCGCACGTTGCCCCTCGGCGCGACGGCGGACTGTCCGATGCAGTGAACTACGTCATTTCATAGAAGTGTGTTGACGACGACGGATGTGCGCACGTTTATATTTCTTTCTACCTACCCTGTGCTGCTCATTGTGAATATGGAGTTTACCATTGATATGGATTTATTAATTAGCCTTGTTCAGAATAGGCCTATGTTGTGGGACAAGACTATAGAAAATTACAAAAATAAACAAGCAAATTTTGCGGCATGGAAAGAAATCTTTGTAATGCTAAATGACGATTTTGAGACATTATCGGATAAAGAAAAAAACGAATTTGGTAAGTGAACAATGTTTTATTTTTAAATTGGAAACTCAATATATATACACACATCAAAAAAGTCTAAGCAACATGCATGATATTACAAATTTACCATTTATATTAATTAATTTCTAAGTATTTACTCACTCAAAGTGTATAGGTAAGTAAACTTTTTTGTTATTGATGACATACTGGCTGGTTGTAAAAAAAAAATTTCGATTATGTTTTGTTTTTTTTCATAAAATTCAAATGACTGCGAATTTGTTTGAATTTGAGTGCATGTTAATTGCTACGTTTTAGTCTTGATTTTATAATTTTACCAACCATTTAAATACAGTTGGCGACAAAATTGAATTGTTAGATATTCTTTACGTCATGGAGCGACGTCATTTGACGGCAGATGAAATGCAAAGAGCTGTAGGGATGTTGCAAGCGGGAAGTAATCAATCTCAGGTATCTCGACATTTTGGTATTCATAGAAGTGTTATTTGTCGTCTTTGGCAGCGCTACAATAATACAGGGGAACCCGCTGAACAGCATCCAGGCCGTAAAAGGAGTACAACCACTCGGCAAGACCGGTACATACAACTGACTGCAAGACGCCAGCCGATGTTAACCGCTCGAGAGATAAGTTTGAGGCTACAAAATTCAAGTGGTGTTGATGTAAGTCCCCAAACTGTGCGAAATCGACTGCATGAGTACGGCCTACGAGCTCGACGCCCTATCAGGTGCCCACCGATACGTCACGGGAATCGCGCTCGTCGAAATGAATGGTGTAGAGAACGCATAACATGGACCCAGGAACAATGGGATAAAATTATGTTTTCCGATGAGTCGCGATTCGGGTTTAGGCCTGATACAAGAAGGGTGCGAGTGTACCGTCGACCCGGAAATACTGAAAGACTCAGGTGCGTTCAGGAAGTTCATCCATACAGCGGCTCAACAGTTATGGTATGGGCGGGTATTATGAAGAACAGGCGAACTAAGCTCGTTTTTGTAAATGGAAACATGAACGCTGAAAATTACGTTGAGGATATTCTCAGACCTTATGTCCATCCATTTGCACAAACCTTTGGCTCCGATTTTACGTTAATGCATGACAATGCGCGTTCACATACAGCTCGGCGAACCAGTGAATACTTGGCAACGGAGAACATCCAGGTATTGCCCTGGCCTGCACAATCGCCAGACCTCAACCCCATCGAGCACGCATGGGACATGCTCCAGAGACGTGTTTTGAAGGACTTGGACGGAGTGACAACAACCCAACAGCTGAAGGATTTGCTACAATTCCATTGGGAGCGAATACCGCAAGATGACATAAACAGTCTCATTAATTCAATGAATAATCGTTGCCGACAAGTTTTGAATAGCAGAGGAGGCCATACTTTGTATTAAATTGTCCTATTCTTTCACAATAAATTCATTTTCTTAAGAAATTTCAATTTGTAAAAAAAAAGTTTAGTTTCTTATGTACCTGTATATTCTAATATTGTTAATTTCTGTTATTAAAAGAACTTATAAAGAAAACAGCTGTTATTTTTACATCATAGAACCCTAAAAATATTATTTTAAAAATAAAATACAACGTTATAATTAAAATAAATGGTAAAATAAATTAATATAAATGGTAAATTTGTAATATCATGCATGTTGCTTAGACTTTTTTGATGTGTGTATTTATTATGTGAGTTTCAAACATATTGATTTTGCCACGGCAGTTGCCCTTCAGATGACATGAAATAATCTGCAAATTTATTGCGAATCATATTAGCTGTCAAACTACCTCTTACCGAATTTGAACGAGGTACGTCTGGTAAGTTGGTATCGGTGGTCAAATTATCACCAACTGGGTTACTAATGATTCCTTCTTCTTTGTGGATGAAATTTTGCAACAAGCAACAGGTTTTTACTATATCGACTGCTAAGTCCAGTGATACGTTTAATGGTCGATGCAAAATTCGCCATTTATTCGCCAATATACCGAATGCACATTCAACATATCGTCTCGCTCTTGTCAATCGGTAGTTGAATATCTTTTTTACGTTATTAAGTTGATGACCACCAAACGGCCGAAGTACATGTTCATGCAGTGCGAATGCTTCGTCAGCTACAAAAACATAAGGTAGTTCGAAGTCCGCTCCTAGTTTATTTGTTGATAGTGGTATGCTTAATCTGTTACCTATGAGATTTTTCCAAAATTGTGTTTCTTTAAATACTGCTGAATCGCACTCTTTTCCATATGCGCCAACATCAATGTAAATAAAATTATAATTTGCGTCTACCACGGCCATCAATACAATAGAAAAGAAGTGTTTATAGTTAAGAAACATAGATCCACTTTTTTCAGGCTTTATGACTCGTATATGTTTGCCGTCTATTGCTCCT
Source organism: Schrankia costaestrigalis (assembly GCA_905475405.1). Taxonomy (NCBI): domain Eukaryota; kingdom Metazoa; phylum Arthropoda; class Insecta; order Lepidoptera; family Erebidae; genus Schrankia; species Schrankia costaestrigalis. The sequence continues at coordinate 3,073,545 of FR997845.1, read as the reverse complement.
AAGCATAGAGGAAAGTTCGCTGCACTTTCAAAATTATTGGCTATCATTTTCCACTCCTCTGTGGATGGAATTTTCATGTAGGTTTCTCGTAATTTAGACCATATTGTTGTACATACTTCTCGAACTATGTAGCTTATAGTTTTTATTCCAATTCTGAATGTGTATTGCAGATCCGTGAAGGAATTTCCTGATGCTAAATATCTGTAACAATTCATTTTATTTTTCAGGTAAACTTGTAATGAAAAAGTGGAGTGGAGCTAGAGATAACTGGATGAGATGTGCCAAAAAACTGAAAGAGTACAAATCTGGTTCAGGTGCAAAATCGGTCACTAAATATAAATTTTACGAACAAATGCTGTTCTTAAATAAAATTATGGGTCATCGACTGACAGAATCAAATATGCCACTTGCCGAAAACGAGAATATTCCAAATACAGAAGAAAATGAAGTACCAAAGGTTACAGTCTCGAAAAAAAGGAAGAGAAAAGACACAGAGAATGATATTGAGAGGAAAATTTCGGGGTTAGTTGATTCTATCGTAATGGAAGATAACAGTAGAATTATGTCGTTTTTCAAGGGAATCGCACCAACAATTGAAAAATTTAATGACGCTGATATCGTCGAATTTCAGTTTGAGGTTATAAAAGCGATGAGAAACATAAGTCAAAGAACTCGATCCCCTTATGTTTATAATTCGACTCCTGCGCCAAGTTATTCCCAAACTGCTTATACTTCGGTTTACCCCGAAAATCAATATAGGGGATATCGTACTGCTACAGCTTCATCTACAAATTATAATGTAAATGATCGCGCGCGTGAATATGAAGTATCAATTCCAGAAACACCGGAAAATACACAATGTTTTCATCAATTAGATGACACGGTATCTGAAAACAGCCATTTTGATTTTGATTTTTCGAAGTCAGTTGATGAATAAATAATTACCTACACATTTCCACAATGACTTGTTATTTAAAAATCTCTTAGGAGCTTCCGCGCTGGGCTGGAGGCGGAAGAAAAACATAGAATGCTTCAGCTGCTAATCTTCCAAAGCAAATAGTAAGAGTCTATTAAGGGATACGGCAAATTCGAAACCCATAGGCGATGGGCTAGTAGCAACCTGTTACTATTTAGTTTTGAAATAATATTACCTATGCCTACAAAAGAGAAGGAAAACTCGAAACAAAACCATATCTGGGGAGCCAATGATGGCGACAGACGTTTGGGTCGTGACATGTGGCGTTCTGTTGTCTCTGCCTACCCCAGTAATGGGATATAGGCATGAAGTTATGTATGTATGTGTTTTAGGATTATCGTAAGAGACACTTATAACTCCATCGCACTTTGTCAGAATTCTTTATGAAGTTTTAAAATATGAGAATTATACATACATACCTTAAGGTAACAGCCAATCTTTCAGCGGGTGTAATAGATAATCGCATATTAGTGTCTGCACGTCGTAATTGATCATACACTAGTTCTAATAATTTGCGAAAACTGTCATGAGTCATTCGAAAGAAGTTATAGAACTTTCTTCCGTCTTTCTTTAAATCCTCCATCAGAGTATGGAATACTCCATAAGACTCTCTTTCTAATAAAATAGGATGAACCCACAGCTTCTTCCTTTTATTTTGTAGCTGCTGTTTTTTGAATAAATAGTAGGCTAGCAAAAGCTTTTTCTTCGCACTCGACATAACGTACGTGTATTTCTTCGCCCTACAAAAATAGAACTGATATCGACAACAACGGACGCGTTCACGTAATATTTAGCGGATCATGTACAAAGGTAACCGTTTCGCGTCGGCCCGTTACCCGTTGACGAAAACGTTCGTTAACAAGAGCACTAATGCGCGGATCAAAAAAATATAACGTTTCTTCATGTGATTTTACGAAAGATTACAAAGATTTAGTAAGTTCTACAAGCAATACAGATCGAGAGAACAATACACAAGAGCCATCTACTTCCGGCAACATACAGAAAAAAGTGTATAACTTCTTTTTAAACTCAAGTGACACTGATGATGACAGTTCTTAATTAAAAAATTACTAAATTACAAAAGTTTTTAATTTCATTTAGCTGGAATAACAATAACTGTTCTGTAAGAGTTCGAGTCCATCCAGAAACACATCTGAACTAATATTATAAAGAGGAAAGTTTGACTTTTTGTTTGTTACGATTTAATTAAAAAATAACTAGACCTGTTTTAAAAATTCTTTTATCATTAAAAAGGCACACCTTTACCGAGTAACAGGCTATATTATTTTAAAAAAAATTACCCGTGCGAAGCCGGAGCGGGTTGCTAGTTGATTATATACGTTTTAAGATAAGTGGCAGTATTAACTAGAATAAAATTACCAGCTTAAGTAAGTATTCTAGTTAGACTTCTCCTTTTTCTTCCTTTTTTTTGTGATGTAGGTGTAGAATAGTTAGAGTGTAAACGACGGTTTTACTTAATCCCTAAAAGTAAGTGTATGAAAATAATCATCCAAGTGATTTTATAAAAAACGAAATTTCTGACTTATTAATACCCGTCGTCTACACTTTACATTATAATATTTTAAGCTTTGTACTTTTGAATCGTGGTAGAGAGTTTCTATGTTAATATAACCAAATCGATGCAGATAATTTTAAAGTTTTATTAATTTTTTAGGATGTTATTATTTTTTATATTTATTATTTAAAGGCGCCAATATAAAATTGCCCTAAGAATTCCTTTCTGTGACTTTTCTGTCACAATTCCTGTCTGTTTCATATCCGTTACTTACAATTTTTTTGAATATGACCCATACACAAATATTAGACGCCACACCCAGGCTTAGGAATATGCGTCGGGGTAGTTTTGCATTAATAGCCTTACTGTGCAAATTAAGAATTGGAGACTCAGGAAATAGGCTGTCATGCTTATTTCAAGTACCAAAGAGAACCTTGAAAACATTAATGTCGTCCGCAAGGAACATATTACTTACAGACTTTGTCCCACAATATCTGGGATTTTCTCATTTACGAAGGGAGCAAGTGGAAGCAAGAAACTCATACAATGCCGATCACATTTTTGGTGAGCCCAAAGCATCAGCTGAACTTAAACTAGCAATTACAATACCTAATGCAACATATATATACAGTGTGATTCTTCATAAAGTGCACATATGAAAATGAGTGAAACTAGGCATTATTTTATCGGTAAAAAAAATAATTAAAAAAATCTAAAAAAATTATTCTTCCTTTTATACCTACTTTAAGTTTTTTTTTGTGTTTACGACTTTGCACCTAAAAAATGTTATAACTTCTAAACTAGATGGTTTATTGTGTTGAAACAAAAACAGTAGTAATATTGAATGTGTTGGCAATACCAACGCAATAATAAACTCACCAAAAAATGCGCTACCATAAAAATAAGGAACATTTTATAGTAAAACTTAGTCATTTTTTAATGTTTTTTTTTAAACATTGTTAAAAAACTTAACAAAAGGTCCCCTATACCTCTAGTTATTATGATTCGACGTCAATCGATATGTAATGGGCTTTAAAATAACATAAAAATTATATCTGTATCCCAAACAATACACTTTTTATTAGGGCTAAACAAAGACCTTAAGAAACACCACGTGCATCTTTGTTTGAACATTGCATTGTCTATCTCAGGTAGTTTGGGTTGGGTGTAATCTGTTTCGAGGGCAGAGCGGCAGGGCAAGCGTAGGTACAAATAGAAAAAGGATCAATCAGTCGCTCCGAATTATCCGCTGCTGCTACTTGTGTGTTTACGATGCCCCGTTTAAGTGATTTTCCTCCGTCGCATATCTGCGATATGCATTTTTATTATGGACTGTGTAATGGAAGTGCAAGAAGTGCTCGTACAGCTTACTTAGCTACATTTCCAACGAGACGACCAATACCATCTGCTCGTAACTTTCAAGATGTTCATAGAAGATTGGCTGCTACTGGACTTGGATCAAATAGAGATCGTCGCGAGACAAGTAACATAATCGACGTCTCTATTGAAGAAGCTGTTCTACGAGATTTGTTTGCTGATCCAAATATCAGTACAAGACGACTAGCAATCCGTCATGGCATATCGCAATCTTCTGCGTGGCGCATTTTAAAAAAAGAAGGCTTGTTTCCATATCACTACCAGCGAGTGCAACATTTGCATGAAGGAGTTGACGAAATACCGAGGTGTGTTATGTCCGCATGGATTCTAAGACAAACAAGAGGTAATCCGGAGTTTATCAAATCTATTTTATGGATGGATGAAGCCCAATTTACAAGAGATGGCATAACAAACTGCCGAAATTTACATTTTTGGAGCCCTAAAGGAGAAAACCGTAAGCTAAAGAGAGCTTCCACTTTTCAAGTGAAGTTTTCATTAAATGTTTGGGCAGGTCTTATTGACAATATGTTAATTGGTCCTTTAATACTCCCAAGTACACTAAATGGAGACAGATTTCTTCAACTTTTAAGAGATGATCTCCCATTACTTTTAGAAGATGTTCCCCTACTAACTCGTCGCAGAATGTTCTTGCAAATGGACGGATGCCCTGCACATTATTCAAGAAACGTGCGTACTTTTTTAAATGAAAGTTATACCAATAGATGGATTGGTAGGCAAGGTCCTGTCGGGTGGCCTGCACGTTCACCCGATCTAACGCCCCTAGATTATTTTTTATGGGGGACGATGAAGCAAAAAGTTTATAATTCTCCTATCAACAGTGAGGCAGAACTGCAGGAGAAGGTTTTGAACTGCGCCAGTGAAATAAAACAGGATCCAGGGATGATAAGACGAGCAACGCAACAGATTTTGCTGCGAAGTACATTGTGTATGCAACAACGAGGAAGTCATTTTGAAAACTTGTTACATTAGTCTGGTATTTTGAAAGATTTTGTTAACAAAGCTAAATAAAAACCTTTATTTCAACTTGATATTTTGTATTTATTTCTTATTTCTGTCAAAACGTTACGGAAAAATTAGTGACATTTTCGTTCCTAGTAGGTATATGTTTAGTAGTTGGAGACAAAGGAGTCGGACATAAGTACCGAACTACCTGAAATAGACAATGCAATGTTCAAATAAAGATGCTGGTGGTGTTTCTTAAGGTCTTTGTTTAGCCCTAATAAAAAGTGTATTGTTTGGGATACAGATATAATTTTTATGTTATTTTAAAGCCCATTACATATCGATTGACGTCGAATCATAATAACTAGAGGTATAGGGGACCTTTTGTTAAGTTTTTAACAGTGTTTAAAAAAAAACATTAAAAAATGACTAAGTTTTACTATAAAATGTTGCTTATTTTTATGGTAGCGCATTTTTTGGTGAGTTTATTATTGCGTTGGTATTGCCAACACATTCAATATTACTACTGTTTTTGTTTCAACTCAATAAACCATCTAGTTTAGAAGTTATAACATTTTTTAGGTGCAAAGTCGTAAACACAAAAAAAAAAAATTAAAGTAGGTATAAAAGGAAGAATATTTTTTTTAAATTTTTTTTATTAATAATCTCGGTTACTTTTCTACCTTGCCAAGACTCTGTAGACAATACAACAACTTATCTAAAAGCGGGGATCTAGATCTCAGTGCACCATCAGATACGTTTAGGACCAAGCTCAAAAGCCTAATTTTTACTGTCCATTAATTTTAATTTTATTTAATACTTATTTTGATTTTAATATTTAAATTTAATTAAAAAGATTGTAATATTATTGTAAAGATTCTTCTGAGTATTATTATAGTTTTTAGTTTTAGTTATAATACAATTTTTGAGTAGGTATTGTTATAATTTATAAGTAGGTATATTATTGTTTCTTTTTTTTGTTTTTTTTTTGTTTTCAGATTGTTATATTTTCATAATTTAACATTCATACATTTATGTTAACCCTAATTTTAAGTCCAGAGGTGTATGTTGATTATGTGTTGTTCTTTTTGTTTGAATTTTATTCATAACTTAATTATTGTCATTGTTATTGTGATTCAATTATGATCTCATTTTAATGTTATAACCTTTGTTTACCTTGTACATTACTTTATTTGCATGCTGTGGTCTTCTATAATTGAGGGAGTACACAGAATGTTATAATTGTGTCACATTTAGATAAGATTTTTTTGTCGTGTATATAGTACAGTCAAATAAGGCTTAATTAGGGGCAAACCTCGGAATGGAAGCGAATAAGCTGTAAATTTGCATAAACCTTTGTTTTGGTGTACTAATGACTGGTAGAAAAGTCTCATATGATCACGTGTCTGCGTCATAAGTTATTCAAGGTCAAAGGTCACGAAAATCAGTTTTTTCCCATTATCTCGTTTTCTATGGGAAATACGCATTTAACGTCAATATAAATATTGTAGATCATAAAACTGTCTACAAAAAATGTCTGAACACTTTTGTCCTAGAAAGCATCGCTTTCAAGATATCGTGACTTTAGAGCGCAGGAAAGTCGTATTTTCGACTATATGCACACACTAGCTTTTTCCCGTGATTTCGCTCGCGTTTATAAATATTATGAAAAATAAGGCTTATTTCAATATATAGTAGCATATGCATGCTTGGTCTCAGCCTAATCGGTTTGAAATTGACAAAGTTACATACAAACTTCCATCCCCTATCTTATCCCTTTAGGGGTAGAATTTATCAAAATCCTTTCTTAGCGGAAGCCTACATTATATCATCTACCTGCATACCAAAATTCAGTCAGATTTGTCCAGTGGTTTAGGCTGTGCGTTGATCAGAGGCGGTGTGGAAATCTTCTATTTCTATAAAACTCAAAGGTGACCGACATAGTTATCTATCAACGCACAGCCCAAACCACTGGACAGATCTGGCTGAATTTTGGCATGCAGGTAGATGATATAATGTAGGCTTCCGCTAAGAAAGGATTTTGATAAATTCTACCCCTATAGGGATAAGATAGGGGATGGAAGTTTGTATGTAACTTTGTCAATTTCAAACCGATTAGGCTGAGACCAAGCATGCATATGCTACTATATATTGAAATAAGCCTTATTTTTCATAATATTTATAAACGCGAGCGAAATCACGGGAAAAAGCTAGTGTGTGCATATAGTCGAAAATACGACTTTCCTGCGCTCTAAAGTCACGATATCTTGAAAGCGATGCTTTCTAGGACAAAAGTGTTCAGACAGCGCCTCCGAGGCACAAGAGCACATGCAGGAAGACTTTGAAAATATTACTAAGTGGGCACATGATAATGGCATAATAATAAACTTTACAAAAACTAAATTAATGTTTATATGTTCCCCCTATAGTAGTTATAAGAACCAAATACAAATTCACATAACCGGTCATACATATGAATGCTTACACAACAATAAATATAGATGCCTATGTACAAATATAGATATAGTTAATAAATATAAATATTTAGGATTAACAGTGGATAGTAATTAGACATGCGCAAAACAGTACTTTATGACGTAATGCCATATGGCATGACATTTCGAACCGCGTCATATGGCATTATAACAGTACGCAGGACGCTAAACATGACCTATGGCGGTTATGCCATATGTAACCAGTTGTCATATAATATGTCGTGTACTGATTGTTCTGGAGTAATAGATAGACCTTTTAGTGGGCAATATTACGTCAGAACAATCATATACATTGAGTTATATTACGAAGTTCTGTGTGTTATACTTTTTTTTTGTATGACGGTCGGTATCGGTGTGTTTTCGTCAAAATTTGAATTTTCCGTGTAAAATAGAGTTCTAGAATATTAATAATCCTTACGACTGCTTATGAATCATAGACTTAATTGAATATTATTTTAAGTTTCATACTACATTTTACATCGATGTACCTTCATTGTAATAATAACAGCCATATAAAACTTCGAAAGAAATAACACTATGAAATAAAAGCTTTACTAAAATAGTAGTAGTACTTATAAATTCGAACAAACGAAAGAAAGCGCCATAAGGATAATATTAGTCATATCTACGCAAAGTAGCTTCAAAGAAATGTAACCCGTATCTCGAACGCATAGAGTGCATGTAATACCTATATGACAGAGACATACCAACCGAACCGAACGCAGGCTACGTTCGCGCGTTCTGTTTAGTGTCATGTGTCCTGCTAAACTTTGTCGGGTAATGCGTACTGTTACAGTACGCGGTCGTGCTATATTACGCGTCATGCATTACTGACAGTACTGACACAAGTCTAATAGTAATCTCAATTGGAAATTACATGTTAATGATGTATGCGCAAAGTTGCATTCAATCCTAGGTAAATTCTTTCATCTAAGTAAATTTGTTAGTAAGAAAGTATTGTATGTGTTGTACTTCGCCCTTGCAGACTCAATAATTAATTATGGCTTAAATTGTTATGGACTTACATTTAAAACTCAATTAGATTTAATTAAACAATTGCAGATTAGACTAAGTAAGTACCTTGTTAGTAAAAAAGTAAAGTTAAAATACAAACAGAACTATGATGATTTATTAAAGTTTTGTAATATAATACCAGTACATAATAAAGTAGAATACCTAATAGCTATAGAACAATATAAAATTAATAAATACAAAGAGCCAATAAATTACAAATATAATACTAGAAGTGCTGTCCAGGGTAAATATGTAATACCTTATGTAAGAAATTATTATGGTAAAAGAACTAGGCAATATTTAACTCCAAAAATTTTTAATAAGCTAGATTTTATAAGGAAACCGTCCAAAGATAGTATAAGTAGTACTGTATCATTTAAGAAAAGACTTAAAACCTACTACCTTAAGTAAAGAAAAAAAAAAACAGTGTGTACATCTATATATTATATACTTTTTTAACTATTTATTTTTTATTTAAATATATAATAAAGTGTACTGTTTAATATATAAGTATATTATGTATAGTATGTAAGTATAGCATATAAGTTTTAATGTATTAGTACTTAAGTATAGTATATAAGTCAAATGTAAGAGCGCCAATATCGCCAACAAACTGGCAACAGTTTGGCGATTTTGTTTTATTTGATGTAATGTGTAAAAATTGAAAGAATAAATGATTTAAAAAAAACATTTTTTGTAGACAGTTTTATGATCTACAATATTTATATTGACGTTAAATGCGTATTTCGCATAGAAAACGAGATAATGGGAAAAAACTGATTTTCGTGACCTTTGACCTTGAATAACTTATGACGCAGACACGTGATCATATGAGACTTTTCTACCAGTCATTAGTACACCAAAACAAAGGTTTATGCAAATTTACAGCTTATTCGCTTCCATTCCGAGGTTGAATGCTTATTTTACTGGAGTAATATCCTTTGTTGAAGATCCATACAATAAATAAATAAATAATATTATTTTTTTTTACCGATAAAATAATGCCTAGTTTCACTCATTTTCATATGTGCACTTTATGAAGAATCACACTGTATATACACAAAAAAGCAGTAATTCCCTATTTCAAAAAGATCATCCTCCATAAATATAGAAATTTATTAAAGCCATTTATCCTCTGTACCTGTGATGGATATATCATAGATGTACGCGTGGCATATAGTGCCACCACAAATGATGCGACAATCATGAATGATTTATTAAATAACACAGACTTTAATGATTTTTATTAAAAAAATGATATTTTCATTCTGGACAGAGGTTTTCGTGACTCCATGGATAGTCTGCATGAGAAAGGATACATAGGTTATATGCCTGAAACAAAAGGAGACAGCCAGTCACAGCTAACCACGCTTGAAGGCAATAATAGGTAACGCTGCGTCACTATAAACAGGTGGGTAGTGGAAGCTGTGAATGGCCGTTTTAAGAGAGATTTCAAAATATTTCGGCATGAATATTTTAACCGTGGTTGTCGCAATCTAATGGTAGATTTTAAAATAGTAGCTGCTCTGATAAATTTCTTATATACGCCTTTCGCAGAAAATATCCTTGCAGAGCAGTTTGTCTCTATAATATTTGAGCGCCTATTTTTAAATAACTCCATAGCCCAACTGTTTATGGAACATAATTTAAACAGGCGCTCTTCCTGGTTTCAACCCATAGATGCGACAACCCTATTCTTTCCGCGGCTATCCATGGAAGAACTTGTTTTATTCGCATGTGGTGTATACCAAATTCGGCCCGTTCTTATGTGGGACAGCATTTTAGGTATCATGGAATATATACCCTCGAGGTTTCCAAAGAGAGGATAAATGGTTTAGAGGGAATAAACCCAATGCCTATTTACCGCCCTACCGCTACCCGCCTATTTTCTGCTAGGACCTATTTTGTATTTATAGTTGCAGAAACAAATATGAATGGTCGGGACGCAATCAAAAGTTATTGCTATAACTGTATTGTAGGCTTAAGAACAGTTGGATGTTGTTCACATGTGATGAGCATTATCTGGTATTTAGGCTATGCGCGCCATGAGGGTCTTACCCGACCTGCCTCCTTCCTAGATGATGTAGTGTTCAGAATTTAATTAAATTAAAAGAAAATAAAAACAAAATAAATGATCTAACAAAAACAAAGTATTCTTTTATTTGCATACACTTCCAAAACAAAACAATCCAAACCCTAGCAGAACTTCATCATTATCTTACTATTTCAGTCCGTTGCTGAATATAGGTTTCTTCTAATGCACCCATTGAGTTGGTATGATCCTTATTTTAATGTCAACTAGTTCCTGTGAGTCCAACAACTAAAAACATTTATCCTGACATAGGTGACCTAGGCTGGGCTAGGCTTGCCATGAGATGCGGTCTCAAAACCTATGTTACACTATTTGGCGTTTGGTTATACGTCTAATACAAGAATGAATCCTGCTCTTGTCGTGGATTCACATGTAGGTCGCACATTTGTGCATGATGCACTTCGAAATACTCCGCTATGCGGAAGAGATGAAAAAACAATACCTACATAAAAGCACTAATACTATACTAGGTACTACTACTATAATAGCATCATAACAGCCCATTAATGTCGCACTGCAGGGATGGGCCTCCTCCCATGACGGAGGGATACTTGGCCTACTAATACCACGCTGGCCAGACGGATTGGTATAGGGTTTAATTTCAAGTTTTCCTTCTTTTTATTTCGTAAAGATAATACGAAATAAAAAGAAGGAAAACTTCACGGTTAGTCCCTTAGTCGGTTTTTACGACACCCATGGGATGAGATGGGGTGGTGACATATTGTATTTTTACTCCGTCACCACACGGAGAACTATAATAGCACTGTAAGGTAAATGTATATTTTTTGTCGCACAATATAAAACATTTACTATTATATTTACATTTACTTTATTTATTTTATGTATCTCCAAACAATCTTTATATACCAATATTGTGACAGTTATCTAGTCTATTTATACCTTTAAATAATTGTAATTGTGTACCTACACTAGTACATAACCTTAAAAAATTAAATTGGTTATAGCTTTAACGCCCCGACTTCTAAAAATCTAAGAATGTTTATTATATTAACTACCAATTTTAACAAAAAGTAATTCAAAACACGAAGTTTTTTAGTTGTACGAAATGTCCATACAACACTGCCATTCGCCTTTAGAATTAATAACGAGGTTTCGTGTAATTTTAGAAACTCTCGGGTTTGGTTTTACTGTCGATTTAGATTGCTTCCATCGTTACACAGAAGATTCCAGAAACCTGTATCTTACGGAATACTCATGGTATAACATGCCAGTTAGTGTGCACAAAGTTTTATTTCATGGCGGCGTTGTCATTTTTCAGCTTCGTGTATTTTGCCGATTGGCCAGTTATCGGAAGAGGCACAGGAGGCTAGAAATAAAGATAACCGAAGATATAGGGAATTCTTCACTAGAAAAACGTCACGAGTAGACACCAATACCTACCTACTGAACAGACTTCTTATATCTTCAGAACCCTTCATATCCAGCTTAAGGCCTATAATGAAGAGAAACGCAGTCCTCTAGACCCTGATGTCCAAAATTACTATCTGTGCCCACTGTAAACGAGGCCGAAAGTGGAATTAGTGATTAAAATACCATAATTTACTCGCATTTTTTTTTAATAAAACCTTATTTTCTGACACTATTTAAGTATTTATATTTATTTTATCACAAATCTATATTATTTTTAACACGTTTCTTTTATTTAATTCAATTTGGAATTAAATGCCCCTAGATTGCAGAGACACTGTGCGCCGCTGAAAAGCGATTAGGCGTATTCAACACCGACGCTGTCGAATTGGAAAGATCACTTAGAAGCATGATGGTTACGGTTCAGCAGCGTGCTATCCCGTTACCCGTCGCTACTCGTGGCATAGGCTTCATCGCCGTTGCAGAATACAGTAGGATGACAAGTGCCTGGAATCACGGAACAGTGTACACAATATGTTCTATCTACCAATATTATAATGTTTCTTTATTTTTAATATCAATCATTCAAAGTGTTTCTTTCTCGTTATGCACAGCATAAGGAAGAGTTTTGCTTTATCGCCTAGATTTGTGATGAACGAAGAATACCGCCAGGTTCTTCAGACCGTTACACCTCATTCATTTAAAGGTATCAGGAGCAACATGATTATGATATGGAAAAGTTTCCAAGAAGTATATGAAGCTGATATAGCAGACGGTGAACTTCGTTTATTACCCAAAATAACAGAAAAACATATAAACAGTTATGAAAACGATGACTATAAAATCTTAGCTAACGCTCAGCATAACCCTCTAAATCGACAAGTTGTGTATCTTTACGAAGAATGGCGTAAACAAAATTATGGAAGTAGAAATGTACAGACTGAGTTACAAATCTTGAAAAAGAAACAAGATGAGTTAGGGAAGCTGGGTATAGACTTGATCCTACTGGAAGATCCTACTACACTCGAGAGCAAAAGTTCCGGGTCACTAGCATTTACTTTAATATCTTGAAAACGAATAAAGCTATCGTATTGAAATAAATTGAAATTTATAGACAATTTAATGTTACTAAAATAAAATGCATTACATTTACTACTGACCATTTATTTTATTATGTTTAAAAGGACAAATTAAAAATGGCGTCATTTTGCTTGTAAAACCAAAACTGAAAATATTGAATTTTTTATATTTACAAGTACACTAGCGGACAAAAAAATCGACTCACTTCATATCTTCTCATTCAAAGTGCCCTAATTTTAAAATTAAGACCTAAATTCTAATTTAGGTCTTAAATTATTTAAGTTCTAGGTCTAAACTTAAAAAAAAGAGCAATAATCGCAGTTTTAACTCTCAAATAACCTAACAGTAGTCTATGAACGTTAACTGTATAATTTTATGTTCGTATACTCAGTTGATTTTGCGCAACTTCAGGGGGTATAAAAAGCGACCCACCCCTATGAGCTTTATCAGTTGACCGTGAAACGTCAACAGGTACACATCTCCAGAATTTCCAAGCCAGAAGACTTCCCAGATATGGACACAAGACCAGAAGTAGCGGCTCAAACTGTTACCCTGTTGGAACAGGGCATGAGTCAACGTCAAGTGGCTCGTACTCTGAATATGAGCCAGTCAGCGGTGTCAAGAATATACCGAAGGTACCAGGAGACTGGTGGCTTTGAACGAAGAAGAGGTTCCGGTAGGAAACGATCCACTTCAGAGAGAGACGATCGCTTCATCGTCAGCACTTCACTGAGAAATCGTTCACTCGACGGGGTTCAAATCCAACGGGAGCTCCGAGAAACGCGTGGAGTAGCTGTCAGTTCCCGGACGGTGAGAAGAAGACTCAAGGCAGCTACCCTGACTCCAAAAAGACCAGCAACAGGACCCAAATTGACTCCAGCGCACCGAGCAGCCCGTATTCGTTTTGCGAGAGAACACGTTGATTGGACGGAAGATCAGTGGCGCTCTGTTCTCTTCTCCGATGAAAGCAGAGTATGTCTACATGGAAGTGACAGAAGAAGAAGAGTGTACAGAAGGCCGGGGGAGCGATACGCACAATGCTGCATAGCAGAAACTGTTGCATATGGTGGTGGTTCCTGCATGGTGTGGGCTGGTATTTCATTGGAAGCAAAAACCGACTTGGTTTTCATTGAAACCGGCCGCCATGTAGGAGGATTGACTGCAGATCGGTACATCGGAGAAATCCTGGGGGACCATGTAGTTCCATATGCTGGTTTCGTTGGCGATAACTTCATCCTGATGCAGGATAATGCCCGTCCACACAGCTCAAATGCTGTACGGCAGTACCTACAAGACGTGGGTATAACTGTTATGGACTGGCCAGCGCGTAGTCCGGACTTGAATCCCATTGAGCATATATGGGATGAGCTGAAGAGAAGAGTCCGGGCTAGAAATCCTGCACCAGGGTCAAGAGATGACCTTCAAGCAGCCTTAACAGAAGAATGGAATGGCATCCCGCAGGAAAGGGTGAAGCACCCCAAGTAACACAGAAAGCATTTTAACAAGCAACAAGTGAACTTATATAGAGCTTACGACCCGTACAAACTCTTATATAAGTTCACCGAGCGTCTTGAAGCTGAACAATGGCATTTGAAAATCATTGTAATGCTTTACGCTGTATAACAGTTGGATAATAGCATATCAGAATGCTTTTGTAAAGCCTTTAGCTATTTTTAGTGCTTTTGGTTCTACAAAGACATTTTAAAGTAGTTAATAAGTGCTTGAAGCTGTTTTACAGCACAAACGTGAACCACTATAATGCCATGTAAATCCGATATCCAGCTTTAAGCTGTTTTTTGTGCCTTTTGCTGTGTAAAAGCACTTGTAAGGGGTAAGTAAAAGCTTAATGCTGCTGAACAGCATAAATGTGAATCAATATAATGCTTGCATTTTAAAGGAAGAACTGAGTGCTGTTGTGTAGCTAATAGCTCTTTAAACAATCACACGTGAGTAGTTGTAATGCTGGTGGCATTAATTGGGCTCACCGGGCTGCTTAAGGCTGACCACCATTTTGTAAATATTTTATAACCAAAAAATAATTTCTTTCGGACCTATTTACAAAAGGAATTGTCATTTAAAATATTTATATAACTTAATTTAATACAGTACAAGCAAAACTATGATTATATTTATTCAAAACTTATTCTGTACTAGGAATACACATTTGTTTTGGTTTTACACACATCATTTTTATAAAACATTTTGTATGAAAACCACAAAATATCGAAGGCGCGTGAAAATTTTCAATGAAACTTATATAAACAATTACAGTAAACTACACTGCGCAGTAATATTTGAAGGCAAGAAATAACAAACGAGTCAAAAATTAATCCGATGAATTTGTTTTGATGCAAACTATAATATGGCGTCACTTTTTTTGATTGTAATAATTTACACGCAATAATATAAAGTTTCCTAAGTGTGAACACTTAAATTGCTCCAATATTTCTTTTAGCACATTTAAATGCTAGTCTAATGCTTTTGTAATGCCGTTGGCATCTTCACTATCAATATTTTTGCTATTATAATGCTTCTGTAATGCAATAGGCTATCTCATTGACCATTTTAATGCTTTCTTAATGCGATTGGCAATCTTATTGACCAAAATGATGCTTCTTTAATCCGATTGACATCTTTCTTGACCACAATAATGCTAATTTAATGCGCCAGTAATGCTATTAACCAGCTACTGTGAACCTATATAGGGCATAAAGCTGTATAATTTGTGCCCAAATAAGCACTACAGTAGTCATATAAACGTTTATAATGCGACTATAAAACTAACTCAAAATGCTAAAAGGATACAAGAATACTCTTATTCGGCCCTTATAATGCTTTGATGTGTTACTTGGGACCTTATTGGATCCATGAAGAACCGATTGGAAGCAGTTATAAGGGCTAGGGGGGGTAACACTAGGTATTAAAATGATTTTTATTCTGTAATAAAGATTTTATTAAATGTTATGTTGTTTTTTGTTAAAAAATTTCCCACTGAATTCTTCAAGTTTTAGGACTCATAAAGTTTATCCCCATTTTCTTTTAAGGAAAATGAGTGCAAGTTAACATTATTTGTACTCATTTTAAAGCTAACACCTAGAACTTAAAGAATTTAAGATCTAAATTAGAATTTAGGTCTTAATTTTGAAATAAGGGCACTTTAAATGAGAAAGTATGAAGTGAGTCGATTTTTTTGTCCGCCAGTGTAGTTTTAACACGGTTTAGTACTTGGTATTACCCCCACGTGCTGTCTGGACTGCTGCAATGCGATTTGGCATGCTGTACACCAAATTTCTGAAACACTGTTGGGGAATGTTCTCCCATTCCTCTACCAATGCATGTTTCAAGTCACTAAGCGTAATTAAAGGAGGATCTTGTTGTCTTACCCGTCGTCCGAGCTCGTCCCAGGCGTGCTCGATTGGGTTGAGGTCGGGGCTACGTGCTGGCCACACCATGGGACGAATATTCACCTCATCAAGGTAGTCTTGCACTACACGAGCAGTGTGGGGACGGGCGTTATCCTGCATAAAGATGGCATTCTCACCAAGTCTTGCCATAAATGGACCGACGTGCTCGTTGAGGATTTCATCCACGTATCTTACGCCATTAAGAGTACCGTTTTCGATCAGTACAAGCTCTGTTCGGCTTTCCGCAGAAATTCCAGCCCACACGAGTACCGAACCACCACCGTATGACACCTTTTCTTCAATACAGGCTTGCATAAATCTTTCTCCTGGTCTTCTGTACACCTTTGCCCTTCCGTCGTGTGTATACAGCATAAATTTTGATTCGTCCGAGAATATGACATTTGACCAATTTTCAATCGTCCAATTCGAGTGTTCGCGTACATAAATTCGTCTTGCTATACGATGGTGTCTCTCGAGTTTCGGACCATTTGCGGGTCTAAATGGTTTCAAATTACCTTCAGCAAGTCGCCGTCTTACAGTCCAAGCAGAAGGGCTGCTTCCACCAAGTCCTAAAAAATGATGAGTCAGTGCTGTTCCCGTAAGAAACCGATTTCGTAGCATAGAGTTCACTAAATATCGATCTTCCCGTGCCGTCGTACACCTGGGTCTGCCTGTTGTTGGTCTGCGTAGGTTCAAACCAGTTTCTAGAAACCGCTGGCGAACACGCTGAACTGTAGACAACGATACACCGACTATTCTTGCTGTTTCTCGCTGACTGCTCCCATTTTCCAGGATCGTGAGGATTCTCGTACATTCCTCAGGTGTGAGTGACATAATTACCACTTTAATAATGACTATTGGATACCTGGATGACTCCTTATAAATACATTTTATGACAGAACAAAAAAAAAAGCAAAAACAGTAGTGAAAATTAGAAGTTCTGATTTTAAAAAAATGGATCTTTTTTTTTATAACTTTTTTAATGCCATTATTTACCGCCAATCAATAAGTTTTTATATGTTTAATGAAAGATTATTAAATTTTCTATAAAGTTCAATTTATTTCAATACGATAGCTTTATTCGTTTTCAAGATATTGAAGTAAATGCTAGTGACCCGGAACTTTTGCTCTCGAGTGTATTTGTATAATTGTCACCCTAGGTAATAAACTGCTTTGCATGTAGCTGAAGCCTGACCAGAAAAATAAAAAACCTCTCCATAATGCGGATTTTTTTAAAACTAATTTTTTCATACAATTTGATAGAAGATTGACGATGCGATGAAAGCGACCACCTGTCATGTTTTTTTATATTTCTGGTCAGGCTTAACTCCTAAAATTAAGACGCACCAACCATATTTATAGTGTACCTACCTAAACTATTTATTTCATTATACATCTTACGCTTAATTAGGCTGCATAATGAGCATAAGTGTAGATAGGTAAGTTCTAATTCGGTTTCGGTTTTGGTTGTTACTGTGGGTGCCTAGGTATTTTTAGGGCATGGTTCGCGGGGCTTTGTCTTCATTGTTTTAGATAAACAAAAAGTATAATAAAAAAATGAGCTTTGATCGTTTGCGTGGAAAAGCCTGGTTGACAACGTAACGTACGTTGTGTTGTCACTACGACCTTTTTTATAATTATCAAATTTGATTTAAAGAAATGCATTGTTTGTAAAGGTATTTTGTTAGGCGATATGGTCGCTAAGCGACAAAGCATATTAAAATAAATTTAAAAAAAAGGTATTTTGTGTATAAGGTCTTGACCCTTATCAAAATAAATATTTTTTTTTTTAATCATTATATTTATTTAATTTTAAACAAAATTGACCTTTACAGCGATGAGATCCGATTATTAGTTTAAAAGATATCTCAGTTTTAAAATAATGCGCGAATAACGTAAAATATCTGTCTAACGCGATCACTCGGGATGGAACATTGGGCGTGGCCTATTACGTCTACAGCATAGGTAGCTACAGACGTTCACAAAATTTAAAATTTGGAACACTTTACATCCTAATACAATTTTCGAAATTGTTTTAGTAAAAAGTTCTTTTAGGAACTACTTTCTTTAAGGTTCTCTTATAATTTCGTACGATCACTTTTGTTTATTTAATTATTGCCTTTAAAAACTTATTTTCAGAACCCTTTTCATAGTTTGGTGTAGTTTTTATCATAAGTTCTTATTTATTGTTATAGTGTAGGTATACTTTAATAAGTTCTTATTCATAGTTATAGGTTTACTTATTTTAATAAGTTCTTAAATAATAGGTACAGTCACGAGCAATAATATGTACACATTTTCGCATTTTGTAAACCAGTTATCTAAAGTTCTGCCAATCCAAAATTGAAAATTCGAAGATTAATTCAAAACTGTACGGAACCTCTTCTAAATTACGAATTCATTTTGATATTGTAATGTCTAGATAAACGTGCAGATAGTTTAAAAAATTTGAAAATGTGTACATATTATTGCTCGTGACTGTACCTACTTAATACTTAGCGATAATTTTAGCAGATATAGTTTTCTTACTTATTAATATTTCAAATTAAAACTGCTTCTTCATTGTTCCACATCACTATTACTAGGTAAAGCGTCAGTATGCATAAAAGAAAATCACAATTATCCAGGCATACATCTCAGACAAGAGCGGCGGTATTACGCCGAATGGGAGAGACTTCCACAGAGCATGGACATCGCCTTGCGAATGAAAGAGATCAAAGATATTATGTCGCAACTACGTGACAATGAGTTAAGTACAAAGTAACCCCCTCTCTCGCGTCTCGCCAACTTAAGTCGCCAAAAAATAGGATGGAGATCTATTTAAATCAACTTAATCAACAACTTACTACTTAACTCGCTGCTGTACTTGTCGATGTGTAAATCGGGCTTAATGCACAGCGTCTTGCCAGCCAAAGGGTAATTACCTCTGCAAGACGTGCTAGGCAAGCTAGCACCGAAAGGTCTCAAAGATTAGCTAGCAACAGACTCAATATATTGGAACTGCGTGACAATCAGTCTAATACTGTATATTCACAGCTTCTTGCCAACCCAAGGGTATCAATGTAGTACACAGAGAAGTGTGTTTTTTTTGTGTTTTAAAAAGAAAACTCCCGCACTAGGGATCATGCCCTGTGTCGCGGGGACTTTTACAAACATCAATTAACGGACACATAGAACACCCAGATTCAGGACAATAATTTGTGGATCTCACAAATTATTGTGCTGCGTGGGGATCGAACCCACAACCTCATGCGCGGCAGCCGCTGGCTCTACCGGCGCGCCACCGAGGTCGTCAAGTTTTAAATGGGTAACTAAAATTATATTATATCTACATACTTATCAGTGGCGAAGGGTGGATTTTTGTAAAAGGGAAGCCGAAGTTCCGTGGACTTTCGTTCTACTTTATATTCTGTAGTTCATAGGTATTCGTGAGACAATGTTTCGATTTTAGTTGTCCCGAACTCATGTGAAAAGTTATACAAAACAAATACGAAAATGTTTCTCTGTTTGAAAGATTTCTTTGATCAATTAGATTAATTGTTTATATTGCTATATCCTAAATCAATCTACATACTTACTTTTAGAATCTGAGAATACTGCCTGTAAGCCACTTACTTATACGTATCGAAATGAGATAATTGTATTAAAATGTTTCGTAGATCCACAGCGCCGGCGCGCCCAAAAGTGCGCCAATAAATCCAACCAGCGCGCGTTTCTTATATTCATAATTTAATTTCGAGAATGATGTTCTATCACACAACACATAACTATTAAATCTGCTGATAAATAATACAAACAAGTACTTATATACAAAAATATTCCATAGGATCCCAACCCAACGCACTACGACAAAAATAAAGTCAACCAATGCACAACACTTAATACACAAACATAAATAATTAAACATACTAATTTTTACTACTTTAAACAAGAAAGCGAATTTTAATATAACCTATTTGCAGAAAATAAATAATTCTCTTTTTTCTTCTAATGGTCCTATCGTTTACCGATGATTCTGCCAAATTCAAGATGGAGAGAATAAATAAAATAAAAACAAATAAATATAATTAAAAGCTGAAAATTCAGAAGAAAATCTGATTTCTATAAGATTTAAATAGGTAATTGATAAAAATAAAAAGGAATGTCAATGGCAAATTAAGTAACGTGAAATGAAACTTCGTTTGAATTGGTCGGTCCACTGGTTGCAATAGTGCTTTCTCGCTCTCGCAATGTTGTAGTTGTATCTTTTATCCTTGTCAATAAGCCGGTGGCCACCGGCTTATATGGTACCTTAGATCGACGAAGACAAAGTGTCAACGTTTTGCACGTGCCCGTACGATTTCCTAAAGGTGGGTCCACGCTAGACGAACCGAGCACAAGCCGAACACGAGCCGAACACAATTCGTATAGTGTGGACCGACTTACAAGCCTCGAACGAGCGCGCTGCGAGCATATCGTTCGTGTTCGGCTGCGTTCCGCCTGTTGTCGGTTTTTTGACGAACACAAAGGGATTTGCTTCGCGCTCGCAGTGCGCTCGTGGACGTGTTTAGTGACAGACGTCGGTCGCTCGAGCCGAACATCATGGAAACGTGGACCGAAGATGCTTCCGTGCAATTAATTGAATTATATCAAAATAATCCATTGATATGGGACCCAAAACATGAGGATTACTATAAAAAAAATAAGAAGCTTGATGCATGGTCACGTATATCCCAAGAATTGGGTAAGGATGTAGAATAGCGCAAAACTAAAATTATTAGTTTATTGGCTTCATATCGCAGAGAGAAAAAAAGAGAGGATAAATCTAAGGGCACTGGCAAAGGTAATAAAAAGTCATTTCTATTGTTATATTTAAACTTTATGTTATAATCATTTCTATTTTATTTGAACTTTGTGTTATAATCAGTATACAATTGACTATCTATTATTACAGGTGCATCACAAGTGTATGTGAGTAGGTGGTTCGCATATAATAATCTAAAATTTTTGGATGACCGTGACAAACCTCGTAAAAGATTGAATACGGTAAGTTTTTAGAATTATATTAAAAATATTGTAATTCCTACTTAACGGCCAAGGGTGGCGTAAAAGTCATTATCACACATGTTTAAGCATATTCTTGCTGCCATTCAACTTTGCCTTCTTTAACCGCTTGTTTTCTTTTAAGGGACCACGTTCCCTTTTTTAAATTTACCGTTGTATGCTCAAAAGGGACTGTAGTCCCTTTTTTGCACGATCCGTTCCGACGTCTACATTTACACTTTATTTCACTCTAACTAGCGGTAAATCATATTTCTATCGCTTTCTAGCGGATCTGTGCATATTTTTCTATGCTCAAAATACAACAAAAGTTCATTACAGTAACAAGTTCGTGCAAAATAAAATGTCAAAAGTTGGTCGCGCTTACTTCGTATCGTGCAAACGTGCTCTGACGAATAATTACGATATTTTGGTGTTTCTGGATATTCTTTGTTTAGTTTTTGTGATAATTTCATTCTTTGTTTATTTATTATTGTGTTTTTAAGTGTTTTTCGACCCGACGTCACAAATATTTCAAATTTATGGTAAGTTTTTCAATGCATGTCTTCATTTTATTTATGTTCGAAATTATGTCGTACTTTTTTTTTAATTGTAGTGCGAATCCTGTTGTATACGTAATATTTATCTTGAATAGTATTTATCTAATAATAGTTTACAACCAAAGATTGTACAAAAAGCTCTAATTTAAGTCGAGATTACCCTTTTTATTTTTTTGTTGTGAACTTGACAACAAACAAAATGGCCGCGGTGTTGATTTATGGGTAAGGCTTGATACACACATTACACGTATCGTATTTCAAAATATTTTTACTTCAGAAAGTTGGTGAAGTTCTTTTGAAAGGATTTTTTTTAAAGTTTTTTTGATTTGAGTGTTTCATTAGTGTGAAATGTAACATTTTTTAATTTTGATTTAAACAAGGTGCTGAGTTATATTTAGATTATAAACAGACCCTTTTTATAAACATATTTGAATGTGAACATGAGGTCGGTTAAAGTTATCGGCAAATGAAGGTGTTTGCTTATATTAACGTTTTTTTTTTTCAAAAAGTAGGTCGATAACCCGTGAATATTATAGATTAATATTATAGATTGATTCAATTTGCATGGAAATAAACAATTAAAACAACCTTCATAATGATTAAACGTCTGATTTCAAATACATAAAACGACATATACGATCAAGTACATATTTATTGATGTTTTCTTTGTTTTGTGTTATTTTTATATATCTTTTTGCGCTTGTGCATGCACATTTAGTTACAATGGAAGAAACCGACTCAGGAAGTCGTGGACGTGGTCGTGGACGTGGCCGTGTTCCTCGCGTAGTACGTAGTGCCAGAGGTGGCGGTGCTGCTGGACGTGGTTCTCGTGGCCGCAGCTGTGCACGTGCGCTTGATTTTGACCCGTTAGTTATTAATTACTTATAAACTTTTTGTATGCAGCTTAAGCATGTTTTTAACAAATAACTCCCTGCCGCCCGGTTTTAATAGATAACATTTTTTTTAGGGCCCATTTAAATGTAGATAACCCTGTGGAGGTGCCTACAGCTGTTGCCGGACCGTCACGACCAAGAGAGTATGTAAATTGTCATAAAAAAGTTTCATGATAGTACTTACCTAATTCTCTTTTTACTTCTTATTAAATATCTTTTTGTTTCATACCTTTTGCAGCAACGCGGACGAGTTAAAAAAAATTAAAAAGCAAAAGGTCGTGGACAAAAGAAATATGGCACGATTGACGGCAGAGCAGCAGGCAAAATTAAAGGAGCTACGCGACAAGAAGGAGGTAGCTCAATTTATAATGCCCGATGCTCCTCCAGTTAAAAAATCAAGGCAAGCAAAATTATTTGAAAAACATTTAGTCCTGTTTCCATGACGTTTTATTACTTTAAATTTTAATATATTTCAGGAAAGTGTCTCCGGAGCGAGTGCCGTGTCCTCTGACTCCGGGAACACCAGAAGTCCCGCCACCGCGTATTCTCCAACATTGGGAGCTGAAGAAAAGAGGTGTGTATATTGATAAATTCTTCCTTGTGTTATTTGATGTAACCTGACTTTACAAAAGCAATTTAAATATTTTAGAAACTCTACTTGGCGCGGCCGGGCCACCTAGGGTTGTCTTCGACAGCGACGAAGACGACGATAAGGAAGGACCAGTTACACCTCCCCCAACGTAAGTTTTAAAGAAATTTTAACTCACAATATGCATATAAAATAATTTGTCCTTATTATTATGTTATTTCTTACCCTTTCAGGACTAGTGAACTGGTGTTTACGCCGTCCACCGGCATAATAACAATGGGACCTGACGAGGTCGTGGACGTCGCCAAACTTCCACTTGTCGACGCTAGCATTGAGCTCGTTGGTTTCTCCCCCAGTACGTCCTCCACTGCGCCTCCTATGCCTGCTAGACCCGGTATGTTGTGTTGTGTATTTTAATATCTCTGTGACGGTTGTTCAGTTAGTAGCCTTTCAAAATCTGATACGCTGCTTCCTCCCCACTTCAGAGATTTAAAAGCTATTTTTTTTTATCTAACTATTCTGCAATGGCATGAGCTATGTTATATGATTTCAGAACCATCTATATTTGAAGAAGAAAATATAGATTGGCCAGGGTCTGCATCAGTCGATCACGGGAGTGATGTAGATGAGGAGGAACTTGGCCATGGGGTATCCACTCGCGTGAGAGACGCTGCACATTTTAATGTAGACGATCTGAGCGGGGAACTCCGCGAGTCTCTATACACCATGGACCAGCGAGAGGATATGGCATTGAGGGAGTTAGCCAACGAGGACATGCTAGCGTTTGACTGGTCGCACGACAGTAGCGTATTCGTGGGGGAGCGTGAGACGTTTTCCGGTGTTGCTGGGACTACCTTTTCGGCAGAAGGGATGTCCCCATTCCAAATTTTTGAAAAAATTTGGGATGGGGATATCATTAACATTATTGTAGTCGAGACGAACCGATATGCGGACCATCTCTGCAGCTCTGCAAATTTAGCGACTCATTCCAGGCTGCAGAAATGGTCTCCCATAACGGTGCAGGAGCTGTGGACGTACCTGGCTATTTTAATGCTACAAAGTTTAGCCCCGCTTCCGGTGGAGAGCGAATACTGGCGACCATGTTTGCCTTATTTAAAAATAGGTGACTTTGCGGACATAATGCCATATGATAGGTTTATTTTAATAAAACGATGCCTTCATTTCGTAAATAATATTATCGCTGCCAGAGGTATCCCGTCCAGGCTAACAAAAATACAGCCAATTATTGAGCATCTTAATAACAAATTTAGCTCTTTATACCTACCTGAGCAAGAAATTGCTATCGATGAGTCTCTCCTTTTATGGAAGGGGAGACTCTCGTTTGCGCAAGTAATTGCAAACAAAGCTGCTCAGGTGGGTATAAAGAGTTACGAGCTCTGTGAGTCCAGGACAGGATATCTCTGGCGCATGCTAATTTATGCTGGCAAAGATACCCATAACGTCGATAGCGCAGAACAAGACGGCGAGGGCGCAACTTCAAAAATTGTCCACCACTTAGTACGGCCTTTATTAAATAAAGGCCATACTTTAGTGATGGACAATTTTTACAACAGCCCGCTTTTAGCGCGCACGTTAAAAAAACAAAAAACCGACGTTATGGGTACTCTGCGCCTTAATCGTGAGTTTGTGCCGCAAAGCCTACGCTGCAAAAGTAAGGCAAACATGCGTCACGGTGAAGTCGCCTATAGCCAAACCAAAGACATAACAATTGCGGTGTGGAGAGACGCAAATGTTGTTTCAATGATTTCGACATATCATAAAATGGAAGTCGGCGGAAAAGAAAAGTACGGTACCTATAAATTCAAGCCTAAAGTGGTACTAGATTATAACCTTTCTATGGGGGGCATCGATAAAAAAGATCAGATGATACAGGCGTTCCCCATAGAAAGGGTAAGAAACCATATCTGGTACAAAAAACTTTTCCGCCGGCTTCTAAATGTGTCGATCCACAACGCATTTGTTATGTACCAAGGGGCGGTTATGCCAGGTACTAGGCAGCGCGATTTTCGCGTAAGGTTGGTGGACGAAATCCTACAAAGATTTCGTCCACCAACAATTCAAGCACCCCCTGCCACTGGGCATTACCCCGTAAAAAATGCGTCAAAGAGGTCACGTTGCAAGTGGTGCGCACAAAAAAAAATTGATGCCTGCACCGTTTGGAAATGCGAGGCTTGCAACGTGAACCTCTGCATTCTGGGGTGTTTTAAAGATTATCACACTTCCCTTTCTTAATTATGGTGTTCAATTTCTTTTTCTTTTATATTTTAATTAGCATTTTAATATTTTATTGTCTAATTATTTTTTCACTACAGTTGCATCAAAATCGGACCAGCCATTTTTATAACATTTAGTCATAATCTTAAAATATTTTTTTAAGATCATTTAGAAAGTACAACTGTTTCAAAGTATTTATCGTATAATGATCATGTGTGTACACAACCTTATAGTAATGGTTTTTTGGGAGTATATTCCTATTTGTAATGTAAATTTACTTGTAACTTTGGTTTCCGGTAACGGAATGGGAAGTGTGATACATCATTAGAAGGGTGATTTCTTGTAGTAAATAACTGTGTGTAATAAACTTAGCTTTTTTAACCTTTACTTCTTACAAAATGCCAAGAAACGCAATACGCGTTTCGCTAAAAAAGGTAGTCTCAGCAATCATCTCAATATTTCTCTGTATCAGTCATTGCTATTGAGGTGAATTTTTGTTTTAAGTTACAGTACAAATGTACCTTTTAGATAATAGTAATATTTATAATGTATGTGTAATGATGTAAATATAAAAAAATCTTTTGTTTTGCGAAAAAAATTATTTTATCGTCTTATTTTTAATAAACTTAAAATGTCTGCAAATAAATATTTTTATATGACAAGGTTATGGTTTTTTCATGTTTTTGTACGTAGATTGACTCCACACAGTATTTTAAATAATAAAATAAATAGATAATTGCTTCAATTTTAAAATAATACAAGTTAATCTCGAAGTGTGACCAGTTTTATCTATTGTTGATGTTTACAGTTACCTAATTAAATATAGAAATAAACAATAGTAACCATTGTACTACCATATGAAAGCCACTTCTATTAGCTTTAAGAAAAACATCACTTCAGTACTCGAATTACTATCCTAAAGTCATAAATCTTCGTTTTTATGAAACTCGGCGCAAACACTTAGCGGATGACGTAATCTGTCAGCAAATGCCCGGTTTATGCGTCGCGTCGGGCAGCATGCAAGCGGTTAATACTGTAATCTGCTATTTCATCTCTAATTTTTTTGACATGAGATGCTGATCGTCTTGGAATTTGCCTGAGGGGCAAAAAAGAAGTTAAAGCCGGTGTAGTTTCTTCTGTATTATTCAATATTTGAAGTTTATAATCAGTACTGTTAGAACGTAAGTAATTGTGTAGATAAACAGTGGTCAATACAATTAACTCAGCTTTTTTAGGTTCTAGAAGCATTGGTTTCCTTAATACGCGAAACACTGCAGATATTATGCCAAAAGCATTTTCAACGTTTCGCCGAGCCCTGCTTAATCTATAATTAAAAATTCTCTCTTTAGAACCCATGACATGATTTCCACGGTAGGGTACCATCACATTTTCATGTAAGGCAAAAGCACTATCACCAACAAAGAAATATGGTATATTTATTTGCCGGTTAGGTAATGTTTGCGATGGTGGTAAATTCAAAGAAGCGTTTTGAATCATTGTCCATAATTGGGAACTTTTAAAAATGCCACCATCTGATATTCTACCTTGGCACCCGATGTCAACGAATAGGAAATTGCAATTACCGTCAACCAATGCAAAAAGAACAATACTGAAGAATGATTTATAATTGTAAAATTCAGTTCCACTATGAATTGGTGCTTGCAAGACTATGTGCTTGCCATCAATAGCTCCAACACAGTGTGGCAGGTTCCATGTATCTTGAAAGTGTTTGCTGATTTTTAGCCAGTCATCAGAAGTCTCAGGTAGCTGAAAAATAAATAATAATAATAATTATTTTTTACAGGAATCGAGTAATACTCTGGGAGAGGAATTAAATAATAATCCAGCCGAGGAACAGAGTAATAATCCGGAAGAGGAAAGAGACACATACACAGAACCGTCTATTCCATCTAAAAAACCCCGCAGATTCAATCAACCGGGAAACGAATTGTTTAAAAGCGCTGTAGATGTATTAAACAATGTACAAAAGAAACTTGGAGCACCAACAGAAGTTAGTTGTGTTGATAAGAACACAAAAGCGTTTACGGATTTTTTGGCTTCAAAAATAGACACTTATAGCGCTCAAACAAAGATGGCAATGCAGCATGCAATCTTTGAAATTATTATGAAAGCTGACATGGGCCATTATGAATATTCACATTCTCTAGCAACTTATCGCACTGGTTACCAAACAGGTTATTCGTCCAATCAGTATTCAGCATCACCGTCAACCTCTCGTCAGTCTACCAATCTAAATGCGATTGACTCCTCTTATCAGCAGCCATCCTCCGTCGATACACAATCCACTTTATCAGATACTATCGAACATTTTTCTGAATTTATATAAATTAACATTTTTAACCATATTGTTTCTATTAAAATAAAAATAATATTTACCTTTACGTAGTCTTTTAATTCAATACATAGTGCTGTACAGACTTCCGGAATAATGTTGCTTATTACTTGTTTGGACATTTTAAAAGTATATTGGAGACTGGTGAACGAATCGCCACTTGCCAGAAAGCGCAACGTCACCGCCAACCTCTGTTGAATGGATATAGCCTCTTGAAATTTGGTATTTTTTTTCGCAATGTGCGGTCCAATTGAGCATAGTAGATTCTCAAAGTTTGTCGATGTCATTCGAAGAAAGTAAGAACTTTCTTCGAATTGGCCAGTTGCTTCTTGACTTCTCAAAATGGTTAGCAAATCTAAATTTTGTTGATTGGATCTCATTTTATATATATTTGTACATCCCCATCGTCTTGGCCTTTTTCTATTTTTGCTGACCACTGCTATAATAATCGCGGCAACAGCAGCGGCTGCTGCAATATTAATATCGTCCATATTCGCCAAGAGCCGCGAGCTCACTGCGGAAAACTACGTTCGAGGACAGTGATCGTTGTAAGTTCGTTGCACGTCCACACTTGACGCCGCGAACGACGAAACCGAGAACGGCTCCGCTCGTGTTCGGCTCGTGCTCGGTTCGTCTAGCGTAGACCCACCTATACATTCTGTTGTAATTTCGAGACCGGCTTACCGCCGCCTCGCGCATGCGCGCTTTACTCTCTGTCTGAGCCATAATAAGTTGTTAGTTGACAACCTTTACCAGATGGCGTTATGAGTACGTAAATAATTATATAGAAAATTACTAATACTATAATTATGTATTATTATTGTGATTTACGTAAGAGAATATTTTTTTATTTTACTTATATTATTTTGTATTGAGTGGATGTTGCGTCATTGATTTATAATTGATTAATAGGCAATGCTAGACGGTTTTTGCATAGGTAAGCCGGTAGGAATCGAGTTATATGGACACTTCGCCACTAATACTTACATTTAACTATTATGCCCAACGAAGTGGGCACGGGTCAGCTAGTATAATATATACACTGGCGGACAAAAAAATCGACTCACTTCATACTTTCTCATTTAAAGTGCCCTAATTTTAAAATTAAGACCTAAATTCTAATTTAGATCTTAAATTCTTTAAGTTCTAGGTGTTAGCTTTAAAATGAGTACAAATAATGTTAACTTGCACTCATTTTCCTTAAAAGAAAATGGGGATAAACTTTATGAGTCCTAAAACTTGAAGAATTCAGTGGGAAAATTTTTAACAAAAAACAACATAACATTTAATAAAATCTTTATTACAGAATAAAAATCATTTTAATACCTAGTGTTACCCCCCCTAGCCCTTATAACTGCTTCCAATCGGTTCTTCATGGATCCAATAAGGTGCTTCACCCTTTCCTGCGGGATGCCATTCCATTCTTCTGTTAAGGCTGCTTGAAGGTCATCTCTTGACCCTGGTGCAGGATTTCTAGCCCGGACTCTTCTCTTCAGCTCATCCCATAAATGCTCAATGGGATTCAAGTCCGGACTACGCGCTGGCCAGTCCATAACAGTTATACCCACGTCTTGTAGGTACTGCCGTACAGCATTTGAGCTGTGTGGACGGGCATTATCCTGCATCAGGATGAAGTTATCGCCAACGAAACCAGCATATGGAACTACGTGGTCCCCCAGGATTTCTCCGATGTACCGATCTGCAGTCAATCCTCCTACATGGCGGCCGGTTTCAATGAAAACCAAGTCGGTTTTTGCTTCCAATGAAATACCAGCCCACACCATGCAGGAACCACCACCATATGCAACAGTTTCTGCTATGCAGCATTGTGCGTATCGCTCCCCCGGCCTTCTGTACACTCTTCTTCTTCTGTCACTTCCATGTAGACATACTCTGCTTTCATCGGAGAAGAGAACAGAGCGCCACTGATCTTCCGTCCAATCAACGTGTTCTCTCGCAAAACGAATACGGGCTGCTCGGTGCGCTGGAGTCAATTTGGGTCCTGTTGCTGGTCTTTTTGGAGTCAGGGTAGCTGCCTTGAGTCTTCTTCTCACCGTCCGGGAACTGACAGCTACTCCACGCGTTTCTCGGAGCTCCCGTTGGATTTGAACCCCGTCGAGTGAACGATTTCTCAGTGAAGTGCTGACGATGAAGCGATCGTCTCTCTCTGAAGTGGATCGTTTCCTACCGGAACCTCTTCTTCGTTCAAAGCCACCAGTCTCCTGGTACCTTCGGTATATTCTTGACACCGCTGACTGGCTCATATTCAGAGTACGAGCCACTTGACGTTGACTCATGCCCTGTTCCAACAGGGTAACAGTTTGAGCCGCTACTTCTGGTCTTGTGTCCATATCTGGGAAGTCTTCTGGCTTGGAAATTCTGGAGATGTGTACCTGTTGACGTTTCACGGTCAACTGATAAAGCTCATAGGGGTGGGTCGCTTTTTATACCCCCTGAAGTTGCGCAAAATCAACTGAGTATACGAGCATAAAATTATACAGTTAACGTTCATAGACTACTGTTAGGTTATTTGAGAGTTAAAACTGCGATTATTGCTCTTTTTTTTAAGTTTAGACCTAGAACTTAAATAATTTAAGACCTAAATTAGAATTTAGGTCTTAATTTTAAAATTAGGGCACTTTGAATGAGAAGATATGAAGTGAGTCGATTTTTTTGTCCGCCAGTGTATTACGAAACTGTGTGTTAAAGAAAAACTATGGACGCCGAAAAGGTAAATGTAAACAATTTTATTCTTCGACATACTTAAATTATTGCTATCACATTATATCATAACAAGTAATAACTACACACATTTCGGGTCTAAACAGATCTTTTTAGTTTTTTTCAGGTTACAATTAGGCCATTGTCTAGGGATGACACCAAATTTTTATTATCCCTAATAGAATCAAGTAAAATAGTAAATAATAAGACCACCAACGCCACTTCTAACAAATTGAAGAATAAAGGATGGGTTTGTATATCCGAAAGCTTCAACGCCACCACATTATGTCGCCGCACTCCTCAACAGCTCCGTTTAAAGTGGTATTCTAGTTCTAGTTAAAGGTGAGTATTCTAAAATGATGGAATTATAACTATGGACTGTGGCCACTCATATAAAGTGTGAATAAATAATAATAGTTCTGGTATAACCTATTGATGGAGATAGAAGTTATGTGTGTTATATTGAGGAGGTTTATAAAAGTAACAGATACTTACTTTTAGAATTTGGTAGATTAGTATGAGTTACTATTTTGATAAAGTACATTGCTGGTTATTATGTGGTTTATATCAAAGCCTAATAAAGTAAAATAAGTCTGTAATGTAAAACAATGTGTTTTGTTTTAGACGGGTGGTGGTCCTCCAGATTACATACCTCCTGATGATAGATCGGGTATCTACTCTGCTAGGTAGAACTGTGAATGGATTCGTTGTCAAAGTGGGAGGTGATGCAGAACCCAGTGACATCACAAGTTTTGGTGGTGATGGTGGTGCTGGTAGTATAATAGGTGGACCTGGCATTTTTACGGAATGTGATACCCATAAAATTGAAGAAACAGTGCAGGAAGTTATCCAGGAAACCAGCGCTAGCAATAACTCCAGTGACTGCAAGACTGACAGAGGAAAAAGGATTATGAACACTCCTAGAGCTAGTGGTAATCTCATTGATTCTTACTTATGATCGCATCATTACTCAAAATTTTGGTATTTAACTAAACTGTGGGGGGCCGACTCGTGGTTACCCCGTTTTGCCACCCCAAGGTGACCACGAGGAATTTTATTACTCGTGGCTACCCTGTTATAAAAAAGGATATTACTTGACTGAATTGTACCTAGATAGTGAAGTGCCCGCTAGATAAAATATAGTTTAGATAGATATGTAGTTAACTCCTTGGTAAATAAATACCTACTTATTAAAGAAATTAATCAATCACGGATAAGTTGTCATTACGATTTGTCAGGTTTCTGTTGTATTTTTATATTATAACAGCAACACTATATTATATTATTGGGCTTATATTATAATACAATGGCTACACGAATTAAAAGAAAAGGTGGTGAAATCCTCTTATACGATGGATATCAATACTACAAACATAAAAAGAGTTATTAGGAGAAGTAAAAGAATATTTCTGCGATGGAACTTTTAAAAGTGCACCTAAACCTTATTACCAATTATTAATTATTTATGGTGATTTGGAAAGTTCATCACACAGAACTAATGTTGTTTCACTTATATTTGTCTTGATGAGTGACAAAAAATAAAGTTCGTATTCGGCGTTGTTTGATATTCTGCACGTAAAATTTCCCGAATGGAAACCTGAAAAGATTTAACTAAAACTGCTTTCCAACTGTTATTAAAGAAACTGACGCTGTTCATGCGTTTAACATCCACAAGGTAAATGTTTTTAAGCATACATAACATAATTCAATTCTACTTTCAATTCAAACTAGCAAGTAATGAGCAATTTTAATTTTACAGGAACAATATGGTTTCACCATTTCACCAACTGTTACTGAAATTGCGTTTCTATGCACCTGCTCATAATGCTCATTTTCGTTGCTGACTATGTTGGGGTCTCTATATCTACAGCAGGCAGAATAATCTATGATGTATCATCAGTGATATCTGACTGATATGATGAATATATTGTAGTACAACAAAACTCAGAGAAGTTCTCTCGAATTGGAGGATTTCTTATACGGATACAATCACTGTGTGAGTACTATAACAAGGAGTGGTAGGTGAACTAAGTATTTGCAGGATCTTATAAAATGATTTAAACATGACTGTACTGTTTCCGTCCAATGTGGAATCCGTCCAAAATGGAATCCGCCCTATATGGAATCCGTCCAACATGGAATCCGTCCTAAATGGCCAGAAGGGAAATTAAGTAATTATATAATTGCCAAAGTATTCGATATAATATTATGCTAATTTATTGTTTCTTTTAAAAAACAAAAAGGATTTAGGTATGTTTATCCGTTGTCTAGTTATCCATAGTACAAGCTCTGCTTAGTTTGGGACTAGATGGCGTTGTGTGAATGTGTGAGGAATATTTATTTATTTATACGACGATATACGTTAGTGGAAAAATTTTACAAAATCCCGCAACATCGCATAAAAAACTTAAAAACAGCGTGCTTAATCCTCTTGTAGCTACAATAAGAGCCTGTGGAGGCAACAAAAAATTTAAAAGTTCGTTTTAGTGTTAAAATACTAGGTAAAATCTTTAAATTTTTTACCGCAAACGTTGTTGATATTTTGTTTCTTTTATTTGATTTTGTGTCTTGTTGTATTGTTATGTTACAATCAGTCGCGCCTGTTGTTCCTTCTGGTGAAAACGTAGGTCCAGTTCAAGATAACTGCCTCGATTGTGAAGATTCAGTACAAAGTTCTGCAGCGAATGTTGTGGTAATATTATATTTCATTCCTACTATTAATTAGGACAGACTTCTTATTACTTTGGAGGATCATAGAGTTTTTTTTACTTTAGTTGTTAACTGATATCACTAATAAGCCCAAAAATGAGTCTTCACCGAATGTTAGAACCTTTTTTAAATCTGAAACCGACAAACTTAGTCATAAAAAATATGGTATTCGAAAAAGAGAGTACGTAAATCACTATGTTTCACCAATAAACTCAGATGAATCGGATGCGGATTGTGACCAAGATTCAACGAATGATCACGAAATAAAAAAACCGAAACTGGCACCAGTATATCCTCGGTCGCGCAAAAAATCTGTAATTATTTTTAATTACAGATTTTTGGCAACTGGCAATTAAGGTCAGATGATTTTTTTACAGACGTATATGGAATCTCGGGCTACAGTAACTAATCTTGAGTCACTACCAAATTCAGTAGAATCTTATATATATTTAGAAGAATCTGAATCCGATACCATTTAATCTCAATTAGATAGCCGCTCACCAACACCTCAAGCGAGTTTTTCACATTATAGCAGATCTGTACACAATAAAACCAACTTACATGAATTATACGATTTGATGAAATCACTACAAATCAAGCTGCGGGATAAAGACATCGATGAAACTGACTTATTCTTTCTTAGCATGAGCAAAACCATTAATAAACTTCCCAAAGTCAATAAAACTAGATTTGCACAATGCAATATTACAAGCCGAAATTCGCATCATTGAAGCACAAGACCAAATCCGCCAAAACACCAATCAATGTGACTCGCTAGAAATTTTTTCAGTCGACTACTCTTCGGCTCCTTGATAAACGATAGTTAAAAATTCTTTCTTTAGATCCTTTCAAATAGGTGCCCGCGTATAGTTTCAAAAGATTTTCTCCTAAAGGAAATTTTGCATCAGCAAGGAAGTCGAAAGGAAGTACCCTATAGTGATTTTGTTTGTAGGGATACGGGTTCTGGTAAATTTACAGATTTCTCATCCATCATTCTTTTTAAACTACAACCCTGTAATACACCTCCATTCGAAATTCTTCCTTGAGTTCCAATATGTACGTACATAAAGATGTATTGCGCGTCTACTTATGCCAACAATACAATGCTGAACTGAGCTTTATAATTGTAGTATTCTGTTCCAGAATTGAATGGACACTGGATAAAAATATGTTTGCCATCGATAGCTCCAATTACATGTGGAAAGTGCCATAGTATCTTAAACTCTTTGCTGCATTCAAGCCATTCGTCACGATTTGTCGGCATCTACAACAGACAATATTTGTATTATTATTAACCATATTAATTAATACACGATTTTGTTTTCAGATGGAGGCCAGAAACGATACTAATGCCAACAGCCCCCGTCAATCACTTGAGCCTCCCAATAAAAAGCTAAAATCAGATCCCAAACTACAAATGCTAAAAGAGACTTTCGGGATATTTAAAAATACGGCAAATAAACCACAGCAGGACATGGAGCTAAAATCTTTCTTCGATTTCATACAAGAAAAATTAAATAACTAGAGACACAAAAACGCAGTTCAACACGAAATATTTTAGATCATTATGCGTGCTGGTCAAGGCTATTACAATTCTTTGCAAAAGGAGACGGTTTTTTTGTTTGGTGAATAGGCCCAGTCACAAATTGTGCGAGTTTAGGAATGAAATGCATACCGGTTTATTCTTTATAATCTCTAGATAGACAGTCTCCACATATCACAACTCCCTCTAGAGGGAATACTCTGAAATAGGACCATCAAAACATGACTCTAGGGATAACCTAAAATCTCACAACAGTGATTGTCTAATGAATAGGTATACACTAACAAGGCAACCAAGACCTCTCGAAATAACGCAGTTTTTGCTGGCTATTGCTTGTAGATCTAAAATAATAAGGTTGTTAAAGAGAAACAATACTCTATATAATATGACACAATAAATATTTATTACTGTTCACAATTATAATTAACACAGTCATCTCTTAAAGCAGTATTTCATCTTAAATAGACGCAGGTGGCTCAAGCTTACCAAAAAGCAGAGCCCAAGATAAAAACCACACTTTACACATCACATGTGCACAGCAGCCAACAGTGACTGTGCCTCTGCTCAATAAGCAATAACAACAGTATCCAGCAAGAGCAGCTTTAGTGTGTATTATGCACTCTATCTAAAGATGCCATTTTTATAAAATATAAAAGTTAAACATTTATCTAATAAAATCTGAAACAATAACAATGTTGTCTGTCAGTGTCAAACTGATTAAAACTGTACTACAGAGCATTACATTTATTCGCCAATTTGTTGAACCAGATTTATTAGAAACGGCAAAGTGATACCTGTGTCCAGCACGCAATAACATTTTTTTGCCTTTACTGCTTTCAATAAAACACAATTCACTCAAGCCACTACTTCCTGCCGCTAGATTCATGTTGAAAAACTCGATAAACTATTTTTTCTCTCTATATAACACAAAACAATGACAGGCTAGGACACAAGTCAATGTGATCTTAATGTGATCTATTTTAATTTTTATTATATTACCACCATAGAGGTAAGTAACCTTTTCCTTTAACAAATAGGTTATTATATACCCAAGAAAATAAGTTGCCTACAAATATAATATAAATAACTGACCATAAGTGTGACAAGTTCAAAAGCAGTTATTTTACAATTAATGTTTATGTTCTCATCTGTACTGAATCCGACGAAATGAGAATCCGACCATTTGCGAATCCGACCAAATGCGAATAAATGCTACAGAGTATCTGCTATTGGCTGTTATTTACGTTTCGTTCTACGATTATTTTTAAAGTACATTACTTGATAATTTGTATTAACCATTAAAATAAACCTAAGAACGTTCCAAAACAAGCATTTTTAGGTTTAATCCTTTTTTACCATTATTTTATTATTCCCTCTTCGTTTAAGTATAATTTGTGCTCAGTTAACTATATTAAGATGATAACTATTTTTGTGAGTAATAAGAATAATAAACATTACTGTTTAAGGTGGTGCGAAAAAAAACCGTCTCCTTTAGGTTACTATTCTACACCCATTGTTACACAAAACCAAAAATCTGCCTGACACACTTTCTCCACACATGCTATGAATCCACCATCTTCGTGGCCGTTTATGATCATCGAGTAAAGCATCTATCAAGACATCGTAGAGTTACAAACCAAAACTGAGAGCAGAGCAGGTCCCCATGTTCGTTACTCCGTACTCACTAAAACTTCGTTACTGTATCTGTTTGGTTACAGTTACAGCTCGCGAAATGAGTACGGTCGAGGAAAGCGTTCCAGCGACGCACTATGGAAAATATGGGTTTATTTCGGATCAAAAATCGGTAACTTTTTCGTTTCTTAACATAAAGCTCTGAAATTTTGACCTGATATAAACGGATATATAAGCCTTCGAATAGTATTCACTTCTCATCAAAAAAATCGAAACGGTCTGCAAGTTTGTGTTTTGTATGGATTATGAGAAATATGTCTATAATCAGGAATATGTGTTATATGTCATTTAATAGGGAATTTAATGAGGTTTTCAAAAAATAATGTTAATGTTCTAAATTTAAATTTAATTTTCGTAGATTTTGTGTTTTGTTTAACAAGTCGTTTTTATCCTTACCGACTCGTAGTCACACCAAGGTTGTAACACCAGTGTGACAAACAGTAATCTTTTTCTTGTTAGTCACACTACTGATTTTTCAACATTATGTATAACATAATTGCTAGTGCAGTGCCTACATAGTAAAATCGTTTGCCGACAATTAATAAGTACAAGTTACTATACCCCATCTATAGAACTGACATACATTGATATAAAATATGTGATTTGGTGCCCTTATAGTTTTAGATATTTAAAATGTATATTCATTCAAAAAAAAAAAAGTATTTAAGTATGTTTATCCGTTGTCTAGTACCCATAGTACAAGCTCTGCTTAGTTTGGGACTAGATGGCGTTGTGTGAATGTGTGAGGAATATTTATTTATTTATTTATTCCTTAGTATAATACTTAGTTTTTATGGTTATATATGGTAAATAATGGTTGCCGCACCTTATTGAAGTTACAATGTTATTAAATTAGATAGTCTAGAAATAGCAGTCAGTTACGCCACTTCTTCTCTACTAGCGCCTTGGAATAAGCTTGATAGACTTTGAATATGTAAACTTAGATTAAATACTAGAATAAATGAAACTGAATAAAGGAGAATTTGCAACGAGAACTAAACTCAATTCCGGAAACAGTGTTTAAAAATGTTTTGTTTGGTTTATTCTTTGGTGTAGGTAAGTTCGTCGTTTCCAGAAAAGCAGAAGATGATACAGTTTAATGAATAAAAAATGTTTTGTGTATTATTGGTCTTTTTCTGGCACTTTTTGGACACAATAGTACCCACCTATTTGATGATTTCAATATAAAAAACTTAGTACTGTAACTTGGACATCACTAGCTTAGAAATAAATACATTAAATGGTGTGTCAAAATCAGTAGTGTGACAAACAAGAAAAAGATTACTGTTTGTCACACTGGTGTGACAAGCTTGGTGTGACTACGAGTCGGTAAGAGTTTTTATCCTGTACTTAGTTTGGCGGAAATTGATAAAATTACGCACGTAAATGAAAAAAAAAGCTAGGAAGCGTTTATTTAATAACTCATATACCCTCCCCAAGGTTTCATTACTGCTTCTGTACGGTTCTTCTTCGATCGGATGAGAGTCACGATCAAATATAGTGGCGTTTAATTCCATTCCTCTTAGATTGTATTTTACAGCTGGCCAAGAGTTTTTAAGGCATGAGCTCTTGCACAAATTTGTCTTTTTTACTTATTGCATAGATGTTAAATCGGATTCATGTCCGGACTTCTTGCTGGCCAATCAATAATAGAGATATCTACTACGGTATCATAATCTCATACGATGCTCGCTGTGTTTGCCCTAGCATCCTTGTGCGTAAATATTAAACCGCGGTCAATAAAATGTGCATAGGGCATCACATGAGGTTTAAGACACTGTTCAATGTCCCTATGACTGTTAAACAATGGCAGACGTGACCCAAAAACAAAGACAAACTTTGTCTTGTCGTTGCTACTAATTTCTCCCCAAATAGTCTACGAACCACCACCATGGATGACCTTTTCTTTTAATACAGCATGGTGCAAAGTGTTCTCCATCTCTTTTGTACACTTTAGTCCTTCCATTCTTACCATACAGTATAATTAAACACTCATTAGAAAGGAGAAATTTGTTCCACTAGATGTATGACCATTTTAGTTAATTACATGAAAAGTTAAGACACACTTTTAGATGATCTGCAGATAATTTCTCCATATTTGCTGGCTTGTATGGTAACAGTTTACGTTCCTTTAACCTTCTTCTTACATATAGAGTCACTTAAAGCTACCATAGGTTCATCATGAAGCTGCTGCTGCGGTTGAAAGACACTAATGCGTAGATTTTGTAGGAAGTTGTTACTATAAATCCATCTATTCGGTCAGAAATCACCTGTTTTCTGCCAGATCTCTAACGGCACGTGAACAAACAAGTCTCTTGATAGCGTTTGTAGATTCTATGAAAAGATGACTGGCTTAGATGCAATCTTTCAGCCGTAACACGCTGACTAAGTCCAGAATTCAGCAATGCCACCACTTGGCGGTTTTTGCGGGTGAACAGCGCATGGATGCAATAATAAGAGGCGCGAGGAACTCTGGAAGCGGCTTACGAGTTATTAAATAAACGCATCCTAGCTTTTTTTGCATTTACATGCGTAATTTTATCAATTTCCGCCAAACTACGTACAGGTTAAAAACGACTTTTTAAACAAAACACGAAATCTACGAAAATTAAATTTAAATTTAGAACGTTAACATTATTATTTAAAAACCTCTTTAAATTCCTTATTTAATGACATATAACACATATACCTCTAAATACACACATTTTTCTCATAATCCTTACAAAACACAAACTTGCAGACCGTTTCGATTTTTTTGATGAGAAGTGTATTTTGGTACGATTTACTCATACACTTATTTTAATATAAAATATTAAAAATAAAAGTTCACTTGAAAATGGTGAAATAGCATTTATTTATTATTATTATTTTATGTTGGTTACTGTTTACGTTATTTATTAACAAAAACGAGCACTTTAACTTAAATTACAATATAAAATTTAGCATACTTGGTCTTGGTACTATACTTGGTGAGCTTCCGTATCCAAAATTAATTGGTTCACTTTCAAAAGATGTAATGTATCTTCATCGAGCTACTTAACGTTTTTACTGTACGGTTTTCTTATGCTTGTGATGTACGGGTCTGATGTGTAAGGAAGAGTATGAAATATGTCTTCGTTTGTAGCTGCTCGGGAGCATTTCCTAGCATGGTGAAGGCGAAATTTTTTGTAATCCTTGTTACGGGATTTTTGGGAATCCTCCGACAGTTGACCAATAGGAAGCACTGCAAAATGCTTTATGACATTTTCCCCGTGAATTAAAATTTTGTCAACCGAGGAAGGCATATAGTACCATCCATAGGTACTCACATAAATTCTGACAGTCTCCACAGCATAACTACCAAATTTTTCCGGATCTATCATCACACCTGATGAAAGTGCTTGTAAAATTACGTACAGTCTCTTAATTAAAGTTAAATCCACACCTGTGATTTCAGCGGATCAGTTTGCGTTGTAAAAAAATAATCTTCTGGCAGTATTGCCGTCAGTGGTATTACCAGTTCCTTGACGTGGTTGGTCGATTATTAATCCTAGCTCTTTTAAAAACGTTGTTGAACCAGTTTCTTTTTGTCTTGTTTTTGTTGTTTCTTTTCTTCTGTTGAAGCTGACCATGTTTTAAAGAAAAGATTGTAGGAGATGTGTAATATCATTTCCATACAATGGATCCAGGCGTGTAATGTTGAAAGCCCGTATTGATAACTTTCTTCATTTTCAGGTTTAGCAGTCACTCTTTCCAAATCATTCATTTGCCGTGGAGTAGCTCTGCATCTTGTACACGTGGAACCAGAAGGTGTTTCTTTTAATGCCTGCGCTACTTTACCATCTATCATTGTTATTCCTAAATATAAATGTTTTAATAGTAAATAACAAAACATACCGCAAAAATCAACGTTTGGAATCGCATCCGTTGGTGTTCGGAAAATTGTTACCAATTGCGACTCTTGTCACATTTTTATCTATAACTTCGGAAACCGCAAATATCCGCAGCTAATTTTTATACATGTGTTTATTGTATAACTAGGCTATAATTTAACATTAAAATCAAAACATGGGGAGACGTGGGTAACTGTCATAAGTCTCGACGAACTTTAAAAACAACTCAATTTTGACCTTGCCTTATTTATCAATTATTTTCACGATATTTATAAAAAAAAAGTTAAAACAAAGTACTGCGTTCAAATCTGCAAACAATAACCTTTTTTTTTTAAATGTATAATACCTTGTAAGTATGCATACAAAAAGTATCATTAAAATCACTTTAAAAGTCGCGCAATGAGCGGGCTCGATATGAATGTTTCAATAACCATATTGTTTAAAGGCATAGTTAAAAAAAAGTATCCCTTATTTGTGAAAAATTTCAACATTACAATTTAGTTTGAACCTTAAACTATAAAACAAAATCAAAAATGTTTGCCAATCACGACATTGTTCAAACCGATTTTTGATCTGCCGTTGTTCTACCATATTCCATAGTGCGACGTCGTAACCGTAGTAACTCAAGTATTATTTTGAAACGATAATAGCCGAATTAATCGAACACTATTTGTACTGTACAAATAACGCTGATTGCACAATGAACAGTAGACACCACGGCACCAATAACTGGAGATACCACTTTCGAGGCTATTACGCGACTCGCTCAAAGTATCACTTTACTCGTTTACGAAGGGAAAACCGTGACTGCAGCGAACAAGAAGGCAATCAAGGAAGCCACAGAAGAAATCATATCTTTAAGTAAAAGAATAAAATCGTCACTACCTATCCCGCAACCGCAATCTCTGTAGAAAGTTTCACTAACGGCCGGTCTCAATATTCTAACTACGGTTAAATGTAGATCGCTATCCCCGATAAACAGTCAAATTTAATATATCTGTAACTGCCGTCTCAATAATAAAAACCATGGGTGCATATCTACAATCAAAGATAAGTAACACTTCTATGCGTGCGTAGTAAGCGTAGTCCTCCGAAACGTTTTATTTTTGCATGAGTATAAAATGTTGTCATGTTTGAAGATAATTATATTAACGATACCTTTTACTTTATTATTAATAGTAGTCGATGTTTTATATGTTTAAATATAAATTATTCCAAAAAAACGTTTACAAAATTATTTAATTAGTAATTTATTGGATCCTAATTATTTAAATAAACTTCTTACGAAGCGTCACTAATAACGAAACGCAGTTTTGACGTTTATCTTTCGACAGTACAAAATAGTGTTACTGTTTTTTATTCTTTATAAATTAGTATTCTTTTTTAAACAGCTACGTACCCAGTTATTTATTATTTTAATAGGTATTATATTAGTGTGTAAACATGGCACAACAACTTACCGTAAGTATCGTATATTGATATTTGTATAAATGTTTCAATGAATTCGCGCCAAAATGTACAAGTGCATTTTATTAAATTTTATTTACAGATGAAGTCGAGGGCTCTTGGAAAAGATGAAGTTGTTTTGTTATTAGAATTCATATTTAAACACACAATTATAACATCAAAAGCGACGAATGCCACTAACAATAAATTGAAAGAGGAAGCCTGGAAATCCATAGCACAATCCTTTAATGCTACAACGGGAGAAATTCGTCGTCCTGAACAGTTGCGATTAAAGTGGGAGAATTTGAAGAAGGCAGCGAGAAAACGTTCTGCTATGATACGACAAAATAATTTAAAGGTATGCAG
The DNA here is from genome assembly GCA_905475405.1 of Schrankia costaestrigalis. Classification (NCBI taxonomy): domain Eukaryota; kingdom Metazoa; phylum Arthropoda; class Insecta; order Lepidoptera; family Erebidae; genus Schrankia; species Schrankia costaestrigalis. The sequence continues at coordinate 3,031,262 of FR997845.1, read as the reverse complement.
AACATTATGATTTTATTTAAATAATATGTTCATACTTATAAGTCCGTGGTTCAGTTAATTTGATTAATTAAAATGAAAATGTTTTGCAGACTGGCGGTGGAAAACAGTTTATTCCTCCAGATGAGACTCTGGACCGAGTCGCATCTATGTTGGGAGCAACATGCAGTGGCTTTACTGCAGAGTTCGGTGGAAATGCTGAGGAATTCATTATTTTGGATGTACAACCTGAGATAGAATCTCCTCTTCCCTAGGCAGAAGGGAGTGTTTTGCTATCGGGTGGTGGGGAAGTAAGTTTAGGGTGTGGTGGTGGTGGTGGTGATAGCAGTAAACCCAAACCATTAATTTTTAACACTCCTAAAAGTTCATGTAAGTTGCATAGAAAACTCATTTATATGTTATATTCTAGCAAAACAATATTTTATATGAATTACTACTGACCTCCCAGGCTTATTTGCAGAAGCAGATAGACAATATGTTTTGTATTATAGTACATAAAAAGTTGCTTGTATATTAATTATAATATTGGTTAACAAATGACTAACATACATTTATATGTATATGTTGTAACAGTCAACTTATCCCATAATGAGTGTGAATAATTATTTTTTATTTGTTAAAGCAAAACAGAAGCAAAGACTGGCTGACGAGCTCCGAAAAGCTCAGATACACACATCAAAAAAGTCTAAGCAACATGCATGATATTACAAATTTACCATTTATATTAATTAATTTCTAAGTATTTACTCACTCAAAGTGTATAGGTAAGTAAACTTTTTTGTTATTGATGACATACTGGCTGGTTGTAAAAAAAAAATTTCGATTATGTTTTGTTTTTTTTTCATAAAATTCAAATGACTGCGAATTTGTTTGAATTTGAGTGCATGTTAATTGCTACGTTTTAGTCTTGATTTTATAATTTTACCAACCATTTAAATACAGTTGGCGACAAAATTGAATTGTTAGATATTCTTTACGTCATGGAGCGACGTCATTTGACGGCAGATGAAATGCAAAGAGCTGTAGGGATGTTGCAAGCGGGAAGTAATCAATCTCAGGTATCTCGACATTTTGGTATTCATAGAAGTGTTATTTGTCGTCTTTGGCAGCGCTACAATAATACAGGGGAACCCGCTGAACAGCATCCAGGCCGTAAAAGGAGTACAACCACTCGGCAAGACCGGTACATACAACTGACTGCAAGACGCCAGCCGATGTTAACCGCTCGAGAGATAAGTTTGAGGCTACAAAATTCAAGTGGTGTTGATGTAAGTCCCCAAACTGTGCGAAATCGACTGCATGAGTACGGCCTACGAGCTCGACGCCCTATCAGGTGCCCACCGATACGTCACGGGAATCGCGCTCGTCGAAATGAATGGTGTAGAGAACGCATAACATGGACCCAGGAACAATGGGATAAAATTATGTTTTCCGATGAGTCGCGATTCGGGTTTAGGCCTAATACAAGAAGGGTGCGAGTGTACCGTCGACCCGGAAATACTGAAAGACTCAGGTGCGTTCAGGAAGTTCATCCATACAGCGGCTCAACAGTTATGGTATGGGCGGGTATTATGAAGAACAGGCGAACTGAGCTCGTTTTTGTAAATGGAAACATGAACGCTGAAAATTACGTTGAGGATATTCTCAGACCTTATGTCCATCCATTTGCACAAACCTTTGGCTCCGATTTTACGTTAATGCATGACAATGCGCGTTCACATACAGCTCGGCGAACCAGTGAATACTTGGCAACGGAGAACATCCAGGTATTGCCCTGGCCTGCACAATCGCCAGACCTCAACCCCATCGAGCACGCATGGGACATGCTCCAGAGACGTGTTTTGAAGGACTTGGACGGAGTGACAACAACCCAACAGCTGAAGGATTTGCTACAATTCCATTGGGAGCGAATACCGCAAGATGACATAAACAGTCTCATTAATTCAATGAATAATCGTTGCCGACAAGTTCTGAATAGCAGAGGAGGCCATACTTTGTATTAAATTGTCCTATTCTTTCACAATAAATTCATTTTCTTAAGAAATTTCAATTTGTAAAAAAAAAGTTTAGTTTCTTATGTACCTGTATATTCTAATATTGTTAATTTCTGTTATTAAAAAAACTTATAAAGAAAACAGCTGTTATTTTTACATCATAGAACCCTAAAAATATTATTTTAAAAATAAAATACAACGTTATAATTAAAATAAATGGTAAAATAAATTAATATAAATGGTAAATTTGTAATATCATGCATGTTGCTTAGACTTTTTTGATGTGTGTAGATAAGGAGGTGGCAATGGCAGCTTATTTTAGATCCAAGGCAGAGAAAGGGGAACTGGAAAATATTAAATTAAAATTAGAAATTGAACAATTGAAAATGTGTCTAGGCGGTAGTGATAACTATAAAGTAATAATAGTAATTTTAATGTTAGTGTCAATTTTAATTGTAAGTTTTATTAAGACTGATCTTTAAGTTATGTATTAGTTATAAGAATTAGTGTTTACCTTGTTTGTATTAAAATGTATGTGAATTGAATTAAGTCTTTTATTATATTGTATCAGAAATGTCCAAGACCTCCTTTTTAAAATGTTCTAGCTTAGTAGGTATCTGCATCTCAATCAGTACCAAAACAATTGCATGTCAAGATAATTGCAGCTGTGATAATTGATGTGTGATGTGTTCAGATATATCATAGATTTAACTAACTTGCTGTGACATGCATAACATAATTAGTGTGTGTTTGAGTTATTAACTGTAAATCATAGATCTTATCCCAAATTAATTCTTAGAAATTAAAACAACAAATTGTATCACTTATATAATATATTCAAATTATTTTATCATTTAAATTTACATCAGACATTAAAATAATTCCTGATGAGTTCTACTCTGGCAGTATGGTTATGTTGATCCACATCTCTCTCAACATATGAAATGTCAGATGAATCATGTGGTAGCTCAATTTCAGGCTCTACATCACTAATATTATGCAATCTGCAAATATTATGCAAAACAGCTGTGGCAGTTATCACATTCAGTGTTGTGTTCAAAGCTAAACGGATTTTTAATGATAGTACAGGAAATCGTCTCTTCCAAACACCAAAACACCTGAAAAATAAAATTTGTTTGTATAATGTGGTCCAGCTATTAACAATCTAAAATGTTTAGGAGCTATACTTAGGCAGAGACATTTTTTACTGAAAAAGAAAGTAAAGCAATAATACCTTTCTATAGTATTTCTTGATTTAATATGTGCCTCATTGTAGCGATGCTCTGCAGAGGATGTCGGATTCAGAAGTGGTGTCAATAGTTAGGAAGTACAGGGATATGCACTATCACCAATTAACCACCTATTACCAAATATCCCTTCTTCACATTGCACTGAAAACGAATACCTAATATTAATTAACTATAGAAACTTAATAACATACATTTTATGTGTATAAGCTCTTATGCCTTGCTGATTGCTTTATACTTTTAATGAGGGTAATTAACAAATATATCTATTAGTAAGTATATAAAGACGTGCAATCATGCATTTTAAGTTATTCTATATTGTCATTTTGAGAAAGTAACACTCAAATACTAACATGGCTGCTTTGAACATTTCCTATGAAGTATTAGTTGAAATTTTAATTTCGAGCAACCGTGAAGTGCATAAGTGCTTGGAAAATATTAAAATCAAGTTCCCAGATCTCGGTGAAGACGAATTACGTCAAATTTACCGTCATCTTAGCCAAAAATTCATTCCTGCTTTTTCAATGAAGTGGAAGAAAGCGGCTAGAAATAAAACAACCTTTAAAAAACTAACGATGCTTGGCTCAAGCTTACATTCAATTTATTGCAAACAGAAACAGTGGATTCACCAAACAAAGAAGAATGTGAACCTTCAAAATGTGGGCTTAACCTTCAAATTATATCAGCTCTAATGCTACCAATTGGTGTGTTAACTGAGGAAGCGCAAGAAGCCAGAAACAAGGTTTATCGACGCTACAGGTTACACCATGCTAGAAAATGTTCTCGAGAAAGTACAAATGAAGATGTGATCAGAATGCTTCTTACTTCTTCTGATCCTTTATTGTATGATGAGGATGCTAAAAATCTTCTATGTGAATAATGAGGATTTTCTAAGCTATTTATTTATTTAATGTTGGTCTTGTATTGCTTTCGTATAAATTTATTGTAATATACTAAATATTTATTTAGGTATTGTAGCTTTGTAAATTGATATTTAATTCTAAAAATAATAATTATTTAAATCATAATAAGATTTTTTTCATTTCTAAAGGTAATGATTTATTACATTTCTTTACAGAACTCATCATTTTATTAAAGTAATTACTTATTATAATTACATAATGATAATTGCTTAAAACATTTAAAGTTCATTTCATTTCTAAAGCTAATTACTAATTAATTTCCTAGAAGATCTTTTTATTTAACTAAAATATTTACCTAATACTGAATAATGATTATATATTTTTATAGAAATAACATCATTACATAATTATATTGGCTTAAAACCCAAAAACACTACCTAAAAGCAGCCGCAAACAATTATTTCCTCGCTCTCATACACCGTCGACCACTGTGCGTCGCCCGCTTCGCCGTCGCTGACAGGGGTAGAGCCCAGTGACAAATTTAAGTTTGACTGGAAATCGTGTCAAATGTCTCAAAATAATTACCATTTGAGACGAGAAACGTTTTCCCAGAATAATACCGGGCCTTCGGTTTCGTTCGTGAGCCCATTGGAAGCATTCCTTGCCATATGGGACCGTGAGCTCATGGAAACGTTTTGATCTGCGTAAAAATATGTTTTTAAACTGGGTTTGATAGTATTCAAGTTCATCTACTTCGTGTTCTAACTGAGAAATGACACTATCGTATTGTTGCCCCATATTAGCAGCTGTATTATTTATGTGTGTTACATAATTCAGATTACAGAAAACTCAGCTCCTGGTAAATGGCCCATGGCAAGAGTTCAAGAGGTTCATAGGGGCAAAGATGGCTATGTAAGAGTAGTCACTCTTAAAACACGCAACAACATCATACAACGCCCGGTCAATATACTTGTACCTTTACCTATTAATGAACATGCGTCATCCTCACTTACAAATGAACAAAGTATCACAACCTCAGAGACAACAAAACCTCAAAATCGAACACGCAGGACAGCGAGTTTGAAAAGTTTTTTAATAACAGCGATATGTTTGTTTACATTCTTAACTCCTACTATTCAACAAAAATTACCTTCTTATAATATAACACCCATTACAACCAATCAGGGCCTATACTTCGACAGAATGTCGGACCTGCAAATTATCAAAGACGAATGGAAAATAGTAGTTTACTACAATTTATTTACTTACTATCGTGGAATATCAAATACACTCGAGAGCAAAAGTTCCGGGTCACTAGCATTTACTTCAATATCTTGAAAACGAATAAAGCTATCGTATTGAAATAAATTGAACTTTATAGACAATTTAATAATCTTTCATTAAACATATAAAAACTTATTGATTGGCGGTAAGTAATGGCATTAAAAAAGTTATAAAAAAAAAGATCCATTTTTTTTAAATCAGAACTTCTAATTTTCCCTACTGGTTTTGCTTTTGTTTTTGTTCTGTCATAAAATGTATTTATAAGGAGTCATCCAGGTATCCAATAGTCATTATTAAAGTGGTAATTATGTCACTCACACCTGAGGAATGTACGAGAATCCTCACGATCCTGGAAAATGGGAGCAGTCAGCGAGAAGCAGCAAGAATAGTCGGTGTATCGTTGTCTACAGTTCAGCGTGTTCGCCAGCGGTTTCTAGAAACTGGTTTGAACCTACGCAGACCAACAACAGGCAGACCCAGGTGTACGACGGCACGGGAAGATCGATATTTAGTGAACTCTATGCTACGAAATCGGTTTCTTACGGGAACAGCACTGACTCATCATTTTTTAGGACTTGGTGGAAGCAGCCCTTCTGCTTGGACTGTAAGACGGCGACTTGCTGAAGGTAATTTGAAACCATTTAGACCCGCAAATGGTCCGAAATTCGAGAGACACCATCGTATAGCAAGACGAATTTATGCACGCGAACACTCGAATTGGACGATTGAAAATTGGTCAAATGTCATATTCTCGGACGAATCAAAATGTATGCTGTATACACACGACGGAAGGGCAAAGGTGTACAGAAGACCAGGAGAAAGATTTATGCAAGCCTGTATTGAAGAAAAGGTGTCATACGGTGGTGGTTCGGTACTCGTGTGGGCTGGAATTTCTGCGGAAAGCCGAACAGAGTTTGTACTGATCGAAAACGGTACTCTTAATGGCGTAAGATACGTAGATGAAATCCTCAACGAGCACGTCGGTCCATTTATGGCAAGACTTGGTGAGAATGCCATCTTTATGCAGGATAACGCCCGTCCCCACACTGCTCGTGTAGTGCAAGACTACCTTGATGAGGTGAATATTCGTCCCATGGTGTGGCCAGCACGTAACCCCGACCTCAACCCAATCGAGCACGCCTGGGACGAGCTCGGACGACGGGTAAGACAACAAGATCCTCCTTTAATTACGCTTAGTGACTTGAAACATGCATTGGTAGAGGAATGGGAGAACATTCCCCAACAGTGTTTCAGAAACTTGGTGTACAGCATGCCAAATCGCATTGCAGCAGTCCAGACAGCACGTGGGGGTAATACCAAGTACTAAACCGTGTTAAAACTACTTGTAAATATAAAAAATTCAATATTTTCAGTTTTGGTTTTACAAGCAAAATGACGCCATTTTTAATTTGTCCTTTTAAACATAATAAAATAAATGGTCAGTAGTAAATGTAATGCATTTTATTTTAGTAACATTAAATTGTCTATAAAGTTCAATTTATTTCAATACGATAGCTTTATTCGTTTTCAAGATATTGAAGTAAATGCTAGTGACCCGGAACTTTTGCTCTCGAGTGTATTAAAAATTATGTAACACACTTAAAGGATCAGTTGTGCCAATGAAGTACATAGAACAAACAATAGTCTTGAGGGATGGCATAGAAGACTAAATTCCCGAATGAAGGGAAAACCAACTTTCATCAATTTTTTATTTCAAATTAATTTCTAGATTGTAACGGTGGCCACTTCGAACACCTACTATGATAAATTAAAGTACATATATGAAAATAATGCATTTTATTCATTTTAGACATAACGTTTCATAGAGTTATTTACTGCTTAAGACCTACAGAATCGATATTTAAATAGAAAAAGTATAAGTTTATTTTTGCAAAACAACCGGGTTCAATTCCCTAGCTAGGTACAGTATCTTTTTCAAATAAATGAATGCAGTTATTCTTTTTATCAAAATCGGTGACATGGCTCCTAAGAACAAATCTACGTATGACTTATAGTTTAAGACTTTCCCATACTGACCGATTTGAATGAGCCACCCTGTATATACCTCTTTGTATAAGCCTAAATCGTAATAACTGGAATTCGCTATTCAACAAAAATAAAATAAAGAAGTAAATACTTTTTATAGAATTTAGGCCATACTTGTTTTAGGCATAATGCGAATTAGTCATGACGCGTTTTAGTATGAATGCAATTTTGTCAAATAGCGAATGCCAGCATTATAAAGTTAGGCATAATGCGATTTAGAGTTATTACGATTTAGGATTGTACTGGATATAGTCCAATTGTGTTTTAGTTACACAGAGAACAAAGAGTTTCAGAGATATACGCAAAAAACGCAAATTTGTGATCTTTGACCTCGAATAAAAAACAACACACAAGCGGAATCGATGGGGACTTTTGACATATCATTTGTAATGACGTATTCAAGGCCTGCACAAAAATCCAGCTTGTTGGGAATTAATGCAAACTGGGCCCTGTTTCTCGAAAATCACAAGCCTTGTAATACAAGTGTGTATCTATGGTAACGCTTATATAACAATATTTTTTACAAGTTTATGTTTTACGTACATCTAATGGTTACAAGAGCGGGGTGGTAAAAGTATTTTACAAGTCGAGTAGGTGACAAATACAAGTAGCTATTATATAATGACGTAGTAGTTTCGTTTCTCAAAAACTACAAGTTAAACTTGTAGCTTGTGACTTGTCACTAATTAACTAAGAGTCTCTATAGACTGCTAAAATGTTTTTTTTCCTAAAAAGCGATAAAACATTTATATTGTAAATACATTAATAACATCTTAAACTTTATATTCTTGTAGGAACTGCATTAAAAACAGTAATTATGTACATTTATGATCTTATGATTTTATGAAAAAGGCAGCCAACTTATTATATGCTAGGGAATTATTATCATTAGTAAAAAAACAGTAAATTACCACGAATATATTGGTTTACAGTTCAACAAATCTAATAGGTACGGTATGACAGTTTTGACAAATTGAATAATAAGGCTGGGATAAAAAAATCGGTTACTATAATATCCGAAATTTATGAGATCGATTACTATAATATCCGATTTTTAAGACACTTTAATAATATAATTAATCTCATTATTAGTAAAAGGTATTGATCCTTACTTGATTAACTTTGTAAAAAACACCACATATTGCAAATTCTATAGTTTTTACATTAATTTGATATGGATGAAAATTTCTGGAAAATAGCATTATGCGTTTATGCAATAGAAAACACGTAAATTACTTTGATTTAACTACTATCTTTCTTAAATTTTAAATAAATGTAATTTTTCCAACGTCAAATTTCACAGATATAAATTAATTTCACCATTAGACATAATTTGTAGATTCTAGAATTTTGTCCTTGATTCCTATACATTTCTCAAAGGTCAAATACTAAAGTCTTTAGTCTGTGTCTGTGTTGACACGACCCCATAGTTGTTTACCTTTATATTTAGGTCGTAATAAATAAACAGTAGTAGGTATTAGATCTAGAACTTTTAGAGAATAAAAAAAATTCTAAACATTACTTTTATTTTAATTATAATTAATTAAATAAAAGTAATGTTTAGGATTTTTTTTTATTCACTACTAAGACCTTAATAAGTTGCCTCCCGTTACCTTTGACTACGTCGAGTAATAGTTATAAGTAATAGTTAGTTACGTGTCTAACGATAATAACGATTTTTCGTATATGTAAACGATTTTTTTGCATACAAGTGTATCCGAAGAGTCGCAACACTACGAGCAGTGACCTAACTACGTGACTTTGCAATGAGGTCAAGAATAGAACTATTAGATATTATTTACTTTGTAAATATGTGTTATTTTGCTTTGTTTGAAATTTTTAAATTAAATTTATATATTAAGAATTGTACATTTTTAGATACAATAATAAAAACTTACTAAATTCATGGTTTTACGAAAAAGGTTTTCGAAACTGAATAATGTACGCATGAACAAAGTTGTTTCAGTTTGAAAAATATGAAACGTCATACTGTATCTTTTAAATTTGTTGAACTTTAGTCGTATCGTTTTATATTTAGTTTTTTTTGTATTTTGAACACTTGTAGATTGCAAAATACAAGTCAGCCATTTTATTGAAGTGTCATGGATGGAGTACTAATGACATACTATCACTCAAATGCCTTAAAATTACAAGTTACAATTCTACAAGCTTACATTTATTTCCTTTCAGTATTCTGAACAAAGCTATATTTTTGACTTGTAATATTATTGCCTTTGAGAAACAAAAATAAATACACTTGTAAAATTTTAGTCTTAAAAGTAAGCATGTAGAATTGTAACTTGTAATTTTCGAGAAACAGGGCCCTGGAATCATAATTTAGTCTATTTTGACTGGACTAGAATACTAATAATAATTATTATTGTGATGTAAATATGTCCATAATCTTGGACACTATACTCATGTTGTAAATTGTAAATTCTTCACGTAAAATAAAACAAATTTATACACAGGTAGTCAACATGGTAGCTAAAGGTCATCACGCCCTGCGTTTAGTAGAGAAACCTGAATTCAAAAAGCTTATAGAAATGGTATTAAATTGCCCAGGTTACCAGTTACCTACTAGAAAAACACTTTCAAATACTTTGATACCCAAGGCATACATAGCTACCTTTGAAAGTGTTCAGCAGAAACTAAAGGATGCGCATGCTGTATGCCTCGGAACAGATGGATGGACATCTATAACCAATCAAAGTTACAGCACATTACATTGATTCTAGTACAACTTTGTGTTCAGTCTTATTGGATTGCATTCAACATAGTGAGCGCCACACAAGCACAAATTTATTCGCTTTCTCGAAGCAAGTAATACAAGATTGTTAAATATTGAGAATTGTATTTTGTTAAAAAGGCTAGTAGACAGAGACTGCTTAAGCCCTGGATCACCTCGGGCCTTTTGAGGTGTATACGGCATCGAGATAAGTTATACATATAAAAATACACTCAAGGAACCTCTAAATGACTTAAGAAAACTTACATACAAGCGGTATCGAATACGAGGTGGAACTCGACATTTTATATGCTGAGCCGATTTGAAGAATTCAAGGAAGCAGTGCGCTCTACAATGGCTTTGGTATGATCATGAGCCGGTCCCCTGTGACAAACTTTATTTAATTTTAAGCAGCCCATAGGTCTTGAGGGCTGCATGAAGTGGGACATCGAGGGCATTTTAGGAGGTGCGACATTGCCTGAGGGTCGAAGCCACACTCGCACTGAGTTACTGAATCCTCAATGTAGCCCATTTACTCAAATTGAGCTTACAACTGCCTTAATGATCAACATAATGCTAACTTACAGGATATAAATCTGTGTTGTATTGTTTGGTTCCAGGTACTGGAGATAAAGACTTTGACGGCGTTATGAGTCAGTGGTTGACTGAGCTTGACAGTGACGATGACTTAGACGTTGGTGACTTAGATATTGACGACTTTGACATTCACCAGCTCTCCCGACTGCTCTCGAATGTAACGCAGCGACAGAACCTGCTTGTGACAGTGAAATAACGGAATTCCAAGCGGAAGTGTTACGAAGGGAGGATGCTGCAAATGATGCTGCTTTACGCAGTATTGTGCCCGAGGACTGTTACACTTTCGCTTGGAGTAAGACGAGGGGTATTTTTCAGGGAAAAAGGGAGACTTTTACTGGCACATGTGGGCCTACTTTCGACATGCTGAGTAAAAGTGAAGTGAAAAATAATAGTGAATGTGGGCAATTTGTGAATGTGCACAGTGTTAGTATAGGAACTCTAATGATTTATGTGTTATTTTAGTTATTTTATGTGTAACGATGTATAGATATAAAAATATTTTTCCTTGTAAAAAAACAAAATCAACATCCTCATTGTAATTCGGGTGATGATTTTGAACTTACGGAGAGAGGAGTTATGCGACCTAGAAGTACTGGTCACATACCAAGAACATTATTCATAAACTAAATATTCCCAACCACTCAAATTGTATACCGAGAACCTATGGCATCAGTTGTCACCTTTTAATGTTAAGATAAACTCATAATGAGTAATTCAAGAGAATTGTTTTTGTTATGATATAGTTTCCCATGAATGCCGGGAGGTCTTAGCTATAGCACACGTATAAGATTTGTATTCATTTAAAAGCCCATGTAAACAATATTCCAAACGATTCGATTGTCATCTGTGCCACGACTCGCACTAGTATTAACCCCTTGAGTGTCAAACGCACAGACGCATGTGCGTAAGGTAAGCGGGCCTTGACTGTCGTACGCACCGACGTGTGTGCGTAAGGAGCGCGCTCCTATTGGCCGTGGTTTATCTACGTTTAGTAGCACCGTTCACAAAAAATGACTGTGCCGTCAGTTCATACGTATTATACTCTATGAATTTTAACAATTTTGAACGTGGCCAGTGACTAAACGTCGCTACAAAAATAAAAAAGAAATGACACAGACCGATTCAGACGAGCCGCGGCCGCCATACTGGATTTGTTTTATGTGAAGTGCGTGTTAGTAAATTGTAAACAATGAATGTCAGAAGGAACCGGTGAGTATTCTTGTAAAATATTTATACAGAATTACTAAGAAATAACTGTAGATTAATTATAAAGTGATAATACATTCCAAAAATTTAGGAGTTATTGTGAAAACAGTTAAAAACTTTGATGTCATCAAGGTTTTGCACAAAAATGTAAAAACTTGTTAATTTTTGTTATGATATCTGTCGTATTATGTTTTTAGTTAGTCTATTATACACATAAGTTGCTAGATAATTTATCTACAAACATTATTTTATCAATAATATCTCATATTATTCTATATTCGTATTGTAATCGTGTTTCAAAGACTATACAGACCAACAATGTTTTGCTGCTTTGCCTGTGCTTTTAACAGATTTAGCTTTGAAGTGGTATCGAGGAAAGAAAGATCAGATTTTTGGATGGACTCAATTTTCTTTTGAATTAAAGCGTCAATTTTCAACTTTAGATTATCTATACAAATTAGAAGCAGAGATAAGAAATAAGAAACAAAAACCTAGTGAAAGTTTAAGTGAATTTATAATTGAAGTTATGCATTTATCTTCCAAATTAGTTAACCCTCTTAGTGAACTTGTTTTATTAGACATTATTAAACACAACATGCTTAGTAAATACTCTTTCCACCTTATAGGTAGATCCTTGTCCACTTTAGAGGAACTGATGCAGTTAGGCAAAGATATTGAACAATATCAGTTTAATAAACCCATTAATAATTTTAGGTCAACATCAACACATAATAATAATAAAAATAATAAATTTGTTGAAAAAGTAGATTCTTCCATAGTTTGCTTAAAGTGTAAGGCTACTGGACATTCTTTTAGAAGCTGTACTAAGTTTTCCGGAATTTGTTGTTTTTCCTGTGGCAAACGCAACACTTTGACAAAGGATTGCAGTCAGTGTAAACAAAGTGTTCCTTCAGATATCGTTTCAAAAAACGAGTGAGGGGGCGCGTCAGAATGCTTCTTGATGGAAAAAGTGTCGTGTACACGCCCAAGACAAATAAAAATATAAATAAATTAAATCGTTCTAACCTACAAAAGGACATAAGTTCTTTTTCAAATTTAATTAAAGAGGATAATCGCCCTTACTTGTCATTTTTTGTTAAAAATAGAGAATTTTTAGGAATGGTTGATAGTGGAGCTCAAGTTAGTATTTTTGGAAATAGTTCCCATATAATTTTTGAACAATTAGGCTTTTCTTTGGATGTATCTGAGGTATCGATATCGAGTGCTGATGGGAAATCACAATCGGTTATAGGTACAATGCGAATACCAGTTAGATGTTTGAATAAAACTAAATTTATCAATTTCATTGTATGTCCTTCTATTAGGAGTAACATCATTTTAGGAATAGATTTTTGTAATAACTTTAGTATTTTAAAAAGAATTAATAAACATATTAGTTTTGTTAATTCAGATGGAAACCCATTAGAAATATCTTCTGTAACCTCTATGACAGATTTAACACCACCACAGAAGACACGTTTAGATAATATTGTTAGATTGTTTGAAGAAATTTCTTATGAGGAAAAAGGTTTAGGTAAAACTGATTTAGTTAAACATAAAATTAATACTTTTGGAGAACCTATTAAGCAGAGATATTATCCTTTGAGTCCTGCTATGCAGAAGAAATTAAATGTAGAAATAGATAAAATGCTAGCAGAAGGTATTATACAGCCATCTAAATCACCATGGTCTAGTCCCTTAGTTCTTGTTAATAAGAAAGACGGATCGCTTAGAGTTTGTTTAGATTCGCGTAAATTAAATTCAGTAACTATTAAAGATTCATATCCTAACCTTATATTTCCAGAATTTTAGTTAACCTTAGAGCAGCTCGCTTTCTTTCTTCCATAGATCTTTCTAAGGCATTTTTTCAAATTCTTTTAGAGGAATCTTCACGGGAGAAGACAGCTTTTGTTGTGCCAGGCCGCGGATTAATGGAATTTGTTCGTATGCCATTTGGAGTCACAAATGCTCCAGCTGAGCTACAGAGATTGTCAGATCGCTTGTTTGGTCCTGAATTTGATAATAATTTGTTTTGTTTCCTTGACGATCTGATATTAGTAAATCAAGACTATGAAAGTCATATTGTATTGTTAGAAAAAGTCTACAAAAGGCTGAAAGATGCTGGACTTACTATAAACTTAGGTAAATCAGAATTTTGTAAAGATAAATTAAAATATTTAGGCTATGTAGTTGATAAGGATGGACTACATACAGACCCATTAAAATTAGAAGCCATTAGAAGTTTTCCTATTCCCAAATCTGTTAAAGATGTTCGTAGTTTTGTTGGTATGTGCTCTTATTATAGACGTTTCATTTCAAATTTTAGTGATTTAATTCAACCTTTGACAAAATTAACTCATATTAAAAGAAACAGTAAGGCTAAATTTAATTGGACAGAAGATGCTGATACTGCATTCAATAAATTAAAAGAAATTATGACTTCTGCCCCGGTATTGTTATGCCCTAATTTTGATAAACCTTTCTCCATTCATTGTGATGCCAGTGGTGTTGGTGTCGGTAGTGTTCTAATGCAAGATGATGAAGATGGACATTCACATCCTATAGCTTATTTTTCTAAATTACTTTCCAAAGCTGAACAGAATTATAGTGTTACAGAAAGAGAATTATTGGCTGTTTTGTTATCAATTGAACATTTTAGACCTTATGTTGAAGGTACTGAATTTACTGTAGTTACAGATCATGCTAGTTTAAAATGGTTACAAAATCTTTCTAATCCCTCGGGTAGGCTTGCTAGGTGGGCTACTCGTTTATCACAGTATAAATTTAATATAATTCATAAAAAAGGTAGTTCTCATACTGTTCCTGATGCTTGATCTCGAGCAGAAATTAGTGTTATAACTTTAGTGTCTGATGATATTCATGATCAATGGTATAGAAAGATGTATGAAAATTGTCAAAAATATCCCTCTAGATTTAAAACTTTTAAAGTAGAAAATAATATTCTTTATAAATATGTTAAACCTAAAAATAATTTGTCTCAATATTTGGCATGGAAGATAGTTATACCCCGTGAGGAAGTATTGAATACTATTCGTGACAATCATGATAGTTTAAACTCTAGTCATTTTGGAATTCATAAAACAATAGAAAAACTTAAATTACATTATTATTGGTTAAAAATGTTTAAAGATGTAAAAGAATATATTAGTAAATGTGAAGTTTGTAAAGCTTACAAACATTCCCCTTCACCTCCTTTAGGAATAATGAGTAATCCTAAATTAGTTGAACGACCTATGACCATGTTATCTTTAGATTTAGTAGGACCTTTACCTCGTTCATATTCTGGTCATAACTTTATTTTGTCTGTAGTCGATGTATTTTCTAAATTTTGTTGGATTTTTCCTTTACGTAGTGCTACATCTCAAGTTATTATAAAATCCCTTGAGAATGATATATTTTTAAAATTTGGTTGTCCAAAAATAATTGTTTGCGATAATGGTACTCAATTTACTTCCAAGATATTTGTGGAATTTTTGAAAGGATATAATATACCTAAAATATTTTATAATACACTTTATACTCCTCAAAATAATCCGGTAGAGAGGTTCAACAAAACGATAGTCACCTGTATTTCATGTTATGTATCAAATGATCATAGAACTTGGAGTAAATTTATTCCACATGTTCAAGTTGCTATAAATAGTACTGTTAATTTAGTTTCTGGTTTTACACCTAATTTTCTCATGTATGGTCGTGAAATAATATTAGATGGTTCTTTACATAAATTTTCCTCCTTGGACGATTTGTCCAATATAGATATTGCAAAACCCGATGGTTATGGTAACTTATTAGATTCACTTAAAGATATTTTTCTTAAAGTGGTTAGTAATTTGGCTAAATCTTATAAAAAGAATGCCAAAATTTATAATTTAAAACGAAAAGTCATTTCCTATGATGTTGGGGATATTGTATGGAGGAGAAACTTTGTACAATCCAACGCACCTCATTTCTTTTCTTCCAAGTTAGCACCTAAATTTGTAAAATGTAAAATAGAGAATAAAATTTCTAATAATGTTTATTTACTTCGTGATGTAGATAAAAACACATCAGGGAGATACCATATTAAAGACATATTGAAAGCTTAATGCATAATAAATAACTTATTTATTTGGTTTCTTAACTTTTTATTCAAAATTATTAAATCAAATTTCACTTGGTTCTTCTTGTGCGTTTTAGAATTAGCGGAGTTGTAAGATGAAGAATGAGAGATGAATGATAGGTCCGCAACTGAATGATGAAGTATGAGGTAACTGAAACAAGAGAAAGGATCTGTGATTTAAATTTATAGTGGTATCTGTATTTGGCTTATCTTTTGGAAAATAATATTTGGTAGTTTAGCTTACAAGAAAGGAAGGATTTGTTGTGCTTATTAACTTTATAGGATCTTATATTATTTTAGGGGTCTTTTTTTACTTTATAAGATCTTTTGTTGTTTGTATAAAGGTATTAGATCTTTTTGTTTTGTTTTTATAGATCTTATAAACCTTTGAAGATCCTAAATTATCTTTCATTAGATCCGTTGATCTAAAGAATAGATAACTTGTATTATATTTTGGATTTTGTCCTATTGACTAGTTCAATAAGATAGAACTTTTGTTGGTAATTGTTAACTATTTGTTTGTTTTTATGTTCTGTGTTTAGTTTAATGTCTTTTAGAATTACTACACGGACATGACTTTAATAGGAAACGATTCCAATCGTTCTATTTTCTTTTTCCCAGTCGAGTTTCCTCGTACTGTTGGTGCTTTTATGCAAGTTCCTACTTGTTTTGTTTTTTCATTTTTGAGACGAAGCCTTTGCTTTGTTATTTGTCTACCAGACGACAGTTGTTCGCTCTGTGGTTACGCTTTCAGCCGTTGCTGTAAAGTTTTTTCCCTAGTCTGTTGACTGAAGGGCAGACGATGTTCCTATTTGTAACTCGTTCTGATTTTTGTCCTATGCGATTATTTATTGTACGGCGATAGTGCCCAGTACATTAAATCAGTAGTATTCCATAGCACATTAATTTTGTTAGTTCCCAAGTCTTTTGGCTTATATTAGTTTATAATAGACTTAGTTCAGTTAGTAAATTGTTCTAGTTTGTTATTTTTTTTGACTCTATGCGATTATTTATTGTACGGCGATGGTGCCTAGTACCTTAAATCAGTTGTATTCCATAGATCATCCCTTTGTTTGTTTTGAGTCTTTTGACTTACATACTCACTGTGTTAGACTGAAGTTATTTTAGTAACTAGTTCTATTTTTAATATGTCTATGCGATTATTTATTGTGCGGCGATAGTGCCTAGTACATTAAATCAGTTGTATTCCATAGTACATAATTCAATTTGTTTGAAATTTTTTGACTTAATCCCTATTATTTCTTAGACTGTGTCTTAGAAAATAATACTTAAATTTTAAATTTCTGGATAGATTTTTAGACCTTTTGGTTTTGTCTAATTTTAATTAGATAATTTTTTTGTTTTTACTTCTTTGTATAGTAAACCTTTTTGTATACTTAGTAAATTTCTTTGTATAAGTAAACTTCTTTTGTAGAACATTGCAGTATTAAATGATTCTTTTAGTTATGCTTGTTGTTGTTATAAAAATAACTTTGCTTGCGTTATTTTTATAAAATCTTAGTAAGGGGGAAATGTAACGATGTCATTTAGACAGCGTCACACGACCTCAAAAATTATAAATAAATACAGATTTCGATGTGTATTGCTTGAATAGTATTTAAGAAAATAGTCTGGATGAATAGCTTTATACGCGTTGCCTTAGAAAAAAATGAAACAACAAAAATTAAAAAAAAAAAAAAAAAAAAAATAATTTATTGTCTATGGAGTGGTAGTTTTGACACGTTTGACAGCGATGTAGAAAAAAAGTACTTTTCGTTAGGCCACCAAGAGACATGGCTTGAATTTAATTTTGTCTGTTAAACAAATAGCCTTTAGTAAAAAATAAACATAAAAAGTAGCGTCCACGGTACACCATGACCAAATAACAATTTACACTAGCTGCATTAGCAGCTCGTTCCTCAATAATCTTCGTTTCTCGTTAATATTTGTTAATCGTTTCTTTATTGATAATAATGTAAATACATTATCTTAATTTCCACGTGTACGGGAGAACTCTAATAAATTATACAAAGAAGGAACATGTGGAGATTTTCATTGTAATACCACTGTCTACGGCCCTATGTACCACCAACACTGGCCGTGTGATTAAGAACTAAGGCTACCGCTGGCATCCGAGGGCAGCAAAGATGACGCCCCCTGGACACGGCGCCCGATTTTTTAAAAAGAAATAAGTCCAGGCGTGAACAAGAAGGTCGCACCACACCTAGACCCACGTTGTCGGCTCAGTCATATTACACTGACGCCTTATTCTCCTTATATTAATCTTACAATGGCGAAAGAAAAGGAACAGGAAAGCCTTGCATTACAACATTGCATTACAACACATCAAAAAAGTCTAAGCAACATGCATGATATTACAAATTTACCATTTATATTAATTAATTTCTAAGTATTTACTCACTCAAAGTGTATAGGTAAGTAAACTTTTTTGTTATTGATGACATACTGGCTGGTTGTAAAAAAAAAATTTCGATTATGTTTTGTTTTTTTTCATAAAATTCAAATGACTGCGAATTTGTTTGAATTTGAGTGCATGTTAATTGCTACGTTTTAGTCTTGATTTTATAATTTTACCAACCATTTAAATACAGTTGGCGACAAAATTGAATTGTTAGATATTCTTTGCGTCATGGAGCGACGTCATTTGACGGCAGATGAAATGCAAAGAGCTGTAGGGATGTTGCAAGCGGGAAGTAATCAATCTCAGGTATCTCGACATTTTGGTATTCATAGAAGTGTTATTTGTCGTCTTTGGCAGCGCTACAATAATACAGGGGAACCCGCTGAACAGCATCCAGGCCGTAAAAGGAGTACAACCACTCGGCAAGACCGGTACATACAACTGACTGCAAGACGCCAGCCGATGTTAACCGCTCGAGAGATAAGTTTGAGGCTACAAAATTCAAGTGGTGTTGATGTAAGTCCCCAAACTGTGCGAAATCGACTGCATGAGTACGGCCTACGAGCTCGACGCCCTATCAGGTGCCCACCGATACGTCACGGGAATCGCGCTCGTCGAAATGAATGGTGTAGAGAACGCATAACATGGACCCAGGAACAATGGGATAAAATTATGTTTTCCGATGAGTCGCGATTCGGGTTTAGGCCTGATACAAGAAGGGTGCGAGTGTACCGTCGACCCGGAAATACTGAAAGACTCAGGTGCGTTCAGGAAGTTCATCCATACAGCGGCTCAACAGTTATGGTATGGGCGGGTATTATGAAGAACAGGCGAACTGAGCTCGTTTTTGTAAATGGAAACATGAACGCTGAAAATTACGTTGAGGATATTCTCAGACCTTATGTCCATCCATTTGCACAAACCTTTGGCTCCGATTTTACGTTAATGCATGACAATGCGCGTTCACATACAGCTCGGCGAACCAGTGAATACTTGGCAACGGAGAACATCCAGGTATTGCCCTGGCCTGCACAATCGCCAGACCTCAACCCCATCGAGCACGCATGGGACATGCTCCAGAGACGTGTTTTGAAGGACTTGGACGGAGTGACAACAACCCAACAGCTGAAGGATTTGCTACAATTCCATTGGGAGCGAATACCGCAAGATGACATAAACAGTCTCATTAATTCAATGAATAATCGTTGCCGACAAGTTCTGAATAGCAGAGGAGGCCATACTTTGTATTAAATTGTCCTATTCTTTCACAATAAATTCATTTTCTTAAGAAATTTCAATTTGTAAAAAAAAAGTTTAGTTTCTTATGTACCTGTATATTCTAATATTGTTAATTTCTGTTATTAAAAGAACTTATAAAGAAAACAGCTGTTATTTTTACATCATAGAACCCTAAAAATATTATTTTAAAAATAAAATACAACGTTATAATTAAAATAAATAGTAAAATAAATTAATATAAATGGTAAATTTGTAATATCATGCATGTTGCTTAGACTTTTTTGATGTGTGTATGAATTAGAGTTAAGGAAGAATATATTAAAAAGGAAAAATAATTTCAAGTCTTATTTTCCACTTTAAACCCCCCATTCCGCGAACTTATTGACCCTCCCTCGTATATACACAAGTATGTAAGTATATGCAGCATCGTAAGTATTAATGGTGGTAACAGTTTTCATTTAAAGGGTATAAATTATTTAGCTTTAATTAACGGGGTTGGTAAACTAAAGTTTAGCCAAAAAGTAAAACTTGAGTTTAGCAACCCCGTTTTTATGCACTTTTGCGGGGTGGGAGGTCGAGGAGGATGGGGTAGTAACACGGAACAAAAATCAAGTGGAAGTGCTAAGTAGGCCTGGTACGGGTGTCACTAATACGCGCTGGTACGCATAACTTGTCGCTGATGTCATATGTAATACATAACGCGAATATCACCCTTATGAACAACATGATAAAGCATATAATTGTCAGAACTGCGAAAACCGCTGTCTATGGAATTAACTCGAAAATTGAATCTTTTTAGATTACAAAACGTCATATAATTTTCTCTGCGCTACAACAAAATAACTTCTATATACAGTTTGTGAAGGTTCACTCCCACATGTAGATTCAGCTACATATGTTATTTTTTGTCAATAGTTTATTTGTGTGTTTATTTGTTTTTTGGCGACAGTGGTTCCCATAGTGAATTAGTTGTATTGCATTTCCACTTAATTTTTGTTCCGTGGGTAGTACCCCCTAGACCCACCTGTGGAACCCTAAATTACGCGTTTAAAATTCGTCGCGATATTTAAGATTTTACGTAATTCTAACTCGGGAATATTTGATTTTAATAGAACGAAACGTATTTTATTTCATCTCATTTTCAATATTTTTTTCCCGAAAACTATAAATTGCCGCTAGTTGAAATTTTACACAAATACTATTTAGTTAGACCTAGTACTATTCAGTTAAAAAATACAAGCTAATATAATCTGGGTTGCTAAAGTTTAGTCAAAATATTTTTTTATCTATATCTATATAGTATGAAAATACAAAAGTGGTGCTATGGGTATTTGATGTAGATACGTAGATAAATGACAACATACAAACATTATCATAATGGAAAACCCAATAATTATTTCCACATACCGATCGTTGTTAGCTACCGATTTCAAGGGGCTAAAATATGGGATATCTCAAAAACATATATTTTTTACTGAAAAGGTCATTATTATTTTATTGGAACACAAATTATAAAAAAGTAAAGATTAATATTATGCAAATTATATACATAATAAATAACAATAACTATTTACAATAAATATCAAAGAACAAAATAAATTATATTTGGATTTCTAATAATATATTGTAATAATTTAATAATAATATTTGCAAACCGTACCTACTCTTGACGTCACTGACAAATGGCTACAGTCTGACGAAACGCGCGGCATGCGCATCGGCGCCGGCGGCCGGGCTCAGTTTGGCGCGTAAAAACAAAATGTTTTTATGGTGTAGTTATGGTTCTAAAGTGGTGCGCGTTGTGTTATTTGTATTTATTGTATACCGTATTATCGTAATAAAGTGTTTGTTTGGTGATTATGTGTGGGAACTCGATATACTGTGAAAAAGTTTAGAGGTTAAGTGACAGAAAATTATCAAAATAAAAATATATCACATCACTGTGAGTTCAGGTCAGTTTTAATTGCATATTGAAAGATGTAAATAGTTAGCTTAACTCCTAACGAAAGCAACGAGGTATAAATGCTACTATATTATTATCTATAAGGTAACGAATTCTTTTGTTTTTCGGAAGCCTACGCATAAAAATAACATACCTAAAATTAACTCGACAGTTAGGGACATTTAGATAAAACGAGACTTGGCGCGCCACGGGTTAAGATCGCTTTTGTTTTAACAAAATAAAATCTTTTTCTAAAACAATGAAGAGTGTTTTTTAGCTACCAACAATACCTAGTCAAGAAATAATTCTTGACTAGGTATTGCTGGTAGGTAAATATTATGTAGCTATTTTATTAATTTAGGTAGGCATTGCACTTGTGTGAAATACCGTAGAATCGTTTTAATAATAATAACAATTTTGTGCTTCTTTTTTGCAGATGATGTGGTGAAACATAAATGGAAGATTTTTAGTGATGGATATGATAAAAATAAAAAACAGCTAGCGGGCCAGACAGGATCAGAAAGAAAAAATATTACTTTTATATGAGCGGAACAAGTAAGCTTTTTGGATGATACAATACAACCAAGATTATCGAAAACCAATTTCATTCCACTAACAGTTAGTGATCCTCAAAATAATGAGCAGTTCAATTACTCAGGCTCAGAGACTACGGTGATTAATCAGGCACTTCATTCAGACAATAATAATGACACTGAGAACTCAACCACAATATCTTCGGACACACCAAGCGCTTTAACAATGATGTCACCGCTAGAACTTGAAACTCCAAATCCTACTGCCTTGTCACCAGCCCAGGGATTTCAAGCTCAAACTCGAAGCTGCCGTCAGACGGAGTCTGATATTGGCAAAGCTTTAAAATATTTACAATCGAAAAACCGGCTCGTTCATGATGGTATCGATCGCTTATTTATTTTAAGCTACGCAAGCACCTTAAAAACTCTTCCCCGTCGTAAACAAATCGAATTGAAAGTCAAGCTGGCAACAATATTCGCAAAAGCAGAGTTAAGTAAAATTGAAGAAACCCCGGTACCATCGCCCGCCTATTAATTCGTCTCGCAGGGTTCTTCAAGAACACTCCCTCCACAAGAGAACACGAGTTTAAATTTATAAACAGCTACTCAACAAGACTTGCTCACTTGTAACAGAGACCAGTACAATTTTTATGATGCAAAACAGAAAAAGAATACGATACCAGGTTGAATCTGACTCACTCTTCATTCTACTACTTTCACTAAAACTTGCATCAGAATTCTACATCTACTATATCTACATGCTACAAGTATCTACATCTTCTACATCGGTTCTCACGAGCTGCACCTGAATAATTAATAGTTTTAATTTTACTTCTTTAGGGTTTAGTTTAGGTAGTTTTGAATTTTGTAAATAGTTATAAGTAAATTATTTAGTTTCAATCTTAATACAAATAATAAGTAATATAAAATTTTCAATCTTAACACAAATAATAGTAATGCATAAAAATAGTAATACAAACAATTTATTTTTGATTATTATCTATGATAGGCTAGATATTTTACGGAGCTCCGCGACACACGTCCTCCCTCCGTGCCCGCCACGCGCGCTCTCTTGTTGTAGTGGTGTATTTTTATCATGATTTTTGGGAAGTTGATGTAAGCTCGCGTAATTTCGGTAATTTTACCTTGAAATTTTCAAAGTTTTGGCGAATTTAAAGGGTTAAAGTTTTTTCATAGTTTTTTATTTGTTTTCATTTTCGGTTTAGATTCTAATTTCTTATATTTTTTTCATAGTTTTTAATTTATTTTAGGTTTAGATTATAATTTCTTATAATTTTCTCATAGGTTTTAATTTCTTATAGGTTTACTTTTAGTTTAGTTCTTATAATTTTTTCATAGGTTTTAAATTATTTGTTATTTTTTAATAATAATATGGACGTAGTGGACGTAAATCGCCCATATTTAAATTTATTATTGGCGCGCAATTTTTCGATATGGAATTTTGCCGCCACTATTACATCAGAGGAAGAAGCCATCAATGCGGCTGTAGCTTGGAAGCTTATCAGGACGTCAGCTCCAAGGTGCCGTGACTGCCCCGACGGTAGGCGTATGAATAGGGACAGAGCAGCCACATACAAAATTGGGTATAGATGGCGATGCGGATTACGGTCTTGCAGAAGCACCTTATCCCCTTTGAAAAATACATTTTTTGAAAAAAGTAAAGTGTCAGTCTTAGCGACGCTTAGGCTTATACTTCACTTTTTTAGGCGGGATAAGGTGACGCAAGCAGCGGAAGACGTGGGTGTCACCAAAAAGGTGGCCATACAAATATACACTACCTCCGAGAAGTGTGTGAGGTAGCCGAAGCCCACGATCGCATCAAGATTGGCGGCCCCGACGATGTGGTGGAGGTGGACGAAACACACTTGTATACCAGAAAGTACCACCGGGGCCGCGTTCTATCGAGAAGCCAAACGTGGGCATTCGGTTATGTGAGACGCCTCACGAAGAACATTCACGTGGAGCTCATTGCGGACAAGTCTCGCCCTACTTTGGACCGTATTATTGATAATAATGTGGAGCGAGAATCGTTCGTAATGAGCGACATGCATAGAGCGTACAACAATGTTCATCTAAGGCTAAATTTAAGGGGGTACGCTGCTGTGAACCCCAGCAGGGAGTTCGTGAACGGCAGTGTACAAATTACAGATAACGCCGCTCTTGGGGAGTTAATACCGAACTCCCCTAATGTGGATGTAAAAGTCCACACAAATACGATAGATCGGCAGTGGCTGGAATTGAAAGAGCACTGCCGGACGTGTCGCAGCGGCGACAAAATTAAATGGTACATGGGGGACTATATATACCGGCAAAATATACTAAAACCCCTCCCTAGTCCCGCTGCTAAATTCCGCCGCTTGCTACGGGATATACACCGCGTATATCCCGGACTAGGGTGTCGCGGTATAACAGCCCAGAATTGCCGGTGCTCCCCCAACTGCCCACGTCGCACAGTGGTCCGGATTTTGAATATGGAGGACTTAGGACCCAAGGTCAATATTTCAAGCTAAAAAAAATCATATGGACAGATAAGTAAACGCTCATTAACGTTTGTTCTAGCGGTTTTCATGGAATCGTTTAATTTCGAGAAAAAAAAAATATTGAAAATAAAATGTATGGAGAAAAAGTGAAATTATTTTTTTTCTCGACTTGTTTAAAAGTGTTAGCAATGAAACCTTTTGTATGTTATTATATTACTTTTATTAATTAATTTCACAAATATTTTTTTCGCATATACTTGCAGCCTTGGCTAAAATAAGCATAGGAACTTTAAATATTTTTATTTTAACTATTTGTGACAATTAAAGGTTTTTATTTATAGTCTCATAATTTTCGTATATTTTCAATATTATAAATATTAGTAGTCATTATTTGCCGACGATTTTTGACTTTCAATTATTTTGAAAAATAGATACAATTTAATTTCATAAATCATAATAATATTTTATTTCTTTGTTGTTAGCGCTGTTAGTCAAAGCGTAGTTAGTGACAGAATGACGCATTGCCTGCTCACCTCCCCCCACCCTTTTTCTCCAAGGGTCTAATACCTTTACTACTTGCGCGCTAATAAATCATATAAAAGATACGAGAGCTCCTGCTAGAGCGTCATTAGACATTCAACCCTTGAAGAGTCAACATACCTGAAAATTTTAACGTGAAGAAAACTACCTACTTAATAATGTCTGGATTTGGTACTTACCTGGACATTTATATGTTTTTACGAAAAGGAGACCTCAAGGACTACAAAAGACTACATCAAGCAATTATGGACTGCATTTCGCTTGAAATTTCGCAAGAAGATAGTGAAAAAATATTGAATTTTGCAAGATCTCTCACTGTGAACTTAAATCGTCGATGGACCGAAGCACATAGAGTACAAAAAACATTCATGAAAAAGCATATGAACTGGTTAGAGACAAGAATCAAGTGGCCTGAATGTGAATCTGCAAATCTCACCGAAATCTTGGAAGCGAGTGAAAATTTGGATCATCATTTCCCAGAAGAAGAAGCAACTGTTCCTTTTGCATCTACTTCGAAGGCGACTAGTGACATGGGCACATGGAAATCCGGACCACTGTGCACAGTGGTCCGGATTTTGAATATGGAGGACTTAGGACCCAAGGTCAATATTTCAGGCTGAAAAAAATCATATGGACAGATAAGTAAACGCTCATCAACGTTTGTTCTAGCGGTTTTCATGGAATTGTTTAATTTTGCGAAAAAAAAATATTGAAAAAAAAAATGTATGGAGAAAAAGTGAAATAATTTTTTTTCTCGATTTGTTTAAAAGTGTTAGCAATGAAACCTTTTGTATATTATTATGTTACATTTATCTGATAATTTCACTAAGAAATCTTTTGCATGCACTTGCAGCTTTGGCGTTTATACGCGGTTTAACTTAAAATATTTAATATAAAAGAAATTACATGAAATCAGTAGTTTTTTGCTCTTTTAAAGTGGTTACGGGAATATATATTTATGTAAATACAAAAAATAATAATAATAATAATTACAATAATCGAAGGTTGTTTTCATTATTTATTCAATCCAGACATAATTTTAGACAATATATTTTTTTTAAATTGTTAATTACATAGTTCTTACAAAACAATAAAATATAATAATCCAAGGTCATTTACATTATTTTAACACAGACATCAAATTACAAAATGACATAATTATTGAAAATTGTTAATTAAACAATTCTTACAGTTAGTACAAAAAATATAATAATCGAAGGTCGTTTACATTATTTATATCAATACAGAGATCAAATTACAAAATATAATAAATTTTTATAGTACAATATAGGTAATAATCGAAAGTCGTTTACATTTTAAATTAAATATAATACACTTTTAAAAATAATAAAATGACTTAAACTTCATTCCAATGGATCTGGCACATTTTCTGAAGCTTCTTGTTCAACTTCTATTTCCTCTTCTTCAACTTCCATTATTTCTTCTGCTATTAATAATTGGATAGCTTCTGGAAACATACTTGATGACTTCAATTCGGTGTATTTAGGTTTCAGATGAGATATATATGGATCTGAAGATATCAAAAAATTGTGCATAATGTCTTCATTATTTTGCAATCTTCCTGTTTTCCTCGTGTGGCGCTCTCTGGTATTTCGGAAATCCTTATTTCTTGCTTCTCCTGCTTCTTCTGACAAAATTCCTATGGGAAGGCAAGAGAAATGTTTGCATATATCAGCGCCATGTATCAGCATTTTGTGTATACTGGAAGGCATGTTGTACCAAGGGTAGTGATGTACAAAGAGCTCAGCAGTTTCCTTGCAGTATTCACGGAATTCATCGATATTGACAGCTTTCCCAGAAGATAACACTTGCAATATTACTGCGAAGTGTTTTATCAAATCAGCATCAATCTTCGTTATTTGAGCAGTCTTTTCGTATTCCCGAAAAAATCTTCTGGCCGTGTTCCCGTCATTTGTCGTTCCAAATCCCTGCTTCACAACATCAATCAAAAGTCCCATCTGTTCTTTGAACTCCGATTGCACCATGTTCTTGCGAAACTTCTTAAGTTTCTTGTTGTCACCTCGGGCACTCCACATTTCGAAATCTAAGTTATACGATATGTGTAAAAGACACTCCATGCTTCGAATCCACATATGAAGAGTTGACAGTCCATATTGATATCAGTGGCGAAGGGTGAGTTTTTATAAAAGGTAAGCCGGAAAAAAAACTTACCATGGCAGTGTAGATACAGGTACTCATTTCAAAACTTCTGACTGGCTCACTGTTCGATGCTTAGATTCAAGTGGTTGAGGAAATTTCAATCCAAATTTACTATACGAGTAAGCACTGATGTTGACAGTGTCTTTCAAGTATAATAAAAGTGGCTTTGAAAAAAGCCTTTCGTGAATGAGATGTGCATGAATATGTGATGTCTACCAACCAAAACTAAATACTATTTACTTGCTAAACTACACTACTTATACTCTAAAGCTATACGTCTATTTTTTCTCACAAAATGAGCAAGGACATTATCATAAAAATCGGGTTCGTTCTTAGTCTTAAGCAACAAATGTTTTTCTATAGATATTATAGCTAAATCAGACAATCGCTCCTCCTTTTGAGAGTTTCTAATGTAAGTATGAATTCGTTTTAAAGCCGAAAACGATCTCTCAGCGGATGATACTGTAACAGGAAGAGTCAAAAAAATATTACATAATGTGGAAATTTGTGGAAAAGTGTCTATTAAAACTGAATTTTGAAAATGAAGAAAGAGCTCATAAACGTCTAGTTTATTTAAAGATGAAGTGGTGTATAACACTTTGAGTTCGTTTTTTAAAGCACTAAACTCGAATATCTGTGGAAATTTAGTAATTAAAGAGGATAT
This sequence comes from Schrankia costaestrigalis, assembly GCA_905475405.1. Lineage (NCBI taxonomy): Eukaryota > Metazoa > Arthropoda > Insecta > Lepidoptera > Erebidae > Schrankia > Schrankia costaestrigalis. The sequence goes on along the minus strand of FR997845.1, from coordinate 3,003,158 downwards.
TAACTCATCTGGAAATGAACTACTGTAGTAACTATATTTAGATTTATTAAGCAAATTAAGAAAACTGATCTGAGAAAACGATTGATATCGGTATTCTATTTGCGTCTTAACATTGTCTATTATTTCAATAAATAGACGTCTATACAACGTTCTAGTGTCTAATTCTACATTAAGGCGTCTACGCTGCCGCGGTGGCTCATTAAATTCTTGGATGCTGTCATAAATAAAATTAAAACTATTTATAAAATCATTTGAAAGCCAATTATTGAACCTCTCTATTTCGCGTGATGCAATATCGACGTCTATTTGTTTTGATTGCAATAAATTAAAAAGAACGTCGGTTTTCTGAAATATTTCAGATAATACAGTTAAGAAAAAACAAAATTGCATGTTTTCTAATTTAGCTAAAAAGCATTCTGCCAAAGAGAGAGATTCGCTGTCCCAGGATTGCGCATTTTCTGTTATTGAATTTAAAGTATTAATTATGTCTAATCTACTATTAAAAATTACATTGATAATACGCGAATGGTAGTGCCAGCGAGTTTCCGATACTCCGGGCATACGGCGGTCAGCGATTTCCTTTAAAAGGTTCGACCGTTTAGATGATTTGTTAAAAAATCTAACAATGCTATTAATGTGTCCAAAAAATGTTTTTAATTCTTGAATATTTTCAAGGGACCGGCTAAGTACTAAATTTAATATATGCGCGTAGCATGGAACAAACGTTGCCATTGGGCATGACTCACGTATTTTCGCTTGCACTCCACCATGCTCTCCAGACATAACCGCTGCCCCATCGTACGACTGACCTACTAACTTACCCCTACAACGGTACTGGTCAAGTATTTCTAACAACTGGTTAGATAAGACTTCAGCAGTACGACTACCACTAACGTCGTAAAATCCTAGAAATCGTTCCTCAATGCCAGTTTCAGTTAAATATCTAAATATTACAGTAAGTTGCTCCCTATGGCTTACGTCAGGTGTTTCGTCAATCATAACCGATACAAATTGAGCTTTATCTATCTCTAATCTAATACGATCTCTTAAAACGGATGCAATGCTATGTATTAAATCATTTTGAATGTCACTAGAAAGACCCGAAAATACAGGATTTTGCATAGAAGAACATTGTTCTAAATGTGATTCCATTACTGAGTCGTATTTACTTAAATATAATAAAGTTTCGATATAGTTACCGCGGTTATCAGATCCTGAACTTTCATCGTGACCGCGAAAAGCTAACTCTTGTCTACCTAATAAAATTACAGTATCTATAAACCGTTTCATTAGATTTCTATTTCGATCTACTTTTCTGTTATGTATTTCATATGTATTCGTAAAAAATGTTTCGATCCTAGTGGTCCCGAACTCATATAAAGCTAACCGTTAGTTTAACAGTTTTCTGTTACGTAAATCGCTTTAATATAATTATTATTTACGTACACATAACGCCATCTCTTATTACAACATTGTCAACTAATGGCGGGTAAGCCGGGCGAAAAAATAGGAATCCAGTATAAACAGACGGTACGAAAGCCGTACGCACACATGCAAAACCTAGGTGTATTATTATGCATTTCATCTGCGTATGTAGGCGTAAAGGTAAGCCGGCTCAGGCCGGGTTATGTTATGTTACGAGTAGGTCCTGTTGTACAGTACCCGAGCGCGGCGGCGCCGCCGGCACATCGACGAGTGGAAAGAGACATTCGGTCATTTTCGGCTTTGAGATGCGACATGCGACATGCGAGAGCGAGAGAGCATTTAACGTGATCACTGATCATAGATACGTCATGCTATTTTTTTGAATTTCGCACTGCAATGAAGGTGAAACGATGCATATTATACTTATACTTGGCTAATGGCTCATTTTCATTTCCCATCACAAGTTGCATTTATTTTTGTTTTCTTCTATTATTTAAAGTATTGCAAATAATTGTTAGAAATCGCTTTGTTGTGTAAAGTAGTAATTACTAATTATAATTTGTGATTGTGTAGTAGTTGTAGTAGAGTGTTGTGTATTGATTTACATTATTATTGTCGTAGTGCGTTGGCGTCATCTTTTTGTAAGTACTTTTTTGTATTAAATTATTTGTTAGCAAATTTAAAAGTTTGTTGTTATAATGGCAGCGTTAATAGCATAAGATTGTTGTCTTACTGATTATTTGTTGTGTGAGGAAACATCTTTTTCGAAATTAAGTTATGAAAATAAGAAACACGTAGTTCAGTTAGGTCGTGCTTGTCCAGACATGACCATAGAATACATACGACGCGATGGATTTACAAAACATTTTAATATATCTCTTTATGATAAATACAAGTGGCTCACAGGTAGTTGTAATTTAAATAGAATGTACTGTTTTCCTTGTTTGTTATTCTCAGATTCTAAAAGTATGTGGAGTCATGTAGGATATAGCGACCTTAACAATTTATCGAATTCGTCTAAGAAACATGTCCAAACTGAGAAACATATTCGTAGTTGTTTAGCTTTATATGAGTTCGGGACCACTAGGATCGAAACATTTTTTACGAATACATATGAAATACATAACAGAAAAGTAGATCGAAATAGAAATCTAATGAAACGGTTTATAGATACTGTAATTTTATTAGGTAGACAAGAGTTAGCTTTTCGCGGTCACGATGAAAGTTCAGGATCTGATAACCGCGGTAACTATATCGAAACTTTATTATATTTAAGTAAATACGACTCAGTAATGGAATCACATTTAGAACAATGTTCTTCTATGCAAAATCCTGTATTTTCGGGTCTTTCTAGTGACATTCAAAATGATTTAATACATAGCATTGCATCCGTTTTAAGAGATCGTATTAGATTAGAGATAGATAAAGCTCAATTTGTATCGGTTATGATTGACGAAACACCTGACGTAAGCCATAGGGAGCAACTTACTGTAATATTTAGATATTTAACTGAAACTGGCATTGAGGAACGATTTCTAGGATTTTACGACGTTAGTGGTAGTCGTACTGCTGAAGTCTTATCTAACCAGTTGTTAGAAATACTTGACCAGTACCGTTGTAGGGGTAAGTTAGTAGGTCAGTCGTACGATGGGGCAGCGGTTATGTCTGGAGAGCATGGTGGAGTGCAAGCGAAAATACGTGAGTCATGCCCAATGGCAACGTTTGTTCCATGCTACGCGCATATATTAAATTTAGTACTTAGCCGGTCCCTTGAAAATATTCAAGAATTAAAAACATTTTTTGGACACATTAATAGCATTGTTAGATTTTTTAACAAATCATCTAAACGGTCGAACCTTTTAAAGGAAATCGCTGACCGCCGTATGCCCGGAGTATCGGAAACTCGCTGGCACTACCATTCGCGTATTATCAATGTAATTTTTAATAGTAGATTAGACATAATTAATACTTTAAATTCAATAACAGAAAATGCGCAATCCTGGGACAGCGAATCTCTCTCTTTGGCAGAATGCTTTTTAGCTAAATTAGAAAACATGCAATTTTGTTTTTTCTTAACTGTATTATCTGAAATATTTCAGAAAACCGACGTTCTTTTTAATTTATTGCAATCAAAACAAATAGACGTCGATATTGCATCACGCGAAATAGAGAGGTTCAATAATTGGCTTTCAAATGATTTTATAAATAGTTTTAATTTTATTTATGACAGCATCCAAGAATTTAATGAGCCACCGCGGCAGCGTAGACGCCTTAATGTAGAATTAGACACTAGAACGTTGTATAGACGTCTATTTATTGAAATAATAGACAATGTTAAGACGCAAATAGAATACCGATATCAATCGTTTTCTCAGATCAGTTTTCTTAATTTGCTTAATAAATCTAAATATAGTTACTACAGTAGTTCATTTCCAGATGAGTTAATATCCTCTTTAATTACTAAATTTCCACAGATATTCGAGTTTAGTGCTTTAAAAAACGAACTCAAAGTGTTATACACCACTTCATCTTTAAATAAACTAGACGTTTATGAGCTCTTTCTTCATTTTCAAAATTCAGTTTTAATAGACACTTTTCCACAAATTTCCACATTATGTAATATTTTTTTGACTCTTCCTGTTACAGTATCATCCGCTGAGAGATCGTTTTCGGCTTTAAAACGAATTCATACTTACATTAGAAACTCTCAAAAGGAGGAGCGATTGTCTGATTTAGCTATAATATCTATAGAAAAACATTTGTTGCTTAAGACTAAGAACGAACCCGATTTTTATGATAATGTCCTTGCTCATTTTGTGAGAAAAAATAGACGTATAGCTTTAGAGTATAAGTAGTGTAGTTTAGCAAGTAAATAGTATTTAGTTTTGGTTGGTAGACATCACATATTCATGCACATCTCATTCACGAAAGGCTTTTTTCAAAGCCACTTTTATTATACTTGAAAGACACTGTCAACATCAGTGCTTACTCGTATAGTAAATTTGGATTGAAATTTCCTCAACCACTTGAATCTAAGCATCGAACAGTGAGCCAGTCAGAAGTTTTGAAATGAGTACCTGTATCTACACTGCCATGGTAAGTTTTTTTTCCGGCTTACCTTTTATAAAAACTCACCCTTCGCCACTGATATCAATATGGACTGTCAACTCTTCATATGTGGATTCGAAGCATGGAGTGTCTTTTACACATATCGTATAACTTAGATTTCGAAATGTGGAGTGCCCGAGGTGACAACAAGAAACTTAAGAAGTTTCGCAAGAACATGGTGCAATCGGAGTTCAAAGAACAGATGGGACTTTTGATTGATGTTGTGAAGCAGGGATTTGGAACGACAAATGACGGGAACACGGCCAGAAGATTTTTTCGGGAATACGAAAAGACTGCTCAAATAACGAAGATTGATGCTGATTTGATAAAACACTTCGCAGTAATATTGCAAGTGTTATCTTCTGGGAAAGCTGTCAATATCGATGAATTCCGTGAATACTGCAAGGAAACTGCTGAGCTCTTTGTACATCACTACCCTTGGTACAACATGCCTTCCAGTATACACAAAATGCTGATACATGGCGCTGATATATGCAAACATTTCTCTTGCCTTCCCATAGGAATTTTGTCAGAAGAAGCAGGAGAAGCAAGAAATAAGGATTTCCGAAATACCAGAGAGCGCCACACGAGGAAAACAGGAAGATTGCAAAATAATGAAGACATTATGCACAATTTTTTGATATCTTCAGATCCATATATATCTCATCTGAAACCTAAATACACCGAATTGAAGTCATCAAGTATGTTTCCAGAAGCTATCCAATTATTAATAGCAGAAGAAATAATGGAAGTTGAAGAAGAGGAAATAGAAGTTGAACAAGAAGCTTCAGAAAATGTGCCAGATCCATTGGAATGAAGTTTAAGTCATTTTATTATTTTTAAAAGTGTATTATATTTAATTTAAAATGTAAACGACTTTCGATTATTACCTATATTGTACTATAAAAATTTATTATATTTTGTAATTTGATCTCTGTATTGATATAAATAATGTAAACGACCTTCGATTATTATATTTTTTGTACTAACTGTAAGAATTGTTTAATTAACAATTTTCAATAATTATGTCATTTTGTAATTTGATGTCTGTGTTAAAATAATGTAAATGACCTTGGATTATTATATTTTATTGTTTTGTAAGAACTATGTAATTAACAATTTAAAAAAAATATATTGTCTAAAATTATGTCTGGATTGAATAAATAATGAAAACAACCTTCGATTATTGTAATTATTATTATTATTATTTTTTGTATTTACATAAATATATATTCCCGTAACCACTTTAAAAGAGCAAAAAACTACTGATTTCATGTAATTTCTTTTATATTAAATATTTTAAGTTAAACCGCGTATAAACGCCAAAGCTGCAAGTGCATGCAAAAGATTTCTTAGTGAAATTATCAGATAAATGTAACATAATAATATACAAAAGGTTTCATTGCTAACACTTTTAAACAAATCGAGAAAAAAAATTATTTCACTTTTTCTCCATACATTTTTTTTTTCAATATTTTTTTTTCGCAAAATTAAACAATTCCATGAAAACCGCTAGAACAAACGTTGATGAGCGTTTACTTATCTGTCCATATGATTTTTTTCAGCCTGAAATATTGACCTTGGGTCCTAAGTCCTCCATATTCAAAATCCGGACCACTGTGCACAGTGGTCCGGATTTCCATGTGCCCATGTCACTAGTCGCCTTCGAAGTAGATGCAAAAGGAACAGTTGCTTCTTCTTCTGGGAAATGATGATCCAAATTTTCACTCGCTTCCAAGATTTCGGTGAGATTTGCAGATTCACATTCAGGCCACTTGATTCTTGTCTCTAACCAGTTCATATGCTTTTTCATGAATGTTTTTTGTACTCTATGTGCTTCGGTCCATCGACGATTTAAGTTCACAGTGAGAGATCTTGCAAAATTCAATATTTTTTCACTATCTTCTTGCGAAATTTCAAGCGAAATGCAGTCCATAATTGCTTGATGTAGTCTTTTGTAGTCCTTGAGGTCTCCTTTTCGTAAAAACATATAAATGTCCAGGTAAGTACCAAATCCAGACATTATTAAGTAGGTAGTTTTCTTCACGTTAAAATTTTCAGGTATGTTGACTCTTCAAGGGTTGAATGTCTAATGACGCTCTAGCAGGAGCTCTCGTATCTTTTATATGATTTATTAGCGCGCAAGTAGTAAAGGTATTAGACCCTTGGAGAAAAAGGGTGGGGGGAGGTGAGCAGGCAATGCGTCATTCTGTCACTAACTACGCTTTGACTAACAGCGCTAACAACAAAGAAATAAAATATTATTATGATTTATGAAATTAAATTGTATCTATTTTTCAAAATAATTGAAAGTCAAAAATCGTCGGCAAATAATGACTACTAATATTTATAATATTGAAAATATACGAAAATTATGAGACTATAAATAAAAACCTTTAATTGTCACAAATAGTTAAAATAAAAATATTTAAAGTTCCTATGCTTATTTTAGCCAAGGCTGCAAGTATATGCGAAAAAAATATTTGTGAAATTAATTAATAAAAGTAATATAATAACATACAAAAGGTTTCATTGCTAACACTTTTAAACAAGTCGAGAAAAAAAATAATTTCACTTTTTCTCCATACATTTTATTTTCAATATTTTTTTTTTCGCGAAATTAAACGATTCCATGAAAACCGCTAGAACAAACGTTAATGAGCGTTTACTTATCTGTCCATATGATTTTTTTTAGCTTGAAATATTGACCTTGGGTCCTAAGTCCTCCATATTCAAAATCCGGACCACTGTGCGTCGCCGCAATTATGTCATATGCTCACATAATAAAATAATAAATTCATAATTAGGTATTGTCTTTGTCAATGTTGGTGGTATAAACACACGAGTGCATTTCTCAACGTTCTACTTTTGTTTATTTAGTTTAGCCCTTTTTAAGGCAGTGGCAACTATTGTGCCACCATGAATTTTACTTTTTTTTTCCAGTAACATTCCTCTATAATAGTTTTTTATTTTGACTATCCGCATCCCTACAAACCATAGACTACGCTGAACTTTTATTTCTATTATCAAATGTCATCACTGACATTTAAAGTTGACAAGTGCTCCGAAATTTACGCGGTTCTTGAAGTTTTTTCAAAAGAAGCTCCATCTCAAAAGTTCTTCTAAATTGGTAAGTTTTTTGTATTATGTCACTGTTTTATAACTAACTGGGTTTTATAATAAGTTATTATTTTCGTGTTTATGTGGATAGTTTGTAAAATAATGAGTTTTTATAAGGTGGCAATATAATTGCCGCCACCTTGTTGTGTTTGCATGTATTGGTGTTGGAATCGGTGTTGGTTTTCTTTTTCAGATAAAAATGCCGTTTATTATTAGCGATGATAAAATAGAAGAAGAGCTACAACGATTATTTGGTCTTCCCGATGACCCCGAGGAATCCGAAGACGAAAATGAATCGGAACCTGAAGAAGTAATAACGGACTTAGATGTTAGTAACATACTCAATGATTTGCCTTTATCTTTCGAAGTTGAGATGTCGCACCAGGAGACCAACAACCCGTATGCTGAACAACCTTTAACAAGTACAGCTGTAGTAGAAGTTCACCAATCTACCTCCAGTTTCCCTTTACACTCTTCTCCGCCAGAAGTTTTACTCCGTCGTCGTCGCGTTATTCGAACGCCTTCCCCAACACCTTCAATGTCAAATACTCCCGTCGCTTTATCTGATACTGATGACTCGGATACAAAGGAAAGTCAGTGGAAGAAGGTTATGTATCCACAAACTCCAGATGAAGAATATTTTGATAGTATACGCTTACAGCACAAACAATTCATGCCAAGCAGGACTAGGCCAATTATTTACTTCAATAACTTTTTCGATCATAATGTAATTAATCTCTTAGTAATACAAACTAATCTTTATGCAGAGCAAAAACATAGCCGTGGTTGGACAAATGTTGATTCAGCTGAAATCAAAGCTTTTTTGGGTATCATCATTCTGATGGGACTTCATCCATTACCAACAATAGACTTGTACTGGTCGACTGACCCATTTTTTCGTGTAAGTGAGATTGCGTCAGTAATGACCTGTAAACGTTTCAAAAAAATACTGGAAAACTTTCATTTGAACGATAACACCAAAATGTCTCCGCGAGGATCATCTAACTACGATAAACTATTCAAAGTTCGTCCGCATCTCGATTTTCTCAACACAGCTTGTCAAACATCTGCAAAGAGCACAACATCTCAATCGATAGACGAATCTATGATTAGATTCAAAGGCGTATCCTCCCTAAAGCAATATATGCCTCTAAAACCAATAAAAAGGAGATACAAAGTATGGACAAGAGCGGACAGCGAGACAGGCTATGTATTTGAGTTTTAAATATATACAGGAAAACGTGACGACCAGTCAACAGAATTTGGATTGGGTGCTAACGTGGTGAAATCTCTAACGCAGAAGCTAATTGACGAAGGATTCCGTGGTCATGTGACATTTGACAACTTCTTCGCATCTTATGAAATACTACACTATCTCTTCAATAACGGAATACACGCCACAGCTACTGTCAACAGTAATAGATCAGATCTGCCTGTTATAATAAAAAACGCAAAAAACAAGACTCTACCAAGATCCCAGAAATTAAATCTAACAAGGGGCGAATTTAGATGGCGGACTAAAAATAAAGTTGCATTTGTCATGTGGCAAGACACGAAACTTGTCACACTTTTGACTACTGCATTCCATCCAATAATTAATAAACTTTTTGTGATAGAAGACAGAAAGATGGATCCAAACAAGCCTTTCAATGTCCATCCACAATACTGCAATACACTGAACGTATGGGTGGAGTTGATCGGTTTGATCAAAAGCGATGCACATACGAAGTTGGTAGACGGAGTAAGCGATGGTGGCTTCGTATTTTTTATTTTTGTGTGGATCTGGCCATTACTAACTCATTTTTACTTTACAGTAGTAACCAAAGGTTGCATAACCCGCTCTCACAACTTCATTTTCGTTTGTGCTTGGCTCGTGGTCTTATAAATAATTATGCATCGAGGAAGAGGAGTTTAGACAGTCAAAGCCAGTATTCCGCGAAACGACCAAAACTTTCTACCAATCGGCAGAAAGTAGTAGGAGTTACTAACGAGATTCGTTTAGCTAATGTGGGTAGTCACCGACATGAGCAACTGAGTTCATGGCGGCGCTGTCGTATGTGCAGCACCAAAACTAACAATAAAAGATCTAAAATTCAATGTTCAACATGTAAAGTTCCGCTTTGCGTAATTCCTTGCTTTGATTTGTTTCACACCCAAACTGAATAACTCTTTTTATATGCTTTTTATTTGATAATAAATATATTTTTTCTGAAAATAGTTTTTTGTATAGGAACATTATATACAGTGTTAGTATAGGAACTCTAATGATTTATGTGTTATTTTAGTTATTTTATGTGTAACGATGTATAGATATAAACATATTTTTCCTAGTAAAAAAACATAATCAACATCCTTATTGTAATTCGGGTGATGATTTTGAACTTACGGAGAAAGGAGTTATGCTACCTAGAAGTACTGGTCACATACCAAGAACATTATTCATAAACTAAATATTCCCAACCACTCAAATTGTATACCGATAACCTATGGCATCAGTTGTCACCTTTTAATGTTAAGATAAACTCATAATGAGTAATTCAAGAGAATTGTTTTTGTTAAGATATAGTTTCCCATTAATGCCGGGAGGTCTCAGCTATAGCACACATATAAGATTTGTATTCATGTAAAAGCCCATGTAAACAATATTCCAAAGGATTCGATTGTCATCTGTGCCACGACTCGCACTAGTATTAAGAACGCTTTTGTTTTAACAAAATAAAATCTTTTTTAAAACAATAAAGAGTGTTTTTTACCTACCAACAATACCTAGTCAAGAAATAATTCTTGACACTAGGTATTGCTGGTAGGTAATGTATGTATGTAGCTATTTTATTAATTTAGGTAGGCATTGCACTTGTGTGAAATACCGTAGAATCGTTTTAATAATAATAACAATTTTGTGCTTCTTTTTTGCACATGATGTGGTGAAACATAAATGGAAGATTTTTAGTGATGGATATGATAAATATAAAAAACAGCTAGCGGGCCAGACAGGATCAGAAAGAAAAAATATTACTTTTATATGAGCGGAACAAGTAAGCTTTTTGGATGATACAATACAACCAAGATCATCGAAAACCAATTTCATTCCACTAACAGTTAGTGATCCTCAAAATAATGAGCAGTTCAATTACTCAGGCTCAGAGACTACGGTGATTAATCAGGCACTTCATTCAGACAATTATAATGACACTGAGAACTCAACCACAATATCTTCGGACACACCAAGCGCTTTAACAATGATGTCACCGTCCAAATCCTACTGCCTTGTCACCAGCCCAGGGATTTCAAGCTCAAACTCGAAGCTGCCGTCAGACGGAGTCTGATATTGGCAAAGCTTTAAAATATTTACAATCGAAAAACCGGCTCGTTCATGATGGTATCGATCGCTTATTTATTTTAAGCTACGCAAGCACCTTTAAAACTCTTTCCCGTCGTAAACAAACTGAATTAAAAGTCAAGCTGGCAACAATATTCGCAAAAGCAGAGTTAAGTAAAATCGAAGAAACCCCGGTACTATCGCCCGTCTTTTAACCGATTCCGTGCGGATGGTGCCGCACAGGCACCATGTAAATCTATTGCGTATGGCGTATGGTGCCCGAGGGGATACAAAATTAAAACATAGAAATCTCGACTAAAACGTCATTTATCAAAAGGTTCTCGTAAAGAAGTGTCTTTATTTGTCACTCACATCATGCCTACAGTGTTCGTTTCAAGAAATTCCGTAAATTACCAGATTTCAGAGGTTGTAAACCATAGTTTTCGAGTCACATTCTATTGTTGATGAATGCAAATTGCATAATTGAACAGTCAAAAGTCAAACAGTCAACTTTCTCTTAGAATCAAATGCTTCAAATGCTTTTTATGCCATAAGGTTCATTCTTGCTTAAAATTTGTTGGGGCTACGAAGGGTGCTGATTGGTTCGGCGACGTAACAAACAATGGGAACCGAAGCACCGAATACCTGGTATCCTGGTAATCCTACCAGTATGACTAATATTCCTTTTACGGGTACACCAGGCCTTTTACCGCCGTATAACATGGATGAGAAAAATTATATCGATTTCTTCTTTTTGTTTTTTAATGAGCATTTATGTAATTTAATTATAGATTGTACAAATAAGCGTGGCAACGAATTAAATGCCGCAGTAAATACTCCTCGTGCTAGGTTTGCTAAATGGAAAGATTTAACAATACCGGAATTTAAAGTGTTTGTCGGTATAATATTGTTTATGGGTACAGTTAAATTAAACCGTATGTCCGATTATTGGTCAACAAATTAGTTGTTGCGGCTAAGCCCACGTTTATTTATGTCAAGAGACAGATCAGATTTTATTTAATTTTAAGGGCACTAAACGTCCAAACCGATGATAGACCAGAAAGCATTTTTAAAATAAAACCTTTGTTTGATTTATTTAACCAATCAATGTCTTCTATTTATTACCCGTCAAAAAACATCGCAATTGACGAATCTTTAATATTATGGAAAGGTCGTCTGTCCTTTCGCCAATATCTAAAAGGGAAAAGACATCGTTATGGTATAAAATTATATATATTAGCTGATATGCATGGGATAATACAAAAAATTCACCTGGTTCCGGGGATCAATTGGTGGGTGGCAGAAACCATGTAAATAAAGTAGTGATGTTATTGATGGAAAATTATGTTAATAAGGGACATTCACTATATATTGATAACTTTTACACGAGTGTGGGGTTAGCAGAGGAGTTATTAAATAAAAACACGTTTGTAACAGGGACTCTTCGGGCAAAACGCGCTGGCAATCCTAATTTAATACATAATAAATTAAAAGCTGGAGAATCATGGATAATGCACAATCGAAAAAAAATTGTTGTTACCAAATGGTTGGATAAAAGAGAAGTCTTGTTTTTGAGCTCTGAACATGATAGTAATTATAAAATGACTACTAGTCGCAGCATACGCCGTGTAAAATATAAACCTGCGGTGCAAATAAAATACAACCAATATATGCGAGCAATTGACAGGCACGATCAACTCATAAGTTATTATTCATGCGAACATAAAACAATGCGCTGGTATAAAAAAGTTATAATACATGTTATCCAAATATGTTTAGTAAACGCTTTCTTACTATATAGAAAAATTAACAACTCAAGTTTGGAATTATATTATTTTCGAAAGGGTATTTTAGAAAATTTATTGCAGGTAAGAAATTTACCAGGGCTTGCTAGACCTCCGAACGAGAGGATCCATTTGCCAACACTACTAACTAGAAAACGGTGTAGAATATGCTACAAAAACAGTAAAAAAAACAACCAAGTTGTGTATGGGTGTCCCGATTGCCCAGGATTCCCAGGATTGTGTCTCACCCCATGTTTCAGGGAATACCATAAATTTAAGCATAAGCTTACTTTTTTATTTGTTCTTACAATATAAAAATCAGTCTCTTCCATAATTATAATAATTAACTTAATTAAATTATAATAATAACTCCCGACCAGCGCGCCATGCCGCGCGACGTTCACGCGAACGTCGCGCGGCATGGCGCGCTGGTCGGGAGCAGGCCGTAGTAACTCCCCTACAAGATTCTGTAATTTTTTTCTGTCTCTTTCCCACAATTTTATTTAATTTAATACTGTAATCCCCACTGTTAAGGTCGTAAATAGCACGGGATCTCTAGCATCCTTATCGTGTGTGACGTCAGCAGCAAAAATTGTGACGTCATCAGCGACGGTTTGATTGGTCCATCAGTCGTGAATTATAGCCAATCCCGAACAGTTAGAAATTTTAATGTCCAATGACAACAATAAAAAATCCTAGTGAGAACATTTGATGAGAAATTGAGAACTGACTGACCAGTACTGACAAAAATCAAAAATTTGGTGAAAAAAATATGGCGGATATTGTTGTATTTTGAAGTATCTTTTATTCGTGTTGTGCTTTCAAGTGGAATTTCATCTGGCTAAGCATAATTTTCTTATTATTACTTTTGTTACTTTTTCTTCCAATATAAATTAATCAGTTTTACTAGGATTTTTCATCAAGTAGTGTTATTTGTGGTCTGATGTTTTAAATCCAGTTTCTTTCTAACTTCTTAACAACTTTGAGTTTCTCTAATTGCACACTTAGCATTGCACAATGCCTAATAAGTGCATAGTACCGGAATGCCATAGCTCTAGTAAACATGTAAAGTTATTCCTAGCGCCATATACTACTAAATTCCGATGGGATGCATGGTGTAAAGTTTGCCCTTTTTTATTGAAATTGCGTCCACTGCAATTGCAAAGTGCACGGTTTTGTCCTTTTCAGTTTCAGTTTCATTCATTTATTCAAAGTAGTACAATAATATTGTATCTTTTTGACGTCATTTAACACTACTTAATCTAAATTTAAAACATTTCAAAGTTTAGAAAACTTTACCACCGCCTCCAAAGCGCTAGTAGAGAAGAAGCGGCGCAACAAACTCTACTGCTGCATTTTCTTGACGTCATAATTTTTACATAGGAGATAACTGTAATTAGGCGCTGCAACCATTGTATACCATACATAACCATAACCAAGGATTATTCAATGATAAAGGTAGCGTCGTGATGTAGGTAGTACATAAAAGTGGGAGCACCAGATCACATTCATAAATAACTATCCAGTAGTAAAGACGTCGCTCAGCCAAATGACCCCTTGAATAAAAACTCAGAAGTGTATTAAAATGTAAATTTATTAATGTCAGGGTCGACCAGTCACCCCAAGTAGCACCCGTTCACGAGTATAACGCAAAGGTCAGCCATCAACCCCCTCGCCATATTGTAGGGAAGGGATTGACCCGGCCTCCACGCCACCACAAGCAATGACATTATAGTGAGCATGACGAGTCCTGACAATAAGAGCAACAAAAAAAAACTACAATCAGGGGAGATACAAATGGCAGAGGGACGCGCTTACTTCACATCGACCAAAGTAAATTTTTCTGCGAGTCCTAATTCATAGACCTATTTTAAATCCAGGCATCCCGGTCACTAACATAATTCTCAAGAGTGTAATATCCTTTGGCTACTAAACAACTTTTAATTTTTTCTTTAAATGAAGTAATCGGTAATTCTAATATCTCTTCAGGTACTTTGTTATAAAGGCGTATACTAAGTGCCATAAACGATTGATGTACTTTGTGTAAACGGTAATGAGGGACACACAGTTTATGTTTATTTCTAGTATTTACCGTATGAATATCGCTTCTTTTGGTATATAAATGTATATTCTGTCTTACATGCAATATACTGTTATAAATAAATTGGGAAGCGACGGTTAAGATACCTATTTCCTTAAATAATTCTCTAAGCGATTCTCGTGCTCCAAGCCGATAAATGGCACGGATAGCTCTTTTCTGTAAAATAAATACACTTTGTATATCGGCAGCTGTACCCCACAATAGTATACCATATGACATAACGCTGTGAAAATAGCTGAAGTAAACTAATCTAGCTGTATCTACGTCTGTCAAATATCTAACTTTTCTAACAGCGTAAGCAGCTGAGCTGAGCCTCGCTGATAAATAAGATATGTGCGCACCCCATTGTAACTTCTCATCTATTTTTATACCTAGAAACATTGTGGATTGAACAGCTTCCAACAGTTCACCATTTAAAATTAAACTTGGGCCAAGGTTTTTAACATTTGGTAATGCAAACTTAATACATTTCGTTTTCTTTGGGTTAAGTACAAGGTTATTAGCAGTAAACCATTTAGTTACTTCTGTGAGTGCATTGTTTACTTCGTCAAAATGCGTCCTATTTCTATTAACTTTAAATATTAAAGATGTATCATCAGCGAACAGTACAACGTCACAAATGTTTTTTAAATGGTAAGGTAAATCATTAATGTACACTAAAAACAGAAATGGACCCAAAATTGAACCTTGCGGCACACCCAACGTTACGGGCAAGCCTGAGGACCTCGAACCTTACATTTTAAGCCAGAACATATCGAACAAAACAGACTGACAAGTGACGCCATTCCAACACAATATTTAGATGAAGTCACTCTAAAAGGAGTACCTTTTTACAATAGACCTTCAATCAATAAGTTCCATCTTATGAATGATCAGCTCCCGTCTACTTCTGCTAATATCGAACAAAACAGACTGACAAGTGACGCTGTTCCAACACAACCTTTAGATGAATTTACTCTAAAAGGAGTGCCTTTATACAATACATCCTCAATTAATAAGTTCCATCTCGTGAATGATCAGCTCCCGTCTACTTCTTCTATTAATATCGAAGTCACATTAGAGTCTAATACATTTGAACAACCACAACCAATGCTATCCCAAAAAGATAATACTTCACCTTGTATTCCATCGTCTAATTTCTTGCCTACCACTCCGGTTCGCAAAATTGCTCCATCAATTACAAGTAGAATACGTAAATTAAACACACTAAAAGTACGTGTAAGTCTTGATGACACACCACGTAAACAAAAACTCCGTCTTCAGAATAAAATTATAAAATCTAAGTACCGTCTTGTTGAATTAAAGTATCAGAATTTGAAAAAAAAATTTGAACAGAAATGCCCTAAAACTGTACAGTTTTTAAAGAAATACAAGAGTTTACATAAATTTGGTAGACTTTTAGTGGATCTACAATTAAGATTAACTGGTGTAAAAGCAAAAGGTCGCAGATACACTAATGATGAAAAAGTATTTTGTTTATCCGTTTTTAAACTTTCACCTAAATGTTATTCTTTTTTGAGAAAGTATTTTGTTCTGCCATGTAAATCTAGCCTGAGTTCTCTATTAACTAATATTCCCCTGAGACCTGGGATTAATGATTTTATTATTCAACATTTAGCTGATGCTGCAATTGGCAAATCCGTACATGAAAGGCAATGTACTTTACTTTTTGATGAAATGGCCATTAGTAAAAATTTACATTTTAATTTCCATACCGGTGTAATTGAGGGTTTTGAAGACCTTGGTTCAGGGAAACGTAGTTCAAATATTGCAGACAAGGCATTAGTATTCATGTTGCGTGGTATGTTCTCAGCTTGGAAAATTCCAATTGCGTTTTATTTTGCTAGAGATGGGGTGAAAACATTTGTTCTTAAAAATATTATTAAAGAAATTATTCTTGCTGTATCAAACGCTGGCTTTGTTGTGAGAGCAACAGTCAGTGACCAAGGCTCAGCAAATGTAGCGGCTATAAAATCATTAATAGCAGATACTCATGCTAGCCTTTTGAGAAACAATAGTATTGAAACAGACAACATTTATTACAAAGTAGATAATATTGATAATGTTGTCTACCACATCTTTGACGTACCACACTTATTAAAATGCTTTCGAAATAATTTTCAGAAAAAGGATATTCTTTTTGAGGAGCAAAGAGGAAGGTGGACATTCCTGGAAATGTTATACAGAGTAGATGGTACCGCAGGACGAGCTCGGACCACCAAACTGACGGATAAGCACATTAATCCGCAATCATATGACAAGATGAAGGTAAATTGTTTTATTTTTTATAACAATTAATATTACAATTAATAATTTAGTATTTACAAATTTGGTTTTTATTATTGTTTTGAATTAATCATAAGTTATGATGTATTTTGTATTAATATTATAAATGCGAGAGTTTGTAAGGATGGATGTTCGTTACTCTTTTACGCAACTACTACTGAACGGATTTTAATGAAACTAAAATGATGTAGCGCATGCACCAGAATAACACATAGGGTATGATTTATAAATCTAGCGCGATTGCCCAAGATCTACGTGGGCGAAGCCGAGGGTGGAAGGCTAGTTAAAATTAAAATCAAATATAATTGACATTTTATGTCATTATCAAGTACACCCAGACCCAAGCCAATTTAGAAAAGTTCGTTTTCCGAAATTGACACGATCGCGAATCGAACCCGGCACCTACCGCGCTTTGGCCGAACACCTTGTCCACTGCGCCACCGAGGTCGTCACCTAATTAATACCTTTTATGAAATGTGTCTCCATTATAATGTTTATTAATTGCATTACAGGTCAAGTTCGCAGCTCAGGTGTTCAGCAAGCAGGTGGCAACGGCCCTTGATCTCTACATGAAGTCACTGCTTAATTTGAGGGAAGATCATGGTTTAAGTATTCCAGGAGTGGACATTGACGATGGTTTATTCACAGCTGAACTATTGCTGTTCATTAACAATTTATTTGATAGTTTAAATTGCCATGATTACTCGCGTGGGCCGTTACAACAGTCTCTAACTACAAAATCAGAACATTTATCTTTTTGGGGTTTGGCTGTTAAAAAACTTGAATCAATGAAATTCGACGGCTCAGATGAAAGGGAGAGAAACCCATTGTGCTTAAAAAATTTTATTCATGTCATTAAGACTATCAGATGCCTTTGGGCTGATTTAATAAAATTAGAAGGGGTTAAATTCTTAAGTCTGAGACGTCTCAATCAAGATCCACTTGAAAATTTTTTCGGGCAAATCCGATCACAAGGTGGCTTCAATACCAATCCGGATTGTCACCACTTTGTGTCCGCCTTCAAAACGTTGTTGATTAATAACATCACCACAGGAAAGTCGCTATACACCAATTGTGCCACTGATGATGATACAATGTTGGGAACTCTGACCAACTTGACACAGCGACGAGAGCAATCTATTGTTGCTTCTGAAGAACATGCTTTGAACTGTGAAATATTGGATTGTATTCCACAAGAAAATATTTTACAGACCCAAAGTGCATCATATATCAGTGGGGCAATATGCCGCGCTTTGTTGTCGAAACTCGAATGTGGTGAATGTAATGCATGCAAAAATGCACTATTGTCTAATGAAGTACAATCTTTTCACTCCTTGATAGCAAGTAGAGAATATAGTTCAGAAAAACGTAGTTTATACTATCCGTCCCAAAATCTAAGTTCCCTTGTTTGGCAGTCTATTTATTTGATTGACAAGTTGCTACCCAAAATATGTAATGTTTACATTTACTCTGACCTAATTTCAGCTTTACAACAAAATTTAGATATCACGTGGTTTAATTGCGATGTTCATAAAAACATGTTTTTTTCTTCTTTTTGGCTCTATGTCATTCGCATGCAAGTTAGACAATGGTGTATTAATTTTAATCGTAGAATACACAAAGTTGATTCTCGACCCAAATCAGCAGAAATGGAAGACCTGATTGCGAAAAAAGTTACTAAAGGATTGAGTTATAGATCGGTTAGATTACGCAGTAATTAAAATTTCCCTATTTTCTTGTACTTTTCGTTACTTTCCATAATATGACCAGCATTACATACCCACTATAATATTTTTTATTTTATTTTTTCTATTTGGCTGTTTGGGTCATTGTATATTTCAATTAGTAGATATACAAGTTTATTTTGTACTATAGTTTTTATTAGATTGATTGAATTGTTGTACATTTTAATAATTTAATTGGTAAATTCTCAATTATTTAATTTTGTAAATATTACTGTATATTTATTGGAATTATAATGCTTGTTTCCTCTCTATGGTGGAGCGATGTCCAGTCTGGGTCGAGTCGCACAGAGCAGGGCGGGGCGGGGCGCTGCTCCCTCTCCAACGAGGGGCCATTTTTACAAACAAATTTATGTAACTTTATTGCTGTAAATGCGCTTATATAGTTGTTTCCTCTCTATATGGTGGAGCGATGTCCAGTATGGGTCGGATCGCACAGAGCAGCGCGGGGTGGGGCGCTACTCCCTCTCGGGGCAGAGGCCATTGGTGCAATAATTTTTATACAGGACACAAATTGTAATTGTTCAACGTAATGGCCACAGCCCTTAAGTTATTTTAGCAAGATCCATTAACGTACGATTTAATATTTATTGTTGACCTGTCGGCCAATCACCGTATCCATTCAAGCTGCAAAGCGGCCTAATAGTAAACATTTGGTAGATTCATGCGACCTAAGGCGTCCCTACATTTTCTTTCTAAAATTTTACATCTTCTGTACAAATGTCAACAAGTGGTATACAACGTTAGAAACCCTATTTTGTGAATTAATTTTGTGTTTTATAAATTTGTCTTCTGAAAGTGTACTTAAATAAAATTTCTGCGACATTATATAATAAAAACAAGATTTCACTCCACAATGATCGTAATGTCATGAAGGCAGTAAATCTAATCAATGATTTAAACAATAAATTAAACTAAATTTTGTTTCAGGCCCACCCAGTGTACCTACTACCAGATGATGAAAAAAATCAAGGCATACTGAGATGGCAGTACACACTGCGACACGTCGACCTACCCTATCTGTCAAAATCTTTTACCTACCAAATTTTGAACGTTCAATATTGATTGGGATACCTATTTTGACAGTTAAGAGCTATATATGAACACTGGGAGGTAATCGCGCTCATTTAAAACCACTGAATCGAAACTAAACCATAGTCGAACGGCAACTTATTTGCACATTTCATCTGTCAACAAAAGCATTCTTATGGTACCGAAAAAGTTTCTTTGTACTTGTTTTGACCAAACTAATTGGTAATTATTCGATTTTAGCTTCTAATAGTTTTAGTTAACTTGCCATTAAGGTTATGCTGGCTATGGTTTAGTTTCGATTCAGTAGTTTTAAACGCGATTGCCTCCCAGGAAGTCCCTCGTTATGATCGCAGACTGCACGGAGGGAAATTATAAAAATCTAACAGTGTATACACATATCTTTACTTTTAAATAATCGAAGTTTTTCAAAATAATCGCAAAGCTTTCTGAGAATATGTACGATCTACTTAAATAATTTAGTAAGTAGGTTCATTTTGACTGTTGTATGTACAAAACCGTAAAATTTGTTAAGCTCTTATTATTTGTATTATGTACCTAATTTAATAAATAGTTTAAAAATATGTACGTTTTGTCATTTTTAAATATCGTCATTTCCTTACTACAAGGGAAAAATCCTCCCAGCATAACCGGTAAATACCGGAAAATGTCGGAAAAGTGCGGTAAAACATCCTTATTTGGAAACCGATTTTGCACTGACGTTTTTTTGTTTTTGCCGGTTGAGTCGCATCCCTATTTTTACTACTTGCTATTACTCTGAATCGGTTTGTCCAATCAGAAAAGGTTAAATATTATCAATGAATTAGACAAGGACTAATTTTCATTAGAGGGGCTATGGAGTTTAGCACGGGTGTGGTTGAGATGCCCTATCGTGTACATACACGAAATCTCAATGAATAAAGGATATGTATGTGTGCGTGCTTTCGCGGCACACAATCAAGCGGCGTTAATAGACAAAATCGCTCTTTGAAGATGGGTGTCTATTTTTATTTGTAGTTTGTGGTCGGGAGTCGCACACGAACTGAGCTGCGTCTCATATTCTCTCTTCTCGCACTCCCGAGCATCGTGACGTGCTGTGCGTTGTGTAGTTATATTGTAGGATCTGTGAGATCTATGTGTGCGGGTGTAGTGTGACTGTGTCGACGATGTTACTACTACCAATAAGTATCATTCTGTGAATGTACCGCATGCTTATTGCCAGAATAAATGATTTCTTTCTTTCTTTCTTTCTTAATCATATTTCTAAGTATCACTTTGTACGTAATGATTTAATAAATCTAAGTAAAAACTAAACTTGGTTTCATTTTACTCCTTCATCAGCTCACTTATTATAATTTAAACATCGATCATATACATATATATTTTTATAATGTTGGTAAATGATTACTTCAGCATTTCTATAATTTTTTGCATAATTGCATATCGTTCCTTTACGCTAAATCGCAGCAATTCGTTCGACACGAATTCCCCAAAATATTTGCAACCATGCAAATCAATGGCAGTTGGAATGCGGTCCTTTATTTCTTCCGGGGTCTTTTCGGTGTTCGTGAAATTATCTTTTGTATTTTTTTCTGTGCTTGTTGCACTGTCCATTGTTGTTTTTTTAATAGTTCCACTATCCTTATTCCATTCTGGTTCCAAATCATCATAAGTTTGAGAATTCTCATAAAACATGTCGGTGTCATCGTCGCATTGAGTTTGGTCTTCTGTCTGGGGAATATATTTCATTTTTTTTCTGTGTAACCCTACAACAAATTTTCATATTTTTAAAAGAGGAAATATGACAAAAAATAACAGTCTCAGGTGGGATTCGAACTCACGACCAGACCACTCCTTTGCCGGAGGAGGCGCTCTAACCGCACAGCTACAGACCCTACACTTATTTCATAGTCTAAAGGTGCAACTAGTTAGGAATATTAAAGAAATTCGGTAACTAATAACGGACTAGAATAGTTGACTACCCTTCCCACCTGGGTGGGAAGAGTGGCGTCAATAATCTACCAGGTGGGATAAGAGAAACTATTAGAATCCTCCTTTTCCACCTATGCCACCTGGGAGGGAAAACTGGAATATCTTTTCCACTCTTTTCACCTAGGGGGGATGGCCAAGTGGGATAGGTGGAATAGGGGGACATTGGATATCAATTTCAAACAAAAGTCGGCATTATGATTACTAACAAAAATTGAGGAATTCCATTGATTTCTCCAAACTCCCATCATCAGATCCTGGTTTCCTTATCGTCCTAGGAATCGGTTCATAAATGACAATGTTATCCGCGAAAACATAAAAAGAATACATACGGTCGAAATGAGTAACGTGCTTCTATTTGAAGTCGGTTAAAAATTCATTTACATGCTTATTCAAATACCTGCATGATTACGAAGTATGTTTTATATGACTGCATGCTCAACTGATACGTGAACGAATAATACACTCAAAATATAACGCTCTAGAATAAATAAATCCATAAAATAATGCTAAAATGTTTACAACACCTGGTAGAAATTAGTCACTTACCTTCCATTTCCATAAAAACACACAGATCGTCACTTTTAAACGCACTGAACGAATTCACTGACCATTTACGTTCGATACACAACGGCAAATTACTCTTTAACAAGTGGAAACACGAAAAAAAGCTAAAAGTTACAATTAATGGCGGATGATTCCCCTGGGGAATCATCAAAGTCTCTGGCGCTTGGTGCCTCAGAGGCATCACGAAATTTTTGTTTGACGCCAGGCGATAAAGATTGCTAAAAAGACCTCCGCACGGAATCGGTTAATTCGTCTCGCAGGGTTCAGTATTGGAAGAAATCTTACGCCCTTTTGAAGAGCTTACTAAGCCAATGAGTGGTGAGAAATATCTCACAGCAAGTTCTGTCATTTTAATTACTAGATTACTTAAAGAGGCATTAAATGTAACTCAGGAAAAGATAAATCAAGGGATAATTTTAAATGTAATAAGCCTATTAAAATAGGAATAGCAGACCGTCTTAAGAATATAGAGCAAAGTTACATTTTCACTTTGCACTTTTATAGACCCACGTTAAAATGCAAGCATTTGAAAACCAAAATGAAGCCATTAAAACTAAGGACCGAGTAAAAACCTTGGTGGCAGAAATAATTGGAAACGAGCGAGCTGAAGAACCAACAGTAGATCAGCCTGCAGAACCACAGCCCTATGATGACATAAGCCCCTGGGCCATTTTTGATAAAATGTTTGGACAACCTTCAGGGCAAGGCACGGCTCTATCTCAAGCTATCAAGGAAGTAGATATGTATCTATCCGATGAAAGATTGCCTCGAAAAAATTTAGCTGGAGAGTGGAATTGTCCATTACAGTGGTGGAAGACCTACTCAGCAGTATACCCACATACACTTACCGAAAATCGTTACACCACTACATGTGTTTGAAAAGAAAGCAATCAACTTGGATAAGATTGATTTGGAAAATCTCCAGTCCCTGTCACATACGCTGAGTAAAAGTGAAGTGAAAAATAATAGTGAATGTGGGCAATTTGTGAATGTGCACAGTGTTAGTATAGGAACTCTAATGATTTATGTGTTATTTTAGTTATTTTATGTGTAACGATGTATAGATATAAACATATTTTTCCTTGTAAAAAAACAAAATCAACATCCTTATTGTAATTCGGGTGATGATTTTGAACTTACGGAGAGAGGAGTTATGCGACCTAGAAGTACTGGTCACATACCAAGAACATTATTCATAAACTAAATATTCCCAACCACTCAAATTGTATACCGATAACCTATGGCATCAGTTGTCACCTTTTAATGTTAAGATAAACTCATAATGAGTAATTCAAGAGAATTGTTTTTGTTAAGATATAGTTTCCCATTAATGCCGGGAGGTCTCAGCTATAGCACACATATAAGATTTGTATTCATGTAAAAGCCCATGTAAACAATATTCCAAAGGATTCGATTGTCGTCTGTGCCACGACTCGCACTAGTATTAAGAACGCTTTTGTTTTAACAAAATAAAATCTTTTTTAAAACAATAAAGAGTGTTTTTTACCTACCAACAATACCTAGTCAAGAAATAATTCTTGACACTAGGTATTGCTGGTAGGTAATGTATGTATGTAGCTATTTTATTAATTTAGGTAGGCATTGCACTTGTGTGAAATACCGTAGAATCGTTTTAATAATAATAACAATTTTGTGCTTCTTTTTTTGCACATGATGTGGTGAAACATAAATGGAAGATTTTTAGTGATGGATATGATAAATATAAAAAACAGCTAGCGGGCCAGACAGGATCAGAAAGAAAAAATATTACTTTTATATGAGCGGAACAAGTAAGCTTTTTGGATGATACAATACAACCAAGATCATCGAAAACCAATTTCATTCCACTAACAGTTAGTGATCCTCAAAATAATGAGCAGTTTAATTACTCAGGCTCAGAGACTACGGTGATTAATCAGGCACTTCATTCAGACAATTATAATGACACTGAGAACTCAACCACAATATCTTCGGACACACCAAGCGCTTTAACAATGATGTCACCGTCCAAATCCTACTGCCTTGTCACCAGCCCAGGGATTTCAAGCTCAAACTCGAAGCTGCCGTCAGACGGAGTCTGATATTGGCAAAGCTTTAAAATATTTACAATCGAAAATCCGGCTCGTTCATGATGGTATCGATCGCTTATTTATTTTAAGCTACGCAAGCACCTTTAAAACTCTTTCCCGTCGTAAACAAACCGAATTAAAAGTCAAGCTGGCAACAATATTCGCAAAAGCAGAGTTAAGTAAAATCGAAGAAACCCCGGTACTATCGCCCGCCTTTTAATTCGTCTCGCAGGGTTCTTCAAGAACACTCCCTCCACAAGAGCACACGAGTTTAAATTTATAAACAGCTACTCAACAAGACTTGCTCACTTGTAACAGAGACCAGTACAATTTTCATGATGCAAAACAGAAAAAGAATACGATACCAGGTTGAATCTGACTCACTCTTCATTCTACTACTTTCACTAAACCTTGCATCAGAATTCTACATCTACTATATCTACATGCTACAAGTATTTACATCTTCTACATCGGTTCTCACTAGCTGCACCTGAATAATTAATAGTTTTAATTTTACTTCTTTAGGGTTTAGTTTAGGTAGTTTTAGTTTTGAATTTTGTAAATACACACATCAAAAAAGTCTAAGCAACATGCATGATATTACAAATTTACCATTTATATTAATTAATTTCTAAGTATTTACTCACTTAAAGTGTATAGGTAAGTAAACTTTTTTGTTATTGATGACATACTGGCTGGTTGTAAAAAAAAAAATTCGATTATGTTTTGTTTTTTTATCATAAAATTCAAATGACTGCGAATTTGTTTGAATTTGAGTGCATGTTAATTGCTACGTTTTAGTCTTGATTTTATAATTTTACCAACCATTTAAATACAGTTGGCGACAAAATTGAATTGTTAGATATTCTTTACGTCATTGAGCGACGTCATTTGACGGCAGATGAAATGCAAAGAGCTGTAGGGATGTTGCAAGCGGGAAGTAATCAATCTCAGGTATCTCGACATTTTGGTATTCATAGAAGTGTTATTTGTCGTCTTTGGCAGCGCTACAATAATACAGGGGAACCCGCTGAACAGCATCCAGGCCGTAAAAGGAGTACAACCACTTGGCAAGACCGGTACATACAACCGACTGCAAGACGCCAGCCGATGTTAACCGCTCGAGAGATAAGTTTGAGGCTACAAAATTCAAGTGGTGTTGATGTAAGTCCCCAAACTGTGCGAAATCGACTGCATGAGTACGGCCTACGAGCTCGACGCCCTATCAGGTGCCCACCGATACGTCACGAGAATCGCGCTCGTCGAAATGAATGGTGTAGAGAACGCATAACATGGACCCAGGAAAAATGGGATAAAATTATGTTTTCCGATGAGTCGCGATTCGGGTTTAGGCCTGATACAAGAAGGGTGCGAGTGTACCGTCGACCCGGAAATACTGAAAGACTCAGGTGCGTTCAGGAAGTTCATCCATACAGCGGCTCAACAGTTATGGTATGGGCGGGTATTATGAAGAACAGGCGAACTGAGCTCGTTTTTGTAAATGGAAACATGAACGCTGAAAATTACGTTGAGGATATTCTCAGACCTTATGTCCATCCATTTGCACAAACCTTTGGCTCCGATTTTACGTTAATGCATGACAATGCGCGTTCACATACAGCTCGGCGAACCAGTGAATACTTGGCAACGGAGAACATCCAGGTATTGCCCTGGCCTGCACAATCGCCAGACCTCAACCCCATCGAGCACGCATGGGACATGCTCCAGAGACGTGTTTTAAAGGACTTGGACGGAGTGACAACAACCCAACAGCTGAAGGATTTGCTACAATTCCATTGGGAGCGAATACCGCAAGATGACATAAACAGTCTCATTAATTCAATGAATAATCGTTGCCGACAAGTTCTGAATAGCAGAGGAGGCCATACTTTGTATTAAATTGTCCTATTCTTTCACAATAAATTCATTTTCTTAAGAAATTTCAATTTGTAAAAAAAAAGTTTAGTTTCTTATGTACCTGTATATTCTAATATTGTTAATTTCTGTTATTAAAAGAACTTATAAAGAAAACAGCTGTTATTTTTACATCATAGAACCCTAAAAATATTATTTTAAAAATAAAATACAACGTTATAATTAAAATAAATGGTAAAATAAATTAATATAAATGGTAAATTTGTAATATCATGCATGTTGCTTAGACTTTTTTGATGTGTGTAGTTATAAGTAAATTATTTAGTTTCAATCTTAATACAAATAATAAGTAATATAAAATTTTCAATCTTAACACAAATAATAGTAATGCATAAAAATAGTAATACAAACAATTTATTTTTGATTATTATCTATGATAGGCTAGATATTTTACGGAGCTCCGCGACACACGTCCTCCCTCCGTGCCCGCCACGCGCGCTCTCTTGTTGTAGTGGTGTATTTTTATCATGATTTTTGGGAAGTTGATGTAAGCTCGCGTAATTTCGGTAATTTTACCTTGAAATTTTCAAAGTTTTGGCGAATTTAAAGGGTTAAAGTTTTTTCATAGTTCTTAATTTGTTTTCATTTTCGGTTTAGATTCTAATTTCTTATATTTTTTTCATAGGTTTTAATTTGTGTCTTTAGTTTCACATTTTATTTTCGTTTAATATTTGTTATTTTTTAATAATAATATGGACGTAGTGGACGTAAATCGCCCATATTTAAATTTATCGAATTTTGTCGCCACTATTACATCAGAGGAAGAAGCCATCAATGCGGCTGTAGCTTGGAAGCTTATCAGGACGTCAGCTCCAAGGTGCTGTGACTGCCCCGACGGTAGGCGTATGAATAGGGACAGAGCAACCACATACAAAATTGGGTATAGATGGCGATGCGGATTACGGTCTTGCAGAAGCACCATCTTATCCCCTTTGAAAAATACATTTTTTGAAAAAAGTAAAGTGTCAGTCTTAGCGACGCTTAGGCTGATACTTTTTTTTTTAGGCGGGATAAGGTGACGCAAGCAGCGGAAGACGTGGGTGTCACCAAAAAGGCGGCCATACAAATATACTAGTGTGGGCCATACAAATATCTCCGAGAAGTGTGTGAGGTAGCCGAAGCCCACGATCGCATCAAGATTGGCGGCCCCGACGATGTGGTGGAGGTGGACGAAACACACTTGTATACCAGATAGTACCACCGGGGCCGCGTTCTATCGAGAAGCCAAACGTGGGCATTCGGTTGTGTGAGCCGCCTCACGAAGAACATTCACGTGGAGCTCATTGCGGACAAGTCTCGCCCTACTTTGGACCGTATAATTGATAATAATGTGGAGCGAGACTCGTTCGTAATGAGCGACATGCATAGAGCGTACAACAATGTTCATCTAAGGCTAAATTTAAGGGGGCACCCCGCTGTGAACCACAGCAGGGAGTTCGTGAACGTCAGTGTACAAATTCCAGTTAACGCCGCTCTTGGGGAGTTAATACCGAACTCCCCTAATGTGGACGTAAAAGTCCACACAAATACGATAGAGCGGCAGTGGCTGGAATTGAAAAAGCACTGCCGGACGTGTCGCAGCGGCGACAAAATTAAATGGTATATGGGGGACTATATGTACCGGCAAAATATACTAAAACCCCTCCCTAGTCCCGCTGCTAAATTCCGCCGCTTGCTACGGGATATACACCGCATATATCCCGGACTAGGGCGTCGCGGTATAAAAGCCCAGAATTGCCGGTGCTCCCCCAACTGCCCACGTGTCGCCGCAATTATGTCATATGCTCACATAATAAAATAATAAATTCATAATTAGGTATTGTCTTTGTCAATGTTGGTGCTATAAACACACGAGTGCATTTCTCAACGTTCTACTTTTGTTTGTTTAGTTAAGAGTCCGGTCTACTCCTCACAGATTTTGTATATAATTCATTTTTGTAAAAAATAATTGTAGTGAAAGAAAAAATGAATGGTATACAAACATTTTTTTAGCCTCCATGTTAAACATACTCGACTTGATCTGACTTGATCTTTGTATGTACTGGCTTACAAGTTGCTGACAAAGAAAGTTTTCATCGTGGGGCAAGGCTTTGTTTACCTCATATTAGGACGTTTCATGTTTCTACTTATACAGAAAATACATAAAATAAAAAGGTATAATAAGCAATTAATGTTTTTAAAATAACTGTGTCGTCAACGGTTTGGAATTTCGAAAAGAAGATTTCGACACAGATTGAGCAAGAGAATTAAATAAAAAAAGTTATTTTCAATATGGTTTATAATTAATTGACAGAGGGGTCCATTTTTGGTCTTACTAACGCTTTGTGTTCATAATAATCACTCTTCATTGTTTACAATAGTTAGAATTTTTGTTGTAAAGAAGGGTCCGACACTTAGAATATTTTTTATCGATTTTGTATGGCGCTAGACTTAGAATTTTTTTTTATTTTACGTAGTATCGGAAGAAGGGTCCGACACTTAGAATTTTTTTTATCGATTTTGTATGAAAACTGGAATTGTAAAATTTTTCAAATTTTTGATTTCACGTAGTATAGGAAGAAATCTTACGCCCTTTTGAAGAGCTTAAAGCCAATGAGTGGTGAGAAATATCTCACAGCTAGTTCTGTCATTGTAATGACTAGATTACTTTAAGAGGCATTAAATGTAAATCAGGAAAAGATGAATCAAGGGATAATTTTAAATGTTATAAGCCTGTCGCCAGGTGGCTATCTGTATCAGTTTCAGACTTCTTCAAGTAGGTAAAGGCTCGAGGTATTTTGGAAATAAATAGGATTTGTAGAACGTAAACTTATATTCACAAATTTTAAGCAAATACAACTTTCTAATAATCTTAAAGGTAAAGTGGACGCCAGCAGTCCGTCTAAAATCCAGGATCGACCACCAGCCTCACGGGTTCGATGGTTTCTTCCTGTTTTCATGACGTTCTGCTAGAATGACTCCTTGTCATTCTCGTCCGAATATTTTGAATGTTTGTTTCATAATTTAATACGAACGTTAAAACCTCCTTTAACGTTATCCAATAAAAAGGTTAGTTTGTTTCACGGCGCCAGGGATGCGCCTTCAAGCCTATTAACACCTATAACACTGTCACATACGCTGAGTAAAAGTGAAGTCAAAAATAATAGTGAATGTGGGCAATTTGTGAATGTGCACAGTGTTAGTATAGGAACTCTAATGATTTATGTGTTAATTTTAATTATTTTATGTGTAACGATGTATAGATATAGAAATATTTTTCCTTGTAAAAAAACAAAATCAACATCCTCATTGTAATCCGGGTAATGATTTTGAACTTACGGAGAGAGGAGTTATGCGACCTAGAAGTACTGGTCACATACCAAGAACATTATTCATAAACTAAATATTCCCAACCACTCAAATTGTATACCAAGAACCTATGGCATCAGTTGTCACCTTTTAATGTTAAGATAAACTCATACTCAACTCATGAGTAATTCAAGACAATTGTTTTTGTTATGATATAGTTTCTCATTAATGCCGGGAGGTCTCAGCTATAGCACACAATAAGATTTGTATTCATGTAAAAGCCCATGTAAACAATATTCGAAACGATTCGATTGCCATTTGTGCCACGACTCGCACTAGTATTAAGAACGCTTTTGTTTTAACTAAATAAAATCTTTTTTTTATACAATAAAGAGTGTTTATTTCTTGACTAGGTATTGTTGTTAGGTAAATATTATGTAAAGTAAGGCCAACGAGACGGTTCTCGTTGGCCTTACTTTACATAATATTTTTCGTATCGGTATACGAAAGGTCATTAACCTGAAAATCAACTGTGGCGTTGACAATCTAATATCTATCTCTTTCCATCTTGTGCCTTTGTCGTAATGTCTCGTTCTCCCGGCAAAAACATGACAACGTCAAGACGGGTTCGCCAACATTCGGCCGGCCATTTCAGATTCATTCTGTTTCGGAACGTGCTCATGGTGATACATGTTATTTGTTAAAGATTTGTTATTATTTTGTTGTTTATTTAATTATTTATTGTTTAAGTTAATTTTTGTTGATCATTGTTTGTTTTTATTAAGAGTGGTTAATGATGGAGCCACAACCAAGTACGTCGAGAGATAAATCAACAGATTTTACTTCTCCAAAAAAAGAAACGTCCGAAGGTATGTATAGGAAACCTTTTACCGTTTGCATTGATATTTGGATTTTAGCTGATAGATAAGAATATTGTTTAGTAGATAAGAATGTTGTTGGGAGTGTACTTTAAAGTTATCTTAAAGTTATAAAACAACAACTGTAATAATAAAAGTTTTTTTATTTATTTTAGATGCATGTGTATAAAGTGTGTAGGTATATAATTTTAATTTGATTTTTAATTTTAGGTGACTAGTTTTACTGTTAGGCCGGCTCCACACGTTGGCCCCAACGCTATTCGCCCAACGTGTGGATCTAGAAAATGGCATTGGTCCCAACGTTGGGGGAGTGTTGGTAATTGGCCGGCTAGTGTCGGTTTCATCAAAGGAATCTGCGCCAACGCTCGCGATCTGTCCACACGTTGGCGCTTTGCTCAGTTTTGTTACAACAGGCAGCGAGTGCGTACGTCGAGCAAGAATGGCTTCCTCATCCACAAAATCGCCACCGGCATGGACAAATGAAAAAGTAATAGAATTTATTGGACTTTATCAAGCACATCCAATAATATGGGACGCAACGAGAAAGGATCATAAAAATAAAAATTTAATAGCTGATGCATGGCGTACCATTCAACAAAATATGGGAATGAATTTCTCAATTGAAGATTTAAAAAAAAAGCGAGAATCGTTAATGAGCACATATCGCCTTTACAGAAAGAAAATTAGTGACTCTACTCGATCTGGATCATCAACAGATGATATTTTTAAACCAAATTGGTTCGCTTATGAGCTCATGGATAGCTTTCTTTTTCCGATTTATGATAAATCAAATACACACCTCAACAAAGTCTAGGGATATTTGGTATTTACTCAATTAACTCCAAAATTATTGAAGATAACATACAACATTTTTATATTTTTATAAAGGTAATTTATCAGGCTATAATCCAGAATTAAATAAAAGTATTATTTTTGCGTAAATAATTTTTTATTCAAATAAATAAAAAAATTGGAAAATTAGTAAAACTAACAATGAATTTGTTTCTTAAGCAAAAGTGAAAATAATCGAAAATTAATCTGTTTTTAACTGTTATGTGAGTAATCAGTAGTCAGTACATTAAAAAAACCGTAAATAAAGGTCCTGCAACGGTTTTTCATGCTTGGATTAAGTTATTCAGGTCTTGATGCAGTATAATGTTACAAGTCCGACTAGGATACCTAAAAAGTTGCTCTTCCATCGCAAGTTTATGCAGGAAAATTCATCAAAGCTCTTCTTTTGAACATGTCCTACGCG
The DNA here is from genome assembly GCA_905475405.1 of Schrankia costaestrigalis. Taxonomy (NCBI): domain Eukaryota; kingdom Metazoa; phylum Arthropoda; class Insecta; order Lepidoptera; family Erebidae; genus Schrankia; species Schrankia costaestrigalis. Next base: position 2,971,263 of record FR997845.1, on the reverse strand, counting down.
TATTTTATGGTTTTGAGGTTAGGCGATTGAGTGGTTCAGAATGGTAAATTCAGGATACGTCGTGCTCCTGCAACCAGCTCGTCATCACTCTCGCTTTATGCGGACGGGTGTTATCGTCCATGAGCTTGAAAATTTGGCCCAATTGTAGTCTACGGGGGTAGATTATTAGTACCAGCACCTCGTTAAGTTATTTTTCAGCCGTCAGGGTGTTTCTGATCAAAACGCGCTCTGTTCTTCCACTGACACAAATTCCCGTCCAAATCATTATTGTTCTATCGTGGTATGAATAGTTTTTGTCAGGATGTTGTAGACGGCTATCACAACCAGGAACTCGCCAAGCACGTTCTCTACGTGAATCCGAGCGGAAACCGAACCGGAACTCATGTGTAAACACCACTACAGATAACAGGTCATCTTTTCAGAGCAAATGTTCACGACCTCACTCTAGTCATCGTGCGCGATTTGCTCAACGTATTGCTGGAGTTCAAAGCGGTATGCGAGCATAAAGGTGGGCTTCATGCCGACTTCTTCTAACAGTTTGGTCACCCGCAAGAGGCTCCACCAAGAGCTGGAGCCTCTAAGCCAGTTGCATGATAGTAACATTTGGCTGCCTTTTCGCGGGAACTTGCAAAAATCGATCATGTCGTTGAGTGGTGATAGACTTTTTGCTGTGATATCTTTCAGCCACTTCACCAGTAGCACGATAACGTGACCATAACCTTGATTTCATATTTTGTACTGTTCCAATCTCTTCAGCAATACTATGCTCAGTACCCGCAGCTGGGAGCATGCCTACTGCCCTTAACATTTCCTCTATGTTAAAATGGCGCCGCTGCTTGATGCACACAATATTATTCATTCGAAATAAACGTTTAAATTGTTATAAAACTTAAATTTTACACAAAAAAGTAGTCAAAACTTATTGTTGGTAAATGAAATTTTCAAACTTGACTACGTTCAAGCCGCGTAAATCTTTTATTTTTAATTTTATTTTTCAAATTTAAATTTAGAATGGTTGAAAAAGGTTAACAAAGAAAGTTTTTATCAAAAGAATTAAAAACAAACCAATTTTTTTTGAGTTTCACAACTTAATACAAAATATCGTGAAAATATCCCTAGACTTTGTTGAGGTGTGTACAGTTACGAGGGTGGATTGAAAAGTACTCGGCCTAACCAAGAAAATAAACACATACTAAATCAGTTATGAATATATTATATTATATTAGTTATGAATATATTATCATGACAAAGTAATGATTTTGTATTAAATGTGTATTTCCTGTTCTTATAATAAATAAATAAAATAATAATAGTTATATTTTTATTTTTCTACATTATCACCATCAAGTTCAATACACTTTTGCCACCTCCCCCTTCCAAGCATTTAGACTGTTGAAAAAAAATGATTATTCCTTAGAGTCTACAGCTGCTTTGACCTCGTCGTTTGTCGAAAATCTTTGACCTCCCAAGTGCTTTTTTAGGTTAGGGAACAGAAAGAAGTCTGATGGTGCCAGATCAGGTGAATACGGCGGATGCGGTAACAGTTCAAAGCCACAGTTGTGAATTTCAGCCATTGACTGTACTGACGTGTGAACGGGCGTTATCTTGATGAAACAGGACTTTTCTTCTGAGCATTCCTCGACGTTTTTCTTTTATTTCCTCTCGTAAACGACGTAGTAAGGTGCAGTAGTAATCAGAGTTTATAGTCTGACCTCTTTCAAGATAATCAATCATAATCACACCTTTCGAGTCCCAGAATATTGAAGCCATCACCTCATTTGCCGACAAAATCGACTTAGCCTTTTTAGGGAGTGGTGAACCAGGTCTTCTCCACTGTTTTGATTGTTGTTTTGTTTCCGGTGTACAATAATGAACCCATGTTTCGTCCATAGTAACAAAACGATTAAAAAAATCATCTGCATCGACTTCAAATAACTCCAAACAGTCGCGTGAAATAGTCAATCGTGTCCTTTTTTGTTCGACTGAAAGCAGTCGCGGAACCCACCTCGCAGACACCTTGTGGAAACCCAACTCGTTGACAATGATGTTCTGAGTTCGTTCATAAGAGATGCCTATAATCTCGGCTATCTCTCTAATTTTTTATCTGCGGTCTCCCATTATTAAATCAAGTACTTTTTTAATATTTTCGTCAGTAGTTGACGTCGAAGGCCTTCCAGAGCGGGGTTCATCTTTCACACTCTCTCTACCACGCTTAAATTCTGCTATCCATTTTTTGACGGATGAATATGACAGAGCACAATCGCCTAATGTACTGACCATGTCATCATGGATGGCTTTTGATGATAGCCCCTTCTTATGGAGGTACTTAATGACAGCACGCTGCTCAATTTGCTCCATTCACGGAAATTATATCCGATTACTTTGTTAATAAATTTATAAAATCACAACTAATTATCGCACACGTTTCGAACTTCACACAATGAACTAGTCTGAATTGAACTAAATAATGTGGGTAGATTTGATTTTTAAAATTGAATGGATCTGTGTTAGGCCGAGTACTTTTCAATCCACCCTCGTACTATTAACACAGAGGTAAGATAAACATTGATTGATATTTACTTTATCTATTTACATAGATAAAATCACAAACTGACAAATTACATAATTTATGAAAAAAACAACCACAGGCTAGACGTAGGTACAATCGGGGTATTTGCCGCTCGACCACCCTTAGGCGAGAATCGCTTGGCACGCGGCGCATGCGATACGTGGCACGCACACATCGATAGACTCACCGACGTTAAAGGGGCGGGCTTTGTGAAATTCTATTAATAGCTCTGTGCTTTGTCTCCCTCTAACGTAACTGATTTATATTAGTACATATTTTAAAAACTTACTCGCGTCCAACGCTCTACAGTTCGGAGATATTTGTGACATTTAACCGAAAAATTACATTTACTTAGTGTTAATTTAAAAATAATGTATGGGCGGGCGACGCTGACGGCTAACAGAACTGACCGTAATATTATTTAGTAATGAAACCTATCATTTATTTATTAGCCTTGAGGGAATGGAGGTTTTCTATATTAAAGGAATGAAAATATAAATATTTTTTTTCAATAAATAAACCTCACACATTCACACATCGCTACCTAGTCCCAAACTAAGCAAAGCTTGTACTATGGGTACTAGACAACGGATAAACATACTTAAATACTTTTTTTAAATATAATGTTTTAACAGTTTTATTTAATTTGACTGAGTGCTCTGTGAAAATGCACAACACAATGGTTATCAGCAGTTTCGTTATTAATTTCGAGATAAGTAGGTAAACAAAAATTGAATGGTAAAGTCACTTACTCTACTGCAACATTATGAACATCTTACCAATACCCATGGGTTACAGTAGTTTCAGATAAGCCCCGCAATTTAATATTAGGACGTAACCTTGTCATAATAACAGCTGTATGTAGTAAAAAAGTAGGGATTTCAAATAATTCATAAGTTCTTATACCTAATTGGTTATGTTTGAATGAACTTTTTAAACCTACACCTTGTTAGTAAATAAGATAAAGTTTAATATTTAACTGTTACCTAGAAAACAAAACAAGACCAAATTTGGCAGATATTGTTTAGGTATACGTGATAGGTAATGATAACAAATTCACAAATTGAATTTAAATATAAATAATATAATATCTAAAATGGAAAATTACCAGTGAGAAAGGGTTGCATTACTCTTTCTCACGGGTAAATTATTTATTAAATAGGTAATGATTTAAATAGATATACTTAATCGCATATAAAAAAAAACTAAGTAATATTATGTCTTTACCTATGAAATTGCCGATTTGTATGGAGAAGTTATGAGAAGTTTGATTTTTCATACTAACGTTTCCTTAGTTTTTTCAATAATTATTAAACTGAAATAGAATGAAATTTGGTATAAGTAATAGCGCACATCTTAGCTAACTTATAGCATTTTAATCATAAGAACAAAATATAAGGGAAGAAGTTACATTTGATTAAATGGTAAAAACCGCTGGTTTAAATTGGACCCATATTTACAGGCTTATTACTAATACAAATAATTATTATTTTTCTTAATTATCTTTTGTTAGTTATTGGTAATGCCCTGTATTTACCAAATTATAAAAACAATACAAGCAATCTATGTTTTTAAAGACTGCGGCGAAAAAAAACGGCAATTTCGTAAGTAAAGACCTATTATTAAACATTTAAAAATAATGTTATGAGAAAGTGTTGCAAAACTCTTTCTCACGGGTAGTAAATTCTTTTTAAAAAAAAAAACTTAACAAATATTACACATTTAACAAACAATGGTGTGCAAAACTTTTTCCCACATTTCAATCCGAGATAAGTAATTTATTGCTTTCGTCAGAAATTTGAAACAAAGAATAGGAATTTGTGAACAAAGAATAGGAATCCTTTGTCGGCAATAATTACAAGACCGTAAAATACAATTACTGGAAATTTTTCGTAAAATAATGTAGTTTTAGACTGAAGCAGAGTTGCACGTGCTTATGATTAAAAAAACCGAGCGACTACCTACTACTAAATTAAAAATGCCTACTAACATGGGTATTACATGAGAAAGAGTCGTGATTATCATTATCACATATACCTAAATAGTATCTACCTCATACCGAATATGTTCTTATTTTGTTTTCTAGGTAAAGTTAAATATTATTACACCTTACCTTAAATTTACCTACTAGGTGTAGGTCTAAGCACTAAACAGTCCATTCAATCATACTACGTAATTTTATAAATGCGAAAGTTTGTGAGTGTGTTTGTTACTTCTTCATTGATTAAAATTGGCATGCACATAGGTAAAACCCTGAATTAACACATAAATATGCCCCTTTTCATCCCGAATAGAATGTTTTGTGGGATTCACGATAAACTACATCCAGACGAGTCGAGCCGCGCCCAGAAGCTATGTAGTAACTAATTATAAGAACTTTTTACTAAATTTTTTATGAAATATTTACTTTTTAACGTTGGATGACGTTCCAAAGCTGTTATGATTCATCATTTGGACACAGGCCTCCCGCATAATATGTTTATCCCTCACTCATAGGTTTTGGACCATGAGCCGCCACACTAGTCCAGTGCGTATTGGCGGGTAGTCAGAGCCTCGGTCTTTGGTCAGCAGGGCGCGCCGCTACCTACCCTAAAGATGGCTGTTAGGCCCCGTACGCCCCTCTGTCGTGATTACAAGGCAATAATAACGAACAACTATAAATAGGTAGACTAACTTTGCGCTTTGCGAACAGTGCTGATGGGCCGCGCTGTCACTAAGATGGCCGCCAATCCCAATCATCATATCAGCCCATCAATGTCCTACTCTAGGGACGGGCCTCCTCCCGTGACGGAGGGATATTTGGCTTACTAATACCACGCTGGCCAGACGGATTGATACAGGGTTAAATTTCAAGTTTTTCTTATTTTTATTTCGTTAAGATGATGGTCCCTGGTTTTTTCGACACCCATGGGATGAGATGAGGTGGTGACATGTTGTATTCTTACTCCGTCATCACACGGAGAGTATCCAAATATCAGCCCAATACCAGCTTAAAATTAGGTTTTTAGTAGGTAAACTATTCTTACTCCATCATCACACGGAGAATATCCAAATATCAGCCCAATACCAGCTTAAAATTAGGTTTTTAGTAGGTAAACATTCTAGTAATACCTACCTACTAGATTAAATAATATAGAATAAATAAAAACATTGTCTAGATTCAGAAAACTGTTTATTAAAGACACATCCATTTTGACATTTTAAAACATAAATAAAATATAATACACTACAGAACTAAATGGAATATGAGCCTTCCGGTGAGTAAAGGTATCCTACTCAGCTATTTAAATAAAAATTAACAGCCGAATAGTCAAACGTCGTTAAAAATAGGGCGATTGAAACTAGAAATTCTCATACAAATGTCTAGTATAAGCGCCGTTTTACTTTTAAAAGACGTTTCAGTATTCGGCCGTAAGTCAGGTCAAAAAGAAGCATGAGCCTATTATATTCCGAATACTACTAGTACTAATATTTATAAAAATTTAGTTATGCATAATAAGTTTTGGCAGTGTTTGTTGCTTACTAGAATAGCTACAGAAATGATTTATATAGTTACGTCATGATTGCAAGCTAGAGCATATTATTTAGGTAGACGCTTTAATGACTTCAGCTCGGTTAACAATATTAACAGATAAACTAAGTATAAGTCTTATAAATAATGCATTTTATATTTAAATTATTATTCAATACAACGCTATTTAGCTTTGCGACATTTAAATAATATATTGTTATTCGATGACTCTCTCGATATCTTCAGTCATCCTGAGCCGAGAAAACTGATTCTTATTCTAAACCTATAACTTAAGCGTGTGGTGTAACTGTAAGTTTAAGTTGGTTATTAGATAAATAAAATAAAATAAAGTTTCCGGATATAAGCTTTACAAACAAGAACATCAATATAATTTAAACTAAATTTTAACTATTAAATTAATTTAAATAACTTTGATAGTCTCAATAGATATTTTGTCATTAAATTATCATTAATAAGTATTAAGAAAACCCGCTCAAAAAAACGAAACGACACTTACTAAGAGGTTAACTATCAAAGTTACTTCTTACATTATCTCGAATTCTAGAGTTTTGTAATTAGAAACTATAATATTTAAATATACTGTGGACCCACCTCTATATTTATTTATAAATACGGTTGTAGTAATAAGATAATAATGTTAATTCTATACAAATACGGTTTAGGATGTATTGAGTAAAATTATCCGATGGGACTGCTGTCGCGTGGCGACCTTATTTGCGTTATTTACTATTATGATGTCGGTCTGTCTGTCAGTCAGTGCATCCTAAACCTTATTACCTACCTGTATAGAATTAACATTACCTACTATAATATTACTACTATTGCTAAATATAAAGGTGTGGCCACAATACTTAAATAAGGTAAACTCCTATAAAATATAAATTAAAATTGTTTGATAGTTACCTATACTGTATTTATTGTAAAAGCCCGAACTATGGTAAACATAAAGATTTACTAGCTCTTCTTAGTAAAAGTCTGAATCATCCTATAATCATTGTATTATTTATAAATGAAGAAAATACATTTTAAAAATCTTAACTTGAACTATTATTTTGAGACAATAGGTATTATTATTCCTAATGAAATACTTTACCGTAAGGCTGTGCTTAAGGTTATTTATTACTAATTCATTTTATACAATACAATTACAAAAACAAAGATTACAAGAACTGTTTGGGCATTACCCAGTAGGAGTTACTAAATTTACTGTAATTACGGCTTTTTTTACAATGAATGTATGATTGCTAAGATTTAAATGACTTTTCGTCGGAAAATATGGCGTGTGAAAAATAAAAACATCTGAACTCGCGAGCAAAACGCACTCTAGCTTCTTTTTGGGCCTGACCTAAAATTATTTTATTTGCCGGTTTTCTATGGTGAATACCTGCTCCATGCCACGCGTTTCTTATTGTTCGCATGGAGCAGAAATATTGTTGAGCAAATGAAGCCGTACTGGTAAAGGGTCGCTCTTGATAAGTTTGCACCATATGTAAGAAAGAAAGAAAGAAAAAATATTTATTTTGCACCTCACTGCACAATACAAGAATTAACATTAATGTTACAATTCAACATATTAAAAAGTCACATGAGGTGCAAAACTAGGACCAGTCTCAGCATGATGCTGCAACGATGACAGCTGCAGCGCTGTTATTCTGACTGGCCCCGTTTATGACGTCACGGACGCCAAACACTTAAAAGTTATTTAAAATAAGATAGAAATAAAACGGTACAAATAATTAATAAATAAAAATAAAAAAACCTATGACAGAATATTCATTTTTACATAAAGCCGTCCACAATTGCTAGATAGTGAATGAAACTGATCGAATGACTGATCAGTTGTCTATGGTCTGATGACTACTAAACAAATACAAACAAACAAAGCGGCTAAAATTGCGACAGCAAATACAGTTTATAGCTAGTAATATGCTTAAATATAATTTTCTAATGAATAAATTATACAATTTTAATGAGATAGGACAAGGGTCATAAATATACTAAATATATTGTAATGTATAGTGTAATTAATTGTTTGTTGTGTATGAAGTGTATGTGTTATGTGGCAATGCAATGCAAGGAGTTTCATAGATACGTGCCAGCGTCCACTATATGTGCCACAGGGTCCGCAGTCATGACGCGAGGCGGCTGCATACGAGGTGGATCGGCAATAGACCCCCCCTCCTCAGCATCCCTCTGTATCCACCGACGATCCGTTGCTCTCTAGAAGAAAGAAATTTTTACACTAAGTAAACAGTATAAAATACACGTAGTGTTCAAGATACTAAAAAGACCACAAAATTTATTCATGACGAAGGTTGTATAGAGATTTCATCATTTCGTAAAAACCGACTAAGGGACTATCCGTCGATATTATCTTTACAAAATAAAAAGAAGGAAAACTTAAAATTAAACCCTAAACCAATCCGTCTGGCCAGCGTGGTATTAGTAGGCCAAGTACCCCTCCGTCACTGGAGGAGGCCCGTCCCTACAGTGGGACATTAATGGACTTTTATGATGAAACTGAAATTAATAGAACAATCAAATGAACTAATACTTAGGACCCGTTTCACCATCTTCAGATAAGTGTCAGATAGCCTAATAATTGTAAGTATTTTTTTTTCTCACAAAATATCTACATAGGTCTAGTGTCTATGTTTACGGGACAGTAACATAACCATAACACTTATTCACGGCTTCTTCAATTTTTATTGCATTACATGACTAACCAGTTACAGGGTCGGCAGAAGATAAGATAAGATTCCTAAGAAAAATGTAACTTGGAAAATGTGAATTATTAAAATATTAGGTCTTTACCTATGAAATTGCTGTTTTGTATGGTAATTGTTGATCACTAAACCATCTAATACTATAACGTAAAAATGTGCAAATCATAAGAGAGCACTGGTATCCATAACACAAGTTAAAACTTAGTTTGGATACCAGAGTTCACTATACTACTAACAAATATTAGTTGTTATTTTGATAAATTAATTATGTATATGTAATAGTCTGTAAGTGGAACGGTACTTTTATGTGGAAAAATAAACATATTTGTATTGTAAGTATGAAGATTTTATCAGAAGTTAGATTTTTCATACTAACGTTTTCTTAGATTTTTCAATTACATATTATTATACATAATAGAATTAAATTAGGTGTAAGTAATGGCGCACATTTAAGCTAACTAATTATGTACTACTTATTTTTATTTATTATCTTTTGTTAGATGTTGGTAATATCCTATTAACATTATCCTCCTATTATATTTCCCAAATAACGAAAATTATTTAAACAATACATGTTCTAAAAGAATATAGAGTCAAGACTGCGCAGAAAAAAAGACGGCAATTTTATAGGTTAAGACCTATTAGAGACATATTAGAGCAATTACAATATTAATTATTTAATCATCAGGTCACTACTTTTAGTCTCCATTACTGGAGCACGACCCTCTCTATTCCGCAAGAAGCGGACAGAGGATTTGACCTACTCTCACCACGCTGGCCAGGTTGGGGAGGCCTGATTGATGTTGAATATAATATATCCCTTAGTCGGCTTTTACGACATCCAAGGAAAGAAATGGAATGGTCTATTCTACTCTGACGGAATCCACACGGCTATACAATATTATAATACTTCTCTACCTTAACTTTCTACGACTAGTTATATGAGGACTGACTTTAACATGGGGTTCAAATATTTTTCGTAATTTGGAAACTGAAGCAATAGCGATTAGTTACAACCCGTATAACTCAACTGTGCACCCTGCTGGAATGCTACACCTAACTCTCTAACGGGTTGTATTATCGTGTAGGAATAAGGGCATATGTTTAATTTTAATTATCGATCATTAGTAATTCTGTAAATATTAATAATTATAGGTAGGCATGGTCTAATGGGTATATGTAGTATACAATTAAAAAAAAAGACATAAAAAAGTATTATAACTAGATTCTAAGTTAAATACTTATTTAGCATAACTGGAGACTGACCGAGACGACCCGGCCTACCTATTACATTAGGTATAAAATCGCGTGAACCGTCGCGCGGCATGGCGCGCTGGTCGGGAGTCGCACACGAACTGAGCTGCGTCTCATATTCTCTCTTCTCGCACTCCCGAGCATCGTGACGTGCTGTGCGTTGTGTAGTTATATTGTAGGATCTGTGAGATCTATGTGTGCGGGTGTAGTGTGACTGTGTCGACGATGTTACTACTACCAATAAGTATCATTTTTTATGTACGAGTAAATCTTTGTTTATTTCTGTGAATGTACCGCATGCTTATTGCCAGAATAAATGATTTCTTTCTTTCTTTCTATTAAAATAAATAATAGTAAGCGTTGGCGACTCACCGTAACATTTAATTCCCGTGATATGTGGGAGATGCTATAGCCTTGTTGGTGAAGGACAAGGATTCGCGTCCGTTCTTCTCTATTGAGATTCCTTGCCATGATGTCGTGTAGGTTGAGTTGGCCAAATGTCACGAGTCCAGCAGATAACAAAGTCCATATAGCAAGCACGGGTCCACAGTAAAAGAATAAATCGACGGTCCAAATATCACAAGCACAAGTTACGTTAAGGATTCAGGAGTCCATAAGTTAAGCCCGGTCCGCGTTAGAGCAAAATTCCAAAAGTCCGTTAAACAAAACTAAACGTGAGTGTAGAAAGAAAAAAATAAATAGCGCGTTGTCAATAGCCGGAGAGCGAATTGCAACTAAATAATATTTAAGAAACAGGAGTATGTTTAGGGGCGTGTCGTAGCGGCGCTTTAAGAAATTAATGCAACCTCATTGGTCATAGCAATGAGTAGTTGTATCTATGTGCGCGTGTCACACAGTCGGTGGCTGTTTAAGGCAATTTGTTTAGAAACTGATCGAGCAGGAGCTTCCCCGATAGTACCTAACATTTTAACCTTGAGCGCGCCTTTGTGCCCTACGTATTACAATAAGTGCGTTTTCGTAGTGCAACTGTTACATTACATACATACATGTGATCTGTGGCTGTGTGTTTTTAATTTTTGAATTTTGTAGGTAGGTAGATTTTTTATTTAGTGTGAATATTTGTTGTTAAGAATTTTCTGTTGTTCTTATTGGTATTTGATCTAGTGATCTTAATTGTTGCTCTTCTAAAACATTATCTATATTACCTTCCTTCTATATACATACGGTAGGAGTGCTGAATCTTTTTCAAAAAATTATGAAGTACAACGCAAGTGAGTGTTATAATAGATGCTTTTTCGGGTTGTAGTAACATATTGGTTTTTAACACTCCAAATACCGATGTCATTATTCCAAATGCACATTCAATCACAACACGAGCCCTTGATAGTCGACTGTTGAATTTACTATTTTGTGAGCCAACTGGCGGTGTACCAGGAAAAGGTTTCATGATCCTTTTAGATAATGCAAAAGCTCCATCCGCCACAAACACATAGGGCACAGGAAGATGTCGACCAGGTAAAGGAGCGTCTTGCGGTAAATGGGAATCAGGTCCATATATTTTGTTATAAAGCATGCTATCATTAAAAACTCCACCGTCACTCATACGTCCATGTGTTCCTACGTCAGCAAATAAAAAGTTGTAGTCACTATCAGCTACCGCTAGTAATATTATACTGAAATTGTGTTTAGTTATAGAACTCTGATCCACCATCGATAGCGCCCAAACAATGTGGAAATTGCCATTTTATTTCAAATTCTCGAGCAATTTCAAGCCATTCGTGTTCATTTTGAGGTATCTAAAACAGAAAAAATATATCAGTATAGGTAATAGTTAATCATTTAAATAAGGGTTGGAATTTACTTGTTGTTTTTGAAGTTTTAGACTATGGAGTTTCCTAATGAAGACAGCAATCAAGATAGAAGCTTTTATAACGAAGACAGCATTCAAAATAGAAGTTCCACGTCAGCCAAAAAACGGCGAGAATTAGAAGTCACGGAAGTACGAGCTCAGATGAAGACAGCTGTAAATGTCTTAAAAAATCTTGCCGACCGACCACGAACTGAAGCGGACGAGGTAGACTTATACTGTCAACTACTGGCAAAAAAAAATTTAAAAATTTAATGAGCAACAAAGGGAGGTTATTATGCACGATATAGCCGAACTTATTTATCAGAAGCGAAATTACCGCCCTGCTTCTGGCAGCACTTACTCGTTTGTAAGATCTACTCCGGATTCCGTGCGTTTTATACCTACACCGTCCCCTTCATCATAGACGTACGATATGTCTACCCGAGATTCCATGCGATATGCATCTACACCATCCCCTTCATCTCAAGTGATGCCAAGCCCGTCATATCACGTTGCTGATGATTATAGCCAAGCAGAATATGTGGCAGGTTCATCCACCTCCACATCTACTCCAAAGGTGACAATTATATCAAATGACATTATCTCTCAGGCATTTACTCTTTCTCAGATACAAAATAACAATTAAATGCTAATGCAAGGACTCATTACTTTGTCTAATTATTTTTCTCAATAAACGTGTTTTTCATTACTTTTATTATAGTTTTATTTTACAAAATATGTTTATATATTTTAACTACTTACTTTTACAAAAGAACGCAAGGCGTACTTTGCTTGGTATTGAGTCTCGGAATACTGTATCTTGCTTTTTTATTTTTGGTCCAATCAACTGTTCTGTATTTTCAGTTTTGGTTTTACAAGCAAAATGACGCCATTTTTAATTTGTCCTTTTTAACATAATAAAATAAATGGTCAGTAGTAAATGTAATGCATTTTATTTTAGTAACATTAAATTGTCTATAAAGTTCAATTTATTTCAATACGACAGCTTTATTCGTTTTCAAGATATTGAAGTAAATGCTAGTGACCCGGAACTTTTGCTCTCGAGTGTATATTAAAGAAACTTGGCCTATTGACAAATACCCATACAGAAAAGAGATGGCGAGGAATGCAGCAAGTATTTTAGGTATCGGCGTTGCATCTGTATATAGAATCCTCAAGGACTATAAAGAACACGGCGAAATTTCTTCTCCTGTCACCACCAAACCTAGACCAACGTTTAGTGACAAAATTGATGATTTTACTAAATCAGCCATACGCAAAAAAGTACATGCTTTCTTTATTAAAGGAGAACTTCCTACAGTGAAAAAAGTACTTTCAGATATCAATGAAGACGATACTCTGCCAAATTTTAAAAGGACAACTTTCCAAAAAGTATTAAAACATTTAAAGTTTAAGTATATCAAGAGGCAAACAAATAATGCACTGATTGATAGAGACGATATAGTATTGTGGCGGCGAAAATACTTACGGTGTGAAGTGTTTCTGCCTGAAAGATTATGTAAGATTATTATTTGTAATATTGCCTATGTTTTTTTGTATGTGTTTGTATGTATATTACTTTCAGGTCACACTGTTAATAAAACTTGGGTAGACACCGAAATAAAATCAAAACGGCAAGCGTTTTTAGAAGGTCTGAGTACAGGTGCGAAGAATCCCACTTCAAAGGGCCGGCGACTAATCGTAGTCCACATTGGAAACGAGGATGGTTTTGTGAAAGACGGTAGCTGGGTGTTTGAATCTAAATGCACTGGTGACTATCACGAATCAATGGATGATGCACATTTTGAAAGCTGGTTTGAGAAGATATTGCCGAAATTAGGCGAGAATGCAGTTGTCGTCATGGATAATGCGCCTTACCACTCAAGATGACAGGAAAAAACACCCAGCTCAACATGGTTGAAGGCTAACATTCAGCAGTGGCTTCGTGATAAAAAAATTAGTTTCGATGAAAAGGAAATATAAACAGAATTATTAAATAAAGTAAAGATGGTGAAGAACCAATACCAGTTATACGTCGTAGACGAATTAGCAAAAAATATAGGGTCGAGGTACTAAGACTCCCCCCTTATCACTGTGAACTAAACCCCATTGAGTTGATTTGGGCTGATATAAAAGGACTCATAGCAAGAAACAATACTACGTTTCAATTCGAAAAAGTTAAGGCACTCTTAGGTGAGGGTATGGCGAAAGTCACGTCTGATCGGTGGAAGAAATGTGTGGAGCACGTTCGAAAAGAAGAAGAGAAGTTTTTTAAACTTGATTTTATTGTACACTCGGGAGCAATAAAATCGCACATATTGAGTTTTTCCAGTCAAACCTTTTTTTTTGCAAAAGAATTAATTACACTGAAAAAATAAATCACCCTACCTGAAAGCTTATTTCAATACCTTTTAAATGATACATAACAACATCTTACAAGTTACCCATAACGGGTTTTAAGTCCAAAAATGTAAAGTACCCATGAAATTAGTCAATTTTATTAAATTTAGTTTTGAAGGGAAATTGAAATAAAACGAGTAATTTTTAAAAAATTGTTTATTAATATGGAGTGTTACCTCCCCTTGCTTTAATTACAGCTCGTAGACGGTTTTTCATTGACCGTATCAGCTTCACCACGAAGTCTTGAGGTATACCGTTCCACTTTTCTTCAATGGCACGTTGGAGCTCCTGGAGCCGGGCTTCTGGCTCGAACTCTTCTTTTGAGCTCGTCCCAGATATGCTCAATAGGATTTAGGTCAGGACTGCGAGCTGGCCACTCCATTGCGGTGATGCGTGAACGTCTTGCATGTAATCCCGCACTGTTCTGGCTACATGCGGCCTGGCGTTGTCGTGCATAAGGACGAAATTTTCTTTCATTAGCCAGGCAAGTGGCCTTACATGGTCTTCTAGAACATCTTCGACGTATCGCGCAGCAGTCAATCCTCTCGATTGAGGACCAGAATTAGCCCCAGTGATGAATACAATGTCCGTTTTGGTATTCAGCATAATGCCACCCCAAAACATGCAGGATCCCCCTCCATAAGCAACACGTTCGCTTATGCAGCATTGCGCAAAACGCTCTGAAGACCTTCGGTAGACTCTTGAGCGTCCATCATGACCATGTAAGGTCATTCTGCACTCATCGGAGAACATAACAGCCTGCCACTGTTCGTACGTCCAATTTAAGTGTTCTCTGGCAAATTGTAGACGAGCTTGCCGATGTGCTGTGGTCAATTTTGGACCATTTGCAGGACGGTGTGCAGTCATTCCAGCTTC
Organism: Schrankia costaestrigalis; assembly: GCA_905475405.1. NCBI lineage: Eukaryota > Metazoa > Arthropoda > Insecta > Lepidoptera > Erebidae > Schrankia > Schrankia costaestrigalis. Next base: position 2,956,096 of record FR997845.1, on the reverse strand, counting down.
GGCCAACCTTCTTCTGACTGTCCACCGACTTATGCTTACATTTCGCACTGCCGAGCCACTTGCGATTGATTTTGGCCCGCTTCAAGCAAGGCAACAACTTGAGCAGCTTCTGCAGGCGTAGTGTCCATATTTCTTCAGTAGGAGGTGTTATCACGTTGACCGCTAAGATGCAACTGATAAAAAATTCAAAAACACGCGTCATTTTATACCTACAAGTAGGCGCGCAAGTAATTCAAACGGAAAGTCTCTTTCTTTTCACTTCACGGGTTTGCTGGGTTTTGTACCCTAAAACCCGTTATGGGTATTTCTAAAGTGTTGTTATGTATCATTTAAAAGGTACTGAAATATACTTTCAGATAGGATAATTAATATTATATTTTTGAAAAAAAGGCCTTTTAACTGGCTGAAATCAGTATGTGCGATTTTATTGCTCCCGAGTGTAGATGACGTGACGGATAAATTTATTATAAGTGTAACAGACTCTGATTCTGACTCTACAGACTCAGAAGAATCGGCGTCTTACTAAATAAACAAGAATTTCCTCAAAAAAATTTGTATTCTTATTTCCATAAACATAACATATCATCACGCTTGTATTCCCTAAGGGGCAGGTAGAGGTATTAACACTCACATTTCGACTGTTTTGTTTCAAATCCCTATGTAACAGGGGGCAAGTGTGTTGCCATACACAGATTCAGAAAATTATTATTATTCGCGTTATTTAATTTAAACATTATACAATAATTCAAATTATGGTAAAATTTATAAAAATACACACGAGAGCAAAAGTTCCGGGTCACTAGCATTTACTTTAATATCTTGAAAACGAATAAAGCTATCGTATTGAAATAAATTGAACTTTATAGACTATTTAATAATCTTTCATTAAACATATAAAAACTTATTGATTGGCGGTAAGTAATGGCATTAAAAAGTTATAAAAAAAGAGATCCATTTTTTAAAATCAGAACTTCTAATTTTTACTACTGTTGTTGCTTTTGTTTTTGTTCTGTCATAAAATGTATTTATAAGGAGTCATCCAGGTAACCAATAGTCATTATTAAAGTGGTAATTATGTCACTCTCACCTGAGGAATGTACGAGAATCCTCACGATCCTGGAAAATGGGAGCAGTCAGCGAGAAACAGCAAGAATAGTCGGTGTATCGTTGTCTACAGTTCAGCGTGTTCGCCAGCGGTTTCTAGAAACTGGTTTGAACCTACGCAGACCAACAACAGGCAGACCCAGGTGTACGACGGCACGGGAAGATCGATATTTAGTGAACTCTATGCTACGAAATCGGTTTGTTACGGGAACAGCACTGACTCATCATTTTTTAGGACTTGGTGGAAGCAGCCCTTCTGCTTGGACTGTAAGACGGCGACTTGCTGAAGGTAATTTGAAACCATTTAGACCCGCAAATGGTCCGAAACTCGAGAGACACCATCGTATAGCAAGACGAATTTATGCACGCGAACACTCGAATTGGACGATTGAAAATTGGTCAAATGTCATATTCTCGGATGAATCAAAATTTATGCTGTATACACACGACGGAAGGGCAAAGGTGTACAGAAGACCAGGAGGAAGATTTATGCAAGCCTGTATTGAAGAAAAGGTGTCATACGGTGGTGGTTCGGTACTCGTGTGGGCTGGAATTTCTGCGGAAAGCCGAACAGAGCTTGTACTGATCGAAAACGGTACTCTTAATGGCGTAAGATACGTGGATGAAATCCTCAACGAGCACGTCGGTCCATTTATGGCAATACTTGGTGAGAATGCCATCTTTATGCAGGATAACGCCCGTCCCCACACTGCTCGTGTAGTGCAAGACTACCTTGATGAGGTGAATATTCGTCCCATGGTGTGGCCAGCACGTAGCCCCGACCTCAACCCAGTCGAGCACGCCTGGGACGAGCTCGGACGACGGGTAAGACAACAAGATCCTCCTTTAATTACGCTTAGTGACTTGAAACATGCATTGGTAGAGGAATGGGAGAACATTCCCCAACAGTGTTTCAGAAACTTGGTGTACAGCATGCCAAATCGCATTGCAGCAATCCAGACAGCACGTGGGGGTAATACCAAGTACTAAAACGTGTTAAAACTACTTGTAAATATAAAAAATTCAATATTTTCAGTTTTGGTTTTACAAGCAAAATGACGCCATTTTTAATTTGTCCTTTTAAACATAATAAAATAAATGGTCAGTAGTAAATGTAATGCATTTTATTTTAGTAACATTAAATTGTCTATAAAGTTCAATTTATTTCAATACGACAGCTTTATTCGTTTTCAAGATATTGAAGTAAATGCTAGTGACCCGGAACTTTTGCTCTCGAGTGTATATTAAAGAAACTTGGCCTATTGACAAATACCCATACAGAAAAGAGATGGCGAGGAATGCAGCAAGTATTTTAGGTATCGGCGTTGCATCTGTATATAGAATCCTCAAGGACTATAAAGAACACGGCGAAATTTCTTCTCCTGTCACCACCAAACCTAGACCAACGTTTAGTGACAAAATTGATGATTTTACTAAATCAGCCATACGCAAAAAAGTACATGCTTTCTTTATTAAAGGAGAACTTCCTACAGTGAAAAAAGTACTTTCAGATATCAATGAAGACGATACTCTGCCAAATTTTAAAAGGACAACTTTCCAAAAAGTATTAAAACATTTAAAGTTTAAGTATATCAAGAGGCAAACAAATAATGCACTGATTGATAGAGACGATATAGTATTGTGGCGGCGAAAATACTTACGGTGTGAAGTGTTTCTGCCTGAAAGATTATGTAAGATTATTATTTGTAATATTGCCTATGTTTTTTTGTATGTGTTTGTATGTATATTACTTTCAGGTCACACTGTTAATAAAACTTGGGTAGACACCGAAATAAAATCAAAACGGCAAGCGTTTTTAGAAGGTCTGAGTACAGGTGCGAAGAATCCCACTTCAAAGGGCCGGCGACTAATCGTAGTCCACATTGGAAACGAGGATGGTTTTGTGAAAGACGGTAGCTGGGTGTTTGAATCTAAATGCACTGGTGACTATCACGAATCAATGGATGATGCACATTTTGAAAGCTGGTTTGAGAAGATATTGCCGAAATTAGGCGAGAATGCAGTTGTCGTCATGGATAATGCGCCTTACCACTCAAGATGACAGGAAAAAACACCCAGCTCAACATGGTTGAAGGCTAACATTCAGCAGTGGCTTCGTGATAAAAAAATTAGTTTCGATGAAAAGGAAATATAAACAGAATTATTAAATAAAGTAAAGATGGTGAAGAACCAATACCAGTTATACGTCGTAGACGAATTAGCAAAAAATATAGGGTCGAGGTACTAAGACTCCCCCCTTATCACTGTGAACTAAACCCCATTGAGTTGATTTGGGCTGATATAAAAGGACTCATAGCAAGAAACAATACTACGTTTCAATTCGAAAAAGTTAAGGCACTCTTAGGTGAGGGTATGGCGAAAGTCACGTCTGATCGGTGGAAGAAATGTGTGGAGCACGTTCGAAAAGAAGAAGAGAAGTTTTTTAAACTTGATTTTATTGTACACTCGGGAGCAATAAAATCGCACATATTGAGTTTTTCCAGTCAAACCTTTTTTTTTGCAAAAGAATTAATTACACTGAAAAAATAAATCACCCTACCTGAAAGCTTATTTCAATACCTTTTAAATGATACATAACAACATCTTACAAGTTACCCATAACGGGTTTTAAGTCCAAAAATGTAAAGTACCCATGAAATTAGTCAATTTTATTAAATTTAGTTTTGAAGGGAAATTGAAATAAAACGAGTAATTTTTAAAAAATTGTTTATTAATATGGAGTGTTACCTCCCCTTGCTTTAATTACAGCTCGTAGACGGTTTTTCATTGACCGTATCAGCTTCACCACGAAGTCTTGAGGTATACCGTTCCACTTTTCTTCAATGGCACGTTGGAGCTCCTGGAGCCGGGCTTCTGGCTCGAACTCTTCTTTTGAGCTCGTCCCAGATATGCTCAATAGGATTTAGGTCAGGACTGCGAGCTGGCCACTCCATTGCGGTGATGCGTGAACGTCTTGCATGTAATCCCGCACTGTTCTGGCTACATGCGGCCTGGCGTTGTCGTGCATAAGGACGAAATTTTCTTTCATTAGCCAGGCAAGTGGCCTTACATGGTCTTCTAGAACATCTTCGACGTATCGCGCAGCAGTCAATCCTCTCGATTGAGGACCAGAATTAGCCCCAGTGATGAATACAATGTCCGTTTTGGTATTCAGCATAATGCCACCCCAAAACATGCAGGATCCCCCTCCATAAGCAACACGTTCGCTTATGCAGCATTGCGCAAAACGCTCTGAAGACCTTCGGTAGACTCTTGAGCGTCCATCATGACCATGTAAGGTCATTCTGCACTCATCGGAGAACATAACAGCCTGCCACTGTTCGTACGTCCAATTTAAGTGTTCTCTGGCAAATTGTAGACGAGCTTGCCGATGTGCTGTGGTCAATTTTGGACCATTTGCAGGACGGTGTGCAGTCATTCCAGCTTCGGCCAACCTTCTTCTGACTGTCCACCGACTTATGCTTACATTTCGCACTGCCGAGCCACTTGCGATTGATTTTGGCCCGCTTCAAGCAAGGCAACAACTTGAGCAGCTTCTGCAGGCGTAGTGTCCATATTTCTTCAGTAGGAGGTGTTATCACGTTGACCGCTAAGATGCAACTGATAAAAAATTCAAAAACACGCGTCATTTTATACCTACAAGTAGGCGCGCAAGTAATTCAAACGGAAAGTCTCTTTCTTTTCACTTCACGGGTTTGCTGGGTTTTGTACCCTAAAACCCGTTATGGGTATTTCTAAAGTGTTGTTATGTATCATTTAAAAGGTACTGAAATATACTTTCAGATAGGATAATTAATATTATATTTTTGAAAAAAAGGCCTTTTAACTGGCTGAAATCAGTATGTGCGATTTTATTGCTCCCGAGTGTAGATGACGTGACGGATAAATTTATTATAAGTGTAACAGACTCTGATTCTGACTCTACAGACTCAGAAGAATCGGCGTCTTACTAAATAAACAAGAATTTCCTCAAAAAAATTTGTATTCTTATTTCCATAAACATAACATATCATCACGCTTGTATTCCCTAAGGGGCAGGTAGAGGTATTAACACTCACATTTCGACTGTTTTGTTTCAAATCCCTATGTAACAGGGGGCAAGTGTGTTGCCATACACAGATTCAGAAAATTATTATTATTCGCGTTATTTAATTTAAACATTATACAATAATTCAAATTATGGTAAAATTTATAAAAATACACACGAGAGCAAAAGTTCCGGGTCACTAGCATTTACTTTAATATCTTGAAAACGAATAAAGCTATCGTATTGAAATAAATTGAACTTTATAGACTATTTAATAATCTTTCATTAAACATATAAAAACTTATTGATTGGCGGTAAGTAATGGCATTAAAAAGTTATAAAAAAAGAGATCCATTTTTTAAAATCAGAACTTCTAATTTTTACTACTGTTGTTGCTTTTGTTTTTGTTCTGTCATAAAATGTATTTATAAGGAGTCATCCAGGTAACCAATAGTCATTATTAAAGTGGTAATTATGTCACTCTCACCTGAGGAATGTACGAGAATCCTCACGATCCTGGAAAATGGGAGCAGTCAGCGAGAAACAGCAAGAATAGTCGGTGTATCGTTGTCTACAGTTCAGCGTGTTCGCCAGCGGTTTCTAGAAACTGGTTTGAACCTACGCAGACCAACAACAGGCAGACCCAGGTGTACGACGGCACGGGAAGATCGATATTTAGTGAACTCTATGCTACGAAATCGGTTTGTTACGGGAACAGCACTGACTCATCATTTTTTAGGACTTGGTGGAAGCAGCCCTTCTGCTTGGACTGTAAGACGGCGACTTGCTGAAGGTAATTTGAAACCATTTAGACCCGCAAATGGTCCGAAACTCGAGAGACACCATCGTATAGCAAGACGAATTTATGCACGCGAACACTCGAATTGGACGATTGAAAATTGGTCAAATGTCATATTCTCGGATGAATCAAAATTTATGCTGTATACACACGACGGAAGGGCAAAGGTGTACAGAAGACCAGGAGGAAGATTTATGCAAGCCTGTATTGAAGAAAAGGTGTCATACGGTGGTGGTTCGGTACTCGTGTGGGCTGGAATTTCTGCGGAAAGCCGAACAGAGCTTGTACTGATCGAAAACGGTACTCTTAATGGCGTAAGATACGTGGATGAAATCCTCAACGAGCACGTCGGTCCATTTATGGCAATACTTGGTGAGAATGCCATCTTTATGCAGGATAACGCCCGTCCCCACACTGCTCGTGTAGTGCAAGACTACCTTGATGAGGTGAATATTCGTCCCATGGTGTGGCCAGCACGTAGCCCCGACCTCAACCCAGTCGAGCACGCCTGGGACGAGCTCGGACGACGGGTAAGACAACAAGATCCTCCTTTAATTACGCTTAGTGACTTGAAACATGCATTGGTAGAGGAATGGGAGAACATTCCCCAACAGTGTTTCAGAAACTTGGTGTACAGCATGCCAAATCGCATTGCAGCAATCCAGACAGCACGTGGGGGTAATACCAAGTACTAAAACGTGTTAAAACTACTTGTAAATATAAAAAATTCAATATTTTCAGTTTTGGTTTTACAAGCAAAATGACGCCATTTTTAATTTGTCCTTTTAAACATAATAAAATAAATGGTCAGTAGTAAATGTAATGCATTTAATTTCAGTAACATTAAATTGTCTATAAAGTTCAATTTATTTCAATACGATAGCTTTATTCGTTTTCAAGATATTGAAGTAAATGCTAGTGACCCGGAACTTTTGCTCTCGAGTGTAGACTATCCTTTTTGGTATTATTACAATTTGCCGGATATTTTTTAAAACTATACACCGTGTATTTTAGTCGACATTAAAGATTTGAACCAAGCAATCAGTAGACTGTATATAAGTCATTTATGCAAAAAAAAGTTTTAAATTAGACTTAAATACTTCAAAAATACTAAAAATAATACTTTATTACTTTAAAAATGCAACACGCTTTACACTAACGTAGGTACAAAAGCTCGGCGCGGGCAATGACCTGCGAAACACACACCGCGCGTAGATACTTACGTGAAATACGTCGCAAGCGCGCGGGTCGATCAGCTGTTCCTTAATATCTACGACACCTCATACCCTATTGCTATAAAATAATGTATTAAAGACAGTACCCTGGGTCGCGGGGATGTTTACAAGTATCAATAAACGAAGACAAAGTCAAGACAAACATTAATGGATCGTACAACTCGCAGGATTCGAACCCGCGACCTTGTGCTCGGCAGCTGCATAGGTACGCGACGAATTAAATTAAACCAAATGTTAAATTTTATGTTACTTTATTTTAATTTCATGTGACACAGTAAATAATAGTTTATAAACATTTAAACAAGAGTGTAAAGTCTTATTAGTCATTTCATTTTAGTTTAAGCGTAATATTCTTTTGAATTGAAAATTAGTTTTGGTCCGTATTTACTACATCTAATAAAGAGGAATTATTAAATAACAATATGTGAGGTACCTCTTTACTTGTAGTGTGAACAAAAATAATAGCTGATCAATGTGGAAAACGTACAATCGCAAGATACCTGAATTATTATTAGTTATTTACCTATTGGTACTGAAATAATTGTTAAAACTGCTTCCCATTTTGTTATAAACACTTAAACACAAGCGTGCACTTTTTTAATATTTTCACGAATCCTGATTAGGGTCACTGACCGTCACTTTAGGTATCACTTTTATTTTTATTTCGTTTTACACAATATGAATGGCTGACTTCGAAGTGCCGCCGTGCAGCCGTTCTAGTACTTCGTCGAGAATGTCGTTCGAAATACTCTAACATGTTTTCTTCGAGGGCCGCCGAGTACTGTGGTTGGTTCACGGTTCACCACGTCCTTGCGGATGTCTAGGTAATCCCGTTGGCGTTGTGTCGCTGCCAAAATAACTTGTATGCTAGGCACCCTTGGGAGCATAATGCCTTGGCATTTTAACTTTGGAATGATGCAGGAATCAGCGTACAGTCTTCTAGCTTCGCTTGAGGTTATCTCCGGCTACGCTAGCGATCTATGCAGATCATTATGATTGGACAAAAGTCCACGTGGACTCTAAAACATTGGTTGATTCAATTTCTTCTGCTATAATCCTACCCAATAAATGCATTTTTACAACAAAGAAAGGGGCGGCTCTTTAGTTCATGCAATGTACAGTATGGTTTTAAAAATTTTGATTATTTTTTAAATTTATGATTTCAAAATTAACCGCTTGTTTGCTTTTAAGGGACCACGTTTTTTAAATTTACCGTTGTATGCTCAAAAGGGACTGTAGTCCCTTTTTTGCACGATCCGTTCCGACGTCTACATTTACACTTTATTTCACTCTAACTAGCGGTAAATCATATTTCTATCGCTTTCTAGCGGATCTGTGCATATTTTTCTATGCTCAAAATACAACAAAAGTTCATTACAGTAACAAGTTCGTGCAAAATAAAATGTCAAAAGTTGGTCGCGCTTACTTCGTATCGTGCAAACGTGCTCTGACGAATAATTACGATATTTTGGTGTTTCTGGATATTCTTTGTTTAGTTTTTGTGATAATTTCATTCTTTGTTTATTTATTATTGTGTTTTTAAGTGTTTTTCGACCCGACGTCACAAATATTTCAAATTTATGGTAAGTTTTTCAATGCATGTCTTCATTTTATTTATGTTCGAAATTATGTCGTACTTTTTTTTTAATTGTAGTGCGAATCCTGTTGTATACGTAATATTTATCTTGAATAGTATTTATCTAATAATAGTTTACAACCAAAGATTGTACAAAAAGCTCTAATTTAAGTCGAGATTACCCTTTTTATTTTTTTGTTGTGAACTTGACAACAAACAAAATGGCCGCGGTGTTGATTTATGGGTAAGGCTTGATACACACATTACACGTATCGTATTTCAAAATATTTTTACTTCAGAAAGTTGGTGAAGTTCTTTTGAAAGGATTTTTTTTAAAGTTTTTTTGATTTGAGTGTTTCATTAGTGTGAAATGTAACATTTTTTAATTTTGATTTAAACAAGGTGCTGAGTTATATTTAGATTATAAACAGACCCTTTTTATAAACATATTTGAATGTGAACATGAGGTCGGTTAAAGTTATCGGCAAATGAAGGTGTTTGCTTATATTAACGGTTTTTTTTTCAAAAAGTAGGTCGATAACCCGTGAATATTATAGATTAATATTATAGATCATCAGTTGCGCGCGGGCGCTGGTTAGTGTGCGACGTGCGTACGCCGTGATTTCGAACCGGTTTAAATCGCCTCGCTCGATCGAGTTTATAAAATAGTTTAAAATATGATTATTAAAAATGGATAGCAGTGAGATTGAAAACGGGAATAAATTACGAGTATTAGAAGAGTGTGAAAATATGAGTAATACTAACAGTGAGGAAATGGATTTAATGGACGAGAACCACGAGGGCAGTGTTAGAAGTGAGATAATTAGATCAAGCAAAAGAAGTAGACAAAAAGACCAAGACGAAATATGGACAACTATAACAAAAGGAAGCAAACGTTTTGCTCGAAGCAGTAATATTCATGATGAAATAAGAATACCAGAAGACAAAATAGAAATTAGCTTGACATCAAAGGAAAAACTACCTAAACAGTTTGGGTTATCAAAATTATTAAAAACGGAAAATATATCGCATATAATAAAAATAAGATATGTGAATTCGTTTAAAGCTTTAGTAAAGTTTAACAATGAAAATAGTGCAGACAAATTAATTGAGTGTAAAAGTTTTAAAGATTTAGGGATTCGATGCCAGAAGACACTAGAAATTAGAGAAACTCTTGGAGTAATAAAAGAAATAGATTTAGAATACTCTGATGAAGAAATCTTAGAAAGTTTAACTTGTGAAACTGAGATTACAGCCATTAAAAGACTCAAACGTCGCAACACGAATAGCGGACAATGGGAGCTTGGTGAGGCAGTCAGAGTGAGTTTTAAAGGTCCAACCTTACCTAATTATTTATATATATTTGATACCAAAGTTACTGTGTTTCCTTATCAATACCCAGTAACACAATGTTCTCGCTGTTGGAGGTATGGCCATTATGCTAAAATATGCTCATCAATAAAAGAAATATGTCCAAAATGTACTAAGGCGCATGATAACTGTGTTACAACCAATTTTAAATGTAACAACTGTGGAGGAAAACATATGGCACAGTCACATACATGCCCTATATTTATAAAAGAAAGGAAACTTAGAGAAATTATGGCAGAATGGAACTGTTCATATAGGAAATCCTTAACAATTTACAAACCACCAGACTACACAAATGCAAGAGAGCCCTCTACAATAGAAAACGACCTTGATTATGAACTCCATCAGTCTGATCAAATAGCATGTACAGACAATCACCTCTCAAGCACTAATGAAACACATAATACATATGCTAAGGTATTAAAAAAAGTAGTAAATACCAACACTGAAACAAAAGAATACACTAATAAAAAACAAAAGAAGAATTTACAAAAAAATAATACAGACACAGATTGGGAAGAACTCTCAGAGAACAATTTAGGAACACAAAATACAGACAATGAGGACTCTGATGAAAACACTAAGAAGAAAAACAAATATAGCTGGAGCATTATACTAACTAAATTAGTAGAAAAAATATGGGACAATACTACCAGTTTTGAAGGAAAAGTTACAAGCTGTGCAAAAATCATATTTGAGTGGATATATTCTTTAATAATGTACTATATAAAGGAAATGCCTTTCTTTTCTAACATCACAAAATGGACCACAACCGAAACAAGCATTTAGATTTTAATATTTTACAATGGAATGCACAAAGCTTACTACCAAAAATAACAGAGTTTGAATCTTTATTAAACCAAGAGAAGATTCATATAGCCATTATTAGTGAAACTTGGTTTGTACCAAACAGTGAAGTCAGGCTTAAGGGATATTCTATATTTAGAGCTGACCGTCATGATGGTTATGGGGGCACTGCAATATTTACCCATCAGTCTATTAAAGCCAGACAATATAATTATAATATATCAAATTCACAAATACAATTAGTGTGTGTACAACTACTGAACTGTAGTCATTTGAAGAACATTGTGTCTATATATTGTCCCTCATCGGTCCAAACTTGTAAGAATGATTGGGATGAGATTTTTACAATGACATCAGAGAAATGCCTCATCGCAGGAGATCTGAATGGTCATCATACCAACTGGTCATCAAGAACTGACACTAGAGGTAATCAAATATTTGAATCTATTATGGAAAACAACCTAGTTTCTTTAAATGACAATAGACACACAAGATTAAAGTTAGTCAATGGATCACTACAACAAACCTCTCCAGATTTAACCATATGCTCTACAGATTTAGCCTTAAAATTAGAATGGAATGTTATGAATGAGAACTTGGGAAGTGACCATTTAATTATAAAAACAAGACTAGAAAACAATGCAACATTTAAATATTTAAAAAAAAGGAATTTTAATAAAGCAGATTGGCAAGGATACACAAACAAAATAGAGTTACTTTCTAAGACCTTTGAACTCCCACCTGACAATCAGTTAGCTTATGATTCTTTTATTAAGATTATGAACTGTGCAGCTGATCAACATATACCTAGTATACAAGTGAATGACAACCCTATTCAATTGAAAAAATTTGTACCTAAACCTTATTGGAATCAACAGTTGTCCCATATTGTTGCACAGAGACGCCTTGCCTTAACTACTTTTAGGAAAAACCCTATACCAGAAAATCTAGAACTCTTAAAAAATAAAGTTAGAGAAGCACAAAGGTTAATACGCCAAGCAAAACATAAATCATTTCAACAATTTTGCAGCAGTATAGACAATGTAACATGCTCCAGAGACATGTGGAAGAAGATGAGATGGCTTAAAGGCTATAGAATACCAACAGCCTACATTGATCCAGGAAGAGCAGAGACACTGTTACAAACTCTATCACCGGATTATGTAACACCCCCTCCCCCTGAATTTAGTTCCTGTAATAGTCAATTATGTAGTCCGATTTCTGTACAGGAAGTAATCAACTCAATTAAAAAAACTGACACAGCACCAGGACAAGATAATATATCTTATTCAATGATACTAAATCTTCCATATAAAAATAAAATTATGTTAACATCCTTATACAACAGATTTATGATGTTTAGTTTTGTACCAGAACAATGGAGAAAGGTTAAAATTATTCCTGTACCGAAGCCGGGGCGTGATGTGAACTCAAGTGCGGGAGTCAGGCCCATAGCATTAATATCATGCATATGTAAGATATTTCATACTATTATAACACGTAGGTTAGAATGGTTTTTAGAGAAAAACAATTTATTATCCCAAGATACTGCTGGTTTCCGAAGATTCAGGTCATGTTATGAGAGTTTGTCAAGAGTGGTCACACGGATAGAAACAGGTTTTTCAAAGAAACTTATGACTGTAGGATGCTTTATAGACATTGAAAGTGCCTATAATAATATAAATTTGACTTCTTTGCTGCATGTTCTGGACAGCTTAGGAATAGGATCTACAATATGTAAGTACCTTTGGCAATACCTACACAACAGACACCTAATTATAGAGATAGATGATAAAAGTATATGTCGATCTACTAGTGTAGGAATTGCCCAAGGAGATCCTTTATCCCCTCTACTTTTTAATGCAGCCACAATTCATGTTTGTAAAAGTATGCAAAATGTATTTATTGCACAATTTGCTGATGATTTCATTATATATGATACGCAAAATAAATGTATAGACTCTGTGGCACATGTACAGGATGCTCTAAATATATTTCAAAGAATGATGTCACAATTGGGGTTAAACATCTCTCATGAAAAATCGAAGGTCTGTCTATTTAGTAGAGGGAGAAATAGAACTAGTATTCATCTTACTATTAACAATAATCTTTTAGAACAAGTACCTCATGTTAAATACCTCGGCATGTGGCTAGACAGCTCATTAAAATGGGGAAAACATATTAATGCAATACAGGAAAAAATTTGTAGGTTTTTAAATATATTTAAAATTTTAGCTGGTAACAAATGGGGTGTAAGCCCTCTTCATTTAAGAAGATTATACATAGCTATTATACGAAGTAGAATAGATTACGGATGTTTTTTATATGGAAATTCTGCTAATTGTCATCTTTCTAAGCTTGATCGAATTCAAAACCAAGCAATGAGAATTATAGGGGGGTTCATCCGGAGCACACCTATCCATGTGATGGAAAGCGAATTAGTTATACCACCACTATCTCTTCGAAGGCTCTTTCTAGCAGGTAAGTTTTATATAAAATCCAAATCATTAAGCCATAATTTACTTATTAGTATACTTAACGAGCTGTCTGACCAATGCCGGAGTGGTTACTGGAGGAACAAAAAACTACCACTCTTAGTGGAAGTCCATAGAATATATTTTGAAAAGCCTATGTATTCGAGTCCTATACTGGACATATTTTCATTAGATGTATGGGTAACGGGTATTGATTTGTCTAATGTATTGTTTGATAGCATTGAAAGTGTAACTATGGCAAAAAGACTGATTGATGTTACAATACTCAATAAAACATGTGTAAAAATGATAGATACTAAATACTCCAGTCATTATAAATTGTATACGGATGGATCCAAGATGGATTCTACCTTGGGAGCTGCTTTTTATGATCCTCAATTAAATGTTAAAATGAAGTTTAAAATCAACTCAAACATCTCTATTATGCATTGTGAACTTATTGCAATCTCTGAAGCATTGTCATACATTAGTAACATAGATGAAAATAACTTTGTAATATTTTCAGATTCGAAAAGCAGCCTCCAACACTTGGCTCGGATAACCTCGAATCTTCGAGGATACCCGATAGCTATTGTGATTTTGGACATGATCCGTAAAATAAGAGTTAAAAACAAAACCATTGTTCTACAGTGGATTCCATCGCATGCAGGAATTATGGGCAATGAGGCGGCAGACTTAGCAGCTCAACAGGCTACTTATGAAGGCTGTGAGTATAAAAGTATACCCCTATACTCAGATTACATTAGTCATATCAGAGGACTATCTAATCAAAGGTGGCACAAACACTTTGAGGAGATATCAAGAAGTAAAGGTACCTGGTATAAAACGGTACAGTCTGAACTGCCTCATTGTCCATGGTTTCAAGAGAAGGAGATGGATAGGGGCACTGTTGTAGCGTTATTGAGACTGCGTTCAGGTCACATTCCATGCAATAAATTTAAACATCTAATGAGCAAAACTCCATCACCAGATTGCAATGTCTGTGGAGTGGTTGATGACATATACCATGTATTGATGGAGTGTGACCGGAACGCAGGGAAAAGACTACTGTTATTTGAGGGAGGCTATGACGTGGGGGAATGCAATGTTATACTGGCTTCTCCATGGTCTAGGGAGGCTAGACAATTATGCCAGCTATTGGTTTAATTTAATTTTAAGTATGTTATGTATTAGGATAGCCTATATGTATGATGTTTTTTAATAGGGGTGACATTATCACCAAGTGATAAATCCCCTTTAAATAAATAAAAAAAAAAAAAAAAAAAAAAAAAAAAAATATTATAGATTGATTCAATTTGCATGGAAATAAACAATTAAAACAACCTTCATAATGATTAAACGTCTGATTTCAAATACATAAAACGACATATACGATCAAGTACATATTATTTATTGATGTTTTCTTTGTTTTGTGTTATTTTTATATATCTTTTTGCGCTTGTGCATGCACATTTAGTTACAATGGAAGAAACCGACTCAGGAAGTCGTGGACGTGGTCGTGGACGTGGTCGTGGACGTGGCCGTGTTCCTCGCGTAGTACGTAGTGCCAGAGGTGGCGGTGCTGCTGGACGTGGTCCTCGTGGCCGCAGCTGTGCACGTGCGCTTGATTTTGACCCGTTAGTTATTAATTACTTATAAACTTTTTGTATGCAGCTTAAGCATGTTTTTAACAAATAACTCCCTGCCGCCCGGTTTTAATAGATAACATTTTTTTTAGGGCCCATTTAAATGTAGATAACCCTGTGGAGGTGCCTACAGCTGTTGCCGGACCGTCACGACCAAGAGAGTATGTAAATTGTCATAAAAAAGTTTCATGATAGTACTTACCTAATTCTCTTTTTACTTCTTATTAAATATCTTTTTGTTTCATACCTTTTGCAGCAACGCGGACGAGTTAAAAAAAATTAAAAAGCAAAAGGTCGTGGACAAAAGAAATATGGCACGATTGACGGCAGAGCAGCAGGCAAAATTAAAGGAGTTACGCGACAAGAAGGAGGTAGCTCAATTTATAATGCCCGATGCTCCTCCAGTTAAAAAATCAAGGCAAGCAAAATTCTTTGAAAAACATTTAGTCCTGTTTCCATGACGTTTTATTACTTTAAATTTTAATATATTTCAGGAAAGTGTCTCCGGAGCGAGTGCCGTGTCCTCTGACTCCGGGAACACCAGAAGTCCCGCCACCGCGTATTCTCCAACATTGGGAGCTGAAGAAAAGAGGTGTGTATATTGATAAATTCTTCCTTGTGTTATTTGATGTAACCTGACTTTACAAAAGCAATTTAAATATTTTAGAAACTCTACTTGGCGCGGCCGGGCCATCTAGGGTTGTCTTCGACAGCGACGAAGACGACGATAAGGAAGGACCAGTTACACCTCCCCCAACGTAAGTTTTAAAGAAATTTTAACTCACAATATGCATATAAAATAATTTGTCCTTATTATTATGTTATTTCTTACCCTTTCAGGACTAGTGAACTGGTGTTTACGCCGTCCACCGGCATAATAACAATGGGACCTGACGAGGTCGTGGACGTCGCCAAACTTCCACTTGTCGACGCTAGCATTGAGCTCGTTGGTTTCTCCCCCAGTACGTCCTCCACTGCGCCTCCTATGCCTGCTAGACCCGGTATGTTGTGTTGTGTATTTTAATATCTCTGTGACGGTTGTTCAGTTAGTAGCCTTTCAAAATCTGATACGCTGCTTCCTCCCCACTTCAGAGATTTAAAAGCTATTTTTTTTTATCTAACTATTCTGCAATGGCATGAGCTATGTTATATGATTTCAGAACCATCTATATTTGAAGAAGAAAATATAGACTGGCCAGGGTCTGCATCAGTCGATCACGGGAGTGATGTAGATGAGGAGGAACTTGGCCATGGGGTATCCACTCGCGTGAGAGACGCTGCACATTTTAATGTAGACGATCTGAGCGGGGAACTCCGCGAGTCTCTATACACCATGGACCAGCGAGAGGATATGGCATTGAGGGAGTTAGCCAACGAGGACATGCTAGCGTTTGACTGGTCGCACGACAGTAGCGTATTCGTGGGGGAGCGTGAGACGTTTTCCGGTGTTGCTGGGACTACCTTTTCGGCAGAAGGGATGTCCCCATTCCAAATTTTTGAAAAAATTTGGGATGGGGATATCATTAACATTATTGTAGTCGAGACGAACCGATATGCGGACCATCTCTGCAGCTCTGCAAATTTAGCGACTCATTCCAGGCTGCAGAAATGGTCTCCCATAACGGTGCAGGAGCTGTGGACGTACCTGGCTATTTTAATGCTACAAAGTTTAGCCCCGCTTCCGGTGGAGAGCGAATACTGGCGACCATGTTTGCCTTATTTAAAAATAGGTGACTTTGCGGACATAATGCCATATGATAGGTTTATTTTAATAAAACGATGCCTTCATTTCGTAAATAATATTATCGCTGCCAGAGGTATCCCGTCCAGGCTAACAAAAATACAGCCAATTATTGAGCATCTTAATAACAAATTTAGCTCTTTATACCTACCTGAGCAAGAAATTGCTATCGATGAGTCTCTCCTTTTATGGAAGGGGAGACTCTCGTTTGCGCAAGTAATTGCAAACAAAGCTGCTCAGGTGGGTATAAAGAGTAACGAGCTCTGTGAGTCCAGGACAGGATATCTCTGGCGCATGCTAATTTATGCTGGCAAAGATACCCATAACGTCGATAGCGCAGAACAAGACGGCGAGGGCGCAACTTCAAAAATTGTCCACCACTTAGTACGGCCTTTATTAAATAAAGGCCATACTTTAGTGATGGACAATTTCTACAACAGCCCGCTTTTAGCGCGCACGTTAAAAAAACAAAAAACCGACGTTATGGGTACTCTGCGCCTTAATCGTGAGTTTGTGCCGCAAAGCCTACGCTGCAAAAGTAAGGCAAACATGCGTCACGGTGAAGTCGCCTATAGCCAAACCAAAGACATAACAATTGCGGTGTGGAGAGACGCAAATGTTGTTTCAATGATTTCGACATATCATAAAATGGAAGTCGGCGGAAAAGAAAAGTACGGTACCTATAAATTCAAGCCTAAAGTGGTACTAGATTATAACCTTTCTATGGGGGGCATCGATAAAAAAGATCAGATGATACAGGCGTTCCCCATAGAAAGGGTAAGAAACCATATCTGGTACAAAAAACTTTTCCGCCGGCTTCTAAATGTGTCGATCCACAACGCATTTGTTATGTACCAAGGGGCGGTTATGCCAGGTACTAGGCAGCGCGATTTTCGCGTAAGGTTGGTGGACGAAATCCTACAAAGATTTCGTCCACCAACAATTCAAGCACCCCCTGCCACTGGGCATTACCCCGTAAAAAATGCGTCAAAGAGGTCACGTTGCAAGTAGAGATGGACGTTTAAACCATAAGCAATTAATAAAACGAACTTTTAAAAATAAGCAATTAACCTCACTTTCAACTATAAGCAGTTAAGGTTATTAGCTTTTTACAATGTACTTAAACGACAAAAATGACATTGACATTAAATGCATTAAATTTTATTTTAGTATTGTACTTGACTTAAAAAAGCAAACAACGAACAACGACGCTCGTTATCTGCTGCTCGCGCGTTTAGTGCGTTAGTTGCTTTTATTAAATTTTATTAATTTTTAGTGTAAATTTTTTGCGTGAGATAGAGAGAAAAGAGATAGTAATAAGTAGATAGATATTAGAGATTAGATATACCACGATTTTTAAGATATAGTAATAAATAATAAAATAGGAAACATTTGTTAGATTTGCATTGCGTTTACAAAGATAGTAATAAAAATAATTAAATAGGAAACGTTTGTTAGATATGCCGTGCGTTTATAAAGATAGTAATAATATTTTTTTATTACTATTTTTTATACGCACGGCATATCTAAAATACGTTACCTATTTAATTATTTAATAATAAAATAGAAAACGTTTGTAAGATATGCCGTGCGTTTATAAAGATAGTAATAAACGTTTCCCATTTTATTATTTAATAATAAAATAGAAAACGTTTGTAAGATAATGCCGTGCCTTTATAGAGCTATCTCTATAAACGCACGGTCAAACGTTTCAAACGTTTTACTTATTAAATAAATAAATAATTGATTCACAGTAGTAGGTATATAAATAATAACTTAATTAATATGTAAATATAAATAAAAGGCTTGAAACAATGGACATATGTTTTATTTTAGAAATAAAGCCTAACCAGAAAAATAAAAACCTCTCCATATTGCGGAATTTTTAAGAACTAATTTTCGTCATTCATACTTTGATCATAACATTGACAATTAAACACGAAAGCGACTTCCTGTCATGTTTTTTTTATATTCCTGGTAAGCCTATACCACATTTTTTGTTAAAAGTAAATTTAGGATTATAAAAAATCAAATATATTATTTTAAAATCTATAAAGATTTTATTAAAGATTTTGTTGAACGAACGTAAGCTCAGGAAGTAAACTTCATGTAAAGAACCAATAGCGTAGGTTAAACTACGGTTTTTTAAATCAATTTAAAATAAAAACGAAATAAGCAGATAAGCAAATAAGCAATTAACAAAAGTCACTTTTGAAAAAAAATAAAACGATAAGTTCGTTTTTTATTTTAAGTCGTTATTCACATCACTGGTTGCAAGTGGTGCGCACAAAAAAAAATTGATGCCTGCACCGTTTGGAAATGCGAGGCTTGCAACGTGAACCTCTGCATTCTGGGGTGTTTTAAAGATTATCACACTTCCCTTTCTTAATTATGGTGTTCAATTTCTTTTTCTTTTATATTTTAATTAGCATTTTAATATTTTATTGTCTAATTATTTTTTCACTACAGTTGCATCAAAATCGGACCAGCCATTTTTATAACATTTAGTCATAATCTTAAAATATTTTTTTAAGATCATTTAGAAAGTACAACTGTTTCAAAGTATTTATCGTATAATGATCATGTGTGTACACAACCTTATAGTAATGGTTTTTTGGGAGTATATTCCTATTTGTAATGTAAATTTACTTGTAACTTTGGTTTCCGGTAACGGAATGGGAAGTGTGATACATCATTAGAAGGGTGATTTCTTGTAGTAAATAACTGTGTGTAATAAACTTAGCTTTTTTAACCTTTACTTCTTACAAAATGCCAAGAAACGCAATACGCGTTTCGCTAAAAAAGGTAGTCTCAGCAATCATCTCAATATTTCTCTGTATCAGTCATTGCTATTGAGGTGAATTTTTGTTTTAAGTTACAGTACAAATGTACCTTTTAGATAATAGTAATATTTATAATGTATGTGTAATGATGTAAATATAAAAAAATCTTTTGTTTTGCGAAAAAAATTATTTTATCGTCTTATTTTTAATAAACTTAAAATGTCTGCAAATAAATATTTTTATATGACAAGGTTATGGTTTTTTCATGTTTTTGTACGTAGATTGACTCCACACAGTATTTTAAATAATAAAATAAATAGATTATTGCTTCAATTTTAAAATAATACAAGTTAATCTCGAAGTGTGACCAGTTTTATCTATTGTTGATGTTTACAGTTACCTAATTAAATATAGAAATAAACAATAGTAACCATTGTACTACCATATGAAAGCCACTTCTATTAGCTTTAAGAAAAACATCACTTCAGTACTCGAATTACTATCCTAAAGTCATAAATCTTCGTTTTTATGAAACTCGGCGCAAACACTTAGCGGATGACGTAATCTGTCAGCAAATGCCCGGTTTATGCGTCGCGTCGGGCAGCATGCAAGCGGTTAAAGTAGTTCAAATTGATTTTAAATATTACCAAAAATTTTCTAAAATCGGGTACATTAAGTGGTTTAATTCTTTAATGCCGATTGAAATACACGGTGTATAAATCCTTTATTCGCTGAACATGATATTCTCAAAACATCATATTCGCAAAACATCATATTCTCAAAACATCATATTCGCTGAACATGATATTCGCAAAACATCATATTCGCAAAACACCATATTCGCAAAACATCACGTTCGCAAAACATCCCATTCGCAAAACATCACATTCGCAAAACATCACATTTGCAAAACATCATATTTTCAATATCTAAATTACGATAAATACGATAAATTATCGATAGTTATACCCCTTCGGTCTGAACCATATATTACACACTATTCAAATATTTCCTCTTTATTACAAAACTATTCAACAGGCCGGTTATACTTCCTTCTAATTATGACTAATAAATAATAAAAGTATTTATGGCAATGCAATGTCATCTCTTGGTACCTACTGTCATTATTTGCGTGTAATATAAAATAGTAAAAAATGGAGAACAGTGAATTTACATTTATAAAAAGCCAAAAAAATAAACGTGTCCTGTTACATGGAGGTTATAGATACAATTTCTATTTACAAAATAAGTCGGGTACGTCAAATTGGCGTTGTTCCAAACAGGGAATATGCCGTACATCTTTAACTTTAAAAAACAAAAATCAAGTTGCGAGACCTGCAAACCATACTTGCGGCCCTCCTGATTATACGCGAAATCAAATAAGCGCCCTTGTCGATACCTGCAAAAAGGAAGTTTGCGAAAATTTTGAGTCGGTTCAAAAAATTTATGACAAGAATATTCACAATCATCATAACTTAAAAGACCATGAAATTCCTAAATTTGATTCGGTAAAAGACACTCTTCATAGAGCCCGAAACAGATATTTGGGTATTGTTAACTCCTATGGAACAGACTCGAAACATATCAAATTGCCACAAAATTTAGTGGAAGAGTTCTTTTTGTATGACGAATGCATTTCGTCTGATCGAATAATTATTTTCTCAACCCTGCCTCGCGAAGACATAAAAAAATATTTTCAAGAAATAAATATTTTTTACGGCGATGGAACATTTAAAGTAGTGCCTGCGCCCTTTTATCAGATGTACACTCTGCACGCTGACATTGCTAGAAACGAAGAAACGGTAAATTTTGTACCATTAGTTTATGCTCTCCTTCCAAACAAAAGACAAACCACTTATAGGAGGTTCTTTACGATACTTAAAGAACAGTTCAGTTTAAACTTGGTTTCTTATAAATGTGATTATGAATTGGCCGTGGTGCAAGCTATAAAAGAAGTGTTTCCGTCTATACAAGTCAGTGGGTGTTACTACCATTTTTGTAATGCTGTTTTTAAAATGAGTAAGAAATTGAAAATTGAAGAAAATGCGGAATGCCGCAAAATCACACAATTTTGCACTTTTTTGCCTCTGTTGCCTCCAAGAGTGATTCCTGATGCCTTTTTTGCCATTATAGAAATGGCTCCGCAATCAGCCAACACATTCATTGACTATTTTAATAAACAATGGATGAGTATTATCACGACCAACATCTTCAGTTGCTATAATCAAAAAAACCGAACTACTAATGGTGTCGAGGGCTGGCATCATCGCATAAATACAAAAATCCAATCAAAACCGTCTTTATTTCAATTTATATCACTCCTTAAGAAAGAAGCCAAGATCCAAAAAAATAAATTGTCAAGAAACGCTCTTCATTTTCCCGACACAAAAAGAAATAGAAAAACAATACAGAAAAATGAACAAATAAACAATATAGTCGAAGATTACGTAAAATGTAAAATAAGCATTCAACTTTGCCTGAAACAGTTGCTGTTATTAAGAGGCCACTAACAATTCAAACGATCTTGTAGGTTTGATTCCCTTTGTGAATGTCAAAATCGTCGATATAAATGTAACATTATCGGCCGTATCTTTTGATTGCCTTAATTAAGAAGCTGGATTTTTTTACTGCTTTAAGAGATGCAAGATTTGCGTTTGGGATATCAATTTCAACTTGATACCTCCACGCGTTTTGACAGACGGACGCACGGACAACGAAGTGAACCCTTAAAACGGAGATTTTGTTTTATATATGAAGTTACATTATTTTAAGTTATCTTTATATAGATTATTAGGTTATATTAAATTGCTTCAAAAACTGAATCTTTAAATTTTTTTTCTTCCAACTAAACTTTAATTATTTGAATAGGGTATGATATATGGTTCCGACCAATCTGACCACATGAGTAATGCTGATGATATTATTATGAGTGGTGCTCAAACTCTAAAAATGAAGTAAATAAATGGGATAATGGGGTATAACTATCGATAATTTATCGTATTTATCGTAATTTAGATATTGAAAATATGATGTTTTGCAAATGTGATGTTTTGCGAATGTGATGTTTTGCGAATGGGATGTTTTGCGAACGTGATGTTTTGCGAATATGGTGTTTTGCGAATATGATGTTTTGCGAATATCATGTTCAGCGAATATGATGTTTTGAGAATATGATGTTTTGCGAATATGATGTTTTGAGAATATCATGTTCAGCGAATAAAGGGTATAAATACAACTTTCAAAAAATTACGCACCCCTGCTATTTTGTTTACATTTGGTATCGCTTCTCGTTGGCCGTACTTTAGCTATTGCATTAATTTAGGTAGGCATTGCACTTTTGTGAAATACCGTAGAATCGTTTTAATAATAATAACAATTTTGTGTTTTTTTTGCAGATGATGTGGTAAAACATAAATGGAAGATAATACATAACCTCTCAGATGTCCCGCGACTAGCAGCTAGTCGCTCTGTCAAAGCCCGTATATGTCCGTCGACTAGGAGCTAGTCGCTGTTGACAACCTCTACTCTACGCATAATAAAATATTCCGTATTAGTTGTATCTCGCTTCAACACATACCATTGCGTTTAGGAAGGACAAGGTTATCTATAAAATCATAGACTGAGACAGCTGCAATACATAAATTTGCTAAGTTATTCGTACGAAATAACGGCCATTCGGTCTATTCATCTCTCGAGTTGCGGGTCGTGTTTTATTAATTATATTGTGTTTTGTGTTTTTCCTGTTTTGGGCGATAATGGAACGGTAAGTAATCTTTTACTTTAATTTAATAGCCAGCGTTTTTAAGTAATTTTATGTGGTGAATACATATTTTCTTCCTATATACCCCTGACATAGTTACTAACGACTGCGATATTTTTGAATAAAACATATTTTTTTTGTATCTAAATTGGTATTTTAACTGTGTTAAATCGATAAAAAAGTGTGTTTACCACATCTTAAGACACTCGAACCCCCATTATTTGTTCTAAATAATCATATTTTCGATTCGAAATACGACCGACTAGCTACTAGTCGCCGGACATTCATGGATCGACGCCATTTTGACATTTACTGGCGCGGCGGCTTGATAACATGGATATGACTTCAGTACATTGTAAAAAAAATTATTTTTTGTTTTTTTTTTGTTAATTAGTGTTTATATTTTTGTTGAATTTTTGTTTTGCATGAAGTATGAACCGACGACGGGGTGGTGTGCGGACGAGAGGTGGGACAGGTGCCGAACGGGAAGACCCTGTGCCGTCTTCATCTCGAATTTCGTACGTATTTACAGTGAAGTCCCTGTGCCGTCTTCATCTCGAATTTATTTTTCTATTAATTTTGTTTTTTTTTGCATTTTTTCCTAATGCTTTTTGTTGTAAAGTTTTGTGTTTATGTTTTTGTTGAATTTTTGTTTTGCATGAAGTATTAACCGACGACGGGGTGGTGTGCAGACGAGAGGTGGGACAGGTGCCGAACAAGAAGACCCTGTGCCGTCGTCATCTCGAATTTCGTACGTATTTACTACTTTTTCTATTGTTTTTACAAGTTTAGAGTGCATAATTTTCTAATGCTTTTTTGTATAAAGTTTTGAGTTTAAATTTATTTTATGGCTGTCAAGTAACGACATCCGTGAAAGAAACAACTCGGCGCGGCGGTGCCATCGATAAAGCAGTACGGCGCGGGCGTCTCGAAACTTCGATTTTTTACTAGACCACACCCTTTTTCTCTCGTATATCGAACGAACGTCACACAGTTAAAATTATTGTAAAACTCTGTTTTTCAACATTAAATGTATTTTAAACCAACAATTAATAAAGTAATCATTAAGTACCATACCTATTACCTGAAGATAAGAAACACCACATTCTGGCCGATGCAGACGCACTCAGCGCTAACATAAATGCGATTTTAAGGAGTGCTGATTCCAGTTCCAAGAAATCACAATGTTTCATCGCCAAGATGATGACGATTTTGATAATCATACCCGCCCTCGTGGCAGACCTCAGTTCAATCCATTTGAGCAATATGCTCATCTGTTTCCCCCACCCGGATCTCAAACCCGGAGTAGAGGAGGACGCGGGCAGACCCGAGCCCGTCGAAACTTTCAACAAACCAGAGTTGAATCTAAGCGCAGAGTGGAAGGTGCAAAGACCTTTAATCAAGTTAAAGATGTGATTAAGGCAACTCTTCACCCTGGAGCATCATCGAGTGAAGATGTTTTAGCAAAGATTGGAGAAACCCATACTTTGAAAGCAATTACACTATCAATTACAACAAGAGCAATTGGATTTGGCATTTGTCATTTGAATTTCATCGCCATTACGTACAATGAACTCCAAATCCCAAACGTTTACTCACAATACCGTGTATTTCTTGCGGTTCTTGAAGCCAAGCTTGAAAATTTAAAACGTTCGTATCCGTTACCAGCGAGAGACACGGACTTAATAGAACGGTATCAAGTAGATGCAACGCTGTTACATGTTGCACAAACTGTGACAATAGTTCCAGAACCGATCCAGCGTGTCATTAACGCTATCGGAATAGTCAATTATGATGAGGGAGTATACATCCCTGCAGTATCCAGACAACACATTGATGACCGTGGTAGATTTGTCCCACGTGCAGAGAATATTCTCTATTCGACGTTGCGTCGTACGGTTGAAGCTTTAGCTGATCCAGCTACACCCGATAGATATCGCCGTCGCTTTGAAGAAAATAATCCGATTCCTGGCGCCATCTGGGAAAATCATTTATCGGTGACATCGATAAAGCAGTACGGCGCGGGCGTCTCGAAACTTCGATTTTTTACTAGACCACACCCTTTTTCTCTCGTATATCGAACGAACGTCACACAGTTTAAATTATTGTAAAACTCTGTTTTTCAACATTAAATGTATTTTAAACCAACAATTAATAAAGTAATCATTGAGTACCATACCTATTACCTGAAGATAAGAAACACCACATTCTGGCCGATGCAGACGCACTCAGCGCTAACATAAATGCGATTTTAAGGAGTGCTGATTCCAGTTCCAAGAAATCACAATGTTTCATCGCCAAGATGATGACGATTTTGATAATCATACCCGCCCTCGTGGCAGACCTCAGTTCAATCCATTTGAGCAATATGCTCATCTGTTTCCCCCACCCGGATCTCAAACCCGGAGTAGAGGAGGACGCGGGCAGACCCGAGCCCGTCGTAACTATCAACAAACCAGAGTTGAATCTAAGCGCAGAGTGGAAGGTGCAAAGACCTTTAATCAAGTTAAAGATGTGATTAAGGCAACTCTTCACCCTGGAGCATCATCGAGTGAAGATGTTTTAGCAAAGATTGGAGAAACCCATACTTTGAAAGCAATTACACTATCAATTACAACAAGAGCAATTGGATTTGGAATTTGTCATTTGAATTTCATCGCCATTACGTACAATGAACTCCAAATCCCAAACGTTTACTCACAATACGGTGTATTTCTTGCGGTTCTTGAAGCCAAGCTTGAAAATTTAAAACGTTCGTATCCGTTACCAGCGAGAGACACGGACTTAATAGAACGGTATCAAGTAGATGCAACGCTGTTACATGTTGCACAAACTGTGACAATAGTTCCAGAACCGATCCAGCGTGTCATTAACGCTATCGGAATAGTCAATTATGATGAGGGAGTATACATCCCTGCAGTATCCAGACAACACATTGATGACCGTGGTAGATTTGTCCCACGTGCAGAGAATATTCTCTATTCGACGTTGCGTCGTACGGTTGAAGCTTTAGCTGATCCAGCTACACCCGATAGATATCGCCGTCGCTTTGAAGAAAATAATCCGATTCCTGGCGCCATCTGGGAAAATCATTTATCGGTGACATCGATAAAGCAGTACGGCGCGGGCGTCTCGAAACTTCGATTTTTTACTAGACCACACCCTTTTTCTCTCGTATATCGAACGAACGTCACACAGTTAAAATTATTGTAAAACTCTGTTTTTCAACATTAAATGTATTTTAAACCAACAATTAATAAAGTAATCATTGAGTACCATACCTATTACCTGAAGATAAGAAACACCACATTCTGGCCGATGCAGACGCACTCAGCGCTAACATAAATGCGATTTTAAGGAGTGCTGATTCCAGTTCCAAGAAATCACAATGTTTCATCGCCAAGATGATGACGATTTTGATAATCATACCCGCCCTCGTGGCAGACCTCAGTTCAATCCATTTGAGCAATATGCTCATCTGTTTCCCCCACCCGGATCTCAAACCCGGAGTAGAGGAGGACGCGGGCAGACCCGAGCCCGTCGTAACTATCAACAAACCAGAGTTGAATCTAAGCGCAGAGTGGAAGGTGCAAAGACCTTTAATCAAGTTAAAGATGTGATTAAGGCAACTCTTCACCCTGGAGCATCATCGAGTGAAGATGTTTTAGCAAAGATTGGAGAAACCCATACTTTGAAAGCAATTACACTATCAATTACAACAAGAGCAATTGGATTTGGCATTTGTCATTTGAATTTCATCGCCATTACGTACAATGAACTCCAAATCCCAAACGTTTACTCACAATACGGTGTATTTCTTGCGGTTCTTGAAGCCAAGCTTGAAAATTTAAAACGTTCGTATCCGTTACCAGCGAGAGACACGGACTTAATAGAACGGTATCAAGTAGATGCAACGCTGTTACATGTTGCACAAACTGTGACAATAGTTCCAGAACCGATCCAGCGTGTCATTAACGCTATCGGAATAGTCAATTATGATGAGGGAGTATACATCCCTGCAGTATCCAGACAACACATTGATGACCGTGGTAGATTTGTCCCACGTGCAGAGAATATTCTCTATTCGACGTTGCGTCGTACGGTTGAAGCTTTAGCTGATCCAGCTACACCCGATAGATATCGCCGTCGCTTTGAAGAAAATAATCCGATTCCTGGCGCCATCTGGGAAAATCATTTATCGGTGACATCGATAAAGCAGTACGGCGCGGGCGTCTCGAAACTTCGATTTTTTACTAGACCACACCCTTTTTCTCTCGTATATCGAACGAACGTCACACAGTTAAAATTATTGTAAAACTCTGTTTTTCAACAT
The DNA here is from genome assembly GCA_905475405.1 of Schrankia costaestrigalis. Taxonomy (NCBI): domain Eukaryota; kingdom Metazoa; phylum Arthropoda; class Insecta; order Lepidoptera; family Erebidae; genus Schrankia; species Schrankia costaestrigalis. The sequence continues at coordinate 2,928,419 of FR997845.1, read as the reverse complement.
TAAATGTATTTTAAACCAACAATTAATAAAGTAATCATTGAGTACCATACCTATTACCTGAAGATAAGAAACACCACATTCTGGCCGATGCAGACGCACTCAGCGCTAACATAAATGCGATTTTAAGGAGTGCTGATTCCAGTTCCAAGAAATCACAATGTTTCATCGCCAAGATGATGACGATTTTGATAATCATACCCGCCCTCGTGGCAGACCTCAGTTCAATCCATTTGAGCAATATGCTCATCTGTTTCCCCCACCCGGATCTCAAACCCGGAGTAGAGGAGGACGCGGGCAGACCCGAGCCCGTCGTAACTATCAACAAACCAGAGTTGAATCTAAGCGCAGAGTGGAAGGTGCAAAGACCTTTAATCAAGTTAAAGATGTGATTAAGGCAACTCTTCACCCTGGAGCATCATCGAGTGAAGATGTTTTAGCAAAGATTGGAGAAACCCATACTTTGAAAGCAATTACACTATCAATTACAACAAGAGCAATTGGATTTGGCATTTGTCATTTGAATTTTATCGCCATTACGTACAATGAACTCCAAATCCCAAACGTTTACTCACAATACCGTGTATTTCTTGCGGTTCTTGAAGCCAAGCTTGAAAATTTAAAACGTTCGTATCCGTTACCAGCGAGAGACACGGACTTAATAGAACGGTATCAAGTAGATGCAACGCTGTTACATGTTGCACAAACTGTGACAATAGTTCCAGAACCGATCCAGCGTGTCATTAACGCTATCGGAGTAGTCAATTATGATGAGGGAGTATACATCCCTGCAGTATCCAGACAACACATTGATGACCGTGGTAGATTTGTCCCACGTGCAGAGAATATTCTCTATTCGACGTTGCGTCGTACGGTTGAAGCTTTAGCTGATCCAGCTACACCCGATAGATATCGCCGTCGCTTTGAAGAAAATAATCCGATTCCTGGCGCCATCTGGGAAAATCATTTATCGGTGACATCGATAAAGCAGTACGGCGCGGGCGTCTCGAAACTTCGATTTTTTACTAGACCACACCCTTTTTCTCTCGTATATCGAACGAACGTCACACAGTTAAAATTATTGTAAAACTCTGTTTTTCAACATTAAATGTATTTTAAACCAACAATTAATAAAGTAATCATTGAGTACCATACCTATTACCTGAAGATAAGAAACACCACATTCTGGCCGATGCAGACGCACTCAGCGCTAACATAAATGCGATTTTAAGGAGTGCTGATTCCAGTTCCAAGAAATCACAATGTTTCATCGCCAAGATGATGACGATTTTGATAATCATACCCGCCCTCGTGGCAGACCTCAGTTCAATCCATTTGAGCAATATGCTCATCTGTTTCCCCCACCCGGATCTCAAACCCGGAGTAGAGGAGGACGCGGGCAGACCCGAGCCCGTCGTAACTATCAACAAACCAGAGTTGAATCTAAGCGCAGAGTGGAAGGTGCAAAGACCTTTAATCAAGTTAAAGATGTGATTAAGGCAACTCTTCACCCTGGAGCATCATCGAGTGAAGATGTTTTAGCAAAGATTGGAGAAACCCATACTTTGAAAGCAATTACACTATCAATTACAACAAGAGCAATTGGATTTGGCATTTGTCATTTGAATTTCATCGCCATTACGTACAATGAACTTCAAATCCCAAACGTTTACTCACAATACGGTGTATTTCTTGCGGTTCTTGAAGCCAAGCTTGAAAATTTAAAACGTTCGTATCCGTTACCAGCGAGAGACACGGACTTAATAGAACGGTATCAAGTAGATGCAACGCTGTTACATGTTGCACAAACTGTGACAATAGTTCCAGAACCGATCCAGCGTGTCATTAACGCTATCGGAATAGTCAATTATGATGAGGGAGTATACATCCCTGCAGTATCCAGACAACACATTGATGACCGTGGTAGATTTGTCCCACGTGCAGAGAATATTCTCTATTCGACGTTGCGTCGTACGGTTGAAGCTTTAGCTGATCCAGCTACACCCGATAGATATCGCCGTCGCTTTGAAGAAAATAATCCGATTCCTGGCGCCATCTGGGAAAATCATTTATCGGTGACATCGATAAAGCAGTACGGCGCGGGCGTCTCGAAACTTCGATTTTTTACTAGACCACACCCTTTTTCTCTCGTATATCGAACGAACGTCACACAGTTAAAATTATTGTAAAACTCTGTTTTTCAACATTAAATGTATTTTAAACCAACAATTAATAAAGTAATCATTGAGTACCATACCTATTACCTGAAGATAAGAAACACCACATTCTGGCCGATGCAGACGCACTCAGCGCTAACATAAATGCGATTTTAAGGAGTGCTGATTCCAGTTCCAAGAAATCACAATGTTTCATCGCCAAGATGATGACGATTTTGATAATCATACCCGCCCTCGTGGCAGACCTCAGTTCAATCCATTTGAGCAATATGCTCATCTGTTTCCCCCACCCGGATCTCAAACCCGGAGTAGAGGAGGACGCGGGCAGACCCGAGCCCGTCGTAACTATCAACAAACCAGAGTTGAATCTAAGCGCAGAGTGGAAGGTGCAAAGACCTTTAATCAAGTTAAAGATGTGATTAAGGCAACTCTTCACCCTGGAGCATCATCGAGTGAAGATGTTTTAGCAAAGATTGGAGAAACCCATACTTTGAAAGCAATTACACTATCAATTACAACAAGAGCAATTGGATTTGGCATTTGTCATTTGAATTTTATCGCCATTACGTACAATGAACTCCAAATCCCAAACGTTTACTCACAATACCGTGTATTTCTTGCGGTTCTTGAAGCCAAGCTTGAAAATTTAAAACGTTCGTATCCGTTACCAGCGAGAGACACGGACTTAATAGAACGGTATCAAGTAGATGCAACGCTGTTACATGTTGCACAAACTGTGACAATAGTTCCAGAACCGATCCAGCGTGTCATTAACGCTATCGGAGTAGTCAATTATGATGAGGGAGTATACATCCCTGCAGTATCCAGACAACACATTGATGACCGTGGTAGATTTGTCCCACGTGCAGAGAATATTCTCTATTCGACGTTGCGTCGTACGGTTGAAGCTTTAGCTGATCCAGCTACACCCGATAGATATCGCCGTCGCTTTGAAGAAAATAATCCGATTCCTGGCGCCATCTGGGAAAATCATTTATCGGTGACATCGATAAAGCAGTACGGCGCGGGCGTCTCGAAACTTCGATTTTTTACTAGACCACACCCTTTTTCTCTCGTATATCGAACGAACGTCACACAGTTAAAATTATTGTAAAACTCTGTTTTTCAACATTAAATGTATTTTAAACCAACAATTAATAAAGTAATCATTGAGTACCATACCTATTACCTGAAGATAAGAAACACCACATTCTGGCCGATGCAGACGCACTCAGCGCTAACATAAATGCGATTTTAAGGAGTGCTGATTCCAGTTCCAAGAAATCACAATGTTTCATCGCCAAGATGATGACGATTTTGATAATCATACCCGCCCTCGTGGCAGACCTCAGTTCAATCCATTTGAGCAATATGCTCATCTGTTTCCCCCACCCGGATCTCAAACCCGGAGTAGAGGAGGACGCGGGCAGACCCGAGCCCGTCGTAACTATCAACAAACCAGAGTTGAATCTAAGCGCAGAGTGGAAGGTGCAAAGACCTTTAATCAAGTTAAAGATGTGATTAAGGCAACTCTTCACCCTGGAGCATCATCGAGTGAAGATGTTTTAGCAAAGATTGGAGAAAGCCATACTTTGAAAGCAATTACACTATCAATTACAACAAGAGCAATTGGATTTGGCATTTGTCATTTGAATTTCATCGCCATTACGTACAATGAACTCCAAATCCCAAACGTTTACTCACAATACGGTGTATTTCTTGCGGTTCTTGAAGCCAAGCTTGAAAATTTAAAACGTTCGTATCCGTTACCAGCGAGAGACACGGACTTAATAGAACGGTATCAAGTAGATGCAACGCTGTTACATGTTGCACAAACTGTGACAATAGTTCCAGAACCGATCCAGCGTGTCATTTACGCTATCGGAATAGTCAATTATGATGAGGGAGTATACATCCCTGCAGTATCCAGACAACACATTGATGACCGTGGTAGATTTGTCCCACGTGCAGAGAATATTCTCTATTCGACGTTGCGTCGTACGGTTGAAGCTTTAGCTGATCCAGCTACACCCGATAGATATCGCCGTCGCTTTGAAGAAAATAATCCGATTCCTGGCGCCATCTGGGAAAATCATTTATCGGTGACATCGATAAAGCAGTACGGCGCGGGCGTCTCGAAACTTCGATTTTTTACTAGACCACACCCTTTTTCTCTCGTATATCGAACGAACGTCACACAGTTTAAATTATTGTAAAACTCTGTTTTTCAACATTAAATGTATTTTAAACCAACAATTAATAAAGTAATCATTGAGTACCATACCTATTACCTGAAGATAAGAAACACCACATTCTGGCCGATGCAGACGCACTCAGCGCTAACATAAATGCGATTTTAAGGAGTGCTGATTCCAGTTCCAAGAAATCACAATGTTTCATCGCCAAGATGATGACGATTTTGATAATCATACCCGCCCTCGTGGCAGACCTCAGTTCAATCCATTTGAGCAATATGCTCATCTGTTTCCCCCACCCGGATCTCAAACCCGGAGTAGAGGAGGACGCGGGCAGACCCGAGCCCGTCGTAACTATCAACAAACCAGAGTTGAATCTAAGCGCAGAGTGGAAGGTGCAAAGACCTTTAATCAAGTTAAAGATGTGATTAAGGCAACTCTTCACCCTGGAGCATCATCGAGTGAAGATGTTTTAGCAAAGATTGGAGAAACCCATACTTTGAAAGCAATTACACTATCAATTACAACAAGAGCAATTGGATTTGGCATTTGTCATTTGAATTTCATCGCCATTACGTACAATGAACTCCAAATCCCAAACGTTTACTCACAATACGGTGTATTTCTTGCGGTTCTTGAAGCCAAGCTTGAAAATTTAAAACGTTCGTATCCGTTACCAGCGAGAGACACGGACTTAATAGAACGGTATCAAGTAGATGCAACGCTGTTACATGTTGCACAAACTGTGACAATAGTTCCAGAACCGGTCCAGCGTGTCATTAACGCTATCGGAATAGTCAATTATGATGAGGGAGTATACATCCCTGCAGTATCCAGACAACACATTGATGACCGTGGTAGATTTGTCCCACGTGCAGAGAATATTCTCTATTCGACGTTGCGTCGTACGGTTGAAGCTTTAGCTGATCCAGCTACACCCGATAGATATCGCCGTCGCTTTGAAGAAAATAATCCGATTCCTGGCGCCATCTGGGAAAATCATTTATCGGTGACATCGATAAAGCAGTACGGCGCGGGCGTCTCGAAACTTCGATTTTTTACTAGACCACACCCTTTTTCTCTCGTATATCGAACGAACGTCACACAGTTTAAATTATTGTAAAACTCTGTTTTTCAACATTAAATGTATTTTAAACCAACAATTAATAAAGTAATCATTGAGTACCATACCTATTACCTGAAGATAAGAAACACCACATTCTGGCCGATGCAGACGCACTCAGCGCTAACATAAATGCGATTTTAAGGAGTGCTGATTCCAGTTCCAAGAAATCACAATGTTTCATCGCCAAGATGATGACGATTTTGATAATCATACCCGCCCTCGTGGCAGACCTCAGTTCAATCCATTTGAGCAATATGCTCATCTGTTTCCCCCACCCGGATCTCAAACCCGGAGTAGAGGAGGACGCGGGCAGACCCGAGCCCGTCGTAACTATCAACAAACCAGAGTTGAATCTAAGCGCAGAGTGGAAGGTGCAAAGACCTTTAATCAAGTTAAAGATGTGATTAAGGCAACTCTTCACCCTGGAGCATCATCGAGTGAAGATGTTTTAGCAAAGATTGGAGAAACCCATACTTTGAAAGCAATTACACTATCAATTACAACAAGAGCAATTGGATTTGGCATTTGTCATTTGAATTTTATCGCCATTACGTACAATGAACTCCAAATCCCAAACGTTTACTCACAATACCGTGTATTTCTTGCGGTTCTTGAAGCCAAGCTTGAAAATTTAAAACGTTCGTATCCGTTACCAGCGAGAGACACGGACTTAATAGAACGGTATCAAGTAGATGCAACGCTGTTACATGTTGCACAAACTGTGACAATAGTTCCAGAACCGATCCAGCGTGTCATTAACGCTATCGGAATAGTCAATTATGATGAGGGAGTATACATCCCTGCAGTATCCAGACAACACATTGATGACCGTGGTAGATTTGTCCCACGTGCAGAGAATATTCTCTATTCGACGTTGCGTCGTACGGTTGAAGCTTTAGCTGATCCAGCTACACCCGATAGATATCGCCGTCGCTTTGAAGAAAATAATCCGATTCCTGGCGCCATCTGGGAAAATCATTTATCGGTGACATCGATAAAGCAGTACGGCGCGGGCGTCTCGAAACTTCGATTTTTTACTAGACCACACCCTTTTTCTCTCGTATATCGAACGAACGTCACACAGTTAAAATTATTGTAAAACTCTGTTTTTCAACTTTAAATGTATTTTAAACCAACAATTAATAAAGTAATCATTGAGTACCATACCTATTACCTGAAGATAAGAAACACCACATTCTGGCCGATGCAGACGCACTCAGCGCTAACATAAATGCGATTTTAAGGAGTGCTGATTCCAGTTCCAAGAAATCACAATGTTTCATCGCCAAGATGATGACGATTTTGATAATCATACCCGCCCTCGTGGCAGACCTCAGTTCAATCCATTTGAGCAATATGCTCATCTGTTTCCCCCACCCGGATCTCAAACCCGGAGTAGAGGAGGACGCGGGCAGACCCGAGCCCGTCGTAACTTTCAACAAACCAGAGTTGAATCTAAGCGCAGAGTGGAAGGTGCAAAGACCTTTAATCAAGTTAAAGATGTGATTAAGGCAACTCTTCACCCTGGAGCATCATCGAGTGAAGATGTTTTAGCAAAGATTGGAGAAACCCATACTTTGAAAGCAATTACACTATCAATTACAACAAGAGCAATTGGATTTGGCATTTGTCATTTGAATTTTATCGCCATTACGTACAATGAACTCCAAATCCCAAACGTTTACTCACAATACGGTGTATTTCTTGCGGTTCTTGAAGCCAAGCTTGAAAATTTAAAACGTTCGTATCCGTTACCAGCGAGAGACACGGACTTAATAGAACGGTATCAAGTAGATGCAACGCTGTTACATGTTGCACAAACTGTGACAATAGTTCCAGAACCGATCATTAACGCTATCGGAATAGTCAATTATGATGAGGGAGTATACATCCCTGCAGTATCCAGACAACACATTGATGACCGTGGTAGATTTGTCCCACGTGCAGAGAATATTCTCTATTCGACGTTGCGTCGTACGGTTGAAGCTTTAGCTGATCCAGCTACACCCGATAGATATCGCCGTCGCTTTGAAGAAAATAATCCGATTCCTGGCGCCATCTGGGAAAATCATTTATCGGTGACATCGATAAAGCAGTACGGCGCGGGCGTCTCGAAACTTCGATTTTTTACTAGACCACACCCTTTTTCTCTCGTATATCGAACGAACGTCACACAGTTAAAATTATTGTAAAACTCTGTTTTTCAACATTAAATGTATTTTAAACCAACAATTAATAAAGTAATCATTGAGTACCATACCTATTACCTGAAGATAAGAAACACCACATTATGGCCGATGCAGACGCACTCAGCGCTAACATAAATGCGATTTTAAGGAGTGATGATTCCAGTTCCAAGAAATCACAATGTTTCATCGCCAAGATGATGACGATTTTGATAATCATACCCGCCCTCGTGGCAGACCTCAGTTCAATCCATTTGAGCAATATGCTCATCTGTTTCCCCCACCCGGATCTCAAACCCGGAGTAGAGGAGGACGCGGGCAGACCCGAGCCCGTCGTAACTATCAACAAACCAGAGTTGAATCTAAGCGCAGAGTGGAAGGTGCAAAGACCTTTAATCAAGTTAAAGATGTGATTAAGGCAACTCTTCACCCTGGAGCATCATCGAGTGAAGATGTTTTAGCAAAGATTGGAGAAACCCATACTTTGAAAGCAATTACACTATCAATTACAACAAGAGCAATTGGATTTGGCATTTGTCATTTGAATTTCATCGCCATTACGTACAATGAACTCCAAATCCCAAACGTTTACTCACAATACGGTGTATTTCTTGCGGTTCTTGAAGCCAAGCTTGAAAATTTAAAACGTTCGTATCCGTTACCAGCGAGAGACACGGACTTAATAGAACGGTATCAAGTAGATGCAACGCTGTTACATGTTGCACAAACTGTGACAATAGTTCCAGAACCGATCCAGCGTGTCATTAACGCTATCGGAATAGTCAATTATGATGAGGGAGTATACATCCCTGCAGTATCCAGACAACACATTGATGACCGTGGTAGATTTGTCCCACGTGCAGAGAATATTCTCTATTCGACGTTGCGTCGTACGGTTGAAGCTTTAGCTGATCCAGCTACACCCGATAGATATCGCCGTCGCTTTGAAGAAAATAATCCGATTCCTGGCGCCATCTGGGAAAATCATTTATCGGTGACATCGATAAAGCAGTACGGCGCGGGCGTCTCGAAACTTCGATTTTTTACTAGACCACACCCTTTTTCTCTCGTATATCGAACGAACGTCACACAGTTAAAATTATTGTAAAACTCTGTTTTTCAACATTAAATGTATTTTAAACCAACAATTAATAAAGTAATCATTGAGTACCATACCTATTACCTGAAGATAAGAAACACCACATTCTGGCCGATGCAGACGCACTCAGCGCTAACATAAATGCGATTTTAAGGAGTGCTGATTCCAGTTCCAAGAAATCACAATGTTTCATCGCCAAGATGATGACGATTTTGATAATCATACCCGCCCTCGTGGCAGACCTCAGTTCAATCCATTTGAGCAATATGCTCATCTGTTTCCCCCACCCGGATCTCAAACCCGGAGTAGAGGAGGACGCGGGCAGACCCGAGCCCGTCGTAACTATCAACAAACCAGAGTTGAATCTAAGCGCAGAGTGGAAGGTGCAAAGACCTTTAATCAAGTTAAAGATGTGATTAAGGCAACTCTTCACCCTGGAGCATCATCGAGTGAAGATGTTTTAGCAAAGATTGGAGAAACCCATACTTTGAAAGCAATTACACTATCAATTACAACAAGAGCAATTGGATTTGGCATTTGTCATTTGAATTTCATCGCCATTACGTACAATGAACTCCAAATCCCAAACGTTTACTCACAATACGGTGTATTTCTTGCGGTTCTTGAAGCCAAGCTTGAAAATTTAAAACGTTCGTATCCGTTACCAGCGAGAGACACGGACTTAATAGAACGGTATCAAGTAGATGCAACGCTGTTACATGTTGCACAAACTGTGACAATAGTTCCAGAACCGATCCAGCGTGTCATTAACGCTATCGGAGTAGTCAATTATGATGAGGGAGTATACATCCCTGCAGTATCCAGACAACACATTGATGACCGTGGTAGATTTGTCCCACGTGCAGAGAATATTCTCTATTCGACGTTGCGTCGTACGGTTGAAGCTTTAGCTGATCCAGCTACACCCGATAGATATCGCCGTCGCTTTGAAGAAAATAATCCGATTCCTGGCGCCATCTGGGAAAATCATTTATCGGTGACATCGATAAAGCAGTACGGCGCGGGCGTCTCGAAACTTCGATTTTTTACTAGACCACACCCTTTTTCTCTCGTATATCGAACGAACGTCACACAGTTAAAATTATTGTAAAACTCTGTTTTTCAACATTAAATGTATTTTAAACCAACAATTAATAAAGTAATCATTGAGTACCATACCTATTACCTGAAGATAAGAAACACCACATTCTGGCCGATGCAGACGCACTCAGCGCTAACATAAATGCGATTTTAAGGAGTGCTGATTCCAGTTCCAAGAAATCACAATGTTTCATCGCCAAGATGATGACGATTTTGATAATCATACCCGCCCTCGTGGCAGACCTCAGTTCAATCCATTTGAGCAATATGCTCATCTGTTTCCCCCACCCGGATCTCAAACCCGGAGTAGAGGAGGACGCGGGCAGACCCGAGCCCGTCGTAACTATCAACAAACCAGAGTTGAATCTAAGCGCAGAGTGGAAGGTGCAAAGACCTTTAATCAAGTTAAAGATGTAATTAAGGCAACTCTTCACCCTGGAGCATCATCGAGTGAAGATGTTTTAGCAAAGATTGGAGAAACCCATACTTTGAAAGCAATTACACTATCAATTACAACAAGAGCAATTGGATTTGGCATTTGTCATTTGAATTTCATCGCCATTACGTACAATGAACTCCAAATCCCAAACGTTTACTCACAATACCGTGTATTTCTTGCGGTTCTTGAAGCCAAGCTTGAAAATTTAAAACGTTCGTATCCGTTACCAGCGAGAGACACGGACTTAATAGAACGGTATCAAGTAGATGCAACGCTGTTACATGTTGCACAAACTGTGACAATAGTTCCAGAACCGATCCAGCGTGTCATTAACGCTATCGGAATAGTCAATTATGATGAGGGAGTATACATCCCTGCAGTATCCAGACAACACATTGATGACCGTGGTAGATTTGTCCCACGTGCAGAGAATATTCTCTATTCGACGTTGCGTCGTACGGTTGAAGCTTTAGCTGATCCAGCTACACCCGATAGATATCGCCGTCGCTTTGAAGAAAATAATCCGATTCCTGGCGCCATCTGGGAAAATCATTTATCGGTGACATCGATAAAGCAGTACGGCGCGGGCGTCTCGAAACTTCGATTTTTTACTAGACCACACCCTTTTTCTCTCGTATATCGAACGAACGTCACACAGTTAAAATTATTGTAAAACTCTGTTTTTCAACATTAAATGTATTTTAAACCAACAATTAATAAAGTAATCATTGAGTACCATACCTATTACCTGAAGATAAGAAACACCACATTCTGGCCGATGCAGACGCACTCAGCGCTAACATAAATGCGATTTTAAGGAGTGCTGATTCCAGTTCCAAGAAATCACAATGTTTCATCGCCAAGATGATGACGATTTTGATAATCATACCCGCCCTCGTGGCAGACCTCAGTTCAATCCATTTGAGCAATATGCTCATCTGTTTCCCCCACCCGGATCTCAAACCCGGAGTAGAGGAGGACGCGGGCAGACCCGAGCCCGTCGTAACTATCAACAAACCAGAGTTGAATCTAAGCGCAGAGTGGAAGGTGCAAAGACCTTTAATCAAGTTAAAGATGTGATTAAGGCAACTCTTCACCCTGGAGCATCATCGAGTGAAGATGTTTTAGCAAAGATTGGAGAAACCCATACTTTGAAAGCAATTACACTATCAATTACAACAAGAGCAATTGGATTTGGCATTTGTCATTTGAATTTCATCGCCATTACGTACAATGAACTCCAAATCCCAAACGTTTACTCACAATACCGTGTATTTCTTGCGGTTCTTGAAGCCAAGCTTGAAAATTTAAAACGTTCGTATCCGTTACCAGCGAGAGACACGGACTTAATAGAACGGTATCAAACGCTGTTACATGTTGCACAAACTGTGACAATAGTTCCAGAACCGATCCAGCGTGTCATTAACGCTATCGGAATAGTCAATTATGATGAGGGAGTATACATCCCTGCAGTATCCAGACAACACATTGATGACCGTGGTAGATTTGTCCCACGTGCAGAGAATATTCTCTATTCGACGTTGCGTCGTACGGTTGAAGCTTTAGCTGATCCAGCTACACCCGATAGATATCGCCGTCGCTTTGAAGAAAATAATCCGATTCCTGGCGCCATCTGGGAAAATCATTTATCGGTGACATCGATAAAGCAGTACGGCGCGGGCGTCTCGAAACTTCGATTTTTTACTAGACCACACCCTTTTTCTCTCGTATATCGAACGAACGTCACACAGTTAAAATTATTGTAAAACTCTGTTTTTCAACATTAAATGTATTTTAAACCAACAATTAATAAAGTAATCATTGAGTACCATACCTATTACCTGAAGATAAGAAACACCACATTCTGGCCGATGCAGACGCACTCAGCGCTAACATAAATGCGATTTTAAGGAGTGCTGATTCCAGTTCCAAGAAATCACAATGTTTCATCGCCAAGATGATGACGATTTTGATAATCATACCCGCCCTCGTGGCAGACCTCAGTTCAATCCATTTGAGCAATATGCTCATCTGTTTCCCCCACCCGGATCTCAAACCCGGAGTAGAGGAGGACGCGGGCAGACCCGAGCCCGTCGTAACTATCAACAAACCAGAGTTGAATCTAAGCGCAGAGTGGAAGGTGCAAAGACCTTTAATCAAGTTAAAGATGTGATTAAGGCAACTCTTCACCCTGGAGCATCATCGAGTGAAGATGTTTTAGCAAAGATTGGAGAAACCCATACTTTGAAAGCAATTACACTATCAATTACAACAAGAGCAATTGGATTTGGCATTTGTCATTTGAATTTCATCGCCATTACGTACAATGAACTCCAAATCCCAAACGTTTACTCACAATACGGTGTATTTCTTGCGGTTCTTGAAGCCAAGCTTGAAAATTTAAAACGTTCGTATCCGTTACCAGCGAGAGACACGGACTTAATAGAACGGTATCAAGTAGATGCAACGCTGTTACATGTTGCACAAACTGTGACAATAGTTCCAGAACCGATCCAGCGTGTCATTTACGCTATCGGAATAGTCAATTATGATGAGGGAGTATACATCCCTGCAGTATCCAGACAACACATTGATGACCGTGGTAGATTTGTCCCACGTGCAGAGAATATTCTCTATTCGACGTTGCGTCGTACGGTTGAAGCTTTAGCTGATCCAGCTACACCCGATAGATATCGCCGTCGCTTTGAAGAAAATAATCCGATTCCTGGCGCCATCTGGGAAAATCATTTATCGGTGACATCGATAAAGCAGTACGGCGCGGGCGTCTCGAAACTTCGATTTTTTACTAGACCACACCCTTTTTCTCTCGTATATCGAACGAACGTCACACAGTTAAAATTATTGTAAAACTCTGTTTTTCAACATTAAATGTATTTTAAACCAACAATTAATAAAGTAATCATTGAGTACCATACCTATTACCTGAAGATAAGAAACACCACATTCTGGCCGATGCAGACGCACTCAGCGCTAACATAAATGCGATTTTAAGGAGTGCTGATTCCAGTTCCAAGAAATCACAATGTTTCATCGCCAAGATGATGACGATTTTGATAATCATACCCGCCCTCGTGGCAGACCTCAGTTCAATCCATTTGAGCAATATGCTCATCTGTTTCCCCCACCCGGATCTCAAACCCGGAGTAGAGGAGGACGCGGGCAGACCCGAGCCCGTCGTAACTATCAACAAACCAGAGTTGAATCTAAGCGCAGAGTGGAAGGTGCAAAGACCTTTAATCAAGTTAAAGATGTGATTAAGGCAACTCTTCACCCTGGAGCATCATCGAGTGAAGATGTTTTAGCAAAGATTGGAGAAACCCATACTTTGAAAGCAATTACACTATCAATTACAACAAGAGCAATTGGATTTGGCATTTGTCATTTGAATTTCATCGCCATTACGTACAATGAACTCCAAATCCCAAACGTTTACTCACAATACGGTGTATTTCTTGCGGTTCTTGAAGCCAAGCTTGAAAATTTAAAACGTTCGTATCCGTTACCAGCGAGAGACACGGACTTAATAGAACGGTATCAAGTAGATGCAACGCTGTTACATGTTGCACAAACTGTGACAATAGTTCCAGAACCGATCCAGCGTGTCATTAACGCTATCGGAGTAGTCAATTATGATGAGGGAGTATACATCCCTGCAGTATCCAGACAACACATTGATGACCGTGGTAGATTTGTCCCACGTGCAGAGAATATTCTCTATTCGACGTTGCGTCGTACGGTTGAAGCTTTAGCTGATCCAGCTACACCCGATAGATATCGCCGTCGCTTTGAAGAAAATAATCCGATTCCTGGCGCCATCTGGGAAAATCATTTATCGGTGACATCGATAAAGCAGTACGGCGCGGGCGTCTCGAAACTTCGATTTTTTACTAGACCACACCCTTTTTCTCTCGTATATCGAACGAACGTCACACAGTTAAAATTATTGTAAAACTCTGTTTTTCAACATTAAATGTATTTTAAACCAACAATTAATAAAGTAATCATTGAGTACCATACCTATTACCTGAAGATAAGAAACACCACATTCTGGCCGATGCAGACGCACTCAGCGCTAACATAAATGCGATTTTAAGGAGTGCTGATTCCAGTTCCAAGAAATCACAATGTTTCATCGCCAAGATGATGACGATTTTGATAATCATACCCGCCCTCGTGGCAGACCTCAGTTCAATCCATTTGAGCAATATGCTCATCTGTTTCCCCCACCCGGATCTCAAACCCGGAGTAGAGGAGGACGCGGGCAGACCCGAGCCCGTCGTAACTATCAACAAACCAGAGTTGAATCTAAGCGCAGAGTGGAAGGTGCAAAGACCTTTAATCAAGTTAAAGATGTGATTAAGGCAACTCTTCACCCTGGAGCATCATCGAGTGAAGATGTTTTAGCAAAGATTGGAGAAACCCATACTTTGAAAGCAATTACACTATCAATTACAACAAGAGCAATTGGATTTGGCATTTGTCATTTGAATTTCATCGCCATTACGTACAATGAACTCCAAATCCCAAACGTTTACTCACAATACGGTGTATTTCTTGCGGTTCTTGAAGCCAAGCTTGAAAATTTAAAACGTTCGTATCCGTTACCAGCGAGAGACACGGACTTAATAGAACGGTATCAAGTAGATGCAACGCTGTTACATGTTGCACAAACTGTGACAATAGTTCCAGAACCGATCCAGCGTGTCATTAACGCTATCGGAATAGTCAATTATGATGAGGGAGTATACATCCCTGCAGTATCCAGACAACACATTGATGACCGTGGTAGATTTGTCCCACGTGCAGAGAATATTCTCTATTCGACGTTGCGTCGTACGGTTGAAGCTTTAGCTGATCCAGCTACACCCGATAGATATCGCCGTCGCTTTGAAGAAAATAATCCGATTCCTGGCGCCATCTGGGAAAATCATTTATCGGTGACATCGATAAAGCAGTACGGCGCGGGCGTCTCGAAACTTCGATTTTTTACTAGACCACACCCTTTTTCTCTCGTATATCGAACGAACGTCACACAGTTAAAATTATTGTAAAACTCTGTTTTTCAACATTAAATGTATTTTAAACCAACAATTAATAAAGTAATCATTGAGTACCATACCTATTACCTGAAGATAAGAAACACCACATTCTGGCCGATGCAGACGCACTCAGCGCTAACATAAATGCGATTTTAAGGAGTGCTGATTCCAGTTCCAAGAAATCACAATGTTTCATCGCCAAGATGATGACGATTTTGATAATCATACCCGCCCTCGTGGCAGACCTCAGTTCAATCCATTTGAGCAATATGCTCATCTGTTTCCCCCACCCGGATCTCAAACCCGGAGTAGAGGAGGACGCGGGCAGACCCGAGCCCGTCGTAACTATCAACAAACCAGAGTTGAATCTAAGCGCAGAGTGGAAGGTGCAAAGACCTTTAATCAAGTTAAAGATGTGATTAAGGCAACTCTTCACCCTGGAGCATCATCGAGTGAAGATGTTTTAGCAAAGATTGGAGAAACCCATACTTTGAAAGCAATTACACTATCAATTACAACAAGAGCAATTGGATTTGGCATTTGTCATTTGAATTTTATCGCCATTACGTACAATGAACTCCAAATCCCAAACGTTTACTCACAATACCGTGTATTTCTTGCGGTTCTTGAAGCCAAGCTTGAAAATTTAAAACGTTCGTATCCGTTACCAGCGAGAGACACGGACTTAATAGAACGGTATCAAGTAGATGCAACGCTGTTACATGTTGCACAAACTGTGACAATAGTTCCAGAACCGATCCAGCGTGTCATTAACGCTATCGGAGTAGTCAATTATGATGAGGGAGTATACATCCCTGCAGTATCCAGACAACACATTGATGACCGTGGTAGATTTGTCCCACGTGCAGAGAATATTCTCTATTCGACGTTGCGTCGTACGGTTGAAGCTTTAGCTGATCCAGCTACACCCGATAGATATCGCCGTCGCTTTGAAGAAAATAATCCGATTCCTGGCGCCATCTGGGAAAATCATTTATCGGTGACATCGATAAAGCAGTACGGCGCGGGCGTCTCGAAACTTCGATTTTTTACTAGACCACACCCTTTTTCTCTCGTATATCGAACGAACGTCACACAGTTAAAATTATTGTAAAACTCTGTTTTTCAACATTAAATGTATTTTAAACCAACAATTAATAAAGTAATCATTGAGTACCATACCTATTACCTGAAGATAAGAAACACCACATTCTGGCCGATGCAGACGCACTCAGCGCTAACATAAATGCGATTTTAAGGAGTGCTGATTCCAGTTCCAAGAAATCACAATGTTTCATCGCCAAGATGATGACGATTTTGATAATCATACCCGCCCTCGTGGCAGACCTCAGTTCAATCCATTTGAGCAATATGCTCATCTGTTTCCCCCACCCGGATCTCAAACCCGGAGTAGAGGAGGACGCGGGCAGACCCGAGCCCGTCGTAACTATCAACAAACCAGAGTTGAATCTAAGCGCAGAGTGGAAGGTGCAAAGACCTTTAATCAAGTTAAAGATGTGATTAAGGCAACTCTTCACCCTGGAGCATCATCGAGTGAAGATGTTTTAGCAAAGATTGGAGAAAGCCATACTTTGAAAGCAATTACACTATCAATTACAACAAGAGCAATTGGATTTGGCATTTGTCATTTGAATTTCATCGCCATTACGTACAATGAACTCCAAATCCCAAACGTTTACTCACAATACGGTGTATTTCTTGCGGTTCTTGAAGCCAAGCTTGAAAATTTAAAACGTTCGTATCCGTTACCAGCGAGAGACACGGACTTAATAGAACGGTATCAAGTAGATGCAACGCTGTTACATGTTGCACAAACTGTGACAATAGTTCCAGAACCGATCCAGCGTGTCATTTACGCTATCGGAATAGTCAATTATGATGAGGGAGTATACATCCCTGCAGTATCCAGACAACACATTGATGACCGTGGTAGATTTGTCCCACGTGCAGAGAATATTCTCTATTCGACGTTGCGTCGTACGGTTGAAGCTTTAGCTGATCCAGCTACACCCGATAGATATCGCCGTCGCTTTGAAGAAAATAATCCGATTCCTGGCGCCATCTGGGAAAATCATTTATCGGTGACATCGATAAAGCAGTACGGCGCGGGCGTCTCGAAACTTCGATTTTTTACTAGACCACACCCTTTTTCTCTCGTATATCGAACGAACGTCACACAGTTAAAATTATTGTAAAACTCTGTTTTTCAACATTAAATGTATTTTAAACCAACAATTAATAAAGTAATCATTGAGTACCATACCTATTACCTGAAGATAAGAAACACCACATTCTGGCCGATGCAGACGCACTCAGCGCTAACATAAATGCGATTTTAAGGAGTGCTGATTCCAGTTCCAAGAAATCACAATGTTTCATCGCCAAGATGATGACGATTTTGATAATCATACCCGCCCTCGTGGCAGACCTCAGTTCAATCCATTTGAGCAATATGCTCATCTGTTTCCCCCACCCGGATCTCAAACCCGGAGTAGAGGAGGACGCGGGCAGACCCGAGCCCGTCGTAACTATCAACAAACCAGAGTTGAATCTAAGCGCAGAGTGGAAGGTGCAAAGACCTTTAATCAAGTTAAAGATGTGATTAAGGCAACTCTTCACCCTGGAGCATCATCGAGTGAAGATGTTTTAGCAAAGATTGGAGAAACCCATACTTTGAAAGCAATTACACTATCAATTACAACAAGAGCAATTGGATTTGGCATTTGTCATTTGAATTTCATCGCCATTACGTACAATGAACTCCAAATCCCAAACGTTTACTCACAATACCGTGTATTTCTTGCGGTTCTTGAAGCCAAGCTTGAAAATTTAAAACGTTCGTATCCGTTACCAGCGAGAGACACGGACTTAATAGAACGGTATCAAGTAGATGCAACGCTGTTACATGTTGCACAAACTGTGACAATAGTTCCAGAACCGATCCAGCGTGTCATTAACGCTATCGGAATAGTCAATTATGATGAGGGAGTATACATCCCTGCAGTATCCAGACAACACATTGATGACCGTGGTAGATTTGTCCCACGTGCAGAGAATATTCTCTATTCGACGTTGCGTCGTACGGTTGAAGCTTTAGCTGATCCAGCTACACCCGATAGATATCGCCGTCGCTTTGAAGAAAATAATCCGATTCCTGGCGCCATCTGGGAAAATCATTTATCGGTGACATCGATAAAGCAGTACGGCGCGGGCGTCTCGAAACTTCGATTTTTTACTAGACCACACCCTTTTTCTCTCGTATATCGAACGAACGTCACACAGTTAAAATTATTGTAAAACTCTGTTTTTCAACATTAAATGTATTTTAAACCAACAATTAATAAAGTAATCATTGAGTACCATACCTATTACCTGAAGATAAGAAACACCACATTCTGGCCGATGCAGACGCACTCAGCGCTAACATAAATGCGATTTTAAGGAGTGCTGATTCCAGTTCCAAGAAATCACAATGTTTCATCGCCAAGATGATGACGATTTTGATAATCATACCCGCCCTCGTGGCAGACCTCAGTTCAATCCATTTGAGCAATATGCTCATCTGTTTCCCCCACCCGGATCTCAAACCCGGAGTAGAGGAGGACGCGGGCAGACCCGAGCCCGTCGTAACTATCAACAAACCAGAGTTGAATCTAAGCGCAGAGTGGAAGGTGCAAAGACCTTTAATCAAGTTAAAGATGTGATTAAGGCAACTCTTCACCCTGGAGCATCATCGAGTGAAGATGTTTTAGCAAAGATTGGAGAAACCCATACTTTGAAAGCAATTACACTATCAATTACAACAAGAGCAATTGGATTTGGCATTTGTCATTTGAATTTCATCGCCATTACGTACAATGAACTCCAAATCCCAAACGTTTACTCACAATACCGTGTATTTCTTGCGGTTCTTGAAGCCAAGCTTGAAAATTTAAAACGTTCGTATCCGTTACCAGCGAGAGACACGGACTTAATAGAACGGTATCAAGTAGATGCAACGCTGTTACATGTTGCACAAACTGTGACAATAGTTCCAGAACCGATCCAGCGTGTCATTAACGCTATCGGAATAGTCAATTATGATGAGGGAGTATACATCCCTGCAGTATCCAGACAACACATTGATGACCGTGGTAGATTTGTCCCACGTGCAGAGAATATTCTCTATTCGACGTTGCGTCGTACGGTTGAAGCTTTAGCTGATCCAGCTACACCCGATAGATATCGCCGTCGCTTTGAAGAAAATAATCCGATTCCTGGCGCCATCTGGGAAAATCATTTATCGGTGACATCGATAAAGCAGTACGGCGCGGGCGTCTCGAAACTTCGATTTTTTACTAGACCACACCCTTTTTCTCTCGTATATCGAACGAACGTCACACAGTTAAAATTATTGTAAAACTCTGTTTTTCAACATTAAATGTATTTTAAACCAACAATTAATAAAGTAATCATTGAGTACCATACCTATTACCTGAAGATAAGAAACACCACATTCTGGCCGATGCAGACGCACTCAGCGCTAACATAAATGCGATTTTAAGGAGTGCTGATTCCAGTTCCAAGAAATCACAATGTTTCATCGCCAAGATGATGACGATTTTGATAATCATACCCGCCCTCGTGGCAGACCTCAGTTCAATCCATTTGAGCAATATGCTCATCTGTTTCCCCCACCCGGATCTCAAACCCGGAGTAGAGGAGGACGCGGGCAGACCCGAGCCCGTCGTAACTATCAACAAACCAGAGTTGAATCTAAGCGCAGAGTGGAAGGTGCAAAGACCTTTAATCAAGTTAAAGATGTGATTAAGGCAACTCTTCACCCTGGAGCATCATCGAGTGAAGATGTTTTAGCAAAGATTGGAGAAACCCATACTTTGAAAGCAATTACACTATCAATTACAACAAGAGCAATTGGATTTGGCATTTGTCATTTGAATTTCATCGCCATTACGTACAATGAACTCCAAATCCCAAACGTTTACTCACAATACCGTGTATTTCTTGCGGTTCTTGAAGCCAAGCTTGAAAATTTAAAACGTTCGTATCCGTTACCAGCGAGAGACACGGACTTAATAGAACGGTATCAAGTAGATGCAACGCTGTTACATGTTGCACAAACTGTGACAATAGTTCCAGAACCGATCCAGCGTGTCATTAACGCTATCGGAATAGTCAATTATGATGAGGGAGTATACATCCCTGCAGTATCCAGACAACACATTGATGACCGTGGTAGATTTGTCCCACGTGCAGAGAATATTCTCTATTCGACGTTGCGTCGTACGGTTGAAGCTTTAGCTGATCCAGCTACACCCGATAGATATCGCCGTCGCTTTGAAGAAAATAATCCGATTCCTGGCGCCATCTGGGAAAATCATTTATCGGTGACATCGATAAAGCAGTACGGCGCGGGCGTCTCGAAACTTCGATTTTTTACTAGACCACACCCTTTTTCTCTCGTATATCGAACGAACGTCACACAGTTAAAATTATTGTAAAACTCTGTTTTTCAACATTAAATGTATTTTAAACCAACAATTAATAAAGTAATCATTGAGTACCATACCTATTACCTGAAGATAAGAAACACCACATTCTGGCCGATACAGACGCACTCAGCGCTAACATAAATGCGATTTTAAGGAGTGCTGATTCCAGTTCCAAGAAATCACAATGTTTCATCGCCAAGATGATGACGATTTTGATAATCATACCCGCCCTCGTGGCAGACCTCAGTTCAATCCATTTGAGCAATATGCTCATCTGTTTCCCCCACCCGGATCTCAAACCCGGAGTAGAGGAGGACGCGGGCAGACCCGAGCCCGTCGTAACTATCAGCAAACCAGAGTTGAATCTAAGCGCAGAGTGGAAGGTGCAAAGACCTTTAATCAAGTTAAAGATGTGATTAAGGCAACTCTTCACCCTGGAGCATCATCGAGTGAAGATGTTTTAGCAAAGATTGGAGAAACCCATACTTTGAAAGCAATTACACTATCAATTACAACAAGAGCAATTGGATTTGGCATTTGTCATTTGAATTTCATCGCCATTACGTACAATGAACTCCAAATCCCAAACGTTTACTCACAATACCGTGTATTTCTTGCGGTTCTTGAAGCCAAGCTTGAAAATTTAAAACGTTCGTATCCGTTACCAGCGAGAGACACGGACTTAATAGAACGGTATCAAGTAGATGCAACGCTGTTACATGTTGCACAAACTGTGACAATAGTTCCAGAACCGATCCAGCGTGTCATTAACGCTATCGGAGTAGTCAATTATGATGAGGGAGTATACATCCCTGCAGTATCCAGACAACACATTGATGACCGTGGTAGATTTGTCCCACGTGCAGAGAATATTCTCTATTCGACGTTGCGTCGTACGGTTGAAGCTTTAGCTGATCCAGCTACACCCGATAGATATCGCCGTCGCTTTGAAGAAAATAATCCGATTCCTGGCGCCATCTGGGAAAATCATTTATCGGTGACATCGATAAAGCAGTACGGCGCGGGCGTCTCGAAACTTCGATTTTTTACTAGACCACACCCTTTTTCTCTCGTATATCGAACGAACGTCACACAGTTAAAATTATTGTAAAACTCTGTTTTTCAACATTAAATGTATTTTAAACCAACAATTAATAAAGTAATCATTGAGTACCATACCTATTACCTGAAGATAAGAAACACCACATTCTGGCCGATGCAGACGCACTCAGCGCTAACATAAATGCGATTTTAAGGAGTGCTGATTCCAGTTCCAAGAAATCACAATGTTTCATCGCCAAGATGATGACGATTTTGATAATCATACCCGCCCTCGTGGCAGACCTCAGTTCAATCCATTTGAGCAATATGCTCATCTGTTTCCCCCACCCGGATCTCAAACCCGGAGTAGAGGAGGACGCGGGCAGACCCGAGCCCGTCGTAACTATCAACAAACCAGAGTTGAATCTAAGCGCAGAGTGGAAGGTGCAAAGACCTTTAATCAAGTTAAAGATGTGATTAAGGCAACTCTTCACCCTGGAGCATCATCGAGTGAAGATGTTTTAGCAAAGATTGGAGAAACCCATACTTTGAAAGCAATTACACTATCAATTACAACAAGAGCAATTGGATTTGGCATTTGTCATTTGAATTTCATCGCCATTACGTACAATGAACTCCAAATCCCAAACGTTTACTCACAATACCGTGTATTTCTTGCGGTTCTTGAAGCCAAGCTTGAAAATTTAAAACGTTCGTATCCGTTACCAGCGAGAGACACGGACTTAATAGAACGGTATCAAGTAGATGCAACGCTGTTACATGTTGCACAAACTGTGACAATAGTTCCAGAACCGATCCAGCGTGTCATTAACGCTATCGGAATAGTCAATTATGATGAGGGAGTATACATCCCTGCAGTATCCAGACAACACATTGATGACCGTGGTAGATTTGTCCCACGTGCAGAGAATATTCTCTATTCGACGTTGCGTCGTACGGTTGAAGCTTTAGCTGATCCAGCTACACCCGATAGATATCGCCGTCGCTTTGAAGAAAATAATCCGATTCCTGGCGCCATCTGGGAAAATCATTTATCGGTGACATCGATAAAGCAGTACGGCGCGGGCGTCTCGAAACTTCGATTTTTTACTAGACCACACCCTTTTTCTCTCGTATATCGAACGAACGTCACACAGTTAAAATTATTGTAAAACTCTGTTTTTCAACATTAAATGTATTTTAAACCAACAATTAATAAAGTAATCATTGAGTACCATACCTATTACCTGAAGATAAGAAACACCACATTCTGGCCGATGCAGACGCACTCAGCGCTAACATAAATGCGATTTTAAGGAGTGCTGATTCCAGTTCCAAGAAATCACAATGTTTCATCGCCAAGATGATGACGATTTTGATAATCATACCCGCCCTCGTGGCAGACCTCAGTTCAATCCATTTGAGCAATATGCTCATCTGTTTCCCCCACCCGGATCTCAAACCCGGAGTAGAGGAGGACGCGGGCAGACCCGAGCCCGTCGTAACTATCAGCAAACCAGAGTTGAATCTAAGCGTAGAGTGGAAGGTGCAAAGACCTTTAATCAAGTTAAAGATGTGATTAAGGCAACTCTTCACCCTGGAGCATCATCGAGTGAAGATGTTTTAGCAAAGATTGGAGAAACCCATACTTTGAAAGCAATTACACTATCAATTACAACAAGAGCAATTGGATTTGGCATTTGTCATTTGAATTTCATCGCCATTACGTACAATGAACTCCAAATCCCAAACGTTTACTCACAATACGGTGTATTTCTTGCGGTTCTTGAAGCCAAGCTTGAAAATTTAAAACGTTCGTATCCGTTACCAGCGAGAGACACGGACTTAATAGAACGGTATCAAGTAGATGCAACGCTGTTACATGTTGCACAAACTGTGACAATAGTTCCAGAACCGATCCAGCGTGTCATTAACGCTATCGGAGTAGTCAATTATGATGAGGGAGTATACATCCCTGCAGTATCCAGACAACACATTGATGACCGTGGTAGATTTGTCCCACGTGCAGAGAATATTCTCTATTCGACGTTGCGTCGTACGGTTGAAGCTTTAGCTGATCCAGCTACACCCGATAGATATCGCCGTCGCTTTGAAGAAAATAATCCGATTCCTGGCGCCATCTGGGAAAATCATTTATCGGTGACATCGATAAAGCAGTACGGCGCGGGCGTCTCGAAACTTCGATTTTTTACTAGACCACACCCTTTTTCTCTCGTATATCGAACGAACGTCACACAGTTAAAATTATTGTAAAACTCTGTTTTTCAACATTAAATGTATTTTAAACCAACAATTAATAAAGTAATCATTGAGTACCATACCTATTACCTGAAGATAAGAAACACCACATTCTGGCCGATGCAGACGCACTCAGCGCTAACATAAATGCGATTTTAAGGAGTGCTGATTCCAGTTCCAAGAAATCACAATGTTTCATCGCCAAGATGATGACGATTTTGATAATCATACCCGCCCTCGTGGCAGACCTCAGTTCAATCCATTTGAGCAATATGCTCATCTGTTTCCCCCACCCGGATCTCAAACCCGGAGTAGAGGAGGACGCGGGCAGACCCGAGCCCGTCGTAACTATCAACAAACCAGAGTTGAATCTAAGCGCAGAGTGGAAGGTGCAAAGACCTTTAATCAAGTTAAAGATGTGATTAAGGCAACTCTTCACCCTGGAGCATCATCGAGTGAAGATATTTTAGCAAAGATTGGAGAAACCCATACTTTGAAAGCAATTACACTATCAATTACAACAAGAGCAATTGGATTTGGCATTTGTCATTTGAATTTCATCGCCATTACGTACAATGAACTCCAAATCCCAAACGTTTACTCACAATACGGTGTATTTCTTGCGGTTCTTGAAGCCAAGCTTGAAAATTTAAAACGTTCGTATCCGTTACCAGCGAGAGACACGGACTTAATAGAACGGTATCAAGTAGATGCAACGCTGTTACATGTTGCACAAACTGTGACAATAGTTCCAGAACCGATCCAGCGTGTCATTAACGCTATCGGAATAGTCAATTATGATGAGGGGGTATACATCCCTGCAGTATCCAGACAACACATTGATGACCGTGGTAGATTTGTCCCACGTGCAGAGAATATTCTCTATTCGACGTTGCGTCGTACGGTTGAAGCTTTAGCTGATCCAGCTACACCCGATAGATATCGCCGTCGCTTTGAAGAAAATAATCCGATTCCTGGCGCCATCTGGGAAAATCATTTATCGGTGACATCGATAAAGCAGTACGGCGCGGGCGTCTCGAAACTTCGATTTTTTACTAGACCACACCCTTTTTCTCTCGTATATCGAACGAACGTCACAGTTAAAATTATTGTAAAACTCTGTTTTTCAACATTAAATGTATTTTAAACCAACAATTAATAAAGTAATCATTGAGTACCATACCTATTACCTGAAGATAAGAAACACCACATTCTGGCCGATGCAGACGCACTCAGCGCTAACATAAATGGTCCTTACGAACCGGAAGTTCATCAAGAATAACTGGAGCAGCCATCATCTGCAGTGACGGTCAGGTTAATCAATCTTCCAATCCTTCCCAAATTGTGTGTTTAGATTGTGCTAACATAGTATTCTGTAAAATTCTAGTTATTGCTACCGGAGGCAAGTTCTGCGGCACTACTACATTCGTGGGCATCTGAGAATTAAACCGTGAGTACTTGATTTTTGCATTTCACACCCACCAAAATGACGAAAAAGAGGCAGTCTATTGTAGATAGTGATAGCAATGAAGATAATATTCGAGATTTAGTTAAAAAACGTGGGTCTATTAAGGCCAAATTTACGTTATTCACGAAGTTTGTCGATTCTTTGAATATTCAAAACGTAAGTGTTATTCATAAGGCTAAATTACAGGAACGTATTCCACGAGCTAAATTATTACTTGATCAGTTCACAATTATTCAAGATGACATAGATATATTAGTGTCGAGTAGTCAGGTCGACAAAGAATTAGGCGAGAGAGAGGCTTTTGAAGATCAATTTTATTCTATAATTGCTAAGTGTAAGTGTATATTGGGAGACCCAACGGAAAGCGCTAAAAATAAAACCTTAAAATCAAATAATACTATTAAACTACCTACTATTTCCTTACCGCATTTCGACGGTTCATATGACCAATGGCTCGAGTTTCGCGACACTTATTTGTCTATTATTCATAATAGTAACAGCCTAGAAAATATACAAAAATTTCATTACCTGCGATCAGTACTCACAGGCAATGCACTACAAGTTATTAAGGCATTAGAGTTTTCTGCTGATAACTACCAGATTGCTTGGGATCTTTTACAGAATAGGTATAATAATAATCGTTTGCTTGTACAGTCAGAGGCAAAAATATGTACACATTTTCGCATTTTGTAAACCAGTTATCTAAAGTTCTGCCAATCCAAAATTGAAAATTCGAAGATTAATTCAAAACTGTACGGAACCTCTTCTAAATTACGAATTCATTTTAATATTGTAATGTCTAGATAAACGTGCAGATAGTTTAGAAAATTTGAAAATGTGTACATATTTTTGCCTCTGACTGTACATAACCACGTTAAGGCAATATTTACGGCTCAATCAATAAACAAAGAATCAGCAGCGCAAATACGGAAACTAATTGACACTATTTTAAGAAATATTCGCTCATTAAAAACTTTGGGCGAACCTACCGATACATGGGATACTTTAATTAGTTTCATAATTGTCTCAAAGTTAAATATCGTCGACGATACTTCATAAGCGCTGAACTACCATTTGCAATACCGCGGAACTACAAAAAGTAGCGAAATTCAAAATTTCATGCCACGCTGTCCTAAGCTCCCATTGGTGCGTGTTGTTGAACACAGAACTTTGAATAAACCAATCAGAAGCTCTTTGGCGCTTCGATGCAATAGCGCGATGTATTTGCCGCGTTTTTGTTGGAAGTGAATACCGCGTAATTGAACAAAACGTAAACAAAGTGTAGTAATAATATTGTGCTACGTGAAAAATATTGTTAAAAAGTGGTTGTTTGTGCATGAAAAATACAAGTAAGTGACTTAATCTGTTAATTTGTGTATTGGCTTGATATTTTTAAAAATAAACTTAACAATTTCATCGTACTTTTATAGATAAAATTGATTTTGAGCCGGAGTTGTAATTACGCGGTTTTGTTTTATCGAAAAGTAGAACAGTTTTGGTACTTACGCGGTTTTGACTAGGTATATTAGAAATTAAACTGTTTTTAATTTTGTTTTAGATTTATTTCTTTGTTTGTATGGATGATGTCTGCCAACACAGAATCGATTACGGACTTAGTCAAGCGACGGGAGGAGTTGCTCAAGAAAAGGCAATCAATTTTAGCCAGACCAGTCCAACCAGGCACTAGTTTCAGCAATGACACTGAGGTTTTTCCTAAACCTTCGACCTCAGGTGCCAACCAGACTAATTTACTTGAGTCCCACAACACGACAACTTGGGAAAGTACAATAGAAAAAGATTTTAATGACTTTTTATCAGACGATTCAGTGGCTGACCCTGATTTTGTGTTACCTATCGATGAGCTTGTAGGTAACATTCGTTCTCCGGCAATGCCGTCTCCTGTGGAATCATTCCTTCTTCATTTAGAAAATTTCCCTGAAAGAACTATTGAAGAGGAGCGGACGCCGATAAGAAAAAGAAAAGCAATAGCAGACAAAAACTCATGGAAAAGAGAAGTTAATAAAAAACAGAGAATGATGGGGAATGAGTACTTAGGTTTTAGAAAGATTGATGGAAAGTATGTACAAGACATCGCCAAACCGGAAAGAATGCTCATGAGGCCATGTACTTCTGAACGCTGTACTTCGAGTAAAGTTTTCTGTTGCAACATTTTTACTGACGAAATGCGGATGAAAGTATTTGAAGAATTTTGGGCTATGACATGGAAGGAAAAAAAGGTATATGTTTTGACCCTGATTGATACTCAAGCCACACAACGAAAGACTAAAGGTGCTGGCAGTAATAGTAGACGCTGTGGAAGCAAGGTTTACCACTTAAAAGCTGCCAATAGTAAAGTACGTGTGTGCCAAACTATGTTTTTGGGCACGCTCGGAATCAAGGAATGGACTTGCAGATATTGGTTGGGAGAAAGAGGAACCAAAGCAAATTTTCAAGAAGCTTCGGCTCAGGCAGGTGAACAGAATAATCAGTTAACAAAGAAACAGTCTGCTTTGAATTTCTTTCGAGAAATTCCCAAACTTCCATCGCATTACTGCAGAAAATCGAGCCAAAAAATGTATTTAGAACCGATTATTCAATCTAAAGCTCATCTTTACCGTTTATATGTAAATCGTGCTAATTGTATCTCCTCTCCTGTAGCAGGCCGAAAGTTTTTTGAAGATTTGCTATCTCAACAAAATATTTCCCTTTTTAAACCAAAGAAGGATGAGTGTGATACTTGTTGTGCTCATAAGGCTGGCAATTTAAGTGACGAAGAGCACAAAATTCACCTAGCTCTGAAAACAGCAGCTCGTCAAGAGAAGAATCAAGACAAAGAAGCAGCAATCAAAGGAGAAGTTCACGCGATAACTGCTGACTTGCAAGCCGTAATGTTGTGCCCGTACCTAAATGCTAGTGCGCTGTACTTCAAAACGAAGCTTTGTGTACACAACTTTACAGTTTATAATCTGAGTAACCACCAAGCAACGTGCTACTGGTTTGACGAAACCGTTACAGATTTAAGAGCTACCACGTATGCTTCCTTTTTTGTTTCTTACATCTCAAACTTACTTGAAAAGGATCCCAAAGAAGTGATAATTTACACTGATGGTTGCACAGCTCAGAACCGTAATAATGTGGTTTCAAATGCTCTTTTGCGGCTCGCCGTCAAATTTAATGTAACCATAACCCAGAAGTTTTTAGAGAAGGGTCACACGCAAATGGAGGTGGACTCAGTGCATTCCGTAATAGAAAGAAAATTGAAAAATCGCGAGATTCACCTACCGAGCCAGTATGTGATGATAGCAAAAGAAGCCCGAATAAAACCTTGTCCCTATGACGTGGTGATGCCTGATTATACCTTCTTCAAGGATTACAGTCGAAAAGACTATCTCGTTTATGATTCCATAAGACCGGGACGAGTTGCTGGTGACAAATGTGTAACTGATATAAGAGTGCTTAGGTACAACACGAACAGTACTATTGATTATAAATTACTATACTCAGATGAATACATGCGTTTACCCCGGCGTGGGAAACCAATACAATTCCTCTTACCCGAACCTCCACAGCTACATCATGGCCCACAAAAAATTACAAAAATTAAATTTAATCATCTACAAGAGCTGAAGACTGTTATACCACCCGATTGCCATGAGTTTTATAATAATTTACTTTTTGACGATTAAAATTTTAGGTGTTTTGATAATTAGGAAATTTGTATGTTCCTGGTGATAATATGATTAGGATTAGTTTTATATTATTGTTTGTTATTATTTCGAGTAATTTTTGTTTTGCTACAGATTTTTGTTTCTTTTTTGTGATTTTGATGCGGGCACTAAAAGACTGATTGCTTAGTTAAAAGAAGAGTTGTACTAGGTTTTATTTCTGTGATAGAAAAGTGCTATTAGTTAGTGTTCAAGATGAATAAATAATTGTTTTGTACTTTTTATGATGGTTTCAATTACGCGTATCTATTCATTTTATTATATCTTGAAGCTGATATTGGCACAACAAAACCGCGTAAGTGCCGTAACACCCGCATAAACAGAAAAACTGCAATTTTACTACCACAGACTGATTGCCTGATACACTAAAAACCTAATATTTCAATAAGACCGCTTTATAATTTTAAATACTCAAATTATAAAGTTTTTTTTATCTCCTGGAAAGTAGTCAATCTTGTAGTTACGCACTATTGCAAATAGTAGATCAGCGCTTTTGCAGTATCGTCGACGATATGTCAACAGAACGTGAATGGGAACTTCATAAAAGCACAGTCACAAGTGCCTCATCTGAACATCGTTTTTCTTTGTCTGATTTAATGAAATTTCTAAAGGATAGGGCTGATTTTCTAGAAACGATTAAACCATCTCAAAACAAACAAATGATAGACACACATATACAGCACACTCATAACACTAATAAAAAAAACTCGTCGTTCGTAAAATCACACAGTCATGTCATCACACACACTAATAAATTACCTTCTAGTTCATCTGCTCAACGTTACAAGTGCAGTATGTGCAACTCGAATCATCCATTATATTCTTGTGAGGGTTTTCTTAGTTTATCGCCTAAAGATAAATTAAACCTGGTTAAGGAGAAAAATCTGTGTACTAATTGTTTACGCGGCGGGCACACAATTGCTAAATGTTGGTACGGGCCGTGTAAACTTTGTAACAAGAAGCACAATACATTACTGCACAGTGAACTTGTCGACGTGGGAGCATCATCACAATTGTCACTCACTACACAAACGCCTTCTCAACCAGAGCCAAGCACGAGCACAGGCATCACGCATACACACGTAACTCAAACCGCAAATCACAACACTCACACATTTTACAGTTTAGATAATAATACAAACACACATTATTTCAATAATCAAGTATTATTATCGACTGCATTAGTTGAACTCGCGGACAAAGATAACAAATATCATACAACACGGGCTCTTCTCGATAGCGGGAGCCAACATTGTTTTGTTTCGGAATCATTATGTAATATGCTTAACATTCCAAAGATACAGTCCACTGTCCAAGTTATTGGTGTAGGTAATTCTATTGCCAAATCCACACAATCATGTAGACTTAACGTGCGTTCCAAAACAAGCTCATATCACACACAATTTAACTGCTTAGTTTTGCCTCGCATTACGTCACAGTTACCATCATTAGGTTTGAATCACAACATTGAAATACCAGATCACATACAACTAGCTGATCCCGATTTTTATTTATCACACGAAATTAATTTACTTGTAGGTGCGGATAGGTTCTGGGAGTTATTGAATGAAGGCCTTATTCGTTTACCTTATGGTCCATATTTACAAAACACAAAACTTGGGTGGATCATATCGGGAGCTGTTAGTAAGAAATCACTAACTAATACATCACATTGCAATCATA
The DNA here is from genome assembly GCA_905475405.1 of Schrankia costaestrigalis. Lineage (NCBI taxonomy): Eukaryota > Metazoa > Arthropoda > Insecta > Lepidoptera > Erebidae > Schrankia > Schrankia costaestrigalis. Next base: position 2,897,350 of record FR997845.1, on the reverse strand, counting down.
CTCAAACTATAGATTTAAACACACAGCTTAAATTATTTTGGGAGTTAGAAGAGCTTAATCCTAATAATAAAAATAATTATACAAAAGAGGAGGCTGCATGCGAAAATTTATTTATGAACACTACTTTACGCGATAGTAAAGGCCGTTTTTCTGTGCGCATTCCGCTGAGCGAATCAGCTGATGTACTACCGGACACATTTACAATGGCTCAAAACAGGTTTCTTGCACTCGAACGCAAACTAATTAGAAGCCCGTCTAGCTATAGAAAATTATACATAGATTTTATGAATGAATATTTAAGCTTGGGGCACATGAAGCGCATATCGGTTAATAAACCCTTTTTCTTTTTACCACATCATGGTGTTTATCGAGAGCACAGTTCTACCACAAAACTTAGGGTTGTTTTCGATGCGAGTGCAAAATCAACGTCGGGAAAATCATTAAATGATATTCAGCACATAGGGCCATCATTACAAAATGATTTAATTGCAATATTGCTTCGTTTTCGGCAATATAAATATGTCGCATGCGCTGACATCGAAAAGATGTACAGACAAATATTAATACAGTCTGATCAACGAGATTTACAGTTGATACTATGGCGTGAGAGTCCCTCCGAACCTCTCGGTGTATATCAGCTTAACACGGTGACCTACGGAACTGCGAGCGCACCGTATCTTAGTATTAGGTGTTTGAGGCAACTCGCGACAGAATGTAAGGATGACGTCATCGCGCAAGTAATTAATGAGGATATGTATCTTGATGACCTAGTCTGTGGACATCAGGACAAACAAACATTATTAAAAATTTGTAACGGTGTATCTAAGGTGCTTGATTCAGGTTGTTTTAATTTAAGAAAGTGGTTATTTAATTTTCCAGTTTCACACATACAATCCTCATTAACTTTCAAAGAATTGTCGTTAGGTGACAATTGTCAAACAAAAACCTTGGGATTAGGGTGGAGTAATACTGCCGATGAGTTATATTTTACAACAAAATGTGATCGCGAGGTGACTCAAGCTACTAAGCGTACTATTCTGTTTACCATTGCGCAGATATACGATCCGCTAGGTCTTATCACACCAATTATTATCACGGCTAAGATAATATTACAAAGGTTATGGTTGTCCAAAGTAGGGTGGGATGATCCCGTACCTAAATCTATTTTAGTTGAATGGCAACAATTCATATATAATTTAAATTTTTTAACATATATACGTATTCCTCGTTATGTATTAGGAATTGGTGATAACACGAGTTTACATGTGTTCTGCGACAGCTCTCAGAACGCGTACGGTGTGTGTAGTTATATACGTAGCTATACAGATTCACAGATAACGGTCCATCTGTTGTGTGCGAAGAGTAAGGTCGCGCCGGTGAAACCTACAAGTATACCGCGTTTAGAACTCTGCGCCGCAGTAATAGGAGCGAAATTGTATGATAAAATAATTAAATCGCTAAGACACAAGTTCGATAAAGTTTATTTTTGGTCAGATTCGACAATAGTGCTAGGATGGCTGAAAATGTCACCAAGTTTGTTAAAATCATTTGTACAAAACCGCGTAGTTTTAATTAATGAACTTACGGGCGATAAGCCGTGGTTTCACGTTTCTAGTAAACAAAACCCGGCCGATCTGTTATCGCGCGGAGTGCAGTTAGACATTCTTAAGTCATCTGATATTTGGTGGCACGGACCGTCATTCTTACGTAACAATAATTCCGATTGGCAAAATAATATTAATAATTTTAATTCCGACGAATTACCCGAATTAAAACCAATTACATCAGTTATGGCAATTCAAACTAATTTATTTTCGTTTCCGTTTGAATCATTTTCTTGCTTTAATCGTATGCGTCGTGTGTTGGCGTACATCATGCGTTTTATTAATAACAGCCGTAATAAATATAAGTCACAGTATCTTACTGGTAGCCTTACAGTAGACGAATTAGAATATTCGACTAGAATTTTAACGCGAATTGCTCAACAACAGTCCTTTCCAGATATTTATAATAATTTAAAAAATAATAAACCGTTAAAGTGACCACCCCACATTGCTAACTTGAATATATTTTTAGACGAAAATGATTTAATTAGAGTAGGGGGTCGATTAGAATATTGTAAATCATTTTCATATGATAAAAAACATCCTTTGTTGTTGTGTGCAAAGCATATTTTTACTCGCCGTATAGTTGAATATCAACACAAAATTTTATTACATGCGGGGCCACAGCTTTTGCTGGCTACCATACGAGATACTTGGTGGCCTATTAAAGGTCGTAATTTAACTAAACAAGTAGTGCATTCTTGTGTGAGGTGTAAACGTATGAAAGCTAAACCTTTGAATATTCAAATGGGGAACATACCTTCTGAAAGGTTGGAACCGGGATACCCATTTATACATTGTGGAGTTGATTATGCCGGGCCATTGCTCATGTTGAACCGTGCCGGACGGGGTTCAAAGTTAATAAAATGTTACATTTGTCTTTTCATGTGTTTCTTAACGCGCGCTATTCACTTGGAATTGGTTACAAGTCTCGCTTCAGAAGCCTACTTACTCGCACTAAAACGATTTATTTCTCGCCGTGGAAAGCCTTCACAAATTTATTCTGATAATGGTAAAACATTTGTCGGAGCCTTAAAATTTTTTCTAAATTCTTACAAGAGTCCGAAACTGATATTTTAAATTTTGCCGCTAATAATTCAATAGATTTTCATTTCATTCCACCATATTCGCCTCATTTTGGTGGGTTGTGGGAAGCAGGGATCAAGTCATGAAAATTTCATTTATACAGAATAGTAGGTAATGCAAATTTAACTTACGAGGAGCTTAGTACTGTGTTAGCACAAATCGAAGCCGTCCTTAACTCTCGGCCTATGTCACCTATGTCTACTGACCCTAACGACCTTCGTCCTTTAACTCCCGCTCACTTCCTGATTGGCCGGCCGCTCACTGCCCCCGTCAGCCAGGACCTCACTACGACGGCTACGCTGCGCCTCCCACGGTATGATCGCATAGAACAGATGCGACAGCACTTCTGGCGTCGCTGGGCGACCGAATATATCTCGGAGCTACAGAAGAGGACAAAGTGGCAGCTCAACCATGACAAACTATTACCTAACACTTTGGTAATAATAAAGGAAGACCATTTACCACCGTTGAGATGGCGCTTAGGACGAGTGCTGGAGACGTTCCCTGGCAAAGATGGTATCTCACGCGTGGCAACCATTAAAACTGCATCTGACATTATAAGAAGATCATTCGCGAAGATATGCCCGCTTCTGTCTACAAATGAAGAAGATCACACGCAACCTCAATAGCTGTACCTATAATTGAAGTCTTTGGAACCTGTTGCTTCCAAGGCCGGGGGCATGTCAAGTAACGACATCTATGATCCGTGAAAGAAACAACTCGGCGCGGCGGTGCCATCGATAAAGCAGTACGGCGCGGGCGTCTCGAAACTTCGATTTTTTACTAGACCACACCCTTTTTCTCTCGTATATCGAACGAACGTCACACAGTTAAAATGATTGTAAAACTCTGTTTTTCAACATTAAATGTATTTTAAACCAACAATTAATAAAGTAATCATTGAGTACCATACCTATTACCTGAAGATAAGAAACACCACATTCTGGCCGATGCAGACGCACTCAGCGCTAACAATGGCTTTTTTTGCATGAAGTATTAACCGCCGGGGTGGTATGCGGACGAGAGGTGGTACATCGAGAGGACGAGGTGTAGAACGGGCCTTCAGCGCAAAACATGTAATTTTACTCAAATATTTTTTCTTGCTGACTGGCTGGTTGTGGTTTTTACATTATTAAATACAATTTCAGGTTCTCGGCCCACATTTCACAGCTGCGAGAGGGTAGCCAGCAAGAAATACCGGCTAACCCTCCGCGCAAGAGGCGATGGCAGTCTGAGTAAGTAAATTTAAATTGTTCTATAAAATATTCTTTTTTATGGGAGACTCGAATCTTGGATATAACACTGAGACTTCTTGTTATAGATCCAGGATACTACCCGGCATGTCTGTGTTGCCAACACCACAGCCCATCATGTCTGTGTCACAGTCCGCCATATCTGTATCGCCGCCACCAGTCGTCCACCACGAAAATATGTCGGAGCCAACGCATCGTGAGCTGTAAGTAACGTACACTTATAAATTTGCGAATTCTCTTTTTTTATATTGTTATTATAAAACAAATATTTCTTTTAATTGTTACAGAAGTCCTGTGCCATCGCCAGCTCTGTAAGTATAGATTATGTTCAGTTCAGTTTCAGCAAAGTGAAGTTTATGATAGCGAAAAAAAGGTTTTTAATTTCTTCCATTTATAGGAATCGCTTGACGCGCGTCTAGGACTCTCCATTGAACTGCTTTTTTTGTAATAAATATTTGTTTTAGTTATCTGGAGTGTGGTGGAAGTAGTTCAAGCACCCCCACCAGCTCCACACACACGTCACAATCACGTCATCGTCGCTCTGTTAGAGGTCTTCAGGAGGAAGAGATCGACCGTCTCGTTAACTATGGTAACTATCGAATTATATTATGAGTAGAGGCGTATACATGAGCTCATTAGGCTGTGTTTTTATTGTTACATATCTTAATTTTAATTACACAGGCAGTGATTCAGACGAGAGCGGCGATAGCGACAGCGGCGAGTTACTCCCTATAATGATACCGAGGGCTGCCCGAATGAATATGGCAGATCCAGACGATGACGAGGAAGTCATACCAGAGGCACATTTTGTACCTGTCTTCCCGGCTACACTGCCAGAACCTGCACCTCCTGGTGAGTTGCCCGGTACGTTGCCTTTGGGGTTCGTACAGGGGGGGTCAAGGGTTGTCGTACAGCCCTTCCGATCTCTTTCACTTCGAGTGGAGGGGGTTTCCAGATCCGTCTGTGGAACCCTCTTTCCGACCTGAAGAGAGGAGGGAGCGCTTTACGGGAATAGATGCGGGGCCCAACGCAACGTACGACGACCCATATAGCGCTTTTGTAGCTGTATGGGATCGGGCTTTACTCGAACGCATTGCGTTGGAGACGAACAGATATGCTCAGCAAAATGCTGAATTTAAGATACAAACTGGTAGACTAGGCATCTACAGCCGGATTACGAGGTGGAAAGACACCGATGCAGACGAACTGTACGTGTACTTTGCCATAATCCTCGCCATGGGGATTGTGGTGAAGTCACGTGCAGTGGAGTATTGGGATGGAGGCGAAGATGTTTTTTCTACACCGTATTTCCGTGTGGCGATGACCTTCAATCGGTTTGTATTGTTAAATAGCTGCCTGCATTTTGTCAACAACGAAATGCTGGACAGGGACTCCCTTACCCCCCCTCAGGCCAAATTATTCAAGATCCAGCCGATAGTGGATCATTTAAACGAAAAGTTTTCGTCATTATACCATTTGGGCCGGAACATTGCACTTGACGAAAGTCTGTGCCAATGGAAAGGCTGGTTAGACATTAACCAGCTCATTCCAAATAAAACGGCCAGCATTGGGATAAAGACGTATGAGGTATGCGATTCGCGGACAGGATATCTGTACAGGTTCGACGTGCATGCTGGGCCTTCGCCACCTGCCCCTGAAATAACTCCAGTGTCGGGTACCATCGCGACCATTGTGTTAAAACTCCTACGGGGGTTAGAACACAATGGTTATACAGTGTGGATGGATAACTTTTACAATTCACCCGCACTGGCGAGGTACCTGAAGACGTTGGGCTTTGATTGCGTTGGCACTCTTAGGACAAATCGCCAATTTGTTCCTGTCGAATTGACGAATTTGACCAAGAGTACCATGGCATTGGGTCAAGTGTCGGGGTGCACATCTGGTGATGTCGACCTCTTGGTATGGCGAGATAAGAACCGCGTTGCTCTTATTTCGACATTTCACGGGGTCGAAACCAGTACAACATCTGCGTCGAACCCCAAAAAACCCACCGCCGTACTAGACTATAATGTCTGTATGGGGGGAGTTGATAGAAAGGATCAGATGCTGGCGATGTACCCCATCGAGCGGAAACGTACAAAGATCTGGTACAAGAAGTTCTTTAGGAGACTGCTTAACTGCAGCGTCCTGAATTCTTACATACTATACAGGCATACTCACACATCAGAGACACACCGTGCATTTCGAAGAACACTTGTCTTGCAGTTGCTGGCTAAACACCATCTCAGCCAGCCTGCCGCGATAACGACACCTTTAACGACGTCGCACCTGCCTGCTGTCTACGACTTCCTACCTTGTGGTAGAAGCAGACGACAGAGGAAATGCGTCAAGTGTTCGAAACGCACATCACATTATTGTCAAGCCTGTAAGGTGACACTATGTTTGTACACATGTTTTAAACAGCACCACCCTTCATAAACACATTTTTTTTTCACTCAAGAATTCAGTGAACGGCTCTGAAGAACTTATTGTACACAAATCAAAAACTACATGGAAAAAATTTGCGTCTAGATGGTGGTTCTACCACTACGAATCATGTTGTACCAGTTACCAAAAAAATGTAGGTACATTTGTTTGTTAAATGGTACAACACGATTTGCAGTGGTACACCCGAAATCTTTACTCTAATTTTTTCCATGTGGCGTATTGTATGTATTGAAAAATGTGGTCTGAGGGAGTGTGGGGGGGGGGTCTGGTTCTGGTTCTGGTTGTTGTATGCTGCTCTAATGTTATTTGTTATGATTATATTGATTGTTGTAAATATATTTGTAAAAATAAATCCACCCTAGGTGTATCCATGTTAATATAGCCTCCTCTAGGTATTTTTTCGGCAAAATTCAATGATTTTGCTGCCTTTGTGTTTAATATTTTTGTATTGTGCAGCGTGTTATTTTTACTGAATCCATTACTTAATTTATTAAATATCTAGAATATGTTATTGTATTTCCAACAAAGTCAACAGATTTTTATACAAAGACGTTCTTCTTGACGTTGTACTATCGCACCCGGTTGTAAGTGACTTATGTTTTTGTTTCACATTCCAAAACTATTTCTTTATCATGAGTGGTACTTATTTTATTAGCTAGTCCGTGAACCAACCTAAACGATAAACATGTCATTTGAGTCAAACTAAGCAACCACGACCTCAATAAATCACTTTGAACAAGGGCCACTTGTGGCTCGATTTAATGGCGACCTTTTTTTTGTCGTATTTTAGAAATGCATGTCTTGTAAAAATATTGTATGTAGCCTTGCTTATTTTTAGTTAAGTTTTATTAGAAAGGTACTAAACAAACAATTAAACTCATTTACTTTCCATAAAATATTGTTTTATTGATTTATTATCATACAAATATCCTAAAAAACCCTAGGCTCAAACTCTTATGCCTATTTAAATTAATAATTTGTTATTGAAAGCTTTGCAGTTAATAGTATAGATAGAAAAATCATTATTGATCATCCTTTTAATAGTATACACCCGTTTCCTCTCCCCCTCTGGATGCCGCAGTGTACGGTTGTGTTTTCTGTAATACGTGCTAAATTTTTTTATCAAGATAGTTTAATAAATAACAAAAATAAATTTAAATAAACAAAAGTAAAATCAGTGATGCTACCAGGAGCGCAGACATAGAGAGGAGGTCAGTGAATGAGTGAGCTAGCTACATCCCCTTTTGAGCGAAGTACCTAAATTGCACGATGCCTGTGAAGCAAATTGCCTAAAATCAATGTCTAAAACGCAGAATGCCTATAAAGTTTAATGTCTATAAGGTTTAAATACCTACAAAGCAAAATGCCTATGTTGTTTAATGCCTACAGAGTATAACGCCGGTCCTAGTTAATTGCCTACAAAGCATGAAACCAATTGACAACATTTCAAAACATCATTTTTCATTTTAATTCTGACTCATACATAAGTATTGCGACTCTTTAGTTGTAATTACTTTATTACTGGACACTTCAAATTCATTATCATTGAATAACAATCGAATTGACGTATGACAGCTTCATTATGCTCTTGACTCTAAAAGGATTCATTTGCGTAGTTTACTTAATCATATTTTACGAAATGGATGTGATACAATTTGTCACAAACAATAAAGGTGGAAGGACCTTACTATTCTCGGGTTATCGGTACACCTTGAATAAGGAAAATAAAGATGGCAGCAGCCTTTGGAGGTGTTCTAACAGAAAAGAGTGCAATGCTACGATTAAGCTTAATAACGCCAGAGATGTAGTGCTGCCAGGTGGCCCCTCCCGACACGCCTGTGAAAGAAATTTGGCCAAAAATGAAGTGCAGGTTCTGATAGAAAGGTGTAAAGAAAAGGTTTGCAAAAGTTTTAAACCTGTGCAGCAAATATTTGAAAGGGTGTTTTCCGAAAATGAACCAGCTGTGGATGAAGGTTTTGACAAAATGCCAATTTTTAAATCCAAAAAGGACAGTTTATTACGAGCTAGACGCAATTTTTTAAAAACAGCAAAAACTGAATATAGGAAATTGAGTGATATTGACCCGGGCACTATTTTAGTACCAGATATTATTGGCCTTGACTTTTTGGTGTGTGAAGATGGTGAGAGAGACACCAAGATTTTGGTTTTTTCTACTTCATTTACAAGAAAATACTTAAAAAACGTGTGTAACACATCACTACAATACTTTGGCGATGGGACTTTTAAGCGAATTCCTTTATTTTATCAACTGTATACCATTCATGTTGACTTGGGTAGCAACGAGGATTCCGTTAATATTGTACCAGTCATATATGCACTTCTTCCTAATAAACAACAGGATACCTACATCAGATTATATGAACTTATAAAACAGAATTTCAATATAGAAATCACAAAATTTAAATGTGATTTTGAAGTAGCCCAAGTACAAGCAATGAAGTTAGTGTTTCCTGGTGTACATATTACCGGTTGTTATTACCATTTTACTAAGGCACTATGGAAAAATGCTGAGAAAATTAATTTAACTGCAACCAATGAAGGTAGAATTATTATTGCTCTGTCAAGTAACATACCACTTATGCCAGCAGATCGTATATTGGAAGCGTGGAATGCTATTAAACAAAATTATACGGATTCAGAAGAATTACAAAAGTTTATAATATACTACGAGAAGCAATGGTTAAAATATACACCGGAAATGATATGCTGTGCAAGTGAGACACAACGAACAAACAACGGTCTGGAAGGATGGCATAGACGATTTAATGCCCGAGTACCTCCAAATTCAACATTTATTAGATTTCTCCAAAAATTGTTACAAGAAGCAAACTGGCAGAACCATAAAATAAAATATATGTTATTTAATACTAACAACCGCAATAAAATGGACATAATATTTAATCGAAAATACAAACAAGAGCTCAAAAAGCTAAGCGAAGGGAGCTTATCGCCATTTGAAGCACTCAAAAGCATTTATAAAATTAAAAGACAACTAAAAGCATCGCTATAATATAAATTTTATGTCACAAATAATAATAGATTAAATTAGTACGTTTTTAATTTTAAGTTACTATATAAGGATACACTTTTTGTTTTATTTATTTAAAATTTCAATAAACTTTTCAGTTCCTTTTTTTGTCCTTTTATCTACTATAGACATTAATAGATAATCCGAGACCTACCTACATTACAAGTATTGTCATAAGTGGTAAACCCATACGACTGTACTGAATGCACCATACCTTGTATAATTATGCTGGCAACTTTCATTTTAGGCATTTCCATTCTTAGGCATTAAACATTGTTGTTAAAGTACTTTGTAGGCAAATAAAGTTTTTAGTCATTGTGCAATTTAGGCACTTCGAGTTTCAGGTATTTGGCGTTTTAGGCAATTTGCTTCACAGGCATCGTGCAATTTAGGTACTTCGCTCAAAAGGGGCTACATCACCCACTGCGCCACCTGTTAAACTCCGCCCCTTCTTGAGTGAGACGACAACAGTGCCCGCAGTACTCAACAACACATTGTTGTCATTCGATCACATAAACCGGATTGTAATTGAACCGTGAGTTAAGGAGCTTTATTATTGTATATATTTGTTTGCGCTTTCTGTAAACAATGACAACTAAACGCACCCCTACGAAGACATTTAAGCAACAAAATGTAGTGAATACACCTATTATGAGTTATGGCTCTGACACTCAACTTTATGCTGGAAGCTATTGACAGTGTCGATCCTTCCAACCGAAGATTAAAACGAAAATTTGATAATTCGTCCATTGGTATCACCATTGTTGAACAATTGAAAGATATGTTTTCATCATTTGAAGCTCAACAAAACGTAAAGTTTGAAAAATAACAAATCCCAAGCAAGTAAAATTATGTTGTTGGAGACCAGAATTGAACAGCTTGAACGCAACACGCTGTCATCTACAATCGAAATCAGGAATGTACCGAAACAAAGTTCAGAAAACAAAACAATTCTGAACTCGATTGTAAAAAAGGTTAGTTCTGTGATTGACCACCCTATCACAGACTCCGATATACAAGATGTTTATCGTATAAAGACAAAAAAAGAATCCAACAATCATATAATAATTAAGTTCACTACAACTTCCTGCAAAGATGGCTTTTTAAAACAAAGCAAAAATTATAACAAAAACAATAAGGATCACAAACTTAACACCTCACACCTACAGTTGCCGGGGCTCTCTAAGCCCATTTATGTCGATGAGTCACTTACTAGTCTCGGGAGGCGTCTTGCATATATGGCTAGACAATTTGTAAAAGAAAATCGATATCATAGTACTTGGACATCTTACGGAAAAATCTACATGAAGAAGACTCAGGACTCTCCAGTGATACGTATCGATAGTGATTATGATTTTACAAAACTTATGACTGAATGACTATCTTTACGTTTAATTATACGTTTAATAACCTGTTTGCTTGTTGCTCCAATTGAGCTTTTTCTCTGTAAAACTAATTATTGTTTTTGTGGTTTGTATATTATTTTATATAATAGATATACATTACTTTATAATAAAACATTAAACACTTGTCAGACACTCTCATCACATAATTATACACTATACACACTATCCATCCTTTACACACGATACACAAAAATCACTCACTTTATCTATACTATATTATTACTATTCTGCAACTCTCATACTCGTATAATAATAATTAACCAATCCCTTTGTTTCTGTGGCTGTTTTTATTTCAATAAAGTGAAGATACTGGCGCTCCTTCTTAAATATCACCCGCACATTAATACTACCGCTACTTATAATTATACCCGATTATATACAGACAAATACGATTTATGCTGCCTTATTATTTTACAATTATACACTGATTATATGTTTACACCACTTCAGGTTACACCTAATAACATACTATTCATTAACATTCGATAACATCAATACAATAAATTCTGACCTAGACATATTTCAAATAGCGCAGTCATCATTTTGTACCATTGAGGAGTGTCCAAAATTTATTGAAACACCACTTTCGAGCTTAAAAATAATACACCAGAATATCCGTAGTGTAAATCGTAACTTACCTAGTTTTCTAACACTTCTCGAAAGATCTAATACGGATTGGGATCTTATAGTTCTTACGGAATGCTGGCTGCGTCATACTCAATGTGTTCCTTCAATGGACGGTTACAACTATCTTACAAACGACAATAATAATACGCAAAATGAAGGAGTAATCGTATATTTTAGAAATACTATGCTGCTAACTCAAATTGATATATCAATAGAGAATGCAAATTGTTTGACTTTAAAACTAAACCGTTCCACAACTCTCGTTGCATTATACAGACCTCCTGGTCATAAAGACATTGATACTTTTATAAATTCACTTGATAACCTGCTTAGTCGCTTACATGATCCAAATATAATACTTATAGGAGACATTAACATAGATATTATGCCAAACAATAAAGACCCCAACTGTTCTATCTACTTAAATCTATTAGCCTCCCACAGTATTTTACCTGCTCACCAACTACCTACGCATAGCAAAACATGCTTAGACCACGTAATGCTCAGGACCAAACTGCCAGCGACTTGCTTGATAGTTGAGTCTTCTGTGACTGATCATGAGAGTATAATACTTATACTAAAAGCTAGTATTAAAACTAGCATCTCATTTTCTGTCAAGAAGATTGACTACAATGCAATTGATCGCGATATGAACAATCTCTGCTTAGCCAAGGTATATGCAACTAATGATCCAAACATTGCTACTTCTGAACTGCTTTCTTCATTAAATACTATCTTGGAGTCGAACACAAAAACTATTACTGTACCCAATCGCAAACGTATCATAAAGCCCTGGATAACTTTAGGACTCCTAAGATGTATGAGAAATAGAGATAATCTACATGTTAAAGTTAAAAAGTATCCTAATAATGATATATTAAAAACTACTTACTTAAGGTAACGTAATTATTGCAACTGGTTATTAAAAAAATTAAAAAAAGATTACGAGCAATCTCTTTTAAAAAATGCATCAACTAAGAACAATAACAAAATTCTATGGGACACTATAAAGCAAGTAACACTCTATAAAAAAACAACTAATCCAACTACTGATTTAATCGCTTCATCCAACCCAATTTCAGCAGCTAATAATATTAATAAATACTATGGGACACTATAAAGCAAGTAACACTCTATAAAAAAACAACTAATCCAACTACTGATTTAATCGCTTCATCCAACCCAATTTCAGCAGCTAATAATATTAATAAATATTTTGTATCCATAGGCAGTACACTAGCAGAAAAGACTAAAATATCCCTAGGCCTCACCAATAATACACTTACAGAATCTTGCCCCTTCTCTTTTGTTCTGACTCCTACTGACCAACCAGAGGTTCTTAACTGCATTATAACCTTAAAAAAAGATAAAACCACCGGACGTGATAACATTTCAGGTGTATTCTTAAAACGATACCTTGATTTATTAGTACCTCCTTTGACTCATATTTTTAACTTAATGTTTAACACGGGTGTATTTCCAAATGAGTTCAAGTTAGCGGAAGTCATTCCAATTTATAAAAGTGGAAACAGAGGCTGTTACACTAACTATAGGCCAATCTCTTTACTTTCGACATTAACAAAAGTAGTTGAAAAACTTATAAATAAACGCCTAGTCACCTATTTAGAAACAAAAAACCTTCTTTCACCTTTTCAATTCGGGTTTAGAGCAGGTAAATCAACAAGTGACGCAGTTCATGAGTTGACAGATCACATAGTTGCTAAGTTGGATAATAAACAGAAAGTCTTAGCAATCTTTTTAGACATAGCAAAAGCCTTTGACACGGTGTCGGCTTCACTTCTTCTAAACAAGCTCGAGAAGTTAGGTATTCGGGGTTCCCAGCTTGAGCTTTTCAGAGACTACCTCACTAATAGGTATCAAAGGGTTAGATTAGGTGAGATAATAAGTGATGACTTACCAATCGCATTTGGTGTTCCCCAGGGAAGCGTATTGGGTCCTACCCTTTTTCTCACCTTTATAAATGAGCTGTGTAATATCAATTTAATAAATGGCAAAATTATAACATTCGCTGATGACACAGCTCTAGTTTTTCACGGGGAGACTTGGAATAGTGTTTTTGGCTATGCTCAGGCTGGATTCGACAAGGTCTACCAATGGCTAGTGGAGAATGGTCTAACAATTAATATTGGAAAAACTAAATACTTACCCTTTTCTATAAAACCCATTCCTGCTAATATTTTAGCTAACTTCTCCATCACGGCTCACAATTGTCAAGACTCTAATTCGTGCTCGTGTACTCCTCTTGAGTCAGTACCTTACATTAAGTATCTTGGTATTTTGATCGATAGTAGCTTAAATTTTAATCAACACCTAGATTTACTATCAGCTAGAACCCGTAAATTGATATTTGTTTTTAAAAATCTGCGGCATGTCGCAGACAAAAATATTATTCGCATGGTTTATTTGTCCTTATGCCAACCTATACTTACGTACTGTATCACAGTTTGGGGCGGTTGCGGCAAAACACATATGATTAAGCTGGAACGAGCTCAGAGGGCTGTCCTAAAAGTCAGCCACTCCTTACCTTTTCTGTTCCCTACATGTGACTTATATCCTCTTTCCGACGTATTGACCGTGCGCCAACTACATATACTTAACACTACTTTAAAACAACACTCTTTGATCACTTATGATCCCACTCCTACGAACAAACGTTTAAAACATAAGGTCTGTGATCCTTTTGCTAACAAATGGACTACAGCTTTCTCTAAGAAATTCTTTGGATTTCTTGGACGATATGTATACAACAAAATAAATGCATTAATACCAATTTACCCTCTTACCAAATTTCTGTGTCAAAAGACTATTACCTCCTGGCTGAAGACTCTCAGCTATGAGGAAACTGAAAATATCCTATCTATTCCGGTCTAAAGTATAAAGTAGAATACCAATCTTATCTTACCTACGCAAATTCTCATTTATACGGTCATACACTCAACTAAATCATTACTCACAAAAATATAATAATAATTATACACTAATCCACTCACATACATATCTACACGCACACACATATAAGCACGTACCTACGTACATAAACTCTCTCAACATATACACAAACACACACACACATACGCCAACCCTTCCGTTTCACACAACTTTCACACTTACCCAAATTCTTAGTAACTATTAGTGGCGAAGTGTCCATATAACCCGATTCCTACCGGCTTACCTTTGCAAAAACCGCTAAGCATACTCTATTAAAAAAATATAAATCAATGACGCACGCAACATCTATTCAGTACACAAAATTAAAAAAAAAACAAAAAGTTTTCTGTTACGTAAATCGCTTTAATATAATTATTATTTACGTACTCATAACGCCATCTCTTATTACAACATTGTCAACTAATGGCGGGTAAGCCGGCCCCAAAAATAGGAATCCAGTATAAACAGACGGTACGAAAGCCGTACGCACACATGCAAAACCTAGGTGTATTATTATGCATTTCATCTGCGTATGTAGGCGTAAAGGTAAGCCGGCTCAGGCCGGGTTATGTTATGTTACGAGTAGGTCCTGTTGTACAGTACCCGAGCGCGGCGGCGCCGGCACATCGACGAGTGGAAAGAGACATTCGGTCATTTTCGGCTTTGAGATGCGACATGCGAGAGCGAGAGAGCATTAACGTGATCACTGATCATAGATACGTCATGCTATTTTTTTGAATTTCGCACTGCAATGAAGGTGAAACGATGCATATACTTATACTTGGCTAATGGCTCATTTTCATTTCCCATCACAAGTTGCATTTATTTTTGTTTTCTTCTATTATTTAAAGTATTGCAAATAATTGTTAGAAATCGCTTTGTTGTGTAAAGTAGTAATTACTAATTATAATTTGTGATTGTGTAGTAGTTGTAGTAGAGTGTTGTGTATTGATTTACATTATTATTGTCGTAGTGCGTTGGCGTCATCTTTTTGTAAGTACTTTTTTGTATTAGTAGTATTATTATTGTATAGCAGCGTTAATAGCATTAGATTGTTGTCTTACTGATTATTTGTTGTGTGAGGAAACATCTTTTTCGAAATTAAGTTATGAAAATAAGAAACACGTAGTTCAGTTAGGTCGTGCTTGTCCAGACATGACCATAGAATACATACGACGCGATGGATTTACAAAACATTTTAATATATCTCTTTATGATAAATACAAGTGGCTCACAGGTAGTTGTAATTTAAATAGAATGTACTGTTTTCCTTGTTTGTTATTCTCAGATTCTAAAAGTATGTGGAGTCATGTAGGATATAGCGACCTTAACAATTTATCGAATTCGTCTAAGAAACATGTCCAAACTGAGAAACATATTCGTAGTTGTTTAGCTTTATATGAGTTCGGGACCACTAGGATCGAAACATTTTTTACGAATACATATGAAATACATAACAGAAAAGTAGATCGAAATAGAAATCTAATGAAACGGTTTATAGATACTGTAATTTTATTAGGTAGACAAGAGTTAGCTTTTCGCGGTCACGATGAAAGTTCAGGATCTGATAACCGCGGTAACTATATTGAAACTTTATTATATTTAAGTAAATACGACTCAGTAATGGAATCACATTTAGAACAATGTTCTTCTATGCAAAATCCTGTATTTTCGGGTCTTTCTAGTGACATTCAAAATGATTTAATACATAGCATTGCATCCGTTTTAAGAGATCGTATTAGATTAGAGATAGATAAAGCTCAATTTGTATCGGTTATGATTGACGAAACACCTGACGTAAGCCATAGGGAGCAACTTACTGTAATATTTAGATATTTAACTGAAACTGGCATTGAGGAACGATTTCTAGGATTTTACGACGTTAGTGGTAGTCGTACTGCTGAAGTCTTATCTAACCAGTTGTTAGAAATACTTGACCAGTACCGTTGTAGGGGTAAGTTAGTAGGTCAGTCGTACGATGGGGCAGCGGTTATGTCTGGAGAGCATGGTGGAGTGCAAGCGAAAATACGTGAGTCATGCCCAATGGCAACGTTTGTTCCATGCTACGCGCATATATTAAATTTAGTACTTAGCCGGTCCCTTGAAAATATTCAAGAATTAAAAACATTTTTTGGACACATTAATAGCATTGTTAGATTTTTTAACAAATCATCTAAACGGTCGAACCTTTTAAAGGAAATCGCTGACCGCCGTATGCCCGGAGTATCGGAAACTCGCTGGCACTACCATTCGCGTATTATCAATGTAATTTTTAATAGTAGATTAGACATAATTAATACTTTAAATTCAATAACAGAAAATGCGCAATCCTGGGACAGCGAATCTCTCTCTTTGGCAGAATGCTTTTTAGCTAAATTAGAAAACATGCAATTTTGTTTTTTCTTAACTGTATTATCTGAAATATTTCAGAAAACCGACGTTCTTTTTAATTTATTGCAATCAAAACAAATAGACGTCGATATTGCATCACACGAAATAGAGAGGTTCAATAATTGGCTTTCAAATGATTTTATAAATAGTTTTAATTTTATTTATGACAGCATCCAAGAATTTAATGAGCCACCGCGGCAGCGTAGACGCCTTAATGTAGAATTAGACACTAGAACGTTGTATAGACGTCTATTTATTGAAATAATAGACAATGTTAAGACGCAAATAGAATACCGATATCAATCGTTTTCTCAGATCAGTTTTCTTAATTTGCTTAATAAATCTAAATATAGTTACTACAGTAGTTCATTTCCAGATGAGTTAATATCCTCTTTAATTACTCAATTTCCACAGATATTCGAGTTTAGTGCTTTAAAAAACGAACTCAAAGTGTTATACACCACTTCATCTTTAAATAAACTAGACGTTTATGAGCTCTTTCTTCATTTTCAAAATTCAGTTTTAATAGACACTTTTCCACAAATTTCCATATTATGTAATATTTTTTTGACTCTTCCTGTTACAGTATCATCCGCTGAGAGATCGTTTTCGGCTTTAAAACGAATTCATACTTACATTAGAAACTCTCAAAAGGAGGAGCGATTGTCTGATTTAGCTACGGTACGGACCCACGATACCCCTGAGGATACCACCAGGGGTATCGTGGGTCTTTAAAAAGTAAACGATACCCCTGTCCTAATGACAGTAGTGATGCGGTGTGGAATGCGGAAATACATTTATCTCCTGTAGTAAATGATTAATGTTCCTACTTATAAATAACTACCTATCCTACTAATGTTATAAATGCGAAAGTTTGTGAGGATAGATGGATGGATGTTTGTTACTCTTTCACGCAAAAACTACACAATCGATTTAATGAAATTTGGAATATATTATGTAGTTTAGGGTGTAGAATAACATTTAAGCAATATAAACAATGCGGGTGAGGCCGCGCAATACAAACTCATTAGTGAGATCGTAATTACTTTTTTTTAAATAAATCATTATTAATCTAAACTATTATATAAAGTTGAAGAGTTTGTTTGTTTGTTCATCATCATCATCATAACAGCCCATTAATGTCCCACTGCAGGGACGGGCCTCCTCCCGCGACGGAGGGTTACTTGGCCTACTAATACCACGCTGGCCAGACGGATTGGTATAGGGTTTAATTTCAAGTTTTCCTTCTTTTTATTTCGTAAAGATAGTAGTTATGGTTATTCCCTTAGTCGGTTTTTACGACACCCATGGGATGAGATGGAGTAGTGACATATTGTATTCTTACTCCGTCACCATACGGATATTTGTTTATATAAATTTTGAGGGCCTATGGGCATACTTAGAAGGTTCATGGTCACTCAGAGGTCAATGGAGAGACCTATGTTGTAGCCTGACCTATGGGCCTCTCAGAAGGCTCATGGTCACTCAGGGGCATTGAAGAGAGCTATGTTGGGAGTTTCCCTGCGTGATCGAATCAAAAATGAGGAGATCCGCAAGAGAACCAAAGTAACAGACATAACCGGTTAAAGTGGCGACAAGCAAGGCACATAGCGCGGAGAACCGACAGCTGTTTAGGCAGAAAGATTCTGAAAAGGCGACCGCGTACCGGAAAGCGCTGGCTGGTGTGGACGGCTGGAAGTCGATGGATGAGGGAGGCACAGGACCACACAAGGTGGCAATACTTGGAGAAGGCCTATGTCCAGCAGTTGACGTCGATGGGCTGATATGATGATGATGATAACTTTGTATGAATTAAACAAGTTTTTTTATCATTTCATTTATTTTCAAATTTAATCGCGGACATAGTCGCGTTCACAGCTAGCTTCAACGCTCGAGTCACGGCTACAATTTCATTAAAGTACATGATAGGTGCTCAAACTAGTAGAGCTGGTTTTGGAAACACGGAAAGACAATCAGACAAAGAAATTACAAAATCTTACATAAACCAAGATGAGAATGACAGCTACAGAGTGCACGCAATGAACTTATAAATGCAAAATGAATGGGTTACTCTAGGTACGGCAAGACACTTTTTGGTTGGCTGCAAAGTGCTTTGATAGTGGCAGACGATTGGACATTAAGTACCTACTGGTTGATATGCCGTGGAAATAGGTGCGAGGGGTACTCCAGCTAAATCACTCAACAATTTATTAAAAGCTGTTATGAAAGTGTTCCGTCCTCTATCACGCGATGGACACGGCACCCGCACGGAGAATCCATGGAGTGCTTAGATTAGGTCCAAACGTCGTCCTATTGACCCATTATCATTAAAATAAGTTAAAATAATTAGAATAGCTGCTGATTGTAATTTAGTAACATATTGGTCATGGTACAGTTTAACTTTACTGTGGGTCTGAAGTGATTAGTGTCACACGCACAACACTATTAGTTGGGGGGGGGTATCGTTTACTTTTGAAAGACCCACGATACCCCTGGTGGTATCGTCAGGGGTATCGTGGGTCCGTACCGATAATATCTATAGAAAAACATTTGTTGCTTAAGACTAAGAACGAACCCGATTTTTATGATAATGTCCTTGCTCATTTTGTGAGAAAAAATAGACGTATAGCTTTAGAGTATAAGTAGTGTAGTTTAGCAAGTAAATAGTATTTAGTTTTGGTTGGTAGACATCACATATTCATGCACATCTCATTCACGAAAGGCTTTTTTCAAAGCCACTTTTATTATACTTGAAAGACACTGTCAACATCAGTGCTTACTCGTATAGTAAATTTGGATTGAAATTTCCTCAACCACTTGAATCTAAGCATCGAACAGTGAGCCAGTCAGAAGTTTTGAAATGAGTACCTGTATCTACACTGCCATGGTAAGTTTTTTTTCCGGCTTACCTTTTATAAAAACTCACCCTTCGCCACTGGTAACTACTAATGTAAACAATGTCTCCAGAGTCTGGAGAGGCTGGTAATCTGTCATACAGGTCTCCTAGTTCAGATACCAGTCTCTCGCATAGATGTAAATTATTTTTTGTTGTTTAAATTTCATGTATACTTATTGACTACATTATTGTGTAAAAATTACCATCTGTGTGAGAGAAGAAATAAATAAATTTATTATTTATTATTATATTATTGTTTAATCCTATAGATCGCGAGAAATCAAGGGTAGAAAGTAACCAGGGAAAAAAATGTCCTTGTATGTCCCGCGACTAGCAGCTAGTCGGGACATGACCGTCATATTTGACATTTTTGCTCGTACATCTGAGAGGATAATGGATATGTGAAATATAAAAAACAGCTAGCTGGCCAGACAGGATCAGAAAGAAAAAATATTACTTTTATATGAGCGGAACAACTAAGCTTTTTGGATGATACAAGGTGTCCAGAAAGGGTATCGGGTATTTGTTTTCGCGCCATATTCGAAACGGGGCGTCTAAAGGGTGCGGGGAGGGGTTCGTGGCGTCCGCCATTTTGTGGAGTTTTAGACACGATGGAACAGTACTCGGGGACGCATCGCGCATTTTGCGTACGAGCGTATTATCGTAATGGTGATTCAATAGTGACTGCTCAACGTCTCTTATCGTGCGGAATATCGTACACGCCACGCGCCAAGTGACGATAGCATTAGGAAATGGATCAGGATGTTCGAGAATACAGGTGCGACAGTTAAAATTCAAAACTCTGGTCGTCCTCGTACAGTTCGCGATGAAGAAACAATTGAAGAAGTTGAGGCGTCGGTTCGTCAAAATCCGTCTTTATCCATCCGAAAGCGAAGCCAAGCGTTGAACATAAAAAAATCGTCTTTACATTCGATTTTAACCTTTCAGTGGTCGCGCGCGGTCTGTGAGTCCGCAGCGAACTTATTTTACTAATTTTACGTAAACTATAAACAATACGCGTTTGTGCTTCCGTGATATCTTCAAGGGGGTGGGGTAACGCCCCTCAGTAGGCCCGTGACCTTCGTTGCATGTGCACGTGTCGAACTATTTGTTTTTGCGGTCTCAGATTCCGCGCGCGACCGATTGTGTAATAATAAAAATCAGTGAAATTAAATTGAAACGTGGGTGAGTATTTTATATTATTTGTATGTTATTAGTGTTATTACTTAAAAAAATTATATTATTTAATATATAATAAAAGTTTAGTAAATTTATTAATTTTTACGCTGTTTGTTGTAGACAATGAGTCACGAAGACTTCGAACGGCGATTATATCGCATGCTAGAAGAGGTAGAAACAGGAGAAGAAGACTTCGATGATGTTACGGACGAAGAGGACAATTTAATTGAATCCGCGGCTACCCAAGAAGAGTGCACTCAATCTGAGTCTGGGTGTTATATGTGTCCGTTAATTGATGTTTGTAAAAGTCCCCGCGACACAGGGCATGATCCCTAGTGCGGGAGTTGTCTTTTTTTAAAAAAAAAAAAAAAAAAAAAAAAATCAGAGAGTGAACTTAGTGGCAGCGACGATGATAACGTTCCATTATCATCATACACTCGATTTTCAAATCAGCAAGGGGGTGAGTACATTGGAAAAGATGGGACTCTTTGGAATAAAAATCCCCCTATTTCTGTAAGGACTAGATCTGCCAATATAATTAGAGAACAGTTCCCAAAAGTTTTGCCACCAGCTCTTTTTTCGAAGTCACCAACTGAATGTTATTCTTACTTTATCAGTGATGAGTTGCTCAGCATTATTGTAGAAAACACTAATAAATTTATAAAAAATATACAGCCCAACTATTCTCGAGAAAGAGATGCTCGAGAAACGACTATGACAGAATTAAAAGGTTTGATTGGATTCCTTTTACTGTGTGGCGTGAGGAAATGTAGCCGTATGAACGCCAATGACTTGTATAACAAGAATGGTTCATCTATCGAGATCGCCAGACTGCTTATGAGTGAGCGTAGGTTCTTATTTTTGCTACGTTGTATGCGTTTTGATGACAAAGAAACTCGAGCTGACAGAAAACAGTATGATAAACTTGCACCAATACGAGAGTTTTGGAACGAATTCATTATAAAATGCAAAGAGGGTTATGCTCCATCCCCTTTCGTAACGATTGATGAAATGTTACCAGCTTTTCGTGGGAAATGCCAGTTTCGGCAATACATACCAAGTATAATTTTGAGTTCCTATGTCTTGGTGCAATTAATGGTGTATGTTGATTGATTTCTATTATTTTTAATAAATGTTGATTAGTTATTACGATAATTAAAGAATATTTCATTTTGTTTTGTTTATTGTTGATTTATAACTTAGTTTTGTATCCAAAGATGAAAAAATTGAGTTTTCGTAGACTTTATTCCTATAAAGTACAAATTAAAGAAATAATTATTTAATCATTTGTTGTTTTATTAATTGTAAAGATTAACCTTTTATTTAAATCATAAGCTACACGAGAACTTGAAATATTCATTCGTTTTCTCAAACTAGACCCGTAAAGTTGCGGAAACTCAGACCGCGCGCGACTGCTTATGTTCTGCCCAAGGGTGCGACTGCTGGAAGGTTAAAGAAAGACTTACATCTAAAAGCCTATAAAATAAAAGCATATAAAAGTCACTAACCACAAACTGGTCTATTCCACAGGGAAGTGTAATAGGTAGTATTCTCTTTCTAGTTTATATAAATGACTTGCCAAAGATATGTGATCAGCACTGTGTACTATTCGCGGACGATGTATCCATCCTCTTTAAAACTCCTTCAAACAACGAAGACAGTAATTCCTTAATAATAAACACCTTCACTAATATAAAACAATGGCTTCAAAACCATAATCTTGAAATTAACAATAAAAAGACCAAAATAATACAATTTAAACCACATCAAAAACAGAGAATTAATCTTAAAACAGTAACAACACAAATAAATATTGAAGAAGTCGATGAATTCGACTTACTAGGATTAACAATGGATACTCATTTGAACTGGAAAAAACATGTAGAAAAAATTAAAACCAAATTATCTAGATTTATATATGGGCTCAATGTACTAAAAACGAACACAAAGGAAAACTGTGCACTAACAGCTTACTATGCCTACGCTTATGCATGGTTGCGATATGGCATTATCATGTGGGGGCATAGCACTGATTTCCATAACCTTTTCATAAAACAAAAAAAATGTATACGTATAATTTTTAATATAAAACCAAGAGACAGTTGTAAACCCTATTTCATCCAAGGAAAAATACTTACCTTACCATCCATATATATATTAGAAATGGCAATGTTTGTGAGGAAAAACATTCATTTGTTTACATTTCAAAAGAATGAACGCCGCAAAAATAAATTAATTCTGCCAATACCTAGAATAGAAATGTATAGGAAAAGTCCAGAGTACCGCAGTATTCAAATATATAATAAGTTACCTGATAGCCTAAGAGACATAACAAGCAATAATATTTTTAAGAATAAACTAAAGCAATTATTATTAGAAAAGTGTTATTATACTATTGAGGAGTTTATGGAAGATAACTGGTAGAATATTGTATAAGGAAAATTTTATATATTATATATGTGTAACGTGACGTGTATGTGTTATAGTTTAGTTATAAATTTTGTAACTGATATAATGATAACATATGTACATTGTGCAATGAATAAATGAATATAAAATTCAATTGGTTCAAGAATTGAAGGATACGGACTATGCTAATCGACTGAACTTTGCGAACGAAATGCTGCAGCGATTTAACAACTTTAACAACATACTGTTCAGTGACGAAGCAAATTTTCACCTAAATGGTCATGTTAATAAGCAGAATTGTCGGTACTGGGCAGTGGAGAATCCGAGACGAAAGCATGAACGACCCCTGCATAGCCCAAGGTCGTTGTTTGGGCCGCTATGTCTGCTAAAGGCATAATTGGTCCTTATTTTCATGAAGATCAACGAGGCCGAGCAATTAATGTGAATAGTGACCGTTATTGCGATATGTTGCGAAATTTTTTGGTCCCAGAGTTGCAGGAGTTTGCAGGTTTCAAATCAAGAACGTGGTTCCAGCAAGATGGGGCCACTTGCCATACCTCAAATGACTCAATGGAAGTTGTTAACTAATTATTCCCTAATAAAGTCATTTCGCGAAGGGGTAACATCAACTGGCCTCCCAGAAGCCCCGACCTTAGCCCACTTGATTATTTTGCATGGGGATACCTTAAAAGTAAGGTTTATCAAAACAATCCGACGAATCTAACCCAGTTAAAGCAAAACATCAGGTCAGAAATGGCAGCAATATCAATAGCTATGTGTCAACGTGTTATCGCCAATCTTCGTTTCCGTTTAGAAGAGTGCCAGCAACATAACGGTCATCATTTGGATAACATCATCTTTTCCAAATAATTCTCCAATTCATATGCTAATAATAAACAATAAACTTTTTTATTGGATACAAATAATTTTTGTTTCATTGAACTTACAAATACCCGATACCCTTTCCAAGATCATCAAAAACCAATTTCATTCCACTAACAGTTAGTGATCCTCAAAATAATGAGCAGTTCAATTACTCAGGCTCAGAGACTACGGTGATTAATCAGGCACTTCATTCAGACAATTAGAATGACACTGAGAACTCAACCACAATATCTTCGGACACACCAAGCGCTTTAACAATGATGTCACCGCTAGAACTTGAAACTCTAAATCCTACTGCCTTGTCACCAGCCTTGATTTCAAGCTCAAACTCGAAGCTGCCGTCAGACGGAGTCTGATATTGGCAAAGCTTTAAAATATTTACAATCGAAAAACCGGCTCGTTCATGATGGAATCGATCGTTTATTTATTTTAAGCTACACAAGCACCTTTAAAACTCTTTCCCGTCGTAAACAAACCGCATTAAAAGTCAAGCTGGCAACAATATTCGCAAAAGCAGAGTTAAGTAAAATCGAAGAAACCCCGGTACCATCGCCCGCCTTTTAATTCGTCTCGCAGGGTTTTTCAAGAACACTCCACAAGAGCACACGAGTTTAAATTTATAAACAGCTACTCAACAAGACTTGCTCACTTGTAACAGAGACCAGTACAATTTTCATGAGAGAGAAAAAGCCAAGATACCAGGTTGGATCTGACTCACTCTTCATTCTACTACTTTCACTAAACCTTGCATCAGAATTCTACATCTACTATATCTACATGCTACAAGTATCTACATCTTCTACATCGGTTCTCACGAGCTGCACCTGCTGTAACAACGTACATCGCATATCGTATTACATCATCGCCGCGCTGTGTCGTCGTGGTCGTTCATATTACCGTGTGAATGCTGTGTAAACAAATCATCGTAGTACTCCTCCATCTAATTATTTAAGGAAATAGGTATCTTAACCGTCGCTTCCCGGGCGGTATCAGGATAGGTTAAATAAAGCTGTAGAGTCAATATTAGGATGGCTTGAAACAAATAATTTAAGTATAAATATTAATAAAACTAAATATATAAGATTTACAAATTATAAAATGTCACAAGAAAATATACAAATACTTGGAAATGGCAACAAAATTGAAGAAGTAAATGATACTAAATTTTTAGGGATAATTATGGATAAAAATTGTAATTGGAAGAAACATATTGAAAATGTATGTAGTAGGTTAAATAGTTTCACATTTGCACTCAGAAATCTTAGGAAAACAGTAGGGCTGAATGCTGCTTTAATGGCATACCACGGCTATGTGGCATCTGTGTTACGGTATGGCATAATTATGTGGGGAAACTCCACTGACATTAACAAGGCATTTGTTGTACAAAAAAAATGTGTAAGGTCGGTGTTTGGTGTACACCCACTGGAGTCATGCAAACCATTATTTATTAAACATAAATTATTAACACTGGCATCGCTGTACATACTAGAGGTAGGTTTGTTTGTCAAAAAGAACAGTGATATTTTCAAGACAGTTAACAATGCAGCCAGAAACAAAACATATAGGGATCCAACGAAACTAGACAGTAATTTGTGTAGGACAACATTCTGCCAGAAAAATATAGGTACCATGGCAATTAGGGTGTATAACATGATACCTAAAGAAATAAGAGAGTTACATTTCTCATTATTTTACAAAACACTAGTAACATGGCTCGTAAATAACTGTTTTTATACAATTAAAGAATTCATGAATTATAAAACAAACAAAAAGTATGCAATTAAATGAAAACTTTATTATGTATTCATGTAACATTAATTAATTAGTTAGTAAGTTTTAGGATAATTAAATAGATATAATATGATAATAATAATTATTAAGTAGGATAGTTAGTAGATAAGTTTATATAAGTTATTAAAAATAAAAAATACATTAGAAGTAGTCAGAGTGTATGCTACACTTAAATAATTTGCATGCTGAAATAAAGTAAGCGAAACATTGTGTACATAATGTTTTATAAACCATCATCTGTAAAAAAAACCATGTTTCAAGCAAATAAATGATTTTGTATTTGTATTTGTATTCCCAATTTATTTATAACAGTATATTGCATGTAAGACAGAATATACATTTATATACCAAAAGAAGCGATATTCATACGGTAAATACTAGAAATAAACATAAACTGTGTGTCCCTCATTACCGTTTACACAAAGTACATCAATCGTTTATGGCACTTAGTATACGCCTTTATAACAAAGTACCTGAAGAGATATTAGAATTACCGATTACTTCATTTAAAGAAAAAATTAAAAGTTGTTTAGTAGCCAAAGGATATTACAGTCTTGAGAATTATGTTAGTGACCGGGATGCCTGGATTTAAAATAGGTCTATGAATTAGGACTCGCAGAAAAATTTACTTTGGTTGATGTGAAGTAAGCGCGTCCCTCTGCCATTTGTATCTCCCCTGATTGTAGTTTTTTTTTTGTTGCTCTTATTGTCAGGACTCGTCATGCTCACTATAATGTCATTGCTTGTGGTGGCGTGGAGGACGGGTCAATCCCTTCCCTACAATATGGCGAGGGGGTTGATGGCTGACCTTTGCGTTATACTCGTGAACGGGTGCTACTTGGGGTGACTGGTCGACCCTGACATTAATAAATTTACATTTTAATACACTTCTGAGTTTTTATTCAAGGGGTCATTTGGCTGAGCGACGTCTTTACTACTGGATAGTTATTTATGAATGTGATTTGGTGCTCCCACTTTTATGTACTACCTACATCACGACGCTACCTTTATCATTGAATAATCCTTGGTTATGGTTATGTATGGTATACAATGGTTGCAGCGCCTAATTACAGTTATCTCCTATGTAAAAATTATGACGTCAAGAAAATGCAGCAGTAGAGTTTGTTGCGCCGCTTCTTCTCTACTAGCGCTTTGGAGGCGGTGGTAAAGTTTTCTAAACTTTGAAATGTTTTAAATTTAGATTAAGTAGTGTTAAATGACGTCAAAAAGATACAATATTATTGTACTACTTTGAATAAATGAATGAAACTGAAACTAATAATTATTTAAGGTATATTTTGTGTGACTACTATCTCTTATTTTACTATAATTTGTAGTATTTTATTTTGTGTACAATGTCATTCAAAGCAGAAAAAAGCATTTATTGGCAACGACACTACCAGCCAGTAGTGTCGTTGCCAAATGAACGACACTACTGCCATTATTTTGGATCAATTGTACAGTCGAGTCGAATCACAAATGAAAATAAGAAATATAACTCATTATTTTAAACTCTTTATCTTAAAACATAAATCATAATTCGATAAAAAAAATTGTACTACAGTACACAGCAGTAATATTTAGTGGACCTTCCCAATCATCAATTGATATAGCAGTAGCTTGTATATGTTTGCTTAAAGTGAGGAAGCATGTGATGTTTTATATGTTGCCTTATTATTAATTGCAGTACCGGCATGGGACGTTCCATCAGGGTGGTTGGTGTAGAATATGTTACATCCTTTTATACTAGTAGCTGACGTTTTTTCATCAGTCATGTGTGTCTCGGAAATTAGTAGGATGTCAATATTATTGTGATAGATGAATCTACTTTAAAATAATATTTGAAAATTAATTCTTCAATATTATTTATACTACAAAAAATAAACTTATTATGTCGGTGTACCTCGTTCGTAACCCTCCTAAACAACTTACCTACAATAATTCTCGAGATATATTTTATCAGATTGTACCTAAAAGTCAAAGACAGAGGAAGCTATATTCATGGAATCATTCAAAATCGACCCTGATCTGGCTTCTACCGAGATATCAGTTAAAAATAATGAGCTACATTCCATAATTTCATTTGTGATTCGACTCGACTGTACAATTGATCCAAAATAATGGCAGTAGTGTCGTTCATTTGGCAACGACACTACTGGTAGTGCGGCTGGTAGTGTCGTTGCCAAAAAAGGGAAAAAAGTGATGCTTCAAAGAAGGTTACTTTGACTTTCCTAACGAAATTCATAAAACCGTATAGCGGAGACAAAGAATCTCTACCTGCCTTCTTAACTAACAGTGACAATGCCATGTCACTAGCCAATAACTATCAACAAGCTATCTCGTGTAAATATGTAATCTCTTAGAAGGCAAAGCCCAAGTTGCATGTTGCTGAGGACCTCTGTGGCGTAGTGGTTATATAACATGACTACAACGAAGAGGTCTCGGGTTCGATCCCCGCTCAATGCAAATCTTTGTGTGCATGAACATGATTGTTTGCATTGGGCTGGGTGTTTTCTATGTATAATATGTATGTATTTACAAAAAATAAGTATTTATGTATGTATATCCGTTGTCTAGTACCCATAGTACAAGCTTTGCTTAGTTTGGGACTAGATGGCGTTGTGTGAAAGTGTGAGGAGGAATATTTATATGTAGTTTAAAAAAAACTTACTATATGGTCAGATATAAAAACATTCTTAAGAAAAACTTTTGGTGAGAAGCAACATTCAACTCATTTACTAATTGATTTACAAAATTGCAAACAAGAATCCTTAGACGTAACAAAATACGCACTAAGATTAGAGCAAATATTAACACAATAACTGCAAGGAGGAAACAGAACTTCCTGGTAGGATAGCCGTCATGGAAGACCTAGCTCTCAGTACATTTTTGCTAAGATTAAACACTACTATATCTAATATTGTCCGTAACTTTTAATATGACTATGTGTTGCTATTTTAATTATGTATTATTATTTATATTATAATTAAATATAAGTTACTACGTAAAGGGTGACCAGCGGAAAATTTTCATCTTTAAATTACAATTATTAAAATACTAGCGGGGTGAGGAAAGCGGGAGGGGTATCATTTGAAGCGCACTATTTGCGGATTTGTTAGTCGCCATGAGCCACTGGTCGGGAGCACACCGCGCGTTCGCGGTCGAGCAATATTTGAAGTGCGGTGAATCGTTGGTGCGCGCGCGTCGCGCATTTTGTAATCATTTTAATATTCGACGAATAAGTGATGGGCCAAGCACGCAACTTATCTGGTCGTGGGTACAAAGATTCAGGCAAGAAGGGACAATGGTGAATAGAACTCCTCCTGGACCATCAACGTCAGCAATCACGCCAGAACGTGTGCCTCAAGTTCAAGACAAAATTATTCGAAATCCACGTAAATCGATAAGGAAGATTTCGGCCTCCACGGGAGTAAAAAAATCAACGGTGCACGTTATTTTAAAAAAGAAACTAAAGCTACACCCGTACAAAATGCAAATTGTTCAGGGTCTCAACGAAAGTGACTACCCATTGCGAGAAATCTTTACAAAAACAATGATGGAACGTTTTCGGACAGCACGTACGCTTGGAAATTGGGCATTTTGTTTACAGACGAAGCATATTTTCATATCGATGGATATGTCAATAAACAAAATATGCGATACTGGTGCCCAAACAACCCTAGAGAACGCCATCAAAAACGCTTACATTGTCAAAAAACAACCGTTTGGTGTGCCATTTCAGCCAGCGAGATAATTGGTCCATATTTTTTTGAACAAGGAGAGACAGTTACTGCTGCAGTGTATTGCTGTATGATAGAAGAGTTTCTGTTACCACAATTACAGCTGTATTCAGGTAACAATAACAGAACGCAATTTCAGCAGGATGGTGCCACTCCGCATACAGCTAGGGTTTCGATGGACAGATTAAGGACAATTTTTCCGAATAAACTTATTAGCAAGTACGGAGACATCTCATGGCCGCCTCGCTCGCCAGATCTCACGCCTTGTGATTTCTTTTCCCTTTATTCTCAAAATACCAGATTCGCAAAATACCAGATTCTCAAAATACCAGATTCTCAATATAGCAGAAGTACACTTAAATGCATAACTACAAGCAAGAAAAGAGAAGGAACAAAATTGAATGTATTTTATTTAATTGTACCTAATACCAAAAACAAAATAAAAGTACCTATACAGAACAACTAAAAGTATCTTTTATACTCGTAAATATACTCCGGGACACACAACTACAAGTGAGAAACGGTTTCTTCAAAATCGCGTTATTGTGGCTAAGAGATTTATACAACCGGTAACTGTAATTTTGTTACTCATACAATCAGAAATAATGTTCTGAATTTTTTTGTCTTTTGCCATGTCTTTTGCCCTTCTTTTTTATCTGGACAGTAGAGAGCATTTCTTCTTATTTTAATTCTATTCTTTTGTGCTTCAAATTTCATTTTCTGTATAAACTGAAATAGCGAAGGATTGGGTGGAATTAAGGCGTTAATTCTTCGGTGCCAACCTTCTACAGCATTGGTTGTTCTGTTTTTTTCTCCGTAACAACTAAACACTTCATTCGTGATTTTCTGTATCCATTGGGTATTAAAATAGCCTAGAAATTTCGTTGTTATCTCATTTTTTGGGGCAATTTCACTTATAGCGAGGTACGCTTCGGGAATAATAACTGGAGGAAGCAATGCTAATTGTGAGCAAAGGTGTGTTATCTCGCGACCTTCTTGGGATTCACTGAAATTCAATTTATCGCTCATCCTCTCGACGGCTTTCCAGAAATGATAATAGCAACCTTTGATTTTTACATTCGGATACACTTCCTTCATTGCCTGTATGACGGCAACTTCATAGTCACATTTATATACTGAGAACTCCATCCCAAATTGTATTTTTAGAATAGAAAATAGTGTATAGGGAGCAACGCATAAATTAATGGTACAAAACTAATTGTATCGTCACTGCGTGCTAAGTCCACATGAAATGTGTACAGTTGATAGAATGGTTTTGGCGACACTTTAAATGTGCCGTCACCGAAAATAGTATCAACAGACAATAAAAACTCGCGAAGTTCTTTCGTCATTAAAGTCCCAAAAATCAAAATTCTGTTATCTGTATCAATGTCATAATCATCATACAAAAAAAATCATTGACAATGTGTTGAGGTAATCTCACGTCCTTTGAATTTGCACAAGATGATCGGACTACATTTAAATATTTGTTTCGAGCCCTGTATAACGTGTCCTTTTTAGATCTAAATTCGGGTATTATATGCTCCAAATTTTTGAATTTGTTACCGTCCAAAAATCGGTTTTCAAAAACGTTTTGAACCGATTTAAAATTTACACGTAGGTCTTTTTTACAATCGTCCATGCAGCCGTCTATTAGGTTCCGAATATTGTCCGGTGAACATCTGTGATTCGCGTCTCTTAAAATTTGTTTATGGGAATCTAAAAGGATCGAGGCATTGCATTCCCTTTGTCTGAAACAGCGCCAATTCGTTGTTCCAGATTTATTTTTAACAGATAAATTGTACCTGTATCCTGTATATAGTAATGCTGGTTTACCTTTCTGGTTTAATATAAATTTCATTTTGTTTTATTTTTATAAAATTATTACACTCGCTTTTAAGCAGCAATGACTGTGTCAATAATGACAGTGTCAATAATATATAGAGACAATCCTAAAGGAAAACCAGACAGTATTTTATTGCAAAAAGCGCATGCAATCTATTTGCAGGAAAAGTAATAATAACCTTTATTTGTATAACCGCGCGGAGCTGCTAGTAAGTGAATAAAGTAATAACAATTTTGTTTTCGAATGTACGAAATATACTATATTGAGAATCTGGTATATTGAGAATCTGGTATTTTGAGAATCTGGTATTTTGCGAATCTGGTATTTTGAGAATAAAGGTTCTTTTCATGGGGATTATTGGGGATACCTCAAATCAAAAGTTTATAACAACAATCCTCAAACAATAGAGGCCCTACAAGAAAATATACGCCACAAAGTTCAAAGCATTACTCCAGAGCTGTGCCGCACGGTGGGCTGAAAATCGGCTTTCATAGACTTAGGGATTTCAATTTGCAAGTGCTTGTTTTTATGTCGGATATCGCTTCTATTAGTCTTTACTATGTACAAAAATGACACCCGAGTTAATTCTGCCCAAAAAGAAGGAAATATAATTTTTTTACGAAAAATTTGTATGAAGCTAGTATGAAAAATCGAATTATCTCCTAAACGGCATGTTTAACCGTACATTCCTTGGAGGTGGTCATAGTGCTAATTATTTATGATTTTTTGGTTGGCGATCGGACGAAAAATTTAATGCCGTTTTTTTTTTAAAAATCGTCAAAATATCTTTATTTGTTTTTACGTATGAAACGATTCCTTTTGGTGTTTATGTTGAAGAACACGGACTTTTAACTACACATAACATAAAATAGCATCACTCCTATATTTTCGAAGGAGTTGGCAGAGGTTTATAGTACACCCACACGTAGACAACTATGTTTGAGCTAGATAATTATCAACACAAAATGAGTTTTAAAACTTTTCAGACAACCAAATGACCAATTGTTTACTCTTCTAATGAGTCCAAAAAGAAGTAATTAAGTAACTACACTGATTAGGTCTTCTAATGAGTCTTAATAGGTGATTTAATGATTTTCAATATCTCACGACAATGCCAACTATGGATTACATTCAACATTTCCTGATAAGTAAGCCAATTTGTTAATTAGCAGTGCTATGAGTTCTAAGAATAGTTAGTGTCAATTATAGATTTTGATAAGCTAATGAGGAGATAACTAATGAGGCTAGTTAAATAATTATTGGCGTTTTGCAATAAAAGGGCTAAAGTTTTGTTTTATAATTTAATTTGTTCACAACTGTGTAACTGCTAACACTAAATCAGCGACTATAAAATCTTAGAATGGAAAGTTTAATCACCAATTTAGACTTGTTTGTTCTTCTACGAAGTGAGAGTACTTCATTTGATCATGAAGTATTGTTCAGTGCAGTTGTACCCCGCATAGGCGATTGCCTGTCTGACGAAGATCGTGTTGTTCTCAAAGAATTTTGTCGGAGATTTACGCGAGCCGCTTTACAAAGGTGGCAGAAATCAAACCGATTCCTTGATAATTATGTACATAAAGTATAGTATAGTATATAAAGTACGAGAATTGGTTGGGAGCAAATATTGATTGGCCGAGTTTTGTGCAAACTTTAGTTAATCAAGAACCAAGTGTTGATAAGGCACCAAGAGCGCCCTCAGTCTCTCCAGAACCGTCGACATCAACGTCCATTGGAACAATGACGAAAAGATCCCGTAAACCATTCAAAGATCTGGGAAGTAAACAAAAAATGAGAAGATCTGATGAACACACAGGCGAAGATTCCAGTGAATTGGCATATGCAGCTGCAGCACGTTTAAAAGAAGAAGGGCATGGAGATATCGCCTCTGTCATCGAATACATGATGAAAAATCCTGAAGTAGCCGCTAAATTAAATGAAACGCTTAAGAAACCAGCGAAAACAATCATATTTACGCCAGAAAAGGCACTTGGATTGCTTCTTTCGCTAAAACTCTCAAAGTGGCAATATATTACGTTGCGTGAGGCTGCCATTCGGGAAGGTGCTAAGGATATTTATCCATCTTACTATAAAGTGCAACAAACTAAGCTTGATTGCTACCCTCCGAAGCAATCAGTGACAGTTACTGATTCATCGGCTAGGATTACACTTCAAGCTTTACTTGATATCACGGTTACAAGAATCCTTCAAAGCCTTTCTAACGAAGAGCATAACAAGCAGTTGAAGCTGATATCCAAGTGGGGATTTGATGGTGCTTCTAACCAAAGCCGATACAAGCAGAAAATTGAGGGTGAGGAAGATGACTCGAGCATTTTCATGACCTCCTTGGTGCCACTAAAACTCATAGATGGAGACAACATTTTATGGACGAACCCAAAACCATGCTCAGTTTTGTATTGTCGTCCAGTTCAGTTTACTTTTGTAAAGGAGAGTGAAGCAGTTGTCCTTGAGCTGAAAAAACAAATTGATGAAGAAATTGAGGCCCTTATCCCCACAGAGTGCAATAATAATAATAAGGTGACTCATCAACTAATGATGACGATGATCGACGCTAAAGTCTGCACTTACCTTTCTGAAGCTAGATCAAATGCATCGTGCTACCTGTGCTTAGCAAAGCCTACAGAAATGAACCGCTTAGATGCTGTAACATCAAAAATTGT
This sequence comes from Schrankia costaestrigalis, assembly GCA_905475405.1. Classification (NCBI taxonomy): domain Eukaryota; kingdom Metazoa; phylum Arthropoda; class Insecta; order Lepidoptera; family Erebidae; genus Schrankia; species Schrankia costaestrigalis. Next base: position 2,863,110 of record FR997845.1, on the reverse strand, counting down.
GTGTTCGGACCTGTATGAGTTTGGCTTGTCATCCCTACACGCCCGTATAAATTGTATGGAATGTCTGTTACACATTGCATACAGGCTCGACTTCAAACGGTGGGCAGCGAGAAGTGATGAGCACAAAGAAATGCTACAGACAAGGAAGAAAATAATTCAAAATAAATTCAAAGATGAGCTCAATCTGTTGATTGATATGGTAAAACAAGGCTCGGGAACCACCAATGACGGGAATACTGCAAGAAAATTCTTTGAGTTTCCTAATAAAACCGCAGCTATAACCGGTTTGGATGAAGACCTCATCAAAAGATTTGCTGTAATTTTACAAGCAATTACATCTGGAGAGCAGGTCGATATAATAAAATTTAGAGATTATGCTCACAAAACAGCAGAAAAGTACGTATTATTATACGACTGGTACTACATGTCGTCAACCGTTCATAAGTTATTAATCCATGGGGCTGACATAATCGAGAAAAATAATATTGTGCCGATTGGGACTCTCTCGGAAGAAGCCTCAGAGTCTCGAAACAAAGATTTTAGGAAGTTTCGAGAACATCATTCGCGGAAAAGAAGCAGGCAGGATTCTAATCAAGACATTTTAAATATGCTTGTTGTTTCTTCGGATCCTTTGCTAAGTGCACAAAGGCCTAAGTTAGATGCCAAGAAAAAGCAGAGCTTTTTTGCTGAAACTCTCGACTTAATTCAATTTCAGGAAACTGAGTTCGAGTTTTTGGATATATCCAATCTGGATGCTGACTCAGAATTGGAGTCTGACAACGAGAGTGATAAGGAAAATTTGTAAAAAAAATATATATGTACATATTTGTAAATTTGTATTTGAGTGTGTTTGGGTTTTTTTGTAATATTTAATGATATTTTTTATTTATTTTTATTTAATTTACTTTATTTTACAAATGCGTAGTATTAATTCCTTAAATTAAATTATTTTGTATATAATATAACTTTATATGTTACTTTAATAATAATTTGATAATCTTTTTTTATTTAAATTAATATAAATGTGTCAAAAACAGCAATTTTTTTATATCATTTTTCTTGATTCGTGTGTTCTTAATATTTGGGTTAATAACATATCGAACTTTTTAACTTGGACACTAAAAGGGATCGTTTTACATGTAAAAATAAATAAAGATATTTTGACGATTTTTAAAAAAAAAACGGCATTAAATTTTTCGTCCAATCGCCAACCAAAAAATCATAAATAATTAGCACTATGACCACCTCCAAGGAATGTACGGTTAAACATGCCGTTTAGGAGATAATTCGATTTTTCATACTAGCTTCATACAAATTTTTCGTAAAAAAATTATATTTCCTTCGTTTTTGGGCAGAATTAACTCGGGTGTCATTTTTGTACATAGTAATGACTAATAGAAGCGATATCCGACATAAAAACAAGCACTTGCAAATTGAAATCCCTAAGTCTATGAAAGCCGATTTTCAGCCCACCGTGTGCCGTCGCGTAATTGCAAATTTAGGGGTGCGACTGCAAGAGTGCATTGAAAAAAACGGCCATCATTTAGACGATATCGTTTTTAAGAAATGAAATCCGCATTGTTGTGCTACGTTTTAATAAAATAAAAATAAGTAAAAACTGAGTAGTTTTTTTTTAATTTAATTTTAAAGATAAAAATTTTCCACTGGACACCCTTTATTATCTTATAGTGTGATTCAAACCATTGTAAGATTTCTGATCTTTAATCGTTTAAACTTCGTTAATCTTAAATTAGATAATGCTGCGTCAAAAAAGGGGAGCTGTTATAATCCTTATTTCTAGGTAGTTTAAGCTTACTGTGCATCAATAGCACGTTGCAGTATTTTTCCTATGTTTAAAAGCTTACTAAGCGTTTTTCATTTTATTACATTAGAATACGACTTAGACAGTCAGTCAGATTCGGTAAGCCGGGTCAAACAGTACATTATTAAAGATCGGAAGTTAATTCCAGTTGTTTACAATAACTCATTAAAGTATGTGTTTGGACAAAAGTGTTTTTTTTTTAAAAGACTATCCACGCCGGCCGCCTATTAGCACGTTTTAAGAAAATGGTCGTTCATACATCTCTACCATGCGACTGTATTGTTCTAAATATGGATTAACACACATCAATGAAGCTCCGAGTGCAAATTTGATGGATTAAGCTTTTTATAGAGACCGGTTTTAAGTTTAAACCACCAGCAAAAGGTCGTTCAAGAACGTCTAGGATCATAGACAATATTGAGAGAGTGAAGGAATCATAAGCGAAAATCCGGAAGTGTCTACTAGGAAGCGATCGGCGGCTTTAAACTTGTCCCGACGAAGTTTGCAGCGAATTTTGAAGCTGGATCTTAAAATGCCTCCTTATAAGCTCTAGTTAACACAAGAATTAAAAGACACTGACTTTGGAGTAAGGTTAGCATTTGCTAAAGAAATGCTTAGTCGATTTTCCACTCTTGACAACATCCTTTTTTTCTGACGAAGCTCACAAAATTGTCATTATTGCAATGACGAGAACCCAAAAATTAAACATCAGAAACCACTGCATAGTCCGTAAGTAACGGTATGGGCAGCATTCTCATGCAAAGGAATTATTGGCAATTTCATCTTTGAAGATTTACGAGGACGAAACATCACCGTTAACACCAACAGCTATGTTGCGATGTTAGAGGGATATTTGACTCCAAAACTTGCAAGATCAAAAGTAGCGAATACGAGGACTTGGTTTCAACAAGACGGAGCGATTTGTCACATTAAATTACTCTATAGCGGTTGGCCTTGACCCCAACGTAGCCCTAACCCCTTGACGACTTCTGACTTTTTTTCGTGGGAAAACCTCAAACATAAAGTGTACATAAACGATCCGAGGAACATCAACCAGCTAAAGCAAAATATTCGTGGGGAAAGGGCAGCAATCACTGCAGATTTATTGACAAGAGTTTTCACAAATCTGCGTTCGCGTTTGGAATCGAACGAAACGTAGTAAGTACACTACGTTTCGTTCGATAATTCATTCTTTGATTTTGGTAATTGGTGTACGATCGTGGTGGAGTACTGTGTTGATTATTTGTAGTGCAAATTACAATAAATTAGTATAGGGAAGTGCAACAAGCAAAATGTCATCGAGTAGGCCATACACACAAAAGTTCCGTAAAGGTTGGTTGAAAGAAGTTAGTAATGACAAAACCAAAGCGTATTGCTGCTATTGTCGATGTGAATTAAATGCGAAAAAAATGATTTATTGAACCAGGTTACACGCAAAAAACATATCAAAGCTGCAGAGCCAACCCAAACCTAAATTTGACAATGCAAAAAGTTGAGCTGAGGCTTGTTTATCATTAATTATAGCTGCTCATACTTTGTATGTAAGTAGATCATGAGAAAAAGAATTCAAAAGCGAAATTAAAATTCACCGAACGAAGTGCACCGTAGTAATAAAGAATGTACAGACATGGTACGAAAAGGTCCGCCAGTTATTTTTTCTATTCGTTTGTCAATAATGTATTGCTCCGTGCGTCGTGTATAACATTATAATGCCGAGTAATTTAAGCGTCGAGAAAAGAGCTGCAATTATTGCAGACCATGAAGCTGGGTTTAACATTAGCCAAATTTCTTTAAATTTAAACATCACTAGAGAAACTGTAAGGTTCTGGATCCGAAGACACGCGAAAGAGGGTAGTCTAACTGATCATCGTCATACCAACTCTGGCCGGCGGCGTTCACTCACCAATGAACAATTAAATTTTATGAGGCAAAAATATGAGGAAAATGGTTTTGAAAAAACTAGTGTTTTTGCTGAAATGTTTGACGTGTCTCCAAGACTCATCACTCAATGGGGTTACATAACCGCCGCCCTGCCCAAAAAGTGGCTTCAACTTCTGCTCATAAAGCACAACGCTTAAATTTTGCCCAATCGTATTAAATTTCGATTGGTGTCACACCATATTTACTGACGAAAAGAACTTCCAATCTTCATAACATGGGAGACTACACCTGTGGAGAAGAAATGAAACGAGGTAAGTATTCGGAGGACCATATTGTGCCCAATCTTAGTTCTGGGCGCATATCTGCCAATATTTGGGGCTGGATGTCTGCTGATGGAGTAGGTGAACTTGTCGAACTTCCACCTAGGACAAATGCAGAAAAATACATAACTGTTCTGCAGAACAGCATGCTTCCAAGCGTGCGTACAGTATTTCCGGCTGATGAACTAACCGTGTTCAATTATGTTTACGACAACGCCCGTATCCACACAGCACGTATCGTGAACGAGTGGTTCCTTCGGCATCCTGAGGTGGTGGTTATACCTTGGCCGGCGAAATCAGCTGATTTAAACCCAATAGAAAATCTGTGGGGGTTGATGGTGCAGCGGTGGGTCAATAACCACGAGAGAAGCAACTGTGCTGTTGTTGAACATTGCCGAAGTATCTGGGAGAACTTCAGAGGAACCGACATAAATATGCTCTCGTCTTGTCATCAGTTTTTAGAATCTGGACACAGTTTTACCGAACGACACGGATTTTGGCCGAATGGAGTGTGCTCTTAAACAACAACGATTGTATAACTCAGAAGACTACATGGACGTTATGGAAAACTGTCAAAACTTAAACCAATGATAGTAAAGTCAGCTGCAAAGCAATTGCATCACTTTGGCGTGCATAATTTAAAGGGGGTTAGATTTCTTTGCAACTGACCGTGCACAGGCTTACGAATGAAAACTTTTTGTCGTCACGCAATTTAGAGACAAAAAAAACACAAACAGAAAAAAGGCAGAAGATGACTCCAAAATAAGTAGGCTACATACCAAAGAAATACATAGTACTTAAGATAAAAATGTTCTCTATTTTTATGAGAAACAATCTGGACGATGAGTATTAGTTTGAAAAGATCAGATTGTAAATTTCACGTAGTAAGAGTTTGAAAGCCTTTTGGTTTGCATTACACTTATACCATTATGCGAATTTGCCCTTTTGAGAAATTGCCATTCAGAGAAGTTGCCTTTAGAAGAAAAGGGGAAAAATTCCAAAATTTGACGAAAGCTTTTGGACGGCGACATTCTATTGTCAAAGCTGTAGCTGTATAACTATGGTAAGCGCATACGAAATAATTAAAAGTTATTTAGAAGAAAGAGTTAAGTCCATAGAAATAACTAAAGTAGAAGATTATGTTTGAAGTTTCACCAAACATAATCTTCTACCTTAGTACATAAAGATTCCTGACGAAATACACCACGAGTCTACTCTTTTCGCTGACGATATAACTCTTGTAATGAAAAGTACAACCTTTACTATGTATAACATACTTTTTTGTACTGTTTGTATTGTACTTTCAGTAAAAGTCAATAATCTGATTTCTCAGGTTTGTTTTGATACAACAATGCAACAAAACATATAAATAAAACCACCAAAGATAGAAAGGTACACCAATAACACAATAATCAGATCTGTTCTACTTCTCTTCTACTGACCGACACAATAATATATATTATAATGTCGGTTATAATATAAATTATAATATATATTAATGTGTCTTATATATATATATATATATATATATATATATTAATGTGTCACATTAATTTAACGGACACACAAAACATCCATGCTCCGGAAAATGTAGATCTCAAACACAATTTTATTGCTTGTGATTCGAACCCACGACCATCACGTACCTGATGTATTTTAGAATATTTCAGCGAAATAAGAAACAACAAATTAATTCATTTTATTTTTATCATGGCTCAGCCAATATTTTATTAAAACTGTCTAAAATAACTTAGTAATGTTAATCTGAATTGTTACTTCTACATTACATTACCAAATGCTATAGCTTAATCTATAAGTTTTAAAATATTATGAAACATACCACACGTCATTTTTTACTTTCTATAATTTAACATCTTTACTGTCTTTGCTTTTAACGTCATCACTAGAAACATTTATACTTTCGCTCTTCACTTCATCTGTTTCACAATTTAAATCACTACTTTTACTATTTACAACATCATTTTTAGGATTAACTTCATCACTTTTAGGATTCACAGCATCACTTTTAGCAATACTTTGATTTAAATTAGCCATTTTATCACATTCGTCATCGTCATCATCATCATCTCCCCCACCAATATCTTTTTCTTCACTTTTCTCTTGATTATCATCAGATGGTTCATATGAATGTTGCTTTAGTTTTTCTAACCATGTCCCTATAGAGTTACCTTCTAGTTCACCTTTAACTATTACCGGATATATATGTTCCCGTTTAAACTTTTGTATGTCAGGCTCTACCTCATTCCATGTTAGACTATCATGGCTGCCTTTAAACTTTGCATCATATCTGTCGTAATGCACCTAAAATAAATATTTAAATATTAATCGGAAAGTAATCGAACGATAAGGGAGTCACAGAAAAAAGCAAGGTGGAAGTATATAGAGAAGACCTTTGTCCAGCAGAGGACGTCCATTGGCTGACATGATAAATGTCGAAACAATGTCATGATGCTAGTGTTATGTTGCAATAAGCCTTCTAGGAAGGTTCCACTGCTGTTCGTGCTAAATCAATACAAGTCCCCAATAGGTATCAAGCCCATCATCATATAAGCCAATTGAAGTCATAAGGGACATAGGTCCCTTCCAAATATTGCTACATTATATCTAATAATAATAATATATTAAACACAAAAGTTTTCAACTTAATATTTATAAACATACCGTGTCTAGAACCAAACCTAGGCCAGGTGCGGTGGGTATCATAACCTTTTCTTTACTGAAAACCTTCTCTAATATTGACATATCCGCATGCCCTCTTACTACAGCAACTGCGAGTCCAACCATTTTACGAATTTGGTGTAGCATAAAACTCTGGCCCTGAAACAAAATTATATTAAATAGTACATTTTAACTACCTTGATAGCAAAGCGGTTGTGTAAGTTGGTCGCGGATTCAAATCCCACGCAAGACAATTAATTGTGCACTTGCTTTTGCTCGCAGCGTCGCTCGCGTTAAATTCGGGGTAGCACTGTTCCCCTTTCCTGGACACAGAAGAAAAAACAAAAAAAATGTAGCCTATGTTACACTTCATCCCTTCAACTATCTCCACTTAAAAAATCACGTCAATTCGTCGCTCCGTTTTGCCGTGAAAGAAAGACAAACAGACAGCCACACTTTCCCATTTATAATATTGGTATGGATTCCATAAATTATTGACTTGAGTCTGGATGTTCAGTCAGCCCCAAAAGTCGCTGAACACATTTTAAATTTCCAAACTGCTGAACACTAAAAATGTCATAAGTCAGTGTCACAAAAAGAGTACAGAATAAGCTTTACATACAAAACGACCATAAGACGCTGAACACGGTTATTCCAAAAGTAGCTGAACCCTAGTATTTATAAAAGTAACTTAACACTGGTATTCCAAAAGTATCTGAACACTAGTATTCCAAAAGTAGCTGAACATCATTAAATACAAAAGTAGGTTAACAAATCATATTATTATCAACTTATTACTTTTGGTGTTCTTGATGTAAAGCGACATGTAAAATAATTTGACAAATGTTTTAAAGCTTAATTAATAATCTAAATTTTACAATGATATGAAACAATAAAAAACTCTTTACAGGCAATGAGTTCCGGAATGAGTTTCTTTTAATTGAATTTTTATTATAACTCCAAATTTCCTGAATTCCTTTTTTTAATATTTTCAGCTCTAGGAATTATGCTTTGTGTCGCGGGGACTTCACAAATATCAATTTAAGGGACACAAAGAACAACATCCAGACTCAGGACAATAATTTGAGGACTGCACAAAAAAAGTCCCACGTAGGAATCGAACCCGCGGCCTTGTGCACAATAACCTCATCCTCGACCGTCACGCATGCTTAAATAATAATCCCTATCGTATGGTTCCTTACCTTTACTGAAAGTACAGCAAACTCCATACCAGATTCTTCAAATACATTATCAACAGTGAAACCCAGCATATACCTCAAGGCTGATGGGTCTTGACAGTGTCTACAATATTAAAATAATATTAATTAATGATATCGGTCAAACTTTCCAACCACACACTCTAGTCTCAAACTATGCAAAGTTTAGTATACATGCAACTGACCCCCTTACTCATAAACGCCTCTTAAATTTTAGTCAATGATTAATTAACATAAACTCTTACATTGTTTGGTATAAGGTTGGTTTTCGTAATAAAAATCTCGCTAAACAGTGATTAAATTTAAGAGGCGTTTATAAGTAACAGGGTTAATGATAAGCTTAAGTATATATTTTGTTTGTACTTACATAATTTATTTTATTTTGGTACAAACAGTCATCAGTACATAGTTATTAAATTACAGACTTAGCTTATAGACAATGAGTACCCAACAAGGATAAGGTACCAAGATGGCCATACAGGTTTTATTTATTTATTAATGCTTGCCAAATGTTTTTACATTACGCATAATGCCTTATAATAAACATACATAAATAGAATGTAAACCCAATACTAGGCAAACAAACTTATTTGTGGCACTATATTTACAAAGCAATTTAAAAAAACAGCAAAGGATTATAAAGAAGGACTGTTTATGAATATAATATTAACTTACATTGGCAACTTACAAAACCAAAAAGTTAGTATACATTATGGGGCTTTATATTAAGTTTTTTTTTCTAAGTTTTTTATTTGCCTTTTACAACATCAGTATGAAATGGGATTATGGTAACTGATATTTTTAGCCAATCACCACAAAAATAACTATTAGACATGTTTAGAAGATTATACACACATATAAACTGCTATATAAATAATATATTAATCACTAGTAATAAAAGCTAATTTGAAATATACAGGGTGTTTGGTACATCGTTTGCCAAATTGAAATAGCTGGTAGAAGAGGTCATTACCCGTCTTTCCTCACTCTCTAAGCTCATATTTTAGATATCGATGTAAAGGTAGTTTTAAAAGAAAAATCCAATATTTACCATGAACACTTAAATTTATTTAAAAAATATTACATGAGTCCTCATAATTATGTTTTATTTTAAAGTTTAATACTAGGAGCTTGTAATAAATTCATAATAGCTCACCAAAAACGTCAACTTTTTTTTTATTGACTGATTTTAACTATAGAGACAGGAAAAATTTAAAGATATGATCAACTTCACAGTACAATAAAAAAATAAATAAAAGAGAGAAAGTTCTTCCATTTACTGAATAATTGCCTTACTTTATCCTCTTTCTATTGGTATACAACATGTTATAAAATACTATTTAAGTGTCCATGGTAAAAATTGGGTTTTTCTTTTAAAAATAGCTCTACATCGATGTCTAAAATATGTTAAGATTAAAACCAGTTAGGAGAGTGAGGAAAGACGGGTAATGACCTCTTCTATCAGCTATTTTAATTTGGCAAATGATGTACCAAACACCCTGCATAGAAACTATAAAGCTTGATATATTAATGTCCAGTCGGCCCCAAAAGTTGCTGAACACATTTCAAATTCCAAAACTGCTGAACACTAAAAATGTCATAAGTCAGTGACGCAACAAGAGTCCAAATTGAACTTCACATACAACACGTCCATAAAAAACTGAACACTAGTATTCCAAAAGAAGCTGAACACCTAGTACTTCAATAGCAGTGACTTTTGGGGCTGACTGTACATAATAGCATTTTTACTTACTTCTTTTCAGTGAAGTTATGATAACTCTTAGTTCCTTTGTAAACTTCAAGAACTTTTTTCACCATTTCTAGTTTTTCTTGCGTTATCCTGTACTTTTTTCTATCTTCAATATCAACTAAACTAGGTTCAAACACATACGTAGGTAATGTATAGCTGTAAGTTCTAGCATTGCACTTTGATTTTGAGTTGAATTTGTTCGTCACACGTTTTACACCAAACACTTTAATGCTCTCTGGTAAATTTTTATTAATTTCATTTACGTCCACTTCAAGAGCTAAAAACATTTAATTACAATTATTGATAATTTTAAATGAATAAACTTAAAAATAAAGTTACAGACAATTATTTTCTTCATTGATGGAGTGTTGTTATTTAACCACTGGTAATGCAAACGTCTCCGTGTGGCGACGGAGTAAGAATACAATATGGCAACACCCCATTTCATCCCATGGGTGTCGTAAAAACCGACTGAGGGACTATCCGTGAACATTATCTTTACAAAGTAAAAAGAAGGAAAACTTGAAATTAAACCTAATACCAATCTATCTGGCCAGTGTGGTATTAGTAGGCCATGTATCCCTCTGTCACGGGAAGAGGCCCATCCCTGCAGTGGGACATTAATGGGCTGTTATGATGAATGCAAACATCTGTATTTACAATCTTTAAACCACAAGTAAAGTAAAAGTGAATTGTTTGAAGATTATGTGTCCACAAAAACAAGTAACAGTTCCTCTCATTGATAAAATTGGAAGCATTGCCAGGCATCTAGATGAAGCTAGACATAGTAAGGCTTTTTGATTGCATGTCCTACCAAAACAAATGGTGGCTGACTTTTAAATTTATCATCAGAATCTTAAAGTCATATCTATCTCGCTTGCACTAACCGGTCTTATAATCTTATTGAATATCTTCTATCTCTTTTTGAAGCACTCAGATGATAAAATGTTTTCTATAGTAGTACATATTTAGACAGTTTTGCTTTTGTTTAAGTATAGAATTAGAATTTAAAAAAGTAATCATCTTAATATGTGGATGCTTGTTATTGGCATAATATTAAACTAATTTTAAGTATTATTTATATTATAGCTGTAAGCTTCCTAAACAAAATAAAAATAATTATATGAGAACAAAGAGACACGGTCTACAATGACGAAAGGTAAAGCTAAAATAAAGAATGTTAATAAGTTAGAATACTAACGCAGCTTAAGTGACACAACCTGTCTAGCAGCAGACACACCCTTGTCGGTACGAGAACTCCTTTGAAATTGTGCATTCTGTTGATTATTGAAATCCTCTTCGGTTATGTACTTTGCTTCTAGTAGGGCTTTCAACAAATCTTCCTCTATTGTTCTTACTCCAGGATTTCTAAGAGGAAACGAAGATGAGATTCTCAAATGCTTGTAAATACATATAGGAATAGCACAACAAGCAAACAAAATTATTGGTTTATTTGACATGTTTTTCTTGTTATATGCACAGCAGTAAATCAATTTGAGTGGTGAGGTGAGAGCTTGTTTTAATGACATTGGATCTAATTTGCGTAGGATATAAAGTACCTTTATTAAAAAATAGGGAATAATTTGAACAACATCCATCAGGATTAACTACCTAAGCACATGGAAAACCAAGCATCACACTTGTTGAGAGACATCATGAAACCAGTAACAAATTTAGTAAAAAGGTAAAGGGCATAACCATAGTTTGTATATTTATAAAAACTTATAATATTGATAACAACATACCTTTGCATTCCATAATAATCAACACCACAATAACCTAAAATTAAAGCCATTTTTTTTCTCTTTATTCTTTCAGTATTACAAGTTCGTTTATTATCTTCATCATTTTCAACTTTATTTGGATCTGATTCTTCCCACTGCCGCTTTAAATAACGCTTTTTGAATCTCGTCAAGTTTTTATTTATAATTTCGTTTGATTGATTATTTGCAGTGTCTCTGTTTTCTTCAATTGCAACCTCCATAGCCAAAGATCTTCTTACCAAAATAGCTGTAAAGAAAAGATTGTATTATGTACAACAATTTGCATAGAACTAAGCATATTTATAACAAAATACCTTTATAGGTTATAAACGCTAACGTTATGATACTAATTTACTATAATATTCGTAATATAAATATTTAATCTTATGGGATCACTTAGTAGATTTTAATTAATAATTTGGATTTATTAAAGGCATTAATAATATAACAAGACAAACACAAAATACCGACGAATATCCCACGAGGAATATTTTACCTGGGATGGGATGTTTCGGCAGATTCTGTCTCAATGAACTAACAAACAATCTGAAAAAAGTTGTAGACATACCTAACAATGGAAATATTATTTAAATTAAAGCAATAATTAATTACTTTATCGCAGCTACTCGTTATTAATTGTAACTAAATAAAAATCGCATCAATTTATTTATGAATGAAGTTGACATGACTTATTTGATATTGATTGATCTTGCTTGAGGGCCGGCCACAGACAGAAACAGACAGAACCACAGAATACTTATACTCAATGCAATGGCACAGAACACAGAGTCCACATAGTACGAAAAACCACAGATAATAGCAGGCGGGTAAATCAAAATACATAGAAAGAAAAAAGAAACAAAATTTGTATAAACATTTAATTTTATTGTTTGTATCAATCATTTTTTAAAAATTGGAATATAGATAGTTTGGGGTGTAGTAGAATAACATTTAACCCCCTTACTCATAAACGCCTCTTAAATTTTAGTCAATTGAATAATTAGCTTACACTCTTATATTGTTTGGTATAAGGTTGGTTTTCGTAAGTCGTGTAAGGTTAAAGGTTACAACGTAATGATGAATATTCCAAATTTGATAATTAATTAGTAATAGTTGCAATATCGTAATCATAACAGGATCATGTATCCATGCCATTTTTTATAATTTTACAACTTACATAATATATTTTATACATTGAGCAATAAATAAATATTTATATAAATAAGTGATAGTAACTAAGAAAGGAAAAAGAATTTGAAACATTATATTATATAATTCTAATGTGGATAACAATTGTAAGTAAGTAATAGAATAAAAATTTAAATAAATATAATATAATTGTAAAATAGCTGCAATACCCTTACAGGGTCATGTATGTATTATGTGTTATAGTTTAGTTATAAATTTTGTAACTGATATAATGATAACATATTATGTACATTGTGCAATGAATAAATAAAAAATAAAAATAAGATTCGGATAATGTCCTAAGATATTTCTTTCTGTTTTAAAATCTGCCACACTTCTCTTCGTATTTAATCTAAATGTAGGGTAATGGCTCCAGTGAATGAACACCCCCCAGTGAATGAACAAAACGCAGTTTTTTCCAAAAAATAAGAAATTAGGACATTTCTACCAAATAGAGTATTTTTTTTAGTAATAGTAACGATATTCCTAATATTATTAGCAACATTGATTTCTAAAATCACTGTTCATTTCAAAACGGCGAGCGTCTAAAGTGGTAGGCAACGTGACACTGGGAATTTGTTTGAGCCGGAATTTACGTCTCAGGTATTACGAACCGTTTATGATTCGATATTATAACCAAACCTGCGGTATTTTCGTCAAGATATTTGTATAAAAATATAATAGAATAGCTAAATAATGCATTTTAAATCAATTTAAACATGTATATATTCCGGTACAGTATAATATTAAGTGTCCTAGCATTGGAACTCAAAATCTTGTAAAACCCTATTAATGAACGGCCGTTCATTCATTGGGTATTGACGATTTTGCATTTTCGTAAAAAAATGTATTTTATTTTAATTCTGTTAAGTTCACATTTTCGAAGTCATTTCATAAATCGATTTCTGATCTTTTGGCCAGTATTGGGACTATTTGGGACAGGGGTGTTCATTTATTGGTTTTTAAAATCTAGTAAATGAACCATCAATTTCCATTGTGTTCATTTGCTAGTTTTAAGTAAGAAGACATAACCATAACACTCGAAAATGAGTCTTATATTCAAAAGGGTAAAGATTAAATTCATTTGTTGGTGTTTACTGTTTGCTGGTTATTAACCAGTACATGAACATTATATTTTTGAAACTAAATTGTACATTAAAATCCTTCAAATCTTTAATCTCTTCATGAGTGCAGGTGTTAGGGTATCCAGGACATGATGAGAGGTGGGCCATAGTTTGGGGGACACCGCACAGGCAACTCAGTCCGCCAATATTTGTAAGGCCCCACCGGAGCATGTTCTCCTTGCTTCGTCCTAACTGGGTTCGCAATGCTTTTAAGGACTTCCAGGTAGTCCATGGTAACTCATGTCCGGGCGAAAGCCTCACAGACAGTGACACAAATGGTACTGGTGGTGACACTGTTTTCGCGCGAAAAGTTGCCCCTCCCGTGTGCTGGGTCGGTACTTAAAAGGTAGACGTACTTTATGAAGATCTTTTGGCTACGCAGCCTTTGCTGCACTGGAACATAGCCGTGCATTGGGTGCCGATGGTCTTCATCAATTTTGCTCTTTTCAAGGGAGGCCGCCACATCCCTACGGACAGGGGGGCGATGCCAGCCAGTGGGTACAGCAGTCTGACCGGTGTAGGTTTAAGGCAACCTGTAATAATCCGGGAGTTGTCGTTCAAAGCTGTATCCACTAACCTACCATGAGCTGATCGGTTTCAAACTGCGCACGCGTATTCTCGAGCCGAGAAAGCAAGCGCCGGCCCAGAAGTCCGCATTACAGGGGGCGAGGTTTCCCATTTTCTGGAAATGAGCCGTTGCTACGAGTTGTTGCGAGAATGCACCTTCTGTTTAACATTCTGACAGTGTTTTTGAATGACAATGACCTGTGCAGGGGGATTCCGAGATATTTGAGGGAGTCATTATGAGCTATCGGGATACCTTGCCATTTGATATTTAGCTTACGACCCGTTTCCTTGTTCCAAAGGTGGAAGGAACAGGATTCAGTCTTAAAAGGATTAGGCTTAAACGAGTTTGCCTCATAGTTACGGCTCAGATTGTTAAGAGCTGAGGTGAGATTGGACTCAACTTCGATGAGGTTTGTTGCTTGGGAAGTTAGCGCGAGATAGTCAGCGTATAGGAAGCGGAAGAAGCAGTAAATGGTAAAAAGAAGGGGAGCCAGAACGCTACCTTGTGGTTGGGCATTCTTCTGTGATCTCCAGCGACTTTGGTCTGAGAGAAGGAGGACCGGAAAGCGGCCATTGTGGAGGAGCTCTCGAAGTATTGCGACGAATTTATGGTCAAGGGTCATGGTTTCCACTTTCCATAACAGTTGCCTGAGGCTCACTGTGTCATAGGCCGCCGATAGGTCCACGAATACAGCACTGGTTACTCTTACCATCTCAAAACCATCTTTAATGTGCTGCGTAAGTTTAAGTGTCTGGTTGCAGCACGAATTCACCGGCTTGAAACCTAAATGCTCTGAGACCTGATCCCATTCGGGTCTATAACCTTTGTGAGCCGGGTCAGCAACAATCTTTTGAACAGCTTGTATGTGTGGCACAGAAGACTTATGGGCAGAAAGTGTCTAGGATTGTCAGCTGGTTTCCCCGGCTTGAGGATGGCTATGACCTTAGATTTTCTCCAGAGACGGGGGACTGAAGCGGATTCCAGGTAGACGTTAAATTGGCACAACAGCCATGAGACCGCAGCAGGGCCTAGGTGTTTAATTTGAGGCTTTGCCATTCTTTAGGTTAATAATATTAAATAGTTTTTTTCTGCTCTTGTCCATGTATCTTGTTTTTCTTTCTTTCTACCTATGCTTAAGTTAATAATTTTGAACAATAGGTAGATTTTTTTATTTTGTTTGCTGCAATAATTACTGTTTTATAGCATAATTAATAAAAACCAAATCGTGTTCATTTACTGGGTTTTTTTGTGTTCATTTACTGGAAAATTGCGTTCATTTACTGGGGTTTTGGGGTATTCTTCTATATAGAAGAATGTATATTGCTAAATATCTTACAAACTGTGAATCCTAAAAGGTAAAACGAGCCTAAAAAATATTTTTGAATAAGTCTTCTAAACTAAAAACTAGCTCTGAGGACCTAACGAAAAACGTATGTTTTTATTTTTTGAAGTTTGTATATTGCTTAAGTGTTCATTCACTGGAGCCTTTACCCTATTTTTTTTTTGGTTTTAAGTTCAAGATTATGCAAAAACTTTGTCCAATTGTCCAAATCGAGCTACAGAATTCTGTTACGGAATAAATCTTACTACCCCTATTGTGATTTCTGACGTAGGTACCGATGTATACTTACCTACCCTAGTCTAGATACCTAGAGTACTTTTTAATGTTGGTACGTTTATACCTACGTATGACCTGACCCCTGCGCTCCGATAAAATACTAACAGCGCATGTCCCAACTTAACGCATGCGTGTTTCTTATATCATAAGGGACAAGATTCTAAATTCAGCATGGGTTGACGCAGTGCTCCTAAAATGAGGGGTGGAAGTTCAGAACGTCTGGTCGTGCGGGCGTCGAGACGTAGAGGTGAAACGCGTGCTAAGCTTACGAGATACATTACAGTAATACTTGCCGCTCTGTTAGGGGGAGGCGGATCTGCGCTTCTCTTCCTCGTACCCCTATACGCTGACCCAGCTTTAAGTGCTTTAGCTGCTGACTTTGACCCAATTCCCGCTGAATGTGTTACTGAAAGACGCGACGACAGACTCGGTTTAGACAACTGTACCTGGGCTTCGTGTAGAGAAGGATGCACCAGTGATGCATACAAATGCACACAGCTTCACGTGAAATATAAGGCTTACACAGAAGAATGGCGTCCAGCAGTGTTGTTCGTGAATATAAAAGGATGTGGTTATCCACCTGTGGTCGATTGCGAAAATTTTACTACCAATTACGGGTATGTCGGAGCGAAATATCCATGCTACTGGTCACGAGCTGATAATACGGTGGTGGTACCTCGCTGGTCTAGAGGAGAACAAGTGGCTACAGTGACGAGGACATTGGCTGTTCCGCTATTTCTATCAGGGTGCGCTGGAATTGGTTTATGTGCTTTACACTGTGAGTGTAAACCTCGCCGCCGAAGACGTCCCCCACGCCGACCTCCACGCCTGCCCACTCTTTCCCCTGATGACACTTCGGTTTACCGTTTAGCTTAATGTCTACCCTAAAGGAACGAGCACAGATTACATATATTTTCCAACATGTAAATAATAAAGGTAATTAGGTACTTAAGCAAATAATATAAGTAATAATTACATAGCACGACTAGTATTTTATTTTCCTCACCTAATATAGGTATATACCTAAATGAAGGGAGCCGGTAATAGTGTTTCTGTGTACTAAAACTTTATTACAAATAAAATATACAACGCACTTCTGCAGCCGGAATTCAAGGCTAATCGTCACTACTATGACATACGCGTTCATCTCATATGACATACCCATTGAGTACAAAACAAGAATATAGCAAAGACGGAATATTAATATTGCAATTGTTGTAAAACTGTTATGGATATCATCATGACGCCCCGGCCGGAAAACGAACCATAGACGCTGCATGGCAGTTAAATAAGTATATAACCACTTCTTATCTTCTGCAGTCAGCAGAGCCATGTTCATATCAGCCAATTGACGTCCACTGTTGGACATAGGCCTCCAAATATTGCCACCTTGAGGGGTCCTGTGCCTCCCTCATCCATCGGTTTCCCGCCGTCCAAACTAGGTCATCAGTCCACCGTGTAAGGGGTCCCCCAAGGTTTTCCGGTACCTAAGTGAATAATATTCACCAATAGTAATGAACATAAATCTCAAAATTCAATTTGTGTTTGATTATACTTCTGGTCAATTGAGAATCTGGTGAACTGCTCCTGAGGGAACAAAATCTAGGGTTTTTTGCAGTCCTTTTGGATTAATATTTCTCCACTCAGATGGACATTCTACGTTGGCAGGATCAATGAAGTTTTATGCTAGACAGTTTACAATTATTTACTTTCTGAAGTCGTATATTAGGCGAAAGTGATGTCTTTTAAGTTTGATTTATAATGTTTAGTCGTTTCTGCCATACATTATTGGAGTCAATTATAGCTCACATAAGTAATTGGTGCCTTCTACTAATGAACTAAAATAAGGAATCTTGAAAGACAAATACATAATAGGTTGAATAATATAACGTAGACGAGAGGGAAAGGAAATAAAGCGAATTAAAACATGTAGTACAAATAAGTAAAATATTTATTTTCAAGGTTTATAATGTGTCTTTAGCATAATCTTTTGAAGTACAAAATATGTTTCCTTTTCAGTCCAATGCCAATCTAACTATCCATACTATCCATCAGTCTTCATTTATCCAAACTTTATACTAATTACCATCTTTTAACATTATTTTAGACTTTTGAAATAAGCAAAGCTTATTATATAGGTATACATAATTATATGTTTTTGGGCGTCTATTTTATGAATCTAAATGCATATTTGTAATTAATATCCGTTCGTTTGTCGGTAGGAATAATTATTAGGAACTATTATTCGTTGTGGTCTAGCTGTTATGTTAACAAATCAACTAACATACGATAAGCTTTTACTATATCTGAGGCTGCGGGTACAAAACTTGCGACAGGCGGGGCGGAGCGACGGTGATAAATAAATGCATTATAACATTAACCCCCGGTTTCTGAATGACTGATCAAGTCAAAATCAACTAATCAAGTGTCAAAACTGTCATTTTAGTTCCTGAAAATGATAGTTTTGACACTTGATTAGTTGATTTTGACTTGACCAGTCATTCAGAAACTGGGGGGTAAGCGCTGTGTACAGAACGCTCCGCCATTCGCAAGTTTCGTACCTGCAGCCTAAGAGTTAAAAAAATACAGAATATTCTTACCGTCAAACTAACTACGTACGGAAGCACTATTTAATATACATAATGTCTTATAAGGCGATGATAAACTGTCAGCAAATGCTCTCTACAAGTATCATATCACATGTCCAGTATGTGCAATCAAACTTGTCAGACTTAAAGTTGTTGCATATATAACTCGTTTCAAATAAGAATGTGCATAAGCCTGCGCCATAAGTAACGTCATAAGTCTTAAACTCTTAAGGGTCGTAGCACATATAACGTAACGTAAACGGATCGGCACCGTATCAACTCGAGCCGCTCAATATTATTTGTATGAAACTCCTTACCACTAATCGAAATCGTAACGTAATCGTATTTTTGACACCGAGGAAAAAGGCGAGGAGGTGCCGATTTGTTTACGTCACGTTATATGTGCTTCTACTTTAAATTGGAGGAAAACCACAACGTTTTCTTCGATTTAAGACATGTGACGTTACAATATGGCGCACCCTCATGCGCTTTCTTATTTAAAACGAGTAGTTAGCTCTGCAGACGTAATTTGTGTAAGAAAATAATGGGGACCAGATGTTTTTGTTACGGTCAAACAAATTAAATAATAATATTATAAGATAGTAAGTAATACACAGCAATGTATCTTTTACTCTAGTTCAAGTTTGTCAATACATTTTTTTTTAAACTGCACTGTCACAAACTTTGAAAACTGTGAGTTGGAAATTAAAAATATCAATAAATGAATTTACTATTCATTACTTTTATTACACTACTATTTCCAACAATATGGTTATTTTTAAACGAATATTTTAAATAAATAAAAAATTCTTTAAAAAGGCTTTTACAGATGTTCACAATTATAAATGAATATATTTTATTGACAAACTCAGACTAAGTTAGTATAATATAGATATAGTACAAGGTCCCAGAAACTGTTTTGTTTGCATTTTTTAAAGATCTCTATGTCTATGGCTGTCAGTTATCATAATCTCTTTGGACCCAATAAATATAAATAATATTGATACATTTTTACAGTAAGTAATTAAATTTGTTACATCAATAAGAATTAATTTATAATACATACAAAATATAAAAGTTTTGGTAACTTCTTCAATAAGGGCCTCAATAATTCAATAATTAAACATTGTTAATTACATTAAGATATGACATCAAATTAACATAACTATTAGCAATAAGTTATTTTTTTTTTGAAAATATATTAAGTATACACTTCTGACTGAAAGAATTAACAAAATATGTTAGTTAAAGAGACCAATATAAACCCATAGTTTGAAATTTTTTGACAGTTGAACACTGCCACTTTTTAGCCCATCATAACAAATGATTTAAGTAATAAAAAAAAACCTTATTTTAATTAAATAATCTACGTATGTGTGAGAAAGCATTACGAAATATGTAATGAATAAAATTGCATTCTTTCTTGTTAAATAAACATTCAGTCAAATTGTTAATAAATTATATTATCATTTTCACAAAGTCATTCATTGCCTATACATTACATATTTCATCACACCATTCACACACATATATAATGGTGAGAGTGGAACGGAATCTTATAATTTTTAACTAAATACAAAATAGTAAAAATCAACATTAACGAAAAATAAAATGAGCAAATAAAAAAATAAAACAAGATTCTATTCCATAACACCAAACGCTCCAAGCTTATAAATGTCACATTTTAATATCAGAAACACAATGTGAGAATTTTAAACCAGTAATAGCTCTCACTATGTCCCTATCCACAAATTATTTATAAGCGCCGATTACACTACCCTACATGTAGTGCACTACATCTTGTAGGGCACTACATGATGTAGGGCGGTCGGGACTCGCCAATCTCCGATATGTAGTGTCCTAACAGCCTACATGTGATTACACTAGACAACATGTAGTGCCCTACAAGATGTAGTGTCCTACATGTAGGGTAGTGTAATCGGCGCTATAGTTTTGAAGGAATATGCCTACAGTATACATGAGTAGTAACTATAATGTAAAAGGTTTATATACCTTTGAGATATGATTACTAAAATAAAGGCAGAATAGGCCTAAGAACCAAAATAAATTACATAGCTACTATAAGTAGTTTTAAATCCTTGTCATTTCTACATTTGTTTGGTAACATGTATAACAACTTCAAATGCAAACAATGCATAAAATGTCACATTTATAAGCAAAAAGGCAACAAATAAATATTTTACAAGTATTTAATCACAACCTGACTACATCCAAAACAGCAAAAATGATTAATAATTTAACAATATGACTCGCATTAAGAAAATATTCGTATTATTTAAGGTAGCTGCTATTTCGGATACAGTTTTTTTTTTAAATAATCTAGATTCAACTACATACATACACTATAGTGAAAATAACAAAAGACTTATAAATTTGGGTAGAAACAAAATGACAATTAATAAATACCTACCATTTGCCCCAAAAGTCTTTCATTAAAATTCCACATAGGCAAACAAAATTATGTTACAAAAATTGAAACTATTACATTTGATTTTTTTTTTTTTGAATTGGACAACTACAAATCAATGGAAGATGGTCTTCGTAATCAATAATTTGGATATCAGCATTTAATTCTAAACAAACATCGCCGCAACGTATAACTAACTACAAAATAGGTGTCATTGTATTAAGTTAAAGAAATCAAGCGCAGAACTGGCGACTGTTGTGGAGTAAAGGTACTGGGAATGGTTACCGATTACTGGGACGCAGGGCAGCCAAGGTAGACCTGCGACCTGGTAAACGTTGCGTTTTTTTGTAGTTCATAGTTTGCTTTAAATCAAAGCTAATCTACTTAAGTTGTAAAAATGATAGGTTGGCATTTACGAGAGATGAGCTAGCTATGTTGCATCAATGTCTGTTTTTCGTATACAAGTTTACGTTTCAGTTATTCAGTTGTCTCAATAACTTGTATGTGAGTATTTTATATAGTCAATTACAAATAAGTGACATACAATAATAGTCTTAATATATTTCTTATCAGAAATACTCCAGTTAAGGTCTTACGCAGCAGTTAATATATTAACTAAATATAGTCGAATATGCACATTAGTCTAAATTATTTCAAATAGTTTCAAATCAACTAAAATAAATAATAGAAGATAATGTTTCGAATCAACTAAAAATAAGAAATCAATTATAGGTTTATTCGTATCTAATATATTCTATAATCATGATTTAGAATAATTTATGATGCTGAAACTTCGGTCGGTTTTTATTATGGACAGAGAAATTCCGCACTAGAAAACTTCTCGCAAACAAACATCAATTTTAATGAATACTATGAACATCTAATCAAATTGGGCTTACAAGCAACAACAAAATGTTTGGAGTCGCGGAGGAGGTAACAACACTCCATTGAAATTTTCATCTTTATTAAGTTAATTGGCTTCGAGCAAGATGGAAGCCTGAAGAATAGGCGTTTGCCCTGCAGTGGGATAATACAGGCTTTAATTAAACAATAATAAACCATGTTACCAATTAATCAACACATAAATAATTAAATCATGAATACAGAACAAATAAAGACTAGATAATAATCATAGAACCACCTGGGACATCTGTGATGCGAGCCTATATCTCTTCCTTTCTATTTCAACATTGTTATCTAAGCCACGTTTCACAGCCATACTGCTAGTAGAAGGTTGGTTATCTAGACTAGCCTCTAGTAATCTACGAGACTTACAATACCTGTAATCTGCTGCGGTGTTCACTCGCTGCAACGTCATGTCCACAGCGGTGGGTAATCGATAGTATTCTTGAGCATTAACCGTTGTTGGGACACTTGTATCGTTGTAATCTAACACTGTGTAGTCACTATCAGGTCTACGTTCCGTTACTGTGTGCTGATAAGATGTGCCTACGCTCAGGTGGGTGCGGGATGAAGAACTACAAGTACTCGAAGCCGGCGATATTTGGTAGTTGGGTGAAGTGCAAGGTGTTTGGTTCGGCGAAGTCTTCGCACTGCTGTACCCTTGATCCACTTCTGAATCTGTTGGATTTTCACGCGACTTGAGAATCTGCATCATCCTGTAAGATCAAAATTAGGGTTTATTGTAAATATCTTTTAGTAAATGTAGGATTGAAGTGTTTATTGGAGTAATCAGGTTTCGCTTCGTGATATAACCATCGAGGGAAATCTACCAAACGGGATTTCAACCTTGTGTCTTTTCGGCCTTTTTTGTCATCATTTTTATTGCTTATCAGTAAAAATAGCTGTTTTTGACAGTTTTTACAGAACTGTGTACAGTAGAGTACGTACCTCTGCAGCAGTCTAGCGACGGGCGCGACGGCGGCGGGCGGGCAGGCGGTGCGCGCCGCCAGCCAGCCCGGCCACGCGCACAGTCCCAGGTCGGCACGAGCGCACGCCACGCACGCACACCCCACCTCGGCGCTCTCCACCACCTTCAGGCGCACGTCTGCAACACGCACGTGTCAAGTTAGGCTGGTTTTAGTCTAACACCGACCGTCAGCGCTGATGGGCGAGATACATGGACTTAGAAAGACGCGTAGCTATCAGCACGCACTCAGGTCAACACTGACAACTATGCATGAGCCCCGCGGATCCCCTCTGTGCCTAGTACCGCTCTAGTGTCGAGCGGAGCGTCATCGTCATGAACTACGCCAGTCTGTCTGTATGCAGCCGCGATCAGGATGACACAAAACGACTTAATGACGATTACCACGAATCAAGTTATCGCGGAGCGATCTTCGGTAACGGTCCGCTTGACACTAATAGCAGCCTTTGTACGGACGGCAAGTGTATTGGTACGCGTAGTCGACGCATACGTCGGATATCCAGGTCCTGTACGAAACGCCGCGAACCTGAACGAAAGATCTATCGATTCATAGCGTAATGCGTAACCCACTGTAGCGTCATCTAGTGACTAACTCAAGCGAACACCTACACTACCGCAGTACCCCCCACCATCAACAGATGTCAGATACATCCTGAATCGCGATATCAACATTCGCACAGCAATTCCGCATATACAACGTCCGACGAACAACTGTTGGGCAGTTGGCCCGCCAGGCACGATCACCCTCGCCTGGTCGGAGGATCCTCCCTTTTCGTTGGAGGCGTGGTGCTGTTACGTCACCGCGACCTCCACACCACCAACATCCGATATGAGTCCGAGAATCATAACGCTTGCATTAACGACTGCTGTTGCGGGACTTATGAATTTTTAAATTCATAACAAAAAAGAACCTATCCCACAGAGTGTACATTAGTACGCGAAGTGAGTTAAATTAGGTAGCCGTCCGTCAGTCGGCATTCGGGCGTGCGTCAAACGGGACGCACATCCGAATGCCGTAACATACTACGCTATATTTGGACGATGGATGAAATTGATTGATGATGTTCAAAGTTGCAGTAAGAATACCAAATTTCTAATAGTAACTTATTATTATTATGTGGTGATATCAAGAATATGTGAGTGAATTTTAACCGTGGACTATAAAAATGTACAAGTTATACAATAAGTAAAGTCAGCATTAGTTTTATTTAATTATACCTGACACGTTATCATCTGAGTCTTAAGGCCATGTCATTTCTCTATGTCTATCTCGCTTGCACTTACGCGTCTTTTATTCTTATATAATATCTTCTATATCTTTTTGGAGTAAACACATAATAACGTGTCAGGTATAGTCAGCATATACCTAAACGAATGCACACACAGAAATACACTATTCTAAAACCATTGAAAGTAAAACAAGATTCTTACCTGACAATGTCAAATCCAAATAAGCTTCAAGTAATTTGGCTCCGTCTCTTTTGAAACGCCTCACAAACTTTGGATGCCTTGTTGTAAGATCACTGTCCGTCACAACATATTGTGCCAATAACGAGGCATATGTTACAGGGGTGGGAGCCAACAACCTCCACCTAACATGTTGACCAACCATCCACTCCAACTGCCTGAAAGTTTTTCCACAAAGTTGGACGCCACTGATCTTTGCTAAAGACTTCAGTGTTGGGGCACGACTAATTTTCTCTTCGCTTTTTGCTGTGAACGGAAGTTTATTTTATTTTTCACTAATGGAAAATTGTAGCCTTAGTCTAAATTCATCACAAGTTTATATTTTGGTTTGACACACTTATTCAACATCAGCATTTAGAACCAAATTAACACAGATTGCATTAAAAGTACGGCAAGAAAAAAAAAAATTGAACTTCTTGTATCAAGCTAGCCAGATGGATCTGTTTTCAGAAAGCCAAACAAGACAGTTAAAACAGGGTATTATTATAACTTATTCATCAGCCGTGTGGTGACGGAGTAAGAATACTTACAATATGCCACCCCATCTCATACCATGGGTGTCGTAAAAAACGACTAAGGGACTATCCGTAAATATTGTCTTTACGAAATAAAAAGAAGGAAAACTTGAAATTAAGCCCTGTACCAATCCGTCTGGCCAGCATAGTATTAGTAGGCCAAGTATCCCTCCATCATTTGAGGAGGCCCGTCCCTGCAGTGGGACATTTAGGGCTGTTATGATGATTCATCAGCCACAAGAAAACATAATAGTACAATTCGTACCTGCTAAACTTAAGCAAGCAAGTGCAACATGGGTAAGTCTATCTGCTCTCAGTCTATGCGCGTCCATAAATAGGTCCAACTGTGCAACGGCAGAATGTAATGTCGCAATGCTTAACCCCAGTTTCTTTGTAACATCACGGAGTTGTTGTACCAGTGTGCCACGGAATTCAAGCTGAAATTAAGTTATTTTCATTATTTTAAGTTATTTTGTAACATTTACTTACTAGCATGTGGTAAAATAATTAAGGAAATTGGATTAATAAAAATCTATATCATACATACTACATATAATATATAACCTACAATGTGTTGGGAGTAAGCAATATAATGTTACGGGTAATTTGATAAGTCCGGGCACTATTAATAATGACCGGTCTTTATTCATAATCAACCCGACTCAATTGGACAATGCCGCGGCATCATTTTAAAGCATAGCAATTTATGTCGTATTTCTGTAACAGTACGGTTGAATTTCCATTAGTAAAAATTAAAATCCTTTGCCATGCCGTCCAGGTCTGCGTTAGCCATAATTATGCAGTTTTAATCACATTGTCCAATTGAGTCGGGCATTATGAATAAAGACCGGTCATTATTAATAGTGCCCGGACTTATACCTTTCAATGCCGCGGCATCATTTTAAAGCATAGCAATTTATGTCGTATCTCTGTAACAGTACGGTTGAATTTCCATTAGTAAAAATTAAAATCCTTTGCCATGCCGTCAAGGTCTGCGTTAGCCATTAATCACTTTTCCCGGCCATTATGAATAATGCCCACCCTATATTGGGCAAAGTAATAAAATAGGGGAACTTTTAAAAATTTTGTAAGTTTAATTTAATAAACAAAAACGTAGTGTTTTTGTTTATTAAATGAAATTAAACTTACAAAATTTTCATGAAAAGTTAACAAAAAATAAACTATTAGACAAAGCAATTACAAAATTAAACATTTTATTATTTTAATTATTTATTAAAAAATGTTTCTGGCACTCGCCGGCCGCTGCCGCGGCCCGCTCGGGGCGCTCGCTCGGCTCGTGCGCGTTGTGGTCGCCATACTAACCTAACCCAACCAACTGTTTCTGACTTTTGGCTTTTTTTTAAGCTATCTCAAACACTAACTTATTACATGGACCACGGGCCGTCGGCCATTATTAATAATGGCCGGTCAAAGTGATAAAATTATCACTTTGGCCATCGTTATTGGGCATTATTAATAAAGGCCGGTCCTTATTAATAATGCCTAGTTAATCACGTTGCCCGTAACATATACAATTATTACGACACTACATAATACATAGGTAAAAGTAAACCTTAAGCTTTAAAGCACAGAGTTCAATTTACTTTCATAAACTTTGTATGAGAATATTATGAAAATAAAAACATGAATCACAACAGTCACATTGAAGTCAAAGAAGGGAACTTTATATTGATTTCTTCAATGTTGCTTGATATTGTGCAACTAGTTGCAATGCTCAAAAATTGTTACAAGGAAAATCATCATCATTGTAACAGCCAAATACTGCTGCACTGTAAAGATTACTAAAGAAAAGTTTATAGACATTATCACACAAACAAAATTTGGATAAACTTTTATGACTAAGTAGTAATTTTTTTAATTTCAATGACAATTAAGTCGACAAACTTTTCTTAGCTCTTATGATGCACATTAAATGAGAAGGGGTAGGTGATAAGCAAGGGTGCTAATAAGAGAGGTTCGTTATACCACATATTCTTAATCCCACTCTATGTGGTAAACAAAGCAAAATATTATTGTAGTCATGTGTGGTAAAAAAACTTGGTTTAATTTGATAAATTATGGAAGTCTATTTTATTCAGTTTTATGATTATCCACATTTAGGGCTATATTTCACCAAGACAGTGTCCTAGGTTGCCACACCACACTGAGAGAGTATCAAAATGGACCAAGAAGAGACTGCACTACTGCCTTATATACATAGAAAAAGAGAAAAGAACCACCGCCGCCATGGTGAAATATAGCCCTTAGATAATAAAATAATAACCTGTGGTGACTGCAAATGTATAGTAGGCTTCTCTGCCTCTTGTTCAAGTAGGTTCTTCCAAATGTCTTCTTTGTATTCACAGCAGTAATCTTCATCTTGATCAGTTAAAAGCTGAAAAACATACACCTTTTAATACCTCTATTTAATATTCTAATAATATGTGTGTATGTACAGTTTGCGCAATCATACTAGGCCTGGTATGTAGGTTTCAGAGAAAATTGAGAATCCGAAAAGAAGAAAGACAATGGAAAAAATTGGTACTCGATGCGGGACTCGAACCCGCGTCTCTGGACTGTACGCGTCCAGTGCCATGACCACTAGGCCAACCGACTAACCGTCGACTACCAAATTTAACTATTGCTTTATACGGCACCGGGCCGCAACTTAAGGCGGATTTTTCTCTAGTTATACTTAAGCTTTATCTTAAATTGAGAATGTCTTGGAAGAAAAAATACATCAGCTGATTACGCTTGGCTTTCGATCTAAAAATGACATCTGCACAGCCACTTGCAACAATGTCATGCCAGTCAACTTAGATTGAACTTTAATTTCTTCCTCCCAATCCTCTTTTTTTTAACCGAAAACATGTTTTTTTTTTAAATATCGAGCATTTTTCTAAATGTAGATTCTATATGTACAGTGTGTTCTCTATTTCTCTCTTAATAAAGTTACTAGCTTAATTACCACAGAATGTATAAGGAATGAACATTTAAAAAAGTAATCTGTGGTGTACTACTTTGCTTGATCCTTTATCCCTAATATCATTTTTTATAATGGATATACTGTAGAATATATCCTCAAATATATGCAGCAGGTTTTATTTATAAGCGTTATGTCAAGTTCTGTTCAGACCGCAACTACAAGTCAGTATGTACTTTTAGTTATCCAGTTTAAGGCAATCACAACAAAAAATTACTAACGGAGAATCTTCTGGCTTAATTTATGATCTAAATAAAACCTATTAACACTTATGTTATTAGAAGATAACAAATGAATCTACAATTTTCAACCATACAACAAAAATTTTATTGCAACATGTTTTATTAAAATGTCATAATAATCTGTTTGATGCAAGAAATTGATGAAGTAAAAACCAAGGGTAATCTGAGCCATAGCTCGTATAACTGATTAATTACAAAATTAAACAGTTTATAAACATAAATAATTTGAACCAACATACGAATTTTTGGAGTATGTAGGAATTTAGAACTGTATATCAAAACAGCTGTTCTGGGTGATAACAATTTAATTATAAATAATTAAGCTTTATAATAAATACCTACATGTTTGTAATAACAACCAAACAAGTCACAGATAAGTTATAGCAGATGTAATATAAAAATATATATTTTTTAAATAAAGAAACTGCACATGTTGACTTACGTTTCTTTCAAACTTTTCTTCTCTTCTTTCAAACTTAATACAGTTATTTTGTGAACTTCGACTCCTTCCACTGTATAAATTTAGCTTCGAAATATTCAAAGACTCCATTACCTTTGAAATGTGGTCTTAATTATAAATTAAAAGTAGAAAATTAACACGTCGACCGTCCGTGACGTGAACCACGTGGAAACAAGTGTCAAAATGGTAATGAAACTAAAAAGTCCACAAAAAGTTTAAATTAACAATTAACACATTTAAACCACTCAATCTAAGTGACTAAAATACAAAGGGAAATAGGAAAAACTATAACAAAAACAGTTTTTCAAAATGAAACCAACACATGGCAAGAGTTGATGTTCTGTCGTAGCATTTTTGACAACTGCGTGCTCAACGAGAATGAGAAGAGAAAAAAGCTGTAAAATTGAATGACGAAATCATAGACTAGGATGATGAAATGAAATCTACCCATCGCAATCCATCGACTTCTATCTAGGCGAGTATACTTGACAAACAAAGTAAAATATGGAGATAAATTATTTAATTTATTTTGATTAACTAAGTATCGATTGATAGTTGAGTAACTGGGAAGAGAGTAGACATAATAGCTTTATTTTTAGAGTATCGTGACCGTTTATTACACGCGTTTTTTAAGTACTAGCTGATATCAGAATCTCATGGCATTTTAAATTACTTTATTTATTTACATTTATTTTATAAGTTAAATGTTTTATTTAATTATTTTATAACTAAACTACCCACATTCTAAATTTCAACAAAATCCATTCAGTAGTTTTTGCGTGAAAGAGTAACAAACATCCATCCGTCCATCCATCCTCACAAACTTTCGCATTTATAATATTAGTTACTACAATTTTATACAACAAGATAATATCCCATTATCTTGTTGTATAAATTTGTAGTAACTTTGCTTTCATGTGAGCCGTTAGACTTTCAATATTATGATTTCATCGGTCCATCCAGCGGCTCCTTATCAATAATGTGGGATCTTTACTTGCACGGTTATTATTATTATCTTTATCTATGTTCTTATTACATATATGTAATTACATTGATCCGCCTAGTGCTAATACTCACTAAAGCATTAATTGCTAAAGAGCAACTTCACCAGCCGAAAAAGCCGCAGTCGAATTGGGAAACAAATGCACCGTCAACGGAACCATGCTGCTTTTGTTGATGGTACATTGTTCCCGGATAGTCCTTTTCTGTCTTGAGTTGAGCTATGCCCAAGACTCAAGTTATAAAATAAATACGGGCACAGGCCAGACTTCGTCGTGTTCAAGGCACTTGCTATCTAAAGCTGAAAAGTTTGTTTGATTCTTAAGATAAGCGCATTCAATTGTATATTTGCTCAAACACGCTTATCTCAGCTACTACAATTTTAAATTGAAAAAATCTATACCAACAGGAACAAAGTAGAAAATATTTTATAACATTTCAATACATTGCCATTGTAATGAAATACAGAAAAAATAGTAACGCAAGACGCAAGTAAAAATAAGGGGTAAAAATAAATGTTTTATTCTAAAGTGTTTAGCTTCTCCATTTTATGACGTTTCCCGAAGTTGTGCGAATTATTAAGTAAAACAAGCTAGTGTTGCTAAGTGCTAACGTGCTTAAGAATATTATTTTTAACCGACTCAAAAAAAGGAATAGGTTCTCTTTAATTAGTCTGATTTTTTAAAGTATACTCTCTAATCTTTAGTTTGCTTTGCTGGCATTAATTCTTATCGGTGTATTGCAGTAACTGTCTATAATCTATCTCTATTATTTAAAGGTCCATACGTAATCTTGGATTTATTGTTGGTCGATTAATAAGGACGCACCTAATACAGAGACTTGTTATTTTGACTTCTCCTTGCTCAACACAGTTGATGTGATAAGCATTTTTTAAACTCGGTTAAAATTCCTCTCTACTTTTGCTTTTACACGTTTTATTTATTTCAAAGTATAAAATTGTATTGAACCCGAGAATTTAATTACCTTGTTAAATTTTACATTTATGATGAATAATATTATATTTTCGAGGACTGAAAAGTCATTGTACTGCCCATATATGGTAATATCAATGAACGACATAGTGCCAAAGTGCCAACATTCAGAAACATAGAGTTATATACGTCATTTTTTGGGAAGGATATGGGGTATAGCGGCTGACTGTTTTTCTCTAAATATAATTAGAAGTACTGTGTGACCGATAGTTTTAACTTATTCTTATTAGTATTTAGTTAGTAAAGTGTACTAATATAATGTCTTATTCTAACAGTAAGTTCTAGTTCTTATAATATTATTTGTGACAGCGTGGTAGATTTATCCGTTTGGCTAAACATGTTGATAAATCTGTGTATGTATAAAATTCTTAGTGACCGGTGAATACAGTGTGTGATTTTGTATCCACAGAGTACACTTGGGCGGCTTTACCGAGGACCGCGAGAGGTACTCCGTTAGTATTAGGCGGTGATCCAAAAGGGAGAAATTTTCTCTATACGAATGGTAATTCCGTTATCATCAGAGATATTGAAAACCCGGCGATAGCAGATGTTTATACTGAGCATTCGTGCCAAGTGAATGTCGCAAAATATTCACCAAGCGGCTTCTACATTGCATCTGGAGGTAAGAAATAAGTTTAATTAGTTGACCATGACATGACTGATAACAGGTTTTATACAAATTAAATATGTTGAGCCACTCGAATAAGCAAATTATTAAACTTAAAAAGTTGGATGAGTGTACAAATATTATTTTGTTCCAACTGTAAACTTTGTAAGTAAAGTTGCATTAATATTAAGTGGTCATTGGACCATAAAATTTCCTCCTGTCAAACTTAGCTTATTACTTTCATTACATTGACTGTGGAAGATAGACAATACAGTACTGTTTACTGCATTAAAAATATTATTGTACTTGTTACGTGTTGCAACACTAGGAGAAGAGCATATTCAGCGATAGATAGTTTATTGATTTAATATTATATTCTACATCCGATTTCAACACACTTCATCGTTCGACGGAAATGCAATGCTGACCAATCAATATATGACGCACATACCAAACCTTTGTAATAAATTGAATTATAATATTTGTCATTCATATTCTAATATCGAATAGGATCTTAGGTTATTTAAATAAGTAATTAAATTGTAATTTTTATTTTAATTAAATTCTAAGTATTTTATTCTTGGTTTTTTTTCAACTCTCCGAGTGCAGCTAACGTAATTGGCGCAGTCGGTAGGATACTCGCGGGCCGGTTCGCGAACCTTAGGGAACTCTCATATCGATATCCGCGTTCGCGAGTCACCCGGGTGGCTATCAAGCTCCATCTTCGAGTATCCGAATCTACGGACCAGCTGCAGCTTCGGTGGAGGAATCCAGCCTTCGATTCACGAGAACCAGAATGAAATTTATGTAAGTACACTTTAAGAATTACTCTTGTGTTGCTTATCCCTTATTCCTAAGTGATTCCTTTCCTTCAAGATTTTTCATCCGAAAGATCATAAGTCCCGGGAGCCTGCATCGCGTACGGCTCGCTGGAATACTATAGATATTAATAGAGATTTAGATAGTGATAGTTTAATTAACACTTGTAAGATGGCCCACGATCCGGATACCATCTATAAAACCCTTCGTATGGTTCCAGAATTCGATGGGAACCCAAACGTTTTGACTAGATTCATTAAAATATGTGATCAAATCGTACAACAGTATGTTTTAGCCGCACCGGGCAATGAATTAGTTAACTTATGTTTAATAAATGGTATATTAAATAAAATAAAAGGTTCCGCCGCTTGCACAATTAATTCTAATGGGATACCAGATAGTTGGCAAGGCATTAGGACGGCACTTATAAATAATTTTTCAGACCAGAGGGATGAAACCGCACTGTATAGAGACCTCTCTTTAGCGACTCAGGGTAGTAGAACCCCTCAGGAATTTTACGAGCATTGCCAAACGTTGTTTAGTACGATTATTACTTACGTAACGTTACATGAAATGATTCCTACTACAATTGAAGCGAAGCGAACGCTTTATAAAAAGGTTACTATGCAGGCTTTTGTAAAAGGCTTAAAAGAACCATTAGGGTCCCGTATACGGTGTATGCGTCCAGACACCATAGAAAAGGCACTCGAATATGTTCAAGAAGAATTAAATGTAATTTACTTGCAAGAACGTAGTGAATTTCAGAAGCCATCTAGTAGTCATAAAACCCATAACCCGCCTTTATATCATAGTAATCCTATACATCCACGTTCTCATCAATTTTCCAGTCCGGTTCCGAACTGGCCAGCACCAGTAGGTACTAAGCCCATGCAACCTTCACCTCAACCGTTTAAATTTAATTCTAATATGCCTCAGCAGTCACAATACCGCATGCCCACACGTACTCAACAGATGTTCCGATCATTACCACAATCATATAATCCCCATAGTAATGTTTTCCGTTTACCACATAGGAACGGGCCCCCACAGAACCAGGGTCCGAAACCCATGAGCGGTGTACAATCTTTTACACCAAAACCTTTAATATCAGGCCATGATTGGCGTAGGTCAGGGAACCCGCCACCAAATAATTATTTTAAAAGTAAAGAAATGAATATGAATGAATGTTTACCGTATGACGACTCATATTACACAGCTGAGTATTATTACGAGCCGGAATATTATGAACATGATAATAATTATTACGATTATAATTCATACGACTCGATAGAGTGCAATCCTGAGCCGATGTATTATAATTCGAATTATGTTAGTAATTTAGACAATAAAAATGAACCTCAACCTAGCTCTAGCCACTCTGAGCAAAATTTTCAGAAGGGTTCAGCTGTAAAAAAGCCAAAATAGAATTAAATATTCAGACACAACGTCAATTACCATATATATCTATAGCAAATCCACCTTTGAAATTATTAATAGACACTGGTGCAAATCAGTCTTTTATTAGTCCAGAGGCTGTAGAAAAGTATTTCCAAAATTTTAAACTTAACTATGACCCTTTTGAAGTTACCAACGTGCATGCAGTAAGTAGAAATAATTATTCCATAACTTTACCTTGTTTCCAGGAGTTTAACGAATCAGATAATATTAAGTTATTCGTTTATCGTTTTCATAAGTATTTTGACGGTTTAATAGGTTTAGATTTATTAACTAAGTTTGAGTCAAAAATTGATCTTAAGGATCAACGTTTAATTACTCGATCATCTTGTAATCCAATTCTTATGTATAACTCGTGTAATGTTAATCTGTACGAGGATATCATACCCGCGCACTCTTCCAAATTAGTTAGATTACCATTAGATTCTCCAAACGGTGCAGCCTTAGTTAGCGAACAGACAATATGCAATTGTATTATTCGTGAATGTATTACTAATGTAATTGACAATCGTGGTTATTTAGAAATCGAAAATCCGACTTCTAATGATATTATATTATCATTAGATCGCCCTGCACATGCAAGTTTATTTAATATTGAGTGCAACCGTACCGAATATTACAGTAAAAATAGAATTAAAGACGTAATATCGCGATTACGAACCGAACACTTAAATGAGGAAGAGAAAGCCAATCTTATAGCTCTTTGTTCAAATTATAGTGATGTATTTTATTTAGAAGGTGAGGCTTTAACGTTTACCAATCAGATTAAACATAAAATCAATACCACTGATGAAATACCCGTTCACACAAAAAGTTATCGATATCCTTTCATACATCGCCAAGAAGTTAGGGATCAGATTTCAAAAATGTTAGAACAGGGAATAATAAGACCATCGCATTCGGCCTGGAGCTCACCTATCTGGGTAGTTCCTAAGAAGATAGACGCCTCAGGTAAACAAAAATGGCGATTAGTAGTTGACTTTAGAAAGGTCAATGAAAAAACGATTGACGATAAGTACCCGATCCCCAATATTAATGATGTACTGGATAAACTAGGTAGGTGCCAGTACTTCACCACACTAGACCTCGCCAGTGGTTTCTATCAGGTGGAAATGGAGCCCTCAGATGTTCACAAAACTGCCTTTAACGTTGAACATGGCCATTTTGAATTTCTCAGAATGCCAATGGGTCTTAAAAATTCTCCTTCCACTTTTCAGAGAGTTATGGACAATGTCCTTAAAAATTTGCAGAACGAAATATGCTTAGTATATCTCGATGACATAATTATATTTTCCACATCATTAGCCGAACACATGGTAAACCTAGAAAAAGTGTTTAAAAGACTACGAGAATCAAACTTTAAGATCCAGATGGACAAATCTGAATTCTTAAAGCTTGAAACTGCATATCTTGGTCACATTATTACAAGAGAAGGTATAAAACCTAACCCAGATAAAGTTATTGCCATTAAGAAATACCCTATTCCAAAAACCCCCAAAGAAATTAAGCAATTTTTAGGCCTTGTAGGTTATTACAGAAAGTTTATACCCGATTTTGCCAAAGTCACTAAACCTCTCACGCAATGTTTGAAAAAAGGACGTAAAGTAGTGTTAGACCCTGAGTATATTAACAGTTTTGAAAAATGTAAAACATTATTAACAAATGACCCTATATTACAGTATCCCGATTTTGAAAAAGAATTCATTTTAACCACTGACGCTTCTAACGTTGCTATTGGAGCCGTTTTATCCCAAGGAACAGTAGGATCAGATAAACCTGTGTGTTTCGCATCACGAACCCTTAACGAAAGTGAACTCAACTATAGTACCATAGAAAAAGAACTTCTCGCTATAGTATGGGCTACTAAATATTTTAGGCCATACTTATTTGGTCGAAAATTTAAAATATTAACCGACCATAAACCTCTACAGTGGATGATGAATATCAAAGAGCCTAATTCGCGGTTAACGAGATGGCGATTAAAACTTAGCGAATACGACTATACAGTTATTTATAAAAGCGGTAAATGTAACACAAATGCTGATGCATTATCCCGGGTGGAGATTCATAATGAAGATACCACCTCCCTCATAGAAGAAATATGGTCTATTATGCCAAGTCCCACAGAAGAAAGAGAACCATCCACACACTCATCCACTGCCACCGTTCATACTAGTCTCGAGCATCCTATATTAGAAATACCCATTACAGACGAGCCACTCAATAAATTTCACCGGCAGATATGCCTTACCATAGTTGAAGACGTTAAACGTAAGCCTGTAGTTACCAAACCATTTGAAACACATACACGCATAGCTATCCAAATATCATCTTCTAATTTAGAAGAAGACGTAGTTAAAGCCATAAAAGAATATGTAAACCCGAAAGTGAAAACAGCACTGTTAATCAATCCCCCTCTGGGAATGTATTCAATCATACCAGTACTACAAGATAAGTTCAAAAGTTCATCCATGAATCTCGTATTAGCTAAAACTGAACTCGAGAATGTTAAGGAATATCTCCGTCAACAAGAGATAATCCAACATTATCACGATGGCAAAACTAACCATCGCGGAATCACAGAATGTCATTTAGCCTTATCAAGAAAATACTACTGGCCAAAAATGAAAGATCAGATAGCAAAATTTATCAACGAATGTATTATTTGTGGACAGGCTAAATACGATAGGAGACCTATTAGACCCCAGTTTAATATAGTACCTCCTGCCACTAAGCCATTCGAAATAGTTCATATGGATTTGTTCACAGTTCATAGCGAAAAATACATTACATTTATCGATGTTTTCACCAAATACGGTCAGGCGTATCATCTTAGAGATGGAACTGCCATAAGCATATTGCAAGCTTTGTTACAATTCTGTACTCATCACGGTGTACCGTATACTTTAATCACCGATAATGGAACCGAATTTATTAATCAGCTTTTCTCTGAATTCACACGTTTACATAAAATTAACCACCATAGAATATTGCCGCATTCACCTAATGATAACGGTAACATTGAACGTTTTCACTCTACAATTCTTGAACATATTAGAATCCTAAAACTACAGCATAAAGACGAACCTGTTGTTAACCTTATGCCTTATGCTCTTATTGGATACAACAGTTCGATACATAGTTTTACTAAATGCCGGCCGTTTGATTTGTTAACAGGACATTTTGATCCTAGAGATACTTTAGACTTAGATTTCACACAACAATTATTACAGCAATATGTGCAAAATCATAGAACTCAAATGAAACAGATTTATGAAATTATTAATAATTCATCTTTAGCTAACAGGACAGCCTTAATAGAGAATAGAAATAAAGACCGTGAGCAAGAAGTAGAATATATCCCTCAGCAACAAGTATTCATTAAAAACCCTTGTGCTAATCGACAGAAGACCGCCCCAAAATATACTCATGATACCGTCTTAGCTAACTTACCTATTCACATTTATACATCCAAAAAACGAGGGCCCGTCGCGAAATCTAGACTGAAACGAGCCCCTAAAACCACTAACTTGTTTCAGGACTCTCTTATTGCTGATCATTCAAGAGACGCGGTTACAGGAGATAAAAATTGAAAGTTTGGACGATGGACCAGGCTTATTACCGTACAAACTTGGACCTACAAGAATGACCACCCATCATCATACGTTTATTCAATATGTTAATTTACAGAATATTGAGATTCAGATTAATACATTACAAAATCAGATTAAACTTTTCAATAGCCAGCTTAGTAACGACATTTACTCATTATTTGAATTTCAAATTATTTATCTTACTGACAAAATTGGCAAGCTTTCAAATCAATTAAATTCATTACAACCTGATCGTGTAAAAAGAGGTCTGATAGATGGTTTTGGGTCCGTAATTAAGAGCATTACAGGTAATCTAGATTACACAGATGCCCTAAAGTACAATAGAGCTATTGAAATTTTAGAAAATAATCAAGATAAATTAGCAAATGAATTCAATAACCACATAAGTATCAGTAAAGAATGGATAGCTAGACATAATAATGTTTTAATGCAATTAGTTGAAAATCAAAGAAAAATTAATAGTTCTCTCGAAACACTGTCAAACCTCACTGACAAAACAGACCACTTAATTAATTATGCAAAGTTTGGTCAACTTTTGACTATTATTAGTGAAAATGTAGAAGATCTAAGATTAGAGTTAACTAGTATAGAGAATACTTTAGCTTTTATTCGAGTATCTAGCACCCATCACTCGATGATAGATATAAATAGTCTTAAGTTCATATTAAATAGGTTAGAAAAGATATATAGTAAAGAAGAGATATTAGATCTTGAGTTAAGAGAATATTATAATGTGATTAAACCAGGTTCCTATTTTAGTGACAAGCAAATAGTTATACTCTTTAAATTTCCCATAGTGTCTAAAAGCATTTATAGTTTATATCGATTATCTATAGTTCCCAATAGGAATCACCAAGCCCTTATTCCTGCACATCCTTTCATAGCAACCAATGAGGATTCTTTCGTGTACATAGAAGCAGAATGCTCGAAGTACAATAACTGGTATCTCTGTGAAAAGGAAATAACCCATCAAATTCGCACCCAGTCTGACTGTATCCAGGAACTAATCATGAATCAAGCCCTTAAAGACTCATGCAAATTCACCACAGTATCACAAAACAAGGAAGCCATGGAGAAGTTAGACGACCAGCATTATGTTCTATCATTCCCACAACCTACAAAGATAAAATTAGCCTGCGGCAGAGAAGATTCCAGTCTGATACAGGGTAGTTACCTAATCACTATTCCTGTTCATTGTTATCTACGCACCAAAGAACTAACTATCATCAACGAAAGCGATGAAATATTGGGCCAGCCTTTGAAACTTATGAAGATCCCCTACAATTTCGAAAAAGAAGATATAAATACAACTCATGTTCACCTCACATCTGTTGACTTGAGAGGATTACACAGTATCCAGAATCAGTTACTGGTGAGCAAGCCAATCCAGTTAAACCACAACCATTCTGACATATTATACCATACAACGATACCCTTCTACATTGTATTAGTAGGTGCAGGTGCACTCATCATAACTCTGAGCATTCGATATAAATGCTTTTGCAAGAAGACTATACATTCTCAAGCGAAAGAACATGTCTATACCGAACCAGAAGAAGCAACCCCTGGAGGACCAGTCCCAGCAACATTTTCTCTGAAAATTCTAAAATAGTTGCTGATCTGCGGGTGGAGATGTTACGTGTTGCAACACTAGGAGAAGAGCATATTCAGCGATAGATAGTTTATTGATTTAATATTATATTCTACATCCGATTTCAACACACTTCATCGTTCGACGGAAATGCAATGCTGACCAATCAATATATGACGCACATACCAAACCTTTGTAATAAATTGAATTATAATATTTGTCATTCATATTCTAATATCGAATAGGATCTTAGGTTATTTAAATAAGTAATTAAATTGTAATTTTTATTTTAATTAAATTCTAAGTATTTTATTCTTGGTTTTTTTTCAACTCTCCGAGTGCAGCTAACGTAATTTACTTAAACAATAATATTAACTTGTATTAATTATGATTTTAAATAATATCAGAAAGTTGCTGGGCTGCAAGAACTATAAACCATTACACCTAAAGTCTATTTTTTTATCTCAGATACTAAAATGACATTTCATGTGTTGCCTGTTTTTTACAACTAATAAATAGTGATGCGATACAGCCGGTACTTACCGATTAAAATATAGGTTAGTTCTGCCGATTACGGTAAATATAGACTATAGGCTGTTTTTTAATCTCGAATACTAAGATATCATTACTGTTACCTTTTTTTGTGCAATTTATGTATAGTGATGTACCACCACTATCAAAAGTTAACGACAAATTAAATTTTATACAGTTTTTTGGAAGTAATAATATAAAATGTGCAAATTCTAATTTTAAACTCAAGTACTTAAAAAACAAAATTTATTTTTGGTACATAATTTATTTTTATTTAGCTGTACAATTACTCTTTAATCAGAAATGGATTCGTTATTTGAATATTCGGAATCCTCCGAGTCGTCACCTACTTCTATAATGAATCTATCTGTTATGTCGTCGACTATATGACCCAATTGGCACATTTTGTCTTCGAGTTGAATGACATGCGCTATGTAGTCTTGCCACCGCTGAGGGGTCACTTGACGAAGCCCTTCTTCAAAAAGACTTCGTACTTCATTCAACTTGAAAGTTTTATTATTCTTTGCGACATGTCCCTTTACCTGAGCCCACACTAATTCTATTGGATTGAGCTCACAGTGGTAAGGGGGCAGTCGCGAAATAGTGACACCCTGTGCAGCAGACATCTCATCGACAACATACATCTCATAGACTTTTTTGTGCTTTTTGGAAATTTGGATTAAGTCACATTTCAACATTGTTTCTTCAATATGAATATTTTTTTATTGTAGCCAATTTTGTATTTGCTCTTTACGTTAATTTAAAGTAGGTAACGCCTCCAGTTTCCTGGTGTGGTACGGTGCATTATCTATAACAAGAACTGCATTCTCTTTTAATTTTGGAAGAATGTTTTTTAACCACTTTTCGTATTGTTCGGAATTCATTTCTTTGTGGTAATCCTCTAAGCCTATATTATACCTAATCATTATTATGTGATTGAATAGTATTAAATAAATATTATTAGCACTAATGCCAATAAAAGGATTCTGATAAATTTATTGTTGCTATGTTGACACATGAAATAAATAAAACATGATAAAAATATTAAATAAATAATATTTGAACTTGAATAATCATACTGAACTTGAATAATCTATAGTGTTTTCTTTATTTTTACTCACTTTTACTCTTAAGTGCCAACAATTGTAGGACTTCTAACGATTAGGTGGTTTACCCTAATTTGTTTTATATTATAAAATTACGAAAACTTTAAATTGAAATATGCGCCAATGACGTCATGCAAGAAATGATAGGGATGGACATAGAAGGAAAAAAGAGAGAAATTCATTAGAATAAAACGCTTTACAGAAAATATGCTCTAGTAACAGTCAATAACGTTGCCTTTACTATTTGTTTTTATAAATATCTAACGACTATTTGCTAATACAAGAGAACTGATATGTCAAAGTAGCGTCATGATTTAGCTGATGTTTTGTTATGCGATATTTAACCTAATAGTTTTATGACATGCAACTAACATGAACTCTTTTTTAGCCATTTAGTTCTCGACTATACTAACAACCGTAAATATTTTACAATAATTACAACACGAATCGAAACACAGGACAGCACTGTTTCTTAAAAGCTGGCTACATTATTTTTACGTTTGACATTTGTAGTTGTCATTTTAGTATCCGAGATAAAAAAATAGACTTTAATGTGTGGTTAAAGTTATACAATTTAAGAATAAATTTACAAGACTGTTGATGGTTGTTAAAAAAATATATATCTATTAAAAAGAATTAGTAATAATCATTGTTTTTGTTTTAGTCTTTTGGTAGATTATTATTTATTTATGTAGTGAAAATAAAATTGTGTTGCTATCTTCTTGTTAATATATCCGAAAAGAAGAAAGACAATAGAAAAATTTGGTACTTGATGCGGGACTTGAACCCGCGTCCAGCGCCATGACCACTAGGCCAACCGAGTAACTGTCTCGACTACCAAATTTAACCATTGCTTTATATTAGGGTTTTTTTTGTTGTTTTTATTGTATAAGTTTAGTATAAGTACAAGATAAAAGGTACGATGGAACTGCCATGTATTTATGTACAAAAGTTCCTAAATCAATAAAGAGAATTAAAAAAAAAATGCTTTATACGACGCCAGGCCGCGAATGATTCTATATTAATCTGTATAGGCACAGATATATTCGCGAATATATTCATCTGTGCCTATAGAGTACACCATCAGTGTAAACAGGTATAGAATTGAATGTTTTTGTTATCATGATATCAGCCATAAGACGTCACTTGCTGGTAATACACCTCTCCCAATTTTATTCTGTTTCTTTCTGTTCTAATTTGTATTTAGTTTATATTAAAAATAAGTAATTTTACATACATAAGTCATTTAATTAACCAGAAAAATTATTAACAGTTTTCGGTATACATATTGTAAAAGAGCAAACTGCACTTTGCTGTAATTGGTTCCATGTTTTTTGGATTGTGTTTTTTTGTCGTGTATTACAGCTAGTATAGTGTAGCAAGTAAATGTGACAAAGTTGTCACTGATAGTTGTATTTTTGTGGTTTTCCTCATACTTGTATTCATTATTCAAACATGCTTAT
Organism: Schrankia costaestrigalis; assembly: GCA_905475405.1. Classification (NCBI taxonomy): domain Eukaryota; kingdom Metazoa; phylum Arthropoda; class Insecta; order Lepidoptera; family Erebidae; genus Schrankia; species Schrankia costaestrigalis. The sequence continues at coordinate 2,821,432 of FR997845.1, read as the reverse complement.
TTAAAGGCTATTTTTAAGATTTTATAAGCAAGTCAGCTGTTTAGTTTCATAGGCTTGTATGCTTCTACCTAAATGCAGGAATATTAGCACACTATTGCTTAGAAGTGAAATAAAAGGTGGTGTATTTCAGTAGGGATGCGGATGGTTAAAATACACAAGCATTTGACCTGATATGTTTAACATAACTTCTTATGCCAAGAGACAAGAGCTCATCACATAAAATATCAGTTGGTAGTGAATTTGAAAATAGAACACACTATACAATGCTGCCCAGAAGTACTTATTGAGCTCATGGTACCATGGGAAACTAACATCCCGAAAGACCACTCAATTAAGACAAACAAATATTATGACTTGACAAATAAGATAACCAGAAATGGCTACAAGGTTACTCTATATGCCGAAGAACTAGGACTGCCGAGAACTTCAGTAAGCTCTCTACTGTCACGAATGTCCAAAACGGCGTTGTTAGGTTCATACCAAATTTGGATAGGTAGAGGACGGAACATAGCAGACAGTTAAGGTGACCGCTAACGCGTTGTAAAAGAGCCTCCTTAAACCTACATCTAGGTCGTAAGTCCTAGACTCGGTTATGCAAGTGTTCCGTCCTCTATCACGCGATGGACCGAATGCTAAGAGAAGGATAAACCAGAGAGAATGCTTATTAGGTCATATTATGTTATATTAGCATATTAGGTCTTATTAATAGAAAAAAAGTCGTTAGGGGCAAAATTGCTTCCTAAATTTTGTTCGACTTTCTCAGTTGTACCTTAATAACATACGTAACATAAGGGCTTTTTTATCGATTATAATAGATATTAATACAACATTTATTTCTTAATTCTTTTTGCACAAATTTGCACAATGATGTGCTTTTATTGTCTACCAGCTAACCTTTGGGTGATGCTGACAAAATAAAATAGAAGGTGCAGCAAGTTGAAATAAATTAGAAAAATACATACAGACGCATTTTTAAACGTTAAATTTAAGCGCCGATTACACTAGACTACATGTAGTCAACTACATCTTGTAGGAGACTACATCTTGTAGGAGACTACATCTTTTAGAAGAAAAACTAGTCTCGTTTAATATTCGTTTTTTGAATTTCTCCTACAAGATGTAGTTGACTACATGAAGTCTAGTGTAATCGGCGCTTTAAAGATAAGAATCACTTTTAAAAATATAATTAATGCCATCATAAGTATTATATAAATATTATAAGTTCTAGCGTGTTTATCACTATTTTGTATAATACAGTCGGTTGGCGTCATGCCAGAGTGTATCACTCCAGAATTAAACACTGAAACTAGTTCTGTTACTAATATAATATAAATTTTGTTAAATGATAAAATTTATTTCTAACTTCAATTATGCAATAGTTGCTGCAACATAATTCTTGCTAGCAATAAATAAAATGCCTATTCATAACAGCCCATTAATGTCCCAATGCAGGTACGGGCCTCCTCTCGTGACGGAGGGATACTTGGCCTACTAATACCACGCTGGCCATACGAATAGGTATAGGGTTTAATTTCAAGTTTTCCTTCTTTTTATTTCGTAAAGATAATATTCACGGTTAGTCCCTTAGTCGGTTTTTACGACACCCATGGGATGAGATGGGGTGGTGACATATTGTATTCTTACTCCGTCACCACACGGAGACAAAATGGCTATGCCAAACACAATTATAATGGGATGTGTTACGGGAGACGGAGAGAAAGACGTTATTTAATTAATTTATCGAATGATTATCAGATAAAAAAATCCAACTGGCCGAAACGTCGAGTGCCTCAAAGGTAAATAATTTAATATTTACCAAATTATTATCGTATTCATCTATCGTTTCATTGGCTACACAGTGTCAACCCAGAATTCAGCTATTCGTAAGGCGACTGAGCCTTACGAATAGCTGAATTCTGAAACCATAATTTATAATGAAAAATATAATATAATGATAAAAATATAATACACTTCTCATCAAAAAAATCGAAACAGTGTGCAAGTTTGTGTTTTGTAAGGATTATCTAAAAAATGTGTATATTTAGGAATATGTGTTATATATCATTTAATAGGGAATTTAATGAGATTTTCAAATAATGATGTTATTGTTCTAAATTCAAATTAATTTTTCATTGATTTCTTGTTTTGTTTAACAAGTCGTTTTTACCCTGTATGTAGTTTGACGGAAATTGATAAAATTACGCACGTAAATATACAAAAAGCTAGGAAACGTTTATTTAATAACTCGGATACCATCCCCGCCCTCTCATTACTGCTTCTGTACGGTTTTTCATCGATCGAATGAGAGTCACGATCAAAAACAGTGGCGCTCTATTAAATTCCTCTTGGATTGCATTTTAAAGCTGGCTAAGTGTTTTTGAGGTATGATCTTTTACACTAATTCGTCTTTTTTATTCATCCCATAGATGTTTGGATCGGATTTATGTCCGGGCTTCTTGCTGGCCAAGCAATAATAGAGATATCGACTTCAGTAACATAATCTCTTACAACGCTCGCGGTATTTGCCGTAGCATCCTCGTACATAAATGTCAAACCGGGGTCAAATAAATGTGCATAGGCCATCACAAGAGGTTCAAGATACTATTCGATGTACCTATGACTGTTAAGAAAGGGCAGACGAGACCCAAATACAAAGACAAACTCTGTCTTGTCGTTGCCACTAATTTCTCCTCGAACAGTCCATGAACCGCCACCATGGATGGCATTTTCTTTTAGTTCTGCATGGTACAAAGCGTTCTCCATCACTTCTGTAGACCTTGATCCTTGATCAAATGAGCACCCTAATGGGTCTCTTGACAACACTTGTTACAAAACTTGTTAAATGATGGCCCTCAGAGTAGCTTCATGGAACATCAACGGCCTGTTAGGTAAGAAGCAGGAAGCTGAACTCTTAATAAAAACCCAAAACATTGATGTCCTCTTGATCTCGGAGGCTCACCTTACAAAAGAAACATCTTTCTACATAAATGGCTTCACCACTTATGCTACATACCATCCAAGTGGTACTTCACGCGCAGGCACAGCAATCATTATTAAGAAATCTGTCAACCATGAATCTCTACCAGAATTTTGCACATCAAAAATTCAAGCCACCTCCATTATGATTTATGACAAACAAAGCTCTATCACCTTATCATCAATATACTGCCCTCCAAAGCAAAATAGGAATCCTGAAACAACGGAAGCTGACTTTAATGAATATCTTCAATCACTTGGTAGCCGATTCATATCTGGGGGTGACTGGAACGCCAAACACACGTTCTGGGGATCACGCCTTATAACAACAAGAGGGCGCAGCCTACACAAGAGCATTGAGAAATTAGACCTAAATGTTTTAACAACAGGCCAGCCAACACATTGCCCCACAGACTTAAACAAGGTACCAGACCTGCTGGATTTCTTCATATACAAAGGGGTCCAAACCCACTTTATGGATATAGAAGGATGCCTCGACTCCTCGTCAGACCATATACCAATTATATTAACATTCAGTTGCACCATAATAAAAAGAGTCAAGCCTCCTTATTTGTACAACAAATATACAAATTGGCATGAATTTAAACAGATTCTTAATGGAAAACTATCTCTTCAAACTGCACTGAAGAAGAAATAGACAATGCGACAGAATACATAACCAAGACCATACAAGAAGCAGCTTGGCTTTCAACACCAGCATCACCATCACCATCATCATCCCAACGGTCACATACTGCTGTAGATTCTGACTTGCCATACTATGTGAGGCAAAAGGTTCTTGAAAAGCGACGACTCAGACGGGTCTGGCATTGCAGTAGGCATCCTGCAGATAAAAAAGATCTGAATAAAGCAGCGTCTGACCTTAAAAAACTTCTGGTTGATATAGAAAATCAAACATTACAATCCCACCTAGAACGCTTAACTCCCACAGCTTGTGCTAAAAGTGAATACTCTCTATGGAAGATGATGAAAACGCGAGGAAAACCCCAGTCTACCTCCCACCCGCTGAAAAATGCCGATGGTACTTGGGCTAAAACTGAACAGGAAAAAGCAGAATCTTATGCGCTTTTCCTTAGTGACGTTTTTACCCCCAACGATGATCTTGGTATAGAAAACATTGATAAAGAGGTTTCATCATTTCTTATAATATAAGTGCTTGTCAGCTTTCTCTTCCACTGTCATGCTGCACACCTGCGGAAATTCGTCGAACAATAATGGACTTAGAACTGAAAAAAGCGCCAGGATTTGACCTCATTACAGCGGAAGTACTGCGGAACCTTCCGAAGAAAGGAATTGCATTTCTTACTGCACTATTTAATGCTGTCCTGAGGGTTGCACACTTTCCAAATATTTGGAAGGTCTCCGAAATAAAAATGATCCCGAAACCTGGAAAGCCACCACACCTTACATCATCATATAGACCAATTAGCCTGTTGCCGGTTTTATCCAAAGTTCTTGAAAAGATAATATTGACACGCTGCAATGAGGATCTAGCTGATAAAGCTGTCATTCCAGAACACCAATTTGGTAGAGTAACTGATCATGTCAGAAGTGCTTTGGAAGGCAAGAAGTATTGTTCGGCTGCGTTTTTGGACGTCCAGCAAGCGTTCGATAAAGTATGGCATAATGGCTTGCTGTACAAGCTCAAGAAGGTGTTGCCATGCAACATTTATTTTCTATTAAAATCTTACCTAGAAAGTCGCACATTCTATGTTAAAGTGAACAACTCCATGTCTAAATTGTACGACATTAATGCTGGGGTACCTCAAGGATCGGTATTGGGACCTTTACTTTATCTCCTTTATACATCGGATGTACCAGATACCGAAAATATACTTACCGCTATTTTTGCTGACGACACAGCATTTTTGTCTACTGTCTATTTAAACAGACTTGCTCTAAATGGTAAACATATATGGCGTCGTGTCAACCGCAGACTAAAGAGTACTGATAGCTAGAGATGTGTAACTGATGTGAATGAATGAAATCTTCACTTAAAGTTCTTTTAGTACTGAACGGTTTATGGCAATTTTTTTAGCTACATACATTATACAGTGTAGGTATATAATTACATAATATTCTAATTACGCAATAGGAATGTGAAGTCGTAAATAATACTAAAAGTATTAAACAAATTTTTTATTTATTAGTTTTACAAATTATTTTAGGTATAAGCATCTGTAAAAGAGAAAGTAAATACATTTATTCTTAGTTTAAGGGTACAGTAAGAATATAGACAATTACAAAAATAAAACAAAAATAAAGAATATAAACAAAAATCATGATAAAGCCACATCTGTGCAGAAATCGGAACATGTATTACAAAATTCTGGGTCGGTGCGTCTGAGACCGTATCTAATATGCCATCTAGTCTTAACATTTTATCTTCATCTTTTATGACCATGTTCAATGAATTTTGACCAGCATGTCAATTCTCGTACCAAAATTCGGTTAAGTTAACTTTTAGTTGTCAAATTGTCACATTCTAAATAAAACTTTAACACGACCGCAAAAGATTACAATTGCAATAGCAAAAACAAGACAATTTGCCAACCAAAAATTAACTTAACTGAATTTTTAACGATTATATGGTACGAGAATTGACATGCTAGACACCGTACGGACAATTTTACTTAATCCTTCTATAAGTAATTCTTTTATTTCAGCCATTTTAAATGTTGTATTATTTTTTCCCACATGCGATTTTAATTGTGCCCATATTAGTTCAATGAGATTTAATTCGCAGTGGATAATTCATTCAGTAGTTTTTGCCTGAAAGAGTAACAACAAACAACAAGTAACAAAAATTTCGCATTTATAATATTAGTAGGATTTATTTAAACAACCTCCTTTTATTAGTATGCCAATCGTTCATTCACTTTTGTTACACATCCCTACGAATCTATGAAATTTCTAGAATGTACAAATGTCAAATAATGAAATTAATTTTTATCTGTGAAATTTGCCGTTGGAAAAAAATACATTTATTTAAAATATAAGAAAGATAGTGGTGAAATCAAAGTAATTTACGTGTTTTCTATTGCATAAACATATAATGCTACTTTCCAGAAATTTTCATCCATATCAAAGTGTGCAATTGATGTAAAAACTAGTGAATTTGCAAAATGTGGTGTTTGTTTACTAAATAAATCAAGTAAGGATGAATACGGTATACGGATAGCAGTCCAGAAATAGCATCGATGCAGCTACAGGAGCACCTAAACAAGGTAGCCATCTGGATGAAATCCTGGCGTATAAAGGCTAGCGCTGGTAAATCTAACCACATTACTTTTACACTAAGAAAGAAGGACTGTCCTCCCGTGAAACTGGATCAGGAGCCCTTGCCGCATTGCACTGTCGTGAAATACCTTGGCTTTCATCTTGATAGAAGGCATACATGGAAGGCACATATTGTTAAAAAGCGTGATGAGCTTAACCTTAGATACAGGTCACTCCAGTGGCTTATGGGCAAGAAATCCAGACTGTCTGTAGAGAACAAACTCCTCTTATACAAAGCTGCACTGAAACCAGTATGGACTTATGATGGCCTACAGCTGTGGGGCTCAGCCAAAACATCTAACATAGAAATACTCCAAAGATTTCAGAACTGCGTCCTTAAAGCCATCGCTGATGCCCCATGGTTTGTAAAAACGGAGGAGATCCATGAGTACCTTAACACCCCTACCGTGAAGCAGGAATTGACCAGAAGTGTTGAGGCATACAGAATCAAGATAAACAGTCATAAAAATGAACTTGCCCGGGGTCTTGCCCCTGGTCCACACACACGACGTCTGAGACGGTTACACACCTGGGACCATATAAGTGACAAGTAACACGGGAAGGCTACTCGACAGTGGAAGAGTAAACCTTACATGCCATTAACACTGAAAAAAACTGCTTATGGTCTGACGACCGATTGCATGTTAGGTCGTAAAATATTAAAAAAAAAAAAAACTTTTGTAGACCTTAGTCCTTCCATTGTTACCATACAGTACAATTTAGCCCTCATCAGAAAAGAGGAACTTGTTCCACTAGATGTATGACCAATTTAGGTAATTACGTGAAAAGTTAAGACGCGCTTTTTTTATTAACTGCAGACCGATGGTCTGCAGTTAATAATTTCTCCCTTAAATTTCTCCCTATTTGATGGCTTGTACGGTACTAGCCCACGTTTCTTAAACCTTCTTTTAATTGTAGAGTCACTTACAGCCACCATAGGTTCATCATGAAGCTGCTGCTGCGGTTAAAAGACATTAAGGCGTAGATTTTGTAAGAAAGGTGTTACTATAAATCGATCTACTCGGTCAGAAATTACCTGTTTTCTGCCAGATATCTAACGACGCGACGCGTGAACTTTACACAAACCACTCTCTTGATAGCGTTTGCAGATTCCATAAAAAGACGACAGGCTAAGATGCAATCTTTCAGCCGTAATAACCTGACTAAGTCCAGAATTCAGCAATGCCACCACTTGGCGGTTTTTGCGGGTCAACATCGCATGAACGCAGTAATAAGAGGAGCGAGGAACTCTGGGTGCGCGATACGAGTTATTAAATAAACGTTTTCTAGTTTTTTTTTCATTTACGTGCCTAATTTTATCAATTTCCGTCAAACTACGTACAGGGTAATTACGACTTGTTAAACAAAATACGAAATCAATAAAAATTTAATTTGAATTTAGAACATAAACATTATTATTTGAAAACCTCATTAAATTCCCTATTAAATGACATATAACACATTTTCCTAAATATACACATTTTTCAGATAATCCTTACAAAACACAAACTTGCACACTGTTTCGATTTTTTTGATGAGAAGTGTATAATGATAAAAATCGGGTGTTTTTCACCCTTAAGTGTTTTTGTTTAATTATGGCTTGGGTAAGGGTAGTCGATGCAGCGTACTGTCGATTTGGTGCACTGTCGATGTAGAATACTGTCGATGTTGCGTACCATCGATTTGGGGTACTGTCGATGTAGCGTACCATCGATTTAGGCTACCATCGATACATTAGCCCGTCAATGTAACGCTTGCGATACAGCGACCAGACCAGACCATCGATGTAGTGACTGTCGATATAATAAACTAGACCCGTATAGACATTGTCGCCACCCGATTTAAATTCTGATGATGTTATAAAGTAGCTTTGTTTTTCTATAGATATCACATTGTTTTATCGTACCGGTTGATTACATGCCGTTATTCCAATTTAATTCATTTTATAATTGCACAATAAACTGCACGACATGTACTTATCAATGCTTATCAATAATGTAGCGTCCTTATATTAAGGTCATTTACATTTCTAGCAACGATCTTCCTTTAATAGTAGATGACTTATTATTCCGATAGGTACTTAATAATATACATTGCAAAGAAAGTCAGATTGCTGCAAATAAGATGATGATAATAAAGCTTAGGAATGTTTTAATTTTTTGGTGTTGATATATTATATGTAAGGGGGCCTAATATCCTTCTCGCAATTTGAAGGAGAGGAATTGTTTTATTTTGAGTTATTTCGCCCCTGCAACTAAATTCTTTATGCAACTGGCTTTTTTAAAATTGACGATGCTAATTTGCATCGATAAGCAACTAACTCCTATTGGCTCATATACTGCTAATTCGTAATTCTGGAACAGAGCCAATCCTTTCCTTTTACGGCAGGTTCTAATTCTTGTGGGTTTGTTATTTTGTATGATTCAACAATACAGATTAAATAGTGATTAGATAGAAAGGAATTGCTTTTTATAATTATGAGTAATCAAAGTTCTTATCGGATTATAAACAGCAAACAGTTGGATGATAATCAAAATATCTTGGTAATAAGGTGGTAGGGCTTTTAAACGAGAAGACCGCGTGACAAGACTACATATTACATATTCCAAGGCATAGTGGTGTGTGAATGTTAGGTACCTACCGTGTATAGGTGGTGGAAGGTTATCGTAGCTATTTTGTAAGGTTAGGTGGCTTAACGACTTGTATCTCAGGACCACAAACAACCAACATAATACAGAAGTATGCTGAGCATTTGTAAAGAGTTATGTATTCAGTATTCATTTATTTATTCAAAGTAGTACAATAATATTGTATCTTTTTGACGTCATCTAACACTACTTAATCTAAGTTTATTAACATTTCAAAGTTTTGAAAACTTTACCACCGCCTCCAAAGCGCTAGTAGAGAAGAAGCGGCGCAACAAACTCTACTGCTGCATTTTCTTGACGTCATTTTTTTTACATATGAGATAACTGTAATTAGGCGCTGCAACCATTGTATACCATACATAACCATAACCAAGGATTATTCAATTATAAAGGTAGCGTCGTGATGTAGGTAGTACATAGAAGTGGGAGCACCAAATCACATCCATAAACAACTATCCAGTAATAAAGACGTCGCTCAGCCAAATGACCCCTTAAATAAAAACTCAGAAGTGTATTAAAATGTAAATTTATTAATGTCAGGGTCGACCAGTCACCCCAAGTAGCACCCGTTCACGAGTATAACGCAAAGGTCAGCCATCAACCCCCTCGCCATATTGTAGGGAAGGGATTGACCCAGCCTCCACGCCACCACAAGCAATGACATTATAGTGAGCATGACGAGTCCTGACAATAAGAGCAACAAAAAAGAAACTAAAATTAGGGGAGATACAAATGGCAGTGGGACGCCCTTACTTCACATCGACCAAAGTAATTTTTCTGCGAGTCCTAATTCATAGACGTATTTTAAATCCAGGCATTCCGGTCACTAACATAATTCTCAAGAGTGTAATATCCTTTGGCTGCTAAACAACTTTTAATTTTTTCTTTAAATGAAGTAATCGGTAATTCTAATATCTCTACAGGTACTTTGTTATAAAGACGTATACTAAGTGCCATAAACGATTGATGTACTTTGTGTAAACGGTAATGAGGGACACATAGTTTATGTTTATTGTTACCGTATGAATTTCGCTTCTTTTGGTATATAAATGTATATTCTGTCTTACATGAAGTATACTGTTATAAATAAATTGTGAAGCGACGGTTTAGATACCTATTTCCTTAAATAATTCTCTAAGCGATTCTCGTGCTCCAAGCCGATAAATAGCACGGATAGCTCTTTTCTGTAAAATAAATACACTTTGTATATCAGCAGCTGTACCCCACAATAGTATACCTACCATATGACATAACGCTGTGAAAATAGCTAAAGTAAACTAATCTAGCTGTATCTACGTCTGTCAAATATCTAACTTTTCTAACAGCGTAAGCAGCTGAGCTGAGCCTCGCTGATAAATAAGATATGTGCGCACCCCATTGTAACTTCTCATCTATTTTTATACCTAGGAACATTGTGGATTGAACAGCTTCCAGCAGTTCACCATTTAGAATTAGACTTGGGCCAAGGTTTTTTACATTTGGTAATGCAAACTTAATACATTTCGTTTTCTTTGGGTTAAGTACATTATTGGCAGTAAACCATTTAGTTACTTCTGTCAGTGCATTGTTTACTTCGTCAAAATGCGTCCTATTTCTAGCAACTTTAAATATTAAAGATGTATCATCAGCGAACAGTACAACTTCACAAATGTTTTTTAAATGGTAAGGTAAATCATTAATGTACACTAAAAACAGAAATGGACCCAAAATTGAACCTTGCGGCACACCCAACTTTACGGGTAAGCCTGAGGACCTCGAATCTTTAACTTCAACATATTGAGTCCGACCACTTAAGTAGGATGAGAGAAGAGCTAAGGAAGAATCATTCAAACCGTAATGTCTAAGTTTATGTACAAGCGTTTCATGACATACGCAGTCAAATGCTTTTGAAAGGTCGCAGAATACACCTATAGCGTTGCAAGAATTCTCCCAAGCATTATAAATTTGTTTTAATAAAGCTACGCCTGCATCAGTGGTGGAACAACCCTTTGTAAAGCCATACTGATCCTCATGCAGTAGGCTATTCTAATTAAAATATTTCAATAATTGTCTAAGCATGATTTTTTCAAATATTTTACTAAAAGCCGGTAAAATTGATATGGGCCTATAGTTACCAGGATCCGTCGTACTACCTGTCTTAAAAAGTGGTACAACTTTACTATATTTCATTAAATCGGGAAATGTACCTGAATCTACACACCTATTGAAAATAATTGATAAATAAGGAGCTACTACATCTATTATACTTTTGACTACCTTTACTGACATGCCCCATAAGTCACCAGAATTTTTCAAAGCGAGAGATTGAAAAGCGTTAACAATGTCGTAAGGACTAACATGTTTGAATTCAAAATTGGTGTCACATTTTTCTACACACGAATTTAAAAAGTTACACGCACCTATCGAAGAAGCGTTTAAAGCCTTTGTAGTGGCTACTGGTATACTGACAAAAAAGTCATTAAAAACATAAGCTACATCAACATAATTTTTTACAGTCCTACCATTATCAATTAAAGTTAAGTTTAAATTCCCCATTTGTTTCAGAGGCTTACCCTTGGCTTCATTCATAACTCGCCAAGTAGCCTTAACTTTGTTTGAAGACTGCTTTATTATGTTACTTACATAAAGAGATTTAGCTTCCCAACAAACTTTCCTAAATATTTTTGAATAATTTCTAACATACTCTATGAAAGTAGGATTATAGTTATATTTCTTTAAATCATATAATTCATACAATCTACGTCTACTTTTATGTATGCCAACAGTAGCCCAATCATTAAACGCTGGCTTGACTTTTACAAAATTTTTCTTAACTTTAAAATTCTTTTGAAAATTGTTTTCTACTGTGTTAAATAAACCTTCATACATGGCATTAGGTGAATGAATCTCCAGAAGAGAAGGGTTAATACTGCCCACAACATTGTCCCTAAAGCAAACTAAGCGACCACTACTCAAAGGCCTACTCAATACCTCATATTTTTTTTTTTGTATTTTTATTTTATTAAAAGTAAGTTACACATGAATCTATTAGTTCTGCCTCTGGAAAGCTTGCTATTTGTCCACAATGATCTGATGGCAGATCACTAGATAATGCCTTATATGAGACATCTCGATTGCTAAAAATGTTATCTAAACAACTGGAAGATGTTTTTGTAATCCTAGTAGGCTCACTAAATAAGTGTTTTAAATTAAATGATTTAAAAAGATTCAGAAATCTGCTAGATGTAGATGATTTTTCTTATATATTAATATTAAAATCTCCGCACAATATTATACTTTTCTTACTCTTCTCAACTTTTCTAAGGCAGTCTTCCATTACCTCCTCAAAGGTTTTCAAATTACCAGAAGGGGGACGGTACACACAAATTATAACATACTGCTTAAGTTCAATGCAGGATATTTCCACTGTACATTCAATAGATAAGCTAACAATATCCTTACGCTCTTTACAATTTATAATATTATTTGATACCAATATCAATGACCCACCTCTGCATGATTTTTCTCTAGTGAACACACTATGTACTGTAAAATGACTATTATTAACACAACTAACTTCATAATTTTTTAGCCAATGCTCTGTAATACACTTTACCTGGATGTTGTGGGACTCTAAGAACAAACTTAATTCTAACTCTTTGCTGGGTAGTCCTTGCATGGTTTGATAAGCTATATTTAGAGACCTACCCTTTGTCATACTTCTTAGTTTAAAGAAGTGTCAAGGGTCTAGGTCCTTCGATACCCTACATGTACCTGTGTCAATAGAAATAGTTGTACTACTATTACTAACTAAGTCCTTCGATACCCTACATGTACCTGTGTCAAAGTGTAAAACGTTGTATGCTAGTAATTTAGCAAGTTGTCGCTTATAATATACTGATAGATACATTGTATCTCTTGTTAATGTAAAATTATTTACAAAATTGTTGGTTTCAAAGTATAATATAAAGTCACTATGACGATAAGTTAAATTATACATCATTAAGTTTATATTATATATAACTTTGTTATACTCCTTATTTACATTTTGTACATATGGTAAGGCACATGTGATGAACCTACATCCTATTTTTTTATTAAGCATTAACATCACTTCTGTCAAGTGAATGATATCTTTTTTAGTAATTGACATGCAATTACCATATAATAATATAATAGTGGAAGAGGCTTCTAGATTACTATTCTTTACACAATTAATTATATGATTGAAGCTAGCATTGGGGTAACAATTATTTACAATGGAGTAATTAGTAAAACTTTTTAACAGAGTACTGAAACCTAAGCCCAATTGGTCAGAGAAAATATAAACTTTATCATTGCTACATTTTGTCTGGTTTAATAATGACAATAAGCTGTCTTCTTTACGTACTGAAGATGCATGTTTGTTAACAGAAATCCTGTTTACATTATAAGATAGTTCACTATTACTATTAACTAAAGATGGATTTGACTGGATACACTTCAAGCATTTGTTGCTTTTTTTTAAAGAGATAACCTGTTTTAAATTATCTTTACCTATTTTGGCTATCTCTTCATATTTACTTATATAATCCTCCATTACTTTTTCATGATTTGAATTGGTTTTTGCCAGTTCATATTGCAAGTCTCTTATTTGTGTTTTTAAGTCTGTAGTGTGCTGGTCATAAAGTAATTTACTATATGTTAATTGAATACTATAATTTTCTAATCATATGTCTCTCACATAGTAACTCGTAGAGCTTCCCGTCAAACTTGCGATTTGAATTTCTCGTCTAAAAATAATTAAAAATATGTCTCTCTCAGCCATAAGCGGTCCACTGCAGGACATAGACCTCTCCAAGATCGCGCCATGCCTTCTGGCCTTTTTCCGTCACGTCTTAACCAACTTTGAACGTACAATTTACAACCGTGATGGCTAAGAGCACTAAAAACAAAAGTAAGTTTCTGCTGTCGGGCGTTTAGGCTAATATGATGATGGTGATAGGCATATTGAAGCTCTATGCTTCAAAGTATTTGCCTAGCAAATTTGGTAGGAACAAAACAATGTAAAACTGCCTCGGTGGCGCGTTGGTCGCGGGCTCGATCCCAGCGCAGGACAATTCTTTGTACCTTCCACAGGTTATTGTCCTGAGTCTGGAGTTATTGAAGTTTTTAACCCTTTAACGGGCACAAGTAACTTTGTTTTTTCATTGGTTTTGACCTTTATTACAAGGTTATTAAAGTTGCTAATTAGGTGGGAATATAATCAAGATCCTGCGTGTCAGGGCATGTCTTTTTAAAAGAAAGAAAAATAAAGAAATCTGTATGTCCTTTTACAGATGCTTCCGGCAAGATTCGTATCTGGGACACTGTTAACAAGGAGCATATCCTCAAGAATGAGTTCCAACCGATTGGAGGACCTATCAAGGATATCGCGTGGAGCGCTGATAACCAGAGGATGGTCGCTGTCGGTGAAGGAAGGGAAAGGTAATTTACTCTTCAATCAATCAATCAACTAGCCTATTGCAGTCCATTGCTGGACATAGGCATCTCCCAACACGCGCCACAGAACTCGGTCCTGCGCCTTCTGCATCCAGTCCGACCCATATTAACTCTTACCAAATTTCAAGTGTTAATTTTATAGTATTTAATTGTACTTAGTAAAATACAATTCATGATTACTGCACAGATGTCTTCGATTCTTTCTCAATGCAAATCTGTGTACAAGAACATGAATCCCGCCAATCATACATACAGTCAGCCATCTAAAATGACCCGGCTTGATGTTGTTGCAAATGGCTGGGGAGAATTCCTTTAGAACTAATTGACGGAGAGCGGGTATTTTCTTTGTTCCTGTATACCGCGAACAACTGTTTTGTGGAACTTTCTCGCTGCGATATTTCCGGACCGTTAAGACTTAGGGAGCTTCAAGAAATGAGTTACTCCCTTTTTAAAGGTCGGCAACGCATCTGTGATTACTCTGGTGTTGCGGGGGTCCATGGGCGGCGGTGATCACTTACCATAAGGTGACCTGCTGGCTCGTTTGCCTCCCAATAAAAATATAAAAAAAATTATGTGTGAACTTCTCTGATGGCTAACTTCAGACTGGTCAAGACTACCCGCCCTGTACTAAAATACTTTCGAAAAAAAAAAAATCTCATCCTGGTGCTGGGTAATAATTAACTACCTCGGTGGCGCGATACAATTCCCACGCAGCATAATTATTTGTGTGATGCACAAATTATTGTCCTGAGTCTGGATGTTCTTTGTGTTCGTTAAATTGATGTTTGTAAAAGTCCCCGCGACACAGGGCATGATCCCTAGTAAAGTTTTTAAAGAATTTAAAGTAGAAAGGAATTTAAAAAATACTTAAATTTTTGTCAACAGATTCGGGCACGTATTTATGTCTGAGACCGGCACTTCGGTGGGGGAGATCAGCGGGCAGTCCAAACCCATTAACTCGGTAGACTTCAAGCCTACAAGGCCTTTCCGTATTGTGACTGCTTCCGAGGACAATACACTCGCCGTCTTTGAAGGCCCACCTTTTAAATTCAAATGCACTAAACAGGTAAGGTAACACAATGCACTTTATGGGATCCCTTTTTTTCTCATAATGGTTTTTGTTCTAATTTAAATTGTCATAATAATGTAGGGACACAACATAATTGTAATTTAAGCGACTGCTGACAAATCACCTTTACAGGCGCGCGACTGTACTAGCGTCGCCCAGCAGTCGTCTCCCCGCCATCATGTAGTCAGGTCCTTATTATTATATATAGCGTTATTTGTATTTTAAGTATTATAATCTGGTACCAGTAAATATAGTTTATTACTCATCTGCATTATTATTTGGAATCTCCTACAACTTAAGATCTTCTTCCCCACAATAAGTTAGGCATAATTGTCCTTGTCATAATAATAGTTAGCCATAATCGGGCCTCCTACCGTAACGGAGGGATACTTGGCCTACTAATACCATGCTGGTCAGATGGATTGGTATAAGGTTTAATTTCACATTTTCCTTCTTTTTATTTTGTAAAGATAATATTCACGGATAGTCCCTTAGTCGGTTTTTACGACACCCATGGGATGAGATGTGGTGGTAACCTATTGTATTCTTACTCCGTCACCACACGGAGATATATTTAATGTTTTTTTTTTTAAATTCCAGGAGCACACGCGCTTTGCACAAGCCATCCGATACAGTCCTGATGGTAGTCTGTTTGCGTCGGCCGGCTTTGATGGAAAGATATTCTTGTTTGATGGCGCTACTTCAGAACTTAAAGGAGAGGTAGGATTAACTAAATACTGTTTAACTAAGTATAACTTAAGCAGGCGAATATTTTTTTTTACCATGATGGTGGCAAACAGTACCTTTAAATTACATATAATTTTTTAATCTATAAAGCTTAGGTATAACTAGAAAAATCCGAAAAGGAGAAAGACAATGGAAAATATTATTACTCCAGACGGGAATCGAACCCGCGTCTCAGGACTATACGCGTTCAGCGCCAGAGGTCGTGAGGAGGCCTAGAGGTCATGGCGCTGGGCGCGTATAGTCCAGAGACGCGGGTTCGATTCCCTCCTCGAGTATAATTTTTTTCCATTGTCTTTCTTCTTTTCAGTCATACCTTTTACTAAAGGCTACGTTATCACTTACCACCGTTAGTACCACCGTTACCAGAAGAATAACAAACGCGTTGACGACTCTTTAAAACCTCTTTATCCCAGTCTTAAAGGATGACGACATTTGTAGCGCAGTCGTTATATTACATGGCTGCTACGCAGAGGTCTCGGGTTCGATTCCCGCTCAATGCAATTGTGTGTATGAACATGATTGTTTGCATTGGTCTGGGTGTTTTCTATGTATAATATGATGTATGTAAAAAAAAGTATCTAT
This sequence comes from Schrankia costaestrigalis, assembly GCA_905475405.1. Taxonomy (NCBI): domain Eukaryota; kingdom Metazoa; phylum Arthropoda; class Insecta; order Lepidoptera; family Erebidae; genus Schrankia; species Schrankia costaestrigalis. The sequence goes on along the minus strand of FR997845.1, from coordinate 2,804,650 downwards.
GTATGGTTATATCCGTTGTCTATTACCCATAGTACAAGCTCTGTTTAGTTTGCGACTAGATGGCGTTGTGTGAATGTGTAATAGATATAAAACATTCATAATTTTTGGTCGTTGTATATAATATTTTAGATTGGATCTCCGGCTCACAAAGGAGGCGTGTACGGTATAGCCTGGTCACCTGATGGTAAGGAGCTGCTGTCCTGCTCCGGTGACAAAACCTGCGCCATTTGGGATGTTGAGACCAAAGAACGAAAGATTCTGTTCAATATGGGTAATGCTGTTGAGAATCAACAGGTAAGTTAAATTAATAATAGTTGCTCTTACTCTTAGCGACAAGTTATGCGTACCATCGCATATTAGTGACACGCGTACCACGCCTACTTAGCACTTCCACTTGATTTTTCTTCCGTAGTTGCTCTTTCTTTAGTGCTGCTGACTACGAGGTCGCGGGTTCCATTCCCGCGCTTGTTATTTCTTTGTGTGATCCACAAATTATTTTTGCCAATCTCGTTAGGTAGGCTTTTAAGGCATAGTATGTTTAATAAAGGTTAATGTTATTAGCCTCATGTTATTAGCAAGATTAGAAACGTTGATGGAAGACCACATGTTACCATATAATAATAACAGCAATGTCCCGCTGCAAGGCCGGACGATGGAGGAATACTAGGCCTATTTACACTACGCTATATAGACGGATTGGTGTATAGTCCGACGTCAAGTGTTCGGGTGGACAACACCAGGGTAGACATTAACCGAACGATAAAGAAGAATGAACAAGACTTAGGGTCGTAGCACATATTATAACGTAATGTAATCATCATGAAAACCCTGTAAAATTATTAGATGTTCACACTTATCTTTTTTTAGCCTAAAAAGACACGGTTTATAATTTGCAGGTATCTTGTCTCTGGCAAGGCAAGCACCTACTATCAGTGTCGTTATCAGGCGTTATCAACTACCTAGACGTTGAGAATCCCGACAAGCCACTACAGATACTGATGGGTCACAACAAACCCATCACTTGCCTGACCTTGCACCCCGACAGGCATACAGTGTACACTGCGAGTCATGACGGCACTGTTACCGCGTGGAATTGTGAAACTGGTGAGTTTATTTTATTTTTTATTATGTTGACTAAGAAAAAACTAAAAAAAGGAAAAGAAAAAAGACAATTAAAAAAATTGGTACTCGAGGCAGGACTTTGAAATACTCGTCCAGTTTTTAAACTACAAAGTACATATATTACTGCCATTAGGGTGTATAACCATTTACCTGTAGCTATTAAGGAACAAAATAATATTTTACTATTTAAGAACCATTTGAAAACATGGCTTATTAGTAATGAGTTCTATAATTTAAAGGAATTTTTTGAAAAAAATAACATTTAGTTAAATAAGTTTTTGTTTAATATGTGTAGTTTTAAGATATTATATTGCTATAATTTGCATATCCGATGGGATAGACTGTTGAAACTAATTACTGTATTTATACACTAACACCTGATGTACACAGTTTTGCAATAAATAAATCTTTATCTTTATCTTTACAAAAAAAATCTTCGAAAAATTTGCTTAGATTTCAATTTTTCTATTTTACTATAGGTACTCTTTTCGCCATTTTTTTATTTTAAGATTGGTTCAACTATTTCTAATAAAAAGGTAAAAAACCATGAAAATTAACAGTTTTTTAATGGTTTCTTGCTCTTAGTACTTACTATCTCACCATTCGGATTTAATAATCATCATCATCATCATCTCAGCCAATTGAGGTCCACTGCTGGACATAGACCTCCTCTAAACATTGCCACCTTGTGCGGTCTTGTGCCTCCCTCATCCATCGGTTTCCCGCCGTCTTACCGAATAGTATTTATTTTTATTAATATTTGTTTGTAACATTTTCAGGTGAAGGGCGCCACATAACTGGTCAGGGGCACGGTAACCAGGTGAACGGTATGCGCGCCGGTAAGAACGGGGTTCTGTTCACGTGCGGCATCGACGATACTCTAAGAAGTGCTAAACCTGAAGTTGAAGGTATTCATTCATTCATAACAGACTATTAGTGTCCCACTGCAGGGACGGGCCTCCTCCCGCGACGCTGTTGTATATTTATTAAGCTGTTGTGCTGTTCTAACTTCGAAAGCATAATTTTTATTATGATTACTGTAACAAACTTGCACTTAAGTTTTCTGTGAAGTGTCTAATGTGACATATTAAAATTTATTTATTTAACAACATTACAGTATCTTTGCCATTACAAACAAAGTAACTTATTACCTAAACTAAATCTTACATGGTACACAATATGCAGCCCTCGTGAACTCTGAGCGAGTTGCGTTGAGTGCACAATTAAATAAGTCTATGGTATGGCGCGGGTCAGCGACGACGTGGAAAATGGAATAACTAATCGCATAATTTCAATAAGTAAAATAATTTTATTACAGGTGATGTGCCTACGTACACAGACCTGTCTATACCTCTGGGCTCACAACCTCGCGCCATGGATCACATCATTGAAGATGATACCACCATTATTGCTACTGTTAAAGAGGTATTTGTTTTATTTATTAAAAATTTATTAAGTAGGTATTGTAATGAATTATTAGTCTATTATAATAAAAAAATTGCCGCATTAATAATAAGGAAAAGAAAATAAAGTAAAAAATTAAAGAGAGTGAAAAAATTAATTATAAAAAAAATAATAATAATAAAGTGTAATTCATAATGTTTTTAATTCTTATATTTACATATTTTTTACTTTCCAGCTGATAGTTGTGATTGGTGGCAGTAAGCAGTCAAGCTTGCCACTTAATTATGAACCTACCTGCGTCACCATTGATCCCAAGTCACGACATGTTGCTGTTGGCGGTAAGATATTTGTAATTTATTTATCATCATCATAACAGCCCATTAATGTCTCAATGCAGGGACGGGCCTCCTCCCGTGATGGAGGGATACTTGGCCTACTAATACCACACTGGCCAGACGGATTGCTATAGGGTTTAATTTAAAGTTTTCCTTCTTTTTACTTCGTAAAGATAATATTTACGGTTAGTCCCTTAGTCGGTTTTTACGACACTCATGGCATGAGATGGGGTGGTGACATATTGTATTCCGTATTGTACTCCGTCACCACACGGACAATTTATACAAAATATAATTAGATAATGGTATCGAGTAAGTAGAATCTCGGTGTATACCTTTCTTACTAATATTTACTGAGCTTTGGTTTATCCCTTACAAAAATAAAGCTAACATTATCAAAAAAACAGCTGTTAAGCATTATTTATATGGTTTTTAGCTTTATGTTATTAATGGACGTAACAATCGTTAAAAAAACCTTATTATTATTATAGGTCTGTACTTTTTAATTTCACTCATTGTAATGGGTTTTATGAAGTTAAAAAAAAATTGTCATAACTCCTAAATGGATTAGTATTTTTTGATAATTTTTTTAGTTTTTGTTTAGTAAATTTATGCCCTTCCTTCTGTTAACATTTTTATGTCATGTACAACCTGTATAAATCATCGACTATCAGTTACTGTATCGACTATGACGACTTCTGTGGCGTAGTGGTTTTATTACATGATTGCTACGCAGAGATCTCGGGTTCGATTCCCGCTCAATGCAAATATTTGTGTGCATGAACATGATTATTTCCATTGGTCTGAGTGTTTCTATGCATAATATGTATGTATTTACAAAAGAAAAGTATATAAGTATTAATATTCGTTGTTCTGTTACTCATAACCAGAGGTCGGAATTAGGTAGAGTTATTTATGTACTTGCATCGAAATGTTGATATGAATGTGGACCTTCCCGGGATTTCTGATGAATAATCCCGGGATTTCTAATGGACAATCCCGTGTGGCCAACAAACAAATAAATAATAATAAAAACCTCAGAATTAGACCAATAAAACAAAGATAATTTATTAACATACAGTTTTTATTAGTTTACATTAATTTACAATACAAATTATTAATAGTCTTAAGCAAATTCTCATAAGCCTATTTCGGGAAGTTTTCCTTATTCAAACGGCCCATCGGAATCATTTTCCTTGTCAGATTCATTACCAGTAAAATTTGAAGTGTTCGCTTCCGACTCTGTATAACTTTTGTGAGAATTAAAATATATGACCATTAGCTTTTCAATATTTTCTGGCTTCAATGAATTTCTCCGAACGTCTAAAATCCATTTGTACATTGAAAAAGATCGCTCTACGTCAACTGAGGTGAGGTTAGCAAATTTATACAATTCCTCCTCCTCGTCATCATTAGTGCAGGAAGAAATTTTTTCTGCTATATTTCTGATAATGTCCAAATCAGGATTCCTATCCATGACTTTTTCCATTTTATCTTTTAAGCTCTCGCAATTTGCCCATATCAAAGCTAATCTCACTGCATCAAATATTTCAAATGATTCCATTAGAGAAAGATCGGATTTCTGAAGAGATGTCAAAGCTGTTGGTATAATTGAAAAATTTTCGTAAATACGAGACAAATCATCTTTAATGTTGTCGTTATTATTAAAAATGTTTAAACTATTCTCTATTGATTTTGCCTCTTGACCATTCAGCACCGACAATACAGATTTAATTTCATCGAAATGCTTAGCGTAATAAAATGCTGCATCAAGCCAAGTACCCCATCTGGTAATTACAGGTGCAGGAGGTAAAGGTAAATCCGGACACATTTCTTTAAAGATTTTAATTCTTTTTGGTGCCTTCAAAAAAACTTTTTTCAAATTTGAAATTAAACTATCGACATTAGGATTCTCCTTTCTAATCTGCCCCGCAACAAGATTTAGAGCATGGGCTAAACATGTGAAATGCAACATTTTAGGAAAAGTTGATTTTAACATTCTACCAGCTGATATCATGTATGCCACACTGTCTGTACATAACATTCTAACGTTATCTAGTTTGCTCTCAAATGAACTTCCCCACATATTTTTTAAAGAATCTTGAACAAATTGTGATATCGTTGTTCCATTTACAGTGTCTAGCATTTTACATGCCACTAAGTAAGGCCGATGGTTCCTACTAAGTTCTAATGGTCTCACCAACAAATGTACCACAGCTCGTCCTAAGAAATCCGTAGTTTCGTCTACTGAAAGCCATAGCTTTTTATCTACAATCTTACTTTGCATCTCTTGTATTTTGATTTTAAAAAGCTGATCCAGGTAAACTTTTCTCAATAAGGATTCACTAGGTAGAGTAATATTTTTGCAATTGCAACAAATGTACTTTTGAAAAAATGTTTTAAATGCGTTGTTGCTCAGTTGGGACCACGGTATGTTACAAAGAATCATAAATTCGATTAAGTCGAAGTAAAATTCTAAAGGAATGTGGCGCTCTTTCTTCGTGCCTTTATGTACTGCTCCTTCTACATGTCTTTTGACGTTACTCTGACGAGTCGCACTCAAATGTGCTTCGCATTTGGAACAGTAAATTAATCCACTTGCATGGTCGTAAAATAGCTCCGGATTATCTTTGATCCACTTGTTGATGGTGGCTTCTTTGATTGAACTCTGCGCCATGGTAATATTTTTAATCTGGAGCAAAATAATAGTCAATCTTAGAAAACCGTATGCATGTGTTTGTAAGTATGTGAGAGATAGGTCACAACAGTTGCGTAGTTTAAAAGATCTAAGCGTGCATAAATTCATACAAAGAGACAGACGGCGGGAAGCGTAGGTACTTTGTTTTATACTATACTAGTTGGCCCGGCGCGACTTCGTTCACGCGTTGTCCTACCCTTACCCAACAACCTACCCTACACCTACCTAAGAACCTTCTCCTAATAATAAGTACAAATACAACAAAAAAAGAATTAGTGAAATCGGTCCAGCCGTTCACGCGTGATGCCGTGAAAACGGAAAACGGGTTTCATTTTTATATATTTAGATATAGATTTATTGTTATAGCAACTATAGTAACATACATTACGTATAAATTTAAAGTGTCTGCTTCTACTTAGTAAGCGCAAGGGCACTAAAAAACACCGATAAATAATGCTTATTGATTCACTGTACACTCCTTTTCGCTCAGTCTTTGGGGAAAGAAGCTACTTTGGGCGTAAACCTGTTTTGTGGATAAAATACAAATCGAAAAATTGTATATAGAGTTTTATTAAACTTTAGATATGTTTTCTGGTGCCACTGGGCTTTCAATTACTGAAAATTGAGCTGATTTAGGAGTTACGTAAAGAAATAAATTAGTGACGCTAGTTCTGCGTACTCTTCACCTTAATGTAAGTGGTCAAAGGGATATTCGTCCTATTATAAACGTTTTTTCCCATTCGATATGTAGTAATTGTCACTATTTAATATAAATACTATAAACGCTTGTTCCAGAAGTACATACAAGAACGCTCGAGTAGGACAGGTTTCCGTAATAATCACATAAACACATTAATTAATAATTAATCAGTTTAAACCTAAAAAGAAAATCTGTAAAAGATTACCAGAAAAATTAATTCCAATCGTTAACCATATAGTCAATTAAAGCAATTAAAAAAAGAGTCCCGTATGTTAAGCTTCTTCAGTAGCATTTGAAATCATTGCTACTTTATTTTAATTGTATCAAAGAACATCTTGAGTTAAACAACACCGATTTTATGACAATATAACAAACATTCTACATTGGGAAAATCTAATGTAAAGGACATTTAATATAAATATGAACAATAAACTTACCAAGTATATCACCAACTTCAAATATCCAATCGTCCAATACAGTAAGGCCAAATCAAAGTCCGTTAATGCGTGCCGAAATAGTCGTATTAAGTAGAGTCCAGAATCCAGTAAACAATCCAGGGTCAAACAGGATTCACCACACAAAACACAATAGTAAACACGTGTGCGCATTCGACGAACCGAGGTAAGCGAATGAGCTGTGTCAATAAACCGATTTATTGCTAAGATATAGTTTGAATGCGTTAGAAAGAGATACAATCTCAGTGTTCCGCATTACCGCTATTGTTTCCTTTTGTTCAAATTTTGCAACTTCGAGCATCCGATGTCATTGATGTAAGTGTGGCAACGTCGCGCGTGCAGTAAGTAGTTTAAAGTGTGTAAAAGTAAATATGTAACTTTTTATTTAAATCGTGGGATATTTTTCTATTTTTTTAATTAATCCCGGGATTTGTAGCATATCCACTTTATTCTTTCGCTGTATGAAATCAGTGTAAGTACATGAATAACTCTACCTAATTCCGACCTCTGCTCATAACACAAGCAGGTTAAGCCTAGCTTACTTTGGGAACAGGTGGCGCTGTGTAGATGTCCGTGAATATTTATTTATTATTGATTGTTGTACAGGCGCGGACAGTAAAGTGCACGTGTACACGCTGGACGCGCGCAGCCTGCAGCCCGGCGCGGAGCTCACGCATCTCGGAGCTGTGACCGACGTGCGCTACAGCGACGATTCGCGCTACCTGGTGGCCAGCGATGCTAACAGGAAGGTCATACTGTACTCTACCGACGAGTACAAGGTAACAACAATACAATACAAATACAAAATACTTTATTTGTTCTCTCGCACAGTACATGAAACAATTTAGGTAACAAACAACGGATCCATAACAGAGTCAGCGAGTGTGTAGTCTGTGTGAACACTTTTGTTATATTAGAAACAGATTTAGGTTCAACTCACATCGAGTCGAATTTCATAAACTGGTTTCGATCGAGTGTCTCATGCGATTATAAGTATTATAATAATGAAAATAAAGTTGAAATTCGTATAACTGCGCTCTGCTTCGCTGCCCTTCGCCGCTCTTTGTGTGAGTTGACCCTTACACTCAAACCATTCTAATAGGTAATAATTATGACAGTTCTAGTTTAAAGTTGGAATGGCAGAAATCGATTGGTAGATTTAACAATTCAGATATGTTTATATGTATTTGATTTGATTAATAATTTTAAGAACTCGATGTACAATATACTGAGGAATAAATAATAATTATGACATCAATATAGTTTTAAGTTTATTGTAACTAAAAAAATTGGACATGATCTGAAATAAATGATTATTATTATTATATCAAGCGATTAATTCCCTTCATGGTCAACTGAGCTAACATGCAACTGACCCCGCAGACTCATTTAATCACTTAGTACTGCTAAGTGGTTAAATGAGTCTGCGGGAAGCCAGCCGGCCCTTACATACAGTACATAACTCCTTTCACTAGTTATTAATGTTGAGGAATCGTATTCCTTTGTTTGTGCTATCTCCAACATTGGACTGCGATAGGCTAACTTTAGCTAACTAATTGATTGACTCCTTAGTCGTGTCATCATCATCATATCAACCAATTGACGTCCACGGCTGGATATAGCCCTCCTCCATAATATATAGCAGCCTTTTGAGACGAAACTCATTTAGCATATATGTTTCCCCACAGCTGGCCCACAACAAGGAGTGGGGCTTCCACTCAGCTCGTGTGAACTGCGTGTCGTGGAGCCCGGACAGTCGTCGCATCGCGTCAGGCTCGCTCGACACCTCCGTCATCGTGTGGAGTGTGGACGCGCCTAATAAACATACTACTATTAAAAGTTAGTACATTACTGTTATACTTATAGAAAACACGTTACTATCTGAATAATCCAGAAAGAGATAAAAGGTATTAAAAAAGACCCGTAAGTGCAAGCGAGATAGATATAGAGAAATGATATGGCTGTAAGACTTAAATGATAATGCAATATCTATTATAATATTGTATACATAAAAGTTTTTATGTATGGATGGATGTTTGAATAAGATGTTTTGTAGACCAATTTGGATAAAACTTCGTATGGATCTGGCACCATGGCTACTCGCTATGCCCAAAACGACATCAAAATGGGTGAAACTGCGACCAAAATACTTTTTTAAATAACTAATTTCAAAAAGAAGATCGGAAGATGATGAAAACAATTTGCTAATCGAGACACGATTCGAACTTGTGTTCTCTGACAATACGCTAGACAATTAGGCTATCCGAATGCTTTTCTCGTAAACCAAGGCAGTCCATTGCTTTTCACTTAACTTTTGTTTTTCATATTGCTTTTGTTCATATACATAAAAATTTGTTACATAATATAAATTATTAAGTATATTTCTCAGTGTGGTGACGGAGTAAGAATACAATATGTCACCACCTCATGTCATCCCACGGGTGTCGTAAAAACCGACCAAGGGACTATCCGTGAATATTATCTTTACGAAATAAAACGAAGGAAAACTTGAAATTAAACACTATACCAATCCGTCTGGCCAGCGTGGTATTAGTAGGCCAAGTATCCCTCCGTCACAGGAGGAGGTCCGTCCCTGTAGTGGGACATTAAAGGGCTGTTATGATGATGTATATTTTTAATGATATTTGTTACAGACGCTCACCCACAGAGCCAGATCACCGGGCTGGCGTGGCTGGACGACGAGACCGTCGTATCAGTGGGCCAGGACGGCAACACGCGCGTCTGGAACGTGCCGCAAGCTTAGACTCTCAACCAACACGCTTGGGGAAATATTCTTTTCACTACATCTAATGCCCAAGAGTACTAGTAATGTGGATAGCGCTTTACTAGTATTCTTCATACAATAAAATGTACTCTGAGCTGATTAAGTATTGTCTTAGCGTTATTATCGTACAGCAATCATTTGATGGTGGATCGATGACACCGATCGATGGCAGTGATCTGGCAGATATTTATCACACAGAAATTATCGATCAATGTCGATTAAGGGTCATAGCACATATAACGTAACGTAAACGACGATTTCAAACAATTTGTAATAAATTTTATGAAATAAAGTATTTTGAAATTTGAAATTTGAAATTTGAAACGGATCGGCATCGCCTTGCCTTTTTCTTCGGTGTCAAACGTCAAAAATCCAATTACGTTACGTATCCGATTAGTGTGCGTTGCAGTAAGGAGTTTCATACAAAGAACACTGAAAGGCTCGAGTTGATACGGTGCCGATCCGTTTACGTTACGTTATATGCGCTACGACGCTAAACCATTCTGCCATCGATCGACGATAGATTGGTTGGTCTAATAACATCATATGGGTCGCCTAGCGATGACAATTGACATTGATCGATCGTGTATCAATGCCTTCGATCAACGGTAGAATTGATTATTTGGTAAAATTTGTTTTCTACCAGTACTAAAAATATTCAATGCAAATGTCAAGAAATAATAGTTTTTTATTTTATTTTAACACTTTCACTGTCCTAAGACAATTATCAGTATCAATATTGGAAGTCCAAAAGTAGAACAACACTATTCTTGGTGGTTAATAGTGTATTGTATGTCATGCACGGACGTACGGAGCTAGCTCATCAGTGCATTACATGTAATGCACGGACAGTGAAAGTGTTAATAAAGTTTGAATATTACCATAGTTAATACATAAAAAAGAATATTTTTCCAAACATTTTAATAATTAAGTATAAATTATTGAAATTATCTAGCATATAAAAACAAAAAATAAAAACAACTAACGTATTTATTTCGCTTTATCTAAGTTATAAAATTATTTTTAAAACGAGTTTTTTATTTGTTACTAATACTGTGACAATAATTTTGTTAGTCTGTATAAAAAAATTGATTAAATTATTCAGCCGACCATGACTTTAAAATATTATATCTCTTTATAATTTGCATGAAACCATTTAACCGGTGCTAGAATTTTTTATATAGTATTGCAGTACTCATATTGTTATCGTAAATACGTAAAAAGTTTTCAAATACTATTATTTAGCAAGGATGAAGTTTTCAATCCCAAGCATGGTAATCTTTCTGTGATCCATAATTAATTGTGGTGATCTTCGGAAGTCCTATAAACCCTGTAATTTCGTTACTGAAATACAGGGCTTGATCTCTGTTATGGGTGTCGTATTTTCCAAAAATATACCCCAAGATTCTCCCCTTTTTAAAGTTTTTTTTATAATAAAAATGCATAAAAATAGGTAAATTAATTTGAATATATTTTTATAGTTCATTATCTCCTTGGTAAGTAAATTTGAAAACTTTTTAAGTATTTACGAACTAGTACTGTATGCTTACATTGTCTACAATATTCACAGATTTTCTTATTAGAGAATGAGTTTAGAAAAAGACAAGATGTATTCGGTGCTTTTCCTAATACGAATAAAGTTTATTTAAATTAATTTTATGTATTTCAAGCCAAGTTGTGAATTTTTTTTCAGCATGATCTAAACGATCCCTTTTTATACCAGTCAGTCATACTAACATGGTGTGAAATCGCATTTATATAATAATAAGAATAAAAATAGGGTAATTTTATTTGGAAAGATATATCGTAGGTGTTGCTAGCCTAAAATAAATTTGATTAGTGTCATCATTGCATTTGAAAGTTTTTGTTACGCGGTATATTGTTGATCTCAATATTAAAACAAAAACTTAAATATATCTTTCCATATATAATTACATGAAGCGTTTTAAACAGTATTTTTATACTAATTTCTGATGTATTTTTTTTTAGTTTTACGCGATTTCTACTAAAAGTATGTACGATGATGAATAAACTTGTATACACTTGTATTTTGTGCTTTTATTTTTGTCATCACTGATTCCTATACTGAAAATAGAATGCTAGTTAAGTAACGGTCCGTGTGGTGACGGAGTAAGAATACAATAATGTCACCACCCCATCTCATCCCATGGGTGTCGTTAAAACCGACTAAGGGTCTATCCGTGAATATTATCTTAACGAAATAAAAAAGAAGGAAAACTTAAAAATTAAACCCTATACCCTATATCTGGCTAGCGTGGTATAAGTAGGCCAAGTATCCCCCCGTCACTGGAGGAGGGCCCGTCCCTGCAGTGGGACATTAATGGGCTGTTGTGAAGTAACGGTCATTCCATAGATGGGTGCCCGCGCAATGGTATGCCGTCTAAGCGTCTTCGGTATGCGTTTCGACTGCTCGGCCACGGCACGCAAACAGAAAAAAAAATAGTCAGGGATTCTGTCGAAATTTGTCGAAAACGAATGGCACAAACTAAAAATTTGTCGAAGTAGAAATAAAGAAGTTATAGGGGTCTAAACGTGGCCGCGCGAACGAAATGCGGAGGATTGCGCGGCCACGGAGATCTCAGCAACTACTTGAGCTAGAGATCTAATTCTTTTTGTAAATGAATGGCTGAATTTGTCAACAATTGTCGAAAAAAGAATCACAAGCCCTTTTTTTTTTTTTTTTTTTTTTTTTTTTTGATTTCGCTGGGGTAAAATGCCTACGCATCCCCTCTCGTCGGGGGACGGGAGGGGTATGTGGGGCTCCCAGGGGTGACCCCCCAGTGCACCCACTAAAAGTCCCCAGCGGCACTCCTTCATCGCCTTACTTGGAGGGGGCCTGGGAAACCGGCAGAGCCTTTGCGTCCAGTCCCCCTCCGGCGATTCCCGCCATTACAGGCGGGCTCTTCTCTTCTTGAGAACGGCCGTGAGTGCTCCAGCCGTTCTCACCCACATGGTGGTGGTGAGTCGTGCAATGGGATGAGAGGTGCCCCCGCACCTGTCACCCCTGCTCACCACCGGGATGGAGGAGGTTGCGGTACGTCCGCCTTCTCCTGCCCTCTCGCCTCCTCCGATGTGGCGGCGCGAGAGGGTCTTCTTCCCGCGCGCGCTCAGCCGCCTCCTTCTGCGACATAACAAGTTCGCAGAAGGAGGCAACCGCCCCCCAGGCCTCCTCGCTCCCCAGCATAGCTTTAACTAAGCCCGGGAGCGAGAGGTCCGCCCCAACTACCTCCACCAGGTTGAGGCGCGGCCCCGACCACAACGGGCACACCTCCAGAGTGTGCTGCGCCGTGTCCGCGGCCGCGCCGCAACCGTGGCACAATGGTGCCTCCTCCCTTCCGATCCGGTGCAGGTATGAGCCGAAGCACCCGTGCCCCGACATCACCTGCACCATCCGGAAGGAGAGGAAGCCATGCCGCCGCTCCAGCCAATCTTGAAGGACAGGTCCGAGAGCGTCCAGCGTCCATCGGCCGAACACGGCGGAGGCAAGGTCCTCCGTCCAGTGACGGACGATGGCATTCCTCGCCCCCTGCCGGATGGCCTCCCACTCTTCCGGAGCTGGACGCTCTCCGAGCGCCCTTCGTTCCACCTTCCATTTGTACACTCTAGCGAGAACCCATGCCTCGAGCTCCCAAGGAGGGGTACCCGCCAGAGCGCACACCGCCGCAACACCCACTGTGCGGTAGGCCCGCACTACCCGCTGAGCTATGGCCCTTTGGGGCGCCCGAAGGGCGGATAAATTCTCCCTCCCTTCGAGGGAGTCCGCCCAGATAGGCGCTCCGTACAGGGCCATGCTCCGCAGTATGCCGGCGTATAATAGCCGGCAACGTGTGCTGGGCCCCCCCAGGTTAGGCATTAACCATGAGAGGGCACCCGCGGTCCTCAGCAGACGCGTCGACAGCTCACTAAAATGTGGGCTGAAGCGCCATCTGCTGTCCAGGACAAGGCCCAGATACTTCATCTGGGCTTTTACCGCTATGCAGGTGCCCTCAACGCAGATCTGGGCATCAGGTGGGGGACGCCGCCAAGGACCATGAAAATACACGGCCTCGGTTTTGTTCAACGCCACCTTCAGACCCAGACGGCGGATTCTTGCCGCTACTACGGTCCCACCATCCGACGCTAGGCTAGTCGCCCGCCGGAAGTCCCCGCGGGCAGTCAACAGAGTGTCATCTGCATAGCAGATGACACTTACACCGCCCGGGAGGGCCCCCCGTAGGAGCCAATCGAACCCGATGTTCCACAGGAGGGGTCCCAGAACGGAACCCTGTGGAACGCCGGACTCCACCGCGTAGCGTCGGACTTGACCCACCTTGTCTACCAGGAGGACCGTGCGGTCCTCCAGGTAGCTCCCCAGGAGGGACCGCAGAAAGAATCACAAGCCCTAGATCAATACTTTACTAGATATTCACCTCTGAAGTCATGGCCGCGCAATCCTGCACTTGTGATTTCTTTAATGTTGATTATTTCTTTCAAACTAAGACTTTAGACAGTAAAATTGGTGTTGACAGCAAGGTTTTAATTTGTCGAAACTAATGAAAGCAATAGACTCTACTAAAGTTTAGCCATATAGACGAAATCAGAGAAAAACAAAAAGTTCATGGCCGCGCAATCGAAACGCTACTTTGGACGCTGATATCTCAGTAACTATTATTGCAAGGATATTCGTGTTTACATTTATTTATTCTACATTTTAACCTCATTGTAATGACATATCGTTTGATCCTCAGAACAGTTCTCAAGCCGTGTAATCTCAAAAATAATGATACCCTGTACAATGTTCCAGCAGAGTAACCATAATTTCGATTTCATTAGGATATTTCTCTAATGGGAGTCATTTTTATTTTAAAAAACAATAAAATTACTCCTTTAGTGCGTGCATGTAATGAATATAATAGGTTGAATGGTAAAGTCGATACATTCCATACGATATATCCTGTCCCATCACAGTTCACACATAAAAATATGATAGTCCGTTAAATGTGAATGTTTCGTTAAAAGCAAATCACTTAAAATTAACACACAGTACCTATACACAGTATTTATCTCCCGATTCAAATCGACACACAGCTGAGTTTTAAACGAGAATAACGTTCCTCTGCAACTAAATGTTGCAAACATTATTTTTCCACGAAGTACAAAAGATTGTATTAAGCTCGAATGTATAAAAAAATAATAGTAGATACATGTTGAAATCTTAATAATGGGTGTATTATTTTCTTTAATTTTTATTTTATTTCAGTAAGTTTTAGCGACTATCGTTAACAGAAGGGAAAGTGTTGATTGTATGTATTATTTCATATTTAAATTAAGTTTTGATATTATTTCGTTAGATGTGTTTAGAACAGAGAAACTGTACATTAAAATGCGCGATACATCATGTCATTGTTTCAAAGCCAAATTGATAGAAAAGCTGATGTTATAAACTGAAAAATGTAACTTTTATTGTAATATTATTCTTAATTGGTTACGAAAATGATGATTTTGGTAAGAACGTAGCGTACGATTTTGAGTTCACGGTCGTGTAACGTACCAAAAAGTCGTATGAGTACGATTGAAATCGTACGGCTGGCAACACTGGATCAAAGCCACTACTATTCGGCCGTCCCGCCCGGTGCGGAGGCTCGCTCGCAAACAAATGTGCGAGTGAGAAATCATAATCTTAGAGTGAGAGCGCAAAAGGCTAATTTTCGCTTGATCCTTCTGGTTTCGTGGCTAACTCTAGCGCAATCGTTGGCAAAATTGCTTTAAATTAGACCTTGAAGCTTTTGGGTTATCCAATTGTTGTAAAGTAATTATTAGGTACATTTCAATTTTTATTTTAAAATAATAGGTATAACAATGGGTGTAAATAAAAATGTTTGTGTGGTGTTATAAAACCAAGATGTAAGTAAATCTTGTAATGCTACACGGCACAGAATATCTTTTAAATATCACTACACACACAGTAAGTTCGTAAAGAATCATGCGATCGATGTACGAAAAAATAACTAAGGCGATAACAAAAAAGTACAAATACATACTTATTAAAAATCTTTCGTCTTTAAAAATAACTAAAGTATAAAGGACTCAATAGTTCCTTGATAGTTTAAGATCTACAAATGTTAAAAATGCTACAAGCATAAAATAATTTACTATGATTAATAAAAAGGAATTTCCTAATGAAATCGAAATTATGGTTACTCTGCTCGAACATTGTATAGGGTATCATTATTTTTGAGATTACACGGCTTGAGAACTGTTCTGAGGATCAAACGATATGTCATTACAATGAGGTTAAAATGTAGAATAAATAAATGTAAACACGAATATCCTTGCAATAATAGTTACTGAGATATCAGCGTCCAAAGTAGCGTTTCGATTGCGCGGCCATGAACTTTTTGTTTTTCTCTGATTTCGTCTATATGGCTAAACTTTAGTAGAGTCTATTGCTTTCATTAGTTTCGACAAATTAAAACCTTGCTGTCAACACCAATTTTACTGTCTAAAGTCTTAGTTTGAAAGAAATAATCAACATTAAAGAAATCACAAGTGCAGGATTGCGCGGCCATGACTTCAGAGGTGAATATCTAGTAAAGCATTGATCTAGGGCTTGTGATTCTTTTTTCGACAATTGTTGACAAATTCAGCCATTCATTTACAAAAAGAATTAGATCTCTAGCTCAAGTAGTTGCTGAGATCTCCGTGGCCGCGCAATCCTCCGCGTTTCGTTCGCGCGGCCACGTTTAGACCCCTATAACTTCTTTATTTCTACTTCGACAAATTTTTAGTTTGTGCCATTCGTTTTCGACAAATTTCGACAGAATCCCTGACTAATTTTTTTTCTGTTTGCGTTCCGTGGCCGAGCAGTCGAAACGCATACGCGTCTTCGTGCTTTGGAGGGCACGTAACAAGTTGGTCCCGACTTTCGTAGTAGTGACACTGTCGTTAAGCTATGGCGGAGGCATATGGCTTAAACAACTTAAGATACCAGCTTGACGACTAATCAAACAATTAAAAAAAAAAGATTTTTAGTTTTGCCATAGTAGTCTGTTACAGCTTGGCAACAGTAAGATGCCAAACTGTATGATGGTGACGGAGTAAGAATACCATATGTCACCACTCCATCTCATCCCATGGGTGTCATAGTAATTGACTAAGGGACTATCTGTGTATATTACCTTTACATAGAAAGAAGGAAAACTTGAAATTAAACCCTGTACCAATCCGTCTGGCCATATTAGTAGGCCAAGTATCTCACCGTCACGTTAGTAGGACATTAATGGGCTGTTATGATGAAGATGCTTATTGCAGTAACCAACTTTTGCCAAACTCGCTTGTTAGTACTTACCAAACTTTTTAGTTTGGTGTTAGGTGATTAAAAACTTCTTTCTATGGTGAACAATAAAAATGTGAAAAATAAGGATCTAATTAAATAAAACCAAAAAATATAACAGTTGTAATAATTTAATAAATTAAACTAATTTGTCTTTTAATAATATTGTCTTTTTCCTAGCTTATGCTAAATACAGTAAACAATGAATAAAATAACAATGACTAGAACACATTAAAAATAATAAATATAATAATAAATGTCGTTTCAATTTGAAATATTTTTATAACAGTCTTGCCATAATAAAGTGATTATTTTTTTCATTGAATTGACATTAATTGTAGAGGCACTGCGGCTAATATTTTTTTAATATTACATTGTATCTTGTTAGGTACCTATTTAAAAGTTTCAGCTATAGATTTACGAACTCGACCATTTGAATTTATTTCTTGAATTTAAATTTGAATAAAATATGTCTAAAATAATGTAAAATTTAAATAGTCGACTAGTTTTACCGTTTCTCCATAGTTTATGCGTTTGTGTCCAAATTATACAAAATATTGGCTTCAGTTCCTTGTATATCACAGAATAAAATAAATAAAAATGATTAAAAAATGATAAGATAAAATAAAAACATTGAAAAAGTAAAACAGTCCTATAAAATGACATGGGAATAAATATAGAGTAAAAAATTATTTATGTCTTTCATACGGCACAAAAAAGACTTGCAATTTTATATTTTGTAATAAAATTCAATTACCTAGTTAGCCAGACAAAATGAAACTACTGAAGTATGTCGCACCAACTCGCTCCATAATGGTGTACGTTACCCCAGCAAAATCTTACCCGATCTGTTTATAGATGCCTTTCGCTTGATTTTGGCTGCTTAGACTAAACGTTTTTTAATTATTATAAATAATTTAAATAAACCGAATATTCGATTTAAACTTCACACCCTGCCTGAGCTTAGTTGGCATGGCAGTGTGTAAAAGCATCTGTGGCACTCATGGAAAAAAATGGTTATTTAAATAAAAATAGTGAAATGTTGTATTTTGCATTTTGCAAGATGAAAATAAAATGAAATTTTTCCGTTTCTCGTCTTGGTCATACCGGGTTATAAAAATAAATTTTATAGCCAAATTGATTAAGAAATTATGTCTATTTTTTATAGGGGAACCTGGGGATACTTAATCCTTAAGGGAGACTAGGTACACGAGATTTTCAGAACTTGTATGAGTAATATTAAATTTTATAATGGCAATATCGGTTGTCTATGGTACAGTCACGAGCAATAATATGTACACATTTTCACATTTTGTAATACAGTTATCTAAAGTTCTGCTAATCCAAAATAAAAAATTCGAAGATTAATTCTAAACTGTACGGAACCTCTTACAATTACCGAAATAATTTTGGTATTCTAATGTCTAGATAAGTGAACAGATAGTTTAGAAAATTTGACAATGTGTACATATTATTGCTCGTGACTGTACCCGCTAACTTTCTAAAGTTAGTACACCTGTCAAATTTGACGCGTTTGTAAATGGCGGACGACCGAGTGTTTGTTGTTGCTAAGAGAAAATTTCCGTGAGTTTACATTTTGATTAAACATTAATGTAAATATGGCTTTTAGGTGAGTATGAATTTAATTCGAGGCGTTATCTATATAAGTAGCGATTTGTAGCGTAGAAAAGTGGTAATCTAAAAGACGTTTGAAAATATTCTTGTTTATAACCTCAAACTGCTCAGGGTACACTTGGTACACTTAGCTATTATAACTTTTATTTATCAATTTATTTCAGTTTACCGATATGCCCAGAGTATACAAAACAAGAGAAGGTGCCAGAAAAAGAGTACCAATCGATGAAGAGTAAGAGAGAGCAAGATATAATTTTGCTTTGAGTTTGTTTTTGTTTTTTTAATACGAAACGGAAGTTTCACATTTAGCAATTGATTTATGTATGGAGACGGTGTGATATGCCTATTTTATGTGATTTTGAAAACAATATAAAAAAGATTATCATATTCTAAAAACATTTTTTATTTATTTTCTTAGTAATAGTATCATGTGAACCTAGATATAGAAGACTTTACTCCCGTATATACGGGACACTTGATACCATTCCCTATTTTTACTTTTAGTCAAATAACTATTAAATTTAGGCACTTATATCTTTGGGTCTTACATCAATTATAGGCAAATGAATTTCACGTTACCAATATCTTTTAAAATGGATAGTCACTAAGGAAATTAGGGATGAAAAACAAAAGGGGGTATCAAGTGTCCCCAGGTTCCCGTATATATGTGTTAACACAGCGGGTATTATTCCTAAAACAATGAGATGAAATGTAAATTACATGAATCAGTATTTAATTTTTCTGGCTTTCATTTAAAGTAACTTTATTGCACATACTTATCATGTCTTATTTACAACATATTTCACAACCATTATTATTAAACTAGTGATGTGATAAACAAATGAATTTATTAAACTAGTGATGTGTGATAAACAAATGAATTTAATGGTGAACAAAAATGTCAAGAAAATGTCTTTTAAAAGTTCTTTTAAATCCGTTCGGTGGGTATAAATATATATTAATATTTTAGGGATTGTGGTAATATAGTAACAGAGTATATGGTACACAAAGTAGATAAGTAGGTAGTTATTGCGTATTGTGGAGGGTATCTAAATTTAATTAAGATTTCCAATAAAGAAATACAAATAATATCTGTGGACATTAAATTTCATAACATAATTTAGCTGAATAGTTTTATTTGTTCAAGCTTCTATTTGACTCTAAGAAGTATGTCCGAGTCCCTAGTTAGTTCTATAGTCCTACTCCGTCCTAGAATTATAATGCACGCAGATGAGATATTGCTTTTTATCGATTTCTGAAAGGAGCGGAGGCACGCTGTTTTGAACACGAATAGTTTGGCATTTTGTCATTAAGCGTGGCTTTAGGTATTATAATGGTATTCAGTACCTTCTATCATAGTGTGGATTTAAGTCAGTCTGTGGGAAGGCTATAGCTATTTAGGCCTCTAGCTTAGTTAGCCAACATACCTGATTCGGTACTATTAAGCGACACAAACCAATGCTCGTTGCTAATTAAAAGAAAAAAAAAAGGTGGTCTACAGATATTAAACGAAGTCCTCACATGTCACCTCTACTTTGTCTATTCTGCTGCGGCGCGTGTCTGTAAGCGACGTGCTTCCTCAGTGCATCGCGAGACCTCGACACGTGTGAACATGCGCGGCAGGCGTGTCGTCTCCCAGCATGAGTCTCCATGTGCACTCGTAGGTTGTACTGGTTGCTTAGGCGCTTGTTGCAGATCGTACACACAGAGGTGTTGATGCGCCACTTTCTATCGTACGGCTCTGGTGTTTCTGGAACTGAGAATAGCAGTTTTAGATAAAGCTTTCAATTAAAAATCAATCAACAAGCCTATCGCAGTCCACTGCTGGACATAGGCCTCTCTCACTCGGTAAAGTCATTGAAAAAAATAAAGCTAAAAACAAAGATAAAACTTTGCGAGGAACATTTCACTAATGCCCGATTTACACATCGACAAGTACAGTAGCGAGTTAAGTAGTATTTTAAGATTAAGTTGATTTAAATAGATCTCCATCCTATTTTTTGGCAAGTTAAGTTGGCGAGACGCGAGAGAGGGGGCTACTTCGTACTTAACTCGCCAAAAAATAGGATAGAACTCTATTTAAATCAACTTAATCTTAAAATACTACTTAACTCGCTACTGTACTTGTCGATGTGTAAATCGGGCATAAGGGACGTACTCAGATGTTAACCACATTGTCCTAGTAGTACCTACACCTTTAGAGATGGCAGAATTGATTTACGATCAAACCTCTCTAGGGTAAAGAAAAAGACTTAAAAGTGGATATCCTAAAAATTATATGCAATAGGTATTCCCTCGAAAAGAATTTGGTATCCGTGCGATGGCAGTGTAACAATACCTACATGTCACCACCCAATTTTATCGTACTTCCGAAGCTGGCTAAGCTCTAATTATATAACATACGTAAACATATTAATTCACGTCTTGTACTTATATAGAGATATGATATATAGAGCTTGGGGGTAGATGCCTATTTTTGTATGTCTCCATTATCGCTTGAAATGAGCTATTAATAAAGAAATAATATGAATAAAACTGGGTTATCAAATTAGTATTAAAAACACTAATTTATTAACGAGTAACAGAAAAGTATAAAGAAGAACATATTAAATTAAGTAATATAGGTCAAATTAAAATTGTCGTTACAAAATAATTGGGTGTTATATAAGAAACAACAAAAGTTCGTAACCCACTTTTAGATATAATTAATGTCTAAATTATTATAATGGTATATCAATTAAGTACCTACACATGTGCCAGAAACATGACGGTAAACTTCAAACAGAAACTTGGACTTTAATTTTAACTTTCATTTTCATTATAATTATATCACCTTGTAAATTATACTTCATCAAATGTTTTTAAAATTAATTAAAACAATTAATTAACGATCTTATTATCATAACAGCCCATTAATGTCCCACTGCAGGGACGGGCCTCCTCCCATGACGGAAGGATAGTTGGCCTACTAACACCACGCTGGCCAGACGGATTGGTAAAGGGTTTAATTTCAAGTTTTCCTTCTTTTTATTTCGTAAAGATAATATTCATGGATAAGTCCCTTAGTCAGTTTTTACGAATGGGATGAGATGGGGTGGTGACATATTGTATTGATAAACCGTCTGACGTGGTATTAGCAAACCAAGTCTTCTTCCGTCACTAGAGAAAGCTTATTCCTGCCGTGGGATAATAATAAGCTGTTATAAGATCGTTATAACAGCTTATTTTTATCCCACGTTTCTCCGTGTGGTGACGGAGTAAGAATACAATATGTCACCACCCCATCGCATCCCATGGGTGTTGTAAAAACCGACTAAGGAACCATCCGTGAATATTATCTTTACGAAATAAAAAGAAGGAAAACTTGAAACTAAACCCAATCCGTCTGGCCAGCGTGGTATGAGTAGGCCAAGTATCCCTCCGTCATAGGAGGAGGCAGTGGGACATTAATGGGTTGTTATGATGATGACATAACAATGAATGTAGATAATAAAACATACTTACTATTGTTCATTAAGGATGCAGTTGGATTACCAATCTTATGAGTGCTGTACAGATTCTGAACAATTTGATCCAATTTACTCAGTCTGTCCTTCTCGCTTTTCATCAGAAAGTCGTTTACATAATTATTGTCTTTGTCGATCGTTGGTGATAGTATGTCTTCGTAGTTTAACTTGGAACTTGAGCTAGAATTATCGTTGATAACATGAGCGGCATCGGTCTTACTTTCAAGGTTTACGGGTGAATTTAATTCATCCTGCGTTAGTTCTGGTTCTGTGGGTGTTACGGTAGAGTTCTGAAAGGTTTAAGCAAATTCGTTAACTTAAGCGACTTTATTATTTTGCCAATCAGCTGTTTATCAGCTTGCAAGTTTGGTGAACAGCTAGGTAAGTTTTTTTCTTATCGAGTTCATAAGCAGGTTCAGAGCTCTTCCAGTGACGGAAATAAATTTGGCCTGCTAATATCAAACTGCCTAGAGGAATGAGTAAGTATAAGGTATTGTGGTTATCCTTATTTTATTTTCGTAGAAATAATTCGCAATCTTTCTTTCCCATAGCCAAAGTTGGTTTAGTGACATCAAGTAGGTATTCTTACTACTTGGCAACCGCGGAGAAATTGAGCTCAACATAGATTTTGTTTTAAAGAATAAATAAATAATTTGAATAGGTACCTATGTGATGTAAAATTAAGCAAAATAATCACAAAAATGCCAATAAGTTAGAAGGCCAATGTAAGAAATATAACGGTGATATCAAAAACATTACCGTTTTCGTAAAATCGCCGACCGTATCAGCATCGGTTAGCCCAGACACTTTCAACGTCTGCGCGAGTCGAAGTAGAGATGGCAGCACTTTCTTCGACGCTGTCACTTCTCCCGTGTACATGAAGGTGAGCAGTAGCCTCAGTTCTGCCACGTCACAGCCCAGGACCACGACCAATGTGCTGTTGTCGGCTTCTATTTCCTGAAATGAATAAAAAAGTCTTTTAACCGACAAAGAAGAAGAGGTTTTCTATTTGTTTGCTGTAATTAGTTACTTAAAAACACATTTATAACTCTCAAAGTAGGGTTTGATACTGAATCTCAACAATCATAATATCTACAATTAAAACATCAACACCGTAAGACCAACGGTTCAAAATCTCAACACTTCAGAATCTCAACAGCTTAGTAGGTCAATAGTTTACAAGATCAAACTTTAAAATATCAACATGGAAAAAATTTGGTTGCTGCTTCTTAAAAGTAATCATCATAACAGCCCATTAATGTCACACTGCAGGGACGGGCCTCCTCCTGTGACGGAGGGATACTTGGCCTACTAACACCACGCTGGCCAGACGGATTGGTATAGGGTTTAATTCCCAACGGCTGTCGGTTCTCCGCGCTGTGTGCCCTGCCCACCGCCACTTTAACCGGGCAATTTTAAGCGCAATATCGGTCACTTTGGTTCTCCTGCGGATCTTCTCATTTCTGATTCGATCACACAGGAAAACTCCCAATATAGCTCTAGGCAGGCACACAGCGCGGAGAACCGACAGCCGTTGGGGCAGAAAGGTTCTGCAATGGCGACCGCATACCGGATGGCGATGCAGGGTGGGGAGACCTCTCACACAATGGACCGACGTTCTAGTTAGGACGGCAGGAAGCCGATAGATGAGGGAGGCACAGGAACGCGCAAAATGGCACTTTTTGGAGCAGGCCTACGTCCAGCAGTGGATGTCTGTTGGCTGATATGATGATCGGTATTACTTCCAAATTAATTCCTTGAAATTAAACCCTATACCATCCGTCTGGCCAGCGTGGTGTTAGTAGGCCAAGTATCCCTCCGTCACAGGAGGAGGCCCGTCCCTGCAGTGTGACATTAATGGGCTGTTATGATGATTACTTTCAAGAAGCAGCAACCAAAATTTTTCCATGTTGAGATATTAAAGTTTGATCTTGTAAACTATTGACCTACTAAGCTGTTGATTCTGAAGTGTTGAGATTTTGAACCGTTGGTCTTACGGTGTTGATGTTTTAATTGTAGTTATTATGATTGTTGAGATTCAGTATCAAACCCCTCAAAGTAAGCAAACATTTTATTATGATTAATATAGACAACTGAGAAACAAATAAGTAGGTACTGTTGTGAATACATAGTGTGACGTCGTGCTTCGTCCTCTCGCCTCTCGCCTCACGGCAGCGGCGCGAGCGCGCCGTGGAGGGGACTACCCAGCGGCCGCTATATAAGGAGGACGCGGGGCGCGGGCCCTTCCCTTTTTGTATTTGTATTTTGTATTTTATTGTTTATTCAGTTTTACTACACTGTTTCTTAATTTCTAAAAATGCCAAACTGCGCAGCAGTTTATCGACACATTTTCCGGCTTACTGAAGATAAGTGTCTGCCTTTCTATAGGGCAGCCTTCGAACCTCGTGCTTTCAAATCCGCTAAAAATCCTTCTGATTAGACCGGCTTGCTTATTTTATCTATTATTGTTAACGTAGTGATTTCTAAATTATAAAACTAGTAATATTGTATAGACTCAATTATTTACGGAATAATACTATATTGTCGTACTTGAGTTGTTTGCATTTATCTCCCTATACCACCCCACTACGTCACAATAGACACATATTTTACGATGAAAAATCTAGTGTTGCAAACATTCATAATCATGTACTCAAAAACTCAGCCGGGGAAAAAAAAGCTGAAACTTCTTACGGGAACCTATATTATTATGTCTAGGATATGCACCTATTATGATAATGAAAAAAAACTTACCCAAGTAAGTAAGGAATTTGATCAAAGAATAGAAAGAGTTTAAGATTTTTTCGAAATGAAGAAAGAAAGATAATTGCAAAAATTTCGGAGTCAGGGTTAGAACCTGCGTATTTGTAGAATACGCCTCCGACACCATTGATCCACGGGCACACGAGTCCGTCTCTCGTTTACCAAATTAGTCCATTTAATTCCAATACACCTTTTTAAGTAAAGAATCAATCAATGTATCTTTGCAAAAGTAAGAATAAACATTGATAAAACCTTTTGTACCAACCTGAGAAAATTTGTCTTTGTTTATGGGCTGTTATGAATATGCATATTAATATATACTTACCTATATATATTATATGTGAGTAAGTTAAATACCTCAAGCTAACAAAGGCAAAGTAACGAGCATACTTATTTAAATTAAAGGAATGCCAAGATTCTTTCGTAACAATTTGTATTTTTAAGGAGTTTATTATTTTATTATACTGCTTATACTGCTTTTACTCGGGTCTTACTTGCGGTATATAGAACATAACGTAGATACTAATTATTTAGATTTTTTCTAGACTAGGTTTTTTATCGTTGTCGTCGCCAAAACGAAGAAAAACCGATTCTACAACCGATCAACAAATGATCAATTAGTGTGGTACGATTCTTAAAGACTATATATTGGCTTCGAGAATACACAGTCTTTAAATATTAGTAGATCAATATCATATCTAATTAGTATTTAGGTTATGCACAATAAATAAACCCTCGCGGTTTATTGTAATAAGACTCGATTAGAAAGTAGTATGATGTATACAAATCGCAATAGTTTAAAATCTTTTATTATATTACCTTGAAGAGTTGAGCAAAGTACTGGCTGCATGATGCCAGCACTAGTCTGTGGGCCTTCACTGACGTCCCACTGGCACTAAGGGTCACATCTGTGAGGATCCCAGTACTGAACATTCGTCCTAAAGCCCCTATTACACTGTTCTGCCAAAGTAAATTAAAATTAATGCTGTGACAGGCTGCAGTTGCTTTGGCAAAACCGTCAATTAAAGAAAGTATGTGTGAGTTGTGAGTTTTAGACTCGAGTAGTACTTAATCATAGTCGATATCATAGTGTATAATCTACACATAGTCAAAGATCAATAATGATTTTATTGATCTTCTTTATATCAAGATTGATTCATATCATACAATAAGTGTCGTGATTATAGATTCAGAATATTTCTTTAATTAAATATATTTAACAGTAATATTTATTTTCTACAATAATAAAAAATAGATCATTAGAAATAAAACAATTTTCTTTATCAAAAGTGTAGCTAAAGCAAAATATGTGTCCTGCATTTTGTCCTCCTTATATAAATTATTGTCTATTATTTAACAACTAATTTTAACAAAACATTAATTATTAGGTATGATAACACATTTAATCCATTAACTACAACAAATGATAATGATACTAACGTTTTAAAATAGTGACGTAGATTAAAAAATGACGTGTTTAAACCAAAACAACTGCTATAATATAAAAAATAAAACTTTTAAATAAGTAAATATTAGTAGCTGTAAAATAATAGTCTATTAGCTGGTGTGCGTGTAATTATGATTAGTAATCTTTCTAATTAATTTATAAAATAAATACAGGCTAAGCAAAGGGTTATAATATTTTATTTACATTATAATTTAGAGCGCAGCGTAAATTCATATTTGAATAATTTTAGATAGTTTACATTCCAAGGAAAGAGCCTAATATTTGATTTTCACTGTTTAAATCGTATTAAAATTACAATATACATTGGTATTTATTTAATAATGTAAATTGTATTTAGTAACATAAAATATACGAAATGTTTATTCAAAAATTCAAAAACAATTCAAGTAGAACATTATTTTATGAAGTCCACTGCTTAATTTATATTTGTCTTCTAATAATTTAATTATAAGCTGTATTAAGCTTAGCAAAATGACATAAAGCAAAAAAAAATGTGACATAAATATGTAAGTGTACCTGTTTTGCTGTAGTGGGTGTGTTGATAATATAAAATTTTACTCACCTACCTGGTGATTGTGCCAGCGCAAAGAGAACTGTTGTACATCGTCCTCATCCATATTTTCACAAATTATTTATATTATAAACCACTAAAGATTGTTCTTACGTTCACTATAGTGCGTAGCACGTACCAAGTGGAAACAATTATATTGTTAACGAATCCAGGCTGCTTTATTTTAGGTCGGTACGCCTGGAAAACCTGTAGCCACCTATTTCTGGAGCTGATTGTATTTATAAATCCAATGACATTCAGCTCGTGACGCGACTGACATACCAAAACTCATCCAAAAACAGATTTAGTTCGGTCGTCCGAAATGATTGGCATCATTGTTCCACTGATTGTGCTAATTGATCGTTTCCAATGCATTGTCATGAATTGTAGAGTGTTATTTTTGGACCAAATTTAAATATTATCCAGTACTTTATGACCGTAGTACCGTAAAACTTTCGTATTTGTTGTTTTAATGAGCGTAAAATCTGTGTAAAACAAACTGGACATAATTTTTTAATGTTTATTTTCTAATAGTGTGTGATGATTAATTAAATGTTTACGACATCTTTACTATAATCTTGTATAACAATTATTATGAAGTAAATAAAAGTATTATTAATTTATGTCTTAGTATTAAAATTATTGAATGAATTATTATTCTTTTTAAATGATTAATATAACAAAAAAATATTAAGAAAATGAAAAAAGCGCTTAGGTTTTGTCTATTCTTAACATATTTTATGTTATTTTTCTTTTGAACATTTTTATACTTAGGTACCTGCGTATTTTTTAATAATGCTTTATGCCTAAATAACATTTATGTTTCCCTAACATTTATTGTTCACATATTTATGTTGAGATCCTATTTTATTCTGTTAACCATCTGGTAGCTATTCTACAGCTGTTATTTATTATTTGAATATGTCTCATATAGATAATGTTTCAAAATAGCGTAGAGCATGACATCGATTATGTACGCAAAATATACTACAATATAATATTTATTTATTTCTGTACAAACTGCTTTACTGTTATAAACTCTTTCGTATAATCTGGCTGTTTGTCGACGATTGCGTGCGATCGTTGACCTAATTCCGATTTTAAAAAGTTCCGTACATTTTCCCGCCTCGTTTACTTTTCCGATTGTCAACTTTTTAGAACGTCGAGTTAAAATCAAATAAAATTTTACATATTTTTTTGTAATACATTCAAAATATTATTTGTTAAAAAGCAAAACGGTACTTCTTTTTTATAACGGGTACTAATAATTTAATTACCAAGTGGTTAACTGAATGTTATTAAATTTGCAATCAGGACATGTAAGTTATCAAATACAATACTTAATTATGCAAACATTGTTCTTGCACACAAACATTTTGCATTAAACGGGAACAGACCCGAGACCTGCGTAGCAACCATGTACTTTAATAACTACGCCTCAGTGCTAGTTAAATAGGTGCCTTTTATTTAAATAAGTGGACCTATGATATTAGTAATAAAGAAATATTTTATTAGATAAATATCAATTCACAATTTTATATTTATAGCAATGGATTCAAATAAATTAATGGACGTAATACCAGATTCAGATTTCTTCAACAATGTTAAATTAACAATAGAAAAAGAATTAGATAAAATGAAGAAAATTGTTAATAATATTAATCAAATGAGAGGTTACTAGTTTTACGTTATTATTCTCTTTATTTACATTTTTCACATTAATTTACACTTTTAAATATAGATATAAAAATAAACACATTTAAAAATATAAAAAAAAGGTAGACCCACCAGCATCGGGTACAGGGACCAAGCTACTGGTGGTTACGTTATTTATTATTACCTTTTTGCTTATTGTATTTATGCATTTATACATCTTTCTGCTACAAGACGTTGAATACAAGCAATTGATTTAGGTTTACAAGAAGGAAAACTTGAAATTAAACCCTATACCAATTCGTCTGGCCAGCGTGGTATTATAGTACACCATATATCCCTGCATCACGGGAGGAGGTCCGTCCCTGCAGTGGGACATAAATGAGCTGTTATGATGATGTTGATTGTAGAGTTTAAGCATTGCATCCTTGCGAAACCGGGACGGGTCACTAGTATGTATAACAATTGTTTTTTTATGTCCAGCAGTGGACTACGATAGGCTAATTGATTGATTGAATTGTTTAGTTGAAGCTGCGTACCTAGAGTCCGACTTAATGCTAATGATTGACGCTTCTACGTGGGAGAATATAACAGACTTAATTGATACGGCCCCTATGAAGATAGAAGATATCGCTGTTACGAAAGATACTTGATAAAATAATTGATTAGTTCTAGATAATAAACTGTGTATTTGAAGTAAAATGTTGTTTTTTTTATACTATTATTATTTTAGTGACGTCATCTTAGGCTTTAAGGCTCTCGATACCATGTTGGCCACTTAACGACACGATAAACAAAATCTCTCTTTAACTATTTATATAAATTAAACCTTAAACTTTTACCTATTGAAGCTGCAGAGAGTTTTTATAAATAAATAAATATAAATATTCCTCACACATTCACACAATGCCATCTAATCCCAAACTAAGCAAAGCTTGTACTTTGGGTACTAGACACCTTTTTTGTAAATACATACATAAACATTCAGACCAATGCAAACAATCATGTTCATGCACACAAAGATATGCATTGAGCGGGAATCGTACCCGAGACCTCCTCTGCGTAGCAGTCATCTCTATCTTATATAACCACTACGCCTCAGAGGTCATCAAAGTTTTTATACTTTTGTAATATCCGAGCTTTTTTTTGGAAACATTCGCACTAGAGATTATGGCCTGCATTACACGGCATTAAATTAACCTTTGAAGAGCAGAACAGCTAGTTCTCTCTTCGTCGACAGTCTCATACTAGTCTGACTTAACCTTATACATAAAGGACCAAATGTCGTAGGATGAACGAAGCACAATAAAATGTGCCATAAAGGACCAAATGTCGTAGGATGAACGAAGCACAATAAAATGTGCCAGAACTTTCACATTTAAAACACCTGTTATAAAGTTTGTAAAATACATATAATTTCAACGACATTTTTTCTGCGGAAATCATAATAGTGACTTAAGTTACTTCTAACAACGACACTTATCTGCCAATATTATAATACTTATTATTATATGTGCCTGTAAAAGACCCGTAAAAATATGTTGTTTGTTTTTGGTTTTACCTTGCGGAACTCTAATATTGATTTTGTAAAAGATTAGGCTTAAATACTCGTATCATCATAATCCGTGTGGTGACGGAGTAAGAATACAATATGTCACCACCCCATCTCATCACATGGGTGTCGTAAAAATCGACTAAGGGACTATCCGTGAATATTATCTTTACGAAATAAAAAGAAGGAAATCTTGAAATTAAACCCTATACCTATCCATCTGGCCCGCGTGGTATTAGTTGGCCAAGTATCCCTCCGTCACGGTAGGAGGCCCGTCCCTGCAGTGGGACATTATTGGGCTGCTATGATGATTATGATGACTCGTATCATGTGATACAATTTAACTTATATGAATAGATGTATCTGCGTTATCATATTATTTTATTAATTAACACATACAACAATAGTTTACATGTCCTTAATTATTTTTATTCCAATTCCATAACTAGAATACAATATGGAGCCTCACAGATGGATTATTCTCCACAATTTACGTTTATCAACTACCCCATATAAAAGCTTATATGTATAACTTACAAATGCACAAAGCATAACAAGATTTACTACACTACATAATTTAACATAATATACCTACTATATTTTTAAATAAACCTTTATCTGTGCAAAGGTTTGCTGCAAGGGGACGCTCAATTCTTTTTAAAAGGATTTTCGATGCGGCTGCTTGCTGGAGCCGGTTTGCACCAAGTTTACGTGAACATTAATAAGTGAATATAATCCTTATGTGTTTGTAATAAGGTCTATTAGGGCTGAATTGTAATTTTTGGTTAAAATTCTCGTGAATTATTCGCTCCAGAGGTTCCGAGTACGGCAACGGTCGGCGAGGCGACACTAGCTTGCTATTTTACGATACTCGACAACGAAATTCTTTCCGAGTGAAACTGCTAAAAATCGAATTGAATTTGATGTTGACAATTGGTATTTTATTTACTCTTTAAACCTTTTCTGCATGAGCAGTTCTTATTCGTTCGTATTAGTGTATTGTCTGTGGTTTAGTTGGATATGTAAATTAGATTTATGGTAGGTAGTGTTAATTTCCTGTTTTATTACCGACTATAAAAAGACGTGGAGGTTTTGAAGTCGGTTGTATTTTTTTAATTTTCTCTACACTAGAAATTCTAAAGCATTTGAAAAATTCATATGGGTTACATATACAAATTTCATCAAAATTGTTTTGTAATTTATGTTTTTTTGGATTTCTGGGAATTTAACAATGTAAACAAAATTGCCTATTGTAATATATTCTGGCATTGGAGTTAATTTTTAAGTTAGAAAATTATTTAAAAGTATTGCCGAACTAGAAAGTATTTTTTTTAAACTACAGAACTTATATAATCATAATCCGTCTAATTCTATTATGTACAATTAAGGGACTCTGAAATAGAGACCAATTTTATACTGTGCCAATTTGACCAACTAAGTTCACGCTTTCCAAACGAATTGACAATGCCTAATATCAGATGAGTTGGTTGCATTTTGTCCGTGTGGTGACGTAGTAAGAATACAATATGTCACCACTCCATCTCATCCCATGGGTGTCGTAAAAACCGACTAAGGGACTATTAGTGAATATTATCTATACGGAAAACTTGAAATTAAACCCTATACCAATCCGTCTGGCCAGCGTGGTATTAGTAGGCCAAGTATCCCTTCGTCACGGAAAGAGGTCTGTCCCTGCAGTGGGACATTAATGAGCTGTTATGATGGTAGCATTTTGTATTCTTAATCATTAAATGTCGGAAAAATACAGCTGCAGATTTTTATTTAGCAATTAGTACATAACTTATTTATTTATGTTTCATTGAGCAAAGTTCACTGACATTGTTGGCAAGGTAAAAAGAAGAGGCCTTTTGTTTTGGTACACAAAAAATTCAGTCGATTTGCCAACAAAAATGTAAACATGTAGAACGTAAGCCGTGGCGCGTGCATGACGTGTCACTATTGTTTCCTTTTCTTGCATATGAAAGCTAACCTAGTGCATTCTATTCCATTTGTTCATTCATTCATTCTCGCTGTACAGCAAATATGTGTAAGTGGGGATTTAGAGACGCCTGTCTTCCCCAATGTGACTGCGGCAATCCAGAGCAATCGATGTCGCATCTACTGGTGTGCCCTTTGTGCTCTGAGCGGTGTAAGATGGCCGATCTTTACGTGGCCACTCCAAATGTCATTGAAGTCGCCGCTCACTATTCTAAAACTGTTTGAGTTTCGAGTTTCGACCATTGACACGAGAGAAGAAGTGCATTCTATGTACCTATGTTAAAATTTGTCACACTTTTTGCTACCGGTCTGTTGAAAACCTGCGTCTAGGGGTTTGTATAGCGATACTAAACTGGCTGTCATTTTTGGCATGTTCTTAAGACCCTCTCTATTTAGCTTAAGTATATTTTAACAAAATTTAGTTTGTAACGCTTACCATTAGGCGGGACTTAAGTTTGTTTCCTATAAGTGATATCCATTATAAAAGGAGAAAAAAAACATTGCAAGTAGGATAGCTTTTAATTGGACTTTAAAACACAATAAGTGCCATAAAATGACCTTCTTTCTTTTAATGTCCTCATAAACAATCTGTAAACCGTTTAACATTTAAATGGCTATTTTATCGCTTGTCAGTTCTCTAAGGTAATCATGAAAAATAAGCGAATTATTCCGCTAGAGGGCGCACGTAAGAGTCCCTATATATTCTATCCTTCATGTGACATCTTATTTTCTCAATCTAGTTTATAGTCAGTTCCTACCTCCTTTATTTATCGTTCTTAAATCTTTATAATATAAATATAGAAAGTTTTTTTCCTATACTGCCAAAGAGTAACGTCTCAAAGAAAGAATTTGCAAACAATTTTACTTGTATTTTCTTGAGTTAAAACTATGAAGAGTTTAATTTTATATTAAAAAAAAAAACCGTGTCCAACAGAGCATCGATACCGAGTAACAACATTTACGCAATTAAGTATGCTTACATTAAATAATTCATACAAGTCCCACAGACACCAGGAGTACCTAACAAACGTAGAAAAATATACAACAGAATTGCGATCCTACCCCTCATTTTGCAGTCGGTTAGAAAGAGTATAAATGGGTATTCGTTAAATGGCAGATTCTGAAAACGGCAGATTCTGTAAATGGCAGATTATTTAAACAGCAGATATTGTACAGTCGTTAGCTAAAAACAAAATGTTATTAGACATGATCTTTGTAGTTTTGCTTGACTACCTTTCTAAAACATATACATGTGTTAATTAGCCTTTTTGCACTTACTTAATTTTTGTCTATTATTAAACCACCCCTTTATTTAATTTTTTTATTGACCTTGAATAATGAAGTATCTTCTTTAGACTGCTTAGAACGGTTATGTCGTGTAAAAAAAGTTAATTTGATGATTGTTAAAAATAATAAAGGATGGACTGGGGTAAGGGTACACCCGGTAGGACTTTTTTTTATTAAAGAAGTTGCAGTTGAAGAAGATTTTTATGTTTAAGGATTTTTTAATTCGATTTTAAGTTTAATTTTAATTGTAAATATTGCCTTTAATAAATAATGTATAGAATTACGACGTTGTTTGGTACTGTACTTTTGTCGTTTTCAGAATCTGTCGTTTAAATAATCTGCCATTTAACGAAAAAATGGTATAAATTACTAGCTGACCCGTGCCCTCTGCGTTGGGCGGCGATAAAAACGCGTCCCTTTTTTAAGCATATTTTATTACTGCTACTCTCCTATTAGTCATAGCGTGATACTATACAGCCTATGACACTTCCCGATAAATGGACTATTCAACACAGAAAGAATTTTTAGTTCAGTAGATTTAGGTTCAGTAGATCCAGAGATTACCCCCTACATTTTTTAATATTTTTCTGTGTTGAATAGTCTATTTATGTGATGGGTTATATAATATCATGCTATGACTAATAGGAGTGGAGTAGTAATGAAATATGTTTAAAAAAGGGACGCTTGATAACGTTTTATTCGCCGCCCAACGAAGTGGGCACGAGTCAGCTAGTTTAACATAATATAAGTCAAAATGTATTCCTCCTCAAATACTGCAATGTTTGCATAAATCAGTATTTATTATAGTTCGCACGAGAAACCTGGAAAATAGTATTCCTATGAATTTCATATTAAGTTTTCTTTCTTATGTGGAGATGAAATGTTAATCATCACCATCATATAACAGCCTATTAATGTCCCACTGTAGGGACGGACCTCTTCCCGAGACGGAGGAATACTTGGCCATTAAAATCTTAATATGCCATAGTAATTTTACTTACTACTTTTTGAAGTACATATACTTACTAAAGCGGTAAAATGGTGGAAAATGATCAGGCTTTTATGCTGAACGAGAACCCTTCTCAAATGATACGCAGTCTTTCTAAAGGCATCGGTTTTATCAAAAGAAAGAAACACAATTTTATTAGACCACTCACGAAGATCCGTAGCAGATTACATTCAAAGCTAGATTTTCTTTTCAATTGCTCAAGTTGAAAACGCTTGTATCAAAAATGCACTTCACATATAAACTAGGAATTTGATTCGCAAGCCCCGCGATATTCGCTTATATCTTCATATCCCTTGACATTGGCTCGTATTAGCTAGCTTACCGTATTGCTCTGGGATTCTCTGTGAGAAAATCTACGGACAACTTATGTGGAATATCATGATATGAAATAGTAATATTATGTATAAGAAACTTCTGTTTGATTCTGCTCGCGAGGGAGTTACTAAGCACTAAAAATTATTACGGGTTTAGTATTCCTCACACATTCACACAACGCCATCTAGTCCCAAACTAAGCAAAGCTTGTACTATGGGTACTGGACAACGGATAAACATACTTAAATACTTTTTTTTTTGTAAATACATACATATACCTATGTAACCCAGCCAGACCATTGTAAACAATCATGTTCATGCACACAAAGATTAGCATTGAGCGGGAATCGAACCCAAGAACTATGCGTAGCAGTCATCTTATATAACCACTACGCCACAGAGGTCGTCAAATACCTTATTCATAACTTATTTTTTAATTAAAAAAAGACAACTCTCGCATTTTTGCAGACATGAAAATAACGGACACAAAGTACATCCAATCCAATATAAAGAAAATTATTTATGGACTAACTACAAATAATTTCCCTGCGTGGGGTTATAGCCCGCCACCTCGTGCACGGACACCTATACAGGACCTAGATTATCTACTACATGGAATCCGGTCATCACCAAGTGTAAACATCATCACAGTGTTGCAGCTCAAAAGCCGGGAGGCGTCATTAGTGTAGTGTGTCGAAGTACCTACAGATAGCGCGCGAGTTGAATGCAGTCGGGGTCTGAGGTAAAGGGCGGGAGCATCTCCCCCCGCTATCCGCACGCCCCACCTCACGCGCCTGCAGTGTAGTGCTGTGCCATCCTTGTCAACTATCGTACGTTTGCCGTGTTATTGTGTTAATAGTAATACTGAAGTTCCCGTGTTATTTTTTTATTCCGTTTTATGAAATGATTATTAAAACATGTAATAATTATGATATTGTTTTTTATCACCATGTTAACCTAGAGTACTAAATAAAATTAAACTTATAACATTGTTTAAATTTATCGACATTAATGTCAATCAATAATTAAAATTAGGTCACAGCACTACCGCATTCCTAAGCTCTGCATTCAACTCGCGCGCTATCTGTACAATACGGCGAATACTTAAAATGTCAACAAAGTGAGGGTAGATTCTATTCCCTGCACTTCACAAGGACGACGCTCCGCTGACACCAGTCCCTCCGCGACCACGGCAAGAGCAAGTCGGCCGAAACGTCGGAGAAAAACCTTCGTATTTATTTAACACTTTTTAAATAATATTTAATTAATGCCTAACGCATTCTCTTCCAGTCAACCTTGGGTGATGCAGAGATAAATGTGGTGTTAATTTTTTTTTTATCCTATTAGTTGTATGTATTTTAAATTTATCCTATAGTATCTAGGCTAAGTACTATATACCGCGAGTATGACCCGTATAGAATAGTATATTATCTATGCAGGACCGTTTTGCCATCATCAAATTGAGTCAATCAAATTTAATGTTACATCTCTCTACCGTCCAAGACATGTTTAACTAGATACAAACTCGTACTTTACGACCGTGTAGTGCTTAATCCTTAATCAGCTTAGTTCATTCGAATATGTCGTTTGGGAATAAACCGCGGTCGACTATTACCCGTACTGATATTTTGAAGCCACAAAAACGTTTTAGTACGCCGCAGGGACCAACTTGTGGGTGTTTGTAATGTATGTTGTTACACATTGTTTGAAAGTAGGCTCAGTTTAACCAATCAAGTATTTTATATACATTGTTTAGAACAAGATAAATGTTATAAAACTAGAAGTATCTTACTGTTTCCGTTACGCCAATTCCGAGTATCACCGTGCCTAGGATGGCAAGTAAAACAAAAAAAAGACTTTTTTCTTTTCCTACACCAGGTTGGTAATAAAGCAAACGATAATTAAGAAGAAGAAGAACATAACCGGCTATTATGGTAATAAATAAATTCAATTAATGTTAATTCTAATAATAATTATTATTATAAGTCAATACTGCCCCAATCCAGGCCAAAGTTGTTTCCTATGGACTTGCATCTTTGCTTTTTGTTTTTCAATTATTTTCGACATCTAGTTAATTAAAATAATAATATTTACATAAATAACTCCAGAAATATTCTTACATAATTTTAATTAGGAAAAAATCAATTCGATCAATTTAAACCAAGATTTTTTTTAATTGTCGAATTCATTTCAAGTAGGTATATTTTAAACAATATTACAGTATAACGCAAACAGGCAACGTAAAATAATTAAAATTCAGCTAAAGTAACTTTAAATCGCAGTTAAAACGTAAATTTCCTTGGGTGCCCTTTAGATTTGCATTTCAGATTATATTTTCATTCTTTATTCTTTCCAAAGGTTTACACAAAATAAAGGCAAGTAATTGCTTGCGCATAAGGGCCTATATATGGGGCGTAAGGCGACATAATTCGCAAATAGGATCAAAATAATGCAAAATGTTGTCTACCTAAGTACTAAGTTTTTAGAAAATGGAATAAACTATTTTCATTGTCAACTATTTAAAAGCTTTTAATTTAATTTTATTAGTTTAATTTTGCATGCGAATGCATGTTGTGTTGTGTTGTTTGTGTAGACATTTTGCATTATTGATCCTATTTGCGAATTATGTTTTTTTTTCAATTGGGCGGCGCTAGTGAGCCCCATAAACGATCTTATGAAACAATATATAAATACATGCATATTGTAACATAGTAAACATGCAAACATCCATGTTCATGAACACAGAGGTTCGCATTAAGCGGGAAACAAACCCGACACCTTTTGCGTAGCAGCCATTAAATACGGCCAGAGAGGTCGTTAAAAATAAATAGTGAACAATCACAAAGAGTTTCTATATTCCATTTAAAAATAATTAAAAAGTAACTTAATTAATTTTATAAATGAAAAGGTCGTCGTCTCGAG
The DNA here is from genome assembly GCA_905475405.1 of Schrankia costaestrigalis. Taxonomy (NCBI): domain Eukaryota; kingdom Metazoa; phylum Arthropoda; class Insecta; order Lepidoptera; family Erebidae; genus Schrankia; species Schrankia costaestrigalis. The sequence goes on along the minus strand of FR997845.1, from coordinate 2,767,161 downwards.
TCGTAGCTACGAGTACAACGCAAAAGTCGTAACAGCGTGGATGTCCTAGAAAACTTCATTTTGTATAACAACGTAGAGAAATAAATGTAGTAACAATAAAATATAAAATTACTTTAAACATTAACTGTGAGGATTATTTAATAATTTTTATTGTATTTAACTGTTATTATGCATTAGATATTTAGAAACATGTATATTATGTATATATTTATTCCGTATTTGCACGCCATAATTTGGCAGAACATGCTGTAAAAATGATTTTTTAACACCTGTAACTCACCATGTTCTTGGAAATAAATGATTTACTTACTTACTATTAATAGCATTTAAAACTTTTATTAGATATTACTGTGTAGTGACTGAGTATAAGATAAATAAGATACATAGAGCACCTACCTTATCTCATCGCAGGGGCGTGTAGGAATATACTTAAAAAAAAACCCCGGGACTTATTGCAAACATTCATGTTCTTGCACACAAAGATTTGCACTAAGCGGGAATCAAATAATTGAAATTATAGGTATATTTACTAGCTGACCCGTGCCCACTTATTTGGGCGGCGAACAAAACACGTCCCTTTTTTAAACATATTTCATTACTGCTCCACTCCTATACTATATAGCCTATTCAACACAGAAAGAATTTTAAAAATCGGTTTATTAAATCCAGAGATTACCCCCTACAACGAACGTCATAAAAACACAGACATACAAACTTTACCACTTTATAATATTAGTATAGATTAAATTTCTATACATACAAACCATGTCTTGAGGCAAAGATTAGCTGTTTAGTGTTATACTTTATCATCCCACGGTTGGGCAAAGGCCTCTCCTTTGACGTCCTCATGTCTCGGTCCAGGGAAAATGAAGGCCTGTGATTTTGTGCCCTGTATAGGTAGCTTATCTGTCTACCTCTTGTGGCAAACCGTTACGCTGATTTGCTGATTAGCACCACACTGTGCTAAAGCCCGATTTACACATCGACAAGTACAGTAAGTTGGCGAGACGCGAGAAAGGTGGCTACTTCGTACTTAACTCGCCAAAAAATAGGACGGAGATCTATTCAAATCAACTTAATCAACAACTTACTTACTACTTAACTCGCTACTGTACTTGACGATGTGTAAATCGGGCTTAATGCTCTCCCACAGTTTTTCAAGCATATGGAATAACTTTCATAAGTAATAATTAACCAATACGTCTTGTACTATAAGTACTTTATCTTTTCACAGCGTGTAAATATTATTTCCCTCGTGTATTCTATTACAGAGTTTTAAACCTTATTATCTTTAAGAATAAAAATATATTTTCTTTGTACAATTGTTTTTTATTCGTAAACTTTTTTCAAGAGTTATAAATAAAGGAAGAATACATAAGATTTACAATAAAAAGGTGAGTTTTATAGCTTAGAAAATGTCTCTTTGTTTTTACTTTATACGTTTCGTAAGAAATAAATGTGTTTCGTAGCGAGTTTACGATCGGCTACTGTGATTGTTACTTCATTCAATTTTTCCTTTTATATTTCTTATTTTGGACGAACAAATATATCGTCGAAAAATGTGAATACCTAATAAAATATGGAAGTATTTGTTACAGGGAAAGAAAAGATAGAAATACACTTTTTTGGCATAATTTAATTTTACCGGCATGTATTTTTAAATATCTTAAATTCCATATCTGTCCGTGTGGTGACGGAGTAAGAATACAATATTATGTCACCACCCCATCTCATCCCATGGGTGTCGTACTAAGGGACTAACCGTAAACATTATCTTTATGAAGTAAAAAGAAGGAAAACTTGAAAGTAAACCCTATACCAATCCGTCTGGCCAGCGTGGTATTAGTAGGACAAGTATCCCTCCGTCACGGGAGGAGGCCCGTTCCTGCAGTGGGGCATTAATGGACTGTTATGATATCTATAAATTCTCTTAGCGTTGATGGGAATGGAATATACGGTGTCACCATCCATGAAGGGCCACTAACTAAACAAAATAAGGAAAGGTTCGCAATTCTCTTTACGAAAACAAAAGAATGAGAACTTGAGTTATTAATATGCCTTATTAGTAACCTTCTTTCCATATAAGGAGGAGGACCGCCTGAGCACTGGGCCCTTTTACGGACTGCTATAACAAAACACCAAAATTAAAATATTAATTCTACACACATCCCCATAATCTGCATCTCAATTCTCGTACCTTAAAATCATTAAAAAATCGGATAAGTTAACTTTTAGTTGTCAAATTGTCTCACAATAGGTAAGACAATTTGACAACTAAAAGTTAACCTAACCGATTTTATTAACAATCTTAAGGTACGAAAATTGAGATGCTAATTGAAGTAACCACTATGGCTACTAGACAACGGATAAATCATCTTACATACTTTTCATATTATAAAGAGAAATCAATCGTACCAATGCGTATAAGAACAAAGATGTGCATAGAGCAGGAATCGAATGTAAGACGTCGACGCGTAGCAGTCATTTACCATAACTGCTACGTCACAGAGATCGTAAAACCCTTCGCTTCAACCTAAAAATAAATAAAAATATGTAACAAGTAAACTAATTAAATTAGTTTACTTGTTACATATTTTTATTTATTTTTATTAAATATTTATTCTTTTGATAACATTACCGATACATTCTGTTCACATCGCTAACTGTTCCCAAAGTAAGCTAGGCTTAACCTGCTTGTGTTATGGGTAACAGAGCAATAATATAAGGCAATAAGCAAGGATATAAGTACTTTTTAACATTATTTATACACCCAGACCAAAGCAAACAAACATGTTCATGCACACAAAGATTTGGCATTGAGCGGGATTCAAACCCGAGACCTCTCCGTAGCAGCCATGTAATATAACCGCTACGCCACAGCTGTCGTCAAATTCTAAGTAGGTAGTTTAAGTTGCCAAAATTAAGAATTCCTTTTAAAAGAATCAACATAATATTTCTTGGAGGTAGTGTACGTAGCGTCCAATGAGTCTTATCGGTCTAATCTGTACGGTTCATCCGGGTTTTAGGTTCTGTGACGAAGGTTGATCACCGGGCGGGCGAGCGCGATAAGTCACGGATTCGATACCCCGCCCGGTGTTTGTCTATTTGTAAGCTCCTATCTAGTGGTTAATTGTTCGGATGAGAGTTTATAGATTGTGATTTTAAGTTGTGTTTTGTCTTTATCTTTGGGATGCCATTATTAATTCAGCTGTTGAACGTTATTTGATAGGTGACACCTTTAAGTTTTGTTTTTATTGTTTTTTATTTTATTTATATATTTCTTTATTGTAAAAAACATAAAGTTTATTTCTGCTTGCTGTAGAGAAAATAAAGAACAGTTAAGTTACGCAATAATTACATACTTTTTTATATAAACGGTTTGTTTAACTGTAAAAATATAATATTATTCTGCGTGGCATTCGGAAAACCACGTTTGCGTCTTCGAGTTAATGAAAGTTAGTTAAACGTTACATCTAATTACGTTGTTGGTTAAAACTTTTTTATTAAAATTAAGCACTTTGATATTAATATTTTTACCAAAAAGTATAGCTAAATAAATTTTATTTAGTGCAGCGTTCGTCTGTGTATTCATATTAATATCTTTATTAATTGTATTGTAAAGATTTACTAAAATCCATTCAGTAGTGTTTATAAACGTGAAAGAGTAGCCAACAGTCATTTAAACTTTCGCCTTTATTTATTTTTTATTCGACAATCTACTATATAAAAAAATAAGTCAGGTTTTCCTTCCTGACGCTATAACTCCAGAACGCACGAACCGATTTCCTCGGTTTTGCATTCGTTGGAAAGGTCTCAGGCTCCGTGAGGTTTATAGCAAAGAAAATTCAGGAAAAAATTGAACAGAAAAGTGGTAAAATAATGCCCGTGCGAAGCCGGGACAGGCCGCTAGTACGCTATAATTATAAAACACCTTTATAATATATACCTACATACGAGTATATTTATTTTTTTATATTGGCCTACCAAAATGACTATTTGGTGCCTGATATAAAGCATCCAATAGAGTCCAATAATGGCCAGTACCATGCCAGCTACAATATTTGTAGAGGCATGAATGTCTCCACTATGGTGGCTTCAGAAGATATTAGTAGGATATTATACAGTTATTTATATATTTGTGTATTATAATATGTGTATGTAAAGATGTCGCATTGCGTCGTATCAGAATGATAATAAAATAAAGTTCCCAGCATAGTTCGATGCAGCAATTATAATAAATTTAGAGGGAACGAAGGTGAGTTGAATTTAGTTTGGCTGCAAGCGACTTATATTGTACGGGCCCCTTGGGTACTACTGAGGTTGAGTGTACAACCGGCGACGGAAGTCTTTACTGTTATAATAATACTGTCAGACATATACGGCGCCCTCTAGACTCGAAGTTTGTACTATATATTCTAGAATACGGATAAACGTGTAAATAAATATAAAACACGAAAATAAATATTGAAATTTAGTTTCCAATCAGATGTACGTAATTGTTTGTGCGATTAACAATAGTTAGATGTAGTTAGTATGTAAAGTCGCTGTGAGACAGATCTCGATTCATAGCGTAAAGTTATTCTATTAAAAAAAAAACAAAAAGAGAAAATTCACATGTATTTCTATTAAAATAAAAAAATAAATATATAATTATCATGAATTGTATTTTTAGCGTATCGTTTGAAATTCTTAAAAGTGCTTTGTCTGTTGCAAAAGTTATATTTCAATTATTCTACAAACATAAACAAACATATAGTTGAAACAAAAAGAAAACTCAAAATAAACTTCATCATAACAGCCCATTAATGTCCCACTGCAGGGACGGGCCTCCTCCTGTGACGGAGGTATACTAGGCTTACTAATACCACGCTGGCCAGACGGATAGGTATAGGGTTTAATTTCAAGTTTTCTTTCTTTTTATTTCGTAAAGATAATTTACGGATAGTCCCTTGGTCGGTTTTTACGACACCCATGGGATGAGATAGGGTCATCCCGTCCATCAGCACACGGAGATACAAATAAACTTGCTACCAAACTATCTGGCTCCTCGGTGTATCCAGCTTTAACTTTGAAACAGCATTCTTCATAGTAGTCTAATAAAAAGTTGGTTAGAATACATAAAAAATACATTGTCCTTAGCAAAAAAACAACGAGCTTGGTAACAAAACAGCCGCAAAAGAGGCGCTGGACAGAAACCGGTGTAGACAAATTATTCGCTCCAAATAATCATCTTTGATGCTCTGACATATAAAGATCGTGTCTTTATGTCTGAAGCTTTGACCAAAGAAAGACTCCACCGTCTGGTCTATCGGCGGTAAGCTTTCATCATAACAGCCCATTAATGTCCCACTGCAGGGACGGGCCTCCTCCTGTGACGGAGGGATACTTGGCCTACTAATACCACGCTGGCCAAACGGATTAGTATAGGGTTTGATTTCAAGTTTTCCTTCTTTTTATTTCGTTAAGATAATATACACGAATAGTCCCTTAGCCGGTTTTTACGACACCAATGGGATGAGATGGGGTGGTGACATATTGTATTCTTACTCCGTCACCACACGGAGTAAGCGGCAAGCTTTATATTTAATTAATTGTTTCTGTCAAACAAAATATATTTAAACCGTAACGAAACTTTTGTCACCGGTTGTACCTTCCCCGTTCAAGTTAAATTAACTCTGCGTATATCAGGTCTTCCGTTAATCTGACATCTACATATGTTGTTGAAACGAAGAAATCCTTGTCTCCCCTCCCTTTCTAAAGCAATTTATCCTTGTCTAATAGAGATATATATCAGATGAAACTAATTCGTAGAAACTGAACGACTTTACAACACTTCCAACTTTACTTTCATGTCTTGTTTTTAAGTAATATCTAAGGAAATTGCCTTTGAGATTTGGATATTATTAGATTTTAGTTAAAGATTGCTAATAAAGTTAGGTTCGGTTTGGGTGGGATTCAAGTTACAAACCCATCATAAAAGGGAAAGTGTGTCTGTCCGTTTGTTTTTCTTTCACGGCAAAACGGAGCGACAAAATAACGTGATTTTTTAAGTGGAGATAGTTGAAGGGATGGAGAGTAACATAGGCTACTTTTTGCCCCTTTCTAACCCCCCACTGCTACCCCGAACTTAACGCGAGCAAAAGCTAGTTAAAAATATTGTAAGAAGTAATATTATGCTGTTGTTTTCATTTTAGGAAAACAGTACCTACCTTAAACTGTTATAAGATCTTGAAATACAAAAGAGTATTTCTTCTATATAAGTACCTCTGCACTTAGAGGCAATGTTTGCTAACAAAATAAAATTGGCTGAGTTCCAAATAGTTTGCTCTTATATCTAACAAAATGAGAATATCTTTAGTTTTTTTTTAACTTTAATTGTAAGTAATTTGATGTAATGCAGTTATGGGATCTTATGTTATGCTGTACTTTTTTTAAAAATCTTTATTCATAAAAATATACAATAACAATTTATAAAATTCCTCGCCAAGCGACAGCTTGTTGGCGAGATACGCTCGTTACCTTATAAGTACTTATAAAATTATAACACATTAGTTATCTTAAATCTATACACTAACTTAAACAATAAAATAATTAGGTATTTATTAATTTACAATTTAAAACAGTTTTTATTTTCTTATTGTTCGCTGTAACTCATTGATGGTGGGGTCACACTCACCGAGCAACCATCTCTTTAACATCTGCTTAATTCTATCAATACTGAGTTTTGGTTTCTCTCTTAACATAATATCTATCTCATCATATATTTCAGGTACTATGTACTTGCTCTCGTGTTTTAAAACTTTGGGGAAAATATCATGGATCAAACGGAGCAGGGCAATTGGGGTTATTTACAGTAAAAAAATGTCTTTTTTTTGGCATTATTAATAAAGACCGGTCCTTATTAATAATGCCCACTTAATCACGTTGCCCGTAACATGTACATAAGTCAGTAAGGGCAATTGATTTTAAATGTATTAATGGTCAAATTTTGAGTCGGGCCTCCTCCAAACGGATGAATAGGAAAACTTCTAATAATGCATATCTCTACTTACTGTAATTTTTGTTTATATATAAATAAATAGTAAAAAACTAAAACGTTTTGTTCGCGTGTCATTGCGAATTTTATTTCTAAACGTTTTACACGAAAATCTGAATTCTTTAAACTTTAGATGAAAAATGTCTTCCCTAAACGTTGATTCAACGCCATAAAAGTGCATTGAAAAACGAAAGTAAATTGTTTTTCATTCCATTTTACTGCTTAGCTCATACCATCGCCAGTAGATAATATAACGCTGTAAAAAATCATAGATATTGTGTTTTCTTTCTTGTGACTATATTTAATGTTATAGCCATGTTTTAACCTATATATGCCCAGGGGGTCGGTTTCGACCCGTTAAATAGAGTTCTGGGAAAGGAGCGTTTTTGTGCAACAAAATATTTATTTCTTGCATCTAATGCAGTGTATGGATTAACTAATATATTATCTACCATAGGCAAATAGTTATTTTGTTAAGGCGCGTAATTATGTGTCACAGGTGACATTTGATGTCGTGACTCGATTTTTTGTGACAAAATTTTACGACTCTGCTGCTAAAAATGTAAGTATATCCTTTTTCTACATTGAAAAACTGATTTCGTTGGTTTTATTATGAAATTAGATAATTTTTCCGTTTCCTAATAGTGCAAGTGTCATAAAAGAGATATTTTGTTACACAGATACAGTTGTTCAAACATAAGTGGGTCGATAACGACCCTTTGGGCATATGTGTGCGTATGGTTAACACAAATGAAATCATCAAAGTGTTAGAAATTTTGGACTGTCATGAGAAAATATAAGGGGGCTGATATATTTATTGTTCCTCCGGGGACGGCAGAGTATCTGACGGTAATTCTGAAGATGAAGATGATGTAATTTTTATCATATATCGCGTAGAAAGCTACTTGCACCTGCGAGTTCAACATTGAGACGTTCAGTTGCTAATGAAACTGTGTCCAGCGACAATGACAAACCAGAGACGCCCTTGCCATTAAATCAAATAAGTCGTACATGGAAGAGCACGTGGAAGAGGGAGAGGAACAGTTACTCAACATCAAGTGGGTGGAGATCACACTTGGGCAAAAAGAGATATTTTCAGTAACAATCTTGAGTAAATCACACCTCTGCCTAGGTCTGTTACTACCTTGTGTGAAAATAGTGACCGCTTAGAACAGCGATGAATCCTTGGTGCCGCATTACGGTAGATATGGTTGCACAAGGGACATAAAAAGAAAACTTGGTCGGTTTTGAAATGTGCATTGCTGCGACGAGGTTAGGCTACTGCTTATGTGCTGATCCTTTACCAAGGGCTACTGCTTATGTGCTGATCCTTTACCAAGGGCTACTGCTTATGTGCTCATCCTTTGACAGGTTTAGAAAGTCACGCAATCAACAAATTAATTACCGAGGTTCAAGCCGAGTTTACTAACTATTAGTTTTATGCCACACTGTTGCCAATATTGAGGTGACATTGACACGTTAGAATTTCGCGGATCTATTGCCTGCACTTTGTTTCAAAATTACGAAGCTGATAGCCGTAAACCTGGATCCACAAGAAAGATCCAAACTAGTGTGCCTCATGCTGTGCGAAATTCCAATGCGAAGCATATGATATGAAAGGCTCAGTAAGGCTTCGCTGTGCTATGTGCAAAAATAAAACTATAATTTCATGAAGTAAATTTGGTGTTAATTAACATGCAAAATGCTTTTCTCAATTTCATTCATAATTGTTTGTTTAATTGTTACATTTCCTTGTCTAAATACATATTTGAGAATATACTGGCATTTGTTTACATTATATCTTTTAAGTATCACATTGGACCAGGGGGTCGTTTTCGACCCATTAAAAAAAACAGCCTTCTGGCACTGCTATCTGAAAAATTCACTTAATATCTTTATAATACCCCTTTAGGTACTCACATATCCAAAAATGAAAGATTTCTGAGAAAAAAATAGTTCTGGGCATATATGGGTTAAGTAGATAAGTATCTAGTTAAAAAGCGGCCAGGATTATTTTATAGAAAAAAAAACATAGTTAACTGCTTTGGTGGGAAATCGGTCATAACTACGAGGTCATAACTATGCGACTGCCGTGCGCGAGATAGCGGGTTCGAATTACTCCCAAGATAATTCGGTATGTAAAGATTTTTTTGGTATTTTTTTAATATTTCTATTTTAAAGGTTTATTAATTATAAACAACTAATTTGAGTATTTTTGCTTTCCAACTTATAGTTTATTTGTACTAAACAATTTAAGTTTTACTTGTGATGACGTCATACATGCGGTCGAATTACTTGAGCAATGAAAGCAGAAACAAACTTATGTTGAGCCGGGCGACATGAGAGATCCTTTAGACGTCAAATGAAAGACAAAGTAATTTATGAATAATTGTAAAAATGAACACAATCTTGAGGTTTTTTTGCGCTCAAAGTATGATTTTATTCCTTACCGATCTAAAATCTCTAAATGGTTTTGGATTCGACAAGGTAAGCTTTTACTTTACATACCGAATTGTTTGTGTGATCCACATATTAAAATGAAATTAATGGACGCTACTTGCGTCATCCAAAGTTTGGATGATAGTTATGAGGTTTGATTTTTAGATTCCAAACTCAGGACAATAGTTTCAGGATCACACAATAATTATCTTGTGTGGGATTCAAACTCGGGACCTCGTACACGACAGCCGCAAAACTGCTTTACTACCGATTTCCACCAATGAGCGTTAAACTTAAAATCAGTTCTCAGCTACCTTTAAATTTCATAACACCATAACAGCCCATTAATGTCCCACTGCATGGAAGGACCGCCTCCCGTGACGGAGGGAGACTTGGCCTACTAATACCACGCTGGCCAGACGGATTGTTACAGGGTTTCATTTAAAGTTTTACTTCTTTTTATTTCGTAAAGATAATGTTCACGGATAGTTCTTAGTCGGTTTTTACGACACCCATGGGATGAGATGGGGTGACATATTGTATTTTTAATTTCGGACTTTGTGAGCTAATCATAGTTAAACTGCTTCGGTGAGAAATCTGCCGTGCATGAGAAAGCGAGTTCGATTTACTTCCAAGATAATTGTTTGTGTTATCATCCACAAATTAAAATGAAATTAATGGATTCAAATAACATCCAAAGTTTGGATGATAGTTATAGAAGTTATGATGTTTGATTTTTAGATTCCAAACTCAGGACAATAGTTTGAGGGTCACACAATAATTGTCTTGCGTGGGATTTAAACGCGGGACCGTACACGACAGCTGCACTACTACTATGCCACCGAATTACAAAAATGAGCGATAAAATCAGTTCACAGCAACCTTTAAATTTACGTCAAAATATAATTGTTCCACTCGAACATTTCTACCTGCGTCACATTTAAAAAGTATTTGAACATAAAATAGGTGAAACCTACCCGCATGATCGTTTTAAACATCCTATCGAATGCTTGCAAGTAAAATAGTACTTCGTTAAAAATGTGCTAGTGTGATACATTTGTATCTTGTGTAGAGCAGACATGGTGCAGCATTGAATTGTATTATTTTTTGGTACTGTTGTTTGATATTTGAAGCTAGCGTTACTACGAGGTTAGAAAATATTATGAACTACTTGCTTCGGCTTCACTCGCGTGGTATAGGTAGCCTAAATGTTATTCTACACCCTAAACTACATATATTTCATACATCAAAATCCGTTAAGTAGTTTTTGCGTGAAAGAGTAACAAACATCCATCCTCACAAACTTTCGCATTCAATTAGTTGGAAGTAGGATAATCTTATTTATATAAAACACAATTAAAAAAATTAGGGTTCGAGTTCTGAGTGACAGGAACTGCTACAGACATGAAATTAACAGATACAAAAAATCACTCAAATAAAATATCTAGCATGGGATTCGAATCCGCAACCTTGTGTACAGGAGCTTTGCCGCTGAAGCTGTTGGATTGGTATAAGGTTTAAGGTCAAGTTTTCTATTTTTTATTAAACAGGAATATCTTCAAACTTATATAGTCTCTACGACACCCATGATAAGATGGAGTATTAACACCATGTCACCTTCACCACGGGGAGAATAAAAAATACATACATTGTGATAGTAAATGTATTACGTAAATATACATGTACAGCAATAACCTGATTGGTTTATACATGTTCACGATACAATAAAAGTTTACAGCGGCTGAATAAAAGATGACACATCGGGTACGGGTAACATGGTCACAGTATTTCTGCTACTCTTGGGACACGTTGTGTCTGATTGGCCGGGAATTTTCCGCTCCGAGTTGCAGGCCGCGAGTCTGTTCGCGCGGCTGACTCGGCGAAATTTTGCGTGTGGTACAAGGAATAAACAAGGGCCCTCTGTAAATTCTCGTACCTTAAAATCATTAAAAATTCGTTTAAGTTAACTTTTAGTTCTCAAATTGTCTTACCTATTGTGTGAAAGTTTGACAACTAAAAGTTAACTTAACCGAATTTTTAACGATTTTATGGTACGAAAATTGACATGCAGTTTAAGTAAATTTTTGTTTTTTCAAACTACTTATTTAATATTTAATTCTGTAGAGACATTTGTGTGATAGTGTTTACTAAGCATTGTAAAGTATATTGTATATTGCATTGTATGTGTTCACGCTTACATGCCGATGCGCCCGCGAACACGACATTAAAAATGAAAAAAAAATCAGTGGCAATGAAACGTTAATCTTTAACTTTTGTCATGTTTCCATACACATTAAGCTAAACTCATTCCTAAAATCTAATAATAATGAAATAGTAGATAAATCAGATTGCAGACCCCTCACGAGGTGGACTGACGACCTTATCAAGGTTGCAGGGCAGCCCCCTGCAACCAACCAATAGATGAGGAAAGCATGATTGCGATTGAAAGAATCACTAGTTTAATGCAGTATATGAGAAGGGCACTGAACGCAGTACTAAAACTATTTGCCACCACCCTGATTAAATAATGTTGAGTTCACCACAAAATCTCTTACCAGAATAATATCAAATCGTATAATATCAAATAATATAATAATATCAAGAATATCCCATGTTCCTGTAATTTTATAAATTAATTTCTAATGTATTGCCTTTGTTGGAGACCCATATAATAAATAAATAAATAATATGAAATTAAACTCGCTGCCGCTTATAACTTAGACTAGAGCCAAACGAATTAGCGAACAATAGGGCACTGTTTACTTGGAAACTTGGTGTCTGTAATAATGTGGAATTTATAAGGTTCAGTGCATGAACATTTGTGAACGAGCGGCGGACTCAGGCCGACGAATTTAACTAAATAAATAGTTAAAATTATGTTTACCCACTGAGCATTTGGTATTAGCTTGGACATATAAGGCCATATTATACTAATATTATAAACGTGGTGACGGAGTAAGAATACAATATGTCACCACCCCATCTCATCCCATGGGTGTCGTAAAAACCGACTAAGGGAATAACCGTAACTACTATCTTTACGAAATAAAAAGAAAGAAAACTTGAAATTAAAACCTATACCAATCCGACTGACCACCGTGGTATTAGTAGGCCAAGTGTCCCTCCGTCACTAAAGGAGGCCCGTCCCTGCAGTGGGGCATTAATGGGCTATTATGACGATGATGATAAATTTCAAAAACCAATAAATAACTTAAAACTTTATAAATATCAATGTTCTAAGTTTATCAGAGTTTAATTAGCCACGAGAGATATTTGATCAACGTATAATTGAACTTGCTATAATCAATTTATTACTATAGCAATTATAACGGAATTGGATTATGTGAAACTGAGATCAAATATTACAGGGTTTATGTTGAAATTTGGTAATGTTATTGAACGTACGACTAAGTAACTAAATGTTCCGGTTCCATGAATTTTGAATGTGATCTCTATAAGTTAGTCTGGCTTAGTTACGTTTTAGATAAGATTGGGATTCGGGAATTTTAATTGGAATATGATTAGCTTAAGGTCGTCAAATTATCTATGACTAGCCGACCCGTGCCCACTACGTTAGGTGGCGAAAATAACGCGTCGGTTTTTTAAACATATTTCATTACTGCTCCACTCCTATTAGTCGTAGCGTGATATTATATAGCCTATGACACTCCCCGATAAATGGACTATTCAACATTTTACACAAACATACACAAAAACAGAAATATTTTTTAAAATCGGTTCAGTAGATCCAGAGATTACCCCCTACAACGTCACAAACACACAAACTTTACCTCTTTATAATATTAGTATAGATATAGATAAAATAAGTAAAATTGTTGATATTTCTCACTTATTCACACGACGCCATTTAGTCCCAAAGAGAGTTTGTACTATGGTTATTAGACATCGGATAAACTAATTCATACATAATACATTTTCAGTGAATGCATACATAAGTGCAAGAATGTCCAGCCGTGGGCATTAGTTGGCTGCTATGGCGATAACGATGTTATACCTAGATAACACCCAGACAGAATCACACAAAGATTACCGTCGAGCAGGAATCGAACTCAAGAACTCTGAATAACAGCATATTATACCTACTATAATCTCCGTAATATATAATATATTCTCCGTGTGGTGACAGAGTAAGAATTAAAAATGTCACCACCCCATCTCTTTCCATGGGTGTCGTAAAACCGACTAAGGGACTATCATCTTAACGAAATAAAAAGTTGAAAATAAACCCTGTACTAATCCGTCTGGCCAGCGTGATATTAGGGCCCTCCGTCATGGGAGGAGGCCCGTCCCTGCAGTGGGATATTAATGGGCTGTTATGCTGATACTATAATCACAAAACCTTAAATCTGTAGTAATTACAGCTAACATAACATCAGATACAAAATGTACCACCAAATTCGTAATAAATCGATGTCATTAGCTTCACAAACAGTTTAAGAAAAGTTAAATATTGTACTTTTATTTAGTAAGTTCGCAAGTCGTGTGACAGTGGACTTGTAATTAAGCCTCCTTGTAACTCTTACAAATCTTTTCTTTCGATAAAGATCCTACTTTAATTGGCTTTCTGATTTTATACCAATGTGAACGTAAGATGAATTTGTTCGTGTAACAAATTCATTGTGTTTGTTGTAAAAGTTGAATTTGGTTAGAAAATTTAAAATAAGGCTTTGTAAAGTACTGATAAATAAAATACATTTTTTCTTTTAAAAAACAACTTCCACTTTATGTATCATCTCCTGTGTCGCGTGGACTTTACAAATATCATCAATTTAATTTTTATATGTATAATATATGTATGTATTTACAAAAAAAAGGTATTTAAGTATGTTTATTCGTTGTCTAGTACCCATAGTACAAGCTTTGCTTAGTTTGGGACTAGATGGCGTTGTGTGAATGTGTGAGGAATATATTTATTTATATTTAACGGAGACGGACTTTACTTTTTTGTGTTTGTATCTATTAGAGGTGGCGAAATGATCCGGACATGGTTCACAAACTCTGGCCATGCACTGAGACATGTGGATATTACAGGGTAAGGGTCGTAGAACACATATGAAAACGGAATGGGATTGTCACCGTATCAACTCGCGCCGTTCAGTATTATTTGTGTGAAAATCCTTACTGCAACGCACACTAATCGGAATCGTAACGTAATCCGATTTTTGACGGCACCGCCTCGCCTTTTTCCTCGGTGTCAACACCGAGGAAAAAGGCGAGGCGGTGCCGATCACTTTACGTTTTGATATGTGTGCTACGACCATAAATCTAATTAAACTATGCTTTCTATAATATCGTTTCATCTGCATCTCTTGATATTATTTATTAAGTAATTGCACTTTCTCATTTAAAGTTTTTCACAGTAACTAAGTAGTATTCTTTTTCTTGAACTCGGGCTAACACAGTAAAATTGTAATTTTATTTTTGACTGCAACTTTTTGCTTTAACATTCTTACTTCTTAGAAAAGATCTGTTTGTATAACATTATATTGTAAAAGATAAAACTATACATACAAACAAAGAAAAATTAAGTCAGAAAATAATTATCCTTTTTTGACGTGTGGAAATCCCAAACGGGCTTCGTGACTTTGAGGCCGTAATATACATGGGACTCCAGGTCTTCCGATTGATATAGATTGCTTTTATGCTACTGCGATTTCCTTCCCAGGTTATAAGTAAGCGTTTTTATTAATACAAGTCATGGGCAAGAATTCAGCCTTGTATGCTACACTGGCTATATGATCAGTTTTTGATTGGCTCTCACTGTGTTAACGTAAATCCTACTTAGTCAACTTACGATAACATTGAGAAACTACAAAGTCTGACAAAGCAACAGAAAGCTTCAAAACAATTCGTATAAAACTTACAATGCAAACTACTAACTCTAAATGTCCAAGCGTTTCAGGACCACTATCAACTTCAAAACTCCTACACATAACTTGTGGAAAACAGCGCAACATCCAAAGCAGTAAAAACACGATTACGCTGGATCCAGCCGCTTGCCGCGATTGAAAAAGAATTGTTATTATACACAGCTACTAGCATCGAACCGATTTCATAATATTGTTTGTAGATACAGAAAATATCTTTTGATCAGGGTATTTTATAAAATGTACCATTTCAAAATGGTGAACTGCTATCGGTTAATAGGGTTTTCTTCTTAAGCTGTATTATCGTTGTAGTGAAATAGTTACGGGTTTATTTAAGCCACGTTGGCCATACGAGTTGGTAAAGGATTTTGTTTCAATTTTTAAATGTGACCTAAGATTTGGTATAATGGGATGATGTTCCTTCGTCTGCGCGGTACGTAAACATGCGATAGGGCTGCCCACCTCCAGCTTTTTAATTACATTTACCTACTTTCCCACTCGTTACTGCGGCACAGTCGCAACTGTTCACTTCCCAAAGCCACCGCTATCGTGACCGTGTAGGAATAACTAGCGTTTCGTCCGTTTCTATGAAGTCGAAATACTGTATATATACGTGGTTTGCTATGCCGATATATACAAGCAGGTTTTCACAGCCCAACCCCACTTAGAGGCAATTAATATACGTCAGAGGACTTTTGGGTTATCTTTTCTGGTGCTAACCTGAAGTCCGCAGCATATGATATTGCGAAAGAAAACTGTGTGGTTCAGCTAGTCTCAGTCCAAAATTCCCTTGACGCCGACACACTTAGAATCGTTAAGACCGTTCGCAACTATAAAAAAAGGAAACTTAATTAGTACCTAACCACAAGGATAAGTTCAGTCTTTTAGTTCTTGTATTTTGATCGCATCGGTGACCGAAAACTTTGTCGGAAAGGTTTAGTTTACACATCTAGTTAATCTAAATTGAAGGTTCTTTGAAATCTTACTTATTTTGTTCTAAGTATAAGTTAGTTAAAAGTTAAAATAATCTTATTTTATTTACTGCAGGGAAAGTCCAGCCCCATCAACGGTAACGGAGAGAACTAGATGCTACGGTCAGGCGGGTTAGTATTAGGTTTTTCACTAAGGTATTAGTTATCATTTATTTATTTACTTAAAATAAAATTTCACGGCATGACAGAGCCGAGGCGGTAATGCACCGTGAAACATATATCATTCAAAATCATTTTTACAAGGTCCAGGATAAAGGTGCGAAGTGTGAACAGAAAAACAAGTATCTTAACCATCAGTCCTAAACAAAACTAGATCGGTCTTTTGTCTGAACCTACCTCTTTACAGTCACAAGCTTCTCAAAAGTTATCAGGACCATTCTGAGTTCACATAGAGATATGCAAATGATCAAGTATTGTCTTCTTCTGTTACAACTTGTGTGTAGGAAGTTTGTTACATAATAAACAAAATGTTGATTGTATTCACTTGTGACAAACTTTTGTTCATAAGTTGAGGAAGTATTAAGTTGTTTGTTTCTCTTCTACATTGTGTTTCAGAGACAAATGTTTTGTTTATATAAATGTATGGTAAAAAAATTGATACGGTTTTTGTAGCGCTTTTTAGCAGGAGAGGTTAATTCTGTATTACTCCATAACAGCCCATTAATGTCCCACTGCAGGGACGGGCCTCCTCCCGTGACGGAGGGATACTTGGCCTACTAATACAATGCTAGCCAAACGGATTGGTACAGGGTTTTGTTTCAAGTTTTCCTTCTTTTTATTACGTAAAGATAATATTCACGGATAGTCCCTTAGTCGGTTTTACGACGCCCATAGGATGAGATTGACACACTGTATTCCTATTTGTGGTAGCTTAATCCACCTCCAAACAGTTGAGTTCAAATGTAGTGCAGTAGCTAGTGAAATTATTAGGCTTGAAGGCATAGCAGCCTGTGTCCCAGAATAGGCAATGGCTTTACCATGCTCTAACATTGCTTGAATCCAAGACAAGCAATTATCAATTACAATCAGGTGGGACCATTGATAAAGTGCCAAAATAATTTATGTTTTTTTAATGTTAAAAAAGACAACTCCCGCATTAGGGATCATGTCCTGTGTAGCGGAATTTTTTACAAATATCAAAGAACATTCAAACGCAGCACAATATATTGGATAGCGCAAATAATTGTCCTGCGTGGGAATCGAGCCTGCGACCTGTAAAGCAGTCGCTTGCGGTACCGTCGCGCCACCGAACCAGTTTTAAATATAAAAAGACACCCATAGTATGTATTCTCCCAACATAAGAAGAAACTTTTACTGAACGTAATTTAAATATTTCCAAGCAATTGACTAAAATATATAGTCGTAAAACTGTAGCAGAGAACTAAAATAAGTAAAGTAAAACGCTTCGTAACATCGACAGGAGAATTACATCACATTAAGAGCGGTGCACAGTCCGTCTTCTGAAACGAGTTGGGGCTCATTAAAATTTTACCCATTTCACAGCGAGACTGTGCAAACGAATTATTAATTAATTGAAACACTGGAAAACCTATTTTTCTTGCCTACATCTCTACTTTCGAATGTATTTTGAGATGAGTATGATTTTGAGTGCAGTTGAATTTTTCAACTTAAAGTTTTTGTGCATTGAATATTTGGTGGAAAAGCGAATCCTTAATTAGATATGGATTTATAGATATGTAACGAAAATATCATCATAACAGCCCATTGATGTCCCACTGCAGGAAGGGGCCTCTTCCCATGACGGAGGGATACTTGGCCTACTAATACCACGCTGGCTAGACGGATTGGTATAGGGTTTAATTTTAAGTTTTCCTTGTTTTTATTTCGTAAAGATAATATTCACGGAAAGTCCCTTAGTCGGTTTTGTACGACACCCATGGGATGAGATGGGGTGGTGACATATTGTAATCTTACTCCGTTACCACACGGAGTAACGAAAATATTGGCTATTATTATTATTTGCTATTATTATTGATACTATTTTCTGTGTTGTTGGTAATTGTTGAGCATGGGTCGCGGTTTCAATCCCTTGTAGGACTAAGGTTATGTATAATATTGAAATTGTTCCAAAATTTTATATCTCAAATTGAATATTGAATCTGCCTGTGAAGTTGCAGGCAGATTTTTTAACCATTACACCAGTCAACCAGTCTACACGATCGGTTATCATTAATACCGAACTTTGCCTACAGCTGAAGCACTTCTTAGAAATAGCGAAATGTTTTGTTCCAACAACATCTCCAAAAACATACAACCAAGAGATAAAATATATCTTTTTGCGATCCTTCAACTTATCCTTAAATATGTCGAAAAGTATAAAGAATACATTCCGCGCTCCAGGCTAGTCGTTGTCTAAAAGGCATTGTTCCGAAAAAATAAACTTTATCTAAGAAAAATCCGTGAAATCCTGAGCATTACCAACTACTAGAGCAGATTACTAAGTCCATCATGGAAATGGCTGCGAGCGAGTATACCCTTCAGTGTTTACCCGCAAACAAGTAACAACTGGCGATATTACTTCAATTTCTTCGACGGTTCTTATCTACGGATACAAATTGTGGTTTACAGTTTGGTAGGTTGACTAGCAAATCTCGGTGAAAGTTATTTATTCGTGGGTCAGTACTTAGTTTTCAGACACATTTTATTGTCTAAGTAATTGTTTTTATGTCTTTTATACACAGGACAGGAATTTTTGTAAGCATTATGGTTGAGGATAGCGTAATAATAATTATTTTATTGTTGTGAAGATTTAGCCTGTTTTAGCAGCAGCTAAAAGATAGCGATTAGGATAGTGGTAACCGCGGCATATGTGTGTTAATTTCTGAAATTTCAACACAAAGTTAAGCTGCTACCTAATCTAGACTGAAGATATTAACCTAGTTATTTATCTTAAAGCCCAATAATTTCACTAGCTAGCTTGAAAGGTACAGACTTTTCAACTTAAATACAGTAACATTTTCACAGTACATCTTGAACAATACAGAAAGTTATCACATATTTTATTCCAGCAAAATAAGTAGATGAAATAAAATTCAACCAAAATAAAAATATTAACAATTGTATGAAAGAGATTCTTTCAGTCTGTATGTCCACAAACTAAGGGCAATCTGAGAGTAGGGATGCGATACGAAATACCCGTCTTGCCCAGGGGATCACTGTCTGTAGCCTCTCCGAGATATATAGGCCCACAGGAAAATATTAACATGATTCCTTGAGGTTCCTTCTTGAAATTCTACCAACGAATTAGGTCCCAGTCAAACTCAAAGGCGTTATCAAGAATATCTGATTTTTGTTATTTCTTTACTAAAATTGGAGACGAATGTTGTGTATATTGTATTATGTAACTGATTGAAAATATTCGGCGTGCCTCAGGGTACACCCGTGGGTCCGTGTTATACCCATTGATTCCCTTATCGCAATCTTTCTTTGCAAATATTCTTACACTGTCGTTTTCATCCCTTAAGGATAGACAGTTCTCCTTAAAAATATTTATATGTGTGGCGGAAGGCTAAGAAAATATAACGTCGCCTTATCTTATTTTTAGGCTTTTGAGAATGATGCCGAAGGGAATAATACTAGTAAGCACATATATATTTAGTTAAATAATAACTTTGATACTAAACAGTTTACCAATTCCTTTCTTCTACGATATCTATACATGCTGACCGAGTTCTATATCATGTGGGTGACAAACAGGCATACGGTCCATGTGGTGACAGATGTCAAGTGGTTACCGTAGCGTAAGGACTCCTGGAACACCAGAGGAATCACATGCGCGTTGCAAGATAAATGTGTCTGCTTTATATCGGCTTTTGGATGGTTTTCTATAGTGAAATTTCCCAAAGACAGTTTATACAACACCCATGGGAAAGGATTATGTTCCACTAAAATAGTACTAATCATCATCATCATCATCATAACAGCCCATTAATATCCCACTGCAGGGACGGGTCTTCTCCTCCTCTAGAGAGGAGGAGGAGACCCGCCCCGATTAGACGATTTAGAAATAGTACTAATAAATAGTAAAAATATAGTAAAATAGTACTAAAATAGTATAATAAAACCCGAGGTTATAAATAATCTTACTGCAATATTGCAAAGGAAAAATGTAAACTAATTTAAATATCGATTAGCTCAATTAAAAACGAGTAAACATTAAATATAATAATTACTGCGTGTAACGACGAACTTGAAAAACTAAAGTTAATATAGTTCCCAAGTAAGTGACATTGTTTTCATTAAAAATAAAGGACCTCAAAACCTAAATATCAAGGAAGCAATTCTAAAAAACACTTTACAAAAAAATACTTTTCGAAGTAATTTTGTTTCTCGGACAATGGCATCGTTTTCCCCATCTCATACTATTATTTGGACCATGTGATAATTTATTTATGATATAACTAGTGGAAGTGCTAGGAAATGTATTCGGCCCTGTTTCCGTTAGAATAGGGCTAGCCGTTCCCATGGGTGTCGTAAGTTGACTAGCGCATTATATAAATGGTTCAACTTATATTTTTAGTGAACTTGCTCCGTATTTTTACTGATATTTGTGAAAACTTTCTGTATAAAAACTGTTTCTATACACACTACACAATACATAACTAAAATTTAAGAGTATAAGAGGTCTCGGGTTCGATTCCCGCTCAATGCTAATCATTGTGTGCATGAACATGATTGTTTGCATTGGTCTGGGTGTTTTCTATATTTTTTTCTATGTATAATATGTATGTATTTATTTACAAAAATAAAAAGTATTTATGTATGTTTATCAGTTGTCTAGTACCCATAGTACAAGCTGTGCTTAGTTTGGGATTAGATGGCGTTGTGTGAAAGTGTGAAGAATATTTATTTATTGTTTGTAACATCATATTAACATTTTTTTTTTACTAATTGCATTATAACTTTTGGCTTTGGTGTATATGTTATAGCCAAAGTAATAAACATGAATATTATACATAATAACTAGCCATTATGTATAAGGGCTACTCAATTTTGATAAAGTGATAAATGTCGCAGAATTAATCACATTAACTAGCCATTATATATGTTATAGTCAAAACTCATAACCACTTTTGACTGGTTTTTTCAGTCAAAAGTGGTTTTGACCATCGATGTTAGACAAAAGTCATTGAAATTTTAACTTTTAACTGACAAAAATACAATATTAAGACAAAAGTCAGAAACAGTTGGTTAGGTTAGGTTAGTATGGTGACTTAGTTACGTTTTAGATAAGATTGGGATTCGGGAATTTTAATTGGAATATGATTAGCTTAAGGTCGTCAAATTATCTATGACTAGCCGACCCGTGCCCACTACGTTAGGTGGCGAAAATAACGCGTCGGTTTTTTAAACATATTTCATTACTGCTCCACTCCTATTAGTCGTAGCGTGATATTATATAGCCTATGACACTCCCCGATAAATGGACTATTCAACATTTTACACAAACATACACAAAAACAGAAATATTTTTTAAAATCGGTTCAGTAGATCCAGAGATTACCCCCTACAACGTCACAAACATACAAACACACAAACTTTACCTCTTTATAATATTAGTATAGATATAGATAAAATAAGTAAAATTGTTGATATTTCTCACTTATTCACACGACGCCATTTAGTCCCAAAGAGAGTTTGTACTATGGTTATTAGACATCGGATAAACTAATTCATACATAATACATTTTCAGTGAATGCATACATAAGTGCAAGAATGTCCAGCCGTGGGCATTAGTTGGCTGCTATGGCGATAACGATGTTATACCTAGATAACACCCAGACAGAATCACACAAAGATTACCGTCGAGCAGGAATCGAACTCAAGAACTCTGAATAACAGCATATTATACCTACTATAATCTCCGTAATATATAATATATTCTCCGTGTGGTGACAGAGTAAGAATTAAAAATGTCACCACCCCATCTCTTTCCATGGGTGTCGTAAAAACCGACTAAGGGACTATCATCTTAACGAAATAAAAAGTTGAAAATAAACCCTGTACTAATCCGTCTGGCCAGCGTGATATTAGGGCCCTCCGTCATGGGAGGAGGCCCGTCCCTGCAGTGGGATATTAATGGGCTGTTATGCTGATACTATAATCACAAAACCTTAAATCTGTAGTAATTACAGCTAACATAACATCAGATACAAAATGTACCACCAAATTCGTAATAAATCGATGTCATTAGCTTCACAAACAGTATAAGAAAAGTTAAATATTGTACTTTTATTTAGTAAGTTCGCAAGTCGTGTGACAGTGGACTTGTAATTAAGCCTCCTTGTAACTCTTACAAATCTTTTCTTTCGATAAAGATCCTACTTTAATTGGCTTTCTGATTTTACACCAATGTGAACGTAAGATGAATTTGTTCGTGTAACAAATTCATTGTGTTTGTTGTAAAAGTTGAATTTGGTTAGAAAATTTAAAATAAGGCTTTGTAAAGTACTGATAAATAAAATACATTTTTTCTTTTAAAAAACAACTTCCACTTTATGTATCATCTCCTGTGTCGCGTGGACTTTACAAATATCATCAATTTAATTTTTATATGTATAATATATGTATGTATTTACAAAAAAAAGGTATTTAAGTATGTTTATTCGTTGTCTAGTACCCATAGTACAAGCTTTGCTTAGTTTGGGACTAGATGGCGTTGTGTGAATGTGTGAGGAATATATTTATTTATATTTAACGGAGACGGACTTTACTTTTTTGTGTTTGTATCTATTAGAGGTGGCGAAATGATCCGGACATGGTTCACAAACTCTGGCCATGCACTGAGACATGTGGATATTACAGGGTAAGGGTCGTAGAACACATATGAAAACGGAATGGGATTGTCACCGTATCAACTCGCGCCGCGCCGTTCAGTATTATTTGTGTGAAAATCCTTACTGCAACGCACACTAATCGGAATCGTAACGTAATCCGATTTTTGACGGCACCGCCTCGCCTTTTTCCTCGGTGTCAACACCGAGGAAAAAGGCGAGGCGGTGCCGATCACTTTACGTTTTGATATGTGTGCTACGACCATAAATCTAATTAAACTATGCTTTCTATAATATCGTTTCATCTGCATCTCTTGATATTATTTATTAAGTAATTGCACTTTCTCATTTAAAGTTTTTCACAGTAACTAAGTAGTATTCTTTTTCTTGAACTCGGGCTAACACAGTAAAATTGTAATTTTATTTTTGACTGCAACTTTTTGCTTTAACATTCTTACTTCTTAGAAAAGATCTGTTTGTATAACATTATATTGTAAAAGATAAAACTATACATACAAACAAAGAAAAATTAAGTCAGAAAATACACACATCAAAAAAGTCTAAGCAACATGCATGATATTACAAATTTACCATTTATATTAATTTATTTTACCATTTATTTTAATTATAACGTTGTATTTTATTTTTAAAATAATATTTTTAGGGTTCTATGATGTAAAAATAACAGCTGTTTTCTTTATAAGTTCTTTTAATAACAGAAATTAACAATATTAGAATATACAGGTACATAAGAAACTAAACTTTTTTTTACAGATTGAAATTTCTTAAGAAAATGAATTTATTGTGAAAGAATAGGACAATTTAATACAAAGTATGGCCTCCTCTGCTATTCAGAACTTGTCGGCAACGATTATTCATTGAATTAATGAGACTGTTTATGTCATCTTGCGGTATTCGCTCCCAATGGAATTGTAGCAAATCCTTCAGCTGTTGGGTTGTTGTCACTCCGTCCAAGTCCTTCAAAACACGTCTCTGGAGCATGTCCCATGCGTGCTCGATGGGGTTGAGGTCTGGCGATTGTGCAGGCCAGGGCAATACCTGGATGTTCTCCGTTGCCAAGTATTCACTGGTTCGCCGAGCTGTATGTGAACGCGCATTGTCATGCATTAACGTAAAATCGGAGCCAAAGGTTTGTGCAAATGGATGGACATAAGGTCTGAGAATATCCTCAACGTAATTTTCAGCGTTCATGTTTCCATTTACAAAAACGAGCTCAGTTCGCCTGTTCTTCATAATACCCGCCCATACCATAACTGTTGAGCCGCTGTATGGATGAACTTCCTGAACGCACCTGAGTCTTTCAGTATTTCCGGGTCGACGGTACACTCGCACCCTTCTTGTATCAGGCCTAAACCCGAATCGCGACTCATCGGAAAACATAATTTTATCCCATTGTTCCTGGGTCCATGTTATGCGTTCTCTACACCATTCATTTCGACGAGCGCGATTCCCGTGACGTATCGGTGGGCACCTGATAGGGCGTCGAGCTCGTAGGCCGTACTCATGCAGTCGATTTCGCACAGTTTGGGGACTTACATCAACACCACTTGAATTTTGTAGCCTCAAACTTATCTCTCGAGCGGTTAACATCGGCTGGCGTCTTGCAGTCAGTTGTATGTACCGGTCTTGCCGAGTGGTTGTACTCCTTTTACGGCCTGGATGCTGTTCAGCGGGTTCCCCTGTATTATTGTAGCGCTGCCAAAGACGACAAATAACACTTCTATGAATACCAAAATGTCGAGATACCTGAGATTGATTACTTCCCGCTTGCAACATCCCTACAGCTCTTTGCATTTCATCTGCCGTCAAATGACGTCGCTCCATGACGTAAAGAATATCTAACAATTCAATTTTGCCGCCAACTGTATTTAAATGGTTGGTAAAATTATAAAATCAAGACTAAAACGTAGCAATTAACATGCACTCAAATTCAAACAAATTCGCAGTCATTTGAATTTTATGAAAAAAAACAAAACACAATCGAAATTTTTTTTTTACAACCAGCCAGTATGTCATCAATAACAAAAAAGTTTACTTACCTATACACTTTGAGTGAGTAAATACTTAGAAATTAATTAATATAAATGGTAAATTTGTAATATCATGCATGTTGCTTAGACTTTTTTGATGTGTGTAATTATCCTTTTTTGACGTGTGGAAATCCCAAACGGGCTTCGTGACTTTGAGGCCGTAATATACATGGGACTCCAGGTCTTCCGATTGATATAGATTGCTTTTATGCTACTGCGATTTCCTTCCCAGGTTATAAGTAAGCGTTTTTATTAATACAAGTCATGGGCAAGAATTCAGCCTTGTATGCTACACTGGCTATATGATCAGTTTTTGATTGGCTCTCACTGTGTTAACGTAAATCCTACTTAGTCAACTTACGATAACATTGAGAAACTACAAAGTCTGACAAAGCAACAGAAAGCTTCAAAACAATTCGTATAAAACTTACAATGCAAACTACTAACTCTAAATGTCCAAGCGTTTCAGGACCACTATCAACTTCAAAACTCCTACACATAACTTGTGGAAAACAGCGCAACATCCAAAGCAGTAAAAACACGATTACTCTGGATCCAGCCGCTTGCCGCGATTGAAAAAGAATTGTTATTATACACAGCTACTAGCATCGAATCGATTTCATAATATTGTTTGTAGATACAGAAAATATCTTTTGATCAGGGTATTTTATAAAATGTACCATTTCAAAATGGTGAACTGCTATCGGTTAATAGGGTTTTCTTCTTAAGCTGTATTATCGTTGTAGTGAAATAGTTACGGGTTTATTTAAGCCACGTTGGCCATACGAGTTGGTAAAGGATTTTGTTTCAATTTTTAAATGTGACCTAAGATTTGGTATAATGGGATGATGTCCATAATAATGAGAAACATTTGATGGACCAATGAAGTAGCACTAAAGTAGTATTAGCGGATCTCTAATTGTGGTGGAATACAGCATACAGTGAAACTCTTTTCCTTACAGCATTCTTAAAAAAGAAAGGTTGCCCACGTATCAAAAGCACGCTATGCCGACTATTTATTATAAATGCCTTCGTCTGCGCGGTACGTAAACATGCGATAGGGCTGCCCACCTCCAGCTTTTTAATTACATTTACCTACTTTCCCACTCGTTACTGCGGCACAGTCGCAACTGTTCACTTCCCAAAGCCACCGCTATCGTGACCGTGTAGGAATAACTAGCGTTTCGTCCGTTTCTATGAAGTCGAAATACTGTATATATACGTGGTTTGCTATGCCGATATATACAAGCAGGTTTTCACAGCCCAACCCCACTTAGAGGCAATTAATATACGTCAGAGGACTTTTGGGTTATCTTTTCTGGTGCTAACCTGAAGTCCGCAGCATATGATATTGCGAAAGAAAACTGTGTGGTTCAGCTAGTCTCAGTCCAAAATTCCCTTGACGCCGACACACTTAGAATCGTTAAGACCGTTCGCAACTATAAAAAAAGGAAACTTAATTAGTACCTAACCACAAGGATAAGTTCAGTCTTTTAGTTCTTGTATTTTGATCGCATCGGTGACCGAAAACTTTGTCGGAAAGGTTTAGTTTACACATCTAGTTAATCTAAGTTGAAGGTTCTTTGAAATCTTACTTATTTTGTTCTAAGTATAAGTTAGTTAAAAGTTAAAATAATCTTATTTTATTTACTGCAGGGAAAGTCCAGCCCCATCAACGGTAACGGAGAGAACTAGATGCTACGGTCAGGCGGGTTAGTATTAGGTTTTTCACTAAGGTATTAGTTATCATTTATTTATTTACTTAAAATAAAATTTCACGGCATGACAGAGCCGAGGCGGTAATGCACCGTGAAACATATATCATTCAAAATCATTTTTACAAGGTCCAGGATAAAGGTGCGAAGTGTGAACAGAAAAACAAGTATCTTAACCATCAGTCCTAAACAAAACTAGATCGGTCTTTTGTCTGAACCTACCTCTTTACAGTCACAAGCTTCTCAAAAGTTATCAGGACCATTCTGAGTTCACATAGAGATATGCAAATGATCAAGTATTGTCTTCTTCTGTTACAACTTGTGTGTAGGAAGTTTGTTACATAATAAACAAAATGTTGATTGTATTCACTTGTGACAAACTTTTGTTCATAAGTTGAGGAAGTATTAAGTTGTTTGTTTCTCTTCTACATTGTGTTTCAGAGACAAATGTTTTGTTTATATAAATGTATGGTAAAAAAATTGATACGGTTTTTGTAGCGCTTTTTAGCAGGAGAGGTTAATTCTGTATTACTCCATAACAGCCCATTAATGTCCCACTGCAGGGACGGGCCTCCTCCCGTGACGGAGGGATACTTGGCCTACTAATACAATGCTAGCCAAACGGATTGGTACAGGGTTTTGTTTCAAGTTTTCCTTCTTTTTATTACGTAAAGATAATATTCACGGATAGTCCCTTAGTCGGTTTTACGACGCCCATAGGATGAGATTGACACACTGTATTCCTATTTGTGGTAGCTTAATCCACCTCCAAACAGTTGAGTTCAAATGTAGTGCAGTAGCTAGTGAAATTATTAGGCTTGAAGGCATAGCAGCCTGTGTCCCAGAATAGGCAATGGCTTTACCATGCTCTAACATTGCTTGAATCCAAGACAAGCAATTATCAATTACAATCAGGTGGGACCATTGATAAAGTGCCAAAATAATTTATGTTTTTTTAATGTTAAAAAAGACAACTCCCGCATTAGGGATCATGTCCTGTGTAGCGGAATTTTTTACAAATATCAAAGAACATTCAAACGCAGCACAATATATTGGATAGCGCAAATAATTGTCCTGCGTGGGAATCGAGCCTGCGACCTGTAAAGCAGTCGCTTGCGGTACCGTCGCGCCACCGAACCAGTTTTAAATATAAAAAGACACCCATAGTATGTATTCTCCCAACATAAGAAGAAACTTTTACTGAACGTAATTTAAATATTTCCAAGCAATTAATTGACTAAAATATATAGTCGTAAAACTGTAGCAGAGAACTAAAATAAGTAAAGTAAAACGCTTCGTAACATCGACAGGAGAATTACATCACATTAAGAGCGGTGCACAGTCCGTCTTCTGAAACGAGTTGGGGCTCATTAAAATTTTACCCATTTCACAGCGAGACTGTGCAAACGAATTATTAATTAATTGAAACACTGGAAAACCTATTTTTCTTGCCTACATCTCTACTTTCGAATGTATTTTGAGATGAGTATGATTTTGAGTGCAGTTGAATTTTTCAACTTAAAGTTTTTGTGCATTGAATATTTGGTGGAAAAGCGAATCCTTAATTAGATATGGATTTATAGATATGTAACGAAAATATCATCATAACAGCCCATTGATGTCCCACTGCAGGAAGGGGCCTCTTCCCATGACGGAGGGATACTTGGCCTACTAATACCACGCTGGCTAGACGGATTGGTATAGGGTTTAATTTTAAGTTTTCCTTGTTTTTATTTCGTAAAGATAATATTCACGGAAAGTCCCTTAGTCGGTTTTGTACGACACCCATGGGATGAGATGGGGTGGTGACATATTGTAATCTTACTCCGTTACCACACGGAGTAACGAAAATATTGGCTATTATTATTATTTGCTATTATTATTGATACTATTTTCTGTGTTGTTGGTAATTGTTGAGCATGGGTCGCGGTTTCAATCCCTTGTAGGACTAAGGTTATGTATAATATTGAAATTGTTCCAAAATTTTATATCTCAAATTGAATATTGAATCTGCCTGTGAAGTTGCAGGCAGATTTTTTAACCATTACACCAGTCAACCAGTCTACACGATCGGTTATCATTAATACCGAACTTTGCCTACAGCTGAAGCACTTCTTAGAAATAGCGAAATGTTTTGTTCCAACAACATCTCCAAAAACATACAACCAAGAGATAAAATATATCTTTTTGCGATCCTTCAACTTATCCTTAAATATGTCGAAAAGTATAAAGAATACATTCCGCGCTCCAGGCTAGTCGTTGTCTAAAAGGCATTGTTCCGAAAAAATAAACTTTATCTAAGAAAAATCCGTGAAATCCTGAGCATTACCAACTACTAGAGCAGATTACTAAGTCCATCATGGAAATGGCTGCGAGCGAGTATACCCTTCAGTGTTTACCCGCAAACAAGTAACAACTGGCGATATTACTTCAATTTCTTCGACGGTTCTTATCTACGGATACAAATTGTGGTTTACAGTTTGGTAGGTTGACTAGCAAATCTCGGTGAAAGTTATTTATTCGTGGGTCAGTACTTAGTTTTCAGACACATTTTATTGTCTAAGTAATTGTTTTTATGTCTTTTATACACAGGACAGGAATTTTTGTAAGCATTATGGTTGAGGATAGCGTAATAATAATTATTTTATTGTTGTGAAGATTTAGCCTGTTTTAGCAGCAGCTAAAAGATAGCGATTAGGATAGTGGTAACCGGGGCATATGTGTGTTAATTTCTGAAATTTCAACACAAAGTTAAGCTGCTACCTAATCTAGACTGAAGATATTAACCTAGTTATTTATCTTAAAGCCCAATAATTTCACTAGCTAGCTTGAAAGGTACAGACTTTTCAACTTAAATACAGTAACATTTTCACAGTACATCTTGAACAATACAGAAAGTTATCACATATTTTATTCCAGCAAAATAAGTAGATGAAATAAAATTCAACCAAAATAAAAATATTAACAATTGTATGAAAGAGATTCTTTCAGTCTGTATGTCCACAAACTAAGGGCAATCTGAGAGTAGGGATGCGATACGAAATACCCGTCTTGCCCAGGGGATCACTGTCTGTAGCCTCTCCGAGATATATAGGCCCACAGGAAAATATTAACATGATTCCTTGAGGTTCCTTCTTGAAATTCTACCAACGAATTAGGTCCCAGTCAAACTCAAAGGCGTTATCAAGAATATCTGATTTTTGTTATTTCTTTACTAAAATTGGAGAC
The DNA here is from genome assembly GCA_905475405.1 of Schrankia costaestrigalis. Lineage (NCBI taxonomy): Eukaryota > Metazoa > Arthropoda > Insecta > Lepidoptera > Erebidae > Schrankia > Schrankia costaestrigalis. The sequence goes on along the minus strand of FR997845.1, from coordinate 2,737,017 downwards.
GAATGTTGTGTATATTGTATTATGTAACTGATTAAAAATATTCGGCGTGCCTCAGGGTACACCCGTGGGTCCGTGTTATACCCATTGATTCCCTTATCGCAATCTTTCTTTGCAAATATTCTTACACTGTCGTTTTCATCCCTTAAGGATAGTCAGTTCTCCTTAAAAATATTTATATGTGTGGCGGAAGGCTAAGAAAATATAACGTCGCCTTATCTTATTTTTAGGCTTTTGAGAATGATGCCGAAGGGAATAATACTAGTAAGCACATATATATTTAGTTAAATAATAACTTTGATACTAAACAGTTTACCAATTCCTTTCTTCTACGATATCTATACATGCTGACCGAGTTCTATATCATGTGGGTGACAAACAGGCATACGGTCCATGTGGTGACAGATGTCAAGTGGTTACCGTAGCGTAAGGACTCCTGGAACACCAGAGGAATCACATGCGCGTTGCAAGATAAATGTGTCTGCTTTATATCGGCTTTTGGATGGTTTTCTATAGTGAAATTTCCCAAAGACAGTTTATACAACACCCATGGGAAAGGATTATGTTCCACTAAAATAGTACTAATCATCATCATCATCATCATAACAGCCCATTAATATCCCACTGCAGGGACGGGTCTTCTCCTCCTCTAGAGAGGAGGAGGAGACCCGCCCCGATTAGACGATTTAGAAATAGTACTAATAAATAGTAAAAATATAGTAAAATAGTACTAAAATAGTATAATAAAACCCGAGGTTATAAATAATCTTACTGCAATATTGCAAAGGAAAAATGTAAACTAATTTAAATATCGATTAGCTCAATTAAAAACGAGTAAACATTAAATATAATAATTACTGCCTGTAACGACGAACTTGAAAAACTAAAGTTAATATAGTTCCCAAGTAAGTGACATTGTTTTCATTAAAAATAAAGGACCTCAAAACCTAAATATCAAGGAAGCAATTCTAAAAAACACTTTACAAAAAAATACTTTTCGAAGTAATTTTGTTTCTCGGACAATGGCATCGTTTTCCCCATCTCATACTATTATTTGGACCATGTGATAATTTATTTATGATATAACTAGTGGAAGTGCTAGGAAATGTATTCGGCCCTGTTTCCGTTAGAATAGGGCTAGCCGTTCCCATGGGTGTCGTAAGTTGACTAGCGCATTATATAAATGGTTCAACTTATATTTTTAGTGAACTTGCTCCGTATTTTTACTGATATTTGTGAAAACTTTCTGTATAAAAACTGTTTCTATACACACTACACAATACATAACTAAAATTTAAGAGTATAAGAGGTCTCGGGTTCGATTCCCGCTCAATGCTAATCATTGTGTGCATGAACATGATTGTTTGCATTGGTCTGGGTGTTTTCTATATTTTTTTCTATGTATAATATGTATGTATTTATTTACAAAAATAAAAAGTATTTATGTATGTTTATCAGTTGTCTAGTACCCATAGTACAAGCTCTGCTTAGTTTGGGATTAGATGGCGTTGTGTGAAAGTGTGAAGAATATTTATTTATTGTTTGTAACATCATATTAACATTTTTTTTTTACTAATTGCATTATAACTTTTGGCTTTGGTGTATATGTTATAGCCAAAGTAATAAACATGAATATTATACATAATAACTAGCCATTATGTATAAGGGCTACTCAATTTTGATAAAGTGATAAATGTCGCAGAATTAATCACATTAACTAGCCATTATATATGTTATAGTCAAAACTCATAACCACTTTTGACTGGTTTTTTCAGTCAAAAGTGGTTTTGACCATCGATGTTAGACAAAAGTCATTGAAATTTTAACTTTTAACTGACAAAAATACAATATTAAGACAAAAGTCAGAAACAGTTGGTTAGGTTAGGTTAGTATGGTGACCAAAGGACGCACGAGCCGAGCGAGCGAAGCGAGCGTGCCGTGGTAGCGGCCGGCGAGTGCTAGAATTAGTAATATGTACTATATTCTAGTTTTACATTAAAAAAAATGCTTCGTCCTTTGGTCGCCATACTAACCTAACCTAACCAACTGCTTCTGACTTTTGCCAGTTAAAAGGTAAAATTTAATGAGTTAATCACTTTATCAAAATTGAGTAGCCCTTATACATAATGGCTAGTCATTATGTATAATATTCATATTTATTACTTTGGCTGTAACATATACAAAATACTAAAGCCGAAAATATTCTTAAAATATCTTGTATCGGTCTGTCTGTTTATTCCGCGTAATACCTAAACAAAATGACTTGACCGATTTTAACAGGACTTTAATTAGAAGAATTGCTGATTTAATGGTGCGTAACATAAGCTTACTTTACTGAAGTTTTAGCGTTTTGTGGAAAAATGAGAACCTCCGAAATTATCACTGTCTCCCATAATACAGGCAACCGCCTAGTTTGGGATACAGCTAACAGTAATGTTTGTGTCTTTTGCAATCATGTCTCTTAGTTTAAGTTTTATGTAATTTGTATGGGTGCGCCAAAGTTCACCTAAAATTTCAACTCCTATAATTGGAAGTCCGAAAATGTTCTTCCTAACATTTTTCATCCTAACAATCGCAATTCCTAATTTTTTTGTCTCTAATGTTAATAATCCGAAGCATTCAACTTCATAATTTCAGTAGCAATAAACATCTATTATACTATTATTTGTTTTCCTATATTTTCTCAACATAACCATCGTTTATACTATAATTTAAAGTCATATCTTTTTTGTTTAGATTTCTTTTTATTCATAATAATCAATATTATTATACATTAATTTTGTGTAACTTTGTTGAAAACATGTAGGTATAACATAATATACCAAAGACCAGAGCAAAACCAGAGTCCCTCTCCAATCATTCAGTCAAGATCCAGAAAAGAAATGGGTCCTATTTATAATTATTGGTTTAGGTTATGGTAGAACTGTGACCCCAACGCACGAGCCGAGCGAGCGAAGCGAGCGTGCCGCGGCAGCGGCCGGCGAAGTGCCAGACAGAACCGAATTGGTCCTTTGCTTATTGGTTTAGTTACGGTTACGGTAAACCCTCAGGCCATAAGCATAACCGTGAACGAGTCCTGTTTTATGGATTTCATTCATTTAAGACAAAAATATTCTAATAATTTTAATAAACAATAATTTAAAAAGAAATGGTTTAATGTAAAAAGTTGTTTTGTAATCATAAGAAATAGTTTAAAAACAAACCTTTTTATTACTTTCACTTGATAAATATTTCTTTCTGAGTATGAGAGAAAATATTATGGTGAAAATGTTTAGGGATAAAAGCGTTATGACAAAAAACATTAGGAGTTTAAATATATTTACATAACGATATTATTAATAACGATTTTCGGAAACATGAGTGTTATGAACATCGCCGGTAGCAATACAAGTTTTATGAATGAAAACTTTAGGATTTAAAATTTTAGGAAGAGTGATCATTCGGATTACAAATCGTTAGGAAGAACATTTTCGGATGAATAACTTTAGGTGAGCCAATATGGACCCAATTTGTATGCATTTTGTGACAAATAAACCTTTTTATTTTTATTTATTATATTTATTTTACACACACAGTTATAAAACAAGTTAAAAAAAACGGTTCAAACCTGCTTTCGATACGACTTCTGCCTTGCCAATTAGTCCACACGAGAGCTTGCTTCGATATATAAATTGCTGAAAATCCAGACCTAATTTCAAGTTTCAAATTCAAAATTAAAACTAAGTGAAACGTTTGAAGGAAATGACTCGGCAAACTTTGTTCAGATATACTATTCTGCTACATTAAACTTTTTGTTCTAACAATAGAGTTAAATGTTATTTTTCATTTCATTTTCTTAGCTTCTTTCTTCATCATCATCATAACAGCCTATTATTGTCCCATTGCAGGGACGGGCCTTCTCCTGTGACCGAGGGATACTTAGCCTACTGATAACACGCTGGCCAGACGGATTGGTATAGGGTTTAATTTTAAGTTTTCCTTCTTTTTATTTCGTAAAGATAATATTCAGCTTCTTTCTTATATTATCAAAAATTCATAAAATGGCGCTTTCTTGAGCTTTTTTCTAAATATGGAGAAGATACTCTGTCTCTTTCCACTAGGACAATACTGTTTTTCATAGGGTGCATAAACTGTTTTTAAAGGTAACTCTCGTACTGGACGAGTACATGCCCTTCATCTTCAAATCAATGGTCACAAACGATGTTCCGTCTCAAGAAAATTTATGATCACACAAATTAACAAGTAAACTAATTAGGAAAATTTATTTTTGGTTTATCTTCGTGTGGTGACGGAGTAACAATTCTATATTTCACCACCCCATCTCATCCCATGGGTGTCGTAAAAACCGGCTAAGGGACTATCCGTGAATAATATCTTTACGAAATAAAAAGAAGGAAAACTTGAATTTAAACCATACCAATCCGTTTGGCCAGCGTGGTATTAGTAGGTCAAGTATCCATCCATCACGGGAGGTGGCCCGTCCCTGCAGTGGGACATTAATGGGCTGTTATGATGATGATGATGATGATGATTTTTGGTTTTTATGATTTTTGCTGCGGTTCTGTGCCTCCCTCATCTCTCTCATTTTCCGAGCCTTAACTATGTTTTACGGTGTGAGAGGTAATTTCACCCAGCGTCTTCCGAAACGTAGTCGCCATTCCAGAACCTTTATGCCCCAACTAACTACAGCACTGTGTTGACTATCAGGAAATACAGATATAAACTAACTACAATGTTTTAAGCTAGAAAAAAGCAATCCTAACAAACTGGTTGATTAAAAAAGTTAGAAGGAATATATGAAGTAGATTTTTACTTGTTTTAGTAGAAACCGGCCAGTGCAGCAAACTATTACTGGGTGTTGGAGCGTTATAGAATTGATAGTCCAATATTCTGAAAGTTAGCTACTTTTAGTTTATTTTTGACCTGGAAGGTTTTGGTTTTGATTGTCGTGTGGTTAGAGGACAATCTGACGGTGCGATTTGTTCAAGCCTAAGGAACTAAGGTCCAAAACACCGATGTATTTGTACACTTTTGTACTTTTGCAGTATTATCTACTTACCGGGTTTTGCAGTACCTATCGTTGAGGGTATAAGTGTTTCATGCTCCATATAGCCAGCGTGTTTAGACGTATTACTATTTCTTAATCTCTGCAGCCGTGTGGTGACGGAGTAAGAATACAATATGTAACCACCCGAACTCATCCCATGGGTGTCGTAAAAACCGGCTAAGGGTCTATTCGTGATTATTATATAAACGAAATAAAAAGAAGGAAAACTTGAAATTAAGCCCTATACCAATCCGCCTGGCCCGCGTGGTATTAGTAGGCCAAGTATCCCTCCGTCACGGGAGGAGGCCCGTCCCTGCAGTGGCACATTAATGGGCTGTTATGACGAAACTGTTTATTATTTCATGTCCGTAAAGTACACAGAAGAGCGTCATTTAAAAAATATAAAGTAAATATATTCCAAAGTAAAACAGTTTAATTATAAAAATGGTAGCAACGACAATGAAGCGAAGTCCTGAAACTATAATTACCACTCTGGCACTTTTAACTTTATTCTCTAGCAAAGATTAACTAACTGTAGAGATGGTACGATGTATGCAGTAGAAACTATGTGCTTAAACTTAACGTTCTATTAATGTCCCGCTACAGGGCCTTCTTCAGGGATGAAGAAAGACTCTGCCTATTGTATATGGCCAGATGGATTTTGTATAGGGTTTTAGTACAATTCCAGTACATACCCAGGTGTGTGGTGTCGCCACTATGTATTCTTGCTCCTTCACTATAGGGATCTTAATAATATGTTATACAAAATAATAACCTGTCTTGTTAGGACGGCAGGAAACCGATGGATAAGGGAGGCACGGAACCGCACAAGATGGCAATACTTGGAGGAGGCCTATGTCCAGCAGGGGACGTCGATTGACTGATATAATGATGATGAATAACCTATCTAAGTGATGCCACTTTAGACGCCATTCCCTAAGTTACTTTTGACCTCGGTCAAAACCTAACTCCAGATGAAACACTTATGTCATTTCAGACGTAGTTCCTGCAGTACCCTCTAGACCGCGTATAGACAAGCGTCTGGCGTCTGGAGGGATGCCTATACTGGCATCTGATTCTGGATTGGTGTCACGACTGGCGTTTGCGGAAAGTTGTAAAACATCATTTATCATAATAGCCCATTAATGTCCTACTGCAGGGACGGGCCTCCTCCCGTGACGGAGGCATACTTGGCCTAGTAATACCATGTTGGCCAGACGGATTGGTATAGGGTTTAATTTCAAGTTTTCCTTCTTTCTATGTTAAGGTAATATTCACAGATAGCCCCTTAGTCGGTTCCTACGACACCCATGGGCTGAGATGGGGTGGTGACATATTGTATTCTTACTCCGTCACCACACGGATAAAACATCATTAAGTAAAATAAAATCCTACCAATGTGAAATTTCTTGTACCTTCTTAAACGTTGCTTTGATTTGCTTGTCATTATACGCAGGTAATTAATTTGATTGAATGAAACGAAACCTTTGAATACTTTCAATATTTTTAATGAAGGTATTGAAAATAATGCAATCAGTAGGTACGTACGGTTTATTTTCGTATTCTAAAGACGTCACCCAAAGGTCAAATGTTTGGAATTTCGAGTTTTGAAAAATAAATAATCGATTTTTGAGAAATAAACGAATTTGATCTAATCAGGAATAAGAAGATCAGCAGTAAAACTAAAGTGACTGATATCTTTTTCAGGATTTTCAGATTGAAACAGTGGTGGGCAGGGCACATAGCGCACATAACGCAACCGCGTACCGGACAACGCAACGCATGAGACGGGTTCAGAACGGCGTAAAGTGAAAACATGAAGAAGCGCCGGGCAGAGTTGTAATCTTTGAACCCAAATCTACAGAAAATTATATTTTCATTTCTAGTCAAGCGAACACCTACACTATCTCAGTACCCCCCACAATCATCAGATGTTGCCACGTCCTGAATCGCGATATCAAGCCAGGCACAATCACCCTCGCCTGGTCGGAGAATCCTCCCCTTTTCGTTGGAGGCGTGGTGCTGTTACGTCACCGCGACCTCCACACTATAATAGTATATCGTCATATCAGTACATGTATGTTCCACTGCAGGGATGGGCTACCTTCATAATGGAGTGAAGCTTGGGCTACAGATACCAGCATTGGCCAGGTGGGTTAAGATGAACTGTAAATTCGGCGCCACACTGACGGAAATTACAAAAGTATTGTAAGTTGACCTGGATTGGAACACAAGACCTGCTACTAATAACTACGACAAAAGTCGTTGAGTCTTCATCATAACAGCCCATTAATGTCCCACTGCAGGGACGGGCCTCCTTCCGTGACAGAGGGATACTTGGCCTACTAATACCACGCTGGCCAGACGGATTGGTAAAGGGTTTAATTTCAAGTTTTCCTTCTTTTTATTTCGTAAAGATAATATTAACGAATAGCCCTTTAGTCGGTTTTTACGACACCCATGGGATGAGATGGGGTGGTGACATATTGTATTCTTACTCCGTCACCACACGGAGATAGTCGTCAAGTAGTACGCCATAAAGTCATACACACGTTATATTTATTAAAGCAGAAAACTTTATTATATTCTGGAGTAGTTTGTTAAACAAGTCAAATAGCAACTCTCTATTATGTAGTTAACACAAAGATACAATATAACTAAGTATAAGCTTATTGCACTATTTGCAATTTAAAATATAATAAGCTTTTGTGTTGCGCTTCAATAAATAACTAGAGTAACGACTTTTCTATTAGAAACATATTGTGCGTGAATAAAACATGTTTGTTAATAAAATTTAAACTAAAGCCCGATTTACACATTGACAAGTAGCGAGTTAAGTTGGCAAGACGCGAGAGAGGGGGCTACTTCGTACTTAACTCGCCAAAAAATAGGATGGAGATCTATTCAAATCAACTGAATCAACAACTTACTACTTAACTCGCTACTGTACTTGTCGATGTATAAATCGGGCTTTAAGTTAATAATATAGGCAGGTCATTAATGTACTCTGGAGAGAGAGACGTCCATTCAGCAGTTTGGCATTTAAACACCGCGCTGGCAAGTCGGGTAAGATTTTGTGTCAGGACTCTGGAGTGGCGCCAGGAGTGCTGGCTGACGTGGCTTCTGGAGCGGTCGCTAGTGTGGCATCTGGACTGAAGTGTGAAGAGGTATTTGACATGGCATCTGGGTCGGAGTCTAGAGTGGCGCGTCATTTGAAGTGGTATCTGGAATAGCGTCAGGACTAGATATAGGAATAAAAATCAAGATTGAGAAGTTTACCTGAGGGCATCAAAAACTTCCCGCTAAATGGCTATTTATTTCTTTCATTAAACTTTAAATAACCCAAATCTATAAACTAAATCCTTTAATTTAATCTCCCAAAAAATCAAGATAGTAACATATTTTATTGAATCGCCGCAAAGTGTTTCAGCTGGAATCGAAAATCTAGAAAGTTTTTATCAGAAATCTGAGCCAGAACATTCGGAAAGGTCCAATAATTTTGCTTGTAGGTACTTCAAATCGTACGGCAGTTAGTTGTCGAAAGTTTGCCTCCTGATAAAATTAAACTCGGTAGACAAAAGACAAGTTTTAAAGATAAAGGCCTTTGAGAGCACGCGTATTACGGAGTTACTCTACGAAACTGTATACGGTATAGACTTTCGTGAAGAGTTAAGCAAGTATTGTGATAGGTTAGAGTGGTGATGAGGCTATATACAGCAAGCCTCTCACTTAAGTATCACATTTATCTTGGTTACTGTGAGTTGCAACTAACTAATTGCTACTACTACTTATCCGTGTGGTGGCGGATGAGAGTAGAACATGTCACCACCCCATCTCATCCCTTGGGTGTCGTAAAAACCGACTAAGGGACTATCCGTCACGGAAGGAGGCCTGTCCCTGGAGTGGGACATTAATGGGCTGTTATGATGAATTAAAAGAATAAATAGCATTAGTCTCCTATGAAGGATCAATGTCCCCCGGTTAATATTAAAGCGCTTAATGAAAACAGACAGATGACGGAAACTACTTACTAAAATAAATTTAAAACGTAAAAAACACTAACATTCAACGTTGGCATTAATTCAGTAGCGGAGTCATAAAAAAGCTATGTCATAACTAACCATTTCTGCTTGAATGTTGGTAAAATCTAAAAATATAATTAACTATCTAACCTGTGCCCACTTCGTCAGGCGGCGAAAAAAACGCGTCCCTTTTTTAAACATATTTCATTACTGCTCCACTTCTATTAGTTACAGCGTGATATTATATAGCCTATGACACTCCCCGATAAATGGACTATTCAATACAGAAAGAATTTCTAAAATCGGTTCAGTAGATCCAGAGATTACCCCCTACAACGTCACAAACAAACACACAAACTTTACCTCTTTATAATATTTGTATAGATAGATAACTCCTCATGGTTGACAGCGCTCATATTTAATCGCGTTTAACTCAAAGAATACGAACATCAAAGACGTCAAACTTAACAACGACTTCCAAGTAAAGGATGAACTTTGGTTTTTAAGCCAAAACTTGATCCTTATATGCCGATATTCAACCTCTTTATCCAAGTAAAAACGAATAAGTCCTTGTTAAGGAGATAAGACATTTCCTTTGACAAACATTTGGCCATACAAACAGATAAGATTAGCCTTTTGTCTTTAGCCTGTGGTTTTGATAAACAACTGCAAAACACTGTTGGATAATATTGTAAGGAAATAATTTGGTTTGCTTTAGTTTTTGATATTGTAAGGGTTTGTTATAATGTCGATTACAAATAGGGCAATCGTAGGATAATGTTCGTTAGGAGTTACGCCGCCGGGTACTTTTACACACATAAGGTTAAATTCTTTACCGACTCGTAGTCACACCAAGGTTGTCACACCAGTGTGACAAACAGTAGGTATTCTTTGTCTCGTTTGTCACACTACTGATTTTTCAACATCATGTATAACTTAGTAACTAGTGCAGTGCAGTAATAAGTACAAGTTATTACAACCCTTTCTATTGAACTGGCAAGTTTGAAATACGTTGAAAGCTGAATATCCCTATTGGTGTTTCACTGTATTTCACGCAGATTTTGAGATTGTTGTAGCCTTATTAACGCTCGCAAAGTATATAACAGCCATATGTCATTAATAATTAATTTGATTTTAAATTATCTCAATTTTGATTTTTGTTTCTTTATAGAGACATCTCCCTTACTAGTAATCATATCATGTCATGCGGGGACTTCAAAAACATGAGAAACTGACAGAAACAACATCAATACTCAGTAATATAGGTTTTGGATCGCGCGAAGAGTTGTCCAGCAAGGGATTCGAACCCACTACTTCGTGCACGTTAGCCGCTACTTCAACCATAGCACCATCAAGGCAGCTAGTCATTATATCAGCCTATTAATGTCCCACTGCAGGGACGGGCCTCCTCCCGTGACGGAGGAATACTTAACCTACTAATACCACGCCAGACGGATTGGTATAGGGTTTTATTTCAAGTTTTCCTTCTTTGACACCCATGGGATGAGATGGGGTGGTGACATAATACTGTATTCTTACTCCGTCGCTACAAAGCAGTTAGTGTAAGGCTATTATAAATATGTCAGAAAGTATCTAAAGACTAACTAACCAGTGTGAACAAGCCCTTATTGTTAAGCTCGTTAAGAAGCAGTGACTGATGTCAGCACTAACGTTATAAACAAACTTTGTAGCTTGACTAATTTTGGTAAATTAAGGCCTACGCAGACCGGGACGGCATGGCAAGGGATTTTAATTTTTACTAATGGAAATTCAACCGTACCGTTACAGAAATACGACATAAATTGCTATGCTTTAAAATGATGCCGTGGCATTGAAAGGGATTTTATCGCACGGCATTTTTCATTTTAAAGCATAGCAATTTATGTCGTATTTCTGTAATAGTACGGTTGAATGTTCATTAGTAAAAATTAAAATCCCTTGCCATGCCGTCCCGGTCTGCGTAGGTCTTTATAGTCTTTGAGAGGTCCAAACTCGAGGGATAGATTATCTACAAAGGGGGGGCGAGAGGGGGGGGTGAATCTTGTGGCTTATGATCTAACCAGCTTTTCTATATCTTGGAGATTAATTGTGAAGATTATCTAAGCCATTTATTTGTAAGTTTCTTACTTGACTTTATAAATTAAAGTGTGGGATTCGGTTGATTTGTATGTCCGAGTGTTCCAATTATTATGAGTTTAGTAATAAGAATAGTCAAGAGGAAAAGTTTCAAATTCTTTAAGATAAAATATTCCGTGACCCATATAAAACTAAACTAAAATCGATACATCCGTTTCGGAGATACGATACTACATTCAAACACACAGTTACATCCCTATTTTAACCCTTTGGGTTTAAAATTACAAGACTCAGTCTTCAAAAGTTACCCACTCTTAAGTACCTAAGATAAAAACTAACATCGTCACAACACTTTTTAAATCCTACTTAACACGAGTTAAGAGACAAAAAAGCACTAAAGAATACTTTATTACTTCATCTAAAATACAAAGAAAAAACTAAATAAGAAAGAAGTTTCTATGAAATTTATTATAAGTTTGAGTAGGTTACTTACTTGTGCGATTTTATAAATATATAAATATAAATGTGTTTTTTATGGGTACATATCTAAATACCTATAATTAAAATACCTCACGTCAAAAAATCTTAGTTAAAAAATACTTAGAATTAAAATATGTACCTATTGCTTGTTTCACCTTAACTCAAAATTCCAAAAGTTTAATTTTTGGGTATTTTGAACTTAGGTATTTTAATGTTGGGTGTTTTAATTTTAGGTATTTAGATGTGCTCCCGTTTTTATATTATGCATTGACGTTGGCATACAGTTAGATTTATGCTATGTTCTGCTACTGATAATATTATTCCCTTGGTTCATAGAGACAGTTGCAATTATCTCTGGATTGTATCAGGAAATATTGTAATGGATCTTTGTACATATAATATATTTATTATGGAACGAGTAGACCCCATCTGATCCCATGACTAAGGGAATAACCGTAACTACTATCTTTACGAAATAAAAAGAAGGAAAACTTGAAATTAAACCCTATACCAATCCGTCTGGCCAGCGTGGTATTAGTAGGCCAAGTAACCCTCCGTCACGGGAGGAGGCCCGTCCCTGCAGTGGGACATTAATGGGCTGTTAGATGTCTGGATTGCCTGGTTAAAGTGTCGGTGGGGAGGGCACATAGCACGAAGAACTGACAGCCCCGTTGGGGCAGAAAAGTTCTTAAATGGCGACCGCGTACTGGCAGATGAAGGGTGGGGAGAACCCCTCACATGGTGGACCGATGACCAAGTTAGGGCGTATGACGGATGCACAGGACCGCGCAGGGTTTATAGGTATATTTACAGGAGGCCTATGTCTAGTAGTGAATGACGATGGACAGATATGATAATGATGATAAGTGGATCTCTAACACGGGTAACAACATTAACACTCGTAAGTAAACATAGCATTTACATATACAATTATAATAATATGTATTTTTAAGGTACAATAATTTAAAAATCTTGGTGTGGAGACAAGAAAGAATACACGATGTAACCGTTTCATCTCATTCTGCGGGTGTCGTAAACGTCAAACGGAAAAATTTCGCTATATTATCTCAAGGAAACCCCAAGAATATTTTTATGGTAATCTGTGAACAGCGCTTTGGACCGCATTATTGTTTATTTAGAAGATTTATTTTTATTTTTTAATGTTTATATCTATAATGTAGCTGTCTGTTGTTCCAATTTTAAATAAAATAAATTTATAAAACAAAAAGAAGGAATACAGTCCAACGTAGTGTCAGTATGTGTAAGTTAACCTCCGTCACAATTATGTAGTTATGCTAACGAATGCTGGTATTACTGAGCTACTTTGCTGGTACTATCTAAAGCTGAAAAGAAAAAGAAACTCTATCCATAAAGAAACCAACGTATAACGTTAAATATCTCCATAATAGTCCTTCGGGATATAAAGATATAGAAACCCGCATGAGGCTTACTCTGGTAATTAATCTGTTAACCAATCTAGACAACAACTTAGCTAAACTTTGTTCTCTGACAGCTCTGACGTGATAAGGGAGAAAAATTTACTATTGTATTGTTTGAGAATACGATATACGAGTGAGTATGTTAGTTTTTCATAGTAATTTGTGTTGTATAGAAGTTAATAATTATCTAAAATGTGTAAGTTATTAAGTATCTAGTTAACTGCCCAGGTGGTAAAGTGATCGTGAAGGGTGTCGTGCACGAGTTCGTGGGTTCAATTCTCATGCAAGGTATTTTTATATTCAAAAATATTATTTTCTATTAGCCCTTAACCGACTAATATGTAGAAAGTATACTACATATTAGTCTACCCGTGGACTTCATTTATGAACTTTATTCTTCCCATCAGGTTCGATTTGGTCATATTCTCACATTCCTCACAATACGCTATCTAGTCTCAAACTAAGCAGAGCTTGTACCGACTATGGGTACTAGACAACGGATATACATACATAAATACTTTTTTTTGTAAATACATACATAAATTATACATAGAAAACACCAAGACTAATGCAAACAATCATGTTCATGCACACAAAGATTTGCATTGAGCGGGAATCGAACCCGAGACCTGTGCGTAGCAGTCATGTTATATAACCACTACGCCACAGAGGTCTATATATTGCCATGTTTTATAAAAAAATATGTCTCTTTATGATCAAAGAGGGTTGAGAAATGACCTAAACTTATTTATTTATTTACTATTTTTGCACAAAGGTACATAGTTGTACAAAGATAAGCTTAATACCTACCTCAATGCATTTTGCAAAATCTTTGTGCTGGGTGCCTACAAACAAAGTACTTACGTTTAAAAGTTTGCAGTGATTGTGTGCAAAGTTTAGTTCAATCAGAGATATCAACAGAGTTGGCAGAAAATTCCGATGCGGGTTATATTGATCGTAGGCGAGGAACCCAGTAAGAGTAAGTACGTTTTCCTATAAAGTATAGGAAAGAAATAATATTGGATACTTATTTCATGAAAATTGCCGTTACAGAAAACAGCTGTTTCTAAACCTTGCAAGCAAGAACGTGTACTTTTTGGTCACTACTACTTCGCGAACTCGGTTGAATAAAACACTGTATACTTTTCTTGACTATATTCTTGAACTCAAACTCAATAATGACATATTAATTTTTAGCATATATGTAACTGACGGATAATCTTAACATCGTAATACAGACATTATATGAAAATAATATGAAAATAAGAACGCCATCTAGTCACAAAATAAATACACTTATTTACACAAACATAGAATGTCATTTTACAAATTGAACGTGAACATACCGCCCACCAAGGACATTATAATATGTCCTTAATTACAAAAAACTGCCCACAATGAGGTCAGGTGCTCAATTAGAAACCTTCGTATGCAACGTTCATTGAAAACATGAAACAAAACAATATTATTACATTGTCTGGAAAGAACTTATTTCCTAGAACAACATGCGATAACAATAAACCTAAAATAAGAAACTGAGTGAACTCTATAAACCTATATAATAGCAATAATTAGTGGACTGTATAAACTAATCTTTAAAACTTAACAAAATCTTAATGTTTTTAAATACTTAATTCGTTCTACGTCAAATTCACTTTACTTTGTAATTGGCACAATTTTGACGTAGGACGTTTTTAATCAAGGAGCCCTTACATTTATGAGTCACGACTCGTGTAACTTTGTCCAAACCAGAATGCTTGTCAACAACCTTGCCTAAAACCCAACGTTCAGGCACCGCTATCAGAGTCTCGCCTATTAAAAAATGACCAGTAATGAATATGCTGATGGGTCCAGCAAAGTCTACGCCACTGTTTAGGAATGGTCTTGCTGGAGTGACTCTAAAGGATGGTAACTGACCTATAAGTGGGGTTTGAATGGACTCTAAATACCGCTTGCGCTTAACAGATTTATGTACAAAACCTTTAATTTTTGCTTTAGTGGACAGGTTACAATACCTAGTTTGCATTAGTGTTGCCTTTTCTATTTCTTCCTTGATTAAATACTCTTCAAATCTCTTTTGACTGTGTGATTGTTTCTTCCAACTCAAAACTCTGCTGCAATACGCTATAACCCGAACTAACCTTTGAAATGATGAATACCGCATCCAAAGATTTTCTTGAAGTGGTTCAGTTAGGATGTGAACCTTGATTGCTCTTTGCTCAGTGTTAGTGATGATAGATTTGGGTCTTGGGTATATAATAGTTTCATCATGAAGCCACGACGATCCTTGACTCCACAGAGAGCTGATAAGCTTTTGTGGTATAAAACCTCTAGATGCTAAATCTGTAGGGTTATGTGATGATTGGACATGAGCCCAATGTGAGTTGTCAACGTGAGAAAGAATAGCGGACACTTTGTTTGCAACCAAAGTAGTCCAGTGACTGGGATACTTACTTATCCATGCTAAGACTACTGACGAGTCAGGCCAGGCATGTATGTGAGAAGTAGCAATCAAAAACTTAAATCTTCTTAATGCGAGGTCTCTAGTACTACCATACTTACATTGTGGATCCTGATCACGAAATGATAAATTAACTAAGTACCCACCTTTCTCATTTCGATACGTAGTTTGTGCATATATCTCCTCACATTGCTGTTCTTCTACGGAAATTATCTTCTCATTTGGTATAATGGATTCTAACTCCCAAAACTTTCTTAAAACTGTGTTGTCATCAGCCTGATCTGAGCTGCTTTGTATGACATGATGACAACGACTAGAACTACTATTAGACAAAATTTGCCAATAGAGAATCCAACCTAACGCAGTATTTTGAGCTACTGATACATTTGGTGGACCTTGAATTAACCCATCTCTAAAAACTTGACTATATATTTCTGCTCCAAGTAAGATGTCTGTCTTCCCGGGCATATAAAACTCTAATTTTTCTGAGGGTAAAAACGACGTAATAATACCTAACACAAAGGCATGCACTTGGACACTTAAATTTGGATCTAGGCGTGAGTGAATAGTCACTGTGACTGTAAATCTAGAAGCATGAGCACTTCTCTCACCACCTATTCCTGATATTACCGACTCGGTCGGCTTCTTCTTTAATACAAGTAGCTGCACTGCTGATTCTGCTATGAATGATACCTGAGATCCTTGATCTATTAGCACTCTCAGCAGTTGAGTAGAGCCACTGCTTGTTTGTGCTTCAACAAGATCAGTAGCTAACAAAACTTGAGTAGGTACTGAGCCCTCAGAAAAATGTGATACTATATTTGGATTTGATGGGTCACTTGCTGATAACGATGTCTGAACAGTAGACACCGCTGATTTAATGTCAGCTGCTGTACTACAGCTTTCATTAACAACTGTGGAGTTTGAGACCGAGTTTGGATGTAATAGTGGATGATGCCTGCGCCTACATATACGGCAAGATGCAGTTTGTCGGCAAAACTTAATAGAATGATTCGAATTTAAACAATTATAACACAAGCAGTTGGTTTGAACAAAGCTATGACGGGATTCGTAACTCTCTTGCACAAACTTCTTACAATGAAAAAGTCTATGATTATCTTTACAGAAAGGACAAATAATGGCTTTATTGTCATTACTTACTACGTGGTGAACCATTGGCTTAGATTTTGTTGACTTAGTGTCTAAAGAGTCCGTATAGTCAAAAGAAAACTTAGGTATATTTATCTTTGGTAATCTGACACTATTCGATGTTGAGTGGTCGACATTTGTCTTCTGGTTACTATCTAACTTATTACCAAATGTATTCAAAACGTCCTTTAACTGTGTTTTGTGTAACATGTAAGTCTCTTCAGTGATATGATACACATCATTAGTGAAATACCTATCAGATTTTTCCTGAGTCTCTGAAACGTTTTGAACTATACTTCTATGCGTTGACGAGAAATCTTTCCATAAATCTTCTAGTAATTCTAATCTGATTTCAACATAGGTTTTCGTTACTCTATCTTTTGGTGTTTTTTCAAACTTAATCTGTGCATTTTCTATCAGAATTTTTGAACTATTTTGCAACTTATACAAAGCCTCCATCTTTCTTAAATTGGTTAAAGTAAAATGTTCAGAAACTAGACTTGGTTATTATATTATAGCTTTACTCACTATTTTACTTTTGACAAACCACACTTCACAGGCACTGAACCCGCATTCACAATAAAAAACTGCGTCACCTTGACAGCAGTTACGAAAATAGGTTCGCCCTCATTCTTCTGGTGTCTGCAACAACACCCGGCACCTCCTCCAGGTACTGGTGGCAGTGGTGCACGGGAACTCTTCAGCAGCAACACTGTGACACACCAGGTTGGCTGTGCGGCTCTTCAGGGTGACCCACTCCTAGGGCTCACAATCTGGAACTGGATCTTCACTCTTCACTTATCCGGAACGATCGGACCATGTACTTTTTGGTCACTACTACTTCGCGAACTCGGTTGAATAAAACACTGTATACTTTTCTTGACTATATTCTTGAACTCAAACTCAATAATGACATATTAATTTTTAGCATATATGTAACTGACGGATAATCTTAACATCGTAATACAGACATTATATGAAAATAATATGAAAATAAGAACGCCATCTAGTCACAAAATAAATACACTTATTTACACAAACATAGAATGTCATTTTACAAATTGAACGTGAACAGAACGATACCTATGTATTGTACCAAATCACGTTACGAGATAATTTCTTGCTAAAGTAACATTACCCTAGCAGGAATAGTTTGTTCCGTAAAACGCCCTGGTCTACTCTTGAATTTAATTCCGATCGATCGGGATTGGAATTATGACGTTTACCGCTATTTCATACTCTTAAAATCAACACTAGCGCCAAATTGTTTTCAAATTGGGTGTCTATTTGTTGAACTACATGAAATTGTGATTGAATTAAAAATGGTACTCTTGAATTCATTTTGACAGCTGCGTATTGCGTTGAAATTGTGTTCGGATTGCTTGTAAATTGGTATTATTCCAATAGCAAATAAGTAACTTTTTACATACTGTTTTGTGTTTTATGTCGACTTGAGAATATTAATACATCTTTAATATGACTTATTAGTAAAGATATCATTTAGTCTACATAAAAAAACGTAGATTGGGCTTTAAAAGAAAGGCAAACTAAACCTCTATTGCGCTTTGTGTGTTGTATCTATGTACCAAATAAAATATGGCGCCGAATGGTAACGAACACTGTTTGACAACACAAATAATTTATTTGTTAAATATATATTATATTATATATTTAATGATAAATATTCAAGCTTTACTTGGTCACAAAACCACACAAAGCTTTTTAAACTAGAAACACTAATATAGAATTAATAGAATTATCCTAGAATATATCGCACCCTCAGTAATATAAGGGGCCAAGTCAAAATTTTAGTAAACTGAGATTTTAAATGCTAACGGCATATAATGGAATTCTTTACCTGTTAGCGCTGACAGAGCGAGAAAAAGGACAATAACGACTCGGTAAATATATTTGTGTCCCTCTCACACTCTCCCAGCCCGGCGCCCGCTCTTACTGCTAGAAGGTTATGGTTAACAACTAAACAGTGACAGGGATTTAAATAATATATAGGTTCAATTTTAAATAGTCTTAGTATTTCTTTGATATTTTTGTATTATAAAGGCCTAACTTAAATGCATTTTTTTCAATACTACGCGGCCTTTCTTAGTGCTGTAGCGTTTGTCTGTGTCGATCTATAATTTTTAATGTAGCTTCAATTTTAAGTAAACGACGATTTCAAACAATTTGTAATAAATTTTATGAAATAAAGTAATAATAATAATAATAATAATAATGTGTTTATTGATGCATAAAACTTTGTACAATTTTAGCTTAAAATTAAGTCACAAAAGGATTAAAGTTGTACAAATAGAGATAGCCCTAGCTCCCAAACTAGGAATTCCTGTGACTTGGGAGCTAGTGTTCCGCCGTTACTAGAATACAAACCTTATAATATAATTTAGCAGTGGTTACACAAATGTAATTAAAGGTATTAAGCTGAAATTTTAAATTACTTAATACATTTTTAAAATAAAAATAAAGAAAGATGGATGTGTATGTTTGTTCAAGTGTGAGTGTGTGTATGTTTGTGGGTGTGAAAGAATTTACCTTTGTGAGTGTGTGTCTAAGAGTGTTTGCGTGTGTGAGTGAGTGCGGTGTATGTTTTTTTGGAGAGTTTGTGTATGTGTAATGGTGTGTGTATGAATGAGTGCATGTGCCTGTACCTACTGTTGGAAGTGTAACAATTCCTCTGTTTGGACATAGTTGAGGTTTTGTAGCCACAGTTTTAGTTTGGACTTGATTTCATAAGTATTTAGATTAGCCAAGGGTATAATTTTTGAGATTTTTTTGTATATACGACCGCTCAAAATATAATATTGATGTCCAGCGAATGAGGTTCGGAAACTATCCATTGGAATGTTAATCCTTGCTTTTCGCTTAGAATGGTCTGGAATTGGGACCAGTCGATGTCTTCTGGCTGTGGCTCGGAGCACAAACAGCTGCCTCACAGTTAATACGTTAAAGTCCTTATACAACTGAGAAGATGGATATCTTATAGGTCGGAAAAGTATCACCCTGACTACAGCTCTTTGCGCTCGCTCAAGTTCAAGGAATTTGATCTTAGAAGCTCCACCCCAAACCGGAATGCAATAATTGATAACAGACTCACAGAGCGCTAAATAAACCATTCTAAGTGTGTCGAAGTCTGCACAGCATCTAAGGGACTTAAAAATGTATATCATTTTTCTGGTTTTTGCACAAAGATTATTGATCTGCTTGTGCCAGTTTAGTCTGTCGTCAATCAGTACACCCAGATATTTTATGCAGTCGACACGAGCAATTGCCCCACATGTGCAAGAAGTGCTGTTAACACAGGAATGTATCACAACGGCATAATTCTGTGGTGGTTTATTTCTGTGGTTTAAGACAAAAGGAATGTAATTTGTTTTCGACACATTAAGCGTAAGTTGGTTGAGATTAAGCCATTGTGATATGCTCTGCAAGGTTTTTTCTGCTATCTGCTTAGTTTCATTCCACGTGTTGCCGTGAACTACAATTGCAGTGTCGTCAGCGTAGGTAAATAATTTTGATTCCTTTAGGGGCATACGACATAGGTCGTTTATATATATTAGAAATAGCGTAGGCCCAACAACACTACCCTGCGGTACCCCATATGTTACTGTTTGTTCATCACTTAAAAAATCATTTATTTTGACGACAAGTTTCCGCATTTGGAGATAGTCCTTTAACAGTTCCAGAGGTTTGCCGCGTATACCAATACCTTCTAATTTATGCAAGAGGGTAGGGATCGAGACCGTATCAAACGCCTTTTTTAAATCTAAGAATATACCTAGACATTTTTGTTGTGCATCTAATTTCTTTGCAACGTATTCGGAAAGGTCGACAACTGCATCTTCTGTAGAGACTCCTTTTTTAAACCCATATTGATTCGATGCAATAATGTTAAATTTGTTCATAAATCCAACTAACCTACTGTTCATCAATTTCTCCATGACTTTGGACAGTGCCGAAAGAATTGAAATTGGTCTATAGTTGTTTATACAACCTCTGTCCCCCCCTTTGTGGATTGGATGAATCAAAGCTTTTTTAAAAAGCTCAGGGAATATTCCTTGGGTAAAAGAGGAGTTTACTATATGAGAGATTAGAGGGACAAGAGTAGTACAGCAAGTTTTCAGTAAAGTAGATGGTATGCCATCCCAACCTGTTGCACAATCGTGCTTTAGATTCATGATGGTGGTCCTAACTTCTGATTCATCTACTGGTAGCCATGTAAACGAATTGGTGAGCGTGTTATTTCTTTTGGGGAGGGACCGTACAGGTGGTATTTTAGAAGCCAAGTCACAGCCAACTGTTGAAAAGAATTTGCATATGTTATTTATTTCCTGTTTTGGGTCTACCTTATTCCTCAACAGTTCCAAGGGCGGGGCACATTGCTTTTTTGTGTTAGTAATATCTTTAATTTTATTCCATAGAGCTTTGGGGTTATGTTTTGCTTTATCTAGTTCATATTTATCGTGTATTGATTTAAGTTTTCTTAGAAGGTCATTACAAAAATTTCGATAACGTTTATAGGTTGTTTGTATAATTGGATTTTCTAGATGTTTTCGTGCTTTCATATGTAGAATATCGCGGTGGCGAATGCATTTTAGGAGGCCCGGAGTTATCCAGGGTTTTAAATTTCTATTTCTTTTTGGTTTTTTATTGATTATTGTATTTGCACTGATTATTTTTTTAATATCAGTGATTAAAGCTCGAGAAGCTGCGTTGGGATCACTTAACATAAGTATATAAGAGAAGTCATGCTGTTCTATATCGTCTTTTACCTTAGAATAGTTAATAAATGAAATATTATAATTTAAGTTAGGCCTATTTCCCAATTTAGTATGATTAATTTGAACGATTAGGGGAAGATGATCTGTTATATGTGACTCTAACACTAGGACATTGGAAATAGCTTTGGTTTTTAAGATAACATGATCTATACAAGAGTCTATTCTGGTGGAGATATGATGTGCAGGCAGTAAACCGTGAGTGGCGTTAAGAGTTAGATACTGGGCTGAGCGATCATTGATATTAGTGGGATTTATGTCAATGTTAGTGTCGCCTACAAGACATACGTTTTTATATTTGTCAACGGAGCTCAATACTGTGTCTAAGCTATGAAGGAACTGGTCAAATGCTTGATTAGAGGTACTCGAAGGTGATCTATAGATGCCAACTATAGCCAACTCATTGTTTATTTCACAAATAACGCCACTACCACCAGTTATTTCAGGTTCAACAATTGTGTAAGCTATGTGGTTTTTGATAAACAATACGACACCATCGTTTTGATTATTGGTTAGTTTAGTGAAATGGGATGTATAGCCATCTAAAACGGGTAAGTTTAGCACCTTACTCAGCCAGCATTCAGTAAGGATAAGGACATCCAAATCTAGCTTAATTGTAGAGAGTAACAATAGTAATTGGTCAAAATTTCTATTAATGCTGCGTATATTTATATGTAAAATTGTAATGGATTTATTTAGATTGCTGATATACTTATGACATTCCTCTGGGAGACACTTATGAGCTTCTGCAACTTCTAAGTTGTCTAAATCAGATGAGATTGAATCAATTAAAGTAGCCATATGTAATATAGTAAATACCCAAGTATATGAGGCACAAAAGCAATTCGAATGTTCGACCATCCATGGGCTGGATTCGTTTGTGACATCTTAAATTGTAGGCACATAAAGTGACGTGTGTGTATTATTTTATACGAGTGTATGCAGTACAGTGTGATTTGTGTAAGGTGGATGAGTGTTAAATATTGTAAATAGTGTGATTGCGCGTATTGTGCAGTATAAATAGTTATTGTTGTGTATATGTTTTCATGTCGAAGATGTAATTGTAGGTGTGTTTGAGTTAGTAGTTTGTGGAGTGTTAATTCCATCTTAACTAACTTAAAAAATATTTTATAAAATACAAATAGAAAGTAAATGCTATATCGTGTGGTGGGATTAATATAAAAAGATAGAGGTTGTACCGGTTTGATTATTAGTCATTTCTTTTCTTGAAGCTCCTGCAGGTCGGCCTCTGCTTTGACAAGTATATGTTTATCACCTGGTTGTTTACGTAAGAAGATGTGCCCATTAATTGCCCAACAGAACTTGTAGTTGTGCAGTTTTGCGAATTGTCTGGTAACGTAAAATAATTTCCTTGTCGACATGTTCAAATGTTCGTCTACAAAAACTGGTTGTTTATGACCCTGGATACCTATCAGTTGAGTATTGAGCTAAAGTATTTTGAAGTTTGAAGTTTGAAGTTTTCAATTACTTGTAATTTATAGAATTAATGCAAATTTATTGTTTTATCCTATTGCTATTTATAGTGCATTTACCAAAGAACAAATCTGCCAAATTTCACATTTATAACTTAAATAATAAACAAGTAATTTGAAAAAATAGGTATTTTATAGGAATCTTAAATAGTGATTTCCCAAAAATCAACTTTTTTGGATTGTGCCCTTATAATACTGAGGGTGCGATATTTACTTTTTTACAAGTAAGGGGAACTATTTTTATAATAGACTTGTCTTTGACCCGTCTCATTCAGCCACAAGCAACACAAAATTTTTGAAATGCTAAATTCTCGATCCGTATAATCATAAATAATTAAAAAACGTATATTACAATAATATTTTCCATAACTTGTATAAATTATTACTATTGTTAATAAGCAGATATCGAGCTTAGTAATAATATTTTCTCAATTTAGTATGTAGTTGAACATCACTTCTCCAATGTCATGTGTTGCTAACTTCACACTTTAAAGTATAATCGTGAACCAATCCCGATTTCAATCCAATGTTGACGAAATTGTTTTCAAGAGTACGAAATCACGTGACTTCAAAATTGACATTGTAATTGGATTGGTATTAGATTGAAATTAAAATTATGTTCAAGAGTAAGCCTCAGAACTGACAAATTTCAAATTTCGTGCACATTTACATTTAGATCAAGCGAGAACGATACGTACC
Source organism: Schrankia costaestrigalis (assembly GCA_905475405.1). Lineage (NCBI taxonomy): Eukaryota > Metazoa > Arthropoda > Insecta > Lepidoptera > Erebidae > Schrankia > Schrankia costaestrigalis. Next base: position 2,713,364 of record FR997845.1, on the reverse strand, counting down.
ACTCAAATGACTCTTATGAGATACTTTCTTGCTAGAGTAACGCACACCTACGCCACACCGTCAAACTATATGCACTTGACAACTGGTAATCATGTAACATTTTTTTTTACATAAAGGTTAACACAAAGAAAACACCAATTCAAGCAGCCCTTGTTAGGCACACAAGTTTTTGGCTGGTCCGGAAAATGAACCAGTGACCTTAAAATGATTTCCACATACAAATCACTGCGTCACAAATCAAATACAGAATTAATTAATCGCGTAACAGACATATTGTATAGATAATGAGATAATACACAAATAAGGTGAGTTAACTGCCCAACGAACCGAATGTAATGTAATATCAAATGGTACTAATGTACTAGTACTATTTGTATTCGATACAAATACAATACACAGTCGATGCAAATACAAAACATAGTCGATCTAACGATACAAATAATATGTTTGTTGAATGTGTTTGGATGTATGTTAGCTTTTGCTGTCAGTGATTCTGATTGCAAGTTTGTATAACAGCAATTACTAAACAATTTTAATTAGGGATATTTGGTTTCATTTTTAAATGACAGCTTCTGCGCTTTGGATCATGCCCTGTGTGAAAGGGTCTTCAAACATTAATTTAACGAACACGAGAAACATCTAGTCTCAAGATAAAGGCGCGAGCCCACCGCGGTGCATGGAGAGTCTACGCACGTGTATTAGGCTTCGCTTTGAAAGAAAATGTATGTGGTTGTGTCTACTGCAACCTACGGAGAGGCTACGCATGAATTGACGTCATTGATACATGGCTTGATCGAATACGCGGTTACATAGCTCAACGCTATCGACGTGGGTCTACGTTTCCACTGGAGTACACAGCGCAGCTTTGTCCGTGAATTGCAGTGGCACGAGACCTCTGCGTAGCAGTCATCTATACTAATATTATAAAGAGGTAAAGTTTGTGTGTTTGTGACGTTGTAGGGGGTAATCTCTGGATCTACTGAACCAATTTTATATTCTTTCTGTGTTGAATAGTCCATTTATCAGGGAGTGTCATAGGCTATGACTAATCGAAGTGGAGCAGTAATGAAATATGTTAAAAAAAGGGACGCGTTTTTTTGGACGTCCAACGAAGTGGGCACGGGGCAGCTAGTGTTAAACAAATGTCGGGGAGCGCGTGTTCTCTTTGTGCCTGTACACGCGCGAGATTCTTTGATAGCTAACTTCCAAGCAGCTAAGTCTGATTTCGCAAGCTTTAAGTATATGAGTATGTCTATCCATGGTCTGGTACTCATAGTACAAGCTCTGCTTCGTTTGTGTCTAGATGGCGCTGTGTCTTCAGAGATAAGCACGTGTCAGACTAGTTCAAAGTAAACCTGACATACAATGAACTTTAAACAATATAAAATATATTCGAGTGTCTTTAGTTAGATCGTGATAGGTTCTGCCACGCGATCACGAATGGATCCTATATAATGTAACGTGTAACCAAAATTGATAATATCAGATTAACCTAATCGTATTTATTTGATTATTTGTCTTATTAACCTTTTAGTAATTACATAGTTTAATAAGTAATTAAAGATAACGCGTGTAGGTTCACAGACATTGTTTTAAATACTTTGTTTATTATATCTTTTCCAGCAAATTCAATATAAATTCAAAATATTTTAATCATTTAGTATATCTTTATTATAGCTTGTCTATCTCCGTGTGGTGACGGAGTAAGAATGCAATATGTCACCACCCCATCTCATCCAATGGGTGTCGTAAAACCCGACTAAGGGACTATCTGTGAATATTTTCTTTTTTACAAAATAAACAGAAGAAAAACTTGAAATTAAACCCTATAACAATCCGTTTGGCCAGCGTGGTATTAGTAGGCCAAGTATCCCTCCATCACGGGAGGAGGCCCGTCCCTGCAGTGGGACATTAATGGGCTGTTATGATGATAATTATAAATACACGTATATTCTTTGTGTGATCCATAAATTGATGTCCTGAGTTCGGATGAGCTTTGTGTCTGTTAAATTGATATTTGTAAAGTGTTCACAATACATGGTATGATTTGAGAGATGTTTATTTAAAAGGAATGATCTCTTTTATAACCTAAAACTTCTAGAAAAGAACGGTGATTCGAAAATACTACAATACTTTATCAACTACAAAAGAATATCACCCATATGAATTCAACATAACATTAAAACGCTGCAAGTCACGGAATTGTCGCTAATCGTTTCCGAAGCGGACTTTAGACCGCTGCTCACAAAAGCACTAGATACTAACTAGCTATAGGTACCTAGGTTCTAATCGCGTAGAGCTTTCATGTCCTCAGATAATAACCGTGGGACGTCAAGAGGCAATTAGGTGCAATCGCGCTGACTCCACAAATTCACTCTAGACTGCAATCTAAGTTCTCATGGATTATCTTTTGCTTGGGTGATTTTTCTATAAGTGCAACGATTTGGTTTTAGTGATACTGATTAGTAATTAAATTGTATTATTTTTCATACATACATGAATGTCTGGGATACATGGGGATAGGCATAGACTACTGAGCAACTTGTAATGTCTTTACTTATGAAATTGCCGTTTTATTTCTGCGCAGTCTTTAGACTCTATATTCTTTTAAAACATATATTGTTTATATAATTTAGGATATTACTAACATCTAACAAAAGATGATAAATAAAAATAATTATTATTTGTATTATTAATAAGCCTGTGAACATGGGTCCAATTTAAAACAGCGGATTTTCTCATTTGTTTAATTAAACACATTAGCTAGCTTAAATGTGCGCTATTACTTATACCAAATTGTATTCTATTAAATTCAATATTTATTTAAAAATCTAAGAAAACGTTAGTTTGAAAAATCTAACTTCTGATATAATCTTCATACAAAATGGCAATTTTATACTTAGGTAAAAACCTATTATGAAGATCCTTACATAGTAGAGAAACCTGTACCTACTTAAAACGTTGTTTAAGGACATTCTGTAGTAGGTGCCCGGGCGGGATGGGTCGCTAGTTATAATATAACTCAAAATACAAGTTTAACAACTTTACTCGAAACAAACAAAACATATCAACCCTCCGCGATTCGACGTTAAATAATTACATATAGCATTACTCAAGCATACCTTTATACAGTATTAGTACTTTGATGCCAAGTAATCATGTTAGGATAACACGACCGAAGTGGAAAATTGTGTTTTCATTTTATATTTAGTAAAAGCGACTTAATCTTTGAAATACCAGGATTATGTTGTAACGTGACTGCGGTGGTATCGTGCGATAATTGACTGATGTTTTTGAGGTCGCGGGTTTCAATCCCATTTTGTGCGATTTGTAAGGGATTGGTTTGGTTATTTTTTGTTTATATTATGTGCATTTTGTAAAAATCTGCAATATAGAGCTAGACTCCCGGTATAGCTGATGTCATTTTCAAATATTTATACTTTTGTAAAGAGACAATCGGCCTATTTCGGCTTCGTAGCGCATCATCTCTGTCGCACGAAATACAAACAGTCTGATGTCTATTAGCAACTGTTAAGGGTACGCATTTCACAGACACGAACTTGCTAGTGGACGTAGCCTAAAATATTTTAGTCGAAAACGTGCACACTAAAATTGCCCAAAAAGGGGAAAGGGTATGTACAAATAAAATAACATATAAATAAACACTATTTGATAAAAAATTATCAAATGGAGGAGCAATTAACTTTCTCCGTTTGTATGGAGTTGCGACTGGCATGCGTACCCTTAAAACAAATTATGATTTGATAGTGTGCGACAGAGGACGCTCTACAAAGCCGAAATTGACCGATTGTCTCTTTCCACAGGTCGATGTGCAATATTTACGGCCGGGTACTGTACATTCTAATGTATTCGTGCTATAAATTACGAAGAAAATAATTAGAAAGTAGAAATTTCCTGCATTTTTAATAGAAATCAAAACTCTTTAGTAATTGCATTATTTTTATTTCAAACATTGGGAGAAGCATTGAAAAGCTATAAAACTTTAGAAATACGCCAACGTATTTTGTTTGTTTTGTGAGTGAATAGAAAAATTCTAGTATTATCGGTTCGAAGGACGGTCTGGGGAGGTTTTATGGCTACAGAGGCGTTTTACGATCTTGTCCGCGGATAAAAAGCGGTACCTCTCTCACTTCTTTAATCAATAGTGATTTTCTTGTAATAGTACTTTTTTTTCTACTTTGAATACGAAAATTCGTATGGAAAATAAATGAAAAAAAAATGCTTTTGTTTACATATTTCAAAGTTTATATCTCTTGCTACAGTGATATCAAAAGTGTTTGACAGCGTGCTAAGCTCGCAGCTCACTCAACATGTAAAAATTCATGACAATCAGTATGAGAACAATTTGTGTTTGGTTTTGTCTGGCGGTTTTTGTGAATATAGATAATAATATATAGATGTAATGTAAATAAGCATGGTATGTCTAGGATCCATGACTCAACTTCTGCTTAGTTTGGGACTAGATGGCGTTGTTTATATATCGCACGTCACAAACAAAAGGGTATTATTTCGAAAACGTTGTTTTGAGATATCGCGTATTGAAGTTTTAAAAAATCATAGATTCGGAACTACTTACTCAAATATTTAAAATTATCTCTAGATTTAAAAGTACACTATTCTTCTTTATGCTGGTTAAGTTTAGTTTGTGTATCTATAACAGTTTTTTTTATATTAATAGTTTTATGGGAACAGAAAAAGATGATACCCTTTAAGCAGTTCAAATAGCTCTTAAGTTTAACTTGCTACTCTCTAGCTTAACCAAAATTTACCAAATTATTTCGATAACCAGTTGTAATTAATATTGATACTATATTAAGCAGCACAGAAATTATCTTTTGCCTACATGGCTAAGGGATTATAATTCTTCTTCTTCTTCGTTTCGACGGCAATAAGTCTAATTTCAAATATATTTTAGATGTGTTTTGCCCAAAAACCAGCGACAGCAACAGCATTATCGTTGGCACTCTTTAGGTCTTCTGGTGTGCAGGTGGCAGGGCACATTGGGCATGATAGGAAGTGTTCCATGTCCTGGACGAGAGAACCGCACCCAAATCCACCATAGGAGGGGTTCAGATAACCCCATTTAGTCCGGTTAGAGTTACAGCGGCCTACTTGGGTACGTAGCCTATTGAGCGACCTCCAGATCGGCCACTGCTCCTCGAAACCAGGTGGAAGATGTTCGGCGGGTGGAATGAAGTCCGCCGGTGGTGCAAAGTTTGAGGCCCACCCGTCCAGTCTAGCCTTACTGGGGTCACCGCACAGTGCACGTGTGTGTCGCAAAAAACTCTTACGACTTTTGAGGCGTGCCCTGGGTATATTGTGCGAGTAAAGTGGATGACGAGGGTCGGTCTCTTGTTTTTCCTTTCACTTTCGCAAATGACCTGACGGCGAACACCAGGTCGAGCAATGGCGGCCAATGAGTATAATTTGACCAATGGGGTAGGTTTCAAGCAGCCAGTTATTATACGGCATGTTTCATTCAGGGCAGAGTCGACCATACCTGCGTGAGCCGAACGGTGCCATACCGCGGACGCATACTCTCCTGCCGTGTAGGACAATGCCAGACCCGTAGTCCTGACAACATGTGGGGCTGCCCCCCAAGACGCAGAAGTTAGGCGTTTGACCAAGTTGTTTCTGGTTGATATTTTTTGCTTGGTATTATAATAAATTAAATACTGAAAATCTAGAAATTCTATTTGTTTTAGTATCATAATTAGTTATAATAAAAAAGAAACTCATTATGAAAGAAACATAATTTAACAACATTATGTAGTTACCTACAGTAACAAAACTATCAAATTAAATCAAATGTGATACTTTAGGGACATACGTTAGATCCCTGTTGTCACTGTCAGCAAATGGGTCTTCGTAAAAGTATTGAAGTGGGCCATGAAAGAGAAAGTTGTACCTGGGAAGTATGTGAAGTTAATTCGTGCTATGTAAAGACAAACCAGTTATACGTCCGATCGTCTTGCAACTCCAACCAGTTCAGTGTGGCGGTAGGCTTGCACCAAGGGTCGGCTTTAAGTCCTTACCTCTTACTGATTATGGACGCCTTGACGGCGGGCATACAGGAAATGGCACCCTGGTGCAGTGTTTGCCGATTACATTGTTCTGGTTGGGGAGGATGGACCTAAGATCCTGAGCAGATTAGAGCGTTGGCAGTCCTGAAGCCATAGCGCTTAACGGCATGCGCCTTCTAGTCTTCTCTGTCTTCCGGTATCTCGGTTCTTTCATTCAAAGCGATGGCGAAGTAGATCGGGCGGTCAAGAACCGAGTTAACATAGGATGGATGAAATGGCAGCAGGTCATTGCTTCACGGAAACCATCTGTGACCCCCACAGTCCCCTTAATTTAAGGGGAAGATCTATAAAACTATGATTACAACTGCCGTTCTGTATGGATCAGAGAGTTGGCCAGAAAAGGGATGAATGAAAGACAATCTGTGTGGTGTTACGAGAGTAGATAGAGTAAGAAATGAGTATGTAAGAAGATTTGAAAGTGGCACCGGTGGCAGAAAAATTACGTGGCAGCCGGCTGTCATGGTATGGGCATGTTATGCGGAGGAATGAGAGTCATGTAGTGAGGAAGGTGCTGAACATGTGTGTGGATGGATATAGGGGAAGAGGACGACCAAAGAAACGATGGATGGATTGTGTGAAAAGCTATATGGCTGCGAAGAGTGTTACTAGTGAGATGACGTCCGATAGGACAGTATGGAAGAAAAAAACATGCTGCGCCGACCCCAAATAAAATTGGAATAAGGGCAGGGAAATGATGATGATGAGCAAATGGGTCTTTGTTTTCTTCATTTTAAGAACTGTCCGGTGTACTTAGGCGATTGCTGATTGCTTTCATTATTAAACCAGCCTTCCTACTTCGCTTCATTGTTTTGATTATAACTAAAATTTAAAAAAGAAAAAATATAATAACAACTTAAAAGGTAGTATTTTACTTGAAACTTGCAACCATAAAATACAATTGACAAGATGTACAGAATTATCTCAAGCAAATCGGGGGCTATAAAGTATTATTTTAATATTATTTCGTTAAAATTACCAAATTATATTATATTGAACAGGCAAGACAGTATTATTTAAAATAAAACATGAAACTAGTATCAATTTTAACAAGCAATAAGGTATTAACTTTACATAATACTGTTTAGAATACTTACAATTTTATAGATTGATTCGATATTGACGACTGGACGGGTTGTAACTCAGAAAGATACGTGCGACGACCACGAACGATGCCCGGCTACTGAATCAACTAAGATGCGACTGTCTTACCTATCTCGAAAATAGGGTGCATAAATAGTCAAGAAAGAATTGTATCGTTATATTTCAAAAAGTATTTGGAATTTAAATACTATTTTCTTACCAATTTATAGAGAAAAAAATTAGGTTTCCGAATTCAAAATAAAAAAAAAACGGTTTTTCAGACTTAATACCCTTTTATTTATAGCGTGCGATATGTAAAAAAATATAACCTAACTTTCTAAGCATGAAATTTATTCCTATTCCCTATACAATTTTTAAATAATACAATAGTATTGGAACACTACAAACGATCCACAATCGATAGAAGCAATCTGCTTAGGTACTGCTGACTGTAACGAAATACTTACTGGCTGTGTCTTCCATTTGTATAAGTAACTATTACTTTGGAAATTTTATTTATATATTATATTTATATAATATAGAAATTTTTAGTATTATTTAACTGACTTGGTGGCTGGCCTGCACGAGGTTGCGGGTTTGAATCCTCTTTAAGGCAGTTGTTAGTGTAATTCACAAATAATTGTCCTGTGTCTACTTATTTGTTTTTTTGTCGCCGTTAAATTAATGTTTGTAAAAGTCATCGCGATACAGGGCTTGATGTCTAATTCAGAACATCTTTCTACTTTTGGCGTCGGTTATTTACTTTAATAGAACATATATATTAAAATCATCATCATCATAACAGCCCATTAATGTCCCACTGCAGGGACGGGCCTCCTCCAGTGACGGAGTGATACTTGGCTTAATAATACCACGCTGGCCAGACGGATTCGTATAGGGTTTAATTTCAAGTTTTCCTTCTTATTAATTCATGGGTAGAAATGGGGTGGTGACATATTGTATTCTTACTCCGTCACCACACGGAGTTTATTATAGGAGAATATTTTAAAGTAACGTTTATTAATTATTACAATTTTTACATTTATTTAACTAAATAAACAACTTGGTAAAACTCTTAAAAACATTTAAAGTGAGACTTAAAACAATTATTCAACAATTTGTTACATTTTCCTTATAATTTGTATGCAGCGTACGATTTTATAGGGAATCAAGCTTTTCCCTATTCTTGAATTACTTGGATGCGGATTATTTAAATAAGTCTTGCGATCTATGTGAAGATATAGTTCAGTAGCCTTTGAATTGTTTCTTAGAAGTATTTACGAGCGATGGGAGTTCGGTATCTGGTAAAAAAATTGTCTTTTATTTTCTTATGGTAGAAGAAAGATATGGCAGAATAATCTCCGTGTGGTGACGGAGTAAGAATACAATATGTCACCACCCCATCTCATTCCATGGGTGTCGTAACAACCGACTAAAGGGCTATCCGTGAATATTATCTTTACGAAATAAAAAGAAGGAAAACTTGAAATTAAACCTTATACCTACCAGTATGTCTGGCCAGCGTGGTATTAGTAGGCCAAGTTTCCCTCCGTCACGGGAGGAGGCCCGTCCCTGCAGTGGGACATTAAGGGGCTGTTATGATGGTAGAAGAATAGACTGGTTTTTCTTCGCAACTTGATCGCCGTTGAAATAGATGTGTTATTGAGTGGAAAACGCGTATTGGAAAACCTAGTGTAGGACGATCTCCGGCCCGATGCATCGAGCCGGAGGGCGCGATGGTGACCAGGGATGACTGGAAGAAACGGCAAGGGATAGGAAGGAGTAGCGATAACTTGGTGAGGTCTATGTACAGCTGTGGACCGCTCATGCATAAGAGAGAGGGAGAGAGAATATGTATGTTTTCCCAATGGTTTATAATTAACCGGCAAACGCTAGTTTAACGGGAAATTTATTTTATTTTATGGTATTTTTCATATAATTTTTTTACATATTTTGACCGATTCAAGATGGTAGTCTATTTTTTTCGTATTAACTCACTGAGGGTACAAGTACTTATATTTGCGCTAAGTAATCCTAGAGCTAGACTATTTGCTTATTCGGTACAATATATTCGCTATCCCCCGCCCGTGCTACAGTACACACAAGCACACACATTCAATTCATACGTCTCCTGTTAGACATCCCGACATAATTGAGTTACACCTGGCAAGCCTAATTCCTTTGCAATTATATTTTCCAATTAAATTTTCCACTTTTCTTCCTCAGGTAATGGATTTTGAAACAATTTTCATGCAATATTTTGTTGTTTATAATTAAAAAAGGGTTTAGCTGAGTCCATTGTGGTTATGAAGTTAATTGCTTATAAATTGATGTCCGTTTTAGATTTTTGAAAGGATTAAAATATGAGGTTTTGGACCCCGCTTTTAAAAGATAATGAATGGGGTTTTCTATTGTTGATTATATTATATTCATAAGAAAATTGGATTTTTTTGTGTTATAATCTTTTTGAGTAGGTATCTTTTTTGTAAGAGAAATCAGAATAAAAGTAGGTGGTTTAAATACCGCACAGGGACTGTTTTAGTATTTTTTTTGTAGACTATTCGTCAGTTAATAGAAGCTTGAAAAAAAAAAGACAAAAAAGACTCAAGGTTTTTTACATAAATACTGTAATTATATATAATTTTTTATAATTATAATTGGATACACAGGGCAGATACCATCTCTGAGCGCACAATGTGATACATCCAGAGATGGTCCCTGGCGAGTGCAAAAACTATTGTAGTGCATCTCTAATGGTGGATAGGTTATTTGGCTATGGAAGGAGACTACCGGTATCATTATTATATTATATGTTGTATTAAAATATAGGCAGAAATAATTGTATACAATTAAGATTTATATATTTTAGCAATTTCCTGAAACAATTTACCTTATACTATACATATTATTATTTCTATCTATTCCCAAGTTATCAAATAGATAGTGTTGCTCCAATCATGGATGAATTTGAGGAGGAACTATTGAAGCAAAAGCTCGTTTATTGTTATAGTTGTGTCATAGTACAAGTATATACAGTATTTTGACTCACAGATATCTGATTTAGATTTCTGTGATTTTGACTTCATACAAAAGTACGAAACGCGAGTTATACCTACACGCTCACGATAGAGGTGGCTTAGGGGAGTGAACAGTCGCGACTGTGCCGCAGTAATGAGCGGGAAAGTAGGTAAATGTAATTAAAAAGCTGGAGGTGGGCAGCCCTATCGCATGTTTACGTACCACGCAGCCGTAGGCATTTATAATAAATATTCAGACGAGATAGACTACTGGTTGTACAGTGGCTGTGTTATTCAAAGGGGATTATACGTAATATGGGACTTAGGAGTTGTACACACTATGAATTACGACACTTTTACATTATTTCTTCAGTATTTTCTCCGTGTGGTGACGGAGTAAGAATACAATATGTCACCACCCCATCTCATCCCATGGGTGTCGTAATAACCGATTATGGGACTATCCGTGACTACTATCTTTACGAAATGAAAGAAAAAAAAATTGAAATTAAACACTATAGCAATCCGTCTGGCCAGCGTGATATTAGTAGACCAAGTATCCCTCCGCAATGGAAGGAGGCCCGTCCCTGTAGTGGGACATTAATGCTGTTACGATTCAGTATTTATTGCACAAGGTGGCAATACTTGGAGGAGGCCTATGTCCAGCAATGGACGTCGATTGGCTGATATGATGATGATGATGATTCATTGTTATGTTGCTATAATAATGTCTTACTACAGAGACTGACGCTTGGTGAAGGAGATAAACTTTTAACAGCATGTCAATTCTCGTACTTTAAAATCGTTAAAAATTCAATCAAAGACATATGTAGTAGGCAGGGAGATAATAAATAAATACGAATGGACGACCTTTGTGACGTAGTGGTTATTTAACTTGACTGCTACGCAGAGGTCTCGGGTTCTCAATGTAAATCTTTGTGTACATGAACATGATTGTTTGCATTGGTCTGGGTGGTTTCTATGTATAACAAGTATGTATTTACAAAAAAAAGTATTTTGTTGTCGAGTACCTAAAGTACAAGCTCTGCTTAGTTTGGGACTAGATGGCGTTGTGTGAAAGTGTGAGGAATGTGAGGATGTGATGTGGTATAGAATAAAAAAGTCCCATAGTACACATATAAGATACAAGTTGTAAATACAGTGACATTGTGTACAAGTATCAAACAATGTAATTACGACACAGGTAGCACTGTACCCACGACACAGGGTATCCTAGTGTGGGTACAGTGCACTTGAGTATTTTAGTTTATAAGATTACTTTTACCTGAATATCTCTGTATAATAATATAATGTACCAGTGTATTCTTAAATAAATAAATTTATTATTATTATTTATTATTAAAAAAAAAAAAATTAGTCACGTCCTTTATTAAGTACACTAGTGACAAGTTTACTGTATTCGTATTGACAATCTCGGTCCAAGGAACTCACAGTTTGTCAATTCCATTAAAGTATTCGGATACTAACTTGTAGTTGTTGTAATTTTCGACGCTTAATTTTTTTTTGTCTATACTAATATTATAAAGAGGTAAAGTTTGTGTGTTTGTGAGTTTGTGACGTTGTAGGGATAATCTCTGTAATGAAATATGTTTAAAAAGGGACGCGTTTTTTTCGCCGCCCAACAAAGTTGGCGCGGGGCAGCTAGTAATAAAATATAGTAAAAGTACAAGTAGTAAAGCTTATAGTATACGTACCTATCTAATGAGTTTAAAATTGAATAAGTAAATTAAAATATTGTTTTTTTTTATTCAAACCTATCATTTGACAAATGCAAGATAGTATTTTAAAACTTATTTGAATACAAACTTGGATTATGATTATTATTATTTGATTATTTGATTATGCGTACTTTTATGTTTTATACATCAATCAATCAATCAACTAACCTATCGCAGTCCACTGCTGGGCATCTCTAACACGCGCAGACATGGTCCTGCGCCTTTCGCATCAAGTCCGACCCAGAGACATACATACACATAAACTACTTACTTTAGTAAATACCACAGATATCGTTAATACACATAACACACACTAAACAAATACAAATCATTTATTTATATGTTGCCAAATATAGGTATAAACGTTTATATATATTTTGCTATAATGCATGCAAAATTGAACCTTAAATTAAATTAAATTAACAAAATAAGTCCACATTAAATAAATTACAATTAGAATCAGAATTGATAAATAACACTTATTTGAGAATTGATAAATACAAAATAAAGATAAAAAACACTTTAGTTATATTTTTACAACTTACGATCAAATCTTGAACCTCTTAAATAAACTTAAACAGTGTAAAAGCTATTCTTTTAAGGTAAGTCAACGTGATTCTATTAAATTAAAATGGATATCCATTTTAAAGATTCACAATCTTCGTTACTGAATATTGTTTAACACTTGAAAACTGTTACTGTTTTTACTTAAGACGCTACTTTGAAAATTTTCGAGTTGAATTCGGCCGTGGCCAGAGGGGCGCGCCCCTCGGCGCGCGAATGAGACGGATATACTCTCGCTCACGCGCCGCGCGCCGCCGCGCCGTGTGCGCCGTCGTCGTCCCGCCGGCCCTCAAGGACACGTTATCGCTCTGTGCCATAGTACAAATATATACAGTATTTCAACTTCATAGAAACGGACGACGAAACGTGAGTTTATACCTACACGCTCACGATCGCGGAGGGAACAGTCGCTACTGTGCCGCAGTAACGAGCGGACTGTGTGTTATAATTTGAAACTAAATATATTATTCATAAGTCAATTTCAAACAAACATGGCTGATATAAATACCTACCTTACTAAATGACTTAGGTATTTAATATTATAATAGTATTTTGTGTATATCACGAAAACGGTTTGTTGTACTTAGGTCAATAATAATGAAAATTTAGCCCCCCTTTATGTAATCCCCCATGCGTGTCTTTCACTTTGATCTAGGTAAATTTAAGCAATGACATCGATGTCATTTTTTGAATAGATTGGTGAAGTGACCTCGATGCCTTTATTTTGACGTTAAATAGATCTAATAGACCTGTTTAAAGTTTGGTTTTGGTTATCGATAAATTCAATTTCAAACAAACATGGCCAATATAATAAATACAGTACCCGGCCGTAAATATTACACATAGACTTTTTCTCTGACGCTCTACGAAGCCGAAATTGACCGATTGTATTTTTCTATAGGTTGATATGCAATATAAACGGCCCGGTACTGTACCTACTTTACTGAATGACTTGTTAAGTACCTTCTTAATATTATAATTTAGTATTTTATTTATATCACAAACATGGTGGATATAAATACAAACATATACATGTTTCTTTAAATTAAATGTATCAATCATAAAACAACACGTTTTTTACAGAAAACTTCCTATTTATTTAAATATAAAATAGAAAAATAAAAAGTATTAATTTACAATTACAAAACTAAATGGAAACACAAAGTAGATCGCATGTTTACTATTGTTTACGTACCGCGCACCCGTAGGCATTTATAATAAATATTCGGCCCAGTTTGACTACTGGTTATACTGTGACGTCAGTCCGCGGTAGGTAACAGAAAATTCTGTTACAGAAAAACCTACTATCTACCGGTCTATTATGTTTATACAAGTAGCCCCTATTTTTTTTTAAATTTACACCCGCGCAAGGTATTATGAAGGCACAAAGCACATCCAGATTTAGAACAATAATTTGGGTATCACAAAAATAATTTGACCGCCTCGGGGTATCGGTCGCAGTGCACGAGGTCGCGGGTTTGAATCTCACGCAAAATAATAGAACTTTAAAAAAAATACAATAGCCCCACTATGTATTGTCCTGTGTCGCGGGGTATTTACAAACATTTACTTAGCTGACACAAAGAACATCCAGACTCAGGACAATAATTTGTGGATCGCACAAATAAAATTGTCTTACGTGAGATTTGAACTCTAGGTGATTTTCCACCTGAGGGGCGAGACGAGGCAAAATTTGAAATCTTTATGTAAAAATGAACCGTATTGCTTAGGAAATAGAGTATATATTAACTTTGTAACAAAAACACTCGCTTCTCGCGATAGGCCTATTGTTGTTTGTTGCTACTTTTTGTTTGTGTAAAAATGAACCGTATTATTTCTCATGTAGAGTTCAAAATACATGAACAAGAAACACGCATGTCGCGATGTCAATTTTTGGTGGAAACAGTTCGGTGCGATTTCAATTCTCGTCTCGTCTCGCCCTTCTGGTGGACTCTTCATGCTGACTTACGATTACCGATTACTGCGCCCGCCACTGCCTAAGGCAGACAGTTTTTTTGTGTGATCCACAAACAACAGTCCTGAGTCTGAACGTTCTTTATGTTCGTTTGTTTCATGTTTGTAAACGTTCCCGCAGTGGAGTGCATGAGAGTTCAAATCTCATGTAAGAAATTTTTTTGTGTGATCCACAAACAACTGTCCTGAGTCTGGACGTTCTTTGTGTTCGTTTGTTTCATGTTTGTAAACGTTCCCGCAGTGGAGTGCATGAGAGTTCAAATCTCACGTAAGAAATTTTTTTGTGTGATCCACAAACAACTGTCCTGAGTCTGGACGTTCTTTGTGTTCGTTTGTTTCATGTTTGTAAACGTTCCCGCGGTGGAGTGCGTGAGAGTTCAAATCTCACGTAAGAAATTTTTTTGTGTGATCCACAAACAACTGTCCTGAGTCTGGACGTTCTTTGTGTTCGTTTGTTTCATGTTTGTAAACGTTCCCGCAGTGGACTGCATGAGAGTTCAAATCTCACGTAAGATAATTTTTTTGTGTGATCCACAAACAACTGTCCTGAGTCTGGACGTTCTTTGTGTTCGTTTGTTTCATGTTTGTAAACGTTCCCGCGGTGGAGTGCATGAGAGTTCAAATCTCACGTAAGACAATTTTTTTGTGTGATCCACAAACAACTGTCCTGAGTCTGGACGTTCTTTGTGTTCGTTTGTTTCATGTTTGTAAAAGTTCCCGCGAAAGTAAAAAGTATTATTTAGATCTTATCAGTAAGTACCTACCTACCTAAGCTTGCAAATAAAATAGGTACGTAATATTATAGTACGTTTCAATTACGTGATTTTGACGAAAACGGTTATAAAACTTATAACACTTGAGCATATAGTCTAAAATCGCTTATATAAACAAACGCTTGCATTATCAAAAGGGTCAACAGTAACTAGGTACTTAGTTGAGTTATGGCGAACTTTACCTAAGTTTTATAAAAGACATAACTACAAAAATATTTTACGATACAATGTTATCGAAATAACTATTATAAAATAATACTATTATTTACTGATAAAAGAGAACAAAGTATTAATAAAAACTTAGGTATAAATATTTTAAACCTAACCTATATATTTTACCTACGATATAAAATTACGCGATAAAATTCAGTACGAACGGTGAGTCGACATGCACAGGTCCGGCGTCGAAGAGGGCCATCGCCCGACTGAATCGTCGACCGTACTCATTCTGTATCGATCGTTAACTTATCGGTATAAGGTCTGAAATTGCGATGCGCCCGCAACGATCCGGAGCGCTTAGAAATTGCTAAAATCTTATTTGATTCATTAAAAATTATTGGTTGTAGTTATGTAATGATATTCTACAGTAATACTAATATTGATGTTACAAATGTATTTGAGTAATTCCTAAGCATAATGATAGTGTACTTTCCGTGTAATATGTAAAAAACTGTTTTTGTAGAGGTGTTTTCAAAAATAAATATGATCGAGCCAAAATCAAGCTATCGCGTTTTCGTAATTACAAAAACCTAGTTAAAGGTATCAATTTACCTATATTAAAATTCTAGATCAATAGGTCTTTTCATATTCCTGTAGTAGTTGATGAAAGATGGTGCATTTTATCAATGTATCATCTTAAGGAGAAGTTTTAATAACCGACTTTAAAATGACAAGATAGTTTTTGAGTCGGTTGTATTTTTTTTATTTTTTTTTACCGTATAGGTCTGTTATTTCTTGAGCACATAAATTTTATATAAGGCAAAGAAGAAATGAAAGTTTTCTTAACGGAAAGGTCTGATAGGATATTTCTTCAAAATACTTAATATGGTTTTTTTGTGGATTATCCATGAAAACGAAATTGCGGAAGTAAGTATTATAATTGGTTTCAATTTTCGGTTTGGAGTCGGTTTTTTTAATTATTCATTAGTAAATTATTTACATGGATACGATAAACTATAAGGTAGACTCCGTGAGTGAGTGAGGGAGGAACGCTGTGGATTTTTAAAAGTAGATCGTTTCACCGTCTTTTTGTAGCTCTTTAACACGTGCTCGCTTGGGTCAAACGCGTTTGGAAAGCCTACAAAGGTTACCCACGTTAAAAAAAATAGAGAAATTTAATTTAAACCTCCCTGGTCTTTTTTACTACGATTTTACTACAACTATAGAATGAGATGGGATGGTGTAATTTATGTCCCCGCTTTATTTTTAATATTACCAATATCAAAACTTTTTATGTAATTTTCCTTTTATTTTTTATGAAAAACGTCGCCTTAACTACCAGCAATATAATAGCAGACAGCTGTTTGGTTTCGCACTAGGCTGGTTTTAAAAAGCACTGGTTATAAAAAATCAATAGACGTTATCCAGTGAGGGCTTAATTGAACGATCTGGTTAAGCCCCTTTAAGTGCCTTTAATCCTTATTGCCTTTTAGTTAGCGTAAAATTGCTAATGAGCGAAATCTCTATTCTATGAATGGAGCGCTAAAATGTTGCTTACAGAATATTTGGGCAATTAGGTTTAAATTTTCAATGGATTTTATTATTCGTGAGGATTATCTTGGTAGTTATGACACTGTCTTAATTCAAGAGTGTTGTAAAAGAACTAAAAGAGAAGAAGCTAAAAACTAAAAGATCTGAGACTAAGGACTAAGAGGAATTTATTACTTAGAAAAGGTGCCGTAAAACTTGAAAAAACTGTTTCTACTCACGTGGTATTAGCTTTTGTTTTTAGTTACTCCAGATGTAAATAATATAAACAATCGAAAATTCATTTATTCCAATTGTTTATTCCGCTTAAAATTATAAATCAACATTTAAATAACCAAACCAATTCAATTACCCACGTCTACTTAGTCAAGAAAGCGTCATTTTACGGCTGATAACAGCACCATACCTTTGGACAAAGCTGCCGCCATTATGTGGTGTAGTACAGAATGAGATCTTATTATAGATTGTAGGTTCACAGCAGTAATCGATCTCCTCCACACAGATAATACCTTTAATATGGTGAAGAGGTTGAATGGTGCTTTGTGAACCACTTTACAATACGAATGAGAAGCGGAATCTTAGAGCTTTTTGTTATACTTTTTTGACGTTTGCGAAGTTTTGCTGTTATGATTGGTAGATTTGACGGGTTCTTTATTTACTTTTTTGTAATATTTTTGCTTAAATAAATAAATTGTTTTTTAAATGTATATCTGTTTCTGTAACTTGGTGCAAGACGAACTTTGAAAAACATGCATCAGGACAATGCCAAAGTTTTGATTTTTAATGAAACATTTATGTTTATATTTTTATTTCATTATTTAAAGAAGGTATCGAAATAGAAAATTTAATATACTTAAGTAAATATTTATATTTAAATTTTTTAGAGGATATTTCTGTAATATTTTTAAGGAATTATGTTTTCCTTTAACTTAAAGTAACAAAACTATTAAGATTATTTTCTTTTAACTGAGTCTGTAGATGGAAAATTTGAAAGTCATTTTTCCCTCGATAAAACAAACAAAACTTAGTTACCACATATATGTATGTAACCACTTTAGTTAATGTCCATAAAAAAACCTTTTCATGATACAAGATAAAACTTTAAACAAGTGCCATACAAGAAACTTAAACACGTTATACCTCCGGGCTAAAAGAAAAATATCCATCAAAGCAGAAAAACAACCGGCTTGATAACACTTACACCTTTTTAAAAATAAAACTTTGTCAATGTTGTGAAAATGTAAACAGAGAGAAAAATGTGGAAAATGGAAATGGTGAAATACCTACTTGAATTTGTTGAAGGTCTGTTTTAAAGACCTCCGCATACGACGAACTTTTTTAAAGGTTTGGAAGTATGCTAGTGTCCTATTGACTCTAAAGTTAGGCCTTTTGGTATTAACCTGAAACAAAATAGTAGCTAATGAGGCTGCTGTGCGCAAGAATTATAAAAAAAAATTCAGATTTCATCGATTCATTCATCAGATTTGTGACAAGAAAAAGTAATTTTAATAGTCAATAGTATTTGCCTAGTATGTGTGTGTGTGTGCTGCCTATTGTAAGATTTTAAATTCTATTTTGAAAATGAAAATTATTTTGCTTCACAATTTTAATTAACACCTAGAACTGATATTTCAGTACAGAACAAAAATGAAAATAGAAACTAAACTGGTGATGCTAGTAAAAATACAATATACAAAATGTGTGTGAATAAACCGAACGAAAAATAATGTTACCAATTTTGTTCGAATTTTCACGTATCAAATTCATACATAAATTTTGAGATAGATTAGATTTCGTTGCTTAAAAAGATGGCTATATTGGTTTTTACCTGCCCAACTATGTTTTATGCAAGCTGGACAGCGACTTTTCCCAATCAGGACTTCATTTTTGTGAGCCATGTTTGATTTGTTTTGTCTACATTCATAATATACATGTATTTTTAAAGATGTCCATAGGTTTTGAGTGTTATAAAATAATAATTTCATCTTTTCGTTTCGCAATATCTAATTGATCGTTTACTCTGGATCTTGGTAAGGGAATAAAGGAAAAGATTTAAAAACTTTTTGAACACGGCATAATATTTTTTAATGTCAGTCTATTATTATTCTGAACTAAAGCTTACAAAAAGTCCTCCATATGCTTAGTACTTTATACGTCCCCTGACAATATCTTATTATTTATTTAGGACGCGGTAAAGAGCTCTGCTATTAAGGCCACAGGAAGGGCCTGTAGTACAAACTTTTAGTTGACTTACAATGACTTGATAGGATACTTCCAAGAAGGGGTTTACCCTTCTTGGCATGGTTTAATTTAGGCAATTTGATCGTATGTAAATAAAGTAAGTAAGGAGTTGACCTTTTGAAATTGTTCAAAGTTATTACCAAGAGTCTTAATTAGGTCGTCGGTCCACCCTGCGCTTTCCGGTAAGCGACGCTTTTCCAGAACCTTACGGCCCCAACGATTGTCAGTTCTTTGCGCTATGTGCCTTGCCCAGCGCAACTTTAACCGGGCTATCCTGAGCTCTATGTTGGGTGATGGTGACAGCACCGCGCAAGTTGGATTTTTTTTAAAACTCTTGTCTTACAGTACACGTCCATTTGCTGATACGATTACAAACAGTATTGAGTAGCTTCTCCTTAGTGCACAGTGTCACCACTCTTAAATCATTAAAGCCGATGTATTTATAAAAAGATTCTTTGTAGAAAAATATCAAACCATTTCGAGTAATAATAAACACTATTTCTTATACATTTCTTATATCATCATCATTATAACAGCCCATTTATGTCCCACTGCAGAGACGGGCCTCCTCCCGTGACGGAGGGTTACTTGGCCTTCTAACACCACGCTGGCCAGACGGATTGGTATAGGGTTTAATTTCAAGTTTCCCTTCTCTTTATTTCGTAAAGATAATTTACGAATAGTTCCTTAGTCGGTTTTTACGACAATACAATATGTCACCACCCCATTTCATCCCAAGGGATGAGATGGGGTGGTGACATATTGTATTCTTTCTCCGTCACCACACATTTCTTACACATTTAATTTTATGCCACAAACAGTAAGTGTTTGCCAGATACTTATTACTCCTTGTGCATGTGGTCGCGGGTTTGAATCCCGCGCAGGACAATTATTACTTGTGCAATTATGTTGTCCTAATTTTTAATCTTCTTTGTGCTCGTTAAAGTTTGTAAAGATCCCGTTGGATAGGGCTCGACCAGAGTAAGAGTGTATTGATTTTACGTTCCCGAATTACTTTTCTGTCTGTTACTACAAAACGACATACACTAAAATCACATTTTAACAAAATTTTATATGTCTTACTCTCTATTTATATGGTAAGCTTCTAAATGCCTTTACCGATTTTAACAGAAACTTTACTGTGAAATTGTTTAATATTGTGCATAACATTAAATACAAAAAAAATGACAAAAAAAAGAATACAACCGAAATGAGAACCTCCTCCTTTTTTTGAAGTCGGTTAAAAAGATGCAGTTCCAAAGCAAGATTTTATATTTTCGAATCTCTGTTCTGTCTGTTACTACAAAATGTTACGCCAACTAGTATTAATTTACGACATACAGACGAATGACATTATAAAGTAATTTGAGTAAGACAAGAATAACTAAACATATTTGTATTTGTCGCGTTATTTTACAACCAGGTCACTGTTAACAGCTAATAACTCATCTTGCTCTTTAGCAATTGATGTACATATAAATAAAATTGAAATGTCTGTTTGTAACAACAAATTCTCACTACAAACTACAAATACCTAGATATTAATGTAATAATATATTTGACAACCTCTGTGGCGTAGTGGTTATATAACATGACTGCTACGCAGAGGTCTCGGGTTCGATTCCCGCTCAATGCAAATCTTTGTGTGCATAAAGATGATTGTTTGCATTGGTCTGGGTGTTTTCTATGTATAATATGTATGTATTTACAAAAAAAAGTTATTAAGTATGTTTATCCATTGTCAGTACAAGCTTTGCTTAGTTTGGGACTAGATGGCGTTGTTGAAAAGTGTGAGGAATATTTATTTATCCCCATGCGTCGGGGGCTCCAGATAATTCTAGAAAACTCTAACGGAAATGTAGATACTTACATAAGCTTCACACAAGACCGTTCCTTGTTATAAGCGCCGATTACACTACCCTACATGTAGGGCCCTACATCTTGTAGGGCACTACATGCTGTAGGGCGGTCGGGACTTGCCAATCTCCGATATGTAGTGTCCTAACAGCCTACATGTGATTACACTAGACAACATGTAGTGCCCTACAAGATGTAGGGCCCTACATGTAGGGTAGTGTAATCGGCGCTATATTTGGACAAAGTCTGAAAATGGAGTATAACTTATAACTCAATTATTGTTCCAGATACTGTTCCATTTATAGTTGGATGTTGACTTATTGATACTTTCTTACTTACTTGCTACTTACTTACTTGTTCCACTTAAATAAAGCTGTGTTTTATTTTATACTGGCTTTTATACGATTCCCGTTCAATGCAAATCTTTGTGTGCATGAACATGATTGTTTGCATTGGTCTGGGTGTTTTATATGTATAATATGTATGTATGTACAAAAAAAAAGTATGTATGTATGTTTATCCGTTGTGTAGTACGATAGTATAAGCTTCGCTTAGTTTGGGACTAGATGGCGTTGTCTGAATGTGTGATGAATTTATTTTATTTATGTAATCACGCCACAGAGGTCGCCGACTATGTAGGTAGGTGGAGGATCTACTTTGTTGTAAAGGTATGAGATAGTATTCAATATTCTAGACCTCTATGATAAAATTTTGTACGTGAATCTACTGATTGGGTAAAGCGTTTGTTAACATGGGTTTCATTGCATTGGCAAATAAATAGACGTCCTTTTTGAAATATGATTTATTAGGTCCTAGACTTTTAAATATATAGGTATACTAACTGGTGCCAACGACTACGTCTGCGCAGCACATTATAAATGCAATATCTTGATTAATTATAGTCTTTGTGTTATTCTGTTGTAAAAGCTTTATTATAATTGAGTTCATAAAAAATAATATAATAGTTTTCACGTGAAAGAGTATCAAATACAAACTTTCGGGTTTATAATACTAGCTGACGCCCGCGGCTTCACCCGCGGTTTATAGGTAGCTTAACGGCGCTTGTACACGGTAAGAAAAATCGCCGGGCCTACGCAAGAATTCGTGTCGTTTCTAAGCACGACCTGTGTACACAGCGCCGGCGATGCATAAGAAAATTTTCTTGTCTGCGCAAGACAAGACACGGCGAACGTTTTTGCGGAGGGGCGGGGAGCGGTGTAGTAGGGTATCATACTTGTTTGCTTTCTATCCAACATATTTACTAAAGGAAACTCACACTGATTATCACACTTGTTATTACTTGCGCGCCCTACGCCCGTCTGACGACTGTACGAAAAAAATCCTGGCGTGTACACGTTCCGAATTGTCTTGTCTGCGGAAGACAAGAAAAGTTTTCGTGTACGAAAAAGACAAAATTCTTGACGTCTACACGAAGATTTGTCTTGTCTGGCGTAGACACGGCGATTTTTCTTACCGTGTACAAGCGCCGTAAATGTTATTGTACACCCTACCTATTTTTCAAATTTCATCAAAATCCAATCAGTAGTTTTTCGTGAAAGAGTAACAAACATCCATCCATCCATACATCCTCACAAACTTTTGCATTTATAATATTACTTATTAGGAATAATAGAATTGAAAATAATACTAGATTCATCCACCGCAATCATTGTAAAAGCGGCGAAAAGGGAGAGGTTTATTTAATTAGTCATAAAAGAGTTCTTATGTGACATACGTTATAAAATACAACGATATTAGAAACACAAAGAGATGCTTTCTAAGAATATCTAAGGAATGCTTTTGTGTCATAACAATTATGGATATGCCAAAGAGAGCTCTGTTATGATCTGTGCTATTTTTGTGCTGAGACGTGAGCAAAATTTATTAAATAATAAGTGGAGATTTGATCTGAAGAAAGTTGCTTTTTAAAATTATCTAGTTACAACACACCACTTCCTTTTTAAGTATATTGCGGTATCCATCCGGTGTAAATAAATAAAAAAAAAAAAATATCCTTTTCTTTGTTTATTGTGTAAATTTTTTGCTCATTTTTGTTTTAGTTTTTATTTTTGCATGATTTTGTTTATTTTATATTTTAGTATTATTCTTTTATTTTTATTGTAATAGTTCTATAAGTTAGCTGTGATTACCTGTAATTTAGTGAGCACATGTCAGGTTTTTTTATTTATGTATCCTAGGTTAAGAAAGTGTATCATTTGTTGGTAATCCTTTAATAAATAAAAAAAATAGTTTAATTTTAGGGTAAGGTATAGCATGGAAAACCAATAACCTATGGTGTAGAAAGGTTCTCTCTCTAAAATACTAAAATTCACAGAAAACTTTCTACGTCAAAACGCTTTTTGAATCCAAAAAAGGCCAAATGTTTTTCAATATAATTCGTAGATTGTCTCGTCTTGTCCTCGAGTATCAGGAAGTGACGTAGAGTGTAAATAGATTGCCATTTACAATATTGTTGGGGAGACAAACAGTGGTACATCTGAATCACTTCTTAATGGCCTGCGCTGACGACAGACTTTTCTCCGTGGCGGACAAAAAGTACGCGCCGTTAATAAAATGTTCGTTGCAGATTTACCGCGAACTCAACGGACACGATGTGAGATCATTTTGTTGTCAGAAAATGTAGAGTCGTGAACGCTATGGAAACAAATCTTTGAGGGTACAACGCGCACTAAAGTCTGCCATGTGCATGCATGGCTAAGCTTAGTACCACTAGTTCGGTTTTTTTGGAGACTCCTCCGTACTTTTGTCGGTCCACTCTTTGCAAGCCCTCACTTATTTGAAGACTTTTTGTTTGCGTTACTTTCTGCTGATTCCTCATTTGAGAAACTGGATACACTTGTCATCATCATCATCATAACAGCCCATTTATGTCCCACTGCAGGAACGGGCCTCCTCCCGTGACGGAGGGATACTTGAGTGGGCCTACTAATACCACGCTGGCCAGACTGATTGGTATTGGGTTTAATTTCAAGTTTTCCTTGTGTTTATTTCGTAAAGATAATAATAAAAAAATTCACGGACAAATAATTCCCTCGTCTGCGTTGGCCAGAATGGTTCTATTAAAAAGCTTGTGTTCTCATAATTAGGTTTGGAGGTCTTGTCTGAAGAAAATTTTATAGTCGAGAGCTTCCTTTGTTCCGCAATTACTTAGACAAGTTATATTATAATTGTTTGAGTTTGATGAAACGTTGCACTTTTACAACTTAGTATAATAGTCTGTTATTAGACCCTATTGTAACTCTATAGAGTTTGTAAAATGAAAGTTTTCATTGTAATATAGCTAGCTTTCAGTGCAGCAGTTAAAACTTATGATGAGCTATGAGGACTGATACTAGAGTAAATATACCTACAAATATAAATATTCCTCACACTTTTACACAACGCCATCTAGTGCCTAACTAAGCAGAGCTTGTACTATGGATACTAGACAATGGATAAACATACTTAGATACTTGAATAAACATACTGTCTGTACCTAGTAGTTGATGATTTATTTTGTGTGTTTGTATAAAGTGTAGTGTCTTTGAAACAGCTTATTAATGCCCCTTTGCAGGGATTGCTTTGTTACAGAGCATTAATGTCCCATTGCAGGGATATACAGAAACTAGTGATGAACGAAAACCTTCTCCTCCAGTGAAGGTCAAAAACTAGGCCTACCACGGTGGTCAGTCAGATTGGTATAAAAACTTATCCCTTACTATAGTGGTCTTATAGTTTAGTATAAGGTTCCCTTCTTTTGTTTTTGCACAGGCAAGTTAACTAGTAAGGATTCCAAATTTGCTACTCAAAGGTAATACCTAAAATACAGAGCTATGTTAAGTGAATGTGAGTAGATACAGAGAGTGTTATGATGACGTCAGCATAATATATTTAGTGCCTACAAAGCGCTGAGCGTCCACACAGAACCGTCATGGCGGCCTGATTGAAAGCTGTCTGTAGTAGTTGATGATTTATTTTGTGTAGGTATTACTGTGTTGTTTCGTCGATTATTACTCTCCTATTGCAAGAATATGTCCGTGTGGTGACGGTGTAAGAATACAATATGTCACCACCCCATTTTATCCCATGGGTTGACACCCATTTACCCATTTTATGACTAAAAACCGACTAAGGGACTATTCGTGAATATCATCTTAACGAAATTAAAGGAAGGAAAACTTAAAATTAAACCCTATACAAATCCGTTTGGCCAGCGTGGTATTAGTAGGCCAAGTATCCCTTCGTCACAGGAGGAGACCTGTCCCTGCAGTGGGATATTAATGGGCTGTTATGATGATGTTTGCAAGGATATGCCTCTTTGAGGGAATAAACTAGTAAACTTGCCAGAACGGCAGTTTGATGAAGACGGATTGGGTGTCCTAAAGTGGAGACCGCGACTCGGCAAACGTAGTGTAGAACGCCCCCCAGCTAGGTGGACCGACACCCTCCAAAAGGTCTTTGGGTTGGACTGGATGCGGAAGACGCATAACCGTGTTCTGTGGCGCGTGTTGAGAGAGGCCTATATCCAACAGTGGACTGCAATAGGCTAGTTGATTTATAACGTGTCGTTAAGTGCCGTCTTTAAAAAAAAATGTTATTCCGTGACTGCCATCCGTTGCCTTCGTTCTTTCTATCAGATTCGCTACAATTCATCATAACAGCTCATGTATGTCCCACTGCAGGGACGGGCCTGAGGGGAGAGATACTTGGCCTACTTATACCACGCTGGCCTGACGGATTGGTATAGGGTTTAATTTAAAGTCTTCCTTCTTTTTATTTCGAAAAGATAATATTAATGAATAGTCCCTTAGTCGGTTTTTACGACACTCTTGGGATGAGATGGGGTGGTGACATATTGTATACTTACTCTGTCACCACACGGAGAACAATAACCTAGATGAATTGCCGTCTCCTAAATATATGAAAACATTACATTATCCAGAAACCTTCCTTAGCATTTTAACTAAAACATTCACAATATAGTTAATATCAAATAAGCCAATACATTTAGTATAAATCAATACATTGTATTATGGCATACACAAGTAGTTCATAAACATCTATACATCATACATTCCCACATTAGTGAGTGATCGGAGTTTAAAGCGCCTGTGTATTAACAAGTAACATGGTAATACTTCCGTCAGTACTACTATGTATTAGTGTGACCAACTTTTACAATATTGTAATACTTAATATTTATTGAAAATTGAATTACATATTTCTCTTTTAAAAAACTACACCACATTTACTATTTCTATCATTAAATTAAGGAAAAAATACGGACAAAATGAACAAGCAGGCATAAGACAATAACTTTTTGATCAGACAAATATTTCTTTAATTTTCGTGGGATAAACCCAAAGCCTGCGGCAGTCAATTATTATTAAACATTTCAAAACGAACTTAAAACAGTAAACTTATCAAATAATTTCTGAAAAGACTCATCATCACATCAGTGTATGGATGTCCACTGCTGAACGTAGACCTTCTTCAAACATTTACTGTCTGCGCGGTTTTGTGCCTTCCTCATCTATTGGCTTCCCGCCACCCTAAACTAGTCGTCTGTCTGACGTGTGAAGGGTCTCATCAGCCGGCGCCTTAAATAAATAAGAAAACGTACGCGGTCGCAATTCCGGAGCCTTTGGGGCTACTAGCGGCTGCCAGTTCCTCGCGCTATGTGTCTTGCCCACCTCTATAATAAACGAACAATTCTGAGCGCGTCAGTCATTTCTGTTTCGTTCACGCAAGAAAACTCCCATTATAGCTCTCTTAATTTCCCCCTGAGTGACAGTAAGCCTTCTAAAAAGTCCCATAGTCATCGACCACGTTTCGGCTGTGGCGTTTGTATGTGTCTATCTATAATTTTAATTGTACTTTTTAAGTAAATACGATGATTTCAAACAATTTGTAATAACTTTTATGAAAAAAATCATTTTTAAATTTGAGCTCCATATTATTATGCCATCGAGCCAATTTTAATTATAAAGGAAGTACTTAATATAATTTCGTTCAAAATAATCATACAGTATTAAGTAAATGTCCTTTATTTTCCGTAAAGCGTGGTAACAACAAAGTGCATAGTAGTTAGCGCAAATTCTCGTTAATGCCATCGTTATGTTGTACAGTGTAGGCGCCGCTTTAGCGTTTACGGCTTTCCACCAATTTCTAGCGTTTGCATTGAAAACATACGATTTTGTATTTTAATAGGGTGCGGTGTTATTTTGACGTTAGTTGATTAAGGTGATGTGATGTTATGACTTGAATGCAGATCTTCTTAATAAAATTGATAGTCTGCTTAGTAACTGCATTGGTTTTATTATTATTTTTATAGTTTCCGTAACCAAATGAAAATAAACGAGGTAGTGTATGTCGTTTATAAAATATTTTTTTCTAAACTGTTATTACACGAGAGGCACTTATAAAGTAGTAAAATTAGTGTCCATGTAAAAAGTAAAATAAGGATACATAAATAAATATATTTGACGACCTCTGTGGGGCGCGGGGGTTATACAACATGACTACTACGCAGAGGTCTCGGGTTGGATTCCCGCTCAATGCAAATATTTGTGTGCATGAACATGATTATTTGCATTGGTCTGAGTGTTTCTATGTATAATATGTATGTATTTAAAAAAAAAACAAAAAAAAGTATATAAGTACTAATATCCGTTGTTCTGTTACCCATAACACAAGCAGGTTAAGCCTAGCTTACTTTGGGAACAGATGGCGCTGTGTAGAGATGTCAGTGAATTTTGTAATTTTTACGCAAATTGATCAATTGTTTTAGCTGATCGTTTCGAGTTGAATTAGTTGCCAATTCGTCACTCCCTTCCTAACATCCTCCACTCCGTTATTTTATCAAATATCTTTCTTCCATTAGGTACGTGTGTCATAGTAACGACCGTAACCTACGGTCTGCAAATAATCTCCTTCCTTATGTCTCATTCGCCTTAAGGACTGGTTTTCGGCTGCCTAAGCACTATAATTCTCCGTGTGGTGACGGAGTAAGAATACAGTGTGTCACCACCCCATCTCATCCCATAGTTGTTGTAAAAACCGACTAAGGGGCTATCCGCAAATATTATCATTACGTAATAAAAATAAGAAAAACTTGAAATTAAACCCTACACCAATTCGTTTGGCCAGCGTGGTATTAGTAGGCCCTTCGTCAGCGGAGGAGGCCCGTCCCTGCAGTGGGACATTAATGGGCCGATTATAATGAAGCACTTAAACATTTTTGGGTAAAGATTGCCTTTAACGTACCACTATTTAAATTGAATTTCCGTTCAAAATAATCTCCCGTATGTATTAAAATGTACTATTTAAGAAGATTTTAGCGACATAGCTACAGTAGCTGTTTACGTCTACAATTGTAACTAAGTATATAATAATATAAACGTTGTAATACATATAGAAATTGCGTGGTAATGCGCCTCTTAGTTCTATTGGATATATACTATAGAGAGTGCTCTGCAGAGCTATTTGATATTCCCTCTCTCGCTTTCTATAACAGGCAGGACAGGCCTTTGGTGTTATAGTTGGGTGTTCTGTCTAATATTGTCCCGTATTTAAGAATAAGAATCGGTTTATTTGCAGAAAAACACTGTTACAATGGTGTTATTAAATTAATAGTATCAAGTGATTTTACCGTTAGGCACGCAAACGTTACATTAATAATTAAAGACATAAGTATGAGAATTTAACTTTATACAAACAATTATATAATAAAATTCAAATACAATTACAAAGTAATACAAAGAAAATAATATAAATTATTAAATGTTATGAAATTGTTTCCTATGCTAAATCATTCACAGATAACGTATGAGCCTAAAAAGAACGTATAAACATGTAGTAAATATTGGGAAAAAGGGTTATTAAAAATGCATTTTATTGAATGCCATTTTATCTTTCTGTGTTTATAACTTGGAACGACTAATATATTAATAAGGAAGAGCCTGGTGACCTGCAGTACTAGTGATTTAAATAGAAAGAAGTCCGACATTACTTAGTATCGTGAAGTCCATTTAGGATTTTCTCACGTCAGAAAAAAAAGCAAAAAGTCGTTAATTTTTTCTCTTATATCGCAAAAAAATACATTTGTCACTCACCTACTTACCGTTGACAACAATCACATAAACAGAATAATTTCCAATCAAATCATTGAATACCTTCAATTTCTTAACAAAATCCCCAAACAAATGTATTGAATCACGAATGTATTATAGTAGCCTTCTATTCTCTTATCAGAGCGAACACATAAGGTTTAAGTCCTGATTATCGGCCGAGCTTGTCTGTTCTGTACGATTCTTTCACATAAACATTGTAAGGTTGGAGATGTATTGAGATTTCAGGGCTATTTATTACTTCTTTTTGTGGGTAACTGATACAAGTATTGATAGTCACAGGATATTGACCTCTGATGGACACTAGCGATTGAAGAAGAACAACATTTAGTAGAGGCCGTCTTCTGGCTGAGATGAATTACTTGTATTTAAGAAAGAAAAGACGGTGGGAAGCCAATGGATGAGGGAGGCACAGGACCGCACAAGGTGGCAATGGTTGGAGAAGGCCTATGTTCAGTGGACGTCGATTGGCTGAAATGATGAAGAAAGAAAAGAAAATACATTCATTAGAAAAACAAACATACACAACATCTAACAATCATGCGTATGCTGTGCCCGACAGGGTCCATAATGATGCTTTATATACTGTGTATATTATGTAAGAACTGTAACTACATTATGCTGCAATAAACGTATTGAGTATCAAACATGTGTAACAAAAATAATTAGTAAGAATTAAAAATAATGCATTTATGTGCAATGTTGTGTAGAAGGATGCCTAAAAGGCTTCAGCTCAGCTAAGCAATTTATATAGGGGCATGCGTCCTAATGTTGGCACTGCACCAGATTATCAGCACCCCCAACTAAAACTCAAATTATAAGCTTTCTATTAATTAATTTCGGCTACCATTTAACAAACATTAAAATATGATCCTTTTGGAATTATAAGCTGATCCGAACACGACACTTTTTGAAAAAAAAATGCGATATTTTTAAAAACGCGGGAACATGTCCTTCACATTACTTTGTTTTGACAGTTTCTTATGATCGTAGGTAAGTTCAGGTTTTTTTATTTTACTTTATTTTAGTTCTTTTAGATATTTTTTACTGAACCTTTAGGTTTTATTCATGTATAAAATGTTTTATAAGGCTTATCTGACAATGGAAATAAACGTTATCTTGATTTTATGTTAATAAATGAGGTGCTGACATCTGGGTAAAATTTTTTTGCGAATTTCTAATTATCGGCACTGGTACTGTTACATGACAAAGTGGTATGTACAATTGTTAATCCATATTTTTTATAGTAAAGCGTGATTATTTTATGCCTAGAATTCAATGTTCTTGGAAAAAGTACTCTATGATTTTGGATTTCATATCCTGGCACGGTGCTGAAACTAACATTGCTAGTTATTTTCATAGTGTTGATATAATGATCAAAATAATGTCTATTATTTTATGGATTTTTTTATATTTATGTATTTATTTGTCAGAAACTTCGGTTGTTAGGCTAGGCATAAATAAAAGAGATTTTGCTATAAACATTGGATTATTTAATTTATCTACCTAATTTTATGTCTAATTTTAAGGTGCTGATAATTGGCTCGGTCGGTGCTGATAATTGGTGATGATGGTGCCAATAATTGGTGTTAGGGTAATTATTTAGTCAAACTCATCTAAATAAAATGTGTATGCACAAAGACAAATTTTTATAATAAAAATCAGTTACTTATTTAATAGTGAACCGAGAAAGCATGTTGTTAACTTTCGTTATCAGTATTATCACTAAGATAAACGATATTAAAGTAAGACTAACTCTTAAAGTGCTGATAATTGGTAGCATCACCCTACTCTTTCTTAAGAGTTTTTAGAGCACCAAAGCAGAGTACAAAATGCCCGTCCGTTTTTGACCACCATTCCTTGCCTTTATTTCTTGATTATTTTAACGATTTTTTTATGTTCGTAACTTAAAAAAAAATTAAATATAAGGAAACATGTTACCCAAGTTTACATATAGTTATTATATAATAACTTGTACCTAATTATTATAATCAAACATAATATACAAAAGAAAAATAACAAGAAAAACCACAAAAATAGAACTACAATATTGTTCATTTATATATTATTCATAACGTCTCTCCACGAAATATTTTTGAAAAGTGTATTATTTATTTCCAAAATATATTCGAATATGCCAATTACTTAAACATTGTTGATATAATTGCCAATTTGGTGAATAAACATCGGGTTGTAGTTATTCTATGTAGTTGATTTATTAATAAATGTTTTTATTTTATATTTATTTGGGAGATCGTACTTTGTATTTTCATTGTGTTGTTTATTATGCTACTAATGCAATTGCTCTGCCATTTTTAGTAAACTGTAAAAGCATCCTACAAATCCTACTAATATTATAAATGCGAAAGTTTGTGAGGATGGATGGATGTTTGTTACCCTTTTACGCAAAAACTACTAAACGGATTTTGATGAAACTTTACAGTAATATAGCTTAAACATCAGAATAACATATAGGCTATAAATAATAAAGACTTTTAATCCCTAAGTCACCTTTTACAACGATAAAGAAATTAAAAAGGGACTAAAAATAAAAACTGTCACAAACCGATCTTATTAAGTCTGTGTCGTAAAAATTTCTTAGGCAACAATTTGTTACAAAATTGTATACGGATAGTCTGAAATTTGAAAAAGAACATAAGTTACGCGGGCGTAAACTAGCATAAAATATAGGATGAAAATATTCATAACTTTCATTTTAAATTTTATAACTTTAAGTACCTCGGTGGTAAGGAGGTCGTGTAAACAGACACCATGCTTGAGGTGGCTGATTCGATTCCCAAGTTGCATAATTGTTAAAGCGATGATGATTGTTATTTTCACTTCGTCACTTTCATAATACTAAAGACGTCAAAGGCATTTTTTATCCCATAAAAATATACATACATACATAAATTCACGCCTTATCCCGTCCGAGGTAGGCAGAGACGACAGAACGCCACTTGTCACAAAAAAATATAAAAAAAAATTTGGTTTATTTTTTGGTTTTTGTAAAAAAATATCATTTACATTATTCTTTTTAAAAAAAAAGACAATCATAACCGACGACCCGACCAATTACAAAATCACCTGGCAACAAAAACAACCCTTTCTCTCAGTGTGCTACTTAACTAAATGGTGTTATTTTAATAGGACAGAGTTAACAGCTCCCATGTTAATAGGTAAATGCATGCAGTAATAAATCTTGTGAAGATACCTCGACTCGATTCTATTTAGATAACAATGTATCGAGTATTAGGATTTAACCGACTTGAGAATCGAGTACTCGTTGGAAGTTCGAATATTGCTAATTTTCAACCAACTCAAAAAAAGGAGAGGTTTCTAATTTGGGTTGTATTTTTTTCTTAAAGTTTATCATATCGGTAATATCTGTAAGTACAAATTTGTCACTTTTAACTGCTCTTAGACTATGGGAGGCCACTTACAAACATAGTCTGGCACACCTTTGGTTGAGACATTGTTTATTGAGTGGTCGCCCTTGTTAGCCTTCTCGGTTCTCAGATGGGATGATACAGTATGGTTCCTTATCGTCCCGCGTCAAAACATAGTAGTTAAATAAACATAACAATATAAAAATAATTTACAAAAAAAAGACAGAATAATCTTATTATAAACTACCAACTAACTTACGGATAATTATCGCAACAGTAGGTAATCGATATAAAAAGTCAGCAAAATTCATCACTAGTAGTCCGGCATGACCTTCTTAGTTCAGAAGTATCACCATATAACTCAATTCGTTCGCTCGATCAAACTTATGATTATACCGAGTATCGGTATAGCTGATCAAAAAAGTTTTCTCGTTATCGTCGCGACGCTCATTTGACAAGTTAAGCCGTTTGGTTACCAAGTTTTTGGTAATACGCCCCTGGATATATTGCGAGCGATAAAGTGAAGGCACTATTTTTAACCGACTCTACTCTTTTTGGATGTTTTATACTTCATAACTCCGTGGATTCTAAAGTAATTGAAAAGTTTACTTAAGTCGAATCCAAAACCATTCAAAGCTTTTAGATAGGTAAAGAATAAAATCATATTTTTAGCTCAAAAAACCGCAAGATTGTGTTCATTTTTACAATTATACAATAAATTACTTTGTTTTTCATTTGACGTCTAAATGACGTCATGCGCCCGGCTCAACAGAAGTTTGTTTCTGCTTTCATTGCTCAAGTAATTCTGCCGTACGCATGATGTAATCACAAGTAAAACTTAAAATGTTTATAAAAAATAAACTATAGATAGGAAAGCAAAAGTACTCAAATTAGTTGTTTTTAATAAATAAGCCTCTAAAATAGAAATGAAAAAACAAAAAAATCTTTACATACGGAATTAGTAATCGGCCCAATTTTTTTTTTGTAATGGTCTTACATCTAGATTGATTCCATAGAAATTTCAGCAACATAGGTTCTGTAATTTATCTAAAAAAATATGAAACTTATCAATGTAAAATATGAAACTTATCAATATAATAACAATATGTAAAATATCAATGTAAAAAAAATTGCGTAAGTATAATCATGTTTTAGATGGAGTCGGTTTTTTATTCCTTAACAGCCCATGAATGTCCTACTGGACGGTCCTCCTCCCGTGACGGAGTGATACTTGGCCTACTAATACCACGCTGGCTAAACCGATTAGTATAGGGTTTAAATTCAAGTTTTCCTTCTTTTTATTTCGTAAAGATTATTTTCACGTATAATCCCTTAGTCGGTTATACGACACCAATGGGATGAGATGGGGTGATGACATATTGTATTGTTACTCCGTCACCACACCTTTTTTTTATTAGAAAGTTATTGGTATTAAAGTTTAAAATAAAGAAAATTTCATATTTTGACTTAGTAGTGTTCATTGGAGGCACCGATTTGACAAGTTAAGCCGTTTTGTTACCAAGTTTTTGGTAATACGCCCCCGGATATATTGCGAGTGATAAACTGAAGGCACTATTTTATTATAATCGGTCTCACGGTCCACATCAATTTTGTGGTGATAAGGGTCCAACTAATTTCTATGAGTTCTTAGTATTGACTGTAAGTAACTGAAGAATTTGTAAGTGAATTGATTTTAAGGAGACCTGGGGGACAATGGGCATTTCACTGTTTATTGTTTTTGGAAGTAAGGGTTTGTTAATCTATATACTAATAGGGAACATGATTATTTGTATGGTTTCTAGTAGTCTAGTCTATGTATTATATTGTTTATTATATTGTTTTCGTATTTTTTATTATTATTGTTTCTAGATTGCGGATGAGCATGCAGCCTATTTAATAGTTGGCCCCAACCCTTGTTGTAAGTTGCCTTTTGCAGACAAAAGTTTTTGTGTTATACACAAATGAGGTCCTGGGTCTGGAAGTGCCTTAGATCGTAGATCGTAGTAGATATAATATAATAAGACTAAATAATAGGTAAATAATAACCAATAATAGCTAGGTGGACCGACGACCTCAAAAAGGTCTCTGGGTCGGACTGGATGCGGAACCGTGTTCTGTATCGCGAATCGCGTGTTTGGAGAATTGCGAACCAACAGTGAACTGCGATAGGCTAATTGATTGATTGATTGAAATAATTACATAGTGTAAGATAATAGAGGCAGAAGTACTTAAGAACAACGGCTGAGCATAAAGGCTTGTGCTATTTTGTATTCTCTTCCATATTGGACAGAAATATTTTACATTCATCTTAACATCCCATTAAAGTCCCACTGCAGGGACGGGCCTCCTCCCGTGACGGAGGGATACTTGGCCTACTAATACCACGCTGGCCAGACGGTTTGGTATAGGGTTTAATTTCAAGTATTCCTTCTTTTAATTTCTTAAAAATAATATTTACGGATAGTCCTTTAGTAGGTTTTTACGACACCCATGGGATGAGATGGGGTGGTGACATATTGTATTCTTACTCCGTAACCACACGGAGTGTAAGACATAGGGTAAGATAATTAAGGCAGAGTCGCAAGCAGTAAGAACAACGGTTCAGCATATAGGATTAGATGGAGTGGTACTACCAGGGCGGGTCAATAAGTCCGTGACTTTTTGGGTTTCCCGCCTCTTAATTGAAATAGCAACACTGCTCCTGTCAAGAGTCATCTGTCAATTGACTCTTGTCAAAAATTAAACAAGATTTGACATTTAGTTTGTTTTTGACAGCCGTTTATATCAGACTACCACGTTGACTAAGAAGAAAATGAAAAAAAGTGAATTTCGTGTGCTCATAAAGCATCATTTTTTGCGAAAAAAATCTACTACGTAAACCAAATCTATGCTTGATAAATATTATGACGACTCTGCACCATCCATTTCTATGGTCAAAAGTGGTTTACTGAATTTTGATTTAGCCGTACAAGCACATAAGATGCCGAACGTTCTGGACGCCCAGTTGAGGTCTCCACATCCGAAACAATTAAAAAAAATCACGATACAGTTTTAGTCGATCAGCGATTGAAAGTGAAAGAGATTGCGGAAGCCACAGGCATCTTATATGGCTCAGTGGTTTCTATTTAGAATCACAATTTTGGGTATGAGAAAGCTTTCAGCAAGATGGGTGCCGCATTTGCTCACAATCGACGACAAATGCAAACGTGTGACAATTTCGCAGGAATGTTTGGCTTTGTTCAATTGCAATGTGAACGAATTTTTGCGCCGTTTTGTAACCGTAGATCCACCACAACATACCGGATACCAAACAACAGTCAAAATAGTAGGTTTCTCGGGGTGAATCGGCGCCAAAGAAGGCAAAGGTGGGTTTGTCAGCCAAAAAAGTCATGGCGACTGTTTTGTGGGATGTACGCGGTTTTATCCACATTGACTACCTTCAAAAAGCAAAAAACAATCAATGGTGAATATTACAGCAACTTATTGGGTCGATTTGATGAGGCATTGAAAGAAAAGCGACCGCACTTGGCCAAGAAAAAAGTCCTTTTCCACCGGGGCAATGCTCGGGTGCACACATGTGCAGTTTCCATGGTAAAACTTCATGAATTTGGTAACGAGTTGCTCTCTCATCCGGCCTATTCACTAGATCTAGTTCCGTTTGATTATTTTTCGTTCCCAAATTTGAAGAACTGGCTCGGCGGAAAGAGATTTGCCACCAATAACGAAGTCACTTCACACACAAATGCCTATTTTGAAGACCTCGACAAAATACAATTTTTGGAAGGCATAAAATAATTGGAGAAACGTTGGGCTGAGTGTATAGATCTCGAAGGAGACTACGTTGAATAATAAAATAAGTTTTTAACTAAAAAGCTGTGTTTTATGCTAAAAGTCACGGACTTATTGACCCGCCCTCGTATTTTGTATTCTTTTCCATCACCACGTGGAAAGGCATCTTTTACATTCACACGTTTATATTTAGATCCACGTTTAAAACAATTTTGAATCTCATCACGTTAGTTGAATGTTATTGAACTTTAGTTTAGAATCGATAATGCATTTATTGTGCTTTAAACTGCAGGTGTTGCCAAGCTATCTCGGATATGAGCCAGAGACAATATTTATATAAACAAAGGCTTTTTTGTTTTAATATAGTTTGGATAAAACTTTAAAGGCTCTTAAGCTATTAGTTGTAAAGATTGATAAATAAAAAGACAGATAGGTTAAGGAACCTCTGCACATTGAGGTAATATCATATTACCTCAATGCCTCTGCAGGTTAATTCTACATACATACATACATACATAAACTCACGCCTTATCCCGGCCGGGGTAGGCAGAGACGACAGAACGCCACTTGTCACGATCCTGGCAAACAGATTCGGCCTCGTCCACATTCATTAAGCGAGTCATACATGCGCGTCGGTTACGAGTGCTCTTTATTTGGCCCTTTTCCAATATGCAACCTATCTGGTCACCATATGTTTTCCGTGGCCTACCGGCACCGACTCGCCCTTTCACACTAGCCTTGTATACTTGTTTCGTCAAACGCTCATCATTCATTCTCTCAATGTGACCAAACCAACGCAACATTCCTTTCTCGATTTTGGTCACTATATCATCTTTCATGCCGCAACGTATTCTTATCTCATCATTCCTTACTCTATCTATCAGTCTTAATCCACATATACTTCTCAGTGAACGCATTTCTACCGCATTAATTCTACTTTCATGCTTCTTCTGCCATACCCAACTCTCGCTACCATACATTAAGGTTGGTGCTAGCACTCCCTTATGAACAGCCAGACGAGCTTTAGTAGTCACGTTCTGGCTTTTCATAAACGAGTGCAGGGCACCGTTCACCGAGTTTCCCTTTTGCACTCTTCTCTCAATATCCTTATCATGTTTTCCATCTCTCGTAAACATGCTCCCCAGATACACAAATTCTTTCACCTGTTCAAGTTTTTCACTTCCAATCATAACTTCACTAACAGTAATCTCTTCATTCTTCTCAAACACTATGACTTTCGTCTTACTTGCATTAACTTTCATTCCCTTTGATTCAAGTTCATCATTCACAACTGTTACCATCTCCTGCAGCTCACTCGCCGAAGAAGCCAATAAAATTTGGTCATCAGCGTACATGAGGCATTTGACACGTAACCCATCCATACTCAAACCACAATCACACTCTCTCAGTCTCGATAGACAACTATCCATGAACAGATTGAACAGCCAAGGGGACGCTACACATCCCTGTCTAACACCTTTAGATATTTGGAACCAATCCGTGTAGGTCCCATTTATTCTGACGCAAGCTCTGGAATCCCTATAAAGAGATTTCAGTGCTCGCACCAAAACGCTGCCCACCCCATACATGGATAGTGTCGACCATAGTTCATTCCTCCTCACTCTGTCATAAGCCTTTTCCAAATCTAAGAAGGCGCAATATACCTTTTGGTTCTTTGCCAAAAACTTTTCTGTAATGCACCTTAAGGAAAAGACTTGATCCGTACAACCCATGCCTTTTCTAAATCCCGCTTGCACATCCCAAATCTTGCTGTCTGTTATATTCAAAACTCTATCTATCAAAATTCTCGCATACAATTTTCCAACTACGCTTAGAAGGCTGATACCGCGATAGTTTCTACAGTCCTGCTGCGAGCCCTTTCCTTTGTAGAGAGGCACAATTACCGCCCTTGTCCAGTCATCTGGCACTCGACCTTCTCTCCAACACCGGTTAAATAAATGGTGCAGCAGACCTATAGTAAACCCTTCGCCAGCCTTCAACATTTCACTCGTCACCTCATCACAACCTGCTGCTTTTCCTGCTTTCATTCCTTTTAACGCTTTCACTATTTCGTCGTATCTTATTTCACTAGCATCCTCGTTTTCTAACTCCCTTTCACAAAATTCCTCAACATTATCTTCCTTCTCAAACAGACTTTCAAAGTAATTCTTCCACCTCTCAAGCACCATACAGTCGTCAATCAAAAGTTCACCTTTTACATCCCTTATCAAACCAAGCGACGGTTTAGTCTTTCCGCGCGCATTGCTAACAGACTTCCAGAATAATTTTATGTTACTCTGGAAGTTGAGACCAAACTTCTTATCTGCTTTTAACTGACATTCTTCTTTCTTTCGATTTACACATACTTTCACTTTCCTTTTAAGCAGTTTATAACTTTCTTTCCTTCTTTCTATTGCACTCTCAATTTCATCTTGGACCCTGCTATCATTCAACCTTTCAGCGGTGCGCAATGCTAGTAAATCTAACCAAGCTTTCTTCTTCTCTTTCACTACATCTTTAACTTCACTGTCCCACCACTCGTTTTTTATATACTTTGCATTCTTCCTCTTACTTACTCCACATACATCCGTCGCAATATCAACCACATTATTTTTAAATGTAGTCCACATTCCATTTATGTCCTCATTTACTTCTTTCAAATTTGCCTCAAACCTTTCTTTAAGACGACTTTTAAAAATATCTTTCACTTCAGGCTCTGACAGTCGTTCTACCTTTATTCGTTCTGGCATCATGATGGCACCTTTAGTCCGATGTCTCCAGCGCGTGAACAGGCCACTTATCCTACACATCACCAAGCAGTGATCTGTACCCACGCTGGGACCCCGATACGCTCGCGTGTCCATCACTTTGCTTTTCAATCGTTCATCTACAATCACAAAATCTATCATACTTCTTATCTCTTCACTTCCTAATCTTCCTTTCCATGTATATTGATGGATTCGACGGTGCTCAAACCAAGTATTTGACACCACCAAATCCATTTCTGCACATAGATTTGCCAAGCATTCTCCATTTTCATTCACTCTGTCATCCCCAAACACACCTAGCACTCTTTCATATCCTTCTCTTTTTACACCTACTTTTGCATTAAAATCACCTACCAAAATAATTCTTTCATTCGTCTTTCGTAACAGGATAGTTTCCCGTAGCTGCTCCCAGAACTCTTCTCTGGCCTCCTGGCTAAATGACATATCTGGGGCGTATACACCCACTAAAAATGTAGGGGTGAGCCCCAGTTTCAGTCGAGCCCACAGCAAACGGGGACTAACACATTCATACTCCCTTAAGCATTCTGCTATTCTTTCAGAAAAGATAATACCGACTCCTTTCCGGGCCCTCTCAGTCGCTGGAACTCCAGACCATATAGCAGTGAAAGGGCCGTGCGTTGTCATATCTTTTCCCTTTCGTTTCGTCTCATTCACACATAAAACATCGATCTTTCTTGCACTCATCAAATCACACACTTCGTCGATTTTTTCGTTCATTCCTCCTCTTACATTCAACGTGGCAAAGCGGCATTCCGCCGCCCGCATTTCGCCCCGACAAAATGGATTTCGGCGTGGTGTGTGGCGAACATGGCCGCCGCCTTTAGACAAGATTGTGCCCCCCCCAGAGTACGAGGGACAGCCCCCATCTGGCAAGCCAAACGAGGGGAGGGATTCTCCAGGGCAAACCCTGGTACCCCCCTGGGGTAACATATTTCCAAAACTTGCCATCATAATGTCGTAGTTCGCAGTAACTGATGTTAAGCTATTACTCGGAGAGACGCTGCTGCCCGCCTTCCAGATTTCCCTTAGTCGCCTTTTACCACACCCGCGGGATGAGTTGGGGAGGTTCTACTCTAAACCCGGAGACCCACTTCCTTCCTTTCATTACATAAAGATAATATTCACGAATACCTAGTCCCTTAGTCGGTTCTTACGACACCCATGGGATGAGATGGGGTGGTGACACACTGTATTCTTACTCCGTCACCACACGGAGAAAATTTGTTAATTCTATGGATAGGAACCTAGTGGTATTTCTATTCATCTGAGGGTCTCCGTGCTACGCAAAGTACGTATAAGAGTAAAAGAGTAGTGGTGTCATGCTAAAGACTTATGAGTACTTGAACAACGTGACACAAGGATACTCAATTTCAAATACCTTTAATAAGCTTTCTTTATAATCTCTCTACAAAGTTTCACGATAAACCCAGAAATAAGATGGGGTGGTCATTATGCATTCACATTCAGTCACCACAAGAAGAACAAAGCATCTTAGTCTAAAACAAAAGACAAAGGAATACCACATTCGTCCTTGTATTCATTACCTCACGAGATCAATAAGGATACATACTATTGAACATTACTTCCTTACTGAATGTGCGTGTGAAGAATATATTAATTAATACTAATAATGATGAAGTATAGGAAGTTATGGATCACTTAATGTCTTCATTTATTGTTTGATTGAGGCTGTAGAATTTATTGGCTGTGTTTATTTCGAAGATGGATTTTTACATTATTCTTGTGCAAATTGTAAAATATTTCATCATCGTAATGATTTTCATTATCGTGGTGAAAGGATTAGTCAACCAGCTAATGGGCCTCTGGTTGTCCAGGGTGCGCCGGGCGTACTATGCAGTTGAGGTACGTCACTCGGGGAGGCTCCTTTCATGCACCCCAAACAGTTTGATTGTCATCGACACGCAAAGAAGAAGAAGAAGAATTGTAACATGATGAATTCTTACACAAACGTACCTAAGTATAACATTCTCATCAGAATTTGTCAACAACGTCAAACTTAAATATCTTCTTTTCTTAGGCAATAATCTAGCCACGGGTAATAAATCCTAGTTTGAGAGTATTTTTATTACCGTTATAGTTGGCAAATGATAAATGAAAATAAATGAAAGCTGATGAAAGCCGGCAATGCCAGAATGTTGCTAAACTGTTGTCTGTCCTAGACAAATATTAAGTCTCATAGTTTAGTAACATCGCCAGAGCTAGTACTGTCCCAGTTAAACAGAGTAACATTTCGACACTACTGCTTAGAGGTGGATAAAGCGGGCGTAGTGCTAGTATAACGACCTAAATGGCTTCTTACTATAAAGCCTAACACCTGCATGTTAATTCTCGTACCTTAAAATCGTTAATGTAAGCGTACAGCACTGTAACTTGACGACCTCGGTGGCGCGCCGGTAAAGCCAGGCAGCGGCTGCCGCGCATGAGGTTGTGGGTTCGATCCCCACGCAGGACAATAATTTGTGAGATCCACAAATTATTGTCCTGAGTCTGGGTGTTATATGTGTCCGTTAATTGATGTTTGTAAGAGTCCCCGCGACACAGGGCATGATCCCTAGTGCGGGAGTTGTCTTTTTTAAAAAAGAAAAAAAAAAGAAAAAAAGAACTAAGCTTAAAACAGCATTCTTGTAATTTTTAAAGTAACAGTTCATATACCTACCTAATCTTCTCCATTAAGAAACGTCAAACTAAACGTTTATTTTATCATTGTTTTAATGAAAAGTTTATGGACATGTGGTCCATAAACTTTCGGACGAATTAAAAATTAAATTTAAAAAAAGTTAAAATTAAGTAGAATTTAATTGTATGTTACGAGAATTGACCTGCTGGATGAAAACGTTGTTTTAAAATAAAATATTAACATGAAATTTCAAAAATAAATAAAATCCTTACACTGGTTTATATAATACCTACAAGATTTTCTTACTCCGAATTGCAAATAAGTGTATACTTACACAATTTTCATTTCAATTTATTTCAGTAAGCAGGTTTTAATGTATCTAATCATTTACATATCACGGTACTCAAATTTAAGACCTTTGAACAGTTGTCGAGTGCAGCAATTATTATATTTCATGTATACTTAATAATCATGATCATGCTAGGTTTAATAATTGGAAATGATAAATCTTTTCGTAAACCATCAACAAAAATACTTTTTAAAACAGTCTTCTCAGTATTAACAGTAATAGGCATTCGGATTAATAATTGGAAATAGTTATTGTTTTTTTTTGTTGAGGACGAGTAGTTGGTCTCAGACGACCGTTACTACTTTACACGGGCTGTGGTGGGGCGGATGGCCCTCAACCAAATAATAGTTAATGTTCTAGTTACTACTTTATAAGCCTTCTCAGATGTATGCTGCTATGCAATTTTTTTAGACTAAAAAGCGCACAATATAAGTTCCGTGTGGTGACGGAGTAAGAATATAGGTAATATGTAACCCCCCATCTCATCCCATGGGTGTCGTAAAAACCGACTAAGAGACTATCCGTCAAAATTGTCTTTACAAAATAATGAGAAGGAAAACTTGAAATTAAACCCTATACCAATCCAAGCACAATCTCTGCTTAGTCTGTGACTTAATGTCGTTATGTAAAAATATTTGAGTAATATCTTTATTTACATTTTTCACATTAATTTACATTTTTAAATATAGACATAAAAATAAAAACATTTAAAAATATAAAAAGGTAGAGTCGGGTACAAAGACCTAGCTACTGGTTAGGGCTCCAGAGATAGGAACTTCCTCACAATGCGTGCCGTGTCAAGCAGTACTGGCTTCTGCATCAGACCTATGATCCAACTGCCAAGCGCGAGTATCCTTAGATGTCGATAGAGACTCTTAAGAATAAGTCCATTAACCGAAAGTACTATGGGAACAATGATCGCCGAATCAACACTTTACATGTCGACAACCTCAGTAATATTATTATAACAAGAAAATAGGTGCCATTAATGAATTACCTACGTTAATGCCTAACACAAATCTGTTCTAAATCAATAATAACTATTGAATAGCTACAGCGGAACCATTACAGTCTCATATAAATATATAATATTAGCCTAGCTTTAGCGCACAATATAATTACGTAGCTATTTGACTGTACTACTTACATCGGATAACTATTCAGACGAGGGGTGCGGTTGCATTGTTGTACGGGAAACGATTTTTAATGTAGGTAACGTTGTGTTATAAGGAATGAATATCTGAGACATTCATAGACCACAGTCGTCGCACGAATACTTAAGTGTCCAACCTCCATTTTCAACATTTTACACCAGAGACGTTTTATTGATTAGTTTAAGCAAATAATATGATTTTATAAAAGTTTTATATTAAAAAAATAGTTAATGTGTTTATGAAATGATATATTACAAAATAATCATTAAAAAGTCAAACAGTTATGTTTATTTTCACAATTCTTTATGGAGGTTGAGCAAATAAACACATCAATAATTATGCAATTGGAGATAGACCACTACCGGGGTGGAGGTTGAGCATTTTGCATTCGAATATATTTAGTACTTAAGTGCCCTATAACCAAATACAGTGTGTTTGGGTATCGTGGTAAAAAAAATATAACTAGTTAACTTGCTATTTATTATTGAAAAAAAC
The DNA here is from genome assembly GCA_905475405.1 of Schrankia costaestrigalis. Taxonomy (NCBI): domain Eukaryota; kingdom Metazoa; phylum Arthropoda; class Insecta; order Lepidoptera; family Erebidae; genus Schrankia; species Schrankia costaestrigalis. Next base: position 2,669,576 of record FR997845.1, on the reverse strand, counting down.
ACAGAATTAAAAAAAACACTGTTTGATTTATATAAAATACAAAATACAATATTTTTTTGTTTTTGTACCGATACAAGATCGTTTACTTCGCCTGGTATTGTTTATGTTTTCTGATCCTGTCAAAACCTTTTTAATTAGAGATTCCATGGAGGCTTTGTCGTCAGCTTTCATATATTTGTAAGTACTTCTAATATAATTTTTTTTTCGGTTAGTGTCTGATTTGAATTAGTCCTAGTAATTTTTTTTTAATTAGTCGTATTCTTCTTTCGTCGGATTCTTGTTTGGTCGGATTCTTGATTCATCGTACGTAATGTCAACATAAAATGAAACTATGGTATTACCGTGGCTCCACTTCTTCATTTCAATATGTACAATAAAAACGACATAAATTAAATACAAAACGGTGATAATATCATACCTATACGTATAAAAAATAATTAATATACTGAGACTATTTAAACAATTTAGAATTGATTTTTTTTTCAAGAAAATTAACCTTTTTTTGACGATTTTTTACGTTTTTATAAGGAATTCTTTAGAAAAAAAAAATAGTATTAATCTACTTATCTAGCATCTAACATCATTGCGAACACAAAGCATAGGTATACGTAAACACAAAACTACCCATTTAATGCTTAGAAATTTACCTATTTAACAATTAGAAAACATGCAAGTAGCAGGTATATTTTGACAGTCATCGCACAAAAGCAAAATTTTTTATTATTATATTAGTTATATTTTACAACCTTACGAAATGTTCGAAACAATCTGTTCATTTATAGATACGTCACAATTTCATTTAAAGATTTAATTAAATCTGAAATAATAAGAATTAAATTTAAACATCCTGTACTATAAGTTAACGATACGCAGTGGTAATCTACAAAGAAATGTTAACAAAAATACAAGTTACCGATTCTTTTCTATAGTTGTGACTATATTTTCCGATTTATATTTCGTCACGGACATTTGGGGTACTGTTTTCTATTAAAATTAATACTTTTTTTCTATATTTCGCGTTATTTTTTACTCAAATGCGTGCGAGCACCAGCTTCGTCACAAAAGAAATTTATGATGGCGGCGTATTGCGTCATCAAAATGCGATGTCGTGATTGGTTACCTGTGAGGAGATTGTATACTTAAGCACGCAATCGATGTTCGGATGCACGTTTGGTGTTTCTCTACGGACGTTGAGCAATTAAGCATGAAGTTTTAATTCTCTTGTGTTAGTTTACAAAAACTTAAATTCCTTATAATTCATGTATTTTAAGTCCAAGCAGCAAGTATTATATACCAATCGAACCGCAATTAGATCCTTAATAAAATTGCATCAAAAAGTGAAATTCGTCAAAATGGTCGGTTGAGCAAATAAGCATTCAGGCGACGCACTGTCTATGCGTTCTCTATATCAGACAGGGCCAGCACCAGTCGGAGGCTGCAGAAGAAATAAATATAGTTTCCAGGAGTGACACCCAGTACCGGGGGTTTTTGTAAGTAGAGGTCTACAAACTCCTTCATGACTCCCTGGGCGGAGGATCTATATACAGATTTGCCCGTCAATAAAAAAAAAAAATTGGCAGAAATACAATCCTTGGTAGAGGGATAAGAATAAAATTGTTGCCCTATTCTATAGGTGTCCATTTTTTTCAAGACATCGCGTGCACTACCTGTGTCTCTGAGTCGCGAGGACTGTCTTCAAACATAAAATAGAGGAATACAAAGAACATTCAGACTCAAGACTAAAATCTATAGCACATATTATGGTCTTGCGCCGGGTTCGAATCCAATCTTGTGCAGGGTCGTCGCACAGGCGACCAACTTCATGTACCTAGGTGTATTACACATGCGCATAAATGTCCTAAATGTACTAATCATCATAACAGCCCATTAATGTTCCACTGCAGGGACGGGCCTCCACCCGTGACAGAGGGTTACTTGGCCTACTAATATCACGCTGGCCAGACGGATTGGTTAGTGCTATTCTCTGAGATACAGGCCTAGCCTACTTCAGAGAATAGAGTCAATGCCTACCATCTTTAAAAGAGCAATATAAACATTATCGTACGACAATGGAACCGTGTATAGCCCGGGGAGTTCTGTCAGTACGGTGTTTCAGCCACGTGACTACATCTTCGTTCAGAAACTGAGTATATTACATCTATCTTCACGCTAGTACTGCGGTATATTTTGTTAACTATTATTACTGTAACTTACATGAAATACTTGTTACAAGTATTATCACGTACTGAGTATTTGTATATTTATATTTCGTCGCCTGAATGCTTATTTGCTCAACCGACCATTTTGGCGAATTTCACTTTTTAATGCAATTTTATTAAGGATTAAATAGCGGTTCGATTGGTATATATCCTTGCTGTTTAGACTTAAAATACATTATTTATAAGGAATTTAAGTTTTTGTAAACTAACACAAGAGAATTAAAACTTCATGCTTAATTGCTCAAAGTCCGTAGAGAAACACCAAACGTGCATCCCAGCATCGATTGCGTGCTTAAGTATTCAATCTCCTCAAAGGTAACCAATCACGACATCGCATTTTGATGACGCAATACGCCGCCATCATTAATTTCTTTTGTGACGAAGCTGGTGCTCCCCCGCACTTGTGTAAAAAATAACGCGAAATATAGAAAAAAAGTATTAATTTTAATAGAAAACAGTACCCCCAATGTCCGTAACGAAATATAATTCGGAAAATATAGTCACAACTATAGAAAACAATCGGTAACTTGTATTTTTGTTAACATTTCTTTGTAGATTATCACTGCGTATCATTAACTTATAATACAGGATGTTTAAAATTAATTCTTATAATTTCAGATTTAATTAAATCTTTAAATGAAATTGTGACGTATCTATAAATGAACAGATTGTTTCGAACATTTCGTAAGGTTGTAAAATATAACTAATATAAAAATAAAAACTATTGCTTTTGTGCGGTGACTGTCAAAATATACCTGCTACTTGCATGTTTTCTAATTGTTAAATGGGTAAATTTCTTAGCATTAAATGGGTAGTTTTGTGTTTACGTATACCTACGCTTTGTGTTCGCTATGATGTTAGATAAGTAGATTAATACTATTATTTACTCGCCACAGATCCATTGCTCACATTGAACATCTATTTTTATTATGTCCGTTGCTTTGCATTTACTTCCCTAATTTGGATGAGAAATTCAGAACTAATTACGCCGTTGAGGGATGAATAGCCCATAAACCAAAGAATTCCTTATGAAAATATAAAGAATCGTCAAAAAAGGGTTAATTTTCTTGAAAAAAAAATCAATTCTAAATTGTTTAAATAGTCTCAGTATATTAATTATTTTTTATACGTATAGGTATGATCTTATCACCGTTTTATTTTAAATTTATGTCGTTTTTATTGTACATATTGAAATGAAGAAGTGGAGTCACGGTAATACCATAGTTTCATTTTATGTTGACATTACGTACGCTGAATCAAGAATCCGACGAAAGAAGAATACGACGAATAAGGACTAATTCAAATCAGACACTAACCGAAAAGAAAATAAAACATATTAGAAGTACCTACAAATATATATGAAAGCTGACGACAAAACCTTTATGGAATCTCTAATTAAAAAGGTTTTGACAGGATCAGACAACATAAACAATACCAGGCGAAGTAAACGATCTTGTATAGGTTCAAAAACAAAAAAAATATTGTATTTTATATAATAAAAAAACACTGTTTGATATTAACAAACAGTGTTTTTTTTAATTCTGTGTTTTTTTTAATAATAAATAGCCAGTTAAGTAGTTATTTTTTTTTACCACGACACACAAACACACTGTATTTGGTTATAGGGCATTTAAGTACTAAATATATTCGAATGCAAAATGCTCAACCTCCACCCCGGTAGTGGTCTATCTCCAATTGCATAATTTTTTATGTGTTTATTTGCTCAACCTCCAGAAAAAATTGTGAAAGTAAACATAACTGTTTGACTATTTGTAATATATCGCATACCTCGGACAACAAACGCGTATCTCGAAAACACCAACTTTACAGGAGAGCCAAAAAACAGCTTGTTTCTAGAATATTGCCTGAACTAATAATGATAGTACTTTGCATCATATATCATAAGAAGCCTCTAAATGAGCTCTTTAATATGTATTTACCGAAATTATAGATAGATTTACTGTTTTTATACTACAGGGAAAATTAACAGTTACCTATTTATTGTATTAGAGTTATTCTTAAGTAACTGTTGGTAAATAAACATACGCCTTTTTTGCTGTTCATTTATAAACAAAACTTGGATCTTATGTATATAAACGCTTTTATTGCTTGTTTTTCTCGTGATATAAGCTCGGAGCTTATAGTTTTAAGTACTTATTGCACGTTTATTTTTGATAATAAATAATAAGTAAGTTTACGTAAGTGTATATTGCAGTAATAATTTATTAAGATTTTATATTGTATGTGACACACTTATTTATTGCAGGAAGAAATATTTTACAGAGTAATACATATTTTCTTATATTTTCATAATAACAAAAAATAACTTTACATTTTAATTTAAGAATTGTGGGTATCTAATTTGCTATGGTTTTACAACTAATGTACAATATATCAAAAAGTGTTAGGTAATTAATTGCAGGAATAAAACGAGATGATCAATATTTTTTATTAATTCTTGATTTTGTACTTATTTTGCTAACTAAAGCAATTTTTTACATCTATGAAGGTTACAAATGTTATCAAACTCTTCTTATTGCACAATGTACCCATATTTATTTACATTTTATACTCAGACAAGAAAAGCCAGCCCTGTCGTGCCGTTCATTACGCCTTTTATAGTAAATTGATTATCAAAATACCCGACATTAAAAAAAATATAATCACCCAAATAAAATATAATCCTTACACTCCTCCATCCTGACCTCGTGTATGGCCCCAAACACGAACCCAGGTGGAACTTTACCTCACAGTTGGGCAAAGAGGACACTTGTCAAACGTGTTTACAAAAGTTATTAATAATGGAAGAAAATTATTCTTATTATTTTACATAGATAAGCATGTTTAAACAGCAAACAACACTAATAATTTAATTGTATATTGTATACACAATACTTATACAATTAAATTTTTAGTGTTGTTGATAAGGATACCCTCATTCAATATTATGTAATACTTATTGACTTCAATTTTAGGCTACAGTGTCTTTCAAATAGAGCGGGTCGATGTAACTCGTCTGTAGCGGCTATTTTGTTCAGATGACATTTGTCAAATCTGATGTTCCTTACTCATACACTGATGCTAAATCACCATGCCAAGTGACACGGTTCAGCATCAGGTACAAACAGTAAAACTTTGTTTTCAAAATGAGTGTTCGTTAGTGCAAATGCATTGCGTCCATTTTACGGCAGACGTGGTGGTCCTCCAAAGTCCACAAACCAACGATTGGTGACCAAATTAAACGTGACAGGTTAGGTAAATAACCAACAAACCCTTTTACGTCAAAGAAACGCCAGATTAGACGAAAATATAGCCGCTGGACGTGAGAGTAATCAGAAGAGTCCGAAGCAGTCGATTTCTCGCCATGCACATGGACTCGACCTTTCATAGACTTTAACTTGAAGAATTTTAGATCAAGGCTTGGGTCTGCGTGCGAATAACTATAACAATTAACTCAAAACCAAGATGTCCAAGAACAAGAGCTCAAAGATTATGAAAACAAAGTTTTTAAAAGGTTTTAGCTCAAAGTTAATAGCACCAAAGTAGCGTGATTTGATTCCACTTGACTCTTTCTTGTGGGGTTTTCTGAAGTCGCTTAAAAGCTACAATCGACTATTGTCCTGAAAGCTAACATAACGCAGATAAAATGTAGTGAAATGCTACAATAACATCTTTAAACCAACATTCTCGCTTGTGAGATGCCTCAATACATGCCAACCCATCAAATTCTGGCACGATGTTAATACAAAACACATAACATCATTAAACCAACCAAACTATCATTATCGCAAGTGAAATGCTACAATACACGCCAACCCATTCAATTCTAGCACGATTATAACACAACACATAACACCACCAGATATTAGCTTGCGAACCCATCCTATTCTCGCAAAACTAACTCCTATGCTTGCCAGCGACAATAAAATGTAGTGAAATGCTACAATACATGCCAACCCATCCAATTCTGGCACGACTGTAAAACAACACATAACATCTTTAAACCAAAATTCTCGATTGTGAGCTGCCACAATACATGCCAACCCATCCAATTCTGGCACGATTGTAACACAACACATAACATCTTTAAACCAACATTCTCGTTTGTAAGCTGCCACAAAAGGTAATGCCAACCTATCCAATTCTGGCACGATTGTAACACAACACATAACATCTTTAAACCAACATTCTCGTTTGTGAGCTGCCTCAATACATGCCAACCCATCTAATTCTGGCATAACTGTTACACAACACATAACATCTTTAAACCAACATTGTCGATTGTGAGCTGCTACAATACATGCCAACCCATCCAATTCTGGCACGACTGTAACACAACACATAACATCTTTAAACCAACATTCTCGTTTGTGAGCTGCCTCAATACATGCCAACCCATCTAATTCTGGCACGACAATAACACAACACATAACATCTTTAAACCAACATTGTCGATTGTGAGCTGCCACAATACATGCCAACCCATCCAATTCTGGCACGACTGTAAAACAACACATAACATCATTAAACCAACATTCTCGTTTGTAAGCTGCCACAATAGGTAATACCAACCCATCCAATTCTGGCATGTCTGTAACACAACACATAGAAAGGCTGTTCAAATGAAACACACTTATATCCACACGCTATCTATACATACGTAAACATACTTACGTTTGAACTATAACATTCACATTTTTCTGTAAGTAAGATTAAGAATTGTTATCGATAAGGAAGGTATCCTGCATGAAGCAGTAATTGACTTGTGTAATAATCTATAAAGTTATTAAGGATTAAATACACATATGTTTCAGAATTAGTTTAACAGTGACGCTTATGTAAAGTTACGAAAAATGTATTCGAAAATATACCGTGCAATAAAGGAGTAAGTAACTTACGAGTGCACATCTTTTAGTTTGACTAGAGCAATAAAGACTTGATTGCGATTACGTACTTAATGTTAATGGTTTAAATAAATTATGCATCGAGAATCGAGCATCTATATTTACGTTTTTTTTGCCAGTTAATTATAATATTTCTTAAGGAAGTAGCTTTTGTATTTTTTTGATCTATTTTTATGGTTTTTGTAAGGAAAATTACGAAAAAAATATGGAACATGAGTCGAAGTATTTTACATCAAAAGGCTAAATAAAAAAAAATCCGTATGTGCATAAACGCCTTTATTGTCCGAGGTATGCGATATCATTCCATAAACACATTAACTATTTTTTTCATATAAAACTTTTATAAAATCATATTATTTGCTTTACCTAATCAATAAAACGTCTCTGGTGTAAAATGTTGCAAATGGAGGTTGGACACTTAAGTATTCGTGCGACGATTTGTTACTAAAGTATCTTTAAAGACCGATTAAGTGTCGCTACAGGACTACTATGATGGGTAGCCTAGGGTAAGGTTTTAGTTCAAATTTCCTTCTTCTGCTAAAGCAGAAGAAGGAAATTTGACTTTTAATCTAAGCATAGTTTTGAATATGGTCAACCAATGACGTCAAGCTCACGCATAAACATTAAATAACGATCCTAATGAATTTGAATTATGATAGAATTTTTAGTAAAAACTGATAAAGCCATTTCGTTTTCGACTATACTACGCATAGGTAGCTAAACAACATTTAAACACACTAAGCTGAATAAGTGATAGCTCGATTAGCTCGCAGATATTATACAAATGCCTCGGTGGCAAAGTCTCCCACGCAAGATAATTATTAATGCGATTGATCCGAATGTGACAGACACAAAGAGTGTCTGTAAAAATCCTCGCGACACAGACCTCGGTTCCTTGTGCTGGAAATGTTTATTTTAAATAGTCTCTGCCTTAGCATAATATTTGAACTTGAATAATCATACTGAACTTGAATAATCTATAGTGTTTTCTTTCTTTTTACTCACTTTTAACTCCTAAGTGCCAATAATTGTAGGACTTCTAAGGATTAGGTGGTTTACCCTAATTTGTTTTATATTATAAAATTACGAAAACTTTAAATTGAAATATGCGCCAATGACGTCATACAAGTGGACATAGAAGGAAAAAAGAGAGAAATTCATTAGAATAAAACGTTTTACCGAAAATATGCTCTAGTAACAGTCAATAACGTTGACTTTACTATTTGTTTTAATAAATACCTAACGACTATTTGCTAATACAAGAGAACTGATATGTCAAAGTAGCGTCATGACTTAGCTGATGTTTTGTTGTGCGATATTGAACCCAATAGTTTTATGACATGCAACTCACAGTAACTCTAGAGGTGATAAAGCCATTTAGTTCTCGACTATACAAGCTCTGCTTGGTTTGGGACTAGATGGGGTAGAGAAGATCTGTGAGATTTCTTCCAGTTAAAGACGTAAATTTGGCCTAGTTATACCACGCTGTCCAGAAGGAATAATATAGCCAGCGTCAAGTTTTTATATTCGTTGGTATATTGTTTTTTTCTTAGTTGCTTTTACGATAGCATCCCGGGATAAGATACGTGCCAGTCGGATAAGCTCTGCTTAGTTTGGTACTAGATGACGTAGTGCCAATTTGTACGCAATATTGTAATTAGATGTACATAATTATTATTAATCTTTCTGACTAATATACCTAATGAATAAGAAATATATCTCACTTCATAACATAATAATAATGTTTCCTGTGTTTTATTTGAACAATAATACGGAACTGCAATAATGAGGCTCCTGCGTGTTGCCAGCTCATTATTTTCCCCGATTGGCGGGGTAAATTACATTATGCGTACACAATTATATAATGAAACTAATTATTTTATTAAAATTGGTAAAATAGGGTTCGTATAATGTTGTGGGTAATACGGTTGGTTATTTTTTACACGCCTTAACTTTTTGTTCTTATTTTATTACATTAGAAATATTATACTTTGTTAGGATAATGACAGTACTTAGTTAATGAGTTTCTCATTAAGATAATTAATTGAATATATGGATTTACTTTTGCTTTGTTTTTATTTAATGAGGTCAGTGAGTCCTCTTTGTAATTTTAATTATAAGACTGCTGATTTTCTATACGTTCTGTATTACTAGATTTTTTAATCCTCGGTCAGTCGCGTTTATTACTTTACTTGGTTTCCTGAGAACACCAAAGATTAATGGGATACGAGAAGGAAAATTGTGATTATTTAAAATAAAACTTTTATTAACAATACCTATTATAAAAATAAATAAAACTGTTATCACAACAACTAAATAACTTTGTAAACTTGAATGAAAACGACACACGTTTATTTTTGGTTAAAATATGTTTTTTTTTGCTTTGATCGCATGTAGTGGAAATAATTATTAAAAGATTGTATAGCAGTAAACAACTTTTAGCTGATAAAGGGTGATATTTAATCTTTTATTATTATTATGAAACAAAAAGAAACAGGAAATTAAACAAAACAAAAACAGGGTGGAAACTTTTGGAGGAGGCCCATGTCTAGCAGTGGGCGTCTATAGGCTGATATGATGATGATGATTATTATGATGTTGATAATTTAAAAAAAAAAAAAAGCAGTTTTTCTTACTTCAGTTTACACTAAAAACTCCAAGCCAATTGACGTAATTTCTCCCAAGTTTAAGGGTGACACTTTAATCTGGTAACACTATTTAGTAGTTAGCGCATCATGAGCTGGCCTTAAGTCGCGTTCAGAATGCTAAGCGACAGCCAACGGACAAAGACTTATTGTACGGGCTAAACACCTTTTTATCATGGGGTACACAAAATGGGGAATAACATAGAGGCTCGGTAAACCAACTTTTTATCATAGGTTACACAAAATGGGGAATAAAAATACCGGGTAGGCTGTTCATCATTTTATCATGGGGTACACGAAATGGGGAATTAAAATACCGGGTAGGTTGTCTATCATTTTATCATGGGGTACACAATTTTGTGTACCATTTGGGTATACTAGGGATCGCGCCCTGTATCGCAGTGACATACATGACATTTACGGACTCCAAAAAACATCTAGGCTTATAATAACAATTTGTAGATCACACAAATAATTACTATAAGTGGGATTTAAATCCGCGACCACGTGCAAGAACCTCGCCAGCCGGAAACTAGACTGTTTTGTTACCGAGGCGGTTGACCGATATCATATCGTTTTTATTTAATATATCGTTGGTTATCCTCGCGTGCGTTTATTCTATTGAAACAATTGTGTAACCGTTCTATTAGTGCATAGAGTTGTACTTGCTAATACAAATCGAGTATTCGCGTACCAGATATCAAGTATCGTATTAAATATTACTAACTAATAATGGTGGCGCCGTGTGGCGACGGATTAAGAATACAATATGTCACCACCCCATCTTATCCCATGGGTGTTATATTTCAAGTTTTTCTTCTTTTTATTTCGTAAAGATAATATTTACGGATAGTCCCTTAGTCGGTTTTTACGACACCCATAGGATGAGATGGCGTGGTGACATATTGTATTCTTACTCCGTCACCACACGGAGAGACACTCCGTTATATCTCTGATATTTTAATATACGAAATTATATAATATTTTTTCCTCTTAGGCTAGATCTGCAGTAAGTTTTTACAAGTAATTGAAAACCTAATTGACATGATATTAAAGCTCGAGACCAATATGCTTTACTACATAAGCAGAGCACTTCAAGCAATTCAGGAGTGTCTATTACTTCATAGTCATCACGTTAAGTGTGGTTACTTATTGTTGAATCTTATCTTCAAACAGATAATTTGTTTGAAGATAAGAATCAATATCAACAGTAAATGGAACATTTTAGTGTCATTACCACGTTTAGTTTTGTTTGTCCTTAGCCTAATATTGACAGTCGTAGATATAATAATTATATAATTAAAAAACTGACTTAACCAGCGTTGATACCGTACTGAGGGCTAGTTATAATATAGGAACTTGGTTTACATGGATGATACACAGACAATAAAAATAAACCTTTCTATACATATATCAATCTAGATATCAATCTGTCTGTTTAGCATGGCAAATTATTTTTTCCATCCTTAATGCAGTTTGTAAGTCTTTGCAGTGGGATATTAATGAGCGGTTATGACGAATCCCTTAATCGACATTTTGTACGAGACAACGAAATTAGTCATAAAAAAAAAAAATATTTTAAGTTTACCTTTATTTGAAGTGTCCTTTTGTTTCATTCACTTGGCACTCCACAATTCGTGTACCTCATTATAAAATACAAACATATCTTTGGTTGTATGATCGTGAGTGCAATACTAATTCATGCCCTGCGATGTTTTCCTGGACAACACTATTGTGTACTAGCATTAGTATTGGGAGGGCTCGCGCTGGCGCAGTGCGCCCGCTACGGTAATACATCGGCGATAATCTATACACGCGATTTCTTAAAGGTTCGTCATCTATGTTATACGCACTAATATTAAATCAAGTATTTTTAAAGCCTAGTATGTAACACTTGACGTCACTAGTTCGATTGGTATCTTTTATATTTCGAATGTTTATTTGTTTACCAATTTAAACGCTAATGACAGTTCCAATTTTGAATGTGATAGATATAATGATATACGAAGAAAGTCGAACATAGCCGAACGCTGTCGATTTCGTGCGTTATCATAGCAATCGTTGAATTGATTAATGTGTTAGTAATGCTCCAGTAATATTACCAGTTTTCTGCATTCTTAAACAAGAATTTGGTTGACATTAAGTCTATAATGTTTAAGTGGAGTAAATCTAAGTGGACTTAATTCAAAACTCAAATGAATAAAGTGTTTCGGATTCCTTTGGACAATTCCAATCAGGTAAAGCATTTTAGAATTGTTTCTTCCAAATTCGTATTTGAAATAAAATTGTACTCGGCGATTGCAATCTTCGCGGGGTCGTTTCGATTCGGGCGAGATCGTCTTCCGAATTGTACCGAAGCTGGATTCAAAATTGGAACTTTCGTTTATTGTTTAACCGTTATTTTGTACCGTTACGTGTCCCTTCGCAAATCGAGAGTACGGGTTTTTAAAATGCCGGGAATAAAATAGCATTGCATTGGATTTTCATTCTTATTTCGACTATGTAAGGTTTATTATAGCTATTTGAGTTGTTTTGTAAGTGCATTAACGATCTTTGATAAATATTGTACGTTGACCCTGTGCATATTTGTTTATGTTTTTTCACTAATTGAAAATTAAAAAAAAAACTTGAGATAAATCTGTGGGAGAGTTTCTGTTTGTATAATGAATTTAAAAAGGACCCCTCCCCTTTAGATGTTAGGATAAAAGGGATATCTTTACGAGTGTTTTTATTTTGATAATCTGATTATTCTTACTAGCCCTACCAGCCTTCTAGCGATACAAAGAAATACCCACGCTGCCTTGCACGAGGTTGCGCGTTCGATTCCCATGTAGGATATTTTTTTGTGTGAGCCACAAATTATTGTCCCGATAAAAGACGTTCTTTTATAACAGCCCATTAAAGTCCCACTGCAGGGACGGGCCTCCTCCCATGACGGAGGGATATTTGGCCTACTAATACAACGCTAGCCAAACGGATTGGTATACTTAGAGTTTTATTTCAAGTTTTCCTTCTTTTTATTTCGGAAAGATAATATTGACGGATAGTCCCTTAGTCGGTTTTTACGCCACCCATGGGTTGAGATGGGGTGGTGACATATTATATTCTTACTCCGTAACCATCACCTCACGGAGAAGACGTTCTTTGTGTCTGTTTAATTTATGTTTGTTAAGCCCCCCCGCTACAGGGCATCCTTAGCGCGGTAGTAGATTGATTAATCAAAAAAAAAGTTTTTTCTAAGTAGGCCATTATAAGTATAAGTTGACCCAGTGAGTTCATTGAGACTTAATCAACAATGTCATTGTCACTGTGACCAATATAACAGTAATGTTGATCGATGTTAGTCACGAACACTTCCTTTGTGTCGCTCTCCTTATGTGGGCGTGGGGACTATAAGGCTGTGGTTACATGGACTATGTTTTTATTTTTATAGACTATTGGGAATAGGCTCTTGTTTCTAGTGATCATGGGGACTTTACAAACATGAATATGACGGACACCAAGAACATCTGAGGCACAGGACCGCACAAGCAAGATTGCAATATTTGGAGGAAGCCTATGTCCAGCAGTAGACGTCAATTGGCTGTTATGATGATGATGATGAATAAAAATCAAAATTAATGTTATTAGGTGGATATCTGAGGATATTTTTTTTGGTAGTTTGTGTACCCATAGTAAATTAAGAGACCTCTTCAATAGGTAATTCTTTATACGCAAAGCTTCTCTCTTATCAGATTGCATCTCAAAGCTTAACAGAATGATATCGTCTGGAGACATTTTATGTTCTTGCTCTGTCACCAAACTATACAAAACATATTTTCTTTTCTCGCCTATCTGGTTCAAAAACATAATAGTTCTTTTCCCCCTAAAACTCCCATAAGACTGAACAGAAACAATTTATTTCTGACTCCAAATTAGCATTTAAATTTTGAAATAAAACAGGTAATTTAGTGTGAGTATGTTTAATATTATTTTACAACCAACATGGTTATTACATTGATATTGTTATGAATAGATGAGCCTATAAAGACCTGACCCACTTACTAACACTTATCCTAAAAACTGACTCTCATACTGATTTCCGAATTACTAAACCCAGAATAACGTTACCACGAAAACATGCAATCACGAATAACGTTACCACGAAAACCTGCAATCACGAATTTTTCAACTTTGACTTTAAACGTGGCTCTTAGATGTGACTCACTCATCAACTAGGAAAGTCGTCTTGCTTTTTACACCATCGAAACTCTTTGATATGGGAGAGATCAGCTAGTCTTATAACCGCAGCCCAATTAGAGTAGTTTTCTATCGTACACCATCAAGTTTATTTAGTAGAGTCGATCTATATCAGTCACACTTTACAAGGAACACATGAAAAATGATAATAGTATAACACGAATAAATAGTAATTATGAAAAACAATATTCAAATATTTAGATTCTGAATTCAGCATAAGGCCAACGATGCGGTCTATTTTGTCAATATCTTGATATCGGTGCTATTTGGTGAACTTATTCTTAAGCCCGATTTACACATCGACAAGTACAGTAGCGAGTTAAGTAGTAAGTTGTTGATTAAGTTGATTTGAATAGATCGCCATCCTATTATTTAGCGAGTTAAGTACGAGTTAAGTTGGCGAGCCAACAAATAACTCGCCAAAAAATAGGATGGAGATGTATTCAAATCAACGTATTCAACAACTCGCTACTGTACTTGTCGATGTGTAAATCGGGCTTTAGTGCTAAGCAATGTTTGCATCCACTGTGCTTATTTTGAATAACCAGCGTCCCGTTTTACGACTGACAAAAGACAAATTATCTTGAGAACTACCCGCTGTCCTAACATAAAATGGTGGCACTTTTCGTAAACAATTTGAGCGAAAATGTTTGTTGCACCGTCTCTTCCAGTAATTTAAACTCAATGTTTGAAAACAACATTTTATAAATATCTTCTGTCCGGAGTTAAAACAGTAAAAAGTTTTATTTATATGTGAACGATATTTTGTCATTTCGCTAGAACAACTCGTGTTCCGCTGTGACGAGAAAATAAAAGCTCAAATATATTTACTTTGTTGATACTATTTTGAATTTTGGATTTTTTAATATAGTTTCTCAACTTTAGCACTTGGTTTTACTTGCGTTTTTTAATGTAGGCTATTATTATCATTATAACTGTCCTCGTAACCAACGCGCATTTTGACTCGCTTAATCAATGTGGACGAGGCCTAAGCTGTTTGCCAGGATCGTGACAAGGATTCTGTCGTCTCTGCCTACCCCGGACGGGAAAAGGCGTGAGTTTATGCATGCATGTAACTGTCCAAGGCAAACGTAGTAGGTAACAGTAATAGGGAGACAGTAAAGTTCATGTGGCCTAAGTTCAGCAATAGCCGCCTTTTCCGTCCAGCAATGGGCATCTTTTCGTAAATAATGATTAATATTTTTACTTTAAAACAACTCCCGCACTAGCACTTTTGCAGACCAAAATTTAACGAACACAAAAACATCCGGACTCACGACTATTATTTATTAATTATTCGACGACCTCTGTGGCTTAGTAGTTATACCTATAACATGACTGCTACGCAGAGGTCTCGGGTTCGATTCCCGCTTAATGCAAATCTTTGTGTGCATGAACATGATTGTTTGCATTGGTATGTGTGTTTTCTATGTAGGTATAATATGTATGTATTTACAAAATTAAAGTATTTAAGTATGTTTAACCGTTGTCTAGTACTCATAGTACAAGCTTTGCTTAGTTTGGGACTAGATGGCGTTGTGTGAAAGTGTGCAGAATATTTATTTTCATTTATTTATGGATCGCTTATATAATTATTGCAATCCTATCTAAGCCGAGAGCCAATTCAAAATCTTGAACCAACCAAAGTAATGCGCACTGCAAAAACCTTTTTTTGAATTATCTAATTCTAACAAAAATCTCAGTACTACACACAATTAAATTCACATTGCTAAACAAGCTAGAATAACTAATAACATTGTACTGTAATTGTATTGTGACTCCATTTAATATCGACTTGTAATCAAAGGTTGCAGATATGTAATAAATAATCTAAAATACACGCGAATAAATAGAAATTCCTGAATACAAATTGTTATCTCTGTGCGAGGATGCTTAGGGATGCCACTGCGTTTGTAAAATAATTACAATACAATATTTTTTAATTATTGCTCTTAATATCATCATCATCATCATTTCAGCCAATTGACGTCCACTGCTGGACATAGACCTCCTCTAAATATTGTCACCTTGTGCGGTCCTGCGCCTCCCTCATCCATTGGCTTCCGCCGTCCTTATGAGGTCGTCGGTCCACCGTGTGAGGGGTCTCCCCACCCCGCGTTTTCCGGTACGCGGTCGCCACTCTAGAACATTTCTGCCCCAACGGCTGTCGGTTCTTCGCGCTAATATATTTTTTTTAAAAACAGGCATTTCTTTTGGCACCAGTTGAAAATTTAGACGACTTGGTTAATGCCATGCTTTCACGTAAAGTTTTCCATTAATTTTTAACGGATTTTAAAACATTTTAAAGACTAAGATGACACGGAGTTGACACTGATAATATTAATATTTTCATACCATTCTGTTGTATTTTCTGACGCTTGTTGCCTATACCTAGTTGTTAACTTTATGGTGCGATAATAATTTCCAAGTTGGTATTATAAAACTTTAATGAATTCGTGGTTTTTATTTTTGCATTCATGTTAAAAAATTGCTTAAGTCATTTACCGATTTACCCTCTGGTCTGGTTCCAAGCTTAGCATTCTTTTAATATCTTAAAAATTATTTAAAGATAGCTGCAAAATAACGTAGCAGCCCTAAACATAGTAATAATGGGTAAAACAATGCATCGCTTACATTTCGTGAGAGCAAAGGTTAGGAGACTTAATCCTCACACTACATTCCATTTGAAGCGGGAATTATTAATGCTGGCAACACTGTACACTGGCATCCGTGTTCAACCGATTAACGTACTCGTGGCTTGTCGTACTTACGAGTGTTTTAAAAATAGAACGACTAGGTGTTACTAGGATATAAAATAATTTAAGCTTAAAAATGTAAAGAGTTTTTACTACTTTAAAAGGTGAGATTAAAATAGTTCTAATTAGTTTTTAATAGTTATGTCGTCTTTAGAATTTAAAGGCCTGAATCGACCGGGTGGGTATTAAAATCGTTGAACATGAATGTAAAACCGTGGTGTCAAATAAATTTTTATACTCTTACATTTTTTGATTAAGGAGATAAGAAATTCCATAAAACCATCGATACAAAATTTAAAATTGAACAAACTCGCACTTAATTCAAAAAGAAAATAAAACGGTTTGTTTTTTTAAACGGGTAACATTAATTTCTTAACGATAAAAACACTAAATGCTTCGCCTTTTTAAACGTTGCTTTTTAGGCTGCCAGTATTAAAAATTTCGTAAGCATTCGAAAAATAAAAACATCGTAAATTCAAAAAGTTTATACTTGAAAAAGATTCCCAAAAAAGTTGGCATAACTTATGTAATGTGCTTAAGTTCATTATTTTTTAATTTGTTTTTTTTTTCGTGTAATATTTTTTATGTAGTTTAGTTAGTGACCAAACTGGGGTCGAGAGTTTTTTAAGTTTCCTATAGGTCCCTAACGTGGCTTTACTATAACGATTTTTACTTTTGGACTGATTTTTACGTGCCCTACGAAGCTCGTAGACGCATAATAGAAAAACTACACGAGGCCGCGAGTTCGATTCCCACGCAGGACAACACTTTGTGTGATCCACAAATTATTTTAAATTATAAGGTGTAATATTAATTTAATTATTAAGTCTGGATGTTCATGTGTCCGTTAAATTGATGTTTGTAAAAGTCCTCGCGACACCGTGCATGATCCTTAATGTTAAGTCTTTTTTAAAAATACCATTGTGTGGTCACTCATCTATGAAATAACCTCGCCGACGTAGCTTAACCAGCGTTATCGTTTGTGAATCAGTGTGTACAAAGGCTAACGTTACCTTGCACCTCCAAGCTTAATAACCTCTTTATATACGGGGTCAATGAACGTAGAAATGTATGAAACTCGCATTGTATGCAAATATGTCCTACACCTAATTTTTTTTTGTTTCTAATCCATAATATGATGCATCGATTTGATTACTAACCGATTGGCATAGATAGTTTTTGAGTTTGTTTTTTTGTTACGGTATTATTGTACTGTAATTTTAACTGGGTTTAAAATGAAGAGAAGGTTCTTAATTTAGTAGGAGTTTTAATGTTACATTAAACCCATTTCAAATCTCTGTAATTTCATAACTAACTTGGGAAACAATTTAAAAAAAGTCAATGTAATTTGATTTATTGTGTGAAAATAATCTAAGTAAAAGAAATTTTAAAAACATCAATTTTAGCTACACAATAAAAACAAGGTTATAGATAAACAATTAAAATTTTCTACATACATATATATTATATTTATATAGAAAACAGTCAGGCTTGACACTGCCATGATCACACTGATTTGCATTGAGCAGGAATCGAAGCCGACACCTTTGCGTATTAGTAAATGCTCGTATGTCATATTTACGTTGGTTTCAAACAAAACAAAGAATACTTTCGTATTTGTTAAACAAAGAGTTGTTTGTATTTTATTTAGATAAACAAAGTAAATGACCAGTTGACCAACATTAGTCATAATAAATTAGGTCAAAGTTAAACTAAAACATAATTATTATTTCGTGACCACATTGAGTCATAGTCAAACCTTTTTTTTATGAATCAGTGTTAGGTATAAATAAAGATAAGAACAGGAAAAAGAAATAGACAGTTTGATGAGTTCATTGAACTTGAGATTCGATAAGTTTTGCATATACTTATAGAATATTTTTGGTAAAGTATTTTTTTTAACAAAATAACTTATTCTTCATGGATCAATCAAAAATCGAGTTAAAGAATACAAAAGAAGCCCAGACTCAGGACAAGAATTCGTGGATTGCAAAAAAATACTAGAGGTGACATTATTTATGCTAATTCGTTTACATGGATGATTAACAAAATATCCATATTTTAATTTATGAGAACCAAATATTTGCCTAATTTTGATAAAATTTCTAATAAAGTAACTTGAAAGTTTTAGACAAAAAAAAACGTTTTTGACTGGCTGGTAACAAACAGAATACTACCGAATTGATAAGCTCCTCCCCTATTTGCAGACGTTTAAAAAAAAGTATTACTTATTACATTATGACAGATAAGTATTTAAAAAATTTAACCAGTATAACAAATGACATAAAAATGAAATGCTGGTTTTAGATAATATTTGAAGAAAATAAAAACAAACATAAAATCTATATTTGATTAGTAGTTATGTTATCTAGAGAAATTCTTTAACTGTTGTCGTGTCATTTTAATATTTAGATTTGTGGAACAAATGATATTAAATGCGGGTTTTAAGATACATTGTAATTCGTTGCGGGCTAATATTTAATGCACCTTTTATTAGAGAAACAGACAACTCTCGCACTAAGGATCATGCCCTGTGTTGTAGGTACCTAGGTATTTCATCATAACAGTCCACTAATGTCCCACTGCAGGGACAGGCCTCCTCCCTTGACGGAGGGATACTTGGCCTACTAATACAATATGTCGCCACCCCATCTCATCCCATGAGTGTCGTAGAAACCGACTAAGGGACTATCTGTGAATATTACATTTATATAGGAAGAGGGAAAACTTGAAATTAAACCCTATACCAATCCGTCTGGCCAGCGTGGTATAAGTAGGCCAAGGATCCCTATGTCACGGGAGGAGGCCCGTTCCTGCAGTGGGAAATTATTGGGCTGTTATGATATGATAACAAAGAATTCTGCGTAGGATTCAAGCCCGCGATCTCGTTCACGACAGCTGCATACACGATTGCTTTGCCACCGAGGCTTTGTTTTGAGATTGATTGTTTATACACCGTGGTTTTGAGAGACGTTGGTAATTATTTCTTGCAACTATATCACAATTTGTCCGTGTGGTGACGGAGTAAGAATACAGTGTGTCACCACCCCATCTCATCCCATGGGTGTCGTAAAAACAGACCAAGGGACTATCCGTGAATATTATCTTTGCAAAAAAAAAAGATGGAAAACATCAACCCTATACCTATCCGACTGGCCAGCGTGGTATTAGGAGGCCAAGTACGGGATGAGGCCAGTCCCTGCAGTGGGCATTGGTGGGCTGTTATGATGATATCACAATTTTGACACAATCCAGGACCTTACTGAAGTCATAGCTGTCAGAAATTATGTAGGATTAGTCTCTTTTCTAATGGAATTATTTTTTGACTCGAGAAACCTTTTGCTGGTCATTTACGAATAACTACGCACTGCCAATATGTGTTGGTATTGTTTTGTGTCAAGTATTTCCTTTTTGACAAGAAATTTTGATTGTTGGCTAAACCGTACCTTACTTGACATTTGCAGCACCTTAAATGACATCAGTATGTCATAATTACAAAAAAAATGTCGTAATGCCTTATCGAGTGGCCTATATACCTAGTTGCTCTCGTGTCATAAAAGGCAGTTAGGATAATTATAATGTCACTGTTCTTAGTTAATTGTTATAAAGACAATGTGGTGTTATGTAACAATTATAATAAATGTTATTACATAGGTATAAAATAACTAGAGTAATACATTATTGTAATTAAATGATATGGTATTATAGTTTGTATTTAACAATTGTTTACATAAAATTTTCTTATTAAATTTTCGTTTCTGAACTTTATAAAACTAGTTTAAAATTTTTAATGAGTACAAAAAAAATACGCGGTTTTCAATTCAGTTGTATTCTTTTTATGTTTCGTACACCAAAAATTAGTTATTGCAAGGAATAACTAAATTAATCAAACAAAATATAAGCATGTCTTCAGCACGTCTAATTAGTCAGTCTGTCCAAACCCAGGCTTGTTCCTCATAGGGGGTATCTTTGGGCACGTCATCTATACTATGTTTGTGTGTTTGTGACGTTGTAGGGGGTAATCTCTGGATCTACTGAACCGATTTAAAAAAATATTTCTGTGTTGAATAGTCCATTTATCGGGGAGTGTCATAGGCTATATAGTATCACGCTATGACTAATAGGAGTGGAGCAGTAATGAAATATGCTTACAAAAGTGACGCGTTTTTTTCGCGGCCTAACGAAGTGGGCACGGTTCAGCTAGTCGTTTATATATCTCTACCTTGGTAGAAAGACCACAGTCATTCTAAATTAGTAAAGATTATTAGCGACCAAAACCTAAGTCCAAACAAAAAACCTTGGCCTACGAAGTATCTAATTAGTGATAAGATAGAAAAATCTACAAAATATTCCAAATGTTATATGGTTTCACTATGTTTTCTTACGACATTACAGTGTTTTAATTTCTTTAGGTCATGAACATGTGCATTAAAAGATAACAAATTTGTTTATTTTTCAATGGCATTGCGCCCCCAAACAGTCAAGTCGCTGCTTGCGAGCTTATCTCGCCTTTTACGACACCTACAGTTACTGTGAAAAAGAATAGGGATTTAGCAAAGAGGATTTGACAAGTTAAGTATCATTCTTCACTGAAGAAAGACCGTCCTTGCAGTAGGTCAACAGAGTTATAAAAAAGACACACGAGGGAATTACCTAATGTAAATATTTATTTATTTGTAAATCTTGACATTGAAAAGATTATTTCATGTAATGCCTTTTAGTTAGTTTTAGATTTATCATGTTTGTTTTGAAGCCCTTAAAAAGTAAATATTTATGGCAATGAACTCGTTTTCTTTTTATACAAATTAATTTTTATGTTTGTGAGTAATTGTAGGGCAAGGTAACAGAATATTTGTCATGTAGTAAGTATAATAATATCTTACATTCGTCATAGAAAAAGCTATATCTAAATTGATCATGTTTTTGGTATTGATAGGAGCCTTTTTTGCCGAATTGTGAACTATATGAAAACATCTCCATGTGGTGATGGACTTAAAACAATTCTCTTATTGTCCCGTGGGATTAAGAGTAGACGTTATGTTATGTCAAGAATAATAAACACATTAGAAACATAATGTGATTGCAAAAGCTCGCAACAAAATCTACTCTAAAAAGTTGTATTTCTAAACAAAGCTTTCTTAAAGCATAATAAATCCCTACAGAAGGATGTTATCAGCAAAATTCTTTAACTTATTAATTTAGATAATTAAAGAATAGAAATCTTCAATCTACAGTTAACTAACTAATGAAATAAAGTATCAATTAACAAAACACTATCACACAAACCGGTATCCAATACAATTTCGCGCGTAAAAAATCACCGCTAAAAAAGGTCAACATTTTAAGTCACCTGATGTAAAATCACATACTTGTTTCTTTAAGATTCTACCTCAAAATCTTTCTATCGAAGTCCCAAGGTCGAGCAGACATCCTAAAGTCAAAAATCATTAATAAGATTCTAGTTTCATTGTAAATTAACCAGTTTTAACCAAACCTTTACTACTCGATGTCATAATAGATAACACCACTAGTAACAAAAGTCTATAAAAGCCTAAACAAATAATTAAATACATATGTCACCTTGACCGACCTACTACCGTGACCGGGATAACAAACTATGCTAACGATATTATTACGTATCTAAAAATCGTTTTAATATCGGTATTCCGCACAATGCGGGCTACCACACGTTAGCGGTTGCCCTACTATACACACCATATATAAAAGATACCATCGAGATGCATGTCCAGTTTCAACTCAACTCTTTAATGAGAGGCTTGTGTTAAAATTTCGTCGTATTTATTTTTATAGAACCGGTTATGGGACATCAGGCGCTGGCGTTAGTCATCGGCGCGGGCCTACTCGCCGTAGCCTCGTGTGGCCTCCCAGGCAAGCCTAACCTCGGATGGGGGGAGCGCACATTCGCGATCGTCGAAGTCAGCCAAGCCGCTACAGCTTACAACCAACTAGTCACGAAGAGAGATGCCGCTGATGTTAGTGTAACTTGGAACACGTGGACTGGAGATCCAGCAACTAAGGCTAGAGTTTTACTTAACGGTAAAGAATTCTGGACCGGATCCGGCACTGCAACCTCAGCTGCTTTCAAAGTGAAGAAAGGTGGCAGATATCAAATGAAGGTGGAACTCTGCAATGCTGATGGTTGTAGTTCTAGCGACGCAACTGAGATCGTAGTAGCCGATACCGATGGAAGCCATTTACCACCACTCGAATACACTCTTGGCGAGAAGAACAAACCTTTCAAACAGACTTCTGGAAAAGTAATTGGAGCTTACTTTGTGGAATGGGGTGTTTATCCTAGAAAATTCCCAGTAGATCGTATTCCCATTCCAAACTTAACACATCTTCTGTACGGTTTTATCCCAATTTGTGGAGGAGATGGCATCAATGACAGTTTGAAGGAAATTGAAGGCAGTTTCCAAGCTCTTCAAAGATCGTGTAGTGGACGAGAAGACTTCAAAGTATCAATTCATGATCCCTGGGCTGCATTACAGAAACCACAGAAGGGTTTGTCTTCTTGGAATGAACCCTACAAGGGTAACTTCGGCCAGTTGATGATGTTAAAGAGAGCAAAACCAGACTTGAAGATTCTTCCCTCAGTAGGTGGCTGGACCTTAGCTGATCCTTTCTTCTTCTTTACTGACGTCACAAAGAGGGCTCGTTTCGTTGCTTCAGTAAAAGACTTCCTTCAAACTTGGAAATTCTTTGACGGAGTGGATATTGATTGGGAATTCCCTGGTGGCAAAGGAGCTAACCCTGACCTCGGTAGCTCTGATGACGGCCATGTCTACGTTCAGCTCATGAAGGAATTGAGAGAAATGTTAAATGAACTTTCAGCGGAAACTGGCAGAAAATATGAACTGACATCAGCCATCAGCTCAGGTTGGGACAAGATCCAAGTAGTGGACTACAAAGCAGCTCAACAATACATGGACCACATTTTCCTCATGAGCTATGACTTCAAAGGAGCATGGTCAAACGATTCTCTTGGTCACCAGGCTGCTCTGCACGCTCCTGCATGGAATCCTAAAGAAACTTACACAACCGACTTCGGCGTCAAATACTTGTTAGCGCAAGGAGTTCATCCTAAGAAGATCGTTGTTGGAGTAGCCATGTACGGTCGTGGATGGACAGGGGTCCACAACTATACAGACAATAATCCTTTCACTGGTATCGCAACTGGAGCTTGCAAAGGAACGTGGCAAGATGGTGTGGTGGACTACAGAGAAGTTGCTAACGAGATAGCTCAAGGGAAATGGGAGTACCATTACGACAAGGTAGCTCAGGCACCATACGTGTTCAGGAAAGAAACTGGAGATTTAATTACTTATGATGATGCAAGGTCGACGATAGAAAAGGGTAAATATGTAAGAAATAATAAGTTAGGTGGTTTGTTCGCGTGGGAAATAGATGCTGACAATGGTGATATATTGAATGCTATGAATATGGGACTCGGTAATAGTTTGTGAGTAGTGTAAAATTGTGATATAGTATTTTAGTTCTTAGATGCGATGTCTCAAAATTTTATTTGAAAAATTGTTGAGCGACTGAATCCATGTATTTGTAAGTAATTAAAATATAAATAGTATTTTGTTTGTTTTATTGTATTGTCAGTGTGTTAAAAAACTGGATATGAATGGTGTACAAATACATTGAGTATTCTTACACCTCTTTTTATTCTATGGGTGTTGAAAAGGCTGAATATAAAAGAAGCTACTCATATTTTTAGTTTTGTCCTCTATCCTATCTAAATATTTTATCCATTTGGCTAGCATAAATAAAAATAAAATAAATAATCCTCATACATTCACACAACGCCATCTAGTCCCAAACTAAGCAAAGCTTGTACTATGGGTACTAGACAACGGATAAACATACATAAATACTTTTTTTTTGTAAATACATACATATTATACATAGAAAACACTCAGACCAATGCAAACAATCATGTTCATGCACACAAAGATTTGCATTGAGCGGGAATTGAACTCGAGACTTCTGCGTAGCAGTCATGTTAGATAACCACTACGCCACAAAGGTCGGTATATAAATGAACAAGAATACTAAACGTCAACACCTCTTTGTGCTCATCCTGTGTGTGGTGAAAAGGCCGGCTGAAAGAAAGGCTTATTTCTGCCCAAATGCAATAACAAGGAAAGCTTGACACAAAATACTATTTTAATCTGTAAGTATAAGTAAGTTTAGCCCCATCGCTGGTGATATTTTCTCACTGCAATGAAACGTTTAAGGGCTGCTGTGATTATTATGTTCTCGTGGTAACGAGCTACGATTACTTCATTTTAAGGGTCGTTAAGGCAACCGTTTCGCAGATTCAACCCCCCACACAAGGTAAGTATTTTTGTTAATAAACTTGATTGTTTGACTTCAATATATCTGTACAGTATTTTTTTGAAATAATATTTACCTACAGTGTGGTGACGGAGTAAGAATACAATATGTCACCACCCCATCTCATCCCATGGGTGCCGACTAAGGGAATATCCGTGAATATTATCTTTACGAAATAAAAAGAAGGAAGGCCAAGGCCAGCGTGGTATTAGTAGGCCAAGTATCCCTCCGTCACGGGAGGAGGCCCGTCCCTGCAGTGGGACATTAACGGGCTGTTATGATGAATATTTACAGTTATATTTTTACTCATTTATGCAGCGCCATCACGCCGAACCTTCATGGGTACTAAAAAGTAATAAACATACTTATTTCAATACTTTTTTGTAGTTACATATTACACATAGAAACACCTGATATCTGTGGAAAACCAAGACCAATGTGCACATTCATGTTCACGCATACAAAAATTTGCATTAAGCAGAAATCGAACCCGATACCTTTGCGTAGCAGCCATGGCCATAACCACTACGCCGCCGCAGCGTTCGTAAATAATAGATAAAGATGATAGATCTGTATGATCAACATTTCTGTGATATAATGGAATAACAAATTTGAGGCATGATATTTTTACTCGCCCGAGGCTTGTTTTTGTATCAGACTTATGTTTATGTGTGGACGTGGTAAAAAAAATGTGTGTATCCCATTTGAAGAAAATTGTGTTTTGTCTCACTCTATATTACGGAGATGCTATAGAATAAAATCTTATTTAAAAAAATTAGAATAACAAAACTTTACTCTTCTTTCCCTTTGCCTATATCCCAATTTTATTTGGGGTCGGCGCAGCATGTCTTCTTCTTTCATACTTTCCTATCGGACGTCATCTCACAAGTCACACTCTTCGCAGCCATATCGTCTTTCACACAATCCATCCATCGTTTCTTTGGTCGTCCTCTTCCCCTATATCCGTCCACACACATGTTCAACACCTTTCAAAACTTTACTCTTCTAGCGCTAAATTGCCTCGGCGGCAAAGTGGCCATTTATCGATCCCTGCCGAGTGCGAGATCGTGGTTTCAAATCCCATGCAATTATTTCTGTTGTCCTTGGATTATTGTTTTTAACCTGCTTTTTATGTGAATAACCTTCCAATTGAAATCATTTTCCTCTCTAGCATCGAAATAAAAGAGCCGAAAATTATTTAAATTATGTTTTAATGATTTTTTTTAAACAATAAAAAAAACTGTGGTGTGAACTTTCCGTGTGGTGACGGAGTAAGAATACAATGTGTCACCACCCCATCTCATCCCATGGGTGTCGTAAAAATTGACTAAGGGACTATCCGTAAATATTAAATCTTTACGAAATAAAAAGAAGGAAAACTTGAAATTAAACCCTATACCAATCCGTTTGGCCAGCGTGGTATTAGTAGGCCAAGTATCCCTCTGTCACTGGAGGAGGCCCGTCCCTGCAGTGGGACATTAATGGGCTGTTATGATTTATTTGGCTCTTCAACAATGAGTACACTATAAATTATAAACTATAATAATAATATAATTATGATTATACACTATAATTATATACTCATAATTATATAATTATGAGTATACTTATAAATTATACAATTATACTTATGTCTAAGTGCCCCATTACTCAAAGAAGAGCACGATGATGATGAAACAATAAAACTGCGGGCACTTTGTAATGACACGGATCAAAACGTATAAACGCGCCACAGGAGCTAAATAGGTTAGTGATGTTCAGAGAGGGAAACTTTTAACTATTTCTGTAAGTAATTGTGTTTTTAACCAAACAAAGAGCTAATTTAATTCTGATTGTCTCTACCATCAATCAGCAGGACTTTGATCATGACAAATAAGAAATTGTTTATTTTGTCATCAATTCGTACAACAAAAGAACACACGACCCTAAATGGCTATTGTTTTGATCTAAAACTATTAGAACATAGTAATTAGTTAATGAATTGTGTTTACAGTTACATCTACTGTATACAGGGTTACAGGAAAAGTCGTGCTAGATCCGTTAAGGGCGTGAAGTATCCATCATTTCTGACTTATTTTACTATGAAACACCCTACCCTAAACTTAACCCTTTTCGAGATATTCGACTTTAAATTTTGTTATGAAAAATTGCCGATTCTTGGGCTACTAAATTTATTTTTTATTTTTTTGTGTATCTTAATATTGTTATTATTGCACTTTTACATGGGTAATAAGATGCTTTAGGACGTCAATAATTAAAATAGTGCATAAGTTAATTGAATGGACCGTAGTAGACAATAAAGGTTAAGAAAAACAAGAAAATATTGGAAAGTTTATTTTTATCTAAGCCATAACTAAAAAAAACATTATGGGAATTGTTCGGCAGATGTTTTCCTAAATATCTACGTTTCATCAGCTATCTAACGAGGTATAACAATCTAGGGTTTGTATAACATTTCGTGGAAAAAAAGTCGTTTAGACGCTCCAGGTACCAGGTCTAACGGTCCCGCGTTTATTGTCCTTCAAGTTGAAACCAGACAAAGTAAAGATTTATGTAGGTGCGAATGAAAGAAAAAATATGGGAATACAACAGGGGGTATTGTTTTGGTTGTCAGTCTGCTTTTGTGCTTCGTACATAGTAGATGTGATATCGTTTTGCTCTTTTTCTTGACTTGGCTGTGATTCTGGACTATTTCTTCTGATTTGTGACTACTGTGCTTGTTAACCGGACTCTGATTTGTACCTGTGATACAGAAGTGTTGAAGATGACGTCCTACACACCTGAGGAATATGCTGATATGCTTATTTGTTACGGATACTGCCGTTGTGTATCTGCGCAAGCTTGCAATGAATACATAACTCGCTACCCTGGTCGTCGAGTACCGGATGTGGCCGTTTTTGACAGAGTTTATCGAGCCGAATCCAGTTTCGTCTGAAGAAGACTTAAGAGAAAGGATTGTGGATGCAGCAAACAAAATAAGGATCACGTTGACCACTAGAGTAGTGAAGACTGGTCTCCGTAGAAGGATGCGACAATGTGTCAGAAATAGAGGCGGCCATGTTGAACATGACCTGTAAACAATAAAAACTTATGAGAAAACCTCAATAAATAACATTTCATGTTCACGTATTGTTTTATTTTACTATTTAGGGCTAAGTAATAATTTTCTTTCTTCTTCTCTGTCGCCTATAAAACTAACTTTTTTTCAATGGAATTGAATAAAACCTTAGACTGTTATACCTCGTTAGATAGCTGATGAAACGTAGATATTTAGGAAAACATCTGCCGAACAATTCCCATAATGTTTTTTTTAGTTATGGCTTAGAGAAAAATAAACTTTCCAATATTTTCATGTTTTTCTTAACCTTTACTTGTCTACTACGGTGCATTAATTATTGACGTCCTAAAACATCTTATTACCCATGTAAAAATGCAATAATAATAATATTAAGATACACAAAAAAATAAAAAATAAATTTAGTAGCCTAAGAATCGGCAATTTTTCATAACAAAATTTAAAGTCGAATATCTCGAAAAGGGTTAAGTTTAGGGTAGGGTGTTTCATAGTAAAATAAGTCAGAAATGATGGATACTCCACGCCCTTAACGGATCTAGCACGACTTTTCCTGTAACCCTGTATAGTTATAAGGAAGAATGATTACTAAATTAGTATTTAGGTAATTATTATTATTACTTAATTAGTAACATCGCTCAAAGAAGGTAAGTACTTAGGACTGAAAATTGATGCGGATGTTATGAAAGTGAAAGATTTTGGCTACACCGACAAGTGATAGCATTTGATTAAAGTCATATTATAATTTATAACTGACTTAAACTTATTAAACCTGAAGAAAATGGCCACACGTTGAATCTAACTCGATTGGGCAGCGTTCCAAAATTTACAATTGATACATCTTCTCGTTCACAATGATGCAGCGTTTCAAGACCTAAATAGTATTTAACCAGCATGTCAATTCTCGTTCCTTAAAATCGTTAAAAATTCGGTTATGTTAACTTTTAGTTGTCAAATTGTCACACTCTAAATAAAACTTTAACACGCCCACAAAAGCTTACAATTGCAATACCAAAAACAAGACAATTTGACAATTAAAAGTTAACTTAACCGAATTTTTTACGATTTTCAGGAACGAGAAGGACACGCAGTTTTTTTGATACGACATGGTGAGTTGCGATGGTAAATTTCACGTTTGTCTTTGCTAGAGCCAGAACGGAGATTTTTGTATTGACAAAATCGGACTAAGAACTGATGGTAATGTTGAAAGCGCGAATACGATCCATAAATACTCTCGTCAGCAGTCCACTGCTGCTCCACTGCTTTATCCCGTCTCATCTAATCATTTCCAACCACGTATGTCGACGGCCCCTTAAGCTGAATGGCGTTCTTCGCTACCGTTCGACAAATTGTGCCAATTGGTTGCAGCTGGATAATTGGCTTGAGGGCAGAAGGTTCTATCAGACTTCTACTGAGTACAACCACCGGTGTTCCGAGTCTCACGGCCTACGCCAGGGGCTGCGGGAAACCATGGTTCTTCTGCAGTTCCCAAAGACGCGACGCGAGAGCCATCAGTCCTGCAATAGACGTAACTAGCCTACTACCACTGCAACTTGTACAGTATGCGAGTTCCGGCTCATAAATGAGGGCAATGAACGGCAGTCATGTAATCTAACTTCACTGCAAACTTAAATAACATTAGATAATTTGCATCTCTAACTTAAAACTTAGTTGTACGAGCAAATATGTTATCTTTGATCTATGGTATTTCAAATGTCAAATTATTCATACATTAGAATTTAGAGTAGTATTTACATACATCCTACACAGATCTATCTGTGTTATTGGATGTTTGTGTGTAATACATGGTTGAAGTACATGGCTATGGTAAGGAATTTGGTTCGATTTCGGATCAATACAAATCTTTGTATGTATGGACATAAATGTTTGTATTGGTTTGGGTGTTTTCTTTGTTTATCAATCAATCAATCAACTAGCCTATTGCAGTCCATTGCTGGACATAGACCTCTCCCAACACGCGCTACAGAACTCGGTCCTGCGCCTTCCGCGTCTAGTCCGACGCAGAGACCTTTATGAGGTCGTCGGTCCACCTAGCTGGAGGGCGTCCTACACTACGTTTGCCGAGTCGCGGTCTCCACTCTAGGACACGTTTGCTCCAACGGCCATCGATCCTTCGACAGATATGACCAGCTCATTGCCACTTCACTTGCTAATACTACGACTATTATATACTATTGCTATACATATACTGCTCTGTCGGTATATTACATGGCTGCTACGCAGAGGTCTCGGGTTCGATTTCCGCTCAATGCAAATCTTTGTGTGCATAAACATGACTGTTTGCATTGGTCTGGGTGTTTTCTATGTATAATATGTATGTATTTACAAAAGAAAAGTATATAAGTATTAATATTAGTTGTTCTGTCACCCATAACACAAGCAGGTTAAGCCTAGCTTACTTTGGGAACAGATGGCGCTGTGTAGAGATGTCCGTTAATATTTATTATTTATTTATTTATTAGTTCGCAACCACACAGTCAACACATCATCATAACAGCCCATTAATGTCCCACTGCAGGGACGGGCCTCCTCCCGTGAAGGATGGATACTTGGCCTACAGTCAACACATAAATCCAACTTAATCTATAAGAAACACTTTCACCTACCTACTCATTGTTGTTTAACATAAAAAAGATTTAGCCTCCTATAATTTAGGTTAATTGAGTTAATTTATTCTGTGTTAGTAGATGAGGCATATGATAAATTGCGATCCTAGATGACAATAACTGGATCTATGGCCAGGAAAACAGAGGCACAGAAATCTTAGACGATTTTTGTGGCGTATGGGGTATTGCTACACAGAGATCTCGGTACGATTACGATTTCCAACAAATATTTGTCTTGGGCGGGGCTCAAACCCGCACTGCGTCGCAGTTATGTATTATGACCTCTACACAATTATTATATTCTACATGAAAAATCTTCGATCGAGCACTCATAATATGATTCTTTGGAGTCGTACTAAATGTCGCCTTATAATTTTTGTACTTAAAAATTCCAATCGTACTTATTTATTTAATTAAAATAATTTACACGATAAAATTACCTACCCACATACTTAAATTAATTATGCAGATATCCTAAAAATTTTTACTCTAATCGGAAATTCAATACCCTACAATGTAAGGGATAAAAAAATCATTTAATTTTTATCTCCGAAACTCAAAGTTCATCGACCGGAATACGCGTACATTATCGCTTATTCTGTGGCTTAACATCGAACAAGTTTCAAAGAGGTATGTCAACTCAATGGATCGAGTAACGGTTATTTTATTTGTTTTGAACAGTGAGTACTAAAGTTTTAGAGACTATTACTGTCCCATATTGACTATGTTAGGTTTGTTGTTTAATATTTTAGCAGAGGGTATCTGAGGGTAAATATAGTTAAGGGTTTTCGTACCACTATTACATATTATCTATACTATACTATATAATATTATATAGAGGTAAATTTTGTGTGTTTGTTTGTTTGTAAGTTTGTGACGTTGTAGGGTGTAATCTCTGGATCTAATGAACCGATTTTGAAAATTCTTTCTGTGTTAAATAGTCCATTTGTATCGGGGAGTATCATACGCTATATTAGTATCACGCTATGACTAATAGGAGTGGAGCAGTAATGAAATATGTTTAAAAAAGGGACGCGGTTTTTTGGCCGCCTAACGAAGTGGGCACGGGTCAGCTAGTATGACATAATAATATTTTGAGTAATAGAGGCATACTGTTTGTAGCATGAATGGACCGACTTGACCGGGGCATTAACGTCACAGAAAACGGAGGTAAGGTAGCAGGTTCTTTTACTACTTCGTTTAGCTCGCTGAAAGTCAAACACCAGAGGATTAATTTTACCTTTACACATCCTAATATAAAGGTGCATGGGAGGGAGGTAGGCAGCGACCACGGTGTACCCTGCGTGGTGGTGCATTGGTGACTTCCATGAGCTACTGTTACCACTTCCTCAAACTCAAATATTTATTGCTCTCCATATGTTTACAAGTTGATAACAATACATGTGATAACATACAATTACGATGAGGTGGTGCGCTTGTTTGTCTGCCACCTTGTCTGCCACCTGCAATAGAAAATAAACCTATCACTCCTGAAAGGCCATTTTACAGGGACGGAAAATCAAACTTTGTTTTTGTTTAATGATTAGGGAACTTTTACGGATATTAAGTTAAAGGACAAAAAGTACATCTTAGGGCGCCTTCAAATTTGCCGCTAAGGGTCGCGCGGAGGCAGCGCGACTGCAGCGCTGCGGTCGCGCTGCCGTCGCTAGGTTTGAGAATGGTAGTGTTGTGTTTTAGTTTTACGATGGATTCAGACGAAAATACACTGCTCTTAGTGTTACTATTAAAAAGAAAAAGTATTCTAAACAACACTAGTCGATCGATGAACGAATGCGGGGACGCAGCGCGGGCGTAGCGCTGCAGTCGCGCGTTTTTTACCTCTATGAATTTACAAAACAGCGCGACGGCAGCGCTGCAGTCGCGCTGCCTCCGCGCGACACTTAGCGGCAAATTTGAAGGCGCCCTTAGGCTATTAATAATTGGTGGATCGCAGTATTTTTTTTTTTTTGCGATCTTACGTATCAATCAATCATCTAGTCTATCGCAGTCCACTGCTGCATAGGCTTCTCCCAACACGCGCCACAGAACTCGGTCCTGCGCCTTCCGCATCCAGTCCGACCCAGAGACCTTTTTGAGGTCGTCGGTCCACTTAGCTGGGGGGTCTCCTACGTTTGGCAGCTGCACACAACCGCTATGCTATTTTACTGTTTTTATCTTATTTGCTTTCCATGTATAAAAGGATCTCTATCGATGTTTTTTCGTATACCCATGGTACTATACAGTCTACTTAGCAATGTAAGCAAACAGTTTCACATTAATAAATAATACTGTATAAAATATTCGTCCTTTATATAATTACTAGCTGTTGCCCGCGGCTTCGCTCGCGTTCAGAAGTATTATGATTAATTAGGCTTATTTTTTGTTTAGCATGTATTAAAATGAGGGGCCTACAAAACTTCTTTGTACACATATTCTTAATGAAAATAAATAAAATGATAAAATAACTTGTTAAATCCATACAAAGTTATCATCATCATCATATCAGCCAATCGACGTCAACTGCTGGACATAGGACTTCTCCAAGTATTGCACCTTATGGAGTCCTGTGCCTCCCTCATCCATCGGCTTCCAGCCGTCCACAACAGCGCTGTCGCCGGTCGCCATTCCAGAATCTTTCTGCCCAAACAGCTGTCGGTTCTCCGCGCTATGTGCCCTGCTTGTCGTACTTTAACCGGTTATGTCGGTTACTTTGGTTCTCTTGCGGATCTTCTCATTTTTGATTCGATCACACAGGAAAACTTCCAACATAGCTCTGTCCAATGCCCCTGAGTGACCACGAGCTTTCTGAGTAGACCCATAGGTCAGGCTACAACATAGCTATCTCCATTGCCCTCTGAGTGATCATAATTCTTCTGAGTAGGCTTATAGGTCAGGCTACAACATAGCTCTCTCCATTGCCCTATGAGTAACCATGAAGCTTCTGAGTAGATCCATAGGTCAGGCTACAACATAGCCCTCACCATTGCCCTCTGAGTGACCATGATTCCACTGAGTAGGTCCATAGGCTAGGCTAAAACATAGGTCTCTCCATTGCCCTCTGAGAAACCATGAGCCTTCTGAGTAGGCCCATAGGTCAGGCTACAACATAGCCATAGCTCTCTCCATTGCCCTCTAAGAGACCATCCCAACTAACAATTTAGCGATAAAATAAGCGCTATAACAATCGGTTTTTCAACCGACTTCAAAAAGGAGGAGGTTCTCAATTCGGTTGTATTTTTGTTTTTTTTTTTTTTTTTTTTATTTTTTTTTTTTGTGTTTGTTACCTGATTTCTCGAAAACGGCTAGACCGATTTGAAAAATTTTTTTTTTGTTCGTATTGGTATGCTTCCCATTTGGTCCCATTGTCACCAGATCTGGATCTGGATGAGGGGATCCCAGAGAAATCGAGGGCATCTCTTGAAAATTGTAGAGACGCATTGTGTAAAATCTTGTCATACATGTGCATCTTTGACGTCACTACCAAATAGTCAAGAATTTGAACTGGTCAGATCCTGGAGACCAGAGAGAGTCGAGGGAACACCTTAACGGCATATAGCAGCTACCTTGTGTTTGGGCTTATTTTAATTGTATTGATGAACACTTTACAAAACTTTACACAAACATGATCTGATGATGAAGAAGATTGAGGGTCGAGGCAACTCCTCAACGGTATATAGCAGCTACCTAGTGTTTGGGCTTATTTTATTCGTATTGATGAAAACTTTACAAAACTTGACACAAACATAATCTGATGATGAAGAAGACTGAGGGTCGAGGAAACTTTTTAACGGTATATAGCAGCTACCTAGTGTTTGGGCTTATTTTATTCGCATTGATAAAAGCTTTACACAACTGTACACAAACATAATCTAATGATGAAGAAGATTGAGGGTCAAGGGAACTTTTTAATAGTAAATAGCAGCTACCTAGTGTTTGGGCTTATTTTATTCGTATTGATGAAAACTTTACACTAACATTATGACTGTAATTGAAGGTATGGTTTAAGACTTAATAATGAAGTTCTTATTTGAATTTAAAATAGGAATTAATACCGGATTATAAATAGACTATAAACAAATTTTTGAATTGCATTTCATTTATTTTAAACTTATTCTTTAGGTACAACAAATTGATAATAATAACTATTATAAGTATTTATTTGATTTATTTTTATGTCAATTTATTTAAATTATCAATTTAGTGTGCATGTCGCACAATAAATTAATAATTTTTATTACTAATTAACCACGCAGAGACGGTGTGGCTACGCTTTTCGATGTTCTCCCTATTTAAAACGTTTTTCATGTAGGTCCTTTTTTGTGAAAGCTGATTCTTACGTTGTTCACTAGTCTCTTTTGAAATGGCATTGGAGGTAGATTTCCTACTTCGAGAATGGCGTTTCTTCCTTTCTTCGGTTGTCATCGAATCGAACCCGTGGCGGGCGCGTCAAGTCTTGTGACCTGTGACGCGCACCAATGAACATACCGCGGCGGCGCCCGCGCTGCACTCCCCGCGACCCGACGGTGACCGGTCCGCCCGCTACCGCTCAGTCGCGAGCGAGCGACAGTGCGAGACGTAGACCGACGGCGAATGCACGTTCGCCCGCACTTCATGCGTACGCAATTAACTCGATCTCTAGATTCTAATTTACATCTTGTTTTCTACTCCTATATACTCGTAGTCTAAGCTACGTCTAGCTAATCTACATCTTGTTTTTTATTCTTGTATAACTTAACTTAACTTCAGTGCTGTGAACTTAACTAACTTAATAACTCTGTATTCTCTTTCATTCTGTGTCATTAACCCTAGATGGATAACCTTAATACATACTACGGTAAAGATAACCATGCGTCATTTTGACTCCCGTACTTTTGCGTAGACTTAGTTTGTATAATATACAGTATTTTATGTTTTATATTAGTTGTATTTTATTACAGGTTATATTAGCATATAAATAAAAGAAAATACACAAATATTTTTCATTTTTTATTTATAAAAAAATAAAATTAACCAAAATCTTTTTTTTTCTATAACAAAAACTAACTTATCCTAAGATCTATTCTTCAGTCTTTTAATTACTCTTAGAAACTTTATAAAATCAACTTTTACTAATCTTAATAATATTATGACTAATAAAAAATATAAAAATATGACTCAGAGGCACTTAGGGCATGAGTTGGACTTATGTTCTCCACAAATGAAAATTTTGCACTTGTCGCATGCAGTAATCGTCTTCCTTTTTATTTTAGACATTCACACAACGCCATCTAGTCCCAAACCAAGCGGAGCTTGTACTATAGGTACTAGACAACGGACAAACATTATCACTTCTTTGAATTTTCAATTGAATTTCAGCGTTAGTCCATTTTGTAATCTCGTCCACCATCTCCTTAGTTCTAAATATACTAAAGCATTCCAATGGTTCATATAAGCTCCTGTTCATTCGAGATGGACCCCTACATGTTTGTATGATATGAGAAGCTAATGTCCTACCACTCGATCTTCCTTTTGTGGCCATCCAACGATGATCATCTTTACCCCGAAGTGTTTCATGCTGTGGCATAATAATTGAAGTCGCTTGAAAAACTGTCGAGTTTCCTGGGCTCTCAGAGACAGTTCTAAGGTGTAAAGGGCTCTCTGAAACTGGCGTAGACTCCTCTATATACTCATAATCACTTTGAGCATCATTCTCCAGTATATTGTCCTCGACTTCACTGTCTGATCCCTCGACCTCTTCATCACTAGTTGACAAGAACCGGGCTATTTGGTTGTCTTCAAGATGTCTTTGTGACGTCATTATTGAATTAGGTAGGATGTTAAACCAGATCTGTAAAGAAATAAAAATAATAGTATAATGTGTATATTGAAAATTGTGAAAAAATGTAAAAAAGGGATATACACTTCACTATAAAAAGTTACGGTAAAGATAACCATGCGTCATTTTGACTCACGGTTGGTTCATATTTACGAAAATAAAAGACTTACCTGAGCGATACCTGTGTCACCTGCAAGCTCTGAGGGCCGACTGAGTTGGCGGGAGCGGAGAGCGTAGTATTGTGAAATAAGCGCGATTTCTAACAGTTTTTCTAAACGGAGGGAGTCGATTTGACGTAGGTTATCTTTGTAGGGTTAAGTAAATAGTCTTGTAAATAACCGTCACGTTTTCTTTATCACCTCTACAGTCTCATACAATCAGCGCTGTCTCATGAGCAGCGCGTTTCGTAGGTCTACCCATATTTAGACAAAATAATGTCCCACTGCAGGGACGGGCCTCCTCCACTGACGGAGGGATATTTAGCCTACTAATACCACACTGGCCAGACGGATTGGTATAGGGTTTAATTTCAAGTTTTCCTTCTTTTTATTTCTCAAAGATAATATTCACGGATAGTCCCTAAGTTGGTTTTTACGACACCCATGGGTTGAGATAAGGTGGTGACATGCATTCTCACTCCGTCACCACACGGATTTATAGAATTGGTATTCACTAAAAATTTGAAAATAAAATTGATTTTTACAAAAAAAAAAACCGACTTCAAAAACACAAATTGCACTAAAAAGTAAAAAATAATTAGTTGTATTTCGGTTTTACAACATTAAATCAGCCATTCTTTCTACTGAATTTTAATCTAAAGAATAGGTTATTTTAATTATTGTAAAAAGTATTGTTTAAGATATTTCTTGAAGAGTCTGTAAATATATTGATTTGTAGATTCTTTAAAAGATAATCAAATTATTACAAATAATGTAATATTATTGTTATTTTTGGAGTCGGTGTCAGCCAACGCAATAAGTATGATATAGTTATACAAAACTTTATGGCCTTTTCTAACACACTCGAATCACTTTAAATGGTTTTGTTTAGATAAATATTGCATTTAAAACAAAAACGGCCGTTTCATTTTCTAATGCGAATTTTAAGTAATTGTTAGTCTTTAGCCTGTGTGTAACATGACGCCATAATGTTTGTTTAAATATTAAGTCAGAAATAAAAAATGGTAGGTATATAAACTATCGTGGCTGACACCGACTCCAAAAATAACAATAATATTACATTATTTGTAATAATTTGATTATCTTTTAAAGAATCTACAAATCAATATATTTACAGACTCTTCAAGAAATATCTTAAACAATACTTTTTACAATAATTAAAATAACCTATTCTTTAGATTAAAATTCAGTAGAAAGAATGGCTGATTTAATGTTGTAAAACCGAAATACAACTAATTATTTTTTACTTTTTAGTGCAATTTGTGTTTTTGAAGTCGGTTTTTTTTTTTTGTAAAAATCAATTTTATTGTTCAATTAAACACCAATAGCAATAGCGCGGCCTAAAAATTAGCGATATAGCGTACTATAACTCTCTTATAGTCCGAATTAGGCACCGGTGTAAGCACTGTAAGTTCTACAGCTGCTCGTAGTAACTGCAACAGTGATAAATAAGTGGCATAACAATGCTACTATATGGTATTTTCTTACCAATGGCGATAGTTAAGAGTTAAACAGCCGTATTCATTACCCAAGATACTATTAAAGTAATAATATGCTATTTTATATCACTTGAAGTGTTGCAAAGTCTATATTAATCGCCTGAGGTTCTATTTTAGTTATAAGATGTTATTTTATATCGATTAAAGTGTTGCAAAAACGGTATTTATTACTTTAAGTTCTGTTAAAGATGTAGGGGTATCATTATGTCACTTAAAGTGATGCAAAAACGCTGGAGTAGTGTAAATAAAATCTTTGCGCTTTGTAATGTTTTATGTACCTATTACTTCTGTATTTTATCTAAGTGTGATGTGTACGTAATGGCAGTTGATAAACAAAAACGGTAAGTCTTACAATATATTATACATTTAGCGATTATTTTAGTGAAATACTATTGCGGTTGTATTTTTTCTGTTAATATGTATATTATTTTTAATCTCAATTTTCAAGCGCCTTTAAAATAAGGCGTTTTAAGAAATCTTTAAACCAAAAATATAGCAAAAATATTAGATTTTTTTTTGTAATTTTGCTAATTGTACTAATTCTAATACTATAGTTAATCAAAAATTGTTAGATCTTTAATTGTGAGAAAACAACAATGATTTAAGTAAACATTATTATTAAAAGATACTCGTATATCAAGATTTTTAGGATAAAAAAAATGGAGTTATCAATTTAAATGCAAGGCTAGAGGCAATAGTGATAATTATATCTTTTTTAGAACTCATAAGTTTAAAACGGTGCTATAAAATTATTTATTAGCTCTTCTGTTTGAACAACTACGTCGATTAGAACCTTAAGTCATATCGTTGAAAGGATTTTTTATGATATTTGAGACATTTGGGTTCCTTGGTAAGATACGTAAACCACTAATATGAAAACATAAAAGATTTTAATCAAG
Organism: Schrankia costaestrigalis; assembly: GCA_905475405.1. Lineage (NCBI taxonomy): Eukaryota > Metazoa > Arthropoda > Insecta > Lepidoptera > Erebidae > Schrankia > Schrankia costaestrigalis. The sequence goes on along the minus strand of FR997845.1, from coordinate 2,630,354 downwards.
TTTATTGTATCTTTTTCAGTACGAGGCGGAAGAAAAAGAAATAACTACACTGGCGGACAAAAAAATCGACTCACTTCATCCTTTCTCATTTAAAATGCCCTAATTTCAAAATTAAGACCTAAATTCTAATTTAGATCTTAAATTCTTTAAGTTCTAGGTGTTAGCTTTAAAATGAGTACAAATAATGTTAACTTGCACTCATTTTCCTTAAAAGAAAATGGGGATAAACTTTATGAGTCCTAAAACTTGAAGAATTCAGTGGGAAAATTTTTAACAAAAAACAACATAACATTTAATAAAATCTTTATTACAGAATAAAAATCATTTTAATACCTAGTGTTACCCTCCCTAGCCCTTATAACTGCTTCCAATCGGTTCTTCATGGATCCAATAAGGTGCTTCACCCTTTCCTGCGGGATGCCATTCCATTCTTCTGTTAAGGCTGCTTGAAAGTCATCTCTTGACCCTGGTGCAGGATTTCTAGCCCGGACTCTTCTCTTCAGCTCATCCTATAAATTCTCAATGGGATTCAAGTCCGGACTACGCGCTGGCCAGTCCATAACAGTTATACCCACGTCTTGTAGGTACTGCCGTACAGCATTTGAGCTGTGTGGACGGGCATTATCCTGCATCAGGATGAAGTTATCGCCAACGAAACCAGCATATGGAACTACGTGGTCCCCCAGGATTTCTCCGATGTACCGATCTGCAGTCAATCCTCCTACATGGCGGCCGGTTTCAATGAAAACCAAGTCGGTTTTTGCTTCCAATGAAATACCAGCCCACACCATGCAGGAACCACCACCATATGCAACAGTTTCTGCTATGCAGCATTGTGCGTATCGCTCCCCCGGCCTTCTGTACACTCTTTTTCTTCTGTCACTTCCATGTAGACATACTCTGCTTTCATCGGAGAAGAGAACAGAGCGCCACTGACCTTCCGTCCAATCAACGTGTTCTCTCGCAAAACGAATACGGGCTGCTCGGTGCGCTGGAGTCAATTTGGGTCCTGTTGCTGGTCTTTTTGGAGTCAGGGTAGCTGCCTTGAGTCTTCTTCTCACCGTCCGGGAACTGACAGCTACTCCACGCGTTTCTCGGAGCTCCCGTTGGATTTGAACCCCGTCGAGTGAACGATTTCTCAGTGAAGTGCTGACGATGAAGCGATCGTTTCTCTCTGAAGTGGATCGTTTCCTACCGGAACCTCTTCTTCGTTCAAAGCCACCAGTCTCCTGGTACCTTCGGTATATTCTTGACACCGCTGACTGGCTCATATTCAGAGTACGAGCCACTTGACGTTGACTCATGCCCTGTTCCAACAGGGTAACAGTTTGAGCCGCTACTTCTGGTCTTGTGTCCATATCTGGGAAGTCTTCTTGCTTGGAAATTCTGGAGATGTGTACCTGTTGACGTTTCACGGTCAACTGATAAAGCTCATAGGGGTGGGTCGCTTTTTATACCCCCTGAAGTCGCGCAAAATCAACTGAGTATACGAGCATAAAATTATACAGTTAACGTTCATAGACTACTGTTAGGTTATTTGAGAGTTAAAACTGCGATTATTGCTCTTTTTTTTAAGTTTAGACCTAGAACTTAAATAATTTAAGACCTAAATTAGAATTTAGGTCTTAATTTTAAAATTAGGGCACTTTGAATGAGAAGATATGAAGTGAGTCGATTTTTTTGTCCGCCAGTGTATTATGCTTACACAAAGTGATACTGAAGAGGAAACCAGCGTCCGTCCAAAAAACACTGCACTAAAACCTTTGGACCTTCCTTAGGATCTTATTTTTACTCCTTTGCCAAATAAGAGCGATCACATATTATATTCGATTTGTATTATATTTTAGTAATGTAAACGAAATTCATATTGACTGATTTATTTTCTGTTACTTAGTACATTATTAATTAATAAGCCACAGTAGTTTTGTGAAGTACAAAAATCTTTTTATTTAACCTTTGCCAAATAGGAGCGATCTCTATTTTTACACATTTATGCTGCATTTCGTATGTAGAATTTGTTAAATAATTTTAGCGAGGTTTATATTGATTGATTTATGTACTTTCTGTTAGTACAGTCAGCGTCAGATAGATATGTGCTTTCAAAGTAGTTAAAATTATGTGAAGAATATAAATTTAGCATTATGTTATGTAGGAGAATGACTAAGTATTGTTTTGCATTTTAGTTTCTAATGTCTTTCTATTGTTGCAACTTAGATCCTATCTAATAGGTATAAATAAATACAAGGTATTGATTAAAACTGTATTTTATTTATCTTCATATCGTATGTATCAAGGGTATAAATATGAAATATCTTGGTAGCTGAATCACAAATAAAGCACCGTATTTTAATAGGAACAGTTTTCCCGTCCAATCAAAAACCCCTTGCTCCAGTAATACCCCCATTTTACTAACAAAATCATTCAAAAAGAACTCTAGGTTCTTGGGCTTCCCTGTTCCGTAATAAATTTCTATTATAAATGAACTAATGTTATATTTAAAATTAGCCAAAACTCTTTCTTGGCACTTTTTTAAATAGGTAAACCATCCAAATTTATATTTAATTCAATTTTATCAGGGAGTTTGTCCCAACTAGCCAGTATTTTAGTCAGACTGTTTGTGACCCCATGATGCCAATAATCCCCACCATCCATTGTTTTAACAGATTTATTTTTCGGTGTTTTCAAAATAGTCCGAGGGCAGATGGTAATATATGTACCTATTTTCAAATCTCTTAATATATCTTTATAAATTCTTTATTTCCAATATTTTTATGGGCGGAACCCTCCTCTAATATACAAGATGGACGTTAAAATTTACCACATAAGCGATATAACGGAATTTTTTAACATTTTAAGTGATTATTAACACTAATGTAGATTTTTAAAGCTCATTAATATAAATAACCTCGTTAAACAGGTTAAGGTGATATAGAAGGGTTTTATATTTCGCATATCGCTTTAAGACTGAATAACGTTTACACTAGCGCTCTTAGAGGGCTATAAAGCTTCAAGCTTCCCTAGCACCTCAAGCTATAAAACACCAATATAACACTACATTATCACTGCACTATTAAGAGTTATAAGATTGATTATTATAATCCTTAAACGGCTTGAGGGTTTTCTTATAACCACTTTAACATCAAAAGTGATGTTTAGCACTTAAAGGTATACATAGCACCTAAATAGAGCATTTACATCAGCAAGTGATAGTAGTCACTCCAAAAGAGCTTTTAATGTTAAAATCGACTTAAAGCTGCAATAAAACTGTAAAGTTCTAGCTTATAGCACCTTATTACAACTTTAAGCTGAAGCGTAATTTTTCTATATCTTTTATATCACCTTACTATAGCTGGTGCTTAAGCAAGCTCTCTTATATCCGTACTATCATTTAAAAGTATTATTTTATATCTTACATAGCTACTATATAACTTAGAGCTTTAAATTTAGACCCTGTTATCGCTACTTTGCTTGTTGGGATGAGCCTTCTGAGCAGGCCCACAGGTCAGGCTACAACATAGCCCTCACCATTGCCCTCTGAGTGACCATGATTCTACTGAATAGGCCCATAGGTTAGGCTACAACATAGGTCTCTCCATTGCCCTCTGAGAAACCATGAGCCTTCTGAGTAGGCCCATAGGTCAGGCTACAACATAGCCCTCACCATTGCCCTCTAAGTGACCATGATTCTACTGAGTAGGCCCATAGGTTAGGCTACAACATAGGTCTCTGCATTGCCCTCTGAGAAACCATGAGCCTTTTGAGTAGGCCCATAGGTCAGGCTACAACATAGCTCTCTCCATTTCCCTCTGAGTAAACATGAACCTTCTAAGTAGGCCCATAGACCCTCCAATTTTTGTTTTTTTTATCCTAGCTTGATGTTATATAGCCTATAGCCTTCCTCGATAAATGGTCTATCCAAAACTGAAAACTAAATTCAATTCGAAGAAGTAGTTCCTGAGATTAGCGCGTTCAAACAAACAAACAAACTCTTCAGCTTTATATAATAGTATAGAAGTATAGATAATTAATCTGTCATTAGGCGCTAAAACTATTAAGCTATTGAGAGAAATTACTCGTGAGCAAGCAACATAAAACATGCAGCTATTGAGAGAAGCTAAGTTTCATACTAATTGTAATCCCCTATTTTATCCCCTTGGGGGTAGAATTTATCAAAGTCCTTTCTAAGGGGCTACCAACGTCATAGTAACTATATGCATGCAAAGTCTCAGCCCGATCGTATTGAAACTGACAAAGTTTCATACAAACTTTCATCACCTATTTTATCCCCTTGGGGGTAGAATTTATCAAAGTCTTTTCTAAAGGGGTGCCAACGTCATAATATCTATATGCATGCAAAGTCTCAGCCCGATCGTATTGAAACTGACAAAGTTTCGTGCTAACTTTCATCCCCTATTTTATCCCCTTGGGGGTAGAATTTATCAAATACCTTCCTAAGGGTGTACCAACGTCATAGTAACTGTATGCATGCAAAGTCTCAGCCCGATCGTATTGAAACTGACAAAGTTTCATACAAACTTTCATCACCTATTTTATCCCTTGGGGGTAGAATTTATCAAATTCCTTCCTAAGGAGGTGCCAACGTCATAATATCTATATGCATGCAAAGTCTCAGCCCGATCGGATTGAAACTGACAAAGTTTCATGCTAATTTTCATCCCCTATTTTATCCCCTTGGGGGTAGAATTTATCAAAGTCCTTTCTAAGGGGATGTCAACGTCATAATAGCTATATGCATGCAAAGTCTCAGCTCGATCGGATTGAAACTGACAAAGTTTTATACAAACTTTCATCACCTACTTTATCCTCTTGGGGGTAGAATTTATTAAAGTCCTTCCTAAGGGGGTGCCAACGTCATAGTAGCTATATGCATACAAAGTCTTAAGCCTATAGGTTTGAAATTGACAAAGTTTCATACAAACTTTCATCCCCTATTTTATCCCCTTGGGGGAAGAATTCATCATAATCCTTTCTTAGCGGATGCTTACGTCATAACATCTACCTGCATGCCAAATTTTAGCCAGATCCCACCAGTCGCTTGGGCTGTGCGTAGATCACTATATCAGTCACCTTTGAGTTTTATATACACACATCAAAAAAGTCTAAGCAACATTTTATTTATTTATTTTATTTATTTATTTTTACAAGAAGCTTACAGACTAATAACATAGTAATATATTTTTAAATAAACTACATTAAATTGCCGATTACAAGCTTCTGCAAGTATAAAGCTAAATGGTGTCATAATACTAAAACTACTTAAAACACAAAATAAAAAAAAAACAAAAACTACTTACAAAACACACTAACAAAAACAAAACTAACAAATATAGGTAAAATAAATATAGGTAAAATTCCTACCTACTAATCTTCTGTCTCAAAGAATATATTAGTAAGCCGTCGTCGCAGTGTGCTAACATTGGTACAAAAGAGGTCGATGTCCATCTCGCGAGGTATTTCATTAAATGACCTTGCACTCCTTAACATAAACGTATTGCTCCTATAATTAGTACTAGCTAGGGGTACATGTAGTAGCGGTCTTTGACGGAAACTGAGTTGATTTGTACGATATGTTATTTTATTAACTAACTCGTTACTGTCTATGGTGCCGTTTGCAATCTTCATTAGCGTACATACGTCATTAATATCTCGTCTGACATGTAATGGTAGGAAATGGTATCTCATACAACGGTGACTATAGTCTACGGAAAACTGTTTCGCCCTGAAATCAAGATACCTCAAGAACTTCTTCTGTATGTTTTCAATGCGGGAAATATAAACTTCATACTGCGGGTTCCAGACTTCCGAAGCGTATTCCAAGTGCGACCTTACAAAAGAGCAATAAAGCACTTTTATAGTTTTGAGGGAGTCAAAGTTCTCCGAAGACCTTATCACAAATCCTAGAGCCTTAGACGCTTTCTTAATGATGTATTCGACATGTTGGTCATAGAGTAGTTTACTGTCTTGTACGATACCTAAGTCCCTTGTACTAAGAACGTTGGTTATAGGTTGGTTGTTTATAGTATATTCTGTATGAACGACATTCTTCCGCCTTGTGAAAACAACATGAAAGCATTTGGACACATTCAACATAAGTTTATTTACATTACAGTAAACCTCCAGCCTATCCAAATCTGACTGTAAAAGCTTAGCGTCAGATGCATTACGTACCAACTTGTGTATCTTCATATCATCAGCATAAAGCAGAATGTATGAGTGGTGAAAGCAAGTGTAAACGTCAGATATAAACAAAGTAAACAATAAGGGCCCTAAGATCGACCCTTGTGGCACACCTGAAGGGACAGAGTACCATTGAGAAGTGTACCCTAGGAGAACCACAGCCTGTGTACGGTTTTGTATATAAGAGGACATGCATGATATTACAAATTTACCATTTATATTAATTAATTTCTAAGTATTTACTCACTCAAAGTGTATCGGTAAGTAAACTTTTTTGTTATTGATGACATACTGGCTGGTTGTAAAAAAAAAATTTCGATTATGTTTTGTTTTTTTTCATAAAATTCAAATGACTGCGAATTTGTTTGAATTTGAGTGCATGTTAATTGCTACGTTTTAGTCTTGATTTTATAATTTTACCAACCATTTAAATACAGTTGGCGACAAAATTGAATTGTTAGATATTCTTTACGTCATGGAGCGACGTCATTTGACGGCAGATGAAATGCAAAGAGCTGTAGGGATGTTGCAAGCGGGAAGTAATCAATCTCAGGTATCTCGACATTTTGGTATTCATAGAAGTGTTATTTGTCGTCTTTGGCAGCGCTACAATAATACAGGGGAACCCGCTGAACAACATCCAGGCCGTAAAAGGAGTACAACCACTCGGCAAGACCGGTACATACAACTGACTGCAAGACGCCAGCCGATGTTAACCGCTCGAGAGATAAGTTTGAGGCTACAAAATTCAAGTGGTGTTGATGTAAGTCCCCAAACTGTGCGAAATCGACTGCATGAGTACGGCCTACGAGCTCGACGCCCTATCAGGTGCCCACCGATACGTCACGGGAATCGCGCTCGTCGAAATGAATGGTGTAGAGAACGCATAACATGAACCCAGGAACAATGGGATAAAATTATGTTTTCCGATGAGTCGCGATTCGGGTTTAGGCCTGATACAAGAAGGGTGCGAGTGTACCGTCGACCCGGAAATACTGAAAGACTCAGGTGCGTTCAGGAAGTTCATCCATACAGCGGCTCAACAGTTATGGTATGGGCGGGTATTATGAAGAACAGGCGAACTGAGCTCGTTTTTGTAAATGGAAACATGAACGCTGAAAATTACGTTGAGGATATTCTCAGACCTTATGTCCATCCATTTGCACAAACCTTTGGCTCCGATTTTACGTTAATGCATGACAATGCGCGTTCACATACAGCTCGGCGAACCAGTGAATACTTGGCAACGGAGAACATCCAGGTATTGCCCTGGCCTGCACAATCGCCAGACCTCAACCCCATCGAGCACGCATGGGACATGCTCCAGAGACGTGTTTTGAAGGACTTGGACGGAGTGACAACAACCCAACAGCTGAAGGATTTGCTACAATTCCATTGGGAGCGAATACCGCAAGATGACATAAACAGTCTCATTAATTCAATGAATAATCGTTGCCGACAAGTTCTGAATAGCAGAGGAGGCCATACTTTGTATTAAATTGTCGAATTCTTTCACAATAAATTCATTTTCTTAAGAAATTTCAATTTGTAAAAAAAAAGTTTAGTTTCTTATGTACCTGTATATTCTAATATTGTTAATTTCTGTTATTAAAAGAACTTATAAAGAAAACAGCTGTTATTTTTACATCATAGAACCCTAAAAATATTATTTTAAAAATAAAATACAACGTTATAATTAAAATAAATGGTAAAATAAATTAATATAAATGGTAAATTTGTAATATCATGCATGTTGCTTAGACTTTTTTGATGTGTGTATATAGATTACTTCTATAATCTCTCCGTGTGGTGACGGAGTAAGAATACAATATATCACCAGCCCATTTCATCCCACGGGTGTCGTAAAAACCCAATAAGGGACTATCCTTGAATATTATCTTTACGAAGTTAAAAGAAGGAAAACTAGAAATTAAACTCTATACCAATTCGTCTGGACTGCGTGGTATTAGTAGGCTAATTATCCCTCCGTCATGGAAGGAGGCTCTCTCTGCAGTGGGACTTTAATAGGCTGTTATAATGACTTCTATAATGTATTTTCTTGTACATATGCGAGCATTAAATTATGTAAGTACTATTTTTTTGGATAATACCGTGTTTTAATTATTTCAAACATTTAACAGTGGAAGCTCCTAAATATTTTAATTGAGCAATACTTTTTTATGCGTTTGGTAGGCAACTAATCGAATCATTTCTATGTTTTTTTAAATCCATAAGAAACAATGCTAGTGTATTAAGAAGTCTTATAATCATTCATTTAATGGACATATCCAGGCCATACATTTTTCACTCAAGCCCAACGTCATCGTACCTACAGCCAGTCTGCGCTTGTTCCCTGTTAAGCAGTCAGTCGTTTTACTGATAGACCTGATGTAAAAAATATATGAATACCTTACAATGTGGGATCAATTAGCGGTTGTAAACATAAAGTATATTTTTTTAGGCCGTGAGGCAACGCTTTCATTTTACGAATGGGTTTTATAGTCATCATCGAAAAACATTTTTGCGAAAGCTATTTCAACGACGCCAAATCATCAAGGATCCATTTTATCAAAAAGTCATTAAAGCGATAGGCCATTTAAAAAAAAAATTTTTTTAAAGGCAACTGCCGCACTAGGGATCATGCCCGATGTTGCGAGGACCTTTTACAAACATCAATTAACGGACACAAAGAACACCCAGACCAGGACAATAATTTGTGGATCTCACAAATTATTGTCCTGCGTAGGGATCGAACCCAGCCTCTTGCACGGCAGCCGCTTGCGCTACCGTCACGCCACCGAGGTCAATTAAATGGCCTATCAGCTCTGTAAGTCGTAGAAAAGGCTTTTGCAAAAATGTCTTTCGATGATGAGTACGAAACCCTTTACGAATCGCCTCAACATACTAGGTAGGTACGAGGTCAAAGAAAAGAGACCATTTTTCATCTTTGAGCTTGGTGGTAGGCCTCGTTTCATCAGGTTCTATATAGTCCCATTGTTTGAGTGTATCACATGTAAGCTAGTCAGCAAGGTCGTTCAAGGTGAAGCACCTTGTGAACACATTGTGACCTCGAGGTACTTTACGTAATTCATTAAAGGTTTGTTGTCGTTGGTTTATGGCCAACTTGGTGTTAAAGGGTTGTTCAAACCGCCTTGATGTGGCTTAACGCCTGTGACACTATGACGACGACAGTCGAATTTTTGTGCCAAAGACGCTCAAATGAAATACCACTAAACAGTCACCCATCTTTATAATGACCTTTGTCTATTACTGACCTTTCTATTAATGAATTATTTATTGATTGTAACTGTCTATAAGCGCCTTACTCTATTATCCGTAGTACAAAAGCTTCTTCATTTGTAACTAGATGGCGCTGTGTCAATATCTGTATCACAATTGTAAGCTAGTCAGCAAGGTCGGTCAAGGTGAAGCACCTTGAGCACACATTGTGACCTCGAGGTACCTTACGTAATTCATTAAGGTTTGTTTGTACACCTTATAATGTGGTTCACCGGTCGTCATAGATGTTAAGGTTAGTTCACACTGATATCAGGTATGGTCACACTTGGCTGTTTTTTTTTAAATGTTTATTACAATTTGGTATTACTTACTGCTTCGCGGGGTAAACATAGAAGTTATTTTTCAATTAAGGTCTGAATAACTAACTAGAAAAAATATAGTGAATTTTACAAACTATTATCCTGTGCGGAATATTTGAACTTGATCTCCAGCATTGCAGCAACAATGATTTATGGATCGTACAAAGAATAGTCCTGCATAGGAATTGAACCCACGGTTAATTCCCAGGCAGGGCATTACTTTGTGTGAACTGATGTTTGTAAAAGTCCCAGCGACACAGAGCATGAGTTGTAAAAAAATAAAAACAAAATTAGTAAGTACGGGATCATCATAACAGGCCATCAATGTCCCACTGCAGTGACAGGCCTCCTCCCGCAACAGAGGGATACTTGGCCTACTCATACCACGCTGGCCAGACGGATTGGTACAGGGTTTAATATCAAGTTTTCCTCCTTTTTATTTCGTTAAGATGATAGTCCCTTAGTCGGTTTTTACGACACCCATGGGATGAGATGGGGTGGTAACATATTGTATTCTTACTCCGTCACCACATGGAAAAAAAACAAATTAATTGAAAAAAAACTTTAAACCGTCACTGTGAACAGAGCCTTACATTTAACGGTGTAGTCTTTATGAGTGCTATAAGTAGACGGCAGTTAATGGTTAATCCCAGTAATTAACTACTTTGCTTACATTACGCGAGCTTTAATAGATATTATGGTGCGTACACAATACAGGGTGATAAATAACCTCTTCTTTAATTAGCCTTTAAGGGCCAATGCTGAGACAGGACTTATTGAAACTTTTGTCTATTATTTTTTTAAGGACCAAATACTATGACGTGGCGATTTAAATTACAGCAAGGATATCCAGAAGACATCTTCTTTGGCTAAGCCATAGAGCTAGTCCTTTTCTGGCTACACTGACCTTTGAGAAATCAGAAATAAATTGGTTCAAACAATTGGTGCAAGTTCTTAAGGTACCTTTCAATAAAAATATTTTTTTTAAGTGAAATACAGAGCCTCTAAGAATAACAGCTTTTGTCCCAAGGTAGGCAGCAGCGAGACTTAATTTATTTCTAGCATTGCTGACGTCAGATCTATATATGAAATTGTAAATATTACCCTTAATAAATAATGTATAGAATTACGACGTTGTTTGGAACTGTACTTCTGCCGTTTCCAGAATCTGTCGTCTAAATAATCTGCCATTTACAGAATCTGCCGTTTTCAGAATCTGCCATATTTAACGAAAAAAGAAAATAATTGTATTTTAAAAGTGTTTTGTGTAACGGAGTTTTATTTTTTATTTTTATTACCTATATAATATAAACTATATAAAATTATATAAAAAATAAAAGAAATAAATAAAATAACTTTACATAAAAAAAAACACAACAACATTATTTTGAACACGTTACTTCTAATACCAAGTTTATATGAGACACTCAGAAAACTTCAGTACGTAAACACTCAGTAAAGCGTGTCACTTTGATAAGAAAGAGTTAAACACGAGAAATACCTTTTATTTTAATCTTAGGCCAAGCGCAATGTGATAAGAAGGTCAAATAAATATGTTTTTATTTATTTAGGTATTTTATATGTGCTGGTAAATTTTCAAGACTGACAGTACTGAAGGGAGTTTTACAGACATCGATTCCCAAAGATCAATGATCATGGATCTGTGTCGTGAAAAGTTTTACAGTTAAATAAGTAAATCTATACAGAAGTATCGTACACAAAACACAATCATCATAACAGCCCATTAATGTCCCACTGCAGGGACGGGCCTCCTCCCGTGACGGAGGGTTACTTGGCCTACTAATTCCACGCTGGTCAGACGGATTGGTATAGGGTTTAATTTCAAGTTTTCCTTCTTTTTATTACGTAAAGATAATATTCACGGATAGTTCCTTAGTCGGTTTTTATGACACCCATGGGATGAGATGGGGTGGTGACATATTGTATTCTTACTCCGTCACCACACGGATAACGGAAACATAATATGTAGTAGTTTTTCTAAGCCACCGATCGCTAAGCTACCGCGGTAGTTCTTCTCTACACACCTTGCTCCAGCTTGGTGGAGGGTTTGTTTTAAGGTATTTTCAATAAAATAAAAAACGAAAATAAAAATATTATATTTCTGGTATGGGTGTTTATCTACATAGTAACATGTACTATAACCCTAACTTCGTTTGGACCTGAATGGCGTTGAGTGAACGTGTAAGAAGTAATTATTATTATTGACTTTTATACATAAATTTAGCATTGACGTTTATCTTAAAATAATAATATATAATAAGACTAATTGTATCCAAAACAATAATTATCGTGATTGGAAATAACGTCATAGCTATATAAGAAAATTATTATCAAAACCCAAACAATAAATTAAATTACTTCATACAATTAACAAGTATTATACTACCAAAATAAATACGTGCCAATTTAAAATGAAATTGTTAATAAGTTTGTGTGTATTAACATTAGTCGTGTTATCATCTGCTAAGCCTCAATTATATCCTCGAGGATGTATCTATATTATGGGACAATGTAAGTAAACATTATAAATACAAATTTTCTTTCATCATAAATGTCCCACTGCAGGGACGGGCCTCCTCCCGGGACGGAGGGATACTTGGCCTACTAATACCACGCTAGCCAGACGGATTAGTATAGGGTTTAATTTCAAGTTGTCCTTCTTTTTATTTCGTAAAAATAATATTCACGGATAGTTCGGTTTTTACGACACCCATGGGATGAGATGAGGTAGTGACATATTGTATTCTTACTCCGTCACCATACGGGGAGTCTGTTATTTAATTATGAAATTATCTTTCTAACCCCACAGGTTACCGAGAATGTGAGGTAGGTACCCACGCATACACCACAGGCTGTGGCTACAAGGACCCTGAGCCCACATGTGAAGAACCTCATCCACAACGAGAAAAATACATGATTTGTGACTACTCAAGTTGCTATTGCGATTCACCAACACTCCGGGATACCGCCAGCGGGAAATGTGTGCTTAAAGAACATTGTCCTAAGAAGATTGATAACCATATAGAAGATAACTAATGGTTGTCAGTTGTTTTTTAAGTTTGATGTTAAAATTTGTAATATATGACATTGTTTAAGATGTGTTTTATTACAAAATAATCTCATAAATCTATTCATAAAACACCATCTAGTAATTTGTTCTTTGGATAATACAATACAACATTTTATTATGCACTAAGTATACTTAAATACTGTTTTATTGTAAATACATACATAATTTAACATCATGATCATATCTGTCAATCGACGTCCATTACTGGACATAGGCATTTAAGTATTGCCAGCTTGAGCGGTCCTGTGCCTCCCTCATTCAAAGTTTTCCCGCAGTTCGCGTCCTAACCAGGAGGTCGTTCCACCGTGTGTAGGGTCTACCCACTCTGCGCTTTTTCACATAGGTAATCTAATTAACATAGAAAACATCAATGTAAACATTGATCTTTTTGCATTAAGCAAGAATGGAACCTGAGAGTCGTCTGCGCAGAAATCACACCCAATAATAAAATTATTCATTTATTTCGTCATAGGAGCCGTCTATTATTTGTTATACTGTCTTGGTGGAGAAGGATTGTTGATAAATACTGATTTAATGATTGAAACCTAAAGAAAGAAAACTTATTTTGTGATCCACAAACGGTTGTCCTGAGCCAGGATATTTTTTCTTTATTTTTTTTTGTAGGCTTTGTCGCTTAGCTTATTTGTATTCGGCAAATGTTTGTACAAGTCCCCGCGCAGGTTTTAAACCTGACAATTTTTCTATATTGAAAGTTTAAAACAAAATAACAACGTAAATTAATGGTAAAATTTGATTAAGTCGTGTCAGCGGTAAATATTGATGTAAAGTTAATTACTTTTAATCTAATTAATAACACTAAATAATGAACTAATTATTTAATTCCATAATGGCAAGGTAATTAGTGTTTCACAAATTATGACTAACATTTTAAATGAAGCGGAAATACATTTACAAGTAATGCATTATCGTGCATCACATTGTTTAGTAAAAAACAACATGAAAATGAATTAATAAAAAAAATGTTGATGGCCTTTTTGCGTAGTGATTATAGTATATGACTCGTGCAAAGAGTTTTAGGTTTGGTTCCTGTTCAATGCAAAACTTTGTGTGCACGGACATGAATATTTGCATTGGTTGTTTTTATTTGGTCTAGGTGTTTTTTATGAGAAATATGAAATGAAATAAAAATCTGTTTATTACTTGTTATTACTTGTTTATTACCATCAATCAAATTTAATACCAAAAATATAACATAAATAAAATAACAATGCAAAAAAGGAAACAAATTGTGGCAAAAGGTGGTAACTCAGCAAGTGCTCCTTAACATCACAGATGTCAAGAGGCGCTGATTTTCAATATGCATGTATTTACAAAAGTGTTCAATTATTGTTACCCGTTTTCTAGTGCGTATAATACCATTCAGTTGATTTTACATGAAAAGCTAACAAATATACATCCATTCTTTCAAAATTTCACGTTTATAATATTAGAAGAATAAACAAAATATCGATATTATCCTAATATATTTTTAAAACCGCATAGAAACATCATTGTAAAACTATGTAACATATTAATTAAACACATTTGTAAAGCTTTAACTAATTATAATAAAAAACAAATAAAACAATTCCTGTTTTAATGTAAATAATACACGTGTATATAAGGCGACCTATTTACCTCATAGAAACCAGTTGTGTATAAAAGTTCACAAGTTGAACTAGTGTTATACTACTAAATTGTAAAGTAATATAAAATAATGAAGTTGTTAGTTACGTTATGTGTTTTGACTTTTGTCGCGTTGGCCTCTGCTAAGCCTGAGGGATCACTTTATCCTCGTGGTTGTATCTACATTTTAGGAAAATGTAAGTCTAGATTTTTGTCTAATGTGTAACTTCCGCGCGTTCTGCAAGACGTTAAGTAGGCAGGGACCTCTTTTGGCAGATAAATATGTTGATCACGATATGATAATATGTGGAATTATCATCATCATCATAACAACCTATTAATGTCCCACTGCAGGGACGGGCCTGCTCCCGTGACGGAGGGATACTTGGCCTACTAATACCACGCTGGCCAGACGGATAGGTATAGGGTTTAATTTTAAGTTTTCCTTCTTTTTATTTCGTAAAGATAATTTATCTTTAGGGTACGGGTAGTCCTTTAGTCGGTTTTTACGACACATTTGGGATGAGATGGGGTGGTGACATATTGTATTCTTACTCTGTCACCACACATTAGATATCAATTCCTATAACATTTTTGTTTTTTTTTTTAGGTTCCCGCGAATGTGAAGAAGGCACCCACGCATATGCTGTAGGCTGTGCGCAGATAACTCGTGAACCTACATGCGATGAACCCAAACCTAAGAAGGA
This sequence comes from Schrankia costaestrigalis, assembly GCA_905475405.1. Classification (NCBI taxonomy): domain Eukaryota; kingdom Metazoa; phylum Arthropoda; class Insecta; order Lepidoptera; family Erebidae; genus Schrankia; species Schrankia costaestrigalis. Next base: position 2,615,133 of record FR997845.1, on the reverse strand, counting down.
GGAAGCCTTTATTTGTGACTACTCCGCCTGTTACTGTGACGAGCCAACCGTACGAGATACGAAGACTGGCAAATGTGTAGCTTTAGAGGATTGTACTAAGAAGTCTTAAATTATGTATAAATAAAAGATAAAAAAGTTATTAATTTTGTTTTATTTATTTATTTACACATTTGGTAAGGATAATTTTCATATTTGTCAGTTATACAAATACTTTATTGCCTTTTCTCAAGACTTCGTTACCAACATTTTGCATTATTGATCCCTTCACGAATAATGATTTTTTATCAATTAGCGGCGTTAGTGACCCCTATAAACGCTCTTAAATGCAGGCTTCTAAAAGCACCCGCGGCACGATCTTCAGTGCGGAAGATGTCTTTTTGGAAAAAAGTATTGATTTTTCTCTTATCAAACTCTTAACGCGATTAATAAAAAGGTCTTCCATTTTTCTTACTTTCTCCGCCCTAGCTTACAAAATAAAGGTTTAAACCTCGCCCCTCAATGTAGAACGAATTGCAAATTAAGTTAATTTTAAATAGTAATGGCTTATTTTGTCGTGTCTGTGGTAAATATTGATGTAAAGTTAATTACTTAATAATCTAATTAATAACATTAAATAACGAACTAATTATTTGATTCTATAAAGCTCGATTCTATTTTTCGGCGAGTTAAGAACGAAGTAGCCCCCTCTCTCGCGTCTCCCTCACCCCGCCGGCTCGGCGCTCGCAGCGCCCGCCGTGTAGACGGGCGAGTTTAGTACAGTTCACAAGTTCTAATGTCGTATTTATTTTTATTTTTGTCTGTTTTTCTATGTATAATGTGTATCTATTTATAAAAGTATTTAAGTATATTTATGCGTTGTATATTACACATAGTACAAGCTCTGGTTAGTTTGGTACCAGATGGCGTTGTGTGAAAGTGTGAGGAATATTTATTTTTTTATTATTCTAAGTATACTTTTTATTAAAATTTCATTTTTAATGTGTTGCATGTTCAGTGTTAATACTATTTTTCGTATAATAGCGCGTAAATTGGTATTCAATTGTTGAATGTCCATTTGATCGCTTAAAATAAACGTAAACAATCTCAGCCGAGGCACGCCCGACGCGACTAGTCTTCGTCTCTGTTTGGCAACTTATGAGCTGTACTCGCCTACGTGTGAACTGTACTTACTACTTATTACTTACTACGTAACTGTCTATTTTTTTAACTCGCCACTGTACTTGTCGATGTGTAAATCGGGCATAATGGACAGGTAATTAGTATTTCACAATTATTATTATGACTAACATTTTAAATGAAGCGGAAAAATGTTTTAAAAGCTAATGGATTTTAGAGAGTTATGTTTGTAAAAAAAATTTGTTATCCTCTGTAGAGTAGTGATTATAGAACAAGGTTTATACACAGGGTTCTTAGGTTTGTTTCCCACTGAATGCAAGTTTTTGGTGACATGAACGTCAATGCATTGGTATGGGTGTTTTCTTTGTGTAATATAAAAATAAAATATCTATGTATGGTTCAGTACGTATGTTCTTATATAGTACTTGAAATCTTTGCTTATTTTATCTAAATAAAAAGCAAATCACACAAATAATTACTTTCATTGTAAAAGACAGGAACGTTTGGAAAGTAGTGCACAGGACACTGTTTTATTGAAAATTTCATTTTTTTTTTTTTTTTATAAAATAACCGCCACAAGTGATTCTTTTTTGCTGCATACTTATTATAATAATATTCTCAAAAGACCATATTCGTAAAAGATCACATTCGCAAATGAAGAAACACACAAACAACCACTTCTTTTATTTTGTGTCAATTAAAACTAATAGATAGTTCTGTTTTTATAACCTATTAGATTTTGGGAGTCGTTTTATAAAGGCATAATATAAAATATCTCAGAACTGTATAAGCAAATAGGTACATGAGCATTATTGAAACAAATATTTTTTATATTTTTTTTATTTTTAGATTATATTTAAGCCTTCTTAGTACAATCGTCTAAAGCTACACATTTGCCAGTTTCCTTATCTCGTACGGTTGGCTCGTCGCAGTAACAAGAGGAGTAGTCACAAACAATGCCTTCTTGAAGCTTAGGCTTGGGTTCATCACAAGTAGGTTCTGGTGTTATCTGCGCACAGCCTACGGAATACCCGTGGGTGCCTTCCTCACATCCTTGAAAACCTGGGGAATGAAGGGAATATTTAAAATTTTGTCACAAAAAGTCAAAATAGCTACTGTGTTACTAGTTATAGAACATGACTATCGCACTGAGCTCTTGGGTTTGATTCCCGCTTAATACAAATCTTTTTGGGCATGATTTTGTAATGTTGTGCTGTGTGTTTTTATGTAGATATGTTAAAAAAATAATTCAGTATGTTTATTAGATGTCTAGCACTATGGTACGGCGTTGAATGAATGTGTAAGAAAAGGTTCTCTATTTTGTCTCATAATTTTTTTATCCATAATCTAAGGTGTCATAACATTTTGTGTCCGAATCATCATGTGTCCGAATGGTAGATAGCCCTAAATTCATGTCTTATAATATCACTTGTCCGAAAACCTAAATCCCTAAACATAACATGACCTAATTTTTTTTGCTATAACCATCACAATCTATACTATTTAAAAAACATAAATACTATATAGTAGTTTTACATAAAAAAAATGTTTCTGGCGCGTTGTGGTCACCATACTAACCTAACTTAACCAACTGTTTCTGACTTTTGCCCTAATTTGTTTTTAGGACATGTGACTTTATAGCAAGAAAAAATAGGATATGTAATAATTATAGTACCCCATTTTATGACTCACAAGTATTATAGGTAAAGACGATTAGGTAAAATACGATTTCGTATACGCGAACATTATGGAAAGTGATGATTATAGTAAACTTGTTTGGGATTATGATTTTCGGACGATCGATATTCGGAGAAGAAAGGGACTACCGTAAGAAAAATCAGTAATATGGTTCTCTATTTTGTCTCATAATTTTTTTATCCATAATCTAAGGTGTCATAACATTTTGTGTCCGAATCATCATGTGTCCGAATGGTAGCTAGCCCTAAATTCATGTCTTATAATATCACTTGTTCGAAAACCTAAATCCCTAAACACATAACATGACCTAATTTTTTTTGCTATAACCATCACAATTTATAATATTTAAAAAACATAAATACTATATTCTAGTTTTATATAAAAAAAATATTTCTGGCGCGTTGTGGTCACCATACTAACCTAACCTAACCAACTGTTTCTGACTTTCGCCCTAATATTTTATTTTAGGACATGTGACTTTATAGCAAGAAAAAATAGGACATGTAATGATTATAGTACCCCATTTTATGACACACAAGTATTATAGGAAAAGACGATTAGGTAATATACGACTTCGTATACGCGAACATTATAGAAAGTGATGATTATAGTAAACTTGTTATGATTTTCGGACGATCGATATTCGGAGAAGAAAGGGACTACCCAGTAATATTCTATTGACATTACTTGGATAGCCAGCTGTTTGTAGTCTGTGATCTTACGATCAACGTGATCAGAATATCTGCTAATGTACATGAAACATCTTCAAACATATCCACCACAAGCTATCTTCTGCTTGCTTCGTTCATTAACCTTCACAGGGTCATACCATAAATGAAGGGTCACCATTAGAAAAGTGGCAGTAGTTTTCACCCACACTAGCCAATAAAAAACATTAGGTATCTTTCAACAACTTACATCTTCCATTTATGTAGATACAACCACGAGGATAAAGCGAGCCCTCAGGCTTTGTTGACGCCAACGCGACAAAAGTCAAAACACATAACGCGACTAACAACTTCATTATTTTATATGCTTTACAATTTAGTAGTATAACACTAGTTTAACATGTCAACTTTTACAAACAACTGGTTTCTAAGAGGTGAATAATTCGCCTTATATACACGTAATATTATTTACATTAAAACTGGAAGTGTTATTTGTTAATTATTATAATTAGTTAAGGATCTAAATGTATTTATACTATAGTATATATTGGTGTTATAATGTTGTTTCTATGCAGTTTTAAAAATATATTAAGAATACATATTTTTTGTTGTTTTTTTATTTATTTGCATAGTGCACACGGCACTTACAAAACGTCAAAGCAAACAAAAGTAAAAATATATACAATAAGTTAATTTAGCAAATGGATCATCGGTTCGAAACGCGACATCATCAACATTTTTAGACATTTTATTTGTATAAACTAGTAATTTTAAACGCGAAAATTTGTAAGTACCTATAAATGGATGTTGGTTTCTCTTTCGCGATAAACTACAAAATGGATTTTAATGAAACTTTATGGATAGTAATGGTATGGATGGATGGATGGATCATTTATTGCATTTAAAAGATTTAAATAACAGCCCGTTAATGTCATTATACATTACCTCACAAAAATAATAATTATATTATATATTAGAATGACACTTGAGTTACAATTTAGAAATATATTGTGTCATCATAACAGCCCGTTAATATCCCACTGCAGGGACGGGCCTCCTCCCGTGACGGAGGGGTACTTGGCCTACTAATACCACGCTGGCCAGACGGATTGGTATAGGGTTAAATTTCAAGTTTTCCTTCTTTTTATTTCGTAAAGATAATATTGACGGATAGTCCCTTTGTCGGTTTTTACGACACCCATGGGATGAGATGGGGTGGTGACATATTGTATTCTTACTCCGTCACCGCATGGATCAATTGTGTGAATTGACCAAATACGCAGGTGAGGTTACGGGTCTATTTAATAAACGTTTTCTTTAGTGCAATTTGTGGATCACTCAAATAAATCATAATCACTCAATAATAATTGCGTGGGATTTGAACCTGCGTTACACGTTAGCCGCGACTGCTTTGCCAGGTTGTTCGAGGCTATTGGTTTGCAACGCTGATCTATAATAGGTACCTACTTCTGTCGTGATTTCTCTCAATGTTGGCAGAATAAACTGGTTAGGTGTTCCGCGAATAGGTCCACTTTACCCTTCGACTAACCGGACCACTCATTGTTGAAATCGAGGATCACTCGGAACATTGATGAGGGAGGCGCAGGACCGCACAAGATGGCAATATTTGGAAGAGGCCTACGTATAGCATTGGACGTCAATTTGGCTGATATGATGATGATGTTGGCGTGGAAATTTGTGTCGCCTTTAAGATAAATATAATGCAGTTTTAATTGTATATTAATGGTTGACAATTATGAGGTAGTTATATAAAGACAAAAACATTTTATTATTATATAATTGGCATAGTAGAATCAGATGTAGATATACAAGATAATATATTAATAATAATAATTTGTTTAATTTTATATTGATTTGATCCCGCTTTTCATTATTGTAGCATAGCATAAGGCGCTTTGGTTTAACTGTAGGCTTATATTGCTCTTGTGTTAAATAAATAAATAAATATTGCTCTGAAGTGTTTTTATATAAAGTGTGATGAAGTTCTTTATTGTTATTTGCTTTTTGTCCTGTATTTTTGTTATAACATCAGGTAAGTTTGTTTTATTTTATTTTCTTTAATTGATGCCAGTGTAAGAAAACAAGGTGTTCCTTAGGGAAAGTCCAAAAAATACTTAGAATTATTTTTAATTTATGAAAGCAGCCTATTAATTTTCGGTACCAACTTTCTCTAGTGACAAAAAGTTGGTATTGTTTTTTAGATTAAGTTCTTCTTTCTTTAGTGTTCGTATAGCTATTACGTATAACTTCTCCATTAGGCGAGACGACCGTTAATGTTATAGATCGGTTGCTACACCATCCATTTCTGCTCCATCACTATACAGAAGACATCTAATTAAAAACCTTATAATTTAATCTATACCAATCCGTTTGGCCAGCGTGGTATTATTAGGCCAAGTATCCCTCCGTCACTGGAGGAGGCTCGTCCCTGCAGTGGGACATTAATGGGATGTTATGATGATATAATCAAAGTTTAGTGTAGGGAGACCCACAGCCAGGTGGACCTACGACCTCAAAATTGCCGCAGGGTCAGAGACTTGCGGAAAACTTGTTTTGTAGTACATCTATGTTCAACAGTGGACTGCGATAGGTAGGCTATTAATTGACACAATCAAATGCCTTGGTGGCGCGACGGTAGCGCAAGCGGCTGCTGTACAAGAGGTCGCGTATCTTTTGTGTGATCCTCAAATTATCATTCAGAGTCTGAAAGTTCTTTGTTATCTCTATTGCAGGATTACAGTGCTCAGACGATGAATACCTATACCGAGCTGGTGCCTTACCATCAGCAGAAGCATCCTGCCTGAACCGTAGCCCTGAAGTAAGGAGTGACCGGGTAGAGAATGAATACGACGTCTGTTACTGCAAGCCTCCCACACTCCGGGACGAAGCTAGCGGCAAATGTGTGGCGGCTGAGCAGTGTCCTTCATCTGATATTTATGAGTATGCTTATAGAGGTTGATTGACATTAAAAATGGGCAGTTTCATAGGAAAGCATGGAATGCATAAATATATGTTTTGTTATGTATTAGTTCTGTTTTTATTTATTTTGTTTTGTCACATAAATTAGTCATCCTAATTCTTTGTTGCCTGTACTGTGCTGCCATCGTCCATTCCAGAACCTTTCTGTCGCAGCGGATGTCAGTTGTTCGTGCCATCAGTCTGGCCATGGTATGGTAATGTCTAGTATTCTGTTGTTATTATTTAAATAAGTAATAATTACGAAAACACTGAATAAACACATATATATATATATATATATATATATGTCGCAGGGAAATGAGGAAACCAGGGATTTCACGAAATCACTAGGGATATCACGAAATCCCGGTAAATGACGAAAATGCCTTGCACTTCGGCGGCCGCTGCCGCGGCACGCTCGCTTCGCTCGCTCGCCTCGTGCATTATGGTCACAGTTCTAACCTAACCTAACCTACAGAAGTTGGAATCCTTGTGTTTTTTTACCTACAAACAAAAATATGAGCATTTCTTTTCTAGTACAAATGGGATTTCGTCATATCCCTAGGGATTTCGTGAAATCCCTGATTTCCTCATTTCCCTGCGACATATATATATATATATATAATATATATACTAATCTCATACAAAATGTATGGGAGTGTTTAATGTCAAAATTTTGGATACTTCTCGTTTGATTTTTAAAAAGTTATTGATGTCATTTTACTCATTAGATAAAGTACTTTCGTTATCAGTTTTAAATTTTTTGATATCTCTCATAGTTTCGGAATAATCGCCTGTGCACACTTAACGATTACACCCTGTATATATATATATTACACCATTATGTTATAGTATATGTTACACCATTTGCTCATCCCTTTGTTATTAATAAATATAGTTTTAAGACTCATACAAAAAATATTTTTTTTAAGTCCTAACTCGGTAGAACCGGTACAGACCAGTATTGAATACTGTGTTTAGTGTCCGTGCTAGCTTACCTATATTTGTCTCTTTCGTTCATACAATAATAGCATAGTTGCCTTTCTTTCACTCTAGCACATGAATGTTCCACTACAGGGTCATCTCCAGTCACGGAGGAAGCTATGTCTTATAATAGGCACATTGGTGACCAGGCTTGTAAAATCTTACTCGGTCGGCTTTTAAGACAAATAAGTTTGACAAGAATAAGCTGTCTCTTTGTAATAAGCAATTAAAAAGGCTCAATCACTAGTTACGATTAAGGAAAAAAGTTATAGTTGAATCATCATAAGCATTATTCATTATGGAGGAGAGGATACTTGGTCTACTAATACCACGCTGGCCAGACGGATTGGTATAGGGTTTAATTTCAAGATTTTAGTTTTTACGACACCCATGGGATGAGATGGGGTGGTGACATATTGTATTCTTACTCCGTCACCATACGGAAGTATATACCACACATAAGCATTATTACAGTCCATTAATGTCCTACTTCAGGAAAGGGCCTTCCCAAATCCCAAACTAAGCAGATATTGTACTATGGGTACTAAAAAACGGAAAATAACAACCATTTTTTTTTTGTAAATACATACACACCTCAACAAAGTCTAGGGATATTTTGTATAAAGTTGTGAAACTCAAATAAATTGGTTTGTAATTTTGTTTTTTTTTAATTCTTTTGATGAAAACTTACTTTGTTAACCTTTTTCAACCATTCTAAATTTGAATTTAAAAATATAAAATTAAAAATAAAAAATTTACGCGGCTTAAACGTAGTCAAGTTCGAAAATTTCACTTACCAATAGTAAGTTTTGACTGCTTTTTTGTGTAAAATTTAAGTTTTATAACAATTTTAAACGTTTATTTCGAAAGAATGATATTGTGTGCATCAAGCAGCGGCGCCATTTCATCAGAGAGAAAATTTTATGGGCAGTAGGCATGCTCCCAGCTGCGGGTACTAAGCGGAGTATTGCTGAAGAGATTAGAACAATACAAAATATGAAATCAGGGTTATGGTCACGTTATCGTGCTACTGGTGAAGTGACTGAAAGATACCACAGCAAAAAGTCTATCACAACTTAACGACATGATCGATTTTTGCAAGTTCCCGCGAAAAGACAGCCAAATGTTACTACCATGCAGCTGGTGTAGAGGCTCCAGCTCTTGGTGGAGCCTCTTGCTGGTGACCAAACTGTCAGAAGAAGTCTGCACGAAGCCTACCTTTATGCTCGCATACCGCTTTATACACCAGCACTACCCCGAGCGAATCGCGCACGACGACTAGACTGGGCTCGTGAACATTTGCTCTGCAAAGATAACCTGTGATCTGTAGTAGAGTTTACACATGAGTCCCGGTTCGGTTTCCACTCGGATTCACATAGAGAACGTGCTTGGCGAGTTCCTGGTTGTGATAGCCGTCTACAACATCCTCAGGAAATCTATTCATACCACGATAGAACAAATTATGGTTTGGACGGGAATTTGTATCGGTCGAAGAACAGAGCGCGTTTTGATCAGAAACACCATGACCGCTGAAAAATAATTTAACGTGGTGCTAGTACTAATAATCTACCACCGTAGACTACAATTGGGCCAAATGTTCAAGTTCATGGACAATAACACCCGTTCGCCTAAAGCGAGAGTGATGACGAGCTGGTTGCAGGAGCACAACGTATCGATTTTATGCTGAACCACTCAATCCCCTGTCCTCAAAACCATAAAATACGCGTAGGACATGTTCAAAAGAAGGGTTTTGGTGATTTTTCCTGCATATTGCGATGGAAGGGCAACTTTTTTTTCATCCTAGTCGGACCTGGAACAATATACCGCACCAAGACCTGGATAACATAATAAAAGCATGAAAAACCATTGCAGGCCCGTTATTTACGGTTTATTGAATTAACTGACTACTGATTTTTCACATAACAGTTAAAAACAGATTAATTTTCGCTCATTTTCACTTTTGCTTAAGAAACACATTAATTGTTAGTTTTACTAATTTTCCAAGTTTTTTATTTATTTGAATAAAAAATTATTTATGCAAAAATAATTATTTTATTTAACTCTGGATTGTAGCCTGATAAATTGTCTTTATAAAAATATAAACATGTTGTATGCTATCTTCAATAATTTTGAAGTTAATTATGTAAATACCAAATATCCCTAGACTTTGTTGAGGTGTGTACATATTATGCGTGGAAAACACCCAGGGTATTGCAAACAATTATGTTCATGCATACAAAGATTGATTTCATTTCGGCGGGAAGCCGATGGATGAGGGAGGCGCAGGACCGCACAAGGTGGCAATAGTTGGAGGAGGCCTATGTCCAGCAGTGGACGTAAACTGGCTGAGATGATGATGATGATGATACAAAGATTTGCATGGAGCGGGAATCGAACCCAAGACCCCAGCGTAGCAGTCATGTTATATAGCCACTACGCCACAGCAGAGGTCGTCAGCCATACGCCATAGAGCCATTATGGTGGCAAAGCGGTCGTGGGCTGGTATGGCTGCTATCATCCACAAGCATTTGTGTGATCCACAAAATATTCTCATGAACCAGAGCGTTCTTTGTTCTATTAAGACAAAGATACAGTAGGGGACATGTCCCACGACACGTGTCGCCAGCGATGTCGGGTGTATTAGCGCAACGTTGCTGGACTTCGCTCGACATGTCTGGCAACATTTTTGACATGAGAAACATCTGGCATATCGCGTCGCGCGATATTGCCAGATATGTCGGCCGACTTCCCTTGATATATCGCCGACACATGTTGTGGAACATTTGTCCTCTAGTGTGTTTTTGCCTTTAATTTCATTTTACGTACAATTTTTACCTATAAAGGTCAGGAACCTATAACTAGAAAAAAACGAAAAGAAGAAAGACAATGGAAAAAATCGGTACTTGAGGCGGAACTAGAACCCGTGTCTCTGGACTATGCGCGTCCAGCGCCATGAGCACTAGGCCATCCGAGTATCCGTCTCGATCACCAAATTTAACCATTGCTTTATACGCGGCGGGCGGATCTTAGAACTCAACTGTACAACGCCATCTGGGCGCGACAGCCTGTTAATTTCATGTCTATAGGCGGGTCAGTCAACATGATAAAATATAAATAAAACCGGTCAAGTGCAAGTCTGACTCGCGCACCGAGGTTCCGTACAAACCTATTTCTTTATTTTACCTCCAAAGTGCTATGATGTTGGGACTCAGCTGTCAAAATATTAATTTTCCCGCCAAAATTCTATGACGTCACGACTCAGCTGTCAAAAATCATTTTTCCTAAAATATTTATTTTACTTTGATTTGGTATTTGTTGTTATAGCGGCAACAGAAATACATATCCTATGAAAAATTACAACTTTCTATCTGTCATGGTTTATGAGATACCTACATCCTGGTGACAGACAGACGGACGGAGGGACAGTGGAGCCTTAGTAGTAGGGTTCCGTTTTTACCCTTTGGGTACGGAACCCTAACAAAGAAGATAAAAATAACGATAATTTATCAAGGAACCAGTACTTTTTTATTGAAGTCGTTGTAGAACAAAGTTTTTAATAGATTGGAGCTAATAAGTAAGTATTTAATTGAATGCCCAGTTGTAAAATAGCAATCAACTCAAGGAAAGAAACCAGTTGTAATTAATACTTTAGTTGAAGCACTTGTGTCTTTGCAATATGAAGTCATTTGTTGCTATTTGTATTTTTGCAGTAATTGCATCAACATTTGGTAAGCTATTTACACACTTTTAGTCTCTAAATAGTAGGCTCTTATTTTTTTTTTCATCTTAGTTTAGAAAAGACAACTTTTTTGTTCATAAATGCTTTTTTCTATACTAATATTATAAAAAGGTAAAGTTTGTGTGTTTGTGTGATTGTGTGTTTGTGACGTTGTAGGGGGTAATCTCTGGATCTACTGAATCGATTTTAAAAAATCTTTCTGTGTTGAATAGTCCATTTATCGAGGAGTGTCATAGGCTATATAGTATCACGCTTTGACTAATAGGAGTGGAGCAGTAATAAAATATGTTTAAAAAAGTGACGCGTTTTATTCGCGGCCTAACGAAGTGGGCACGGGTCAGCTAGTAAACAAATAAAAGTAATTAAAATCCTGCTTTAAAAATACTACTACGCCATAGGGAACATGCCCCGTGTCGCATGTACTTTACAAACATCAATTTAACGAACACAAGACTCAGGACAATAATTTGTGGATCGTCGTCTTTCGCCGCATCCGACCGCGTCTTTTGCTTCTATTTAGTTTCATAGTTTTAAGCCTTGAGTGCAGACGATTTCTCGAGTGGTAGAGCCATGTCGTCAGTCTTTGGCTGTGGCACGCATGGGCAGGCTCGTCCGGTGAAATACCACCCTCTCACAGAAAATCGGCGTAAAATAGTAGTGCTTGTCACTGCTGTGTTTCGTCCGGTGAGTGAGAGTCTGGTAGCCCATTGCCCCTCCCCTTCCTCCTCCCCCTTCCTCCCTTTACTTCCCTTTTAAAAGGCCGGCAACGCACCTGTGATTCCTCTGGTGTTGCGGGTGTCCATGGGCGGCGGTAATCACTTACCATCAGGTGACCTGCTGGCTCGTTTGCCTCCCATCATATAAAAAAAAATAAATAAAAAAAAGACGAGCGCATTCGGCGGAATTCGAACGTATGCGCCGGTAGCCGTACGCACGCGGACGGAGTCGGCGTGTCGCGGCATGTCACCGGCTGTGTTTACCCTTGACTAGGTAATATAAACTTTAAACACTGTACACAAGATTTAATTTTGTTTAAATATTGTAAAATTCGTTTCGATGCGGGCCGATGCGGGCCGGTTGGTGAGGTTGGACCTTTAGTTTATGATTTAAATGTCTTATTTTGAATGTGTGAGGAATATTATTATTATAATTAAGCGGTGATTGAACTTGTTTTACGAGTCTGTTATTGTTCACTTTGTTTGTTAAAATGATTTCGTAGTTTTAGTTAAACTGCTTAGTTTGATGCTAGATGGCACTGTGTATTTGTGCCAGGAATATTATTATTAATACGTTAAAATAAACATCTTTTTCAGGCGAGAAATGTAAGGACGACGAGTACTTTTATTCGACTGTGGCCTGTGGCCCTTTGGTCCTTGAGCCAAGTTGTGATAATCCGAACCCTAAGAAATATGAAGATATAGCTATTTGTGACTACTCATCATGTTTCTGCAAGCCTCCAGCCGTTAGAGATGTAACTTCAAACAAATGTGTAGCTGTAGCTGATTGCCCTACTACTGATTTCGATCAGTGGTTCAAAGACCATCCTGAACTTCGCAAGAAAGACAAATTGAACGAAAATAAACCGAAAAGTGATTAAAATACTAACTATTTTATTTTTAATGTTGTTTTATGTTTTATTAAAACTTTTTTATTCCTTTTTTTTAATTAATTTCTAAACACTTATGAAACACACAGGATATGAAATTAATCGACATAAAAGACAATTAAGCATAAATAACTTCTTGCGTTGCGCACATATATGACCACTGTGTCACTGGTACCTTTGCTCCACCTTTCCTTATGGTATGATGAGCATTGTGTCATTAACGCGTGACTTATGCACCTTCTTCTATTAAACTTCGTATGTTTAAATGTATGTACCTATAGTTATAAGACATGTAAGGAACAAAAATAAAACTTATTTTATTTATTTTTTATTTAATTTATTTTAACTCATCTCAAAAACACACTAAGACGGCAGGTTTGCTCATACAACAACTTTGCATGTCGTTTACGAATACTATGCATAACACTATTTTTTTTATTCACAAATCATCATCATCATCATATCAACCAATCGACGTCCTCAGCTGGACAAAAAATTATGAAAAAAAAATTTATTGTGTTAAATATGGATGTGTACATTAATTTACGTATGTAAAAGTGCCTTAAAAAAGATGAAGGCTGTCAGTGTTGTAAATGTCCAGGGCATTCCAAGCAGCGAGATATTAAATAGTGTAGTAGCCATTTAAAAAAGATTAAATATGATTAAAAGAAATAAAATTAAAAGAAACTTTGTGTTTTAACATTTTATAACCATGTAGATGTTAGGGCGCCTTCAAATTTGCCGCTAAGTGTCGCGCGGAGGCAGCGCGACTGCAGCGCTGCGGTCGCGCTGCGGTCGCGCTGCCGTCGCTAGGTTTGAGAATGGTAGTGTTGTGTTTTAGTTTTACGATGGACTCAGACGAAAATACACTGCTCGTAGTGTTACTATTAAAAAGAAAAAGTATTCTAAACAACACTAGTCGATCGATGAACGAATGCGGAGACGCAGCGCGGGCGTAGCGCTGCAGTCGCGCTGCAGTCGCGCGTTTTTTATCTCTATGAATTTACAAAACAGCGCGACCGCAGCGCTGCCTCCGCGCGACACTTAGCGGCAAATTTGAAGGCGCCCTTAAACTCGATGCACGATTTACCACCCACGTTGACTGGTAAACAAACGATTCATGCTTAAATAAGTTATACTTATGTAAGTTAATAATTAACAACTGGTAGTTTTACCTACTCGTAAAATGAGGTTGAATCCCTTCGTAGCCATAGGGTATTGTGTCTCAGGGATCCAACTAATATTATAAATGGGAAAGTGTGTCTGTTTGTCTTTCTTTCACTGCAAAACGCATCGACGAATTGACGTGATTTTTTTAAGTGAAGATAGTTGAAGGGATGGAGAGTAACATAAGCTTCTTTTTTTTTTCATTCCCTGTCCATGAAAGGGAAACAGTGCTACTCCGAATTTAACGAGAGCGAAGCCGTGGGCAAAAGCTAGTGTGTAATAATTTCTGATTTTAATAAGCAAATTAATATGCCGTTCATTGCTGGATACAGACTTTCTCCAAAAATTGCATTTCTCGTGGTCCTGTAGGACACATTCTCCTCTTTAAGCCCGTTACAGACTTAGCTATATAATATTTTAATATACCGATATATACGTTAAAATTACGTCACAGAAATATATTATTATACCTAAGTCTGGGAGTCAGGCTTCAAATGAATTTTGAAATTACAGTAAATAAATAAATAATCCTCACACATTCACACATCGCCATCTAGTCCCAAACTAAGCAAAGCTTGTACTATGGGTACTAGACAACGGATAAACATACTTAAATACTTTTTTTTTGTAAATACATACATACCTATTATACATAGAAAACACTCAGACCAATGCAAACAAGCATGTTCATGCACACAAAGATTTGCATTGAGCGGGAATCGAACCCGAGACCTCTGCGTAGCAGCCATGTAATATACCGACTGCGCCACAGAGTTCGCCGAGTAATGGTTTTTAATTATTGTTAAACAGCGTAATAATTATTTAACAATAATAGCAAGTTAATGTAAAGTTTATTAACGATGTTATAATTCATTAGAGTAATACATTTTTTGGAGACGACACATCATTTTTGTTATGATGAAGACTGTGGTTCTTTTATGTGTATTTGCTGTTTTCGTTACTATTACTTACGGTAAGTTGTTTTTAACTTTAATTTTAGTTTAGGAACATTTTTTATCTCCGTGTGGTGACGGAGTAAGAATACAAAATGTCATGTCACACATGGGTGTCGTAAAAACCGACTAAGGGACTATCTGTGAATATTATCTTTACGAAATCAAAAGATGGAAAACTTAAAATTAAACCATTATACCAATCCGTCTGGCCAGCGTGGTATTAGTAGGCAAGGTATCCCTCCGTCACGGGAGGAGGCTCGTCCCTGCAGTGGGATATTAATGGGCTGCTATGATTATGATGACCTAAGTCATCTGTTTACCGCGGACTAATATATCGCGGACTCCACTGTACCGTCACCACCGTCTGCGGTGCGTCTTTGCGGGATGAAGATGATGTAGTTAATATGAAATAAAAGATGAGATATTCTATACTAATATTATAAAGAGGTAAAGTTTGTGTGTTTGTGACGTTGTAGGGGGTAATCTCTGGAACTACTAAACCGATTTAAAAAAAAAATTCTGTGGTGAATAGTCCATTTATCGGGGAGTGTCATAGGCTATAAAGTATCATGCTTTTACTAATAGGAGTGGAGCAGTAATGAAATATGTTTAAAAAAGTGACGTTTTTTTTTCGCCGCCTAACGAAGTGGGCACGGGTCAGCTAGTATGATATACTTTACTGATGTTACCAGACTTATAATAATTACAACGAACTAACTACATGATGGCGAAGAGACAACAGCTTGGCGACGCGCACGCCAGTATAGTCGCGCCTGTAAAAGTGATTTTTCAGCAGTCGCTCAAATTACAATGTTGTGTCCCTACATGTGTATACAAAATATATGAAAAAGTGTGTTAAGTGGCTGTCGCTGGCCACCAGTGGCTGTGGTCGGTGCCCCGTTTGCGCCTGGCCTAGGCCTATGGATAAGGGAGGGACAGGATCACTCAAGGTGGAGATATTTGGAGAAGGCCTATGTCCAGCAGTGTGGACGTCAATTGGCTGATGGATAGGATTTTTTTTTACGCATGATATTTGATCCAAGAGGGGACATAGATATAGGTAGGTACTATATCATGTCACCATCCACCATCATCATTATAATAACAGCCCATTAATGTCCCACTGTTGGGACCGGCCTCCTCCCGTGACGGAGGAATACTTGGCCTACTAATACCACGCTGGCCAGACGGATTGGTTTAATTTCAAATTTTCCTTCTTTTTATTTCGTAAAGATAACATTCGCGGATAGTCCCTTAGTCGGTTTTTACGACACCCATGGGATGAGATGGGGTGGTGACATATTGTATTCTTCTCCGTCACCACACGGAGTTCGCCATCATCAATACTTAAAATTAAAACTGCATTAAAATAAAGAAACCTGAACAATTAAAATACCATTAATTACACTATTATTAAAGGCTTTTAAAACAGACTTAACGAGTATTGAATTGATATTTAATATTTAGTTTTAGTAAAACAATTTAAGTAGTAATTAGCGGAATATAACCGTATGTTATCAGTGCTTATTAGCTTTCATGACGTCATTATAATTTATGCTCCTTGTCAACTTATTAGGATCGTAAGGTTACTATACTAGTCAACCAGGGATTATGAGTATGCCAGGATGAGCTTACGCCAGGATACAGATGACTGTTATGCTGTCTACTAGCATAGTACAAATATAAAGCCCGATGTACACATCGACAAGTACAGTAGCGAGTTAAGTAGTAAGTTGTTGAATAAGTTGATTTAAATAGATCTCCATCTTATTTTTTGGCGAGTTAAGTTGGCGAAACGCGAGAGAGGGGGCTACTTCGTACTTAACTCGCCAAAAAATAGGATGAAGATCTATTTAAATCAACTTAATCTTAAAATACTACTTAACTCGCTACTGTACTTGTCGATGTGTAAATCGGGCATAACATACAGTATTTCGACTTCATAGAAACGGACGATACGCGAGTTATACCTACACGCTCAGGATAAAGGTGGCTTTGCGCAGTGAACAGTCGCGACTGTGCCGCAGTAACGAGCGGGAAAGTAGGTAAATGTAATTAAAAAGCTGGAGGTGGGCGGGCAGCCCTATCGCATGCTTACGTACCGCGCAGCCGTAGGCATTTATAATAAATATTCGGCCGAGAAAGACTACTGGTTGTACTGTGCTTAAGGTAAATGCTTCGGTACCAGATATCCAGTATAATTTTTTATTCAATCTTTAAAAATCCTACGCAAAGTACCATTTTAGTATAATACGTAGGTAATTACTTATTACCAAACAATTCATACCATTACTTATGCAACGGCATAAACTTCATGGCAATAGATCTACGACAATGTTATTTATACGACCTCTGTAGCGTACTGGTTATATAACATGACTGCTACGCAGAGGTCTCGGGTTCGAATTCCGCTCAATGCAAGTCTTTGTGTGTATTAACACGATTGTTTGCATTGGTCTGAGTGTTTCTATGTAATATGTATGTTTTTACAAAAAAAAAGGAATTTAAGTATGTTTATCCGTTGTCTAGTACCTATAGTACAAGCTCTGCTTAGTTTGGGCCTAGATGACGTTGTGTGAATGTGTGAGGATTATATTTATAAATATTTATTTACTACATCACCATTCTTAACTCAAATAACTTTATTTCACAGGTGCAACTACAACACCACCACAGCAATGTACACAAGGCACCCACCTATACACATCAGACTGCAAACAGTTCATAACAGAAGCCACTTGTGACCAGCCAATCCCCACCACCCACAATATCACCATTTGTAACTTCTCTAAGTGCTACTGCGATCCTCCAAAAGTCAGGAACATAAAGAACGAGGAATGTGTTACTGTAGATAATTGTCCTAATAAACATGATTTGTCTTATCGAGGGACTGTGTGAGCTTCTCGATGATAAGGAAGCTGGGGTTTTTAGGTTGTGTGTTAAATATTTTGCTACAACCCTAAAAATTTGGGTTTAAAAAATAAAGTATCATGTTCCTTTTTAGCTTTAATAAATTTAAAAAACTGTAATAAGGGTTTTTTATCCGTGTGGTGACGGAGTTAGAATACAATATGTCACCGCCCCATCTTATCCCATGGGGGTCGTAGAAAGCGACTAAGGGACTATCTGTGAATATTATCTTTACATAGAGAGAAGGAAAACTTGAAATTTAACCCTATGGCCCGCGTGGTATTAGGCCAAGTATCCCTGCGGCACGGGAGGAGGCCCGTCCCTTTAGTGGGACATTAATGGGCTGTTATGAATAAGGGTTTAGATTTTTTTAATATTTGTTTTTAATAATAAGACTTCTGCAAAAGTTACAAACGATTAAAAAAGGATTTTATGCAATTGTCTTTAAAATGCCTTCACTTTTAAAACGGCATTCTTTAAAAGGAATACAACAATTTGAACAGAACACAAATATCATAAACTTTATAGACGCTACGTGCCTAGGAAGACCTTGAACACCAACTGTTGTGATTTGAATGATTTTTCCTTATGTACTATCGGGGAATTAGGTGCTCGCTCAGTTTCTAAACAAATTGCCTTAAACAGCCACCGACAGTGTGACACGCACACATAGATACAACTACCCATTGCTATGACCAATGAGGTTGCATTAATTTCTTAAAGCGCCGCTACGACACGCCCCTAAACATACTCCTGTTTCTTAAATATTATTTAGTTGCAATTCGCTCTCCGGCTATTGACAACGCGCTATTTATTTTTTTCTTTCTACACTCACGACTTAGTTTTGTTTAACGGACTTTTGGAATTTTGTTTTAACGCTGACCCGGCTTGGCTTATGGACTCCTGAATCCTCAACGTGACTTGTGCTTGTGATATTTGGACCGTCGATTTATTATTTTACTGTGGACCCGTGCTTGCTATATGGACTTTGTTATCTGCTGGACTCGTGACATTTGGCCAACTCAACCTACACGACATCATGGCAAGGAATCTCAATAGAGAAGAACGGACGCGAATCCTTGTCCTTCACCAACAAGGCCATAGCATCTCCCACATATCACGGGAATTAAATGTTACGGTAAGTCGCTAACGCTTACTATTATTTATTTTAATAATACTTACTACCGAACTATCTTCTGCTAGACATTTGTGTGAGAATTTCTAGTTTAAGCCGCCTTATTTTTAACGATGTTTGACTATTCGGCTGTTAATCTTTATTTAAATAGCTGAGTTCCATTTGGTTCTGTAGTGTATTATATTTTATTTATGTTGTAAAATGACAAAATGAATGTGTCTTTAATAAACATTTTTCTGAATCTAGACAATGTTTTTATTTATTCTATATTATTTAATCTAGTAGGTAGGTATTACTAGAATGTTTACCTACTAAAAACCTAATTTTAAGCTGGTATTGGGCTGGTATTTGGGTACTCTCCGTGTGATGACGGAGTAAGAATACAACATGTCACTACCCCATCTCATCCCATGGGTGTCGAAAAAACCAGGGACCATCATCTTAACGAAATAAATAGAAGAAAAACTTAAAAAGCGTGGTATTAGTAAGCCAAATATCCCTCCGTCACGGGAGGAGGCCCGTCCCTGCAGTAGGACATTGATGGGACATTGTTATGTTGATTGGGATTGGCGGCCATCATAAGCCCGATTTACACATCGACAAGTACAGTAGCGAGTTAGTAAGTTGTTGATTAAGTTGATTTAAATAGATCTCCATCCTATTTTATGGCGAGGTAAGTTGGCGAGACGCGAGAGAGGGGGCTACTTCGTACTTAACTCGCCACAAAATAAGATGGAGATCTATTCAAATCAACAACTTACTACTTAACTCGTTACTGTATTTGTCGATGTGTAAATCGGGCTTTAGTGACAGCGCGGCTCATCAGCACTGTTCGCAAAGCGCAAAGCTAGTCTACCTATTTATAGTTGTTCGTTATTATTGCCTTGTAATCACAACAGAGGGGCGTACGGGGCCTCCAACAGCCATCTTTCGGGTAAGTAGTACGCGGCGCGCCCCGCTGACCAACGACCGAGGCTATGACTACCCGCCAACACGCACTTGACTAGCGTGGCGGCTCATGGTCCAAAGCCTATGAGTGAGGGATAAACATATTATGCGGGAGGCCTAGGCCTGTGTCCAAATGATGAATCATAACAGCTTTGTGACGTCATCCAACGTTAAAAAGTAAAGATTTCATAAAAATTTAAGTAAAAAGTTCTTAAACATAATTAGTTAATACTAGCTTCTGGGCGCGGCTCGACTCGCGTGGATGTAGTTTATCGTGCATCCCACAAAAACATTCTATTCGGAATGAAAAGGAGCATATTTATGTGTTAATTCAGGGTTTTACCTATGTGCATGCCAAATTTCATCATTGAAGAAGTAACAAACACACTCACAAACTTTCGCATTTATAAAATTACGTAGTATGATTGAATGGACTGTTTAGTGTTTAGACCTACACCTAGTTGGTAAATTTAATGTAAGGTGTAATAGTATTAAACTTTACCTAGAAAACAAAATAAGAATATATTCGGTACCTAAATAATACCTACCTCATGTAGATATTATTTAGGTATACGTGATAATGATAATCACGACTTTTTCTCATGTAATACTTATGTTAGTATGTATTTTTAATTTAGTAGTAGGTAGTCGCACGGTTTTTTTAATCATCGTCAGCACGTGCAACTGCTTCAGTCTAAAACTACATTATGTTACGAAAAATTTCCAGTAATTGTAAGTTACGGTCTTGTATCTATTGCCGATAAAGGATTCCTATTCTTTGTTCACAAATTCCTTTGTTTCAAATTTCTGACGAAAGCAATAAATTACTTATCTTGGATTGAAATGTGGGAAAAAGTTTTGCACACCATTGTTTTTAAATGTGTAATATTTGTTAAGTTTTTTTTAAAATTATGTATCTATTTTATTTATTTATTTAAAAGAATTTACTACCCGTGAGAAAGAGTTTTGCAACACTTTCTCATAACATTATTTTTAAATGTTTAATAATAGGTCTTTACCTATGAAATTGCCGTTTTTTTCGCCGCAGTCTTTAGCCTCTATATTTTCTTTTAAAACATAGATTGCTTGTATTATTTTTATAATTTAGTTAATACAGGGCATTACCAATAACTAACTAAAGATATTAAAAAAAAAAAATTATTTGTACTAGTAATAAGCCTGTAAATATGGGTCCAATTTAAACCACCGGTTTTTACCATTTAAACAAATGTAACTTCTTCCCTTATATTTTTTTTTCTTATGATTAAAATGCTATAAGTTAGCTAAGATGTGCGCTATTACTTATACCAAATTTCATTAATAATTATTGAAAAAACTAAGAAAACGTTAGGATGAAAAATCAAACTTCGCATAAATTCTCCATACAAATCGGCAATTTCATAGGTAAAGACCTAATATTACTTAGTTTTTTTATATGCAATTAAACATATCTATTTAAATCATTATTTAATAAATAATTTACTCGCGAGAAAGAGTATTGCAACCCTTTCTCACTGGTAATTTTCCATTTTAGCGTTATAGATATTATATTATTTATATTTAAATTCAATGTGTGAATTTGTTATCATTATCTATCACGTATACCTAAACAATACCTGCCAAATTTAGTCTTTTGTTTTCTAGGTAACAGTTAAATATTAAACCTTATCTGATTTACTAACAAGTTGTAGGTTTAAAAAGTACATTCAAAAATAACTAATTAGGTATAAGAACTTATTAATTATTTGAAATCCCTACTTTTTTACTATATACAGCTGTTATTATGACAAGGTTACGTCCTTATATTAAATTGCGGGGCTTATCCAAAACTGTAACCCATAGGTATTGGTAAGATGTTCATAAAGTTGCAGTAGAGTAAGTGACTTTTCCATTTAAGTTTTGTTTACCTACTTATCTCGAAATTAATAACGAAACTGCTGATAACCGTTGTGTTGTGTTGTGCATACTAACAGAGCACTCAGTCAAATTAAATAAAACTGTTAAAACATTATATTTAAAAAAATATTTAAGTATGTTTATCCGTTGTCTAGTACCCATAGTACAAGCTTTGCTTAGTTTGGGACTAGGTGGCGATGCATGTGTGAATGTGTGAGGATTATTTGTTATACATTTTTATTTATATTTTCATTCCTTTAATATATAAACCTCCATTCCCTCAAGGAAATAGCGCTAATAAATAAATGATAGGTTTGATTACTACATTTTGAACGTAAATAATATTACGGTTAGTTCTGTTAGCAGTCAGCGTCGCCCGCCATACATTATTTTTAAATTAACACTACCTAAGTAAATATAATTTTTCGGTTAAATGTCACAAATAGCTCCGAACTGTAGAGCGTTGGGCGCGAGTAAGTGTTGAAAATACTAATATAAATCAGTTACGTTAGAGGGAGACAAAGCACAGAGCTATTAATAGAATTTCACAAAGACCGCCCCTTTAACGTCGGTGATTCTGTCGATGTGTGCGTGCCACGTATCGCATGCGCCGCGTGCCAAGCGATTCTCGCCTAAGGGTGGTCGAGCGCCAAGTTCCGCCATTGTACCTAACAACTACTTGTGAGTTTTATAACAAAAAACTTGTTTTTGTATGCATTTATGATGTAAGTATCTAACCTATACATTTACCTAAATCTAGTAGATTTTAAATACCTACTTTTAATTTAGAAAACATCTTGGCATCGCTCGCCTGGGTTTCGGAGCCCGTGTAAGTAAAAAAAAAGTTTGAATTACATAATATCATATTCATAGCCACCGAGTCACCCAGCGGCTTACCGCGTCCCTTCCTACTACGAGTAGGTCGGCCAAAAATTTTGGTATTTGGATCTGAGTCTAGTAACCTCTAGTAGTTTTGAGTACCCCTTTTACGCCTAAAAAACCTCTTTTCTTGTTCAAAACTGTCTGAAGCAACTAAAACTCAATTGTTTCTGAACTAACCTTTTCGTCAACTTTACGAGGAGTCATAGGATTACCCGTTAATCCGACAAGGAAAGGATCGGCTTAACAATATGCAAGGCTGGGCTTCACCCTTTTACAGAATGAAGTAACAGTTGTAAAAATGAATGCGATATCTTCTGTTCTTCTTCTTAGAATTTCGATGTCAATGATAACAGTGAGTTAAATTGCTGTAGCCTAAAACTCTGCAACACTGACTGCACCTTTAATTCTGGATGACCAGGGCTAGCCAACAGCAGCATCATTTTTCTGGATATATTTTCAATAAATCCTCATCTCATCCCATGGGTGTCGTAAAAACCGACTAAAGGACTATCCGTGAATATTGTCTTTACGAAATGAAAAGAAGGTAAACTTGGAATGAAACCCTGTACCAATCCGTCTGGCCAGCGTGGTGTTAGTAGGCTAAATATCCCTCCATCACGGGAGGAGGCCCGTCCCTGCAGTGGGAAATTTATGGGCTGTTATGAGGGCCAGCCAACAGTAGCATAAATTTACTGGATATATTTTCGATAGATGTTACCTATTAAGCTGCGGTTATCTGTTATTTATTCAAATAAATCGAAAATAAGGAACAAAATTAGAAGCTCGAGACAATAATATCGGGGATCATAGCTTAATAATCTGCTCAAAGCAGTGGTCTGGTTTGAATACTGAACACCTAGCGGTCAAGGCGTCCGGGGCGTTTAATCAGCAGACTCTTGTCCAAGCTAAGTTACAGGATTATTGCATTGTCTGTAACGATATTTTATTATTTAACATTGGGTTTCTTTTAGCTTGGTCACTCAATATTTATTTTAATGAAGTTATATGTTGTAATGTAGAAACATGACGTCATAAGAGTTAATATTTGTCTGTGTGCTTGTTCAAATTAATCTCAGAAAACACAATAAATGTTTTATTATATTTGTATATTACATGTGTATATAATGACCACGTATGTACAGTACCCGGCAGTAAATATTGCACATCGACTTTTGTAAAAAGACAATCGGCCAATTTCGGCTTCGTAGAGCATCATCTCTATCGCACGAGAAACATTTAGCTTTACTAGCAAAAAATCAAACGTCCATACTAGAGGCTCAATACAATTTTCTTAAAAAGATCTGAAGATACAGTAGAAAAACAGTATAAAGAATTTATGATTCATGTGGTGAAATTAAGGAAATTATCTAGAAACATTGAAAAAGAAATTAACACACAAGAATTAGCACTCGAGTTTACTATTATGTCATACCGAGCTTATATAGAATCTATACTTCGATATGGGCTCATTACATGGGGCAACGGTACCGACATAAATAGAGCGTTTGTGGCGCAAAAAAAATGCATTAGGGCTATCCATGGTATGCAACAAGAGGAATCCCGTAGACCAATATTTCAAAGATATGGTTTGTTACCTTTACCATCGCTCTATATTTACGAAGTTTGTATGTTTGTACGTA
Organism: Schrankia costaestrigalis; assembly: GCA_905475405.1. Classification (NCBI taxonomy): domain Eukaryota; kingdom Metazoa; phylum Arthropoda; class Insecta; order Lepidoptera; family Erebidae; genus Schrankia; species Schrankia costaestrigalis. Next base: position 2,590,809 of record FR997845.1, on the reverse strand, counting down.
AGCATAATGAATATTTTATGACCGCAAAGGATGTATGCTGTCGAAATCGACGAGATCAATTTAGACTTGTTTTAAAAGACATCCCAAGGTCCACCAAATATAATAAGAACTGCTTAGCAATGTGTGTACGAATATACAATAAAGTACCTAATTCTATCAAATTACTAAATGTACAATTATTTTCAATTAGTCTGCGGACTTGGTTAATGGAGCATAATTTTTATAGTATTAAGGAATTAATGGAACTTAAAAACATTTTAAATATTTGCATGCTATTGTACTTAGCTAAACATGTATGAACTATGTATACTGTATTGTACCAACTTTAAATACCGTGTTTTAATGCAAATAAATTATTTTCATTTTCATTATATCAGCGATTCCCGCGAACAGTCTTATAGAACATTTAAGAAATGTACAAGAAACTTTGTTTACGTCGATACTCTCAGCTTACGTCGATACATAAGCAAAGGTAAAAAGTTCCAAACACAATTTCAATCAAAATCAATCAATCAACTAGCCTATTGCAGTCCACTGCTTGACATGGGCTTCTCACAACACGCGCCACAGAACTCGCTCCTGCGCTTTCCGCATCCAGTCCGACCCAGAGACCTTTATGAGGTCGTCGGTCCACCTAGCTGGGGGGCGTCCTACACTACGTTTGCCGAGTCACGGTCTCCACTCTAGGACACGTTTGATCCAACGGCCATCGGTCCTTCGACAGATATGACGAGCCCATTGCCACTTCAGCCTGCTAATACTACGAGCTATGTCGTTAACTTTGGTTCTTTGTCGGATATAACGATAAACACAATTTTTGTTACCTTAATTATTAGTTAAAATTATACCTACTTTGCTTTGCAATTGCTGACATGCTTGCACGTAGCAACCATCAGATAGGTCGTTTGTTTGTCTGCCTCACTAATGCGATACAAAACCATCTCTGAAATATTTACTAAAGGGTTCTCTATTTTGTCTCATAATTTTTTTATCCATAATCTAAGGTGTCATAACATTTTGTGTCCGAATCATCATGTGTCCGAATGGTAGCTAGCCCTAAATTCATGTCTTATAATATCACTTGTTCGAAAACCTAAATCCCTAAACACATAACATGACCTAATTTTTTTTGCTATAACCATCACAATCTATAATATTTAAAAAACATAAATAAATACTATATTCTAGTTTTACATAAAAAAAATATTTCTGGCGCGTTGTGGTCACCATACTTACCTAACCTAACCAACTGTTTCTGACTTTTGCCCAAATATTTTTTTTAGGACATGTGACTTTATACCAAGAAAAAGTAGGATATGTAATAATTATAGTACCCCATTTTATGACACACAAGTATTATAGGTAAAGACGATTAGGTAATATACGATTTCGTATACGTGAACATTATGGAAAGTGATGATTATAGAAAACTTGTTTGGGATTATGATTTTCGGACGATCGATATTCGGAGAAGAAAGGGACTACCCTCTAGGACACGTTTGATCCAACGGCCATCGGTCCTTCGACAGATATGACTAGCCCATTGCCACTTCAGCCTGCTAATACTACGAGCTATGTCGTTAACTTTGGTTCTTTGTCGGATATAACGATAAACACAATTTTTGTTACCTTAATTATTAGTTAAAATTATACTTTGCTTAGCATTGCTGACATGCTTGCACGTAGCAACCATCAGATAGGTCGTTTGTTTGTCTGCCTCACTAATTCGATACAAAACCATCTCTGATTAGCTTAAGATTAGTAAATATTTACTAAAGATAATATTATCCGTGTGGTGACGGAGTAAGAATACAATATGTCACCACCCCATCTCATCCCATGGGTGTCGTAAAAACCGACTAAGGGAATAACCGTAACTACTATCTTTACAAAATAAAAAGAAGGAAAACTTGAAATTAAACCCTATACTATACTAATCCGTCTGGCCAGCGTGGTATTAGTAGGTAACCCTGCGTCACGGGAGGAGGCCCGTCCCTGCAGTGGGATGGGCTGTTATGATGAAAGATAATATTTGTGACAGAAACTAAAGACTATTACGTGAACTTCTTACTATAATTACTGATAAGGCCATTATTAATAACATTTTCGTATCTAACGATTCTCTTAGAGTACCTATAATATTATAGTAATAATAATTGATATTTAGGTACACCTATTCTGTTCACACGATTAGTTCTGTACATTTAGTTAAATGAGTATTAGATAAGTATAGTAAAGCTTTATAAATGTCTCTCTTTATAACTGCCCATTAAAGTCCCACTGCAGGGCGGGCCTACAAGGTGGAGGGAAACTTGGTCTACCATGTTGTAATTATTTGGTTAAGGGATTTAGTCAAGTTTTCCTTTTTTGTAGTCTAAACAACTGTCTTAAAAACTGACCCTAGACAGTTTCTTATACATACATACATAAACTCACGTGTCATCCCGTCCGGGGTAGGCAGAGACGACATAACGCCACTTGTCACGATCCTGGCAAATAAATTAGGCGTCGCCGTCGTCCATATTCTATAAACTACTACGCTACAGAGGTCGTACAAAAAAGCCTAGCTTTCAAAGTCGCGTATTAAATTAGGTTAGGTTCAGTAGTAAACTACAATAGGCTAAATTGACGACGAAAATTCAGTAGGAGAGACGTTTTTACATATTATATGTTAAAAAGTATGTTCAAAAAGAAAAAGTTTAAAATAACTTATAGGTATTGTAGTCATAAATGTAATAACTTTCTTATGAAAACTTATGTGCTTAAAACTCGCAAATATCTGTCTGGGGCGTTATATACATGAAGATTTTGGGTTATAAATTATTTGTATTATTGAGATTAAGGACTTTTTTGTTTTTAGGTAGATTTATTGCGATTTTTTTATTACTTTATGTCAGTTTTCAAAATGATTGTTCGTAAATTTTAGTGAATTTGGAAATGAATACAGATTTGTTTTTATTTGAAACTACTTATATTTAGGTATATTAAGCTAATAAGAAAAGCTGGGTTGGACTGTTGCGCAGATGTTTTGGTTTTGACAACAAAAAATCATAACAGCCCATTAATATCCCATTGCAGGGACGGGCCTCCCCCCGTAACGGAAGGATACTTGGCCTACTAATACCATACTGGCCAGACGGATTGGTATAGGGTTTAATTTCAAGCTTTCCTTCTTTTTATTTCGTAAAGATAATACCTATTCACGGACAGTACCTTAGTCGGTTTTTACGACACCCATGGGATGAGATGGAGTGATGACATATTTTGTATTGTTACTCCGTCACCACACGGAGTGACAACAAAATATTTCCACTATTTTTTAACAGCAAAAACAATATAATTTCTCTTTCCCAGTTATTCCAGTGATTCTCTGAAACGTATTATAAAACCAGTGAAGTATTTACCACTGACAGTCCAAGACTTTTACCACCTTTACAAATTTAATCAAGCCGTGGTCCACGATGTTTCTATTATTTGTTTTTATCCTTGTTCTTCTATGTAATGAAATTATTTCATCTGAAGAAATGTTAAATAAAGGTAAATAAGTTTTTTACTACTAAGTATTTTTCCGTATGGTGACGGAGTAAGAATACAATATGTCACCACCCCATCTATTTGGGTGCCACGTGGACACCCGTGGGATGCCACGGGTGTCGTAAAAACCGACTAAGGGATTATCCGTGAATGTTATCTTTACAAAATAAAAAGAAGGAAAACTTGAAATTAAACCCTTATACCTGGTATTAGTTGGGCAAGTATTCCTCCTTCACGGGAGGAAGCCAGTCCTTGCTGTGGGACATTAATGGACTGTTATGATGATGAATGAGTTATCTGTTTAAAAGAATATACTTTTCATGTCAGTTTAATATTGCTTCTCGAACTTTATAACAGCCCATTAATGGACGAATGCATGGTTGATACTCCTCCATGACTAATGTTACGATGACCACATCTTTCAGAATACCGTTTCTAACAAAATAATGATTCTAATTTTATCGTACACGTGTTGCTATTATTTTAATTCAGGCGCTATTCCTCAGGAAGCTAGTTTTTTTGTGTCATCATAACAGCCCATTAATGTCCCACTGCAGGGACGGGCCTCCTCCCTTGACGGAGGGATACTTGGCCTACTAATACCACGCTGGCCATACGGATTGGTATAGGGTTTAATTTCAAAATTTCCTTCTTTTTACTTCGTAAAGATAATATTTACGGTTAGTACCTTAGTCGGTTTTTACGACACCCATGGGATGAGATGGGGTTGTGACATATAGTATTCTTACTCCTTCACCACACTGACATTTTTTGAGTAGGTACTATCATAATATTATTAGTTGTTTTATTTATTTATTTCTTTTATAATAAAATAATTAGTTTCTACTAAAAGCCTACATATCCTTATGAAAGAGCATCATCGTTACTTCCAAAAACTTTAATATACTTACTTAGTCATTTATAAAAGTAGTGGTAATATCGGGATATGTAAATATCATTTAGAGGTCATAAAACTTTCTTTACCATCTAAATAAACGAAGATATTTCTTAAACTTTGGTTTACATAATGAAGTTGGTAACAACATCCAGCCTATCCTAAATCCAAAAAAATACAAAGAAAAAACAATAAAATTTATAAAACATTCTTTTACAAAGAATAAAAATACAAAGTAACAACAAAGAATCGACTTAATAATGTCCCTTTCGTATATTTATTTACAAAGATCTGAGTGACAGTTACCAGACGTTATTAAACGTCCGACGACAAGAGACGTCAGGAAGAAATTATACCCCACCTTATTTTTCACCTTTATTATATTCTCATACTGTCAGCGGACATCAAATTCACATTTTAATATAAGATATTTGATGCCACAAATATCAAAATATTTGAACACAATTCATCAAATGCGACTCCATGGATTGTTTTGCTCCGATGCATTTTGTATTTGGGAAATCATTTGCGGTCATTGGATTTGATGGTATAGGTAGGGTAAGAGGGAAATAACGAAGGATATTGATCGCCTTAAAGCCACTGCCATCTCTACAGTGGGGTTGGGGCAGTTAAGTATTCTTCTTGTTTTGCCAGTTCAACAATTAAACGAAAGCTGGACTCTTATTCCGTTAACCCGAATCCAATCTTATACCAAAACAAATATCACTTACTTTGCCACTTCTAGGACCAGCCAAAAACGCATTATTAAAAACATATTTAAAATATACAAACCCTTTGACATACTCCAAGTTTACCTACATACAACTTCTGATAAAAGAGATACACTCAAAGACGCATTTTAAAAATGAATATCACCAATCAAATGCATCGCAAGGTGCTCCATAGCTTTCTCTGTCCTACTTGTATTTCTATCCCTTTCTATAGCTTTCCAGTTATTACTTTAAATTGCGTAGACTCAAAGGTATTCGGAATTCAAACGTATCAGTGAGTATCAGAAAACAATTGAATGTGTTTCCAGTATCTGTGTGTGAGGTTTAGGATGCTCTAAACATTTAAGGTACTATGGGTTCTCGAAATCGAAACAGTTCAATTCTAAGTTTCATAAAAAAAACATTAGAAATTGTTTACCTGTCTTTAAAACTTGATATTAATTATTACCCAAAAATTAGGAACTCAAGTTAAACACAGGCCGGCGCGCGGGTGGAACTGATGTACACCTGTACTAATTTAAAATATATTTATTTATTTATTTTGTACACTAAAAGAAAGAAAGAAAGAAAGAAAGAAAATAAATTTATTTTTTCTTTGCATGGGTAAGCCGTATCTATAACAACTAATTATTTTAAACTAAAACTAAACTTAACACATTACAATATAACAATAATATTTGTACTTAAATATAAGAATGTAAACAATGAAAAAGAACATGCGGAATCATTTAATTTACAAGCAGTGGTCCGCGCCCCATCCATGCAAAAAAGAAAAGGGTAAATCGCTCAGCAAATATGCTTCCGGAGTGCAACCTATTGATTGCACCACGATAGCGCTGATTTTCAGCGACAACCCAATGAAGTAACAGATTTATGATCTACTTGATGTAATCAGCTATACACAAACATCCATTATACAGCTATACACGACAAACGCACATCGTCAACCACACACAACACACACGATGCGAGCCAGATTATGCACTTGCACGCATGGATACACACACGTTACAAAAGAATATACAAACAAACAACCACCTACATACAAACAGACACCCAGACAACAATTTATCACACATACATATACATACAAATATATTTATAATTATTTATATCCATTTAAAACAAAATACAATAATAATAATATAAAGAGAGAAAATGTACAAAGACTTGTTAACTCACAAATGAGTTCTCTTCCAGCAAACCTTTGAGTGATAGAGAGAAGTTTGTGCAGAATAATTAAGTAAGTGTACCTACACTAGAAAAAAGAGATAAGAGAAAAGAAAATTTAAAATCACATTAATATTAAATTTATTTATAAGACCCCTACATATATAACAATAAAAATCCTGCCAATTTTATAGCAACAGAAGTTTTAGAGGAATAACATAATATTTTAAATCAACGTTTCTCTTCACATCGAACCGAGACGACCGGATAAGTGGGACATTAATAGGCTGTTATGATGATACATCAACATACTAACTTATTATTTTGATGATATACACCAACTCACATATTTATCACGTCAAAATAAATAACTGACTACATTGTTGTCGATACATAACAATGGTACGATCTATACAGCTTTAAAAATCGTGAAAAAGCTTTGTAATAATTACTGTTGGTTTTATACAATGTAAAAAGTTTTATTTATTTTTTTATATATTTAGTTACAGGGCAATGAGACCTAACAACTTCTATCTAGGGTTAAAAGCGGTTGTGCTCAAAGGTCCATGAGCGGTAGTTACTTCTTCCTATCAAGTGGGCCGCTATCTCATCGGCCACCTCAAAGCAATGTACCCGGCCGTAAATATTGCACATCGACCTGTGGAAAGAGACAATCGGTCAATTTCGGCTTCGTAGGCCGTGCGTACCCTTAAAACAAGTTATGATTTGATAGTGTGCGACAGAGATGACGCTCTACGAAGCCGAAATTTACCGATTGTAGAGACAATCGGTAAATTTTATTGCACATCGACCTGTGGAAAGAGTTCTACAGGTCGATGTGCAATATAAAAAGCCGGGTACTGACTGTATAACTACGATATGCCGCTTACGTAGCTTATCAACTGCTTGTACACAATTACAACGAAAACTACCGGGACCAATAATTACTGCTTTCCAAAACACGTCGATTCTAGAATAAAGCATTACTGAGCGGTCACCCATCCATAAAATGACCTTGCCGACGTTGCTTAACTTGTTTTATCTTACCGATACGCAGTTCGAAATGATTGTAAGCACCTCATTTTTACAATAATACTTTCAGTTGTAAGCCCCTAACAAAAGTCAAAAAGATGTACGAGGCACTAACTAGTGGTTTTTACGACTACCTTCCAACACGGACCTCAAAGGGGTCAGAATTCAATAAAGTAGTCAGTAACTTATATAAAATTACTTTCTAAGATGACCCCTAGACCCCTAGGTAAAGCGAATGTTTGTTGCAAAAAGGTACCTTTGATTATTTATTGCTACTTTTGGACCCCGAGATTGGAATTTAGGTTCTACCTTCGAAGCGTTATGAAGTCTATTGTAGTAATTTATCATTTTGTTATTATGCCTGTGGTCTTTTACAGCCTACTTTGGGAATACAAGGTTATTCTGACGGATTTTGCTTCAGATTTGGCGGTAATTATATGTAGGATGGCGGAATGTTAACAGAAAAAATATAATTGGTTTGAATTCTAGCTGACACAAATTATACTTATTTAATTTTGGCTTATGGTCATCCTTATGATACCGTAGAATGGTAGAATTACTTTAATAAGCAGGTGCATGTGCTAAGAGAAGGATGACCGATTTATAGTATTAGCCCTTATCAGGATTGTCTCATTTATGGCGTTCTTCATTTGCACGAAAATGACACTTCTATAATAAAGAAAATTGAACGATCAATGTTACCCCACGACATCAAAGTAACCCCAGTTTACTGGTACTAAAAATTGTAACGAAGTGAAATTATTGTATTTGTAACGAGTACGTAAGTTTCTTAACCGAACAAAATTATTTATTTATCTAGATTATCTATTTATTTAGCTTCATTTTACTAATTCCAAAAGTGATGACAGTGTTGATATTTGTTCTTTTTTAATTATTTCATCAAAATTAGCAAAGTTTTATTAAATAACTACAAATTTATTTTAAAGTGTATTATTTAATTAAATGTATTGTTACAATTTGGGGTAGGACTCGCAGACAGACACACTTTCCCATTTATAATATTAAGTATAGAATACGGGACTTATCATTCATAAGAAATACACACCTCAACAAAGTCTAGGGATATTTTGTATAAAGTTGTGAAACTCAAAAAAACCTGTTTTATTTTTTCAATTTTTTTTTATTCTTTTGGTGAAAACTTACTTTGTTAACCTTTTTCAACCATTCGAAATTTGAATTTGAAAAATAAAATTAAAAATTAAATATTTACGCGGCCTAAACGTAGTTAAGTTCGAAATTTTCATTTCCCAACAGTAAGTTTTGACTGCTTTTTTGTGTAAAATTTAAGTTTTATAACAATTTAAACATTTATTTCGAATGAATGATATTGTGTGCATCAAGCAGCGGCGCCATTTCATCGTAGATGAAATCTTAAGGGCAGTAGGCATGCTTCCAGCTGCGGGTACTAAGCGGAGTATTGCTGAAGAGATTGAAACAACACAAAATATGATATCAAGGTTATGGTCACGTTATCGTGCTGCTGGTGAAGTGGCTGAAAGATACCACGGCAAAAAGTCTATTACCACTCAACGACATGATAGATTTTTTCATGTTTCTGCGAAAAGACAGCAAAATGTTACTAACATGCAGCTGGTTTAGAGGCTCCAGCTCTTGCTAGAGCCTCTTGCGGATGACCAAACTGTCAGAAGAAGTCGGCATGAAGCCCACCTTTATGCTCACATACCGCTTTGTTCTCCAGCACTACGCCGAGCGAAACGCGCACGACGACTAGAGTGGGCTCGTGAACATTTGCACTGCAAAGATATCCTGTTATCTGTAGTGGTGTTTACACTTGGGTCCCGGTTTGGTTTTCACTCGTATTCACGTAGAGAACGTGCTTGGCGAGTTCCTGGTTGTGATAGCCGTCTACAACATCCTCAGGAAATCCATTCATACCACGATTGACCAATTATGGTTTGGACGGGAATTCGTGTCGGTCTAAGAACAGAGCGCGTTTTGATCAGAAACACCATGACGGCTAAAAAATAACTTAACGAGGTGCTGGTACTAATAATCTATCCCCGTAGACTACAATTAGGCCAAATGTTTAAGCTCATGGACGATAACACCCGTCCGCATAAAGCGAGAGTGATGACGAGCTGGTTGCAGGAGCACGACGTATCGATTTTATTCTGAACCACTCAATCGCCTAACCTCAAAACCATAAAATACGCGTAGGACATGTTCAAAAGAAGGGCTTTGATGAATTTTCCTGCATAAACTTGTGATGGAAAGGCAACTTTTTTTGTATCCTAGTCGGACCTGTAACATTATACCGCACCAAGACCTGGATTAACTTAATCCAAGCATGAAAAACCGTTGCAGGACCTTTAGTTACGGTTTTTTGAATGTACTGACTACTGATTCCTCACATAACAGTTAAAAACAGATTAATTTTCGATTATATTCATTTTTGCTTAAGAAACAAATTCATTGTTAGTCTTACTAATTTTCCAATTTTTTTATTTATTTGAATAAAAAATTATTTATGCAATAATAATACTTTTATTTAATTCTGGATTGTAGCCTGATAAATTACCTTTATAAAAATATAAAAATGTTGTATGTTATCTTCAATAATTTTGGAGTTAATTGAGTAAATACCAAATATCCCTAGACTTTGTTGAGGTGTGTATGTTTAAAAAACCCCGTCCCTTTTTTAAACATATTTCATTATACTTACCTATTAAAAATCCAGCAATACTCAAAACAAAGAGTTTGAATTTTCCCCCTAGGACTAGATTACTTTTCTGGAAAACTGTAACTTCCTTACTCGAGATTTTTTACTGTATCCCTGCACTAGGATTGTACGCGAAGAGATATTGTAAGGGGACTAGAAATATGATGAGTCTGTGAAAGCTTCGACGCCATCGCTTTAAGGAATTTGTTCAAACTAAAGAAGCGTGTACATTGAGTATTTTTTTGAAATTTTAAAACTAGCGGCCCTTCCCGGCTTCGCACGGGCATTATTTTTTAGCTTTTCTCTTCAAATCAATCCTGAATTTTCTTTGTTATAAACCTCATGGAACCCGAGACCTGTCCAACGAATGCAAAATCATAGAAATCGGTTCGTGCTTTCTGGAGTTATAGCGTCAGGAAGGAAAACCCGACTTATTTTTATTATATAAAATATTGAACCTACAAATATTAGGTTTCCTATCATACTATAAGCAATTAGATGTCTCCATCATAACAGCCCAATGTTCCACTGCAGGGACGGACCTCCTCCCTTAATGGAGGGATACTTGGCCTACTAATGCCACGCTGGCCAGACGGATTGGTATAGGGTTTAATTTCAAGTTTTCCTTCTTTTTATTTCGTAAAGATAATATTAACAGATAGTCCCTTAATCGGTTTTTACGACGCCCATGAGATGAGATGGGGTGGTGACACACTGTATTCTCACTCCCTAACCACACGGAGTCTACTATTAGATGTCTACTACTGGCTAAAGGCCTCTTCCAAAATAAAAAACATGCATATTTCTACCTTCAAGGGTCATCTATCGGTTTCCTTGGTTAGAAATAGCGTAACGTAGTGCATTTTTTCCTTCTTTCGCAGTAATACTATCTAAATAAAAGTGTCACACTTACAAAATTAAAATGGAACTTTACTGAAATTTTAATAAAATTAGGCAACAGATTTTGTAGTCAAATACATTTTAAAATACTAGGAGGGCTAGGCTGTAAAATATTAGGAGAACCAAGAAAAACATAGAACAAAGAATATACCGAAACCGTTAGTAATTTGAAATGAAATATTGTCAATTCTAAATAAAATAGAAAACAATGGGTAATGTAATTCTCATTCGAAACTTATTGATTTCCCAGAGGTACGACAGCTACTTGCAGATCACACGTGTTGTACGTATTAGCAATCTAAATAAGTTATTTATGATATTGATGATTATTGTCGAAAAGACAATGAAAAAAAGAAATAAGACACAAGACAATTCGTACCTCCGCCTTTTGTGTAAACGCCCCAGAAGTCTCTAAGCGCTAGGTCACCGTTTTCTTGTCTCGTTAACCAAATATGCCCATTGCTTTCCTTCTACCCAAGGTACGTTGGGTAGAAGGTACCTTGTGCGGTCCTGTGCCTCCCTCATGTATTTATTTATTAGGACAACCATTTATTTAGTTATTAGGACAACCACATTATAAACTTACAACTAAAATATACATTAAAACTATTAAATTGAATGCATAACATTTAAAGGTGTCACAGCATGCATATGAAAGTAACACCGGATTATATAAATATTAATAACATAAAGTAGCAACAAAGCCAAAAAAATAAACAAATTAAATTAAATTAAGTAAAGCAAATTAAAGACAAATAAAATTGACTCAATAAAAATACAAAAAACACAAATGTATCGGTTTCCCGCCATCCTAACTAGGCAGTAGGTCGTTTTTTAAGTATAAAAGAAGTTAAATATTAAATACGTCATCAGTGTGTACACGCCCTATGTGTTTTAGCTTTATGAAGGTATTTTGCTCACTTTTTTTATTATAGATAGCATTATAGTGCTGCTCTTGTCGATGGAACTAAAAAGCTGTAAACACGGTCATCGTTAAATGTTTTACTTCTATGGTGTAGTGGAAGTTTTTAGGTCTTGGTTACGATTCCCGGTCAACATAAATCTTTTGCGCATAGTATGAATGTTTCCAGTTTTGTGGGCTTTTTGTACATAGAATAGATAAATAGTTCATTTTTTGATTACGTACATTTCATTTTTAATTTTCTGTCGTTTTCGTGGAGTTGCATCAACTGTTAAGTTCGGATGCTATTATGCTATTGTTAGAAGGCAGTTTCTGAACGTTCGTCGTGTGTGTGACGAACAAGCGTGGGTAAATTCAATAGACTTCATAAAACGAAGATGCTGTTGAGCTAAAGCTTCAGTTTAGCCATGTTGGATGAAATTCGTTGCAAAACGTCAAAACATAAAAAATATGATTTACTTATTATAATCTAGATTTTAAACGCGTAATCGATTCGTTTAGATAACCGAAGGACTAGGGAGGCACAGGACCACACATGGTGGCAATATTTAGAGGAGGCGTACTATGTCTAGCAGTGGACGTCAATAGGCTGATATGAAGATGATGATGATGGTGATGACACATAACATTAGTGCACAAAAAATTTAGGTAATCCTGTTTGAGTATGTTAAAATCTGAAACACCCGAAACACCGATCAAAAAGTATTAGCTATTGAGTATTTAGTTATTGAAAAAAAAATGCTGAAAAGTATTTCTTCGCGAACTTATCAATATAAAAAGGCTAAGTTGGTCCCAAAATTCACATTTTTTCCCGTTCCACGCAATACCGCTATGGCATTACCCGATAAAGTTCGTTTTATAGGCCACGACTACCCGATTCTACGACAATTCCTCGACTTCATCCTTTCAATAGCTGACTATTATTGGAGTAACATAAATCGGTGGGCTTCCCCAGATTGCTATTTATGGTGTGCACATCGGATTTCTAAAGAAAACTTTTATGAACGGAAACGTTATGGTTTTAGTGGAATCCGGTCGGTTCTGTGCTATGTATGTATTGGAAGGCTGATTAGTTGGGTTCCGTGTTTGAAAGTGATTGTTTTAGTTTTGAATAACGGTTTCAGCTAGGAAGATACTACATAAAATTATCTTACTAATAATCTGCCAAAGTACTCGGATGATCATCATCATAATAACAGCCTATCAATGTCCCGTCACGGAAGGAGGCCAGTCCCGTGGAGGGATACTTGGCCTACTAATACTATACTCTGTCCAGACTGATTGGTATAGGGTTTAATTTCAAGTTTCCCTTCTTTTTATTTCGTAAAGATAATATTCACGGATAGCCCCTTAGTCGGTTTTTACGACACCCATCGGATAAATTGGGTTGGTGACATATTGTATTCTTACTTCGTCACCAAATATATATTCCAATGCTATTATTTTGTTTTAATTACTCTCTTTTCTTACTTTATAAACCAACGGAATTCATTAATTGTGCATTAATTATGTACAGTCAGCCCCAAAAGTCGCTGAACACATTTTAAATTCCAAAACTGCTGATCACTAAAAACGTCATAAGTCAGTGTCGCAACAAGAGTACAGCATAAGCTTTACATACGAAACGACCATAACACGCTTAACACGGTTATTACAAAAGTAGCTGAACCATAGTATTTTTAAAAGTAACTGAACGCCTAAGATTCCAAAAATAGCTATACATACGCGTCAATTCGTATTAAAACCTACTTTTTGGGTATTATACTATAAGCATCTTTAATAAAATAAAAACTTTTAGAACAGATAAGTTTTGTCCAAAGAGGTTTAATTACAACGTTTTTTTATTTTGGTTATAGCCTAGGTATAGCTATAATATTTAACCTGTTATAAATGTTTTTACTAACGCGCAAAAATTTACAAAGCATAATTTCTAGAGCGGAAAAATATTTAAAAAAAGGAATTCAGGAAATTTGGAGGTGAAATTGTAGTTTAAATTCAATTAAAAGAAACTCATTCCGGAACTAATGCCTGTAATAAGAGATTTTTAATGTTTCATATCATTGTAAAATTGTAATTATTAATTAAGCTTTAAAACATTTGTCAAATTATTTTACATGTCAAAGGGCCAAAATTCACTTTACATCAAGAACACCAAAAGTAGATTGACAGGCAATAACATTGAAAATATGATTTGTTAACCTACTTTTGTATTTAATGATGTTCAGCTACTTTTGGAATAACCGTGTTAAGCGTGTTATGGTCGTTTCGTATGTAAAGCTTATTCTGTACTCTTGTTGCGACACTGACTTATGACGTTTTTAGAGTTCAGCAGTTTTGGAATTTAAAATGTGTTCAGCGACTTTTGGGGCTGACTGTACCTACCTATTTAAATTTATAATAAATAAATAATCCTCACACATTCACACATCGCCACCCAGTCCTACACTAAGCAAAGCTTGTACTATGGGTACTAGACAACGGATAAACATACTTAAATACTTTTTTTTTGTAAATACATACATAAATATTATTATACATAAAAAACACTCAGACCAATACCCGCAAATACCCGCAAATGGGTATTTAGTCTGAACGGCCCAAAGTGAATGGCCCGCGGGCCATTCGACCGTAAACAAAAATCGTCTACGTTCCAATGGACCAGTGATAAAATTTTGTAAATAAATTCACTGTCATAAAAATTGTTCTGTACATTCGGGTTCAAAAGTTAAATTAAAAGATTTTAAATGTTTCAGATTTATATGAAATTCTTTAAAAAAAAAACAATCAACAACAGGTACTTTAGAATGTTTACAAAAGATTCATTTGGCTAATATATAATTTTGAATAAGTCTTTATTTTGAAAATAATAAGAATAAAAAATGAATCAAACAATGAAAACATTTGAAAAATCAGCCTTATTTTAATAAAGCCTTATATTAAAAAATAGAAGTTATTAACTTTTAAACTAAAAAAAATCTTACAATACCTTCAAATCAGTCTCATCAGTATATTTTAATCAAATAAATTGACATCCTCGATGTTAATGAATGCTGTATGCGACTGTCCGTTTGGATAAATTTGTTAGTTTTTTTATCACCGGTCCATTGGAACGTAGACGATTTTTGTTTACGGTCGAATGGCCCACGGGCCATTCACTTTGGGCCGTTCAGGCTAAATACCCTGCAAATGGGTTGCAAATAATCATGTTCATGCACATAAAGATTTGGATTGAGCGGGAATCGAAGCCAAGACCTCTGGGTAGCAGCCATATAATATACCGACTGCGCCACAGAGGTCGTAATAAATTTTAAATCATTCAAAGATACATACAAGCAAGTAATTAATAACATAAAGGATCCTACCAAACTCACGTTAGATTCATACACCTATCATAAATACATATACATAGTATTGTAGCAAGGAACGTTGAATAAAGCTCTCGATTTATTGCGAGTATCGAGTAATTAATTCGTACCGATACTATAGGGATGAATGTATCACAGCCTACGATAACCACGGACATGTGTGACCTAGAATCACTAAATAATAAAGTGTACATGGTTATATGCATAACAGCCCATTAATGTCCCACTGCAGGGACGGACCGGACTTCCTTCCGTGACGGAGGGATACTTAGCCTACTAATACCACGCTGGCCAGACGGATTCCTATAGGGTTTAATTTCAAGTTTTTCTTCTTATTATTTCGTAAAGATAAAATTTAAGGATAATCTCTTAGTCGGTTTTTACGACAGCCATGGGATGAGATGGGGTGGTGACATATTGTAAGTATTCTTACTCCGTCACCACACGGTAATGTTATATTAATGGTTATATTAATATCCGTGTAATCACGGAAGAAAGTGTAATACATCAACAAACGTAAATAAAATTTAATCGTCTGTCGCGTGTGTTAGCGTATATTAATAGTTTAAAAATAAAATACCTCAAATTAGGTTGTGAATATGATTGTTGTGTCAAAATATTCAATTAAACGGAAGTTTGTATGAAATTAATTAAGTACTATATAATTATTTATATGAATTATTAGACAATGTAGAAAAAAATATATTTATGTTGATTTTTATATTTGTTATAGATTTATTAAGAATGATTATTTATTTTTGTTTTTTAGTTCAACTTCACTTCCGGCAAATATTATAAAATTAGGTTTTAAGTCAGTTGAATGTTTGTTGAAACATTATGAGTTATTTGAGCATTTTGAGCGGCAGACTGGGTTGAACTATGAAGCAAGTAAGTCGTAATTACGTTCCGGGAACTATTAAGCAGTGAATGTGTAATATTTAAAGTGTGATAAAGTAATAAAGACGATTGTGCAATTACATCGGTTTGTTTTACTTTGAAGAGGAGAGTTTTTAACAATTCAGAAGTGGGATACATCCGGGAATACTGGTGCATTATTACCACCCTGGTGTGATCATACGCTCATATAAGGTATGATTTTCTTTCGTTCGTTTTTTTTTCCTATTCTTAATCTATAGTGAATTTACATTTTACATAACGGTAGTTTGTAAAAAAAATAACAGACGTTTTGTTTTATATAATTAAAAGCAAATAATATTTGTGGTTTTTATTTTTACAAAACGAAGGTTATTAGATTATTAATTGTTAGTATTTCGTTACTGCTATTAGTAAACTTTATTTAATTGTATTGCAATTAAAGATAACGTTGAATATGTTCAATATTATTGCACGAATATTAAAATTATTGACTACTCAACTAATTTACCACGAGCAGTGAAATGGTTAGGTAGATATTTCTTGTTTTAAATTTATTATGCTATTTTATCAATATATTAGTTTCAATATTTAGAGATTTCTGTTTTAGTACTAGTAGCCCTTTATGTATATAGATTTATAGATGCATAATGTTTTAAAACTAATTAGATTTGACAATTTGCTATTATTTAAATTATTAGGTATAACTTATAAATAAAATAAATTAGTTTTTTTACATACCTACCCGAATTTGGTATCAGTAATTCTTTTGTATTCATTAGATGCATTTCAGTTTTAGTACTAGTAACCCTTTTTGTATATAGGTATAGAATAGATACATAATGTTTTAACTAAATAGATTTGCCAATTTGCTATTATTATTATAGAAGTAAAATAAGTTAGTTTATACCCAAATTTGGTATCAGTAATTCTTTTGTATTCATTAGATGCTTATTGTTTGATATAAGAAAAAAAAATAAGTATATAATATACCAATTTATTTATCTAAATTGATATTTTTTTACTTTAGTGCTAATAATACTTTTATATGCATTAGATACTTGTTGTTTTATTTTTTTTAGGTTATTTTAATATACCTACAAGTGAGTGGAAATGCCAAGTGACCGGCCCAGGAGTCGACAGCGATCAAGTGAGAGGCACCGCAGTATTGTGCAGAGGGTTCCTACGAGACGCAGCCGCTCCCCTACGCGGTCTAGGAGGTCAAGGCAAAGCCATCGCAGCAACGCGCGTCACAACGACCGCCGCAGATCTCAGGCAAGAAGTCGTAGCAGGTCAGTCTTAACGCCTCCAACTGTAACGCGGTCGCGTGACTCGAGAACTAGACATTTAGAACATACTCAAGACAAGCAGAGGCGTCATAGATTGCGGACTCCTCATACAAGAAGTCCTAGCAAATCACGTAGTCCAGGTTACCGCAGTACTAATGAAAGATTTCCATCTGTCACGCCACAACGTCCATCTATCGATATTGTTAATTACGAATTACTTAAATGTATTAAAGATTCCTTGGTTTCTATCTCAGCCATAAATCCACAAGTAAAGGAAAGATTTAGTACTAACAATGTTGTCCCAGAATTTGATCCTAAAACTAAGAATCAAACCATCCTCACTTGGATAAATAAAGTAAAGGAATGTTCTGAAATTTATGGCTGGGATAGTAAGCAGACTGCTCATTACGCTCTCCCTAAGCTAGTTGGTACAGCAAAAAAATGGTATGAAGGACAGCCTTCATTGTTGCTTACATGGGATGAATGGGTCGAAAAACTCAAATCTGCCTTCCCGGTATATGAAAACTATGGTCATCTGCTCACGGAAATGTTAGCGAAAAGGGCAAAGTTTGGAGATGATTTAGAAGAATATTTTTATGAAAAGTTAATTGCGTTGAATCGGTGTGGTATAGTAGGTAGGAATGCTATAGACTGCATTGTGTATGGCATTGATGATAGGTCGGTTAGATATGGGGCAGAAGCAGTAGGTTTTGAAGACACCGATAAGTTATTAGGCTATTTGCGTGGTGTAAAACATGAGCGAATTGATAAATTTAATAAAAAACCAATACGCTCCACGACTGACACAACTCGCAAACCGTTGAAAAGTGACATTAGTAGAGTCATCAGGTGTTTCAACTGCCATGAAACGGGTCATGTTGCGTCAGAGTGTAAAAAGCCTATCGTTAAATGCCAAAAGTGTAAACGCATAGGTCATAACAATCCTGAATGTACCAGAAATGTGTGGATAGATAAAGCCGAAGTTAAATCCTTATGACTAGATAATTATAGTGAAACAGCAGATGGTAAATTCGTTAAATATGTAAGCGTCAATAATGTACGGTTGATAGCCTACGTTGATTTTGGTAGTCAATGTACCCTGATAAAAGAAACCGTTATAAAAGAGATAGTGCCACGCGAAAATTGGCAAACAAATAATTTACCGTCTCTCAAGGGTTTTGGTAATTCGTACGTGACTGCGTTGGGTAAAACATTAATTTCACTAACTATTGATAATGTTAAAATTCGCGTTGAAGCCGTTATTGTTCCTGATAATTACTTATCTTATGATTTACTAATTGGACAGACCGCTACGGAACAACCGAACGTTTGGGTATTTAAATCTGATAAATGCTTAATGATTACTGATAAGCGGTTTGGGGACGCTACACGACTGGTTTTAAAGTGTCGTAAAACTGTCACGACTGAAGGGTGTGTTTCTATTAAAGTGTTCTCTGATACACCTTACAGTGGTATTATTTGTGTCGAAAGTGGACATCGCTTAAATTACGATGTACAGATTGGTATTTACAATATTGAAAATGGGACTGGTTACCTTACTGTTTTAAATTATAATAATAAAATAATTACGTTTAAAGAGGGTCAAGTCTTAGCTCGCGCTTATATTTTTCATATTAGTGATAACATTAAAGTTGTTAATAAGATAAAGGAGGTTCAAAATTATGGTAGTAAATTACCGCTTACGATGGATGAACTTAATATCGACGTTAGTTTGAACAATAATCAGAAACTTCAATTATACCATACCTTAAATAAATACCGTGACTGTTTCGCTAGAGATTTGTCTGAATTAGGTCAAACAAATATTACTGAGATGAAAATACAACTAGTAGATATGAAACCAGTCGTTTATCGACCATATAAATTAAGTCACTTTGAAAAGGAAGAAGTTAGAACTATGGTTGAGGAACTCTTAAAATATGATATTATAAGAGAGTCTCAATCTCCTTATGCAAGTCCTGTTCTATTGGTTAAGAAGAAAACTGGGGATAAAAGGCTTTGCGTAGATTACCGCGCCTTAAATAGGAAAACGATTAAGCAGCATTATCCGCTACCGCGTATTGAAGATCAGATTGATCGTTTGGCTGGGAATAAATATTTTTGTGCTCTAGATCTAGCGGCTGGTTATTATCAAATTCCATTGAGTGAAGACAGCAAAAGTAAGAGTTCATTCGTTACGCCTGATGGACAATTTGAGTTTAACAGAATGCCTTTTGGGCTAGCTAATGCACCAGCTGTGTTCCAACGAACAATCAATCTGGTTTTAGGCAATTTACGCTATAATGTCGCGTTAGCTTATATGGATGACGTCTTGATACCAAGTAAAACATTTGAAGAGGGAATCGAAAGATTGGGAATCGTACTTCAAAAATTTAGAGAAGCAGGATTGACATTAAAGCCACAAAAATGTTATTTTTTTTCAAAATCGCGTAGACTATTTAGGGTTTAAAATTACCAGTGAAGGTGTAAGACCAGGAGTCACTAAAATTGAATCTGTCAAAAACTTTCCTAAACCTAAAGACGTACACAACGTTCGACAGTTTGTTGGCCTAGCCAGCTTCTTTCGACGTTTTATTAAAGGGTTTGGTGAAATTGCTCGACCCCTCACCAAATTACTTAAGAAAAACTCGCCGTGGGTTTGGTCACAAACTCAAGAAGAAGCATTCGAGACACTAAAAAATGCACTCATTTCGAGACCTGTTTTGGCATTGTATAACCCTAAATTTGAAACCCAAATACATACTGATGCTAGCAAACACGGCATAGGAAGTGTTTTGCTACAAAGACAAACCGATGGAGTTTTAAAGCCTGTAGCCTATTACAGTAGACAGACGTCACCTGAGGAGTCTCATTTTTCATCTTATGAATTGGAGACTCTTGCCGTTATAGCCGCGTTAGTGAAATTTAGGACATACGTGCTTGGGTTAAACTTCACCATAGTAACCGACTGTAATTCACTAAGAGCAACCTTTTTAAAGAGAGATATGATACCGAGAGTTGCGCGGTGGTGGAGTTTAATTCAGGAATATAACTGTAACGTAGTTTATAAATCCGGGAGTAGCATGATACATGTTGACGCGTTAAGTAGGAATCCAGCTATGGATACTGCTGGCATAATTAATGCTATAGACGCTCTTGACATTATGAGTATCACAGATGATTGGCTAACAACGGTACAGTTAGAGGACTCTGAAATACAACGCATTAAGGAAATTCTTTCGGATAAAGAATTCGATAATTTGGTTGAAATACGAAAGAATTTCGCTCTCAAGCGCGAGAGAGTGTATAGAATAACGGAGGATGGATTGAGACGGGTAGTGCCAAAGGGGTGTAGGTGGCAAATACTACAAAAGAACCATGATGAGATAGGTCATTTTGCATTTGATAAAACATTAGATAAAATAAAACAACATTATTGGTTCCCTCGTATGCGAAAATTTATAAAGAAGTATGTTAATTCGTGTTTAGAATGTGCGCATAATAAATTACCCTCTGGTAAGAAGCAAGGTTTCTTACATCCTATACCTAAGGAAACTACACCATTTCACACTATACATATTGACCACGTCGGTCCATTTGTACAGTCAAAAAGAAAGAATTGTTATATTCTGGTTATTGTAGAGTCGTTCACAAAATTTATTGCATTAAAGGCAGTTAAAAATACTAAATCTAACTCCACCATCACAGTTCTTAGAGATTATTTTGGGACGTTTGGTTTACCTAAACGACTGATTAGCGATAGGGGCACATCGTTTACTAGCTCAAAATTTAAAAGTTTTATGACCGAACTAGGAGTTCACCATATAAAAAATGCTGTAGCTTCACCGAAAGCAAATGGTCAGGTGGAGCGATATAATCGAACCATTTTGGACTCTTTGGCTGCACAAAATCACGGCAAAGACGAAACTTTGGGACTTTGGGATGACCGATTATTACAAGTTCAATGGGGATTGAATAACACGGTTAACAAAGGTACAGGTAAAACTCCATCAGAAGTGTTATTTGGATTAAGACTTACTGGAATCAACGAAGGCACTTTAGTTACGGAAATAGGAGACGATATAGTTGATAGTAGTGTTGAGGACGATACCGATAACGCCAATAATAGATTACAAAAGATTAGGGATGAGGTAAATGAACATACTACAAAATCTCAGGAAAAACAAAAAAGTAGATTTGATAAGAAAAGAAAGAAACCGTTAAAATACAAAGTTGGTGATTTAGTGAGAGTAGAAAGGGCAATACACACTGTAGGAAAAAGTAAAAAATTATTACCGAAATGTTTAGGACCCTATAGAGTTACTAAGGTTTTAGATCATGACAGGTATGAAGTAATAGACACTCCTCTTACTAAAAAAGGGACGTCCAAATACAAAGGTGTTTTCTCGGTCGATAAAATACATCCTTGGCTATGTTTTAACAATCGCAGTAGTGCAACATCTGCTAGCGAGGGCGAGAGCGAGAGTGGTGATTAATATATTAATAAGTAAATTATGTTGTTCTTCTGTTCATATGTATGATTATGTTTGTATGTAGTTAACTGAGAAAATATGTATAGCTTATCTTGTTATGAAGGATGTGGTTAATTTATATGTGGTTATTTATATATACGAGGCAAATAGTTGTGGTAAGATTGTCATTGTTACGTTATATACCTGCTATGAGCGTAAAGGTACATCTACTAAAAGTGCAATGTGCACGTTATATACCTGCTATGAGCCTAAAGGTATATCTACTAAAAGTGCAATGTGCACGTTGTATTCCTGCTATGAGCATAAACGTTATATACCTGCTATGAGCCTAAAGGTATATCTACTAAAAGTGCAATGTGCACGTTATATACCTGCTATGAGCATAAAGGTATATCTACTAAAAGTGCAATGTGCACGTTGTATTCCTGCTATGAGCATAAACGTTATATACCTGCTATGAGCCTAAAGGTATATCTACTAAAAGTGCAATGTGCACGTTATATACCTGCTATGAGCATAAAGGTATATCTACTAAAAGTGCAATGTGCACGTTGTATTCCTGCTATGAGCATAAACGTTATATACCTGCTATGAGCCTAAAGGTATATCTACTAAAAGTGCAATGTGCACGTTATATACCTGCTATGAGCCTAAAGGTATATCTACTAAAAGTGCAATGTGCACGTTATATACCTGCTATGAGCATAAAGGTATATCTACTAAAAGTGCAATGTGCACGTTGTATTCCTGCTATGAGCATAAATGTATGTCTACCTGAAGTGCAATGTGCACAATAAATACCTGCTATGAGCGTAAAGGTATATCTAATGAAAGTGCAAAGTGCACACATAAATCCTATGAGGTTAAATGTATATCTATAGTAAAATGTAAATTGTATACACAGGTCGTAGTGCAGTGTGAATATGTATTTATATTATGTACCTACCTTGTTACTTATATGTTAAGTTGAAGTGCAAAGTGCAATGTGTACACATAAAATAAAAAAAAAAAAAAAAAAAAATTTAATTATTTAGTTTGTATAGAATATAATGTTGTATGTAATGAAATTTTTTATTTAATGTTGCTATATTATGTCATTCGCGAGGACGCGAAAATTATCAGGATGGACGAATTGTTAGCGTATATTAATAGTTTAAAAATAAAATACCTCAAATTAGGTTGTGAATATGATTGTTGTGTCAAAATATTCAATTAAACGGAAGTTTGTATGAAATTAATTAAGTACTATATAATTATTTATATGAATTATTAGACAATGTAGAAAAAAATATATGTTGATTTTTATATTTGTTATAGATTTATTAAGAATGATTATTTATTTTTGTTTTTTAGTTCAACTTCACTTCCGGCAAATATTATAAAATTAGGTTTTAAGTCAGTTGAATGTTTGTTGAAACATTATGAGTTATTTGAGCATTTTGAGCGGCAGCCTGTTTTGAACTATGAAGCAAGTAAGTCGTAATTACGTTCCGGGAACTATTAAGCAGTGAATGTGTAATATTTAAAGTGTGATAAAGTAATAAAGACGATTGTGCAATTACATCGGTTTGTTTTACTTTGAAGAGGAGAGTTTTTAACACGTGAAATCCACAGAGTTTTACAAACTACAAACAATGTCAAAAGGAATTTACGTCTATTTATTGATTACCTAGTACCCATAGTCTAAGCTCTTCTTGGGACTAGATGAATGAGGAATATTATATTTGTGGTACATACCTACATAAAGTAAATATTATTATTCCTTTATCGTTTTAATAGTAAGTACTTATATGACTAAAGTGTTCCGATAGCGGTTGTCTAAAGACGAAGGAACTTTTTTGATACGGTGCCAACGACAATACTTGCATATTTTCACTTTCTCTAAATTCATTTTAACACTTGAAAACTATTGTTATGAGTATAACATAGGTATGATATCTGATACTTTTAAACTAATATTATAAAGAGGTAAAGTTTGTGTGTTTGTGACATTGTAGGGGGTAATCTCTGGATCTATTGAACCGATTTTAAAATTATTTCTGTGTTGAATAGTCCATTTATCGGAGTGTGTCATAGGCTATAGTATCACGCAATGACTAATAGGAGTGGAGCAGTAATTAAATATGTTTAAAAGAGTGAAGCGTTTTTTTCGCGGCCTAACGAAGTGGGCACGGGTCAGCTAGTCCGTTATGAAATAATACACTTCGCACAGGTCTGTGGTTTTCTTAAACATTAATTAAAGTAACGCGGTTCTTTGGTTTCCCAAGTTTCCTTTCATAACAAGAGGGGGACCCTGTTTGGAGCGGGACACCTCTTTAAACGAAGTCCGTATGGTATTCCGAAATATTCACCGAAAGAACGGTTTTCCGATACACGAAAAAAATATTGGCCGACAATTGGTAGTACGAATGAATCCATCGCCGATGAAACGGTTCGCCGAAAATAATCTTCAGTAACAGAGAAAAATACTCTTCCGGTAGAGAAAAGTGTGAATTTTTTGTTACAAAGCTACTTAAATAAAGAAAAAATATATACGTTACATAACTTTCGATAAATAACCTTCCTTCAGGAAAAATAACTACAAGTAACCCTACCTTTAAAACTAAACAAAAGGTTCCATAACACGTCGTACTATCTCCTTACAAAATCTAATTTAAGGTAAATTGTTTACTCATAATAATTTGCAACACCATGAACCATAAGTTAGAACAGATTCTCATAAGATGTAGATATAGTTTAATTACTCTTGACCCTAATAAACCAGACTAAAAGGCCAATAAGTTATAATACTATAGGTTATTTAGGCCATTACTGTATCACATGTGTGGCCTTAATATTTAAGGGTTATTAAATGACTGCATAATTACGTGTACTAGAGTGGAGACCGCGACTCGGCAAACGCAGTATTCTGCTAGATGGATAAACGACCACAGAAAGGTCTCTGTGTTAAACTGTGGACTGCAATAGGGTATTTGATGATTGAAAATAAGAAGGAGGTTAATTAATCAGTGGTGTTTTAAATGTTTTTCAGGTAAGTACCTACATCAGAACTCTGTCACTTCTGTTTAGTCCATGATATACAATTATATAATTAGCACCTAGACTATGGGACTAGCGGAGTGTCTGAATAAGCTTATTCAATAGTACAAGTACCTTACCCATTATTTTGTTTCTTTTTTGGGTTAGTTTTATTGGAAATAGCTAAAGTGGGGACTAGGACTTAAAAAATAATATGTATCCACCACCTTTTCATTCTCTTTTCAATACAGAGATTTCATTTAATCGATACAGATCGTATGGGTAAATGCACAGCTTTTCACTTTTTAACAATTCCTACACTAGTAGTTCTGTGTCACTGGAACTTTTACAAGCATGGAATCTCTAGACAATCTAGGAAATCTAAGCTCTAGACAAGCATTTAAAAAATCATAAACACATTGACCTACTCAAACTCGCGATCTCCACCAAACAAAAAACACGACAATATCCTAAAAAAAGTAGTTTTATATAAATAAAAACATTTTCCTAATGTCAGATGTCAGATATCTTTTTTTCAACTCAGTCTGAGGCGTTGTCTCCTTCAATAAAGACTAGGACAGTTTTGTAAATGAATAAGTATATTGTAAACATAATTTAGACTACAAGTGCTGGCAGTGTTGACAGGTTCATGTGTTGAGTACGTGAAATAGCATTGTAGCCTTTTAGGACCGACGGTAGAGTTAAAAATAAAGTTGTTTTTCGTTGAAAATAGAGTTTTTTTTAATGTTGTATGGCAAAAGCGGTGGCAAAGCGAGGACAAGGTCTCGGGTTCCAATCTCGCGCAAGCTAATTTAGCCATCCAAAAACTATTGTCAAGCATTTGGTTGATTTTTTAACCGACATCAAAAAAGAGGTTGTCCAACCAAAAGTTTTTTTACTCAATTCAAGAATGGTTTCATGTAGATATCTTTTTTCAAAGCCTAAACAATCTAACAAGTTGTCTTCTTCAATAAAGACTAGAACAGTTTAGTAAATGAATATCTTGTAAACATAATTTAGACTAGAAGTGCTGGCAGTGTTGACAGGTTCATGTTGTGTTGAGTACGTGAAATAGTATTGTTGCCTCTTAGAACCGACGCACGGTACAGTTAAAAATGAAGTTATAACTTTTAAACTATCGCGTCTTATTATTATAAATATTATATAAACGGGATAATAACACGCATTTTATTTACCTTTATTTTACTTGACGTTTCGGCACAGCTTGCACTGGCCGAATTTTCCCTTCAAATTGTCACCAATGGCAAAATTTGCGTGAAGTTGTTTTTTTGGTGAAAATAGAGTTTATTTTTAATGCTGTATGTGCCTTGGTGGCAAAGCGAGGTCGAGGTCTCGGGTTCGAATCTCAGATAATGATAATTATTTGTGTGACGCACACATTATTAGCTTTAGCCTGGATTTTCTTTGTGTACGTTAATTTCATGTCTGTTAAAGTGTGAATATTATCTTTACGAAATAAAAAGAAGGAAAACTCGAAATTAAACCCTATACCAATCCGTCTGGCCAGCGTGGTATTAGTAGGCCAAGTATCCCTCCGTCACGGGAGGAGGCCCGTCCCTGCAGTATGACATTAACGGGCTGTTATGATTATGAAAGTCCCCCCGAATTGAACCGGGAGTACTTACCTAGTCGTTTAGCTTTAACCTGCATGTCAATTCTCGTTCCTTAAAATCGTTAAAAATTAAGTTAATTTAACATTTAGTTGTCAAATTGTCACACAATTGGTATTCTTGTATTTATAATTTAAAATCTTTTTAAAATTTTGTAATCGTACTGTAACTAACTTTCGGTAAGAAACGTCAAAACCTTTGCGTTTATTTTAGGAGCGGCCGGCAGTGCGCATGCGCGAGGGAAGCGAAAAGAGCGGGAAAAACAAGTTAGGGATATCGCATTATTACATTCAAAGACCCTGATTTTCAAATAGGTACATATTTTTTTCTTAGAATAGAAGTTTATGGAACTTATAATACATATTTTAATTTACCGAAGATAATTTGCTGTGATTGATTTATATACTAATGTTTTATTTCTGTATATGGAGTGTTAGAAAATCTATTAAAATTTCCAATCTTTTAAATTGTAAACCGTAAACTGGCAACTCTGTTATGTAACTCTTTTTTGCTATTTAACTTAATTTTAACTTTTTCTTTACCGGACAAGAATACCACTTTGGATTAATTAAAAATTAAATTTAAAAAAATTAAAAATTAAGTTAAATTAAATAGTATGTTTCGAGAATTGGCCTGCTGGTATATGTAGCCTAAATGTTATTCTACACTCTAAACTACCTATATTCCAAATTTCCTCAAAATCTGTTGAGTAGTTTTTGCGTGAAAGAGTAACAAACGTCCATCCATCTATCCTCACAACTTTCGCATTTATAATATTAGTAGGATTAGTAGGATATAGTACAACTTTCCCACTAGGGATGCCTGGTGACCCGGAGACTTTACAAACATCAATTTAACGAACATCCAGAAAGAGATCAATAATTTGTGAATCACTTCTTCTTTCGAGTCGTAAAGGCACACAATGCAGTACCATCGGTGGTCAAATGCAATCAGCCCAGAACTTGGCCACGTTGATTGCATTGTCAGTGGCGTCTATGAGGTCTTTTTCTGTGCAGCTATCTGGGCACCTTGGACAGTTCAGTGAATCACTGAAAAAATAATTGTACTGGGTGGAAATCGAACCCGCTACATCGTTCGCGACTTATTCGTTTACCAAGGCAGTCTAAATTCTACGGGTCTCCAGAATAATCACATGCTAGAATAATCATGTAATATTTAAGCTACTTACTATTACGGTTGAAGCCGCGGTCATAAGCAAGTTAAAAAGAAATTAGTAAATAAATACGCAATAAATAAAAATCGTAATTTTATTTAATAATCCAACGTTTATTATAATCACATAGTTACATAATAACTCTTTTATATATAATATTTATAATATTCTATCTGATAGCGTATTTACAATTATATAATTATTTAAAAAAGAAATAATATAATTTTGGTATTTTTACAAATATAATATGTGTATTTTTAACATGATATGGAATTTTAGAGTTTTTTTACATGATATGAGTACGCCGCAGAGATGATTATAGCGCCGATTACACTACCCTACATGTAGTGCACTACATCTTGTAGGACACTACATGATGTAGGGCGGTCGGGACTCGCCAATCTCCGATATGTAGTGTCCTAACAGCCTACATGAATGTGATTACACTAGACAACATGTAGTGCCCTACAAGATGTAGTGTCCTACATGTAGGGTAGTGTAAGTCTGTCAAGGAAGGCTTACTACCTTCGGTAGTAGTAGTATAGGGAATTTTAACCAGGGTGTCGTATTTATATTTCGCATACCTCGGACAATAAAGGCGTTTATGCACATACGGAATTTTTTTTTTATTTAGCCTTTTGATGTAAAATACTTCGACTCATGTTCCATAATTTTTTCGTAATTTTCCTTACAAAAACCATAAAAATAGATCAAAAAAATACAAAAGCTACTTCCTTAAGAAATATTATAATTAACTGGCAAAAAAAACGTAAATATAGATGCTCGATGCATAATTTATTTAAACCATTAACATTAAGTACGTAATCGCAATCAAGTCTTTATTGCTCTAGCCAAATTAAAAGATGTGAACTCGTAAGTTACTTACTCCTTTATTGCACGGTATATTTTCGAATACATTTTTCGTAACTTTACATAAGCGTCACTGTTAAACTTATTCTGAAACATATGTGTATTTAATCCTTAATAACTTTATAGATTATTACACAAGTCACTTACTGCTTCATGCAGGATACCTTCCTTATCGATAACAATTCTTAATCTTACTTACAGAAAAATGTGAATGTTATAGTTCAAACGTAAGTATGTTTACGTATGTATAGATAGCGTGTGGATATAAGTGTGTTTCATTTGAACAGCCTTTCTATGTGTTGTGTTACAGACATGCCAGAATTGGATGGGTTGGTATTACCTATTGTGGCAGCTTACAAACGAGAATGTTGGTTTAATGATGTTATGTGTTGTTTTACAGTCGTGCCAGAATTGGATGGGTTGGCATGTATTGTGGCAGCTCACAATCGACAATGTTGGTTTAAAGATGTTATGTGTTGTGTAACAGTTATGCCAGAATTAGATGGGTTGGCATGTATTGAGGCAGCTCACAATCGACAATGTTGGTTTAAAGATGTTATGTGTTGTGTTACAGTCGTACCAGAATTGGATGGGTTGGCATGTATTGAGGCAGCTCACAAACGAGAATGTTGGTTTAAAGATGTTATGTGTTGTGTAACAGTCGTGCCAGAATTGGATGGGTTGGCATGTATTGTAGCAGCTCACAATCGACAATGTTGGTTTAAAGATGTTATGTGTTGTGTAACAGTTATGCCAGAATTAGATGGGTTGGCATGTATTGAGGCAGCTCACAAACGAGAATGTTGGTTTAAAGATGTTATGTGTTGTGTTACAATCGTGCCAGAATTGGATGGGTTGGCATGTATTGTGGCAGCTCACAATCGAGAATTTTGGTTTAAAGATGTTATGTGTTGTTTTACAGTCGTGCCAGAATTGGATGGGTTGGCATGTATTGTAGCATTTCACTACATTTTATTGTCGCTGGCAAGCATAGGAGTTAGTTTTGCGAGAATAGGATGGGTTCGCAAGCTAATATCTGGTGGTGTTATGTGTTGTGTAATAATCGTGCTAGAATTGAATGGGTTGGCGTGTATTGTAGCGTTTCACTTGCGATAATGATGGTTTGGTTGGTTTAATGATGTTATGTGTTTTGTATTAACATCGTGCCAGAATTTGATGGGTTGGCATGTATTGAGGCATCTCACAAGCGAGAATGTTGGTTTAAAGATGTTATTGTAGCATTTCACTACATTTTATCTGCGTTATGTTAGCTTTCAGGACAATAGTCGATTGTAGCTTTTAAGCGACTTCAGAAAACCCCACAAGAAAGAGTCAAGTGGAATCAAATCACGCTACTTTGGTGCTATTAACTTTGAGCTAAAACCTTTTAAAAACTTTGTTTTCATAATCTTTGAGCTCTTGCTCTTGGACATCTTGGTTTTGAGTTAATTGTTATAGTTATTCGCACGCAGACCCAAGCCTTGATCTAAAATTCTTCAAGTTATAGTCTATGAAAGGTCGAGTCCATGTGCATGGCGAGAAATCGACTGCTTCGGACTCTTCTGATTACTCTCACGTCCAGCGGCTATATTTTCGTCTAATCTGGCGTTTCTTTGACGTAAAAGGGTTTGTTGGTTATTTACCTAACCTGTCACGTTTAATTTGGTCACCAATCGTTGGTTTGTGGACTTTGGAGGACCACCACGTCTGCCGTAAAATGGACGCAATGCATTTGCACTAACGAACACTCATTTTGAAAACAAAGTTTTACTGTTTGTACCTGATGCTGAACCGTGTTACTTGGCATGGTGATTTAGCATCAGTGTATGAGTAAGGAACATCAGATTTGACAAATGTCATCTGAACAAAATAGCCGCTACAGACGAGTTACATCGACCCGCTCTATTTGAAAGACACTGTAGCCTAAAATTGAAGTCAATAAGTGTTACATAATATTGAATGAGGGTATCCTCATCAACAACACTAAAAATTTAATTGTATAAGTATCGTGTATACAATATACAATTAAATTATTAGTGTTGTTTGCTGTTTAAACATGCTTATCTATGTAAAATAATAAGAATAATTTTCTTCCATTATTAATTACTTTTTTGTAAACACGTTTGACAAGTGTCCTCTTTGCCCAACTGTGAGGTAAAGTTCCACCTGGGTTCGTGTTTGGGGCCATACACGAGGTCAGGATGGAGGAGTGTAAGGATTATATTTTATTTGGCAAATGTCGGGTATTTTGATAATCAATTTACTATAAAAGGCGTAATGAACGGCACGACAGGGCTGGCTTTTCTTGTCTGAGTATAAAATGTAAATAAATATGGGTACATTGTGCAATAAGAAGAGTTTGATAACATTTGTAACCTTCATAGATGTAAAAAATTGCTTTAGTTAGCAAAATAAGTACAAAATCAAGAATTAATAAAAAATATTGATCATCTCGTTTTATTCCTGCAATTAATTACCTAACACTTTTTGATATATTGTACATTAGTTGTAAAACCATAGCAAATTAGATACCCACAATTCTTAAATTAAAATGTAAAGTTATTTTTTGTTATTATGAAAATATAAGAAAATATGTATTACTCTGTAAAATATTTCTTCCTGCAATAAATAAGTGTGTCACATACAATATAAAATCTTAATAAATTATTACTGCAATATACACTTACGTAAACTTACTTATTATTTATTATCAAAAATAAACGTGCAATAAGTACTTAAAACTATAAGCTCCGAGCTTATATCACGAGAAAAACAAGCAATAAAAGCGTTTATATACATAAGATCCAAGTTTTGTTTATAAATGAACAGCAAAAAAGGCGTATGTTTATTTACCAACAGTTACTTAAGAATAACTCTAATACAATAAATAGGTAACTGTTAATTTTCCCTGTAGTATAAAAACAGTAAATCTATCTATAATTTCGGTAAATACATATTAAAGAGCTCATTTAGAGGCTTCTTATGATATATGATACAAAGTACTATCATTATTAGTTCAGGCAATATTCTAGAAACAAACTGTTTTTTGGCTCTCCTGTAAAGTTGGTGTTTTCGATATACGCCTTTGTTGTCCGAGGTATGCGATTTAACAAATTATACATAATTATTATCATCATTATCCGTGTGGTGACGGAGTAAGAATACAATATGTCACCACCCCATCTCATCCCATGGGTGTTGTAAAAACCGTCTAAGGGACTATTCGTAAATATTATCGTTACAAAATAAAAAGATCCTCTGGCCAGCGTGGTATTAGTAGGCCAAGTATACCTCCGTCACGGGAGGAGGCTCTTCCCTGCAGTGGGACATAAATGGGATGTTATGATGATGATGCGATTTATTTATTAATTACACTAAGGTTAACTTAAACGCAGTCAAGATAGAATATGAAAAATTTACAAATTTAAATTTTGATATGGAAGGGTTGTTCTATACATTTTATAATTAACTTATAAACTATCAATAATTTAATAATTGTTGGCCTTGTTCGGAATTTACATTATTTTTTTATTAATAATAGTCTTTAAAATAATAGTTTGTATTTTATTTACAGGGTACACTGCAAGGATTCCTTCTGCTATCTCTCGGGTATCTGTAACAATTAATTTTATATAATATTCAGAATAAATGTAATTGAAACAGGTCATAGGTCTGCTCCAGGCACGGAACAAAAATCAAGTGGAAAACAATACAACTAATTTACTATGGGAACCGCTGTCGCCAAAAAACAAATAGACACAGAAAAACTACTAACAAAAAAATAACATAATGTAGCTGATCCTACATCAGAGACTGAACCTTCATACAATATAAATAGAAGTTAATTTTCTGTAGCGCTGAAAGAATTATATGACGTTTTGTAATCTATATAGATAGAATTTTCGAGTTAATTCCATAGATGGCGGTTTTTGCAATTCTGGCAATTATATACTTTAACATGTTGTTTATAAGGGTGATATTCGCGTTATGTTATACCTATGACCTAGCGACAATTTGTGCGTACCATCGCATCTTAGTGACACGCCACGCATACCACGCCTACTTAGCACTTCCACTTGATTTTTCTACCGTGGCTCTAGGCGTCTTGTGTTTTCTTGTCCAGATCGTGTCGGTCCACCTTATGAGGGTCCTGCTATTATATATTTTCCGGTACACGGTTGCCATTCCAGAACCCAGAATACCTTCGGTTCAACGTGCTACGTGCCCTGTCCACTACTATTTAAAAGAGATAATAATATTTCAAAACATCGGCCTTCATTCCACCATGAACCGAAACATGTGGGGGTTAGGGGAAGAGGCATTTGCCCAGCAGTGAGGTTGCATAATAGAGACTAACACTAACTTATAAGATTAAGAATAGAATCTAAACATTACCACATTTTCTTGACTTGGTGATGGGCTGTAGGCTGATTTATGTGGCTCACTGGAGGCCTCCCTGATGCTGTAGCTCTTGCTGTCCGTGGACTCCAGCACCACGCGTGGAGGATCATTTTCTAGACATACAGTTAAAGTGTAAGAATATTATGATTATAAGAGAAAACATATTTATTTTTAGATAAACAGTAACGCCAAAATAAATTAAATCAAATAAAAGTAATAATTGTTAAATTAATAGGAACCTACTTCAAAAGAAACAAAAAATAATAATTAAAAAACAGAACATGCTTATAGTTGGGTTTTACTCTGTCTCTGGCTAAATTTGCATGGTTCATCGATTGATATCTAAATGCAAAATGTATTTGGGGTATAGTCTTTCTCGGCCGAATATTTATTATAAATGCCTTCGGCTGCGCGGTACATAAACATGCGATAGGGCTGCCCACCTCCAGCTTTTTAATTACATTTACCTACTTTCCCGCTCGTTACTGCGGCACAGTCGCGACTGTTCACTCCGCAAAGCCACCTTTATCGTGAGCGTGTAGGTGTAACTCGCGTTTCGTATGTTTCTATGAAGTCGAAATACTGTATATATTTGTACTATGCTACGGGTATCCGAGGAAGAGTAGACTATTCTGATGGTGTCGCCTTACGCCGAAAGGGCTTTAAGTGAGTAATAAATTATAAACTTGTATACTTACCAGACTTAGGATTTAATATATCTGGCTTAGTCTCCAACTTGTCTGCTGGAGCTGGATAAGCGATGAGAAACCGTCTTCCCTGAGCATCGACTTGCACAACGCTCTGTGACGGGCGCTTGCTGCTTGACGTTGTTTCATTACGTCTGTATAATGAGATAAATACATTTTAGAAATAGTGAATGAGATAAATTCATTTTATAAATTTCGTGGGCGGAGCACAAAAGATTGTTGTCGGAAACGTGTACGCTAAAATTGCCCAAAATAGCTTTGGAGAAAAGGTATTACGTACAAATAATATTAACTTATAAATAAATACTATTTGATAATAAATTATCTAATGGAGGAGCAACTTACTTTCTCCGTTTGTATGGAGTTGCGACTGGCATACGTACCACATAGATGAAGCTCTACGAAGCCAAAATTGACCGATTGTCTCTTTACAAAAGTCGATGTGTAATACATATATACGGTCGGGTACTGTATATCAATTTGCCTTACTAAGACGAATTAATAATAGTTTTTATACTTACGTTTTTTATATAAAACAAACCAGTTAACCACTAAATGTACATTCAGGTTACCCAAATAAGTTCTAAGGATAACATATTACAAGCAAAGTTTGAATTACATGTACCTATTTGTAACTTAGTTAAGTTGGCCTAACGCCAGCTTTAGTTGAAGAAGTTTTACTTAGATGTAACTCTATATATATGCTTAGATATAGAGATATTGCCTATGCCATTTTAGATTCTAACTTAGATGTGAATTTATAGTGTATATAATATATTTGAATATGAATGTTGAGGATAATTTTAGGCTCACGATAATTTATTTATAAACTTGAAATTAAACCCTATACCAATCCATCTGGCCAGCGTGGTATAAGTAGGCCAAGTATCCCTCCGTCCCGGGAGGAGGCCCGTCCCTGCAGTGGGACATAATGGGCTGTTATTATGATGATGACAATTTATTTGATAGTTGTACAAATAAATTGGAATTATCTTCTGAGAGAATTGAACGCACGATTCGTGTCCGACAAGTGATATTATATTAATAAAAAAAAGTAATGAATTGGAAATAAAATCTAGTATATCACTTAATGAGAAATTTACGAATTAAATAATTTTAAAGGAGTCAGAATTAGGATTTAAATTAATATTTTTTTATAAATTTATTTCTTTTTAAACTTAGTTCATAGCCATCAACTTTAGACATCTTGATTCCAATTATAAACAAACCCACTTACCTTCGTACAGCTAGTACGACAATAGCGCCTGCCGCAGTTATAATAGCAGCGAGTCCTGCTAGCGCGGCTGCTGCAGGGAATTTCGTTTCAGCTCGCGTTGTACTTTCTAAACAAAAAGTTATTATGAAATAACTATTATCATTTCATAAAACAACGGAAATACTTTTTTTTTTGTAAATACGTTGTTTACTTTTTTCTTTATGTATTATTTCTAGGGATTAAGACTTAATGAGTTAAGGAAGAAATTAAATGTCACCACCACAACTATCTAACTAAGTGGTGACATAAAACCCGATTATAGAAGTTTTCCAGTGAAAATTCAGTGATTATTTTTAACATTAGTACATATATTATTTGTACAAAAACCAAAATGATTCGTAGGTATAGGTACCACTTAACCTGGTCAACGTGGTGTAAGGCCACTTTTTCCTCTGTGACTGAAAAAATTGTCACTGAATTAGAACATTAACATGACTTTATACTATACTAGCTGACCCGTGCCCACTTCGTAGGGCGGCGAAAGAAACGTGTCACACAAACTTTACCTCTTTATAATATTAAGTATAGAAGTATAGATATATGTTTTTAAAGAATATAATCTTAACTCTGGGCAGAAAACAATGTCTACTAAGTGCAGAACATTAAGTCTCTCTTTACGACACCCCTCCATCATTTTACGCTACCCTCCATCATTTTACGACACCCTTGCAGTTTGACGACAACCTTGCAGTTTTACGACATCCTACATAATTTTACGGCACTCTTGCAGTTTTACGACACCCTTGCAGTTTTACGACACCCTTGCAGTTTTAAGACACTCTTGCAGTTATACGACACCCTTCCATCATTTTACGACACCCTAGCAGTTTTACGACACTCTCCGTGAATTTTACGACACCCTTCATCATTTTACGACCTTCTAGCAGTTTTACGACACCCTCCATGAATTTTACGACACCCTCCTTCATTTTACAACATCCTTGCAGTTCTACGAAACCCTTCTATCTTTTACGACAGCTTTCATCATTTTACGACACCATAGCTGTTTTACGACACCCTAGCAGTTTTACAACACCCTACATGCATTTTACGACATCCTAGCAGTTTTACGACACCCTCAATGCATTTTATGACACTTTCCATCATTTTACAACATCCTTGCAGGTTTACGACATCCTTCCATCTATTACAACAACCTTCATCATTTTCTGACACCCTAGCAGTTTTGCGACACCCTCCATGCATTTTACGACACCCTCCATGCATTTTACGACAACCTCCATCATTTCACGACATCCTTGCAGTTTTACGACAACCTCCATGCATTTTACGACACCCTAGCAGTTTTACGAAACCCTCCATCGTTTTACGACACTCTTGCAGTTTTACGACAGCCTCCATGCATTTTACGACACTCTAGCTGTTTTACGACACCCTTGCAGTCGGACAACACGCCCCATGCATTTTACGACACCCTAGCAGTTTTACGACACCCTCCATCATTTTTCGACACTCTCCATGCATTTTACGACACCCTCCATCATTTTACGTCATCCTTGCAGTTTTACGACACCCTTCCATCTTTTACAACACCCTTCATCATTTTACGACACCCTAGCATTTTTACGACAATCTTAAGTCTCTTAATTGTAAAACTTTTTTAAAGGTACAATTCTCTAATACATTATTTCAGTATATCTCCAGACGTTTAAGCAGTAGAAGCAAAATAAACGTTTTTAAGCGTCCCTTTTATAAACATATTTCATTACTGCTCTACTTCTATTATGCATAGCGTGATACTATATAGCCTATGACACTCCCCGATAAATGGACTATCAAACACAGAAAGAATTTTTAAAATCGGTTCAGTAGATCCAGAGATTACCCCCTACAACGTCACAAACACACAAACACACAAACAAACAAACACACAAACTTTACCTCTTTATAATATTAGTATAGATAAAATTGGCATATTATACTAACATGGTAGGGTCAAACGGGTTAGTCCCTTTTAAAGACATCCGGAGATGGAAAATGTTGGATCGATTACAAACACAAAATTCAAAATTTTCAGTTTTTAATCTGCCACGATACAGTATCAAGATAATAATAAATATTTTTCATAAAATTAATTAGTTTCATAGAGAGAATAGTCTAGAATAAAATAAATTAGTAAAATATGTTAATATAAAACAATTATACACAATTTATGTAAATAATTTAGTAGAATGAAGCTTTTAATATGACCATTAAAAGTAATGAAAACTTAGTTAAATAAATATGCCTCTTCTATATCAAATTAAATTATATTTAGGGGTAGTTTTTTATTTTGTAAATTAACTAAGTAGTACGAAATATTCATAACATCCCAGTAATGGGCCATTGTACAAGTCAAGGCCACTGAGACAGGTCAACACTTGGCCTACGACCTATCCGCTTCCCCTAAAAATGGATACTGCTAAGAAGAGTTACTGCCAGAACTAGTTGGGGGCTGCGGAAGAATCATGGATTCCCTGTGGTCTCCAGCCCAAGTGACATGTCGAACATCGGGGTGTTTTAGGCAGTAAAAGGATCTTCCCACGTAACATCACGCTGGTCTTATTATTAATAACTATACGGGCATTAACACATCTTTGAGGCACTCGACGTTTAGGCCAGCTTACACCAGCCATGGTCACGAGATGGTGTAACCTGGCCGAAACGTCGAGTGCCTAAAAGGTAGTTCGTTCGGGAGTTCGTAATCGTGTTAATACCCGTATACCTAGTTATTAATAATAAGTTATAATGAAACACGAAAGATTTAAAGTTAATATCACGATGGTCGTATGGATTTCTACAGGCATTTATTTCATGAGGCACCCGTGCACGAGTTTGTTTTTTACAACAAGTTTAAACACAATGTAAGTTAATTAAGTAACTGCTTAATCCACAAAATACTGTCTTGAGCATGGATTTACTTTGTGTCTGTTAAGCAATCTTTGTTAAAGTCCTGGCAACCTTACTAAGTGGTCAAAAATACTTTCGACATTATTGTAAAAAAACACTTAAAATTAAGAAAAGTAAAATAACTTAATAATTCACCTGCTCTTTTCTCCGCATCCCTGAACACTAGATCTCTGAGCAGTACAGGATCTGAAGACCCCTTACTATTGCGTGCTGTAACAGCCAAGTCCTCTTCCTCTGTTAGCGACTCCAGCGCCGACCAGCTCACATTGAACCAGACGACTAGATCTGACGAATAAAACAAGCTGTTAATTTTTTTAAATTGTATGGACACTAAAACAGTAAGGAATTTTTTTATTATTTATTTAGGACAACAAACAGTAACACTAATAGCTTATAAAAAAACTAATAATAATTATGTTGCAGTGCAAAGAGCCTCATTATCCACAAGTTAAAATTGATTAAAATATAAAGTGTCATTCATCTCATTTCATGTATGGTGTCGAAAAAACGTATAGAACTAATATATTAAATCTACTAAAAACTGAGTACCAATCCGGAGTAAAAGCAATGAGCAGATTTCTTTCGGCATCTACACACACACACACAGACATAATTAAAGTTACCGACTCGTCGTTTTTATTAATATACTATTTATTTGATAGGTAGAGGACGGAACATAGCAGACAGTGAAGGTGACCGTTAACGCGTTGCAAGGGGCCCTCCTTATACCTACATCTGGGTCGTAAGTCCCAGACGCTGTATCCAAAAGTTCCGTCCTCTATCACGCCATGGACCCGGCACCCGCACGACTGGACACGTATAGTCCAGAGACGCGGATTCGATTCCCGCCTCGAGTATCAATTTTTTCCATTGTCTTTCTTTCTTCTTTTCGGATTTTTCTAGTTATATAGGTATAACTAGAAAAATCCGAAAAGAAGAAAGAAAGACAATGGAAAAAATTGAGACTCGAGCTTTATAGGTAAAAAATTATATGTAATCTAAAAACTGCTTACCAATATAACTAGCAGTTGTATTAGCCAATACCCTGCCGTTATCTCCAAGAACATCAAGAGTGAAATGCTGATTTAGTCCACCGTCGTAACCAGCCATACACTTCACGGAGAGGTATGAGTCCAGACTGTTCACCAGACGATTGGCTGTGCAGTTCCGAGGTGTGGAAGGACGAGCTAAAACAAGATATAAGCATTTAGATAATGGTCTCAAAATCACAAAAATTTTGACGACCTCTGTGACCTGGCGTAGTGGTTATTCAACATGACTGCTAATCAGGTCAATGCTCAATGCAAATCTTTGTGTGCATGAACATAATTGTTTGCATTGGTCTGGGTGTTTTCTATAGCGCCGATTACACTAGCCTACATGTAGGACACTACATCTTGTAGGACGGATCATGTAGGAGACTAGATGATGTAGGGCGGTCGGGACTCGTCAATTTCCGATATGTAGTGTCCTAACAGCCTACATGTAGACAGCCTACACTAGACAATATGTAGTGTCCTACATGTAGGATAGTGTAATCGGCGCTTTAGTACTATAATATGTATGTATTTACAAAAAAAAGTATTTAAGTATGTGTACCCGTTGTCTAGTACCCATAGTACAAGCTCTGCTTAGTTTGGGACTAGACGGCGTTGAGTGAAAGTGTAAAAATAAAAAATCTTAGTAAATTAGTTCAGGAGTAGTCATACAATTTTAAAATCTGAAAATCGCTTTTATTTACCTATGAGTAGCACTTTTAAAATATCACCATTGATACTAAAAATACAGATAAGACTTAAAAAAAACATACAACTCATTTATTCATTACAAATGAAATGAAATGAAATGAAATGATTTATTGTGTTCTATAAAAAAAGGTACAATTCCATGTTACTGTTAGCAATTTACACATTACATAATTAAAATATAACTCCAAATCTTCAACAGTATCACTGGACTCCACACTAGGATTCCCTGTGTCGTGGAGACCAGACTTCCCGTTTAGTTACATATCAGTTGCTTGGGATCATTTAACTTGTGTGTGTGTGTGTGAGTGTATGTGTGTGTGTGAGTGTATGTGTGTGTGTGTCAGTGTGACTGTTTGTGTGTGTGAGCGTATGTTCATGTCTGAGATTGTGTGTGCGTATGCGTGTGTATTTGTGATTGTTTGTTGTGTGTATAGATATTATATAGTTTATTTTAGTGGATGAATGATGAGTGTTTTAAGATGATTCCGTTATTAATATTTGGTACTTGTACGATAAAGAGATGTATAAGGTGTGTATTATGATGTTTAAATGTGGTGGAATTCAAGTGTTGTATAATAATATTACTTAGTTTTATATGTAAACAATAATCAAAATAGATATATGTAGTAGGTTTATATGTTACTTGTTAATAATGCTTCTGTTTCATTATAGTTATGTAATAGTAGCCATTCTTGTACAATCATTCTTGTTCTGAATCTGGTCATATTTATTATGTTTTTATTTATTTTATAAATCTTATTGTAAAGATACGGGCCCATGTATTGATATGATTTACGTGCAAATTTGGTTTTAATTAGTGGAAGATGCCATTTAAGTGACCTGTGTGATGGGTGGGCTTGGTCTTTAGCTACTTTATGAAATAGAGTTATCGTCGCCTTTATGTATAGTTGTCGAACTGTGAGAATTTGGTACTCTGCATATAGTTTGCAGGTTGGGTATCTTCTAGGTAGCCGGTAAGCTATTTTCAGAATAGCTCGTTGAGCGCGTTCAAGCCTGATTAAGTGGGTTTTGGCAGCTCCACCCCAAACAGGCACACAGTAACTTAGAATTGATTGGCATAAGCTGAGATAAACAATTCTTATAATATCATGGTCAGCTACAGTACTAAGTTTT
The DNA here is from genome assembly GCA_905475405.1 of Schrankia costaestrigalis. Taxonomy (NCBI): domain Eukaryota; kingdom Metazoa; phylum Arthropoda; class Insecta; order Lepidoptera; family Erebidae; genus Schrankia; species Schrankia costaestrigalis. The sequence goes on along the minus strand of FR997845.1, from coordinate 2,550,035 downwards.
TTAAATATATGCATAAGTTTCCTGACTCTTTTTGTTAAAGAATTAACCTGAGGCACCCATGTAAACTTATGGTCAATGATCACCCCTAAGTATCTAATTTGGTCTACATTCTGTAAAAGTTCACATGTACAGTCTTCATGCTGACAAGAATGTAATTTAAGTATTATGGGTTCCATTGGTGCCGTTCTATTAGTGACCCTGAATGCGATGAACTTAGTTTTGGAAGCATTTGCACTGAGCAAGTTTCTTTGTAACCAATCATTCACGACATTGAGGCCTATCTGGGCATTTTCATTTACGTCTTTCCAAGATTGGCCATAAAAGATTATTGCTGTGTCATCTGCAAATGTAAATACCTTTCCATTTGTAAGATTCATTGAGCATAGGTCATTAATGTACGCCAGAAAGAGCGTAGGGCCCAGTACACTCCCCTGTGGAACTCCATATTTAATCACAGCGTATTCACTAAAAGAATCCCCAATATAAACACGTTGTTTGCGGTCGGAAAGATATGATCGAAACCATTCTAAAGCCACTCCTCTTATACCAAGCATCTCAAGTTTCTTCAGGAGAATAGGCCGTGAAACTGTGTCAAAGGCCTTTTGAAAATCCAAGAAGGCTCCAATACACCTTTGGTTCGCGTTAACTTTGTTAGTGGTGAAATTGACCAGATCATTTACAGCATCTTCAGTGGATTTTCCAGAGCGAAAACCATACTGATTAGCTGCAAGTAAGTCATTTGACTCGAGATACTTCATAAGTCTTAAATTCACCACCTTCTCAATTATTTTAGAAAGTGCGCTCAACAAAGATATTGGCCTGTAATTTGCGGGCTCTCTTGAGTTTCCTGATTTGAAAATTGGTAACACATTAGCTAGTTTAATTTCAGATGGAACAATACCAGAGGACATGCTCAAATTACAAATATAAGCCATAGGACAGGATATATAATTCTTAATCTTTTTTAAAATATTGTTACTTAAGAAATCATGTCCCATAGTTGGACTAGATTTCAGTGACTCAATGAACTTTATTATTTCTATACTATCCGTTGGACTTAAAAAGAAAGAAGAAGAAGGTTTTGATTTCCGATCACAGTTATATTTGCTTGCTAACTCGGATTCTGTTAGTTCGTAATTCCTGAGTAAAGTGTTCGCAAGATTTTCACCAACGGTGCTAAAATAACCATTGACTATGGTAAGTGACTCCTCGGGTTGAGGCCTAATATTTAACAAGGCCGCGTTTGTTTTTCTTGTGTTTTTTAGATTGCATATACTTTTTACTGACTCCCATGTCCTTTTTATATCTTTTTTGCTGTCAATTAGCAACATTTTGTCGTAGTTGTTTTTAACTGCCTGTAATATATTATTGCAATAATTCCTGTAAGTTTTGTACTTCAGTTGGATATCACTATCGTCAGGAAGTTTTCTGGCCTTAATATGAAGTGCATCACGACGTCGGATACACTTCAATAGTCCCGGTGTTATCCATTTTTTTATGGTTGTTTCACAGCTGTGCAGTCTTCTCTCAGTTTTATGTTTGTTTATGGCACAAGTTAAAGTTTGTAAGAAATATTGGATTGCATTATTAATATCGCTCAGATGATAAAGATGTGCCCAGTCTATATTTTTCAAGGTTTCTAGTAGGTTTTCATAATCAATTATAGTTTTATGTTTAATTCTATTTCTATTATCATTTGGTAGACAGGTATCCAAGCCACACAGTATTGAGCTGTGGTCAGTAATACCAGAGTGACACACAAGTGTAGAACAGGTGAGACCAGATTTGATCATGCAGTGGTCCAGGTTGTTAGGTCCTCTTGTTGGTAAGTTGTGACCAGACCGGTAACCATAGTGTGCTAGAATCTCAAGGTATTTGTCAGTCATGGGATCTAGTGAATTATCTATAAGGTTGATGTTTATGTCTCCTAAAAGTACTGAGTGTTGTTTGGAGAAAGTTTGTAAAATAGATTCAAGTGATGTAAGGAAATTATTAATATTCGTAAATGATGGTGACCGGTAGATGGCTACAACGGAATAATCATTTTCTATTTGAAGAACCACGCAGTTGGCCTCCCGAAATGGTGGCTCAACTATGTTTATGTGAAGTGTAGACTTTGAATAAATCACTATGCCGTCGTTTTTATTTATAAAGGATTTAGAGTAGTAACAGTTATAGTCGTTTAGTGGTATCTCATTTGAAAATTCGTTTATCCAGCATTCAGTCAGAACGATAACATCCGGCTTGAATTGTAGGCGACTTAAAAATACTAGTAGACTGTCAAAATTTTTATTAATACTGCGAATATTTTGTGATAGGATAATAAATTTATTATTAGGTCCTGATAGGTGAATTTTACATTGTTCAGGTTCAAACAGTTTAACACTAGACAACAGACTTGTATTGTCAATGTCTTTTAGTACCTGAAGATTCCTATCCATAATCGATGGTAGGTGATATACTAGTGCTTAGTTTTAGTGCATATGAATAGCGTTCAAGCAATTTGGTTAAGATAGCTATATGTTTGTAACAGGTGTTTAATAGGTATCTATATCCTAAAACATTCAGGCAGTATTTATGGAGTATATTATATAATAAGAGCATGCAATGAGGATTACTTATAATATATTGTATGTTATTCCGTAATTTGTCTTTGTAATCTGTTATTTTCATGAAAATATTATAATAGTACAATGATAAAGAAAAATAGATATTATAAAGAAAATAAAATATTGTTAATCCACTTTGAGTACTTTTAGTCCTTATCTTTTTTGAGAGTGGTAACATTAAAATTAAGTTATAGGTGCAATAACTTGTAAGCAAATGCACAGTAAATAAATCCAATCTAATGTAGTTGTAATGTTTAAAAAAAGAGTTAATTGATATCATGTGTGTATAGTTATATGAATGAATAAAATGTTTTTGTGTTGAGTATGTGTTGAAAGGTGTTATGTGTTCTATTTGTTTCGTAAATACATTTGTTAAAATTATTTGTACATGAAGTTGTGCGTGTATATAAGAACAATAGTTTATAAGGATAGTTAATACAATAAGCTTACTGTGTTGCCTGTAGGTTAATAAGCTGAGACTCGTTTTTAATCTGAATGTATGGTGACCCTTCTTGTTTTTTAACGTAGACATTTCCGTTTGAGGTCCAGCAAAATTTGTATTTTTCTTGTCTGGCAAATTCCCGTGCAAGAAAGTGCAGCCGTCTAGATTTAGTCGTAAGTGCCTCCGACAGAAACACTGGTGAGGTGTTATTCTTGACTCCCAAGTGGCTAGCAGTTAACTTACTACTTTTATTATATTTTCTAGCAGAGTTGAGGAAATTATATTTAGTTAATGTACTTGCCATCTCAACAATGACGGTAGATTTTGCAGGGTCTTTTTTATTTGGTATACGATAAACGTCTCGTAGGTCTGCAGGCTGTAGTACTATACTTAGAGTTTTTGCAAGGGTATGTATGTAATTGAATAGGGTTTCTTTGCTTTCATTTTCGTTTCGAGGTATAAATTTGACTTCAATGGAGGTCTTTTTGAGAGATTTCTCTAAAAGTTCACACCTTTCCTCAACTTTTGTAATTTGAGAGAGCACTTCTTTTTTTTGATCTTCCAGCCCATCTATTTTTGTTTGAATATTTTGCATTTCCGTAGTCATAAAATCAAGTGACTTTTCTATATCTTCGTTAGTTGAGTTTATTTTTGAGATTTGCGTCTTAACGTCCTGTATATTTTTGTTGAGGGCGTCAAATCTTTTGTTTTGAGAATCTTGAAAAGATTTAAGGAGTTCGCGTATCTCAATTTTAAAGGAAGTCAGTTCATCAAAACTCTCTCCCGACAGTCGCCGGCGCTTCTCTCTTATTAATGCGTTGCTTTGCTTAGCATCGACAGTCCCATCGTCAGCACTTTCTGAGATATTGGGTTCAGAAGACGACATTAAACTATTTATTGGAGGCGAGCGCAACATTATATTTACGTCAAAAGCCAATTCTTAGCAATGAACGACAGTTTAATAAGTTAGCGTTGTCCGTAGCACTGTGTATCTCTCGCTACGAGTAGGGGTGGAGTTACTCTGGACGTAGCCGATCGATGTACCAGGGCAGCAGAAGCACGGAGATGTAACAGAAATAAAGTCTTCAATGTTCATAGAAATTTGTATTAAATTAACGTAGCACGATGTGTGACTTGCTACGAGGTAGGCGGCGCTAAGCGTGTTGTAGCCGTAGCCGATGTTAGAAGTTAGCCCGTAGCGATATCTCCTGTATCTTTATGCACTCCTATTATTTTATCTTGATTTATATGCCAAATAATTAAATTAAACAAAATAAAATTAAAGCGCGATCACTGTACACGTGCACTCTGTGAGCGGTCCAAGAGGGAAGGGAATTACAGTAATCCTTATTTATACAATTCCGAAATATTAATTTTAAACTAATACAATTTAATTCCTGTATATGTACTAGGTAATCCTGTTTTTCAGACTAAGCCTTCGATGAATGAATAATTCATTAATTTTATATACCTACCTGCAAATGATTAAAACATAGCCATTACATAAAATAAATAAAACCGGTCAAGTGCGACTCTGACTCGCGCACCGAGGGTTCTGTACAAATCTATTTATTATCCTGCCAAAAATTGATGACGTCGGTTAGCAGTTTGATTTTTTTACAGCACTAAGAGGCAACAGATCTTAGTATTTGATGAAAATTTCAGCTTGATACCTCCTACGCGTCTCCAGAAAAATGGTCTTGACAGACAGAAGGACAGACGGACAATAAAGTGATCCTGTAAGGGTTCCGTTTTTTCAAAATCGGTACGGAACCCTAAAAAAAACACTTTAGTAGATGAAAAAATCATAATATTTGGAGTCAAGTCTGTTGATATAAATCCAATAGTTACGAGATAAATGCATTGGAAGAACACCACAACACTGCTTATGCACTGCGATGTTTATATATGTGATTTATTTATGTAAAAAAAGACAACTCCCGCACTAGGGATCATGCCCTGTGTCGCGGGGACTTTTACAAACATCAATTAACGGACACATAGAACACCCAGACTCAGGACAATAATTTGTGGATCTCCCAATTTATTCCCCTGCGTGGGGATCGAACCCACAACCTCATGCGCGGCAGCCGCTGGCTTTACCGGCGCGCCACCGAGGTCGTCTAGTTTAGTGGACGAGCATCCACTGGGAATAGAGAGTAGCGGAAAGAGAACTGTCGGCCCTGTTGTCATACAATCTACAACAGCGTTCATCATAACAGCCCATTAATGTCCCACTGCAGGCCTCCTCCCGTGACGGAGAGATAATTGGCCTACTAATACCACGCTGGCCAGACAGATTGGTATAGAGTTTAATTTCAAGTTTTTCTTCTTTTTATTTCGTAAACATAATATTCACGGATAGTACTCTCAAAGATACGACGTTTAGACAGTAAGGTCATTAGTTACTTAAACAAAAAAAAACATCACTACTTAAATAAAATTCAGCATCAAATTTGTAAAGGAATGGCCCATAAAAGCATAAACCACAAGCCTAGATGTGCGCCAACTAATCTAATATTGATGCTCGAATTATTTCCAGGTGCAGATATCTACAGAATCCTTTAAAATATCAGCACTTCGACTATCGGACATATTCCTGTATTTCATTTTAGAAAAGCGTTTTATACTGATTGTACTCACGGAACCGTTAAAACCACAGTAACACTAAAGACGAATAAATACTTAACTATACTGCTCTTCTGATAGATGCAAACTTTGCTCTCCTACAATAACGTTCGAAAAATTGATAAGTAGTAGATGTTTCATCATAACAGCCCATTAATGACCCACTGCAGGGACGGGCCTCCTCCAGTGACGGAGGCCTCTAATATACTTGGCCTACTAATACCACACTGGCCAAACGGATTGGTATATGGTTTTATTTCAAGTTTTCCTACTTTTTATTACGTATAGTCCCTATTCAGATAATATTCACGGATAGTCCCTAAGTCGATTTTTACGACACCAATGGGATGAGATGGAGTGGTGACACACTATATTATTACTCCGTCACCACACGGAGACTTCTTTCGCAAAGATGCTTAACATCTTCTCAACATCTTAATGCTTATTTTATAGGTCTAGTTATATCATGGACCACCACTGAAATTCACTAAACTATTGATCAAAGACAGTCAATTAATAAAGTTCGACTAGGTGGACCGACGACATCAAAATGGACTGCATCGGACTAAATAGGGAATGCCTGTGGCGCGTTTTGAGAGAGACCTATGTCCAACATTAGACTGCGGTAAAAGGTTCATTGATTAATTGTGTCAATTAATAAAGCCTTCTTGACAACTGACGAAGGAAGACCACTGTCCAACACTTTTAAGCAGCATGTCAATTCTCCTTCCTTGATCGTTAAAAATTCGGTTAAAACTTTTAGTTGTCATACAATAAGTTCGACAATTCGACAACTAAAAGTTAATTTAACCGATTTTTTAACGATTTTAAGGAACGATAATTGACATGCTGATGAAGATAAAAATAAAACCTTCAACAAAACCCAAAATTTTAATATTAAAAAAATGTAGAAGCCAAGGAATATCTTATGTAAAGTTGTGAACAAATTTTGAAGTGGGCCTCCATCGTGTTGACTGAATATTAATGTGCCTAATAAAACGTATAAATTTCTGCTACAAACTTCTTTTGCTATTCTAAATACGTATTTATTTGGAGTAAAATGTTTCGTCACTTGGCTTTTAAAGGAAGAGAAAAGTTAAAATATATAGTGCTTGAAGTTTTCATAGCAAGTACGTGCACGGTCGGAATGGAACTGGGGTATCGTTTAACTCAACTGACTTACACTTTGTACTGTTCACAGTCGTCGTGCGTTATTCTAGATTTGTAATCGGATTTCTGATGGTAGAATATTTTATGTTAAGTTGTTCGTGTTGGAAACCGATTAGACGGCGTCGAAAAGATTTTTTTTGTGTTTTCCCAATGGGCTAAAGCCGAAAAAATAATTACGAATGTCGCTCGCCTTTGGACATGTAAAACGCTATTCTCCGTGTGGTGACGGAGAAAGAATACAATATGTCACCCCATCCCATCTTATCCCATGGGTGTAATACAAACCGACGAAGGAACTATAATGACTCCTGTCCAATAAAGTTTATCAACTTACTAATCAGTGGTTTAGCAGCACCAGAGTAATAGCAATATACAGCACATTTTTTATCAGTGGCTTTTTACATCGTTCTATTTTACTTTGCTCTTTGATAGTCTCTAAACTAAAAGTACAGCTTAAGTAGTGAAGGTAACTATAATTTTTTTTAGTTTTAAACTTTTATTTATTTATTCATAGCATGACATATTCGTGCTTTACAACGTTAAATATGGTTTGTCATTTCGACATTCAATAATAGTACAGTATTCACATAGAGTAAGGTACTTGCGGTAAATAAGGGCCACCTTAATCTAAACCTAAATAATTTCTATAAATAAAGGAATATAATAAAATATTTAATATCATGGTAATGTTTATTTCAATATCTGCATCAGAAAGTACTATTACAAGTATTTTCATCTCAATTAGGCATAGTAAATCATGATTTTAAAAAACCCTCTCTTTGGCCCTTAATAAACGTATGTAGTTTTATAAGGGCCAAATTTTAATTCAAATATTAAAAGAGTAATCAATTGAAAAAATATTGTTTTCGGTTTCATTTGACTTTAATTATCATTTGGCATTAAATCACGCTTTTAACATTACTTAATCAAAGGAAAATCTAGCAATGGCTCTTAATAAACTAACGTAGCAAAAACATGTCATAAAAACCTTTATCTATAACATATCGTCAAAATAATCACAGACGTAAACAATGAGTTTGTAATTTTTTAAATATTATCTATGGAAATTACAAAACTAAAACATTTTTTTTTATAAATAAGTAGTACGGTATAAGACAGGCCACGTATGTGGCCCTTCTTATCCTTATTATAAAATCTATTGTTATCTAGATCAACAACTTGAACACTTTTAAGTTAATTAAAGATATTAGGGATGATTTATGATACAAAAATAATAACAAATACATGCTTAATAATAATAACTATGATATGTATTAAAATAACGAAGTCTATTGAAATTTGTTAATATTAATTTACATTCTATATGTATAATAAGGGCCGGCCTATGTACCCGCCTCCAGCGTGGCCCGTATTAGCCCCTGATAATAGCATAATTGAAAACGGTAAAAAGTATTGTATTTATTAACAAAAATTTATAACTTATCTCCACTAGCCCACACTATTTGTATAACATTCACAATTAATTAACAAGATTTGAACAAACGGCTGTATTTTAGGTAAAAATAAAATTATTTTGGCAAGATAAAATTATAGTGGAACTGCGTTGTCTATCACTCTCAACTGACTCGTGGCTACTGGTAAGATTGATGATCGTGCGACGACGCGAGCTCGGATCTTAGCTTTCCTATTGGTCATTTTTAAGCATGTGTAAATGTAGGGTGCTGTGATCATTAAAAGTGTCATTTTCAAGCAACGGCTCTTGATACCCACCGGCTCTTGTTACCCGCAGGTACCTTATCCATTGATTTTGCATTTTTAGGCTCAATGCGTGCAGTCTTATAGCTGTTGTGTTCACTTTATCGTATGAAAGATTTGGTAATGTCTCTTCGTTTGATTGTATTTCTGTCCCCCAGCTAGGTGGACCGACGACCGCAAAGAGGTCACTGGGTCGGACTGGATGCGGAAGGCGCAGGGCCGTGTTCTGTGGCGCTTGTTGGGAGAGGTCTATGTCTAGCAGTGGACTGCAATGGGCTAGTTGATTGATTGATTGATTTCTGTCCTGAGAAAGTCTACTCTGTTAGTCTGCCTGATGTTTTTGTGACATTGCAGTCGTGACTCAAGCTTTACTGTTCTTCTTTGGGATAGAAAAGACAATTTTACGAAACGCGATTTAAGAACCAATAGAACTTACTGAAAAGTTTGGAATCTTCACTATGCAAATACGCAGAGCTGCAAGATCGTAAACAGTTTTATATCAAACGTATCGACTTCACCAATGATTAACTAAATCTGAATATCGTACGATAAAACCGAATAGAAAACAACTTCCAATATCGAGGCAATTTGCAGTAGCATCAACTAACGTAAGTTTCAAAAAACAACACTAAAAACTCTCAAATTCAAAATCGCAATCCTTAAATGTAAAGTTGCAGTGGAAGTTGATCGTAACCTCCTATAAGTCCCAAGTTACTATTGGTAAAACTTCGGTCGTATTTTAAGTCGGTACGCGATTCGGTCACCGATCACATCGGAACCCCGGAATGTTTTAATTAACTTGCAAAATTATTAATTTACACGCCAATTTCTAGTACGGGGAGTAAAATTATCTGTTCTTGAACAACTTTGATTAATTGATATTCGGTAGAGTTTTGTGATAATTTTACTTCTTGTCAAAATGATTGAGTGATTTGGTTATTTCGTCTTAGTATCAGTTTGATTGAAGTCAAATACAAACTTAGATGAAAGGGAAAATAAAGAGTTATTTTTGTAATTTTTGTTAACCAAAAAATCTTGGTTAACATTACAGCCAGGGAAATTCTACTGCTGGTCATAAGCCTAAAATATTTCCCTGTTATGAGGCCTTATTTTTATTTCTTACATCGGTTTTGTGCTGCCCTTGCTAGGTCGCCATTAGCCGTACAATGTCTTATCCTTGTGTAAGAATTACTAAAATACAAATATTGTCGCTAATTCATCTCTTTTCTTGGGTGACGTAAATACCGATTAAAAGAAATTAAACAAAAATGTTATTCCTGCAAGAGAAGGAAAACTCAAAATAATACCTTGTATATTAAGGTACAGAATGGTAATTAAAGGTGCTACCTCACCGGGAGCATTTGCGTGTAATGTAACATTATAGATTCGACTTTGAGCATTACATTACAATACTACCTAATCGACGAGCGTTCGCGTATATCCAATATTTAGTATAGTTTTGAATTTGGGAGCATTCTGATTTAGTGTTACATTACGAGGTGCGCATTTTAATGCTCGGTTCTCCTCCTTCACTGATGTAAACTCGATTTGCATCCTTACAGCTTTGTGCACTGTAATGCTCAGTTCTCTTTCCTCATTGATGTAATGCTCGACTCTGTAACGTTGCATTACACGCGAATGCTTCCGGTGAGGGAGCACCTTAATGTACAAAAGATCAGAAAGCCATCAATATCTAATAAAATTGTTTTGATTATTGTCTAATACCCATAGTACAAGCTTTGCTTAGTTTGGGACTAGATGGCGTTGTGTGGAATGTGTGAGGAATATTTATTTTTTTAATCTATAATATAAAAATGAATCGCAAAATGTGTTGGTAAGCGCATAACTCAACAACGCCTGGACCAATTTGGCCAAATCTTTTTTTAAAATGTTTGTTGAAGTTCAAGGATGGTTTTTACGGCGAGAAAAATTTGAATTATTTCTGGAAAAACCCTAAAAATAGCCCTTTTCTTTTTCCCATACAAATGATTTCTAACTAAAACGTAGTCAATTTGAGCTTTATTGCTATGGTATAAAGTTCATATTAAATTACAAGCACTCACACAGTGTTGTCTAAGCAATGTAGGTGTGTTCCTAACGTCAAAGATCATATCTACCAAAACAATGTGCGTGTGTGCGTTGGAGCACAGAACACATAGTTGGAGGAGTTTAATGTCGCGTTCCGAAACTCGCGTTTCTTTTGTATTAGTTTCGGCACGCGAGATAAAATGCATCAGTTTCCACGTCATTACATCAGTCAAACAAAAATCGCGTTACCAACAGTGTTTTATTATTTTTAATATACAAATTTTAAATAAATAAAACAATTCGTACGGCTTAAAAGGATTTGACTTCAAGTCATATCAAATTTAAAAAAAAAAAAAGTTGTCTGTTACCTAATCTACTGAGTTTGCTTTTGTCAACTGATACACGAAACTACCAATGTGTTGTTATTGGTTCTATGAACTCGGTTTGCTCACACTGTAAGTAACAAATGATGAAACTGGAGGGATTTACTTCTTAGATGCACCTGGTGGTACAGGAAAAACTTTTTTGATTTCATTAATATTACGTCGCCTGAATGCTTATTTGCTCAACCGACCATTTTGACGAATTTCACTTTTTGATGCAATTTTATTAAGGATCTAATTGCGGTTCGATTGGTATATAATACTTGCTGCTTGGACTTAAAATACATGAATTATAAGGAATTTAAGTTTTTGTAAACTAACACAAGAGAATTAAAACTTCATGCTTAATTGCTCAACGTCCGTAGAGAAACACCAAACGTGCATCCGAACATCGATTGCGTGCTTAAGTATTCAATCTCCTCACAGGTAACCAATCACGACATCGCATTTTGATGACGCAATACGCCGCCATCATAAATTTCTTTTGTGACGAAGCTGGTGCTCGCACGCATTTGAGTAAAAAATAACGCGAAATATAGAAAAAAAGTATTAATTTTAATAGAAAACAGTACCCCAAATGTCCGTGACGAAATATAAATCGGCAAATATAGTCACAACTATAGAAAAAAATCGGTAACTTGTATTTTTGTTAACATTTCTTTGTAGATTACCACTGCGTATCGTTAACTTATAGTACAGGATGTTTAAATTTAATTCTTATTATTTCAGATTTAATTAAATCTTTAAATGAAATTGTGACGTATCTATAAATGAACAGATTGTTTCGAACATTTCGTAAGGTTGTAAAATATAACTAATATAATAATAAAAAATTTTGCTTTTGTGCGATGACTGTCAAAATATACCTGCTACTTGCATGTTTTCTAATTGTTAAATAGGTAAATTTCTAAGCATTAAATGGGTAGTTTTGTGTTAACGTATACCTATGCTTTGTGTTCGCAATGATGTTAGATGCTAGATAAGTAGATTAATACTATTTTTTTTTTTTAAAGAATTCCTTATGAAAACGTAAAAAATCGTCAAAAAAAGGTTAATTTTCTTGAAAAAATAAATCAATTCTAAATTGTTTAAATAGTCTCAGTATATTAATTATTTTTTATACGTATAGGTATGATATTATCACCGTTTTGTATTTAATTTATGTCGTTTTTATTGTACAGTCATGGTATTTAAAGGTCCGCCACCTTAAGGCCTATTTTCGTGTGCTTATGCAGTATGAGCGATACTCTGCTTTACCAATTGAATATGACATAATATTGCAGTCAATGATCGGCTGTCACTAGTAGGAATGACAATACAATATCGGTTACCTAGGATACAAAATTAGTCCTTCGTGAATGATCGTGAATCGGAAATAATATTTATTATTATTTAATATTACTTATTTAATATTCAAGTTTTATATTCTGTGGCTATAGGTATAATAAATTATTATTTAAAAAGTAATAAATAAACAGTAATAGACATTGACAATGAAACAGAGGATATCACAGCATATTAAAAGTTTGTAATGACTAAACAGGCATGTTGGTAGAATTATCGATTAACTTAGGAGCCATTATAAAAAAATAGAACAGAACAGACTAAATAGTTCATTAAAAAGGTTTGATGTTGACATGTAACTAGACGTAGACCAAAGGTGAAAATGAATTTGACCCTTATTATCATACTGTGTGAGTATAGTTTTATGTGTTTTGTCTATACAATGCTTTAGTTTCAAAAGGTACTAAGAGTTTTAGGCTTCACAAACGAATGAAAAAGAAAACTGGCGGACGTTTTCGGTCACCCACTGTACATATTGAAATGAAGAAGTGGAGCCACGGTAATACCATAGTTTCATTTTATGTTGACATTACGTACGATGAATCAAGAATCCGACGAAAGAAGAATACGACTAATTAAAAAAAAAAGTACTAGGACTAATTCAAATCAGACACTAACCGAAAAAAAAATTATATTAGAAGTACTTACAAATATATGAAAGCTGACGACAAAGCCTCCATGGAATCTCTAATTAAAAAGGTTTTGACAGGATCAGACAACATAAACAATACCAGGCGAAGTAAACGATCTTGTATCGGTACAAAAACAAAAAAATATTGTATTTTGTATTTTATATAAATCAAACAGTGTTTTTTTTTAATTCTGTGTTTTTTTCAATAATAAATAGCAAGTTAACTAGTTATATTTTTTTTACCACGATACCCAAACACACTGTATTTGGTTATAGGGCACTTAAGTACTAAATATATTCGAATGCAAAATGCTCAACCTCCACCCCGGTAGTGGTCTATCTCCAATTGCATAATTATTGATGTGTTTATTTGCTCAACCTCCATAAAGAATTGTGAAAATAAACATAACTGTTTGACTTTTTAATGATTATTTGTAATATATCATTTCATAAACACATTAACTATTTTTTTAATATAAAACTTTTATAAAATCATATTATTTGCTTAAACTAATCAATAAAACGTCTCTGGTGTAAAATGTTGAAAATGGAGGTTGGACACTTAAGTATTCGTGCGACGATTAGTAACAATTCGCTCACAAAATAAAATTGCACTTGCACTCGCTTCGTCGGGAATCGCAGCAACTTTGCTTGAAGGTGGTCGAACAGCATATTCAGCACTAAAATTGCCATTAAATATGCAAAGCAATGAAGCGAGTTCTTCGAAACGTTGCAGGTTGGAGTTGAAACTCCAATGCAACGACGTGGAAACTGATGCATTTTATCTCGCGTGCCGAAACTAATACAAAAGAAACGCGAGTTTCGGAACGCGACATTAAACTCCTCCAACTATGTGTTCTGTGCTCCAACGCACACACGCACATTGTTTTGGTAGATATGATCTTTGACGTTAGGAACACACCTACATTGCTTAGACAACACTGTGTGAGTGCTTGTAATTTAATATGAACTTTATACCATAGCAATAAAGCTCAAATTGACTACGTTTTAGTTAGAAATCATTTGTATGGGAAAAAGAAAAGGGCTATTTTTAGGGTTTTTCCAGAAATAATTCAAATTTTTCTCGCCGTAAAAACCATCCTTGAACTTCAACAAACATTTTAAAAAAAGATTTGGCCAAATTGGTCCAGGCGTTGTTGAGTTATGCGCTTACCAACACATTTTGCGATTCATTTTTATAAAAAAACAAACTGCAATGGCAAAGGTTTTGCAGCAATGTAAATTGATTGTTTGGGGTGAATGCACGATGGCACATAAAAAATCTTTGGAGGCTTTAGACAGAACCTTAAAAGATCTACGGAGCAATAATAACCGATTTGGTGGTGCAATGATTTTATTAGCAGGAGATTTTCGTCAAACATTGCCAGTGATTCCACGATCAACGCCAGCTGATGAACTCAATGCATGTCTAAAGTCCTCCAATTTGTGGAAACATGTCGAAGTACTTCATTTAAGCAAGAATATGCGTGTCGAGTTGCAAAATGACCAATCTGGAAACATATTCTCTAAACAACTCATTGACATTGGTAATGGCAAATTTCCTATAGACATGTTGACTGGCTGCATTAACTTTCCTCAAAGTTTTTGTCAGTTAACTCGATCAAAAGATGAACTTATTCAGAAGGTTTCTCAAAATTACAGAAACCATGATTGGTTGAGCGAACGAGCTATACTGGCTGCAAAAAACATAGATGTAAATGAATTAAATTTCAAAATTCAAGAACAAATTACAGGCGAATTGAGGATATATAAATCAGTTGATTCGGCTACTAATCAAGATGATGTAGTCAACTATCCACCGGAATTTTTAAACTCGCTGGATTTGCCAGGATTGCCACCTCACAATCTTCAATTAAAGGTTGGATCGGTGGTTATAATGTTGCGAAATATCAACCAACCGCGTCTTTGCAACGGTAAAAAAAATTACTAAACAATGTGATAGAAGCAACTATACTCAAAGGAAAGTATAAAGGAGAAGATGTTCTCATACCGCGCATCCCAATGATTCCGACTGATGTGCCATTTGAGTTTAAACGACTACAGTTTCCAGTGCGGCTTGCTTTTGCTATGACTATAAACAAGTCCCAGGGGCAATCATTAAGTGTTTGTGGTATTAATCTAGAAAACCCATGTTTCTCACATGGTCAATTGTATGTTGCCTGTTCCCGTGTTGGAAAACCATCAGATTTGTTTATCTATGCGCCAGGTAATCAAACAAAAAACATCGTATACCACAAAGCACTACAATGATAATAATAATAATTATGATTCACATGATTAACAATAAAGCGATTACTTACTTTTAAATCCTTATATACCTATGTTTTATTTAATTATTTTTTATTCACAACGCCCTATCACCAGGGTGACGGTTCTGTTCAGGAGAATTTTTTAAAATACGTAGGCACAAAAACTGCCACATTACAAATCTTTTTGACAGGACGAAGTCTGTCGGGTCAGCTAGTATAATATAAATTATTGTATGAAACTTGAAAGTATACTTGCAAGAATATTTACAATACAGTATGAACGTATGAACCCTGCATTGTGACATATTAAACTAAGTTTTGTTAACCAAGCAAACTCATTTTGGCTGCCAAAGGCATATTGGCCTTTTCCAACTGAAAACTTACTTAATAACAAATAGTTGTTTCATTGTCGTATTTCCCGCTTTTAATTAATAAAAATAATCGAGATCAAACCATTTTATGGAAAAGCTCAGAAGGTTACATTTAAAGTAATTGACTGTGTTTTTTATTTATATGATGGGAGGCAATATGAGCCAGCAGGTCACCTAAATTTACTGGATAACCTAATTATGTAAAACTGCAAGAGTTAGAGTTTTAGACTATATAATTTTGTGATATGGAAAGATTGGTCTATAGGAAAATTGATTTATTAAATCTTTTTCCCAAATAATTGATTTTATTTTAAACATTGGGCGAGGATTGAATCCGATCCCTCGCATCACAAATTAAATTTAACACGCTCGAAATTTTCCCAAAACCGGACACATTACTATAGCCAATTTATTCCAACAAACATAAAATATTAACTAGTTCAAAATTGAATCTTTCGCTCACGTACATTTGACCTCGTAAAACTGTGAATTTAATCCACCTCCGAGTCAGCTAATGCAGTTAAAACAGGTTATTTTATCACCTATCGAAACTTTAACTGTTTGTATATTCAATTATAAAGTTATTGTAAATTGAAAAGCTTTAAATCATATATTTAATTTCATATTAAGTTTACTGTGAAACAACGTGTCGTACGCTTTGATTACATAGGGTGTTTGTAGCAACAAATCGAATTTAGTCTGAATGTTCATAGGTATTGTGTTGTTATAAACAAGAAAATTATTTAAAAATAAAAGCTATTGGTAATATTTAGACATCAAGCAAAGAAACAAAGGTTTTTATCAAATTGGTCAAAAAAATGCGTTTTTAACTCACTCAATATATGAAATAACTGTGAACCATTAATGTAAACGATACTGTGTTTGGTTTATAAAACTATTTTTATTGAGTATAATCAGAATTAACACTCTAGTGCCGCTTCTTCTCTACTAGCGCTTTGGAGGCGGTGGTAAAGTTTTCTAAACTTTGAAATGTTCATAAACTTAGATTAAGTAGTGTAAGATGACGTCAAAAAAATACAATATTATTGTACTACTTTGAATAAATAAATTAATAATATGAATAAGTAATAGTTGGAGTCAGTTTTTGAATAATAAAATAATCAGTATAAACCAGTAGCATAAAAACGTACAAATATTCAAGTTTTAAAAAACTTAACTTCTACTTATTTCATCGCACATAGCTCAGTGCAAATTCTTTTCTTTATTAACTTACAGAAAATTCTGTTTTCAATGCATTTTTAATTAGCTTTTGTTTCAATATGCAAGTGAGGGATGTTAAGCAAAAAAAGATTCTAATCACACGATAGAATATTGAAAATCACTTTCCTCCTATAAGTTCTCTGTATGGTAATGGTAAGCCTTTATTTTATCGTAAGGCTTTTTGACTTACTTACACTCGCTTGTGTCGTAAAAACCGACTAAGGGACTATCCGTGAATATTATCTTTACGAAATAAAAAGAAGGAAAACTTGAAATTACACCCTATACCAATCCGTCTGGCCAGCACGGTATTAGTAGGCCAAGTCTCGGGAGGAGGCCCGTCCCTGCAGTGGGACATAAATGGACTGTTATTATGACTCCTTCTCAAGTCCCAAAAACAATTTTCAATAACAAATATATCAAATAAACTGAATATACAAAGACCAATATTTCTGCAGTCATATTTTAGAATAGCATCCTGTCACTGCAATTCTATTTCCTACGTTTATGTCCAAATTGTGGTTGCTGGACGAAAATGTTTCACGGTGGAGGTCCTACGAATGATTTGGTTACTTAAAATAGGACAGTTACCGTTCCAAAATGCATAAACAAGATGGATAGTTTGATATTGGACGTTGCCAAAATATAAAATTAGATGCTGTTGCATTACTTTTTATAGAGATGGGTAGAAAATTGTTTTGGAATAAAATGTAGCATTTATTTCATGCCTGCTTCGAAAGTAAAGTGCAAATGGAAAAATGCGGCAACCGTTCACATGTTTGGGCATTCGAATACCACAAAAATAGTTACAAACATGTCAACAAATGCCGGAGTCTTTTTTTATTTTTATTATTTTGCACTCAGACCAATGCAAACAATCATGTTCATGCACACAAAGCATTACATTGAGCGGGAATCGAACCCGAGACCTCTGCGTAGCAGTCATGTTATATAACCACTACGCCACAGAGGTCGTCAATTATAAACCAATTGACGTGCACTGTAGAAATGAAATTGTTTTCGAAAAATATTTTCAATTTGCACACTCATTTGTTTCAATAAAGCCATATTGCCGTGTTTTCAGTTCAAAAACTTTTAGTATTTTCAGTAGAAAGTTAGTTTAGTTCTTTTAGTGTATAAGTGCTTTGTTTAGTATTAAACGGCGTCACCTGTAAACGATGGCTGACATTAAAAATAAAAGTGCTGCTAGTATAAAGTGATTTATTGCATGTCTCAGGAAAATGCTGAAAGCTGAACAGTTCTTTATATTATATATAGTGACCGACATAGCGCTTAGGATTGGGCGTTTTAAATGGCAATGTACTTTTTTTTAAACTACTCCCGTACTAGAGATCAAGCCCCGTTGTCGTGGGGACTTTTACAGATATGAAATTAATTATAGAATTCTCCGTGTGGTGACGGAATAAGAATACAATATGTCACAACCCCATCTCATCCTAATTTATTAATATTACTGGATGAAAGTGGAAAGCATTTAAATTATATTTCAACTCAATGAAATCATAACTTTGTACACGGCGGCCTAAGTCTTTTTACAGTCGTTTTAAACATAATAAAAAATACAACTTTTAGAAATAAATTTTTTTCGCTTTATTTGTCAGACTACCCGCAATAATAAACAAAAAAATAATTTTGTGGGTACATAAAGAAGAAACTTGTTTTCTCAATTACAGGGATGCTTTCATGCAAAATTTAGATGGTTGTATTTTTAATTAACTAGAAGGCCGACGAAAAAAAACTGAGTTCAATATATTATTATAGGATCATTCTTTTTCTCAACAAAATAAGGTTATTTAATGCTTTTTTTATATACATAATAGAAATATTAATAAACTGGGATTCAGGTATATTATATATCGTAACAGCCTATTTAAGACCTACTCTAAATATGGACCTCCTCCAGTGACGAGAGAAACCTCTAGAAATGGCATAGAATTTTAAGTCGCCTTTTACGAAACTCTCCGTGTGGTGACGGAGTAAGAATACAATATGTCACCACCCCATCTCATCCAATAGGTGTCGTAAAAACCGACTAAGGGACTATACGTTAATGTTATTTGTACGAAATAAAAAGAAGGAAACTTGAAATTAAACCCTATCCCAGTCCGTCTGACCAGCGTGATATCAATAGGCCAAGTAACCCTCCGTCACGGGAGGAGGCCCGTCTGAATGAATCTATTATTAAGTAACTAATATAGTATGTGTTAATAAATAAAAATTTATACATTAAACTATTAGGAATTATGTTAATCTATCAGGATTTAAGTGATATCAAAAGTTGGTAACCAAACGATTCATTTATTTCATTCGTTTAAATCACGAGTTATTTTTAAAATCTACAAATCGTACGTTAGTTTAATAATTTAAAATGCACTGTAAGTGGGTTAGATAAAGTACATTTCGCAATGCACATCCGACATAAATTATTCGGTTTCATGGACCGCGTGATTTATAGATCGTTCACTCATGTGCCTATGAAATATCTATCTCGATTTTCGTGTATGTAATCTATCTACCAGCCCTCGTCTTAATTCTTGAAATCATGAAACTATATGCGTTTTTTTCACATATCGTTTTTAATACACAGCAGTATCATAACAGCCTACCAATGTCCCATCGCAGGGACGGGCCTCCTCCAGTGACGGAGGGATACTTGGCCTACTAATAAGACGGATTGGTATAGGGTGTAATTTCAAGTTTTCCTTCTTTTTATTACGTATTCGTTACTGTTGTTAGTCAATAAACTAGTGTCTCAAATCTATACTATATATCTTTATAATATAAAGAGGTAAAGTTTGCGTTGTTTGTGACGCTGGTAGGGGTTAATCTCTGGATGTACTAAACCAATTTTAAAAATTATTTCTGTGTTGAATAGTCCATTTATCGGGGATGACATAGGCTATATAGTATCACGCTATGACTAATAGGAGTGGAGCAGTAATGAAATATTATGTTTAAAAAATGGACGCGTTGTTTTCGCCGCCCAACGAAGTGGGCACGGGTTAGCTAGTTGATGGATAAAAGTAGTGCATTTCAACGTTACAAGTTACTTAGGGCGTTATCGATTGAGTTCACTACGTTAAAAATGCAACAAGCCTGAACCTACGTTGTTGACATACATATCTCACAATAGTTTACAAATAGAAGGCTACGAAAGACAATGGGACATACAAAGTCATCCATGAAATGCACACAAAGACATCAAAGTCAAAGTCAAAAACGCTTTAATCAAAATTAATACAATTTTCATTGTATATTTTTGACATCCGTTAAACTACTTAATCTAAGTTTAAATACATTTCAAAGAAGAAAACTTTACCACCGCCTCCAAAGCGCTAGTAGAGAAGAAGCGGCGCAACAAACTCTACTGTTGCATTTTCTTGACGTCATATACAGATAGCGCGCGAGTTGAATGCAGAGCTTAGGAATGCGGTAGCGCTGTGCCCTAATTATAATATTTGATTGACATTCATGTCGATAAATTTAAACAGTGTTATAGGTTTAATTTTATTTAGTACACTAGGTTAACATGGTGAAAAAAAAATAATATCATAATTATCACATGTTTTAATAATCATTTCACAAAACGGAATAAAAAAATAACACGGGAACTTCAGTATTACTATTAACACAATAACACGGCAAACGTACGATAGTTGACAAGGATGGCACAGCACTACACTGCAGGCGCGTGAGGTGGGGCGTGCGGATAGCGGGGGGAGATGCTCCCGCCCTTTACCTCAGACCCCGACTGCATTCAACTCGCGCGCTATCTGTAGTTTTAAGTGTAATTAGGCGCTGCAACCATTGTATACTATCGATCTGGTCATGATGTTTCGGAACGGTTGGGAACCATGCGAGGATAAACCCCGTAAAGTATTTTTAATTACCTACTTGTTTTGAAAAAAATGAAATAAAATTATAATAGTTCATTATTTTCATGCTTCTTTTAAGATGGTTAATATCAACTCGTATTTATTAGATTAAAAACGAAAATAAGCCTTTGCAGTGTACTTTAATTAATGGATTCCTGAAAAGTGGCTGTCTGGCCAAGTTAGCTATTAGTTATACAATCATAGTACAGCCCACCGCTACCCAATCTATTCTATTATTATAAAGAGGTAAGTTTGTGTGTTTGTGACGTTGTAGGGAGGGAATCTCTGGATCTACAGTTACTGTACTGATTTCAAAAATCTTTCTGTGTTGAAAGGTCCATTTATCGGTGAGTGTCATAAGCTATTATTATCACGCTATGACTAATAGGAGTGGAGCAATAATGAAATATGTTTAAAAACGGGACGCGTTTATTTCGCCGTCCAACGAAGTGGCCACGGGTCAGCTAGACGTGTATATTTTGTTCATCAGAAAATAAGTGATGTCTGGCACTATAAGGATCTAGGAATGCTAAAAAAATAAATAAATTTAAAGTGCATAATCATACCTGCTGGAACTATCTGGAATACACACGGACGTTTCTGTCTGCCAACGGTGTTGGTTGCTCGACATAAGAGAGCACCGTAATCTCGTTCACTTGCTGCACGGTAACGAAGTTCGCTTGATGTGCCTCCAGTCGATACTGTGTTGACAAACAAATTATTGTTAGGCATTTAAATTAAAGAGAGCTTGTGGGAAGTCCCTCACGAGGTAGAACCACGGTGATAATGGTAAAGGTCCTCCTTGTGGTGATGGAGTAAGAATACAATATGTCACCTCCCTATTTCATCCCATGGGTGTCGTAAAAACCGACTAAGGGACTATCCGTGAATATTATAATACGAAATAAAAAAGAAGGAAAACTCAAAACTAAAGCCTATACCAATCCGTTTAGCCAGGAGGAGGCCCGTCCTTGGAATGGGACATTAATAGGCTGTTATGATGATGCTGATGAATGGTTAAGGTTGCGGGAAACAGATAGATGTGAGAGGCACAGGACTGGTAAATAGACGTAAAAAAATTGGCAACCCATTTGCACAAACGAAACGACAATCTGCAAGTTGGCAGCTTGAAAAGGAGTGGACGATGGCGTTACTAAAATTGAAACTGATTTTCCCTAGGCAGTGATTTGCCCTATGCTTGTCTATTCGTCTGAACAGCCCATTAATGTCCCACTGCAGGGACAGGCCTCCTCCCGGGACGGAGGGATACTTGGCCTACTAATACCATGCGGGCCAGACGGATTGATATAGGGAATAATTTCAAGTTTTTCTTCTTTTTATTTCGTAAAGATAATATTCAACGATAGCCCCTTAGTCGGTTTCTATGACACCCATGGGATGAGATGGAGTGGTGACATATTGTATTCCTACTCCGTCACCACACGGAGAATGCTTGTCTATTGCCGTTACCTAAAGATAACTGATGTATGACAGAATATCACCCGTTGATTGTTTTGGTCTAAAACCATATTTACGATAAGAGGTATTTAGAAACAATACTTATAGGTAATACTTCGTTTTAGTTTCAATGACTTTGGCGAGAGTAAGTTTTTTTTTATCTTTGTTTATTTAAAGAGGATTTATCACTGTCACCCGTATTAAAAACATCATACCTATACATAAGGCTATGCTAATACATACATACATAAAAGAGAGTAAGTTCATGGAAGCTATATTTTCCCGTGTATTTTAATAAAATTAACATTATCTAAACTTCAAACCCCATAAACAACATTTGGTATAAGTTTATAATAAAAATCATTCTCTTCATTTTATCCAAAAATAATTTAAATTCAAGGAACACTACGAAATGTGGTTTCATTATATTTTGGTGAAAGTATATGAATATAATTCTGTTGGATGATTGCCAAGACTCTGCTTGTGGCAGAGAGGATTATTCCTGTACTTTTATATACTTTAAATAACTTATTTAAGAATGCTAAACACGAAATGCCTTGTATATATTGTATGAAATATGAATTGTAATTTTATAGTGTTGGGGTTTTTGAAAAGTGTCTTGGGTAAAATTTGCGTATGGATGAACAAGCTTGAAGTTAGTCTATTTCAGATGGAAGAACTCGGTTTTTTTTTCAAATATAAAACTCAGAGCAGGCTTTAAGATATCTTGTAGATTTACTAGCCAATATCATTCTACCTAATTACAATAATATTATATTTACGTGCGTCTGCTTGTAGTTAGACTAAGCCAACTAATGGTGGTGGATATTAGTAATCTTGCACATTTAAATGTACATTCATTAGCAAAAAACTAGAAATTGCCCTAAATGTGGGCAACACTATTATAAGTATTATAACCTATCGATCCACGTTGAACCAGTGGTCTAAAAAAGCTAAATTCAAGGCCTATCCCGACAGTACGACATAAGCTGTTATGATTAAAGTATTTCTAGTCATCATCATCATCATCTCAGCCAATTGACGTCCACTGCTGGACATAGGCCTCCTCCAATTCTAGTACGTAATGTTATAATATTATTACATACCATATCTCGCCGGAGATACTTGAAAGCTTTCCCCACTGTTGTTGAATTGCCAGTAGAAGGTGACGTCAGCAGGATCAGCGTTGACAGTGCAGCGGACGCGCAGTGGTTCATCTAATCTTGCACCGATTAACAGTGGCGATGGCTGAGCGCATATTGGTGTGTCTGGGTAAAGATAACAAAACATAAAATGCATTTTGAAGATAAGTTAAATCATTCATAAATATTTATGAAAGTCAGAAATATTTTTATACCTAAATACGCGACTTTTTTTATAGTAATTACAATTTAACAATTACACATTACATTAAATGTCGGCCTCGGTGGTGTAGCGGTCATGTCTAAGCCTGCAGGCTAATGTCATGCAGGTAAGCTATTTGTGCGATACACAAATTATTGCCACGAGCCTAGATATTCTTGGTTTTCTTTAAATGTATGTAAAATTCCAGGGTCCAAGAGATTTTTGCATAATGCAGGACTGCAGAGACTTTCTTTCTCCCATATGTCAAAATTTGCTTTTTACTGTCTTCTACTTAGTCGCTGTACGACATCCTCAAGATCAGATAACGTAGCAGAATCTACCAACAAAAGAACGGATAAAAATAATATAGATTCACAAAACAACCTACATTGTACTCTAAGGAACACAGCCTGACTGCTTGACTCTCCCATCTGATTGGCAGCTCTACAAGTATAAAGACCACCATCCCTCTTTGTCACTCTCTGCAGTACCAAAGACTTCGTGCTGATGAATACTCCTGATGACATGTTTTGGCTCACTTGCTGATCCTGTTGAAAGTTAAGGAAGTGTTAATATTTCCAACATTCAAGTAAAAGACGGTTTAGAAAAACGGAAAGATTACAACATTGGCGATTTTGATTGATTTTTTGGCGAAAAACACATAGTGCTACTTATCTGGTAATGGTCTTAGAAGTGACAAGGAAATTTTCTTGTAAAGAATTATTAAAGACCCTGAGTTCCAATTTCCAAAAAATAGAAATCAGCCTTCTCTTGAATATAAACTTGATCTACTCGTACTTCATTATCATATTAACCCGTGTGGTGACGTGGTAAGAATACAGTGTGTCACCACTCCATCTCATCCCATGGGTGTCGTAAAAACCGACTAAGGGACTATCCGTGAATATTATCTTTACGTAATAAAAAGAAGGAAAACTTGAAATTAAACCCTATACCAATCCGTTTGGCCAGCGTGGTATTAGATGATTAAATATCCCTTCGTCACTGGAGGAGGCCCGTCTCTGCAGTGGGACATTAATGGGCTGTTATGATGATGATGCCTTCATTATGGTATGGATAGAGATTGGATTATTTTTATGTTTTCTCTTCTCTGGCATTAGTATGTTGATCTCTTAGTTGAAACTATTAGTAGGTACCTTGGGACATTGGGTCAAAAGGTAAGAAGAGAGATAAGCTTCCTTTTTATATGGTGACTTCGTTGGGTTGCCACTTCGTTGGGTGGCGAAAAAACGCGTCCTTTTTTTAAACATATTTCATAACTGCTCTACTCCTATTAGTCATAGCGTGATACTTTAAAGCCTATGACATTCCCCGATAAATAGACTATTCAACACATAAGAAATTTATGAAATCGGTTCAGTAGATACAGAGATTACCCCCTACAACGCCACACACACCCAAACTTTACCTCTTTATAATATTAGTTTCTATTTAGAAGTAAACCCTAAGTTGCCTTTAAGACACCCATTAGATGATATGGGTTGGTGGCAACTACTCAATGCCTTAACACTTACAACTACCTATATCCTTACTTTAGAAAAATAGATACAAAAAGTGTAGGAAAGTAAATCAAGGGACTCACTCACGTTATGATACCAAGAGATGCGATGCTCCTTCGGGTTAGCTTTGATGTTGCACTCGAAGTACACGTCATCGCCTTCCTTTATATCGTTTGGGTTCAGTGTACTGCCAAGTGACATTGCCAGCACTGGTCTGTCTGTAATAAAAAATATAGTTTAGTATACAGTTCTTTTTCTAGTGTGCGTTTCTTTCTGTGATGGAGGAAAATTTAGACTACCAGGCTGCTCAGGAGTGTCCCGAACTCAAGTACATAAAGCTATTCAAATCCGAATATGTTTATCAGTTTGGACATGTTTCTTTGATGAATTAGATAAATAACTCCACAAACTTTTAAAATCTGAGAATAAGAAACAAGGAAAACAAAACGTACTATTTAATTTACAACTGCAAGCTGTAAGCCACTTATATTTATCATAAATAGATGTAAATAATATAAAAATATATCGTAAATGCATGGCGCCGGGCGGCGGCCGACGCACCACGTCTCGTTTGTATCCCACATTCATGTCTGTATTTCTTATTTTCGTAATTTAATTTCAAGAAAAAAGTTTTGCTTCCACAACAAATAATCAATTAGTTAACAATCTAATACTATTAACGCTGCCATTATAACAACAAATTAAAGTAATAACAATGAAGTAAGTACTTACAATAATGTAGTAGGTAGGCACCCAAAGCACTATGACAATTCAATCAATGCACAACACTCATAACACAAACATACTTAGTAATTACTACTTTACACAAGACAGAGAATTCTAATGTATTTGCCGTAAATACTTTAAAATATAAATAATAGCTGAATGAAAACAAAAACAATAATAAATGTCAAAATAAAAACTTTGTTTGGGTGGGAAATGACTGAGAGCAAAACAATGAACATTGACCAAAATGAATGAACACAATATCGTTCGTTCATACATCGCGATGGATCGTTTTGATTGGTAAATACAACGACGAACGAATGATGCGTCGTTTTGATTGGTCAATACAACGACGAACGAATGATGCGTCGTTTTGATTGGTCAATACAACGACGAACGAATATATTAATAATACTCAATTTCCTTAGGTAACTCGAAAAATGCCGGCTTATTCATTCAATAATCGTTCCTTATATCGACGCTCACACACAAAGATAAAATGCAATGTTTTTGCATGTGTGCGTACGACTTTCGTACCGTCTGTTTTTATACTCGATTCCTATTTTTGAGACCGGCTTACCGCCGCCATTCTAATGTACTCTGTGCCGCCGCCATTAGTTGACAATGTTGTAATAATAGATGGCGTTATGAGTACGTAAATAATTTTCATAATATTGCGATTTACGTAGGTAAGAGAAAACTTTTTTGTTTTTTAATTTTGTGTACTAAATGGATGTTACGTCATTGATTTATAATTGTTTATTATACAATGTTTTTGCAAAGGTAAGCCGGTAGGAATCGGGTTATATGGACCCTTCGCCACTAATACATATATTAAATTAATCTTACTTATTATATTCTTAAGAGAAATAAATGTCTTACATCTATGATTTCCACATGGTATAAATTGAGATACATACTTCCTTTTCATAGGTAGAAGAACTCCCTGGTAATAAAAAAATATAAGTAATCTATTGAACTTGGCAAAATAAGTTTTTAAATTATATTTTTAACTAAAAGTTCGCACAGGAGGGTAAATACATTATAAGATTATGTTATTAAGTAAACTAAGTTAAAAACAGGTCAAAACTTATCTTTCTCTTTATAACAAGCTATCTAACTTATCCGACACAAGATATCTAAAAATAGAAGATTCTAGAATCTATAATTAGTTATTCTACTTCAGTGAACAAACTTTGAAATGAGTTGTAAAATTCAGTAGCTCACTTCATTAGTATTACAGACCTCTTTGGTATTAAAACGGTTGCATTTTGCTGACTCTGATCTAAACTCTATGGAATTATGTTAATAGTAATTCTATTTTATCTACCTATGCATCTAAAGCTGTGAGCGCTTTAGATGCATAGATCGATCCCTGATTCATGATCGGTAAGTCTGGTAAAGCAACTTTGGCGAGGTCCTTCCGTGCTTTGGAAGGCACGTACAAGCTCGTAAAAAGACGGTCCCGGTTGTCTTAGTAGTAGAAACACAGGCGTTAAATTACACACCGGTCAAGGCCTATTATGTGAGGCTTGAATAATTCTAGACGAAAGGTTGGCCACTAACCAATCGATTTAGAAAATGTATGATCTTTTTTACAAATGTCGCTGGTCATTTCCACACCTTGTCTGTACAGTTACAAAATAAGAAAGTACGGAGTGCCTCTGCACTACGCTCGTCATTGTGATACAAGCTGTTAAGTACTATTCCCTGTTAAATTTACTAGCTCCTGTATCTTACCACCGAAGCATAAGCCTAAGCATCTTTGCATACTGCTGCTTGAAGATGTTAATACACCTTACAGCAGGGCACGGCCGTGGGACCGATCAAGACTATCTCTTGGGGAAGAGATCTACCAACAGTCGCCTTTATTTTGTTAAATGAAATGTACTTGTTAGAAACTGTACTATAATATTATTAAACAAATAGGTAGCCGTCAGGTAGGCCCCCACAAGTCAGTCATTTTCGGGTTCGAACTCTTTCGTGAAAATAATTAATTGCGCAAACTATTAATTTTAGTCCTGTTTTTGTCTAAATATATAAATAATATAATATAGTGCAAATTCTTTGGTTGGGAAATGCATTTTTTACGGAAAGAATTCTAGTCTTATTAAATTAAAAACACAGGTAAAAACGCGC
This sequence comes from Schrankia costaestrigalis, assembly GCA_905475405.1. Taxonomy (NCBI): domain Eukaryota; kingdom Metazoa; phylum Arthropoda; class Insecta; order Lepidoptera; family Erebidae; genus Schrankia; species Schrankia costaestrigalis. The sequence goes on along the minus strand of FR997845.1, from coordinate 2,522,139 downwards.
AACCTACGTATAAGACATAATTACTTAGTTATTTAGTAAGTTAATAACAATTATAAATTCAAGTACCGTATTCAAAACGGGCTGTGACAAAATTATATTACGTTTTACTGATTAACTTACTTGTTTGAAATACGTCTTCACTACATAAGTGGTTTTACTTTAATAGTTGACATTAATTTAATTTAAACGTTCATATCCTACATATTTTATTACATTGTTAGTAAAGTTATAAAATGTATGTTTCTTGTAACATTCTGTGTAATATTAAATATCTGACTGCTATGTTCAAGGGTTCTTGGATTTGTAAAAAGTGAATGTAGGGATTTTGCAGTTTTCTAACATGGCTGAATGGTTTGATTTACTCTTGAACTCAGGAGTATATCAATAATGTCAAATTAAAATTGACATATTTTTCAAATGAGTATTGAAAGTCTTTTGTAAAGTAAACCTTTACGGCCTTATAAAGGTGCGTACGGATCGAGCATACCCTGGTACGCGTACTCAGTTTACGCGTATCCGGAACGCTTAGTCCATACCTGTAGCTACGCGTTTACTCATAAGGAACGCGTATTCAATATACGCCTAGACAGTATTTTATCAAAATACGGTCTAACTATAAAACACGATTTTTAATACGTCATAAATCCACTGTTTTTCAAATTTGTTATTACAAAATTAGTCTTAACACTAAAATGTTAAAACTGATTTTGTAATAAAAAATTTATTATTTTGTATTTGTATTAGTTTTGATTTAGTAGGTAACCAACATATTTAAACATTGCTAGACAAAGGTCACCTAAAAACATTTTGACTTTAGACAGTCCTGTGCCTTTCTCATTCATCAGCTTCCCGTCACTCACGCCCTGAGGGACAGTTCTCATAATTATGATTGTTTAAAACCTTAAGCGATTTTCTGTTCTGTGTTTTTAATAAATGTCGCCATAATTTCTCAATGATTCTGCCAACATCAAGGTGGAGAGAATAAAACTATACTTAAAAAAATAAAAATGCCCGGTCCCTACTAAAAACTTAGAGAACTCAAACAAAAAATAAGCAATTTTAATTCTAATTTTATTATTTTTTCTTGTCTTTCTTTCATAAGCTATTTCTTTTAATCTCAAACGTAATTAATGCCAAACTTAACACTTTTGAAACCAATCAGACAACGACAAACGCTAAACAAAGCCTGTAGAGTAGTCACTGGAGGTACTAAGCAAACTATTTACATTAACATTAGCGAGAATTAGCTTTCAGGACGTCCGTCCACCGTGCAGTCATTTATGAACGTTTCTGCTCCAGCGACCATTGGCTCTGCGTGCTTTGTCTTGCCCCACCGCCACTTTAATCGGGCTAGCCTTAGTGTTGTGTCGGTAAGTAATAGAAGTACCTAAGTTTGTTTATTTTAACATTTTAGCCTCTTCGGGGAGACTACCTACTAAGTTTCAGCAGTATAGCTCTTAACGTTTCAATAAAAAATGGCTGTGACGTACGGACGGACAGACATGACGAATCTATAAGGGTTCCGTTTTTTTCTATTTGGCTACGGAACCCTAAAAAGCAAAGCCCAGTGTATTATAAATAGGCTAAACTCTCTCCTATTTAAAAGCTTAGTGGGTGACGCAAGTTAAACAATATTCCGCTAATTCATACAATTTTAAACAGGTAAATTGACTAGTAAAGTTAACAATAGGAAAACAAATGTTTAACAAAACGAACCAAAATTTGCTTTGAACGAATTTTAGTTTAAGTTTATTTAGTAAAACTATCTAACAAAACTATTAGTCTAATTAGTTTTACTCGAAATGTTTGTATTTCATTTCAGTTATTTTATACAAATAACTAGCGGCCCAGCCCGGCTTCGCACGGGCATTATTTTGCCGCTTTTCTGTCGAAATTTTTCCTGAATTTTCTCTGCTATAAACCTCACGGAGCCCGAGACCTCTCCAACGAATGCAAAACCGTAGAAATCGGTTCGTGCGTTCTGGAGTTATAGCGTCAGGAAGGAAAACCCGACTTATTTTTATATAGTAGATAAGGTAGATAAAACTGACTAAATTTTGTGTTCGTATTGTGGTCTCTATTTGACTCATTCAATGGATGTCGTAAAATACGACTAGGAAAAAGTTGGGCGTTTATTATTTCTATAAAAAAAAGATTTTTTTTTACACTTTCGCACAACGCCATCTAGTCCCGAACTAAGCAGAGCTTGTACTATGAGTACTAGACAACGGATAAACATACTTAAATACTTTTTTTTGTAAATACATACATTTATACATAGAAACACTCAGACCTATGCAAATAATCATGTTCATGCACACAATGATTTGCATTGAGCAGGAATCGAACCCGAGACCTCTGCGTAGCAGTCATGTTAAATAACCACTACGTCACCGAGGTCCACTGGAAACGTTCATGTACAAAGAGGTTTGCATCGTGCGGGAATCGACGTCAAGACTTCCACGTAGCAACTTGTTTAAACTACTACGCGTATTTATATTTATCAAGAAATAATATTTTCAAAAAATCGGGATCTACATATTAAAGATACAGTCACTCATTTAAAATTGTTCTTTCTTAGTTGACAACTAAGACTTAAGTCGACGTTTGTTTCAACTTATCTTTCAAATTTAAATTGAAATAAAATAAAATAAAAAAGTTTATTTCAGTTTTTATTTTTGTTAAAATGGAATTACTACGTCCGCTAGATGAAACGATAAATTGATCTGATACCTTATTGTGATGTCTTTATAAGTTAAGGCGAACTTTTTTGCTTTTACAGTATTCATCATCAGCTCATTAATGTCCCATGACGGAGGGATACTTGGCCTGCTAATACCACGCTGGCCAAACGGATTGGTATAGGGTTTAATTTCAAGCTTTCCTTCTTTTTATTCCGTAAAGATAATATTCACGGATAGTCCCTGAATCGGTTTTTACGACACCCATGGGATGGGATGAGATGGGGTGGTGACATATTGTATTCTTACTCCGTCACCACACGGAGATTACAGCATTGTTTGCGACAAATTATTTTACTATCAAAACCCTATATACAGAATCGGCTGGTTAGCGAGGCACCAAATAGGCAAGTGTCTTCATAACTTTGTTGTAGGTATTTTAAGAATATTTTAAATAAATAATCCTCATACATTCACACATCGCCACCTTTGTACAGTCAGCCCCAAAAGTCGCTGAACACATTTTAAATTCCAAAACTGCTGAACACTAAAAGTGGCATAAGTCAGTGTTGCAACAAGAGTACAAAATAAGCTAAACGTACAAAACGACCATAACACGCTGCACACGGTTATTCCAAAAGTAGCTGCACACGGGTATTTCAAAAGTAGCTGAACACTAGTGTTCCAAAAGTAGCTGAACACTAGTGTCTATTATGTTTACTCGTTGGAATAGATACATAATTTCAACACAATTCACTGAGATTCGATAGCCTAGGGTATAGAACACTCGACTTTGATGAAGTAGACGTGCGTTCGAAACCGGGTTGTGCCAAGTATTTTTTTGGTTTTTTTATTTTTTATTTATTGTATTTTATCTCAAAAAAAAAACAAGTAACTTAAATTCACCGTCACTGTTCACAGGTATTTTAACAAAGTTAAAATATTATTTTTAATTGAAAATTAAATAGTATTTTTATTTAATTTTTAATTAATGAAGAATGATCATTATGACTTTAAATTGTATGAGAAACATTTTCGGAGATTCGATGATATGAGTTGAAATGTTATGTAAGAAGAAGTGCTCCCTGTTGTGCGACATTTAACTTAATAGTTTTATGACATGCAACTAAAATTAACTCTAGATGTGATAAAGCCATTTAATTAATTTATTAATTAAATTATTTAATTTAATTGTCGAATATACATTGTTTTCGTAAACGAAGTCGCGGGTTACAACTTGTATTGAATAATAATAGTAGAAAACAAAATAAGAAAAAATAAAAAAACACAAAAAGTAATCCGTTCCTCAGGATCGAACCAGAGCTGTTTTCTTTTCACCCAAGCTCTATACAAGCAAAGCTACCGTGTTGACAACTGTTTTGATGAAATTGTTAATGTAGTATTCCGCTTTGAAATTGGCTTGACTTTTGTCTACTGTCAAAATCACTCACTACAACTACACTGAAACTCGACCGCAGATGAGCGACGCAGCGGGCGACGTTGCCGTTCAGTCATGCGCGGCTCCCGTATACTGCACGAGTTGGCAACATCGATACTTCTGAAATACCCGTGTGCTGATACTTTTTGAAATACCCATGTGCAGCTACTTTTGGAATAACCGTGTGCAGCGTGTTATGGTCGTTTTGTACGTTTAGCTTATTTTGTACTCTTGTTGCGACACTGACTTATGCCACTTTTAGTGTTCAGCAGTTTTGGAATTTAAAATGTGTTCAGCGACTTTAGGGGCTGACTGTACTATGGGTACTAGACAACGGATAAACATACATAAATACTTTTTTTTTATAAATACATACATACATATTTTACAAAGAAAACACCCAGACTAATGCAAAAAATCATGTTCATGCACACAAAGATTTGCATTGAGCGGGAATCGAACCCGAGACCTCTGCGTAGCAGTCATGTTATATAACCACTACGCCACAGAGGTCGTCACACAGGCATCCTTGTTAATGTTTAATGTAGAATCCTCGCAACCAACACTGTGCATATTCATTAGAAAAATACGTTTTAAATATGTGATATATTACTTACAAACAACGCTCATCCTGAACGAATCTTCGAGCGCAACCCTCAGCACAGGGTTATCAGCTCGACACCTGATCATAGCACCATCGTCCTCTGGCTGCGGCAGCATGGTCAGCCGGCTTACTGTTGTTGTCTCATTCGTGAATTCGCTGTGCTGTTGGACATAACATATTCAATACTCAATTATTTATTGCGTTCCACAATGTTTTTATAGGTGCACGATGGTAAAGTTAACAAAGATTCAAATTGTGGACCCTGTCAGGCACAGCATAGTGTAGGAGAGAGGAGGAAGGGCGCTAGAATTTTACTTAAAATAATTATCAAGTGTAAATTCATAAATAAATATATTTTTATTCTGTTAATAATTTCAATTTCATAACATTATTCTTCTCTACTAGTGCTTTGGAAGCGGTGGTAAAGTTTTTCTAAACTTAGAAATGTATTTAAACTTAGATTAAGTAGTATAAGTATAAGGTGTGCAGACTATTTTTTTTGCTTTTATTTAATATTGTAAACCTGTGTTAAGTAAGAAATAAAAGGCTTTTTTATTTTATTTATTTAAGTAGTATAAATGACGTCAAAAAATATAAAACGAAAGTTGTATTAATTTTGAAAATATATTTTTGACTTTGACTTAAGCAAAATGATCTAATATCCATGAAGACTAGAGCAATTTTGATGAGATTTTTACTTGTGCATTGCTAATTTTATTTAAATAGCACAGCTACTTTAGTTTTCAATCAATTTAAAAATTATGAAAGTTTTAACAATAATTAGTATGTCTTTTCCTTATCGCTTATAGCTTGTGTTGTAAGAAGTAATAAAAAATGTATTTTATAGAGCTCCCCACAAAAACAGTACATATAAGATAAATAATGAAATTAATGAATAGGAGTAACCCGCATAAAAAAATCTGTTTGTTTTTAATTTTATATACTATTAAAGTAAAGATTATTTATTATATAAACGTAACTTTAGCATAAAGCTAACGTTACCTAAAGTCCATATTCGAAAGTTTTTTAGCGGATAAAAGCTCGTAAAATATATATTTATCTTTACAATTGTGAAAAATAAAAACCGTAGTTTCTTGAAAAAAATTACCAACAACGATTGCTCGAATGATCCCATTATATAAAATACTTATACAGCAGAATACAAATACTGCATTGCGTTTTAGAATAATTTTATTAAGCGCTGAGCGTCAAGTGAACATCGCAAAGTCGTGACATAATTTCTCAAACGTCGACCTCTTGGGACTAATAGGTGGCTCAAACTACAAATTGAAGGTTAAGGGGTATATAGATACGTTTGGAATATATAGTTCAATATTACTTTGTTTAAATAATAAATAAATAATCCTGACACATTCACACATCGCCACCTAGTCCCAAACTAAGCAGAGCTTGTACTATGGGTACCTACTAGACAACGGATAAACATACTTAAATACTTTTTTTTGTAAATGCATACATAACAAAGAATACACTCAGACCAATGCAAACAATCATGTTCATGCACACAAAGATTTGGATAAAGCGGAAATCGAACCCGAGACCTCTGCGTAGCAGCCATGTAATATACCGACTGCGCCACAGAGATCGTCTCTTGATGTAAAAGCCTATACCAATAAGGTCACAGGTGGTATAAGGACGACAAGCTTTCCTCATTTACTAAAGGAAGAAAACGCTTGCATCTATGTATGAGCAACATTACCAGTTACGGCAACAGACAGGTCAATAGTCGATGTATTGATTCCGCCCATTCATGATGCAGTTCAGACGTGGTGTGTCACAGTGTGGTGACGGAGTAAGAATACAATATGTCACCATCCCATCTTATCCCATGGGTGTCATAAAAACCGACTAAGGGACTAACCGTAAATATTATCTTTACAAAGTAAAAAGAAGGAAAACTTGAAATTAAACCCTATACCAATTCGTCTGGCCAGCGTGGTATTAGTAGGCCAAGTATCACTCCTTCACGGGAGGAGGCCCGTCCCTGCAGTGGGACATTAATGAGCTGTTATGATGATGATGCAGTTGTCATTCTTTGATTGTGACCGCTCGGTCAAACATACGTCATATGCCTCTACATGCTACTTAACATTAACCGCAGAACACATGAAGTAGGACTTCAATACGAATTGTTATACCAAATATAACCAATACATTAAATAACTAAACCACTAGACTAAATTATAACACTTTTAGTAGCTAAAATCTGCTCAAATTCAGCTAAAATTCAGTTGATGGTAACAAATGTGAACTAACAAGGTATTAACCTAATTGCAGAGCAATACTCTGGAGAATACCTCACGTGTACTCTATGTTACTGTATTACTACTCTCTACATTGAAATATATTTTAGATTTGTGTGACTCTGGGTTATGGCTGCGACTTTTTACGCATTTTTTAATAATTGGGTGTTTAAAATGGAATCAAAAATAAATAAAAAATCCTGGATCTTGTTGAGTTGATCGACCTCTGTTGCGTAGTAGATAGTACATAAATGCTAAACCAAAGTCTCGGGTTCGATTCTTGCTCAACGCAAATTTATGTGAAAATGTAGGTCTAGATGATTCCTAATTGTGCTAACTAAATCCACTTTTAATTGCTAAAATCTGCTCAAATTCAGCTAAAATTCAGTTGATGGTAACAAATGTGAACGAACAAGGTATTAACCTAATTGCAGAGCAATAATCTGGAGAATACCTCACGTGTACTCTATGTTACTTTATTGCTACTCTCTACATTGAAATATATTTTAGATTTGTGTGACTTTGGGTTATGGCTGCGACTTTTATTTTAGTTTTTAATCAACTGCCTCGATGGTAAAGCAGTGTATGTGGCTGCCATGCAAGAGCTCACGGGTTTGATCCTTTCGCAGGACAATTCGTTAAGCGTCCCGGCAACACACCCAATGAACAGGCATGAACAAAATAAAAAAAAATGTAAGGAGCTAAAGGTTGTGGTGACGGTACCCGTGTGGTGATGGAGTAAGAATACAATATGTTACCACCCCATCTCATCCCATGGGTGTCGTAAAAACCGACTAAGGGACTATCCGTGAATGTTATCTGTACGAAATGAAAAGAAGGAAAACTTGAAATTAATCCCTATATCAATCCGTCTGGCCAGCGTGGTATGAGTAGACTAAGTATCCCTCCTTCACGGGAGGAGGCCCGTCTCTGCAGTGGGACATTAATGCGCTGTTATGATAAAAGGTTGTGGAATGGCGACCGCGAAAACATAGGGTGGGCAGACTTCTCACAAGGTAGAAAGACGATCTGGTGAATGTTGCGGGCAGTCTTTGGATGAGGGTCCCACAGTACAGAGGAAGGCGGAGACGTTTGAATGATGCCTATGTCTAGCAGTGGACGTCCTTTGATAGAATTCGGTATGTAAAGTAAAAGTTTACCTATGTCGAATCCAAAACCATTTAGAGATTTTACATCGGTAAGGAATAAAATCGTATTTTTAGCGCAAAAGTTACGGTTTTTTGCGCTAAAAATATGATTTTGTTCCATTTTAGTATTAAATTGTGTTCATTTTTACAATTATACGTAGATGAAGTACTTTGTCTTTCATTTGACGTCTAAATGACGTCATGCGCGCGGCTCAACAGAAGTTTGTTTCTGCTTTCATTGCTCAAGTAATTCGACCGTACGCATGACGTCGTCACAAATAAAACTTAAAATGTTTATTAAAAGTAAACCCTAAGTAGGAAAGCAAAAAGACTCAAATTAGTTGTTTATAATTATTAAACCAATAAAATAGATATATTAAAAAAATCTTTACATACCGAATTGATTAAATAGAGTCTATTTTTTATCAATTTTATAAAATCGTGGGTATTGGTTAGAATTAATTTGTCGATAATAGTGTATCTGAGTAAAATGCGTAAAACATTTTATCAATATCAGTTAATTGAGTACCAAATAAGGAAATCAGTAAAGAACAATGGGCAAAACGTCCCCACCCTTGTAACACTTTCAGCTATACATCAAATGAAAGTTCTTGAAAAGTGAAGCATTTTATTATATGACAGCAAATCTGTCAGTAATGGGAGAACAGAGTTATTGAGGAGAAGAAAATAAAAATAATGAACGATAATATTACATACTTTATGCTAATGTTTACTATGTAAGCACGATAGAGTCAAAGGCTATCTTACTAGTAGAGGGACCATACATCTAGAACATTCTACATCATCCAGAAAACCATGAATTTCGCTTTTCAAATAAAAACCATACAGCTTTCATAAATATAAAAACTCGTACATCATATCAGCCAATTGATGTCCACTGCTGAACATAGGCCTCCTCCAAACATTGCCATCCTCATCCATCGGTTTCCCGCAGTTCTAACTAGGCCGTGGGACCACCGTGTGAGAGGTCTCTCCACCCTGCGCTTTCTGATAGGCGGTCGCCATTCCAGAACCGTTTAACCCCAACGGCTGTCGGTTCTCCGCGCTATGTCCCCTGCCCACCGCCACTTTAACTGGTCAATTCTGAGCGCTATGTTCGTATGCACAGTTGGCTATATTAGAAAGATAACTGGACGCCTACTTCCAATGCAACAATAACGAGCTAATGCTAATCATGAATGAAAACCACGCACCTATTCATTATTTATTGCATGAAACGGATGCATCCATACTACCACCCCGACACCGACTCCGGTCATATCCCCACAAAGGTGATCACTGATTGGAAGAGGCTCGAGGAGAAAGAAACTCGGGTCTGTTGAATCCGCCCACCTAGATAGTAGTCCCGGCAGTCTGGATACTGTAGTGGACACTGAGGCGGCGACAGTGCCCGGACAGGTCGTGTCATTAATTAACGATTGCTCTCGGACAGTGGCTATGCTGGAAGACCTGCGCAAGCAATTACCTGGAGAACTGCGTGATCTGTTGAGCCGCAAGATCCCTGCCAAACGTGCCTACGACAGGGCCCTCAGCGAGTCAAATAGGGTTAGAATTAGACTGCTTCAGTGGCCTGTCAAAGTACGCATAAATGAGTTTCGTCAGTCACGATGGTATGCTCAATTGGGCGAGATCGAGCCTTTTTATCTCACTTTCTAGCAGCTATCCCGATCGTTAACGAAGGACGTATACTCTACTATGCCTCCTTTGGTTAGGCCTGATAGGAGGCTAGCGTTCGAGTATGATGACAAGGCCGAATGCCTGGCCAAGAGCCTCGAGGCCCAATACGCAGTTCTCCTTAGGGTAACAATCACGATAATAATATTTATAATATCAATCACACACACCAATTTCAAATATATGTCAACAGCGAAGTGAAACGGCGAACTTCTCTCCCGGAGTAACCGCTCAAGGCAGACAACGACGATATACCGTTAGTCACACCTACCGAGTGGAACCGTTACATAAACTTCTCGCTCCTAAAAAGGCATCCGGCTCAGAAAGAATAACAAAAATAGTCATCAATTTATTCCCCGAACGTCTTTTGGTCCTTGACATGCATCTTCAATGTCACAATATCAAATTGTGTCTCCCCACAACAGTGGAAAGACGCCGTGGTTATCGGAATATCGAAACCCAACAAAAGAATTTCGAACCGGCTAGTTAACGACCTGTTAGTCTGAGTCGAGCCGTTTCCGAGGCTGAGGAACATAAATTCTGTCGTTTACTATTTCTGCAATGGTTGCTACATAAAGAACATGTCCTAATGGTTCTCTAAATGTTTATATTAGCAAAGCTAGCTATCCGAAAGTCAGAAAAATGCTGTAGATGATTTTCTGGATGATGTAGGATGAGCTAGATGTATAGTCCGTCTACTAGTAAGATAGCCTATGTTTAGTTTAGCAAAGCTAGCTATCCGAAAGTCAGAAAAATGCTGTGGATGATTTTCTGGATGATGTAGGATGAGCTAGATGTGTAGTCCGTCTGCTAGTAAGATAGCCTATGTTTAGTTTAGCAAAGATAGCTATCCGAAAGTCAGGAAAATGCTGTGGATGATTTTCTGGATGATGTAGGATGAGCTAGATGTGTAGTCCGTTTGCTAGTAAGATAGCTTGTGACTTTATCGTGCTTATATAGTAAATATTAACATAAAGTATGTAATATTATCGTTTATTATTTTTATTCTTCTATCCTCAATAACTCTGTTCTCCCATGACTGACAGATTAGTTTCATACAATAAAATGCTTCACTTTTCAAGTACTTTCATTTGATGTATAGATGTAAGTGTTACAAGGGTGGGGATGGCTTCCATACAAAAATGCCCATTCTTCTTTGGTACCAATTATGGAATTTGGTATATTTGGTGACAAGGTGTACCAATTTCAATGTTTCTGGTCAGAATGTGTAACAAATATAATTGGGCTCGGTGAATGTGAATTAAATTATACCAATTATGTTTAACCTGTATGAAATGTGTACAAGTATCATACGAGTATATTATCGACAGAATTTTTAATTAGATTGTTTAGTATTATTAATTAGGTAAGTATTTAGTTATAACATATCAGCCCATTAATGTCCCACTGCAGGGACGGGCGTCCTCCCATGAAGGAGGAATACTTGGCCTACTAATACCACGCTGGCCAGACGGATTGGACTAGGGTTTAATTTTCTATAAAATCTTCATAAAAAACGGCAATTTCATAGGCAAACCCCTAATATATTTTTTCATTTTCGTTCATAATAATACTTTTTGTAAAAAAACTATTTTACAGAAGTGGTCTGTGTTACCTAAAATAAGTAGAAAAATATTTGTTTTCTATGTATAATATGTATGTATTTACAAAAAAAAAGTATTTAAGTATGTTTATCTGTTATCTAGTACCCATAGTACAAGTTTTGCTTAGTTTGGGACTAGATGGCGTTGTGTGAATGTGTGAGGAATATTTACCTATTTATTTATTAAAATAGAGGAGTCTTCAACTCTTCACGGTTAAAATGTACCTAAAGATAAGATTTACCTTCTTACAAACTAAATTAACTGAATTTCACGTCAAGATTAGATAATTTAATTATCCTAAGTAGATGAAGTCGGATAAACTTAAGGTGATGTTTTAAACCGGAAGAAAATAACAAGACTAATAATAGTTATAGTCTTGACAACATGCAAATTCAGAGAAGAAAAACTTCAGTCTGTTCTATTTATTATGACGACCTCTGTGGCGTAGTGGTTACTTAATATGACTGCTACGCAGAGGGTCTCGGGTTGGATTCCCGCTCAATGCCAGTATTTATGTGCATGAAACATGATTGTTTGCATTGGTCTCATTACGACACCTATGGGATGAGATGGGGTGGTGACATATTGTATTCTTAATCCGTCACCACACCGATAATGTATTTTTTTAAATAACAAGTGACTGATGGTTAGTACATGGTTATCCATACCATTATACCCCTTCCAGCGTAAGTTTAGCTTTTTGACAGTTCACGTCCATGAAGTTTCGTAATACTTCCGCTTATTTTTCGAACAAATTATATTGTATTTCATGGACGTACCCATGTTTTTTTTAGTTACCATGGTTACTTAGTGATGGACACTCATAACGATTACCACCATTATGAAACAAATTACAAATAATCGGTAGAAATAAATGCTATGAATAAACCTGAACTCTTCATAATACGTTTACAAAATGTAATATGATATTTTAGATTAGCTATAACCCGCGAATGTGTCACGATAAATTATGTATTTTAAATAATACCTAAGCTAACTATAATTTTATCATTTTAAACTATAGGCTAATTCTCTTAACATAGAAGAAAGAAACAATAATAAAATGATAATGTAAGGTGATGTAGGGATCCAAATGTGTAAAATAAAGTAATTTGAAAAATCGCGAAATCGCTTACAACCGAAGGGGGTTACATTTGAGATACTGCTGAACGTCACTAACGTCAATCTGTCAAATGTTGTTAAATATAATGGAAGGGGTATAGCAGAAGATCTCTATGCTTTACATATTAAAAACTAGCTGCCCCGTGCCCACTTCATTGGGCGGCGAAAAAAACCGCGTCGCTTTTGTAAACATATTTTATTACTGCTCCACTTCTATTAGTCATAGCGTGATACTATATAGCCTATGACACTCCCCGATAAATGGATTATTCAACACAGAAAGTATTTTTTAAACGGTTCAGTAGATCCAGAGATTACCCCCTACAACGTCACAAGCACACAAACTTTACCTCTTTATAATATTAAGTATAGATTGAGAGTAGCTCTGCAAAAAGGTTAAGATATGTACTTAAGTTTTTTAAGGAATAAAGCAACACGCTTTTTCATCGATCTAAGTGTGTTCGCCTAGCAACACATTATTAAATAATATTTTAAACAATTAATTATACACAAAATACATTTATTTTACAAGAGAGCGGCGAATAGACACAATACACCCACTTTTCTTCTTTACATTGTTATTTACGAACAAAAAGTACCATCAAAAAACGTTGCTTTAGTAAAAGAACATATTATAAAAACACTTAAAAGGTAAAAGTTTATGAATGCAAGTTTTGTGAGGTTATATTTAATGGGAATTTATGAAAAAAGCTTTTTAATAGGGAAATGTAGAGCCTGTAGGCATTTAGTAATAAGGAGTATCCGTGGTTCACCTCTCGAGGGCGAATAGTAAAAACATAATTTAATAAGTTTTTTCAACGAATTTGTTCAAAAATGAATGTTTTTTTTTAATTCTTGGCTGGTAAATAGCTCTTATTTGGCCATTTAAGGAATAACAAAAAAATACGTTAACTAGAAATCAGCTACATTGTTTATGGTCACAAGCTTTCTCCAACTAGAAGGAGGAGTGAACTCAGAGCTGTGACGTTAATTCCTACTATTATTTTATTTTTTATTCAGATTGGTGACTAATGGTGAGCTATATGCAAAAGATTTAAGTTAGCAATTAGCATGTAGGTAATACCAGTATTCTCGCCGTCCTGACTATAAATGATTAAGGGAAGAAGAAGTTCGTGGGTCTTAGTCAGTACACCACATTACCATCTTTTCGGATCTCCGACACACCTGCGCTACTGTGCTAAAAGCGTGTAGACGGTCTTTGAAAGGTTTTCCACGTCTAAAAAGTAGGCTCTGAGTCCCTTATTGATCACAATGTCTACACTGTAAAATGACTTTAAAGGATTACGCATAAAATGCATATTGACTAAGTAGCAAAATGCCTCAAATCATAACGACTTAGTACTAATACACCTTTAAATGAAAATGACTTTGTAGTAAAATGACTACGAAGCAACGCGACTTTAAAGGCAAACGTCTTAAGTGAAGATGACTTGAAATCCAAAATACCTAAAATGGAAAGCATCTCAGTAGGTAGTTTTATGACCAGAACACGAAAATGCACCCCCTGTGGGGCACGAACCTCGGCCTGGACTGTCACTGACTAACAGGACGTGCGGAAGGCACGCCCTCTAGGAGCGAACACGGACGTGTTGTTGTGGCTTCGCGAGCCATGTGAGCTCTACGTTGAGCGATTGTGATCCTATCATCCGGCTCTTCGAGAGCATGCCTAGGTCTACGAATTTTGGATAATCTAGATGGGATGTACCCGGACGCCTCAACCACTAGTTGGTTGGGGTGAGTGGCAGCCGTTTCAAAGTAGTGACGGGAACAGAGTTCCATGTGTTGCTGGATAGTCGGCAACTCGAGTTCTATGTGAAGATCCTCGTTACGCATGAACCACGGTGCTCCCGGCGCTTTGCGCATTAACCTATTCTGAAGTGTTTGTAGCCTATGGACCCTGTGTGGCCTAAGGTGGGCGAGAACTACGCACGCATACGTCATAATTGGTCTAATACAAGTCGTGTCTAAACTAACCTTGTTTCGGATCGACATCTTAGACTCGCAGAGGAGCATGTGCAGCCGTCCCATCACAAACGAGGCCCGCTTGCGAACCATGTTTATGTGGGGACGAAAGGAGAGTTTATCATCGAGTATGAGACCAAGATATTTGGCTTCCCTCGCCCAAGGGATCAGGTAGCGTTCGGATCTTGACTTTTGGTGTCTCTGCCGAGAGGGTCTTGTGGCTTTGTTTCTTGTAAAACATTACCGCTTGACTCTTTTCGGGGTTGACGGTTATCCTCCATTTCTAGAACCAATCGTTAAGGGCGTTGGACGCAGATTGGAGTCGCCTAAATATCGAGGGGGAGGGGGAGGTGCCAGAGGCTTGAAAACGGAGTTTATCTACTATTTCATTTATTTGAAGAAACCTGTTACTCGTCTACTTTAGGAATAATAAGCAGTAATAATTACCTAAAGTAACATTTTATTTCATTTATAATAATTCAAAAATAAAAATAATGACTATTTGATTTATCGTCGTTTTGATTCTTAGTCTTAATGGCGTTTTGTGTATGATCCTTTATAGTCGTTTTCAATTTTGAGACATTATGCTGCATAGGCAAGAAACAATACAGATGTATTGCAAATTAGTCAAAACACTTTAGAGATATTGATTTGAGGCATTTTGCTTCATAGTCATTTTGCAGTGTAGACATAGTGATCATAAAGGTCTGAGTCTAGTCAAAAAGATAACAAACTTCGCACTCACCTTTCCTCTAGTATATCTCCTGTTCTCTCTGAACCACGTGATCTGAGCCGCGGGTCTACTGCCGTGTGAGACACATACTAATGTTATTTCTGAGTCAGCCGACATCTGACCAGGCTTGTTTGTGATCATCACGGATGTTGGTCGTACTGTGGACAAGAATTATAGCTGTAAATTTGCCCCCTTACTCATAAACACATCTTAAATATTAGTCAATTGATTAGCTTATATTCTTACGTTTTTGTTTGTCATAAGGTTGGCTTAAAAATCTCGCTAAGCAGTAATTAAATTGAAGAGGCGTTTATGAGTAAGGGGGTTTGTTTTTGGAGTCATTTTGTAATTTTTTCTGCATGATCACTAGAGATGTAGTTGGAATTTTTCTTACAGCTATACTAAATATTTAATTTTTTGATTCAGTTTAGTTCGGGACGTGGCGTGTGAGGAGATTTATTATATTAAAGTGAAATACTTTTATGGGACATAGCGCAAAAAAGGCTGTTTATTCCACCAAAACCACCTACAAAGTGTATAGTTGTAGTAAATTTAAGTAAATCTAGAAATTAATCATGAGATCCAATAACTAAACCTAAATTAAAATATGTAAAAACTTTTTACAGTTTTCTTGTGTTTTCTATTTACCTACTTACTGATACAAATTAGTATGGTGTAAAATAAAACGGCAGATTCACAACAATGTACTATGAAAATGGACAGCGTAAATAAAAAGTATTTTTCAGGTAGATTTCAAATCACTAATTTAACTCAGCGCTTTTCCATACCAGTTTCAGGCAGTAAATTACAAATATAAACCTTAGGGTATCACTGGACAGTGCTCATTATCCTAAAACACAAGTTGTTAAGTTCCATACTCTAGTATTACAGCCAGTGTGTTTTACTAGTTGTGGTTAAGTGGGTACTCTCACCTAAACATAGCAATTACATTTAAAACTACTACTTGAAGTAGTCCTATTATGCGGGCAAAGAGGTAGAACCAAAGAAGGCTTTTTGCTGAAAAGACTAACCTACCAGTGTTAGTAGCAATGCTTAGCTACTTAGCTATACTAGTTAATTTCTATAAGAACGAAAGGTAATGGAAAAAAATTGATATTGAAGACAAGAATCGGAGCTGCTTATTCGACGCATATTTAGTTAAACTCTTACCCCCTTACTACATAATTGCACAATTGATTAATACCCCCTTACACAATTGATTAATTAGCATAGACTCTTACGTTGTTTTACTAACAACGTAAGAGTCTATGCTAATTAATCAATTGACTAAAATTTAAGAGGCGTTTATGAGTAAGGGGGTTACCTTTCAGTCTCATTTTAATTAGCTCTATTTTCGCAATAATTTAAAAAATGAAACTCAAAAATAAATTAACTGACTTTCTAAAAAGCAATATAAGTATATCGTTTGTGGTATTAACCGCAACAGGTTGTGAGGTTAGCCAACTAAATTTTAACTTCAAATTTCACATTTAAAACTTTTGAATTTCACAATAAAATAATCTATATTATCTATATTAATATTATAAAGAGGTAAAGTTTGTATGTTTGTGTGTTTGTGACGTTGTAGGGGGTAATCTCTGGATCTAATGAACCGATTTTGTTCTTTCTGTGTTGAATAGTCTATTTATCGAGGAGTGTTATAGGCTATATAGTATCACGCTATGACTAATAGGAGTGGAGCAGTAATGAAATATGTTTAAAAAAGGAACGCGTTTTTTCACCGCCCAAAGTAGTGGGCACGGGTCAGCTAGTATATTATATTTTAATAGGTATTATACGTTTTGTAAAAACTGCTGAATTAAATTTTAACATGAGTTTTGTGATCTTAATGTCCGAGTTTTGAAAAGTTGAAGAAGGAAATGGAATGTGCAGCTTGTTAAAGTAAAACTATCATTATTCTTACTTTCTTTCTTATTACTTTTACTAATATTATTAAGCTGAGATACTTTGATCTCAGAAAAGACTAATTCAAATAAATTATTCTTTAAACTCCTTAATTAACTCCGTGTGGTGACTGCGTAAGAATACAATATATCACCACCCCATCGCATCCCATGGGTGTCGTAAAAATCGACTAAGGGACTATCCGTGAATATTTATCCGTGTCGACCCTGACATTAATAAAGAAGAATGGGCGTTTTTGTATGGAAGCCGTCCCCACCCTTGTAACACTTATAGCTATACATCAAACGAAAGTACTTGAAAAGTGAAGCATTTTATTGTATGAAACTAATCTGTCAGTCATGGGAGAACAGAGTTATTGAGGATAAGAGAATAAAAATAATACACGATAATATTACATACTTTATGTTAATGTTTACTATATAAGCACGATAAAGTCAAAGGCTATCTTACTAGTAGACGGACCATACATCTAGATCATCCTACATCATCCAGAAAATCATCCACAGCATTTTCCTGACTTTCGGATAGCTAGCCTTGCTAAAACTAAACATTTAGAGAACCATTTAAGAAATGTTCTTTATGCAGCAACCATTGCAAAAATAGTAAACGACAGAATTTATGTTCCTCAGGCTTGGCAACGGCTCGACTCAGACTAATAGGTCGATAACCAGCCGGTTCAGACTTCTTTTGTCGGGTTTCGGTATTCCGATAACCACGGCGTCTTTCCACTGTTGTGGGAAGATACAATTTGATATTGCGACATTGAAGATGCATGTTAAGGATCAAGAGACGTTCGGGGAATAAATTGATGACTATATTTGTTATTCTTTCTGAGCCGGGTGCCTTTTTAGGGGCGAGAAGTTTAATGTCCGTATGGTGACGGACTAAGAATACATGATGTCACCATCCCCTTTCGTTGCGGGTGTCGTTAAAGCCGATTATGGGAATCCTTACGCTTATGTTATCACTGCCAACCGTCAACCCGTCTGGCCAGCGTGGTAAAGTAGGCCAAATAACCCTCCAAAATGAAAATGACAACACACCAATATAAACGGCCCCCAGTCCCCGGTCGCTCCGCTATTCCTGGTCAAGGTAGCGGCCATGGTAACGGCTGAGTAGGGGGTGCGAAAAATCAGGTCAGGCTACCAACACAATACCTTTGGCCCTGGCAACATACAACGCGCGCACACTGCGGACCGACGAGAAGGTCGTAGAACTGGAGGAAGAATTGAGCAGGTTACGGTGGGACATTGTCGACTTATCTGAAGTCCGAAGACAGGGAGAAGACTTGATAAGCCTTAAGTCTGGTAACCTGCTCTCAGAGGGCGACCAACAGTCCCAGTTAGGTGTCGGGTTTTTACATCCACCCAGTCTCTCGTGAACAACGTGGTGAAGATCGAGAGTGCCCTAGAAGCCTCGGCGAAGTTGGGCCCTAGAAGTGGGAATGAGTGGAGAGTGGGGTTCTTTGGATATGGACAAAGAAATCCACGGGGCCAAATGCTTGCGGACTTCATGGAGAAGGAGGGACTTTTTATGATGAACTCCTTCTTTAAGAAGCGTAACTGCCGCAAGTGTACTTGGAGTAGTCCTGATGGTATCACTAAAAATGAGATTGACTTCATCATGTCGACTAAACGCCAAATATATATTTAATTATCTCTCAGTGATCAATTCGCTGAAAACCTGAAGCGATCACCGGATGGTGAGAGGCACTTTAAATATCAATCCTATCTATGCTGGAAAGAAGTCGGCTGATAAAGTCTACGCTCCAACCTACACCAGTCCACATCCCCGAAACCTTCCAACTCATATTACAGAACCGTTTCGTGAGCCTCAGCGAAGCATTACATTGGAAGTAGTTTCCGCGTCAGGTCCAGTTATCTTTCTAATATACCCAACTACGAACATAGCGCTCAGAATTGCCCGGTTAAAGTGGCGGAGGGCAGGGTACATAGCACAGAGAACCGATAGCCATTGGGGTCGAAAGGCTCTGGAATGGCGACCGCCTATCAGAAAGCGCAGGGTGGAGAGACCCCCCACCACGAACTAGTTAGGACGGCGGGAAACCGATGGATGAGGGTGCCACCCTCGCCATGTTTGGAGGAGGCCTATGTCCAGTAGTAGACATCAATTGCCTGATATGACGTACGAGTTGTTATATTTATGAAAGCTTTATTTTATATTTGAAAAGCGAAATTCATGGCTATCTGGATGATGTAGGATGTTCTAGATGTATAGTCCCACTACTTGTAAGATAGCCTTGTGACTCTATCGTGCTTGTATAGTAAACATTAGCTTAAAGTATTTAATATTATCGTTTATCATTTTTATTTTCTTCTCCTCAATAATTCTGTTCTCCCATGACTGACAGATTTGCTGTCATACAATAAAATGCTTAACTTTTCAAGGGCTTTCATTTGATGTATAGATGAAAGTGTTACAAGGGTGGGGACGTTTCGCCCATTCTTCTTTACATTTTAATACACTTCTTAGTTTTTATTTAAGGGGTCATTATTACTGGATAGTTGTTTATGGATGTGATTTGGTGCTCCCACTTCTATGTACTACCTACATCACGACGCTACTTTTATAATTGAATAATTCTTGGTTATGGTTATGTATGGTATACAATGGTTGCAGCGCCTAATTACAGTTATCTCAAATGTAAAAAAAAATTACGTCAAGAAAATGCAGCAGTAGAGTTTGTTGCGCCGCTTCTTCTCTACTAGCGCTTTGGAGGCAGTGGTAAAGTTTTCAAAACTTTGAAATGTTCATAAACTTAGATTAAGTAGTGTTAGATGACGTCAAAAAGATACAATATTATTGTACTACTTTGAATAAATAAATGAATACTGAATACTATTATCTTTACGAAATAAAAAGAAGGAAAACTTGAAATTAAACCCTATACCAATCCGTCTGGCCAGACAGCGTGGTATAAGTAGGCCAAATATACCTCCGTCACGGTAGGAGGCCCGTCCCTGCAGTGGGACATGAATGGGCTGTTATGAATGAATGAATAAAAAATTGTAAAAGAAAAAAAAAACAAAAAAGTAATCTTAAAATAAAAGATTGTGTATATTTATTTAAAAATTCTCCGAGAGCTGTGTCAACTTTACGTTTGCCCAAAGAGAGTGGCCTACTAAAGTGCTTTTGCCACAAGAGTCACTAAAAACTAGTCCGCCGTTTACACTGTATTTTATTACCACGCTATTTTGTTGTAAAGGTAAAGTAGATTAATGTATAAAATCTATTAATCTACACTGTTACTAAAAGATCAGTTTATCCAAACCGGCAAGATGATGACGACGAATTAAAGTTTTTTTTAGACATCCGTTGGTTCATTCGTAGACTGTACTCGAGTTTTCCATCAGGTTCGGTATAGTCATATTGCCGTGTTTTGTATGAAAAATAAAAAAAGTATACGTTGCCCTTGTTGGTATATTAAACAATTATCTTCGAAATAAATAAAAATCAGGACAGGACAACTTACGGAGGAGTTCATTGTGTCCTTTAAATTGACGTGTGAAGAGATGTGTATTATGTCCCTGCGACACAGAAGTCGACCCTAATGCATGAGTTTTTTTAAAAAAGTACCTATAGTAAAAGCTCAGTGCCTAGATCATCATCATCATAACATCCCATTCATGCCCCACTGCAGGGACAGGCCTCCTTCCGTAACGGAGGGATAGTAAGCCTACAAACCACGCTGGCCAAACGGATTGGTATAGGTTTTAATTTTAAGCTTTCCTTCTTTTTATTTCGTATAGTTAATATTCACGGATAGTCTCTTAGTCGGTTTTTACGACACCCATGGGATGAGATGGGGTGGTGACATATTGTATTCTTACTCCGTCACCACACGGAGTTATCTAAATATATCTCTATCTTATTTTCTATATTCCCTCACAGGGAAGACTAACGACCTAGTCAGGACGGCGGGGAACCGATGGATAAGGAAGGCACGGGACAGGATAAGGTGGAAATATTTGAAGGAAGGCTTTGTCCAGCGTTGGACATCAATTGGCTGATATAAAGATACTTACAATGCATTTCAACCCTCGCAGTTCTCTCATGGGGACTAAGCAGGGCTGTGTTGGTAGCTTGACATCGTATGCTGGTGTTCAGCCAGCTCCGTTCAGCACCACCAATGCTGATCCTGCTCACGATCACCTTGCCATCGTTCTTTAGGATTGTGTGGTCGTCTACTTGCCGGTTGTTTATCAACCAGGTTAATGTTGGTTGGGGTCGGCCTGGAACAAAGATAAAATATATTTTTTTTTTGTATGTTGATTTGGGATCCAGATTCAAACATCCAGATTACTATTTTACACGGGTCTTACTCGCGGTATATACTACTTAGCCTAGATACTAATAGGATGAATACCTAGGTTTTTCTCCGACATTTCGGTCGACTTTCAAGGGCCGTGGTCGCGAAATCTAATGAAATTAGTACTTATAGGGTTTAACACCAAATTGTCCTTCTATTGTATAGACAAAATCTGCAAAATTTTGCTTAGCATATTATTACAATAAATCAGATTACTTGAGCTTGTGGATTGGGTGACACTATCACACAAAGAACGTTTTGATATAAGCATAAAGTAGCAAGCTACATCTTTAACACCAAAAACTTAAAAAAAACCCTAAAGCTACACATCACCATCATCATAGCAGCCTATTAATAGTGGCCTACTAACACCACGCTGGCCAGACGGATTGGTATAGGGTTTAATTTCAAGTTTTTCTTCTTGTTGTGTATAAGCTTCACAACTATGATCTAAAGTAAAACAGCTAGATTGAAATTTTAGTTAATTTACAAGCACAAACTTTAACACATTTTGCTTTGTTTCATAGTTTTTGTTTGTGATGGAAGCATCAAATATTGTTTACGTATTAGTCTTTAAACCACAAAGAACCTAGTTTAACAACTGTTTCTACGGAGCTTATGGCCTTAATTTTGTAATAATGAATGATGTGAGTATATTGTTTTGAAATTAGCTCGCTAATAAAAATCATTATAGTTGCAGGGACGGGCCTCCTCCCGTGACGGAGGGATACTTGGCCTACTAATGGCCTGGTCAGACGGATTGGTAAAGGGTTTAATTTCAAGTTTTCCTTATTTACTTACAATGCCGACAAACTACTAATGCATAATTTGTCTGGAAAGAGAAAATGTTTTTGAATATGTTTCTGTGTATGCAAATAATAAACTTCAATGTGACAGCCTGTGTGGCGTAGTGGTTATATGTATAACATGACTGCTACGCAGAGGTTTTGGGTTCGATTCCCGCTCAATGCCAATCTTTGTGTGCATGAACATGATTATTTGCATTGGTCTGGTTGTTTCCTATGTATAATATGTATGTATTTACAAAAAAAAAAATATTTAACAATTTCACTGTCCCGCCAATAGACACAATAGTAAAACAATCTTGGCGACCTCGGTGGCGCGCCGGTAGAGCCAGCGGCTGCCGCGCATGAGGTTGTGGGTTCGAACCCCACGCAGGACAATAATTTGTGAGTTCCACAAATTATTGTCCTGAGTCTGGGTGTTCTTTGTGTCCGTTAATTGATGTTTGTAAAAGTCCCCGCAACACAGGGCATGATCCCTAGTGCGGGAGTTGTCTTTTTAAAAAAAAAAAAAAAAACTAAATGTTCATATATGACTCATGGGACAGTTAAGTGGTTAAGTATGTTTATCCATTGTCTAGTACCCATAGTACAAGCTCTGCTTAGTTTGGGACTAGATGGCGTTGTGTGAATGTGTGAGGATTATTTATATTTATTTATATTTATGTTTCCGTGTATGCCAATAATAGACTACAATGTTCAATCAAGGAGAATAGCTAGCACCCAATACTTAGCATCTAAACCAGTATACTTACAAGTCCCAGAACTTAGCAAAACACTCAACCATTGTCAGTCGTACACTTAAAATTAAGTACCTCTCAAGAGATATGCAAGTTAAGTAAGTTCCTAGATATAACCACTTACTGTAAGTTTGAGTTAAGTTGTTCTAATATTGTTGGTTTGGCCAGAAGGTGTCCTGCATAAATAGTCTTTTAGTAACAAAACTGGGACTGGCTTTAGTAAGCTGATTATCACTTTATAGGACTATGCTGTGGTTTATTATTTAGTAGGCTTGGTATTTTGTTAATGACATGGCAATATGACCACATTGAGCGTGATAGAAAGCGCGAATGCAATCCAGTAATTAATAGTTAAGAAACTAGTCATAAGTAGTTAAAAACTAGTCATAAGTAGTCAAAAAACTAGTCATAAGTAGTCAAAAACTAGTCATCACCTTTACGGGATTGTTGGTCTGACCAAATGTTTCTTTACACTCTGTTTGAAGGAACCGCGATAATAATATCCGATATCATACGATGGAGGAAACACAAGTTTGCATAACATATTTACACAATGCGCCTGACGCTTTATTTCCATAGAAAGCTCACGTGATTTTCTTTTCATCTTTTCTTTCATTCCACACCAATCCAAATCGAAACATAATCTGTGTAAATGTTTCTTACTCCGTCGTTACAGAAAGAAAATATGAATACCGCTAAACTCAAAACCCTCTTATTTATTTCGCAATCGTTTAAAAAATGAATGAGTTCAACAAAATTATAATCAACACGAGGCCGCGTTTCATATTCCGTTGTTGGATAAATAATATGTTTTTTTGTGTCCCAAAAGCCCCGGGTCAACCGATAACAAGCATTCTAGGTAAAATTGAGTTTTTAAATATTCATACAAAATATACGTCTGATGAAAAGAACATTCCTGAACTAAATAACTGGCCTGATAGTGTTCAAATTTCAAAACAAAAATGGAAATATATTAATACTATTTCCATTTAAGCTTTAGATACACTGAGTTTTAAAGTTACGCTATAAAAGTCGTCACTTTTAATAACCAATATGCTTAGTGCGTACGCAACCAGAGCGTGAATTTAATTTATCAATATTAGACAAATTAATTTCATTATGGGTTCTCAGTGATAAAGGTAAATAAGAAGGTATTTTACATTCTTTCATAGTGCTACAAACAAAATGAAAAAAAAACAGCATAATCATTTATTCAGAGTTCTAACTCCACGAGATTACACAGACAATTATTGTCTTGAGTGGGATCCTCGTAACAGTAGTCATACACAGCATGCTCCACGACACAAATAAATTAATTTTCCTTAATATATTTGTAATATAAACTCAGTGTATCACAATCTTTATTTCTCACTGGCAGTGTGAAAACGTAAATACCGGAAATCGTGGATATAGAGTGTGGCCAAACTTTTTTTATTTACGGGATATAATCTCGGATATTGTGGCGATAAAACACGGTTATAATCCAATCGTTCTGGTTAATGTGCTTCGGTGATTTCATGTTTCAGTTCAAAGTATTTGATTCGGAATTTTATTTTACGTAAATACTTTTTTCAAGATTTATTTTGTTTGCTTAATGTTTTAGAAGAAATATTACTTTGTATTTATCGATTACGGTCGATATAAGGATTCATTGCAAAGCAAAGGGTGGGTTGAAGAGGAAAATATGTGTATATTTTGCTATTATGATGTTGGCAATATAAGTAATCGAAGTTTATTATTATATTTACCTACTACTACTTTATTTCAATTGTTACTTAAACAACAAACAGCGATGTGTATTGAGTATTCTTTTTGGTTATCTTTGGTTCTTTTTGGTTTCTTTTATAAAAATTGATTTATGTTGCATTTTAGATTAAATGAAGTGTTTTATTACTTTCCTTAATGTACAGACAAATTAAGTAACCCATCCCCTCTTTCACAATCCTCCGGTATTAAGTAGCGTGTATGAACACGTGTACCTCATGACGTGTAGATGAGGGAACTATTTCGATGAATATTTGTACAAAATTAATGTCTTCTCGGCGTCTAATTATATTCGTCATCATATCATAACAGCCCATTAATGTCCCACTGCAGGGACGGGCCTCCTCCTGTGACGGAGGGATACTTGGCCTACTAATACCACTGGCCAGACGGATTGGTATAGGGTTTATTTTCAAGTTTCCCTTCTTTTATTTCGAAATGATAATATTTACCAATAGTCCCTTACTCGGTTTTACGATACCCATGAGATGAGATGGGATGGTGACATATTGTATTCTTACTCCGTAACCACACGGAGACTAATTATATATCATATTATTCACAATTTGACAGTTTTTCTAAAACTATAAATATGAAAAACTATGCATGATTATAATACACAATCGTTTTTTCTATATCTATACTTTATTATATAAAGCTGAAGAGTTTGTTTGTTTGTTTGAACGCGCTAATCTCAGGAACTACTTCTTCGAATTGAATTTAGTGTTCAGTTTTGGATAGACCATTGATCGAGGAAGGCTATAGGCTATATAACATCAAGTTATGACTAAAAAAAAATTTTTCAAATTTAGGGGGTCTAAGGGCCTACTCAGAAGGCTCATGGTCACTCAGAGGGTAATGGAGAGACCTATGTTGTAGCCTGACCTATGGACCTACTCAGAAGGCTCATGGTGTCTCAGAGGGTAATGGAGAGAGCTATGTTGTAG
Source organism: Schrankia costaestrigalis (assembly GCA_905475405.1). Taxonomy (NCBI): domain Eukaryota; kingdom Metazoa; phylum Arthropoda; class Insecta; order Lepidoptera; family Erebidae; genus Schrankia; species Schrankia costaestrigalis. The sequence continues at coordinate 2,496,357 of FR997845.1, read as the reverse complement.
CTTGACCTATGGGCCTACTCAGAAGGCTCATGGTCATTAAGGGTCATTGGAGAGAGCTCTGTTGTAGCCTGACCTATGGGCCTACTCAAAAGACTCATGGTCACTCCAGAGGGCAATGGAGAGAGCTATGTTGTAGCTTGACCTATGGGCCTACTCAGAAGGCTCATGGTCATTAAGGGTCATTGGAGAGAGCTCTGTTGTAGCCTGACCTATGGACCTACTCAAAAGGCTAATGGTCACTCAGAGGGCAATGGAGAGAGCTATGTTGTAGCCTGACCTATGGACCTACTCAAAAGACTCATGGTCACTCCAGAGGGCAATGGAGAGAGCTATGTTGTAGCTTGACCTTTGGGCCTACTCAGAAGGCTCATGGTCATTAAGGGTCATTGGAGAGAGCTCTGTTGTAGCCTGACCTATGGACCTACTCAAAAGGCTCATGGTCACTCCAGAGGGCAATGGAGAGAGCTATGTTGTAGCCTGACCTATGGGCCTACTCCTCAGAAGGCTCATGGTCATTCAAGGGCATTAGAGAGAGCTCTATTGTAGCCTGACCTATGGACCTACTCAGAAGGCTCATGGTCACTCCAGAGGGCAATGGAGAGAGCTATGTTGTAGCCTGACCAATGGGCCTACTCAGAAGGTTCATGGTCATTCAGGGGCATTGGAGAAAGCTATGTTGGGAGTTTCCCTGCGTGATCGAATCAAAAATGAGGAGATCCGCAAGAGAACCAAAGTAACCGACATAACCGGTTAAAGTAGGGACAAGCAGAGCATAGCGCGGAGAACCGACAGCTTTTTGGGCAGAAAGATTCTGGAATGGCAACCGCGTACCGAAAAGCGCTGGTGTGGACGGCTGGAAGCCGATGGATGAGGGAGGCACAGGACCGCACAAGGTGACAATACTTGGAGAAGGCATATATACAGCAGTTGACGTCGATTGGCTGATATGATGATAATGAAATAAACTTTGTATGAATTATACAAGTTTTTTTTATTTCATTTCAAATTTAATCGCTGACAAAGTCGCGTTTTACAGCTAGTGTATAATATATCTAAACTATATTGTAAGTAGAATAACAGTAGTAATAAAACACAACCCAGTCCCTATTACCCTCCCAAATCATTGGCACAGTACTTTCAAACCGAGCAGATGTAAACTTTCGGGTAAAATTGTATAAATTTTAACGAGCAATAAATATCGACATATCTTTGTAATATCGCGGGACTTGTCCGAAGTAGGGCAAGAAACTTGGTGATCCTACTACCGGTGGTTAAGTGTCTGTTATTTATGGGACATTGCAAATATTTTAATGTACGAGTGTTTAAGACTAATGGTCATTATTTGTGTTATGTTTTTAATTCTTTGAGATAGCGTGACTGTTATGATAAAGTTGGTTATATATTTATGTTTCTATGAATAATGTGTATGTAAATAATAAAATAATATTTAAATGTGCTGTACATATGAGATTTTTATACATAAGTATGGAAATCTAGCTACAATCCTCACAAATTCATCGCCACCTAGTCCCAAACTAAGCAAAGCTTGTACTATGGGTACTAGAAAACGGATAAACATACTTAAATACTTTTATTAGATATATATAGTATTATAAATAGAAAAAACTCAGACCAATGCAAACAATCATGTTCATGCACACAAAGATTTGCATTGAGCGGGAATCGAACCCGAGACCTCTGCGTAGCAGCCATGTACTTGTAATATACCGACTGCGCCACAGAGGTCGTCACAAGTCGCTACAAGGGGTTACTAGGGACAGTACAGCTTTTAAATAAAATAAATATAATAATTGTTCTTCTTTTCAACTTATATTGAAGTTAAACTATAAAATAAAAAGTTTTTGTTTGTTAAAACAAAAAAAAACATGTTTGCAACGCTTTTGAAAAACAAAGATAATAATAATAATGTGGAATGTTGATTCGGCGATCATTGTTCCGATAGTACTTTCGGTTAATGGACTTATTCCAAAGAGTCTCTATCAACATCTACGGAGACTCTCGCTTGACAGTTGGATCATAGGTCTGATGCAGAAGGCAGTACTGCTTGACACGGCACGCATTGTGAGGAGGTTCCTGTCTCTGGAGCCCTAACCACCGGTAGCTTGCTCCCTGTACCCGATGCCGGTGGGTCTACCTTTTTTTATATTTTTAAATGTTTTTAATTTTTATATCAATATTTAAAAATGTAATTTAATGTGATAAATGTAAATAAAGATAATAATAATAAGTTCTTTATTTCAGAGAAAGAAAAAGTATACAGTATTGTTACATTACAATAGTTTGTGATACATTTTTTACATTATGTGTGAATAATGACTCCTATGCTCGATCTAGATCGAGTAAAACTATGGTTATATGTGCAAGTATCGAGGTTTCTCAACAAGTTGAAGAGAAACAACTTAAGTTAGTATCTACTCATCTTTTTACGTTATAATTATAGGTAAATGAGTCATCATCATCATCATATCAGCCAGTCTCGACGTCCACTTCTGCACATAGGACTCCTCCAAGTATTACCTTATGCGGTCCTGTGCCTCCCTCATCCATCAAGGTATATAAATGTTTTTTTTAAAATTACTTTAAAAGAAAAGTGTAAGGTTGATTCACATATTGTTGTCTTAAACCCAAGTACTCTGAATTCATTAAGTTTGTGAAAGTGGAAGAAAAGAATATTCTTATTATTATAATCAGTTATCTGGACTGACATAGCTAGCTAACTCTAAAAAGTCCCTACAAAAATATAAGTAATCCCGACCACAAAATAAAAACCTTTACATAATAAATTCATCTTCACGTTTGTATTAAAACTGTCACAGATAAGTAAAACAAAGTTTTATGTTACTTCCTTCAAAAAATTAAAGTATCAAACAAAATAAAACCTTGGAACACTCAATTTAAAGTTACAATTTGATTAAAATGAAAGTTTAAGGAGTTTAAACAGGGAGTAACCTTTTCATTTCAATCTTTACAACAATTTAATACCAATCAAAAAGTTTTAAACAATAATAATTAGAACGACAATCTTTTTCCTTTAGATCCGTTTCTATCACAACCTGTCTCTGACTTTTTATAAAGTAAGTTTCCAAGTCGTTTGTTCAGTTTAGTGTCAAAAAGGTTGCGTCAAAAAGGTTTTAATGGTGTAAAGTGGTATTCATTGTTACCCGTTGAGCTAAGGACATATATATTCATTTGAGGTTTCATCCGGCAATTTTTCAAACAGTTATTGTTAGGCACTGTGCCAGTGACAGGAGTTGATTAATATTTTAGTAGGCGCTTTCACTTTTGTTGAAAGGTATATAGTTTACGAATAATATATTATACTAGCTGTAAAACGCGACTTTGTCCGCGATTAAATTTGAAATGAAGTAAAAAAACTTGTATAATTCATACAAAGTTTATTTCATCATCATCATATCAGCCAATCGACGTCAACTGCTGTATATATGCCTTCTCCAAGTATTGTCACTCAATCATCGGCTTCCAGCCGTCCACACCAGCGCTTTTCGGTACGCGGTTGCCATTCCAGAATCTTTCTGCCCAAAAAGCTGTCGGTTCTCCGCGCTATGCTCTGCTTGTCCCTACTTTAACCGGTTATGTCGGTTACTTTGGTTCTCTTGCGGATCTCCTCATTTTTGATTCGATCACGCAGGGAAACTCCCAACATAGCTTTCTCCAATGCCCCTGAATGACCATGAACCTTCTGAGTAGGCCCATTGGTCATGCTACAACATAGCTCTCTCCATTGCCCTCTGGAGTGACCATGAGCCTTCTGAGTAGGTCCATAGGTCAGGCTACAACAGAGCTCTCTCCAATGCCCCTGAATGACCATGAGCCTTCTGAGGAGTAGGCCCATAGGTCAGGCTACAACATAGCTCTCTCCATTGCCCTCTGGAGTGACCATGAGCCTTTTGAGTAGGCCCATAGGTCAAGCTACAACATAGCTTTCCCCATTGCCCTCTGGAGTGACCATGAGCCTTTTGAGTAGGTCCATAGGTCAGGCTACAACAGAGCTCTCTCCAATGACCCTTAATGACTATGAGCCTTCTGAGTAGGCCCATAGGTCAAGCTACAACATAGCTCTCTCCATTGCCCTCTGAGTGACCATGAGCCTTCTGAGTAGCCACATAGGTCAAGCTACAACATAGCTCTCTCCATTACCCTCTGAGACACCATGAGCCTTCTGAGTAGGTCCATAGGTCAGGCTACAACATAGGTCTCTCCATTACCCTCTGAGTGACCATGAGCCTTCTGAGTAGGCCCTTAGGCCCCCTAAATTAGAAAAATTTTTTTTTAGTCATAACTTGATGTTATATAGCCTATAGCCTTCCTCGATCAATGGTCTATCCAAAACTGAAAACTAAATTCAATTCGAAGAAGTAGTTCCTGAGATTAGCGCGTTCAAAACAAACAAACAAACTCTTCAGCTTTATATAATAGTATAGATTGTAAAGAAAACGATTTAGTGGGTGAGTGTTGGTGTTTGTGCCTGGCATGAGGTGCAAAATAGTTATGTGTGTGCTACCTATAATAATACTATTGTAAATTATCTTATGTAAATATTTGTATGCTATATAGAGCACAATACTGTCACAATCCTATAAAAATAACCGAGCAAGGAAATGTGATAAAAATAAAAACGAAAACGTATTAAACATAAATAAACCATAAAAAGGTAATAGTAGCCCAACTATCCGTGTGACGGTGACGGAGAAAGAATACAATATGTCACCACCCCATCTCAAACCGTGGGTGTCGTAAAAACCGACTAAGGGACTATCCGTAAATATTATCTTTACGAAATAGAAAGAAGGAAAACTTGAATTTAACCCTATACCAATCCGTCTGGCCAGCGTGGTATTATTAGGCCAAGTATCCTTTCGTTACAGGAGGAGGCCCGTCCTTACAGTAGGATTTAATGGGCTGTTATAATAACAAAAGTGGTACAGTATGTCCGTGTTTTACACCTACTAGACTCTCGATATTAGTCACTACACGTACATCGTATACACCAATAAAATATTAATCGCGTTCCACTGCAAAAGGCAACCGACCAAACAAGTAAAGATTTCCTTGTTTTCGGTTTCAAAATTACTTATTTAATTTTCCCCTCAGGTCTGCAAATACAACCTATTGAAACACAATTTTATAAATGAGTCCTTCAAATATTTACGATTCTCTGGTCGACGCTGCAAAGCCTAATAATATCTTATTGAATTATAAGAATATAAATTGGAGGGGAGTTCCTGCTTAATAATGAAATGAAAAATTCATTTTTTTTCTTTTAATAAGTCTAATGAGATTATTTGCTTTGTGAATGTACAATTTGGGACTTTAATGATATGATTCGTAAAAGCTCGCTTGCGATTGCGTTCAGCTATCTATTGCGATGTGCGACTTTACAAGACGGTACGGCGCATACTTTTGGGCCTAAACGCTTTGTAAGGCATTTATCTGTAATGAGTGTATTTCATGTATTTATTGTAAAAAATATCCACTCTTCAATCACTCAATTATTTTGTTTATAAGTATTATGAGTATAATATATCAATTCAACGACCTATATATACACATTTAATTATCCCGATAATCTAAATCTTCCAACTATTTACGAGTTGTAATTAAAACTAAATAACATCGACAACAATCAGCCACATTAATTCTCCTATTGTTTAGTTTTCATTATGAAAGGAACAACTCCACATTTAATTCAACAAGATACCACAGTATACACGCCCACACATTCCACCCACGAGTACAAACTAGAATTATGTATATAATTATTGGTTAGGATAGGTTTATAAGGGTTGTAGCACACATATCAAAACGGAAAGGGATCGTCACCGTATCAACTCGAGCCGATCAGTATTATTTGTATGAAACTCCTTACTGTAATGCACACTTATCGGAATCGTAACGTAATCGGATTGCCACTGTTTGACACCGAGGAACAAGAAAAAGGCGAAGTAGTGCCGATCCCTTTACGTTTTGATATGTGTGCTGCGACGCTAAAGCGCCTTATTCGCGTGGTGGTTGAGTTTCGCAGCTTTCTTGCTGAAGGTTGTGAGTTCAAATGCTACGTAGAATAACTATATCATTTAGCATTGATTGGCTTGAAGCCAGACGTTGATTGGTTCAGTAAAATTTATTTTTGTAAAAAAAGCCATTGAGGTAATAAAACGTAGTACATATTAACTCAATGAAAAAAACCCCGGCGGGTGTAGTACTTAAGTGATTGCAATAGCCGTGTCGTCGCGAACTCCACGTAAGTTTTTTTTTCACATTTTAAACTTACTTTTTTGTTTTTACGCATTCATACTAGGTAAGTATGCCATTATAGACTTAAACGAAGGATAACTTGTGTTGTGGGTACTATAGAACGACTAATCATACTTATTTCTTTTTTGTTCACCATCTAGTCCTACTTATTGTACCTACCCCTACCTACGACATGAATATCAAACAAGCATGGTTCTTGCAAAGCAAACAAGCATAATATGGTTCTTGAATTTACCAAGAATCATAACCGATACCTATGCGCAACAAACACTACGCCACAGAGGTCGTCATACATAAACTTCATTACAAAAATACAACAAGATAGGTATACCTATTCAAATAGATCATAACTATAACTACAATCGATGCTAGAGGCATTAACTAGTATTATAAATAATACCCTTTTAAATTGAGAGTATGTTAGATGGGTCATGTTATGCGATAAAGCTGAAATTTTGGGTTTTGTACGTGGTCGTATTAGATCCGAACCTAATACATTTGGGAACAATAGGGTTAGGAAAAAGGTGTTTTTATACGTATTTATCTACGGTCGTCATTGATTGAATTGGTTTTCATTGAATGATAATATATAAGGGCGCCTTCAAATTTGCCGCTAAGTGACGCGCGGAGGCAGCGCGACTGCAGCGCTGCGGTCGCGCTGCCGTCGCTAGGTTTGAGAATGGTAGTGTTGTGTTTTAGTTTTACGATGGACTCAGACGAAAATACACTGCTCTTAGTGTTACTATTAAAAAGAAAAAGTATTCTAAACAACACTAGTCGATTGATGAACGAATGCGGGGACGCAGCGCGGGCGTAGCGCTGCAGTCGCGCGTTTTTTATCTCTATGAATTTACAAAGCAGCGCGACCGCAGCGCTGCAGTCGCGCTGCCTCCGCGCGACACTTAGCGGCAAATTTGAAGGCGCCCTAATTGTATATAGTGTTTATTATAGGTTATATTTCATTTATTTAAAGACAACTTATACATTGGGAATCGAACCAAGTCGCGTAAGCGTTCCTGCACACGATGCCGTCACCGTGAATAAGCTACGAAACATATTAATTTGAATGATTCACTACAACGCAACCGAGGTCGTCGTTCGAGTTATAATCTATTTGAATAGGTATACATATCGGTGCATACCACCTAGCACCTTTGGTCAACCTCCTGGTGGGGAGTAAACCACCAACAATAGCATTCGCAAGGAGAGTAGGCGTCAGGCAGGCGGCCGGCCGTAAAATATAGCCAAAACCTTTAGCAGCATTAAGATTGATATAAGCTCATATGAATTCGTTTTAGATAGTATTTACATGTTTTCTTGTTTAAATTAGTTTTTTTTAAATTTTAATTGCCGCGATTTCCTCTAGCTCTGTTTGGCAGATTCACTTCTGCACCTATTTAAAATTGTAAGTTTAGTAAGAATACAATTCGCGCAATATTATTTTAACCGACCTGAAGTTAACATTCACAGAATTGCGCGCATAAAGTCACCAACAAAACACCCACTTCCCGCCATTTACAGCAACTTTAAGGCAGCCATCTTAGATTTCGCATAGGTACAGTACAATAGAATACTTACCCCACGAACCCCGGTAACATACAGCTACTTAAGAGCTGCTTAAATCTCTTTTACCCATAAATAAAGTCCTTAATACTTTTAAGGGATTTAAAGGACATTAAGCTAAATATAACTGTCAACATGTTTACAGTTGATTTAGTTCGGGTAATATTGGTATTCTCACCATTATTGTAGTTAATAAATTCTTTACATTTTATCCTCTACATTGATTTAGTAGAGTAAGCCGTCGCTGGTAGGCCCAAGTGACTTTGTCTCTGTATTGGACAATAAACACAATATTTTCACGACCTCTGTGGCTTAGTCGGTACATTAGGTACATGGCTGCTATGCAGAGGTCTCGGGTTCGATTGCCGCTCAATGGAAATCTGTATATGCATGAATATGATTGTTTGCATAAGTCTAGGTGTTTTCTATGTATAATAAGTATGTATTTAAAAAAAATATTTTAGTATGTTTATCCGTTTTTCTGCTACCCATAACACAAGCAGGTTAGGACTAGCTTACTTTGGGAACACACTGTGTAGTCCTTCAAAAAAATATATCTTTGTATATTGTAGCCTATGTGTTATAATGGGGTCCATATTGGCTCACATAAAGTTCTTCTTCCGAAAATGTTCTTCCTAACGATTTGTAATCCGAATGATCACTCTTCCTAAAATTTTTAATCCTAAAGTGTTCATTCATACTATTTGTATTGCTACCGGCGATGTTCATAACACTCATGTTTCCGAAAGTCGTTATTAATAATATCGTTATGTAAATATATTTAAACTCCTAATGTTTTTTATCATAACGCTTTTATCCCTAAACATTTTCACCATAATATTTTCTCTCATAATTAGAAAGAAATATTTACCAAGTGAAAGTAATAAAAAGTTTTGTTTTTATACTATTTCTTGTGATTACAAAACAACTTTTTACATTTTTACATTAAAACATTTTTTTTAAAATTATTGTTTATTAAAATTATTAGAATATTTTTGTCTTAAATGAATGAAATCTTGTATAATATAATATATACTATAATATAATACAAATATATATATATATACAGGGTGTTTTTTGAGTCAACGGCAATAATTTAGGAGGTGACTCTGTACGTGATTCTGATCCGAATTATGTAATAAAATTAGGTACTTAATTTTTGACGAAAAAATCCCAAAAATCAACTAAGTGTGGACACGTTCCCGCTGCGCTAAAACATTGTTCAAGACTCGGTGCATTGACCCGCGCCGCGCGTGTCGTAGGTATGTATCTAACTCAGCTGGCGAACCAATCGCTCACTGCGTCCGCGCGGTGTCCATGATTAGTGAAATTCATAGCTAAGCTTTACACGTCGTTTACTATGTAGTAATTTAATGTTTATTTATTTTATATTTTTTTCCCTTCATTAAATAACGTTATTTATCACGCCCTAAAGTATTGCCTATGTCTCACTTTACACCCTGTATAATATAATACAAAATCTTGCTGTTTGGCTTTTTAGATGAACCTTTCACTGTCCTATATTATAAGAGTACCTAATTTAGAGTTCAGGCAATTCTTTTACAAAATTATTATTAGGGTTAGGGTTAATGAAAATAATGTACAAATTATGTAAGTATATGTTTGTGTTTTCATCTTGACTCTATAGTCAAGATGAAAACACAAACATATATATATAAGCGTTAAACGATTTATATATTCTAATCTATATTAGAATATATAAATCGTTTAACGCTTATATAGGTATTTTATCTAAGTGGTTGTGCATCTGATAATAATACGAGTAGGATCTCTTTGAGATAAATTACGAAACATCGTACTGGCAAGCGATACTTAATTGTCATGAATGACATAAATATTAGAATATTAAAGTTTCAAACAAAATAATTCGGTAATGTTCGGCGACGTTCGGCGAACCGTAAGCGCGGCGTCGCCGAGTTGACGGCGAGTTGACGGCGAGGAGCTTCCGATCCGCTTACGTTACGTAGTGGACGAATGTTTGACAGCGAGAATAAAGGCGAGGCGGTGCCGATCCGTTTACGTTACGTTATATGTGCTATGACCCTTAAAGTCCAATCCGTAGTTTTTACGTGAAGGAGTAACAAACATAAGAGATAATATAACATAAGATAACATTAGATATAAGTTATTGTAGTTACTAAGTATTTAATTTTTGTATGTTTTGCTGCAAATAAATGATTTTTCTATTTCTATTAAACATCTATACTGACAAACCAAACTTTCGCGTTTATACTATTAATAGGATATAAATTCTATAGATTGTGTCTTGTACATTGATTTAGGAGTTTGAGGCGTCTAGGGTACAGAGATAATAGTATGTTAGGTAAAATGGCGATTATTTTTTTCGGTATTTTATTTTTATGGGTATAAAAATTGTCGGTAGGATATAATTTTGTTTTAGGCTAAAATGCCATATTTTTTTGGATTTCTTTTAGTAAATATTTTTATTTTTGTGATAACACATAAATATATACTTAAGTAGTTCCATTCATACTCAATAGAACTTGTACTTTTGATCATTATCATAGAGGATTACTTGGCACGGATTAGTATAGGGGTTTATTTCATGTTTTTTATTTCGTAAAGATAATATTCACGGATAGTCCCTTAGTCGATTTTTATGACACCCATAGGATGAGATGAGGTGGTGACATATTGGATTCTTCGTCGTCACCACACGGAGATAATTTTTTTTGGGTCCTAAGAGCCTAAACATCCCACTGTAGTGACAGGCCTAAGCTAAAAAAATAACTCCCTGCAAAATACCATGTTGACTACACAAATCGGATTTGTTTAAATTTGACTTCTCTATCAATGATAAAATTTCCCGTAATCGCTTACCATCATGCGACAAGCATACTTATTTACCCTTCTGCATATACCTACATTATATTCAACTCTCCGTGTGGTGACGGAGTAAGAGTACAATATGTCACCACCCCATCTCTTCCCATGGGTGTCGTAAAAACCGACTAAGGGACTATCCATGAATATTATCTTTACGAAATAAAAAGCAGGAAAACTTGAAATTAAACCCTATACCAATCCATCTGGCATTAGTAGGCCAAGTATTCCTTCGTCATGGGAGGAGGCCCGTCCCTGTAGTGGGACATTAATGGGCTAAATTATGCTTCAACAAACAAACACACACAATTACAAAACAACAAAAATCTATTCGTACAAATAGTAGCAACCAATAAAATATGAACTCTCCCACAGTTAATATAATAAATAACGTATTAGCTGGCGGGCGCTTAATACCTTTATCAATTAATAAACAACTGTGTAGTGCAGTATATTACCGCTAGGGGGAGCCGCGCCAATTATATTACTTTTATTAATAAAGCCAGTTCAGTTAGTTTCTTTTATGAGAAAATACCCATACTAATATTATAAATGGAAAAGTGTGTCTGTTTGTCTTTCTTTCACAGCAAAACGGAGCAACAAAATGACGTGATTTTTTAAGTGGAGATAGTTGAAGGGATGGTAAGTAACATAGGCTACTTTTTTTGTGTCCAGTAAAGGGGAACATGTGCTACCCAGAATTTAACGCGAGCGAAGCCGCGGGCAAAAGCTAGTACTTTATAATTATGATATTCCTATATGTCCAAAGGTTATCATGGTCTAAATATTTGGCCTATGTCCAGCAATGGACGTTTATTCGTTGGTATGAATGGATGGATATCTTGTCTCTCACAGAACCTTTGGTGATGTTTTACAAAAAGCTGTCAATTCCACTGACGTAGCTGCTGCGATATTTCCGGACCATAACGACTAGGGGAGCTTCAAGAAACTTTTTAAAGGTCGGCAAATTGACTGCTTTGTAAGCCACCATCTGCTGTTTTGTAACGCCCACGAGGCAGTCAAACAGAACTATCATAATATATTATTTCTATCAGAAAAATATAACATAGTATGGAAAAACATACAAAAATAAACATTCGCATCAGAATTCCCCGGGCAAGTTGCGTCGACAATTCGCAAGAAAAATGCTCGCCTCGCTTTCGTAACAGAAACGTAATTTGTAACACTAATAGTTTGTGTTTTCCGATCCTCCTCTTCTCTCCCCCCTTTTACCCTATTTCCCCCGTTACCCTATTCGCCCCTTGTGGTTATTTCCCGGTGGAGTATGTTTCTTTGTCCGCTTGTCTACTTGACTGATGTCATAAGTATTCTTTGCAATTGTTCGGATCTTGCGTAGTTTTTTAGATTACTATTTTTGTTTGGGAATGTAGCTGTTCTGTTCTGAAGTATTGTTGAATGTTTCGGTTTAGAGAATGGAAAGCTTCGAGTGTTATGAGAGGTTTGTTGAAAAGGATCTATATTTTTAAATGTATATTTTGTATTTACAGATCTTCGATATTTATAATTATAAGTTTGGTTCTACTGTTTTGTTACAAGATATTTCAAAGCCATTGTCGAAGGTATTTCAAAGCCATAGGACGGACGACGTTCTTAGAATCTGATCACTTTTTCATAATATTCGCGAGGTTATAAGAAATTCGGAGGAGAATCATCAAAATATGGACTATTGTGAACTAAAAAAAGACCAGCACAGTCCACATATCGATACATTAAAAAAACTAACATAACGTAAACTGTGTTGGCGTCTTTACAGCGTTGCTAAATCGACTGGCAATACATCGAGATGCAGATGCTAAGACATTTAGGTAAACGAAAACGAAGTGAGAAATATACACAAAGATTTTTCTTAGGTACTATTGGATGTGCCGTGGAGGACTAGTTATAGCAGTGATTTTTCCGCACTAGGGATATGCTGTGTCGTGGGGGTCAAATAACATCCAGAATAAGCACAAAATTCGTAAACCAAAAAGGTCGGCAACGCATCTGTGCATTCCTCTGGGGCGTACGGGCGTCCATGGGCGGCAGTGATCACTTACCACCAGATGACCTCCTGGCTCGTTTGCCTCCTTTTAAATATATAAAAAACAAAAAAAAAGATCGCAAAAATATTGTCCATAGTGAATCGAACCCGCAAACGCGTGCACGACAGCCGCTTGCGCTACCGTCTCGCCACCGAGGCCGTTTAAACTACGACTATAATAATCAAATTATTTTTTGAAATAATATTACTTACCTCCTCTAAGTTCACACAGCAATGTGAAGTTTCCTCCTTCCTCCAAAGGGCCGACGACGCCAGCGACATCTCTACCAGCCTCGTCGTACAATAACAGTTGATGTGGTGGTACTGTGGACAAAAATGATATAACTTTTACAATTTATAAAAGTAATATACCTACCTGATATAAATATTAATTGCCAAGAAGAATTTTGGACGGATGATAATCCGTCCACTAGCACTAAAGTATTGATCGGAAAAGGTGGTCGGTGAATTATGTGGACTATTCCCCATTTTAAAATTACCATTGCACCTATCCCAATCGTAATATCAATATAGATTTTTTTCAATCATTATTAAACCAAGAAAACGTTAGTATGAAAATGAAACTTCAGATAAAATCTTCATACAAAACGCCAATTTCATAGGTAAGGACCCACAGATATCTGAATAAAGGAGATGTGCCCTGAATGTCATTTTGTATGGAAACCTAATGTCGCCAGTTTTATTAACACACACAGCTATAGAATATACAAATAGACTACTGTTCTCAGTTACATCTAGATTATCAATGAACGCAATACTCTGTCTCGTTTTTACTTGAAATATCTCCCTTACACGGTGTCACAGCGAACCAATCAGCGCTACTATATTTAAACAAATAATACAAACTTCAAAAAGTTTAGATAGAAGAACTACTACAATTTAAAACTACTACATTCAAAAAAATTACATTTATGCTAGGCGTTGACCTTATCGATAAATAATTAATAAAATTTATCGATAGACAAGACTTATATTTTATTAAAGATTAAATACTTATCATATAAATAATAATTACTTTTATATAAATATGTATAGTATAATAATATATAATTGTACAATACTTTTGTAAAATAATATTGTGTGTAAGATCGCACATGTCGTGAAACAAATTAATCCGAGAACTGATGTCGTAATATCGCAGATTGAAGGAACTCAAGCGTCATACTTCTTTTTCGTCCTTATTGTCGCAGCAGTTTGTAACATTTTAACTGTTGTCATACAAAATTAACGCTCTGTGAGGGAGAGCTAGCGATAATTTATAATTTAGCGTGTACAGTTCATTTATTCAAGCATGAGCATGAAGCATGTGTATGCTAATAAATGGATGAGCGTATAAAAAAAACTTTCAAAACCACTGTAATCAACATTTTAAACCTTTATGTTCTAGAGTACTTACTCCACCTTTGATTTACGATATTATTTCAACATTGTAATACTTATATTGAAATTACATAATTTAACATTAAAAAAAAAATTTTTTTTACTAAACTTTATAAATCTTTTACAGTTTAAAATTCCTACAATACACGACTCTTTATCGAAAACGATAGATAGTCGTAGTCATGAACGGGTCGTCACTATCGGTTGGTTGTTAGAGCAATCACGGTTAGCAACCACTTGTCATACGTAATATCGTTGAGCGCATAGTTCATTGCTTCATATTATTATATTCATTGAATGACTAGTTTAGACAACATTAGAGAATCAATGTATATGTTACAAAAATATTATAGTACTTAATTGTCCGAACATGATAATAACATAGTGAGGACATCGAAGATTATTTTTTCATGATTTTAGAGGTAAATACAATAAAATACATGTATTAACATATGGTAAGTAATTCCATTATTAATAAAGTTTTTTTTATTGCTCTTATTTTTACAGGCAACCACTAAACAACTCGGCATTTTATATGTTATCCCGGTCGTTGTCAAAACACAGCTAAACCTAGGTGACAGACATTTTTAGCTATATAATCGTTCTAATCATATTGCGTTTTGACGAAAACCCCGCCATACCACTTCTCCTTTTATTTAGATTTCTGTGTAAGGACCTAATAATTATTTAATAATTATTTTATAGTTTGTCTAAATTCCTCTATAACATATCGCAAAGGACACCAGATTGGCTTCCCACTTCAGATGTTAGCTATAAATTGTAGATTTTAGTCATCATAACAACCCATTCATGTCTTACTGCAGGGACGGGCCTCCTCCAGTGACGGAGGGATACTTGGCCTACTAATACCACGCTGGCCAAACGGATTGGTATAGGGTTTAATTTTAAGTTTTCCTTCTTTTTATTACGTAATTATGCACGATAGTCCCTTAGTCGGTTTTTACGACATCCATGGGATGAGAGGTGGAGACATATTGTATCCTTACTCCGTCACCACACGGTAGATTTCAGTGATCCATACTAAATACTTACATCCTGTGAAACTGTTAACGAAGCTATGAAATGATAAAGGTTAGGTTAGGTTAGGTTAGCACCGCCTGCATCACATGATCCACCCCCTGTGCTCCGGCCATTATAAGGCCCCCTCCCCATTGGGGGGTGGCGTGAAGGGCCTGCCGTAAGGCGGGCAATCGCCGGTGGGGGACTGGACGACATGGATTCCCAGGCCCCCTCCACTAAGGCGAGGTCGGAGCATTGTTAAAAGGTTAGGTTAGCAGATAAATGCCAATCAACGAACGTATCTTCGTTCAAAAGGTCATTAATGTGCTCCATTTTACGGTTGAACAATCTAAATAATATCTTATAAACAAACGGTGCTATAAGCCAAGTATTTCGTCGGAAACGCCTAAGAAAAGGATGTTCGTTTCAATTTGGTTATTGTGATTGCTGCCGAAAAGACTAGTGTTCGACTCCCGCTCTATGCTAATCTTTGTGTGCATGAATTAAATGCACGTATCTTTTCTTGAATTGCAGCATTTTTATACCTATATAGTTTATATTACTTTTATCTCTAAATCACCCGAGGTTGACTGAAAGAGAATGCCTTAAACATTAAGTCCGCCTCTATACGATATTATATACAAAGTATTAAATAAAAATAAATGATAAAAATGCTCACCAACAACATTCAATCTAATTTGGAAGTTTCTGGTCGGCGAGTTCTTGAAGTCGACCCTGCATCTGTAAACTCCTTCATCATCTAGCTGAACAGCATCCACTGTGAGGGCCGAAGGTCTTGACATGGTGACGAAGTAGGCTCGTCTTCCAAACGCGAGGGGGTCCGACCAGTGGAGTGCTTTGTTGAAACTACGACCGCGGACGTCGAAACTGTTGACAAAATGAAATTGATTATTTGTTGGAAATATTCATATTAATGTTCCTGGTCAAAAAACTATCCGTGTGGTGACGGAGTAAGAATACAATATGTCACCACCCCATCTCATCCCATGGGTGTCGTAAAAACCGACTAAGGGACTGTCCTTGAATATCATCTTTACGAAATAAAAATAAGGAAAACTTGAAATTGAAACCCTATGCCAATTCGTCTGCCCAGCGTGGTATTAAGTATCCCTCCGTCATGGGAGAAGGCGCGTCCCTGCAGTGGGACATTTCTTGGCTGTTATGATGATGATGATAAAGGAGAATGGGCGGTTTCGTCCCATGTGTTGTAACACTTTGTGACCTATATCATTTGAAAGATCTCAGCGAGTGCTATGTTTTATTGTATGGGCATAACTCCGTATCTCGTGCAGGGAAAGTGTTATAGGGTTTTAAAAAATAAAAAAAATAATTAAAAATGTCTTAACTAATTGGTCTTTTAATAACTACTACTAAAGAGATTTAAAGGTAGAGCCTACTTTGACCCAACACCATCTCTGCCACCATTGTAAGCGCAGCGTTGAGAAGATTGCAGACATGTAAAATGAGTTTTACGGCGGTCCTTCTGGGTAGAAGAGTTCTCAAGCTTTCAGAAACGTTTGCGCAATTACATAGATAAAGAAAAAAACAGCTCCCTATGCTCCCCGCCATTTTGTTCCAAATATGACATCTGCTCAGTCAGTTGCAACAACTTCAGGTCGGTCAAATAAGTTTGCGCTTGGTGTAGATGCCATTATTAACTTACTGGTGTAGTGTTGCAGTCTCTCCAACGATGTCAAGTACACCAACGATATTTCATAATACTGCAGTG
This sequence comes from Schrankia costaestrigalis, assembly GCA_905475405.1. Taxonomy (NCBI): domain Eukaryota; kingdom Metazoa; phylum Arthropoda; class Insecta; order Lepidoptera; family Erebidae; genus Schrankia; species Schrankia costaestrigalis. The sequence continues at coordinate 2,479,420 of FR997845.1, read as the reverse complement.
CTAAAGTATACGGAAACGCCATTATGTTGGTTTGTCTCGAGGATAAATTATCAAGAACTATGAATTTGCAGCGAGGTATAAGACAAGGTGATTAAATATCTCCGAAACTGTTTACCGCTGCACTGGAAGATGCTTTTAGGCTCTTAGACTGGAACGGAAGTGGCATCAATATTATGGCGAGTATATCACGCACGCACGCACTTTCATTTGCTAACGAAAATGGTGTCATGTCATAGACCAAGGAGGACCTCAATATAATGCTCGATGACCCTAATAGTATCTCTCAATAAGTGGGTCTTAAAATGGACACGGACAAGACCAAGATCATGGCAAATCTTCATGTTGCACTTACTTCAATCACGGTTGGAGACGCTACACTCAAAGTTGACCACGAATATATTTACCTGGGACAATCAGGCCAGATAAGTCCAACTTCGAGAAGGGGTTCACTCGTCAAATCACAAGGCTTTTGGTCATCTACAGGGGAACGGAGAGAGCTTTATTGGGAGTTGACCTGCGCAATTGAATCAGAAGTGAGATAATCCGCAGGAGAACTAAAGTGACCGATAGAGCACTCAGGATTGCCCGTTAAAGGGGCGACATAGCACGAAGAACTTACAAATGACGATGAGGCAGAAAAGTTTTCGAAAAGCGACCGGTATCGCGTGATATCGGGGTGGGGCCAAGTGATAAGGTAGTCACAGGATCGGCAAAGTAAAGATATTTGTAGGAGGCCCATCTCCAGCAATGGACGCCTATTGGCTGGGGCTGGAAGCATGGTCTAGTGTTGTTGCTGAGCTGTACTTTCGTGTTTTCAATATATTTTGAAAGATATGTGAATAAAACAGGTCTATTTAATGGAGTTGTATATTTATACTGTCATTATATTATGACAACCTTATCAACATCAACAGCTATGTAGAGAAAATAAGGATTTTTATTTTCTCAACCTCAACTCTATAACGTATCTAACATTATACGTAACATTTACGTAAGAGATTTATTTAGCGATAACTTACCATTTTCACTTGTAATTATATTTTTAACTGTGTACTTATTAATAACGGTCTAAACTAACGATTACTGTCTGTAAATTGTCTACAGTTATTATAAGTGGAATAAGTATAGGTAATGTGTTTCCGTGTCACAAAATGTAAAAAAAGTACGATTAAAGCCTTATTTGATACAAAAACTATTTTATCATTAACAGCTCAGTACTTTTGACCTGCACACAATTTTAATGAAAAACATATATATTTATAGGAAAAAAAAATGTAGGTGAACATGTTTATGCTAGTCGCAATATGTTACAAAGGTTGGGACGCAGAGAGCAGATGTCATATTTGGAACAAAATGGCGGGAAGCATAGGGAGCTGTTTTTTCTTTGTCCATGTAATTGCGCAAACGTTCCTAAAAGCTTGAGAACTCTTCTACCCAGAAGGACCGCCGTAAAACTCATTTTATATGTCTCCAATCTTCTCAACGCTGCGTTTACAATGGTCACAGAGAGGATGTTGGGTCAAAGTAGGCTCTACCTTTAAATCTCTTTAGTAGAAGTTATGAATAAACCAATTAGTTAAGACATTTTTAATTATTTTTATTATTTTTTAAAAACCCTATAACAGTTTCCCTGCACGAGATACGGAGTTATGCCCATACAATAAAACATAGCACTCGCTGAGATCTTTCAGATGATATAGGTCACAAAGTGTTACAACACATGGGACGCACCCCATATAAAACTGCCCATTCTTCTTTAATTGTCTATTTTACACACAATATAACATTTACATTTTTACACGTACTTAATTGTTAGTCGAGTCTAAAGACAGCAGAAACAGTCACACCCGACGCCATAGGTACTTATTATTGTTATCCTAAAGAAAAATGCGTAACTTGCACAGACAAAAGCTAGATTTTACGTCGTCCATTAAAGTCGCCACAGTCGCCTAATTCCTCTCTACTATTGAATTTACGATTCGTTAAGTAACTAATCCCAAGGGTGTCGTAAAAACCGACTAAGGGACTACTACGGGACTACTACCCGTGAATATTATCTTTACGATGTAAAACGAAGGAAAAATTGAAATTAAACCCTATACCAATCCGTCTGGCCAGCGTGGTATTAGTAGGTCATACTTGGCCCGCCGTCACGGGAGGAGGCCCGTCCCTGCAGTGGGACATTAATGGGCTGTTATAATGATGATGAAGTAATTAATTAAAATTTTCTAAATTATACAGAGTCTACAATCTACATGTCTAAATCAAAATTATTCACAGATGTCTACAGAAGGGAAACCACAAACAAATCGATATTCAAATTAAACTCTAAAACATAGCCCAGAACCCTTCCACCGCGGAATTTTTCATCATAGTCCACAAAAGAAGGCTCTTTTTTAAAATACCTTATCTAAACGCTACGAATTTATCAATGTACAGACGGAATACTGGTTGCATTAATTATAGCGTCAATTCAAAATCGGCTTTAAAATGTAAGGCTTAAGGTTGGTATTTAAACGTGTGATGCAATAATAGATGTTGGGCCATTAAGCTGGCCGTTGAACTGGGAACAGAGAATTCAGTTTGCAATGTTTCCGTTTCCAAGTCACAACAAGTTTCCTCTAGTTGGGTAACGTTTGCATATTAGAATGTTGGTTACACTAGTGACATTTGTCGATCTATTGTTTTCTTTTTTGTTTATAAAAGATAATAATATGTTTTTCGATAAAAACGAAATTTCTTACCTAACGGTAATATTTTTATGGGTCCAACTATTTAAAAGTATACCATTTCAAACATAACCAACCAAATTGGGCCGACTCGTGGTTACCCCGATTTGTCACCCCAGGGTGACCACAAGGAATTTCAATACAACCATATTATGACTCGTGGTCACCCTGTAGTGGAGGGAATAATGATTAGTTGTGAAGAATAAAAATATTAGGTTGGGATGAAAGTTTTTCGCATTTTTGTATGAAAAGTTTTCTTTCAGTTTATTAACATTAATTTACAATGTTTAAGTACCGTATTGTTCAATATCTATATGCCATTTTGTGGGCAGAGGCATAATCCTGTTACTGTAATAATGTTTGGACTTCTAATAAAAAAAACAGGACAAATAGTTTTGGTAGTCTCTTAATGCCAACTTTACAGAACCGAAAGAATTCTGAAGAGACCGAAACAGGTGAAAATCTTGATGTGCAAGGTCAGGGCTTTATGGTGGAAGCACTATAACCCTCTTAGTCAAACTCTCTTAATTCTTGATGAATGGCTAAAGATGCGTGTGGGGACCATTATATAAGTAGGTATTTATTGACCAAGGTGTTTACTACATATTATATCTAAACTATATTTTATCTAGCGGGCACTTCACTATCTAAATACAACTCAGAGTAACCACGAGGAAAAAAAATCCCTGGGGTAACAAAACGGGGTAACCACGAGTTGCCCCCAAATTCAGAACCATCACCTCTTCATCAAGTCATCTATTTATCTTTAGCATGCAATAAAACACAAGACTTTCTGTTACCATTTATGTTTCTATAAAAGATCAACTATTGGTACAACTATACACCCATTATTACTCAATTCAATAACCCTTTCTTCTAACTTGGTTATACGTCCATTAAACAAATCAGAACACGATTTCAAATTAGTTATTTGATTGCGTAGATGTTGAAGTTCATTTCGTACTACAGTTCTGAAATCTTCTTTGAACTGATGCATATCATTCTTTAGTTTCTTTAGCGCGGCACTTTCTAGATCACATTTATTTTTGTCGCATTTATTATTATTACTTTTCAAACATAATAGGCACTTCCATGGTGTTTCCATCATCGTGAAATCTCCCTGGTTGACGCATTCTGGATGGTAGTGTAAATGGCATTCTTCACACTCGATGGCATCTGCTACTGATATAAAGGAACGACACTGGCCGCACATTGCCATTGTGTTTTTTGGATTAAATTGTTGAAGTAGTATGAGAAGGCCTATGCCTAGCAGTGGACGTTGATTAGCTGATATGATGTTGATGATGATAATGTTGATTCATCTTTTTTAGGTCTTGAATTTTGAATGAACTCTGGGTCAATGCGAAGAATAAACTATTAGTATTTGTGTGGAGAAAATTCTTGTTTTACTTAGTATAGTTTGAGTTACATCTGGTACATTTTAGTTAGTTTCATGTTTCTATTTTGTTCTTCATTTTTTTTTAACTATTTCATCGTTTTATTTAGCGAATCTGTAACTTTTTTTTGAGAATTTGTGCTGTAATAAATTATTTTTGATGTTATGATATTTTGGAAAACAGAATTAATATTTGTTGTCAAATTTATGACATTAATGTGTCAGAGAGAAAAAAGAAAGGTTTTTAGTTGAACCTTTTTTTAAAGAGTTATTCTGCTTTAAGCCGAACGTCCACCGCCGGCTTAACTAAGTTGGTTTAGCTTAGCTCGCATAGTTGAGCCAGTTTTTCATACATGTGGCATGGTTTGCGGTGGACGGTGGACGATGTATGAAAAACTAGCTCAACTATGCGAACTAAGCTAAACCAACTTAGTTTAGCCGGCGGTGGACGTTTTGCTTTAAAGTGTGAAATGTCATTGTGTGAGTAAAGAATGAAAGTGAGATAAAAGAGCGTTTCGAATTGGAAGAAGATTTTAAGACGAGGGATTTATAAAAGAATGGTGGTGACACATAGAGTGAGATGACTTGGACACATAGAGATAATAGAAGTAAATTTATCACGCGAAGTTGTAGGATACGTCGGTAGGCGATGTCCTTACAGAAATTTTATTAGTGACGTCTTTTACAAAGAGCCAGCACTTAGGGCCAGATTCAGAGACCGCACTTTGACTTTACTTTAGCAAAGTCTAGTTATTATCCCTGAATTTGAACAACATTAAAGTAATCTTTTCGCATGAAAAGTTTACTTTGTAGTAATAAATAATGAAAGTAAACTTTTTCATGCGAAAAATTACTTTAATGTTGTTCAAATTCAGAGATAATAACTAGACTTTGCTAAAGTAAAGACAAAGTGCGGTCTCTGAATCTGGCCTTTAGTACTCGAAGACAACAAGTATGATTGTAAATAAATCAAGTTTGTAAAGATGGCGCTAAGTAAGCGTTAGTTTATGTATGTCTTCTGCATCTGGTTTAAACAAGCTTTCAATCAATCAACTAGCATATTGCAGTCCACTACCGGACATAGTCCTCTCCCAACACGCGCCACAGAACACGATCCTGCGTCTTCCGCATCCAGTCCGACCCAGAGACCTTTATGAGGTCGTCAGTCCACCTAGCTGGGGGGCTTCCTACACTACATTTGAAACAAGCTTCGCGTTTATCAAAAGCAGACTTGTTCGTCTCCTCAAGAGATGTATTACAAAAATTATGAGCTTACTAGCTGATGCCCTCGGCTTCACTTCAGTTCTATAAGTAGCTTAAATGTTATTTTACACCCTAAACTACCTATATTCCAAATTTCATCAAAATACATTCAGTAGTTGTTCCCAGAAACAGTTACAAACATCCATCCATACATCCTCACAAACTTTCGCATTTATAATATTAGTAGGATTAATCCGTGTGGTGACGGAGTAAGAATATAATATGTCACCACCCCATCTCATCCCATGGGTGTCGTAAAAACCGGCTAAGGGACTATCCGTCAATATTATCTTTACGAAATAAAAAGAAGGAAAACTTGAAATTAAACCCTATACCAATCCGTCTGGCCAGCGTGGTATTAGTAGGCCAAGTGTCCCTCCGTCACGGGAGGAGGCCCGTCCCTGCAGTGGGACATTAATGGGCTGGAATGGAATTATTAACGAATTAAACGCAGTTTTCATGGACATAAACTAAATGACTGTTGTCTGTACAAATATAAAGCTATACGCACGCGATCGGGCTCGTTAGCAATACTCGGCTTTCTTCAAGAGCAACCTACAATGTAAGGTGATTCCTGACAAATGGATTTACCAAATAGCTCCTTCGTGTTTTATAACAATATATTGATAGGTTTTTCTTTTTTTATATTTATTGGAAATGTAGTGGTTTTTTATCCTTATGGTATTTTTAGATGTTTTTGTATGGTTTTCAAATTATTCAAGTGGTAACTAGACAACTGATAATGCAATGAAAGGAATAAAAGTATTTTTTTCTTTTACTAGCTAAGTAGGTAGTCAAAGGGCATCTGAAACTGAGTTTCAGCCACTATAAAGATCTTGCAAGGGCTCACAATGTGGTCAACAATAACAAGCGGGAGAGGAAAGTGTGGCCATATTCCTTAGATGCGTGCTTATCGCGTCGAAGGCTAAGGCTCAAGCCATTTTGTCGCTGAAATATTTACCTTGCGTGGTAATCATTTCCGTGACCCACTGCAAGGCACCTGTTTCTAAACATGACAGTGTTATTAATTTTTGAAAAACTTATTAATGTTTTTTTTTTGTTTTAGTAATATTGTTGTCCATTTAATTAAAACACTGGACAGCCTAATAGTTAACCAGCTTTCCGTCTGTGCAGTGGGACATTAGCTGCTATGGATATTGATTATTACGTAGTCTAAACAGTAAGCAAGGTAAAGGAAATAGCAATCAGGAAGAGATATATAAAAAATGAAATAAATTACAAATCAAATATAATCAATTGATCAAGTCTACTCGTTATGGTTCGTTAAGTTTTTATTCAGCGAAGTGTAAAGCCTTCGCAAAGTTCCTGTCTTAAATAATAATAAACTATTTATCTTTTTAATGCTTATTTTTGTCCGTGGTGTTGTCTCTTTCATAACAGCCCATTAATGTCCCACTGCAGGGACGGGCCTCCTCCTATGACGGAGAGATACTTGGCCTACTAATACCACGCTGGCCAGACGGATTGGTATAGGGTTTAATTTCAAGTTTTCCTTCTTTTTATTTCGTTAAGATGATAGTCCCTTAGTCGGTTTTTACGACACCCATGGGATGAGATAGGGTGGTGCCATTTTGTATTCTTACTCCGTCACCACACGGAGACATTACAAACAACCAAACAAAAATAATCCTGTTATCTTAAACCATCATTAAATTCAAAGCAGTTATGAATATATTACGCCTCTTAAATTTAACACGGTTATCTTAAGGGACCTTGTGTAATGATAATCACATTACATCACTTTGATAGCAAGCAATTTACTTCTGCTATGAAAAGGATGGGACTCCAATAAATCAGTTATATTCAGAATCTTATTCTTAAAGTTGGATTGTCAAAGATATCTCTGAAGGCGGCTAATAAGGCCCGGTCCGGATGTCTCGTTAATAAGGTACTGGGTTTGACACAATAAAAATGATGTTTCAACGCGATTCTTGTGAATAGTTACAAAATTATTTTTATGGAGAAATGTTATTTTTGGAACAAAATCCCTGCTGGCGACCTCTGTGGCGTAGTGGTTATATAACATAAGTGCTACGCATAGGTTTTGGATTCGATTCCCGCTTAATCTAAATATTTGTGTGCATGAACATGATTGTTTGCATTGGTCTGAGTGTTTTTTATGTATAATATGCATGTATGTATTTACAAAAAAAGTATTTAGGTATGTTTATCCGTTGTCTAGTACCCATAAAAGAAAATCAAAAAAAGTTTATTTTCTTTCTTTCATAGTACAAACTCAGCTTAGTTTGGGACTAGAGGGCGTTGTGTAAATGTGTGAGAATTATTTATTTATTTACTAGGTCGTTAGAGCAGAGGCCTGCTGTTATGCAAGAGGTTGTGATTTCAAATTCGACACAAAACATTTTTGTCTGCGTTATTATCAAATAGTTGTGTGTTCAAAAGTTAATGACTAGTACGTATGTGCTGAGTTCTATTAGAACTAATGAGTAGCGTATAGAACACATTGAAATTTTAAATTGTTCAATATTATTTGATCACCATGCCTGCCACGAAATATTTTTTTTCTTTGGTGCTTTTTTTTTCTTTGTTGCTAATCTGCAATCAGTTGTCCACTATAAACAGATATGATGCGAAATATACTACGAAATATCTGATGGAGACTGTAACTACTGTGTTCTTATTCCATCATTAGATGTAGCTTTAAAAACTATATTTAATGTAGCGTCATCTAGCGACTTACTCAAGCGAACACCTGCACTGTCTCAGTACCCGCCACAATCAACAGATGTCGCCACTACGCCCTGAATCGCGATATCAAGATTCGCACAGCAATTCCACATATATACAACGTCCAACGAACAACCGTTGGGCAGTTGGACCGCCAGGCACGATCACCCTCGCCTGGTCGGAGGATCCGCCCTGGGCGTGGCGTGGCGCTGTTACGTCACCGCGACCTCCACATTCAATTAAAATATTACAAAGCAGTAGGGAAACGCAAATACTTAAAACGTACTTAACTTACGCATCCAAACATACAAAATACTGGTAACATTTAAGTAAAGGCTCCACATTCCAAAAACATATTTTACTTCATAAGAGTCGTTCGATATAACTTATTGGCTCTAAAGATAACTTAAGTTATATTTCGAAGAGCGATAAATCTCATGAGATTAATCGTAATGTGATCTTAGATTTAGGGTTCCGTACGATACGATTGTGTCAGGAAGGCGTTGGAGGCGTTAAAATATTATGTCGTAAATAAATTAATATTTTATTTGCGACTAGTATTTGCTCACGGTTCTGCCTACTTTGATGTCCGTTTAGGGACAAAAATGCGCGTTAATACCCGATAATATTATTATAATAACACGTACTGTTTTCTGTGGGATTCAAACCTACGACCTCATACACAGGAACCGCAAAAACGACCACTTTACCACCGCAACACTTAAATATTTGTTCAAAAATAACTAATAGATCAATAATTCTAAACAATAATATTCAAAACAGCTGTCATCATTTTTAATTGTTGTGTATTAATAAAAATAAAATTGTCCTTTTCCTGTAAAGCCTTCCTTTACTTAAGGGTTTCTTGTGTTTGTTTAATTCAATATTTTGTTATGAAATTCAGACGACTTCTTAATTGAATTTCCTGAAAGCTAAATGGTACCTTTTATAAAATAATTAAAGTCAATTAAGGGCCATAGTTGATTCCGTGTGGTGACGGAGTAAGAATACGGTCTCTACTTCTATCCTACTGCCAGTACTAGAGGATCTAGGAATAAGAGATATTAGTCTAAATTTTTTCTGTGATTATCTTACAAATCGTAGTCAAAGGGTTAAAGTTGAAAATTACATCAGTGAAGAAAGAAACATAGCATTTGGCGTCCCTCAGGGCAGCGTGTTGGGTCCTACTCTCTTTCTCTTATATGTAAATAGGTTGTGCCAGTTGACAATCCGAGACTGTAAGATTCTTGTATATGCGGACGATACAGCGCTTATTGTCACTGGAGATACATGGGAAACTGCTCATAGCAGAGCTGAGCAAGCGCTCGGTACAGTGATGAATTGGCTCTCTTCAAATCTACTTACGTTAAATATATCTAAAACTAACTTTATTCCTTTCTCAGCGAACACAGCTACACAGCCGACCATGCCAGATGTCAAAGCGCACAATTGCCACTCTATGCTTCCCTCTTGTAGCTGCCCCCCTATACATAGATCCTCGTGTGTAAAATATCTGAGTGTATACATCGACAGCACACTAAGCTGGCAGAAACACATAGATGTGACTGTAGCACGTGTTCGTAAAATAATGTATCCAATGAAAAAACTAAGAGGAGTAATTACTGATTCACTGTTAAAAACTGTGTAATAAGCGCTTGCTCAATCACTCCTGACGTACTGTATATCTGTCTGGGGTGGAACGTTTAAAACCCACATGCTGCGCCTTGAGAGAGCTCAAAGGGCAGTCCTGAAGGTTATGCTTTGTAAACCCTTTCGCTATCCAACTATAGAGTTGTACAGAGAAATATGTGTACTGACAGTTCGACAACTCTGTGCTCTTAATATGACCTTGTGTAAGCATTCATCACTAGTCTACGACTCAAGTCTCCTTGAACATAGGCGCCGTAAATATCTTGTATGTCCACAAGTTGCTACTAGAACTGCACTAGCACGTCGTAACTTCATGAGTCTTAGTAATCGTATTTACAACACCATTGATAAAAGCTGTAACATATATCCACTTTTAAAACATAAATGTAAGTGCGTAGTAAGTAGTTATCTCCAGGGGTTGGATTACAATCAGACTGAACAGCTGTTCTCCAAATAATCAAACTCAGAAGAACACACTCAAACATTACATTACACACTCATACATACACACACACACACAGACACACACTCACCTTATCCTTCAACACACTCATACAATCTCACATAACTTTCAGTTACACGTAGATGGTAGGTAGTAGTGGCGAAGTGTCCATATAACTCGATTCCTACCGGCTTACCTTTGCAAAAACCGCTTAGCATTGTCTATTAATCAATTATAAATCAATGACGCAACATCCACTCAATACAAAATAATATAAAACAAAAAAGTATTCTCTTACGTAAATCGCAATAATAATTATAGTAATAATAATTTTCAATATAATTATTTACGTACTCATAACGCCATCTAGTAATTAAAGGTTGTCAACTAACCACTTGTTATGGTTCAGTCAGAGAGTACTTAAAGCGCGCATGCGCGGAGCGCAGTAAGCCGGTCGCGAAATTAGGAATCCAGTACAACAGACTGTACGGAAATCGTACGGTCACGTGACACTTTGTCTTCGTCGATCTAAGGTACCATATAAGCCGATGGCCACCGGCTTATGACAAGGATAAAAGATACAACTACAACATTGCGAGAGCGAGAAAGCACTATTGCAACCAGTGGACCGACCAATTGTAACGAAGTTTCATTTCATTTCACGTTAAGTACTTAATTTGCCATTGACATTCCTTTGTTTTTATCAATTATTTAAATCTGATAGAAATCAGCCTTTCTTCTGAATTTTTAGTTTTTAATTATATTTATTTGTTTTTATATTTTTATACGTCTTGCGTCTTGACTTTGGCAGAATCATCGGTAAACGATAGGACCATTTGAAGAAAAAACAGATATTTGTATTTATTTTCTGCAAATAGGTTATAAAATACGCTTTCTTGTTTAAAGTAGTAAAATTTGTATGTTTAATTATTTATGATTGTGTATTATGTGTTGTGCATTGGTTGACTTTATTTTTGTCGTAGTGCGTTGGGAATTGGGATCCTATGGAATATTTTTGTAAGTACTTGTTTGTATTGTTTTATCAGCAAATTTAATAGTTTGTTGTTATAAGGGACAGGTTAATAGTGTTAGATTATATTGTCTATCCTATTATGTGATGTGTGATAAAACATCATTCTCGAAATTGAATTATAAATATAAGAAACGCCGGCGCTGTGGATTTACGAAACATTTTAATACAATTATCTCATTTCGATACGTATAAGTAAGTGGCTTACAGACAGTATTCTCAGATTCTAAAAGTAAGTAAGTAGGTATGTAGAATCATTTAGGATATAGCAATATAAACAATTAATCTAATTGATCAAAGAAGTCTTCCAAACAGAGAAACATTTTCGTATTTTAAGTTTATGAGTTCGGGACAACTAGGTAAAATCGAAACATTTTCTCACGAATACCTATGAACTACAGAATAATAGTAATATAAAGTAGAACAAAAGTCCACGGAATCTTCGGCTTCCCTTTTATAAAAATCCACCCTTCGCCACTGGTAGGTAGTATTTCTTGTCAATATTTGATAATACAGTTATAATCCTAAAACGTTAATCTTATTAATAAGTATGTACTCTTTTTATACTTGTATAGCAGTTTAACTGTGTCATAATTGTAAGAGGAAGGCACCAGTGTCTGTAACACAGTTTTATACTAGCACAGAAGCTGGCGTTTACTCTGTCTTCATAAAAGAGAAGAAAAAAAAAATGTTATTTAAATAAGTAGAAGATAGACCATTTGTACTTGTTTCTGAACAATAAACTTTTTATTTTATTTTAAAAAAAAATATAATATGTCACCTCCCTATCTCATTCCATGGGTATCGTAAAAACCAACTAAGTGACTATCCGTGAATATTATCTTTACGAAATAAAAAGAAGGAAAACTTGAAATTAAACCATATACCAATACTTTTGGCCAGTGTGGTATTAGTAAGACAAGTATCCCTCCGTAAGTACTGCTTTGCTTCATATTTCATACATATTCATGCATACATGGCGGTTCATAATATTGCCATCTTTTTTTTTTAAATTTTTATTCAAAAAATTAACACATTGTGATACATAAATTTATCACAATGTGATTTACAATGGAATTTTAGTTTGATTAAATAATAAATATTCCTTACTCTTTCATACAACGCACCTAGTCCCAAACTAAGCAGAGCTTGTACTATGGATACTGGACAACGGATAAACATACTTAAATACTTTTTTTTAAATATTTATCTGTTTATACGAGTAAATCAATAATTATTAAACTTATTTACGTTACATTATACAGTGTACATTTACAACTAATGTTACCATTAAAATGGAATAAACTAGTTTCCTTCATTAATTTCATCATTTAAGTATATGTGTAATAAGGGCGAGTGCATATTGGGCTTATTTGGTAAAAATATAAAACTATAATAAAAATTAGGTAATGTTAGTGTGGCGAAGGAGATCAAATAAATACTAAATTTCTCTCGCTCTTCAATCTCAAACTGTCTTTAAGATTTTCTATAGAAAGAGCTATTAGATTGGAGATTTTTACCTATAGAAGAAATAAAGAATAAAGAAATATAGGTACATCTGTACTAATATGAACTTAAAAGTTCATAAGGTTGTACTGATGTTTGTTATTCAATCACGCTTAAAAGTCTGGACTGATAAGGATGAAGTTTTGTATAGCCGTAGCTGACACCATGTAATTAACTTTCTACTAATTCTACTTTCTACTTTGAAAACGATATCTACGCGGGCGAAGCTGAGAGTAAAGAAAATAAAGGCTAAAGACTGCGACGAAAAAAAACGGCAATTTTATAGGTAAAGACCTATTATTATACTAATTATTGATATTTTCACTATACGGACAAAGAAGATCCTAACAGTTAATTTAAGCTCTCTGGAAGCAACATGGTATAGTTTTCTTTTAAATAAAAGTTTTGAGAAACTTATAAAACGCAACATGTGGAGAATCTCAAAACGGATTAGACAGAAGAATAGCTCCTTAAAGAAGTCCCTGTTGTGGGACCTTTTTTTTTGGATATATTAACTTACGCTCTAAAATCAACATTAAAATAATTTATAATTAACCCAATAACTACAATGCAATGCAAATAAATTAATAACAAAAACACTAATTACAAATTTCCTGCTGTATTTTATAATCCAATTAAAATAACAAAAAAGCAAATAAACTGCCACAAATTATCAGCCTAATACGAATACCTACTAACTCAAATTTAAAGCATTATTTGTTCTACGCTTCATTAAGCTACGGCGTAGCGTTCGTAGCTCTACATGCTACGCCGTAGCGGTATATCATCACATTCATACAATATTATTTGTTAATGTAATTATACTGAAATGTTTGAGTGTTTAAATTAAGATGTTGTTTGGATTCAATATTGATGTTTCTACTTCAATAGTTGATTTATATAAATACATAATCATCATAACAGCCCATTAATGTCCCACTGCAGGGACGGGCCTCCTCCCGTGACGGAGGGATACTTGGCCTACTAATACCACGCTGGCCAGACGGATTGGTATAGGTTTTAATTTCAAGTTTTTCTTCTTTTTATTTCGTAAAGATAATATCGACGGATAGTCCCTAAGTCGGTTTTTACGACAGCTATGAGATGAGATGGGGTGGTGACATATTGTATTCTTACTCCGTCACTACAAGGATTAGGACAGCTAGAAACCGATGAATGAAGAAGGAATAGGACCGCGCCAGATTGACATTTTTGGTCTATATTCAGCGATCAGGAATACCGCAGGGATATCTAAGAAGAAAATATAAAACATAAAAGGAATAAATAGCAAGTGTCAATGTTACAGAGTTAGTTACAACTCAAAGTTTGCAATTCTTTTTCCTTGTGCGGGGGGGGGGGAGGGTTAGGGTTCACATACCCTGTGCCGCGGGGACTTTTACAAACATCATTTTAACGGACACAAAGAACATCCAGACTCAAGACAATCATTTGTGGATCGCACTAATAATTAAACCAGCCATCTAAAACATAAACGCTATGCAATAAATAGCAAAGTGTCAATGTAACTAGAGTTAGTTGAAAACTCAAAGTTTGCAATTAGAAGTTTAATTCGCAATTTGTAATTGCAATTCCAGTTATATTAGAGTAAAAACATGAGGTAATTAGTATGTGCAGTGCAGTGCAGAGTGCAACAATTATATGCAAGAGTTGCAGGTACCTTTTAAGTAGGGTGGACATATTTTTAGTGTATTTTGGGCATTAATAAAGTACGTAGTGAGAACCAATAATGCTTCTTCCTTTTTGATGAAGTTTCTTTGGGACGTTGTATATTTATTGGTCTAGTGTAAAGGTTTTTTTAAAAGCGCAGTGTGTGTTCTGTGGCGCGTGTAGGGAGAGGCCCATGTTCAGCAGTAGACTGCGATAGGCTAGTTGATTAAATTGAACTTTTTTTTTAACATAGTTTTTTCAACTTATTTAAGAAAACTCTGCTACTTTTTTTGAGTCGATGATTCAACCAAAGTCTCTATTTTGAATCGAAGAAGTTGGTAGAACATACACGGAAACAACGGATAATGTGTCCGAAAATACATATTTTTAAAATTCCCATCACATGCGGTGTGATCTCTTAGGCTTTTCTAAAGTTGTCTTTATCACGTAAAAGAAATAATAACTAGCTGACCCGTGCCCACTTTGTTAGGCGGCGAAAAACACGCGTCACTTTTTTAAACATATTTTATTACTGCTTCACTCCTATTAGGCATAGCGTGATAATATATAGCCTATGACACTCCCCGATAAATGGACTATTCGACACAGAAATAACTTTTAAAATCGGTTTAGTAGATCCAGTAATTACCCCCTACAACGTCACAAACACACAATCACACAAACATACAAAAACACAAACTTTACCTTTTTATAATATTAGTATAGATATATAAAATACAGTAAAAATAATAATATAAATAAAAAAAATATTTGTCCCAAAATGAGTCTGAATCATGGAGTCCCTACACAAACCACGCAACAGTAACTTGTTTGGCGGTAACATCAAAGTGAATTAAATTAAGCAATGACTTAACTACGACAATACAGAAGCTTATAGTTTGTACACATTGCTCAAAAATATATTTATTTACAACCCAGGCCTCCTTTAGTCACGAAGGAATCTCTGTATATTGACGTCCTCTGTGGCGTAGTGGTTATATAACATGACTACTACTCAGAGGTCTCGGGTTCTATTTCCGCTCAATGAAAATCATTGTGTGGATGAACATGATTGTTTGCATTGGTTTGGGTGTTTTCTATGTATAATATGTACCTATGTATTTACAAAAAAAAAGTATTTATGTATGTTTATCCAATGTCTAGTACCCATCTCGGCTTAGTTTGGGACTAGGTGGCGTTGTGTAAATGTGTGAGGTATTTATTTATTTATTTTATTTATTGGTATGGCGGGTTCGTTTCCAATCTCTAGCTTTGTTAAATCAAGCAAATAAAGTTAAATCACATAGTTTAAATTGTATCGGGATGTCGTGTATGCTGCTAAGCATGAGGTCGCGGGTTCGAATCCCATGCAAGATAACTTATTATGTAATTCAAAAAAATGTTTGATTGAGACCCCGCGACATCTAAGTAGTGTGGTAATTGTCTTTTTTGCATTCAAAGCCACACAAATAAGCCTAAATAAATAACTCGATTAAATAAGAAACAAAATCTAAAAATATTTTTGTTTTCGATTCACACTGCGTGGTCCCAAAATAGCTATGACAAACAGGAACAAACAATTGTTTGTTTGTCCCTGTAATATTCATTCAGTATTCAGTATTCATTTATTTATTCAAAGTAGTACAATAATATTGTATCTTTTTGACGTCATCTAACACTACTTAATCTAAGTTTATTAACATTTCAAAGTTTTAAAAACTTTACCACCGCCTCCAAAGCGCTAGTAGAGAAGAAGCGGCTTTCAAAATCGGCATTCAAAATTTGAGGTAACTTTATTGTCACACACGCTTTGTGATTTATTTCCTCAAACCTAACCTAATTTTTAAACTAAACTTTGTAAAACAAAGGCCCTATAATAGACCCTTGAGGCAATCCAACGCAAAAGTTTTGTAAAAGTAAATATTTATAATGTTTTATTTTTAAAGACAATTCCTGCACTGGGGATCAATCCCTGTGTCGCGGGGACTTTAACAAACATGAAATTAATAGAAAAATAGAACATCAGCGATATTGACCGTTACGACTTAGGGAGCTTCAAGAAACGAGCGTACTCCTAAGGTCGGCAACGCATCTGTGATTCCTCTGGTGTTGCGGGTATCCATGGGCGGCGATGATCACTTACCATCAGGTGACCTGCTGGTTCGTTTGCCTCCAATTACATAAAAAAAAACATTCAGACTCATGACAATAATTTGTGGATCACACAAAAAACTGTCCTGCGTGGGAATCGAAGCCACGACCCCATGCACGTCATGCCACTAAGCAGTAGTAAATGTTAATTTGGAGACTTCAAAACATAAACTTAAGTTATCCCTCGCCAGCCTTAGACAATACCTATAGTGAGTTGTACGTGTATACTGTATGAAGTAGTGACTCGTCTCAAGCAAGGTACCGATTATAAGAGGTATGTTAGGTTTGACAATAAATTATTTAATCGGGTCTTGTTACAGTTTTTAAAAGAATGTTTACTAAAGCCAAAGTCGATGTGAAATGTTTAATAACAAGCCTAGGCTTAGTAACCATTGAAAGTCTTAATAATTAGGGTTGTTCAATGTTATAAAAAAAATTAGTATTTCCTTATTTACTTTTCTGGGCAAATACGAAACCCCATCACATGCGCCCTAGTTACTTCATGTCGTCTTGATAGCAGAATTTCAATATGTCACTACACCATCTCATCCCATGGGTGTCGTAAAAACCGACTAAGGGACTAACCGTGAATATTATCATTACGAAATAAAAAGAAGGCAAACTTGAAATTTAACCCTGTACCAATCCGTTTGGCCAGGGTGGTATTAGTAGGCCAAGTATCCCTCCGTTACGGGAAGAGGCCCGTCCCTGCAGTGGGACATTAATGGGCTGTTACGATGATTATTGTTTTTAAAACATATTCAATGTTTATTTAAAAATTTTAGAGAAAATTTACATATAACATTTTTATGATGAATAAACAATAAACTTTACCTTTGGTAATACACGTATCATAAAATAAAATGTCAATTTAAAATAGTGCCGACCATTTTACAGGCAATGTTATAAAGTGGTTATTTGTAAATTCACTGTCCTGGTTGAATTGGTTGAAGGGTTATTTGTAAAAGAAATTAGCGGATAATTTATTTGGCTATGAGCTTAAACTTTAACCCCCTTATTCATAAATGCCTCTCAAATTTTTGTCAATTGATTAGCTTAAATTCTTACGGTTTTGTTTGGTATAAGATTGGTTTTGCTAATAAAAATCTCGCTAAACAGTGATTAAATTTAAGAGGCGCTTATGAGTAAGGAGGTTAAAAATTAATAATACTCTTTGAAATCTTCTTTAATAAGAGGTTGGTTTTGTCAACAGAAGGCAAGGTAAAGGTTTTTCCTGCCAATACGCATAAAATAATATGTGTCTAATACATACACACATACATACTCTCCGTGTGGTGACGGAGTAAGAATACAGTGTGTCCATCTCATCCCATGGGTGTCGTAAAAAACGACTAAGGAACTATCCGTGAATATTATATTTACCTAATAAAAACTTGAAATAAATCCTATACCAATCCGTTTGGCCAGCGTGGCATTAGTAGGCCTAGTATCCCTCCGTCATTGGAGGAGGCCCGTCCCTGCAGTGGGACATTAATGGGCTGTTATGACATACACACAGCTGCAGTTTTTTTTACATTTTTTTTATTCTTTGAACTATGCTATTATTTCTTATATTTTTGTCACACATTCATAAAAAACCATCTAGTCTGAACTAACCAAGTCCAAGTTAAATTGATGTTTGTAAACTCCCCGCGACACATAAGGCCTACTTCTCAGTGCGAAGAGTATAATCATGGTCGGCAACGCATCTATGATTCCTCTGGAGCTGCGGGTGTCCATGGGCGGCGGTGATCACTAACCATCAGGTGACCTGCGGGCTCGGTTGCCTCCTATTACATAAAATGAAATGAAAAATATTTTATGGCGTAGTAGGTCCATGACTGCTATACAAGAAGTTAGGTACGTTACCTGGTCTATGAACATTTTTGAATGACATATGTAATATGAATGTTTGCATGTGTTTACTATGTCTAATTATATTTTCTGGGGCGAATACACAAAAGGCACAAGTACGTTCCCTGCCTCAAGTTTTTAGCCATTATATTTCATGGACCTCTGACGACCTCTGTGGCGCAGTCGGTATATCACATGGCTGCTACGCAAAGGTTTTGGGTGCGATTCCCGCTCAATGCAAATCTTTGTGTGCAAGAACATGATTGTTTCCATTGGTCTGAGTGTTTCTATGTATAATATGTATGTATTGTAAAAAAAAAGTATATGAGTACTAATATTCGTTGTTCTGTTACCCATAACACAAGCAGGTTAAGCTTAGCTTACTTTGGGAACAGATGGCGCTGTGTACATATGTCCGTGAATATTTAAATAAATTATTTAACCAAAAAGTATTTAAGTATGTTTATCCGTTGTCTAATATCCATAGTACAAGCTTTGCTTAGTTTGGGACTAGGTGGCGATGTATGAGTATTATTTATTTATTTATAATATAATATTATTGAACCCGCCTCAGTTCCTGCATTGTACCAAACACAATAATAGCGGGGGTAACGAGCCGTGACAACGCGACGCTTTGCCCTGACACACGTCTGGTAATTGAAAATTTATATCGATACAAGAGGAATTGGTTGCGTTCATACCACGCTAACTGTCTGATATGCGGTATTGTTATTTATTGCATGTTATATCATATGTTTTGTTTAATTATTTTAGTACATTTTGTGGTTGGAAGTTTATGGGAAGAGTTTTGAGTTAATTATTTATTTATACTTATATACGATATTTGGCCTGGCTATTGGTTAGACCTTCACCCAAAGTGGGATAATAATTAAAAGTAATGAACAGGCAAAATTATAGTTAACTTATGACTTAATTATTTATACCAAAATATGGTGTGGCTTATGGTCGGGCCTCTCTAATTGAAGACTGTATGAAATAGGTACGAGATGGTCTGGTGATACTTTGCATGTGTAATTAAAATAATAGAATCAGACACTCACATACAAAGAATGTCTCAACTTCAACGAATCTAAAAGAAAACTTAAAAGTCATGTACACACATTATAAGGTTAACTTATGTATTGCGATAGTCAATTGTAAAATTGTATTTCACGTTATGTATTATTTTATCTCATTTTAAGTGAACTGTAAGTTTTTATGAGCATATTTCTTTAAACCGACATATACGTAACTATTTGTAACATGTTTTCATTAATTTTAAAAAGAGTATGTACAAGTCTAAAAATAACAGTAATTGATAGCCAGAAAATTAATTGTTTCATTACCAACTAAGAATTCTTAACCTCCGTGCAAATTTTAACTGCCCAAATAAAAACATAAAACATGAATAAACTTAGCAATTTGATTAATTAAGCAATACAGTGATGATTAGGCTATTAGAGAATGAATTGCTTATGTTCTGAGCATAGTGCCAATTGGCATTACGCCAGATACCACACGTTGCTCTTAAAATTTCGTATAAATGTTAGTTTTTTTCACCTTAACTCCTTGCTTTATTAATATTTTTAAACTTTATGTGTTATTAACTAGCTGCCCCGTGCCCACTTCGTTGGGCGACGAAAAAAACGCGTCCCTTTTTTAAACATATTTTATTACTGCTCTACTCCTATTAGACAGAGCGTAATATTATATAGCCTATGACACTCCCCAATAAATAGTCTATTCAACACAGAAAGAGTTTTAAATCAGTTCAGTTGATCCAGAGATTATCCCCTACAACGTCACAAACACACAAACTTTACCTCTTTATAATATTAGTATAGATTTAAGCCACTTCTGTGGCTTAGTAGGTAGTTGTATTCTTTGACTGAGAATTCTTGTTTTCGGTCCTGCTCAATACAATTTCCTACCATTACTAGAGGAGATTCGTTCCAATTACCTCCTATTTAATCGATACTAAAAACCAAAAACTGATCAAACAACGACCTTTTCACACAAAAGTTAAGTTAACAGCTAAAAAAATGCAAATACTTTTTAGTTAAAAACTTTTTACTTAGAATCACTTTAAAAAAAAGAAGAAAACATCCTTGTTGGCTTTTTTAAATATTACATTTTTTCATTGGACAGCCCATCGGCATGGAAATGATTGGGAAAGGGGCGAACTGTATCGAAACTGCAGATTCAACGGGTTACTTTTAACAGTTGAAAAATATTTATGAAACACTCATTGATTTACAAAAAACCAAAGATACACACTCCACTTCCCAAAAACGTCCGCAACAAATGGGCGCATTGTGCACTCTTTTTAAATTAGTATCGCGTTGTTCTACCGGCAAACGTCAATCATTAAATTTTATTGCTTTATGTGCATTACTTTTTAAATACAACTTTATGTCATGCGTGTAAGATTGAATTTGAAAAAAGAAATATGTTTACGATATTACTATACGTATTTATTGCGTATGTTTAATTTGGTGACACTTTTGGCTGTTAGTTTTGTTTGAAAATGTGCATCTAGGGTTTTTTATAAATCAATGGAAACACTGCAATGTTGGCTCGATGACTCTTATGAGTATTTTAGTGTTTTAGTCGGCCATTTTCCGGTCGGTTTATTTTACTAGCTCTTACATACGGTTATTTAAATTAATCAAATGGCACATTGACATATTTATTGTTATTACAATTTGTAAGGTAGCTCTGCTTTTAACAGGTTGCCTGTCCCTTAAAACACAATAGTAAAACAATGTCAATGTATCATAATACAATACACTACACTACAATACAGGAGACATGGAAAGGGTTAAAATTAGATAATGAAATAAATACAATAATTCATTCGTCACAACCCACTAATGTCCCACTGTAGGGACGGGTCTCCTCCAGTGATGGAGCAATAGTTGGTCTACATATACAGGGTGTCCCAAAACTCGACGTTAATTCGAAACCGGGTGATAAGGCAACTCACGCTGGTTATCAGAAAAATATAAAAAAAAATCTAAGTCGCATGGTTGTAAAGTTATAGGCATTTGAAAAAAAACGCAAAAATTCCCACTTTGTGACAGTCTTTGCCCTCCTTTTTTTTTTTTTTTTTTTTTTTTTTTTTTTGCGTGGGAAACCTTTTATAGGCCGTCTACCCGCCTTTGGCCCAGGCGGGCAGGTGTGTCGGAGTCCCGAAAGATGGAAGCTCGGTTTACCGACTAAAACCCACGGTGTTCCTCTGTCACCCAAAATGCCGAGACGGCGAGAAGACTGGCATTACTCGAGCCGTCCCGGCGGGTGCTGGTCCGCGACTGCGAACCCCGAAAATGGACAGGGCAGGACCGTGCCCTTCCTATGTAGAGAGGCGTACGTGGAACACTACGCCGTCCTCTCTGGCCTGCTACTTAACGGCGACAAACTGGCCATAGTTCGCCGCCCGCAGGCCCCTCATGGTGGCTGGAGGTCGTCCCGAGGCGCCCTCCTTCGACGCCCAGATCTGCGGGTTGAGAGGGAGGATGATCTACTCCTCTCCCTCTCCCTTTCCGCCGCTTCCTTGACGGACAGAACCGTCTCCGCGAATGAAGCGGCGGCTTCCCAAGCACTCTCGCTTCGGACCATCAAACTGATGAGTACCGGAAGCGAGAGGCTACCCACCCTGACTGCGCCGGTTAATACACGGCGCGGCTCGTGCCACGCCGGGCACTCCGCCAACGTATGGTGCGCCGTGTCTTCGGCGCAGTCCCCGCAGTGGTAACAACTGGACGTCTCCTCACGGCCGATTCGACACAGAAATTTGCCGAAGCAGCCGTGGCCGGTGAGCAACTGCGTCAACCGGTAAGAGAGGGCGCCATGACGCCTCTCTAGCCACTCATGGAATACGGGACTTACCGCCACAATCTTTGCCCTCCTGTTGTCACAAATCTTAACTTTTTCCAACTTTTTTTCAACGGGAGAAATTCGTGACTTTTTAAAATTGCGATGGGCTGTACTTTTTGGCACTTTCAACTAATACCACAGTTTCTACTACTTTTCACTTGATTTGGTGACTCCTTCTGGCTCAACTACTTAGCCGTTTAACTTATACAGCATTGGAATCGGCTCCGAAATTTTACTATAAAGCATTTTTTTGTCCATGGTAGCAGCGACAATTTACCAAGTATTATACCATTTTCGAATCCTTACTAAATGCGCCAACTTTTGGCGTAATTTGCCAAACTCGCGTAGTACATTTTTTTTTCACTACAGTCAGTTCAAACTGGACATTTTTTCATTATAAATTTTATTCTAAGAAATAAGTCCTATTGATATGAAAACTAGACCAGCTGGTTTTAAATTATTTATTAGAGTTTAAAGAGGCACTATTCAGGGTAACACAGCAAAAAAAAAAGTTGGTAAAAGTTAAGATTTGTGACAACAGGAGGGAAAAGACTGTCACAAAGTGGGAATTTTTGCGTTTTTTTTCAAATGCCTATAACTTTACAACCATGCGACTTGGATTTCTTTATATATTTTTCTGATGACCAGCGTGAGTTGCCTTATCACCCGGTTTCGAATTAACGTCGAGTTTTGGGACACCCTGTATACCGCCACAGTACCTATACCACATTGGCCAGACGGGTTGGCATAGAGTTCAATTTTTAAAATACAATAATGTCTTCTAAATATTTATTACACTACCTAACCGATTAAAACTATCATGTAAGCGTATAGTATTGCCTCTACAAAGTGCGGTTACACGTCGCTTAAGGAATGACACATTTATGTGGCACACTCACCGCACTCATTATCACTGGGACCGCCACTTGAATCGCACGCTATTAAGCTGTCTTACCATATACTGACTGAAACTGTCTTTGTTTGTTTTTACACCATTTTTTCAGTAGTGGTATGAAAATTTTCTTTCTTTATTGTTTGGTCAGTGGTCAAACCCAGTGATGAGTGTTTGCATGTCTGTAATACTTCCGTGTGTTGACGGAGTAAGAATACAATATGTCACCACCCCATCTCATCCCATGGGTGTCGTAAAACCCGACTAAGTGACTATCTGTGAATATTATCTTTACGAAATAAAACGAAATAAAAACTTGAAATTAAACCCTATACCAATCCGTTTGGACAGCATGGTATCAGTAGGCCAAGTATCCCTCCGTTATGGGAGGAGGCCCGTCCCTGCAGTGGGCCATTAATGGGCTGTTATGATAATGATAACTTCCTTCTTTTTTTTTTACTTTTTGTAGAAATAATATATGACAAACTTTTCTTTAGTTGTATTTTATGATACCCTTGGGTTTGTTCAAGACATGAATGTATTTCATGCTGTTGCTACACGAAAATGTTTCTCATAAAGTTATAGAAATGTAAAACTAAAATAAAAGCTGAAGCGTACAATGAATATGTCAGAAAGTTTCCTATTTAAATAATCGGTTGCCAGTTTGTCACGTAACAGTTAAATGCAGAAGACAAAGTCATCAATTTATTATCAAAAAACCCATGGTTTTTGAGGTAGAGCCAGGAGATTGTAACAATTATATGCAAGAAATCATTTAACCCTCAAGCAGAAAAACTGTCGAGTATCTCCAGGAGGTACCTCCAAAGGGAAAGGGCTAGTCGGTGCAGGTAGGCCCCGGGAAACATATGTTGACCAGATAGGTTGCATTTTGGAGAACGGCCAAATAAAGAGCACACGTAACCGACGCGCATGTATGACTCGCTTAATGAATGTGAACGAGGCCTAATCTGTTTGCCAGGATTGTGACAAGTGGCGTTCTGTCGACTCTGCCTATCCTGGACGGGATAAGGCGTGAGTTGATGTATGTTTGTATCTTCAGATTCTATGCCGCGTCGCGGTAGCGGAGAAATACAAAATGACTACTGTGTGTCAGACGTCAGACGTGAGCTCAGTGACGCCATTATGTGTGGCTACGCGTAACAATCAAGGTTATGGCAATGATGAGGAGAGGTACCTATGAAGTGGAAGTACCGGAAAAACAGGAAGAGTATTTTATACACCTCATATTTTCAGTTTAAATCTATACTTATAATAAAACTGTAGAGAGATCAATTCTGTACATTGAATATATGTTAAAAATTAATATTGGAGGATGAATGGTGATCGATACTAATGCCAAAAATGCAATCAATAAATTTTTTGTCTGTCTGTCTGTCTGTCTGTCTGTCTGTCTGTCTGTCTGTCTGTATGTGCACGCATGGGTCAAAAACTACTGAAGGCATTTTAACCAAACTTGGTACAATTGTAGTCCATACTCCCGGGCAGGTTATAGGCTGTATAACATAACGCTAAGACACATAGGAGCTGAGCAGTGACGAAAAATTTGAAGCAAGTCGGTTGAAAAAAAGCGCGTTCGAGCTCTTATCATCGCATACGTTGATCATACGCCAAAAATATGTATTACAAAAATAATGGTCTTCAAAAGATGAACAAAAAAGTCTTGAATAGTATATATCTATCTTTTATATATTAGCCACAATAACCTGTTTAATCGTTAGGGTTTTCTTCAAAGTGTATTAAATACATAAATATATTGTAATTTGCATAGACATATCTTTTTCAAACTCCCATATTTCAAAAGTACAGTTTAATACCTTATTCATATTTTTTTTTTATAGAAATCGGTTTACAAACACACAAGATATAGATGAAAGAAAATTTCCAAATGTCGCCGCGCCAGTATGAGTACGGCTGTACGGTTGATTTTTGTTTAACGTCCGAAACGGCCAACCGGTTCATCTATATAATTTCATTCACATTGACTCTTAATGCGAACGGACGTGGTTCTTATTGACTCTTCTCGGGATAAGCGCGCTTTAGATATTAAAATACATAGATACGTAGTTTTTAGGTACTAAGTTTAAAGTAGGTATCTATCTATACTATAATAAAACAATCGGAATCGGATAAGTAATACTCGAGATATCGCTAGATCTCTTTATTAGAACAGTCCAATACAAATCAGGGGTCATGAAAAATGGATTTGGTTCAATGTTGAATGAATTTAAATTTCGTTTCTTTTGTTCACGAGATGGCGTTACCAGTAGTAATCATAAAATAAATGAGTTTTTAAATAATATATAACTATTTTATTATTAAGTGCTATTAATAAGTTATTCCTTTTAAATGTTAATAAAATTAACCATGAATTGTATGTGTAATATCAATTATAAGTCTTTACACTAGCCTTTAAAAATATCAATTTAACGGACACAAAGAACATCCAGACTAAGGACAATAGTTTGTGTATCACAATTGTCCTCCATGGGAATCGAACCCGCGACCTCATGCACGCCAGCCATGTAATGCGACCGCCGCGCCACCGAGGCAGGTAATTCTGCCGCACCATAACGTGGCGTGCAAATGTATTCATAATTAATTAGCGATTATACGTGTGGTGACGGAGCAAGAATACAATATGTCACCTCCCCATCTCATCCCATGGGTGGCGTAAAACCGACTAAGGGACTATCGGTGAATATTATCTTTACGAAATAAAAATGAAGGAAAACTTGAAATTAAACCCTATACCAATCCGACTGGCCAACGTGGTATTAGTAGGCCAAGTATCCCTCCGTCACGGGAGGAGGCGCGTCCTTGCAGTGGGACATTAATGGGCTGTTATGATGAAAAAAGCGATGTCATTTATTTTAACTTACAAATTTGACAACAGATGGCATTGTGCCTGTGACGTCATTTTCAGTATCGCGGTATTAAGATTTTACTTGAAAGAATGACGTTTGCTCATGTCTTTCAGTATAAGTTTAGACACAGTCTTCATAGATCTGTTTTTGAAAAGGTTTTGGTTCGTTCGTTAATTTTACAATTCGTGTGTAGGTATATCTGTTTGTTATAAGGTTTAAAAAACGATTTTTCAGTATTAAATCGAATTGCGAAGTAAGTAACATCCGCCACGCGAACGAAGTCGCGGGCACAGCAGCTAGTCTTTTAATATAACTTTGTCACAGAAAATAGAAACCATATTTGTATGAAACGCTACTTATTGATTTTTTTTTTGTTGAGGACGAGTAGTTGGTCTCTGACGACCGTTACTCTACTTTACACGGGCTGTAGTAGGTGGAGCGGATGGCCCTCAACCAAAAGTAACTCATTGACAGAGACAATTTTAATTTATTGTACACAGTATCTATTTATTAACGGTAACGAAACCATACTATTCTTTTTACTATTTTTTATATACTTTTTACTATTCTTTATCTAGGAAACATGTACAGCGCCATCTATTACACGTATGGTAAAACATTTAAATATAAAAACTTCAGATTAAACATATTATTTTTTTCACTGTTTTCAACCGTTGCGTGGTTGTGTATGCTTTGCTCAAGTGCACTTTGAATGTACATTAAAAAGAATCCCTCGAACGAGACCTAAAGAGTCTCGTTGCGTCATTACGAAAGAACCAATACGAGTACTTTTCGGTCTCGTAACGCCATAGAGACAAGTACTAAAATGCATGACCGTGTATTTCGCGTTGTATTCGGCACTTCACATGCATTCTTTATAAACTTGTAAGAACGCACTCACAGTGTTTTATGTCGCATTGTGTTTATAACAATATTAGTCTTAATTGTATACTAAGTAAACTTTTTATTACACACACTCACCTACAACACCCTTACACTTATTCGCTTATACACAGACTCACACCTACTCTTGTTGTTTTTTTATATTTTACACACACTCACCTACAACACCTTTACATTTATTCGCTTATACACAAATTTACACGTCCTCTCGTTAATTCTTTGTATTCTATTTTTAGGAATCAATTTCACATGTTTCAAGTCAACCATCTTATACAGGATGACTCCATACAGTCTTTGTTATCACTTTTTACTTTAAATACTATGAATAGTTGTATATATATAATAAGGGAACACTCAACCATATATTCATATATACGTAGCACATACCACTATATACCTATACACATATACAAATACACTTTACTTTATATTATTATAAAAAATCAGCAACTAAAACAACCTCTAACTCTTAATAACATACAAAGTGCCTGCAAAACTATGATACATCACAATGAATCTCATTTAATAGAGATTATTAAAGCTTGGTACCAAAATTCGATAATATCGAGATAATTAACACCGATCTTGATAATGTTTCAGTTTCACAAGCTTACAGTTGCTCAGTAGAGGATTGTGTGACGATATCCAATACACATCCGCATGCCCTTTCCATTCTAAATCAAAATATAAGAAGTATAACACGCAATATTTCCAATCTACTTACTCTATTACATCGTACAAACACTGCGTGGGATTTTATTGTTCTGACTGAGTGCTGGCTAATAAAATCCCCTCCTATTCCTCTTCTCGAAGGATATAAGGCTACTGCCACCTCACATCACCGCACACAAAACGAAGGAGTGGTCATCTACTATCGCGAAAAGTATAATATTACCATTGTCGAACCCGATTTAAATGATGCAAACTGTTTAGTGGTCATTTTAAACACAGACACGGCTATTATAGCTATTTACCGTCCTCCGGCTATCCACAACGTGACTGCTTTTTTGAATTCTTTATCCCAGCTGTTGAAAAGGTACTCTTCATATAAAAATTTAGTAATTACAGGCGATATAAATATTGATATTAAAGACAACAACACCGACCTGCGATCCTCAGAATATTTAACAATGGCTGCATTTTATGGTTTGCTACCAGCGCATACTCTACCCACTAGAAGTCTAAATTGCTTAGATCACATTCTTTTGAAAACAAAACTAATAGCTCATTGTTACGTCGTTAATGCTTCTGTTACCGACCACGATGCGGTAATGCTATTGCTGGGTCCTATTCACCTCCCTAAAACGACCCCAAATAAAACTATAAAACGTTTGAACTATTCGAAATTAGAAATGGACTTGAGCAACCTAGATTCTACTAAAATGTATAATATTAAATGTATAAACGAAGCTACTAACTATTTCATCAACTCCCTTAACCGCTGTATCGACTCTAATTATTTAATAAAAAACGTGGCAAACAGAAAACGTCTCACAAAACCGTGGATGACTGTCGGACTTCTTAAGTGTATGAAAAACCGCGATCAATTACATATTAAGCATAAAAATTCACCTACAAATGTTGTAATAGAAGTGACTTATAAACGATATAGAAACCACTGTGTTAGTATACTCAGAAAGGCCAAAAATACTTACGAAAAATCTCTCCTAAAAGCTTCGGAAAAAGATACAAAAAAACTGTGGGACGCTGTAAAAATTGTAACTGGCACTAAGAAAATTAAAAACTCTCCAACTGAACTACTATCCACAAAGGACCCTTTGTTATCAGTTAATGCCGTTAACAAGTACTTTGTTAACATTGGTCAAACATTAGCAGAGGCTACAATTGTGGATAAAAATGAGAATACACAAATCCCTTCGCTACAAACCTCCCCCCACAAAAATACCTTTTTCTTATACCCAACTGATGAAGCAGAAATTGAATCAACAATAACAGATTTACGCTCAAACTGCGCCATCGGCTCTGACGGAATTACTGGAACATTCTTGAAGATGTTTAAGAGAATACTAGTCCCGCATATAACATACCTTACCAACTCAGCTATTGAAAGTGGAGTTTTTCCTGATGCCTACAAAGTGGCAATCGTTCACCCGATTTACAAGGCTGGGGACAGAAACTGTGTGAACAATTACAGGCCAATCTCCATTCTTCCGACTCTGTCCAAAATTTTGGAAAAAATTCTAAACAAAAGACTTATTAACTTTCTTAATTCACACAATATACTATCACCAAATCAATATGGGTTTCGGGCAGGCATTTCAACTAACGACGCAGTCCTGGATTTAACAAATAAGATTGTCACAAAACTGGACGATAAAAATAAAGTAATTGGTATCTTTTTAGATCTAGCGAAGGCGTTCGACACGGTTTCTGTTCCTATCCTCCTGTCTAAACTTGAATACATTGGCATTAGGGGCACTCAATTAAATCTTTTCCAAAGTTACCTAACAGGACGTAGGCAGCGTGTTAAAATTGATGGTTGGGTTAGCGACGACCTCTCTATAACTTACGGAGTTCCTCAGGGCAGTATCATCGGTCCTACCCTATTTCTAATATTCATAAATGATCTCTGTAATCACTGCCTAAAAAATGGAGAAATATTTACTTATGCTGATGATACTGCTCTCATTTTCCACGGAAAGACCTGGGCCGAAACCTTTACATATGCTCAGTCAGGCATTGACCAGATCTCTAAATGGCTGGCCAAGAACTTACTAACATTAAATGTCGAAAAAACTAAATATATTACCTTTTCTCTTACAAGCCCAGGCCAGCCACCATCTGGTTCATTTAAAATTCAAGCACACAACTGCAAACATGAAGGGCCTGCGTGTCACTGTCCTAATATAACCAGTACAGACTCCATAAAGTACCTTGGTGTTCAGATTGACTACAGATTAAAGTTCCATCAACATATTGACTTACTTGCTTCTAGACTACGCAAACTCATTTACATTTTTAAAAAATTGCGCCACATAGCCGACAAATCAGTTATAAAACTAGTATACTTAGCTCTATGTCAGTCAATAACTTCATATTGTATCATCTCCTGGGGCGGTGCCTGTAAAACCTCACTTATAAAACTGGAACGGGCTCAACGAGCGGTTTTGAAAGTTGGATGGCATCTCCCCTTTCTTTTTCCTACCACCGATCTCTACACTAAATGTAAAGTATTGACAGTACGACAGCAGTTCATTCTAACGGTAACAATAAAAACGCACTCACTTACACCATATGACCCATCTAAACTAGCTGATAAACGTCGCAAACACACTGTCTGTTCCACTGACTCTTATGCCACTCACCTTGCACGAAGTTGCTTTTGCTATCTAGGAGCTCGCGTATATAACAAATTAAACAAACTTTTAAACATATACCATAAATCAAAGAGGGAATGTAAAATTATTGTTACTAACTGGTTGTTTGAACAAGATTATGACAACACAGAAAAGGTAATAAAACCATAGCTAGAATCCAATAAAAGCACACAGAAAAACACTCAACTAAAATCGACACTTATTGTAAATATAAGCACAAACAACAACAAACACACACACACACGCACACACACATACGCACACACACACACCCACACAACGCGCACACACACACAACACACACACACACACACACAACATACACAGACACTTTTAAGATAAGTTTTGTATAATTTGTTTGTTTTCTCATCTCTTAATATCTTGTATAAATTATGTACATATACTTGTCTACCTCCGAGGTAGCAGAGAGCCTGGTGATCCGTAATACAGGTTTTGTACGAAACCTAGTACGGACACCAGCTCTCACAAAGGGACTAGGTCTAACTTTGTACATTAGCTGTAAGTAACTTTGTAACCTTTGTGGAGAAAGAAATAAAAAAAATAAAAAAAAAAAAAAAAAATTCGCAGACGAGTATACCTACGTCAACTGTAAGATATAATGTCTTACAGTTTTCATTCATTTTAAACGTTTATTTTCTTAGTATTCTGGACTTGAAATACTTTACTTGTTAGTCGTGAAGTTTGGCTAAGTAAGAAGCTTAACCCTTGAACGGGCACAAGTAACTTCGTTTTTTCATTGGTTTTAACCTTTATTACAAAGTTATAAGAGTTGCTAATTAGGTGGGAATATAATCACCTCTGACCGCAAAAGAAGACAAAAGCCATGTGTTAAAAGGCGACAAAACGACTATTATTTAATAGTCAGTAAGTATATTTAGCAATAGACAGCATACAAAACCCGATACCACATTTTCATGTGGTCTCATACGGTACTTAGTAAAAACTTGGTATTCTAATACCACGACGCAGAATAGAGTTTCATATCAAGTTTTCATTCTCTTATTTTCAAAGTTCTCCGTGTGGTGACGGAGTAAGAATGCAATATGTCACCACCCCATATCATCCCATGGGTGTCGTAAAAACCGACTAAGGGTTAGTCCCCGTGAATATTATCTTTACGAAATAAAAAGAAGGAAAACTTGAAACTAAACCCTATACCAATCCGTCAGGCCAGCGTGGTATTAGTAGGCCAAATATCCCTCCGTCACGGGAGGAGGCCCGTCCTTGCAGTGGGACATTGATGGGCTGTTATGCCGATGATGATGATTCTAATATTACGACGCACGATAGAGTTTCATATCAAGTTTTCATCCTCTTATTTTCAAAGTATTAACATCTGCGAAATTTTATTAATTAGCTTTTCCAACCCGTATAGGATAAGATAAGGAAGTGACATCAGGTGTAGGTACATAACATAATACATACATAACATACATAACATAATTGTTCATCTCATAGAGATGAACAATTCAAATTATAATATAATATGTACGCGAATACATTCAGAGCAAACAGATTGCTTCTGCAACAAAACGGAAACAATAAACTGACTCAATTTCAAATATACCTCCTTATATGCAATCGGTGTAGGTAGACGTACAGTGACTATATAGATATAGAGATGACTAGTAATGAGAAATCAGACTCCTTGAAGATTTTGATTATAAAATACCATATAAACATAACATGAGTGTTTTAATATTCTTTGTAGTGTAATAATATTAATTCTACATATTGTTACTCTACCAGAGCGACACCAACAATTTATACTAAGCTAACTCATAAAAGTGAACTTTACAGTAGACACGTTTAAAGGGAAAAACGCGATAACTTTTATATTTATTAATAAGGATATGAAATTTTGTATGATTAATATTTGATTTATTTATAGTTGTTTCATTTTTATATTTTTTCTTAATTGTGTATATTTTCTAATTTAGTGCAAGTTAGCCGTAAATACCCCTAATTCCACAATATTATATTACGCACTACACACGTACGGGTACTAAACAAGTGTGATTTTTATTGCTTTACATAGCTTATTCTAAAATATATTATGCATTCATTTAAACTTAAGCCTACATTTAAAAATGGGAAATATGCTGTCTATAAAGTATTTAACATAGTTTTATACAAGAAATAACACAAGACATACAGTCGCTAACTAGTGCATGGCCAATCGAAGAACAAAATCCGATCGGGCAACATTACTAAGTAACAGTTAGCGTAGTGTTACACGAACTTTAAGCAAAGCGGCTAAAACTTACAAAATAATATAGTAAATTCTACAAACCATATTCTATATACTTTAACATACAATACACTATTTAATAGCTCATTAAACTTACCTCTTTTAGCAGTATAAAGCGGAATCTCAACCTTTTTATCAATACTCCTCAGTATTTCAAACCACGCACTTCCATTTTATAATGCGACAAGTGAAGTTAGCGTAAACTAAATCGAGCGATTCTAAAAATTACCTGTACTTAGGGTTGTATAAAATTTTTAACTTCGTTATTTTTGTATATTACTTCATTATTTTTTATTACAAATAAAAAAGCACATTTTAAGCACTTTAGCGTAAAAAACGAATTTCCCCAAAATTCGAGTTAGCGTAGTATAAATTGTCGAGAGATGATTTACAGTCTGTTGCAATCACTGCTCAATTTTTGATGATTGATCAGCAACAGCAATGCGGTATAAAAGTAAGAGTCCTCCAAATGGCGGCTGACAAAGAATACAATATTATGTTATCCCATCCCTTTCTGTGGCTGTCATAAAAGTTATTAAAGGGGTTGCCATGCATAGTAACATTCAATGAGAAGAAAAACCCAAAAACAAAATTATTGTTCCTTTCCGCCTTGACCAGCGCGTTGAAAATAAACTGTTTTTCTCTGTATGCGATGATATCATAAATATGAAATCGAATTTACTAAACGGGATGACATCTCTAAACATTAGATATACGTTGTTATTAGTACAGAGAATGTGTAAATAAGACGCATGGATGTTCCTTACTTGCGCCACACATACCCAGCTGGGTAACGAGCCGTAACGGGCACGTCACTAAACTTGTCTCCATCCAGACGCTTCGATGAAATTTCAATATACATGGGGTTCATACCTACATTTATACAAAAATAAACTTTATTTATAAGAAGTTAGGGTTGAATTCAGGTTGTGATGATACAAAATGTTGCCGTGTCAACTATTTGCAAAAAAACATGTATATTATTTAGTATTTATAAATGTGATTTCTTGTAAAATAATGTTTATTGTTTTTTCGCGTTGTCAATTGAGTTTTGTTTTTTTTTCTGTGTACCTGTTCAATGAATTGGAAGTAGTGGAAATTGTTGGATACGAAATTATTTTTATATTTTCGTGTTATGTTGTGACACAGTATGATGGCAAATGTTTTTTGAAGAATGAGCGTAATTATTGTTAACTTAACGTTACCTAATGTGTGAAATCGATTGACTATTCTTGTAGTCCCCAGACGTATAAGATCACGTCACAGATATGGCTGACCTTGCGAAATTAAAATGCAAGGCCTCCACATAAAAGACTAGACGGTCACCCATCTAAAAACTGACCGCACCGAAGTTACTTAACCAGCCTTATAAACCATTTAAGGCTAAAAAAACAAAACATAATTATATTTAAGCGGTTCTCCGTGTGGCGACGGAGTAAGAATGCAATATGTCACCACCCCATCTCATCCCATGGGTTTCGTAAAAACCGAGTAAGGGTCTATCCGTGAATATTATCGTTACGAAATAAAGAAGGAAAACCTGTAATTAAATCCTATACCTATTAATCCGTCTGCCTAGCATGGTATTAGTAGGCTAAGTATCCCTCCGTCATGGGAGGAGGCCCGTCCCTGCAGTGGGATATTAATGGGCTGTTATGATAAAACGGTCCCCCATCCCAAGAATTACCGCACCCAGGTTGCATAATTTGACTTTTATTTACTTTTTTTAATAGTAAATTGGTCGGTATTTAAATTACTACAAGATCATCATCATAAAAACACTCATTTTTTCTTTTTAACAATTTTACTATACCTATAAGTTTAACAACCAATTCGCTAGGGTACAAGTTCCAATTCTGTTCTCACAATTTTTTTTTTACGATGTACACGTTGTACCATAAATAAACGCCATTCTTATCAGGACCTCTTTTTCAATCTTACTTTTTTCTTGCGCACAGATAAAACATACAGAGGTAATAAAACTAGATAATGTTACGTTGTTTATGGTTCTTGTAGAGTTATATTAATGTGGACCATAGTAAATAGGGGTCTACATTTACTTTTATTACTTTCGTTGTAATATTAAGTTGTTATATTCTCAAAATGTATACATCACACTCGTAACTAGCTGGAACCTGTGAGATCGTCAGCGTATTCGACGACCTCTGTGGCGTAGAGTTTATATAACATGACTGCTACGCAGAGGTCTCGGGTTCGCTTCCCGCTCAGTGCAAATCTTTGTGTGCATGAACATGATTGTTTGCATTGGTCTAGATGTTTTCTAAGTGCGAAAAATAATAAATGTTTTAAAGCTACTTAAAGTATTTTTACTCGATCCTCGTCACTGCGTCTTCTTTCAAGTTATGTGAAAGTTTTTAAGTATGGACGGATGTTTACTACCCTTTCATGTAAAAACTACTGAGTGGATTCTAATCAGAATAACACATGCTACAATCTGTAAAGAAATTGTCTAAAATACGCAAACGAAGTAGCGGTCAGAAGCTATTATATTACTAGTTGTGAACGCGACTACGTCCGCGATTAAATTTGAAAATAAATAAAATACTAAAAAAATTGGTTTAATTTGCCATGAGCCTTCTGAAAAGGCCCATAGGTCGGTCAGGCTGCAGTTAAAATGTAAAAACTAAATTTTTGGTCCTAGCGTGATGTTGTATAGCCTAAAGCCTTCCTCGATAAATAGTCTATCCAACATTAAAATTCAAATTCAAATCGAATAAGTATTTCCTGAGATTAGCGCGTTCAAACACACAAACAAACTCTTCATTATATAATAGGTCTACACTTATGAAATTGCCATTTTTTTTCGCCGCAGTCTTAAGCCTATATTTTCTTAAAAAACATAGATTGCTTGTATTATTTTAGTAATTTGGTAAATACAGGACATTACCAACAAATAACAAAAGATATTTAAGAAAAATAATTATTATTTGTATATATTATATGTATAGGAATAATCCAGCGGATTTTAACATTTAAACAAATGTAACTTCTTCCCCTATGTCCACTAAAATCCATTAAAAAGATCCATGGATCTTTTTACACTCAAATCGCACACCTTATGTCCACTTTAATCCATGATCCGAAATTATTTTAAAAATGGATCTTTTTAAAATCCATTATAAAGCTGCATCTACAGTAGCCCTTTTTAATAGGTAAATAAAAGTCTAGAAAACCAATCAAAATTTTAATAGTAAGTATAAATTTTTATTTGTATTTATTTGAGATGGGGTGGTGATTGATTGATTGGTGAGAGCAATATTTGGTCCATATTTGGTGAACGCCATCGGACAAACAATTTTGTTTGGAAGAGTAGTATACAAGACTTAATAAAAAATTGGGCTAGAGAAATATAAATATTTAGGTTATTTTATAGTTTCTATAAAGCAAGATGCAAAATCCAAAAACGACATCTCCATAGTACTAAATCCTGCTCGTACGGCGTCTTCTTGTGGTATTTGAAGCCGTCGCATAATACCCCTTTTTTATTTTTGATAGCTAAAAATAAAATAAAAAACTTTAATTATTTATACTTAAATTGGTTGTGATGATTCGACCGTGACGTTACATAGTTGTCTGAATGTTTAAAATTCTGCCAGTAAAGTTTTAAGGTTGATAAAGAAGATTGCATGTGTCACCCGCTTTATTTTTTACAATGGATTTTATTACACTCGTTAGTGCTAAAAGATCCATTTTGAAAATATTTTCGGATCATGGATTAAAGTGGACATAAGTGTGTGATTTTAAGTGTAAAAAGATCCATCAATGGATCTTTTCAATGGATCTTAGTGGACGTAGGGACTTCTTCCCTTATTTTTTTTTTCCCTTAAATTTCATTGTATTAAGTCTAATAATTATTGATAAAACTAAGAAAACGTTAGTATTGAAAAATCAAACTTCTCTTAAAATCTCCATACAATTATCAACCTATTATCAGTATAGAGTATAGATATAGATTATAAACTCTTTGGCTTACCCCATCTTCCATCAAGCGACGTCTGTCACTGATCTAACAAAATGTCATGACCTATCACAAAATTCAAAAAACGAATCTTATGTAAATAAAATAAAAAAGAAATTTATCTCGAAGGAGGTCCTATCATCTTGTTGTCACAAACGTTTTGATGTTAGACCTATAAAAAGTTTTGACATTGTAAGTAAACCTTTTTATATTTTTGCTTATCTTACTTTTGAAAGTTATTTAACTCGTGAAATATGCCACGTTAGGGAAATGGGTTATCGTAAAGATTCTTGACACTTTCTGACAGTTTATTATGACACTAATTATGTTCACTTTTTGGTTTAACAAATTGCTTGTTTTAATTTTACTTACTGTGTTATCTTTCGTTGTGGTGGAGAGGTAAAAATCCATGGTGTCAAAAGAGTCACCATTCAAATCTTGTTAAATAAATAATTTAGAATTATCTCTTTGAAATGGAAAAAGAGGAAAATGGCTAAAGGGCTGTTATGATGATTCAATAATATGAATAGTTACTGTGACACGACAATGCTTCGACAGACTGATGGACCTACAGCTTAATTTACATTTGTAGCCTACACCAGTATATTATTATTAAATAGCCTGCTGCGTTAATCTTCCGATTACGTTTATCTATACTAATATTATAAAGAGGTAAAGTTTGTGATTTTATGACGTTGTAGGGAGTAATCTGTGGATCTACTAAACCGATTTTTTTTTTTTTTTAAATTTTTTTTTTGTGTTGAATAGTCCATTTATCGGGAGTGTCATAGGCTATAATATAGTATCACGCTATGATTAACAGGAGTGTAACAGTAATAAAATATGTTTAAAAAGGGACCCGTTTTTCGGCGCCCAACGAAGTGGACACGAGTCAGCTAGTTCTTTATAAAGATAATGTGTGAATTATCTAAAATAAACACACAGAGTCTCGGGCACCAGCTAGTTATGTTATAAGTAACGAACGGGGACGGGTCAGTTAGTTATTAAATAAATTATGTACTAGCTATAAAAAAAATAGGAAAAGAGTTATACCATCTAGGCAGTTAGCTAAAATGTAGTGTTATCAAACTAGATAGGTTAAATGCGCTTCGGGAGCGATTGTCAATCGTTTGTCGCTCGGATATGGCGGGGTATCGATAATCCGTTTTGTGGCGCGCGGCCTCGTTAGGTGCATCACTAACGAGTATGGGTGCCGCTCTAGCTGTTCTCATTTCAAATATTCACTAATGCGATACATACGTGTTTATGCATTTTATGAGGTTAATTTTTTTTTGTTTGATAATTAAATATCTCGCAATTAATGTCACATCCCGTGTGGTGACGGAGTAAGAATACAATATGTCACCACCCCATGTCATGCCATGGGTGTCGTAAAAACCAATTATGGGACTATCCGTGAATATTATCTTTACGAAGTACAAAGAAGGAAAACTTCAAATTAAACCCTATACCAATCCGTCTGGCCAGCGTGGTATTAGTAGGCCAAGTATCCCTCCGTCTCGGGAGGAGGCCCATCCTTGCAGTGGGACATTAATGGGCTGTTATGATAAAACGGTCCCCCATCCCAAGAATTACCGCACCCAGGTTGCTTAATTTGACTTTTATTTACTTTTTTTAATAGTAAATTGGTCGGTATTTAAATTACTACAAGATCATCATCATAAAAAGACTCATTTTTTCTTTTTAACAATTTTACTATACCTATAAGTTTAACAACCAATTCGCTAGGGTACAAGTTCCAATTCTGTTCTCACAATTTTTTTTTACGACGTACACGTTGTACCATAAATAAACGCCATTCTTATCAGGACCTCTTTTTCAATCTTACTTTTTTCTTGCGCACAGATAAAACATACAGAGGTAATAAAACTAGATAATGTTCCGTTGTTTATGGTTCTTGTAGAGTTATATTAATGTGGACCATAGTAAATAGAGGTCTACATTTACTTTTATTACTTACGTTGTAATATTGGGTTGTTATATTCTCAAAATGTATACATCATACTCGTAACTGGCTGGTACCTGTGAGATCGTCAGCGTATTCGACGACCTCTGTGGCGTAGAGTTTATATAACATGACTGCTACGCAGAGATCTCGGGTTCGCTTCCCGCTCAGTGCAAATCTTTGTGTGCATGAACATGATTGTTTGCATGGGTCTAGATGTTTTCTAAGTGCGAAAAATAATAAATGTTTTAAAGCTACTTAAAGTATTTTTACTCGATCCTCGTCACTGCGTCTTCTTTCAAGTTATGTGAAAGTTTTTAAGTATGGACGGATGTTTACTACCCTTTCATGTAAAAACTACTGAGTGGATTCTAATCAGAATAACACATGCTACAATTTATAAAAAAATTGTCTAAAATACGCAAACGAAGTAGCGGTCAGAAGCTATTATATTACTAGTTGTGAACGCGACTACGTCCGCGATTAAATTTGAAAATAAATAAAATACTAAAAAAATTGGTTTAATTTGCCATGAGCCTTCTGAAATGGCCCATAGGTCGGTCAGGCTGCAGTTAAAATGTAAAAACTAAATTTTTGGTCCTAGCGTGATGTTGTATAGCCTAAAGCCTTCCTCGATAAATAGTCTATCCAACATTAAAATTCAAATTCAAATCGAATAAGTATTTCCTGAGATTAGCGCATTCAAACACACAAACAAACTCTTCATTATATAATAGGTCTACACTTATGAAATTGCCATTTTTTTTTCGCCGCAGTCTTAAGCCTATATTTTCTTAAAAAACATAGATTGCTTGTATTATTTTAGTAATTTGGTAAATACAGGACATTACCAACAATTAACAAAAGATATTTAAGAAAAATAATTATTATTTGTATATATTATATGTATAGGAATAATCCAGCGGATTTTAACATTTAAACAAATGTAACTTCTTCCCCTATGTCCACTAAAATCCATTAAAAAGATCCATGGATCTTTTTACACTCAAATCGCACACCTTATGTCCACTTTAATCCATGATCCGAAATTATTTTAAAAATGGATCTTTTTAAAATCCATTATAAAGCTGCATCTACAGTAGCCCTTTTTAATAGGTAAATAAAAGTCTAGAAAACCAATCAAAATTTTAATAGTAAGTATAAATTTTTATTTGTATTTATTTGAGATGGGGTGGTGATTGATTGATTGGTGAGAGCAATATTTGGTCCATATTTGGTGAACGCCATCGGACAAACAATTTTGTTTGGAAGAGTAGTATACAAGACTTAATAAAAAATTGGGCTAGAGAAATATAAATATTTAGGTTATTTTATAGTTTCTATAAAGCAAGATGCAAAATCCAAAAACGACATCTCCATAGTACTAAATCCTGCTCGTACGGCGTCTTCTTGTGGTATTTGAAGCCGTCGCATAATACCCCTTTTTTATTTTTGATAGATAAAAATAAAATAAAAAACTTTAATTATTTATACTTAAATTGGTTGTGATGATTCGACCGTGACGTTACATAGTTGTCTGAATGTTGTAAATTCTGCCAGTAAAGTTTTAAGGTTGATAAAGAAGATTGCATGTGTCACCCGCTTTATTTTTTACAATGGATTTTATTACACTCGTTAGTGCTAAAAGATCCATTTTGAAAATATTTTCGGATCATGGATTAAAGTGGACATAAGTGTGTGATTTTAAGTGTAAAAAGATCCATCAATGGATCTTTTCAATGGATCTTAGTGGACATAGGGACTTCTTCCCTTATTTTTTTTTTCCCTTAAATTTCATTGTATTAAGTCTAATAATTATTGATAAA
This sequence comes from Schrankia costaestrigalis, assembly GCA_905475405.1. Taxonomy (NCBI): domain Eukaryota; kingdom Metazoa; phylum Arthropoda; class Insecta; order Lepidoptera; family Erebidae; genus Schrankia; species Schrankia costaestrigalis. Next base: position 2,439,085 of record FR997845.1, on the reverse strand, counting down.
ACTAAGAAAACGTTAGTATTGAAAAATCAAACTTCTCTTAAAATCTCCATACAATTATCAACCTATTATCAGTATAGAGTATAGATATAGATTATAAACTCTTTGGCTTACCCCATCTTCCATCAAGCGACGTCTGTCCCTGATCTAACAAAATGTCATGACCTATCACAAAATTCAAAAAACGAATCTTATGTAAATAAAATAAAAAAGAAATTTATCTCGAAGGAGGTCCTATCATCTTGTTGTCACAAACGTTTTGATGTTAGACCTATAAAAAGTTTTGACATTGTAAGTAAACCTTTTTATATTTTTGCTTATCTTACTTTTGAAAGTTATTTAACTCGTGAAATATGCCACGTTAGGGAAATGGGTTATCGTAAAGATTCTTGACACTTTCTGACAGTTTATTATGACACTAATTATGTTCACTTTTTGGTTTAACAAATTGCTTGTTTTAATTTTACTTACTGTGTTATCTTTCGTTGTGGTGGAGAGGTAAAAATCCATGGTGTCAAAAGAGTCACCATTCAAATCTTGTTAAATAAATAATTTAGAATTATCTCTTTGAAATGGAAAAAGAGGAAAATGGCTAAAGGGCTGTTATGATGATTCAATAATATGAATAGTTACTGTGACACGACAATGCTTCGACAGACTGATGGACCTACAGCTTAATTTACATTTGTAGCCTACACCAGTATATTATTATTAAATAGCCTGCTGCGTTAATCTTCCGATTACGTTTATCTATACTAATATTATAAAGAGGTAAAGTTTGTGATTTTATGACGTTGTAGGGAGTAATCTGTGGATCTACTAAACCGATTTTATTTTTTTTTTAAATTTCTTTTTGTGTTGAATAGTCCATTTATCGGGAGTGTCATAGGCTATAATATAGTATCACGCTATGATTAACAGGAGTGTAACAGTAATAAAATATGTTTAAAAAGGGACCCGTTTTTCGGCGCCCAACGAAGTGGACACGAGTCAGCTAGTTCTTTATAAAGATAATGTGTGAATTATCTAAAATAAACACACAGAGTCTCGGGCACCAGCTAGTTATGTTATAAGTAACGAACGGGGACGGGTCAGTTAGTTATTAAATAAATTATGTACTAGCTATAAAAAAAATAGGAAAAGAGTTATACCATCTAGGCAGTTAGCTAAAATGTAGTGTTATCAAACTAGATAGGTTAAATGCGCTTCGGGAGCGATTGTCAATCGTTTGTCGCTCGGATATGGCGGGGTATCGATAATCCGTTTTGTGGCGCGCGGCCTCGTTAGGTGCATCACTAACGAGTATGGGTGCCGCTCTAGCTGTTCTCATTTCAAATATTCACTAATGCGATACATACGTGTTTATGCATTTTATGAGGTTAATTTTTTTTTGTTTGATAATTAAATATCTCGCAATTAATGTCACATCCCGTGTGGTGACGGAGTAAGAATACAATATGTCACCACCCCATGTCATGCCATGGGTGTCGTAAAAACCAATTATGGGACTATCCGTGAATATTATCTTTACGAAGTACAAAGAAGGAAAACTTCAAATTAAACCCTATACCAATCCGTCTGGCCAGCGTGGTATTAGTAGGCCAAGTATCCCTCCGTCTCGGGAGGAGGCCCATCCTTGCAGTGGGACATTAATGGGTTGTTATGATGATACAATTACCAAAACCAATAAATACAAATAAACGTCAACCGAATACTCCCATACTACTCTCAACTTGCAATCAATCGTAAGATGTCCTCATTGATTCCCAATCCTCTGACGTCATGTAGTACTATAGCAAAGGTAATTAACGACATGTCAATCATGTACTATCTACTTGTATGCTCGACAGATGGCGCTATACCCCTCAAGGCTTTACACTCGCGTGCTAATCGACAGAGCATCTTAATATGAGATGTATGTTAAATGTCGTTGTGTCTCTTTGTAAATCTTGATACTTGAATGTTGCATGTAATCAATCATACTGTGTTCGGTTTTGATACTTTGTGATTGAGATGTTGATTATTTATGTTGTATTGCAGAGTGGGGAGATCCTTCACGCGATGGACCGACGACCTAGTTAGGGCGGCGCGCGGGTAGCTGATGGATGAGGGAGGCACAGGAGCGCACAAGGTGGCAATAAATGGAGGAGTTTTATGTCCAGCATTGGACGTAAATTAGCTGATATGATCATCATAACAGCCCATTAATGTCCCACTGCAGGGGCGGGCCTCCTCACATGACGGAGGGATACTTGGCCTACTAATACCACGCTGGCCAGACGGATTGGTATACGGTTTAATTTCAAGTTTTCCTTCTTTTTATTTCGTAAAGATAATATTCACGGATAGTCCCTTAGTCGGTTTTTACGACACCCATAGGATGAGAAGGGGTGGTGGCATATTGTATTCTTACTCTGTCACCACGCGGAACGTAATACATTAGATATAAATAAAATATTTTAATCAAACCTAGCAACTCTTTAAAATCCTACTAATATTATAAATGCCAAAGTTTGTGAGGGTTGTGTTGTGAGAGTAACAAAACATCCATCCAGGATGGATGAATGTTTTGTTACTCTTTCACGCAAAAACTACTAAATGAATTTAGATGAAATTTAGAATAGGTATAGGTAGTTTAGGGTGTAGAATAACATAAGCCACGTATACAACACGGGTGAAGCCGCGGGCATTTGCTAGTAAAAAATATATTAAAGCTATTTTACTGAATACATAATTTTAATTTGAATGTACTTAATAAATTCATAATACGTTTACAAAATATTTTCTCGATAAGCTTTAAAAAGAACTGAAACTGACTGCAATTATAATTATATTCATGTATAAATGAACTATAAATTTAATGTTAATATTAGAGAATTTCGAGAAAATCGTCTTTTAAAAACATAAATTTAATGTTTACATATTTTTATCCGACTGCAGCGATGCCCAAAAAGAAGGGTTATGTGTTTTTAAATACTAACTACTTTTGAGTAAGTATTGTTAGGTAGTATGGAAGTTTTAAGGTAAATATATTATTATAATTATTTATTAAGTAACCAGTTAACATGTACAATTATTGTAGTGAATGTATCAATTGTATTTGTGTGATCTTAGGCAATAATATTATACCCCACATCATCATCACAACGCCATCTAGTCTCAAACTAAGCAGAGCTTGTACTATAGGTACTAGGCAACGGATAAACATACTTAAATACTTTTTATTTTATGAATACATAATTAAAAAAATCACCCAGATCAATGCAAACAATCAAGGTCTGATTGTCATCGACACGCAAAGAAGAAGAAGAATGCAAACAATCATGTTCATGCACACAAAGATTTGCATTGAGTGGGAATCGAACCCGAGACCTCCTAAGGGTGACAAATCAACATCGAGCTATGCTGCGCTGTACTGCGCTGTGCTGGGCTGTGTTTCTTAAGCTACGTTTTTATAACAATTAAACGGTACTGCGATGTGCTGTGCTGTGTTTCTTAAGCTACGTTTTTTAACAATCTAGCTCATTATAAAGTAATTAGCAGCTCGTGTAGTCGTTTAACTCAAATCAGGGTCAAATATGACCCTAGTTTCAAAAAAACGTAAACATTACGACATAGTTGAATCCGATAAAGATAAAAGTGAAGAAGAAGCGGATATGAATATTCTTTGTGTTATTTTGTCGTTAAAAGAGTCCAGTCACGGTAGCTTGTTACCACGTTGTTGACGTCTGAAGGCGATGGAGGGGCACGCAGCGTGCTCCAAACCTAGCATAGCTCGACACAGCGCAGCATGGCAGAGCTCCATAAAAACATAGCACAGTTCGGCACAGCGCGGCTCAGCACGGCGGGTAGCGCGCCTCGCTCGAGACTGCTGCGTTTTTAAACAGAGCGTAGCCTCACACAGCGCAGCACAGCATGGTTTGTTTGTATCCTCATTAAAATATTAGACGAGCGAGTTGACCAAACATAGCACAGCGCAGTACAGCGCAACATAGCTCGATGTTGATTTGTCACCCTTACAGCTATGTAAGATCACATCTACGCCACAGAAGTCAAACATCAAATAAAACACAACCTACGAGTATAACTAACAATTTTTTCCCCACATTTAGGCCCCTACTAAATCCATAACTACTTAGCAATAACCTCTCGAATCCTATCAACACTTACATGCGCTAAGTGGCTCATAAGAGAACAAAGCGTCCCGTCACCTGCATGCTGGTGGAACAAATAGAGGGGGGGTGAGGAATGCCATAGGGGAGAGAGGGAGGGGATGTACATTAGACTCCTTCACGTATTATTATGGTATAATGAACTGAAACAATCCACATTATCTTGATTCAATCTAACTGGTGGCTTAATGAAAGATTTTGCGGTTGGTTTGGGTCTTTAACTTTCGACTTTTTCATTTATTAAAGTCATTTTAGCATAAATGAGTATAAGAAATTAATATGTACAAAAAAAAGTGTATAAACAATTTTTCTTTCTTTCTTTATAAATAATATTATGTTTGTTTATAAGTATTTACTAAATAAAAAGAAGGAAAACTTAAAATTAAACTCTATACCAATCCGTCTGGCCAACGTGGTATTAGTAGGCCAAGTAACCCTCCGTCACGGAAAGAGGCCCGTCCCTGCAGTGGGACATTAATGGGCTGTTATGATGATAACTACAGTGGGACATTAACGGGCTGTTATGATGATAAGTCTAATTCCCGTAATACTAGTTCTGTTTCCCTTTTTAACCGACTTCAACAAAGAGGAAATTCTTAACGCGGTTCTATTTTTGTAAAGGTTTGTTACTTCATAACTCCGTCAATTATAAAGGGATAAAAAAAATATCTTCGATTTTAAATATCCAGATTGGTCCTATAGAAATTTTAACAAAATAAGTACAGTAATTTAGTTTTTATTTAAAACATATTCTTCGTGATTAAAACACTATATTTAGCTTAGATGTGGTTCATCACATAGACCAAACTTCATTCTGACACTTGATTAGTTGATTTTTACTTGTTCAGTCATTCAGAAACCGGGGGTATGTCTCGAGTACTAATGAAGTAAGTCGTCACTACTCGAGACTTAAGCCCGATTTACACAAAGAAGTTGGCGAGACGCGAGAGAGGGGGCTACTTCGTACTTAACTCGCCAAAAAATAGGATGGAGATCTATTTAAATCAACTTAATTTCCAACTTTCTACTTAACTCGCTACTGTACTTGTCGATGTGTAAATCAGGCTTTAGACTTACTCTTCCTCGTGAAATATAATACGTCTCTCTTCGTATGTTTGTTGAACAAATAAAGTTGTATTAGCAATATATCTAGGTGAGCTGGTTTTACCGCACTGACCTATTTCTCAAGTTGACTCTTTCAACTAATGGTAAATAAACGAATCATATTATACCTATACTTACTACGTTGTTTTTTTTTATAATAATAAGTTTTATTTTTTAATATAAGTTAGTTTGCATACTTTAAAAAAGAGGTTAAGTTTTGATTCGGTTGTACATTTTTTTAACCAAGAATTTTTAACAAAAAAATTAAAGTGATTTTGTTTTTACTATAAAAGTACGTAATTAAAGATTCAAAATGATCTCGCTTTTAGAGTCACTTTAGTTACATAGATGCTACGTTCTTGCATTTAACTAATTCATAACTGCACTGTCACATACTCATCATCATCATATCAACCAATCGACGTCCACTGCTGGACATAGACCTCCTCCAAGTATTGCCACCTTGTTGCATACTCATGGCATGATAACACGTATATCATATGTATATGCTCAGCTGCTACGTGTGTTTGTGTGTGTATACCTCATTCATAAAAGCTAATTTTGAAATACATTTTCTTATCTCTTGAGCAGGAAAACTCAAAAAATCATACATTAGCCTATCTGGCCTCCCTTACATTTCCTGCTCTAGGAATAAGACAATGGAATGAAATGAAATGAATGAAATGAAAATCTGTATTTCAATTCTCTTCTTTACTACTTTACTAATTAAAAAAACCGATTCCAAAACCAGCGCTCGTACCGTTTAATAGATCTATACACAATTTCATTTAACTACCATGATTGTATTAATCAATTAGCCTATCACATTCCTGGACATATGCCTCTCCCAACACGCGCCACAAACCATGATGATGTAGTTCACAGAAATTCTATATTTATAATTACATATGACAAATTACTTAGATAGTTTTGTTAAAATTTCTACGGGACTTGTAAATAGGGAACAAAAAAAATATTAACGAAACTTCGTTTTTTCACCATTTTGACATTATTTTTAAATCCGACGCTTTTATATTGATTAAAACAGTTTTCCATTAATTTTTCCAAGTCACTATCAAATTAATTTTTCTAATCTACTTAAATTAAATTGATATTGCTGACTGGTACTTTTAAAACATTCACCTGAGCTCAATGACGTACCATAAAAAAAACTTTTAATCATACTCCCAATAAAAAGAAAAAATCTTTTGAAAGTTAATAAGAAAGTTGTATAAGTATCGGAGGTAAAAATGTCCAAAGGTGAAACTCGCTGTGATCTCGTAAAAAAAATCTAATACTTAAGGAAATTAATATAAATTATTGCGTGGTATTTTCAATGATCTTCCAATGGTAATAAAAGTTGAATATTAATTTGACAACCTCTCCTGGCGCAGTGGATATAGTATAAATATAAATATATATTCCTCACACTTTTACGCAACGCCATCTAGTCCCAAACTAAGCAGAGCCTGTACTATGGGTACTTGTAGTATATTCCAACTGAACGCAAATCTTTTTTTGTTGCATTTGGTCTGATTTCTATAGGAGCCAGCACTAGTCGAGGGTTGCAGAAGAAACATGGTTTCCTGCGACCCCTAACCAACATAAACAACGGAACACCGAGGCGTTTAAGTGACTAAGTGCCTGACAGACCCTTCCGCCCTCCTGAACTCCCGTCAAAAAAAGGATGTGAATTACTCAATATTATCTATCTGTGTATTTTTATCTTATTGTTTCCCTATACTTTGGCTAGTTAAGTATTTATATTGGTATTTGATTTATTTATTGTTAAATGTGTTCAAAACACATCTACTTTCTGTTATCTCTGCATCACCCTAGGTTGACTGTTAAAGAATGCCACTAGGCATTAAGTAAGTCCGCCTATGTACAATGCTATTTTATGCTAAAGTTGAAATAAATAAATATTATCAAAATTGGTAGGTACAACCATTTAAGCCTGTACAATGTATATATAAAATGTTTGTTTGTGTGTATGTACAGAAAGAAACATTTTCTTTTCATACTATTTGTGGGATTTAGATCATAATAATGAATCACTAACCTGTACAAAGGTTTCCCACCAGCATGTCTGAACCACAGCACCATGTAAACCCTGTCTTCGTTAGAGTCGGGTTCTATGTCGCAGGGCAAGGAGGCTGTGCGGCCGACAACAGCCTCGACGTCCATTGTAGATACAGGTACGAAGTCAACTGGAACAACATTTATATAGAATTGTTAAAAATGTTCGGATAATTACAGTAAGTTGGTAGTTTTTGTATAAATAAATAAATAATCCTCACATTCACACATCGCCACCTAGTGCCAAACTAAACTAAGCTTGTACTATGGATACTTGGATACTAGACAACGGATAAACATACTTAAATACTTTTTTTTGTAAATATATACATTATTATATATAGAAAACACTCAATGCAAACAATCATGTTAATGCACACTAAGATATGCACTGAGCGAGAATCGAACCTGAGACTTTTGCGTAGCAGCCATGTAATATACCGATTGCGCCACAGAGGTCGTCATGAAGAAGTAGTTTAGATAACTAGTGGAGATCGCGGGTTCAATTATGGGTTGTTTCTATGTATATTGTTATTACACATAGGTAACCGCTATTTAGTACTAAACCAAGTAGAGTTTATACTATGGGAGCTAAACAATAATTGATAAAAATGTTTTTTTTTTAAATATTCATTATTGCAAAACAAACTGCTATGTTCTTGTACACAGACTTATGATTGTGCGGAGTCAATACCTATAAGTTACGCACTGTAAGTACGATCTGGTAGTCAAAATATATGTAACTAGCTGACCCGTGCCCACTTCGTTGGGCGGCGAAAGAAACGCGTCCCTTTTTTAAACATATTTCATTACTGCTCCACTCCTATTAGTCATAGCGTGATACTATATAGCCTATGACACTCCCCGATAAATAAACTATTCAACACAGAAAGATTTTTTTAAATCGGTTTAGTAGATCCAAAGATTTCCCCCTAGAACGTCACAAACACACAATTTTAACCTCTTTATAATATTAGTATAGATGAAAAAAGTATGCTATTATATCATAATGGGTTAGCAATTGTTCCCTTGATATATGCAAATAGATACTATCTAAAACATTACCCTCCTTTTCGTGCCGCCAGATAATCTACCACACAATTACATCTCTATTCTTTTAACAGCAATAACTTTAACAAAACTAAGAAAATAACTTATCAAATTGAATGAACAAAGTAATTTTGTCAATACACTAGAGAATAACACATTTCTCAAACATCTAACATGTTCAAATAATAGTAAAATAAACGAAAAAGATAATATTATACCTTTTCCTTTCTAACATAACGTTTCCTAGCAAATATTATTATATTTCTATGAAGACAAATATTGGTAATTCACTCTATGTTATTTTGGGTCCACAGAGCTCATAGAAATACATTTTATGTAGTTGTAGGGGTTCGCATACACTGTGGGGTTATAACTACAACCTGTTGTCTCGTAACCGCTAAACTTCTTAATGGGTTTATTATAGTGTGGGGTTTTAAGGTAGAACTACGAGTAAATGAGGGACGTTACTTTGTCTGCGTAGAAAAAGGATGTTTTATATTACCTGGACGGAAGATAGAGAATGGGATAGCCCCTCATCAACGGACTATAAGGACGTGGTAAGAACAAGTAAGAAAAGGAAAACTTAACTAAACCCTACGTGATTTTATCTAGCTGGTATTGGTAGGTCTTATTTTATGGGTTTCCAACAAAGGCAATACACATTAGATATTAATATAAAAAACTACAGGAACATTGCGTGAATTCCTTCAATAACAGGAAACCACAGCATGCAAACAAAAAAAAAACTCTAAATTAAAAAAAAAACATTGGAAATATAAATTTAAAAATTAAATTAAATTGCGAAATCTTTGTTTCAAATAATATTAAAACTATACAATTCAGAATTCAATTAAATTTTAAATTAAATCCATTAAATATGATAACATCAAGTTTAAAATTATATTATAATTTTCTATTAATAAAAAAATTAGGTCTTAGTCATTTGCTGTTATTTTGTCCCACAGCAAGGACGAAGAATATATGTCCCTGCCGGATATTGATCTTTTTATGACGTAGATTTTTTCTAAATTTAATATACCTAATAGAACGTACTTTTTAGTTTTACAATTTTACAAGCTGCATAGCTGTAGGAGTTAATTTAAGATACAGAAAATCTCCCTTATTTTTTCCACATCTTAATGTATTATTCATAAGACATCGAGACTCAAAGAGTTGTGATATTAAAATACCTAATCTGTTACAACACAAAATAAAAAAATAAAGGTCAATGTAAAGTACATCTTATTACACATACACACACAGCGCAAAATCGTCTAACATCTTTATCCTTACTTGACCTTAGCAAAAAGTATTTAATACTTCTTTTATAAAAACCTATCTTTACAAATAGGTTCTACTATGTTTGAAAACTTCTAAGACTAACCTGAAATCTGACAAATGTTTCGCTATAAATCATATTTCTTTGATTTCAACTTAAAAGGGGATAAAATGGTAGGTATTCAATAATCTTTGGTAGGAGCTGCGGTTTACGTGATTTGGTCTGTAGGGCTTCGGCACTTGGCCTTTGAGTCTCAATATTCTAAGAAAGGACTCCATCATTATATCGTCTGAAATTGTTGCTTGTTACCGTGTTAAGTGGACCACTACAATAATTTATGCTTCAATAAACCTGTTGAAATATATGTTTTCGTGAATATTATCTTTACGTAATAAAAAGAAGGAAAACTTGAAATTAAACCCTATACCAATCCGTCTGGCCAGCGTGGTATTGGTAGGCCAAGTATCCCTCCGTCACGGGAGGAGGCCCGTCCATGCAGTGGGACATTAATGGGCTGTTATGATGAAACCTGTGGATGTTAAACTTGTGTATTTTCGAATATTATTGCGATGAAATTAATACTGTTTAATATCGAATAAGGCGTGATTTTGTATATGTATTTATGTACAATTTAATTGGAAATGTATATAAATAATCTCCATGTAAATTCAAACAAAAAGTTAAACGTTAATGAGAGCTTAAGGGTCGTAGTACACATATCAAAACGGAATGGGATCGTCCCTGTATCAACTCGTGCCTTTAAGCATTATTAGTATGAAACTCCTTTACAACGCACACTAATCGGAATCGTAACGTAATCGGATTTTTGACGTTTGACACAGAGGAAAAAGGTGTGGTGGTGCCGATCCCTTTACGTTTTGATATGTGTGCTACGACCTTAATGTGGCACACTATTTACTTTTATGCCGTCAATATCAATCCGTCTGGGCAGCGTGGTATTAGTAGGCCAAGTATAGTGCCGATTACACACTAGTGAACTACATCATGTAGGAGACTACATGTAGTCTAGTGTAATCGGCGCTTAACTCTCCGTCACGGGAGGAGGCCCGCCCTACTTACCTACAGTGGGACATTAATAGTGGAATATTAATGGAGACTTGTCCCTGTAGTGGCACTTTTTCTCCCACAACAGCGACATTTTAACTTACCATCAAATGTCCCAGGGTATTATTTTACGACCTTTTTCGTAAAAAAAACAGTGCCGGTTATCGATCTGTCTAATGGATATTATAACTAGAAATATTTATAGCTGACAAAAGTTAACAACTTCTCTTAGGCTGTTGTATTACGGATAGCGATTAGCGACAAGCGTTAAACTTACCGAGGTAATTATGAGAGCGGGAGTTATATTTTTCAATTATTTATAGTAATAAAGTTACACATTTTGTAGTATTCATCATCATCATAACATTGCAGGGACGGGCCTCCTCCCGTGACGGAGAGTTACTTGGCCTTCTAATACCATGCTGGCCAGACGGATTGGTGATAGGGTTTAATTTCAAGTTTTTCTTCTTTTTATTTCGTTAAGATAGTAGTTACGGTTATTCCCTTAGTCGGTTTTTACGACACCCATGGGATAAGATGGGGTGGTGACATATTGTATTCTTACTCTGTCACCACATGGATTTTGTAGTATTGATCATCGCTAAATATCCGTAAAGGGTCATTATACCAGTGAGACTCGTGGAAGTTTGTTCGAGTATGCTAATGAATCAAACTATTACTATTTTAATGGCTTGTTCATTGGAATATTACGTTTGAAGACCTCTGTGGCTTAGTATGTGTAATAATTGACTGCTAAATGCCGAGTGAGATTCCCACTCAATGTTCCTGTTAATGTGTCATTAACTTAAACGTTTCCGATAGTTTCCAAGATAGTTTAATGTTTATCTCATAACAGCCCATTAATGTCCCACTGCAGGGACGGGCCTCCTCCCATGACGGAGGGATACTTAACCTACTAATACCACGCTGGCCAGACGGATTGGTATAGGGTTTAATTTTAAGTTTTCTTTCTTTTTATTTCGTAAAGTTAATATTCACGGATAGTCCCTTAGTCGGTTTTTACGACACCCATAGGATGAGATGGGGTGGTGACATATTGTATTCTTACTCCGTCACCACACGGAGAGTGGTAATGTTTATCTAGAATTACTTTATTGATTACTCTTTCCCCGCTCCCAGTAAGGCAGTGTCCTTCGGTTGACGAAAAAGTTATGAGAAACTGAACGATTACAGGCTGGCGAGAAGCTCATCATTAATGATTTTAAAAGTGGAACACTGAAACAAGGGCAGATTATATCTTTTATAAGATGAGAGGGGGATATACGTTATGATATTACGGAGGCTGTGTGGCTTAAAGGTACTTAACCATTCACTTGTAACAGAACACCGTGCATTAGCTGTTTTACAACCGACTTCAAATAAGGAGGAGGTTACTCTTTTTGACCGTGTTTATATGTATTATTTATAGTTTTTAGGTATCTATGTTCGCCGATTACTTCTTAGTTTTTAAACCGGTTTTGATGATTATTTTTCTGTTTAAAAAGAAAATATCTCCAGAATGGTCATATAAAAATTTTATTAAAATAATTTCAGTAATTTAGGATTTATCTTAAATTAATATGAATAATTATGCAAGTAATTGGTGAATAGCTGGCACCGTGGTCCGGCTGTTCCTGTCCCCGTACGCGTTCACAATGAAAAAATGAAGCATCGACTTTTTAATGTTATTTTTTTTATATTTCTGTATATCATTATGTATTTCCTATTTACTGAATGTATTTTTCACTCACTTGACAATGGCAAATATGTAACTATGTTCATAAGCCATAAATAAAACTAAATCCTAAAAGAGAAGACACATACAAGATGGTGCCATGCCAATCTGATTCTTTCGCTAGAATGCTCACCAGAATGCTCAGCAGAATGCTCGCGAAAATAAACTGGTATTTTTCTTTGATCCCCAAGTTTATCAGTACCTTAAGATTCGTTTAAAATTTTAAGACGTAAAGTATAATCGTTAAAAATATGATAGAAAAGCATCTTTCGCACTGCCATAAATTTTAATATTAATTTTATCTTGTTGTGATAACAAGATGCTGTTTTTTTAGAAGAAGAAGAAGAAGAATAGAAGAATATTTCGTTTATTTCTAAGTATATGGTATTACAGGTTGCTACACATAAAATGGTTCAACATACACTACCGTGTTCGGTGTAGAAATATTGCACTTAATTACTAGGTATTTTCAATATTAATTATATTAAAAACAATATAAAAAAAAAAAACAATATAAAAACATAAACAATATCTGTCTTGCTGCTACATTGAATGTCGTGTTAACAATCTCCATGGGAGTCAATATTTAGCTATTCGATTAGATTTGTGTATTTTATTTAATTTTGGTGTGTGGTGACGGAGTAAGAATACAATATGTCATCACCCCATCTTATCCCATGGGTGTCGTAAAACCAACTAAGGGACTATCCGTGAATATTACCTTTACGTAGAAAGAAGGAAAACTTGAAATTAAACCCTATACCAATCCGCCTGGCCAGCGTGGTATTAGTAGGCTAAGTATCCCTTCGTCATGGGAGGAGACCCGTCCCTGTAGTGGGACATTAATGGGCTGTTATGATAATTTTATTTCATTAATATCTGGCAAAAGAAAATATGATCTAAATATTTTAAACCTTTACGCTGTGTATGTCTAATACGCAGTTCACCTACCTCGCGTTATGACTAGTCAAAAGAATAAGTAGGCATAACGCTAGTTAGACTTGCTTCGATATAGACCAACAGCTGTAAAGGCCAAATAATAACCAGACCAACTGAGATTTAGTCTTCTAAACACTTGGATTTGGTTAACCGGCTATTAGCTTGCACTAAGATTAAGTATTGATATTTGACCATGCTACTAGTATTCTGGGCACGTTTTCACGCAAAATTCGTGCGGAGTACAAACTGGATATGAGGATGTCACCACAGAATTTTGACGAATTGCTGTCAATTATATCGAGCTCTATTCAACGACATGATACATTCATGAGAGATGCTTTACCAGCCAAAATTAAACTGGAAATAACGCTAACATTTTTGGCTTCAGGAATGAACTATCGGTTCCTGAGTCACTTTTATCGTGTCTCGTTTTCGCTATATAATTGCACCAATTTTAAGGTTTCGTCTTCGCTAAGCCGCTTCATTTTGAAAAAAAAAACGTGGTTACTCTACAACGCAGCGGCAGTGACAACCACGCAATGACTTGTCTGTTTACACGGGGTTTATTTGGCTGTCACGGGGGTGTGCAGGTGGCGGGGGGCGCCAACTGACTTCAAAATATTCGTGTGCGAATATTCAAGTCAGCGCTGACTTCAAGCCACTGTACTGACTTCAAATCAGTTTACACGGGCTTTTTTTCGAGTCAGCACTGACTTGCCTCGAATTTGAAGTCAGTTACTGACCCTGTGTAAATCAGCTTTTATGCCTACTTATTCTTTTGACTATTCATAACGCGAGGTAGGTGAACTGCGTATTAGGCCTACATAGCGTAAAGGTTAGGCATAACGCGATAAAGACCATGTAAGATTAAGGCATAAAGCGAAGTAGTCCTCATCCGAAGTAAGCAAATGGCGACCTAGTCAAACATATACTTAGGCTAAAAGCTATTGAAAATGACATTTAGTCATAACGCGAGGTAGGTGAACTGCGTATTAGACATACATAGCGTAAAGGATTTTAAAGATATTTTACGCACTAACAATGAAGCTTTGTGTTGCAGGGCTTTTGCAGTTATGCATTTATGTTTTAACATCCAGCGTTAGATCAATTGCTTGTAGATCTAGTATTCGTTTTGCGACCTCGCGAAAGCTAATACCGAAACAGTTATTACGTTCACAGTTCTCCAGTTCACAAAGCACAAGTTCTGTTTATTAGGCACCAGATGGCGTTATTCAAACCGTGTACAAAATATCGTTAAAACAAAAATACACACAATACACTTTAATATTATGACACGAAGGTCAAAAGTCAATGTACGATTTTACACTTTTTTTGCCATATTTTTTGAAACAAATTACTTTTTCTCGCTTTTTGCGGATAAATATTAAGTTGAGGTGCGGCTAGCAGTATTGTCCCTCGAGAGGTCTGAACCTAAATAAATAAGAACACAAAAGGTCACTACGAATTACATTCTCGTTGGAAAAATCTTTTTTTTTTTTGAGATAACATAACATAAATTTAGTTTTCCTTTTCCATATTTGTATTTGAAAAGTTTTTTTGATTTACGAACTTGGACTCAGGGTAATTTTTGTAAGTTCTGTGTTGACTGGAGTTGACTAATGTAGTAACTGATGGCGTATTGGTTAATATATCTGCTGTGTGGCAAGCCACGGTAGAACCCCTTGATCCTAAAATACATTAAATAGAAACCTATGAATACATAGTATACAATTTTATTATCATATAAAAAAACAAAAGGTTAAAAATGCTGAACCCTATAAAACCTCTAAAGAACTAGTCAAGACAAATCAAATGAGCCCAAACTCGATGGGTTTGCTAAAAGTCAGTCCAGGGTTACGTCTCCTATCTTCGAGCCGTAACAGCAGACCAGCTCAGTGGTTTCACACTAATGTCATTAGTGTTTCAAATGTCAGATACCAAATATGCTTGAAAGTAAACTGAGCGTGTAACATTCCTATCACACCTAACAAACGACCTGATGACATGAAGACCTGAAACGATAAAATCCATTCGGAAGTTTTTGGGTGAAAGAGTAACAAACATCCATCCATCCTCACAAACTTTCGCATTTATAATATTAATAGGATAGTAGGTTGGAAAAGATCTGCTAAGACATGTCACAGGGCAAACTAATCTATACTTCTATACTTCTTCTTCTATACTAATATTATACAGAGGTAAAGTTTGTATGTTTGTGTGTTTGTGACGTTGTAGGAGGTTATCTCTGGATCTATAGAAACGATTTGAAAAAATCTTTTTGTGTTGTATTCAACACAGAAAGAATTTATCGAGGAGTGTCATAGGCTATATAGTATCACGCTAGACTAATAGGAGTGGAGCAGTAATTATATATGTTTAAAAAACGAACGCGTTTTTTTCGCCGCCGAGCGAATTGGGCACGGGGGAGCTAGTATACTATATCTTTATTTAAAGAGATCGTTGCTAGCCCTAAACACATTATACTCTAAGTTCTCATTACACATCCTCTTCATAAACAATCCCAAAAATCCTCTCGGAAACATTTAATCAGTATTCAAAAACTTTACACGGTACAGGATATTTAGAAATCCGGTATCCTTCCATTTACCTGAATCCTATTGTTCCCACCTGTTACCTCATTATATATTCAGGCTTTAAGATTAAACTTAAATATCCGATGTGTGGTTAACGCTTTGAGTATATAGCTAAGGCAGTGTCTTCATTGTCCGCTATTGAAACATTATTATTTTAACGTGGAAATCGGTGCCAAATGAGAATTCTCTAGCAAAATAAGCTTTAGGTATTAGAACTAGACTAGTATTAGTAGTGGATTTCTATTGACTGACATTATGATGATGATACAGATACGGGGCGGACTCGTGGTCACACCAGGTTGTCACACCAGTGTAATTACTAGAGATCAAAAATCGTATCGGACGCAGGAAGTAAGTCAGTAGTTTTAGACAAAAAAAGTCCGTTATACTTATGGCACTCCACCCTCAGTATGATGGAGTGGATCAAAGGAGGAAAACTGTAAACCTTCTAAAGTGATCATTATTTGCAGGAGGCTATGGCTTGACTGGGCTCTGGCCCTGCCTCAAACGTAAGCAAAACTTAGCAGAGTTTATTTCACTTGCATACTAAGCACACTATAACTAGTATCAGAATATTTGAGCTAATCAGCTGGTAATGTCACTACAAAAACCAGACAAGAAAACTAGAGTTTTAAAAAGAAAGCAAAAAACTAGAATACTTTTATCTTCCTTTTCTTTGTAACGTAGCAGAACTATCTAAGAGAATGTACACAATTTACATTACATTTTCTAAATTACTAAACGTAGTAGCTCGATTTAGAAAATTTTCAAAGGCCCTCATTATTTCACACTAGAAACCTTCAAACCGCAAATTAAATTCGCTCGCGTTTTACCGCATTAAACCCCCTTCTACCGCGGTAAACTTTACTAGGTTGCCGGTAAAATTTCGAAACGAAACCGCGTGATTCTTAGAACAGTGTTGTACCGACGACGTTTCCATTTCGAAACCGACAGGTTGATGCAAATTTATTTTTCAGTAGCGTGTAATCAAATATGTATCTAATATATTAGAGATAGAGTCGATATTGCTGCAACCGTTATCTTATAGGATATCCCTGCCAATAAATGGAGGTTAGAACAATTTGTAACCGCTGCTACATACAGGTTTTTAGTTTGTCGAGCAAACAAAATGGGTGAGCAGTTTTGCAAATAAAAAGTTTTTAGTGTTATGTTATCAGCTTTTTGTTAGGTACATAGATTTTGTTGTATTTAAATGATTGAGAAATTGCATTTTGATTGAACATAGCTTTTCTAAATAAACCCCTTTACACATAAACGCCTTTTAAATTTAATCAATGTTTAGCGACTTTTTTATTAGGAAAACCAACCTTATACCAAACAAAACCGTAAGAATTTAAGCTAACCAATTGACTAAAATTTAAGAGGCGTTTATAAGTAAGGAGGAAAATCATTTAATTTATTTCACATACAAGAACGCCATGATGACTAACTAGAAAAGATCCAAAGTACCTATAAGTTACAAAACCCTCTGAAAAGAAAGTGCCTTTTAAGATTACGTTACTGACTAGATTTTATTTATTAGATTACAAATTAAGAGCTGGCAAGATGACCTGGACAAGACATAAAAAAAAACTTCATGAGCTTTGGACTGGAATGTGTGTGTCAGCGGAAGAGGCTTATGCCCAGCAGTGGGATGATAGAAACATTTAAACTAACTTATAATTTCACCACAACAGCCCATTAATGTCCCACTGCAGGGACAGGCATCCCCCCGTGACGGAGGGATACTTGGCCTACTAATACCACGCTGGCCAGACGGATTGGTATAGGGCTTGATTTCAAGTTTTCCTTCTTTTTATTTCGTAAAGATAATATTGACGAATAGTCCCTTAATCGGTTTTTACGACTCCCATGAGATGAGATGGGGTGGTGACAATATTGTATTCTTACTCCGTCACCACACGGAGTACTTACTATTTGCTAGACGATATTAACATCAGTAAGTAACACAATCTCAATCGCAGAAGGTATTGTACCGATTATCTTTACATATAGTTTCAGGTGTACCCTCTGTAAAGTGCTCGTATCGTGACTACATTGCTTTGTTTAAAGGATTAACCGTATATGAGATTATGTGGTGTCACTACCCCATCTAATATCACGGGTACTATAACGACTCTACAACTTATGTCGTTATAGTAGGGACTAAGGGATAGGTTGCAGCATTATCACTGCAAAAACAAAAAAAAGGAATAATTGACCAAAATTCCTATTCGTCTGGTCAACGTCGTCATAACAGCCCATTAATGTACCTCCCACTGCAGGGACGGGCCTCCTCCAGTGACGAAGGGATACTTGGCCTACTTATACCACGCTGGCCAAACGAATTGGTACAGGATTTAATTTCAAGTTTTCTTTCTTTTTATTTCGTAAAGGTAATATCACGGATAGTCCCTTAGTCGGTTTTTACGCCACACATGGGATGAGATGGAGTGGTGACATTTTGTATTCTTACTCCGTCACCACACGGAGATGATGGAATAATTGGTCAAAATTACTATTCGTTTGGTCAAAGTAGTTCTCCAAAACTCATTTTATTTATATGGTTTAACAAACAATAGACATTATTATTGTATTTGATGACGTAGTTGTACGTAGATTGATATCTAACCATCTCCACGATCAACGGTTATATAGCTTCAAGGATGATTCTGGGCACTACCGTATGTATTAATCCGGAGATGGTTTTTAGCCAAATCCGGTACTGCAAGTAACAGTTTGTGAACTGACGGCGTTATTTGTATAAAAAAAATAAAAAATGTAAGTACATTTGAACGGATAATGTAATCTTTATAACCAAAGGGCATTTCAGGTTCTTCAAATCAATAAAAAAGTCCGAAAAGACAAAAATAGTGCACAATTAATTTTCTTGAGGATTTAAAACTAAAATGATCAAAATGAAAACACATCAACGTTTTTAAAAAAAAAAACAAGATAAAAACTTCAACTAACTGCATAACAAACATTATTCTCCTAAAAACAAATTAATCTATCAAATTAACAAGAAAAGTTAATCAAAACTAAACTCTATTTTATAAGTGCACACAGTTCACTTTAAAGTTAAGTAGTTGTTACCGCTAAGTATAATTACTTCAATTAAAGTTAAGATACTACTTTTCCGAGTAAAAACACTTATTTTCCGCTTGCTATTTCGCCTTTGATCACTACCGTTTAACTTTAAGTTCTTGTACATGTTTGGCAAACAGTAAACAGCTCACTGTTTGCATACCGAACATTAAGTTTGCTTTAATGTTTAAGTTTTCCTTATTAACGATACGGATAGATTTATTACCATCAGCGAAGTATAGATTGGAAAAGAATGTTACTGACATTGTGTCTTTTAAAAGTCTGGTGGTATGAGATTTCCGCCAAAAATGGACCACCCAGGACCGGTGCTCAATCTGAATGATTCTTGTGTCCATTAAATTTATGTATACTTATGTACTCCGTCATCCGTGTGGTGACGGAGTAAGAATACAATATGTCACCAGCCATATCATCTATGTCATCCCATGGGTGTTGTAAAAACCGATTAAGGGACTATCCGTGAATATTATCTTTACGAAATAAAAGAGAAGGAAAACTTGAAATTAAACCCTATACCAATCCGTCTGGCCAGCGTGGTATTAGTAGGCCAAGTATCCCTCCGTCATGAGAGGAGGCCCGTCCCAGCAGTGGGACATTAATGGGCTGTTATGATGATGATGTACATATTCACACCTTGATTCACGCCTTGATCCCATCGGGGTGGGCATAGACTATTGAGTGGCATGTGCTACATTCTGACAGTCTTTATAAACATCCAAAACCATATTAATGCATAAGCATCCAACAAACAATAAGTCAAATACACATCCAACTTGACATCAGTATTAAGTAGCATATATGCGTTATAAGGCGGTGGTCGATAGCTGCCATAATGTCTCGCTTAAAGCGAATGTATGAGCGTCGTTTGTACAACGGATATGAGAATATGTCACCAAGTTTATTTAGTTTCGAACGTAATATTACCATGGATGTTATAAAATGCTGATGGTTTGTTGTAACTTTTATGTTGCGAAATGTTAATGTATTGAACAGTAGGTACCTATGTACTTGTTTTTCAATATCATATCATAACAGCCCATTAATGTCCCACTGCAGGGACGAGTCTCCTTCCGTGTCGAAGGGATACTTGGCCTACTACTCGTAATACCACGCTGGCCAGACGGATTGGTATAGGGTTTAATTTCAAATTTTCCTTCTTTTTATTTAAAGATAATATTCAAGGATAGTCCCTTAGTCGGTTTTTACGACACCCATGGGATGAGATGGGGTGGTGACATATTGTATTCTTACTCCGTCACCACACGGAGAATTATATAAGGAGAATTTATAAGATATTCATTGCATACCATGAGCCTTCTCTAATATCGATAATGGAAAAGTTGTTTTTATATGGCTCCGTTTACTTTTATCATATTTTCTTAAGTGGATAGTGGATATACCATTTTATTATATTGTTTTAATAAGATTTGATATCGTTTTCGATCATTGAAATAGAATTGAATCAAAACAAAGTTATAGATGGACGAGGCCCAATCTGTTTGCCAGGATCGTGACAAGTGGCGTTCTGTCGTCTCTACCTGTCCCGGACGGGATAAGGCGTGAGTTTATGTATGTATGTATGTATATACAAAGTTATAGCTGGGTCAACACTTCATTACATTCTATTAATGACACACTATAAGGGCCTTTTTCTGTGATGAAGAAAAACTGTTTCAAAGGTACTAATTATAATTATTAGCCTGCCCAGGCTGATTGGTTCTCTTTAAGTTTAAAATTGTTTTAGTAGAGATAACATCAATTTGTTAATTTTAGAACATTCACGGGATGTTGTGCCTGGTCGGTTGGCACAGTGATTTTTACTCATATTGTTCTATGTACATTGTACCTAGCATCTCTATACTTGTTTGATAATTTATGACTTTCAGATCACTCATTACGGTAAACATTATTGCATCATTTCTTTTCAGAATGACAAGATTAATAAGTCGATCACCTAACTGATAACGTCTACATCTTCCATACTAAATCCAGATTAACCCTGTGGTTTTACAAATACACCATTCAGAGTGCGTCTGCACTGCGCTTGTTCAAGTTCATGATCATTTATTTTCTCAATGTTATGTTACAACATTGTTCAAATCGGTCTAGCCGTTTTCGAGAAATCAGGTAAAACACAAAAAAGATACAACCGAATTAAGAACCTCCTCCTTTTTTTGAAGTCGGTTAAAAATAACAACTTATTGACGTCACTATAAATCTATTTAATCTAAGTTTATATATTAAAAGTTTTTCAAACTTTACCGCTTCTTGCCCTGATACACAATCTTAAGTTCTACAATCCTGTAATTTCACTAGCAAAACATTTCACCCAAATCATGTAAACCTCCTTTCGGTCTTAAATAAGATATAGGAACTATCAACATCTACTAGAAATACTTACATCAATCAATCAATCAATCAACTAGCATATTGCAGTTCACTGCTATACATAGGCCACTCCCAACACGCGCCACAGAACAAGGTCCTGCGCCTTCCGCATCCAGTCCGACCCAGAGTCATTTTTGAGGTCGTCGGTCCACCTAAAATACTTATAGATCTAACACTTACATAAAGATCCAAGATTCGTTCGTGGAATACTGCTTAAGATTCCAAGATGTTTTTGGCATATTATTACACACCCGCCGGAATGCAGTATTCAATTCGTATTACCAGTAGCCTTAGATTTTCGATTCGGGTTTTCATACATATTTACGGGATTTTTGGAACGGAGTTCCCGTAAAGGAGACAGGTACTGAGATCGCTTAGTTCCTTGCACTTCTCCCCTTTCCTTTAATAATTCGACGACCTCGGTAGCGCGACGCTAGCGCAAGCGGCTGCCGTGCAAGAGGTTGTGGGTTCGATCCCCACGCAGAACAATAATTTGTGAGATCCACTAATTATTGTCCTGGTCTGGGTGTTCTTGGTGTCCGTTAATTGATGTTTGTAAAAGGTCCCCGCGACACAGGGCATGACCCCTAGTGCGGGAGTTGTCTTATAAAAAAAAAAAGGTTCACTTTCGTACTCTTCTGTTTCATCATACATACATACATACATAAACATACATAAACTCACGCCTTATCCCGGCCGGGGTAGGCAGAGACGACAGAACGCCACTTGTCACGATCCTGGCAAACAGATTCGGGCTCGTCCACATTCATTAAGCGAGTCATACATGCGCGTCGGTTACGAGTGCTCTTTATTTGGCCCTTCTCCAATATGCAACCTATCTGGTCACCATATGTTTTCCGTGGCCTACCGGCACCGACTCGCCCTTTCACACTAGCCTTGTATACTTGTTTCGTCAAACGCTCATCATTCATTCTCTCAATGTGACCAAACCAACGCAACATTCCTTTCTCGATTTTGGTCACTATATCATCTTTCATGCCGCAACGTATTCTTATCTCATCATTCCTTACTCTATCTATCAGTCTTAATCCACATATACTTCATCATGATTAACTTTTTTCTTACATCATTCTTTCTTTCTGATTAACTTTTTCTCCGTGTGGTGACGGAGTAAGAATACAATGTCACCACCCCATCTCATCCCATGGGTGTCGTAAAACCGACTAAGAGACTTTCCGTGAATATTTTCTTTACGAAATAAAAAGAATGAAAACTTGAAATTAAACCCTATACTAATCCGTTTGGCTAGCGTAGTATTAGTAGGCCAAGTATCTTTTCGGCCCTGCAGTGGGACATTATTGGGCTGTTATGATTACGTCATTCTAATTTTGTTGTCGTCACTTACTGAATTTCGTGCATTGAATGACGAAATCACAGATATCTGAACAAAGGAGATGTCATTTTGTATGGAAACCTAATGTCGCCAGTTTTATTAACACACACAGCTATAGAATATACGAATATACTACTGTTCTCAGTTACATCTAGATTATCAATGAACGCAATACTCTTACTCGTTTTTCCTTGAAATATCTCCCTTACACGGTGTCACAGCGAACCAATCAGCGCTACTATATTTAAACAAATAAAACAAACTTCAAAAAATTTAGATAGAAGAACTACTACAATTTAAAACTACTACATTCAAAAAAATTACATTTATGCTAGGCGTTGACCTTATCGATAAATAATTATTGAATCGATAAATAATTATATTTGAATCTTTTGGGAAACTGAAAGAGACAACTGATTTATAGCAAATCTGATAAAACCAGTTAAAAGCATGTGTGTGCTAATAAATGGATAAGCGTTTAAAAAAAACTTTTAAAACAACTGTAATCAACATTTTTAACCTTTCTGTTCTAGAGTACTTACTCCACCTTTGATTTAGGATATTATTTCAACATTGTAATACTTATATTGAAATTAGATAATTTAACATTTTTTTTTTCATTTAACTTAATATTTTTTTTACAATTTAAAATTTCTACAATACACGACTTTTTATCGAAATCGATAGATAGTCGTAGTCATGAACGGGTCGTCACTATCGTTTGGTTGTTAGAGTGATCACGGTTAGCAACCACTTGTCATACGTAATATCGTTGAGCGCATAGTTCATTGCTTCATATTGAATGGCTAGTTTAGACAACATTAGAGAAGCAATGTATATGTTACAAAAATATTATAGTACTTTATTGTCCGAACATGAAAATAACATAGTGAGGACATCGAAGATTATTTAAAAAATAATCAAAAAATGTAAATACAATAAAATACTTGTATAACATATGGATTCCATTATTAATAAAGTTTTTTTTATTGCTCTTATTGTTACAGGCAACCACTGAACAACTCGGCATTTTATATGTTATGCCGGTCGTTGCCAAAACACAGCTAAAGCTAGGTGAAGCTAGGAGCCATTTTTAGCTATATAATCGTTCTAATCATATTGCGCTCCCACGAAAACCCCGTCATACCACTTCTCCTTTTATTTAGATTTCTGTGGACGAAATATTAGCTTCTTATTCCTAATTGAGCCGTTTCTTCCCTGTCAGGTCCTAAATGTCCCTCTTTAGGGACGAGCCTTTTCCTATGTTGCGAAGAATAATAATAATTGTAGTTGTACCTGATAATAACGAATCAGCAGATCGAATGGATTAGTATAGGGTTTGTTTCAAAAGTACTTTTTTGTGTTAGATTTATTTCTAACAATATCTTATAATCGACACCTACGTTAAAGATAGGGAGTTGGCACAATGTTTTTCTTCATCGTTTTTTTCTCCAATACCACGTGGATATACGAGTACGTATTCACATGTTACAAATATAACAAAATAAAATCCAAACTAACAAAGACATTTCAGCACAAATAAAAACAAAAAACAACACTAACATATGCAAAGAAATGACTAAAAAAATAAATATAGAAGAAACCTCAGAACTGACCCAAATAGACAACCTCATACTGTACTTTCATAAAGCTATTCGAACATTCTGCGGCGAAACAATTTGCATCTAACAAACGACATCCCTAACATTTAAATAAACAAGGACATTACACACTTAACACCAGACTTAACGAATGCCATTTTTCCTTGAAAAAAAATATATTAGGTTACATTTGCACTGGGCGTTTTATCGACAACTCCACTCGTTATGGAATCATTACATTTTACGGTCCCCGCAAATGGGACCGAGTTGCTTCAACCATTTTAAAAAACACGATGTATGCAAACATTCTTTTGAGTCTTATAGCCGACAAGTCTTCGCGATTTGGTTATTCATGAGTCGTATGTGACTAGGTGATTTCGTTCAGTTTGTCGGATAATACATGTTTCTATAGCTTCTAGGTACTTTGGTGACTTAAAACATCGTTTTACAAAGCGCTTTTTTGTTTCTTTGATAAAACTTATATTGCTGGTCGAAATGAAAGGTTCTAAAGGTTGAAAGGGACTCTGGGGACTGTCTTTTTTGGCTAACAAGGAAGACGTTTTGTAGAAATTTTGTATGGAATTAATTAAACTGTCTCTTAGACTTTTCTTTTATTAAAATGTGTGATATTACTTTTGCTTTGTAACAAAACAGAGATAGGTACAAAATTCAGGAAATCATTCAATGATAGGTTCAAAATTTTTATATGGCTCCTTTTTAAGTGCTGCCTACGATTATGGTTATCTTAAAATGCACTGTCTTAGGGCGCCTTCAAATTTGCCGCTAAATGTCGCGCGGAGGCAGCGCGACTGCAGCGCTGCGGTCGCGCTGCCGTCGCTAGGTTTGAGAATGGTAGTGTTGTGTTTTAGTTTTACGATGGACTCAGACGAAAATACACTGCTCTTAGTGTTACTATTAAAAAGAAAAAGTAGGCTAAACAACACTATACCCTTTCCACTATATTTAACGACATTTGACAGGTTGACGTTAGTGACGTTCAGCAGTATCTCGAATGTAATGCCATGCGATTGTAAGCGATTTCGCGATTTTTCGATTTTTCAAGTTACTTTATTTTACACATTTGGATCCTTACATCAACTTACATTATCTTTTTATTACTGTTTCTTTCTTTATCTATGTTAAGAGAATTAGCCTATAGCTTAATATTATAAAATTATAGTTAGCTTAAGTATTATTTAAAATACATAATTTATCGTGACATATTCGCGGGTTATAGCTAATCTAAAAAATCATATTACATTTTATAAACGTATTATGAAGAGTTCAGGTTTATTCATAGCATTTATTTCTACCGATTATTTGTAATTTGTTTCATAATGGTGGTAATCGTTATGAGTGTCCATCACTAAGTAACCATGGTAACTGAAAAAAACATGAATACGTCTATGAAATACAATATTTATTGTTTGAAAAATAAGCAGAAGTATTACGAAACTTCATGGACGTGAACTGTCAAAAAGCTAAACTTACGCTGGAAGGGGTATAGTCGATCGATGAACGAATGCGGGGACGCAGCGCGGGCGTAGCGCTGCAGTCGCGCGTTTTTTATCTCTATGAATTAACAAAACAGCGCGACCGCAGCGCTGCAGTCGCGCTGCCTCCGCGCGACACTTAGCGGCAAATTTGAAGGCGCCCTTAAAGTTGATAACGCAGGCGAAATTAGCGTTAGCGTGAAGGCAATACGGGTCCGGACCCGTGCTCCACCTAGTTTCTCCACCTGGGTGAAGCACGGGGACTGGCTAGGTCTCGTGCTCCAACTGATGATTAGTACAGTCAAGTAATACACAATTATATCATCAATACACAATTATATCATCAATCAAATCAACAAGATTTATTATTTATTCTTTAGACTAAGAATGTAAGTGAGCTCACATAAATACTTACTACACTGGTTATGCACACGAAAAGTCTCATAATGTTAAGAGATAATATGGTTAACCAGCTTTATTTCTCCCCCATGTCCAAGTTAAATAAAAACTACATTTTAGGCATTTACCTCCTTACTCATAAATTTGACCACTGTTTAGCAAGATTTTTATTAGTAAACCAAACAAAACCGTAAGAATTTAAGCCAATTAATTGACTAAAATTTAAGAGGCGTTTATAAGTAAAGGGGTTAGAATTTAGATATTCTGTCAATAGTAGCATGTAGGGATATTTTCGACTACCGATCCTTATAACTTAGCTTTCTAATACTAGCCCTAAAAAAAACTAAACTGAAACACTGGAAGTACAAAATTCTAGCCACTTATATTTAAAAATAATCTTTAAGAACCCGTCAACACAGTTCAGAACTTATATTGTCGTACTTAAAAGTACCATTAATCACTTCATATCAATGTCTGAAAGCCGTTATTTTTCCAAGCACTTTATAAGAAGCACTTACTCATATAGAGTACTGAACTGTTCTTACAAACTAGAATGTAGACTCGGTTTTCCTCGCTTGAAAAAGAAAATAATTTTATTTTTGTAAGACAGTTTTATAAGACAATTATTGTCTTGTCTTTGTTTTAAATATACTTTTTTTAGATTTTTATAGATTAACTTAACAAACACATACAAATGAATTTTGATACATTCTCATTTTGCAACACATCTTCCTGCCCAGTCTCTGAAACAAAAATGGGATAAACAGTAAATATATCCTATACTACTAAGATCACAGTAATTATCGCGTTGGTGCGAGAAATCAGGGATTCAAGGCGTTACTGTATCTGTTTCTCAAATATTTTCATAGAGAAAAATCTTTGTTTTAGCGGAAGTACTTTTATATTTTATTTTCTTCATTACATAAGTCGTCACTGTTGTTCGGCTTTTTTTAACCAAATTCAAGTTTAAAACTTACGCTAGTGAAACTGAATTTTTCTTCAATCCATCTAATGCTAAAATACAAATAAGAAAATAGCACTTTACTTCAAAAACTACGTTGACTTAGGAACGTTTCGTATGTAGAATAGTAACATTACCATAGCTCATGCCGATAGTCAAATTTTACTACTGCATCGAGCCATTTCGTTTTGTAAATTGCACCGTTTACCTATACGTTTACAAAATTCATTATTGCTACGTTTTCAAGCAATGCAACTAGGATTTTCGCATCAATATTAACCTTATTGGAAACTATAATTTACTTAATGCCTTGAATTACCTTGGATTTTATGCTTTACGTATATTGTTTGTTGGTGTGTCCGATTTGTTGTGACCTCCGGTAGCAACGGAACATCCGTTAGATTAATATTTCAACCTATTCTAAAGGGGAAAAGTTATTAATTGATTATTATGTATTGTTCTCCGTGTGGTGACGGAGTAAGAATAACGTCACCACCCCAGCTCATCCCATGGGTGTCGTAAAAACCGACTAAGGGACTATCCGTGAATATTATCTTTGCCCGTCCCTGCAGTGGGACATTAATGGGCTGTTATGATTATGTATTGTATTGTTTGTTGTCTTAGTACTCAGTGATTTTTTGACGAGTTAAAATACTTTCAATTTAGTCCCATGGATGTTTTACGTACTAATCAGGTACGAAACAAGGATTAGGGTGGCCTAGAGCTAAATGGCGTCGGAGGCGTATTTTCTGAAAACGCAAGTTCCCGAGTAAAAATAATTTTCTTCTCATTTGACTTTTACGGTAGCCACAAAACTAAAGACAAAATAACATTATCATCATCATCAGTCAATCGACGGCCACTGCTGGACATAGGCCTCCTTCAAGTATTGCCACCTTGAGCGGTCCTGTGCCTCCCTCATCCATTGGCTTCCTGCCGTCCTAACTAGGTCGTCGGTCCACCGTGTAAGGAGTTGCCATTCCAGAACCTTTCTGCCCTAAGGGATGTCGGTTAGCCGCGCTATGTGCCCTGCCCACAAAATAACATGTTTAGTGACAAATCTTTAAAAAGATGTATAACTGCATTTGCTTCTACACAAACCAAACTAGAGTTTAATACAGTTAAATTTTCATATGCATCCACAATTTTAGCCGAAAGCCTGAATCCGGCTAGTGTGTCCCCAGTATATATGTTAACCTATGAATACATAATGCGGAGATACAAACAGATAGTGCTTGTATTTAGGGAACGTCACTTGTGCAGGAAGCCTGGCGGACAACTCACTCTCGTTGTGAATTACTACTAGTGTTTATATGAGAATGTTTATAATGGTGGATATTAATGTTTAATGTATCAAAATAACAGTATCATCATCATATCAGTCAATCGACGTCCACTCCCAGGAGTGCTTTGGTCCAAACATAGGCCTCCTCCGAGTATTGCCAGCTTGTGCGGTCCTGTACCCCCCTCATCCATCCTTCCCGTCGTTCTAACTAGGTCGTCGTTCCACCAACGACCTAGTTAGTTAACAGTATCATGATCGAAATTAATTTTAGGGTTTATTTTTTAATGAGTAAAGGTTATACAATGCACATAGCATGCTGAATCAACAGCTGATGGGGCAGTTCCTAGAATAGAAACATCTAAGAAGGCCCTTTACGCGGTAGAATAGTGGTCGTATTAAAGCAGCATGTCGTATTAATGTCCCACTGCAGGGACAGACCTCCTCCCGTAATGAAGGGATACTTGGCCTACTAATACCACGCTGGCCAGACGGATTGGTAGAAGGTTTAATTTCAAGTTTTCCTTCTTTTTATTTCGTAAAGATGATATTCACAGATAGTCCCTTAGTCGTTTCCTACGACACCCATGGGATGAGATGGGGTGGTGACATATTGTATTCTTACTCCGTCACCACACGGAAAATTTGTTTCATAGCAATGTTAAATATTTATGTATGTGTGGACTGAGGGCCCATTTTTTTTTCTGCGGCTTTTTGCAGATTAATCAACAAAAGTGCATAGTTAAAGTTGTTAAAGAGTTTGTTAAACGAATATCAGAGTTTGTTAAGACTTTATTCAAAAGATATATCGCTTTAAGTGGGTCCCTCAGTTCAAACACAAAATCTCCCATAATTAGATAGGTAATGAATTAAACAACAATTTTTTGTTAAAAATCCTTAGTTAAACATGTATAAAAGTATAAAAAGCATTGAAAAGCCTAATATGAGTAGGTAATAAAGAATAACAAACGTTTTAAAAGGTCCCTGAGGGCCCACTTGAATTTATCTCATAATTAATAAATTATAGCATGAACATTAAATATTTCGTAAACGAAACATTTGTTAAAAGGGCAAGGATAAATTTAAAATTAAAGAAAGATCACAAACAGTGATAATTATTGTTATTTTTAAGTTTTTAAGTGGTCCCTCAGTCCACACACTATGCAAATGCTAATTGTTAAATATATAATTAAATACAACAATTACGAAAATGGGGAGCCTTTCAGTGCATAGTTAATTTTGTATATTATCGATCTGTATTTATCTTGTCACTGGTTTTATAATTCTTTTACGAAAAATTTACAAAATATGTTTTTCGTACAAGTAGAGTGTCCATGCAGTCAAGAGATAATCAAGAACCATTACATACATTAATGATGTTACATTACGTTTTAAAGTTTCTGCATAGTCATAAAGTGTGAGATAAAAGTAAATAGTTGTAATTGTGTTGGGCCGTATGCGGACCGAATTGAGTGCTATTTGATGCAAACGTAAACAAACAATAAAAAATACATGTTCCTGTTAAATTAATGATTTAAAAAAATATATATTACGAAGTACCTAATCTTTAAATGCAATAAAATTAAGTAAACCGTGCAAGTGCGTGTCTGATTCTGCACCGAGGGTTCCGTACAAACCAATATTTATGTATTTATTTTCGCGCCAGAATGCGATGACTTCACGACTCATCTTATAAAAAATTTACGACGTGACTTAGCTGTCAAAAATTATTTTTCCAATATAAAATAAATAACCCTTAAATATTTATTTTATTTTGTTTTTAGTATTTGTTGTTATAACGGCAACTAAAATACATAATCTGTGAAAGTTTCAACTTTCTAACTGCCATGGTTCATGAGATACAGCCTCGTGACATACAGATGGACGGACGGACAGCGGAGCTTTAGTAATTGGGGTTCCGTTTTTACCCTATGAGTACGGAACATTAAAAACTGTGGATTTCGTGTTACAAACAGACACTCCAATTTTATTTATATGTATACAGATATGTATTACGATTGTAGCTAATTAATAATATAACCTGTCACTTGTCTAAAACTTAAAATTTTATTACATTTTAATTTTACTGTATTGCAAATTTATTTTTTACATTTAAAAAATGATTGCAATTTAGATTTAATTGATTAATATTAATATTGTGTAATGTTTTGCTTGCCGTGGCAACTTGTAATGGAATCAGCATTGTTGCTTGAGCTACTTAAATATTGTTTTATTTCTGATTGACTTTGTGTATGTTTCGTGGGTTATCCTAATTATAAATAAATAAATTTCTAAATTAATAATAAATGACATTAAAAACAAATATACAGTCGTTTTCTTAAAACGTGGACACCCCACACCAGACTTAGTATGAAAATTAATAAAACAGTTAAAATGACAAAAAATATAAATAAACCAGGCACAAGATAAATACAGATCGATAAAATACAAAATTAACTATGCACTGAAAGGCTCCCCATTTTCGTAATTGTTGTATTTAATTATATATTTAACAATTAGCATTTGCATAGTGTGTGGACTGAGGGACCACTTAAAAACTTAAAAATAACAATAATTATCACTGTTTGTGATCTTTCTTTAATTTTAAATTTATCCTTGCCCTTTTAACAAATGTTTGGTTTAGGAATATTTAATGTTCATGCTATAATTTATTAATTATGAGATAAATTCAAGTGGGCCCTCAGGGACCTTTTAAAACGTTTGTTATTTTTTATTACCTACTCATATTAGGCTTTTCAATGCTTTTTATACTTTTATACATGTTTAACTAAGGATTTTTAACAAAAAAATTGTTGTTTAATTCATTACCTATCTAATTATGGGAGATTTTGTGTTTGAACTGAGGGACCCACTTAAAGCGATATATCTTTTGAATGAAGTCTTAACAAACTCTGATATTCGTTTAACAAACTCTTTAACAACTTTAACTATGCGCTTTTGTTGATTAATTAGCAAAAAACCCCAAAAAAAAAAATGGGCCCTCAGTCCACACATACATAAATATTTTACCCACAAATTAACTGGTAAAATTGTTACAATTGGCTACGTTAAACTAATTACTATTGAAATTGAGTGGCACAATATGTCTATCGACAGCCATGTGTCAAAATGTCAGATCAATCTAACTGTGTAAAATGTTTAATGTGCTTAGGGGACATGAGACTTTTCATGTCTCATTGCTTCACACGACTTTCCCTTACTGGGGAGTTTGGACTTCGTTTTCGCAATGATGATCGATTACATGACATTCTCATGGCAGGGTCAAGGACCCTGCAAATATGGCACAGCACTTGGTGTACAAATCTAGGTGCCCAAAATTAATAGTGTCCAGTTTTGAGTCAAACTTTTTTCTTTATTATACACATTTGGATTAAAAATAATACTTATTTCCTTGATTCGCCTTTTACGGTACTGTCGAGATAAACTGCAGTACCATGTAAAGTTAAGCCCGATTTACACATCGACAAGTACAGTAGCGAGTTAAGTAGTTGGTATTTTAAGATTAAGTTGGTTTAAATAGATTTCCATCCTAATTTTTGGCGAGTTAAGTACGAAATAGCCCTTCGTACTTAACTCGCCAAAAATTAGGATGGAGATCTATTTAAATCAACTTAATCAACAACTTACTACTTAACTCGCTACTGTACTTGTCGATATGTAAATCGGGCTTAAGTTTTCAGAATATATACACACATACGGACATCGATTGAAGATAGTTACTTAAAATAAATGTAATGAAAATTAAACATATAATATTGTTAAACCTGAATTCTCTATTGATGTCATCAATATGACAGTAACATAATTAAAACTTAATTAATCGACATTTTGTAACAAGTCGTGCGTATAACTCTTGTTTCATTAATTAAATTATATTTAACAATTAACAGTTTAATAAATATTTCAAATCATCCGGTGCATGACGATTTCTGTGGCAAAGTAATTACAATTAATGCGTGCTTGCAGAGGTCTCGCGTTCGATTTCCGCTCAATAGAATTTTCTGTATGATCATGATCAAGAAAGTTTACATTGATTTGAGTGTTATTTATTTATTATATTTTATATATCTTTTTACAAAAATAAATAACATTTATGTATGTTTATTCGCTGTAGGTACCCATAGAACAAGTTTTGCTTAGTTCGAGACTAGATGGCGTTATGTGAATGTGTAAAGAAATAGTAGTGCTAGTAGTCATTTTGAAAAGAAAATGTTAAAATAATATAACCTTAGTATCCTTAGAACCAACAGATATTTTCCTTAGTAACCGGTGAAAATGGAATCAAGCGTCGTTCGGTACAAGGCGTGACAAATTGAATCTACCTAATTGGGTGAAACTATTACGCAGATGAACGGAGAAAACGCCACTCCGGTTATTTCTTTAGCGATCTAAGTCGGCTTTCATGGTCACTATTATTTATAAGTTTCGTTTGAATTCTTTTACTGTTTAAAAAGTTATTTAATGCATCTGTAGAAAAAGTAGTAGTATGAAAGAAAGATTTTTTTTATTTTGTTGCACACAAGAAAAACATAATTACAATAAATGAATTTAAATATAAAACATAAATGTACACAAAATAGGACCTAACTCAGCTAATTGCTGTAGCGTCATAGACACTACGACACAACAGCGCTGGTATTCTGTTAGTCTATCTGTATGTCTGTTGTTATGACTACCTCTAATTACCTAAATGTTACTACTTAGCATAAAAAGAAAACAAAATAGTCGGTTAATGCAAAAACTGGACTATATATACACTCAAAATTTGACTCAACTAGATAAAGCTATATTAGCTTTTTTACGTTCTTGTCACCTTTCATTTGTTGATACTCCGCCTGCTATACAGAGTTACTAACATTACATTTAGCAATTACGTTGATTTTCTTTTACCTAAAAAGTATAACAATCAATTAATCAACTAGCCTATTACAGTCCACTGCTGGACAAAGGCACGCGCCACAGAACACGGTCCTGCGCCTTCCGGTCCGCATCCAATCCGCCCAGAGACCTTTTTGAGGTCGTCGATCCACCTAGCTAGGTATAACAAAACTAGACGGCCTCTGTGACGTAGTGGTTATAAAACATGAAATACGCAGAGGTCTCGGTTTCGATTCCCGCTCAATGCAAATATTTGTGTGCATGAATATGATCATTGCATTGGTCTGAGTGTTTCTATGTATAATATGTATGTATACAAAAAAAGTTTAGTATTCATATCCGTTGTTCTGTTACCCATAACACAAGCAGGTTAAGGATAGTTTACTTTGGGAACAGATAGCGCCGTGTAGAGCTGATGTCTGTGGAAACAAAAAACCTAAACAGAATTTTTCGCATCATAAACAAAATATGTCTGAGCAAATAGGGCTGAGCAATGAAATCCCCAACCTTGATTTATTTCATCATAAACTGTCCTAGGACCTATAACACTACGTACAGGTTGTCTATAAAGTCAAGAAATTAAAGTTTGAGGAACTAAATTGTTCATGTGTCTGGCAACACTGAAATT
This sequence comes from Schrankia costaestrigalis, assembly GCA_905475405.1. Taxonomy (NCBI): domain Eukaryota; kingdom Metazoa; phylum Arthropoda; class Insecta; order Lepidoptera; family Erebidae; genus Schrankia; species Schrankia costaestrigalis. Next base: position 2,404,958 of record FR997845.1, on the reverse strand, counting down.
CAAAATAGACTTGTACATGAGCTGTCATCGAGTAGAAGTTGCGGAACGATTTTCATTTTGGGATTTTTATTATGTTATTAATCTACAATAAACTAATACTGACTTACGAAGAACAACATAAACAATGAGTAAAGCAAATCAAAGTGGCACGCGGGAAGTGATTTTTAAGGTTATAACGTGATGTTTGTCGGAGCACGAAGCTGCTCAAATTATATGTGATTTGGCTGATATTTATGGGCGAACTGCAACTTTGATGGGTATGTAATCGTGTCACTGTGTTTTGTAATCTGTCTCAAGTAATAAATTCACTCCATTTGAGATTTAGAGACCAAAAACAGGCATTGCGTACATAGCATATTTTTAGGTAAGATTGTCATTGAAAGTAAGAAATATTGTAGTACGACCTTTTCTGTTGATACATTATCAGTTGCATTAGGATAATTCAGTCAAGATGTATCCCAATTTTGAAGTTGAATTAATTAATTGCTTTATGTCTACATTACGGTTGATAACTAAAATAAGGATGTCACTTTCGCATCAACTGGTCTGTCGACAATAAATTATTAATTGCAATATTTTATTATTTAGTTCTTAGTAATTCCATGTTAAATGATATCTTGTTGGTTAATATTTAACACTGAATACATTTTAGTTAGGTATTGCAGTTATTCTTTCCATCCCATTTTTTGCCTAAATTTATTTTAAGTAAGGTCAAGGGGGGGAATACCGGCATATTTAATTTTTTTTTAATTTTGTTTGACCGTCTAGGAGTACTTATTGAACCTAACTTACTTTTTTGTAACGTATGTCATAAAGGATATTCTTCTTTACAAATTCCATTAATCATCAATACCCTAATATAATCCATTGCGAAATTAAAGACAATTTTATAAAATTTAGTCTGTTGACGAACTTTCCCGATTTTTTGGGGTAAGTCCGTCATATAGTTGTTTTTTAGTGAAATTTAATGTTTTATCGAGTACGTTTATGATATGAATACGTAAAAATGTATGCTTATCAAAAGTAAATTCTCAAATCTTAGATATAAGGTACGATTTCCATTGAATTGCAGTAAAATCATAAAACGGGGTAATGCCGTCATATTGATTAGGCCAGGGGTTGTAAACATATTATACATACCTACCCACTAGGCAGGTAAGGCTGTTAGAATGTCAATGTGTAGATAAGTAAAACAATATTTAATATAATTAAATGGGTTTATTTTAAAATATTTGTACTGAATCAGTCTTTAAGAATAAGTATCCATAAGCACAATTTATTGATGTAGTCAGTAAAATCACAGTAAGTATTTAAACGAAAGTAATTAAACATATAACTGTTGATATCGTTTGAAATCAACTAACAAAATGTATTGACTACAGAGTATATAATTGCTTACTGCTCGCACCGCATCTTCTAGCTTTTCTTTTGGATATAATGCTTTATCGGTTTTCCTTTTATAATTCCGCACCATTTTGATGTTTACCTAAAAATAAAAATAACACACTAAGTGATGAAGAATATTAGTACTCGTAAATCAAATTGGTTGTTACTGCAACCACAAACTACCCATTTGATTCACCGCTTAAGGAAAAGTAGACTTAAATAGTGAGGTCTAGTAATAAAAGTCTAGTAAAGACTTTTTTTTACTTACCAACGTTAATGTTTAGTCAAATATTACTAAACAAACTTATGGATTAGTGGTAGGTAAAATAATACCTACAAACAGTTGTCTACTGGAAAAAAAATACACTACAACAAAAGGTTTACTATATCTGGAACGGGGCAATACCGGCATATGACGGCATTTCCCTAAACCAGTATACGCCATTACCCCAACATTACTTTTTGAGGTTGAGTGTTATTTGCCGGCTAATATCATATTCACTTGAAAACATATGAAACTATAAATTTAGAACACAATGTAGCCACTTACCGTAAAAACACCTGTGAATTTCTTGTTTTCCACACCGAATTTTGTTAAAACTTATGATATCACTTACTTGACTACCGCCATAACTGACACTAAAATTTTTGAACTATTTTTTTACTGCTGTGAGAGTCGTAACGACATCTGTAATTTGATGGCAGAACCAGCAAGAGACACTGTTTTACCCACATACACTATAACTGCTATAGGTGGTTAAAAAAGCGCGCAAACGAGACGTGGACGGACTTAACCCGCTGCCGGAATTCCCCCCCTTGACCTTATAATCAAATGTTCAATCAACATAACTTTTGTTAAATTCCAGGCTCCAACCTTCAGATAACAGCTGCAGGTGATAGCTAGAACTGAGATGGATTTTAATTGTAGTCTTGAAGTTCTACGCAAAATTTTAAATGCAATAGGCTTTACCTACAAGAAATGCCCTAGTAATATAAAAATCGAGATTTGCCTGAAGAACTAAGGAAAGACATTATTTATCACTCTTCATACAAGGTAACCTGTATAAGCATATGCTTTTGTATATTAATTTTTCTTATTATGAACTGTATACAATAGTTAAAATAATAGTTTATAGCCTATTTTCCCGCCCCTCCAAATAAACCAATAATCAAATCTTTTTTAATAATAATATTAGTATAGTTAGTAAATCAGTAGTTTCCGTGTAGTGACGGAGTAAGAATACAATATGTCACCACCCCATTTCATCCCATGGGTGTCGTAAAAACTGACTAAGGGACTATCCGTGACATGTTATCTTATGACATAAAAAGAAGGAAAACTTGAAATAAAACCCTATACTAATACGTCTGGCCAGCGTGGTATTAGTAGGCCAAGTATCCCTCCGTCACGGGAGGAGGCCCGTCCCTGCAGTGGGACATTAATGGGCTGTTATGATGATTAGTATAGATTTAATTGATATATAAAATAACAGAGTATTTTATAAAATCATCACTAACAAGTAACTATTTATGTTCCCGCAGGTCACAAAATGTTGGCAATTTCTAAAAAGGGCCTTCAGCAGCATCACAGCTGAAACTTGGAAAAACAGTTGCCATCGCGTCGAGAAGCTCGGATCAGAATACTACAAGAGAAGAGGCAAATACTGACGATAATAGCAGCAGCAAAGAAAGCTTTATTGATGACGATGAAGGTGGCAACGAAAGTTATCTCAACATCGAATATCTAAAAAATTCTATGATGAAAGCGATGAATAAATCTCCTTGTTAACTGTGTACATGCGTTTTTATTACTCTGATTCAATCCGTTAATTTATTCTAATACCCATACCATTCTAATAGGTGAATTTTGACCCATGTAGTTTAGGGTTGGTGTATGAAATCGATTAAGAGATTTATCGATTTAGATAACAAGCGATTAATCGACAATCGATTATTATTTATAGTTTAGTTTTTTAAGTATGGTATACATGTGGCAGCAGCCATATAGTAGCAGCACTAAAATTAAAACCATAGAACATAATTGTTTTGCAGAAGTCAAAAATTACGTTATGTCTCATAATTCTTACACTAAATTATGTTACATTCTATGGCTCAAAACAACTGTCAATATTTAAAATGGCTTGACTATAGTGCATATAAAACAGAAATAAAACATCGTCATCTAAAATGTTTAAAGGGCTAACACTACTTTACTTCTATAAAGGTCATGTTATAACAATTATTCAAATTTCTCAATCACTTAGGGTTTCAACCAATGAAATGAATTATCTCATTATGAGTTGTGTGAATTTCTTACTTGAGTATTAGATATAATGTGTTTGAAAATTACTTATTTTATTTCAATAAATTACTAGTATGAAAACTATTTTCTCAGACTAAATAGGGTTGCTACGTGTAGCACAGTGGCGGCCTCATTTATTTTCAGGACTTTATAGACAGAGTGTACCTATACGAAGTTCCAAATATCCTAAAAAAATCCCTTACACATCAATATATAGGTGTCCTAATAAATTGGGATGTTGGATATTTTATAGAATGAAAAGCGTATCGATTCTTAGTTTATTTATCACTTTTTTTTGTACCTTTCATGAGATGTCAGCAGAGTTTTGATGCAGTGAAACTAGTGTTAAGTTGGGAAAGAAATTTGGTTAAAGGTTAGAGGATAATCGATTGGTTTTTGTAAGCTTTCGGCGGATTTTTTTTTACAACTCCCGCACTAATTATGCCCTGTGTCGCGAGGACTTTTACAGACATTAATTTAACGACACAAAGAACACCCATCAGGACAATAAGTAGTTTGTAGATCGCACAAATAAATTGTCCTGCGGGGATCGAACCCGCGACCTCGTGCACGGCAGCCGCTTGCGCTACTTTTTCGCTACCGATGCGTTAGTAAACTTTCGGCACATTGTATTCCTCAAAAGTAATGTGTGTAGTGACTTCGTGTCTAAAAAAAGCCACTAAACACAGTATCATTTGCATCATTAGTATGCTTGGATGTGGATTTCGCAGTCAGTAAAATGTTTATGTTTCATTCCACTAATTAAGCTGTATTGTAATGTATGTCATCATTATCATATGCATCAGAGCAAATTGTACTGTAACTACTATAATATAATGTGTGGTTTGGCTACAATATAAGTAAATAAACATTGTTGTAGTTGGTAAACATATTCAGGTCAGTATGGGACTTCGACACTACTATCTGCCGATTCTCTTATTCAAACATGAGATACAAAAAGCGTGTCATCATTTCCAGAAATTTAAAACTCGCTTAACGCATTCCCTGTCCCATATCATATATGATACATACCCATTGTTTTACTATTGTGTCTACATGCAAGACAAGCAACATGTTAAATCCCATACCCTCTAACCAGCGCGTTACTAGTAGATCAAGTCATGCTTTATCTCTGAAGACCGTGATTCGGACATTGGGCAGTAGTGGGCATTTTATGAATGACAACAGCTCCCGCGCTAGAAATTGGTTTTTAAAAAACTTGTACTTTACCTACATCAATTTAAGGGTCATAAAGAGCATTTAAATTCAGGACAATAATTTATGAATCGCACTATGAATTGTCCTATGTGGAATTTGAACCTGCGACTACGTCACGCACCAAGACAGACAGAAACATCAATAAAATATATGCCACTTCAATATTCAGAAATTATAGGACACAATAATCTGACACAGCATGACGTCACTCAAACGTCCAACACCAACAAGTGCGCCGAGCATGTCGGACGCTGTCTGGCTGATTTACGAGATACGGAGTGTGTATTGTCTGACGTATATGTCTCTATTAAACTAACGAGAATAGAGTAATGGCTTCCCGGTTTTATATCGAGAGTATTGTTAGCATAACCTTAATAAACTTGTGTGTTTCATTATTCATCTACCATATTGTTTTCTTGTATTGTTCCGTGTGGTGACGGATTCCGTGTGGTGACGGAGTAAGAATACAGTGTGTCACCACCCCATCTCATCCCATGGGTATCGTAAAAACCGACTAAGGGACTATCCGTGATATTATCTTTACGTGATATAAAGAAGGAAAACTTGAAATTAAACCCTATACCAATCCGTTTGGCCAGCGTGGTATTAGTAGGCCAAGTATCCCTCTGTCACGGGAGGAGGCCTGTCCCTGCAGTGGGTCATTAATGGGCTGTTATGATGATGATGATGATATTGTTTTCTTAGAGAGGAATTTATATTGGATAAATATGTTAATTTATTTATTTAAAGTGGTAATCAAAAGACCATCTGATGTTAAATGCTTTAATGACGACCTCTGTGGCGCAGTCAGTATATTACATGGCTGCTGCGCAGTGTTTTCTATGTATAATATGTATGTATTTACAAAATAAAAAGTATTTAAGTATATTTATCCGTTGTCTAGTACCCATAGTACAAGCTTTGCTTAGTTTGGGACTAGGTGGCGATGTGTGAATGTGAGGATTATTTATTTATTTATTAATGTGCCAGATGTATAGACACGGGTCATAAATGTTACCATCGAGTAGTGTCAACTGGCTGTGACTACCTATTTAAATTCTTCGTTTTAACTCGGCCATAAGCTTTATCATAGAACTAGTGTTTGCTCGCGGCTCCGCCCGCGTTTTCAGAATTAAAAATAACTTGCAAATATTTTTGTTAATTAAGGTTGCTAGCTCCATACGAAGATTTAACCCAATCAGACTAGTCGTTTATGCGTGATTGTGTAACAAACGAACGTTTATAATATACTCGTAAGTAAGAATAAAATCATTATCGTCATCATAACAGCCCATTAATGTCACACTGCTGGGACGGGCCTCCTCCAGTGACGGAGAGCTACTCGGCCTACTATATTATTAGTATAGGGTTTAATTTCAAGTTTGCCTTTTTTTTTATTTCGTAAAGATACAGTCACGGATAGTCATTTTTTTCTTGTGGGTGTCTTCTCTGACATGGTCGTGTTCCGAACCCTCAGTAAACTTATCCGTTAAGTTAGACGAGCATATTATGTGATCACTATAAAACGACCTTCACACGCGGTATTTTTATATCATACGTGAATAAACGAATTTTTCTTTCTTTCTCTTTCTTTAGTCGGTTTTTACGACACTCATGGGATAAAATGGGGTGGTGAAATATTGTATTCTTTAAGCGTGATAAACTAAGTACTTAATTTCAGTTCCATACTTACAAACTTTCGTGTCCATAATATTCATCATAACAGCCCATTAATGTCCCACTGCAGGGACGAGCCTCCTTCCATGAAGGTGGGATGTGATATCCATAATATTATTAAGAGTAAAATGACTGTAACATTTCCACACAACATTACAGAAAAGAAATAAAATGTCCCCTATAAAAGAGAATAACGTGTCGAACAGAATGTAAACATATTGACCTCGGGGCAAATCGGTTAATGACAAAGTAGTAGGCTCCAACCGGCTGTGAATCTACAGCCTCTAGGCGCATCCGGTAGATGCCGCCACGCCACTACGCTCCAATTGTAAAATCAATATTATACTTTAATGTGGTTATTTCTGTTTATTTCTGAAGCTTTTATTTTATATTACAGTATTCTGTTACAAGAAAAAATAGGTAATTATTTTCGTAAGCTTTTTTGTAAATTTAAAGTATTACTAGGGCAACCAAGTCGTTTGCGCTGCGACCTCTAATTCCCGCTTTACAATTCAGTTTATACCAGCTCATTTATGTCCCACTGCAGGGAGGGACCTCTTCCTGTAATAGAGGGATACTTGGCCTATTAGTAGGCCACGCTGACGAGATGGGTTGGTGACATATTGTATTCTTACCCCGTCACCACACGGAGAACTTACATAAAATTTATGAATTAGTGATTTCAACTGGCTGTTCATGCACTACGTAAACCCATGTTCTATGGCGTAGTACCTAAGATCATTACACTATAATAAAGGTCATTAATTATAAAAGAAGAATCTTTTTCTAAATCTAGAAACATCACCTTATGACCTCAGAAAGGCATAGCGTGATATTAAAGTTAATTTTATGTTAACAAGCCACTAAATAACAAAAAGGTCGGCCATTAATCACTGTGTCATTATAGTAAAGTGTACAATAATTAAACTCATAATGTTTGGATAAGCTTGTGTAATTGAATTTGTGTTTGTTTGACTTTTTCAAATGCCAACCTCCCTACGCTTTGTGTTCATAGTGAATTTATTAGTTCTTTACTAATTAAATTATTTTAATGTTGGTAAATAGTCTGAATTAATGAGAAGATAATAGAAAATATTTAAATATATAGACTAAAATTTGTGGTGTCGTGGTAAGAATACAATATGTCACCACCCTGTCTCATTCCATGGGTGTCGTAAAAACCGATTATGGGACTATCCGTGAATATTATCTTTACGAAATAAAAAGAAGGAAAACTTGAAATTGAACCCTGTTCCAATCCGTTTGGCCGTTATGGTATTAGTAGGCCAAGTATCCCTCCGTCACGGGAGGAGGCCCGTCCCTGTAGTGGGACATTAATCCCAAACTAAGCAGAGCTTGTACTATGTCACATAACATCACATTTAAAACTGCCAACTTAATTTAAACAGTAAACATAGCCACCTGCGTGTCAGAAATTTTACGATTAACTTCCTTCTTTATCTGTCCCGTGAACAAAGTTAAATTGAGTGAGCAAATAGTTCACATGATGGCAACCGATAAAATAGAAGGGGCGTTTTGTTGTCTAAAGCATATTACTAACCAATAGTATACACATCTGTGGACGGATAGATAGATTGACATTTAATTTGATAAGACGTTGTAATAGAATATTATAGCGTCCGGCTTTGTAACTTTACTTCGGTATTTACAATCAAACAGGGTAAATGCTATGTTACTTTTAATAAGCATGTCAATTATCGTACCTTGAAATCGTTAAAGATTAGGTTAAGTTAACTTTAAGTTGTCTAATTGTCACATATTTTTCTATATATTATAATTTAATTTTTTTTAAAGTAAAGTAATCGTACTGTAACTAAGCTTTAAACAGCATTCTTGTAATGTTTAAGGTGACAGTTCATGTAATCATCTCCATTAAGAAAGAAAGAAAGAAGGAAAACATTTATTGAAACAATTTCACAGAAGCACACAAAAACAATAAGAAAAAAAAAGCAAACATAATACAATAAAATACCTTTGCCTCTGTGGCCATGAGTGTCTCATGGCTATGTTTAAAAAGGACCCTGGTTCAGCATTATGCCAGACGTCAAGTTAAACGTCTAGCGCTGGTTTTCAACCAGGACCTAAGTGCAGGCACGTCTGCCAAATATTGTGTGTCGTACCTCTCTATACGACAGCTTACATTAAAGGTGATAAATAGTACATATATAATTTTATAACAATAACAAAAATTAATTCGTCCAGCTCGAAGGACCAAAATGTACGGACTTGTAAGGAACCGTACATGTAGGATGATGTTAAGTATAAACACGTCACAAACTTCAGTAAAGTTTATTAAGTAACGTGGATAGAACCACGGCTATAAATGGTCTACAATTAAAATGCTTATTGTTATCTTATTTATACACAATTATTTGGTTAGTAATAACTATGTTGTATGTTAGTAATGCCTATGTGTGAGTAGGGTGAAATGATGTCACCGAATCAGCAGAATAATGTACGGTGATGAAACCGTACAAATAGATACTTGAAACGTCAATCTTGACGTTTATTTTATAATTTAACTTTATTTTTAACGAAATGTTTGAGGACCAGAATACCACTTTTGAACACCACCAAAATTAAATTTAAAAAAAGTTAAATTAAATTGTATGTTACTAGAATTGACTTGAAGTTTACAATTATTGTCATAATGCATTATTTAACTCTACCAGGTTTTCTCCCATTGCAAAATTGACTATTAAGTAGAAAACTCCTTAGTCGTTAAATGTTTTTCTTTCTTTCTTGTCCTTTTTTACGATACCCCTAAAATGAGATGAAGCTCCGACTTCCAGAATTCTTAGTCTATAATCCTTATTCTTATTCTTGCCTACTCTTCAGATAAATCGAGAAATAAGACTATAAGAAGGTGTATTTTTAGTCCATCGCCCCACAAACATTTCACCGAAAAAACCTTTCCATCAAGTAAAACAATTCCTTCTTTACACAATAAATAGGGGGAGAATGTGTTCGTGTATTGTAAAAGTCGTCACCACATATATAAAGAGGTTTACATTTAAACAATTATATTTGTGAAGGAAACAGTTGAACCGGGACGTGTTCCTATCATGTATGAAGATAAAACAACTGCGCGATGTGCTATTCGCAATTATTTATTCGTGCGGTATGGTGTAAGTGATAGGAGTAAGAGATTTTTTATTTTTGTAAAGTACTTAGACTACTACTATACATAGACCAGCTGCGTTTTAGAGCGGTAGCGTTTTAGACAAGTTGTGTTTTATACCCAGTGACCAGCTGCGTTTTAGACCAAATGCTATTTCTACCAGTTGCGTTTAAGACGAGATGATAGTGACCTGTTATTTTGCCTAATACAGATCTTGCAGAGTCGTGTCGAGTCCGTATCGTGGGGATTTTTACAAATTTAATGAAAGCAAAGCAAATAACATAATTAAAGAATCATTTTTGTGATTCGCATACAGAAAAACGTTTAGTGAGTTAGTCAAAATTATGCCTGTCAATAGTACGACAAAAAATAATAATGGTAAGACGATAAAGGTTCGTCGAAAGAAAAGAACTTCATCTTTCTGTCCTTTACTTCACACTCGTTGAACTGCAATTTCTTAATGTGTTTAACTAAAACTGATTACTAAAGAAGACCATCTTTTTGCGTACAGGCAACTGCTTTAATTTTGCTATATAAAAATATATACCAGGGGTAAAATTATGTGCAAAAGAAAGTGTGTTAACAGAGTGATATGCTATCAAAAATAATATTTTAGTTCCTTTTAACTAACGAAAAGTAAAGCGATTTTATTTTATACTTCTTTTCGAATTCAAACGCTAATACCTTATGACTTAAATAGTGCGGTAGGGCGTCGGAAAAAGGCAAGCGTTGTATTTGAGGCCATAAATTACGTTGGTATCCTTATCATGGGCATATAGTGTTTACTTAAAACGAGCCTGATTTACACTTGTTGAAAATGTTAAAGCATGCTCCGTACTTTTTTTATGTGATTATCTAAACAACTTGGGCGTTTTTAGGCTGTGAAATTATCGTGTCTAAAGTTATCTACTAGTCTTTTTAGTAATAAGTTTAATGGTTGATTTTTGAATTTGATAACCAGTGGAAAATCTAAGGTTTATTTTGAGGAACTTTCAATGGTACGGTTCATTTATTACGACTTAAATATAATGTCCACGCAATGGGACATTAATAATGGGCTGTTATGATAACAAGAAATTATTTGTCCTGCTAGGGGTTCGAACTCGCGACCTAGTGCACGGCAGTCGCTACTGCGACCGTCGCGCCATCGAGGCAACTGTATTATATTTACGTTTCTTTTTTTGAAATGGTAATTTAAAACTTAGGCAATATTTATGTTTTACTAGCTGTACCCCGCGACTTCGTTCACGCAAAAAATATTTTCGTAGTACAAACCTTCAATATTTTTTGCAGAACCCTATAAAAACCCTATGACGTAGCTTAACAACTTTGTCACAACAACGATAGCCGTGATCAACGTTTTGCGTGCCATCTAAAGCACGGAGATCCTTAAATGAAATACACTGAGTGGTCAGCCATATTTAGAATTACCTCGACGACATTGCTTAACCACTGTTATTGTTTCTGAATCAGTGATTGCAACTGGGTGAGAGTAGCTGCCAGTGAAAATTCATTAAAATAAAAAAAACCGGTCAAGTGCGAGTCTGACTCACGCACCGAGGGTTCCGTACAAACCTATTTAATTTCCCGCCAAAATGCGATGACGTCACGACACCTCTGTCAAATATCCTTTGAAGTCACAGCTCGTCTGTCATAAATTCTAAAACGTCACGACTCAGCTATCAAAAAATATTTTTTTGCCATAGTTCTATGACGTTACGACTCATCTATCAAAAATTCTATGACATCACGACTCAGCTGTCGAAATTATATGACTTCACGACTCAGCTGTCAAAATGATATGACGTCATGAATCACCTGTCAAAATGTTATGACGTCACGACTCAATTTCTCCCGTTTTACCAACAATATATTTCTCCATTGCTCTGCTCCTATTGATCGTAGCGTGATGAAAAGTATACAATAACCTCATTAGGAGTATGGAAAATAATTGTACCAAGTTTCATCAATATCCGTCAAGTAGTTTTTGTTTCTTTAACGAACATACAGACAGACAAAAATTTTACTGATTGCATTTTTGGCATCAGTATCGATCACTTATACAGTATTGACTTCTCTACAGATTTATTATCATGATAACAGCCCATTATGTCCCACTGCAGGGGCGGGACTCCTCCTTGTGACGGAGTGTTACTTAGCCTACTAATACCACTCTGGCCAAACTTTATTATATTTATAGACTATAGGAATTCTGGGAATAAAGAGAGTTTTCCCTCCACAGCAACCTGTTAAAATTTCCTTTGATTATATTTTGTTGCAACTGGGTTACTTTTAGTCGAGTTCCATTACAAAGTTGTGGTGGTCTTAAATTTCGGGGTAGAATAATCGGAATACCAATTCCGTAATATTACCAAGTCCGGGCAAATTTAAGGAGTTTTATAATTTTATAGGGTAATTAGTGGTTTCTTGTTCATCGACCATTCTATTTATTGAAAAATAAAGTTTACTTTCCACCTGTATATTCGACAGTATTTTTTTATTAATCTCATATGCCTGACTGGTTACTAATTTTTTTCTGGGCTTTCTAGCGATAATTTTTCTTTGATTTTAACCAACCTAACAAAATAACCTACGTTAGATTTCATAACTAAATCACTACCTTAAACTTAAAAATTCTAATTTCTCCCGTTTTACCAATATTTTCATTCACTGCTGTAGCGTGATGAAAAGTATAGGCCGTTTTACCTAACAGACGCTTCAAAGCTCTAAAAAAATAGTTTAAATTTTTTAAACGCCTGATGAAATTTTAATGTCAATGTTCATTGCAATGTTTATATTTTATGTATATAAAATTCTTAAAGGGTAAAACATTTTTTTGTCAATAATTTTTTTCAGGGCTTTCAAGCGATTATTTTTCTTTCTTTCTTGCTTTTTAACATACCTAACAAAATAACCTAAGTTACATGTCCTACCCTAATAGCTACCTAAAACTTAAAAATTCTAATTTCTTTGTTTTACCAACATTTTCCTTCACTGGTCTGCTCCTATTGATCGTAGCGTGATGAAAAGTATACTATAACCTGACCAGGAGTATGAAGAATAATTGTACCAAGTTTCATCAATATCCGTCAAGTAGTTTTTGTTTCTATAACGAACATACAGACAGACAGACAGACAGACAGACAAAAATTGTACTGATTGCATTTTTGACATCAGTATCGATCACTAATCACACCCTGATAGTTATTTTGAGAATATATTTCATGTACAGAATTGACTTCTCTATTATATGTATAGATTTGTGTGTTAAATAGGTTACTGACATATTCTTGTTAGCGTTATGCATACCCTAGTTGTCATATCAGTTGACAGATCTCAACAGATGTCAGAGGCAACGCTACGTACAGTTTTCCATAAATATATATATATTTTAATCGAAGACTTCAGGTTTGAGTCCCGCTTAATACTAATCTAAGTGTGAACATGATGGCTACCATTGATCTTTATGATTTCGATGTAATAAAAGAATGCATGAATATGTTTTTATCAGTTGTTATATAGACATTACAAGCTCTGCTTAGTACGGGACTAGATAGCGCTGTGAATGTGTGTTAAAAATATGAAGTTGCTGTGGTAAATATATGTAGAAAAAGTATAATAATAAAAATGAACATAAAACGACCTAATGTGAGGTATATTATAAGTCATTTTACTAGTATCATTTAATTCGTATTTGACTTTATCTATACGACGCTATTTAATAAATTATTCACTTAATTACACTTTTAATTTTCGTTTAACCTCGTTTTAACAATGTTTTTACTTTTAAACTATTTGGTTTTTTTGTAGCCTAATAACTGCACTCTTGTTTTATGGTAAACATGTAGTAGATTCCGTTAATGGAAACCACCATACTAGCCATAATGGTTGTTGATTAATTGACTGGAGCACGCGGGTTCAATGATAAACAAATAAATATTCTTCACACTTCCACATAACGCTATCTAGTCCCAAACTAAGCAGAGCTTGTACTATAGGTACAAGATAACGGATAAACATACTTATTTTTTTTTGTAAATACATACATATTATACATAGAAAACAGCCAGATCAATGGAAACAATCATGTTCATTCACACAAAGATTTGCATTGAGCGGAAATTGAACCCGAGACGTCTGCGTAGCAGTAATGTTAAATAACCACTACGTCACAGTATGTTAACGTTAAGAATGTTTATAAGTATTCTAGCACCCATGGTACAAGCTTTGCTTAGTTTGGGATGGTGGCTAGATGGCGTAGTGCGAATGTGTGGAGAATAAAAAATTATCATCTTCCAAATTAAATAAAACGAAGCTCCTATAACTTACCTACAGTAAAATTTAATTTAATAAAAGCTACAAAACCGATACTAATATTTTTAAGTGCCTTTCCAAACACCAATCTTTTATATATAACATCATCTTTCAAAAGAGATGGATAAATACGGTCTTCCTTGATCAGTATTCAGTGCGAACGGACCTTAAGTAATGGCTCTCAAAGAAAGATTGCCTTATTTATTTTATTAACGTACATACGTATTCGGGTACGAATTCTGCCCAATCTACACTAATATTATAAACCTGAAGAGTTTTTTGTTTGTTTGTTTGTTTGAAAGCGCTAATCTCAGGAAATACTTCTTCGAATTGAATTTTGTTTTTAGTGTTGAATAGAACATTTATCGAGCAAGGTTTTAAGCTACATAACATAACGCTACGTCCAAAAAGAACAAAGAAACAGTGGAAAATGTGAAATAAAAACGGGGAAAATTAATATGACGCGTGCGAGGGGAAAATAAATAAGTTTGTAACGGCTACCTATACTAATATAATAAAGAGAAAAGATTTTATTTTTGTTTGTTTGTTTGAATTGAATGGGCTCTGTAACTACTAAACAGATTTGAATAATTCTTTCATTGTTGGAAAGTTTCATTTTTCCTTAGTGACACAGGCTGTATATCATTTTTTTATTGGCGTTCTGTCGTCTCTGCCTACCCTGGCCGGGATAAGGCGTGAGTTTATGTATCTATGTATGTTTGCAAAAATAAATATGACGCCTAAAATTACTATTTCACGCGGACGAAGTCACGGGCATAAGTAGTACTGAATACTTGGCAAAGACTAATTTTATTTCAGATAGTTGTTTCGAGTGTCCGTGTTAGATTAGGTGTGGGAGATTTTATTACGTTGTGATCGTGTTACTAAAGTAAATGGATGTTGGAGAAATATGTTTTCTTTTCAAAGGGTTTGTTCTGAGTTAGGTGTTATGTAAGATTAGGTTAGGCTATTATGATCTGACCATGATTATGTGTGGTGTAAGAAGAAGGTCGAAGAAAACTTCTTATAGAAATTGGGCATATTACTTTGAAAAGAGGAAATAGCAGCAGAGGTGCACCGCTGCTGCTATTTCCTCTTTTTTAGACTGAGCAAATGTAGTTTATTTTTATGGGCATATGACTTAGACGAGTATTTACCTGGTTTTCGAGTAGTAATATCGGAAACTCGAAAACCCTAAACATGGTAAATATCCCGATGTTTCGTTTATTAATAGTGAATGTGACCATGACAGTTTAAATAATTATAAGGGTATTTACCTACTTATAAGTTTTTTTTGTTTTATTTTAATTTTTAATTTAAGTATATAAATCATTGGCTTAGGTACACGAAACCTCAGCGCGGTTGGGAATTAATACCTATTTAGCTATTTTGTGGTTGAACAAAGTGAACCATGATGCAAACAGCCAATTTTTCTCTTATACGTATAAAACTGTTAACAGAAAAAGTCAAATAAAAAACGCCCAGGAAATACTCTCTCGAAACTTTCAAATCCGATTAACTTTTAAATTCATGGTTGAGAGTATAAAAATGAAAAAGAAGGCACCATCCAAATCTGGTTTTAATTGCTCTCCCTCGGTAATTTAGATGTCTAGACCAAACGAAAGTGTTTAAAGCTTCTTTTAGTAAGAAATTGTTAATTTCTGTGCGGTATTTAAAAGACAGGTTTTATTTGAGTATTTTAAAAGACCTTTGCACAAGGTGACAATACCTGGAGGAAGTCTATGTCCAGCAGTGGACGTCGATTGGCTGATTATGATGATGATGAAAGACCTTTTGTACTAGGGATTGAGTGATGTATCGTGGAGACATTTACAAACATATTATTAACAGAAACAAAGAAGATCCAGACTGAAAAAAAGCATTAAAATATATAAAATATTCACACTTTCACACAATGCCATCTAGTCCCCAACTAAGCAGAGCTTGCACTATGGATACTATACAACGGATAAACATACTAATATACGTTTTTTTTTGTTGTAAATACATACATATTATACATAGAAAACACCCAGACCAATGCAAACAATCATGTTCATGCACACAAAGATTTGCATTGAGCGAAAATCGAGCCCGAGACCTTTGCGTACCAGTTGTGTTCAACAACCACTATTTACGCCACAGAGGTTGTCAGATAAATACCATGCAAATTTTACCTACTTTAATGGTTTTTTTTGTAACCCAGTAGCAGGTTACCAGCTCGTATGTATGTAAAACTATGTATGAAGTCAATATTTTTTTACCATAAACAATATTAAGCTACAATAAATCACACATTCTCACTTGACTAAGCCTTATTTATCGTAGTGAAATGTTGACTAATGAATCTGCCATGTCAAAAACACTTTGTTTATCATATTTTATATTCTTTATTTTTATTATTAACAAAAAAAAAATTTGTTTAAATCATTTCTTTCTATGTAAAGGTAACATCAACAAATAGTCCCTTAGTCGGTTTCTACGACACCCATGGGATGAGATAGGGTGGTGATATATCGTATTCTTACTCCGTCACCACACGGAGGAAACAATTAAATCGAATGGGATGTCTAAAAGCTCCGAATGAAACATTATTAAATAAGACGTGAATTTATGTAAGTACTAGCTGATGCCCGCGGCTTCACTCGCGTTGTTTATGTAGCTGAAATGTTATGCTACACCCTAAACTACTTATAGGTATTCCAAATTTCATCAAAATCCATACAGTACTTTTTGCGTGAAAGAGTAACAAACATCCATCGATCCATACATACTCACAAACTTTCGCATTTATTATAAATAAATAAATATTAACGGACATCTCTACACAGCCTGCCTGTGTTATGGGCTAACCTGCTTGTGTTATGGGTAACAGAACAACGGATATTAGTACATAATATACTTTTTTTTTCGTAAATACATACATATTATACATAGAAACACTCAGACCAATGCAAATAATCATGTTCATGCACACAATTTTTTGCATTGAGCAGGAATCGAACCCGAGACCTCTGCGTAGCAGTCATGTTATATAACCACTACGCGACAGAGGTCATCATAATATTATTAGGATGTAAAAATTACAACTATCCCCTGCTAGAATTTTCCTTCTATTACTAGTACTAGATATATTTCCCAAACACAATCAAAGTATAATTTGTATAGTTTCGCAGTACAAAGGGAGTCTAATGATAAAATAGTTACATTATGGGTACATGAGTGCGTGGGCGTATCCACATTATGATATGGACACGTGTTACTGTTTGTTTATATTATCTTCTACTATTTATTAATGTGTTGGATTTATTGGGGTTAAGTAAACAAAGCTTTGTATGGTGGATGTATTGATGCATGGTAGGTAGACCACCTGGGTGTAAAGATGAATGAGCAAGGCAAAGGACTGTGTAAAGTATTTCCAGTTCCAGATATTTCCATATTTGTATGTCTTTTGGCTGATATGATGGTAACAGAGTAAAAATACATAAAAAATTAAGGGAAAATTAAAGTAAAACTTATAAATAAAAGATTGGTAATTATATTTTTATTAGTTTAATAGTTTCAGCTGGTCCGTAGAAAACTGTTAGTACAGCGAATTTGGTATTGATTTATAAATACTACACATAAGTAGTATGGTCCTAAAATCGGTATTAAAGCTATGGTTTAATTATTATTTATCAAAAATGATTACTGAACTTAAGTTTTAACTACAACTTTAAATATCCGATACCAATCCGCTTGGTAAGCCTATAATAAGTACATCAGGTTTTCAGGAGACGCATTCATCGAAAAGGGCTTTGAAGGTCTAAATTTATAATGGTAGTAACCATTCTTCACTTCAGCTATTAAATCTCACTAACGAACCTAGAAACCATACTCATAAATACAAGACAGCTATTTTTTTTTATGTAATACTAGCTGCTGTGCCCGCGACTTCGTTCGCGTGGCGGATGTTACTTACTTCGCAATTCGATTTAATACTGAAAAATCGTTTTTTAAACCTTATAACAAACAAATATACCTACACACGAATTGTAAAATTAACGAACAAACCAAAACCTTTTCAAAAACAGATCTTTACAAAGACAGATCTATGAAGACTGTGTCTAAACTTATACTGAAAGACATGAGCGAACGTCATTCTTTCAAGTAAAATCTTAATACCGCGATACTGAAAATGACGTCACAGGCACAATGCCATCTGTTGTCAAATTTGTAAGTTAAAATAAATGACATCGCTTATTTCATCATAACAGCCCATTAATGTCCCACTGCAAGGACGCGCCTCCTCCCGTGACGGAGGGATACTTGGCCTACTAATACCACGTTGGCCAGTCGGATTGGTATAGGGTTTAATTTCAAGTTTTCCTTCATTTTTATTTCGTAAAGATAATATTCACCGATAGTCCCTTAGTCGGTTTTACGCCACCCATGGGATGAGATGGGGAGGTGACATATTGTATTCTTGCTCCGTCACCACACGGATAATCGCTAATCCATACTAATATTATAAATGCGAAAGTAACTCTGTCTGTCTGTCTGTCTGTCTGTTACTCTTTCACGCCTAAACGGCTGAACGGATTTCGATGAAATTTGGTACAGACAATCTTTAGACCCTGAGAAAGAACATAGGCTACTTTTTATTAGCAATCATATTATATTTTGATTTCATAGAATTTTAGCGGGAAAGCTGTGTCACGTGACCTGTGACGTCATAGGTCACGTGACCCGTGACGTCATAGAATTTTTACAGATGAGTCGTGACGTCACAGAATTTTGGCGGGAAAAATTTTTTTGGCAGTTGAGTCGTGACGTCATTGAATTTTTGACAGATGAGTCGTGACGTCACAGAATTTTTGACAGATGATTTGTGACGTCATATTATTTTGGCGGGAAAATATTTTATACCTCTGTCACTTTTGACAGCTGTCAATTTTGACAGATAGGCGTGACGTCATAGAATTTTTGACAGATGAGTCGTGACGTCACAGAATTTTGGCAGGAAAATATATTTTGACAGCTAAGTCGTGACGTCATTGAATTTTGGCGGGAAAAATAGTATTTAAACAGCTGAATCCTGACGTTATCACAATTTGGCGGGAAAATAAATAGGTTTGTACAGGACCCTCGGTGCGCGAGTCAGACTCGCACTTGACCGGTTTTGTAGCTGTGGGTCTGATATATCTAGAGAGCTTAAATTCGTAATTGTCAACTTATTTCATCATAACAGCCCATTAATGTCCCACTACAGGGACGGGCCTCCTTCCTTGACGGAGGGATACTTGGCCTACTAATACCACGCTTGCAGACGGATTGGTATAGGGTTTAATTTCAAGTTTTCCTTCTTTTTATTTAGTGAAGATAATATTCACCTTATTTGTTAGGCACTAAAGTGACACACCTTTGCTTATCCTATCCTACTAATATTATAAATGCAAGTTTGTGAGGATGGATGGATGTTTGTTACCCTTTCATGCAAAAACTACTAAATGGATTTTGATGAAATTTGGAATATAGGTAGTTTATGGTGTAAAATAACAATTAAGCGGGTAATACCGCGGGCATCAGCTAGTTAATTATAAATGAATACATTTGCACGCCACGTTATGGTGCGGCAGAAATACCTGCCTCGGTGGCGCGGCGGTCGCATTACATGGCTGGCGTGCATGAGGTCGCGGGTTCGATTACCATGGAGGACAATTGTGATACACAAACTATTGTCCTTAGTCTGGATGTTCTTTGTGTCCGTTAAATTGATATTTTTAAAGGCTAGTGTGAAGACTTATAATTGATATTACACATACGATTCATGGTTAATTTTATTAACATTTAAAAGGAATAACTTATTAATAGCACTTAATAATAAAATAGTTATATGTTATTTAAAAACTCATTTATTTTATGATTACTACTGGTAACGCCATCTCGTGAACAAAAGAAACGAAATTTAAATTCATTCAACATTGAACCAAATCCATTTTTCATGACCCCTGATTTGTATTGGACTGTTCTAATAAAGAGATCTAGCGATATCTCGAGTATTACTTATCCGATTCCGATTGTTTTATTATAGTATAGATAGATACCTACTTTAAACTTAATACCTAAAAACTACGTATCTATGTATTTTAATATCTAAAGCGCGCTTATTCCGAGAAGAGTCAATAAGAACCACGTCCGTTCGCATTTAGAGTTAATGTGAATGAAATTATATAGATGCACCGGTTGGCCGCTTCGGACGTTAAACAAAAATCAACCGTACAGCCGTACTCATACTGGCGCGGCGACATTTGGAAATTTTCTTTCATCTAAATCTTGTGTGTTTATAAACCGATTTCTATAATTTTTTTTTTAATGAATAATGTATTAAAGTGTACTTTTGAAATATGGGAGTTTAAAAAAGATATGTCTATGCAAATTACAATATATTTATGTATTTAATACACTTTGAAGAAAACCCTAACGATTAAACAGGTTATTGTGGCTAATATATAAAAGATAGATATATACTATTCAGGACTTTTTTGTTCATCTTTTGAAGACCTTTATTTTTGTAATACATATTTTTGGCGTATGATCAACGTATGCGATGATAAGAGCTCGAACGCGCTTTTTTTCAACCGACTTGCTTCAAATTTTTCGCCACTGCTTAGTTCCTATGTGCCTTAGCGTTATGTTATACAGCCTATAACCTGCCCGGGAGTATGGACTACAATTGTACCAAGTTTGGTTAAAATGCCTTCAGTAGTTTTTGACCCATGCGTGCACATACAGACAGACAGACAGACAGACAGACAGACAGACAGACAGACAGACAAAAAATTTATTGATTGCATTTTTGGCATTAGTATCGATCACCATTCATCCTCCAATATTAATTTTTAACATATATTCAATGTACAGAATTGATCTCTCTACAGTTTTATTATAAGTATAGATGAGGCCGAGACAGCAGGTCACCTGATGGTAAGTGATCACCGCCGCCCATGGACACCCGCAACACCAGAGGATCACAGATGCGTTGCCGACCTTTTAAAAGGGAGTACGCTCGTTTCTTGAAGCTCCCCAAGTTGTAATGGTCCGGAAATTTGTTACTTAATTAAACAAAAAACACTTTTCGCCCCATTCATACTTCTCTCAATCGTCCAAACGGTCTGCATTCCGCTTAAAAAAGTAACATATATACCTAAACCAATCTTTTGACTATAGCCAAATGATTTCTAGCTTATTGAACTGGCAAATTTGGCCTGATAAAGACGAAGACGATATTTTTCCGTAAATATTTTTTTCCTTGTGTGAGGGAAAAAAATGGATGTGTTTTTTTTCATCGTAGAAATAATTATTTGTAGGTAAAAATCAAGTTCAAATAAATCCTGCCGTCGTCAAAATATGAGCAAGTTATGCTTGGTATTGAAGTTTAGATTAATGTATCGCATTCATCTTGACTTAAACTGATATACATATACAAATATTATATGTTATTTTATGCGTAACTAGTTGCGAGCTGTAACTCCGCTTGTAGGAATTTATGTTTACCATATTTTTAACGGACCTTACAAGTAGGTTAAGAGGTTATAAATTTAGTTGTATATTTTTAATGTTTGCTACCTCAGATCTTAGTTATTTTTACGTATTTATGAAACACCTTTCAAGTTTGTCCCAACTTTTAATGAACTACAAGATTTAATATTTTTGATTCGCGTAGGTATAACTCCGTTTGGTGACGGAGTAATAAAACAATATGTCACCACCCTATCTCATCCAATGGGTGTCATAAAAACCGATTAAGGGTCTATCCGTGAAAAACTTGAAATTGAACCCTATACCAATCCGTCTGGCCAGCGTGATATTAGTAGGCCAGTATCCCTCCGTCATGGCAAGAGGCCCGTCCCTGCAGTGGGACATTAATGAGCTGTTACGATGATAAGTAAGTATAAAAATATAAACTTCTTCTCCTTCTGACGCTATCGGCTAAAACTCCTGTTTGAAAGACTCGGTGAAAATTATACTAAAAATATTTGTGTTAGCAGTAAATAATCTTAAAAGATCAACTGCCGAAGTAACCCTTTGAAGTAAGTACCTTTTCCCATGGAGTGTATTTCTAAGAATATTTTGTTCTAAATTATTTCCTTCCAAATTCTTAGAATCGATATTGATTTCGACAATTAATCAAAATTAGTTTCAGCTTTCGTCTTAGACAAAAAGTTACTTAGCCTTACTTCCTGTCTTTATGTTTTTCTTTGTTTATTGGTTGATTCTTTTTAAGTTATACAAACATTTCTTTCATAATTACCCATTTATTGTTCTACTACAGGAAAAAACCTTACCAAGAATGGACCTACATACTTACATTACTTTGTTTTTGTATATATGTTACGGCTAATACCCGAAGTGCGGTTACACCTAGTTTTAGCCGGTTAGAACTAGGTGTAGCCACATACTCTTGGTTAAAACTAGTATTAGCCGATTGTTTTCGGGTAAAACTAGGTCTAGCCTTTATCGAGCCGGCTACAACTAGTTCCAGCCATTCACTGTTGGATAAAACTAGTTCTATCCGATATCATTTCGGTTAGAACTAGTTCCAGCCATTCACTGTTGTATAAAACTAGGTCTATCCGATACCATTCAGCCTAGAATTAGGTTCAGACAATCCCTGTTGGATAAAACTTAGATGCGTGTCCCGCCACGTCTTCCGTCCCGCGTCACACTCATGACTCTCAGCATCTGCAGCAGCGGCGCGGGGTGGTGGGCGTAGCGAGACACGCGCCACGCGGAGGTTGGCTTTAAGACAAAGGCTTACTTAAATCATTAAGTTATTGATCATTATCCTAGAAACATTGCTTTACCTACTGTGTGATAAGACTGACTTAAATAACATTGTTTTTCAATGAGTGTGCAAAACAAAAGTTTTCGGTATTTATGGCTTGCACGTGTTCACTATAATTAGAGTAAATGTGCAATGTGAATTTTTTAATAGGGAATTAAACATGATTATTTAAATTTCTGTATTTTATTGAACCAATCCTTCTGACGCATTCGAGTAAAAATAGGAACAAGGGGTCATACATACACATATACATACCTACCTCTATACATTATTAATCTAAACCCTTGATAACTAAAAACCTTGATAACTTAAAATATTTTGTGTTTCCCTTGGACTTTTACTTATCGAGGTTCTACTGTAGTTTTATCCAACAGGGATAGTCTGAATTGTCTACACCTAATTCTAGCCGGAATGGTATCGGGTAGACCTAGTTTTATCCAACAAGGATAGTCTGAAACTAGTTCTAACCGGAATGATATCGGATAGAACTAGTTTTATCCAACAGTGAATGGCTGGAACTAGTTGTAGCCGGCTCGATAAAGGCTAGACCTAGTTTTACCCGAAATCAATCGGCTAATACTAGTTTTAACCAAGAGTTTGTGGCTACACCTAGTTCTAACCGGCTAAAACTAGGTGTAACCGCACTTCGGGTATTAGCCGTAACATATAAATCTGTATTATAATAGTGAAACTCTTGCTGTGAATTACTTTAGTCTTAATTTTATTAATTCTTTTTTGTTGTGTTTCAAGTTGTATTTTTTTACTGTTTTTAGTGCCAAAGAAGGTTTACTTAATAGTTAATACATCCACCAAAAAGGAAACCTTTGGGCCAGACTCGATTCCCATCCTTTTTGTAAGCTCAGTATTTCTTATGTATAATATGTACGTATTTAAAAAAAAGGATTTAAGTATATTTATCCGTTCTCTAGTACCCATAGTACAAGCTTTGCTTAGTTTGGGACTAAATGTCGTCGTGTGAATGTGTGAGGATTATTTATTTATTTACTTTATAAAGGCCAAGTTTTTTTCCACATACAGAGCTTTTCTGTCCCTACTGTAGGACGTTCATGACTTGCTATGATGAATACCATTTTTCCTATTGATCACTTTGTTTGTTCTACAGAGAGGAAACCGAGGGTAACTTGAGAATTGAAGTCTTTGTTATATGTTCATTCGTCTTTGCAGAGCGCAATCCTTATTATTTGCTGTGAGACTTGACTGAATAGAACGAGCGCAATACCTAGTTGCTACCGTTTTATTTTTGTAAATGGCTGACAGAAATATCTAGTATACTTTTTTGCATCTCTTTAAAATAAAACTATGCTTTATATTTTCCGTTTTAATGGAGTCATAAATGTAAATAATAAATATATCTTTGTAGCATAATAACCGTGATTACTAATATAACTATTGTCAATTCTCTTCCTCAAGAGGGTTTCTACGTACAATATACTGTCTAGGTTAAAGTTTCTTTCCTGCAATCTAATTTGTTTACATTATACTCAAATCTAATTTATAACGTGTTGTTGTATTAGGTAGATGGATAGCTTAACAAATTACAGGACTTTAAACAAAATTTTGTGAGAGGTCATCTCGTTTGGCGCTGTGTCTGTATTCATTTACTCTAAGAAGCCATATGCAAATATGACTATGTTTTGGTAAAAGCATAGCCTGATAAATTACAGGACTATAAGACTAAGCAGCGTGTGTTTGAAAACGACTTGCGCAGTGCAGAGGCATTCAGAGTTTAAGATCTGTAAAACAACAATTTTTCCACATTTCGTATGGACAAGCGTGCGAATCTAATCTCAAGCAGTAGTGTGCAAATACTAGTGAGTTTAGGTAGAAAGGTAAGAATAGCTAGGGATATTACATCGCTATAAGACTGAATCGTGTGGTGACGGAGTAAGAATACAATATGTCACCCCATCTCATCCCATGGGTGTCGTAAAAACCAGGACTATCCGTGAATATTATCTTTACGAAATAAAAAGAAGGAAAACTTGAAATTAAACCCTATACCAATCCCTTTGGCCAGCGTGGTATTAGTAAGCCAAGTATCCCTCCATCATGGGAGGAGGCCCGTCCCTGCAGTGAGACATTAATGGTCTGTTATGACAAAAACACCAAATTTACCACATTTCGTATGGACAAGCGTACAAATCTAATTTCAAGCAGTAGTATGCAAATCTAACTGTGTTTAGGTAAAAAGGTAAGAATAACTGGTGAAATTACAGTGCTATAAGACTGTACAGCTTATGATATTATTATTATGTGAAGAGAAGAGCGCAGTGCAGAGAAACAGTTCGAAACTTAATATTTGTAAAGCACACATTTTTTATCGAACTCTTCTGCTTTTGGATAAGCGAACTTGCCATCAAATTCGAATTAGTTTTCAAATTGCTTTATTTCATTAAATTTATCACAAATTGTTTGAAATCGTCATTTAATTTACTTAAAATTGAATATACAGTTAAAATTATAGATCGACACAGACAAACGCCACAGGCGAGTGATCTGGTCATCTCTTCATCTATAATATCTTCTATAGTATAAAAAAAAGAACAACTTAACCTCGTATATTAGTCACACAGTCAAAAATAAGAAACGCACAAAACGACAATGAATTATTAAAATATTTGTATCATGTATTGGTATAGCTCGCAATAACATGCTTATTACGTTTCAACGGTTTGCCTCTAAGCTTATTTTCGTATATATTCTTGTAACAACAATAATGAATACTGATTATTGTGAGTAGTAAGAACGAATATGTTGATAATAAGATAACGATGTCTGCAATAACAAAGATTGAAAAGGAAAATGATTAAATGGACTTTAGACGACCAATACTGGAGTTCTTAACACCTTACCAGTGCAGTGTACCATATATGGTACACGTGCATTGTTTTACTATTGTGTCTGCTGCCGGCACTGTGAAAGGGTTAAATTACGTGTGCTTTTAGGTCTACTTTCAAGGGCACACTGCAACTAATCATCATCTTAGCCTATTGAATGCCCTTGTATTGGAATTGTACCAGTGTAAGAAAACCCTAGTACTGAAAACATTGCAATACCGAAACCCAGGTTTATTGTTCGTTGGTTTCACATTTAGCTTTCATGTGATTGTTTTCGTAAAGACAAATAACTAGTAAACTTTCTAAGTTCGAAGAAACATTTAGTCGGGTTTTACGAAACCCATGGGATGAAATGGGGTACACCATGTACTCTGACACCATCACAACACTAAAGACAGAGCGATAGTAATTTAAAATCAAGAACACGCCGAAACCAATTTATGTTAACATTATGATTGTCCAAAATCAAACGCTTATAACACAAACCCTTTGATCTCAAGCGTCCTCTGTTCAAATGTAAATACATGTTTCCTGTGCCACTTTATGAGGAAAAAAAGAAACAAAATTGCTTTTTAACTGAACAAACCCTTTGTCAATAAAAAAACAAACTAGAATTTGGTTTGAGCCCATTTATATTTCGATGATTTGAGTTTGTAGTTGGTGAAGTGAAATAATCGTTGAATTCCGATCCAACAAGTTTTATATAGACTTATTGTTTAACTTTTGTTTAAAATAACCAATTTTGATTTAACATTTGGGAATTGGATTTTGTATGTAGGTGATTAATTCATCATAACAGCCCTCTGCAGGGACGGGCGTCCTCCAGTGTCGGAGACTTGGCCTACTAATACCACGCTGGCCAAACGGATTGGTATAGGGTTTAATTTCAAGTTGTCCTTCTTTTTATTTTATAAAGATAATATTTACAGATGGTGACGACGACCACATGAAGGATTAATTATTAACGGAGCCGATTAATAATGTTAAATTACTAGCAGATTTCTGCAGTAATACTGCATTAATAAAAGTAGGTATACTTATTTAGAGTTTTAACATTACAAATATTAAATATACGATTATTGAAGCGAAAAACAATCTAAAACCGACGTCATAATAAGAGCACTACGGAATTTACTTGGGAGTAAACCATTTGAAACAAAAAAATGGTCAAGAAAAGACATGTGTTTGTAACAAATATTTTTTTTTATCGGTTTATGTAGCCGTTTTTGTGAAATCAGGTAAGAAACACAAAAAAAAAATACAACCAAATTGAGAACCTCCTCCTTTTTTTGAAGTCGGTTAAAAATAAAGAGAATCTCAATATTTTTTTAGAGTCCGATTAAAAAAGTAAACAGTTTTTTCTTATTTTCAAATATTCTAAAGAAAAAAATTCAGTCGTCTTTAACATTTACGATACCTTATTAAGAAAACGTGATACTTTTAAGGCAAAAGGGTTATAGAATCTAAGCTTTATGGACCCAAAACAATAGCTTAAAGTATACTAATAACATTTTATCTTATACTTATATAAAGAAAAGTACAGGAAGAGTAATATCTGTAAAATTAGACAACATTGCAATTTTTATCAACTTTATACTTTCATTTCCTAGAGGAAATGAAGTTTTTAAAAAAAATGTCGAGCTTTTGTACAAGTTCTAGAATATGGTACTTGGGGAATATAAGTACTTACTTATATTAAATAGCTAGCTTTTACTCCCGGTTCTGTTCGCATGGATATCTCAAGCTTATTTTATGAACATAAGAACCTTCTTTATACCAACTCCATATTTTCAGGTCTCATTTTGGTTGTATTTTTTCCGTTCTCCTTTCAAGCCCGCGCTCGCCACGGGCGCATCAGTGATTCGTCCGACGCGACGTGACGTCATCGACGCTAGGTCTCGAGATAATGTAACCGAGAAGTACATTTCTCTAATTTAGTTTCCCTAATTATTCTTTAAAAACAAAGTACTTATTATGATTTTTATTTAATTGATATAATAAGAACGTAAATATAAACCACTACACAGTTTAATGTTACAAGTACATTACAATTTTTTTCACTTTAAGTTAGTAAAAAATTTGTTATATAGTCTTGTGCTTGTATTCGCATATTTATTACACAATACTTATCGTATGCTGTTTGACTTCAGCACCATTTTTGTGTTCCGTTGCAAATGACTCCATATTGATTCGTCGTGTCCTTTTGTCTGTCCGTATGTCACAGCCACTGTTTTTGTCAACAACTTTAATTTTTTTATCAACTATCTTTGTAGACCCATATCTTAGACAATATATTTCAAATTAACCAAATCCTTTTAACCAAAATGAACATTATCTCTTAAACCAAACGACATTAAAATTTATGCAAAGTCAGATCCAAAGCAAAGCTGGAAGATAATGTTCAAGAGTCGGACACTCAGACCGCCGGACTGACGGACAAAGGCGAAATTAACATAATCCAAAATGTACTCCTATGTACACACTAGATAGAGAAGGGTGTTACCCATTGTTTTATATTATAATGAGCTCACTAAATAGTTGTACTTTGTGTCTTACAAAGCCTTTTGAAACAAGTTGTTGTAGGAAGGATGTTATTACTGGTTGTATTATCATTGTCCAGGAAATTCCCACTCCTTATGTCATATGCCAGCCCATTAATGCGCCACTGCAGGGACGGGCCTCCTCCCGTGACGGAGGGATACTTGGCCTACTAATACCACGCTGGCCAAACGGATTGGTACAGAGTTTTGTTTCAAGTTTTCCTTCTTTTTATTACGTAAAGATAATAAGAATATTCACGCATAGTCCCTTAGTCGGTTTTTTATGACACCCATGGGATAAGATGGGGTGATGACAGACCGTATTCTTACTCCGTCACCACACGGAGAATCTCCTTATGTGACTGAAGAAAACTTGGTCAGATAAATCAACGATAGATAAATGTGGGGTTTTGCTTCTTTGGTTTTTGTAGAGAAAAAAATCACTTTCCTTTAAACGGCTGTTAGGACTCCATTGGATGAAGTGATGACAACGTGCGTTCTTACTCTGCTGCTTGTGTCTTAGGGGGGTAACTAAACGCTAATCCGCCTTCCCACTGGGTAAAGATCCTTAGGTGAATGAAGAAAACTTGATCGAATAAACTATGATAAACGAGTGGTATGAAACGGGGACCTCATAGACTCTATTCCTTAACCACGCCACCACGTCAAACATAACAAAACCTCAAATTTTCACACATCACTACGTAGCATAAAACACAGTCGCTTTCTCTGTCCCTATGTCCCTTTGTTAAACTTATATCTTTAAAACTACTCAGCGAATTTTGATGCTGTTTTTTTAATAGATAGAGTTATTCAAGAAGAAGGTTTCATATGTATTTAACGCTGCATAATATAGTAGAGAAACCTATATAAATTTATAGATTTCTAATGTAATCGTCTAATGAAGCTGTACTTAAACACTGTCTAAGGACATTCTGTTGGAGGTGCCCGTGCGGAGTCGAGGTGTAGGCGGGTCACTAGTTTAATAATTATAACCGTATAAATATTTACATAGATATAAGTTAAAACAACCTAATAACAGATAGTTAGGCGGCCATTCAGCCTGAGAGGTCTTCTTAAATTATATAAGTTAGCCAATTTTGAAGGTTTGAGGGATCGTTAATCGTGTTATGAGGACCTATTGAAACTGAACGGATAATTATAACACTTACCATTGTCTAGAAGCGATAGCAATAATTATTAAAGTCAAATTCTGTCTTAAGATTTGAGGGTATTCTGAATAATCTTATTATATTTGAAGACTTTTAAATGTAATAATTATCACTCGGTCTTTTCTTGAGTTACTTTAATTATTGGACTGATCCAGGAGGGTTGATGTGTTTAAATATTGAATGGTAAGACCGTGGTAACATTACATGGACACGTGTCCTGCACACATTGTTCAGCTCGCTTGTATGGTTTGCGAAACACATTCAGTAATTTTTACGTACAATGAAAGTTTATGAAAGTAACTAGCCGATGCCCGTGACTTCGTTCACGAAAAAAATGTACAAAGGTAGATTACAAGGCGACAGCGTCATGATCATATTAGCTGAAAAACATCTACTATTAGACGCCTTAAAGTTACTAAGAGAGATCTCTTTCAGACAACCTTGCTAGATACTTACATACTTTTTTTTGTTTTTAAAATATACAATAGATAGAAACCACTGAGACAAATGAAAAAAATCTTCATTATTTTACATTATTTATTTATATTCTGATTGTTGTAACTAAGAAATTAATACGAATATAATAATATTGCCAGAGTAACTTAAACCCTATTCTATTTACTTACACTCATATGGATTAGAATATAAGCTAAGTTATTAATAAAAGCAGTCAATATTTAATCTCGGAACAATCGTTTCATTATACTCACATAGCAACTCACTATAAGCGGGAATGAAGCCCAAGACCTCGGCATAGCAGTCATGGAGTAAAATTTTTAAAGCGAAAATTAGTGCAACAAATAGCTTGTTTTTTATTTGCAAAGCATTTAATAATTGATGAAGTTATGAGGTAAAAAACATTTTAAAAAAATACAGCCAAATTGACCACTTCCTGTTTTTTTGGAGTCGGTTAAAAAATAGAAATACATACCTAGACATATTTCACAATATAGTTTTAAATAAAGAAAGTAGATTTCCTTCCTTCTCCTGTGGGAATCTCACAGGATTACCAGCTGTTATTTATATTTACTCAGACCTTACAGAAAGGCTTGGCTCCTCGCCGGAATTGGTTTCAACGCTTCTTCCACTATTTTAGTTAAAAAAAAATATTATTGTAAACGAAATTTTATACGAAAAGAAATATGTGTTTAAAACTTTAAACTGGCTTTGTGAAGTAGTAAGATAAGGACGTTTAAATATAATTATGACAGCGTTTAAAGTGTAAATTGAAAAGGCAAAAAAATCTACAGAGAAAATTATTACAAAAAAACATTTTACATACGCCTAGGTAATTCATCAGAGATAGCATCATAGAGTTTTAATCAGTAGGAGTCGGATAGGATCCTCCGCTCTCCGCTGGGCGGAGGACCTCCATAAGGATTTCTCCCCGTCTCATCTTGCATTTTAAGCAAAACAACACCAAACTTAAAACCTCATAAAGGTCTCTGGGTCGGACTGCATGCGGAAGGCGCAGGACCGAGTTCTGTGTCGCGTGTTGTGAGAGGACTATGTCCAACAGTGGACTGCAATAGGCTAGTTTATTGTTATGAGAGTGACCCAAAGGGGAGAAGCCCCTATTCTGTCCTACTGACGGACGAAGAACAATGAATATCGACGAAGCAAATTCTCTAATACTGCCTACCCCTTAGAAACAAGGCGTAGTTTTATATAGGATATATGTTTATATGTATATGGTATTAGTAGGCCAAGTATCCCTCCGTCACGGGAGGAGGCCCGTCCCTGCAGTGAGACTTTAATGGGCTGTTACGATGTATGTTTATAAGATACAGTTACCTACAAATTACTAAAATCCTAACATACTTTATATTCTGTACCTCAAGTACTAAGCCTTTTGTGTCCACCATTTTTAATGATGTTAGGTACTACAGAATACACGTGTACTTATATCAGTGTTGCCACGGTACTTAAATTGCGTGGGTGTTGCTACGTAAGAAAACATATTATATCAAATAGATCTGTTACTGATAGGAAGTAATCATAAATAAATAATCGAAATAAGCTTCAAAATAATGGTAAAAGATCGAGACAGAATTTTGTATTTTTTTCGTTTTCTTATTATTAGCAAGTAACCAATTATACCTATTATTTTGTTTCATTCTATAACCACTTATTTGTTAATTCATTTGGGGTAGGATTTGATCCAGAAACCCGACTTAAACGATTCCATAACACAGTAAAAGTTAAAAATGCTCTATACCTAATTACCTAATGGTATAGTGGACAGTGGGTACAGGCGTTAAACATATTATACAGTATACCCCAATAGTTGAACAGAATACGAATGTAATAATTTGACGAAATCTTATGTTCCGTATATTATTTGGTATCTCAGTTTGGGGTTGCTCAGACGAGTAATTTCGAAAATGTTATTGTAGTGATGGATGAAGAATACTTTGTATTAGATGCATTACATGTCATGCATATTTTTCATTAAAAAAAAATCTAGCAGAGCTATGCAAACATCCATATTAATAAACACAAAGAACCTAAGACTTGTGGCCAAACGACATCAGGTTGTCTCAGAACTGGTAGAAACCACCCAAAATCCGTCAAGAGACCTTTGCGTAACAGCCTTAGATTACAACTACTACTCCAAAGGGCTTTGTAAAAGGGTCATCGCACAATTCCATAAATGTTTTTTTTATAGTTCATTTTTTCAAGTTATGGCAAATTTAGATTTATCATAATATTATCATATTAAAATTTCTGTGAAGTAGTGGTTAAAAACCGGTCTATGTTTCTGACTGGATGCGCAAGGCGCAGGACCATAAGATATCAGAACAAAGCGCTGGACCCTGTTGGGAAAGGCCTGCAGGGGACTGCGTTGATGCAAGTAGTACAATTCCTAAGTTAACTATAATAATAGGATAATTTACACCGCTTAAACATAGTATATCAAAACACAAATTGCAAAGACACATATTCAAAATATGCAATTAAATAGAAGTGTCAAATTGGAACAGTTTATACGGAAAACTGTTAGAGAAATTAATTAGTATGAAACTCGAGTGTTTATAGTACATACATAGTATGAAACTGTACTAAAACAATATGCGAACTGAATGATACCGCGGTAAAACTTTCATGCTACGTGAACT
Source organism: Schrankia costaestrigalis (assembly GCA_905475405.1). NCBI lineage: Eukaryota > Metazoa > Arthropoda > Insecta > Lepidoptera > Erebidae > Schrankia > Schrankia costaestrigalis. Next base: position 2,372,403 of record FR997845.1, on the reverse strand, counting down.
TGTATGCAATAGTGTTGAATTTAGACTAGGTGTCTATTTCCTTGAGATATTATTTGTGTTTGTGCTGAGTATGTTAATAGAGTGAGGTTGTAGTGTGCCCTCTATATGGGTTTGGATCCCACACTGCTTATTTGCAGTGTCCTCCGTGTCGTGACGGAGTAAGAATACAATATGTAACACCCCCATTTCGTCCCACGGGTCTCGTAAAAACCGACTAAAGGACTATCCGTGAATATTTTCTTTACGAAATAAAAATAAGGAAAACTTGAAATTAAACTCTATACCACTACGTTTGGCCAGTGTGGTATTAGTAGGCCAAGTATCCCTCCGTCATGGGAGGAGGCCCGTCGCTGCAGTGGGACATTAATGGGCTGTTATGATTATATCTGATAGTTACCGCACTGTGTCTCGTCTGCGTCATACCCTGAGACGTGTTATATATTCGCGATATGCTCCCACGACCAGCGATGAATACTAACAGATACGTTCAAACTATAACCGATACAGATTAACTGTCTCTGCACGTTCTGTATTGATGTGGCTATGACAGCTTTTTAACCTTTTTTTTTGTGCCTTCACTTAGGTCCTGGTTGTAAACCAGCTCTAGACGTTTAACTTGACGTCTGGCATAATGCTGAACCAGGGTCCTTTTTAAACATAGCCATGAGACACTCATGGCCACAGAGGCAAAGTTATTTTGTTGTACTATGTTTGTTTTTTTTTCTTATTGTGTTTTTGTGTATGCTCGTGTACACACAGCTACTAGTCAACCTAGACACTCATGTACCTTAATACCTTGAAATAAGACACAATTTCAAATGAAAATGTTTAACTTGATGTGTTGCTGTGTGTACCTGATTCTGTGTAATTTGTTTAAATAAATGTTTTCTTTCTTCTTTAACTTGGTAGTATTATAATCTGTGACAATTATGTTCTAGTTCGTTTTTCTTTTGTGTGTGTGGTCACTCCTGGTGTCACCATAACCACCTATTATAAGCTTACTTTCACTGATATTAAAATTGTTTTTTTGCAGATTTAGATATATTTTAGAAAAAGGAAGTAAAGAATACTTGACACACAATTTTATAAGTTTCCTTCTTCCATTAAATTGAGGTTTTGTCTTTGCAGTGGGACATTTTTTATAAGATTTAAAAACAACTTACACTTTTTTCAACTAACTGTTTAGCGCACAAACTAATGCAAATTTCGTTGATACCGATTCAGTAGTTTTTGAGATACAGCTTGATCTCTGGGTTACTTTAATTGAGAGATCTTTATCAATAGTCAGCGTTACTATTAAAACTCTATTTTTTAGGTAAAATATTTAAATTAAATCTTTGTGTGAAGAAATAAAAAGAAGGAAAACTTGAAATTAAACCCTGTACTAATCCGTGTGGCCAGTGTGGTATTAGTAGGACAAATATCCTACCGTCACGGGAGGAGGTTCGTCCCTGCAATAGGACATTGATGGGCTGTTATGATGATGATGATTTAATTTTAATAAAGATTAACTATATACTATTTTATATACTTAAAAGTTCAGTATACAGTAGATTTTAACAACTAAAGTGCTCCAGTATTCCGCAAGATTGCATAAGTACAAAAGAAATCTAAATTTCAAATAAGGCAAGAGAAAACTCTTATTTAAATATTGAGGGGAACAGGGTGCTCGCCTAATCGAATGTGAGAGGCATCTGCATAGTGCAACATTCTGTATATACCAGTGAAATGCTTATTAAAATCGGCCACGTCGTTTAGTAGATTACCTGAAGTAAACAGTATTTTTTTTTAAATTAATTAATGGTAAAAAACCGTCATGTTAAAGTTACAGACAGACAATTTTATCAATATTTTATATACATGTTTATAGATTAGGTTTCCCAAAATCTATGAACTGCTTCTAGCTGTTATCTGTACAACGATGCTCTCGGGATTGCTCCTTGTAGCCAATAATTAGGTAAAGATACCGCTTTTTGTTTCAAAGTAGTAGATAGCGGAATATTCGAGAGCTTACAACGTTTATCTCAAGGAAGTATCTGGCGATTATTTTTATTATTATTGAGGATGAGATGCGTTGTAAATGTCCATTCTACAATCTATCCACCCAAGATTACTTCATCAATTAAGAAAAAAACATAGTTTTGTGTGCATAATAGTAAGGGGGCCCGTGACGGAATTGAAGTAATCTTTATCAACTAGCTATTGTACTTGTCGATGTGTAAATCGGGCTTAAACAACTGTTTGAAACATAATTCATAAGGGATACTATTACTTAAATATATATGATACGCAGACCACCGCACTATAGGCATAGCTGCGAACTGACTAGGTTATGTCATTATAAATTATCACTTTATAAATCGGCGTACCCGGATGCCACCGTGCCCTAGATCTCGAGTTCAAACCCCACGCAAGACAATTATTTGTTCTATGTATTAGTTGCAATGAAGCTTTAAACATACCACGGCCGAAAGGTCTTCCTATATCCTTACATGGAGCTCATATACCCCAATCAAAAATAACGCTGGCTAGACAAGTTAGGATAGGATTATACAATAAACTTTCATTCTTTGAAATTTAATACAACTATTGAAAAAAAGAAAGAAAAACAATTTATTTACAGTAAAGCTAAACAATAACACATTTACAAAAAAAAGTCACATAATAACTTATAACTAACTTTACCGCAAAGTCTCAAGTCAACATGATGCTAGTTAATAATTTAATTACTTAGTTATTGACTGATAAGTACTCAATTGTCCCTTGCTCGCCTTGTATGACACTGTCAGGGTGGGTTAGGTAGGAACACCTTGTATTAATAGTACGTTTACAAACATCTTTTAATAACCTTAAAAATAAATAAAATAGCACAATTTTTAAACCCGAACAAGCCACAACATATTTGAAAGTGCTTATTTCATAACATAATGTTAGCAAAAAATATTATTTTAATATTATAAAATATTCATCCTGTAGAGATTTACAAGTGATTACACGGTCGAGAGTGATCCCTAGGGATCTCGTTCACGGACATCGGATCCCTGTTATGACAAATTTAATTTTAAACTCATCCATTGTATAGAAAATACATCAATTTTACTAAGTGTATAAATTTATGCACTTGGGAAAAAAATATCAACTGAGAGGAAAATGTGGTAAAAATGCTCTATTCTTGGAACTTCGATTTTTATCACATACCTACTTCTCGATATAGATACTTTTAGAAACATTTTTTAGGTATTTCATATATTTCTCTTTACAAAATAAGCACCATTTCAAACCACTTCTCATTTATTTATTCGGTATACTGACGTCCTATTCGGTCATATTTGAAAAGACAAACGGGTTTGTTTTACATTGTCCGTGCGAAATAAGCACTTTACAATTTTCGGATGAATAATGCCCTTTTCCAGTCAATTCAACATGCCAATTCCGGCACTAAACCTGGCTCAAAAACCATCTGCAGACAATTCGAAATTATTCCGAAGGAGTGATCCTTCCCCCAGACTTCGCAAAATAATGTTTTCGCAAAATAGTCGAAGAAAATAATTATTATTACAACGGTAAAGACTGTTAAGTATAAATTAATTCATTTAACTAAGTATATTTATTTGTTATTATAATAAAAATTATAAACATTTTCTCACTACAACATTATACAGAATAGAATAAAACCTTAAATACTCACCATCTGGCTGCGCAGTAGCGAAACGCGAGCCTAGAAAAAAAACATTCATTAGTTAGGTATTTCACACAATTTGAATTCAGAATAATATACTATTCTAAATTCAAAATAACACAGACTTATTATTACAGGGTATCTAAATGATAGGGAAGGGAATCAAAACAGTTTATAAATTCATAGTTTAGTTAGTCGACTATTTCCATTGTCTACCGTCAAATTAATACTATTTATTTATGGTTCTGGTTTTACCTACGACTAATTTATGACTCTGGTTTTTTGGTAATTAATTACATTTGTAGTAATCAATAATTATTATTTGAAATAATAAAAATATATTACAGTTTGTAAACATCATGATACTCGTGTTCATCATCATCATAACAGCCCATTAATGTCCCACTGCAGGGACGGGCCTCCTCCCGGGACGGAGTGATACTTAACCTACTAATACCTCGCTGGCCAGACGGGTTGGTATAGGGTTTAATTTCAAGTTTTACTTCGTAAAGATAATATTAACGGATAGTCCCTTAGTCGGTTTTTACGACACCCATGGGATGAGATGGGGTGGTGACATATTTATTTATTTATATTGTATTCTTACTCCGTCACCACACTGTCATGACACTCGTGTTAGCACAGATTTTGATATTGAATGCGTAACGGTGTTTAAGTTTGAGCTCTTTGCCTCCACGATGCATGTGTGAATACTTCTGTAAATAACTCTATTTTGTAACTAAACGGAGTAAACGGATACATTAGCACACACGTTTAACGACACGACAATTAAAAAACGAAAATTAACGAATAAACCGATGAATTCTTCACTGAAAATAGACTTTATGAACGCTAAAAACATTTTCCGTAATTTATTTTTTATATGCGTATTAGGCCTGCCCCACTGCAGTAATAGGCACTCCTAATAATAAAATCCTAGTCAGGCGGATTGAAGAAGAGTTTGTTTCGAGTTTTCCTTGATGATTTTTTATTTAAAAAAAGCTTCTGCCCTGAATAGCTTGTCGCGTAGAATTAAAAAAATAGCAATTTAAAGGACAAAAACGCAAAATCTAGACTCAGGATAATGAACTGTAGATCCAACAGAGTACCTCTAGCAGCTTTACTAGCTGACCCTTGCCCACTTCGTTGGGCGGCGAAAAACACGTCCGTGTTTTAAACATATTTCATTACAGCTCCACTCCTATTAGTCATAGCGTGATAATATAGAGCCTATGACACTCCCCGATAAATGGACCATTTAACACAGAAAGAATTTTTAAAATCGGTTCTGTAGATCCAGAGATTACCCACTACAACGTCACAAACACACAACCTTTACCTCTTTATAACATTAGTAAAGATTTTAGACCTTAGTCAACTTTTAAGACAACCTAAAGTCAATAATCTAAACCTATTATCCTAGCGTTGTTTCGTTTATTATAAAACCGTCCATAACCTACATTAATCACTAGAAAGAGACGTACATATCTCCTATCCATAGGTGCAAAGAGGTCAACACAATCTTGTAGTAAATTACAGTAATAAAAATGTTTTATGGGCACGTTATCCCCGCAAGCAAAATAGAGATTTATATCATATAGTGGGGTTATAAAGAATAGTTAAAAATTGCTATGATCTTTGTATTTAGATAATGGAAAACATCATTTTTAGTTTAGATTTTTGTTACACGACGCTTTTGTGACTAAGAATGGAAATAAACTGTAATGATTTTCCTTAAAATCACGTCATTAACGTGATTTTTAGGAAAATCTGAATAGGTATGGCGATGATATTGTTTTTGTATTGGATTTTATGTATATTAGTGCGACAAACAACCGTTGGGCAGTTGACCCGCCAGGCACGATCACCTTCGCCGGTCGGAGGATCCTCCCTTTTCGTTGGAGTTCCTCCACAACTATAACTTCCAGTTTCCTGTGCCTCCCACATCTATCAGTTGTGCGCAACTTTTACCAGAGAGTTAGTCCACCTTGTGAGGGGTCTGCCCACCCTGTCTTAATAACTAACTTACCAATACATTATTATAAGTTATTCCACACATCAATACTTGGTAACTTAATTACTAATAAAATGATGTATGACTTGACCTTGTTAGAAACTTGATAAATGGGAAAATGAATTAGTATAAAGTTATATAATAATAGGGCAGTAATGTTCTAGAATGTTAATACAATATGTCACCACCCCATCTCATCCCATGGGTGTCGTAAAAACCGACTAAGGGACTATCCCTGAATGTGTGAAATAAAAACAAGGAAAACTTGAAATTAAATCCTATACCAATCCGTCTGGCCACCGTGGTATTAGTAGGTCAAGGATCCCTCATACACGGGAGGAGGCCCGTTCCTGCAGTGAGACATTAATGGGCTGTTATGAAAGACATCTGTTAGCTGATATGATGATGATGATTATGAAATCCATCTATCTATCAGCCAATGGACGTCCACTAGACTCTTCCAAATATCTCACCTTCCACGATTCTGTGCCTCCCTCATCCACCAAAATGTTTTGTTTATTTTCATCAGGCCTTGTTGTGGGTATATCGTGTTAAATTTTTAATCTCATTTTTGGTTATGACTAAGATTCCCATATTGTTAATCACGCCCTGTTTAATTTGTGGATCGCACAAATTGTTGTCGTGCGGAAAATTTAAATATTCGATCTTACGCGAAGCAGTTTTATGAGACATATTTTAGAGTAGCGTTTTATTATGAATAGCAGAATTTTGGTAACTTCATCATAACAGCCCGTTAATTTCCCACTGCAGGGACTCCTCCCGAGAAGGAGAGATACCTGGCCCACTAACACCACGCTGGCCAGACGGATTGGTATAGGGTTATTTTCAAGTTTTCCTTCTTTTTATTTCGTAAAGATAACATTCACGGATAGTCCCTTAGTCGGTTTTTACAACACCCATGGGATGAGATGGGGTACTGTATTCTTACTCCGTCACCACACATATCATTTTGGTAACTTGACTCACTTAAATATAAGATAATATTTAAGATAAAAATCAAACTTCTGAATCAATTTTCGTTTAAACTACCCACGCCATATACCACTTGCAAACAATTATTTTTCGAGTAAAAAAAATACAACCAAATTGGAAATTTCCTCCTATTTCTGTAGTCAGTTAAAGAAAGAAAGTAAGTTTCCCATTGTTAGTAACGTATGCATAAAGTATTCAGTATAATGCAATAGTAGATGAGAACCCTAAGGGATCGTGTTATAGGGAACAATCTCAATCTAGTCTGATGTGCGAATAAACAAAGTTACTCTTAAGGCGAAGCGTACTGACAAACGCCGATTTCTTGTTTTTTGGAGAGAGTAATTTAACTATGTTTGCATATTTAAACCCCAGCAGGTTGGCCTGCGTGGAATTTAGTGATGTTTTAATGAGCTATTTACCTAAAAATTGAGCTAAATCTATTCAGTAGTCTTTACTTATAGAAACATCTAATTAATTTTTCAAAATGTTGATATTTCGAAAAAGATTGCATGCACATACACGTTACCAAACTTAAAAAAAACATTTTAAGTCAAGACTCGCGCTACAAAGGGACGGGCATCCTCCCACTGCAGGGACGGGCCTCCTCCCATGACGGAGGGATACTTGGCCTACTAATACCACGCGCTGGCCAAACGGATTAGTAAAGGGTTTCATTTCAAGTTTTCCTTCTTTCTATGTACAGGTAATATAGATAGTTCCTTAGTCGGTTTCTACGACAACCATGGGATGAGATGGGGTAGTGACATGTTGTATTCTTACTCCCACACGGAGAATACACCAGTCTAACTAAGTAAATATTTGGTAGAGCATCGCCTTAACAAAGATCGAGCTCTTCAAAGTAAACTTGAGTTTTACTATGATTTGTTTTGTTTAGTTGAGTTATGTTGGTACCTACGTGTAAGGCACACTCCTCGATGTTTCACGTGTATTAAACGAATTGGACTTGGAAATGTTAGGTTGGCCCTATCTAACTTGTTACATGGAAATACAAAAAGGTTTGTTTCTCTTTTTTTTTCTTGTGTATCTACCTTTTTGTTTTTGATTGACTAGTTTTTGTTTTTTTTTACAAGTGTTCTGTTTTTATTTAAATTGAGCTGAGACGATAGATATTTATTTTTTGCTATAAGGTGATTGTAATAGGTTAGCAATGCAAGGACACAGCCAAAACGCTGCCTATAGCCAAACTGCTTTCTTATCTAAATTGAAGTTGTATCCGACCCCTGTAACTAGTACTTTACTAACTACTATTGTATTGTCAAGCTTAACACAGTAACATTTTGTCTAAGCACAGCACCCGACCATTTTAAGGATTCTCACCGATTAGGTCTCTGCACCAAAATATTGTAAATAAATCATTATTTATAATTAAAAAACCGACTCTAGAATGTACACACATACATAAACTCACCCCTTATCCCGTCCGGGGTAGGCAGAAACGACAGAACGCCACTTGCCAAATGTATGACTCACTTAATGAATGTGGACGAGGCCCAATCTGTTTGCCAGGATCGGGACAAGTGGCGTTCTTTAGGATGTCCTTTCCAAAATAACTACTTACACAATTTCGTTTCCACAAATGATTCACACATTTAGTAGTAGTTTTATTTAATAAATTATATCTAATTTATACAAAAAAGTATAAGCACTTTTAAGCAACTAAAAAAAGTTTTTTTTAAATTTGTTAGATTAATTTAGGTACTGAGTACTGAGGTAACTTCAAATAAATTCCTCTACTGTACTCATTCATAAAATACATCATCATCAGCATATCAGCCAATCGACGTCCACTGCTGAACATAGGCCTCCTCCAAGTATTGCCACCTTGTGCGGTCCTGTGCCTCCCTCATCCATCGGTTCATCCTCATCAAGCTCTCACATGGTGAACAGACGACGACCTGATTAGGACGGCGGGAAACCGATGGATAAAAACACAATAAAATTAAATTATTAATTAGCTAACCTTACTAATTACTCTTAAGCCCGATTTACACATCGACAAGTACAGTAGCGAGTTAAGTAGTAAGTTGTTGATTAAGTTGATTTAAATAGATCTCCATCCTATTTTTTGGGGAGTTAAGTTGGCGAGAGAGGGGGCTACTTCGTACTTAACTCCCCAAAAAATAGGATAGAGATCTATTTAAATCAACTTAATCAACAACTTACTACTTAACTCGCTACTGTACTTGTCGATGTGTAAATCGGGCTTTAGGTACAATAGTTAGTCTACAAAACTAAAATAACTAAACTATCATTAATAAACTTATATCCCCGCTAAATGTGAACCATAAACTATATTTAAAGTTTTAATACCATACTTATTAGAGTCGGTGTGAACTCCGATATGCCAGTCTATTAATTACAGAATTGTAACCATAACTTTTTAATTATCGCGTTTAACGCTTATAAATGTTAAACGTTATTAACGGGAGATTAACGCGGCATGCTGTTTAGCTATATGCTTGACGTTTCACACAGGTTATACTGACTGTCTTATGCTACCTTTTATATACATATAAAAATAATTTTAATGAGACTTTCATTGCGTATAGTTCGGATTTAATGGCGCATAACATAAAGCTATTTCGATTTTTTTATTTTAGGGTACCGCGAAAAAAAAACACCCTGTAATTTTTAGAAATATAGGTTTTGTTAAAGATTTTTCATTTCTGTCTTCGATTAGTTAGTTTAAGCCTTTATCATTCCACTGCTGGGCTACCATCTCTCTTTGATTTCCATAAATGTCGGTCCTTAGCCAATGCTTGCTTTTCTAAAATACATACATAGAAAAAGCCCAGATCAAATCAAACAGCCATCTTCATACACTTAAACAGTTTAGTTATGCGGGAATCGAAGCCGCGACCTTTACACAACACAATCATGTACTAACCAATACCTACACCATTTTTTTTTAAATTTGCCTACCAGAATGACCTACACTAAATAAAATATCATCTTAACGACCCATTAATGTCCCACTGCAGGGACGGGCCTCCTCCTGTGACGGAGGGATACTTGGCCCACTAATACCACGCTAATGCAATATGAATAAAACATATTACTTCAGTCATTCCACGAAAAATATAGTATATTTAATTATAATGATATTATAACAACATTAGATCGCCATTAAGCAAAATTATATTGTAGGCTGTATTTTACTGACCCCACGACCTATTTAGGGTTACTTACTTTAAGTTAATGTTGTATAAATATAACTTACAAACCTAACTGGGGAAAATGTTAAAGAATAAGTTACAAAAATTTTATTTACTATTAGCTGACCCGTGCCCACTTCGTTGGGCGGCGAAAAAAACGCGTCACTTTTTTAAACATATTTCTTTACTGCTCCACTCCTATTAGTCAAAGCGTGACACTATTATAGCCTATGACACTCCCCGATAAATGGACTATTCAACATAAAAAGAATTTTTAAAATCGGTTCATTAGATCCAGAGATTACCCCCTGCAACGTCACAAACGTCAATTCTCTAAATGTTAAGAAAACAGCTGATCTATGGGGAATCTCTGTTAGCATTTTAAAAACAGTTATAGACATCATTGCACCGGAATTAGCTTTTATTTTTAATAACAGTATAGACCTAGGTATATTCCCAGACCTTATGAAACCAAGTAAAATAACACCTCTTTTCAAATCAGGTAGTAATTTAGATCCTTCAAACTTTAGACCAATATCTGTGTTGCCTGCGTTTAGTAAGATATTTGAAAAACTTATTCTTAATCAATTAATTAGTCACTTTAATAAGAATGTTTTGCTTCACGATAGACAATTCGGGTTTACACGTGGTCGTTCAACTACCGATGCCGGAGTTAATTTAGTAGAACACATATTTGAGGCTTGGGAGGAGTCAGAGGATGCTTTTGGCGTTTTTTGCGATTTATCCAAAGCATTTGATTGTGTCGATCACGAGACTTTACTAAGGAAACTAGGTCACTATGGTGTTAGAGATTCTGCTTTAGGTATAATGAAATCATATTTAAGCGATAGAGTACAAAAAGTAGATGTAAATGGTAAGCGTTCGCCCGGATCAGTTGTTAAAATGGGGGTACCACAAGGCTCAATACAAGGACCATTTCTATTTCTTATATATATAAACGATTTGCCAAATTTAGTTAAAAAGAACCCCGAGATAATTTTGTTTGCCGATGATACATCCTTTATTTTTAAAATTAATAGACGACAACCTGCGGTAGACTACATAAATAATTCTCTTTTGGAAATAGTATATTAGTTCAGTTCAAATAATTTGTCTCTAAATAAAACAAAGACAAAATGCATAAAATTTACCATGCCAAACGTTCTTGATATAAAACCAATAGTTAAAATCAATGAATGATGAGGAACTGGAAATAATTAACACTACAGTATTCCTAGGCATTACTTTAGACAATTAATTACAATGGGGCCCCCATATTGAAAAATTGTCAGGTAGGCTTTCTTCAGCAGCATACGCAGTAAAAAAAATACGTCAGTTAACAGATATAGACACAGCTAGGCTAGTTTATTTAAGTTATTTTCATAGCATAATGTCATATGTTATTCTGTTGTGGGGTAGTGCGGCTGATATTAACACAATATTTGTTTTGCAAAAAAGAGCGATATGTTGTATATATAATATGGCCCAAGAGAGTCTCTTAGAGATAAATTTAAAATAATTAAGATTATGACTGTGCATTGCCAGTATATACAGTCGTGGTCAACTAATTAGGAACGTTTTTACACCATAACACAACATTTTCTCTACAGTCCTAAAAAAATATTTCCACAAGACTTTGAAGCATGTACCGATTACTAATAAGTAATTTAGCTAATATTCTATATAAATAAAAGTCAAGAAAAAAAATAGCTAGCTGTGATCTATATTTTTTCAATAAGTTCAATACTGCTACTTACACATAATTGCCTTATGAGTGGTCGTATAATTTAGGGACGCGTAAAACTTTGACTATAAATATAAGTAAAGTGGTAATTATTGAAGTGTTTATTACTCAAATAATGTTAATTGATTATTATAGTAGGGTACAAAACAAACCATTACACGTTTTATAATAACCAGTATCGTTGCCTTTGCTGGTTATAAGCATTCGACATCGGAGCGGCATCGATACAATACAGTAATTGTATGTTTCTAAAGATATTTTATTCCCATCACCTTGAAATGTCTCGTAAAACTGATTTTATGTGACTGTAGGCTGAGCTGCATCTTTTTCCTTCGCTTCATACCATAAGTATCTATTGGGCTTAGTTCTGGGCTGTTTGCTGATCAGTCTAGTAACCTCACTGACTGTCTTGCTAGGAACGATTTGACAGGGAGCGTGGTATGTTAATGGGTCGTTACCGTGTTGAAACGTCTATCAGATTGATAAAACTTCCTTAGCATCCATTGTCATCGTTTTATACGTTATTATTACGTTAATGAATTGATTAAGATTACTTTGAATTCATTTTAAAGGTCCTAAAGGTCCCCCTATTCATGTCCAGAAAAGAAGCCCCAGATTTGAATTTCACCAGCAACTTTGTTAAATTTAGATTTATTTCAGTGTTTATAGATCGTCGCACGTATTGTCAACCATCAGATGAAATTATATGTATCTTGGTTTCATTAGAAACCAGCACATTTCTCCATTCAGCAACAGTCCAATGTGCATACTCTCTTGCAAACGCCTAACTTGCTTGTTTGTGTTTCATCGTCTGTTATAGAACTTCTCGAGCAACTCTTTCTACAAGCTTTGCCTGTACCAGTTGCCTTCTGATTGTCCCTACTGATACTTTAGCAATCCGTTCTGGTCCAAAAAGTTCGCTTCTGATTACAACAGAACCCTTAAAGGCGTCTCTCATCGCGAGATTGACAATTAGCTGCAATTATCTTGTGCGGTCGTTTTTCTTGGCCTTTTCTTAGCAACCCCGTCTAGGCATATTTTTTTGTTTTCGTGAATTTTAAAATATGCTGGTACATTGTAGATTATATTTTTGAAACATTTCACTTGATCTGCTATTTTCCTGTATGACCACCCACGCTGGTAAAGGATAATTGTAACTTCTACTATTTTTGCGTCACAGCGTTCATTTCTACACACTAAGTATATTTCATTAATTAGATGCTTTTAAAGGTCCATGCTAAGAGTAATGGCTTATAAAAGAGGCGCAGAAAAGTTAATATGCAGAAAAATTATTATTTTAATATTTTTATATTTAGAAGAAAATACAATACGCGACCCTAATTATGTGACCAGATTGTCTGTACCATAATTATTGTTTATTGTAATTTGATTAGGACTTTTTATTAGTTTAGCACAATTTTTTTATTATCTTTATGTTCTGTTAACTAAAGTACTCAATAATGAATATTTTTACAAAGTTACAGACACCAATCTCGCATAAAACTTACAATATTAAGATATGTACATTCTGTATTGCTTAGTGTTCTGCCCGTTCCTAATTATTTGACCACGACTGTATATGATAATTTAATGTACGTACACAAAAATATTAACAAATATAAAAAAATGAGTGATATACATAATGTTAACACTAGAAATAAAAATAAACTTGCTGTTCTCCACACTAGGCTTCATAAAATAAGTAATTCTTTCGCTGGTAATTAGACTTGTGTCAGTACTGTCAGTAATGCATGACGCGTAATATAGCACGACCGCGTACTGTAACAGTACGCATTACCCGACAAAGTTTAGCAGGACACATGACACTAAACAGAACGCGCGAACGTAGCCTGCGTTCGGTTCGGTTGGTATGTCTCTGTCATATAGGTATTACATGCACTCTATGCGTTCGAGATACGGGTTACATTTCTTTGAAGCTACTTTGCGTAGATATGACTAATATTATCCTTATGGCGCTTTCTTTCGTTTGTTCGAATTTATAAGTGCTACTACTATTATAGTAAAGCTTTTATTTCATAGTGTTATTTCTTTCGAAGTTTTATATGGCTGTTATTATTACAATGAAGGTACATCGATGTAAAATGTAGTATGAAACTTAAAATAATATTCAATTAAGTCTATGATTCATAAGCAGTCGTAAGGATTATAAATATTCTAGAACTCTATTTTACACGGAAAATTCAAATTTTGACGAAAACACACCGATACCGACCGTCATACAAAAAAAAAGTATAACACACAGAACTTCGTAATATAACTCAATGTATATGATTGTTCTGACGTAATATTGCCTACTAAAAGGTCTATCTATTACTCCAGAACAATCAGTACACGACATATTATATGACAACTGGTTACATATTTATGGCATAACCGCCATAGGTCATGTTTAGCGTCCTGCGTACTGTTATAATGCCATATGACGCGGTTCGAAATGTCATGCCATATGGCATTACGTCTTAAAGTGCTGTTTTGCGCATGCCTACTGGTAATGGTATTCGTTTTTATAATAAGCTCCCTAGGGAAGTTAAAGAATTTTCAGTTAATAAATTTAAATCTTTTATTAAACATAAGTTAATATCGAAATCATATTTTAGTGTAAAGGATTACTTAAACGATAAAAATGCTAGGATCTGAATTGTCCTGTTTACTAAATAAAATAATATTTGTGAAGTGATCACCAAAAGAGCGATAGGAACCCAGCAGAGTTTCTTGTGGGTGTCTTCTCTGACATGGTCGTGTTCCGAACCCTCAGTAAACTTAGCCGTTAAGTTAGACGAGCATTGTGATCACTATAAAACGACCTTCACACGCGGTATTTTTATATCTTACGTGAATAAACTAATTTTTCTTTCTTTCTTTCTTTCAAACACACAAACTTTACCTCTTTATAATATTAGTATAGACATCTGTTTTCTTTGTACCTTTTTTCTATTAATTTCAATAAGTCTTAACGCAAACCTTGTAATATTAATTTTAAATTATGTAATAATATATTCTCATCAATTGACATGTCAAAAGATAAATTTCAACAAATCACTAAATTCATATTACATTATTTGTTAAGAGAATAGATATTTCCAGTTGATTTAATAATTCTATCATCTAGCTTAAGAGTTCAAACTCCATTGAAGCTAACAAATTGATAGTAGCATCTTAATGTAATAATATTATGTGATGTTATATAACTTCAAATATTATATTATTGTCATTGTCTGTCTATAAGTTCAAATATATTGAATTTTACTTTACATTTTAACCTCCTGCCCTCGATCAGGCAATAAGGTTATTTTTTTTATTTATTTACAAACTACTTACTACTATTTTTACAGGAACTTAAACCATATGCAATAGTTTGAGAACCTTAATTTAATGAAATTGAACCTATGATCTAATTTTAAAACATAACACAGACACAATATGTAACCTTTGTGAATTCACTCAGTGAGCACTAGAAAATATCTTGAATGAAAATATCATATGAATTATGTTACAATGATTGAATAAATAGACAGGAATAAACGATGTCATCCTCATCAACAGCCAATTCACGTCCTTTCCTGGACATAGATCTTCACCAAATATTTCCACTTTACGCGTCCCCTCACGTAAAGTGGAAATATAACATAAATAAATAAATACAACGCCATCTAGTCCCAAACTAAGCAGAGCTTGTAGGTACTATGGTTACTAGACAACGGATAAACACACAATACTTTTTTTTTGTAAATACATACATATTATACATAGAAAACACCAGACCAATGCAAACAATCATGTTCATGCACACAAAAATTTGCATTGAGCGGGAATCGAACCCGAGACCTCTGCGTAGCAGACATGTTATATAACCACTACGCCGTAAAGGTCTTATATAGCAGGAAATCTTCCTCAACCATAGGTTTCAGTGTTTATAATCATACCTAATTATCTTTTTTGAAAACCAACATTCAGGCACACAAAGATTATACGGGAATCGACACTGTAACCTCCGCGTAGCCAAAAAATACAACCACTACGCTACAGGCGTCATCAAAAGAATATTAATTAGTAATAGAATACCTTAAAACATATTTTAATCTTTATTTAGCCTTCCTTAAAAAGCAAAAAAAATACATTTACCCAATTTAGTTTGTGTTCAGTTCTAAAATTAGGAGCTATTTTCACTTACAATTTTGATATAAATATTTTCTAAAACAAACATAACTATAAAAATAATAATACATTTATTTATAAAATTGTCAGACTGTCTTTTGTCATTATAACTTAAGAGCATACCGAGTGACATGAAAAGCTTTCTCTTAAACGCTTTCAAGCTCTTGACAAGGCATAGTTGTTTTTAAAACAAGTATAAAAAGCATATAATATTTTTTCTTTATTTATGCAATATCTATTAGCATTGCTGCCTAATTTTAATCGATCAATTACAATATCCAACCTACGTGTGGTGACGGAGTAAGAATACAGTGTGTCACCGCCCCATCTCATCCCATAGCTGTCGTAAAAACCGATTAAGGGACTGTGAATATTATCTTTACGTAAGTTCATGGTTGAATAATAACTTATTAACTTTAAATACCACAAAAACAAATTACATCTGTTATAGCATTCAAAACCACATGCAGCCTTGTAATGACTTCCGACTCACTGTTCACTCCTGTAACGAATCTGCAAGGTCTTTGACTTGTGACTGTCCAATTATATGTAAATTAGATAAAACTAAATATTTGGGAGTGATGCTGGATCAGCGATTGTCATGGCATCCTCAAATTGACCAAGTATCCGGCAAAATAAGGAAATTGATCTTTATATTCAAAAACTTAAGACATGTAGTGCCGGGGGAGCAGTTGTGTGGGGGTAGTGGGTGTATATAGCGCTGGCGCAGTCGATCATATCTTACTGCCTTCCAGTTTGGGGCGGTGCTGGGATTACAAAAATGTTAGAGGTTGAACGTGCACAACGCGCTTTGTTAAAGATCATGCATTTCAAACCTCGTAGATTCTCAACATATACGTTGTATAGTATTAGCAAGGTATTATCGGTAAGAAAACTGTATATTCTACTCGCAATATTAAAAAAACACAATTCTACTACATATATCCCAAACTCAGCACCAAAAAGAAGAAATCACACAATTACACGTACCAAAGTAAGAACTGCATTTGCATCCAGACAATACAAAATTCGATCGGAAAATCTATATAATAAAGTAAATAAAAAGCTAAATATCTACGGAAAAACTCACAGAGAAAGTAAAATACTAATTACTAATTTTCTTATACCTTTTAGTTATGAGGATACGGAGGCTTTATTACAACACATGCAATAAATTACATGATTACAATAACATAGACACACACACACATACAAACACACTAACACGTGCTCGCACATGCACCACACACAAGCACACTCACACGCGCGCACACATACACCACACACACACTAATACCATTTGTTTTTAATGTATAAAATCTTTAATTAACTTTCATTAGTAATAAGTTTTCTATCTATTGTTTAAATATGTAATACTGCTAAGGAAGAGCGAGACCGCTTGTCACAGGCATTGTTTGCTTAAAAGGCGGTTTCAATCACTACATAATAATGTAAACCTATTTAAAGAAATAAAATTATTTGTATTTGTATTTGTATTTGTAAGAAAAAAAAGGAAAACTTGAAATTAAACCCTATACTAATCCGTCTGGTCAGCGTGGTATTAGTAGGCAAAGTATCCCTCCGTCACTGGAGGAGGCTCGTCCCTGCAGTGGGACTTTATTAGGCTGTTATGATGATGAATTCCAATATGCCCCTGACAAACAGACTTTAGCACAGTGAAGTGCGTTCGGGATTTCGACACGTTTAAAAAAAATGTATCGATCGACCTAGTACCAATCCTGGCTAGTCATAAGTTAACTTTCGTTTCTTGATTGACGACCTCTGTGGCGTAGTGGTTATATAACATGACTGCTACGCAGAGGTCTCGGGTTCGATTCCCATCTTTGTGTGAATGAACATTATTGTTTGCATTGGTCTGATTGTTTCTAATGTATGTATTTACAAAAAAAAGTATTTAAGTATGTTTATCCGTTGTCTAGTACCCTAGTACAAGCTATGCTTAGTTTGGGACTAGATGACGTTGTGTGAATGTGTAAGGATTATGTATTTATTATTTACCTATTTTATTATTTATTTACTTGATATGACCCATCCCTGCAGTGGAACATTAATTAGCCTATTTTTTAACGTGCGTAGATAAATTATTACTTGAATAAATATAATAGTTTCTCAGTAAGTAAGTTTAGACTTTGAAGTTAAAACAATTGTTGTAAAACGGTTACCGACCCTCTTCCACCTTGTTTGATGGGTTAACGAAATAGCCTCAAGTAAATTGTGAACTACAAAGTACGTTGATATTCTGACTTCAAGAGTAATGACCTAAAATCAAGCTTATGCCTTGTTTATGGACACGCGGGGCGACAAGCGTCGCGTACAGCGTGGCGACAAGCGGTACGTCAATAGCTTTTTTATGTTAATGGATGAAACAAAAAACTATGAACATATTATTTTTGTTAATAACTTTTAAACTATCGCATTACATTATTATTATATGAATCTATACTTATATTATAAAGAGGTAAAGTTTGTGAGTTGGTGACGTTGTAGGGGGTAATGTCTGGATCTAAAGAACCGATTTTAAAAATTCTTTCTTTGTTGAATAGTCAATTTATGGCGGAGTGTCATAGGCTGTATAGTTTAATAGGAGAGAAGCAATAATTAAATATGTTTAAAAATGGACGCGTTTTTTTGGCCGCCCAACGAAGTGGGCACGGGTCAGCTAGTTATTATTATAAACCAAAGAGATGAACCCGGTATGCTGTTTACCTTCATTTTGCTTGACGTTTCAGCACAGGTTACACTGGCCGTGGTCGCGAACTGACTGACGACATCAAGCAAAAGATTTTTTATAAGTATTTTTGTACAAAATTTATGTTCGAAACGCATTCTAAATTTAAATATAATACATAATACTATTTTTACGGGTCTTACTCGCGGTATATACTAATTAGCCTAGATACTTAGTAACATACATAAGTAACCTCCGCGACCACGGCCCTTGCAAGTCGGCCGAAACGTCGGAGAAAAACCTAGGTATTTATGTTACTAAGTAGGTATCTACGCTAATTAGTATATACCGCGAGTAAGACCCGTAAAAATAGTATTATGTATACAAATCGCGATAGTTTAAAATCTATTAAATATAAAACGCCCCGCCTCTCTGTAAATGAGGCCTTAGCACCCTAATTGTTTTCTGTTCAAGGAGCAGAATCTCGAATTAATTGTGATGTTACCTGACAAATGAGATGGTAATGACTTAACAGCTATTTTGTTTAATAAAGATCGTTTTATCATAGGAAACGTGAACCTTAGTTATTTTGATCAAATACAAAAAACTGACTGTATAAAAATAAAGACCTAAAGTCCAACAAATCTAATACGTACGGTATGACAGTTCTGACAAATTGAATAATAAGGTTGGGATAAAAAAATCGATTACTATAATATCCGAAATATAAGAGATCGATTACGATAATATCCGATTTTTAAGACACTTTTATAATTAATTTCATTATTAGTAAAGGGTAGAACCTTTTGTAAAAAAAGACCACATAAATTGCAAATTCTCTAATCTGCGAATAAAAAAAAATTCCAAACATTACTTTTATTTTAATTATAATTAATTAAATAAAAGTAATGTTTAGGATTTTTTTATTCACTACTAAGACCTTAATAAGTTGCCCCCCGTCACCTTCGACCACGTCGAGTGATAGTTTTAAGTAATAGTTAGTTACGTGTCTAACGATAATAACGATTTTTCGTATATGTAAACGATTTTTTTGCATACAAGTGTATCCGAAGAGTCGCAACACTACGAGCAGTAACCTAACTACGTGACTTTGCAATGAGGTCAAGAATAGAACTTTAAGATATTATTTACTATGTAAATATGTGTTATTTTGCTTTGTTTGAAAGTTTTCAATTTAATTTATATATTAAGAATTGTACATTTTTAGATACAATAATAAAATCTTTCTAAATTCATGGTTTTACGAAAAAGGTTTTCGAAACTGAATAACGTACGCATGAACAAAGTTGTTTCAGTTTGAAAAATATGAAACGTCATACTGTATCTTTTAGATTTGTTGAACTGTAGTACGTTAATTATCCGTGTCGTGACGGAGTAAGAATACAATATGTCACCACCCCATCTCATCCCATGGGTGTCGTAAAAACCGACTAAGGGAATAACCGTAACTACTATCTTTACGAAATAAAAAGAAGTGTGACGTAGTGGGTTGGTATAGGGAGATAAATGCAAAGACAACTTAAGTATAACAATGTAGTTATATTCTATATAAATGAATCTATATAAAATTACTTGTTTGATAATTTAGAACCACTATGTAATTAAGAATGAGTAAATTCAGCAAGCCGGCTAATGGTAATCAGAAGGATTATAGGTTAGAGGATTCGAGAGCACGAGGTTCGAAGGCTGCCCTTCAGAAAGGCAGACACTTATCTTCAGTAAGCCGGGACCGGAACAAAAAGGAAGGGCTCGCGCCCCGCGTCTTCTTTATATAGCGGCTGCTGGGTAGCCCCCACCACGGCGCGCTCGCGCCGCTGCCGTGAGGCGAGAGGACGAAGCACGACGTCACAGAAGGAAAACTTGAAATTAAACCCTATACCAATCCGTCTGGCCAGCGTGGTATTAGTAGGCCAAGTAACCCTCCGTCACGCAGTGGGACATTAATGGGCTGTTATGAATATAGTACGAGGTTTGTTTTTTTTTCTTTCTTTTAAAAAGACTTTTCCACCAGAGATGTGCTGATAACCTGTGCTCTGAAAATTCAAACCCTAAAACAATTCAACCGAATTGAGAAACTATTTATTTTAGACTTGGTTTACAATTACTCTATACCAAATCGTTTAGCCAGCTAAGCCCATCAATCTCTGCAGTGGGTCATTAATGAGATGTTTATAAATAACAATTATATTTACCCGGTAACAAACTGCCCTGTGCTATTTCAGTACGAATAAAACACGCGTATTTTCTTTCGTTATAAAAATAATTATCTTCATTTCTTAGTTTTTTCCTTGTTTTTGTTTATATTATTTCTTTGTTTTCGACTTGTATTTTACCTTCTTTATCAAGTAAAAGAATGAGAGAATCGGGTTACAGTAATTATAGAATAAAAGTATTTTGTGTTATTTATTTGTCTTATGGCACAATATCGCGCGGTGGCTCTTGCAGCAGGCCATTTTTGTGCTTGATGGTCATAAACAGATTTTTTATAAAACTTGATAAACTTAGATGTCAACAAAATAAATTGAAATAACTTACTAATTTCATCATTGTCCTCTGTCCAACCAACTTGACAAATAACGTTATCAAGGAATACTGCAAACAGCAACACACGCCAAGTCACTTTCCCGCCAGAAACATCCGCCATCTTGTATTCAACAACTAACTGTCATTTTGACACTATTGTCTACATTGTCTACGATCGTTCTAAATTTGAATACCTGAAACAAATTAAATAAAATATTAGTGTTCTTTTCTATTTAAATTGAATGACAAATAAAACTTTTAGGTGGTTATTGGTTAGTGAAATTCAAAAGTAAGGTAACTGATTTACACCTTAGTCTTTTACAGACATTAATTAACGGCCATAAAGTTCTACCAGATTCAAGAGAATAATTTGTGGATCACACAAAACAATTATCATTTTCTTGGAATCGAACCCACGACCTCGTACATGGCAGACGCTCCCACGACCACTTTGCTACCGAGGCAGTACTATGGTAAGAGAGAACCTTTAATAGCGCATGTTCATAGACACAAAATGTTTTATTTGTGCGGGAATCAAATCTGCGACCTATGGGCAGCGTAGATTATATTATCTATTGTTGGCCCGAAAATTATATGACATAATATTCTTATGCCCGAATTTCTTTTGTTATAATTTTATTAGACATAACGGCAAATACAGCTCGTACTTCTTGGTAGCTTAAAGAATAAACCTAACCTAACCTATCTAAGTTGGATTGCTCTAAACTTCTCAGCTTAAACATAATTGAATTATGGCAAGTAAATATTATGGCTAAAGACGATTATGGCAAACAATATTAGTACAAATGAAATTATGGGAAATAAAAATTCGGGCAAATGAAATTCTGGCAAGTGAAGGTATACGGGCAGTGTAACATTCACATTTTTTTTTTTTTTTAAAAAGACAACTCCCGCCCTTGGGATCATGCCCTGTGTCGCGGGGACTTTTACAAACATCAATTAACGGACACATATAACACCCAGACTCAGGACAATAATTTGTGGATCTCACAAATTATTGTCCTGCGTGGGGATCGAACCCACAACCTCATGCGCGGCAGCCGCTGGCTTTACCGGCGCGCCACCGAGGTCGTCACCATTATGCCAAAGAGGTTGTTAAATCCTCGTAATTTGCACTAAATAGCAGCTGTTACCCTTTCACCTGAACCCAGCAACTTAATGTGTAGGTACTTAACCATAAAAGAAACACAAAAAATACTTTTCAAAAACAAAACGTAACATTCTAATTTCTTTTAACTTCCCCAAGGAATCGAATCCGGAACTTCATGGTGAAACATAAATTGGTGATAACACGAAAGAGTCGTAATTCGTAATAATTTGAAGCAATTTGGACAATTTATAGCCTTTTTGTAACAGTAAGGTAGGTAGTTTTATACCTTGATTCTGGCACGTTTTGCCTAATAACTTACTGCCATGTAAAATATAGGTATTAACTTAGCTTACTTACTTACTACTTAGTTGTTAAGACATAAGTTATATTTTTATGTAGGTATAGATGATTTTAGAAATATCATCATAACAGTAACAGCCCATTAATGTCCCACTGCAGGGACGGGCCTCCTCCCGTGACGGAGGGATACTTGGTCTACTAATACCACGCTGGCCAAACGGATTGGTATAGGGTTTAATTTCAAGTTTTCCTTCTTTTTATTTCGTAAAGATAATATTCACGGATAGTCCCTTAGTCGGTTTTTACGGCACCCATGGGATGAGAGGGGGTGGTGACATACTGTATTCTTACTACGACACCACACATCATCACATAAAATTCATTTATAAACATACCTACTTTCAAACATTTTGGGACATTTCTCACAAATTTTCCATCATATTGTCACAAGTGACTATTAGTCCGGTATAAGAAAATCGAACTTCCCTTCGTTATAGGTACTTAGGCCAAATTTGGCTTCGATAAAGGTTGGCGCAATTGCAGTCCGAACCAACTTATCTTCAGTGTAAATGTCCCAATTGTCACTCCGTTATGTATATTTTTATATATATATAAAACTATATATATATATAAAACTGCCAAACTCTATCAATGAAGGAGACTGTGCTATTAGAAATGTTTGCAAGACTTACATATATACTAAAATTATAAAGAGGTAAAGTTTGTGTGTTTGTGACATTGAAGGGGGTAATCTCTGGATCTAATTCTGATAAAAAATTCTTACTGTGTTGAATCCCCGATAAATGGACTATTCAACACACAAAGAATTTTTAAAATCGGTTCAGTAGATCCAGAGATTACCCCATACAACGTCACAAACACACAAACTTTACCTCTTTATAATATTAGTATCTATAGATGAATACTAACTCACGGTAGCAATTCAAAAATCGTTACCTGCTTATATTTGAGACACTTACGTACCACTGTTCCGTTTATTATGGCCGTAACTCTACCATCTTTTTATTGATTTCGGGTTAAATTTGACAGCCAGGTGTCTTATGCTACTATAAAGTGGGCTCACGAAATATAATCTGATGTAGCTGGATTGCTATGCCATTATTTATTTAAGACCTCGAAGGACCTTTTTGACAATAGTAAGTTAGTCCTATATTACACTATACCCCCCCTTGTGGTGACGGAGTAAGAATACAATATTTATGTTACCCCCCCATCTTATCCCATGGGTGTCGTAGAAACCGACTAAGGGACTATCTGTGAATGTTATCTTTACGAAATAAAAAGAAGGAAAACTTTAAATTAAATCTTATACCAATCCGTCTGGCCTGCGTGGAATTAGTAGGCCAAGTATCCCTTCGTCACAGGAGGAGGCCCGTCCTTGCAGTGGGACATTAATGGGCTGTTATGATGATGATGATGATGATATTACACTAGGCTAAAAGGTTAGTAAGTAAAGCATTTTGTGTAAACTCTGGAACTCTGGAAAATTGTAACAGTAGGTAGTTTTTTTTTGTTTTTTAAGCTGAGTAATAACAATAACTTGCTTGTCTAAGTAGTTATTACTTTTATATTATGTTTGAGCTATTTTCTACTAGTTTTTCAATCAAGACGGCCCTTTGTAACTTAATTATATTATCCAGACTACAACAAATGCAATTGCTTTTTTATGGAAGGAAATTGCTTTTTTATGGAATTTTATGGGTATTTATGCAGATAGTACAAACTCTGCTTAGTTTTGTTTTATATTGTAATGTGTTATTCTATTATCATTACTACTATAATATGAACATTCTGCGTTTTATATGTTGTAATAATTATTCTTCATCCTTGGTCACCGGTTCTGCGTGTTATGTACCCTGCTGAAAATAAGAAAGACAATAGAAAAAATTGGTATTTCCTATGTTTTTGAGGACGGCCTTCTAAGGCCCATAGACTTCGTCTCTGTTTCGTAAGTGGTAGGTAGCATACATTTTTACGTCTTCATCGTTTGGTTAGTGGTCAACTTTTAAGGTCAAGAGTTGTTCTAGCCGCCCATAAATAAGCCTGTAAAGTGGTCTTACGATTGTGTCACTACTAGAGCAGCCAGGAAGATTTTTTACGTTCACATAATCCATCCACTCATCGGTCACCCATCTATAGAATGACCTCACCAACTTTGCTTAACTTGCGTTATTTTTCATGATTGCATCAGTTACTGATTTCAAAACTAGATGGCGCTTTGTATCGTCATTGTAATAAAACTGTAATATCGGGCGCGGCAGCATGCAAAACATAGTTATTTTATTAGTCTATAACACTACAATTACAGCTATAAAACTTTAGCCTCACGCCCGAAACAAATTATTATAAGCAGAGGTCAAGGTCGGGTTTATTTTTAAATTTATGGCAATAATAAACTGATTCGTTGCGTTCATTTATTTATACTGTACTGTAACTGCCAAGTAAGTGTAGTGCACGGTCGTAAGTTCGATTTCCTTTCAGAACTGTTGTCGTTAGTTTGAAGAAAGAAAAAAGAAGAAGAAAAAAACATTTTTGTTGCACACAAAATACAAGCAATAAATTAATTACAATACAAAATACGAAAACGTAGTGTAGGACGCCCCCCAGCTAAGTGAACCGACGACCTCAAAAAGGTCTATGGGTCGGCCTGGATTCGGAAGGCGCAGGGCCGTGTTCTGTGGCGCGTGTTGGGAGAGGTCTATGTCAAGCAATGGACTGCAATAGGCTAGTTTATTGATTGATTGATTGATACAAAATATAACCTAACTCAGTTATTCGCTGTAGCGTCAAAGACAGCGCTGGTATTAAGAGTATGTTAGGTGTATTGTTTCTACGGAAGGTATCCTTTAACACGCGGATCAGCAGTTAGTTACTGTTAGCAGCTAGTTATAAATTTAATGACACACTAATAGATGGGTGATCACTTATTGGTATTTCATCTAACCGTGCTACTGCAGACCGTGCAGGAAAAAAAGGAAGTACTACCTAAAAAAAATTTTCGTGAACGAAGTCGCTGGTTACGGCTCGTTTTAAATAAAGATTAAATGGATGTTGTTTTGATGATTTTTGTGTAGGTACGAGTAGGTACGTTAAATTGATATTTGTAAAGTCCCCGCTATACAAGGCATGATCTAGTGCAGGAGTTGTTTTAAACATAAATAGTCCAGCTAGTCGCTTATGGCAAGCTAATCTACTTATATTTCTTGTTGATCCTTCTCTTTAAATACTCGATACCTAATTTAGTAGGACAGTAATGTTACAAAAATACCGTTGACGTAAATACGTTACCGAAGTCAATAATCGTTAGGACATCATCTATATTTAACTAAACCCTTCATAAATTATGTATTACGATATTAATAACTCCTTACTTCACGCGTAAGAAATAATTATAGTTAGGATAATTTTTTAAAAGTTTTTAAATGAAATTGATATTCCTTAACAGTGTAATTATGTTCTATAGTAAAGATACGAGCCACGAGGCTGATGATGGAGGTATATCTGGCCTACTTACCACCTTGGCCAGATCGTATACCTCCTCTCGGTTAAGTTATTTAACAATGTACGAGAATTGACCCTTTGGTCCATTTTCATAACTGAGTTTTCGTAACCAGTTATCAAACAGGAATTTTCCTTCACTGTTTCATAACCAGTTATTAAAAAAGACTTTTTAGTCCTTTTACATAACCAGCTACATGCTGGGTAAAATTTACTGTCAGAAATACGTATGTCTCAACACAAGCTTCACTTTTTATGCATTTATTTTGAAAAAATCTTTAGTAGTTTCTCTACAACCACGAGACGAAAATAGAGGGTAATATTTTCGGTTCCTGTCGCCATGCGGACGAACAAGGGTTATTATCAATGAATAATAAATTCTACTAATAGGTAGCTTTCAATATTCCACTATAACAGTGATTGATTATCTAGGCTTTACTTAGTTATTATTTATCATTACAATCTTTCAACAAATACATAAAATAATGTATGTTTTATTATTTTTTTATTTGAAAGCATACATTGGTTAGCGTTTGCTTAACCAGAAGCAATTCATGTAATTATATTTATTCAAAATACCTACTATTTAAATGTAACGTTACACACATAAAACTTCGAGGCGGTTACAAGTATTTAAAATCGCTATTCATAAACGACTAGCTGACCTGCGCCCACTTTGTTTGGCGGCGAAAAAAACGCGTCCCTTTTTTAAACATATTTCATTACTGCTCCACTCCTTTTAGTCATAGCGTGATACTATATAGCCTATGACACCCCCCGATAAATGGATTATTAAACACAGAAATCTTTTTTAAAATCGGTTCATTAGATCCAGCGATTACCCCCTACAACGTTACAAACACACAAACTTTACCTCTTTATAATATTAGTGTAGATAATGCTGGTACGGCAATCTAAATCAGCCAGGACATTTCCTAGATGAGGGACAACTCAAAAAGTATTTTATCTTATCGTTTCAGTGCTTCGGAGGGTATCTATTACGTCGGTTCAGACGTAGTAGTGACTCAGTCGTTGAGCCTCATCATAACAGCCCATTTATGTCCCACTGCAGGGACGGCTCTCCTCCCGTGACGGAGGGATACTTGGCCTACTAATACCACGCTGGTCAAACGGATTGGTATAGGGTTTAATTTCAAGTTTTCCTTCTTTTTATTTCGTAAAGATAATATTCTCGGATGAGCCTCGTCAGAAGCCAATGGGCAGCTTACACAACTTGCAATACCAGTCTGGTTAGTGGCAAATGATAAAAAAAGAAAGACCCCCAAATGTCATTAATGTCAAATTTGAAACTTCAGTAACCAATCAAACTACAAACAAATCATAGACAATAAAGTTGCTAGAACTTAAATGAAGTCATAAGAAAATGGCAAACAAAACCACGAATTTAATAAGATTTATTAAAACATTTCGTGGCATTGGAATTTTTGTGAGTGTCCATTCATGTTCAGATTAACTGGGGTAAGGCCACAATGTATTAGTGGCGAAGTGTCCATATAACTCGATTCCTACCGGCTTACCTTTGCAAAAACCGCTTAGCATTGTCTATTAATCAATTATAAATCAATGACGCAACATCCACTCAATACAAAATAATATAAAACAAAAAAGTATTCTCTTACGTAAATCGCAATAATAATTACAGTAATAATAATTTTCAATATAATTATTTACGTACTCATAACGCCATCTTGTAATTAAAGGTTGTCAACTAACAACTTGTTATGGTTCAGTCAGAGAGTACTTAAAGCGCGCATGCGCGGAGCGCAGTAAGCCGGTCGCGAAATTAGGAATCCAGTACAACAGACTGTACGGAAATCGTACGGTCACGTGACACTTTGTATTCGTCGATCTAAGGTACCATATAAGCCGGTGGCCATCGGCTTATGACAAGGATAAAAGATACAACTACAACATTGCGAGAGCGAGAAAGCACTATTGCAACCAGTGGACCGACCAATTGTAACGAAGTTTCATTTCATTTCACGTTAAGTACTTAATTTGCCATTGACATTCCTTTGTTTTTATCAATTATTTAAATCTGATAGAAATCAGCCTTTCTTCTGAATTTTTAGTTTTTAATTATATTTATTTGTTTTTATATTTTTATACGGCTTGCGTCTTGACTTTGGCAGAATCATCGGTAAACGATAGGACCATTTGAAGAAAAAACAGATATTTGTATTTATTTTCTGCAAATAGGTTATAAAATTCGCTTTCTTGTTTAAAGTAGTAAAATTTGTATGTTTAATTATTTATGATTGTGTATTATGATTGTGTTGTGCATTGGTTGACTTTATTTTTGTCGTAGTGCGTTGGGATCCTATGGAATATTTTTGTAAGTACTTGTTTGTATTGTTTTCAGCAAATTTAATAGTTTGTTGTTATAAGGGACAGGTTAATAGTGTTATATTATATTGACTATCCTATTATGTGATGTGCGATAAAACATCATTCTCGAAATTGAATTATAAATATAAGAAACGCCGGCGCTGTGGATTTACGAAACATTTTAATACAATTATCTCATTTCGATACGTATAAGTAAGTGGCTTACAGACAGTATTCTCAGATTCTAAAAGTAAGTAAGTAGGTATGTAGAATCATTTAGGATATAGCAATATAAACAATTAATCTAATTGATCAAAGAAGTCTTCCAAACAGAGAAACATTTTCGTATTTTAAGTTTATGAGTTCGGGACAACTAGGTAAAATCGAAACATTTTCTCACGAATACCTATGAACTACAGAATAATAGTAATATAAAGTAGAACAAAAGTCCACGGAATCTTCGGCTTCCCTTTTATAAAAATCCACCCTTCGCCACTGCAATGTATGTTAATGCTCCCTATCAGTGTCCAACACCACACTGTTATTTGCATTGTATTGAATACGCTCAGAGAAAAGGTTTGGTCGCAGTGCTTTATATAACTGTTCAGCTTTTTTTTTTCAAGAATATTTATTTAAAAATGGAAAATATATTTAAGTTTGCAATTCGGTTGTATTTTTGTATTTTTTTTAACTCTCTCTCTCTCTCTCTGTCAGGTATCAGACGCCCAGAGCTGAACATAGGCCTTCCCAAGTTCACGCAATTTTTTAACCCCTGTTTTTTACTCAGCATGTCAATTCTTGTTCCTTAAAATCGTTAAAAATTCAGTTAAGTTAACTTTAGTTGTCAAATTGTCTTACCTATTGTATGACAATTTGGCAACTGAAGTTAACTTAATCGAATTTTTAACGATATTAAGGAACGAGAATTGACATGCCGAAATCAATAATTAAGGAATTAATTTGAAAATAACAAAGGCGCCAAAAGTTTGGTTTCAATCTCCAGAAACGGAATATATGTATAAAAATGTACTAGTAAATTAATTGCAATAGTAAGTTAATTGCGTATTATAATCATTAACAACTTTCTGAGTTTAAATACATACATACATAAACTCACGCCTTATCCTGTCCGGGGTAGGCACAACGCCACTTGTCACGATCCTGGCAAACAGATTGAGCCTCGTCCGCATTCATTATGCGACCTATATATGCGCAGAATACAGTTTCTGATTAAGATATTAGATAGATGTCTACGCAACAGAGCAGCATGGTAGGTATTAGTTGGGTAAAACACTCTTTTGCTTCTTCTGCCATGGGACATTTACTTTTTTGGCTTTCCGCCAAATCAAGTGCCTATTTGAAGTTCCCATTGCCCCAATCTATTTTACTTACTTCAAAAGTCTCCACATTTTTTTCAATCCCTTTACAAAAACGCATAAAAAGCACTTCACAATATTTATTAGCACATAAAAATAAAACATAGATTGGCTCTCAAGTAGTTTCTTCAAAGACAACTATAAACTTTTTGATTGGCAACCATAAACGTACATTAGTTCTTATACGTGGGGCTTACTAACATGCCAATACCTACATTTATTGCCACATAAAATATCTCAATGAAGAGATACTTATATACTTACTAGTTATCTACAGATAGGGTCACTAGGCTTAAAGGAACTTCGTGACATAGGTCTTGTAAAAACACAAAAACCATATGTTTCTTGTTTCCCTGGGTGATCAAAGCAGAAATGACGAAATTTTGCAAGGATAATTAATGTGACCGACATAGCGTTTAAAATAAGCATGCAAAACCAATAGTTTATACATATATTTTTTCACTTGTAAAGATAATTATTGCGCTATGAATCGAGCCCTGTCGTAGGGTATTTTACAGACATTAAAACTATATAACACACAAAGGTTCTCCGTGTGGTGACAGAGTAAGAATACAATTGTCACCACCCCATCTCATCCCATGGGTGCCGACTAAGTGGCTATCCGTGAATATTATCTTTACGAAATGAAGACTGGCCAGTAGGCCATGTGTCCCTCTCCGTCCCGGGAGGAGGCCCGTCCCTGCAGTGGGACATTAATGGGCTGTTATGATGATGATGACACAAAGGTTTTAGGAACAATAATTAGTAGATTATGATTGTACTATGAACTACTAAACTAACTAACTACTTGATTGAACCCGCGACTGTGACAGCACTCCCGAAATTCTACAACAGCCCCACCACAGAGAATATTTTTATACTGTATTATTATTTCTTTACGAAATAAAAATAAGGAAAATTTGAAGTTAAACCCTATACCAATCCGTCTCGCCAGCGTGGTATTAGTAGGCCAAGTATCCCTTCGTCATGGGAGAAGGCCCTTCCCTGCAGTGGGACATTAATGGGCTGTTACGATTATTCACAATTTAATATTATTACATTTTCCGCTAACACTGTGACCACACGCTTATCGGGCGATCCTTTATGAGTCCATTCGTTGGGGTTAGTTCTGGTTTGCATTTCAGTCTTTTTTTCTTTAGTTCATATTTATGGTCATCATGGAACTACGTGATAGCTTTGTATAAAACCTTATTTTAGTTTTTTTTTTCTTTTGTTGTGAAGGTTTTTTAAAAGCATAGTTTATGGTCCGTTTCAACGCGTTAGTAGTTTTCAGCTTTACTGTCTTCTTTATTATTATAAAAGCCTATTAACTACCCACTGCAGGGACAGACCAGTGATGGAGAAATTATATATTATAGAAGTCAGACGGGCTGGTTTCGTTTTGTGTAAAAAAAACTTACACACTAGGGATGCCCTGTGTCACGGGAGCTTTAAAAACATTAATTCAAGGGGCAGAAAAAATATTCACTTCTCAAATTTTCCTGCGTGGAAATTGTGCCCACGACTTTATACACGGCAGCCGCTACCTCGACCACTGTGCCATCGAGGTAGCCAAATACCACAATGCACAAGCTATCTTTTGTGATAAAGACAACAACTACTGTCAAGTACTATCCAATTCTTCAAAAACATCCAGAGCACAGAACATTTATACTCAAAGGAGAAGAATGTCAACTTCATATAAAATTCGTGAGGAAACTTTTCCTAAGCGTGTGACGCCATCTATTGGCACCCCCCCTAAAACTACGGTTAATGTCAGCAGCGTGGGATATTCAAATTGATAGTTATTTTTATTATTATAAACAAAAAAATAAATCTTAACGCCCTACGTAGGGCATTAGATATATCTCTTTGTTTATTTTGTTGAAGGTTTAAATTAGGCTGACTGTATTTGGAGTTGGATTTGATAATAAAAAACTTCATTTCTTTTACAATTTATTTTTCATAATAAATAATATTCACATTCTTCATTGAAACATTCTTCTCTACATTGAAACTCATTGTAACATAACAAAAACCCTATAGGAGTCAATTTCTCAGAACTGGAGTCAATAACGTTCAATTTCACAAAAACACTTCAACTAAGGAATAGGATGCTCGTGCAACGTTTTTAATTCATAAACTTGTTATTTATCGAGATTCTTATTTATTTACAAGATATTTAGGAATTTAAAAAATAAACGGTTTCTTTTCTTGTAGTGTTGACAGCTCCATATAAACAAGTAATATGTGGTTGCTAGGAAATGACATGACATTTTCTATTTCATCTTTTCTCTCTGTCGTGCATAACAGCCTTATTAGAAACATTGTGTAGAACAGAGTTGACTCCCCCTGATCCAGAGGCCCTCAAGGCACTTGTGGTAAAACCAAAGAAAACACACTTGCTTAGGACAAGACAATTTAATAATAAATTCACAGTGATAGTATTTACCCGCGGAGACTCTTAACATCGCAATGTAATTATGTCGTACAACGCCATCTATCGAGTGAAACTGACAACTTACTTAGAACACTGAACAACTACGTATGTAAATACTTAACTTAAATTTTCATAACAGTGTTATTATCGTTGTCCCATTTGGCGCCCAAATACATTATTATGAGCACCAGCTGCCAAGCTACCAAATAACTGTTGTAGCTCACTAGAACGCTTTTTATTATAATAGCCATTAATAATAGTTTATTTTTTCATCCTTTTAATGTCTGATTGTTGGGACGGAAAAAGGACTTTTTCTTTAAAGGGTGCCGGGTCCATCGCGTGATAGAGGACGGAACACTAGCGTAACAGCGTCTGGGACTTACGACCCAGATGTAGGTTTAAGGAGGCCTCCTTACAACGCGTTAGCGGTCACCTTCACTGTCTGCTATGTTCCGTCCCCTACCTATCCAAATTTGGTAGGAACCTAACAACGCCGTTTTGGACATTCGTGATAGTAGAAAGCTTACTGAAGTTCTCGGCAGTCCTAGTTCTTTTAATAGATTGTATAGGGATTTAGCTGGTGTACCCCTCGCACCTATTTCCACGGCATACAGAGTAACCCTATAGCCATTTCTGGTTATCTCATTTGTCAAGTCAAAGTATTTATTTGTCTTAATTGCGTGGTCTTTAGGGATGTTAGTTTCCCACGGTACCGTGAGTTCAATAAGTACTACACGCTTTTTCAATTTTGAGTAGAGGAATATGTCTGGTCTCAACGGCGACACGCAGATATCCTCCGGGATTTTGTAGTGTGTTTCATACGTGTCAACCAGTAGGGTCCAATCGTCTGCCGGACTCAGGACCGAAAAAGGCTTGTAGGTGGTCTTTTTAGTAGTGCCTTCCTTAACAAATTGGATGTTTAGTCTTTCATTCGTAGTCAGTCCTTTTCTAGCTCTGGCAATCGACAGACTCACTGCCTCGCGTATAATCCCTAGTACTTTGTCGTGACGTTGCGAGTAATGACCCCTATCCAAAAGCACTTTGCAGCCTACCAATAAGTGTCTTGCCGTACCAATTTCTTTGCCACATTCCGTGCATTTTTTGTCCGTGGCTTTTCCCCATCTTACAAGATTGCTTTGATCGGGGAGAGTCAATTGGAAGGCGTTGAGGTAGAATTTAAGTAATGCTGGTGACCAGTCGTAAAGCAAAGTAACCCATTCATTTTGCATTTTTAGGTTCATTGCGTGCACTCTGTAGCTGTCATTCTCATCTTGGTTTAAGAAAGATTTTATAATTTCTTTGTCCGATTGACTTTCCGTGAAATTCCGTGTTTCCTAGACCTACTCTACTAGTTTGTGCGCCTATCATGAGCTTTTTGTGGAATTGTAACCGTGACTCGAGCGCAGATGATTTTTTATCAGTTGGGATGGATTTTACAATTTCGTCTTTAGATGTTGATAAGACTTGCATTTTAGTAACTCTTAGATGTTTGTAAAGTTCCGATGGTTTTTTTAGTTTCATCCCAAAGTTATTTGTGTCTCGATACAGAGCGGAAGAGTCTGCAGATTGAGCTAACCCTAGCCACGATTTCTATGTTTTCGTCACTTTAGCATCTAGTTGTTTCAAGAGTTCTGGTTTAAATCGTGCACAAGGAAAGGCCAATTGAGACGTGATGTTAAATAGTTGTCGTATATCTAGACTTTTTTTACGTTATTTATCGGTTGATGGTCTACCTTTTCAATGTCGTTTAGTTATACCACGCTTACGTATTATGTACTATAAGTGTAGTATGTTGTTTGTAGAAATCATTTATACGGTTTAATTTTATACCTTTACTTACTGCTGGAGTTCTCCGTGTGATGACGGAGTAAGAATACAATGTGTCACCACCCCATCTCATCCCATGGGTGTCGTAAAAACCGACTAAGGGACTAACCGTAAATATTATATTTACGAAGTAAAAAGAAGGAAATCTTGAAATTAAACCCTATACCAATCCGTCTGACCAGCGTGGTATTGGTAGGCCAAGTATCCCTCCGTCGCGAGAGGCGGCCCGTTCTTGCAGTGGGACATTAATGGGCTGTTATGATGATGATGACTTACTGCTGAGGATATACCAGGATGAGAACCCGGACCGGCAAACTTAGAGGAACCAAAAAAGCTACGTTTGCTACCATTTTCCCTTATCTAGCTTTTGCCCGCGGCTTCGCTCGCGTTAAATTTGGGGTAGCAAAAAGTAGCCTATGTTACTCTCCAGCCTTTCAACTATCTCCACATAAAAAATCACGACAATTCGTCGCTCCGTTTTGCCATGAAAGAAAGACAAACAGACTGACACACTTTCCCATTTACAATATTAGTATGGATATGTTTCTAAACAAGAGTTTAATTTAGTTTGGGAATAAGTGATGAGTTATTTTTTCATTTCTGATATCTCCAGTTATATTTTCGTACATATAAGAGCTTTTAGTTCATTTTGACAAAATAAAATGTTCTGTTATCCGGTTGTCCGCGTACAAATTAAGTTCCACTGTCACGTCGCCTTTTGTTCCGCAGTTTTATGACGTATAAAAATATGAAAAATTATCGCGCAAGCCAGCAACACTGAAACTGTTTAAATGAAATTTATTATGTTTTTTACTTGTATTTATTTATAATTTTAGTATGTTTTTCTTAGGCGAATAAGTAGCTCACCTGATGGTAAGTAGTTAGTAATGAACGGAACTAATGGACGTCAGCAATTGAAAAGCTACAGTATTTTTTACAAACTTTGATATGAATTCGAGGGAAGATGTAACAAAATTCCCAGTTTCCCCCGATTATGAATTCGGGGGAAGATGCGACAAAATTCCCAATTTCCCCCAGTCAGGGGGAAAGTATTCGGGGGAACTGGGAATAGACCAGTCACTCGTCACCAACCCTTGACATCAACTGTCATATCTCTTTTAACTGGCTATTGTATCGTTTTACCTTCACTCGGTAACGTTGTTTACACCACTGCTTAAAGGTGAAGTAAGAGGGAAAAGCGGTTGTACAGACCAAGACCGCCTATGTCTGGCTGTAGAGACCATCTGCCACGAAAATGCAATTATTTTGAATTAAGATTTAGTCGTAGACCAACCGTAATTCCTTTTTTTATGGGACTTCAAGATCCGTCTTTTTTAGGAATGTTTTCGATTGGGTGTATGGTGGTTACTGAGTTGAATCTGCCACCAAACTCAAGGTTAAGCCCGATTTACACATCGACAAGTACAGTAGCGAGTTAAGTAGTAAGTTGTTGATTAAGTTGATTTGAATATATCTCCATCCTATTTTTTGGCGAGTTAAGTACGAAGTAGTCCCCTCTCTCGCGTCTCGCTAACTACTTGTCGATGTGTAAATTGGGCTTTAACGCTTGAAGTTGGCGAGTCTTTTGGCTTGAGAGTCAGTGAACATTACTTAGTTAATAAAATAACATTTCAACAAATCATAAACAGACATCAGTAGTGGCCCAAAACAAAACAATTTTTGGTTCAAAGTGTGCACCCACAAAGTGTTTGTTTGAATCTAGTGAAGCGATGTTAACGCGTTAACTGGTGAGCTACTCGGTCAAATTAACGTTATACTCGCTTTTGTACTCGATTGGTTGAATTAACGCGGGCTTTGGTTGGATTGTTAACGATTATGCCTTAATTGCTTACTACTAGCTATGTTGCTAATTGTTGAATAATATTACTTAGATTTATCCGTGTGGTGACGGAGTGAATAAAATATGAATATTGTTTAAGAATACAATAAAATAGGGCACCTCTCCATCTCATCTCATCGAGTGTCGTAAAAACCGACTAAGGGACTACCCGTGAATATTATCTATTATAAAATCCCGAATCATATCCAAGATCTAAGTCTTAATAAATTTAAAAATGTAGTAAAACAAAAACTTATCCTAAAGGGATATTATACTATTGTAGATTACACGAATGATAAAAAGGCTTGGGATTAACTGCTTCTATTCTCAGGCTGTTTCAAATAATGCTAGTTTATGCACTTTTTATAATTATATGTGCTACTGTATTATTTTATTTCTAAGTTCTAATTGTATTATTGTATACTTTCTATCTTTTTTATTTTTTTCTCTTTCTTCTTCTGTTTTGCTTGTTCTCATGCTTGTCTTCTACTTTTCTTTTCTTTGATTATTATTTTTTATAATGTATAAATGGTGTATTATCCTGTCTGGTACTGTCAAATATTTTAATTGTGTTTATGATTTATGTTAAAAGAAATATTGTAAACAACCGAATTTTAAAAGAGTTGCCATGAGTTTCTTTGCCAGGTTTCTTCTCATTGGCCCAACCATTTGGAAACTGGAATTTATGGATCAACACAGACAGACAAGTAGATTTGAGTAGTAGATTGGTTTTATTTTTTCTTCTCTAATTTACATTGGACAATACAACGCGGTTTTTTTTAGTGCTGTGGCGTTTGTCTGTGTCGATCTATAATTTTAACTATAACTTTAATTTCAAGTAAATTCTAAAAGACGATTTCAAACAATTTGTGATAAATTTTATGAAATAAAGCATTTTGAAGTTTGAAGTTTACGTAATAAAAAGTAGGAAAACTTGAAATAAAACCCTATACCAATCCGTTTGGCCAGCGTGGTATTAGTAGGCCTAGTATACCTCCGTCACGGGAGGAGGTCCGTCCTTGCAGTGAGACATTAATGGGCTGTTATGATGACCTAGATTTAGGTAATTATTTTGCTGTTTTTGGTTAAAACTACCAGATGGTGTCTTATCGAATTTGGTGCAGCCGTCACCAGACGTTTTTTTTTAATATTTTTTTTGGTATTGATATCGCGTACCTATACATTTATAGGCACTTAAAAAAGTCGTAGATTTAAAGTTACCAGCAGTTACTTCACTATTATCTACCTATATATCATGACGCGGTGGACTGACGACCTAGTTAGGACGGCGGGTAGCCGATGGATGAGGGAGGCACAGGACCGCGCGTGTCAATACTTGGAGGAGGCCTAAGTCCAGCAGCGGACATCGATTTGGCTGATATGATGATGTCAAGAAAAGTCAGTTCTGTTGCAACTCTTATTATTTACAAATGAACCTTGTGGTTCCAACTAACATTTCTTCTTCCCCGTTTTTAACATGTCAAACTATGCCAGCTAAGATTAAAAAGGGTCCAAAATGGAACTCCTCCTCGTTTTGAAATCGATAAAAAAACGTATTTTGACAAGTTTCAAATAGTACATTAAAACCTTTTTTCGTATTAACAAACTCTAGCTAAAAAGGTACAGGTGACCAAAGAGCTCATTCACTGGCCATTAAACAAAAAAAAGAAAAATCATTATTGCCATGTTCTGTTCACGACATTAAATGGAACTCGTTTTAAATACAATATAGTATTTTATTTTCCCGGTACCCTTTTACATTTCAATGGTGAAATTTCTCTGATGTTTGTATACCTACGAATTGTAAAGTAATATTTATTTATAACCACATAAATACTGGAAATATTACGTTTATATGAAGAATTTTTATTTTCAGATTACAACAAAGAATGAATTGAAATATCGTCACGGATAATAATTGCGATTGACTGCCTTTTTAACGTGACTTAATAATAAATTGTAGAGATGTAATATAATGAAAAAAAAATATAATGAATGTGTGAGTAAATAAATATTACTCACACATTCACACAACGCTATCTAGTCCTAAACTAAGCAGCGCTTGTACTATGGGACAACGAATAAACATACTTAAATACTTTTTTTTGTAAAGACATGCATGTTGTACATAGAAAACACCCAGACCAATGCAAACAATCATGTTCATGCACACAAAGATTTGCATTGAGCGGGAATCGAGCCCGAGACCTTTGCGTAGCAGTCATGTTATATAACCACTACGCCATAGAGGTCGTCACAATAATCCTCGTATCAGCCAATATCCATTGCTGGACATAGGGCAAATTACATTTTTAGCTTGTGCGGTCCCGTACTTAGGTTTCCTAACTAGGGTGTCTATCAGGCAGGGGTCTCAACTTTAAAATATAAATGCAGCTATAATATCTCATATTGTTATCACTGCAAAGAAGCGCATCAGCAGTCATCATCATAGCAGCCCATTATTGTCCCACTAAAGGGACGGGCCTCCTCCTGTGACGGAGGGCTACTTGGCCTACTAATACCACGCTGCCCAAACGGCTTGGTATAGGGTTTAATTTCAAGTTTTCCTTCTTTTTATTTCGTTAATATAATATTCACGAATAGTTCCTTAGTCGTTTTTTAGACACCCATCGGATGAGATGGGTTGGTGACATATTGTATTCTTACTCCGTCACCACACGGATAATTTAAATTATATTTTTATAATAGGAAATTATATTTTTAGCTTGTGCGGTCCCGTACTTCAGTTTTCTAACTAGGTTTTCTATCATGCAGGGGTCTAAATTACAAAATATAAATGCAGCAATAATATCTCATAATGTTATCACTGCAAGGAAGCTTATCATAGCGGACAAGAGGTGCCAATCCACAAAGAGGTTTGTTTTTTATCACGTGTCGTTTCTATAATTTAACACACATTTTAACAATTCATAACTTTAGCCTCAATTTTACTTTAAGCTGTAGGTATACAATACACTTTATTTATACGTTAATACCATTTTTGTATTCTATGTTTTACTTGCTGAATATTTAATATTTCGGCTTTATATTGTTACGTAGTTCCCGAAACTTGCATCGATTGTTAATATTTAATTTTATATTTTCATTGGTATCGGTAATGTAATGTTAATAATTTATAACATACAATTTTATCTATAGATAACGCATTACCATTTGAATCTTAAAGCCATATCATTTCTCTATATTTATCTCGCTTGCACTTAAGGGTCTTCTTAGCTTCTATAATATCTTCTATCTCTATTTGGAATACTCAGATGTTAACGTGCTTACTATAGTCCCAAACATAGTATGGGCACAAATTACTTTAGAGTTCCTTCGTGATGTGATTATGACCTTTGTTTTTTTTATTTATAACAGTTAATGTGCAGGGACGTCTCTTTACCAAAGAAAGAGGGAACTTAGAATAACTATACCTACCGTGCAGATCAAAAGAATTGGTATAGGCTTAGACATCAAGTTTATATTATTTTGTTATACAGTTATTTTAGCAGTATTTTTAACGACACCCACTGGATGCTTTTTACTGGTAAAGAAAAAAGTGTATCAACGATCTACATATTATTATATTTTTTTTCTTCTATAGCTTAGGTATAACTAGAAAAACGGGTTCGAGTCCCGCCTCGAGTACCAATTTTTTCCACTGTCTTTCTTCTTTTCGGATCAACGATCTAGTTTAGGATTCTTGTTTATTTGTTTCAGTAAAAACATTCGTAAAATACTTAGTTATTTTTTCTTAGTTAAAGTTATAAAGTTACCATGTTGTTTTTTTTAACTAACATGCATGTTTAAAAATGTTTTAAGTAATCCATTACTTGTAAATTAGTCACAAATAATAAAGCAGTTTTCTTCGCCACTCGAACAAAAAAGTTTACTAAACACCACAACCTTCTGTTTGTTTTTATATTATAATTAATTTTAATTAAGGAATTAAAAACATTTTTATTATGTCATGTTGTAAAAGAAATAAGCTTTAAAATACTTCATAGTTAAAACAAATGCAAATTT
Source organism: Schrankia costaestrigalis (assembly GCA_905475405.1). Taxonomy (NCBI): domain Eukaryota; kingdom Metazoa; phylum Arthropoda; class Insecta; order Lepidoptera; family Erebidae; genus Schrankia; species Schrankia costaestrigalis. The sequence continues at coordinate 2,332,600 of FR997845.1, read as the reverse complement.
TATTGTGTTTATAATTAAATTAAGGTAGTTTTTGTTTTTATTTTTTACATAATTTACTAACTATTAATGCAACAACTTTTATAGGTCTGTGTAACACGTCTCCTTAGGTGGTCTGCGACAACGGGGATTTGCTGACTGCTGGCATAATTTTGAGTTTATTTTAGCGTGTAACTTAGATGAATTATGTTTTAAAGTACATTTTACGTTATATGAAATCTAAATAGTTTTTATATGATGTTTAAAAAATACTTAATGGCTATATTAAAATAGGGTACAATTGGCTATTAAGCTAGAGAAAAGCTATAATTTACTTGCGAAAACTAAACTCTACATTAGTAATGTTTCTTAGTTATATTATTTCAACACTGGGCTTGGAATAAGTTTCTTCTGGTAAACAAAAGAAAGTTCTCCCAATAATGACTTGTAGGCAAGTATAGTCAAATTCAAATAATTTTTATTACTTATATTACAAAGTAACTCTTACAATGGTCAAGGGAAAATCTGCAAAGAAAATATTTTGTCAAACTACTACCACTTTCGCGGTTGACAAACCCCCTTACTCATAAACGCCACTTAAATTTTAGTCAATTGATTAGCTTAGATTCTTACGATTTTGTTTGGTATAAGGTTGGGTAGTGCTAATAAAAATCTCGTTAAACAGTGATTAAATTTAAGAGGCGTTTATGAGTAAGGGGGTAATAGTATAGCTCTGATATTATGGCAGAGAAATTCAGTCTAATATTTGTTTTAAACACAATAGTTTAACGTTGCTACAATTTTTTTAACATATTTTCAAAAATTGTGGTCTACATTCGTTTTAGAACCAATCTAACCAGATAAGTTGCTACAGAATTTTAAATTAAGTTATCTTTTTAAAAGAAAGGCGATTTCTTTTATAGACCTTTTCTACCAAGTCGCCTTTAATCACAGATGGGATGGTTAACATGCAGTGTTAGTCCGTCACCACACTGACATATAAAAAATACAACCAAATTAAGAACCTCCTCCTTTTTTTGAAGTCGGTTGAAAAGAAGACACAGCCTTAAAGTGAAGCGATTTATGTCTCATTTATAAAACAAATACACGAAGCACTAAAATTCCCATAATCCCAAGACTAATTTTAACTTAGTCCTTGATAGGCTATGACCATAAATTAATGTCCAAAAGTCCTAAGAAACCTACTTACATATTTAAACAACTCTCCCTCCTAAGATGAACTTCATACTTAAGATTTTAAGTATGGAAAAAGGTAAGTTTGGACCAAGGAGTTTTCATCTAAACTCATTAGTAAAGTCGTAAAATCACTTGGAAATCAAGCCAGTATAATAGATTAAAAAGTTATGACTTACTAATATTACTTTTACTCAGACGCCATAACTAAAACTTTTAAGAACAAAACTTAAAAATATGATCAATTATCCCCTTGTAAAAGTTAAATTAAATATTTTATAAGTCGCTTAATCATAAGAAAAAGTTTATGATTGATAGCATTGCAGTCGTAAGTTAAAAAAGTATTTTAAAATTTAATTAAAAATACTTACGATAAGTTTATTAGAGCCTTGATAACATTCCTTTGATAAAACTCAAATAAACACAAACACGAAATATTCGTCACCCAAGTTCACACACGACTTCGGAAAATGAAGGAGCGAAGCGACCTCCTTTCCCTACGTCCCGTTGCGCACTGAAATAAAATATACCGGCCGCTTGCACCTTCGTACTGTACCGTAGTATTACCCTTACGAATCTGGAAGATCCGTTTTCTGAAACGTTTACTAAAATGAAAGGAAATTATAATTTTGTAGAGTTATACTCACATAGGTGTGTTTGAAAATGGAACTTTTCCGAGACTCGTTAAGCAGGCAAGTAAACACGCTTTGAAAAATTTCTCTAGCTTAACATCCAGACGGATGGAAATTAAATTGCATGATGGGTTCATAATGACGTCAGTGATATGAAGAGTTTTACCAACATTACAGAGAAGTGGCATTTAAAATATTGTTACAAAAATTATGTTGGCAATATAGTTTAAACTTTTCTTGAGAATTTTGGTAGTGATGTTAGCACGGCTAATGTGGGCGGTTTTATTAAAAACCAATTAGCCTTGTTGTTTCAACTACGCTTGTTAGCCAGAACGAGTAGGCTGCAAAAGTTTTACTTCTTGACAACTTATTTTGGCATTTTAAACTAAAGAAAGGCTTTACTGATATAGTATATTTGTTTTCAATCGACTTAAAGTTACTGAAAAACTTAAGTACATCTACTTATATTATAAATGGGAAAATGTGTCGGTTTGTCTTTCTTTCACGGCAAAACGGAGCAACGAATTGACGTATTTTTTTATGTGGATAATTGAAGGGATAGAAAGTAACACAGGCTGCTTTTTTTTTTCTTCTTCTGTGTCCAGGAAAGGGTAACAGTGCTACCGCGAATTTAACGCGCGCGAAGCCGCGGGCAAAAGCTAGTTTTATAATAGTTACAATAGCTAAACTCCATCTTTACAACATAGTAGTGAACATGGAGGGGCTGTTATGATGATAATACAATTTTGTGTTTTAAGATAGGGACCCTTTGCCCAGCAGTGGGACTAAATAGATTACTAAAAAAAGTTATGATTTATCCTGTCCCATGTATCATTCATGATACATACAAATGTGTCTACTGCCGAAACAAGTTCATAGACGATTATTATTTATTACGTTAAAGCAAATATTGACTCTGTAGCATAGGAGTTATATAACGTGACTGCTACACAGTGATCTCGGGTTCGATTCCCGCTCAATGCAAATCTTTGGATGCATGAACATGATTGTTTACATTGGTGTGGGTGTTTTCTATGCATAATATGTACGTATTTACAAAAAAAAAGTATTAAAGTATGTTTATCCGTTGTCTAGTATCCATAGTACAAGCTCTGCTTAGTTTGGGACTAGATGGCGTTGTGTGAAAGCGTGAGGAATTTTTATTTAATGTGTGAGGAATTTTTATTAAATGTAATGTTCCTAACTTATAATGTGTTTATGTATGTTTAAAAATGTATATAAAATAAATGTAATATTTGTAGCGCCGCGCAACAGCCTTCATATGAGATTGCATCCAAACATATGCCACCTCTATAATGTTAGAAAAACTTTTGGAACTTTAGGTATATGTTTATACTATAAATATTGGATTTTATACCTCTACCCTAACTAACTAAACCCTATACCAATCCGTCTGGCCAACGTGGTATTAGTAGGCCGAGTATCCTTCCGTCACGGGAGGAGGCCCGTCCCTGCAGTGGGACATTAATGGGCTGTTATGATGATACCTCTACCGTTTAACCGTAATACCTCTAACGCTCACAAGAAATACCACTTAGCGGTCACCCATCCATCAAAAGACCTCGCCGAAGTTGCTCGACCAGCTTTATCATAACAGCCCATTAATGTCCCACTGCAGGGACTGGCCTCCTATCCCTAGGGATACTTGGCCTACTAATACCACGATGGCCAGACGGATTGGTATAGGGTTTAGTTTCAAGTTTTCCTTCTTTTTATTGACCAGCTTTACCGCTTATGAATAATCATAACTGGCTATGAATCCCACAACTAGGTAATCAGTAAAAAGCCGTTGAAAAGTTAAAATAATACAAAACAATACGTTTCAATTAATTCTCGCTAGTTTTAAAAACAAATATAAAATGGCGTTAGTAGATAAAAGTTATTCATAGCGTATCGAACTTCAACAGAAAAAATATTATAGTTTCAATATGAACGAAACTGTAAAGTGAACGTTTTGTAATATGAATAACAATATTAAAATGTACCTACTAAAATAGTATTTTTTGACAGAGATTTTCAGCTTGACGGCATTTTGCGATTGGATTTAAGTTGTGTATCGTTAGAAATACAACTCTACTCCTAATACGTACCCGTGGGCGTTGTAAGAGGCAATCAAAGGTCCAGAAATTATTTTTCCATTTTTTAGCTACTCTGATACGGTTTGGCACTTGTATATTTTCTTCAAGGATCAGACGGTGTATGTCCAATGCACAAAGAGCGGCAAAGTCAAAGACATAACCTATTCTATAAAGACATACTCGTATTTTACCTGTACTGTAGCTCAATGGCTTTCCATAAGAATATACTATAACTAGCTGACCAGTTCCCACTTCGTTAGGCGGCGAAAAAAACGTGTCACTTTTTTAAACATATTTCATTACTGCTCCACATTACAGAACGAATTTTTAAAATCAGTTTAGTAGATCCAGAGATTACCCCCTACAACGTCACAAACACACAAACATACAAACACACAAACTTTACATCTTAATAATAATAGTATAGATTATTATAATTCATCTAGCTTTAAATTATCGTACAATAAAATAGAATAGAAACTAAGCTTGCATAGATAATCCAGTATAACTATTTATACCCGTCATCACACAGACAATTAATTTAATGTAACAAATTAAATGATAAAACTTAAGCATAATGTTATTTTAAACTAATAAGTCAAGTTTATTATCAAGTACATTGTCTACGATGCCTCGTTAATTTTAGCTTACAACTTATAACAAATTGTTCTACAACTTTGTGACCCCATTTTGGGTGACGCTCTTGTTACTTGAATAACCAAAGAATTATAACAATGAATAATATACATTGTAATTTTAGATTTTTGCTAAGAAAATAACTATACTTACTAATATTATAAAGAGGTAAAGCTTGTGTGTTTGTGACGTTGTAGGGGGTAATCTCTGGATCTAATGAACCGATTTTAAAAATTCTTTCTGTGTTGAATAGTCCATTTATTGGGGAGTATCATAGGCTATAATATAGTATCACACTATGACTAATAGGAGTGAAGCAGTAATGAAATATGTTAAAAAAACGGACGCGTTTTTTTCGCCGCCCAACGAAGGGGGCACGCACGGGTCAGCTTGTATATGATAAATAGATATAATGTCTATGATTTATAGATAATATTATGGATGACTCATTAAAATATCATATTTTAAGAGATAAAGCCCCAATTTCAAAATCATTATTTAATTTCTTGAGACCACAATTCAAAAAATAAATAAAAGTTAACAAAAATACTTAGTTTTAAAAATCACTTAGTTCTAAAGTAAAAAACATTTTTTTTTAATACTACCAAATTAATAACCTCTTTTAGGAGTCTCCAAGAAAAGCCAAAGCCCTAAAATAGATAAGAACACTTTGATAACAATATGTGTAATAAATAAAAAATAAATTTAAAAACAAAAGTAAGTACCTAGGTACCTAGCAGCCATTGCAATTAATCTCTTTTTATCTAACGATGTGCTATCGCAGACATTTACGCACATAAAGTAAAAAATAAAGACTAAAATATCTCCGAAACGCCGTATATCATCTTTATCAATTTTGTACACATTAATATTAACGACTTTTGTGCTCTGTGGCGTTGTGTTAGTAGCTTTTTGGGTTCGATTCCCGCTTAATGCAAGATAAATAAATAAATAAATATTCACGGAGATCTGTACACAGCGCCATCTGTTCCCAAAGTAAGCTAGGCTTAACCTGCTTGTGTTATGGGTAACAGAACAACGGGTATTATATACTTACATACATACATATTATACATAGAAACACTCAGACCAATGCAAATAATCATGTTCATGCACACAAATATTTGCATTGAGCGGGAATCGAACCCGAGACCTCTGCGTAGCAGTCATGTTGTATAACCACTACGCCACAGAGGTCGATGATGAATAATTAGCGGATCACAAAAATGCGCGCGTCCTCACGTGGAATTCGACCCCGCGAGTAAACCACCCCTTTGTCACCGAGTTACTTACAATAATATGTATTCATTTAAAATGAAAGTAAAAAGAATGTTTATCCGTTGTCTAGTACCCATAGTACAAGCTCTGCTTAGTTTGGGACTAGAAAACGTTGCGTGAAAGTGTAAAAAATATTTATAATATTATATTGATAAAGGGATTGTCTTATTTAACAAACCTTTATTATATTATAGAGAACCTTAATCATGTTTTAAAGGTCACTTACTTATAAATAAATTAACAAAATTAGGGAAAGCTAAAAAAGAAATTTGCTTTATTTATAAAAGTGTCCATTTAATATGGTTTGCTAATGTCAGGTGTCTGGGTTAAGTATTTTGGAATACCACTTAGGTAAAGAGGTCAATCGACTAATCTAACTTAGTTGGAAGCTATAGCTATATACCGTGCCGTGCACAAGGTCGCTAATTCGATTCCACGCAGAGCATTTATTTGTGCGATCCATAAATTATTATATCATGAATTGTGTAAAAATAAAACAAATATCCTACATATAAATAATTCTCGTGATCGTCTTTGGTGACAACCAACGACATTACTTTATTGAAAATACCAAAAGGTTAAGGGACCACAAAATCTCAATACCATGGAATTTAACTTGTTTCATGGGCTTAACGCTCAAACTAATAATATAACCTTTTTGGTTTGAAAATTTTGCAAATTTGACTGGCATCTCTTTGTCTGAAGTTACATTGAATGAATAGTTTTATCCTGTGAAGTTGAATTTAGATCTGGCATTACATAGTTTCTAAATATATCACATAATCCGATTTGTATTTGGTTTGGGATTTATCCCTCACACTTTCTCTTCTTAGCCAAGATCTATGGCGTGTCCTCTGTCTCGGGAGGAGGCCCGTCCCTGCCGTGGGACATTAATGGGCTGTTATGTTGATGATGATGATGAAGACGTCCATAAATGTACACTTTGTCCTTGGCACCTCTTCTAATCATTCCACCTGGCGCTACCTTCTGCCTTTCTCATCAATTTTCCACCACCTATCAAGTCATCAGATTATTCCAACATAGTATAAAACTCAAAGCATAAACTAGAAATTTATATTTTCAACACTACAAAAAACCAAAAAGCATGTTACATTTATTTGTTGTACCTTTACAAACGTCGCCATTACGTGAGGTTATATATATTTTTCTCTCAGTTGACTTTTATAACTTTGTTGCGATAAGAAGCTGAAGAAATATACAGGGTGTCCCAAAACTCGACGTTAATTCGAAACCGGGTGATAAGGCAACTCACGCTGGTTATCAGAAAAATATAAAAAAAAATCTAAGTCACATGGTTGTAAAGTTATAGGCATTTGTAAAAAAACGCAAAAATTCCCACTTTGTGACAGTCTTTGCCCTCCTGTTGTCACAAATCTTAACTTTTTCCAACTTTTTTTACTGCTGTGTTACCCTGAATAGTGCCTCTTTAAACTCTAATAAATATTTTAAAACCAGCTGGTCTAGTTTTCATATCAATAGGACTTATTTCTTAGAATAAAATTTATAATGAAAAAAATGTCCAGTTTGAACTGACTGTAGTGAAAAAAAAATGTACTACGCGAGTTTGGCAAGTTACGCCAAAAGTTGGTGCATTTAGTAAGGATTCGAAAATGGTATAATACTTGGTAAATTGTCGCTGCTATCATGGACAAAAAAATGCTTTTTAGTAAAATTTAGGAGCCGATTCCAATGCTGAATAAGTACAACCGCTAAGTAGTTAAACCGGAAGGAGTCACCATATCAAGTGAAAAGTAGTAGAAACCGTGGTATTAGTTGAAAGTGTCAAAAAATACCATACCCATCGTATTTTAAAAACACACGAATTTCTCCCGTACCACGTTAGTACTGCGAGTACAATCGTTAGTATCCGGAGACTACCAACATCGAGTAATTTTTTCCCGGACAATATTGAAGAGGTATTGAAATAACTCGCTTTTAAAAAAAACAGTTTTAGCCTAACACATTTAACATTTAACATTAAAAAAGACAGCAACATGAACATGCATAATTTGCATGAATGTAATGAGTGTAATTCGTGACTTTTTAAAATTGCGATGGGCTGTACTTTTTGGCACTTTCAACTAATACCACAGTTTCTACTACTTTTCACTTGATTTGGTGACTCCTTCTGGCTCAACTACTTAGCCGTTTAACTTATACAGCATTGGAATCGGCTCCGAAATTTTACTAAAAAGCATTTTTTTGTCCATGGTAGCAGCGACAATTTACCAAGTATTATACTATTTTCGAATCCTTACTAAATGCGCCAACTTTTGGCGTAATTTGCCAAACTCGCGTAGTACATTTTTTTTTCACTACAGTCAGTTCAAACTGGACATTTTTTTCATTATAAATTTTATTCCAAGAAATAAGTCCTATTGATATGAAAACTAGACCAGCTGGTTTTAAATGATTTATTAGAGTTTAAAGAGGCACTATTCAGGGTAACACAGCAGAAAAAAAAGTTGGTAAAAGTTAAGATTTGTGACAACAGGAGGGAAAAGACTGTCACAAAGTGGGAATTTTTGCGTTTTTTTTCAAATGCCTATAACTTTACAACCATGCGACTTGGATTTCTTTATATATTTTTCTGATGACCAGCGTGAGTTGCCTTATCACCCGGTTTCGAATTAACGTCGAGTTTTGGGACACCCTGTATATAACTATATATTGTACGTTTAAATTTATATGTAACTATATGCTGTTGGCTTATTACAAATAGGAATGTATAGCGCTTTGATTCTAGATCTAAACAACACTAGTAAAGAGATGTTAGGAATTTATTTATATGTTGTTTCTATTCCAGTGTAAACCAGCTTAGTGAATTGTCTTATTGCAGAGATTAGATGACCTCTGTGACGCAGTCGGTATATTACATGGCTGCTACGCAGAGGTCTCGGGTTCGATTCCCGCTCAATGCAAATATTTGTGTGCATGAACATGATTTTTTGCATTATTCTGAGTGTTTTCTATGTATATATTTACAAAAAAAAAGTAATTAAGTATGTTTATCCGTTGTCTAGAAAGAAAGAAAGAAAGAAAGAAAATAATTTATTTTGTTGCAAACAATATACAGTAACTAATTATCAATTAACAAGGTACTACAAAAAGTACAAGCTTTTCTTAGTTTGGGGCTAGATGGCTTTGTGTGAAAGTGTGAGGAATATTTATATATTTATTACCACACAGGCACCATCACCACCTTTATTTTTTTCGGTTTCACATACTTGACTAATCCTTTCTATTTGAATCGCCAAAAAGAAAAATAAACCAATCTATATTAAGATCTAATACATGGAAACAGAAGAAACATACCAAACGTAGTAATTATACAAACTAACAGACAGATGACCGCCACTCCTCTATGTTCTATTGTAAACAGAGACATTTAAAGGGTAAGTAGTCACTAAGGCGTAATGGTACACTACTAATTCCTTACATTATTATTTTTGAAAGACAACTCCCGTATTTGGGATTGTGCCCTGTCGCGAAGATTTTTAAAGATATGAAAGTAGTAGACACAAGAAGAATTCTCCGTGTAGTGACGGAGTAAGAATACAATATGTCACCACCCCATCTCATCCCATGGGTGTCGTAAAAACGGACTTAGGCACTATCCGTGAATATTAGATTTACGAAATAAAAAAAAGGAAAAGTTGAAATTAAACCTAATACCAATCCGTCTGCCCAGCGTGGTATTAGTAGGCCAAGTATCCCTCCGTCCCGGGAGGAAGCCCGTCCCTGCAGTGGGACATTAATGGGCTGTTATGATAAGACACAAGAAACATCCAGAATCCAGACTCAATACAATAATTTGTAAATCACATTAATAAGTTATCTTGCGTGCGACGATCGAAACCGCGATCGCAGACCGCAGGCGTGTAATCGGCAGCTGATTCTTCTGCCCTGCCATCGAAGCAGGGTTTTTTTTTATAACGAGAAGTTGGCAGTGGTCACGTCTATCGCAAAATGGATGGCCGTTGAATCAGACGTTTCTATTTCTAGAGAGTTTCTATTGTTTATCGCAATATATAAAAAAAAAAAACTTTAATCTTAAATCTAATGAGGCGACATCTTAATATTTGTTTTTCATAAGATCTTTATAATTATACAAGAACATTCCCGACCGTAATAGTGGACAAGTGAGTTAAACATAAATAATGGTACATAATGTATTTATTGTAAAACCCAACTGGTGCCTACCTTGTACAGAGATAACACATTCTGTTTATTTTCAAAGTCTAGCTTTATTGTAGACGCTACCGCTTTTAGTACAGTCAGCATACAATTTTTTTTAGGATAATTTACAGTAAGTTTAAAAGTTCTCTTTTGCTTCTGCTGCCTATCATTCAATCAATCAACTAGCCTATCGCAGTCCACTGCTGGACATAGGCCTCAACCTGATGGTTACGCGCCACAGAACTCGGTCCTGCGCCTTCCGCATCCAGTCCGACCCAGATTTATTTTTAAACCTGTAATTAATGCGATTGTTAAACCTGTCATTTGATAAAGAAACACACAGTCTTATATGAGAGTCCATTACTTATACAAATTATATAATTAATATCATTGGTAGATTAACTATAAAAGTACAATGAAATATTTTTTTTGTTAACCCATAAAACCAACGGCAAAAAACCACCGTTTTGTATCCTACCTCCGATTTTTAATCTTTTTTCTATTGTTTCAAGTTAATTTAGTGATATCATAATTGTTTTTCCGACCGTACTCGCTACTCGATACAGTTAGCGAGCGAATCATAAACATTTACCTTCGATTATACTGTGGTATTGTTTCTTTTGTAATAAATATTTTCTATAATAGAAATTGAAGTAATTTTAGACTATACTTTTTAAATAATGTTACAAAAATATTAAAAAGGAGATAATTGGAGTCGTATTTTGTAAAAATTATAATATTCTGTGTAAATCTGTCGCCTTTGATTCTGATTGTATCGAAATCCCAAATGGAACAAACCGACTGTGGTCCAAAAATTCCTCATCTTGTATACGCTCAATGTCTCGGTCAAAACGGTCATCCATCTATTTATTAACCTCGCCGATATTCCTTAACCTACCTTATCGAGTAGTACCTACCAAGACATTACAAACAGCAGTTCTTTAACCAACAAAGGAGCAGTAGTACATAAATATATTAGAATATCTTACAAAACAGTTCTAAAACTTTTACTTTTAGGCGTTATCTCAACAGCTCTTTGCAACTTATTCGCGAGCCAATAAATTTTTGGACGTGCCTTGAATAACAACTGGGGTCAGTTATTTATATTGTTGTTCATAATGCACTGTTTTTGTGTTCAAAGTAAATTATTGGTTGTGTTAAATAAAGGTAACAATAACTGGCTGGAATACTATTTTCATTGAAGTTATTTAACATTGTTTTAAAATTATCAGACGACGCGACGCCATCTAGACCTTTATTTTTTTTTGTTGAGGACGAGTAGTTGGTCTCTGACGACCGCCACTTTACACGGGTTGTTGTGGGGCGGATGGCCCTCAACCACTTTTTTACAGTTAAGTTATAGTATTTATTGTAACGAAACCATATCGCAATGTAGGATTATAGTACAACGCCATCTATTGATCAAAATATAAACTAAACTAAATTATTTCAATACGGTTACTAACAGTGGACAACCTGGTGACCAGAGTTGTTCAAGCTGCCAATAGGCTACCGACGAGTCGGGTTATCCTCACCGTTATGTTGGTCACTTTGGCTTTACAGTGATCTCCCACCATAGCTCTCTCCATTACCCTCTGGGTACCACAAACCTTCTGAGACGGTCTCTTAGTGAAAGACCACGTCTTTGCTCTATCACTTACACGCGGTAATGTGAACGGGCTGCTCCGAGTTGGATTCGACGAGTGACCTCCTTCTCGAAGTTGGACTTGCCTATCTGGACTGACGGTCAATATGTATTCTCATTGACAACTTTGAGTGTAGAGCTATATAATCACTGGCCTCAAAGACCTTTGTACACCGCAGTAGAAAAAGTACATAGATAAATATAATAAATATTCCTCACACATTCACACAACGCCATCTAGTCCCAAACTAAGCAGAGCCTGTACTATGGGTACTAGATAACGGAAAAACATACTTAAATACTTTTTTATTTGTAAATACATACATATTATACATAGAAAACACCGAGACCAATGCAAACAATCATGTTCATACACACAAAGATTTGCATTGAGCGGGAATCGAACCCGAGACCTCTGCGTAGCAGTCATGTTATATAACCACTAAGCCACAGAGGTCGTCAAAATTATGTATGTGCATTATAGCCTTTGTATAGCCTTTTTCAATTCTTGGTATTACCCCTTATGATATTTAATTTAACTCTAAAGTGAAACAGAACTATGTACAGAGTGTTTGAATTTATAATTAATTTGTATTGTTTATACAGTACGTTCCAACTGCAGCGTTTGTCCGTTCCCGCCTCTGTTGTGTGGTACAAGTTACAAGGTTTCTGTGTATTTTACTAATTAAATTTAAATTTAACAAAAAAAAAATATTTATTGCCAGAAAATGAAATACAATACTATAGAAAAATTATGATATATGTATTTTGTAAAGAGCTTTTATTTTTAGAGTTGAGACTTTTTAATGTTCTCTAGTAGGTACAGATACAACAGCAAAGTTGGAATTACCAGACCACGTGCTCGTAATTAGTATGAGTATAAATTATATCTACAAAAATATAATTATGTGTTACCACCAGATACCAGTCTGTGGTTACCACCAAGTGTTACCCGCACTTGTTTTATTAGTTAGCAAGGTAGTTATTTCTTCTTGCATTATAAAGATAAATTATTTTATTTTTATTTATTTAAGTCTTAATGTACAAAATCATGCACAAAGGCGGACTTAATGCCAAAGGCATTTTCTACCAGTCAACCTTAGGATGATGCAGAGACAGAGTAATGCAATGAAAGGTGAAACAACAAGCTTTAAAGTTATAGCTTTCAAATTATATGAGAGAGACTAACAACTGACAAGAGAACTTTCATCATATACTGGTATAGAGTTTTATGTGAAATCGCATTTGAATTCAAAGTTTTCTTTTTTGGTTTATTTAGACAATAACTGCGTTTCCCTTCGTCAGCTTAATGACAATCATGTGGCAAGACTGGTCACATGGGTGATAAATTTTATATAATAAGTCTCATACAAAAATTATTAACTAACCACATACACAGCAAACTACACAAAAATTAAATTCGCTTCCGCTATCTCCTTACAATAGCACCACAACGAAACAACTGGAGCGTATCATTATCACACACATCGATCATTTAACCTGCATCAATCCCCCGTGAATATGCGTCGATGTATGGTGAATCTTCGCTTAATTGTTTTATATTCATGCACAGTTTTCATAAAAGCTGCCTTTTGCATAATTATTACAGATTATAATAGTACATGTTGTAAGCTTATGCGATTTAATCGATGTGTATTATTACAAGCTGTTTCATTTTATGTAAGTATTCGTCTTCAGTCAAGTATTCAGTCTCGCGCGCAACGCTGTCGCGGCAATACGCGCAGGTGCATATTGTGTTAAAGTGCGTCCGCGGCGCTCAGTAAAGATTATATTATTGTTTTAAATTTAAATTGTGAGTAGGTTATTCTATCTAACACGAAAATGCAGTGCCAAAAGTGTAAAAAGACTTTGTCTAAAAATGGTTCGCACTTCGCATGTCAAGGACCGTGTCAAGGAACATTCCATAGAAGTTGTGTGAAGGGTCTAGTGGCGGATATGAAGGCGGGAAAAATCAGAGTTTTTTGCAATAACTGTGAGGAGGTGGATACAGAGGAAGAGGAATTGGAAGAGGAAGGCCAGGGGATAGAAAAGATTCTCAAGGATATTCAGAAAAAAGTTAGTGTTATTCCAGGACTACGCAAACAGTTAAGTTCTATAACAGATAGCATGAGTCTTCTGTCAGAGAAGTACGATACGCTTCTGTCGGAACATGAGGAGTCAAAGAAAAAAATAGTGCACTTAGAAAAATCATTAGGTCACGTTAACAACAAATGTATTTATCTCGAAAAGTGTAATACGGCCTTAGAACAAAAGATGCAAGAATTTGAACAGGTTTCGCGTATGAATAACATTGAAATTGTCGGTATTGAGAAATTGCCTGATGAGAATGCTATGGAAGTGGTGAAGAAAATGGGAGAATTACTGGAGGTGAGCTGCAATGATATAGAGTGGGTGAGACGTTACCAGAAATCACCCGAAAAACCATCAGCAATCAAGGTCGGCTTTAAAAGAGCTGGGGCAAGAGACGCATGGCTTGCTAGCAGAGGAAAGTTAAGGGAAGTCACCAGTAACACCGTCACGGGAGGGTCACAGCAGACCAGACTATACATTAACGAAGATCTCACTGCCTTTGCTCGATCGTTGCTATGGAAAACCAAGCAACAATTAAAAAATGTGTATAAATATATATGGGTAAATAACGGTAAAGTTTTAGTTAAAAAAAGTGATGGTGAAAAATCGATCTTGATTAAGTCGGAAAGTGAAATTAACGATTTAGTTAAGAAGTGAAGTGCGTAATTATTACAGTAAGTTGTATCATTGTTTAAAGTCATCATTAACATTTTTACAGGATGGTCACCTATGCAGGTTCAGAGCTTCCTGTAAGGATTTGGAGATCTTGAGGATATAATAAAACTCTCGATTTGCTTGAAGTAGAATGCGTGTCTTTTAATAAAAATCGTCGCCTTATATACAAAAGTGTGTAAACATGTAAAACCAATAAAATATAAGAAAAATAAATATTTACAAAATATAAAAAATGTATAACCAATCACAACTAAGATTGTAATCACGCCATGCGATGGAAGCGACGCGTAGCGGCGATGGCGCGAAATGTCGAGGCGCGCCGCCGAGCTCCGTCCTACCGGCCAGTCTGGCCTCCGTGCGTAAGTTATAAATACGACCCGTCGCTCGTACTCGTTCCTTCACTCGGGCGCGGCGTTGAAGAGGGACGGACGTCGATATACTGCGTATGGTTCGGCGCGTGCGGCGTGTGTGAAGATTGTAATAACAACTTGAAGTCTTGAATTAATATTGAAGAATATTCTGGCTGGCTGCGTATATTGGGCGACGACGTGCGTGAAGATAAATATTGCTTGAATAATGAAAAACGTTGTTACGTGTGCAGAAGTCGTACACAACGGTTCTTATTAGAACTCATTATTATTTCTATAATATAATAATCTGAAAGTCATTATCAAACAGTTCTTTTCAGAACTACTTCACTTTTCTATGATAAGTGATTGAAAAGTCATTATCAAAACAGCTCTTATCAGAGCTACTCACTGTTTCTATTGACTTAATCGGTATTAAAGTCATGTTAAAAACAGCTCTTTTCAGAGCTAATCACTATTTCTATGGATTAATCTGTAGCAGGCCACGGCAGCTACAGTACTCCCCTTCTAGCGAAAGCGTACCGGCAGTTTGATAGTGCGACCGGAGCGCGTCGTATTTGCTTGCGAAGGTCGCGGCGTTAAACTCCTTGCAGGTACTGGTACAGGTTGCTTGGTAACGTTGGTAAAGGTAACAGGTTGCTTGGTAACGTTGGTAAAGGTAACAGGTTGCTTGGTAACGTTGGTAAAGGTAACGGTTGTGCTTGAAGGTAATGGTAAACTGGTATCTTGTGGTTCTGTTGTGATGTAAGCAGGCTTCAGTCGATCAATAGAAATAGTGGCTTGCCGACCAGGTAATTGTATACAGTAGGTCTTGTCGGTGCGGCTTATAACTCTGTAAGGTCCATCGTACGGAGGTTGAAGAGGTTTCTTAACTGCATCCACTCTTACAAACACGTGACTACAGTTGAGTAAGTCACGGTGCACAAAAACTTTTCTATTATTACTGTGATGCATGGTAACAGGTTGAGGTTTATTATCTTGAATAATTCTTCGTAAATTTTCTACGTAAGTATAATCCATAGTCGAAGGTGTGGAGATATTTGTATCGAAGAAATCACAGGGAAGACGTAAGTTGTATCCGTAGGTAAGTTCGGCGGCGCTCACGCCTGTATCGGTGCGTAAGGCGGCGCGTAAGCCGAGTAGTACTGTAGGTAACTCGTCGATCCATGTACTTGTGACAGACAGTTTTGCTCGTAATGAAGTCTTGAGAGAGCGATGCCAACGTTCGACGATTCCGTTACTTTGAGGATGATACGGTGTAGTTCTATTCTTCTTAATACCCATTGTCTTCATTAAATTTTGAAAAAGTTCACTTTCGAACTGACGACCTTGATCGCTTGTCAATGTAGTAGGACAACCGAATCGTGTAATCCAATGCTTGTAGAAAATGTCGGCGATACGAACAGCTGATATTTCGTCCGTAGGTATAGCTTCGGGCCATCTAGTAACACGATCGACCATCGTAACTAGGTAGCGATGACCTCGAGCGGTTGTAGGTAGCGGACCGACAATGTCAATGTGTACGTGTTGAAAGCGGTCGGTTGGCGGGAAAGTTGCGATGTTTGTTAATGAATGGCGTTGCGTCTTGCTCCTTTGACATTCTATGCAGTTACGAGTCCATTGATTAGCGTCTATATTCATTGACGGCCAAAAGAATTTTTGTGTGATAAGCTTTCGAGTAGTGCGTATACCAGGGTGACTGATGTTATGCACGCTGTTAAAAACTTGACGTCGATATTCTTCTGGTATATAAGGACGTATATAAGATGTAGATGTCTCGCAGAATAACTTGATATCGGTGTTAGGTAATGAAATCTTCTTAAGCTTGATATTAGTGTTTTGTAATAATAATTGTATGTTGCTGTCCCTTTCTTGCGCTGTTGCTATGTCGCTGTAGTTAATCGAGCGCGGGCATGTTATTGTTTCTATGCGGCTCAGTGCGTCGGCTACAATGTTTTGTTTACCGCTCACGTGACGTATGTCCGTGGTAAACTCGCTGATAAACAAAAGTTGTCTCGTGCGCCGTGGAGTTTCATTATTCGATGAAATTTTTGACATAGCGAATGTTAATGGCTTGTGGTCGGTGAATATGATAAGATTTCTTCCTTCAAATGTTTTACGAAAATGTTTTATAGATAGGTATATTGATAGTAATTCACGATCGTAGGTAGAATATTTCTTCTGTGCGTCTGTGAATTTTTTTGAATAATAGCCGAGTGGTTGCCATGTTTCATCTATGTACTGTTGTAGTGCGGCTCCGGCTGAGTGATCGGATGCGTCAGTGAAGAGGGCTAGCGTGGCGTGGTGTGATGGGTGAGCAAGTAAAGCTGCGTTGATAATGCTTGCTTTACATTGCTCGAATGACTGAGTAGCTTGTTCTGTCCACGTAATTTGTGTTTTGTCCTTCTTCTTAACATTATGTAGATATGCATTTAATGGAGCTTGTACGGATGCTGCGTTAGGAATGTGATCACGATAGAAGTTTAACATTCCTAGGAATCTTCTTAATTCTTCTATCGTGTTTGGTTTAGGGTACTCTGTAATGGCTTTTATTTTGCTTTCCGGTGGCTTGATACCTTCTTGAGACACAGTGTGGCCGAGAAATTGTACTTTAGACTGCCCGAAGTTGCATTTAGCGGGATTTATTGTGATGCCGTTGTCTTCCAATCTCTTCAGTACAGTTCGTAGGTGTTCTCGGTGTTCGGTTTCGTTTATGCTTGCAACTAAAATGTCATCGATGAACGGGTAAACGAATTCTAGTCCTCTTAGTACTTCGTGGATGTAACGTTGGAATGTTTGACCTGCATTCTTCAAACCAGGGCACATGCGTGGAAACTCGAACAAACCCATCGGCGTGATGATGGCTGTCTTCTCTATATCTTCTTGTCTTACACTTAGTTGTTGGTAAGCGCGGTGTAAGTCGATAGTAGAGAATATAGTCTTGCCGGATAACTGGTGAGTAAAGTCTTTGACTTGAGGTACCGGGTAGCGGTCAGGTTTAGTTATCGCGTTCAACCGGCGGTAGTCACCACAGACTCTGATGTCTCCGTTGGCCTTGGGGACGATGTGCAGAGGTGATGACCACGGGCTTTTACTAGGTCTGCATAAGCCTTGTTCGATCATATTTTCAAATTCTTTTTTTACTGTCTCGTAACGATGAGGTGGGATGGGTCGAGCTCTGCAGTGTACTGGTGGGCCTTCCGTTTCTATGTAATGCTGGACGTGTATATCGGAGCTTAGTTTCATAGATGTTAATCTTGTAATGCCAGGAAACTGTGCTAATATGTCGTGGTACGACTGTGACATATTAATACTGCGAACTGTAGGTACATTAGATACGCGCAGCTGAGCGTTTACTTTTAGGTTAGTAACGCCGTCGATTAATTTTTTGTTTTTTAAATCGACGATTAGTTGATGATGCTTGAGGAAATCGGCTCCGAGTATGGGTTTTGTGACGTCCGCTACTATGAACTTCCACTTGTATGGTCGACGAAGGTTGAAGTTTAGTGTAAGTGTTTTTTCACCGTACGTAGCTATAGTTGTATTGTTCGCCGCGTACAGTATAAAAGGTAATGGTTTCTCGACTTCTCCTTTGCTTCTTGGTAGCACGGATATGTTGGCACCCGTGTCGACTAAGAAACATAATTTTGTTGTTACGTCTGTGACAAAAAGGCGGGAAGACTGTTCTTGAACGTGGGTGTCCGCCTCAGCCAACGTTCTTTCTAGTTTTCCTGTGGTTTGTAACTACATGGTGCGGTACACAGTCTTGCTTGATCTTTAAATCTTCTGTGGTAGTAGCAGACAGGTGATGGTGATGCTGAGGACGGCGACGGTTTGAAATGATCACGTGACCGACTGCGTTGACGATGAGATGTGTAGCGGCTGCGTCGATGATCATGGTAATGATGTTGATTTTTCTTTAATTCGGCGACTTCTAGAGATAGTTTTCTTATTTCATTTATAAGTACCTGTGTATCACACTGTGGCTGTGGTACGGTTTGTTGAATGAAATTATCTGCGACGCTTGTTGACGGATGTATGGCCGCGGCTTCCCGTGACTGTTCGAGCATCTTGTCGGCTAGTAGGGCTAATTCTTCAAGCTGTGTCTTCGTACTGAATGACTCGCTGACGGCGAGGACTGAACGGACGTGGGCTGGTAGGTGGTTGGTCCACATGAGACGCAGGGTGTCGTCGGGAACTTTGTCTCTGGCGAGATTCCACATGCGACGAAGTAATTGCGTGGGCTTCTGGTCTCCTAGCTCCATGTCTGACAGAAGCTTTTGAAATTGCCGGCTGTCAGATTCCTCGTACGAAGATATGAGTCTCTCCTTTATGGCGTTGTATTGCTCTTTTTCCGGCGGGTTATAAAGGAGGTCCATGATTTGCTCGATATCCTGTCTCTCGAGCTGTGCTATGACCATCTGGGCGAGCTGAGCTTGGCCTTTCTTGAGGTCGTTCGTGGCTGCTTCGAAGCTGATGAACCAGAGTCGTGGTCGATCGCGCCAGAATGGTGGGATGCGCATGGTGAGAGAGATGCCAGCTGCTTCGGTTTTCATTGATGAGCTTGAGTTTGATTCGCCTTCCATAATGACACGCTGACAATGAGGATTTTTCTGAGCAGGAATTATTTTGAGCGCTTGCTGTATTCTTTCTTCGGGGTCACCACTTTACAGGATGGTCACCTATGCAGGTTCAGAGCTTCCTGTAAGGATTTGGAGATCTTGAGGATATAATAAAACTCTCGATTTGCTTGAAGTAGAATGCGTGTCTTTTAATAAAAATCGTCGCCTTATATACAAAAGTGTGTAAACATGTAAAACCAATAAAATATAAGAAAAATAAATATTTACAAAATATAAAAAATGTATAACCAATCACAACTAAGATTGTAATCACGCCATGCGATGGAAGCGACGCGTAGCGGCGATGGCGCGAAATGTCGAGGCGCGCCGCCGAGCTCCGTCCTACCGGCCAGTCTGGCCTCCGTGCGTAAGTTATAAATACGACCCGTCGCTCGTACTCGTTCCTTCACTCGGGCGCGGCGTTGAAGAGGGACGGACGTCGATATACTGCGTATGGTTCGGCGCGTGCGGCGTGTGTGAAGATTGTAATAACAACTTGAAGTCTTGAATTAATATTGAAGAATATTCTGGCTGGCTGCGTATATTGGGCGACGACGTGCGTGAAGATAAATATTGCTTGAATAATGAAAAACGTTGTTACGTGTGCAGAAGTCGTACACAACGGTTCTTATTAGAACTCATTATTATTTCTATAATATAATAATCTGAAAGTCATTATCAAACAGTTCTTTTCAGAACTACTTCACTTTTCTATGATAAGTGATTGAAAAGTCATTATCAAAACAGCTCTTATCAGAGCTACTCACTGTTTCTATTGACTTAATCGGTATTAAAGTCATGTTAAAAACAGCTCTTTTCAGAGCTAATCACTATTTCTATGGATTAATCTGTAGCAGGCCACGGCAGCTACACATTCACTCCTTTAGATAGTATCGAATTAATAAACAGTGGTATTAGAGATACGTGTATTTATGACAATGTAGATGGATGGTCAATAAATATTGATAATAGTAAAGATTTGTGTTTAATACACATAAATTTACGCTCAATAAAAAAACATTTTAATGAGTTGCTGTTATCATTAGACAATGTTTTTCATAAAATTGATATAATAGTAATAACAGAACCAAATATAAACTTTTCTATGTTATGTTTATATAAAATAAAAGGTTTTGCAATCAATAGTTTCACTCGACAGGGACAGAGAGGGGGAGGGGTCCTAGTATATACGCGGGAGGGGCTCGATGCGCGAGCGCTCGGGGTGGAGACCGCACCTGTTGCTATGCGTGCGGCGGAGTGCGTTTCCATAACGTTCAACCACGAGAATGAGAGAATTTATCTAGTTTCAATTTATAGACCACCTAAACAAAACAAAATTATACAGTTTTTAGAGCAATTGCGTGGTTTATTACTTACGATACCACAAAATACTAAAGTAATACTATGTGGTGATATTAATTTAAATTTATTAAATTATCAGGATAATATGGTAATTAAATATGAAAATTTATTATCGGAGTATGGATTTATAAAATGTATAACTCATGTTACACGAAGCGAAATAATCATGGGGAATCTAGTAGAATCCTGTTTAGATCATATATTTATTCGAGCACCTTCAGCAATAATAGAACCGGCTATAATTAAAACGAAAATATCGGATCATTATCCTGTAGCAGTGGTGGTTAAATGGAAACGCACACCGATTTATAGCGAAATCGTCGACAGCTCGATTTCGCGGAATCGGCCGTCGACGGCGCGTGCACGTGTAACTAGTAGTAATAGTAATAATAGTTTTAAAACATTAAAAAATATACGTCGCGGCCTGGACAACCGCGCGGTACGGGAGAAATTATTGATGTTAGATTTTAGTGATATGTTAAAGATCTCGTGTCCATTGCAATTGTATAATGCTCTTAACAAAGTGTTCACAGATATTTATGATAGTTGTTATATTAATATAAGGGTTAATACTAGTCAGAGAAATAAAAGCTGGATAAATGAAAATGTTAAAAAAATGATAAGGGAAAGAGATAAGCTATTTGTTTTATGGAGAAATGATTCAAAGAATATGATTAAACGATTAAATTACACAAAGTATAGAAATAAATGTCAGAAAGTAATAACTAGGTGTAGGAATGAATACGATAAGCAAAGTATTATAGATTGTAATAATAATATTAAAAAGATATGGGACAGAATAAATATAATGCTGGGTAACCAAAAACAATCATTAGATAGTGTGATATTAAGTAATATAAAAAACCAAGGTAATGAAAAAGATATTTGTAATAAATTTGCACTAACCTTTTCCGATGATGTAAATAAAATAAAACACACCTGCGATGTGAAATGGTTAAGCAGAGAGTTGTATGCTAAAGAGTCGGAGGTGTGCATAAGATGGCAACCAGTACAGAGTCATGACATAAAGCGAGTTATCATGGGTATGAACGCTAACAAGTCACCGGGTAGTGATCTCATACGCATGTCCGATCTACGATTAATAGTTAATAAGATAAGTCCTGTAATCGCGAATTTAGTTAATTTAAGTATAAGTCAATCTGTATTTCCTAATAAGTTAAAAGAAGCTATTGTTCGTCCTATATATAAGAAGGGGGACCATAAAAATTTATCCAATTATAGACCGATTTCAATACTTTCAAGTATTGATAAAATTATAGAAAAATCATTATGCAACCAATTATCAAATTATCTTCACAAGAATAATATTCTTAACAGTTGTCAGCATGGTTTCCAAAGAGGCAAAAGTACAAATACTTTGTTATCGAAATTTACAAACGAAATTAACACTTACCTTAATGACAAGAAATTTGTGGTGGCGGTCTTTTTTGATTTTCAACGTGCTTTTGATACTTTGGAAACGGAAACCCTTTTACAAGCAATGAGGGAGTGCGGAGTGGGTGGGAGACTTAATTTATGGTTTCGTGACTATCTCACTTCGCGTTCCTTTAAGGTCAAGGTGGGTGATTCGTACAGTGACGAGGGGGAGGTGAAGTGTGGGGTGCCACAAGGCTCGGGATGCGGACCTGTCTGCTACCTCATGCACGTGAACACCCTATGCGAAACCTTAAGCCATAGCTCGACATATATGTTCGCAGACGACCTGTGCGCGCTTCATGCAGGGACTGACCTAACTGAAATCTATCGGTTCCTACAAACTGACGTAAACGCCGTAGTTAAATGGTCACATGACAATGGTATTGTGCTTAACACATCAAAGACTAAATATCTTATTATACATTCACCTTACCTACTCCCACCTGCTACTGTACCACACATCATCACACATAGTTTTGAATGTTTTCATAGTAATTTACAAAATTGTACATGTACATCTATTGAAAAATGTGAATATGTTACTTACCTGGGAATGAAAATAGATGAAAACTTCTCTTGGTCCTACCACATAGATTATTTATGTAACAAACTAAGAATATTATTAGGTAAATTTTACCATCTTAGTTATAAAGTACCTACTAGTACACTAAAGTGTTTATATTTTGCATTAGTTGATCCAATACTGAGTTATGGCCTTGATTGCTATGGACTTACCTTTAAAACTTACATTTTAAGATTAGAGACACTCCAAATTAGATTTTTAAAATTACTGGTAAGCAAAAAAATTAAAGATAGTTGTTCTAAAGACTACAATAAATTATTTAAAATAACTAGTATACTTCCAATAAGTTTAAAACATAATTATTTACTACTACTAAACAATCATAGCAGTCAAGGAAATCACTCACTAGTCACCCATAGCACTCATACAAGGTCGATATCTGCAGGTAGGTACACCGTTCCCAGAGTTACTAATTATTATGGAGACAGAACATTAGAAAAACGCTTACCGTACCTGTTAAACGGTCTACCTGCTGATATTAGACACGAACCTAATAAGAATAAATTTGCTAAACTGCTAAAGAAATATTTATTAAATACTCTTACCTGATTTAACTGTTATTATGTAATTTAACTCTTAATTTAGATTGATCACTAAAGCTACCTCATTGATAATTGTATAATTATGTATTATGTTATTTAAGAGACTCCCTGATCTCACAGATAAACAGCGTCAGCTGTTTTGTGAGACTGATGTATAATTAGATGTAAACTTATATGTTAATAATAAACAATAAACAATAATAAAAACAATTTATTTACTGTTAATGCATCGACTGTAAACAGAGGCGGGGTATTAAAAGTTCTCATTGGCCCTACCATTTGGAAACTGGAATTTATGGATCAACACAGACAGACAAGTAGATTTGCTGATTTAGCTTCAATTTCAAGTAAATTTTAAAAGACGATTTCAAACAATTTGTGATAAATTTTATGAAATAAAGCATTTTGAAGTTTATTTTTGTGCATAATCCGTAGTTTGTTATCCTTTTTTTGTGTAACGTGGGAAACGTTATAGAGACCGTCCAGACGGGCAGTGCACAGTGTGTCGGAGCGGAGTCTTGGACACTTGGCCTACTAATACCACGCTGGCCAAACGAATTGGTATATATTGGGTTTAATTTCAAGTTTTCCTTCTTTTTATTACGTATTGTACTGTATTCTTACTCCGTCACCACACGGATGTTCCTTATGTACGGTAAATTGATGATACTTAGCGCGGAAGATATCTTATAAAATACTTTTAGTTTCAGTTCTTATTACTTACACGTTTTACTCTTTCTCTTTTATCACATTTCTTTGTAAAGAACATCGAGCAAATGTCCTGAATTCGGTAAAAAATAAAGCAGTTATATGTGAACCGAAGTTAAACATCGGAGGTTCCGTATGTCTTTTTGGGAACAACTTTTTGTAGAATGTTAAAGAAAGTATCCCTTAATTATTTTTATTATTATACATATTTAATATTAGACAATATCTGTACCTGAAGTAGTGTTCTTGGTTTCCTAACTGTAGTCAGAAGACTAGAGGGTTAAGTTTTCCTTCTCTGAAGTGGGTGACCAAAGGACATTGGCCATAATGTTAGTGAAGTCTATGTTTACTGTCATCATCATCATAACAGCCCATTAATGTCCCACTGCAGGGACAGGCCTCCTCCCATGACGGAGGGATACTAGGCCTACTAATACCACGCTGGCCAGACGAATTGGTATAGGCTTTAATTTCAAGTTTTCCTTCTTTCTATATAAAGGTAATATTCCCGGATAATCCCTTAGTCGGTTTTTACGACACCTATGGGATGAGATGTGGTGGTGACATATTGTATTCTTACTACGTCACCGCACGGATAGTTTACTGTAAGATCAACTTATTGAGAAACACTAATAAGGTTTTTTTGAAGGTCTGAGCTAGGATTACAATGTCAATGAACATGAGACATACCCGCAGTACAAAATACATGTTGGTAGGACTAAAAAGTCTTGGCTGCCTAATATCCGTGAGTAGACAGAAATCTACCTTTTGCAGTCTGATACCTCATATTGTCATCCTCCTTCTCGCGACGAAAAGGTAAGTTAAAATATTTTTTAAATACCGAATATCCTTTCAAAAACCTTCATACCGTTTCAAGGCCACATCGATTTTATTATACCAATTCTACTACTTAACCCTAAAAAGTACAATTCCCTTCAAATATAAAATGAATGAACTGTAACAATAAGGGGACAAAGTTACCCGTTGTAAACCGTCGGAATAGGTTTAATTAAGCCGCGGGGTAAAAAGTCGTCGACGTTGTAATATACGGGATGTCCGACACTTTACATGCTTTCTTTTTATTTTAATAAAGTGGGGCAATTGTGGGGGGGTAGTGGGGGGGTTATTGGTCTTTTGTACTACAAGATATTTCACATTTTGTATACTTTTTATTTTGGTTAGTAAGTAAGATTTAGACGGTTGTAATTAGGTAGTGTTGTGTAAGGGAAATGGAATATTTGGAATTTGGAAGATATATTTGGGTTGGAGAATTAATAAAAAGATACTAGGGTACTTAATGTCTAACTGCCTGAGTGAGAAAGCGGCTGTGTATATGACGTGCACGTGGTCAAAGGTTTAAATCCCGAGCAAAATCAAAGCGGTAGTTTACTTATATGGCTATTATGCGCGAGGTTGTAGGTATAATATTTGTTCCGTGTGGTGACGGAGTAAGAAAAAAAAAGTTCACCCCATCCATCCCATGGGTATCGTAGAAACCGGACTATCCGTAATTAATATCTTTACAAAATAAAAAGAAGGAAAACTTGATATTAAACCTACAACGCTGGCCAATACGTTGGCCAGCGTTGTATTAGTAGGCCAAGTATCCCTCCGTCACGGAAGGAGGCCCGTCCCTGCAGTGGGATATTAATGGGCTGCTATGATGATACAGTATTTGTAACTTCAGGTGTCAGCTTGTAGGTTTTTTCTCCAAAACATACAGTCAAAAAAAAATTAAATATTCTTGTAAATATAATAGATCCTATTTTTTCTTTAAAAAATGCGTAATAACAATCTAAACTACAGTGTTCATCCCTTCTTGTAGGCCAGATTTTCCCTTTTTACCGGGAAACTCGTCCCCGCAGAGGGACAAAAATGAGCTGCAATGAATTTTATCTTATAATAAAAGTTAGTTAGTAAAAAACTAACTAAAAAGATGATAGCGGTAGCAAATTTAAAATTTAAATAAAACCCAATTAAAATTCTCAGGAACGGGGGACTTTACTTTTTTTTTATTTCACATTTTCCAACTTAAATTCCTGGAGGTTTTAGTGGACAAGTAGAGTTAAGTTAAGTTAAACTTAAGTGACTTATTTAGTACTTAAGTTGAAATCGTGGCTTAAAGGATAATCTAGCGAAGGAATAAAGATTTAAGAGGTGTTATTGTAGATTATATTCAGGTTTAAGCTTGAGGTGGTTTATTGGGAGTTACGGGCTACTTAGTTGGCTCGTACTGTATTACTATATACCTACAAATTCTACAAAATAAACAAAGAGGGAAAGAATATTGTAAAAATAAAACAACATATTTTAGGGTTCCGTAGCCAAATCGCAAAAACGGAACCCTAAAATTATGTTGTTTTATTCTTACAATATTATTAATTATTTGTATGTAGGTACAGTAAGAGCGATGTCACAGCCACTTTTTTTCTAGAAACTTAGTAAGTAGATTTAGTAAGTATTCTAAGAAACGCATTTAGGTATTTTTATAACTGAAACTCTAAAATTTTTTTAGCAATCAACTCATACATGTCGTACTGTCTTCAAAATGATATTAAGTACCTGAACAGTTTGCGCGAGAGACATTTCCAAAGTGCAAATATGTGTTCTTTATAAATTACACAAATAATTTTCTTGCGTGGTATTCGTATCCGCGCCTCGTGCACCCCAGCCGCTAAAAATACCACCGCACCACATGATTTTTTTAAACTAAAAAAAGAGGTATGCAAACGGAGTACAAAAGAATAATTTTATTTACTGACGAGAAATACTATTGGAAACATTGGAAATGTCAAAGTTTTTACTGAAAGCTCTATTCAAGGCTTTCTCTTTGGGTGCGGGCTTAAAAATATAGTGTCAAAGCTATCTGACGGAACAAAGGTAGTGTAACAAAAGATTACACGAGTATATAGTGACGAATTAAAAATACAGGATCTAAATATAGATATGTTATTTGGATACCAAATATTTTTTTATGGTATGAATATTGTATTCGCAAATACTCATAATGATGAATTTTATGTCCAAGTGGTTTAGTGTCAACTGCCTCGGTGGCGCAATAGTCGCTAAATTGGATACCGTGCTCTCCGTGTGGTGACAGAGTAAGAATACAGTGTCACCACCGCATCTCATCCCATGGGTATCGTAAAAACCGATTATAGGACTATCCGTGAATATTATCTTTACGTAATAAAAAGAAGGAAAACTTGAAATTAAACCCTATACCAATCCACTTGGACAGCGTGGTATTAGTAGGCTAAGTATCCCTCCGTCACTGAAGGAGGCCCGTCCCTGCAGTGGGGCATTAATGAGCTGTTATGATGATATTATTAAAGTTTGAAAATGCTTGTAAATTTTTACGACATAGTGGCAACAACCTCAATGGCGCGACGGTCGCTAAAGCGGCTGCCCTGCACGAGGTTACGGGTTCGAATCCCATGCAGAACATTTCTGTGTGTATTTTACAAATTATTACCAAATACCTAAGTCTAGATGTTCTTTGTGTTGTTAAAATGATTGTTATAGTCCCCGCGACACAGCGCACAATCCTAGAGCAGAAGTGTCTGGTCGGCGTAGTAAAATTAGGCTATGTATCCCTTAGTTACTGCAGGAGGCCAGCCCACACTACTGTACTGTTAGGAATATAATAGAATAGTTACGAATAATGAAATAATGCCAGAATTAGAAAAAATACCTTCCTTAATCCAAACAATAAACCTCCAATAATAAAATAACCATATAAATATAATACGATATCTCCTCAATAGTACACAATAATACGATAATAGTATCAAACTATAATAGTATACATAAATACACTAAAGTACATTGTAATCAAAATAAACGTGATACATAGAAAGTATTTCAATTTCATGTAGATTCGTTAAATGCCGAGATGCCCACAAAATCCTTAGTATTGGTCGGCGAGCTTCCCTCGTTTCATTTCCTTTGCAAACTCATACAAACAAATGCCCATATGTGGGGTTACACTGATAGCGGGTGGCGGATGGAAGTTCAATTACTCAAAATATCGATCCTGATAAAAATAACGAGTACAGTTTAGGAATTAAGACAACGGCTGCACACGTCACTTAGAACCGCTCACGGTTATTTGTAATCACTGGTTAAGCAAAGTCGACTAAGTAAATTGCTGCAGCACTGCAGGGACGGGCTTCCTCTCGTGACGGAGGGTTACTTGTATAGGGTTTAATTTCAAGTTTTCCTTCTTTTTATTTCGTAAAGATAGTAGTTACGGTTATTCCCTTAGTCGGTTTTTACGACACCCATGGGATGAGATGGGGTGGTGACATATTCGTGTGGTGACGGAGTAAAAATACAATAGTATTCTTACTCCGTCACCACACGGATAATCGATCTTCGATTACTCAACGGGTAGACTCATAATTGTCTAGATATTATATTTACGGAAATAAACAGATTTTCTATTTTTTAAAGAAATCACGAAAACGACGGATACGCTATTGTCGTAGGTACACATAAGGGTGGCCACTAACCAAACAATAAAGAATAAGAAGACTGTCACTCGTCTCGGCAACTGTGAACTGTGTTTGATTTAAATGATCAATTTTTATACAAAGCTTTACTTCAACTAAGACTGCTTTTCATCAAGGTTAATCCTGCCTTAGCGGAGTCATAATTGCAAGAAAGTGGGTAAGATAAATTTCGGTAAAAAAGTTACAATTTAATAACTTCTAAAAAGGTACCTACTTTTTGAAGAAGCTCCACTCTATTGTAAGATATTTTTGGATTCGTACAAAAACTTCATAGAGTTCGTTCCATTATGCCGGTCAAACCACATCTCATCAAGGTAACGGGGTCGTCTGCCACCTCAATCATCATCATAACAGCCCATTAATGTCCCATTGCAGAGACGGGCCTCCTCCCGTGACGGAGAGATACTTGGTCTACTAATACCACGCTGACCAAACGGATTGGTATAGGGTTTAATTTCAAGGTTCCTTCTTTTTATTGCGTAAAGATAATATTTACGGATAGTCCCTTAGTCGGTTTTTACGACACCCATGGGATGAGATGGGGTAGTGACACACTGTATTCTTACTCCTTTACCATCTCAATGCTATAACAAAAATAAGATATAATGTAACAGCGTTTTACAAAATCGCTAACACTCAGACCTCAAATCATTGCCAGGACCTTCAATTTCCTTTTTCCAGTCTATGATATTGAATTGGTTTCGTCGAATATAATAGGGCACTTATGTCATGTGTGAAATTGCCCTCCATGTATTACGAATGTCGATAAATACTAAACGATTGCTTCATCCATTTTTTTTCTCAATATTGAATTAAGATAAAAGAGGGAATACCGCCATGTTTTTTCTTGTTATTATTTGCGGAAAACAAAAAGAATTATTGTAACGGTTTATCGCTTTTGTATTTAGATATACTACTTATCATTTTATACGTCTCCTAATATCACCATAAAGTTAATATTTGTGCGTGTTGAACACGTTGAACATTTAGGTTTGTATTGGTATTTACAAATTAAAAGTTTAATAATGATTCTCACACATTCACACGACGCCACCTAGTCCCAAACTAAGCTTGTACTATGGGTACTAGACAACGGATAAACATACTCTTATGTATATTTTTATTAATAAAATCCTACTAATATTATAAATGCGAAATTTTGTGAGGATGAATGGATACAATGTTTGTTACTCTTTCACGTAAAAAGTACTGAACGGATTTAGATGAAATTTGGAATATAGGTAGTTTAGGGTGTAGAATAACATTTAGGCTACCTATACCACGCGGGTGAAGCCGCGGGCATCAGCTAGTAATACATAAAAACTTTTATCTACTATATAAAAATAAGTCGGGTTTTCCTTCCTGACGCTATCGCTATAACTCCAGAACGCACGAACCGATTTCCACGGTTTTGCATTCGTTGGAAAGGTCTCGGGCTCCGTTAGGTTTATAGCAAAAAAAAAATTGAATAATTTCAACGGAAAAGCGGGAAAATATTTTTTCACATACACATAATACAGCGCCAGCTCTGATACATAGCATGTACTACAAACACCGGTGCGTGATACATTGTTTGACAGCTACTCATTTTTCTCTGCTCAGTTAATTTCAAATTATTAGTATTGTGTTCACTGCGAATTGCAAAAAAAAGGAAAAAAATAAGTTTTTCGTTTCCTTACA
Organism: Schrankia costaestrigalis; assembly: GCA_905475405.1. NCBI lineage: Eukaryota > Metazoa > Arthropoda > Insecta > Lepidoptera > Erebidae > Schrankia > Schrankia costaestrigalis. The sequence goes on along the minus strand of FR997845.1, from coordinate 2,302,358 downwards.
TTGTAATTGGAAGCCATCAACATTTAAATTTAAATCAATCACGTGTATTGTGCAAATTTTTATTCAATTTGACCCGTTAAATATGTTGAGTGCATGTACAATTATACTTAAAATATTATTACTATAATATCTGTGGCTACTAAAATTAAATTGGGATGAACGGGTGCCTGAGAATATTAAAAGAATATGGATAAAATTTATTTCTTACTAACAAACCCGGTGAACTCCGTTTTGCCACCAGATGGCTTCGTTTTATGTAATATTTCGCAAAAAAATCTAATAGTGACAAGGAACCCCAGTTTCATATTGGCCACAGGTATTTTCCACTGATGCACTAGGTCGCATGTATACTGTTCATCCTAGAAATGATGAATGTTTTTATTTGCGACTGCTGTTGGTAAATGTACGTGGACCAAAATCATTTGCGCATTTGAAAACTGTGAATGACCACCAATGCTAAACATATTAAGAAGCATGTAAACTATTGGGTTGCTGGAGAACGATTCTTATTGGGATTTAACACTTGCGGATTCAGTAGTTTCATCAAATGCGTTCCAAATACGAACGCTGTTCGCAATTATCATCACCACATGTTCTTTTTCACAACTAATTCAGTTGAATGAATGAATGAATGAATGAATGAATGAATGAATGAATGAATTATTTATTTAAGATCACACAGAAACACATAACAAGAAATGATACATAAAGAGAAAGATATATACTAACAGTAGGTACAGAAATATAAGAGAGGTAGTACACAAATGATATACATGAACCAACTGTTAAATAAATTATTGTTAATGCGTCCCACGGGTGACCCTAAAAAGGGTATCCAGATCAGCATAATGTCCAACACTTCTGTTAGACGCTGGTTTTCATCTGGAACCTATACTACGCGAACAAATGCCAAATAGCACAACAAGTCTGCTATCTCATTACTATAACAATATACATATAATTAATAGTAACTATAATAGTTATGCAAATTTAAAAAAAATAAACAGAAACAAAGTGTAGCTTCCTTTTGGACACATAAACTTATACTTAATATTTAATCTACTGTGTATTATAATGTATGTGTGTTGTGAGTGTGGGTGTGTTTTCTGTCATTGTATGTGTGTGTGTGTGTGCGTGTGTTTATGTACATTGGTCTACTGAACCCCATCATTGCATCATTATTCCATATTCTACCATGTCAGACAATTGAAACATCGAGGTTTATGCAACCTAAATCTCGCTGTTTTTTTAAAAGATAGTTTCTCAAGTTAAATCTAAAAGTGCTCACAGCTTCTATGCGTCTCAAGGGAGGTGGAAGGTTATTCCATATCTTCGCGGCTGCATAACGGAAACCACCCCTGAAAGCAGCACAGTGGTGAGATGGGATAGAAATTTGGCGAGCACATTGTCTGACCCTACAGTCTCTTCCGTCCGCTACCCACGAAAGCCTATCATACAAATATGCCGGTGTCTTATATTTAATGACGCTGAAAAGAAGACAAGCTAAATGGAGTTTTTGTCGAGACTTCATTTTTATAATGCCATGCTCATTCAAAAAGGGTGTGATGTGATGCCTAGGAGGAACAGCAAAGCAAAAACGTGCACATGCGTTCTGTACCCTCTGGATGAGACGACTTGTCTTAGCTAGTAATCGAGGTCCATATATAGTGTCAGCATAGTTCAGCCTGGACAGAATCAAAGATTCTACTATTCGTGTCCGTAGGTCTTCTGATAAATAAGGTCTTAACTTATAAAGGACTTTCAAACGATAAAAGCAGAATCGGACTATATTATTAATGTGCGTTTCGTATCGAAGGTTAGTATCCATACACAACCCAAGGTTTCGAGCCTCATATACTCTGTGTATTGGTTTGCCAAGTAGTTCCACGCTTAGCATTTGAGGAAGGGCCTCCAGTTGTCTTTTTGTTCCAAATACTTGGTAGTACAGTTATGGAACAAATACAAAGACGACATAATATGTGAAGATATCTTGCATCCCTTGCGCATTCAAACGAATAATCAAGACATCCAAATATTCATTCATATATTTTTCCTGGACGCACCTGGAGGAACAGGGAAAACATTTGTTATATTCGATCAAGATGTGACACAGCTTTGGCATTAGCATCATCTGGAATTACGGCGATTCTTCTAGATGTCGGTCATTCCTGCCCACATTCTGCGCTTAAGTTGCCACTCAATTTAAACACAATTGATACTCTAAAATAGTAATAATATTTCCCAAACCAGTGCAAAGGGAAAATTGTTGATGCAATGCAAGCTCATTGTTTGAGATGAGTGCACAATGGCACATGAGAAATCACTTGAAGTACTTAACTTCACGCTAAAGGATCTTCGGCGAAATAACAATATCTTTGGCGGCTTGATGATATTGTTCGCTGACGATTTCAGTCAGACGTTGCCCGTGGAACGCCTGCAGATGAATTGAATACTTGCCTGAAGGCATCAACTTTATGAAATAACGTAAAAACATTTATCGCTGACCACTTATATGAGAGTTCAACTTCAAAATGATCAAAGTGGTGCACAATTTTCCAAACAATAGATAACTGTTGGAAATGGAAAAGTCCCAGTTGATGCGACATGGTGGGAAACCGTTGGATGAGGCAGGCACAGGACCGCACAAGGTGGCAATACTTGGAGGAGGCCTATGTCCAGCAGTGGACGTCGATTGGCTGATATGATGATAATGATGATTCGACATCTGGATTAATTACTCTTACCAATGACTTTTGCCGATTTGTAGGCTCTCAATTAGTTCTTATTGAAAATGTTTTGCCAAACATTAGTGAGAATTTTCAGAATAATAATTATGCTTGGTTAAGTGAACAAGCATTTCTTGCCGCATATAATAATAATGTACACGCACTGCATTCACCATTCCATGAAAAATTGCTGGCGATTTGGTGACATACAAGTTCTTTGATTCCATAACAAATCTCGATGATGTAGTAAATTATCCAACAGAGTTTTTGAGCTCTCTAGAATTACCAGGATTTCCACCACGAATTACTGTTGTAAAATGAAATAAAATTTAACTTTTCAAATATAAAACAAAAAAAAATTTCTTTTAATGACCAAACGAAATGTTACATAAAACGAAACCATCTGATGGCGAAACGGAGTTCGTCGGGTTTGCTAGTTTATACATAAAAAACTATGAGAAAAATGCCAACATTCATTATTATGAACACAAAGGTCGGCATTGAGTGGAGATGCTTTTTACTCTCCGTTTGAAGGATCTTAAGAAGAGAGAAATACGTAGTTCCACTAGTTCCAACTTTTACTTGACGTGCTAGCAGGTAGATAATATGGTTATTATTCTCTTTATTTACATTTTTCACATTAATTTACATTTTTAAATATAGATATAAAAATAAATACATTTAGCAATAAAAAAAATTGTAGACCCGCCAGCATCGGGTACAGGAACCAAGCTACTGGTGGTTAGGGCTCCAGAGATAGGGACCTCCTCACAATACGTGCCGTGTCAAGCAGTACTGCCTTCAGTTTTGGATAGATCATTTATCGAGGAAGGCTATAGGCTATATAACATCACGCTATGATAATTTTTTTTTCGAATTATAACTTTGTAGCCTGACCTATGGGCCTACTCAGAAGGCTCATGGTCACTCAGAGGGCAATGTAGAGAGCTATGTTGTAGCCTGACCTATGGGGCTAGGCTACTCAGAAGGCTCACGGTCACTCAGAAGAATCATGGTCACTCAGAGAGCAATGGAGAGAGCTATGTTGTAGCCTGACCTATGGACCTACTCAGAAGGTTCATGGTCACTCAGAGGGCAAAGGAGAGAGCTATGTTGTAGCCCGACCTATGGGCCTTCTCAGAAGGCTTATGGTCACTCACAGGGCAACGGAGAGAGCTATGTTGTAGCCTGACCTATGGGCCTACTCAGAAGGCTTATGGTCAATCACAGGGCAACGGAGAGAGCTATGTTGTAGCCTGACCTATGGACCTGCTCAGAAGGCTCATGGTAAATTAGAGGGCAATGGAGAGAGCTATGTTGTAGCCTGACCTATGGACCTACTCAGAAGGCTCATGGTCACTCAGAGAGTAATGGAGAGAGCTATGTTGTAGCCTGACCTATGGGGCTAGGCTACTCAGAAGGCTCACGGTCACTCAGAAGAATCATGGTCACTTAGAGAGAAATGAAGAGATCTATGTTGTAGCCTGACCTATGGACCTACTCAGAAGGCTCATGGTAAATTAGAGGGCAATGGAGAGAGCTATGTTGTAGCCTGACCTATGGGCCTATTCATAAGGCTCATGGTCACTCAAAGGACCACGGAGAGACCTGTGTTGGGAGTTTCCCTGCGTGATCGAATCAAAAATGATGAGATCCGCAAGAGAACCAAAGTAACCGACATAACCGGTTAAAGTGACGGCAAGCAGGGCCCATAGCGCGGAGAACCGACAGCTGTTTGGGCAGAAAGATTCTGGAATGGCGACTGCGCACCGGAAAGCGCTGGTAAGGATGGCTGGAAGCCGATGGATGAGGGAGGCACAGGACCGCACAAGGTGGCAATACTTGGGGAAGACCTATTTCCAGCAGTTGACGTCGATTGGCGATATGATGGTAATAACTTTGTATGAATTAAATAAGTTTTTTATTATTTTATTTATTTTCAAATTTAATCGCGGACGAAGTCGCGTACGCAGCTAGTATGAATATAAACATAAACCTCGATAGATTTTTTTTGGGTATGTATTCGATCATCATGATTATCAGACTTTCAGCATCAAAGAACTTCTAGCATGGACTATTGTCGCCCTATGAAAACTCGACGTAGGTTCGTTTCTCTATCACGCTAGCAGTATTTTGGATCAAGTTGTCTTTCGTTCTTCACATCTATACATACTTCTTTTTCTGTCCTTATGTCCATTTGTATGTTTAAATCTTTAAAATTACGCAACGGATTTTGATGCGGTTTTTTATAATAGATAGAGTAATTCAAGAAGAAGGTTTATATACTGGTATATAACACATGTATAATATAGTAGAGAAACCCATATACATTTAGAGATTTCTAATGAAGCTGTACTTAAATGTTGTTTAAAGAGTTTCTGTAGTAGGTGGCCGTGCGGAGCCGGGGCTGGTCACTAGTTGATAATAATATCTTCATAGACTTTTACGACACCCCCATGGCATGTGATTGTCCTACTTCGCGAACCGCTTCCGTGACTGTCTCGCTACCGAGGCAGTTTAAATAATTTTCTTACTGAAAAACGTTTTTATTATGATTCATTATAACAGCCCCCTTATGTCCCACTGCAGGGACGGGCCTCCTCCCGTGACGGAGGGATACTTGGCCTACTAATACCACGCTGGCTAAACGGATTGGTGTAGGGTTTAATTTCAAGTTTTCCTTCTTTTTATTACGTGAAGATAATATTCACGAATAGTCCCTTAGTCGGTTTTTACGACACCCATGGGAGGAGATGCGGTGGTGACATATTGTATTCTTACTCCGTCACCACACGGAGAATTATTATGATTTAATCGTAATAATAATAACACAGTAGGCGTTGCCTGTTTGTTTGTACATACAGTGGTCATCAGGTGTGTGAATATTGATGTTGTTTAACACTCTCATTGTATGCAGGCACGAAATCTGATACTGTCATGTCGTATTGATAACGATGATATTTATAGAGACGCAAAGTTTGGTTTCCGGCACAAAAATAATGTTAGTTAAAATAATCAGTAAAAAGTTCTTTAATGTGCATTTAAAATATCACCATTAAAAAACACATTGATTTTAAAAACGACATACAGAAAACTAATTCTAAAACCAGACTTTGTCAATTAAAAGCAGCAAATTCAATTTCTCTTCCTTGAAAAACCGCGGTAAAAACTAATAATATTACAATAAAACTAATAAAAATAAAAAACTAAGAAACGAATTATGAAGTAGAGTTGATTTGCGAACATCTCGGCGAAGGCTCTACATTTTATTGTAGAACTGAGTTGGGAACTCGATTTGTTCGATATCAGACAGCTTGATTTATTAAAGCAAAAGGAGCAGCATTTTAACCTGTAATACAGTAATAATACCTAGCCTTCTCTAAAATAAAACGCAAATTAAGAACAAACATGGTTATGAAATGAAATGAAATGAAATCATTTATTCGTAGAACATAGGAAAAATATGATGTTACAATTTTTACTTTAAGAGCGCTATGTCTAGCCTTGAATGGCATACAAATATTTACTTAAAACTACTTATCCACTATTTATATGGATATCAACGCAAAAAAAGGCAATGTTAATTAAATTAATAACTAAACAGTTACATATGTAATGTGTCTTTAAAAATACCTCTAAAGACCTACGCAGACCGGGACGGCATGGCAAGGGATTTTAATTTTTATTAATGAAAATTCAACCGTACTGTTACAGAAATACGACATAAATTGCTATGCTTTAAAATGATGCCGTGGCATTGAAAGGGATTTTATCGCACGGCATTTTTCATTTTAAAGCATAGCAATTTATGTCGTATTTCTGTAACAGTACGGTTGAATTTTCATTAGTAAAAATTAAAATCCCTTGCCATGCCGTCCCGGTCTGCGTAGGCCTTAATAAAACAGCTTATTGACTTTAAAAACGATTCGATTCGAAAGCAGAGTTTTCCAATTTTAATTGGCTTCTTTTTAGCAGCAAATAATTTTTTGTTTGTGGTAAAACAGCGGTAAAATCTAATACAATAAATCTAAGTAATGATTAATTACAATAAAACTAATAAATAAAAGAGTAAAACTAAGAAACTAATTATGAATTAGAGTTGATTTGCGAACATCTCGACGAAGGCTCTACATTTTATTGTGAAACAGAGTTGGGAACTCGATTTGTGTAATTCGCGTCTAAATGCCACGAGAAGGCGAAGTATAATTTAATATTGAAACATTGCGTGGGGGACTGTTAAAGATCGTGAAATTGTAAGTCTTATTTTTAAGATATTTATTATTACTCTTATTTAAAGTTTATTATGAACTAGCTGATGCCCGCGGCTTCACCCGCGTGGTATAGCTAGCCTAAATGTTATTCTACACCCTAAACTACCTATCTTGCAATTTTCATTAAAATCCGTTAAGTAGTTTTTTGCGTGAAAGAGTAATAAACCATCCATCCATCCTCACAAACTTCATCATTACAGCCCAGTAATATCCCACTGCAGGGACGAGCCTCCTACCATGACGGAGGGATACTTGGCCTACTAATACCGTTGGCCAGACGTATTGGTATAGGGTTTAATTTCAAGTTTTCCTTCTTTTTATTTCGTAAAGATAATATTCACGGATAGTCCCTTAGTCGGTTTCTACGACGCCCATGGGATGAGATGGGGTGGTGACATATTGTATTTTTACTCCGTCACCACACGGAGAGTCACAAACTTAACTTACAATATTAGTAGGATGATAAAATAGCCTTAACAGCAAAAGCGGTTAAATCGACTGCTATGCCTTGTTCGTACATAAGATTGTTCGAAGTTCGATTCCTACATAAGATTGTGTGATCCACAAATTATTGACTTGAGTCCGAAGGTTCTTTGTGCTCATTGATCTATACTAATATTATAAAGAGGTAAAGTTTGTGTCTTTGTTTGTTTGTGAGTTTGTGACGTTGTAGGGGGTAATCTCTGGATCTTATGAACCGATTTTAAAAATTCTTTCTGTGTTGAATAGTTCATTTATCGGGGAGGAGGCTATATAGTATCACACTATGACTAAAAGGAGTGCAGCAGTAATAAAATATGTTTAAAAAAGGGACGCGTTTTTTTCGCCGCCCAACGAAGTCGGCACGGGTGAGCTAGTTAAATATAATATATAATAATAATATATTTATTTATTTACCACCATAACAAGTAATTAACATACAACAGAATATCAGTATAACATATTAGGGGGTGGTCTGGAGCCTAAACTAGGGTAGGTATACCCTGTATTTCAGGACTCCAGGTCACTCGCCTGTGGAAAGTAATTGTAAATTAGATCTTAAGTTAAGTTTACATGGAGGTAGAAATTATGTGTATGTGTGTGTGTTTGAGTGTGGGTGTGTGGTGTGGGGTGTATGGTGTGTGTGTGGGTATTTTTGTTTAGTAAACGTTACCTTAATATATTTATGAGGCATTCAGTGTCTTTATAGCTTAGCAGCTGTAAGTAGTTTCTAAGAATAATATTGGTTTCTCGTAAAGTTTTAGGAAATATATTTAATTTAGAATTTAATTTATTATATAAGAATGGAGCGAGAAAAGAGAATTGTCGTCTAAAGAAGGCAGTACGATGACTGATGGACTCGCACACTCTATAAATAAATATAAATAAATAAATAATCCTTACACATTCACACAACGCCATCTAGTCCCAAACTAAGCAGAGCTTGTACTATGTATACTAGACAACGGACAACATACTTAAATACTTTTTACACCATTTTAATTCGCTACAAAAACGTTTCGCTCCAGCGTACCACGCTTAAAGTTTTTCGCCACAACGACCTGTCGCTACAACGTCATACGTACGGGACCCGGTAGTATCAAGACAGACTAATTCGCAATTACTAAAAGATAGTATTCCTTTTAATTTCTTTCGTCGTTATTTCTCTCTATATCGAGGCATGATATATAATTCCGACGTGCGCGCATGTGTCATTAAGAAAACACCAACTCCTTGCGATTGCGTTCCAATAATGTCATCTGGACATTTGCAACTTTAATCTGACGCACTTAGAATGCGCGTAATGAACTCCAAATGTACTTACCTTGTGAACTTCTCTCTCCGTGAAAAAGGAAATACAACTATCAACTGTTAAGTCAACTACTAATATATATTACTGCCTTCTGTATCTTATCTGGTTCGTGGGAAACTTATTCAAAATATTATTTTTAATATTACTTAGGTCTTTACCTATGAAATTGCCGTTTTGGATGAAGATTTTATCAGAAGTTAGATTTTTCATACTAACGTTTTCTCAGATTTTTCGATAATTATTAAATATAATTGAATGAAATTTGGTATAGGTAAGTAATGGCGCACATTTAAGATAACTATTGTGTTTAATAAAATGAAAAACAAAAAATAAAGGAGGAAGTTACAAATAAACAAATGGTAAAATCCGCTGTTTTAAATTGGACTCACACAATTGTTCACAGGCTTATTAATAATTTAAATAATAATTATTTTTATTTATTATCTTTTGTTAGATGTTGGTAATATCCTATATTTCCTAAATAATAACAATTATTTAAACAATATAAGTTTTAAAAGAATATAGAGTCTAAAGACTGCGCAGAAATAAAACGGCAATTTCATAGGTAAAGAGATAGATAACGATTATCATAGCTCGGAATTTGTTATGTACAACCAGTCGGGCAAGCACGAACAATATCTACGGCGAGCGCACCACTGACTACCTAGTTCCTCGACTTATTATCGAACTACCTGAAGAATTAAAAAATAAAAATAAAATTAATCCTAATAATGTTAAAGTGAAACTTAAATCACACTTTTTGTTACCTTAAATGTACACATATTGTTATTTCTTTCGTATGTTTTGTTTCTCTTTTCTTTTGTTTGTTTGTAGATTATAATTACTTATGTAGGGGCAAGGCCCCAAATGCTAGCACTGCACCAGATTATCACCACCCCCAACAAAAACTCAAATTATAAGCTTACCATTAATTAATTTGGAATTCCGTTAAAAAATTAAAAATAAGATCCTTTTGGAATTATAAACTGGGTCACACTACATTCTTCGATTAAAAATAAGCGATTTTTTTTATAAACGCGGGAACATGTCCTTCAAATTACTTTGTTTTGACAGTTTCTTATGGTCGTAGGTAAGTTCAGGTTTTTTATTTTACTTTATTTTAGATCTTTTAGATATTTTTTACTGAACCTTTAGGTTCTATTCATATATAAAATCTTTTATAAGGCTTATCTGACAATGGAAATGAACGTTATCTTGATTTTATGTTTATAAATGAGGTGCTGACATCTGGATTAATTTTTTTTGCGAATTCCTAATTATCGGCACTGGTACTGTTACATGACAAAGTAGTATGTAAAATTGTTAATCCATATTTTTTATTGTAAACCGTGATTATTTTACGCCTAGAATTCAATTTCCTTGGAAAAAGTATTTTATGATTTCGGATTTCAAATCCTAGCATGGTGCTGAAACGGGTGTCATATGTCATTTCGAACGTCACTGTTGCGACACACGCAGTTGCGAATAATTTTTCACTGCCTCATAGGTTCGAAAGCTCATGGACTCGAATGAAGTAGTCGCGAAAGGCGCTGTTTCGAAAAACATTTTTACTGCCTCATACGTTCGAATGCTTGTCATCATCATAACAGCTCATTAATGTCCCACTGCAGGGACGGGCCTCCTCCCGTGACGGAGGGATACTTGCCTGCTAATGATTTACTATATATAGATACTTGGTATACGAAGGCCAGACGGATTGGTATAGGGCTTCTATACCAATCCGTCTGGCCAGCGTAGTATTAGTGGCCAAGTATCCCTCCGTCACGGCCCGTTCTTGCATTGGGACATTAATGGGCTGTTATGATGATGAAAGTTTGTGTGTTTGTGACGTAGTAATATTTGGATCTAACTAATGAACAGATTTAAAAATTATTTCTGCGTTAAATAGTCTATTTATTGGGGAGTGTCATAGGCTATATACTGAGTATCACGCTATGATAATAAAGTACTTATGTTTAAAAAAGGGACTCGTTTTTTTGCCGCCTAACGAAGGATAATAAGTTATATAGTTTGAGGCCATATTGCCACTTTTCGTTTAATGTAAATTTCTATGGCAATGTGGTGGTAAAATGTCATACTTAAACAAAAATATTAAATGTTGCAGTAAAAATAAAAACGACACTAAATATAATAATATTGTTGCTAAAAACTATAGATTGCAACAAAAAATATTTCATATTTTTACTTTTATCTTTAAGATACACCACCAATAAGTACATAATATAAGAATCATATTATATTGATAAATTGTAATCGTTACTTGATTATAGCCCATTTTAAAACCACAGAATCTGTTTTTTGCTCTATAAACGTAAAATAATATTTTTTGTATGCTTTATGACTAATTAATCAAAATCAAAAGCATTCGAACGTATGAGGCAGTAAAAATGTTTTTCGAAACAGCGCCTTTCGCGACTACTTCATTCGAGTCCATGAGCTTTCGAACCTATGAGGCAGTGAAAAATTATTCGCAACTGCGTGTGTCGCAACAGTGACGTTCGAAATGACATATGACACCCTGCTGAAACTGACATTGCTAGTTATGTTCATAGTGTTGATATTCGGATCAAAAGAATTTTGATTATTCTTTGGCACTTTTTATTTTTTGTTTAATTTTATTTCTGAAACTTCTGTTGTTAGGCTAGGTATAAATTAAAGAGATTTTGCTATAAACATTGGATTATTTCATTAATCTACCTAATTTTATGACTAATATCAAAGTGCTGATAATTGGCTCGGTCGATGCTAGTAATTGGTCATGATGGTGCCAATAATTGGTGTTAGGGTAATTATTTAGTCAGACTCATCTAAATAAAATGTGTATGCATAAAAACATTTCTTTATAATTAAAATCAATTATTTATTAAATAGTGAACCGAGAAAGCATGTTGTTTAAGTCGTTATCAGTATTATCACTGTAATAAACGATATTAAAATAGGACTAACTCTTAAAGTGCTGATAATATAAAATCTAAATTGATGTAGATCTAGCATTCTTTACAAACCTTAGTGGTTTCTTGTAATGCTTTTATTTAATGACCTATTTGTACATATCATTAAAATGTGAAATAAATAAATAAAAATAAAAAAATAGTAAGATAGCGAATTGGTTATTTTCAATATTTCAATTAACCTAATGAAATCTTATAAAAATAAACGTTAATTGAAAGAATAAAAATCATAAGTCGATGAAGGGAAAATAATATTATTTACAAAGCGCGACTTAGACTAGTTTTTATTAACTAAACGGAGAGCATTGTTGTAATGTATGGGTAAGTTACTATATTCAAAACAAGAATGCCCTAATAATGGCAAAAAATTTGTTATATATGGAATGGATGAACAGAAATGGGAGACAGAAGATATACTCAATGATCGCATCCTAAATATTTTATATGACATTTTAAACGTAAATGCAGAAGGATATATAGAGAATCTTACTCGACTGGGAAAACAAGGTTTCCGTCGCCCAATAATGATTGAACTCATTAGTGGAAAAATGACCAAATATATACTGCAAAATAAACACTATTTTAAGGGATCAGGCCTGTCGATCGGTGAATATTTGGAAGACACAGCACTACAACAACATAATGAACTCAGGAGGAAGCTGTATAGAGCAAGAAAAGAAGGACAACATGCCGTGATCAAAAACAATAAATTAATAATCAATGGGCAAACTCAAAATAATGGAGATATTGAGACAAATTTAACAAAAACAATACCAGAACCTACAAATGAGGTACCCATATACAAAAGTATTAATAGCAATGAAGTAAGAGCAACTGCATCAAATAACGCCTACGCAAAGAGCTTCAACAACAACCGAAACTCAAAAAATCACTCCTTTCGGAACTAAGTTTGAGATTATAATGCAAAACGTACAAAGTCTTAAGAACAAAACATACGTACTGGAGAACTTGTTGCAAGAAAACAAATACCAAGCCGTGTGCCTGTCTGAGACATGGATTACCGAAAACCAACAGCCCTATATACAGATCAGCGACTACGAGTTCGCTGCCTCATACTGCCGCAGCCACCACCGAGGAGGAGGCGTCGCTATTCTACTGCCCACTGGAACACCATTTATTGAGAAAACTGATCTGAGGGATGTAAGTGTCGAATATGTGTTTGAATTATGTGCTGTAGAATTACAACCGAATATACTATTAGTTAGCGTGTACAGAACCGATCGCGATATTGATAATTTTTTTCGCTCTCTTGAATCATTGCTTGGTAAGTTAAAATCACACCACTACAAAAAGCATATAATTATAGGTGGTGACTTTAATTTGAACGCGATTCAAGATACAAGTCACTATAAAAAACTTACGGAAACAATGCTAGAATTTAATCTTCACCAAATAATAACACAACCAACTAGGGAAACAGCCACAACGTCGACCTGTATAGACTTAATTTTCACGAATAATAAATATTTTTCTGTATCTGTTGAAGATAAGGGTATATCAGACCATAAATGCATAACATATAGTTTCGAAATATGTCCACCAAGCAAAAGCAAACCAATTTACAAAAACATCCGCTTGGCAAATAATATAAAATATAAAACACTTTTCAAACAACAACTTAGTAATATTACATGGGAAAACATCATTTACCAATGTAATGATACAAACACTAATTATAATAATTTTGAAGATAAATTAAAAGAAGTTTTGTGCACCACTATACCCATGAAACGTATATCTCTTTCGAATAAAAGAAATACATATAAAATAACTAAAGGAATAAAGATTTCGTGTAAACATAAAAGAGCTCTTAAAATTCTAGTAAATCAATCAAAAAGTAAAACTTTAAATAACCATTATAAACATTACTCAAAAATACTAAAAACATGTATAAAAATATCAAAAAAACGCAGCTACACACTAGAAATGGAAAAAGCTAATAATAAAACTAAAACGATGTGGGACATAATTAAGCGAGAAACTCAAAAGCCTAGAAACATCCATGCTGAGAACATAACACTAAACACGAGCAGGTCTCCAACACAGAGCCCTCCGTCTATTGCTAACATGTTCAATAACTACTTCTCATCGGTTGGCTGCAGTGGCAGCGGAGTTACTGCATCTTCTGACCATTCAGTCATCACACCCGCCACTAATTCCATGTATTTAGAGCCTGTTACGTATACGGAAATTTATAAAACTATCCAAAATCTACCCAACAAACGCAGCTGCGGTATAGATGAGATCCCACCTACCCTTATAAAATTCTGTGCTGAAGAAATAACTGCCCCGTTGACCTACTTAATTAACCAATCATTTACCGAATGTACATTCCCATCTCGATTGAAAGTTGCAATTATAAAACCATTGTTGAAGAAAGGAGGCAAATGCCAAGATCCCAGTCAATACCGCCCAATAGCGCTACTTCCGGCATTTTCAAAAATATATGAAAAAGTTATGACAAACCGTATCTGTCACTTCCTAGAAAAATATAATATACTTGACACTAACCAATTCGGCTTCCGTAAACATCGTTCAACTACCTTAGCAGTATACAACTACACACAAGAGATCCTTTCTTACATCAGAGACAAAAACTACGCGATTGGTCTACTGCTCGATATGAGCAAAGCATATGATAAAGTATCTCATTCTATACTATTGACTAAATTACAGGGAGTAGGTATTAGGGGTGACGTGCATCAATGGTTGAGATCCTACCTGACCGATAGGATGCAATGTGTGCAAATTGAGCACCTAGACCATAAAACAAACGAAATTACTAACGTACGGTCCGACACACTAACCACAAACTGGTCTATTCCACAGGGAAGTGTAATAGGTAGTATTCTCTTTCTAGTTTATATAAATGACTTGCCAAAGATATGTGATCAGCACTGTGTACTATTCGCGGACGATGTATCCATCCTCTTTAAAACTCCTTCAAACAGCGAAGACAGTAATTCCTTAATAATTAACACCTTCACTAATATAAAACAATGGCTCCAAAACCATAATCTTGAAATTAACAATAAAAAGACCAAAATAATACAATTTAAACCACATCAAAAACAGAGAATTAATCTTAAAACAGTAACAACACAAATAAATATTGAAGAAGTCGATGATTTCGACTTACTAGGATTAACAATGGATACTCATTTGAACTGGAAAAAACATGTAGAAAAAATTAAAACCAAATTATCTAGATTTATATATGGGCTCAATGTACTAAAAACGAACACAAAGGAAAACTGTGCACTAACAGCTTACTATGCCTACGCTTATGCATGGTTGCGATATGGCATTATCATGTGGGGGCATAGCACTGATTTCCATGACCTTTTCATAAAACAAAAAAAATGTATACGTATAATTTTTAATATAAAACCAAGAGACAGTTGTAAACCCTATTTCATCCAAGAAAAAATACTTACCTTACCATCCATATATATATTAGAAATGGCAATGTTTGTGAGGAAAAACATTCATTTGTTTACATTTCAAAAGAATGAACGCCGCAAAAATAAATTAATTCTGCCAATACCTAGAATAGAAATGTATAGGAAAAGTCCAGAGTACCGCAGTATTCAAATATATAATAAGTTACCTGATAGCCTAAGAGACATAACAAGCAATAATATTTTTAAGAATAAATTAAAGCAATTATTATTAGAAAAGTGTTATTATACTATTAAGGAGTTTATGGAAGATAACTGGTAGAATATTGTATAAGGAAAATTTTATATATTATATACTTGTAACTTGTCATTGCAGTATATAATACATGTATGAGTATTTAATAAATATATTTTGTAAATTAATAATTAATTAGTAATAGTTGCAATATCATAACAGGATCATGTATCCATGCCATTTTATAATTTTATAACTTACATTATATTTTATACATTGTGCAATAAATAAATAGTTATATAAATAAGTGATAGTAACTAAGAAAGGAAAAATATAATTGTAATTTGGATAACAATTGTAATTAATAGAATATAAATTTAAATAAATATAATGTAATATGAGTAAAATAGCTGCAATACCCTTACAGGGTCATGTATGTATGTGTTATAGTTTAGTTATAAATTTTGTAACTGATATAATGATAACATAATATGTACATTGTGCAATGAATAAATGAATAAATAATAAAGTTTAATGTGATTTAAAGTACATACAAATTTGAATTATGTATTAAAAACATATCTTAACTTACTTTTATTTAAAGTTTAGAAACTAATTGTTTCACTCATTTTCTTAGTTCTCTGCATAACAAAATTAAAACAACATTCGTATTCAAAGGGCTTAACACAAACTTTTACTGTCGACGTCACTTTAAATCAATTCCTAACAAGTTTGTGCCGCAATAAATTCGTCAGTTTTCGTACGTTACGTATTACCTTGGGATGTGTGTCTACAATTGTTTCATGTCAATCAATATTGTCACTCTCAACAGGAACATACATGTCACTCGGATTTTTTATGTTAAATTTGTGATATTTGTTTATTCGTGTCACATAAAATTCATGATTTATCTTGTTTTCACGATATTTCTAATTCATACTGCCCATTACAGAGATGAGCCTCGTTTATCAAAAAGAGGTAACTAAGATTGCTAGTATAACTAAGTCTCCGTGTGGTGACGGAGTAAGAATACAATATGTCATCACTATAGTTGCAAAATTTCTGAATAATATGGAATAATACCGGAAAACTTCAGAAAAAAAATCAAAAAATCGGATTTATTCAAAATTGATTTAATTAATATTTTTATGTTTTACTAGCTGTAGCCCGCGACTTCGTTCACGCAAAAAATATTTTGGTAGTACAAACTTACTTTTTTTTTTGCAGAACCCTATAAAAATCCTTTGACTTAGCTTAACAACTTTCTCACAACAACGATAGCCGGGATCAACGTCTTACGTGTCATCTAAAGCACGAAGATGCCTAGATGAAATTGTACATTACTACTGAGTGGTCACCCATAATAGAATGACCTCGCCGACATTGCTTAACCGCCGTTATTATTTCTGAATCAGTGATTGGAACTGGCTGAGAGTGGCTGGCAGTAAAAATTCGCGCACCCAAATTATACGGAAATTATACAAACATATTTATTTTCCCGCCAAAATGCCATGACGTAACGACTCTCTGTCAAAACTCCTATGATGTCACGACTCATCTGTCAAAAAAATTATGACGTCACAAATCATCTGCCAAAAACTATATGACGTCACGGCTCATCTGTCAAATTTTTGTGATGTCACGACTCACCTGTCAAAACTCTATGACGACACGACTCAGATGTCAAAACTCCTATGACGTCACGACTTATCTGTCAAAACTCCTATGACGTCACGACTCATCTGTCAAAAATTCTATGACGTCACGACACAATTTCTCCCGTTTTACCAACATTTTCCTTCACTGCTCTGCTCCTATTGATCGTAGCGTGATGAAAAGTATACTATAACCTGACCAGGAGTATGGAGAATAATCGTACTAAGTTTCATCAATATTCGTCGAGTAGTTTTTGTTTCTATAACGAACATACAGACAGACAGACAGACAAAAATTTTACTCATTGCATTTTTGGCATCAGTATCGATCACTTATCACACCCTGATAGTTATTTTGAGAAAATATTTCATGTACAGAATTGACTTCTCTACAGATTTATTATATGTATAGATTTGCTGGAAAATGGTATTTTGCGGCACGTGCGCGCGCCCGACTGCCACGACTCATGTCACGACGTTACTCACGTGGTTTGAAATTAAATTTATTTCAAATCAAATTTATTTATAGATAAAATATTACATAACAATATAAAGTATAATAATATAAATTATTAATGTTGACTGGTTCCAAACTAAAGCAGAGCTTGTACTATCGGTACCAGACAAAAGGCATAAATAGTTTATTTACAATTATTTATACGTAATAAATATAATTATACACATAATAAATAAAAACAAAATAATATATAAATTTTATAGCACATAAATATAAATATATCACGTGACAGTGCGATCAGTTGAAAAAATCCCAAAGTTACGGTTTATTTCGGTATTATTCCGAAATATTCGAACTGAATTATTCGGATTTTTTCACGCTAGCATTTATAGTCATCACCCCATCTCATCTCATGGGTGTCCTAAAAACCGACTGCAGGGACGGGCCTCCTCCCGTGACGGAGGGATACTTGGCCTACTAATACCACGCTTCTTCTTCATCGTTTCGACGGCAATAAGTCTAATTTTAAATATATTTTAGATGTGTTTTGCCCAAAAACTAGCGACAGGTCTTATGGTGTGCAGGTGGCAGGGCACATTGGGCATGATAGGAGGTGTTCCATGTCCTGGACGAGAGAACCGCACCCACACCCACTATAGGAGGGGTTCAGATAACCCCATTTAGTCCGGTTAGAGTTACAGCGGCCTACTTGGGTACGTAGCCTATTGAGCGACCTCCAGATCGGCCACTGCTCCTCGAAACCAGGTGGAAGATGTTCGGCGGGTGGAATGAAGTCCCCCGGTGGTGCAAAGTTTGAGGCCCAACCGTCCAGTCTAGCCTTACTGGGGTCACCGCACAGTGCACGTGAGTGTCGCAAAAAACTCTTACGACTTTTGAGGCGTGCCCTGGGTATATTGTGCGAGTAAATTGGATGACGAGGGTCGGTCTCTTGTTTTTCCTTTTCACTTTCGCAAATGACCTGACGGCGAACACCGGGTGGAGCAATGGCGGCCAATGGGTATAATTTGACCAATGGGGTAGGTTTCAAGCAGCCAGTTATTATACAGCATGTTTCATTCAGGGCAGAGTCGACCATACCTGCGTGAGCCGAACGGTGTCATACCGCGGACGCATACTCTCCTGCCGTGTAGGACAATGCCAGACCCGTAGTCCTGACAACATGTGGGGCTGCCCCCCAAGACGCAGAAGTTAGGCGTTTGACCAAGTTGTTTCTGGTTGATACTTTTTGCTTGTTATTGAGGCAGTGTGCTTTGTATGTGAGTGTGCGGTCAAGGGTGATGCCGAGGTAACGCGGTTTAGAGCAATGTTTAATCTCAACTCCTTGCCATGGGATCCTGAGGAATCTGTTCGCTTCTCGGTTGCGCAAATGGAAGACACAGGACTGGGTTTTGGATGGGTTTGGCCGTAACGCATTTTCTCTGTAGTATTGGTCAAGTGCCTCCAATGCCACCGCCAGCTCATTCTCTGCAACTTCAAAGCACCGTGACTGAGCAGCTAAGGCTAAGTCGTCAGCATACAAGAAGTGTTTCGTGGTGTTAAAGATCGGTTGGTCATTGGTGTAGATATTAAAGAGTGCCGGGGCTAAAACACTTCCTTGCGGTAGGCCATTAGTCTGGTTACGCCATCTGCTTTTAGCGTTCTGCATGTGAACTTGAAAGCGGCGGTTTGTGAGAAACTCTCTCAAGATCCGGACAAAACCCATGTCGTTGGACATATGAAGAACTTTGGTAAGAAATCTTTTGATGTTTACTGTGTCATATGCACACGATAGATCGACAAAGACGACACCGGTTACCTGTTGTGTCTCAAAACCGTCCTCTATGTATTGGGTGAGCTTCAGAGTCTGGTTGTGATTTGCCAGGTTGAAATCCTGCTTGTTCAGGAATGAGTAATGGCTCTAGTATAGGCGTGAGCCGATCCAAAAGTAGTCTCTCAAAGAGTTTAAATGTATGGCAAAGTAAGGAGATAGGGCGGTAGCTTTTTGGATCGTCTGGGCTCTTCCCGGGCTTAAGGAGCGCTATGACTTTTGCTCTTCGCCACAATTTGGGCACTTTGAATGTTTTGAGGCAGTTATTAAAAAGATCCAAAAGCCAACGAACCGATGCTGGGCCAAAATGCTTAATTTGCTCAACCGTTAGATCATCCACACCTGCAGCTTTACCGCTTTTTAATGTTTTTATGCTATTGGAAATATCGTCAAGAAGGAAAGGTCTGCTAAGATTATCGTTGTTTGTGGCTGATATTTTGAGCTTTTTGGTTTTATGCAGCCGATGTGGGGACTTGCAGTTAAGGAGCAGTTGATGTGCAACCTGGTTAGGTGTCACTTGGCCAGGGTTAGTAGCAGAGGGTGAATCATCGGTAAGCTGTTTAATAGTCGACCACGCCTTCCTGCTGTTATGGGTCATATCCACGCTACTCACCAACTCCATCCACCTGTCTCTACGGTGCTCACCCACCAACTGCATAAGCTGTTCACCGGTCTCTATAGTTATTTCATCAAAGGGGTCGGTCTTAAAAAGATCTTGGTATTGCTTGTAAAGTTTTGCCGAATCACGATTTAAGAGGACACGACATATGAGGTTCGGCAACCACGTGGAATACTTAGTCGTGATACGGTTTGTACAAGCGTAATAAATTTTTCGTAGTTTTCCGGCGTTGGGTTCTGTTGAGATAATTTGATATCCAAGCTTTCTGCAAATTACTTCCAGTTGGCCTTGGAAAAATTAAATCTGGCCCTGTATGGGACTGTTGCTGAGCGTATTGCTGCGGTGATATGACAAGAGATGGGCCTGTGTTGGGTGTTTGGAATAGGAGGCATTATACTTTTTCTACTCTGCGCTATTAAGTTATTGCTGACAAATATGAGGTCAGGGTTATATCCACGCAACCAGCGCCGGCTATTAAAGGAAAGCGGTAATTTTGCGTCGTGAACAAGGTCTAAGTTTTCAAATTCTGCCCATTTCTCAACCGCTTCACCATCGCCATTTGTAGTTGTATATCCCCATACTTCGCTGTGACTATTAAAATCTCCTACTATTATTTTGGAACTTTGATTAAAAAAAGTTGGCGTGGGCTCGAAGACAAAACGACTGTTTGGTGGTTTATATACTGACGTGATAGTGCACTTGCCAGTTTCTATAGTTATTATTTCAATGTTATTATTAAAGGAGCTAGATACAGATGCAATAGGTAATGACGGATTTACAAAAATAGCGCTACCGTATTTAGAGTGGGGGATTTCGGCTATGAGTGACATTCCCGTTATTTCTGGTCTTAGTTGGGTAATATCTCTATGTGTTTCCTGAACGCAGAGGATGTCACAGTGAGCGTTTTTGCAGAGGTCAGATAGGATGGCAGATTTATTTGCCGAGAAACCTTCAATGTTTATTGAGATAATCTGTAAAGCTGTGTAGTCGGGCTTGGCTCTGAAAAGAGCCTTTTGGGAATACTTTTTAGAAGTACTGCTTATTGCCATCGTGGTGAGAAAGAAAGAAAGAAAGAAAGAAAACATTTATTCAAACAAATTACACAGAAGCAGGTACACACAAAAACAATAAAACAAACATAGTACAACAAAATACCTTTGTTTAAAAAGGACCCTGGTTCAGCATTATGCCAGACGTCAAGTTAAACGTCTAGCGCTGGTTTTCAACCAGTACCTAAGAGAAGGCACGTCTGCCAAATATTGTGTGTCGTACCTCTCTATACGACAGCTTACATTAAAGGTACATATATAATTCCATAACAATAACAGAAATAAATAATAGATACTTGAAATATATAATAGATACTTGATAAGCATTAAATTAACAATATTAAAAATTTTATTATATGTAAAACTAAACTAACAAAAATCGAAATAGGACATCACATTGCAATTGTTCATGATTATGACTGAGATTAAATAAAAGAAGCATCTAACTTAATCATGTCATGTTTCCGTTGCGCATCAATAAGATAACTTCTTAAATGAGCCTTAAAGGTGTTAATAGTTTTGAGTGATCTGATAGGTGGAGGTATATTGTTCCAAATTTTGGAAGCTGCGTAACGGAAACTGCCCCTGGCAGCGGCGGTTTTATGTGCCGTTGACAACTGGGTTGAACAATTGCGTCTATCACAGTCTCTCTTCCCAGTTATCCAGCAAAGTTTGTCGTATAAATATTTTGGTTCCCTAAAGTTTACGACACCAAACATAAGACACGCTAAATGCATCTTACGACGGGACATCCTCAACATTCCTTTGCCGTTAAGAAATGGCGTGACATGACATCTGTAGGGAATATTAAAACAGAAACGGGCGCACGCATTCTGT
Source organism: Schrankia costaestrigalis (assembly GCA_905475405.1). Classification (NCBI taxonomy): domain Eukaryota; kingdom Metazoa; phylum Arthropoda; class Insecta; order Lepidoptera; family Erebidae; genus Schrankia; species Schrankia costaestrigalis. The sequence continues at coordinate 2,280,495 of FR997845.1, read as the reverse complement.
ACTCTCTGTATCAGCCGGTCAGTCCGTGCAAGTAGCCGAGGGCCGTATACTGTGTCGCAATAATTTAGCTTGGAAAGAACGAGGGCCTCAGCTAAACGCACACGCAGCTCTTCAGACAGAAACTCTCTAATCTTATAAAGCACACTCAGTCTATAAAAGCAATTACTTACCAAGCTAGCCACATGTTTTTCGTACCTAAGACCCGTATCCATTCTCAGTCCAAGGTTAATAGTCTCATCTACCCTTTCAATAGGCCCTCCCATCATAGTCACATTGACGTTTTGTAAAGACCTTATTTGGTACAGTCAGCCCCAAAAGTCGCTGAACACATTTAAATTCCAAAACTGCTGAACACTAAAAGTGGCATAAGTCAGTGTCGCAACAAGAGTACAAAATAAGCTAAACGTACAAACTGACCATAACACGCTGCACACGGTTATTCCAAAAGTAGCTGCACACGGGTATTTCAGAAGTATGTTTACTCGTTGGAATAGATACATAATTTCAACACACTTCACTGAGATTCGATAGTCTAGGGTATAGAACACTCGACTTTGATGAAGTAGACGTGCGTTCGAAACCAGGTTGTGCCAAGTATTTTTTTTGGTTTTTTTTTTATTTATTGTATTTTATCTCAAAAAAAACAAGTAACTTAAATTCACCGTCACTGTTCACAGGTATTTTAATAAAGTTAAAATATTATTTTTAATTTTTAATTGAAAATTAAATAGTATTTTAATTTAATGAAGAATGATCATTATGACTTTAAATTGTATGAGAAACATTTTCGGAGATTCGATGATATGAGTTGAAATGTTAAGTAAGAAGAAGCGCTCCCTGTTGTGCGACATTGAACTTAATAGTTTTATGACATGCAACTAAAATTAACTCTAGAGGTGATAAAGCCATTTAATTAATTAATTAATTAAATTATTTAATTTAATTGTCGAATATACATTTTTTTCGTGAACGAAGTCGCGGGTTACAGCTTGTATTGAATAATAATAGTAGAAAACAAAATAAGAAAAAATAAAAAAACACAAAAAGTAATCCGTTCCTCAGGATCGAACCACAGCTGTTTTCTTTTCACCCAAGCTCTATACAAGCAAAGCTATCGTGTTGACAACTGTTTTGATGAAATTGTTAATGTAGTATTCCGCTTTGAAATTGGCTTGACTTTTGTCTACTGTCAAAATCACTCACTACAACTACACTGAAACTCGACCGCAGAGATGAGCGACGCAGCGGGCGACGTTGCCGTTCAGTCAGCCGCGCAGGCTCCCGTATACTGCACGAGTTGGCAACATCGCTGGTAGGTATCGGTAAAAGTGTCGATACTTTTACCGTTAGATTGTTATCGCTACTAAATTTAATTCGATACCAATGTAATATATATACCCCTAGTAACCTTACTAGGTTACCTTTATGAAAATAACGTTACTTAACGATACTTATACTGTGAATATGGTACCGTTACCAAGCCCTGCTTGGTATTCTATAGATTTCCTAGGCAATGTGTAAAATAGTTTAAACATTGAATTTCATTTCATACATTGCCTGAACGAGCCCGGTATCATATACATTGCCTAGGTATTGTATAGAATCCCTGCATTATACACATTGCCTATAACATATACACGATACCAGTGCCGAAAATCACAATTTAAAAAAATTTGTCTGTCTGTCTGTTTGTTCCGGCTAATATCCGAAGCCGCTGTACCGATTTCGATGGGACTTTCACTATTGGATTGCAAATTTTACGGCGCGTAAACTAGGCTACTTTAGATTTTGAAATATATTTAGGGTTGCGCAGACAAAAAAAACCATTGCTGTGGTGGGGCGGATGGCCTTCAACCAAAACGGAAATCATAATAGCTTCATCCAATATAAATACAAATGAAGTTAACTAAACCTCTGTGGACGAAACTTATAATTATATTTTTAAACTTCTTCTTTCTATTTTGGTTGTCTATAATACCTAAAATAGTTTTTAATTCCAATTCACAGGTCAAGCTTGCCCATAAAGGGTTCCGCAGCATAATTGGGTATTGAAAAAATTACTTACTGGATCTCGTTCAAAAACCAATTTTTGGTGACATGGTAATGGTATCATGGTATTTTAGAAGTTTCATGGGGACACATTTTTCCGCTTTTGATACTTTAAAAGTATGGTAACCTATTGAAATCCCGAGTTAAAATAGGTAACCCCAAAATATGTATTTGTGTAGATCTCCAGAGGCGTTTTTTATCGTGTCAGGCTGGAGAAACCCATTTTGAAATCGATAAACGTACACACATACAATACATACATATATATTAATGATATTATGATTTTTTTTTATCGCTATGGCTATGCTTGCTCTGTCCAAAAGACTAGAGTAATGATATTTTGCAATAATTGAACGATATAAAACTATTTTAAGTAATGATATTAGATTGTTACAACGACAAATGATGACCTCTGCATAAAACTTTTAATTTATAACCTTTTCTCGGTTTGTTTGGGTAACCCTAACCTACACCCTTAAACAGATTTTGACGTATTTTGCCTTATTAATTTTATTAAACGACTTACACAAATTAAAAAACAAAAGGAGGAGGTTCTCATTTCAGCTGTATTTTTTTTAAATGTTTGTTACCTTCGTATACATATAGGTATAACTCCGTCAATTATAGCCCGATTTGAAAAAAAATATTTTTTGTTTGAAAGAGTACCTAATACTTTCAGACTGGTTCCATTGTTAACCAACTTCAAAAAAAGGAGGAGGTCCCTGTTTTTTTTAACATTTGATATAAGAAATCAACTCAAACAAAAAATCTTAATGCGGTTTACTTAATGAAATACATTTACTTACTAAATATCAACAGTATAGTTCTTGTAATTTCGATTAAAGTGGCTGTCACATATGGACGGACGGACAGACATGATGGTTCTGTTTTTTGCCATTTGGTTACGGAACCCTATAAATAATTTTTGTTTTTAAATTTTATTACGCAATTTTATTTTCAGTGATCACAGACTGTTTTAGGTTTCAGTGTGCGATTCAGTGTATAATTATTAGTTCATCTATATTATATTGTATAATTATTATTGTGAAAGTTCAAGAAATAGATATTTCAGTAATGTCGTTGAACATGCATATAGGGGAACATGAGCGTCATAAGATTGTTTTCCTCAAAGAACAAGGACTGACAATAACTGATATTGCATTGGAATTAGGAATTTCTGTAAGTGATACTATATATTACTTTATATTTTATTCTTAACTATGTGCTAAGTGACGAAATATTATTATACGTCATATGACGAATATTATAAGCAATGGGTGCGAGACAGTCGTCAAAAGGCTCCATCAAATTTTCTTTGGTTACATTTTTGATTCCATTTGTAATGCTGTTTATAATAGACATGTTCACAGTATGAGAGCTGACGAACGAATGCACCGTTTGTTTTTTTTTTTTGTTGCGGACAAGTTAACTTTACACGGGCTCTGGTGGGGCGGATGGCCCTCAAACAAATCACCGTTTGCTCGGCGATCCTCCTTTTTATAGTCGATAGAGTGGGGCGATCGTCTGACGTCACTTGTTTACGCAGTTCGAAACACGTACGAAATGAGTCATATTGTTTGCTTAGTTTTTCAAACGGTTTCGCGCCGATATATAAGCGCGAAACCGTTTGAAAAACTAACGGTTTTTCAAACGGTTTCGCGCTTATATATTACATACACATGTAGTAAGTTTACATGTGTTAATCAATTATTAAAATTAAACATTTTTTAGAGAACTACTGTCTACCATTGGCTTCATCGATGGGGTGAATCGGGAAATGTAAGAGTAGCGAAAAGATCTGGCAGACCAAGAAAGACATCGCATGAACAGGATCAAACTATGATAGCGAATGTCCTAAATAATAGCTTCACTCGGACTCCTGAGTTAGCCCTGATCAACAATGTGTCTTTAAATACGGTGAGACGCCGACTTCATGAAGTAGGTATTCATCACCGGACACCTGCTAGGAAGCTTATATTAACACCGCGACACAAAGCCCTTCGAATGGCATTTGCAGAGAGTTACTTAAATTTCGATTTTACGAACGTAGTATTTTCAGATGAAAAAACTTTTCATTCATCCGAAACCGGCCGTATCTCTTTGTGGCGCGTTAATAATACCAGATATTCGGAACAAAATATTTTAGCCAATCAGTCCAGTGGCAGAATATCAGTAGGATTCTGGGGATGGATGTGTGCCAGTGGTCCTGGAGAATTAATAGATATAGGAGGGCGCCTGAACAGTGAGGGGTATCGGGATATTCTGAATGATGTTTTGTTGCCGTCGACTTACGTTATGTTACCAGAGGAGAGGCCTGTGAACTTCATTCACGATAATTGCCCTATCCACAAATCCCGAATGTGCAGAGCATGGTTTGAGGCGAATAGAGAAAGAGTGGTAGAACTTAACTTCCCTCCAAAGAGCCCCGATATTAATCCCATCGAAAATTTATGGGCCCTCATGGTGCAGTCCTGGAATACTGAAACCCCACAGAACCGGGAAGCTTTAATAAGCCATGTGGTAGCCACTTGGGAATCGTTTCGAGGAAAAAATACGTGTGAAAACATGGTTAAGTCTATGGAAGAAAGATTGCAGGCAATCATTGATGCAAATGGGGGGTACACGCGATTTTAATTAATATTTACCATACTTTTTTACGTTAATTTAAATTGCTTTCGTTTTATTTTATTAAGTTTCGTGAATAATGTTTGTGTTTTAATTTAATAAGGATAATTAATTCTGGAATTTGTGCTTGTAAATGTTTATTTTATTTTTTCATGTTATTATTATAATTAAGTAAGATTATTAATAAAAAACTTATATTAAAGCCGTGGATTTCGTATTACAAACAGACACTCAAATTTTATTTTATATGTATCGTTAGATTATATTAATAAAGAACTCTTCGTCATTCTTATAGCTTTTCTCAAATTAACAATAAAATAACATCTTGACAAAATTCCAAAAGTAGCGTAACATCAAGAACATGGGTAAGCTGCACATGGGTATTTCAGAAGTGCGCATGACTGAACGGCAACGTCGCCCGCTGCGTCGCTCATCTGCGGTCGAGTTACAGTGTAGTTGTAGTGAGTGATTTTGACAGTAGACAAAAGTCAAGCCAATTTCAAAGCGGAATACTACATTAACAATTTCATCAAAACAGTTGTCAACACGATAGCTTTGCTTGTATAGAGCTTGGGTGAAAAGAAAACAGCTCTGGTTCGATCCTGAGGAACGGATTACTTTTTGTGTTTTTTTATTTTTTCTTATTTTGTTTTCTACTATTATTATTCAATACAAGCTGTAACCCGCGACTTCGTTTACGAAAAAAATGTATATTCGACAATTAAATTAAATAATTTAATTAATTAATTAATTAAATGGCTTTATCACCTCTAGAGTTAATTTTAGTTGCATGTCATAAAACTATTAAGTTCAATGTCGCACAACAGGGAGCGCTTCTTCTTACTTAACATTTCAACTCATATCATCGAATCTCCGAAAATGTTTCTCATACAATTTACAGTCATAATGATCATTCTTCATTAAATTAAAAACTAAATAAAATTACTATTTAATTTTCAATTAATAATAATATTTTAACTTTATTACAATACCTGTGAACAGTGACGGTGAATTTAAGTTACTTGTTTTTTTTAGATAAAATACAATAAATAAAAAATAAAAAAACCAAAAAAAAATACTTGGCACAACCCGGTTTCGAACGCACGTCTACTTCATCAAAGTCGAGTGTTCTATACCCTAGACTATCGAATCTCAGTGAAGTGTGTTGAAATTATGTATCTATTCCAACGAGTAAACATACTTCTGAAATACCCGTGTGCAGCTACTTTTGGAATAACCGTGTGCAGCGTGTTATGGTCGGTTTGTACGTTTAGCTTATTTTGTACTCTTGTTGCGACACTGACATGCCACTTTTAGTGTTCAGCAGTTTTGGAATTTAAAATGTGTTCAGGGACTTTTGGGGCTGACTGTACATAGTACCAAATACCATGTACTTGGTCTTGTTAGGATTAAGGACCAAGGAGTTCTCTTCCGCCCAGTTGGCCACTCTGGTAAGATCTTCATTTAGCCTCGTTATAGCCTGCGCACTTTTATTGGGCTTAAACGACAAATATACCTGGACGTCGTCCGCGTAGAGATGGTACCTTGAGGACTTTAGGCAATTTACTAAATCAGCACAGTACAGTACAAAGAGCAAAGGGCCCAGACAAGATCCTTGTGGAACTCCTCTCAAAACCGGGCTGAATTCAGAGCGAACCGACTTTCCATCACTTAGACGCACTTCCACCCGTTGCTGCCGACCAGAGAGATAGCTGTGAAACCACTGGACAGTTCTGTAGTCAAAACCGTAATAACTTAACTTGGACAACAGAAGAGAAGTGTTGATACAGTCGAAAGCGCGGGAAAAATCAAGTAGCACTAGCACCGTACACATGCCCTGGTCCTGTGCTTGCAGAATGCTTTCTGAAACATCCAGCAGTGCGGTGGCGGTACCACGACGCCGTCTAAAACCTGACTGTAGTGGAGGCAGAATGTTATTTTCATCCATGTACTGAGTCACCTGTGCACAAACAACCTTTTCCATTACCTTTGACAGGCATGGCAGAATGCTGATAGGTCTAAGGTCCTTAAGCAAAATAGGGTTAGAGGTTTTAGGTATTGGTCTAACATTAGCCAACTTCCATGCATCAGGAAAAGTTGCCGATTGAATAGAGGTGTTTATTATCTGACTAAGTGGTGATATAGCGTAAGGTAAAGTCATTAGCAGCATTTCCAGGTTAACGCCGTCGCAGCCCTCCGCGTTTGTCTTAAGGCTAGTAAGCTGTTTCATAACCTGCTCATGAGTAACCAGAGAAAGTGTAAAAATAGAATCGCTATAGCGTTGGTACTCATAGTAAGTCAATGAAGACAACGGGATCACCGGATTTCCAGGAACGGTCAAAAAGTGTTTATTTATTAAAACAGGGTCCGAAATTTCGCAAGGCAAGTCACTGTTGTTATTTTTGGGTATTAAGTTTGTTTTTAAGTTACGCCATAGTGTTTTGGGCTGATTAATTTTGTTGTTTATATTAAATTTAAAGTACGCCATCTTTTCACTACGAAGAGAGGAAGAAACGAGAGACTTTAGTTGCCTATAATAGTCTCTCTTGCTATCTGTCCTACTGAGCCGGTATTCCTTTAGAGCAGTGTCCCTCAACCGCATCATTAGCCTCACAGTGTCAGTTACCCACGGGTGCGATTGTTCCTTTATAAGGCAAGTAGTGACTGGCGCATGCGCATCAAAGATTGAAATAATTGTACGACAAAACGCACTAACCATATCGTTAACATCTGTGCACAATGAGACATTATCCCAGTTAACCTCAGATAAGCTACTATTAAAGTCGTCTCTACATATATTTTTTAAAGGCCTATAGACAACCGTAAATGGTTTAAATTTCTCCCGCCGAACCAAGAACTCACAAATTATGACAGAGTGACTGTTTATATTGATGAATGGTTCCACAGCTATCCCACTCACCGGCAAGTTTGTGCATGCAAGGTCAATTAGTGTTTCACTATGATCGGTAAAATGAGTTGGTGTTGTAACTAGCTGTCTTAACCCGAGACAGGTCAAGAAATCGTTGACTTTCCTGGTTTTAACATCATTAACGCTTAATAAATTTACATTAAAGTCTCCCACTAAAATGCAGTTGTCCATTCTACCGGACGAGGACATAGAGTCGGTCATAGGGTCCAAAAATAAATCTAAGTCCAACCAGGGAGGACAATATGCTGTGCCTATAGTAACCTTTTTACCATTAAGCGTTATTGCCACCCACATTTGTTCTACAATCTCGAACCTACTATCCTTAGCAATAGTTAAAGTGCTCACCTTGAGACCACGCCTTACGTAAAACCCCACGCCCCCACCACGGCCCGAGCGGACGCTAGTCGGTCGAGGGACATGACGCAGACGGTACCCAGGCACAACAGGCGCTCGACAATCCTCCCCATCGCGCAACCACGTCTCATTTACGGCGAGAATATCAAATTGATGAGACTGAACCATCTCAATAAAATCGTCGTGATTCGTTCCCAAAGAACCTACGTTAAGAAAACCTACTTTCAATTTTTTACTAATCATTACAAAACAAAAATAAACACACTCGCGCTAAAATTAACCCATGCAACAAAAAAAATATCATTAAGTTATGTGTAAGTAAGTGTTTCATTATTGAGATAAAACTAAATTTAAAATTGCTTTTTACAACATAGTAATAAATACTTGTATTAATAAGACTTGTTATACGTACAAAATGGAAAGAAAGGCTCAATGAATATACTACATAAATAGACAATACTTGTATTATAATATTATAACAACCATACGAAGAGGCACTACCACTTCTGCATTCCTTACCCGTAGAAAATGCATTATTTATTATACTTAGCCATGAAACATACAAGATACTTAAAAAATATAGATAAGAAACAATGTACTGAAGAGAGAGTAGGACAGTATAAAATTACACAATACACACTCATTACATCACTCATTGCAAATAGACATTTATAGAAGTACCGCTTCGCCGTCATTAGACTGATAAGTACTACAACGTTCATAAAACATACAAACAATATCCTAAACAAAAAATACAACGACATTATTGGACATAAAATATGACTAACATTAAAAATAATAAATAGTTTATGTAAGGAGGAATAACATGATACCAAATCGCGCTTACATGGGTTTATTTGTCTGTTTAAATAAATTATGGATATCAGCCTCACAGCGAATAACGAAGGCTTTGTCGCCTGGCTTGTTACGGACAAGTATACGCCCGCGTTTACACCAAACAAACCTCCAACCATGTTCCTGGCTAGCATCCCGCACCCTGCGAAATAACAGGCGGTTTTCTTTCGTGAGACTCTCGTTAACGTAAAACCTACGCGGTGGTCCATCGACACCCATACCTTCTGACGTTGCGCCACGACGCTCGCGCGCAGACAACAACAGTTTGTCACGCAGGTCTCGGCGCGCGAGGCGCACGGCGAGGGGTCGGGGTCGCACCACCGGCCCGCCTGCTGCCGTTGCCGTAATGTGTCGAGGTCCCACGCGCTCAGCGCTAATAATGTCGCGCTCGTCCAACGCCATACCAAGCTTCACAGCCACCGCCATAATTGTATGTACGGGGTTTTCACCTACTTTCTCCTCCAGGTTCGCGACTTCGATATCGCTGGCAAGCAGCTCCTGATCCCGTTCATTGAGGTCTTGCTTGAGTTGGGCAACTATATCAGCCAGCGATCCCGCCTCCTAAGGCTTGCGCTTCTCAAGTACGCTGACTCGATCCTCCAGGTTATTAACCCTCTCGTTACAGGATTTTATTGATTCACCCATTGATGCTATTTCGGTTTTAAAACCCTGCAGCACTTCGTTTATGGAACGCAGGTTGTCTCGAAGAATCCTCAACTCGATCGTGATATCAGTACTAAGATGTCGTGCTGTCTCCTTAATTGAGTGGTCCTCTGATGGTCGTGGGCCATATAAGTCACCGGCGCTTGTTTGCTCAACGCATACTGAGGCATCCTTAGGACTAAGGTCGCATGAAGCCAGGGTAATCGAACCTCTTACTGGCGTTTCCGCCTTGTTATCCGTAGCCCTATTTTTTTTGCATTCTGGGCATACCCATGACTGAGCTATGGCGCCACTGGATGGCAAAGCAACGCAGCATATATGATATAATAGACTACACTTCCGACATCTGGCCGAATCCGTAGGCGAAATGAAGCGGCCGCAACCTCCGCATTGAGTCATCGTAGGAGGTAAAACTAGATGACGTTGTTAAAAACAAAAATCAATGGTATTTTTATGGGAGTAACGTGTAACACCAGTAAGACTGACACTTAGCCAATTGAAACAATTAAAAAGAGCCGTCAAAGCCAAAGTCACTGAGTCCATACAGTTCGAAGAGGAAAACAAAAATCAATTGTTCCTTTGGGTTAATAAGGGTTCCTTTTGTATTGCCCGCGTATTTATCACAACAACTAAGCGTATTCGAATTAATTTTTAATATCTAAGATTTTTTCTGTGGTGCAGCACTTGTTTTGTTGTGGCAACATATGTTTTGGTGTGGCAGCACTTGTTTTGGTGTGACAACACTTGTTTTGGTGTGGCAACATCTGTTTAGGTGTGGCAACACTTGTGTTGGTATGGCAACACTTGTTTTGGTGTGGCAACACTTGTTTTGGTGTGGCAACCCTTATTTTGATATGGTAACTTTTATTTTGCTGTTTATTATGTTGGTACTATAGTTTACACTCTATTGTCTATGAAAAATTTGCACCATAACACTTGGCGGGTAGATTGTTTACAATATGTTAGATGATTTATTCTCACAGTTTAACACTTATTTTACACTAAACGTATTTTTTTTTTACACTAATCGCGTATTTTGTTCTTTGTTGTAGACAATAAACCGTATTTTATATTTTGTTATCACTTTTGCCACTATATATTTTTATTTTTCCGCGCACCTCTGTGACGTGCGTATTTACTGACCGACAACCGGAAGCGGAAGCTGTGAGAGGATTAGTCACCTAGACTCTGCGTTACCGAGTGCTAGGTGTCCAGGGTGCGCCGGACGTTGGAACTTATAGTTACTTTGGCTACGTCGCTCGCGGAGGCTCCTCTCGTGCACCCCATACCATACCACACTGGCCAGACGGATTGGTATAGGGTTTAATTTCAAGTTTTCCTTTTTTTTATGTAAAGGTTAAGCTAATCAATTGACAAAAATTTAAGAGGCGTTTATGAGTAAGGGGGTTAAAATAATACAATCACCAGTCCGCGTCTTGTTCTTAGGTGCCGTAAATATTGATGAAAGTATATTATGCGGAAATCATGATTTACCGTGTGGTGACGGTATCAGAGTTCATTATGGTATCGCCGTCCTATCTCATTTGAAAAAAAATAGTTATAAAAGAGATTCATCCTAGCAAGGGAATTTTTAAACTTTGTTTATGATAATCCCTTAGCTATTATCATCATCATCATAACAGCCCAATGATGTCCCACTGCAGAGACGGGCCTCCTCACATGACGGACAGATACTTAGCCTACTAATACCACGCTTGCCAGACGGATTGGTACTAGGTTTAAATTCAAGTTTTCCTTCTTTTTATTTCGTAAAGATATATTCACAGAAAGTCACTTAGTCGATTTTTACGACACCCATGGGATGAGATGGGGTGGTGACATCTTGTATTCTTACTCCGTCACCACACGGATGTATCATAATATCAGTCAATACTGGTCCACTGCTGGACATCGCCCTTCACAAAATACTTCCACCTTGCTTGGTCCGGTGCCTGCGGGGACTTTTACAGACATGAAATTAACAGACAAGAAGAAACAGAAGCTCAAGATAATGAATAATTTATTAATCAAACAATTAATGATCTCGCGCGGTATTCGAACTCCCATTCACAGAAAAATCCGAAAAGAAGATAGACAAGAGGTAGGCCTAGAGGTTATGGCGCTGGACACGTATAGACCAGAGACGCGGGCTCTATTCCCGCCTCGAGTATAAATTTTTTCCATTGTCTTTCTTCTTTCAAGTCAGTTTTGTGTATGAAATAGTCCATTAGTAAGATAATCTTTTCACGATACAAATCAACTATACCTATACAAGTAGGTACACGTAGAACGTAAAGCAGGCGTTTACAATATCTACTTAACATATAAATTGTTCTTCTACAGCGTTACGTAATTACAGTGCAAGGTGCCTTCATAAATATTCTTTATTACCCGGCGAATTTGTATAATAGCTGGACCACACATACGCAATAGCTGTTTTGTTGTTAATGCTCCTATTTTATGTAGATACGTGCACCCAAGGGTGTTTTTGTAGTTTAATAGCCTACTGAAATTAGTCGGCTTTTAAATCGTTTGAAGGTTTGATTGTATTTTGTTTAATGGCTTCTGTTTGGACTTTATTTGGTTGTTTTTTTTTAAATTGAGTAAGTACTTTTACTTCATCAAATCATCAAGCTTAAAATTAACTGGTCCTGGGATCTGGGGCTGTGATCGAAGTTGTGGCTTAGGACTCAAACTTGCGGTATTTTTAATATAAAATTGTCGATTAATAAAAACCTTACTGATTGATCCTCAAAACGCCTCGGTAGCGCGGCGCTCGCAGCAGCGGGTCTCATGCACAAGGTCGCGGGTTCGAATCCCACGCTGGAAAATTCTGTGTCATCCACAAATTATTGTTCTGAGTGTTTTTTTTTTCACATTCACACAACGTCATCTAGTCCCAAACTAAGCAGAGCTTGTACTATGGGTACTACACAACGGATAAACATACATATTATACATAGAAACACTCAGACAAATGCAAACAATCATGTTCGTGCACACAAAGATTCGCATTGAGCGGGAATCGAACCCGAGACCTCTGCGTAGCAGTCATGTTATATAACCACTACGCGACAGAGGTCGTCGAGTGTGGTTGTTCTTTGTGTCCGTTAAATTGATATTTGCGTTGGCATTTTATAAGTCCCCGTGATACAGAACATGGGATAGACATCCTAATGCGGGTGTTGTCTGTTTGAAAATAAGTATGTATCATAATATGATACACGAAACAGGGAAAGGGTTAAACGAAGATAGCGTTTATTGTTCTTATTTTGAGTAGGTCGCAGGCACAGTACAAACAGTAGTCTATCTCGGCCGAATATTTATTATAAATGCCTACGGCTGCGCGGTACGTAAACATGCGATAGGGCTGCCCATCTCCAGCTTTTTAATTACATTTACCTACTTTCCCGCTCGTTACTGTGTCACAGTCGCGACTGTTCACTGCGCAAAGCCACCTCTATCGTGAGCGTGTAGGTATAACTCGCATTTCGTCCGTTTCTATGAAGTCGAAATACTGTATTTATTTGTACTATGTCGCAGGTGTGCCTCACATATTTATTATGTTCAATACAAATCGATGTTATGTCCTATTAATAGAATAACATTTTGGTTTGTTTAGTTTGATCATGTCTATTTGTGTTGAGGTAACACTCTTGTTTCTTTTAACCGGGTTGATTGAAGCCATTAAAGTAATATTTATTGTGTTTAAGTATTCAGACCTAAGTACTTTTTTTGTGTGATCTTTCCTTGCCCTTTCTACCTGATCCATATAAGGTCATATTCCCGAGGTTTTAATAAAACAAAAATACTTGACAATCAGTCAAGTCAAAAAAATGTGCCACAAAACGTTGCTTAACCTATCTCTTTACTGGGTGTAATATGTGACAACGAAAAGTGAAACAACGAATACCACGATCCCGTAAGTTTACTACGACGAATGCACGCCACCACGAATATCTTAGCAACGAAGTCATGATACCTTGAATAACACGACCCCTTTTTTCATTTGAAAAGAATCACTTGAAAAGGAATAAACGCCTCAACGAATAACATAGCACCGAAGTCATCCGATCTCGAATAACAGAACAACGAATTCACCAATAAGAATACAATGGATTTAACCACTTTTTTGATGGTCTTGCATTCTTGGGTTACTTTAAACGATAACCGTAAACAAGGAAATCTCATACCACTCAACCAACAATACTCAACAATCTCGAGTATCTAAACTTAATAATAGTAAGTACAGCCGTTCAGAAACAATGTCGATCAGATTAACCAGTTCACCTCGATCATTTATAAATGTAAGCGGCCATAATATGCCTCCGACATGGCTTAACGACAAACGTCACTAAAATAACAGCCGCATTTTTTAGGTTCCCTACGAAGTATGAAGACATATGACACACAGATGATATACCAGAAAATGGTCACCCGTCTATAGCATGAACTCGGTGACGTTGCTCAACTTTTTTCAGTGTATGACGACTTGCAACTGTCACCATGCTAGCCAGGCGGATGTATCAAAGATGTAGTGTCAAGCTGTCATTCTTTGGTATTTGTATGGTATGGCCCAATGAATGCAACAATACTCAACAATCTCGTCTCGAGTATCTAAACTTAATAATAGTAAGTACTACCGGTTAGAAACAATGTCGATCAGATTAACCAGTTCACCCATACAATTCTATCACACATGAACAGATCTACTGAATTCCTACTACTCTATCCGATTAAGTGTGGATGTGCCCTAAACGTTCAAATGCGTGTGTACTAGAACAAGGATTTGAGCTATTTTGGACAGCTTCTGCTCCGTTTGCAAGGTGTGCATTCAACAATAAACTGCATTGAGAACAGGTCTTACTGTTAGTGAGCGAGCGATTTAAGCTACTTGAGCGGGTGAGGCATACTTTTGAAATTAAATGAAAATTTGTTTATTACCTTAACACAATAAAAAATAACAATAATAATTAAGGACAATGGAGTTTCAGACCCTAAGAGTCTGCGACGTACCTATATAAAACGGTGGTGGTACGTGGAATTAAATTGGTCATTGTTTAAAAAACTAATCTATCAGGTTTTAATGGGTTTTAAAGTATTTTTTAAAACAGAAATATATAACTTATATAATTTTCTTATCTAAAAAGCTTAGGTATGACTAAAAAAATACAAAAAGAAGAAGATAATGAACATTTTTCCATTGTCTTTCTTCTTTTCAGAAATTATTATTTTTTGTTATTTTTTTACAAAATAAAAACGAAAAGAAAGTATACTGGACGAAATTAACTGTTTGAAATTATGATTTTTTTTAATAGAGAGTTTTCGGCCATAGTTGTGTGAAAATATTATTTGTATTCGGAATCGAACTCTAACGGCCTTGTTACAAAATACGGTCTAACTATAAAACACGATTTATTACGTCATAAAACCACTGTTTTTAAAATTAAAATAATAAAATAAACTAAAAAATAAATAATAATAAATACAAAATAATAAATTTGTTATAAGAAAATCAGTTCATCAATTTCAAAAACAATGATTTTATGACGTAATAATTCGTGTTTTATAGTTAGATCGTATTTTGTAATAAGGCCTATGTATGAAAAGAGATAAAGTACGTGCAATCCCGCCCGCTCGTCCACCCGCTCTTCTCCTACGAGCTAGCTGGCAGTATGACCTATTCTTTATGCCGAGTTGATTGAAGCTTGAGTTGTTAACAAGGGAAAACTTTACGTATAGAAGACCAATGAAAAAGTACTTTCACAAAGCGAAAGAAAATCATCTAGATCAGGAAAATCACTTGTTGTTAGTAATGAAATACAATTGGTAAACAAAGGGTACCGGGAGAAGGATGAATGGCCAAAATAGCTTCAGACAAGTCTTCATCATAACATAAATAAGGACTGTTGTAGACTTGTATCCTGTTTTGTATGAAGCTGGTTATATTTGTCGCTTATTCTACCTTCATGCAGTTATGTGCATAATGTGTTTAGTTAGGGAAATGACTGTCCTATGGGACATAATAGCTTGTCATCATCATCATCATAACAGCCCATTTTACCCTATCCCAATTCGTCTGGCCAGCGTGGTATTAGTAGGCCAAGTATCCCTCCGTCACGGGAGGAAGCGCGTCCCTGCAGTGGGACATTAATGGGCTGTTATGATGATGATGATGACAAGCTATTATGTCCCATAGGACAGTCATTTCCCTAACTAAACACATTTCCACATAACTGCATGAAAGTACACACATCAAAAAAGTCTAAGCAACATGCATGATATTACAAATTTACCATTTATATTAATTTATTTTACCATTTATTTTAATTATAACGTTGTATTTTATTTTTAAAATAATATTTTTAGGGTTCTATGATGTAAAAATAACAGCTATTTTCTTTATAAGTTCTTTTAATAACAGAAATTAACAATATTAGAATATACAGGTACATAAGAAACTAAACTTTTTTTTTACAAATTGAAATTTCTTAAGAAAATGAATTTATTGTGAAAGAATAGGACAATTTAATACAAAGTATGGCCTCCTCTGCTATTCAGAACTTGTCGGCAACGATTATTCATTGAATTAATGAGACTGTTTATGTCATCTTGCGGTATTCGCTCCCAATGGAATTGTAGCAAATCCTTCAGCTGTTGGGTTGTTGTCACTCCGTCCAAGTCCTTCAAAACACGTCTCTGGAGCATGTCCCATGCGTGCTCGATGGGGTTGAGGTCTGGCGATTGTGCAGGCCAGGGCAATACCTGGATGTTCTCCGTTGCCAAGTATTCACTGGTTCGCCGAGCTGTATGTGAACGCGCATTGTCATGCATTAACGTAAAATCGGAGCCAAAGGTTTGTGCAAATGGATGGACATAAGGCCTGAGAATATCCTCAACGTAATTTTCAGCGTTCATGTTTCCATTTACAAAAACGAGCTCAGTTCGCCTGTTCTTCATAATACCCGCCCATACCATAACTGTTGAGCCGCTGTATGGATGAACTTCCTGAACGCACCTGAGTCTTTCAGTATTTCCGGGTCGACGGTACACTCGCACCCTTCTTGTATCAGGCCTAAACCCGAATCGCGACTCATCGGAAAACATAATTTTATCCCATTGTTCCTGGGTCCATGTTATGCGTTCTCTACACCATTCATTTCGACGAGCGCGATTCCCGTGACGTATCGGTGGGCACCTGATAGGGCGTCGAGCTCGTAGGCCGTACTCATGCAGTCGATTTCGCACAGTTTGGGGACTTACATCAACACCACTTGAATTTTGTAGCCTCAAACTTATCTCTCGAGCGGTTAACATCGGCTGGCGTCTTGCAGTCAGTTGTATGTACCGGTCTTGCCGAGTGGTTGTACTCCTTTTACGGCCTGGATGCTGTTCAGCGGGTTCCCCTGTATTATTGTAGCGCTGCCAAAGACGACAAATAACACTTCTATGAATACCAAAATGTCGAGATACCTGAGATTGATTACTTCCCGCTTGCAACATCCCTACAGCTCTTTGCATTTCATCTGCCGTCAAATGACGTCGCTCCATGACGTAAAGAATATCTAACAATTCAATTTTGTCGCCAACTGTATTTAAATGGTTGGTAAAATTATAAAATCAAGACTAAAACGTAGCAATTAACATGCACTCAAATTCAAACAAATTCGCAGTCATTTGAATTTTATGAAAAAAAACAAAACATAATCGAAATTTTTTTTTTACAACCAGCCAGTATGTCATCAATAACAAAAAAGTTTACTTACCTATACACTTTGAGTGAGTAAATACTTAGAAATTAATTAATATAAATGGTAAATTTGTAATATCATGCATGTTGCTTAGACTTTTTTGATGTGTGTAGATTAAGCGACAAATACGACAAGTTTCATACAAAACAGGATACAATTCTAAAACAATACTTATTTCATCCTGTAAAAGTTCATCGCCAACAATAGAAATAGTAAAGTACAATCACAATAATGAAACAAAAGACAAACAATAGTGGAACTAGCTAGTGTTGTACTACCAATAGGTCAGTATCGATACATCGAGTATCGATACTATTCGATAGATACTCGACGCAGCATAAATAAACCATGAACAACGGTGCACCTGCCAGAGTACACGTGGACGACAAATTGGATTGCGATCTTTTTGACCTTTTTTGGATAGGCGATGGAATAATAGTTTGTTTTTTGGGTGTATAGTTTTTTGATCTGACGAAGTTTGAGTTTCGGAAAACATTTTTTAGACTAGTTAGTTAGACTTAGGTGTAAAAGCTGTGTTACATGCATTTTTGGTCTTGTTTTTAACAACAATTTTTTTAAACTCTATTTTTGGTAGGTACTTACTTTTTTTTTTATTTAGGAGATGAAGCCTTTGTAGCTTGAGCATACAGATATAGAAGTAAAGAGAGTTGTATTTTATTTATTTATGTTATTAGGAGAACTTCCGTACTCCCTGTCTACGTGTAGCGGGAACTATACAACAGCCTCGTTGGCAAAGCGGCGGCCGTCACGAGGTCGCGGGTTTGAATCTCACGCAAAATAATTGCTGCTTATTATCAATGGAATGGCCTTACTGACTTTTCTTTAACATCTTTATCGTTTATTAGCTGACCCGTGCCCACTTTGTTGGGCGGCGAAAAAAACGCGTCCCTTTTTTAAACATATTTCATTACTGCTACACTCCTATTAGTCATAGCGTGATACTATACAGCCTATGACACTCCCCGTTAAATGGACTATTTAACACAGAAAGATTTTTTAAAATCGGTTCTGTAGATCCAGAGATTACCCCCTACAACGTCACAAACACACAAACTTTACCTCTTTATAATATTAGTATAGATGAATCATTGCAACTACAGATACTATAAATAACTTAGTAGGAAATTAAAAATAAACTTTTAAATTACCAAAAATTTAATACAAGTTCCACAGCAGTTGGTAGGTGTACACAAATCGATCGCCTGATTACAGGCACATGAGGTAATCACCTACATTTATCTATATATCGTACATAGTGAACCACAGTTAGTAGCGACCTTTATATTGCAGCCAATAGTTAACTATGCTTGTTTGGAAATGGGGCATAAAGGGGTAAAAGTTATGTTGTTGGAATGGTGTCACCACCTCATCTTATACCATGGGTTTTTAGCTAACTAATAAATAGTTAGCAAAGTTTTCGATACCCACGTAAGTTAATTATTTGTGTAATCCACTAATTGTTGTCATGAATCGTTTTGTGCCCGTTAATTTCATCATCATCATAACAACCCATTAATATCCCACTGCTGGGACGGGCCTCCTCCCGTGACGGAGGGATACTTGCCCTACTAATACCACGCTGGCCAAACGGATTGGTTTAGGGTTTCATTTTAAGTTTTCCTTCTTTTTATTACGTACACACCCATGGGATGAAATGGGGTGGTGACATATTGTATTCTTACTTCGTCACCACACGGAGAACCGATCCTTAGTGTAAGAGTATCTTTTTCGAAAGAGAATAGATCCACAGTTTTTTATTTATTTCGATAGGTACAAAGCTATCAAATAATGATTTAGATTTACTGTTTCGACGTATCAATACATCGCTATACAAAAGAGACAACATAATCTTGAATACATATACATAAAATGAAAAGGTAAATGATAGATTTATCGTTTTATAGCTCGGCTCAAAACCTTACAAACCGCTTGAACGATTTGACTGACGTTTGAAGCATATATACCTCTAAGAACAATGTCTATTGAAAACAAGTTAGAATTTTGCTTAATTCAATTTACGCGTGCTTTAACTGAGATATTTTATATAGTTTTACCATCATTCACTAATATATGTATTCTAAGAATTTATTTTTGCAGAATAATTTATATAATTTTTTCCGTGTGGTGACGGAGTAAGAATATAATATGTCACCACCCCATTTCATCCCATGGGTGTCGTAAAAACCGACTAAGGGACTATTACCTTAACGAAAAAAAAAGAAGGAAATCTTGAAATTAAACCCTGTACCAATCCGTCTGACCAGCGTGGTATTAGTAGGCCAAATATCCCTCCGTCACGGGAGGAGGCCCGTCCCTGCTGTGGGATATTGATGGGCTGTTATGATGATGATGATTTATATAATTTTAGTTTAATAATCATAAACCTAACTTAGAAACCATACAGTTCATAGCGATAATAATAATTAGATACTTATTGTGATAAAAACTTCATTACAAATCGAGATCTGAAGCTTTATCTCTATACTAGCTGACCCGTGCCCAATTCGTTGTGGGGCGAAAAAAACGCGCCCGTTTTTTAAAAATATTTTATTACTGCTCCACTCCTATTAGTCATAGCGTGATACCATATAGCCTATGACGCTCCCCGATAAATTGACTATTCAACACAGAAAGAATTTTTAAAATCGGTTCAGTAGATCCAAAGATTACCCCCTACAACGTCACAAACAAACGAACACACTAACTTTACCTCTTTATAATATTAAAGTATAGATTTCTAAAGTCACCTTGAGTATTTGTATAAAAATTACCTGACTTCATCATCATCATATCAGCCAATCGACGTCCACTGTTGGACATAGGCCTCCTCCAAGTATTGCCACCTTGTGCGGTCTTGAACTTATTATTAAAGTAATTCTCGCTAAAATGTGACTTAATCCTTATGTTTCCTTACTTCAAAAGTTTTCAAGTAAAAAAGGGTTAAAACGTTTTATCTCTCTTTGATATCGCGCTTTGAGAACTTTGTTTCCTTCTAAAGTTTGGTATCGCGCTATGACTTTTAATGTATTGTTCGAAATTGATTCAGCTGTTTTGAAGAGCTTCTGAGTATTTTTAACAAAAAATTCTTAAAGGTACCTATCAAACGTCCATATTAGTGCCACTTTAGGAACTGCCTCCTTCATCGGCATAATTATGTATTTCTTCATATTTTTGGCGTATTAGAGTCACGCTATTTACTACAAGAATAGGTCGACTTGACCGGGGCAGGACCACAAAGAAAAAAGCTAGAGTTCGCCAGAAATGTGCCTTTCACACGAGTAGCAACTTATCATATTTTATTGAACAAATTCACTAATTTGAATTTAATTTGATATTATAAGGCTTATTTTCCCTTCTTCATAATAGATCGTTCCTTTATGCCCGATTTACACATCGACAAGTACAGTAGCGAGTTAAGTAGTAAGTTGTTTATTAAGTTGATTTAAATAGATCCCCATCCTATTTTTTGGCGAGTTAAGTTGGCGAGACGCGAGAGAGGGGGCTACATCGTAGTTTTCTCGCCGAAAAATAGGATGGAGATCTATTTAAATCAACTTAATCAACAACTTACTACTTAACTCGCTACTGTACTTTAGTGCGACAATAAAGTACAGTTATTCTTCGAAAATAAATATTGGATATTCTTAGAACAAATTAGTTACTTGAAACCTATTACAAAATATAGATATAGGTAACATTAAGTTTCTTAGAATACGAAGATATAATTTCTAGGAAAATCAAGTTAATTATCGAGTACCTACTTAAGGGAATTGTATACCGCATTGAAAAGTGGTTTGGTATATCGATAATTGCTTTTCTTTGGTTGTCATAATGATGTTTGGTGGATCAGTGATGTAGGAGTGATAAAAAACGATACCTCTGCATGAGATTGTAAGTATTTTCTGTGCATATGGCTTAAATAAATCCTTTTTTAATCGATTAATATTTTCAAACCTCTCCTCAAGATGAAGGGAAAAAGCTGAAAACGGTGATAACGAAGTAAGGATTTCCTATGTCATATGAATTGCCCTAATGTCATGGTAAGTCTCAGGCGCTTATTCCGAAATAAACCAGCATGTCAATTCTCGTTCTTTAAAATTCGGTTAAGTTAACTTTAGTTGTCAAATTTGTCACACTCTAAATAAAAGGTTACAATTGCAATAGCAAAAAAACAAGACAATTTGACAACTAAAAGTTAACTTAACCGAATTTAAGGTACGAGAATTGATATGCAGGTTGTAATTAGTAATTTGGTTTATTTTACACACGCTATTCTACTGACTATCCGTGTGGTGACGGAGTAAAAATACAGTAAGTCACCACGTCATCTCATCCCATGGGTTACGTAAAAACCGACTAAGGGACTATCCGTGAATATTATCTTTACGTAATAAAAAAAAAGGAAAACTTGAAATTACACCCTATACATTGGTGTACTAAAACCACGCAGGCCAAACGGATTGCCGTTTGGCCTGCGTGGTATTAGTAGGCCAAGTATCCCTCCGTCACGAGAGGAGGCCTGTCCCTGCAGTGGGACATTGATGGGCTGTTATGATGATGACAACTGCCTTCTACTTCAAAAGACAAAAAAATAACTAAACAAGAAATCTTCTAAATAAAAGACCAAACATCTAAATAATGAACAGCATCAACTTGTATACTTGGTCACGTAATCTCGTCCGGAGCTAAGATTAAAAGTTGCCGCGTTAATCTCCGCAGTCGTGTCCTGATTTATGAGGTGAAACTTAACAAACGAGCTGACAACGAATGCCTGTTAATTCACTAAATTGTTTTGTAATATTTTTATACTGGATTATATTTTGTTATGAATGCGAGGGAATTCGGGGATAAAATATTGATTCAATGTGCTTTTTTTTAAAGCAATATTTATAGGCGTATAGTTGTTTTTTGACAACTTTCGTACTTTGAATCGAACTCTGTACCTGTCATTTTAGTGACTTGAAACTAACAAACACAATACCTATATCCCAGGTTCGTTCCGAGTAAGCGGTGGACATCAGCATTGCCAGATAAAACCAAGCCGCTACCTTTCTACCGATCGATCATCTAATATAATATGAATCACTTTTAACAATAAGCTTCCTTCAAGTATGTCTACGCGAATAATTTTGAATTTGAACATGTTACTCTTTTTGATATAATTAAAGCTTTTAATACCATTGATGTAAAAAAGACAGCAGATTTATGGGATAATTCTGTAGTAATTACTAAGCATATTATTTACTCAGTTGCAACGCATTTAGCTCTTATATTTAATTATTCGATAGATAGTGGTGTGTTTCCTGATTTAATGAAATACAGCAAAATAATTCCATTGTATAAATCTGGCTGTACATCTGATCCAACTAATTTTAGACCAATTTCAGTACTGCCAACATTCAGTAAAATTTTTGAAAAACTTATTGCAGACCAACTGCAAACATATTTAAATAGATATAAAATTTTACATATTAAACAATTTGGTTTTACAAGGGGTCGCTCCACAACCGATGCTGGTGTGGAGCTTGTAAAACATATATATGACGCCTGGGAGAAGTCTTATGATGCTTTAGGTATTTTCTGTGACTTGTCTAAGGCTTTCGACTGTGTCGATCATGATACACTTTTACGGAAATTACATCACTATGGCTTAGGTAAACTAGGATTAGATCTTTTCACATCTTACTTAAATAATAGAATACAAAGAGTTAATATTAATGGAAAATTGTCTACAGGATCTGTCGTAAAAATGGGCGTTCCGCAAGGTTCTATACTTGGACCCCTTTTGTTTCTCATCTACATAAATGATTTACCACACCTAGTTAAAGATCAACATGAGATAGTTTTGTTTGCCGATGACACTTCGCTTTTATTTAAAGTGAAACGACAACAGACTAGTACTGACGAAGTAAACTTGGCTATCTCTAAAGTGGTCCGTTGGTTTGATATTTATAACTTGCTCCTTAATAGCCGCAAAACCAAATGTGTTAGATTTATAACCCCGAATGTAAAGGAAGGAAAAACCACGATAAGAGTTAAGGAGGATCAGGTAGACCTTGTGGACACTACAAAATTTCTTAGTATAACACTAGATTCTAAGCTTCAGTGGGGCCCACATATTATTACATTGGTAAAGAGACTAAGTTCTGCAGCTTATGCCGTTAGGAAATTCGAGAACTGACAGATATAGAAACTGCCAGATTAGTATATTTTAGTTATTTTCACAGCATAATGTCATACGGTATTTTACTATGGGGACATGCTGCCGACATTTATACTATCTTTGTGCTGCAGAAAAGAGCTATTCGTGCAATTTATAATTTAGGTAGGAGACAATCACTTCAAGAAAAACGTAAAGAAATCAATATATTAACTGTAGCAAGTCAATACATTTATGAAAACAAAAGATAAACTTGTTCATCCGTATTCTAGGCTCCAAAAAATACACAATTCATTTCTGGGTCAATGTGTGCGATTCTATAATATAATCCCCAATCATATCCAAGATCTAAGTCTTAATAAATTTAAGAATGTAGTAAAACAAAAACTTATCCTAAAGGGATATTATACTATTGTAGATTACACGAATGATAAAAAGGCTTGGGATTAACTGCTTCTATTCTCAGGCTGTTTCAAATAATGCTAGTTTATGCACTTTTTATAATTATATGTGCTACTGTATTATTTTATTTCTAAGTTCTAATTGTATTATTGTATACTTTCTATCTTTTTTTTTTTCTCTTTCTTTTCTTCTTCTGTCTTGCTTGTTCTCATGCTTGTCTTCTACTTTTCTTTTCTTTGATTATTATTTTTTATAATGTATAAATGGTGTATTATCCTGTCTGGTACTGTCAAATATTTTAATTGTGTATATGATTTATGTTAAAAGAAATATTGTAAACAACCGAATTTTAAAAGAGTTGCCATGAGTTTCTTTGCCAGGTTTCTTCTCATTGGCCCAACCATTTGGAAACTGGAATTTATGGATCAACACAGACAGACAAGTAGATTTGAGTAGTAGATTGGTTTTATTTTTCTTCTCTAATTTACATTGGACAATACAACGCGGTTTTTTTAGTGCTGTGGCGTTTGTCTGTGTCGATCTATAATTTTAACTGTAGCTTCAATTTCAAGTAAATTCTAAAAGACGATTTCAAACAATTTGTGATAAATTTTATGAAATAAAGCATTTTGAAGTTTGAAGTTTGTCTCAGTCTTTTTTCCCTCGTCTTAACCAGGTCGTCTGTCCACCTCCCCTTGTGACAGTCTGATCTACCGCAGTCGCCCTTATAATAGTAACCCGCTAACTGCTAATTGCACAGAGCCCAACAAGTGTTATTGCCTGCAGTTTTGTTACACTAGTTAGTTGAGGGTTAAGCTTTATCTATGTTACGTACAAAAGAATTGCTTGAAATACTACCAGGGGGTTAACTTTATTGAGATACTAGAAGACTGCTTGTAGATGAAATACTAGGTTTATAACGATTGTAATACTTTTAGCAAACTATCAAGGTATATTTATTTGATATAGCACTTTATTACAAAGGACTCCGTGTGGTGGGTTGGGGAAAAAGTCTTTTCGTATTTTTGTATGAAAAGTCAAGACATTTTTTTCAAAGTTTATTTACATTTATTTACAATATATATGTACCGTTTTGTTGAACAACTTTCTGCCATTTTGTGGGCAGAGACATTATCTCGTTACTGTAGAAACTTTGGAACTTCTGATAAAAAAAACGGGACAAATAGTTTTGGCAGTCCTCTCTTGAGGTCAACCTTACAGAACCTAAAGAATTCTGAAGAGACCGAAACAGGTGAAAATCTAAAGGCGCAAGGTCAGGGCTATATGGTGGATGCACTAGGACCTCCCAGTCGAACTCTCTTAATTTTTGCTGAGTGGCTAAAGATGTGTGTGGTCTAGCGTTATCGTGATGAAAGACCACACCCTTCCTGTTGATCAATTCCGGCCGTTTTCTCTCGACTGCTTCCTTTAATCTCATCAGTTGCTGACAGTAAAGATCAGAATCGATGGTTTTGCCGGGCGGTAAAAGCTCATAATGAACAATGCCCTTCCAATCCCACCATACACACAGCATCACCTTATTTCGTGTTAGGCCAGGTTTGGCCACAGTCTGTGAAGCCTGGCCAACTTTCGACCACGACCTTTTTCGCACGTTCTTGTCGTACGTGATCCACTTTTCATCGCCAGTTATCAAGCTCTTCAAAAACGGCTCGGTTTCATTACGTCTCAATAATGAATCGCAAATGAGTACACGGTTCATTAAGTTTCTTTGAGTGAGCTCGTGTGGCACCCAAATATCGAGCTTTTTTGTATAACCAGCTTTTTTCAAATGGGTCAAAACTGTTTTGTGGTCAATTCCCAGTTCTTCAGCTACATCGTAACTACTAATATGCCGATCTTGCTCCACTCTTTCAAAAATGGCGTCCATTTTATTCGTAACAGGGCGACCAGAGCGAGGTGCATCTTTAACATCAAAATTTCCGGACTGAAAACGTTTGAACCAAATTTGTGCTACTCTTACTGACACTGCATCAGGTCCATAAACATCACAAATTTTTTTCACTGCTTGAGTTGCATTTTTGCCTTTTATATAATAAAATTTTAAAATGTATCGAATTTCTTCATTAGATTCACTCATTTTTACGGAGAGAAAAACAAATGAAAAATAGCGGGAAACAACTTTTTTTTCTTTTTTTCTTTTCTTTATAATGTAACCTTTTTAATGTTACCAAAACCAGCCAGACACAAGTAGTACAGTCAAAGAAATTTTATAATAAGTTTATACCTAACGTTATGCGAAAAGACTTTTTCCCCGACCTATTATAAGGGCGACTGCGGTAGATCAGACTGTCACAAGGGGAGGTGGACAAACGACCTGGTTAAGACGAGGGAAAAAAGACTGAGACAAACTTCAAACTTCAAAATGCTTTATTTCATAAAATGTATCACAAATTGTTTGAAATCGTCTTTTAGAATTTACTTGAAATTGAAGCTACAGTTAAAATTATAGATCGACACAGACAAACGCCACAGCACTAAAAATAAATACCTATATCTGTTCCTAGGAAATTAAGCAGAAATTACGGAACCATCTACAGGTACACACCAATTTATACATACCTAATCCTTTGTCATTTTGATCATCATAACAGCCCATTAATGTCCCACTGCAGGGACGGGCCTCATGACGGAGGGGTACTTAGCCTACTAATACCACGCTAGCCAGACGGATTGGATAGTCCCTTAGTCGGTTTTTACGACACCCATGGGATGATATGGAGTGGTGACATATTGTATTCTTACTCCGTCACCACACGGAGTCCTTTGTAATAAAGTGCTATATCAAATAAATATACCTTGATAGTTTGCTAAAAGTATTACAATCGTTATAAACCTAGTATTTCATCTACAAGCAGTCTTCTAGTATCTCAATAAAGTTAACCCCCTGGTAGTATTTCAAGCAATTCTTTTGTACGTAACATAGATAAAGCTTAACCCTCAACTAACTTGTTGGGCTCTGTGCAATTAGCAGTTAGCGGGTTACGGGGTCTGGGGTGACGGGGGAATTAATGTATACTGATGGAACACTGGGATAAAAGTAAACATGGGTTTCTTATGGGATTATTTGTATAGAAAACCACAGAGAGTTGCAGTTAGTGTATATTTATTTACTCGAAAAAATCTCTACATATAACTTAAGTTTATGCAATGTAATTTTTACTTGTATTTCTCTAACGCAAAAAAACGTATTCTAGTTCCAAGAAAATAATTTGTAAATTACACAAATATTTTTTTTTATTTTTTTTTACCTTACAAAGGTATGCCAGCCTAATCGTATCCTAATATTAAATAATGCCACCACCAAATAATCCTAATACTAAATACATATTATTAATAGAAGAGAGAGCTAGCAATGCAAAAATCATTTGGTATATTAATTTTGCTTCATTAGAATTAGGTAAACATATACATAATTATCTTAAGAGTTCACCCAGGTTGTCTAGCTTTTGTAGCAGCATTCCCCTCAAACGCCATTTTTTTAGTTTAAGTTTAAAAAAGACATCTCCCGCACTAGGAATCGGGCCATATGTCGCGGTTACTTTTACAAACATGAATATATAGCGGACTGTAAGAACATTCAAGCTAAAATCAATAATTTGTGGCTCAATCAAATAATTGTCTTAATTGGGATTCGAACCCTAAACCTCGTGCACGGCAGCCGTATTCACAACCGCTTTGCCACCGAAACAGATACATTGTATATTCCTAGTCCGTCACTACACGTTAAATTGGAAAGTATAACTATTCAGCTCCATAACATTTTTACGATTGGCAACATTTGTTTTACGAGAGTATTTACAAAACTGATGACAGCCAATCACTGTACTTCTAGTTGGCTTTTGATTACCTTTACTTAATGATCTCTTTTATTTGATTAAATTTCTCCATATTTTACCAAATACTAAGATCTGTTGTCTCTTAGAGCCACAAAAAAATCAAACTTCCAGTGTACGGAAAAACCAGTAATGGTTTATGTAATACTGTTAATTGTAAATTAGCTATATGTAATTATTTCAAATAAAAAAAAATTAAAAATTCTAAACCAACGCGATCAAGAGAAATAGCCGTTTATGTCGCAAATTTTCGACGAGCAAGGGTATAAAAACCTACACGGTATAGACCCCTTGGTGCGCGAGTCAGACTCGCACTTGACCAGTTTTTGTAACGTAGAGCAGTTGCTGGTCTAGTTTTCTGTGTTATGTTTCATTACTATTTTTTCGTTTTTACAAATTTAATTTAACTCCCGCACTAGGCTACATGCCCTGTACCCCGGGGACATTACAAACATTCATTTAACGGACTCTCCGTGTGGTGACGGAGTAAGAATACAATATGTCACCACCCCATCTTATCCCATGGGTGTCGTGAGAACCGACTAAGGGATTATCCGTGAATATTATCTTTACGAGATAAAAAGAAGGAAAACTTGAAATAAAACCCTATACCAATCCGTCTGGCCAGTGTGGTATTAGTAGGCCAAATTTCCTTTCGTCCCGGGAGGAGGCCCGTCCCTGCAGTGGGACATTAATGGGATGTTATGATGATTTAACGGACAGAAGGAACATTCATACTCGGATCAAATATTAGTAGACCACACAAAAAATTGTTCTGCTTGGGAATCGAATTTGCGACATCGCTCTACCGAGGTTGCCATAATATTTACGCATGTGCGTTAGTCACAAAACAAACCAGTATCATGATATACTACATACATCACAATAATGTACCTCATACAACCATAAACTTGTACCTTATGTCAGGATATCCCATAAAATAATATCAAATGCAGGTTGAAGTATTAGGCGGGGCGTACACCTGCGACCAATGCCGACGTCAGCGCGGTGAAACATGCGATTTATGAAATCCATTGTGTAACCCGCCTTTTGTAAGATTGTCACATGTGGCTAATGTTAAATTTTATTTGTAGGTTTTATTATTTGTGTTATGATTTATGGTTATTAACTGGTATAGCGTATAGTATAGTAATTATCCGTGTGGTGACGGAGCAAGAATACAATATGTCACCACCCCATCTCATCCTATAGGTGTCGTAAAAACCGACTAAGGGAATATCCGTGAATATTATCTTTACGATATAAAAAAAGGAAAACTTGAAATTAAACCATATACCAATCAGTCTGGCCAGCGTGGTATGTTGTATTAGTAGGCCAAGTATCCCTCCGTCATAGGAGGAGGCCCGTCCCTGCAGTGGGACATTAATGGGCTGTTATGATGATAATGATGAACTGGTATAGCACTCTTCTTGTGATGACTGTGGTTATCGTGTATTTGGTTTCATGCCACTACCCTAGGATATCTCACAGGTATCCTTAGAATTGACTTTACTGCACTGTCTTGGTAGCGGAGGGTTTTTTTTGTTGAGGACGAGTAGTTTGTCTTCTGGGACATTTACTACATTACTCGGGCTGTGGTGGGGCGGATGGCCATCAACCAAAGAAATAGCGGAGGGGGCATGCACGCGGCTTTTGTACAAGATACCTCTTTCGCGCGGGGTAATTATTTGTGTAGTGATACCTAGTGCAACAGGTATTAAAACTAATTTCGTTGCCATGTATTTCTTTGATTCTTGAAATACTTAGGGCGTCACGTGAAGGACGGCAAGAAAACTATGTCCTCCCTTGGTCTTCTTGTCTTGAACTACAATCGTGTAATCACTTTGCCACGCTACTTATAAAAAAAGTATAAAGTTATTATTAAGTTTATAAAATATAAAGTTTAAGATAAAAGCCAAAATAGCTATGCCTATAGGCAGCGAGCCATGGCGCGCGTTCCAGACTCACTTCTACAAACTTTTTTCAATTGTAAATGCATACATAGAAAATACCGAGACCAATACAAGCATTAATGTTCATGCACGGAATTGAACACGAGACCTCTGCATAAAAGCTATGATCTATAACCACAAGACCAAAGAGATTTTTTTATTTTTATTTTATTGCAATGGTACAGTAACAGATTACAGATTAAACATTACATAATAATACAAAACATGAAACACAGACAGAGAAACATGATACACAACACTTAAAACTATCTTATATTGCTACAGTATTAACTTACTTATTGTTTATACTTAGTACATTTGAAATAAGAAATTATTATTTGATGGACTTATATAGGGACCTTCTAAAAACATTAAAACTGTGAATAATACGCGAAATACGCTTTGTGAATTAAAAAGAAAACCAGGTGTAAAATCTCTTTCCCAATCAATTCCTAATTACAATAATAATACGAATATGTATTGTGTATCTTTTGTTAAAAATATTCTCATTATTCACGTGTGTGATTTTTATATTGTACGAAATACAAAAGTTTTTTTCTTTTATTATCTTTTACTTCCTATTTTTTGCTTTTTTGATAAATACAAATGTTACATTTTGATTAAAATGTGTGAAAAGGATGATATAAATAGACAGTAATAATAGATTCATTTGAAATATATTGCATGTGCACGAATTTCAATTTGCTTGTATTTTTTTTTTAATATTTTTTTGTTATTTTAATATCTTTATAAATGAATTTATTTTTTGTTTTAAGTAGCAATTTCAACAAAATTGATTTAAAGTCCAACAAATCTAATAGGTACGGTATGACAGTTCTGACAAATTGAATAATAAGGTTGGGATAAAAAAATCGATTACTATAATATCCGAAATTTAAGAGATCGATTACGATAATATTCGATTTTTAAGACACTTTAATAATTAATCTCATTATTAGTAAAGGGTAGAACCTTTTTTAAAAAAACACCACATATCGCAAATTCTCTAATCTGCGAATTAAAAAAAATTCCAAACATTACTTTTATTTTAATTATAATTAATTAAATAAAAGTAATGTTTAGGATTTTTTTATTCACTACTAAGACCTTAATAAGTTGCCTACTAAGACCTTAATAAGTTGCCTCCCGTCACCTTCGACCACGTCGAGTAATAGTTAGTTACGTGTCTAACGATAATAACGATTTTTCGTATATGTAAACGATTTTTTTGCATACAAGTGTATCCGAAGAGTCGCAACACTACGAGCAGTAACCTAACTACGTGACTTTGCAATGAGGTCAAGAATAGAACTATAAGATATTATTTACTATGTAAATATGTGTTATTTTGCTTTGTTTGAAAGTTTTCAATTAAATTTATATATTAAGAATTGTACATTTTTAGATACAATAATAAAATCTTTCTAAATTCATGGTTTTACGAAAAAGGTTTTCGAAACTGAATAATGTACGCATGAACAAAGTTGTTTCAGTTTGAAAAATATGAAACGTCATACTGTATCTTTTAGATTTGTTGAACTGTAGTTGTTTATTTTTTTAATGCAAAATATTATTATAGAGTTTGGAAATTATATTTCCAGCTAAATGAATCGCACTTAGGATCAAGACGAAGAGAACAATAGAGTATTCACTTGCATACCATAGGAGCAGAGCTTCACTGTCCCGTAAGAAGTGTGGTGACGGAGTAAGAATACAATATTATGTCACCACCCCATCGCATCCCATAGCTGTCGTAAAAACTGACTAAGGGTCTATCCGTGAATATTTATTATTTTTACGAAATAAAAAGAAGAAAAACTTGAAATGAAACCCTATACCAATCCATCTGGCCAGCGTGGTATTAGTAGGCCAAGTATGCCTCAGTCATGGGAGGAGGCCCGTCCCTGCAGTGGGTCATTAATGGGCTGTTATGATGACTATGAAAACTTTTTCTTTTTTGACGTAAACGAGCCAACCCTTATGTACAGCTAGATAAACAGCTCAATGCCCTACCAAGAATTACTTAATCTAAAAACAGGGCTATTTTTTACAAAAACAAAAAACCTTCACTTGAGTCTATTCAATGTAAGCTCTTAGGTTTCAAAGATCTTTAGAAATATAGTTAAGGGAGGCGTCTTATAATCCACAGATGGGTGTACAAGATACGACTATATCTACGGATTTGTGGCCCATAAATATTGTGCCTACATGCTTCGTATACCGATGGATAATCCTAGCTTTAATAAAAGTAAACAGTGTTATTTATTTATTCATTACATGACGGCCTCTATGGCGTAGTGGTTATACAACATGACTGCTACGCAGAGGTCTCGGTTTCGATTCCCGCTCAATGCAAATATTTGTGTGCATGAATATGATTGTTTGCATTGGTCTGAGTGATTCTATGTATAATGTGTATGTATTTACATAAAAAAAAGTATATAAGTACTAAAATCTGTTGTTCTGTTACCCTTTTATTATGTTAGATCTTTTAACATTGACCCGAACACCTGGGAAAAGTTTCTGGTTAAGTTGGAGGAAGAGATTATCTGAGGGGGTTGTCGTGCATGACAGTGCCTAGTTCGATCTGCTCTCCCAAAAGCGCGATCTGCGTCACCAACGACGGGCACAACCTCTGACGTCACCTGGAACACAATTTGTTTGCGGACGTTGCGACCGGCGTTGTCGCTCTCGTATAGGCCTTGTTAGCCATCAGCGCAAGTGCCAAAACCAAATCACTTGACACGAGTGTTGTTTAAATCATCTTTCGTAGATGTTAAAGGTCACTGATGACACATATAAAACTTCCTCTTGAATCACTCTATCTATTAAAAAAAACAGAATCAAAATCTCTCCCAAGGGACTTAGGGACAGAGAAAGCTACTTAATTTTCTACTATGGATAGATAATTGAAGTGTGGGATGCAATCGTAGAAAAAGTTACATAAATTGCTTTGAATATGTGCCTTTGTACACGATTCCGTGTAGCTATTCCGTGCCCCCGTAGCTATAAGCAAAGGTCTTTAGCCACACGATGATGATCGCAACAAAATGCGATGGCATGGTGACAGCAGAAATTCTTCCTCTGTAGGAATATAAGGTGTGGTGACGGAGTAAGAATACAATATGTCACCACCCCATCTCATCCCATGGGTGTCGTAAAAACCGACTAAGGGACTATCCGTGAATATTATCTTTACGAAGTAAAAAGAAGGAAAACTTGAAATTAAACCCTATACCAATCCGCCTGGCCAGCGTGGTATTAGTAAGCCAAGTAACCCTCCGTCCGGGGAAGAGGCCCGTCCCTGCAGTGGGACGTTAATGGGCTGTTGTGATGAGGAATATAAAGTCTCTTTTAGAATTATTCAGATATTTATTACTACTATTTTAGTACCTTCACCATTTAGTACCACTTCAAAAATTCAAAACTAATTAAATAATTTGTCCTAAAATAACGTAATTTCATGGAGCCTTTACACATTAATGGTGTCAGTGGGACCCTTGGGACTGTATAGACGGGACCCTTACGTTTTATATGTGCGTTATTTGGTCCCGAATTGTGGTCCTTATGAAAAGATGTTGGTTGTATGGTTTGATATCAAGTTTATGAGCGTTTTTAACTAGGGTGTAACAAGATGGGTGGTCTGATAGTAAGCTAAGGAGTGTGAGTGAATAATGAATTTTGTAGTATTTTATGTGGATAAAGTTAGTGTTGAGTTTCGAGGGTTAAGGTTAAGGGTTGGTTTACATAAGTTTATGTTAAGGAATTAAGACTGATGTGCTATTCCGATTTGCGCAAATGATTGCTTTGCTTTTAACTGTTCATTGCAAAAAATCTATGTTACACGTGGGATAAATTCTAAATAAATACTTATCATACATAAAAAAATATTGTATTGACATGATTATATTTGTCTGATCCTAAAACATTGTCTTTCCGTTAATTTAATGTTAAACTGTAAAAGTCGCCATGACATAGAGCTCAAAATCTAGTGAGGAAGCGGACTAGTACAGTCAAATAAGACTACATTAAGGGCAAACCTCGGAACGGAAGCGAATAAGCTGTAAATTCGTATAATCCTTTGTTTTGATGTTCTGATGACTGGTGAAAAAGTCTCATATGATCACGTGTCTGCGTCACAAGTTATTCAAGGTCAAAGGTCACGAAAATCAGTTTTTTCCCATTATCTCGTTTTCTATGGGAAATAGAATCTTTGTACATATAATTTAATAATTACTCATTTCGTATTTTCTTTTTCCAAACCGGACCCAAAATAAATAAAAATACCAAACAAAATGTTTACCTATACGAAAATTCATTTATATTCATAAAAATAGGACACTATAGCTTTAATGTCACATCACTACATTTATCGCAGCCAATCCATTTGATCTGTTGTTCTCAGTATGAAAGAGATAACGAACATTTTGTACGATTTTATTTAAACATATATTTTTTATGAATTATTTTATTTATCTTTTTTCTTTGTTGAATCTTTTAACTTTTTGTTGAATTTGCGACAAAAGGTTGTAAGCACTTTTAAGGAGCTGCTTGAATTCGAAACGAAAGATGCAATCAAAATCTTGAATTTCTTTAATATTAAATTCTTTCAATTTTACTAGAATCTAAGAAAAGAGGCGAGAAAAACAAATAAAAATAAGTTGCTGGCAATTTTCTGCTATTCATAATAAGTTCTTACCTAGAAAAAAAAACAATCAACATAGATAGTTTTTATCAATAAATTCAACGCTTAAACTTTTGTTAGCGTTGTGAAATTTTACCAATTGTTGGTGCCAAATACCAGGCAAACAGCTTGTTTTCGGTATTTAAAATTAACCAAAATAGTTTAAAAACACGGTAACAGTAGAGATGAGTTGATTACAGGTTAAGTAACGTCAATGAGGTCATTCCATATATGGGTGACAGCTTAGTAGACATGCTCCATGCTGCGGAGACCACGTAAAATGTCGGTCCCTAACTCTCGACAACAGGTTGGATACAAACCAAACGATAAAGAAAAAGTAAGTATTGTATAATTAAGTTCTAGTTCATCAATCACTTTGTGCGCCATCTGTTGGGAAATGGTTGGAACTTCATGTGCCTTATGTATAGTGTTGTCAAGTTAAATAGGATTATTAATGTTAGACTGGAGATAGAGACTTTGTGACGGAGTCAAAATTGGTCTACTAATTCTAGTCTAATTAACGACTCTTGGTTTTACGAAAATCAAAGGACAAATTTTGTGAACAAGATAAGGACTAGCGGTCAAATACTTCTGAGCTCTCTAACATTTTTCCATTGTCATTTCTTTTTTATTTCTTTTGAAAATGCTTACTATTAACTTTTATAACGTGACGACCTCTGTGGCGTAGTGGTTATATAACACTGCTACGCAGAGGTCTCGGGTTCGATTTCCGCTCAATACAAATATTTGTGTGCATGAACATGATTATTTGCATTGGTCTGAGTGTTTCTATGTTTATCATGTATGTATTTAGAAGAAAAAAAAGTATAAGTACTAATATCCGTTGTTCTGTTACCCATAACACAAGCAGGTTAGGTCTAGCTTACTTTGGGAACAGACGGCGCTGTGTAGAGATGTACGTGAATATTTATTTTATTTATTTATTTATAACGTAAGAAGTAGCGAGATTACCTAAATAGTACAAAAACATTAGTCTTTATTGACAATTAAGGGCCAAGACATGTGAAAGTCAGGGGAAGACTTTTGTCAAGCAGCGGGATGTTGAAGGCTAATTACACTTATAGGTACTACATAACCTTTACAGCTAATTTCTATGTTATTTACTAAAAAAATATTATTATATCTCATGCCGTAATCGAGTCTGTGTGGTGACGTAGTAAGAATACAATATGTCACCACCCCAGCTTATCCCATGGATGTCGTAAAAACCGACTAAGGGACTATCATCTTAACGAAATAAAAAGAACGAAAACTTGAAATTAAACCCTGTACCAATCACGGCCAGCTTGGTATTAGAAGGCCAAATATCCCTCCGTCACAGGAGGAGGTCCGTCCCTGCAGTGGGACATTAAGGGGCTATTTTATTGATCTGCTGTTAACAACGTAGTTTTACCACAAAAGTCAAGACTATGAATACGGTTCGTATTACGTAGTACATAAGTAATAAGTTTTGTTGAATATTGTATTGATTTAAGTAATTGATTACTATTGATTAATTTAGAATGTGTTACAGTTACTTGTAGTGCTAGTGATTATATAATAATATGGTGTATTCGTTTTTGTATATGACCAAAATATCGCTTCTGTTGCCCACCTCAGACAGAGAAAGAAATATATAGTTTTAATTTGTAATAACAACCTTTTTTACCTTGATTCGGTGTAAGGGTTTGGCCTCTACGAAAACAGCGTACAAGCTACGACGTAGCTGCGACGTAGAGGCCGTAGCAATAGTCTACAACAACCATCCATTTCTGTGTAATAAGCATACATAGTTTCACCATCTTAGTATCATGTCGTAAAAATGTACTATGTCAGCGCAGCGTAGTATTATTAGACTAGTCGCCTAAATATGTAATTGAACAATATCAATATTTTTTCATCTCTACCAAATTCAAAGCAATAACAATATTTCATAAAAATGTGTGCCTATGACTTAAAGACCCCCCATAATAAAGCAAATATTGACCCCAAATATAAACCAAAACAAATACATTACAAAACAGCCATTTGTTACGAAATTTTCAATTTCAACGGTTCAACGAACCAAAGCAGTTATTTAACTTTATATACAAAAAAAGAAATATTCAATAAAGTAGCTTATTTCTTATTCAGAGGCGAAAATGAATGAAACAAATAAAAATTTTAAACGACCCCATATTTCTTATGTAAACGAGTAAGCGGAATGAAGATGGACGCGGTTTTTGTAAGCTTTAGATTATTTTACACTAAAAGCTATAATATAATGTTTCTAATACAACGCCATCTAGTTTCAATTTAAGCAGACTTTGTACTATGAGTACTAGACAAGCAGAGACCTCTACGTTGCGACTGCGATTGTAAAATTCATTTCGATGCGGGCCGGTTGGTGGGGTCAGACCTTTACACCACTACAATAAATTTCGGTATCATATCTTCTTAGTATATCTTGCACTACAGCTACAATTTTAGGGTGATTTATAAAAAAATAAAATTAACCTAAAAATCTTCTGAATGTGGCGATGAAGTAAGAAAGCTTGACGTCCCAACACGAAGGCTAAGAGGAAATTGCAAATATTATCTGTATGAAAAGAAAATTAAGAAAACTTTTTGAAATTTTAAACCATAACACCAGAATGGTGTTTTTAGCTAGCCTCCCTACATCATAAGATGGGGGTCATCCTGTAACTGAATATTTTTGTGTATTTATTATTAAATCAACTTATAATACTCAAAATACCATAAAATATAATACATTTTCTTGCTAGCGCAATCCAGAGACAGGCTGCAGTGATTATGTAGTGCTTCAGTCTATTTCCTTTTATTATCCCTTGCGCTCTAAGTAATAGGCATATAAGCATTTGGTCAATGTTAAATTAAAAGTAGACTAAAAAAAAGAAACCCTACCAATCCATATTAGCTAACGTACTTTGTAAAATTTGGGGCTGATAAAATAATGATTCCGTGTAGTGACGGAGTAAGAATACAATATGTCACCACCCCATATCATCCCATGGGTGTCGACTAAGGGACTATCCGTGAATATTATCTTTACCAAATAAAAAGAAGGAAAACTTAAAATTAAACCCTATACTAATCCGTCTGGCCAGCGTGGTATTAGTAGGCCAAGTATCACTCCGTCACGGGAGGAGGTCCGTCCCTGCAGTGGGACATTAATGGTTATGATGAATATAATGATTATGCTCACACCATCACAGCAGGTACCTAAAAACTACTAAACTTACATGAAGCATGAGTTTTTTAAGTAAAAGGTTAAATTAAATACAAAATAAACTCAAAACCTTGTCAAACGTCTTGTTATTATTCAAGTCATCAAACAACGCTTCAAATAAAGAATAAGTAACCAACTGTACAATCCTAATTAATAATACTTCAACGAAAAAATTACGAGAGCTAAAGAAAATACTTAAATTTCTTTTATTTTAAAATCCTGACGAATTCTTTCCTAACAAAGACTTTGTTTTGAATTTTTAAAAAAGAAATACCCCAAAATAAATTATCATTAAGGGGTCTACAATCGTCGGCAGCGAAAGGGTTAGTACGTCAAACAGAAATATAGCAACCGTTATTCGGGGTATCGTTGGGTAAATTAAAAAAAATATGATTTGTACTTTTTGTTCGGTTCAAGGACGTTGAAAGTACTTATTGGTAAACGAAATCGTCATGCGATTAGGAAAACTGATACAGTCAATCATAAATAAACATCAAAACTTCATTTTAGACCTTACATTTTTAGAAATAAAGTCTACATTCCGTCAAATGGTTTTACACATTTTTACAAATACATTTTAGACCTTATCGGATTAGAAATAAAGTTTAAATTCTATCAAGTGTTTTAAAATACCTCATAATAAAATATTTTTTTATTTACATACACAATAATCGTATATCGATATTAGTTATATCTTTGCGTCGATTTTAATGAAGCTTATTTCATAGACGTCGCACTGCAGAGTTGAGACTAATTTAATGGTGATATTTTTACTGACTGGAAACGACACCTTCCGGTAACCGATATCATGCCTATAGATATGTCGGGAAGTCTCGTAAGTATGTATTCATTACTGTTACAGAATTGAGCGGCTGACTCTGAGGCCGGTTCGCCGTTTAGGAAAGGACAAAGGCTATGGACTAATATTTATGTACTTATTAACCATGTTATTGACACATCGACGGGTGCAAAGTAAAAAGAGGCATCTGCATTTTAGCAACTTTTCAGGAGAGCGAAAAGATCGAAAAAGTGTGTTATTTTCTTAATGAGTGGCCCAATATTTCTGAAAATTTTATCATAATTTATTTAAACTCTTACTTATTTTTACATAAAGTTAATTAATCTAATTTATTAATAATTTGCGAGATTTTGCTGATAGTCGTTTCTACATCGAATTTTATAAAACGTTAACTGAGCCAACTACCGGTTGGTCGTTTATGCTGGGCACTTTAAATACTGTGTATACATAGATTATTCTTTGCTTTACTGATCTCAATTGCATTCAGGCCACTTATAAATAAAATTTTATGAGTACCATGTTCATAAATATTAATAAAAAATCTACTAGAGAACGTAATTTTGCAGATAACATTTCATGCTTCGTATTTTTATAACAATTATTTTTGGTTAATGAGGTCAAATCAAATATTTAAAAATTAAGTATTTTTTTATTAATAACAAACAATCAAAATATTACGTTAACATAAACTACAATCTTTAACATTAACAAAAACGTAAAAAAATATCTTCTATTTCAATTGCACATTTGGCTTACTTAATCAGACTTATTTTAATTACGTAATCAAAGTATGTATTTTCCCCTTTTCTCTATTTAATTATTATTTGGTACAAATTCAAATTTAACATTTTAAACCTAAAATATAATAGTAATATTTAATGACAATTAAATACTCTTGTAAAATCGAAAAAATCTTAACCAAGTTGCTTAAGATATTATCGATTTTATACGTGACACAATGATTTCCCTATTGTTTAGCACGATCTAATAGTAATTACAAAAACTAAATGTAGAACTCCTTTAATAATCAAAGATGATTTACCAAAAATTTTAACAGCATAAACTTATTTACTAGTACATAGTAAAATCTACACAACAATCAATCAGTCTCATTCTCTTAAGTATTAGCAGTATGTTTTATTGTTTTATAAAAATCATGATACCCAGGCGGTATTAAATATTGCTGACATAGATGTATTAAGTCATTGTATTTAGATTGTGTTATCATTAATAAATAAAATATATTGTTTCTCTCTGAAAGAGATATCTTTGAACTACGAGGAGCGGTTAATGTATTCTCGGTATGGGGTTGATCTACTAACTATATCGTTAACTAAGTAGTGTCATCAGTTTAAGACGCTCTTTAAGGGTATAAATATAAAATTTAATTGAATTGTCATCATTAGTATTCAAGATATCGTGACGCAAACGCAAGTCAGATGACAGATACGACAATGTTAATAAAAATGTAACATCGCGTTATCATTAAATCCTTACAAAACAAGGAAAGACACAAAAAGTTATCCACAAAGAAAAAGTGGCTGTTTAACAAGATTCTACTCCTTAATTTTTTACTATTTAGAAGTAGTTTAGTGAATTTAATCGGGGTAGAGAGAGCATTGAAGACGACCTCCGTGCCGGTGGGCCGATTAGTGCCTCTTCTGAAGAAAATGTCAAAAATGTTGAGAAACTTGTATTGAAATATGCCCGTGTAAGAGTGAAAACATTAGCAGAAAGAACTGAGCTATCCGTGGATACCATTCATGCTATCCTTCATGAGCATCTGGATTCTTCAAAGGTCAGTCCACGATGGAAGTTGCGAATGCTTACAGCGCTTTAAAAACAAGTGCGAGTTGAGTGTTGTAAGGAGTTTTTGGAGCTGTGTGGTGAAAATCCGGATAGCATTATCAACCATATGGTTACGGTTAATGAAACAAGGGTTCATCATTATGATTCTGAGAGCAAGCAAGAGTCTATACAGTGGCACAAAAAAGCAACAGACCCCTCGAAAAAGTTTAAAGTCACTCCTTTCTCCGGAAAACTCACGGCTACAGTATTTTCGGATTTCAAGAGAACTTTGTTATTTGAGTATACAAAAAAAGTCAGAACATTACTGCCACATCCTACGCAAACACTTAACATAATTTAAAGATGAAAATAAAATAAAAAGACGGGGAAAATTGACCGCGGGTGTCTGGCTTTGATGTCAGTACAATAGTTATCATGACGTACTTATGAGGGTAGGAATAAATAAACTTCGCGATAAAACCGTTAAAGTTAGTTTCAAAAAGTACTTAACAATCGCGTAAATATAGGAAATTATTAATACAAAAAAAGCTTCTCCGTGTGGGGACGGAGTGAGAATACAATATGTCACCACCCCATCTCATTCCATGGGTGTCGTAAAAACTGACTAAGGGGCCGTGAATATGATCTTTACGAAATAAAAAGAAGGAAAACTTGAAATTAAACCCTATCGATCTGGCTGGTATTAGTAGGCCAAGTATCCCTCCGTCCCGGGAGGAAGCCCGTGCCTGCAGTGGGACATTAATGGGCTGTAATGATATGAATACAAAAAAAGCACAAATCAAAAATAAAACTAATTAGTATAATATGAATAAAACATTATCAGAATATGCTTTTAATTACTGAGAATAAACGTCGCATACCGAACAAATTTTGTAAATTGGCTTATAAGCCCAAAATCATCATGCAAATATAATTGCAGTTATAAGCATGTTTTTTATAAAGTAGTTTATTAAACAGAAAATCCTACTAATTGATATTTTGTATAGAGTTTACCGACGTAAATCATAACATCTACAGTGACTGCGAAGTAGAAAGAGTTAACTGGCAGATGGTCGTTAATGCGTCGGTATTTTACGAAAATAACCTGTAACACTTTACAAACAGTAATGTAACTAAAAGATATAGATAAATAACTTTAAAATTTAAAATTATAGTAATACATATAGTAGCGGTGACATATAAGTCAAATGCCTGATGACATTTTTTGTATGCTCGAAGTCCGCCGGGCGCCCCGCGCAATAACGACCAACATTACTTGGTCGCATTACCTTCGTGCTATTTGCAAAAAAAGTGTAGATGGCTTTTTATACTTTTAAAAAGTTATTGAAATATAATGAAATCTTCAAAACCAAATATGCCAGGTTGTGGAGTCTTATTTGATAAGTACGAAAATGCAATAAAAAGAAAATCGTGAATTTGTTGACTTTATTCACTTTGCACCCGTCGACATATACCTACATCATCATAACAGCCCATTAATGTACCACTGCAGGGACGGGACTCCTCCCATGACGGAGGGATACTTGGCCTCCGTCACCACATGGATATTATATACCTACATATCGCCATTCAATCCAAAAATAAACAGATTTTGTACTACGGGTAGTAAACAGGCATTATTTACATAATTTCTCTCTTATTTTCATACACAGAACTCGAACACGTGAGTTCCGGATGCTGGTGGCACGCGGAACATAAACTCCAGTGCTATCTAATCGCGAAAACAGCTATCCGAGTTCCGACAGAGCCATGAAAAGCTTTTTCACAAAAATAACAAAGTAATTAACCAAATATTTTAACTACCCACAAATTGACACAAATCTTTAAAGAGATTAAAACAGCAATTTCTTGGCAAATCCCGTAACCATTAAAATACAATTACTTTGGTACATTACTAAGTAGGTGCTTAAGGAACTCGACTTAAAACCGTTTCGGGGTCAAGAGCGAACTTTTTTTTTAATAAAACAAGAAAATTTGAATAGCCAAACGCCATCTGGCTATTCCGGGAACTTGTTCAGCCCCCTACGGCAGAGGGAGGGTTTTTAAAATACCTATTTAAACTTACATTTTTTTTAACAAGAAAATTATTACGTTGTCGTTGATGTTGTGAAATTGTAATAAGAATCGAAATTAAAATGTTTTTCTTTCTTTCTTTGAATTAAACAGGAATTTAAATACCAAAGAATGGAAAGGAAAAAAAGACCCTTACATAGTATAAAATAAAGTCACTTTTTCTGTCGCTTTTCAGCGACGAATTGACGTGATTTTCTAAGTGGAGATAGTTGAAAGGATGTAGAATAACATAGGCTACTTTTTTGTTTTTTTTTTTCTTCTGTGTCCAGGAAAGGCGAACAGTGCTACTCCGAATTTAACGCGAACCCGCGGGCCAAAAGCTAGTATAAAATAATTACTAAAAACACTAAATATTATTTTCATCCCTAAACCATTATATTTAAAACAAATAAGAGAATAACAAAATCTAAGTGCCATTTTGAAATCCGAGATACCCTTATCATCGTACCGGGTATCATTAGATTGAATCGTGGATTAGCATTGGGGTTCGCGAAAATAATTAACAATTCTAACGACAGTTAAGTAATAAACGTTTAAGCTCGAGTCCGCGGACCTCTCCCGAATGGTAGCAGCCTGCAGAGCCTATTATGTTTAAGGGGGAATGCACCCTTGCATACTTCTTTTAAATTTTATTTCAAGGTTAAGAAAAATACTAATTTTTTGTAATTTTTTTAAAGAAACTTCTAGAGCGATTCATCATAATCATCATAACAGCCCATTAATGTCACACTGCAGGGACGGGCCTCCTCCCGCGACGAAGAGATAATTGACCTACTAATACCACGCTGGAAAGACGGATTAGTATAGGGTTTAATTTCAAGTTTTCCTTCTTTTTACTCCATAAAGATAATCGAAAAGTAAATATGACAAATTTGACTTAAAACTTTTTATCAACCCTTCTAGCCAGCGTGAAGCAGCAGTCTTGCTCAAGCTAAGCTTCAGCCACACAGGGTTTGTTCCGTAATGGTTAGCTGCTAAAGAGTTGTCTTCAAAGTAAAAATTTAAAGAATTTTCTTTTTCTTAAGCCAAGTATGCGTTCCCCTTAAACTTATTACCTCGCTGTTACGTCGTCGTATAGCCCTACAACGAGCACTTGGAACGAGCGTCCATAAGAGGCATTTATGTGTACGTCCCGCCTTACTGCTACTCTTAATAATTAAATTCACTTTGTACAAAAAATATTACTCCTTAGGTAAAAACAATTAACTGGAATAGGTACTCAGGGTCAGGGTTTAAGGGCAAGGAAATCATGGCCTTTCGTACAAGTACGTACGTAAATTCTCCTACTTGATACTTCTCACACATTCACACGCCATCTAGTCTTAAACTAAGCAGAGCTTGTACTATGGGTACTAGACAACGGATCATGTCAGCCAAAGTTGTACTTAGGCTTCC
Source organism: Schrankia costaestrigalis (assembly GCA_905475405.1). Lineage (NCBI taxonomy): Eukaryota > Metazoa > Arthropoda > Insecta > Lepidoptera > Erebidae > Schrankia > Schrankia costaestrigalis. The sequence goes on along the minus strand of FR997845.1, from coordinate 2,236,891 downwards.
TTCAAATGTCTTCATCTTTTTCTGCCCAGTAATTCCATTATCAATAGGTTGCCTGCAACCTTTCATCATAACAGCCTATTAATGTCCCACTGCAGGGACGGGCCTCCTCCCGTGACGGAGGGATGCTTGCCTACTAATACCACACTAGCCAGATGGGTTGGTATAGGGTTTAATTTCAAGTTTTCCTTTTTTTATATTGTAAAGGTAATGTTCACCGATAGTCCCTTAGTCGGTTTTTACGACACCCATATACCACATATTGTATTACTACTACCACACGGAGAGCTAGACATATTAGTTTCGTTATAACGTTTTTTTTCTTTCCTATAAAAAGTTTCTCTTAATATACCTTTAGCAACAATCTCCTGATAAGAAAGCATATTGACGGCCTGTATTCTTAGTCTATTACTACTACCACAAGAACAATGGCATGAAATATGAACAAGCCCAATGTTCACTACGTAATTTTCACTTACTCGCACGTGTCAACAGAAAAAACAGTTGTAACTTAGTTACAATACGTCCCTGACTCACTAATAAGTCAAGTTTCTACAAATTACCTCAACTTAAATAATAATATGATAGAAATATTAATAAGAAATGGTATAATAAGTAACCCAATTTTATCCAACCAAGTTAGGAGGGGGAGAAAATTAAAAATTCAAACGTACACGCCCCCCTAACTGGATATTTTACACACGCATCATAAACCTAATGTTATTTATTGTGGCAATAAACGGGGAAAAGTGAAAATAACGAGACCCCCACCCTAAGAAGGCCACCCCCCAAATCGACACCCCGCACGCTCTCAACGAAATCTACTAAGTTTTTAACTAAAATTAAAGTTTTTCTTGCGATAATATTAGAATGGAAAAGTTGGGTTGAATTTTGGTTATTTCTCTACACTAAACTGTCGTTTTAGATATTGATAGAACTGTAAATCACATAAAACCAAAACCTTACAATAAATACTATACTTAGCCTTCTGTATAATTAACTAGCTGACCCGTGCCCACTTCATTAGGCGGCGCAAAAAACGCGTCACTTTTTTAAACATATTTCATTACTACTCTACTTCTATTAGTCATAGCGTGATACTATATAGCCTATGACACTCCCCGATAAATGGACTATTCCACACAGAAAGAATTTTTAAAATCGGTTTAGTAGATCCAGAGATTACCCCCTACAACGTCACAAACACACAAACAAACAAACATACAAACACACAAACTTTACCTCTTTATAATATTAGTATAGATATAGATAATCTGAATTTGAAGAAACAAGTTTTTTGGTATTAAAAGCTTTAAAATAGATTGTCTTCACAACGGTAATTCAAGAATTTCTGACACACTGTTCGAGTATGCATTCCTTCTGCATTCTCTAGTGACGTTAAAGTGAGTTTAGCTCTAGAGTAATAATTTATAAATTCATCATAACAGCCCATTAATGTCCCACTGCAGGGACGGGCCTCCTCCCGTGACGGAAGGATACTTGGCCTACTAATACCACACTGGCCAGACGGATTGGTATAGGGTTTAATTGCAAGTTTTCCTTCTTTTTATTTCGTAAATATAATATTGACGGATAGTCCCTTAGTCGGTTTTTACGACACCCATGGGATGAGATGGGGTGGTGACAAATTGTATTCTTACTCCGTCACCACGTTAAGGTTACTCCGTCTCCCCAAATATTGATCATTTTCATTTTATTTTATTATTGAGAATTTACTAAAGTTTAATATTCTCTTTTAAATTGCTGCAATTTATTGGAATCCTACTCCTGAATTGTATTGTTCTGCATTACTCTAGATCGGGTTATTCCCAAAGTACTCCAAAAATAATTCCCAAACTACTCCATGAATAAATATATATTTTAAATTAGGTTTCATTCTACTCCATGAAAATATGATAAAAGATGTTCTCAAAGTACTCCACGCTATTTTAATTAAAAAAGAAATAAAATAAGAAATGGACTTTTATGTTGTACTTACCATAAAAGGTAGCAAATGTACTGTCAGGTTCAAAAGCTTTGCAAATTTATATTTTTATGTAAAAATATGTTTATAAATAAAACACGTTATAATGTAAATTAACAATCAATATGTATTTATTTATTATAATTGGGTTCAACAATCAAAAAATAAATAATCAACTAAAAATATTCAAAACTCCACGTCAAAATTAAATAAGCTTTATATCCATAAGTGTAAAAAAATAAAAAACAAATAATAAAAAATCTGACATCAGTCTGACAATTAAATCGAACACAAAATATTTTAAAAATCCTTAAAAATAAAAATAAAATAGGTTTCAACAATCAACAATTAAAAATATTTAAAATTCCTGCAACAAAATTAAATAACCAGGATTTGGACCTACAAGTATAATAAAATGAACAACAAATAATAAAAAATCTTACACGAAATCAGTCTGGCAATTAATCCTAACATAAAATATTTTAAAGTTAACAGTCTTTGAATCATGTGAACTTTTAAATAACATTTTGAAAAGTACTTATAATTACTAAATGTCTAGTCTTTCTAAATAATAAAAATAATTGTAAACAACAATTTTTTAATCATTATGTACTCGTAAGTTATCAAAATCAAATTAAGTTACTAGGTATGTAAGATTAGATTAAGGCAATTATTTCAAGTATTTGGAATAGAGCTTAGAACTATTTTGTAAGGATCGAATTTCGAATAATTTACTAAACCGTACATTTTTCTATTTTTAATTGCTTTACAATCAAAGCCAGTTTCAGATCCCTGTTTATAGATTGTCGACTTCTATTTATTCTAGGAATGCAACGATAACGTTCAAAATAAACAGCTTCTTCTTGAATCGTTTGTAAGAACATTTTTTCGTTTTTTTGTGATTACGTTATTTAGCCTTTTGTGCCACGATTCAACTAAGTTCGCCGTTCTATGACGTTGTCCTTCGCAATTCCATAAGTCTATTGAAAAAGACGAATTCTCCAGCCAAGTAGAAACAAAATAATTATTAAATTTTGTGACATTTTCACTATTGGGTGATACTTCCATTATGACTAACCAAGCAACTTCTACTACTTCAATTGGAAAATGTGCTAAAACACTGCACTTAGCTACATGGTCCTTTTCTTCTTTGGTTGCAATCCCAACATCACGACATTTCTTTAATATAGCTTGCTTAAAATGGAAATTACATCCTTTGATTACAGCATTAGGAAATGTATTACGCAAAGCATTAATGACTGCTATTTCAAAGTCAATAAGAACTGTGTGAGGATTCCATCCAGGCACATGTTGTTTTATTAAGTTTAGCATAACTTCGTATGTATGTTGCAATTTGTTGGCTAGGAAAATAAATACAACAGGGCATGTTAAAGTTTGACAATCGTTGATGCCCAGGTCCACGTGAATAGAATAGAGCTGATAGAATGGTTTGGGGCAACTCATGAAATCCCATCCATGAAACAGGTTTCGCTATTTTTTAATGTTTTTCTACCTTCTGTAGTAAAAAAAGCAATTATTCCTGAGGTATTGTCACAAAATAATAAAAAATCTTGAAATTTAGTTGGAATTTCCACTTGATTAGGTGTTGTAAATGATGTTTTCGAAACTTTTAATTTTGAATTTCTTGCACAATACATTAATGACTTAATACTTATAAATGAGATCGTATTCGCAATCAAATTATATCCCCTGTCTACAAAAGACTTGTAGGCATACTCGTAAATTTTTGGAATAGCAGTAACTTCACTTTGAGCTCTACGAATGCACTCTTCTTTAAATTCTTCAATTATTGAACTCTGTAAAGTACATGTATGATTATCTTCCCGCAAAATCCTTTTTCCTGATATTTTCAACCCTGCAGAACATTTTCTTTGCATACATTTCCACATCTCAGATCCATCACCCGTAGTGTGGTGTAGGTAAAACCGGTAGCGAGCACGAACTAGTATTTGTTGAAAATAAATCCAAAAAAACCTTGAAATCGTTTAAAGTTTATTGAAATCGTTTAATTCTAGAAGATAAACTAATAAACAATAATTAAATTTAGAAAACAAACCTACTACGTTCTTATTTTTATGTTCTTATTGTCTAAACAAAAATATGGTATGCACCTACAAAACGCCGAGATGGCCGAGTCAGCTAAAAAAGGTATTTATTTCAAAAATAATTTAAAATACTTTAACCTAATAAATTACTAATATATTTATTTTATTTTATTAACCTTGATGACGTATTACTTTATAACAACCAACTAATGCAAATGCAACCCTTTTTTGAGCCGCCACTATCTCGCTCACACATAATTGTATATTGTAAACGATAAACGCTCAAATAAAATGTAATGTTATTTATGTTTTTTTTGTTTGTGTCGAATTTATCCGCTAAATGACTCACAAAACAAATTTTGTTTTTTTTTTAAATTCAAGTTTAGATTTTGACAAAATGTTAGAACATTTAAAAGTGCAACCAACAAGTTAAAGCTTTAAAACGCAATGATTTTAAGTGTCCATTGATGTTATAACAAAACGCAAACAAGCTAAGTATCACATAAAATTTAAATATTTAGATGGAGCAGTTTGAGAATTGATAACGAATAATAGAGATCAATTTCAGGTATGGAGTAAAATGGGAACAAAATAATAGGTAATTTTAAATAATACAAATTCAATGGAGTAACTTGGGAATGAATGTATGAGATTCTTATCTTTTTAAAACATAAGAATGGAGTACTTTGGGAATAACCCGAATTTTCATCCTTTGTCTATTGTTTTTATCTATAGATAAGACTTCAAGTAATAAACAAACAAACGTCTAAAAAAGAAGTACTTCTTCTGTAATAAAAAGTGCTATATAAAAAGGGTTCAATCTATTGGCACTGTCCGGACACATCCAATCTCCGGAGGGCTACCGGGAATAAGAGATTTTCTCTCAGAGATATGCTAACACAAAATTGAAAATAAAATAAATACTTATTGTTAATTGTCCTATTTTCTTTTTTTTGTGTCTTAAAAGCAATAAATTATTTTCTATTTTTATTTTATTTATTGTGAGAGGTTAAGTTAATTATAATTCTTAATAAACTTGTTGGCATATGGTTCGGTCTAGCATTTGTTCCTTAATTATAAGTACTAATATTGTCAGCATGTTATTTCTGTTTTAAAGTTACTTAGATTAAGAATTGTATTTGTTTAAATCACAATTCCAGCACTAGAGCTCAAGTCCTTTGTCAAACGTCAATGTACACTAAGTCTTGATAGAAATTTCAACTCACAATTCTTCCACGGCGCGGCGGGCGCATGCACAACCCCTCTACCAAAGCAGTCATTTTTATATAAAATCAACTTTAAATACTTTAAAAGGTATAAATAGCAGACTGAACACTCAGTAATATAATGACCCTATCAAAAACAATCGTTTATTTAATAACAGTAAGACACTTAACATCTCCTCGGAGAACTCAAGTCAAACATTGGATAAAATTTTCTTTAATACTTTTTATAATTAAACAATTTTAGACATCTGGGACCTTAAGTTCGCCTACTTTAGACTTCCATTTAATTATTAGAGATAATTAAGACACCCTTACAAAGTTAAAAACTGCCATAATTTAAAGGAAAATAAATCTTATTTAGCTAACAATAAGGTTTGAAAGAGTGGTATAATTTTTTGGGGGGAAAACACAATCGTCGTATTAAGTAATTTAACCTTAATAGAGTTCGTTCTGAAATGATTTCCCCAGTTTTCGGGATATAAATGGAATTAAACCTACTTATTACGGTACATTTTTATTGTACTGATGTTTGGGTAGTTAAATTTATTAATATTACCCTTGAAACGTTGTTGAAATGAACGATCAAATTGGTGCTTAAGGAGTGAAGTTAATAAGGGCTGTGGAAATGACTTAGATATATAAATACTTTGTTGTATTTATATCTTTCGACCTTGGCACATAAATTTATTCTTTCATACAACTTTGGGTACTTTAAACTTAGTGTGAAGAAGCATTAGTAAGACTGGCAAAGTGATGGAGACTAAGTAAGTCAAGTCATTTCATAACTACCGTCTGTTGCGTTCATTAAACGTGCCTTCAAGTAAAATAGACACACCTATACTTAATCATCATAACAGCCCATTAATGTCCCACTGCAGGGACGGGCCTCCTCCCGTGACGAAGGGATACTTGGCCTACTAATACCACGCTGGCCAAACGGATTGGTTTAGGGTTTAATTTCAAGTTTTCCTTGTTTTTATTTCGATACTAGTAGTTCCTTAGTCAGTTTTTACAACACCCATGGGATGAGATAAATAAATAAAGATGGGATGGTGACATATTGTATTCTTACTTCGTCACCACACGGAGAGCTATATTTAATGTATCTATCCTATCCGTGTGCTGGAGATGTCAGAATGTGAATTGGCACTACCCCATCTCAGCCTCAGCTGTTATATTTCACAGTAGAGACGGGCTTCTTCCTTAGACGACCTCTGCGGCGCAGTCGGTATATTGCATGGCTGCTATGCAGAGGTCTCGGGTTCGATACCCGCTTAATGTAAATCTTTGTGTGCATGAACATGATTGTTTGCATTGATCTGAGTGTTTTCTACGCATAATATGTATGTACCCGTAGTACAATATCTGCTTAGTTTGGGACTAGGTGGCGTTGTATGAATGTGTGAGGATTATTTATTTATTTAGTGACGAAAGAGTAACATGACCTTCTAAAACTATCCTGGTCAGGGTTATTGGTATACGGATATATGTAATAGCAAGTTTATTTTCTTTAATAATTAGTTTTAATATTAGCGACGTTGCTTTTAATTAGCTTTAATAATTCAAGAGTAGGTAAAGCAGGTTTATAAATATCCTACTACAAGTTGCTTCATTATTTATTCCTACTCCCATGGGACCAAGCCACGAGCCTATCCAAATTTACGACATAAATCCTTAAAATACCAAAACCCATTTATAACTCAAAAGTACGAAAACTACATTTGTATAAAAGAGGTGATGCCAGATCAATATCAAAAAACTTTTAAACGCGAATCGTAAATAGGTATTCGGTAAGCCCACATGGAAATTGTAAAAGTTGGTAATAACTGCCAGTTTACGAGCTTTGCCACGAGGACAATCAGATAAAATTTAATTTTTACCCTCAGGTACGTTCAGGCGACTGGTATCGTTCGGTAATAAAGCTTTTCATGACACGAGATTAAAATGACAAGATGGCGGAGTGGGAGAAATTCTTAATTTATTTTCTTATTCGTGTGGTGACGGAGTAGGAATACTTACAGTGTGTCATCACCCCATCTCGTCCCATGGCTGTCGTAAAAACCGACTAAGGGACTATCCGTGTATATTATCTTTACGTAATAAAAAGAAGGAAAACTTGAAATTAAACCCTATACCAATCCGTTTGGCAAGCGTGGTATTAGTAGGCTAAGTATCCCTCCGTCACGGGAGGAGAGCCATCCCTGCAGTGGGACATTAGGGGGCTGTTGATGATTTTCTTATTTCTAGTTTTTAAGGTGTCTCGTAAGTAGAGGGCACTAGGCTTTGTATGTTAGGTACCTATTAATTTTATGCAGATTGGACACTTTTAGAGGAGGCCTATGTCCTGTAGTGGACGTCCATAGGGTGATATGGATGGAACATAAATTACAGTTAGATATAACAAAAATGTTATTTGATTAAATAAATATACCTACTTTCTTAAAATATGTTAACTATAGGTACATTATTATACTATGGTTGTCCATTATTTAGCTACTGTACAAACCTGTTATGTTATGTAATATTATATAATACACTCTTTTGCAAAAAAAACGGGCACCTAAGGAAATTTACGTTCTAGGGTCGATTTTAGTTAATTAAATGAAATTTATTTCTTTGACGTAGTCTATATACTTATAGTCGTGTAAATTAATGCGCGTGAAGTGAATTCGAGGATTTAAAAGAAAAAAAAACGATGGATTCTTTAAAATCGATGTACACGCCCAAACAATAAGAAGTGGTCGGCAGTAAAGACTACTTTACTTACTTTTTTTAATTAAATAAAGTTACAAATGTAAAAACCTAATAACGAGTGTGACCTCCTCTTGCCAAAATCACAGCTTGAATCCTTCTGGGCATGCTTTCCACGATGTTTTTAATAACGTTTTGAGGAATACGTTCCCACTCTCCTGCAATGACTCTTTTTAGCTCCCTGATGTTTTGTGGAGCAGGTTGCACTGATCTTACCCGTCTCTTTAGACTACCCACACATGCTCAATTGGATTGAGGTCAGGACTTCGAGTTGGCCAACCTAAACGACGGATCCCAACTTCTTGCATGTACGCTTCCACGTCGCCAGAACGGTGCGGGCGAGCATTATCGTCCATAAAAATGGAATCTTCCCCAAGTGTAATCAATGTGGGTTGTGCATATGGAATTAGGACTTCCATTATGTACCGGTATGCATTTAATGTTCCATTTTCTATGAAAACTAACTCCGTACGTTCCGTCGAATTAATTCCTGCCCAAAACATAACGGAGCCTCCGCCATAAGGAGTGATTTCTTCGAAACACACTTCCGCATAGCGTTCCCGTGGTCTTCGCAGCACACGCCGGCGTCGGTCCTCTCCACACAAAGAGATTCTAGCTTCATCAGAAAACAATACTTTATTCCAGTCCTCCAGAGTCCATGAAGCACAGTTCCGAGCAAACTGAAGTCGAGCAACACGGTGCTCACGGAGTAATTTAGGGCCCCGAGCTGGGCGGTAACTTTTGATATTGGCAGCCAAAAGCCTCCTCCTGACCGTCCACAAGCTAACTTCTACTCCTCTTACTTCTTCAAGGCTCTTCTTCAGGTCTACACTTGACGCCTTACGATTACGCAACGCCTGACTCACCAAAAAGCGGTCATCTCTTGGTTCTGTGCATCGTTTTCTTCCCGAACCAGGTCTTCTTTTGACCGAACCAGTCTCTTGATACCGTTGCCAAGTCCTCTGGACAGTTGAACGACTCACATTTAGCCGCTGAGACACGTAAGTTTGCGAACAACCTTCTTCAAGTAGGGCTATAATTTTACCGGCCCTCATCGCTTTATCACTCATATCAAAAAGTGGTATTTAATGTAAAAAGAAAGATTAAATTGTTTAATTAGCAGAAAATATCCAAAAAGTTTTAGAATATCGTAATCAGTTAAAAATCATTTCAGCAATTCGCGCCATTAGTAAAGCAATTTTAGAATAATCCACAATAATCATTATTTTTCTTTTAATAATTTCAAATTTTAAATTTGGAACGTAAAGAATCATGCCAGGATGCTTCAAAAAACATACCAATACATCGTCAAATTAACAAAACCTATTTCTTGTTCTTCTTCATTGAAATAGAGAAAAAAAACTAAAGTGCCCGTTTTTTTTGCAATAGAGTTTATATATTATTTTGTTCACTATTTGTTTTGATTATTATCTTAAGACCATTCAAAACATATTAATTAATTAATTATGATATAGTTCCTTTGTAATGAGTCGCTTCGTAGTTTTTCGCGGTAATGTGTATCGAAGTCAAATAGCATCGCAGTAAAGATCTTTCGCGGTAACGTGCATCGAAGTCAAGTAATATCGCAGTGAAGATCTATCGCGGTAACGTGCATCGAAGTGCAGTGGCTTCGCAGAGACAATCTTTCGCTGTAACGTGCTTCGCAATTTTGTAGCATCGTATTAGCATTTATCGATATTTTGGCCGTCGACATTCCATATTACACTCAATAAAATGTTTATAATGAGGTTATAAGTTGATAGTTAAATTTTAATAGGATAAAAAATTTTATAGCATTAAATAAAAGCGATTTAAAAAAATATATTTTTACAATTGTTTAAGTAGGTACTTGACTTTGTTTGACGGAGGTGATTATTTATGGGGTTTCGAGGTCAAATTTTCGGTCTAAGATACCGACGAAAATCTTTAAAGTACCTAGGCTTTACGTATGTGTAAAATATTTACAAACACCACCTAGGTCCAAACTATAATATAATATTATATTTATTATTCATCACAATAGCTTACAAGTTTAAAAGTCAATTAATTAGGGTAAGTAAACCAACGTGCTCAGCTAGTATTAAATACAGCAGTTTAAGATAAACCAAAACTAAAATAATTGTGTTTGTATTGCCAACGTAAAGTAAATTAGAATGTTGTCAGGCATTCACGACTCTAAACACACAACATCAATCAATTTGCAAATAGGTTTGTTATTCATACTTCTGTTTACTTTACTGTATAAGCGAATTATATTTACACCACTAATGTTTTTCAACGGGCCTCCTACCGTGATGGAGGGATCTACTTGGTCTACTAATACCACGCTGGCCAGACATATTGGTATAGGGTTTAATTTCAAGTTTTCATTTCATTCATTTAAGATAATATTTACGGCTAGTTCCTTAGTCGGTTTTTACGATACCCATGGGATGAGATGGGGTGGTGACATATTGTATTTTTACTCCGTCACCACAAAGAGACAACCTTAAGCTTGTATGTTTACAAAGTCTCGTCACCAAGAGGCTAGGTTCGGATTCCAAACTGGACAACGTACTTACTATCTCTGTGCTCGCGTTAACTTTTAAACATTAGTGACAAATTATTATTTTTTTCATAATATTTTGAAAAACAACTCTTCCCCTGTGTCTATAAACATCTGAAATCTCCTATTTAATACGAGTGCTCGTACACCAAATTAGGTATTAATTATGAACATAACCTAAAGTCACTTTTGAAAATTGACTTCTGCCTTATTTGATTTGTGTTCTCTATTTTGCTGGGTGTACCTACTTGATTAAGCTTTAAGCACTTACATTTTAATCTCTTAACAAAACTTGACTTTCAATGTAAAACAAAGTTAAAATCATTGTCACAGAATAATTAATGCGTGTACAGCGTTAAGTCGACACAAAATAACTAAAACCTACAATTTGAGAACCTTTTAAGATTATTTAGTGTCAATTTGAAAGCTGCCTTAAACACTTTACTGTTTCTAAACTGACAGTTGCCGAGTAACAAACTTACTTGGCGCCATCTTGATTAAGGTCACCTGTCAAAATTGGCGCGCTTTTGTCTAATTAGTAGCGACATCCATTGACTTAAATTGTAAACAAACAATGAGAAATAACTACAATAAATACAGCCAAAGAGTATAATGTAATAAGAAAGACTACAGCCACATAAATGTGCTTAAAACTAAATCCACGTTGCCATTATCACCTTTGGAGCGAATATGCTTCTAAACTAAAGATGAAACATTGTAATTTTTATAACCCTCCTAATTTTGATATTTTATGTTTCATAGGAAAACTTGGATACTCTTGTTATTGGCAGTTTGACGCAAAAATCAAAATGCCGGTCGTACGCTGTCAAATATCGCGAATTCTTCCTTGAGCCTACTATCACCGGTAGCCAAAGGACCCCACATCTAACCCTAAAGTGGGAGCTCTTGCTGATTGCTAGACGGATTAGTATCGAGTTTTGTTTTAATTTTTCTCTTTCACAGGCTGTTCCTTAGCCTTTTACGAAACTCTTAGGATGGGGTCCTCCTTCACACCCAGCACAACTACACTACATAACAGAAAACTTTGTAATTTAACATGTTCTAAGTATTCACTATTTTATAAGCCTATTAACGACAGATTATCTTTTAACTAGCGTCATAAACAGAACTCGTTGCCATAGCAACGCTAAGGTAAACAATTGAATAACGCTACCATTTTGAATCACAAGAAAATCTGTGTATTTTGTCTATTTAAATATGTCTAAAAGTAAAACTGGAAATGTTTGGGAAGATAGAGAAGTACTATTTGATTTACCTTTTGCGTAAGTACGTTATTACCTTTCACTTCACATATTGGTCAGCTTTTATGTTATTTTTTGTGTGTGTGTAGTGTAGTAGATGCTATGGTAACCAAATCACTCTACAACCGAAAAAAAGTAGGACTGTCGAGATTTTCAGTAAGCTCTTTACTTTGTCCTAAGTGGCATTTTAAGGGCATTACAATGTAACTAAATAGAGAGGGGAACATAGCGGACTGTGACTAAAAACGTGTTCTAATCATGTTAACACATATAGTACGCGCAATCTAAGTTCACCGGCTTGAAGTTGTTGCAAATGTTGCGCAGATGTCATTTTTGTAAATAAATGGCAGGGACCCGATGTTTTTTTTTGTTCTTCTTTTTTATTTTTTTTTATCTGCGAAAGCTAACTTACAGGCTGGCCAAGTAAGATTGCACGACCTGTAGGTATGTACCTACCTCTTTTTAATCATAAGACTTTTAATAAACGACCTAGACTTAGACGACCTCTGTGGCGCAGTCGGTATATTACATGGCTGCTACGCAGAGGTCTCAGGTTCGATTCCCGCTCAATGCAAATCTTTGTGTGCATGAACATGATTGTTTGCATTGGTCTGGGTGTTTTCTATGTATAATATGTAGGTATTTATTTACAAAAAAAAATATTTCAGTATGTTTACCCGTTGTCTAGTACCCATAGTACAAGCTTTGCTTAGTGTGGGACTAGGTGGCGATGTGTGAATGTGTGAGGATTATTTTTATTATAATAAGGCAAGATCTCTCGATTTTAATAGAGTTATTTAATTTTTTAGATATCTTAAACTTCGACCCGGTGAGAAAATATTTGATCGTATCGAGCCTATTGAAGACACGAAAGGCAACAGTGGAACTAAGGGACGTATGGTGGTGACGAATTTAAGAATCATCTGGCATTCTATGTCTTCGCCTAGGATTAACTTGTGTAAGAATTATTTTTTTAGTTTGTTAAGTGTTTGGTAAACAGGAACAGGCTGTGATATCTCCGTGTGGTGACGGAGTAGGAATACAATCTGTCACCACCCCGTCTCATCCCATGGGTATCGTAAAAACCGACTAAGACTATCCGTGAATATTATCTTTACGAAGTAAAAAGAAGGAAAACTTGAAATTAAACCCTATACTTACCAATCCGTCTGACCAGCGTGGAATTAGTAGGCTAAGTATCCCTCCGTCATGGGAGGGGGCCCGTCCCTGCAGTGGGGCATTAATGGGCTGTTATGATAAAGTGTTTGGTGATGGACTCAGATGAGTTGGTGGCATATTACTCCGATGATTTATGTTTTTCTTATTAAAATAGAAAATAATAATAATATTTAGACATATTTGTATTAAGTCTATTGTATACTCGTATTGTAGCATACGTAACAACGTATTTTTAATCCCCGAAATAGCAATTTCAATACCTAAGAATTTTTAAGGTATTTTACAGCTAACATTTTCCTTCGAATTATAAAAATAATAAAAGCCCTTAAATAAACAAATATTTAAAAAAATGTGTTTTGATCGCTATTTGTTTGAGGCTCCCAAAAAATACCAGCTATTTTTTGGCAATACGAACTTTCTCGGAGTTTCCCAATTCGTTTACCTATCTCTTTCTGCTTCATCTATAATTATGGCGATAAAGCCGTGTCTAATGTCCTCTCTTTATGTAACATTTATAGGTACTTATGTCTATGCTTATTGAACGTCCTACTTACCAAGTTAAAGTTAAAGATTTCGATTAAGATAACCATGTTGTATAACTATGTTAAGTTTAACACCACACGTAAATAAGTTCTTAAAGCTATTAAACTTTTTAGATTCGTAAAAGGTTATCGAAATTTAAGTAATGTGTTGTATAAAAAACAAGCAATTTATTTATAAGTTTTATTGTATTCGTTACTTTTTGCGTAGGTTTTAAGGCGTTAAACGGAGATAGGAACAGAAGTTTAATCTACATAATTTTGCTTAAGCAACAAACGCTTACACATACGATATATCGGTTAGGGGCAATACGACCATGAGTGTCGTAATATATTTTCAGGGACTCTTTGTCATGAACTACTCAAAACAAAATAGGGCTTCGTAGAAAGCAATAGACTAATTTTGATAACGGGACTAATCGTACGTAATCTCCGTAGACGCAGATTTGAATCCTGTCTTGAGTATATTTTCGAATTTTCTAGTTATATAATACTAGTTGACCTTTGCCCTCCACTCCTATTAGTCATAGCGTGATACTATTAGCCTATGACACTCCCCGATAAATGGCCTATTCAACAAAGAAATAATTTTTAAAATCGGTTTATTATTAATTTGGTTGGTTAATTAGATCCAGAGATTACCCCCTACAACTTCACAAACTCAAAAACACACAAACTTTACTTCTTTATAATATTAGTATAGATTATAATGTAAGGTTTGTCATAAATGTAATAATATATATGATGTGGTTGTGCTAAATAAATTTAAAATAAATGGTGAAACCTGTACTGTCTGCGAACACTCCAAAATGGATAATGAATAAACACTGATAACAAACAACGCCATCTAAGCTCATATTCTTTGATCTTCATGTCAACTCTCGTTCTTTAAAATCGTTATAAATTGGGTTAAGTTAACTTTAGCTGTCAAATTGTCACACAATAGCCCCCGGTTTCTGAATAACTGGTCAAGTCAAAATCAACTAATCAAGTGTCAAAACTGTCATTTTAGTTCCTGAAAATGATAGTTTTGACACTAGATTAGTTGATTTTGACTTGATCAGTCATTCAGAAACCGGGGGTAGGTAAGACATTACGAGAATTAAATTGACATGCTTATCTATTTTCCAGCTATCGGATTAAACTGCGTGCTGTCAACTAACACGAAAGTCGTGAACTCAGGACTGAGAGGCACCACACAAGCGTTGAACTTATTAGCGGCGTTTAAAAACAATAGATACGAATTTATATTTACTAATCTATCTCCAAACTGCGTAAGACATTATACATCTGTAGTTGGAGTTCACAAGTAAGCAATTATTTAATAATTTACTACGAACCGAACTCGTCAAATTAAGAATCTTGAAAGTTAGGATTTGGTCTTGCTTTGTGTACTACATTTGCAAAGTAACAAATATGGGCTAACACAGGTCACTAACAAATATATCGCTAAATGTACTGTACTAAAACAGATTGTATCATCATAACAGCCCATTAATGTCCCTCTGCAGGGACGGGCCTCCTGGCGTGACGGAGGGGTACTTGGCCTAATAATACCACGCTGGCCAGACGGATTGGTATAGGGGTTTAAGAATTTTCAAGTTTTCCTTCTTTCTATGTAAAGTAAAAAATTCACAGATAGTCCCTTAGTCAGTACCTATCTACGACACGGGATGAGATGGGGTGGTGACATATTGTATTCTTACTCCGTCACCGCACGGATTCTATAAATAATATCATAAAACTACGAGTAAATTAAAGTAGATCAACCATTTTACGAAGGACTATATCACTAAACAGAGATCTAAGCAGAAGTCTATATCTGTCCTCTTCCGCTACAAGTATCACATGTTGCTCTGCCACCATTTACCTTCTTTCTCCACTTTGCCGTTTTCTGGATCTCACAACTTTTTTTAAATCTCATTTATTTAAAAGCCATGCATCGTGTAGATTAAGTCGGCTCGGATCTTGCAACTTTAAGATTTATACATTACTTAAATTAGTTTTCAATTAAATGCGAGTGACATGATAAATTGAAAAGCATTGGAATATATTCGAAGCTCAAGCTATATTAGTAAGTGTCATTCCCTGCTTTCTTGCTAACTAGCTGACCATGGCCACTTCGTTGGGCGGCGAAAAAAACATTATCGAACCTCCCTTTTTTTAATATATTTCATTACTGCTCTACTCCTATTACTCATGGCGTGATAATATATAGAAAAGTAAATGGACTATTCAACACAGAAATAATTTTTAAAATCAGTTCAGTAGATCCAGAGTTTACCCCCTACAACGTCACAAACACACAAACTTTACCTCTTTTCGTACTTTTTTGTGCATAAGCCCAAGTTGATAACTACTGCCATACAGTACACAAATGATTGTAGGTATAAAAACTGAAGCACATACAAAACTTTAACTTCTAAACCATTTTTGTTATTGCCAGTATATCCAGTTGTACTTCCAGAGGATTTCCAAATAGCAATATGTTCTATTTTTCAGAGCTTACGTCGGATCTCGTATGTACCGAGATCTTAAGCTGAGAGGAGCCATAATACATAACAAACATTTGAGGATATTGCCGCTAGAAAAGGTAAGGCTGGACACGTTTGAACAAAAGTGGATATTAATAATAATCGTCACAAATTTAAAGAACGCTATCTAGTCCTAACTATGCAGTGTACTATTATAAAATTAATTAAAACCTTTATTTTTTTGTAAATACATAACATATGTTTCATTAACATTATCCGTGTGGTGACGGAGTAAGAATACAATATGTCACCACCCCATCTCATCCCATGGGTGTCGTAAAAACCGACTAAGGGAATAACCGTAACTACTATCTTTACGAAAAAAAGGAAAACTTGAAATTAAACCCTATAGCAATCCGTCTGGCCAGCGTGGTATTAGTAGGCCAAGTAACCCTCCGTCACGGGCGGAGGCCCGTCCCTACAGTGGGACATTAATGGGCTGTTATTATGATGACATAACATATTTATAGAAAACATCCAGAAAGATAATACGATGATAGGATGTTAAGTTTTACTGGGTGGTTTCTACCCGCACCGCTGCACTCATTAATCAGCGAAGTAACCAGTAATGTAAACGCTTTATTGTGTTTAGTGGATAGCGCCTCAAAACTAGCGCAAAGCAGTGAACAAATTTAGGTTGGCCATCCGAGATTGGCTTATAAATTTGTTGCCAAGGGGTCTGAAGTTTTATATTAGGAGTAGGGTAAGTTGTCCAACAATGAACCATGTAAAATTTGAAGGCGCATAACTCTCTCGTTTAAGCTTCGAAATGATTCAAATTTTGTACAAAGATAGGTAATTTATCTAGCTTTAAAAGAGCATTGACAAATTTTCAATATCATTTATACTTTTGAAAATAAAAACATAAATATAAGAATAAATATTTGGATCAATGTGTACTCTAGGGTGTGCACATTGAACCGGGTTAATTTTAACATTGAACCACTTAATTATGAAAAAGAAATGTTATCAATAATTAATTAAGGTAAAAGTAAAACGTCCATTTCTTATGTAATTAGTCTTTACTTGTAATAGAGTAGTCTTTAAATCATAATTTAGTATATAATTCTTGTTAGCAAGATCATCTTTACGTGTGTGTAAATACTGTGCTACATAGCGGCGCAAAGTAGGATATAATGCAGCTTTTCTGATGATTACACCTTCTCTATTTAATTTGAACATATTGGAAGCAGTGTGGCCCCCTTTTTTCTTTGACTTAATTTCATCATCATCATAAATATCAGCTTATAGACTATTATTCTGCTGGACATAGGCCTCCTCCAAACGTTTCCACCCTGCGCGGTCTTATGCCTCCCTCTTCCATCGGCTTCCCGCCGTCCTAACCAGGTCGTCGGTCCATCGTGTAAGGGGTCTCCCCACCCTGACTTCCCTATTCTGACTTACTTTATTCCGTGCCATTCTGTAACAGATAGAAATATTGACCAAAGGAAGTAAATAAAGTAATATTAATAATGATAATATGAACAGCTAGGTAAAAGAATACCGCAATAATAATTAAGAATAAATTGACCGCTCTGTCAAGAGCGAAACGGCTGAGAAGAGAGAGAGAGAGGTAAAAGAATATCATGTAGTTTGAAAGTTTCAATACATTATCTAACAACACTAGCAAAATGAACCACGTTTTGTTTAATGTGTACGCCAAGGCAATTCTTGGGGTACACAATCCGTGATTCATTGAGTACCACGTCAACATGATTCAATGTGAGACATAGCACCTTTTTATAACTAACCTTAAAAATTTAAACTGAAAGAAATATAATTATGAAATAAATTACAGTGCAAAGATAAGCTAAATAACTATATAATTCGGTGTAGAAATAAAAAAGACGATATTTCTTAAAGGAAAAATGCTAAAAAAGATAGTAAAATTTATTTAAAACTTACTTTTGTGACAGTTTTTTAAAAAAAGGTTCGCATACATACACCTCTCGCGCGATCTGCTCGCTAACTACTGAGCGGAAGAGACACGTCTGTACCTATCTTTTGCACAAATTAACACGATCTGGCCACGTCGAATTTTGGAAATATAGCGCTGGTTAAGTGTAGCTGCATGGTTCATTGTGAGACAGTCGACCCTACATCTATATGTACAAATATTATAAAGAGGTAAAGTTTATGTGTTTGTGACGTTGTAGGGGGTAATCTCTGGATCTACTAAGTTTGTCGGGGAGTGTCATAGGCTATATAGTATCACTCTATGACTAATAGGAGTGGAGCAGTAATGAAATATGTTTAAAAAAGGGACGCCTTTTTTCCGCCGCCCAACGAAGTGGGCACGGGTCAGCTAGTTTTGTAGATAGATGGTAACATTTCTATCCTACCACCACACTGCTGACCTAGGTACTTCATTTACTAATTTCAATTATCAGTAAGTAAAATTATTTTATTCACAGATCTGCCTAAACGAGCACAGTATATGGAACCTATCAAGCGACGCTGGTAACCTGGGCACTATGGTGGTAACCAACGTCAGGGTGGTCTGGTCTGCTGACGTCAATGACGCCTTCAATGTTTCTATGCCTTATATTACTATTGAGAGCGTAAGTTACTGCTTATTTCTTCTTCATTGCATGCTCTTGTTTGATTTAGGTACGTGGGATCGGTGCAAATGGGTTTTAGTTTCCAAAGTCTTCTGTCAGCCGTCATATCATCCCTTTCTGTTCTTTGATATCCTCAAACAACAACACTATATCATACGATGGCTTCTAAAGCCGGTTATTGAAAAATCGCTAACGTTATTTCTATGAAAACAAAGGAAGAAAAACTTGACACAAAAACCTAGACCAATCCAGCTGACAATTGTTGTCCTACTGCAGGGACGGGTCTCCTCCCGTGACGGCGGGATACTTGGCCTACTAATACTACCCTGGCCAGACGGATTGGTATAGGGTTTAATTTCAAGATTTCCTACTTTTTATTTCGTAAAGATAATATTTACGGATAGTCCCGGAGTCGGTTTTTACGACACCCATGGGATAAGATGAGGTGGTGACATATTGTATTTTTACTCCGTTACCACACGGAGAAAACGTATGTAACTTTTTAATTATTTCAGATATCTATCCGAGACTCTAAATTCGGTGAAGCCTTAGTCTTCGTGGTACGTAAAGCTGCAGGTGGATACGTGTTGGGCTTCAGAGCGGACCCTCGCGAGAGACTCAGGCCTTTACTCACAGAGCTACAGGCTTTACATCAGGCTTATACTGAAAAACCTATCTTTGGGATTGAGCTTACTTGGAATAATGAGGTATGATTTAATTTGTCTTTTTTTTAAGTACAAATACAAATCTTTGGTTTTAAGCACTCAGAATCGAGGATTGCCATGTGAAGATCTGTGTGTAAAAAATAATAAGTCCTGTCTTAAATGCTACAACTCCTGAAAAGCTTGATCGATTTCGAATTTTGGTGTTACAAGAGAGTAACAGACACCAAAACTCATAAAAACATGAGAGTTAAAACTCGTACTTCATATTTTCATATTCCAATTATAACTGGACTACATTTAAAATTAAATTTGCAGAATCCAAAATCAGTAGCTGACGACATTGAAGAGTTAGAAGAAATAGGTGAACCACGAGGCGAAATGGGACCAAACTTATATTTAGCTTCACAACTTGCCCAAAATAAAGGAGAACTAGAAAATCAACCCGTGTACAGTCCATACTTAGGACTTGCTATCGAGCCTCTAAAAGAAGGCTTCACATTGAAGAGTCTGTTTGAAGTACAAACTACATCGTAACTTAGACACTTGTTAATGTATAGCTATTGTAGGCTATTTTTGTGTAAATACTAAAATAAAATATGTCGGCGTTAGCTTATGATGGCACGTTCTACGATAGATCGGTCAACTAGAAGTAACACTTTTAATACACTGAACACTACACCATATTTGAAATAATACTACTCAAACAAAACGGGTAACGGTTCCTAGTAAGGAGCAAGTCGCCTCTACCGGCATTCGTGATGCGTTTTGTTTAGGAATCCAATTAAGTACTGTCCGACAAATAAATTTTAATATATTGTAAAAAAAATATATTTTATTGTTGCCCTTTTAATACTTTTTTAGTTACTGATAATAATTTTCTACCAATTCGGCCGATAAAGTTTGATACCGATTAAGTATAATTATGAATAGCACTCTCTTTAAATTACATATATCGAACCGCATTTAGCCCTACAAGTGCCCAGCACCGAGTTAAGTTTTAGATCTGATGAACCGAAATAAGAATATAAGTTTTCTGTAAGAAACCACTTTCATATGTACGAGGGGTGGCTGATAAGTTATCTACTTTGTTAAATAAAGTTACAAAAATAATATTGGTCACTATGTCATTTTATTACTTATGTATTCATTATAAAATAAATAGCATTCATTTGTATTAGGTAATTGTTTTCGTTACGAATAGTACACCAACACAGTAAACATGTCGGATGAAAATATTGAAAACCTAAAACTTGAGCACCGTGTTGTGTTTAAATGCCTATCTAAAGAGGTTAATTCACCGTTTTAAATCAAACAGCGGAGAGTTAATGTGTTTGATGATTCGTGCCCTTCCTATCTTGAAAGTTTTGGTCTAAACAATTTAAACATGGCCGTATGAGCTTTGAAGGCAACCTCCGTAGCGGACGGCCGGTTTCTGGAGTCACAGACGACAGATTTGATTTAATAAAAGAAATAATACTCGAAGATCGGAGTCTTAAGCAGTTGGTGATCTCTAGAGATGGTAGAATAAGTAAGGAACGTGTTCACGTAATTATTTTAAATTTTAGAGGACGTATTACCATTATTTAGGGATGTCAAAGGTAAGCGCCCAATTTGTACCCAGAATTCTGACGTCCTTTTTTAAACAACGACGAGTTGAATGTTGTGAGGCATTTTTGGACCCGGTAAAAGACAAAGAAGAAAAATAATCTCCTGATTAGTAACCAGCAATGTAACCTGAATATGCCAATGGGACCTGGAAAACAAACAGGAGTCAGTCCAATGGAAATTTAAAGGGGAGAAGCCACCACGCAAGTTTAAAGTTTGGACGTCAGCAGGCACCTTATGGAACCAATTTTTTGGGATGTGGTAGGGATTATTTTTCTAATTTACCTACCAAAAAATACATTGATAAATGCCGCTTACTACACCAGTTTACTTGACCAACTGCAAAAAGAAAAATGAAGGGGCAAACTTGGTAAACGAGTTTCAATTTTTGCACGAAAATGCTGCGGTCCACAGAGCTTTCTTTGCGAGGTCGGTTTTAAGCGAAAACGTCTTCACAGAACTAAACCATCCACCTTATAGTCCAGATTTGGCCTCCTGTGACTATTTTCTATTAAGAAATTTGAAGCAAAGTCTAAAGGGGAGAGATTTTTGACCAATGAGGAAATGAAGGGCGCTGTGGATGACCATTTTTGACGACCAATCCAAGAAATATTTTTTTGACGGTTTAATGTCTGTTATTGACAAATGTAATAAATGTATTACAGTTGCATAGAACTATATTAAATACTGAAAAAATATTAGCTTCCTATGTCTTTTCTTTCTATGTTAGGTAGATAACCTATCAGCCGGCCCATGTATTATCTTTATCTATGGAAACCACTACCCTGCGTTTGATTTTGCTAAACGCTGCCTGTATGTACAGCAGACAGAACAGAAACTCTGTCTGACACTAGTGACAGTTGGTAGTTTGACATTGACATTTCATTTATTTATATTTATCAGCCAAACTTGTTTCGACATGAATTTTGAATTGTTTATTTTTATATTGTTTTTTGATACATTTTTGCTTTTGACTTTATAATTTTACTCATGTATGACTCGTATACAAAATCGTGTACTTAAAAACTTCAAATTATACCAAAATAATCAAATTAGAAGTGTTGGAAAGTGTATTTCAATTTTAAAAAGTTATTGTGAACGAACTCATGATTGTGAGAAAGATGAATAATGAAAACAATAGAAGCGCAGCAGGTTTGGTAAGTTTTTAATGTCCATAAAGAATAGTTTGCAAAAGAAAAAAACCGCGAAAAACTAAATCAAAACACAGGGAATGACACTGACTTATTTTGATGTCATTTGCTATCAATTTGATTAGTTTTCTTGGTAGTGGTTATGTATTTGTACTTATTTAACAAATAATTACTTATTAAACATGCCTTTCCAGTACCAATCTATAGTAGTAGACAACCTTTTATTGAAGTATGTAATGTACTGTTAAGTTTGATTGTGTTTGGTAAAACTATATAATAACAACTCAAATCAACTGAAGCTATCTGATTGCTTATTTCTAAATTAACCCACGAGGATAGTATACTGGTCGGTTACATTGCCACAGGGCTAAAATTCATACAATGCTATTTTTAAAGTTTTAGGTTGATTTTGTGTTTAAAGTAGTAGGATAACTTTTTAGGCTTACTAGCGTTTACTATTTTTAGTTGATGTTTTATTGTTATTCGATTTTTAACATGTAATAATTCCTTGTAAGAATATCATTATCAATATATTTTAGAAGAGAGAGAATGCTACCTGTGTAGTCACAAAGTAATGTAAAAATAACTTGAACTAAATTGTTGTGAAAGCCAAATAAAAGAGATTCAAGCTTCCAGACATTGTACTATGATAGAAATAGAGCTATTTAATCTAATACAATTTTTATTCCTTCCAGCGTCGCTCAGCAATTGCAGAGAGAATCCGTCTTAGAGAAGAATGGTCTGCATTGAAAGAAATTGATAAACCAACTACATCACAGAATGTTTTAAAAAAGAAACCTATGAACTCCAGACAGACTCCTTTTGTATCTAACAAAAAGAAAAAAGTTACTGTGGACAGTAGCAATAAGGTTTGTATCTATCATTAATAACAATAACATATAATTAAAATGTAGAGTTTATTAGGCCAATGTAATACAACCAAGTGTGCACTTCGAATAAAAAGTAAATTTGATTTATAATCTGATATTAACCTGGTTGTCAAATACCAGACAAGTGGCTAGCAAGAGCTGTCTTGGTTAGGAAGCTTATCTTTAGCTTATGTTTATGATCCACCTTGATAAATTCAACTTGGCTCCTCCAGCTGGATATAAATGTATAGGGTTCAAAGCAGAAGCCATATGCAATGATGATGATGATAAATCAGATAACCACCAGAAGGTCTCTCTCGTCTTAGGCCTTACAATACAAGTAGAAATTGGTTAACATTATTTATTTATTTATTTATTTAAACATGGAAGACTTACAGCTAATATTACAAAATTAGTTTATTAAGTGGTAATCTGACAGCCAATAACAAGTCTTCGCTTATAGCTAACATTACAGAAAGTGGAGACAGATAGAGGATCCGCCACTGTAACAAACATAGGTTTATACACAAGGTTATTTATAGGTTTATTACTAAACCAACTGATTATTTTCTCCTATGGTGTAACTAGTATTTTTTGCAACAAATTGAATTAAAACCATTTACATGCCGTTGACATGCTCAGGTGTGTCTGATTTGTTTGGCTGATATTTGAATTTTGTTATCTGCAATGATTGAGTTAGTTAGTTATTAATAAATAACTAAAATAAATAACTATGTTGTTACACGGCGCATTGGCGCCTCGGCTCTGTCATGCCGTGAAATTTAATTTTTAATAAATAAATAGTTAATTATACAACATACATTTGTAAATCTTTATTTTTTTTAATCTTCATTTAATAAAAAGACTTGGTTCACAAAACTATACTTACTACTACTTATTTAATACTTATCTAACTTTTAAGCCAAACTTAACTAATTATTTGTATATCTTTGATGCCTAAGAATTCTTTTCTTATATTTCAGGAAAATCAGCACCACATACAAGTATCATCAGATACGCTAAAAGGAGTGGTAGCTCTAGTGGACGTCGGATCAGAAGCCCGTGCGTTGCCTCTACGTGCAGTTCTTACAGCTTTGGGAGCCACGGTTGTGACCGGCTGGAGCCCGCTTGTCACACATCTTGTGTGGAATGACAGTATGTATAGCTTCTTATATAGCCCATTAATGTCCCACTGCAGGGACGGGCCTCGACCCTCTTTTTTACTAATTTCCTTCTTTTTATTTCGTAAAGATAATATTCACGGATAGTCCCTTAGTCGGTTTCTACGACACCCATGGGATGAGATGGGGTGGTGATATAGATGGTTCTCTATTTTGTCTCATAATTTTTTTATCCATACTCTAAGGTGTCATAACATTTTGTGTCCTAATCATCATAATATGTCCAAATAGTAGCTAACCCTAAATTCATGTCATAAAATATCACTTGTCCGAAAACCTAAATCCCTAAACATAACATGACCTAATTTTTTTTGCTGTAACCATCACAATCTATAATATTTAAAATACATAAATACTATATTCTAGTTTTACATTAAAAAAATATTTCTGGCACTCGCCGGCCGCTGCCCCGGCACGCTCGCTTCGCTCGCTCGGCTCGTGCGCGTTGTGGTCACCATACTGACCTAACCTAACCAACTGTTTCTGACTTTCGCCCTAATATTTTGTTTTAGGACATGTGACTTTATAGCAAGAAAAAATAGGATATGTGATAATTATAGTACCCCATTTTATGACACACAAGTATTATAGGTAAAGACGATTAGGTAATATACGATTTTGTATACGCGAATATTATGGAAAGTGATGATTATAGTAAACTTGTTTGGGATTATGATTTTCGGACGGTCGATATTCGGAGAAGAAAGGGACTACCGATATAGATAGCTATCTGAAAATCCGTGTGGTGACGGAGTTGATACTGTGCGACAAAGATGACGCTCTACGAAGCCGAAATTGGCCGATTGTCTCTTTACAAAAGTCAATGTGCATTAGCAGAGTTGGATCATAAACGTGCAATCCGTAAAACTCAACCAAAACGCTCTTATATCTACACCTACAACGATACTGGACAATTATACTGCTCTCAATGTGGACGTACTTTTAAGACCAAATTTGGATTCGCCAGTCACATTAGAGCACATGAAAGAAAAGGAGAGCATTAACTAGACAGGGTCGCTGTCACCGGATACGGTGAAGAGGACTACATCCACATACTTATTTCAAAAATGTTATTTTCAGATGGTTCCCGGTCCATTCGAGCCAGAGCGCGTGCTTTAGCCTGTCGTGTGGTCTCCCCTCTATGGGTAGAAGCATGCGCGGCAGCGGAGAACAAACTCAGGGAGAAAATGTTCCCAGCTGCTTCTAGGCAGTCAGACCTGCCTTCACCTAGAACGCTGAGGTTCTTACTGGTGAGTCAATTAAATTTTTAGTATTATATATACACTACGTAACATACTAAACGTATGTTTGTGAGCACATACTCACAAACATACACACACTCATTCACGCAACCACACACGCACTCACACACACTTAGACACGCAACATTAAAAACACACAATTAGTTTTGAAGACCTATACATAGATATACCATTGGCTTTGATGAAAAAAAAATTTTGTTTTAGTTTTAAGTATAATAAATTTCCTTTATTTGTGTGAAAATCTTAATGCGGTTCACAGAATACAATTACTTACAAATTTTCAACAGTATAGTTCTTACAGTTTCGGAATAAAGTAGCTGTGACTTACGGCCACACAGACAGACATGATGTATCCATAAGGGTTCCGTGTTTGCCATTTGACAATGAAACCCTAAAATGGATTTCCATCAATTAATAAATTAGCTTATTGGAGTCCACTGCTGGACATAGCCATCTCCCAACAAGGGCCTCCGCCTTTGGCACCCAGAACGAACTGATAATATGAAGAACCTTAGAAGATCAATCCTTATTTAATACTAGCTGACCCGTGCCCACTTCGTTGGGCGGCGAAAAAACGCGTCACTTTTTTAAACATATTTAATTACTGCTCCACTCCTATTAGTCATAGCGTGATACTATATAGCCTATAGCTTCCGCCCGCGTCACGTGACCAGAATTCTATGACGTCACAGGTCACGTGACCAAAATTCTATGACGTCACAGGTCATACAAATTCTGTGACGTCACGAATCATCTGTCAAAAATTCTGTGACGTCACGACTCATCTGTCAAAAATTAAAAAACGTCACGGCTCTGCCGTCAATATTTAATTCTGTGACGTCACGACTCAGCGTACCAAAATTCAATGACGTCACGACTCAACTGTCAAAAAGTATTTTCCCGCCAAAATTCTTTGACGTCATGACTCAACTGTCAAAAAATATTTTCCCGCCAAAATTCTGTGACGTCACGACTCATCTGTCAAAATTCTATGACGTCACAGGTCACGTGACCAGAATTCTATGACGTCACAGGTCACGTGACCTATGACGTCACAGGTCACGTGACCTATGACGTCACAAGTCACGTGACACAGCTTTCCCGCCAAAATTCTATGAAATCAAAATATAATATGATTGCTAATAAAAAGTAGCCTATGTTCTTTCTCAGGGTCTAAAGATTGTCTGTACCAAATTTCATCGAAATCCGTTCAGCCGTTTAGGCGTGAAAGAGTAACAGACAGACAGACAGACAGACAGACAGACAGAGCGACAGACAGACAGACAGACAGACAGACAGAGTTACTTTCGCATTTATAATATTAGTATAGATAACTCATGATATTTTTCAGAAAAAAGCAGAGAGAGAGAATGTTGCCCTACTTGATCTATTAGACGACAGTAAAGAGGATGATATGCCACGACTTAGGTTCAGGACATCAGAATCTGACACCAGTCGGGAAAAGACCACCGATGTATCTAATGAAACTACTGGTATGTGCGGAATTAATTTCATGTATAAAAACTTATTTTATATCTTTTGTGTATTAAAAAAGAGAATTCCCGTACTAGAGATGTTTTCCTGGGTCGCGAGGATCGTACAGACTCAACATAATGGACACAAAGAAAATCCAACCGCAGGATAATAAATAAATAATCCTCACACATTCACATGACGTCATCTAGTCCCAAAATAAGCAAAACTTGTACTATGGGGTACCAGACAACGGATAAACATACTTAAATACATACATATTATACATAGAAACACTCAGACCAATGTAAACATCATAAACATCTTTGTGTTCATGCACACAAAGATTTGCATTGAACGGGAATCGAACCCGAGACCTCTGCGTAGCAGTCATTTTAAATAACTGCTACTGCATTAAATGACGAGAAAGTAACTTAGATTTCTGTCTCGAGCTTTAAATTTTTACCTTTGCCTTTTTTGAGAGAAGAGCGTTGATTTTATGTAGTAAGTTTAATTTAATGTAATAAAAATATACATAAAAATATTTTTTTTAAAAATCACTAAATTTATTTACTTCCCCAGACTTAGAATCTCGCATAAACACTGCACCTAGACGAGGATTAACATCAGAGCGTGGTGCTCGCCCGGGCACCGAACCTACACTTACCCGTCCTGCTAAAGGTCCACCATCTACTCGACCACCACCCAAGTCCCGAAGAAAACTATTCACTCATAAAGAAGCACAGGATCTGAGCAGTACTGATGAAAACTCTGGTTAGAAATTGCATTTTCTTTACATTAATGTCCCACTGCAAGGACGGACCTCTTCCCGTGACGGAGTGATTCTTGGCCTACACGCTGCCCAGACGGATTGGTATAGGGTATAATTTCAAGATTTCCTTCTTATATTAGTTCCTAAGTCGGTTTTTGCGACACCAATGGGATGAGATGGGGTGGTGACATTGTATTCTTACTCTGTCACCACACGGATACTGCATTTTATTAATAAGTTATTTTTTAGTAACACATATATGCCGTTTACTATCATCCTACTCATATTATAAACACGGAAGTTTGTAAGTATGGGTAGATTTTTCTACTTTTTCTACTTGACTCGTTAGTCCGGAAATTATCATTATAGTAGTCGACCTTAACTTTTTGTATTTTTTTAAATGATCCAATAGAAAAATCCTTTATAATTAATTTACACACACCTGTACAGGACCAAGAATGCTACCCTGCAGTACTCCTATTTAAACAATTGTTCTAACCCTAATTTGCTTTTAATAAATGGCATATTCCGCAATTTATTGTTCTCATTTAATATAAGAAGATCATTTAAATAACCGAAAACTTACCCACGGTTTCAGAATGACTGATCAAGTCAAAATCAACTAATCAAGTGTCAAAACTATCATTTTCAGGAACTAAAATGACAGTTTTGACACTTGATTAAATGATTTTGACTTGATCAGTCATTCAGAAACCGGGGGTTAATCTTTCAAACAATGGCGATGAATTTCTTGAACACAAACACAGTCGAAAGCTTTCGTTAAATCATAAAAAATCAATCCTTAGATTTTAACTATTTCTATACTA
Source organism: Schrankia costaestrigalis (assembly GCA_905475405.1). NCBI lineage: Eukaryota > Metazoa > Arthropoda > Insecta > Lepidoptera > Erebidae > Schrankia > Schrankia costaestrigalis. Next base: position 2,208,442 of record FR997845.1, on the reverse strand, counting down.
TTCATACAAAAATTACAGATTCGAGCACAAGAAAAGTGAACAGAAAAAAGGCAATACAGACTGAAAAACGCGACTTGGCTAGAGCAGCCATTATGGCGAGGAAGATTCTTGCGTCGTGTAATACTCAGAAAACTAATAATAATAATATTACAGCCACACAAAGTACAAACAAGCCTAGAATTGTAAGTATAGACTTAAATAAGTAAGGTCGTGTCCATGTGGTGACGGTCTTCGTGTGGTGACGGAGTAAGAACACAGTGTGTCACCACCCGGTAGTCCCCGGTAGCCGGTACCACTAGGATAGTCCCTTAGTCGGTTTTATCCGAGAATATTATCTTTACGTAATAAAAAGAAGGACAACTTGAAATGAAACCCTATACCAATCCGTCTGGCCAGCGTGGTATTAGTAGACCAAGTAACCCTCCGTCACAGGAAGAGGCCCGTCCCTGCAGTGGGACATAAGTGGGTTGTTATGAAAAATAATACCTTAATTAAACCCTATGGTTTAATTTCAAGTTTTCCTTCTTTTTTATTTCGATTATATTAACGGGTAGTCCCTTAGTCGGTTTTTACGACATCCATGGGATGAGATGGGGTGGTGACATATTGTATTCTTACTCCGTCACCACACGGACTTTGAAACTATACCGAAAATTTATTTTAAAATAGACCGATTTCGATCATTATATTACTAACGAGATATCCCTTATCTACTTGACTTAAATTACATTTGGCGTAATGAAACGAAAAGAAATAAAATATTCTTTATGTCATCACACGGAAGACTTAACAAATTATCCTAATAATTACTTTTATAGAAGTTTGCATGTATGGATGTCCAGTTTGCCGAAGGTCCAGTTTGTCAAAAAGAAAGTCGAGTTGGTTGAATGTCCAGTTGTCCAAATGTCTAGTTGGCCGAATGTTCATTTGGGCGAATTTCTAGTTAACCGATTGCTCAGTTGATCGAATGTCCAGTTAACCGAATGTTCAGTTGGTCGAATGTTCAGTTGACCAAATGCTCAGTTCGCCGAATTTTCAGTTAAACGAATGTTCAGTTAACCGAATGTTCACTTGGTCGAATGTTCAGTTGACCGAATGCTCAGTTAGCCGAATGTTCAGTTGACCGAATGCTCAGTTGACCGAATGCTCAGTTGGTCGAATGTTCAGTTTGCCGAATGTTCAGTTAAACGAATGTTCAGTTGACTGAATGCTCAGTTTGCCGAATGTCCAGTTAACCAATTGTTTAGTTGACCGACTATGGGTGTCGTAAAAACCGACTAAGGGACTATCCGTGAATATTATCTTTACGAAATAAAATGAAGGAAAACTTGAAGTTAAACCCAATCCGTCTGGCCAGCGTGGTATTAGTAGGCCAAGTATCCCTCCGTTACAAGAGTAGGCACTTACCTGCAGTGGGACATTAATGGGCTGTTATGATGATGACAGGTAATTAAAATAAAAATCTTACTCCAACCAAAATGTTGATATTAAGAAAATTCATCTATACTAACATCGCGTTAGACAGATATTTTACGTTATTCGCGCATTATTTTGAAACTGAGATATCTTTCAAACTAATAATCGGATCTCATCGCTGGAAAGGTCAATTATGTTTAAAATTAAATAAATATAATGATTAACGTATTTATTTTGATAAGGGTCGATACCAAAATATCTTTAGGTATACACAAAATACCTTTACAAACAATGCATTTCTTTAAATCAAATTTGATTATTATAAAAAAGGTCGTAGTAAGTCAACCTTAGAAGATAGATATATGCTATCGTTGACTTAATTGTAAAACTTTTTTAAAGGTACAATTCTCTAATACATCATTCCAGTATATCTCCAGACGTTAAAGCAGCAGAAGCAAAATAAACATTTTTAAGCGTCCCTTTTATAAACGTATTTCATTACTGCTCCACTCCTATTAGTCATAGCGTGATACTTTATATGACACTCCCCGATAAATGGACTATTCAACACAGAAATAATTTTAAAATCGGTTTAGTAGATTCAGAGATGACCCCCTACAACGTCACAAACACACAAACTTTACCTCTTTATAATGGATACTTTTATATTCTTTTAATTTTTCAATTACAGGTATTAACAGGCATGACAAGCGCAGAACGCGAAGCCATAACTACTTGTATACACAAATTGGGAGGTGTTATACAAAATGCCGTCAATAAACGTACTACACACGTACTGTTGGGATCGTGTAATATTAATGTGATGTGTGACAATCATGGGACTAATATCACAGGTAAATTAGATTTTAAGATTTATGATTTTTAAGTAGTGTGTGATATTGTTTCCTGTAAACTATTTAATAGCCTGGTGTAAATCCCGTGCTTTAATGATTGTACGTTTTTGCATAATCTACTATAATATAAAAATAAGTCGGGTTTTCCTTCCTGCCGCTATAACTCTAGAACGCACGAACCGATTTCCTCGGTTTTGCATTCGTTGGAAAGGTCTCGGGCTCCGTGAGGTTTATAGCAAAGAAAATTCAGGAAAATTTTCAACAGAAAAGTGGAAACATAATGCCCGTGCGAAGCCGGGACAAGCCGCTAGTAAAAATATAAGTATCATTCTATTTTCCCTAAATTACATACATATACTCATCGAAGAAAAGTTTCATCACACTGTGAAAGTTTTAGTAAATTATTCCTATCCTTGCTACAAAATTATATGTAAAGTAACGATATATTTTGAAAATAAATAATGTATCATCACCAACTAAAACAATATCTCGCAAATCCGGCAAAAAATCCATATTAAGTACCTTAGCTAAAAATGCCGGGTACCGAATAGATCACTTAGTTATATAGAAAGACCTTAGTGACGAGGTCCTGCGTTGAGCGTTGAATCTCAAAGCATCAAAAATTAAGTCGACCTCTGTTGCTAGTGGTTATAAATGGTCTCGGGTTCGATTCCCGCTCAATGCAAATCTTTGTGTGCATGAACATGATAGTTTGCATTGGTCTGGGTGTTTTCTATGTATAAGATGCATGTATTTACAAAAAAAAAAGTATTTAAGTATGTTTATCCATTGTCTAGTACCAATTTACATTACTTTTTTTACTTTGGGACTAGATGGCGTTGTGTGAATGTGTGAGGAATTTATATATTTTTTAAGTAAAGATACGCCTGCTGATCAGGGATTTCCGAAATCTGCCATTGACAAAATCTATGTCATGATACATAGACTTTTTACAGTCCTCGGTTGTATACAGCAGGGAGAGCAAACCTTGACATAGATTATAATTATATGAAGATAAATAATGTGTATTGGTCTCATCAGGTGTATCAAGTCAATGCGACCTCAGTAAGACGACATGTTGGTCAGCCTCGCTGGACCCGCGCGCCCGCACGCTGTCCGCACTGGCGGGCGCGGCGCGGGGCGGGCGCGTGCTGCGTGCGGGCTGGGCCGTGTGCAGTGCGGAGAAGGGTGCCTGGCTACATCATCATGGTTATGAAGTACCGCATCTACGTAGGATCTGTCAGGTATGTGTGTACACTTTCAAACTTAGACCCTCACAAACTTAGACCCTCCTAAACGCCACCGCCATACATCCGCGCCACGCCACTTCAGTATAACTCGGGCTTTAGGCTTACGCGGTGTCCTGCGTGGACGATGAACGCGACGCGACGCTGCGAATGAGACGTACCTACGCGATCAAATCAACGGCGTACTTTTGTCCTATGTGAGAGTCTGCGAGGAGAAGCGACGAAAGACTGTGTCGACGAGTTAAAATTTCAAAGCAAAATTGTACCGTACTTTTTCATGATTCCAAAGGTAATGACTAAAATCACGTAGAACACTTGTCGCGTGAATCGTCGCGTCGCATTCGTTGCCCACGTGGGACACCGCGTTACATACTTTTTTTTGCATAATATGTCTTGTTATTAAAACCAGTTATATATTTCTAGTAATATAACTGCCTTTTTTAGTTTCGATACTTTTTTCGCTAGATTTTTCTTCATTATCATATAAGAGGTCCGCTGTTTGACATAGACCTTTTCCAAATATTTCCACTTTACCAATAAGTACTTATGGATTCTTCATGCAACGGTTTCCCACCGCCCTGACCAGTCTATCAATCTATACTACATTGTCCGTTACGCGGTCGCCATCCCATACTTTATGCCATAACAGTTGCTGTTGCCCACACCTTCTATTAGATACACCTGGATCATAAGTCATAGACGCAATCAGTTTAATCAAATAATTATGTTCTTTCCTCAAACACATAAGACCTAATGTTCTACCATAATAAATAAACAACTGATGTTTATTTCTCATCCTCAGGTGACGGAGTATGAATACAATATGTCACCACCACATCTCACCCCATGGGTGTCATAAAAACCGACTAAGGGACTTTCGTGAATATTATCTTTACAAAATAAAAAAAGAAGGAAAACTTGAATTAAACCCTATACCAATCCGTCTGGCCAGCTATCCTAGTACTAGTAGGCCAAGTATCCCTCCGTCACGGGAGGACGCCCGTCCCAGATATGATGATATGATGTTTATTTCTCATTACAGAAAGCTCGTGTAGAAAGATTAGCACTGGGCCATCAAAACAGCGAATACGCATACGACGTATTCAACGGTATGAAAGTACGAGTAACCGACGAAGCAGATCAAAAAGACGCGGCAAAACAGCTGTTGACATTATGCGGCGCCATTTTACAAGATGGCGGCAACTCTGACGTCATCATAGGGAATAGTGTTGGGGAGGTACATTCTAAATGGGTGTTCGATAGTGTTGCCGCAGCGAGAATGAGGACCACTAGACGTTATATTAATAGTATTAGAAATTCAATTCGTTTTGAAGATATATGATAAATTTTAATCATTTTAAAATTATGATACAAGTTTTTTTCTGATTGACATGTGTATGTAGACGAGGCAAAGTCCTCAGTAGTCTCTGCCTACCCTCATTGAAAAAAGTCGTGAGTTTATGTATGCATGAATGTATATTTCTCTGTTAAGTGTTTCACTTATCATCATTATTGTTATCACCCTAAGGTTGGATTGTAGATAATTTAAATTAATTGATTGAATATCAAATTATTTTTGCCTTACCATAATAATTATGCCTGTAATTCTCCTATAGCCGATTTTTAATACAACCAATGCGCAAAGTGTTTTTAACTTCTACTGAGACAGTGTCGAAGCGAATCGAAGCGTTAATCCAAAACTTAACAAAACAAATTAACCCCTAACCTTCACAACGTAACGTACACATTACTTCGGAGATTTTAAAAACACGCGCGCATTCTTTCGAATTCGCGCGTCTGCGCCTGACAAACGCTGATTGGTTTCGCGCACAATCTTAGAAGTAATGTGTGCGTTATACTGTGGAGTTAAAGTTGAATTTGATAATTTCAGTTTTGGATTGACGCTTCAATGCGCTTCGACTCTACTGTAGTACAAATTGACCCTTAGACCCTGCGCAGACGGAACACTTTTTGTGCGATCGAGTCTGCGGCGCACAAAAAGTCTGCCATACATGGCATATGTTTGAGTCTTTTGTGCGCCGGACTTTTTGAGCGTCCTGTGCGTTACTGCTTATAATTGCATAGGTTCTATTTTCACAGACAAAAAAGTGCGTCACGGATGGTCTGTCGTCTCCGCAGGGCCTTAGTGTATTTAGTCCACATGTGTAGTACCTATGTATTAATTTATTATGTAAATATAATATTGTAAACATTTCTAATTATATACAACTTTATTAAAAGTCATTTTTGAAATTTCTGTGTTTTTCTTTTCATCATAGCAAGCACATCAAGTTTCCTGTATCCATGACCTTTAATTTTTTAAACGGGTTTAAGGCATGTCGGGTCGACCAAATAAATCAAAGAAAATGTTGTAAAGAACACAAAATTTTGTCCTACTCTCTAGAAATAAACTCAATTTTTCAGTATTTTAACTGTTAAGGTACTAAGAACCGCTAATTTTATACTTACACTTTTAGGAAGGTGCAAATTATTACCTGAATGAAACTTGGGTTTTCAATAGAATCAGATGAAGGGTCCTGCTTGGTATAAGGACACAATGTCGTGATCATCATTACAGCTTATAATCCTCCCTCTACGTGTAGTGACGGAGTAAGAATACAATATGTCACCACCTCATCTAATCCCGACCCCGACTAAGGGACTATCCGTGAATATTATCTTTACGAAATAAAATGAAGGAAAACTTGAAATTAAACCATATACCAATCCGTCTGGCCAGCGTGGTATTAGTAGACCAAGTATCCCTCCGTCATGGGAGATAAGATAAGATAAACGTTTATTTGTGACACAAACAAAAATTAAAAGAAAAATACAATAATATAAATTTAACTGAGCGTCACAAAATGGACTCTGACTCAGCATGTGTTGGTGTAACCAACGCTGATCTTCCGTCGGAGCCGTTTTATGATGACACGAACGCACATAGAACTTTATATGGAACATACATTACATAAACTTTTTGAAAATTGTTTGCATAACACACACAAAGAATAAAAATAAATAAAAGTGAAAGCAGATAAAATAATTAAACTTTAGAAAACAGCGATCAACACATATTAAAAAAAGAGACTAAAAATAAAAATCTTATAAGGCACTTGTGTCGTTTCTGTGGCTCTCTTGTTTTTTTTGGTGATCGAATAAAAATTTCTTTGATTTAATTTTAAATGAACTAAAACTCTGCAGGTTCCTTATCGGTGGGGGAATGTTATTCCAGCACTTCGATGCAGCGTAACGGAAACTGCCTCGGAATGAGGCTGTACTGTGCCGCTGCATCGAAAGCTGCATTGAGCACTGTCGAGAGCTACAAGATCGTGAACTAGTCACCCACTCGAGCTTAGAATACAGATAGAAAGGGGTCTTGTAGTTCACAACACCGAAGAGAAGACAGGCTAGATGTAGTTTGCGGCGGTGTTGCATTTTCAGCATTAAATGGTTATTTAGAAATGGCGTAACATGGCTTCTTCGCGGTATATCGAAACAAAAACGAGCGCAGGTGTTCTGTACTCGCTGGACAAGTCTCTTCGATTTAGCCAGTAGCCGAGGACCAAAAACTGCGTCTGTATAATTTAGCTTAGACAAGATAAGAGACTCGACAAGTCGTATACGTACGCTCACCCTAATGTGAGGCCTCATTCGATACAATACCTTCAATCTATAAAAGCAAGCAGGGAGGAGGCCCGTCCCTGCAGTGGGACATTAATGGGCTGTTGATGATCCTTCTGGAGAGACGCTTATTATCCTTCTGGAGAGATAGGTCTCCTCCGGCGACGGAATGATAACTTACCCTAATAATTAGACTTTCCTTTTGTCGACTTTTACGAGAAATTAATTAATTGTCATCTAACGCTACACATTAGTAGAATCAATCATCATATCAATAAATTGGCGTCCACTGCTGGAATTAGGGGTTGCCGTACTGGATATCGAAATTCAATTAATCGATTAACTACTGATCGAAAAAACAATGTTCCTTTCAATAATTGGCCGAATAAACGATGGATCCCTTAATGATTGGTCGAAAAAATAATTTGGATTAGGTTATGTTAGAATAGTGACCATAAAGGGCGGCCAATTATTGAAACAAACATAGTTATTTCGACCAGCAGTTAATCGACCAGTTGTATTTCGGAATTCCGTTGTAAACCCGGACTTAGGCCTTCTCTAAAACCGTCCTCTTTTCGCAGTCCTGTGCCTCTATGGGATTCCCACCGCCCTAACTAGGTTACTTATATATAATTCATTCACAGAAACTTATTGAATACTACTATTGTTCTGTTTTAAGACAACAATGTATTTACGTACGTACACAATAATACATACCTACTTATTATTATAATATATCATTCATAAATATAATGTTACTAGTTCATTTTGGTCAGACTAAACTTCCGTTCGAGGAATTCTATTTTGATAGTTAATTTTAAAGTTCAAACTATAGTCTTTAAATGAAGCGATAACGCCCATTTCACTGTATGCAACTGGCTGGGAGTAGGTACTAAACAGTATCTCTTGCTAAGAAGGAACACTTGATAGAAAACCCGATAAAATAACTCGTCTGGGCAGTGTGGTATATCTAAGCTAAGTTTGGAACAATGGTCTAAAGATACTTCGTTTGTACAAATAATTTGTCTAGCATAGGTCTGGAACATCGGCAGCCGCGTGCTTTTGCATTGAGACGACCTTCTCAGCAGCGCAAGTCAAATAGAAGCTTTTTTTGAGGCATAACAGTTACAGTCATCTGACGAAAGATGTCAAAGACACTGGTAGATACATCACGCCCAAAGAACTCCACTCTCCATCCCACTACTGAGGAATCTGACTCTTTCGCCACTAAGCTAACATTGGTTGCGCTGCTTTGATTGCCGTAGCACAGCGTTCACCGGAATATCTAGATTTTCAGATTCACTGATATCACAACTCAGGATAGAGTGACACGGATGTATCAGATGCAGCAGAATTGATCGTTTACTAATAATAAAGATCTATCAACCACTTTTAGCAACTGTAAAATTGGCTTAGTTCACTGATTGGTATAGGATCTGCAAGTAAAGTACCTCATCATAACAGCCCATTCATGTCCTACTGCAGGGACGGGCCTCCTCCCGTGACGGAGGGATACTTGGCCTACTAATAGGTACCATGCTGGCCCGACGGATTGGTATAGGGTTTAATTTCAAGTTTTCCTTCTTTTTATTATGTAAAGATAATATTCACATTCAAAAACCGACTAAGGGACTATCCCTTAGTCGGTTTTTACGACACCCATGGGATGAGATGGGGTGGTGACACACTGTATTCTTACTCCGTCACCACACGGAGAAAGTACATATGTGTTTTTAAGTCCATTACTGCCTTTTACTCCATCAACTAAACAAGAATAAATAAATAAATAGAGGACACTCGGGCTCAGGAAAACCTTTTTTGTACCTAAAGTTACCTTGCATGGAATTCAAAACGATGACCCCGAACATACAGCCTCATACTGAGACCACCGCCATACCACTAAGGCAATTAGATATTGATCGTAACAACAGTTGTGTGTAATACACAAATTGTTGTCTAGTCTGGATGCTGTTGTCTACGAATCAATTGATTCCTGTAAAACTTCCCATAACACACAGTATACCATATACATAGTGATACTCTTACCCCCGGTTTTCGAATGACTGATCAAGTAAAAACTAATCAAGTGTCCAAACTGTTATTTTAGTTTCTGAAAATGATAGTTTTGACACTTGATTAGTTGTTTTTTATTTGATCAGTCATTCGGAAACCGGGGGTTAGTACAGGATAATTGTCTTTAAAAATGAATTATTTCTGTTACATAATATCTAAGAGGTAAGCGCATTAAAAATCTGCTACATAGTTACAAAGATCTAAGAGTACACACCCACGTACAATGGGAAGTTCATATCAACTACCTACGTATAGTATAGTACCAGTACAAAGTTCGACGACCTTCTTACCGTAATGGTGCATGTATTCGATAGCCACGCGTCACTCAGGTTTGATTCCCGAGTAATATAAGTCTGTAGGCTAAGTATCTCTCCGTCACGGGAGGAGACCCGTCCCTGCAGTGGGACATTAATGGGCTGTTATGAATGAATAAGTCTGTGACAAACGATCATGGTAGAATGCTAGGTAAGCCTTGTACTTTGTTAAACGAGGTTAAAAATGAGAACGTTAGTTCTAGAGTAATAAATAATCCACACACATTGCCACCTAGCGCCAAAGCAAAGCTTGGACTATGGGTACTATAGGCCGACCGTTTATCTCAGTCCCCGCCTGCGGTATGAAAGGGACGAGGGAGCGGGGTAGCGGTGTCCGTTATGGTAGCGTACACAAGAGCTATATCGAGTTGGTTACTATGCCAAATAAAATAAGTTATTCCAAAAAAAAACCGACTTCAAAGACAAAAATTGCACTAGAAAGTAAAAAATAATTAGTTGTATTTTGTTTTGCAACATTAAATCAAACATTCTTTTTACTTAATTATGATCTAAAGAATAGGTTCTTTTAATTATTGTAAAAAGTATTGTTAAGAATATTTCTTGAAGAGTCTACAAATTTATTTATTTGTAGATTCTTTAAAAGATAATCAAATTATTACAAATAATGTAATATTATTGTTATTTTTGGAGACGGTGTCAGCCACGATAGTTATATTCTATTTTTTATTCCTGACTTAAAATTTAAAGAAATATGGCGTCGTGTTAGACACAGACTAAAGACTAAGATGAGAAATAAGTTCTACGAATTAAAAAAAAAACCTAAAATTCGCATGCGAAAATGAAACGGCCGTTTTTGTTTTAAATGCAATATTTATCTAATTAAAAACCATTTAAAGTGATCAGAACAGAATGTGTTATACAAAACTTTATTGCCCTTTGTAACGACTTTGTAGACGACTTTGAAACTCTACTTTATGAAACTTAAACTATAAACTCTGCACTGTATATATATATTAGAAATGTGCAAATTTGTCCTAAAATACCCCGAAATATACAGTAGAAGACAAGACATAACAACGAAATACAGCTTGCGTCACCAAAATAGGTTGAACCTACCTACCTGTAGATTGGCAATACACGCTGCGGGCCCTCTTACAATGTCAGTAAAAATATTCAATAAACTCCCAGAAGAAATAAAAAATGAATAAAAATCTACATCATTTATAAAAAAACTAAATAATATTAATAAATAAGCCTTACTATAGTGTAAATGAATACCTAAATGATTCATCATTAGCATAAAAAATAATCTATCATTCACCTAAATTAAATAATTTATTTTTGTTAAATATAATTGAATAATAATATATAAATAAATAATAAGAATACTTTATACTTTTTGAAATAAAAAGCTTAATGTTTGCTATCTCTCCTCTCTCCTACGTTTTGCCTTACCCGACAGGGTCCATAAATGATACTTATGTTTATATATTACACCTTGTAAATACTTATGGAGTGCATTAAACAGTTTGAGGTTTAGTTTGACATTTTGCATTATTGATCCTATTCGCGAATTACGATTTTTTTCAATTGACGGTACTGGTTAACCCCATAAACGCCCATAAGTTATGGAAAGCTTTAATCAGTTACTAAATAGGTATATTAAAACGTTTGAACGTGACACAGGTATTTTAAAATATATTTATTTAAAAATTATAATAATAGTTATTTAATATTTGTTTAATTTTTAAACCAATCCATAAACAATCAACAACTTTATGCCATAATGTCGAAGTCATATAATAATATAATCTGTAATTCGTGGCCGCCATTCCATTTGCTTAGGTATTATCGTATTATATTGGCTGACACCGACTCCAAAAATAACAATAATATTACATAAATTTAATAATTTGATTATATTTTAAAGAATCAACAAATAAATATATTTGTAGATTCTTCAAGAAATATCCTTAACAATAGTTTTTACAATAATTAAAAGAACCTATTCTTTAGATTATAATTAAGTAAAAAGAATGTCTGATTTAATGTTGCAAAACAAAATACAACTGATTATTTCTTATATATAGGTACATTAAAACAGGTATGATTTAAATATATTAATTTGTAAAAATCAATCTTAGAAAATATTTTCAGATAATAAGAACAATAATAAGAGCTTTTTTTATTTTTACACGCTACCATAACGGACACCTAGTTAGTATGTCAGTATGACACTAGTGCAGTATACTATAGTCCGTCTTCTAAGTATACTATTTACAAATTTCAAAGATGGTGGCGTCATCTTGCCACTAAATCTCGTACTTTCTTAGAGAAAATATGCAATATATTTTTAATTACACAATTTAAAGCCTGACCAGAAAAATAAAAAAACCTCTCCAGGTATTTCGATTGGTTTAGGGTATAATTTAAATTTTTCCTTCTTTTTATTTCATAAAAATAAGCTAGCTAAAAATTAGAGCTGTGTTGTGATGTGATATAGTTTCTGTTCACAGTATCTAGATGGCGCCGTTTTGCCAAAAAATCAAGAGATCGCTCTCTCCTTTGTCCTCGCCCCCCGCGCACCCCTATTACCGCAGGCGGGGTCTGAGTTAAACGGTCTACCTATAGACAACGGATAAACATACTTAAATACTTTTTTTATATAAATATGTACAATTATATATAGAAAACACTCAGACCAATGCAAACAATCATGTTCATGCACTCAAAGATTTGCATTGAGCGGGAATCGAACCCGAGACCTCTGCGTAGCAGCCATGTAATATACCGACTGCGCCACGGAGGTCGTCATAGTCAGCTACTTAACTGCTCTAGCCTTATTGACGTGAGCTGCGGTTAAAACTTACCATTAGGTGACCACTTGTCTGCTACCTTAAAAGTATTAAAAAAAACTATACAATTATAAAATAAATTAAAGGGATGAAGGCATTAAATAAAACCTGGTTAGGTGTTTCCAATAATTTTATTATTATAAAGGAAATTCTCTGTGTGGTGATGGATTCATAATACGCCACTCCATCTCGTAGAAAAGGATGGCAGGTAGACTGTCCTAATAATTCGCAGTCCCCTACGCTATGTGATCTGCCTTCCCAAGCCCTGGTAACACACGCTGCAAAATATTCTGCCTCGAAACACAGCATACAAAAAAAATACAATCGAATTGAGAACCTCCTCCTTTTTTGGAAGTCGGTTAACAATGATTCTTAAAAGTTATTTGTGTCAGTAAAATCAATTTTTGTAAACAGGAGACACAACAATTGTACAACAAGAGTTGTCCATTAAAAATACAAAAAAAAGAAACAATACATAGTGCAATTAAATTCGCATATGGCAACACTGCCATCATGTCAAACGTCAATAACAAAAAGCACGTGTGATATAATATTATTGTTAGCAACATTACGCTAGGGTAGGGAAACTCGACCTTGACACAAAACCATCAGAGCGTACACATTTATAAATTAAAAAACAGTGTTCATACACAATTAACATAAACGTTACATCTTAACACATAATCTTATTAATTATTGTAATAAAAAGTAATACAATAAGAACAGATTAAACGTTTAATAAACATGGGAAACTGTTAACTTTTTAATGTAGTCTTTTTTTAATTTGACAGCTTTCATTTTTAAATTAATTGCTTCTGGATGGATAACTTAAGGATGAGGGAGGCACAGGAGCGCATGGAGATATTTGAAGGAGGACTATGTCCAGCAGTGGACTTCCATTGGCTTATATGATGATGATGATAGCTTCTTTAAACACTATGGTTTCGTTAAGAAATCTTCTTTTTCTTTTAGTTAGTGGCCATCTTGGTGTCGAAAGTTGGCCAAGCCATCCAATCCTGTTTTGCAGAACTCAGAAGTCGAGAAGCCAGGATCAACAAAATGACAAGACACACAAAGGCAACTGACCAAGACGTTCAGAGGAAATCCCAAGAGAAAAGCTAAACTAATAAAATTTCCATATTTCTCAATAGGTAGCGCTAGTTAAATATAAATAAATATAAAATATTCCTCACACTTTCACACAACGCCATCTAGTCCCGAACTAAGCAGAGCTTATACTATGGGTACTAGACAACGGATAAACATACTAAAATACTTTTATTTTGTAAATACATACATATTATATAAAGAAATAAATTATCGGTATACTTCTGAAACTGACCACATTGGTTGCTGAGTCAGTACTTTCATATTTTCTTCCTACACTTTTCCCTGACCACAGTGCGGGAGTTGTCTTTTGTAAAAAATACAGATTAAAAGTACTCTTATACTTCAAATAACGCTTATCCCTGCAATGGCCTATTAACAGTTTACAAAATCACCAAGAAATAGTAATAGAAGTAAATGTTGGTACAGTCACGAGCAATAATATGTACACATTTTCAAATTTTCTAAACTATCTGCACGTTTATCTAGACATTACAATATCAAAATGAATTCGTAATTTAGAAGAGGTTCCGTACAGTTTTGAATTAATCTTCGAATTTTCAATTTTGGATTGGCAGAACTTTAGATAACTGGTTTACAAAATGCGAAAATGTGTACATATTATTGCTCGTGACTGTACATCTTAAACTACAGCAAAAGAGCCTTCGTAACCTAATTAGAGTGAATGTCAATGACCTTAGGTCACGTTGAGCTTATAAGGCGGTTGTGCACAGCCAGTACAAACAATATTATTGAACTGTGCTGCTTTACAGGTGAGTCATTGGACCATTGCAGGGACGGGGCTTCTGCAGTGAAAAAGATAAATTGGGGTACACAGGATTTGCTCATAGCTTACAAGTGACAATTTCATTTTTAACTACCTCAATTACACAACGGTTGTGCAGCTGCCGTACGAAGTACGAAGTCGCGGTTTGAATCCCACGCAAGATCATTATTATTATGATCGACAAATTATTGTCTTATGACTGGGTGTTCTTTTCATCCATTATTTTGTGGTTTGTTGAACAAATAAAGTATTTTTGTATTGTATTGTATTTGTAAAAGTCCCCGGGACATAGGACGTAATCTCTAGTGCGGGTGTTTTCTTCTTTGAAGCTTTTCATAATTTATACTAATAACTCCCGCACTGATCAAGCCCTGGGTCGAGGGGTTCTTAACAAACACTAAAACTAAATTAACTGACACAAATAACATCAAGACTCAATATGATAATTTGTGGATCACACAAATAAATTGTCTTACGTGAGATTCAAACCCGCGACCTCGTGCACACTTTATACGTACTCGGGGCTAAAACGCCACCTTGAACCCAACTGAGTGTAGCCACTTATACCTGCCTCTTCCTGCTGCCTGCAAAAGGAATCGAGTTCACGATTTCTAATTTCCTCTTCGTAATATGAATAGGCAAAACCTAACACACACCTTACCTAGCATCATAGTTTAGTCACCTGAAGACGACAGCACACAGGGTGCGAAAGAAACGCTGTCATAACGCCATAAAGAGTTATGTGGCGTAGGGGTTTGCAATGATCTGGTCTCGCGTTCGATTACTGCAAATTTTCGATGCTCATACTCACCACCCCATATCATTTCATTTGATGGGTGGTCATCAGTGGTTGTAATATAAGCCTACGAGAAGAAAGTTTACAAAAGAAGGAAAACTTAACATTAAACCTTTTACAACTCGCACAATCTTTCTTGGCCAGCCTGAAGTTATGCTTAGATGTTCGTGGGTGTACGGGAAAAAATCCGCTCCCCACCTTTGACAATCGCCACCAAAAGTTACATCTGACCCCTTTGCAAAAAAATTAAAAATAATGTAAAATATTAAAAATAAAAGATAATATTTAATTCTCATTCATTCCAAAAGCTTCTATGGACCCTGCAAGAATGCTTGAAATAAGTAATGCTACAGTTCCACAAATTCTTCTCAGAAGGCGTTCCACTGCATTGGGTCCAGTGACTCACACAGGCATCCAAGTTGTCTGGACTGCTTTTTCTCTCGGCTTATCTCGGCAACGGTGAATAAAGTTAGTACAAATTAAATATGGTATTTAAACGGTAACTATGTTTTAGTTTAATTGCCACATTATCTATATCTATATCTATCTATATCTATACTTATAATAAAACTGTAGAGAGATCAATTCTGTACATTGAATATATGTTCAAAATTAATATTGGAGGATGAATAGTGATCGATACTAATGCCAAAAATGCAATCAATAAATTTTTTGTCTGTCTGTCTGTCTGTCTGTCTGTCTGTATGTGCACGCATGGGTCAAAAACTACTGAAGGCATTTTAACCAAACTTGGTACGATTGTAGTCCATACTCCCGGGCAGGTTATAGGCTGTATAACATAACGCTAAGACACATAGGAGCTGAGCAGTGACGAAAAATTTGAAGCATGTCAGTTGACAAAAAGCGCGTTCTAGCTCTTATCATCGCATACGTTGATCATACGCCAAAAATATGTATTACAAAAATAATGGTCTTCAAAAGATGTACAAAAAAGTCCTGAATAGTATATATCTATCTTTTATATATTAGCCACAATAACGTGTTTAATCGTTAGGGTTTTCTTCAAAGTGTATTAAATACATAAATATATTGTAATTTGCATAGACATATCTTTTTCAAACTCCCATAATTCAAAAGTACACTTTAATATCTTATTCATAAAAAAATAATTATAGAAATCGGTTGATAAACACACAAGATATAGATGAAAGAAAATTTCCAAATGTCGCCGCGCCGGTATGAGTACGGCTGTACGGTTGATTTTTGTTTAACGTCCGAAACGGCCAACCGGTGCATCTATATAATTTCATTCACATTGACTCTTAATGCGAACGGACGTGGTTCTTATTGACTCTTTTTGGAATAAGCGCGCTTTAGATATTAAAATACATAGATACGTAGTTTTTAGGTATTAAGTTTAAAGTAGGTAATCTATCTATCTTCTATACTATAATAAAACTGTAGAGGTCGAAATGTCTGTTCTTTTCGAAAATTCAGATAAAAATTATCTATAAAATCTAGAAAAAAGTCAAAAAGCAACAACACTACACACTTACAATTTTTAGAATTAATGTCTATCTGTCTGTCTGTCTGTTTGTTACCGCACATCTTTAAAACGAATTAAAATATAATCTTAAGACCAATACATTGTATTGTAGCCTTTCTTATTAGGCTTAAACTGAGGTATGTTTCATCAAAATCGGATAAGTATTAATCGAGATATCGCTAGATCTCTTTATTAGAACAGTCCAATACAAATCAGGGGTCATGAAAAATGGATTTGGTTCAATGTTGAATGAATTTAAATTTCGTTTCTTTTGTTCACGAGATGGCGTTACCAGTAGTAATCGTAAAATAAATGAGTTTTTAAATAATCTATAACTATTTTATTATTAAGTGCTATTAATAAGTTATTCCTTTTAAATGTTAATAAAATTAACCATGAATCGTATGTGTAATATCAATAAATAACAATCATAAACAGGTGGAGGGAACTTATAATTATTATAAGTCTTATTAAATTAAATCAATTATAAGTTTACTTGATTGTTATATTTTTGTGTTTTTCGTAATTGAAACAATTTAATTAAATATAAATTGTATTAGTAAGCTATTAATCTAAAGTAAAATTATTCTTTTGGTAAGTATTCATTTAGTTTAAACTGTAGTAGTTACTGGTCAGCGTAAAAGTATGCAACAGACTCCACCTGTTTTTATTAATGTAAATAAATACAAATACAAATAACCTTTATTAGTTAATCACAGATACAAAACATCTGACAAAAATAAATAGTCTTTTCCTGTATTGCTAATATTGGCGTACAAACTTCATTTTTTAAAGTTAAACTATACCTATACTTAATCATAAATATTAAATTGAATTAAAATAACATTCCTTTTCTCACAATCTTATTATAACTGCAATTATAACACACTTATATAACTATTTAATAATATATGGGTATAATATAACAGACAACGTAATAAGTAACACGTTTTTTCTTTATTAAATCATTTTACACATTATTGCTATTTGTCAACAATAAAAAAATACAAAACTGACAATAAAATATAGAAATACAATCACAAAACATTAAATTATTATTCAAAGTGTTTTGTGTTTAATTTATTAAGTAATTCAAAAATACTGCACGCAGTTTATCTATAGATAATAATAATAATAATATAGTCGAGTCTAAGTTTAGTCAAATATTTTTTGCTAGATGGTAAAAAGGTGTGAGGTATGTACAATAATTTATTTCAGCATTTTTTTTACAAAAGACAAATCCCACACTAGCCTTTAAAAATATCAATTTAACGGACACAAAGAACATCAAGACTAAGGACAATAGTTTGTGTATCACAATTGTCCTCCATGGGAATCGAACCCGCGACCTCATGCACGCCAGCCATGTAATGCGACCGCCGCGCCACCGAGGCAGGTAATTCTGCCGCACCATAACGTGGCGTGCAAATGTATTCATTCATAATTAATTAGCGATTATCCGTGTGGTGACGGAGTAAGAATACAATATGTAACCTCCCCATCTCATCCCATGGGTGGCGTAAAACCGACTAAGGGACTATCGGTGAATATTATCTTCCAATCTATCCGTATATTATCAACCAATCCGACTGGCCAGCGTGGTATTAGTAGGCCAAGTATTCCTCCGTCACGGGAGGAGGCGCGTCCTTGCAGTTATGATGAAATAAGCGATGTCATTTATTTTAACTTACAAATTTGACAACAGATGGCATTGTGCCTGTGACGTCATTTTCAGTATCGCGGTGTTAAGATTTTCCTTGAAAGAATGACGTTCGCTCATGTCTTTCAGTATAAGTTTAGACGCAGTCTTCATAGATATTTTATTTACTATTTATTTACTTTGAAATTTTACAATTCGTTTGTAATGTAGGTAGGTATATCTGTTCGTTATAAGGGTTTAAAAACGATTTTTCAGTATTAAATCGAATTGCGAAGTAAGGAACATCCGCCACGCGAACGAAGTCGCGGGCACAGCAGCTAGTAGGAAATAGTTTATTAAGTTTTTAATGGTTTATAATATAAACCATTAAAAACTATTATAGGGACTAGCTTTTGCCCGCGGCTTCGCTCGCGTTATATTCGGGGTAGCACTGTTCCCCTTTCCTGGACACAGAAGAAAAAACATCAAAAAACGCCTATGTTACCGTCCATCCTTTCAACTATCTCCCCTTAAAAAATCACTTCTATTGCCGTGAAAGAAAGACAAACAGACACACTTTCTTATTTATAATATTAGTATGGATGACAGCAAACAGCAAGAGAGATCAATAGGAGAGGAATCTCTGTAGTGGGAATGGATGTTACAATTCAGTTCATAAACATCCCATTTCAGGGATTCCTCTTTATAAAGTTGGTTATATATTTATTCAGAGTTTGGTTGTTATTCATGTGGTGACGGAGTAAGAATACAATATGTCACCAGCCCTTCTCATCCCATGGGTGTCGTAAAAACCGACTAAGGGACTATCCGAGAATGTTAACTTTACGAAATAAAAAGAAGGAAAACTTGAAATTAAACCCTATACCAATAGGTCTGGCCAGCGTGGTATTAGTAGGCCAAGTTACCCTCCTTCACGGGAGGAGTCCCGTCCCTGTAGTGGGACATAAATGGGCTGTTATGATATGATTGGTTGTATTACAAAACTAAAACCACTGTTTTTCCAGTTGTCATAATAGCACTCTACATTACCTGGAGTCGCGATTAGAATAGTTTAAGTGACCACGTAACAGTTTAATTAATTTTACCACATTACCTATCATTATCTCAGCTAATTGACGTCCACTGCTAGACATAGGCCTCCTCCAAATATTACCACCTTGTGCGGTCCTGCGCCTCCCTCATCCATCACATTACCTATTCCTACTAAATTTTCAACCGACTTCAAAAAAAGAAGGAGATTCTCAATTCGGTTGTATTTTTTTGTGTTTGTTACCTGATTTCTCGAAAACGGCTAGACCGACTTGATTTTTTTTTTAAATATGCCCTACACCCCGGTACTAAAGTGCGTTAACGTACTTATCCTTACTTGATTATCTACTTAAACATAACTTATGTCGTAAATCATTTTTGAGTACCCCATTGTTTATAATGAAGTTATTTGTGAAGTGCAAAGAACGATAACATCAAGTGGTATTTTTAAAGCTGTCATATTACTCCACCGATTATATATTTTTACTTTTAATTTAGTGATCACTTTTAACATTATTCTGAGAGTTGTCTTATATGATATTATGTAGGTATATACCTACTAACAAAAAAAAGTAACTAAATAGGTATGTTCCCTCAAATACAATAAGGGATAGTCCCTTAGTCGGTTTTTTACGACACCCATAGGATGAGATGGGGTGGTGACATTGTATTCTTACTCCGTAACCACCCGGAGATTCCTTCAATATTAAAAAAAAAATACAGCTTTAGTGAAATTGACTTTTACGACGACACCTACAGGATAAATGGTGGTATGGTGACACCATTCTAACGAAGAATAAAGATTTTTACTAAGCAAAGATAAAATGAACGCCTAACTTGTAATATAACACGTATAAACGGCCCAAAGTGCGGTTTTATTTTACCATAATCGGGTGTCAAACGCGGAAATACTCGGAAGAATGT
This sequence comes from Schrankia costaestrigalis, assembly GCA_905475405.1. Classification (NCBI taxonomy): domain Eukaryota; kingdom Metazoa; phylum Arthropoda; class Insecta; order Lepidoptera; family Erebidae; genus Schrankia; species Schrankia costaestrigalis. The sequence continues at coordinate 2,188,288 of FR997845.1, read as the reverse complement.
TATTTTACCGTTATGCGAGTGAATTAAGATGAATCTTGTATGTACGACTAATAAACTTGAAAGTAACATGGTGTGGCATTAATTTAATGATTAACCTAAATAATTTTATCGGTTTATAAACTGCCCTGTGAGTTTTTTTTTATAATTCACACAACGTCATCTTGTCCCAAACTAAGCAGAGCTTGTACTATGGGTACTTGACAACGGATAAACATACTTAAATACATTTTTTTTTTGTAAATACAACATATTATACATAGAAACACTGAAACCAATGCAAACAATCATGTTCATGCACACAAAGATTTGCATTGAGCGGGAATCGAACCCGAGACCGTCATATTATATAACCACTACGCCACAGAGGTCTGAATCTCGTAACAAATTATTTGTGCGTTAAGTTAAATATTGTCTTTAGCCTAAATAACTTTTTGTCTGTTTATTTCATGTCTAAAAGCTCCCGCGAGATATTTTGGGATGGATACCTACCCCAAAAATAAACTTTTCGTTGTTCGGCTACTTTCTAACATGTTAAAAAGTTAACTCCTGCACTAGCCCCCTTACTCATAAACGCCTCAAATTTTATTCAATTGATTAGCGTAAATTCTTACGGTTTTGTTTGGTATAAGCTTGGGTTTCGTAATAAAAATCTCGCTAAACATTGATTTTTAAGAGGCGTTTATGAGTAAGGGGGCTAGTGCAGGAGTTAACTTTTTAACATGTTAGAAAGTAGCCGAACAACGAAAAGTTTATTTTTAAACGACTCAAAAACCTAGAGAAGATTTCTACCTCTAGGACTATCTTAGGACTCCTTGGTAGACCAATGTACAAAAAAGTATTTAAAAATACACAAAATCATTTTGGTAGTATGTTAGATTTTAAAACTGAACTTCGACAAATTTTTCTACGACTACATTTTACTTCGACATAATGAAACTTCGATACATCTTAATTTCAACATTATTTTAGTACGAAACAACTTAACTTCGAAACTACTGTACTTCGACAAGGCGTTTCTTCGACATGACATGACGTTACTAAGAAATAATGTAGGTTCGACGACATTCTACTTAGACAACTACTTGCGTATTTTCCTTTCATCACAAAAGGAGCCCCTTCCTTGCAATGGGACAAATGTGATGACGAAAGAAAAGTAAGTAACATTTGAAATAGGTTGAAAGAATTACAGCGCAGCTGAGTCAATATCGTAGCCATAACAGATAAGAAATCCTTATTGACACATGGTTGATTTCATTCCCACTACGTCATCTATTCCGAAACTAAGCAGAACTTGTACAATTTACTAAGCAAAGGATTACATAGTATATGGTTAGTTCCATTTTTTTTAATACATTATCCCCCTTACTCATAAACGCCTCTTAAATTTAATCAATGTTTAGCGAGATTTTTATTACGAAAACCAACTTTATACCAAACAAAACCGTAAGAATTTAAGCTAATCAATTCAATAAAATTTAAGAGGCGTTTATGACTTGAGTAAAGTGCTGTATTATTATGTTATAAGTAAAAACCAACAGCCGAATGCAAACATTCGTCGTGTTCATGCACACAAAAAAATGTTATTGGCGAGAATCGAACCTGAGACCTCTGTGCAGCAATCACGTATGTATTATAATCCTACAATGTGCTAAACGTACTGTGGAAATCATTTTCAAAACATAATTTGATAAATCAGTTTCGTTAACGTGGCAACACGAGGTCGCAAGTTCAAATCAAACAGGACAATTTTTATGTCCACAAATTATGAACATGACTTTGTGTCCGTGAAATTGATTTGATTGATACATATATATTATACATATATACATATACATTATATTTGTAGATGATTGATAATACCACACCTATTGCATTGCTGTCTTTTAAAACGAAGGTAAAAATAATATTTTTCATTTATTTATTTATTTATTACATACATGCACCATATAAATAATATTCATATAAATATACAAATAAATATTCACGGACATCTCTCATCACAGCGCCATCTGTTCCCAAAGTAAGCTAGGCTTAACCTGCTTGTGTTATGGGTAACAGAACAACGGATATTAATACTTATATACTTTTTTTGTAAATACATTTATAATATTATACGTAGAAACACTCCGACCAATCATGTTATGCACACAAATATTTGCATTGAGTTTTTTTATCATTATGGAGTCATCCCATTTCATCCCGTAGGTGTCGTAAAAGATGACTTGGGGAAAATGCGTACCTATAAGTAGGAAAAAATTACAATCTACGAAAACACAAGGAAATCCGAAACCCTATTTTAATCTGTGCTCTGGCTGGCCAGTGTGTGGTAGTCCTTCAGTTACTGTAGATTGTCTGTCCCTGCATTGGGACATTGATAAGATTTTCTAAAAAAAATATTTATTTATAAAATAAATCTGGTAAATGAAATACTTTCTTCACGATACCCTCGTAACAGTCAGATATTTAAAAAAATATAATTTCACGTAACATTTTTAAAATAACACGTTTCCATTCCATAACTTTGCTAAAGTAAACTTGTTTTGCGATAACTTTTTGTAATACGACCAAGGTATGTAGGTACCGCAATTCGTGAATACCCCATGACAGCTGTTGCAATTTAAATCATAACGGTTGCACGTCTTCTCAACTTGCTTAGTGAATCATCTTTCCGCTTGATTCACATGAACTTCATACGATAATCTACAGAAATATTTATGTAATGATAAAGCATATAACTGCATAATTAGCATATACAGCGACAATAAACGTGCTTTTATGTCATACGAATAGCGTTATTTAAATGTTGAAAAGCAACGGTTTTTGTTATCCTCTATTTATCTTGATAATATTATCTTTTGCTTCGTAAAATGAACCTATAATTTCATCAATTCATTACGATCGTCTTTACTCTTTACTTAAAAATTTAGAGAAAACATGTAGTTTTATGAGTAAAAATACAAAGATAGATATTATCTTTAGTATTGAGGATATATGTAGAGGACTTTGGTTATGGTCATCGGCGCCATTAAAAAAAGATTTAATGGCGACAAATATTGAAGAAAGTTAGAAATAGCTAAAAGAAGTTAAGTGATAAGGGTTAAGTGATAGAGTAAGGAAAAGTTGCTACGATTTTGTTTGTAGCTGATGTTAAAATGTAGGTATTTTGCGTTGTTAAAAAATAAATAAGGTAATAAATTGTAGCATATTCATTGAAGGGTTTGATTTAATACGCAAACCTCACGTTTTTGTGTTATTTTAGCGGAATGAACATTTATATATATATATTTTTTTTTTGAGGTCAACAGCGCCTATGAAATGGAAAATTGAGAATAATATCATTATTTTCTTGATATTTATGTTTCTAACTTGTTGACTATTACATAAATAATTTGAATTAATAAATGTGCTTCGCGATTTTTAATGTGTGTTCAAAACTTTTAACTCGTAAAATTTACGCGCGCGCTTTTAAGATCTTTTGTAATTATCTAAATAAATAGTTACCAGCTAATTCACAATTTTATATGTAAAAGTACAGTTAAAAAATAAACACATGTCATAAACTTTTACATGAATAAGTACTAACTATTATAACTTTTACGAAGTTCGAAGTCGTGATGACACCTACAACCAAAGAAAATATAACTGTCTTCGCGAAAGTCGTAATGTACCGTAGGCTCGACACGATTTTAACAAATAACAGCACAAACCGATGTCCGAACACATTAATTTTGGACTGAGGAAAACCACATAATAAGATTTATTAAAAAAAACAATTTCTGAACGGTTTATTCATTTTTATATTACCTACCTACTTTGTTGGCCAAATTAAATAAGTCAGTTGTTAATTCAATCAAACAAAGTGGGTAGCTGGATTGACCATTGAGTGCATGTTAGTAAAAATAAAACAGGTCACAACTGCAATTAAAAGCTTGTTACAATGATAATAAAAATAAACCTACAATGACTATGCAATAAATTTATGAATGAATAAACATGAATGAAGAAATCAGCTGTTCCATAAACGACAAGTCGTAGCCTAATTTTATAAGCAATCTCTGTAATAATGTCCTTCATTTTGGCGGTCTGACACAAGATACATACCTACATACTTGACACAGCACATTACGATTTACGAGAAAACCGGTCTGCCTGCATCGACCGGTGTCTACATATCAATTCAGTCACCTCGAAACGAATAACTTTCTTACAATATGAATCACTTACCACAGTTAAAAAACTTTCTACATACCAAAAATATGTGGGTACATCTTGTTCAAAGTCGGACAACTAAACTATTCAATACATTGTAAATAATTTCCAGTTAAAACAACAAAGATAATAATGCTTATAAATTAGTAGGAAAAACTTGGAGCATACCAATCGCCAAGTAACGATGACACAAAGCAATTTATTAAAAGTACATACTTACCGATATAATAATACAAAATATAAGAGGGTACACCGGTGTTCTTTGAAGATTCCACCACGTGAGAATGTCCTGTACCATCCACAAGGAGCGGTGACCACAGGCAGGCCGGGATTGGTGCAATTTGATACAAGGCACAACATTTACACCGAATCGCGTCCTAAGCGTGGCCACCGCAGTGAACGACCGACCGGCCGGTTAACGGGATCGCGCGCCGCGGATGCTGAGTGCCTGAATAGCGGTCTTCGACGGTCGGGCCCGCTTGGATAGGCCGGGACTGGTGCAATATCGCACACATACCGAATATAGCGCCAGTCACCGCCCAGCCACACGGGCCTCCCGGACAAAGGATGCCGACGGCCGCTCCTGCGCCGCGCCCGAGACGTGTCCTTCGACGGTCCGATGCCTCCATACCACGCGCTCCTCCAAATACGTGAATGAATACTTCATCATAAAACTTAAAGTTTTTGAAGACACGCACTCGAAGTCCAACGGTATGTTACGCGCGTATTTCACGGTATAAAAGGTGCAAACGTGTGCACTTCGCGACGGTCGGCGACGGAGTGGCGCGCGGTGCGGGGCCGGCGACGCGCGCGCAGCTGTCGCGCCGTCTTCCCCCCGCGTGCCTCATTCCCTGCTGGCCCTTATCGTTCTGGGAAGTGGTTCCTGAACTTCCCGACAGTGTTGTCAGCGTGAAATTTTTTACAAGTTATGGGGAAAATGTATCAGTTAATTCGTAATGTTTTGAAAGTTGTGATCCTTGACACGCTCTGCGCTTGCTACGTGTCGGCGGCGGCAATGACGCATAACCAAGCTTTTCGCACAGTTCAAATCAAAGTTCATTTGGTCAATTCATAGATTTAAACTGATATACTCACATGTGTACATGAGCTTCATGCAGCGTGCGCACGTATTTAGTAATTCGAATAATAACATTATCTAATATTAACTAGCGATTTATAGACTCACACTTTAAAGTCTGTCGCAGACACAAATAATTAAGCAAGGCAAACCGAAGAACGAAGAACGTCCAGGACCGCATAAAGTGAAATATTAGGATGAATGTCTAGCATTGGACGTTATTCAGTTGATAATAAGGTAAGCAAGACACAATATAGGTACAATTAAGTAAAAAGAAAGAACAGTAAATTAGATTTCAGGGACACAATTAAACTTTAATTGTATTAAGATAATATTTTTCATGATTTATGGTTTTGAGTATGGGAGTATTTCCCAAAATATACAATTTTTTAAGGTTGTAAAGTTTTAAGTCTCGCCACCCTGATATTCGACATTCAAACCGTCCATCCCGCGCTACCTGCGCCTCGCCGCAATTGCCATAGATTACGTACCAAAACAGAGGAACATATAAAAATGCCCAACATAATAATAGGTACCACGCACAAGCCACGTGGTGAATGATAAAATGTATGTGACACGATGAATGACGTCATCATTCTGTCATTCATCAGAACTCTTGAGTTTCAAGAAACAAAATCATATACAATTTTAGAAGATATTCTTAATAATGTTTCATATAACATACCTGTCATTTAATCCCATTACAATTATAATTAGAATGAATCGATATATTTTTTGTTCTATTCCATACATGAGCAGAGATTTAAATGGTCTAAAATTAATCGAGAATCGTATCTTGATAAACAGAACCATTTGTAACCATCGAATATGACAGCGATGTAGTTAAATCAGTAGTATTAATTACAATAAATACTTGTATGATATGTTATATCAATTAACTATGGTTTATAGCGAAGGTTCTATTGTACAAAAATTATCTTAATAAAGTAAACGCCTACTTGCTTCAATAAAACTGGTTATTTATAAATACATTTATATGCTTTGAGATATTTTAAGAAAAAATATGTATCCTTCGAAGGAATATAACTTGTAACTGTTTAGCAATCGGAGAGGCACTAAAGAAGATCGGTTCCTGTAGTAGGAACGACCTCCTCAAGAGACGGAGCTGTTCTAATTATACCACGCTGGTCAGAGGCTTTTACGTTAAGTTCTCCTTCTTTCGTTTCCGTACTGATAATGGCTTCGATATTTCCCTTTAGCTAGTTTTAGCTTTAGTTTTAGTCGACTTTTACTTCAATCACGGAGTGAGTTTAGATGGTATAATACTCCGTCACCACACAGACACTTACGTTTATCAAAGCAATCATATTCTAATTTAATTAGCCAATAGATATTTTGATTAATCAAAAGTTTAATTACTGTGTCTACAAATATTCATTGTAATAACGAAATACAACATTTTGTGCAATTATATGCAGATCGCACATTGTGAATCATGCGTAAGATTCGAGCCCAATATTGTTTACAGCAGCGTACGCGACCATTGCGCATTTGAGGTAGGTAGTAATTTTAACCATTCATACTATTGACATCTATGACTGCTCACATAGACCACAGTAAATAATATCTGTATTCAAGTTTCCCATTTCCAAATTGTAAGATTTTTGACTCCTTCATTTTCGTTTAATTAATTTCCTTACGGGTTCCAAACAAAACGTTTTTAATTTATTACCCGCAGTGTAATTTTATTGATGAGTTGAGGTGATGGGTGACAGTGTATTCTTACCCGGAGTAAGAGTAACTATATTCTTCATTTCGCATGGCGAGAAGTAAGACGGTAGTTTTTGTTTTTGCCACTGTCAAAAAAAAATTAAGTTGCAGTAAACAAAAACAATTTACTTTTTAATACTGTTACCAAGCTTATATTTGTATTTTAGCGGGAGTTTATTGTAATAATCTGGTAACATCATAGTTTCGTCTAGAAAATTCTTTTTTTAAATATTTTGGAAGGTGAAAAAATTAAAATTTGCTCGTTATAAAATTTTTAACCAAAGCTGCCTACTTTTAGTTACTTATTAAAATAAATGAAAGGAGATCTAATTTACTCGATATTATTTACAAAATTGTCAATTATTATTAATTAACTTCATTCTATTTTAACTACATTTGCTTAGCTTTAAGCTGTTGTTAAAAAGACTAAATAGGATAGCAGTAGACCATTCTGTGCAAAATCAAAATAAACAATTTCTGTTGATTTACGGGAGACACAGGACCGCATAAAGAGGATATTTTGAAGGAGGCCTATGTCCAGCAGTGGACGTTTTTTGGATTTTATATGATAAACAAATAGCGGTAGATAATTCGCTTTGGAAGGTCTTAGGGCCAGATTCAGAGACCGCACTTTGTCTGTACTTTAGCAAAGTCTAGTTATTATCTCTGAATTTGAACAACATTAAAGTAATTTTTCGCATGAAAAAGTTTACTTTCATTATTTATTACTACAAAGTAAACTTTTCATGCGAAAAGATTACTTTAATGTTGTTCAAATTCAGAGATAATAACTAGACTTTGCTAAAGTACAGACAAAGTGCGGTCTCTGAATCTGGCCCTTAGCCACAGAGTAAAGTAATATAATATAGGAAGGTCTTAGTTACCGTTTTTCAACATATAACTTAACAGTAACTGAATCAGGGGCAAAGCAGTTGTGAAAGCGGCAGCAGTGCAATAGGTAGCGGTTTCAAATCCCACGCAAGAAAATTATTTGTGTGATTTGTGTTTGTTTCATGTCTATTCTCGCAGCACATGGTTCGATCGGGTCAGCATCAGCACCCATTCGTCCCCCAATATTCGTCCCCTGGAATAAAAGTTTTAGACTCGTCCCCTTTTTAGGTGCCCATAGGGCTCCTGGAGTTAAGTTATAATATTTAAGTAAGTACTTACTAAAAAATTGTACAGGTAAATTTGAACTGAGGGAGTAGGGTCTTTTCTAAAAAAAATAGATTGACGATAAGCAATAGTTATGCCTGTGTTTAAACCTGATGGAAAGCATAAATACAATCCATCCAGGAAAAAAGGCGGCAAATGAAATATGTAATTACTTCATTCCCCCGCAATCTTTCCGGCCTATCCAAAACAAACCTTTTTCACGCTGTATCGTCCTAATCCTTCAATGTAAATGGCGAATATATAATCTGCAAAATCTATGCAAATACTTTTATTATTCCAAACAAAACTCAACAATAAACAATTGTAAATAATAGAATATTAAAGTTACCTTTTAGAAGATGTGCATAGAGTAAGCTTTGTTTTTTTTGTCAAAGACTTTACCTGAAGGCTAAGGAAAATTTGCAAAAGGTGTTTTACAATTTTGACAATAAACAATTTTTTTTTTTTTATTACTTAAGTATTTAATATTTATTCATTGTTTAGTTCGTAGTATTCAAACTTTTTGATTAATGAAAGTACAAAGCAAAAGGAACGCTATGTATTTTTGGTTGTTTTTTTTTTATACCTACTAAGACTAGCTGGCAACGGTGAGGAGCGGTGCCGGTGGCATGCGGTTGTTTTACAGAAGGTCCCAGGATTGAATCTCTTGTTTAAACTAAAAACAATGTCTCTCTAAGCTGGATGATTTCAATTTGGAAACATCCTGCTAAGTCAGGTGTGTAAACATCATCCCCCTTACTTATAAACGCAACTTAAATTTTAGTCAATTGATTAGCTTAAATTCATACGGTTTTGTTTGGCATAGGGTTGGTTTTGCTAACAAAAATCTCGCTAAGCAGTGATTAAATTTTAGAGACTTTTATAAGTAAGGGGGTAAAAGTCTAGTACGACCAGGGTCAAAATTTTGTTTTACCCTCGGTAACGGGGTTACTTTACTATAGGCTATATGATTATGATGGCCCTTCAGTTTAAACAAACTTTTTTCAAATCAGGATAGTAGGTACCACTCTCCAGCTAGAGACTTACAATACAAGACATGAAATCACCGAATACGAAGTGCATCCTAATCCTAACTCCGTAATCCTAACTCAAGCCTGGATCCTGGATCACATAAATAATTATCTGGCATGGAATCCGAATCCACGACCTCGAACACATCAACCACCAGGCGGCTTAATTCCAAGTAATTTATCATATCCTTGTTTATAAATAATTCGGCTACTTTTAGAGATAAAATTCAGGTTATTGGTGATCATTAGATATTCACCATTCGTAGCGTGACTGTGGAATGAGCTTCCTCATTCTAATAACCATTCAAAAATCTTTAAAATAAAATTGATAAGAAACATGTCACATACTTAATAATAACATCCATTAGCTTAATAGATGCTTTGATGCCGCGGAGGTTGCGGGTTCGAATCCCACTTAAAACAATTGTTTGAGCGGTCCACGAATTGTATGGATACAAATTCTCTGTTGCTGCAGGAGGTCCATTCCTAGAGGGTTGCAGAAGAATTATGGTTTCCAGGACCTCCAGTCTACATAAATCCCTGGTACCCCAAATACGAAATAGTTTTTTAGTTAGTAAGAATCAGACATACCCCTCCTCTTCCATTTTCAAAATTTCGACCCCGTAATAAAATTACTCCCATCCCTGCAGTGGGACATAACTACTAATAAAAGCATACATTTTTCCATTCAAACAAGCAACAATAGGTTACATAGCTAGGATCTCATTCGATCGACTTATAACATTTTTATATTTTCCAAGAAATGTTTGGAGGCCGAATCCGAATCTTTGGACAAAGCCATTTTTTCATTCACAAGCAAAAACCAAACTTAATTCAAGCCAGTAAGTTATAAAATCCTACAACATCTTATTTAAAAGTATTATAGCTATGAATACCCACCTTCCCTTTTTTCTAATAAACCATTTTGCATTCGAGAAACTTTAAAATTTTGCAAATAATAGTTTTGAAAACAATCTTTTTTGATTTTACAACTTGGGTTTTCCAAAGTACTGTATTGTTCGTTTAAACAACATTTTGTAAGTGTTTTTAATCCTCTATGAAGACCCTAAGTTGCATAGACAATAGTCACAGGAAAGACTAAGAACCAAAGGCCTAGTAATTTTTTTATTATTTAAAAAAATAACTCTCCCGCTAGGGATTATGCCCTGTGTCTAAATGACTTTACAAAAATCTATTTAAACAGACGCAAAGAACAAGAAGACGACCTCTGTGGCGTAGTGGTTATATAACATGACTGCTACGCAGAGGTCTCGGGTTCGATTCCCGCTCAATGCAAATCATTATGTGCATGAACATGATTGTTTGCATTGGTCTGAGTGTTTCTATGTATGATATTTATGTATGTATTTACAAAAAAAAGTAAGTATTTAAGTATGTTTTCCGTTGTCTAGTATACATAGTACAATCTCTGCTTAGTTTGGGACTAGGTGGCGTTGTGGGAATGTGTGAGGATTATTTTATTTATTTATTCAAGGCAATTATTTATGGATATCACAAATAATGTCGTCACAAGTAATTTTATTTGAAGCCGCGACCTCGGGCAAGCCAGCCGCTACCACACCGCGCCGCACCACAAAGGCCTAAGTACCTACCTGTAAGAATCCAAGTAAGCATACTTAAGATAAAATCGTAGGCGTTACATCAGCGATATGGTTAGTCAAAACATCCTGCATTACTTAGGTACTATTAAACGTTGACAGCTAAGTTACTTAGTAAGTTACAGTCAGCTTTATGTAATGAATAAGTTTAACTTAACGTTACATTCTTTGTATATTATGTTTCATATGTTGCTTACTTTGTGGTGACGGAATTAGCTTGTCAACCCAGTTACTGATGGTGGAGAATGCACTCCACTTTTACCCAATGACTGCAACTTTGTGTTTATTTGTCAAGGGGTTCTGAAAAGGAATCAATATCGAAGCGCATTTTTAAAAGTTGATATTGATAATACTTATACTTTCATTTCAAGTCATCTTTAGATTAAAAAAAACATTACTTACACTCTAATACAAAACGGTAACAGCTCAGTAGCATTTCATCTAAGCGTCTCCGTGCTTGAAAGGTCTTCAAATATCACGCTATGACTAATAGGAGTGGAGCAGTAATGAAATAGACTTCTCATCTACTAGGGAATAGGCCCTGTGCCACGAGGACTTTACAAACCATTTTTATAAACACAAGGAACATAATCACAACTAATTGTAAAGTACAAAAATCTTGCGTGGGATTTGAACCTGCGACCTCGACCATGGAAGCCGTTTATCCAACCGCTTTGCCACCAAGGCGTATACTCAGGGTCTCTACATCTTTCTTCAGTACCTACCATAAGGTTGTCAAGTTATCCATACTAATATTATAAAATTAATTTTCACAAAAAAAAGAACCGACTTCAAAGACAAAAATTGCACTAAAAAGTAATAAATAATTACTTGTATTTTGATTTTACAACATTAAATCAGCCATTCTTCCTACTTAATTTTAATCTAAAGAATAGGTTCTTTTCATTATTGGAAAAGTATTGATAAGGATATTTCTTGAAGAGTCTGTAAATATATTTATTTGTAGATTCTTTAAAAGATAATCAAATTATTACAAATAATGTAATATTATTGTTATTTTTAGAGTCGGTGTCAGCCACGATAGTTATTATTATACCATTTTTTATTTCTGACTGAAAACTTAAACAAATATCATGGCGTCGTGTTATACCTACACAGACTAACAATTACTAAAAATTCACTTTCGAAAATGAAACGGCCGTTTTTGTTTTAAATGCAATATTTATCTAATTAGAAACCATTTAAAGTGATGAGAGTGTGTTATACAAAACTTTATTGCCTATTTTAACGACGTTGTAGACAACATTTTGCATTATTGATCCTATTCGCAAACTATTCTATAAATCTATTCTATTTTAAGTTCTGAAAAGCTTTAATAAGTTATTCAAATGTAATATTAAAACGTTTAAATGTGATACGGGTATTTTAAAATATATTTATTTAAATATGATAAGAATATTTGTTTAATTTTTAAACTAATCCATAAACAATCAACAACTATAATGTCGAAATCATATATAATCTGTAATTCATGGCCGTCATTCTGTTTGCTTAGGTATTATCGTACTTATTTCGTTGCTGTGTTTCGTTGGCTGACACCGACTCCAAAAATAACAATAATATTACATTATTTGTAATAATTTGATTATCTTGTAATAAGTAGGAAGAATGGCTGATTTAATTTTGTAAAATCAAAATACAAGTAATTATTTATTACTTTTTAGTGCAATTTTTGTCTTTGAAGTCGGTTCTTTTTTTTGTGAAAATTAATTTTATTTCTAAATTTTTAGTGAATACGAATTCTATAAATCCGTGTGGTGACGGAGTAAGAACACAATATGTCACCACCTCATCTCATCCCATGGATGTCGTAAAAACCGACTAAGGGACTATCCGTGAATATTATCTTTGAGATATAAAAAGAAGGAAAACTTGAAATTAAACCCTATACCAATCCGCCTGGCCAGCGTGGTATTAGTAGGCCAAGTATCTTTCCGTCACAGGAGGAGGCCCGTCCCTGCAGTGGGACATTACTTTGTCTGAATATGGATAGACCTACGAAACGCGCTGCTTATATGAGACAGCGGCGATTGAATGAAACAAACGAAGAAAGGGAGAAACGCCTTTTAATGTAGGAAATCTACCTACAATGTCATTTCAAAAGAGACTAGTAAACAACGTATAAATCAAGTTTCACAAAAAAGGACCTACATGCAAAAAGTTTTTAATAGGGAAAACATCGAAAAGCGTAGCCACCGTCTCGGTGTGGTTAATTGGTAATAATAATTAAGTAAATTAAAATAAAAATAAATATAATAATTATTATTATCAATTTGTTATATCTAAAGAATAAGTTTAAAATAAATTAAACGCAATTCAACAATTTGTTTGTCTATTTATAATCCGTTATTAATTCCTATTTTAATTTAAAATAAGAACTTCGTTCAAGTCTTAAACCATACCTGCGATTACATTCATAATGTTAGTGTTAAGTTTTTATCAATTTAATAAAATAAGCGAATAATACAAGGTAGCTGCTATATACCGTTGAGGAGTTCCCTCGACCCTCAATCTTCCTTATCATCAGATCATGTTTGTGTAAAGTTTTCATCAATACAATTAAAATAAGCCCAAACACAAGGTAGCTGCCGTTGAGGAGTTCCCTCGACCCTCAGGCTTCTTCATCATGAGATCATGTTTGTGTAAAGTTGTGTACAGTTTTCATCAATACAAATAAAATAAGCCCAAACACTCGGTAGCTGCTATATACCGTTGAGGAGTTGCCTCGACCCTCAATCTTCTTCATCATCAGATCATGTTTGTGTAAAGTTTAGTAAAGTTTTCATCAATACAATTAAAATAAGCTCAAACACAAGATAGCTGCTATATACCGTTGATGAGTTCCCTCGACCCTCAGTCTTCTTCATCATGAGATCATGTTTGTGTAAAGTTGTGTACAGTTTTCATCAATACGAATAAAATAAGCCCAAACACTAGGTAGCTGCTATATACCGTTGAGGAGTTGCCTCGACCCTCAATCTTCTTCATCATCAGATCATGTTTGTGTAAAGTTTTGTAAAGTTTTCATCAATACAATTAAAATAAGCCCAAACACAAGGTAGCTGCTATATGCCGTTGAGGTGTTCCCTCGACTCTCTCTGGTCTCCAGGATCTGACCAGTTCTAACTCTTGACTATTTGGTAGTGACGTCAGAGATGCACATATATGACAAGATTTTACACAATGCGTCCCTACAATTTTCAAGAGATGCCCTCGATTTCTCTGGGATCCCGTTATCCAGATCCAGATCTGGTGACAATGGGACCAAATGGGAAGCATACCCATACGAACAAAAAAAAAATTTTCAAATCGGTCTAGCCGTTTTCGAGAAATCAGGTAACAAACACAAAAAAAAAAAAAATACAACCGAATTGAGAACCTCCTCCGTTTTTTGAAGTCGGTTAATAAATGGGAAAGTGTGTCTGTCTGTTTGTCTTTCTTTCACGGCAAAACGGAGCGACGAATTAACGTGATTTTTTAAGTGGAGATAGTTCATGGGATGGAGGCTGAGCGCACATTGGAGACTAGACTGTTTCAAGACTGACTTGCCTCATATCTATAGACAAGTCTGTCTTAAAACTAAAACGAAACAGTTTTGACTACGATACGTAGCACACATAAAACAAAACTGTCTATCTGAGACAATATTGTCTATACGACGTTTTGTTCCAAGTGTGCGCATATTCATACATTATTGTAAAGCAATAGTCTGTCTTAAGACTGTCGTGTTCCAAGTCTGCGCTCAGCCTAAAATAGGCTACTTTTTGCTACCCCGAATTTTACGCAAGCGAAGCCGCGGGCAAAAGCTAGTCTAAAATATTTCTATCTTACTGATGTTATGGTACATGTTTCACACCAATAAATGACTGAAGGTCCACATTTCACACTCATTTAGGGCTTTACCCATCATCATAACAGCCCACTAATGTCCCACTACAGGGACGGGCCTCCTCCCGTGACGGAGGGATACTGGGCCTACTAATACCACGCTGGCCAGACGGATTGGTATAGGGTTTAATTTTAAGTTTTCCTTCTTTTTATTTCGTATGATAATATTCACGGATAGTCCCTTAGCCGGTTTTTACGACACCCATGGGATGAGATGGGGTGGTGACATATTGTATTCTTACTCCGTCACCACACGGATACCAAGGCGGCTTTACCCAAGGCACCACTATACGGCACGGTACGGGCTTGACCCATACGTCTTTTAAAAAGTTCGCAAATAATTATCAAACTTTCTTTAAAAGAAACTTCCAGACGAAACGTTCAACAATCTAAAAGTTCAATCAATCAAACAGACTATAAGAATAAACAAAAAGGTTTTGACTCACAAAGGTGCGTAAAGGTGGCCGAACGCGTGCCCAACAGCTGCCAGTTACATCTGCCGCGCACCCGCGCAACTCTCTACTCTTTGGACATCATGGCGTCTTAGACAGACATTTTTTTGTATAATTTTTGTCGTATACAACCCTTTAGTGAAGTAACAGAGGGTGATTTTGTTTAATGTAGGTAATCAAAGTTATTACTTGGTGTTTTCTTGTCAGCCGAGTCTAGAAAGAGGGGATGGCTTTCTTTGGTTGTATTTTGTTAGTTGGCCCTTAAGATCCATGCAGTGGGTTTGGAAGTTGACGTTAGAACTTTGTTTTAAGTTTACATAATATTTATGAAGCTGTATGTAGAATTCTAATATGTAAAGTAAAAGTTTACCTATGTCGAATCCAAAACCATTTAGGGATTTTAGATCGGTAAGGAATAAAATCATATTTTTAGCACAAAAAACCGCAAGATTGTGTTCATTTTTACAATTATTTATGAATTACTTTGTCTTTCATTTGACCTTTAAATGACGTCAAGCGTCCGGCTGAACAGACAGAAGTTTGTCTCTAGTGCTGCATTGCTCAAGTAATACGGCCGTACGCACGACGTCATCACAAGTAAAACTTAAAATATTCATTATAAAAAGAAATAAAAATAGGAAAGCCAAAATACTCAAATTAGTAGTTTCTATTAAATAAACCTTTAAAATAAAAATATTAAAAAAATAGCAATCTTTACATAGGTACTTAAGTACCGAATTCTTTATCTAGTGAGAAATTCATTATGAAAACTTAAAGTGTTTTGCATCTTCCACACACTTCATTTTCCAAGAGGCTGTTGACTGTAGCTCTATCTATGACCTAATTCTCAACAATCAGTATCTCTGGCAAAGAAGAAAACGGCCTACATAAACGAAGGAGGCCTATCCCTGCAGTGGGGCCATTAAATCCTTTATAAGTAAGTAAGTATTAAGTCCTGAAACACGGTGTAGATTTATTATAAGCGCGATCTATCAAAGCTAAGCTGTCATGCGCGTGTGAGGGTGTGTATATGCGCGTGTGTATGCGCATATACGCTGTATGCGCACCAAGCAGCTGTCGTGGCAGCTGCGAGCGCAGATTGTCGACCTGTCGCCTTACGTACTGCGATGATTTCATATTTGATTTTTATTTTATTATCAGGTAAATGTATGGCCTGGAGTTGTAATGGGCTGGTCATATGACGATCTCGTAGCGTAGTAGGTATCTTTTTCCGTGTGGTGACGGAGTAAGAATACAATATGTCACCATCACCACCCCATGTCATCCCATGGGTGTCGTAAAAACCGACTAAGGGACTATCCGTGAATATTAACTATACAAAATAAAAAAAAAAAGGAAAACTTGAAATTAAACTCTATACCAATCCGTCAGGCCAGCGTGGTGTTAGTAGGCAAAGTATCCCTCCGTTACGGAAAGAGACCCGTCCCTGCAGTGGGACATTAATGGGCTGTTATGAAGAAGTAGAGGCACAGATTCATCGTAACAAACCGCAGAGGTGCGCTCGTTGAGGCATCGGTTGTAGTAGCGGCTGCCGTTCACGAGGACGCGTGTTCGAAACCCACGTAGGCCATATTTTTGAACGATCCGCAAATTGTTGCCCTGATTCTGGATGTTCTTTGTGTTAGTGCAGGAATTGTCTTTTTTAAAGTAAAAGTAAGAATTGACAGCCTTTGGGGCAGTAGGGTTCTGGAGTGACAATGGTGTGGAGATCAGGACTCGGCAAACGTACCCCCTTACTCATAAACGCCTCTTAAATTTAATCACTGTTTAGCGAGATTTTTATTACGGAAACCAACCTTATACCAAACAATGTAAGAGTTTAAGCTAATTAACCAATTGACTAAAATTTAAGAGGCGTTTATGAGTAAGGGGGGTAGTGTTTAAACAAAAGAAAGTACGAGTAGATGAATTAAAAAATACATGTTCATGCACACATAGATTTGCTTAGACCAGGAATCTGCCCCAAGATCTCTGTTACAATCCTCAGAGGTCATAATAAAACATCTTGTTACAAATAATTTAATTATTCTGAATTTGTAATAAGTATAAGGGGTGAATAATGCAACACTCAAGGTCACTTGTGCAACCCCTGTGTCACAAACAATAACAATTCAAAATAATATTGACCTTCAAACCACAAATCGCAAAAGAGGTATGCAGGAACTTTTTACTAGTATTTGCTCGCGTTGATGTCGTTTTCGGGATATCCGAAATTTTAAACCACGGTTTTAGCTATCTCCAAACAAAATTTAATTAAAATTAGTCTAACCGTTTAAGTGGTGTGATTGACGACCTCTGTGGCGTAGTGGTTATATTACATGGATGCTACGCAGAGGTCTCGGGTACGATTCCCGCTCAATGTAAATCTTTGTGTGCATGAACATGATTGTTTGCATTGGTCTGAGTGTTTCTGTGCATAATATGTATGTATTTACACAAGAAAACAGTATATAGAGGTAAGTATGTATTAATATCCGTTGTTCTGTTACCCATACAAGCAGGTTAAGCCTAGCTTGCTTTGGGAACAGATGGCGCTGTGTAGGAGGTCCGTGAATATTTATTTATATCACCCAATTGACGTCCACTGCCAGACTTAGGCCTCTAAATATTGCCACCTTGTGCGGTCCTGTGCCCCTCTCAATCATCTTACCCTGAGTACTTACGAGTAGTTACCTAAATAAAAATGAAGCCTATTTTTAAAAATACAGATATTTCCGTTAAGTTTGATGGCGGTCACTATAGCAGACGGCTCGCGTAAGAACTACCAACAGATGGTCTCCATATGCTTTTATTATAATACGATAAAAGAAATAAAACTAAATATCTAATTTATTCCGTACTTATCAAGGTATAAGTAGTATCCCTCCGTCATGGGAGGAGGCCCGTCCCTGCAGTGGGGCATTAATGGGCTGTTATGACGGTAAAAATACCATTATGTTTAAACCACGCAATCTTTCTTCGTTGACTAGACGTTTGCGAATGTACAGAAGACGTACTCGAATACATTATTAACATTTATTTGTGAACCTCCTTTGTTTCCGTGTAGTGACAGAGTAAGAATACAATATGTCACCACCCCATCTCGTGTCGTAAAAACCGACTAAAACTGAAAATGACGTGAAAATTATCTTAACGAAATAAAAAGAAGGAAAACTTGAAATTAAACCCTATACCAATCCGTCTGGCCAGCGTTGTATTAGTAGGCTAAGTATCCCTCCGTTATGGAAGGAGGGCCGTCCCTGCAGTGGGACATCAATGGGCTGTTATGATTTGTGAACCTAAGCTCCACTGTACCCCTGAGGGGAACCAGGGAGCATACCAATTTAACTCGTTCTACCACCGGTGGTTTAAACCAGGGGTACAGTGGAGCAAAACGCAGAAATACCTATGTGACCAATTAAGGAGTATTTACTCGTAATTGCAAACAAAACAAAAATGTATTCAAAATTGGTCATCAGCAAACTCTGATGACTAACATTTTAAAAAACATTATGCCTCTTCCTTTTTAAATCAATTAAAAACTGTTATCACTTTTATAGAATTACTAGCTGACCCGTGCCCACTTCGTTGGGCGGCAAAAAAAACCGCGTCCCTTTTTTAAACATATTTCATTACTGCTCCACTCCTATTAGTAATAACGCGATACTACATAGCCTATGACACTCCCCGATAAATAGACTATTCAACACAGAAAGAATTTTTAAAATCGGTTCAATAGACCCAGAGATTACCCCCTACAACGTCACAAACACACAAACTTTACCTCTTTATAATATTATTAAGTATAGATTTAAAAACTGTAATCAAAAAGTAAATGTTCTAAGATCGATCTGTGTGTCGGGCCGGGACGCAAGAGGTCTTCGTTCGAGACCGGTCGCATTCGGGGCAACCGTTACGCGAACTACCCACGTGCCTCCGTAGTCTCCCAACACATACCAACTATGTACTAGTTTATTATGAAAAATGTGAGAAAATCGCTGTGATTGGATATTAGTTAAGCGCCGATTACACTAGACTACATGTCAACTTGAAGGAGACTACATCTTGTAGGAGAAATACTAGTCTCGTTTAATATTCGTTGTTTGAATTTCAATACAAGATGTAGTCTCGTACAAGATGTAGTCTCCTACAAGATGTAGTCTCCTACAAGATGTAGTCTCCTACAAGATGTAGTTGACTACAATGACATGTAGTCTAGTGTCAACGGCGCTTTAATTTCAAAAAAGTTTTCATTATTAAAGCGAGAGGCATTAATGGATACGGTTGAACAATAATAGAAAAGTATAGTAGACGACCTCTGCGGCGTAATTACTTTATTTCGTGGTTACAACGGAGAAGTTTCGTGTTCGATTCTCGCTCAATGCAAAGGTTTTGCACGCAACTCTAGTATGTATCGCGTTTTATAAGCAGCCGATCAATGTCCCAATGCAAGGATAAGCCTTTTCTTGAAACAGAACAAAACTTAGTGTACTAATCTGGCTAGATAGTTTAGTTTACCTAGGTATAGTGGTTATACCAGGACGCCATAGAGGTCTTTTATTTGACAGCAAATCAAACCAAACCAAAAATTATCTTTAAACATATTTTTTAATCTCCGTGTGGTGACGGAGTAAGAATACAATATGTCACCACCCCATCTCATCCCATGGGTGTATTAAAAAACGACTAAGGTACTATCCGTCAATATTATCTTTACGAAATAAAAAGAAGGAAAACTTGAAATAAAACCCTATACAAATCCGTCTGCCCAGCGTGGTATTAGTAGGCCAAGTATCCCTCCGTCAAGGGAGGAGGCCCGTCCCTGCAGTGAAACATTAATGGGCTGTTATGATGATGATGATATTTTTTAAAGACGTCATTTGGCAGATATGATGATGATATTTTTTTAGGGAACCAATCCCCACTAGATACACAATCACTAAGTAACATGGCATGTAACGAAGAATGCAAACCATACAATTAAGAAACGCGTCTTCCCTCATACAAATCCGGTCTACATTTGAGGTCATTCAGTTTTTGATCTTAACTGTACAGCTCAAGTATCGGCGAACGTTCATCATACCTACTTATATTATAACCGGTTTATTTAATAACCTATGTACTGTGCAATTGGATATAAATATTATGAGTTATTTATAAAACTAAAATAAATTAAATAACAAGTAACTGTATTTTAGAATAAATAACCTTTATTAATTAAAAATAATGAATTAAAAAAAAAATGTTTCGAGCTGGCAAGATTATGAAGCAGTGGTATGCAAATTGTTACGGTAAAATTAACTTTTAAATAAAAAAACCTACTCCAAAACCAAAGTTTTGATGTTTTGAATTTATTTACTAGGACGATTACTAAACAATATTTTTTTGAAATAAAAACTATCATCATCATAACATCGTATTAATGTCCCACTGCAGAGACGGGCCATGACGGAGGGATACTTGGCCTAGTAGGTAATACCACGCTGGCCAAACGGATTGGTATAGGGTTTAATTTCAAGTTTTCCTTCTTTTTATTACGTAAAGATAATATTCACGGATAGTCCCTTAGTCGGTTTTTACGACACCCAAAAAAAACAACCATAAAAACTATATCATCATAACAGCGCATTAATGTCCCAATGCAGGGACGGGCCTCCTTCCGTGACGGAGGGATACTTGGCCTACTAACACCACAAAACATAGGTATACAACACAGATATCTGAAAAAAGGAGATGTGCCCTGAATGTCATTTTGTATGGAAACCTAATGTCGCCAGTTTTATTAACACACACAGCTATAGAATATACGAATAGACTACTGTTCTCAGTTACATCTAGATTATCAATGAACGAAATACTCTGTCTCGTTTTTCCTTGAAATATCTCCCTTACACGGTGTCACAGCGAACCAATCAGCGCTACTATATTTAAACAAATAAAACAAACTTCAAAAAGTTTAGATAGAAGAACTACTACAATTTAAAACTACTACATTCAAAAAAATTACATTTATGCTAGGCGTTGACCTTATCGATAAATAATTAATAAAATTTATCGATAGACAATACTTATATTTTATTAAAAATTAAATACTTATCATATAAATAATAATTACTTTTTTATGAATATGTATAACATAATAATATATAATTGTACAATACTTTTGTAAAATAATATTGTGTGTATGATCGTACATGTCGTGAAACAAATTAATCCGAGAACTGATGTCGTAATATCGCAGATTGAAGGAACTCAAGCGTCATACTTCTTTTGCGTCCTTATTGTCGCAGCAGTTTGTAACATTTTGACTGTTGTCATACAAAATTAACGCTCTGTGAGGGAGAGCTAGCGATAATTTATAATTTAGCGTGTACAGTTCATTTATTCAAGCATGAGCATGCGCATGCCAAAATGCACGAGCAATATTGCGCCTAGTTAAATTAAAACAATAGCATGAATATAGGGATTGATAGATGAACATTTAGACTGATTTAAAGCAAATCTGATAAAGCCAGTTCAAAGCATGTGTGTGATAATAAATGGATGAACGTTTAAAAAAAACTTTCAAAACCACTGTAATCAACATTTTAAACCTTTATGTTCTAGAGTACTTACTCCACCTTTGATCTAGGATATTATTTCAACATTGTAATACTTATATTGAAATAACATAATTTAACATTAAAAAAATATTTTTTTTACTAAACTTTATAAATCTTTTACAATTTAAAATTCCTACAATACACGACTTTTTATCGAAAACGATAGATAGTCGTAGTCATGAACGGGTCGTCACTGTCGTTTGGTTGTTAGAGCAATCACGGTTAGCAACTACTTGTCATACGTAATATCGTTGAGCGAATAGTTCATTGCTTCATATATTCATTGAATGACTAGTTTAGACAACATTAGAGATGCAATGTATATGTTACAAAAATATTATAGTACTTAATTGTCCGAACATGAAAATAACATAGTGAGGACATCGAAGATTATTTTTTCATGATTTTAGAGGTAAATACAATAAAATACATGTACTAACATATGGTAAGTGATTCCATTATTAATAAAGTTTTTTTTATTGCTCTTATTTTTACAGGCAACCACTGAATAACTCGGCATTTTATATGTTATCCCGGTCGTTGTCAAAACACAGCTAAACCTAGGTGACAGACATTTTTAGCTATATAATCGTTCTAATCATATTGCGTTTTGACGAAAACCCCGTCATAACACTTCTCCTTTTATTTAGATACAACATATTTATATTAAGTATACTAATATTTAATTTAATCTATTTTGATGAGCTTTTAAACAATATGATAAACATTTTTTTTTCAATTGCTCAAGAAGAACAATAAGGTTTACTTACACGTAATAGACTTTTTTTTAAAATAGAATTGGAAGAAAAACTTTTTTTAAATTATGCTGTAGGTTAAAAAATAGAAGCAATAATACTACTTAATTATAATTACATTATTGCAAAGTCCCCTTTCCTATCTAAAGAATTTCAATGAGTATTTCATGAGAAAGTATGTCTATATTCTTAGAATGCCGCTGTCTACCCCTTACAAGTAAATAGGTGTGAAGATAAAACACTAACAACTTAATTATATTTAATTGCCACGCTAGTACAGCGGGTGTGGTATGCGGTTTCCGTGTACAAGGTGGAGGCTTTGAATCCCACGCAGGGCTCTTGTTTGTATACAAAAGTTTTGAAATGTGAACTTCGATGTCAAAATTTTTTTGTTTTTTTTTGGCAATGAATCTTTTAACTTGTTTTATGTACTTAGTAAAAACAAAAAATACAACCGAATTGAGAACCTCCACCTTTTTTTGAAGTCGGTTAAAAAACTTAATAATTTTCTCTGGTTATAATAAAAAAAAACTTAGTGTCATGGCGGTCGCAATATGTGGCTGTCAAGCTTGCGGCCTATTATTTTGTGTATGATCTAATGCTTGTCTCGAGCCTGCAAGCTTTGACGACCTCGGTGACACGACGGTAGCGCAAGCGGCTGCCGTGCAAAAGGTTGTGGGTTCGATCCAATTATTGTCCTGGTCTGGGTGTTCTTTGTGTCCGTTAATTGATTTTTGTAAAAGGTCCCCGCGACACAGGGCATGGCAGGGCAGGGCATCCCTAGTGCGGGAGTTGTCTTTATAAAAATTTAATACTTCGCGCTCTAATTATGATACCGTGATTCCTAGAGAGGGAAAAGTAAAAAAAAAGTAAAAATTACACTTGTGTCTATGAGTGCTATGTAGATGGCCTAACAACACCTAATCCAATATTATACAGTTAAAGGGTTTAATAAAGAGAGGCACTCTTTAAACGCTAAGCATTTATAATAAAAACTCAGCATGTTTACTTTATAGAAATAAATTAAATAATTTATTAATTTTTAAGCACTGTTTTAACAATAATTTATCCACTAAGTACTACGGCATTTGTTCATAGAAATATGATCCTAATTGTTATATGCACGAAAATGAATATTACCTTAATTGCTATTAGCTGTTCAAGTGCCTTATTTTTATAACGATTTGTATATTATCTTACATTCGAAAGTGAACTTTATGCTTGGGATTTAGAAGTGTTATTTGTATGTATGGTTGTTTAAGTATTCCCGTGAAGGTTCGAAAAGGTTAAATAACACAGGTTTACAGTGCAAGCCGCCATATGTCACAACCCAAATAAGGTACAGAAGGATAAATAAATATCATAACATCTTTGACCCATCTTGATTTCATTATAATTATTATTCTCTTAATTCCCTAAGTTTGGCTAATATGTAGTAACATAGCTATTCTTTTAGTAAATCTGTGAAAATAAATGTGAAAAGATCGTTTTAATTGTCTGGAATATTTTAAATACTTAGGTACTGCCTTGGGAAAGAAAGACTGCTACGGCGTACTATGTTATTCTATTTGCCTCCTACACTGGTTCCATCCCCGCACAAGATAATGTTTTCTGCACATTTTTAGGATGACAAATGCATTCTTACCACACGAACTTATTATCTCCGCGATCCCCTAATGATCGTCTTGAGCGTCCATATTGTTTGTGCCGCTTCGTGACGACCTCTGTGGCGCAGTCGGTATATTACATGGCTGCTATGCAGAGGTCTCGGGTTCGATTCCCGCTCAATGCAAATCTTTGTGTGCATCAACATGATTGTTTTCATTGGTCTGAGTGTTTTCTATGTACAATATGTATGTGTTTAGAAAAATAAAGTATTTAAGTATGTTTATCCGTTGTCTAGTACCCATAGTACAAGCTCTGCTTAGTTTGGGACTAGATTGACGTTGTGTGAATGTGTGAGGATTATTTATTATTTATTTATTTATAACGTCTTTGATCCATCTTGATTTCAGAATGTTTTCTGCAGGTTTTCATGATGGCAAATGCATTCTTACCACACGAAATTATTTTGACCGATCCCCTAAAGATCGTCTTAAGCCTCAATATTGTTTCAATCCATCATCCATCCGTTCATTTGAAATCCTTTCTTTTTAATAAAACTATTTGTGATCAACTTGACCTACTGTACTTGCTTGTACAACGAGTCCAATTAAAACGTTATACAAACGTAACTGTAAACAGACGAAGCCAAATGTAAACATTAGCTAGTTGAGACGACAAACAGACACTCAATAATATTATAAACACTGTATTATAATATTATTTGATGACTCGTAGTGTAAGCGTGGTTAAGCGTTAGTACAGAAGTCTTGGGATCGAACCCTGATACAGTCAAACGTTTTTTTATAAATTCTCGGCAATGATCATATATCGTATTATATGTATTATATACCCCAGCTAGGTGGACCGACGACCTCATAAAGGTCTCTGGGTCGGACTGGATGCGGAAGGCGCAGGACCGAGTTCTGTGGCGCGTGTTGGGAGAGGCCTATGTCCAGCAGTGGACTGCAATAGGCTAGTTAATTGATTGATTGATTGATTGATTGATTGATTGATCATATCGAACCTAAAATTAAGGCAAAGGATGAAATAATATGTGCTATATGATTTGCTCAATAGTAACTTAGCATAATGTGCAATTTCGACTAAATTGCATGCATAAATGAAGCTTACTTGAACAGATAAATATGGCTGGTATGCAGCATAATATGCAGCCTAGAAAGCAAAACGCGCTTTCGTTGCAATTTTTCTTCTTTGCCAAAAATATCCATAAGTACTAATATTATAAATAGGAAAGTGTATCTGTCTGTTTGTCTTTCTTTCACGGCAAAACGGAGCGACGAATTGCCGGGTTTTTAATTGGAGATAGTTGACGGGATGGAGAGTAACATAGGCTACTTTTTTTTTCTTTGTCTAGGAAAGGGAGACAGTGCTACCCCGAATTTAATGCAAGCGGCGGGCAAAAGCTAGTTGACTAATAAGTACAAGTCCCTTAGATACCTCTTACGACACCCTCGCCTAATTGCAATTTTATCGATACATGGGTATTAACTTATGGGTATAAACTTTACATCTCGCAAACATTTGGGTTTCACTATGTGGGTACACACTAATTTACAGCACAGTGTATTACTTAAAATACATCCCCATTTACCTAATACACAGGCATAGCCACAGTCAACAGTAATAGTTTATATCATTAGTAGTATATAATAATATCTATTATAGCTACAAACGAAAGCGATTCTCATTAAAAAAAACTAAAAATAAATAATTATGTGAATCTAGAAATTAAATTTATGTAAAATTATTCTATTTTACAAAGTTACACGTGCTTATCTATGGATTAGCGGGTCATTAGTATCTAACATACAATACGTTCTACTTATAAAGAATCTATCTATTTATTATATAACGGCTTTCTATATAAATGAAAAAAAATTAAATGTTTATTATTGACAGTTGAATAATAAACGCGAAAGTTTGTAACAGTTAGTATGGATAAATGTTTGTTACTCAATCACACTTAAATAGCTGAAACGATTTGGATAATATTTTGTATGGAGGTAGCTGGTACCCTGAAAATAATTATAAGTAGTCTTTCTATAACGATAACTAAAACGACATCAACGCGGGCGGACCCGCGAGACCAAGTTAACGTAACATAGCTACGTACAGATAGCGCGCGAGTTGAATGCAGTCGGGGTCTGAGGTAAAGGGCGGGAGCATCTCCCCCCGCTATCCGCACGCCCCACCTCACGCGCCTGCAGTGTAGTGCTGTGCCATCCTTGTCAACTATCGTACGTTTGCAGTGTTATTGTGTTAATAGTAATACTGAAGTTCCCGTGTTAGTTTTTTTTTCCGTTTTGTGAAATGATTATTAAAACATGTGATAATTATGATATTGTTTTTTTTTCACCATGTTAACCTAGTGTACTAAATAAAATTAAACTTATAATATTGTTTAAATTTGTCGACATGAATGTCAATCAATAATTATAATTAGGCCACAGCACTACCGCATTCCTAAGCTCTGCATTCAACTCGCGCGCTATCTGTAGGTTTAGTAGCATTAGTCCCCAGTTGCATTTTACCCCGAAAAATCCTAATAACATAGAAGTTTGTACATTATTAGGTTGTTTTTTCGGGGAAAAATGCAACTGGGGACCAATGCTACTAACCCCTACGTATTCGTAATTATTAATTGGCGCCAATAAAGTGTAAAATGTAGTGTACTTTAATAAACTATGCTCAAATTGCTAAAAGCTTTATATACTACATAATAAAGTATTCAAAACAAAACAAATGTAATTATCTGTCAAATGAAAAATAGCACCAAAACCCAAACATCTTTCAATAGACAACTATGTATGTAATTCCAAATTTAAATTACCATTTTTAATTTTTACAGTTATGGTATTGCACCTTCTTGTCTGTTCCCCCGGAAACAGATTACAAAAGAGGCGCATTTATTTTTTTAAACTTCTTAGAAGGGTCCAGGTACTTATTCTTTGTACATTTCGTAGGTAATATTATTAACAATCGGTCCCAAGCTTAGTTCTCCCATTTTTTTCAATGGATTTTTATGATTTAAGTTACTTTAACTGTCAATAGAAGTTGGACAGACAAAAGAGGAGAAAGTCGACACAGATTGGCTGTACAGTGATTCTCAAATTGATGTAAGATTATGATAAAATAACATTAAGTACGTGCATGGTTTATTTATTTATAATTATATTTTAATGAAATCCTCTATGTACTCCGTGTGGTGACGGAGTAAGAATACAATATGTCACCACCCCATCTCATCCCATCGATGTCGTAAAAACCGACTAAGGGAATATCCGTGAATATTATCTTTACGAAATAAAAAGAAGGAAATCTTGAAATTAAACCCTAAGGCCAGCATGGTATTAGTAGGCCAAGTATCCATCCGTCATGGGAGAAGGCCCGTCCTTGTAGTGGGACATCAAAGAGCTGTTATGATGATGATAATGACTCTAGGTACTCGGCGGGACGACGATGGATGTGAGAGGCACAAGACCGCGCACGAGAGATATTTGGAGGAGGCCTATGTCCACCTGTGGACGTCTACAGACGACGATTGGCTGATGCATGGATTGATGGAAAATAAGAGTAAAACTCCTTTTTCCTTTAGTAAGTGTCGTAAAAGTCGACGAAGCGTATACTTATTCCAGAGAAGGAAAGCTTAAAACATCCGTCTGCCCAGTGTGGTAGACAATTTTTATAGGCGAAGGAAAGTTTCAAGAAGTGGATCATTTCAATATAACAATAATACATACTAAGTATTTTAGTTAGTGTGCGTATTTACTAATTAGTTATCTAGTAGATAAGTCAAATAGGTACTAACTGGCAGTTTCTAAAATACATGATAAACAAAAATAGAAACAAAATAAAGGCTGATTTAATAACTTTAAAAAAAAAAAATATTTAAAAGTTTTTCATGTTAAAATGTTGAGAAACACTACCACCACTAAAGATGCGTTAATGTGACAAGACCCAAGCGCAGCCGGTACAGTCATTAAAGACAGAAATTTTATTTTATTTTCCAACTTTTTAATACAGTGACATACTATCTCTACGCAAGAGTGTCATAAAAGTCAACTAACAGTATTTGTTTTTAAAAGGTCTTCTCCTAATATTTCTTCCTTACCTAGTAGGTACTGTGCCTCCCGCATCCGTGTCGTTCCAATTCCTGACAATTGCTTAATGAAGATTGATGTTGACCTTTATTCTGAAAAGAGGAAAGACAATGGAAAAAACTGGTACTCGAGGCGGGACTCGAACCCGCGTCTCTGGACTAGGTATACGCGGCCAGCGCCATGGCCATGACCACTAAGCCAACCGAGCATCCCTCTCGACTACCAAATTTAAACATTGCTTTATACGGCGCCGGGCTGCAACTTACCTTTATTCTGCTAGAAATTATTATAAAAAAGTCAAATCATTATGTTTGAAAAGACTTTCTTGGTTCTCTTCTAAAGACATCTGCAAAAATGGTCCCGAGATTCTCTCGATGATGCTAATAATATCAAAGAAAATCCTAAAATGGGATGTTAATGTGATACTTCATATAGTTGTTCAAGCCACCCTAGAGCTTCTGGCATCATCATAACAGCCTATTAATGTCCCACTGCAGGGACGGGCCTCCTCCCGTAATGCAGGGATACTTGACCTCCTAATACCTCGCTGGCCAGACGGAATGGTATAGGGTTTAATTTCAAGTTTTCCTTCTTTTTATTTCGTAAAATAATATTTACCGATAGTCCCTTAGTCGGTTCTTACGACCCCCATGGGATGAGATGGGGTGGTGACATATTGTATTCTTACTCCGTCACCACACGGAGTGACATGGTATAATTAATTTATACAGAGCCTTAGCTTTGAAAGCACTGAAAGCTCAGATGAAATACCACAGACCGGACCCTCGCTGACGATGCTTAACCCACGTCGTTTATCAATCAGTGATTGCAACTGGCTAGTAAGCGCCACAATATACTACTATAAATAATTGATAAATGTCTCCAAAAACTGTTGAAATATCTCGGGTCAAATACCCTATTCAATCAGTTATAAATGGTGTAGGTTTGTTCTGACGTCACAAATCCAGTTTCACAAGTTCCGAAACCAATCGAGAGATTGTATTTTTTTTTAAATAAATGATGTCAATATGTTGATATACTACCTTTTTGATGAACGAATACGGTTTTATGACTGAATGCGCATTGAAAAGAGATTTTTATCTTAAATTAGAATTGTTTATGGTAATTTAATTAGGATTTGTAAGCGTTTTTAAGCATGTTAATACCGTGGTTAATACAAGTAACTTTTGTTTCTTTTAGATGACAACTTTCTACCATCATTTATACCTGTAGGTGGTACTGGAGCTGACCGCTGGATCTTACAGTAGCAGTCGTGACCTGCTTGCGCAAGCGGGATTAAACGGCCTCGAACCCCAATTACTATAACGCCAGATCGCTGATAATTATTACAACCTTACCTGGAGCCTCCGAGACGCTTGACTACAGAGAAAGACTTGTGGTTTTGTCAGTTTAAGTTTGAGATAGCCGCGTAATACAATCATTTATCGGTATCATGAGGTCCATATCTAAAAATTGGGCCTTACCGAAAATCAGTGCTGTGTGCAACTAAGCTGCATTGTTCGGTATGCAGCAGCATTATGCTGAGTAGGGTCCGATTCCTGCACAGATGTGGCTTTCTAGTTATTTTAATTTATTGTATGTTTTGGTACCATGTATTCTCTTTCTTCTTTCTTTTCTTTCTAAAAAGTAATCAGCCCTGTGTCTTGAGTATTTTATAGAAACGAAAAGAGACAAAGTACTTCCAGATTAAAGACAATGGTTTACGGATCGTACAAATAATTTACAAGGCAGTTAGCTTTGCCACCGAATTATATTTAAATTTCTTTAAAATAACACAGGAAATATTTCGTGAGCATACTTTGAAGTTATGCGTGCCCATCTTAACAACATAATAGGACATCTGCAATGCGAGTAGGCCTAGTTGAATCACAAAGGGAAGGATCTGGTTGTCGGGTTTTTTGCTTGGTAGTGTATCGCGGACGCTTTATTCTATATCACTGATTCTCGTATTCATACGGGGATAAGTGAACTTTTGTGTTTCATGCGAGGGTTACCAACTAAGATAAATTTACACTGATCTTATCGTATTGTGCAAAAATGTTTATTGTATTTGTTAGAAAAAATTACTAAGTAACTGTTAGAAAACTTTATTGTGAAATGAAAACTTTATTCATAAAAAACTTTAATACGATAAAAACTTAAAAGCAAGAAAATACGCTAATTAAAATTTAACAATAATGTTTTAAAACTTATCTAGTTGTTTAACGTTGTTTGATTTTCTCCATAAATTCGTCACATAGGTTAAACACAATCCAGGAATAGATATCTACAACTAAATTAAGTCTGGTAAGAAAGAACTAACATGTCGAAATGTTATAGGATGTCATAGAAAGTACCTACTTTATCAGCTGCCATATGAAGAAGTTATAGCTTTTTAAAAATTTAGTGGGTATAATTTTTTAAGGTTTTTGTGTGTACTACTAAACACAGAAACTTCCACATTTACCTTTAAGTAAGTTTATTGTTTCATCATCATCATCATATCAGCCTATAGACGCCCACTGTTGGACATAAGCCTTCTCCAAACGTTTCCACTACTTTCCACCCTGCGCGGTCTTGTGCCTCCCTCATTCATCGGCTTCTCGTGTGTTTATTGTTTAATCCAATAATTAATTTAAATTAAACACGTCAATTAATGAACATAACACCTGTTTATGTAAACTAAAAAAGTGGCTATTATTTATAAACGTAAGGTAATTAATAACATGCATCTGTTTGAATACGTTTTATTGTAATTAGTTATTAAAGTATATTTTAATAAGGATTATACTAAATGTACTTAAATGCAAAGGAATAAGTCGCCCATCGCTTTCCATGGAAGTTATAAAACACATCGTACATAATATTAAATGGTGTATTAAATCTAAATGAGGGTGTGTTCAAAAGTATCTCTACAAATGAAAAGAAGGAAATGTAACATAAAACCTTAAACTAATTTAGCCAAAGTTAGATTCTGAAATTCGAAAGGGCCTCTTACTTTCTTTTTCACCACAAGGAAATAAAAAATGTAAAAGTAACATTACATATCTCAATTACCTATAAGTATTATTTAAAGAAACAATATCCAAAAATAAAAATTAAATTATTAATTGTACTTAGTTCCTTTTTAAGTTAGCACAGCCCTTATGCTTTGTGTGTCCGTGTGCTTGTGTGCCCAATAACGCAGGTGTGCAGACTAAGGCCGGGATGAGCCTTTTCTACTTCGTTTCCTTCACTACAGCTGCTGTACTTAACATCTTACTTATAAGAGTTACTTCAACTTTAAAATATTGAGATATATTTAGCTTTCAATCTTTACATATTAAGTAACTATTTCGTAAATGTGCTTTATATGTATAGCGCCGATTACACTAGACTATGTAGTCAACTACATCATGTAGGAGTCTACATATTGTAGTCTCCTACATAAGGACGTCAGGAAGGATATGTAGTGTCTTAACAGCCTACATGTGATTACACTAGACTACATGTAGTGTCCTACATGATGTAGTTGACTACATGTAGTCTAGTGTAATCGGCGCTTTAGTCTTGTAATTTTGTCGTTTTAATGACAGACAGATTTATTTAGAGGAGTAAAATAAGTGGGAAATAAAACACAGAGATGGATGTACAGAAAGATTCTGGAACGTTCCAGGAGGGTGAGCAGATGACAAGGGTGGTGAGGAGACGTAGATGAGGGAGGCACAAGATCACAAAAAAAAAACTATAAAATATATAATGATTGATGTACAAAAGACATTTTCTTCATATGTGTGGATGGAAGTTGTTTGAAAAAATTTAAAACGAAAAAATAACAAATATAAATCGACCAGACCAATGCATTCATGTCCATGCGAAGATTTTCATTAAAGCCCGATTTACACATCGACAAGTACAGTAGCGAGTTAAGTAGTAAGTTGTTGATTAAGTTGATTTAAATAGATATCAATCCTATTTTTTGACGAGTTAAGTTGGCGAGACGCGAGAGAGGGGGCTACTTCGTACTTTGGAGATCTATTTAAATCAACTTAATCAACAACTTACTACCTAACTCGCTACTGTACTTATCGATGTGTAAATCGTCCATAAGCGCGAATCGTATCCAAGACCTCTACGTACAGACCTTTTTTACATCCCGCTTTCGTATACAAAAAGCCAACTATTAAATGTAATAAATAATAATAATGAGTAGTTACAGTTACGATTAACACGTGTGCCTAGTCACATCACCTGACGTGACCTTGGTACGGCGGCTCGGGTTGTCCTTGGGCATATGAGGGGCTTAAACAAAAAGAACGCCAGGACAATGTTATAGCCGTTAAGCTAGCTCGTGAATACTCCGGAAGATTGCCTCCCCTTGCTTTATTTGATGTTAAAATGGAATTAAATGACATAACGAGCAATAAAATGAGAATTATTTATGTATTATTTATTTACCGACTACATGGAGGAGGTTTTCTATTTCATTATAATTTTTATATGTACTTAAACCAAATTTTCATAGAGACATTTTATTGATCAATTTAAAAAAAATCTTTTTTATTTCATAGGGCTTTCCAAGTTGGTTATGGAATTTGGTTTTTATCTAAATAAGTTTGTTTTTAAATTAAAAATGTCCTAATTTTATTATGTCTAATATATTATTATTTGTGATAGAAAGAAATAAACGAGAGTAGGGAAATAGGGTGTCCATCATCATCATCATAACAGCCCATTAATGTCCCACTGCAGGGACGGAGGGATACGTGGCCTACTAATACTACGCTGGCCAGACAGATTGGTATAGGGTTTAATTTCAAGTTTTCCTCCTTTTTATTTCGTAAAGATAATATTAGGGACTGTCCGTCCCTAACTCGGTTTTTACGACACCCATGGGATGAGATGGGGTGGTGACATATTGTATTCTTACTCCGTAAGACACCATCATCATAACAGCTAATTAATGTCCCACTGCAGGGGCGGGCCTCCTCCCGTGACGGAGGTATACTTGGCCTACTAATACCACGCTGGGCACGGTTTGGTATAGGGTTTAATTTCAAGTATTCCTCCTTTTTATTCCGTAAAGATAATATTCACGGATAGTTCCTTAGTCGGTTTTTACGACACCCATGGGATGAGATGGTGCCATATTGTATTCTTACTCCGTCACCACACGGAAATAAGTTGTCCATGAGAATTATAAATAAATAATGGCATTCCGAGAATGTTGTAATAGAGAAAGTAAATAAATGTAATGATATTTATAATACTTCAATATCTTGTAAGTTACCATTGAACTTCAATACCTATTGTAATGTTACCCTCCGCTAAGGACTACCGGTACAAGCTGTTATAGTACCTAGCACTCTTTGTTAAAAACATTCCAGTTTTCTTACATTAAGGGTACTGAACGAATCGTTAGCTGTTATGTGTGTTGTATGTAATTTGGCGGTTTTTTTGATAATTCCTCAAGACCTTGAACTCTCCCCTCGCAGTTTGCTCTTTTTCTTGAACAAAAGGAACCCTCTTTGCTAATTCAGAGACGAATCTATCTATATATATGTAGGTATGGAACCAGTTTGGCCGTTATGAGTGTCGTTTGAGGAAGACGGTTTGCATCGGGTGTGTTTTTTATGTAATAGGATTACTCTTGTATTATTTAAATATCTTTACCTTGTTATGTATAAATTAAATTGTAGGACTTAGTGAACGGGGATAAACACATACAGACTCGAAATAATGATTAGTGGATAAGTAGTATTCTAAGTACTTAACTAAATAATTCTCATTATTTGAGAGATTGAACCAAGAGTATCGCGGATGGTAGCCGCCGCATGCGTATGTCCTATCAACGGGTTTGACCACAGGGTTTGACGCATTTGGTCCACTTCTCAACTTGTACTCCATGCTCAAATGGTGCTCTTCTCATATGGTACACTTTGCAATTGGTGCACTATGCAAAAGGAACACTTTTTAAGAGTGGAGATTTGTAATCGGAAGCAGCGATGATGAACGCCTTCAACACGCAACAGGTTCCACGAGGCGACGGGTTGTGGAGTGCCGGCCGGTTTATAAGGATCTAAGTTATCAATGGTCTCTGCCTACTCCTTATAAGAAAAATGTATGTATTTTCAAGGAAATTTCAGACCTTTCTTGTAGGTAGCCAAGTTAAATGTAGCTGTCATGCCATCTAGCGGTAATAAGTGCAAATACTAACTTCATGTTTTATATTTTGCCACTAGATGCCGGCCAAGTTTGCCTTCCGATCGGTGGTCTTTCAAATTCTCAATTTGGGAAAAAAGCTTTTGGACCAGGACGTTACACTTATATAAATTAGATAGGTATCTTTGAAAATATGTATATCAGTAGTAAGTTGTAACACTTTTGGGGATGAGCTTTACAGGAAGTTACAGTAAACACCATATAACTCAGTCGTCCTGAAGTTACCAAAACTAAGCTATCAGGAATATCGCATATTATTATGTCAGAAACAAAACACCCGCTCCCCACCTTTAAGTTCGTAAAAAGACATCCCCGCGCAGCAATTGCAACAATTTCACCCTCTCCGTATCGGAAGGTCCCAAAAGCTAAATGACCTATTCTTAAAATGACATAGGAGCAGTATACGTCCTGTTCTCAATTAGCCCTATGAGCAAAAGGACATAGGCCAGGCTACAACATAGCTCTCTCCATTGCCCTCTGAGAGACCATGAGGCTTCTGAGTAGGCCCATAGGTCAGGCTACAGCATAGGTCTCTCCTTTGCCCTCTGAGAGACCATGAGCCTTCCGATAGTAGGTCCATAGGTCAGGCTACAACATAGCTCTCTCCATTGCCCTCTGAGAGAGAAGGCCCATAGGATGTCAGCCTACAAAGTTAAAATGTGAAAAATTTTTTTTTGTTATAGGGTGATGCTACCAATTTATTTATTTATTTATTTAGGATTGCCAACAGTTATTACATTTTTTTATAAAGAATTTTTTATACAATCAATGTCTTACAAGCTAAATGCATAACCTATTATAGGCAAACACCACATGCAAAATGGACATAACTTAAAAGTAATCACTTTCAGAAAAAAGAAAAAATGACAAATAAAAAAAAATATATATATTCCAATCGACATAATTGACTCTAGCTTATGTTTGTTTATTAGTAATTACACTCTGCTTAATATTTAGTCGAAATTTGTGAAGCGTGTCATTGTGGATATCTGAGGACTCACTGCACTCATTGTAAAGCCGAGAGACACGAGAAAGTGGTGAATTTTGACCCAAAACAGTTTTTCGAAGAGGAGCACTTAAGGGTTTAATTGAGTGGCGAGGATATCTACTTGGGACTGCAAGCCTAATTTTGTGTAGTAATTCAGGGCAATCTATATTGTGTCTTAATATCTTATAAAGGAAAACTAGGTCTAACATCTCCATACGTTGCTTGAGAGTAGTCATATCATATTTCTTTAGTGAACCCGTATAAGAATAATTTCGTTTAGAACAACCACTGAGGAATGCTAAGTGCCGCATGAATCTTTTTTGTATTCGCTCGATTCGTAAAGCGTGTGTAGAGTAATGTGGCCGCCATATTACACTACAATAATCTAATTTGCTACGTACTAAGCTGTTAAACAGCACAATTTTAGTTTTGAACCTTTTGAAAACTCTACTGTTTCGAATTACGAACCCCAGTATTTTGGATGTTTGTTTTGTAACGTTTTCGATGTGTGGTAAGTAAGTGAGTTTACTGTCTAATACCACACCCAGGTCTCTTATGATGTCAACCTCGTTCAAGAGCTCGCCACCAATATTGTAAGTAGATTTTATATGCTTAAACTTTCTCGTAAATTTGATATGGGAACACTTCTTTATGTTTAGACGCATATCGTTTTTATCACACCACTCAATTAGCCTGTCAACGTCACTTTGTAGCAACGAAACATCACTTTCTGTCTGAATAATTCTTATAAATTTTAGATCATCTGCAAACAAAAAAGGGGTAGAGTATTTGAAACAGGCAGTTACGTCGTTTATAAAGATGTTAAATAGGATGGGTCCCAAATGGGATCCCTGCGGAACGCCTGAAGATATACTATGGATCTTTGATTGGTATCCATTGACTACTACATAATATGTACGATCCGTTATATAAGACGTCAACCACTCTAACATTGTTCCTGCAAACCCGTATACATTTAATTTTTTAATTAGTATAGCATGTGAGACACGGTCGAAAGCTTTACTGAGATCAGTGTATATAGCATCTATTTGCTTTCGTGCATCAATTGATTCAGTTATAGTTTCAGTGAATAGTGCTAGGTTAGAACAAGTTGATCTAGATTTAGTAAATCCGTGCTGAAAATCAGACAGATATTTTTTAAAGTAATTTTGAATATGTGGACAGATAAGTGATTCAAATAATTTTGAAAATGTTGATAATATAGATATAGGCCTATAATTGCTGACTTGTTTTTCATCTTCTGATTTAAATACTGGTACAACTCTTGCTTTTTTCCACTCATATGGAAAGATACCGCACTGCAATGATTTGTTGTAAATTAAATACAAAGGATAAACTAGGTTTGTTGCACACTTTGTAATAAAAATTGGTGGGATACCGTCAGCACCAGCACCTTTTGAAGGATCTAGTTTTTTTATCTTTTCCAATATGACTTCCTGTGTCAAACTGTGCGATGTGAAGCTATTGCAATCTAGATTATATATTGAAAGAAGATCGGATAACTCAAACATAGAATTATTAACGTCACAACCATCGCTGTACACAGATGAAAAATGTTCTGCAAATAGTTCACAAATATTATAACCGTCCGATGTGTTACTTGTGCCATCTGTCATCGTCGCTGGATAGTTGCTCTTACCACCCCGCTTAGCCTTTACAAACGAGAAAAAGTATTTCGGATTTTTGGCAATAGCCTCCTCGACACCGTTAGTATATTTATTGTAACAGTCGGCAGCTAATTTTTTGCTTCGTTCAGATAATAATCGAAATGAGATCTTGTCTAGTGGATTACCAAATATTTTATATCTATTTCGAACCTTAAATTTTTCTTTCAATAACTGAACCAGTTCTTTTGTGAACCATGGTGGATGATTTCGCCTAACTTTACCTTTTGGAACGCAGTTATCAATTATTGTATGCAATTTTATGTAAAAAATGCTCACCATATCGTTTACTTCTTTATTCCTGAAAGCAGTGTCCCATTCAATTTCCTTAAGGTGTTTATTTGCCAAATTAAAATCTGACTTATGAAAGTTATGCTTCTGTTTAAGGGCATTATAATTTAGACTTACAACCTGACCAATATCAAAATTTACCTCAATTGCTGGATGCAGTGGGTCCACAGGGCATAACAAATCACAAGATTCTTTGACAGTACACGGCAGTAAATTGGTGAAAACAAGGTCGAGTAATTTACTTTTATGGTTTTTTATAAAATTACATTGTTGCAAGTTATTTACATAGCTAAAGTCAATTAATTGGTTGCATAATGAAGAATGCTGTTTTAAATTTATAGTGGCAGGATGTTTCTGACTAACCGAAACCCAGTCAATAGCATTCAAGTTGAAATCACCCAATATAGATATCTGCCCATCATAGGACTCAAAAATTGAATTACAGTTAGTTACAAAATTGTCTAGCAATTGGCTACTAACTGGTGGCGGAAGGTAAACCACACAAAGGGCCAGTTTTTTTACACG
Source organism: Schrankia costaestrigalis (assembly GCA_905475405.1). Lineage (NCBI taxonomy): Eukaryota > Metazoa > Arthropoda > Insecta > Lepidoptera > Erebidae > Schrankia > Schrankia costaestrigalis. The sequence goes on along the minus strand of FR997845.1, from coordinate 2,150,331 downwards.
AGTTGGTATGTTGTCAGGTATATCTATAAGTACCCAAAGATCCTCACAAGAGCTTTCCCATGACTGTAATCTTTGACTATTATATTTTTTGGAAACAGCTATCAAGACTCCTCCTCCGTCTTTTTTGTTTTTTTGTAAGTTACAGATATTACGATCTCTTCTATAGACTACATATTCATCATTGAAAAGCTCACTGTTGAGGACCCCTGCGTTAAGCCATGTTTCAGTCAAAATAATAACATCATGATTACAACAATTAAGGTTTTTATAAAATGTGTGAGTTTTTGTACGTAGCCCACGAATGTTCTGGTAATATACATTAAAAGATGAGAATTTTACAGGAGAAAATCCAAGTGATACAAGCTTAACCAAGTTTAAGAGATTAAATTATCAAATTCAAAGAATCATAATTTTTTATAACTATATATCTTGAGGTTTCCGTCTTACGAACAAAAATTTTACCACTTCGTACCCAAACATGTGCATACCCTTTTTCCTTGGCTTTAAGTCTAGCAGCACCACATAAGGCTTTGTTGGCTGGTGACAAGTGCTCCATCACATAGATAGGTCGCTTTTGTCCCTCCAGTCCAAGATGTGAGGAGTTCAACTTGTCCGATGGTTTAGACTTGTTAAATTCAATATTGGCTGCCAGAAATTTATCACGAATCCTAGATGTGGAGAACTGTACAATAATAGAGCGTGGACGAGTACTATGAGGTTGCATTTTAGCAATGCGAGTACATTTCACGACATGCTCATTACTTATCTTGCAATTGATGACATCACCTATTTTAGAAACAATACTTAGGAGGTTTTCAGTCGTCTTCTCAGGCATACACTGTATCTCGATATTGTTTGCCCGGGCATTTTGCTCAAGTTGATTAATACGCGACTCCATCAATCGCATTGATCCTTGGAGTTCATCATTCTGCCTTTCCAAACCATTAATAGTATTTTTCCACTCTAATTTATCTTTCATAAAGTCTTCGTATTGTTCATTCATAAATTGCATGGACTCCTTAATTTCCGAAATTTCGTCTTTAACTGTTTGCAATTGGACATTAAAAACTGTGCTTATTGACGATGTAAACTTAGACAGCTGTTCAATTAGCTCCTTTTTAATAATATCTTGCACGATAAATCGAATCTCTCCTGAGGTCATTGGAGACTCATGCATGGGCGAATTCACGATATCCTGGCATGGGTCTTCCTTATCTGAAGGAGAGCCACAAATACGCGGACGTTTCTTACGTGAAGTAATATTAAGGTCAGTTTCAGCAGATTTTTCTACTGCTACAGGTAAGTCCGGGTCCGATTTAGATTTTGCATGCTTTAATTTAGCTTTCTCGGTCGGTGGAGGCGTACGTTTTACATTTGGCATCTTCGTTGCGTGTCCGTAGCCAATATCCTCAATACTCTGGCCTAAGCGTGGTCCACTCGAAGCAGCCACACGAAGGTAATTGAATTTTGGTGATATGTATTGAGACTTTAGCGTGCAGATCCTAGTTTTCTACCAATCAGAGTTATATTTTTTCAAATGGTATCATTAACTTCCTGTTTAAATATTTTTTGTATTGGCAACACTATGATTAACGAATATCCTGCATTTTTTTTTTTTTTTTTTTTTTTTTTTTTTTTTTTTTTTTTTAGTCTTTCCACTTATTATTAGATGAAGTTAGATATTTATTAGCATTGGCAACCCCATCAACAGTGTCAGTCTATGTCAAAACTTCTGACAATAGTTGTCAATTGCAAAGCAAAACATTTCACTCAGCGGACTCAAATAAAATAATAATATGTGATTTTCACTTTATAAAACTAGGTATCTCTGTAAATTTCACTATCCAAGGTTGTATGTGTTTAATCTACACTACATATAGGTCTAAAACAGTCACTTATTTTATTGTTTATTATGTAAATACAAGTTTTCAGGCACAAGTCACTGGTTTATATAACACCGTTTTATATTTGTTTGTTATTAGCACTAAACAGTTTATAATATTTTGACTGAAGTAGTTCTATGCTAGCAACAGATTTTACCACTTTATACTTGCATTAAACTATATTGTATGAATGCAAAGTTATTGTTAATGTCATCTGACTATATAACATTGAAGATGAAGGTAAGCACACAAAAATGTTCACTTTATAACGTTTTAAGAAAGTTTTTAACACGCTATTTCACTACGGTGCTTCGTACTTTTAATGTCTTTATAACGCGAACAGATAGCAAAGAATGTTTTGAATGCTTTTATGTATATTACACGCGGCACAATTACTTTTTACCTCTATTTACTAATAAATTCAGCAGAGCAAATAAAATACGTCCGGTACTCTCAATGACTTTTGACAGAAGAAGAATGTTTTTTAATTATCAGCACTTTAAGAATTAGTCTTACTTTAATATCGTTTAACTTAGTGATAATACTGATAACGAAAGTGAACAATATGCTTTCTCGGTTCACTATTAAATAAGTAATTGATTTTTATTATAAAAATTTGTCTTTATGCATACACATTTTATTTAGATGAGTTTGACTAAATAATTACCCTAACACCAATTATTGGCACCATCATCACCAATTATCAGCATCGACCGAGCCAATTATCAGCACCTTAAAATTAGACATAAAATTAGGTAGATAAATGAAATAATCCAATGTTTATAGCAAAATCTCTTATTTATACCTAGCCTAACAACCGAAGTTTTAGAAAAAAAATTACATAAATATGTATAAAAAAATCCAAAAAATAATAGACATTCTTTTGATCATAATATCAACACTATGAAAATAACTAGCAATGTTAGTTTCAGCACCATGCCAGGATATGAAATCCGAAATCATAGAGTACTTTCTCCAAGAGTAGGTATTGAATTCTAGGCATAAAATAATCACGCTTTACGATAAAAAATATGGATTAACAATTTTACATAGGTACCACTTTGTCATGTAATGTAACAGTACCAGTGCCGATAATTAGCAATTTGCAAAAAAATTGAACCCAGATGTCAGCACCTCATTTATGAACTTAAAATCAAGATAACGTTCATTTCCATTGTCAGATAAGCCTTATAAAACGTTTTATACATGAATAAAACCTAAAGGTTCAGTAAAAAATATCTAAAAGAACTAAAATAAAGTAAAATAAAAAAACCTGAACTTACCTACGATCTTAAGAAACTGTCAAAACAAAGTAATGTGAAGAACATGTTCCCGCGTTTTTAAAAATATAGCTTTTATTTTAAAAAAGTGTCGTGTTTGGATCAGTTTATATTTCCAAAAGGATCTTATTTTAATGTTTGTTAAATGGTAGCCGAAATTAATTAATAGAAAGCTTATAATTTGAGTTTTAGTTGGGGGTGCTGATAATCTGGTGCAGTGCCAACATTAGGACTCGTGCCCCTATATAGCCTTCCTCGATAAATGGTCTATCCAAAACTGAAAACTAAATTCAATTCGAAGAAGTAGTTCCTGAGATTAGCGCGTTCAAACAAACTCTTCAGCTTTATATAATAGTATAGATGTAGTAGAGGTAACTAATTTTTTAGCAACAGTACATAAATGATAGATACTTTACTATTTTTCTATTGGAAACGGGGACATGGACGAAGGAGTTATATTAAAACAACAAGTTTTTTTTGGTTTCCACCATTTATTTGAATTTTACTAAAAAAATTGAATAAAAAATATGGTATTTCATCAACATGTTATTTAGAAATGAATAATATACAGTTTGTAGAAAACATTGTCCCGTACTGTGTCGCCCTAAGTGTTAACATTATTATTTTATAATATTATGGTACATTTATTATTGGAGTAGAGGCAACATGTCGGGATTGTGTCGGCGCCGTCCCGTGCTATGTTTACTGTGGATGTCGGACTATCACTTGTGTCTAATACCACAATATCTCACAAATACATCACATTTTGATAAGTAAAGAAAGTCTTTTTGTTACGCAATCCTGCCACCAATAGTGCCATTTTAGACATTACAAATATTCATTATTCATATTTTTACTATTTCCAATACACACCACGCTTTATTATATAAATACAATTTTTCAATAATACTGTCTTGGGCAAAAAAAATATGACGCACAATTGAAATAAAACACAAAGTTACAAAATGTTAGGAAATAGAAAAGTACATTATGTTTTTAAATTATCTAATATCGTGAACGGGATCCATGTGGTAGAAGAATTATGGAATGTGCAAGACCAGTACTTGACAGTCAAAATATTCGTGATGTTTGTTGTGAGGTATTGTTGTAATAGAGCCGACTGTCGTCGTCGTATGTAACTGTCGTGTGTATGTGTATGGGGTATAGAAACGTGTGTGGGACGGCGGGTTGTTGTCAGTCTCACTCGCTGCACTTAATCTAATCTTCGTCTTCGCCGCTTTCGGACTCTGAAATATAAAACACCATTGTTAGTAAACATTTTCAAAAACCCAAAAAACTTTGAACTCATTTTCGCACGCCATAGTAATTTGCGGGTATTTGCTGACTATTGCCTTTGTCCATTGATTTGGCTTCAGTTTTATTGTGAGTGAATATTAACAAAATAATAAACGGAACAAGGCACAGGAGCGCGCAAAGTGAAAATACTTGGTGGGCATATGCCCAGCAGTGGACGTCTATTGGCTGATATGATGATGATAAACAAAATGTTAAATATAAGCGTAAACATCAACTACCTTCTTCGGCGCTCTGTAACCACTCGACGAATTTCTTCATCTGGTCGAGGAACATCATCTTGCCCTTGCTGGAGTTGGACTCGCGGTACCACTTGAGTATCACCTCTTCGGACAGTACGTTGGTCTTGTATAACATCACGACGAGCTTGCTGAACGCACGCATGAAGTTCATGTTCTCGTAGCAATATTCTTGCACCTACAACATGGGTTTATAACAACATTTTTATTTATGCTCGGTCATATAATAAGTGTTTACAATGAGTATTGTTTCGAAACATCATAGATCTGTAAGCATAGCATTGTAAAAAATAATAATATGGTAAGCATATTCGTTTTAGAACGATTGTTTTCCGTAGTCCCACTGGGTCGCCCCATCGATGGGACGACGGAAAAAAGTTTTTATTTCAATATCGCTTTTCAGTGATCCCACCCATTAATAGAGATGTAACAATATGAAAACAATATAATTCAAATCAATCAACTTTTACGACGACGTGGTGTAGTCGTTGTATTACACGGCTGCTAGGCAGACGTATCGGGTAAGATTACCGCTCAATGCAAATCTTTGTGTGCATGAAGATTATGTTGCTTTTATCTGGGTGTTTTCTCTTTATAATATGTATGGATTAAAAAAAAGTATTTGTATGTTTGTCCGTTGTTAAAACAAAAACTAAATACCTAATGGTTGAAATGCATACATTTATAATACATAAAGTTTAAATTGACCTCGACAGGTCATGTCTTATTTAACCACCTGCCAAGATAATTTGACGGAGCCCGCTTCGCAGGGCTTCTATTTCAGGGTGGTTTAAAAAACATACTACAAAGGCTCATAGCCTTCTAACCTAACCTGTGCGAGTCGGGGTATTCTGAGTCAGGATTTTATCCATAATGACAAGAGAATTCTTATTTATAGTGACACACACCCATAGCTCTGAACTATTATACATTAGAATACAATATGTCACCACCCCATCTCCCATGGGTGTCGTAAAAACCAACTAAGGGAGACTATCCGTGAATATTATCTTTAAGAAATAATAAGAAGGAAAACTTGAAATTAATCCCTATACCAATCCGTCTTGCCAGCGTGGTATTAGTAGGCCAAGTATCACTCCGTCACGGGAGGCCCGTCTCTGCAGTGGGACATTAATGAGCTGTTATGATTTATTTAATAATCAAAGTATGTAAAGTAACTGAAATAGAATCAATGTCATGGCGATCCTGCACAACACTATTATTTAATGGGATCACAGAAAAGCTATATTGACAAAAAAACTATTTACCGTAGTCCTATTTTGATAATGGGACTACGGTAAATATTTTTTTTTCGTCGTCCCATCGATGGGACGACCAGTGGGACTACGGAAAGCAACCGTTTTAAAACACAGAAAAATTTACATTTCTATTCATTTATCAGGAGACACAAAAAATACCTTTCTGGAAATGAAAAAATACATTATACAGTTCGAACTCAAACAATTGTAAAACACTCCTGGTATAAGATAGGGCTCTGTTCATATTAGTTATTTTGGATCTAACCATTTTTACGCACATTACGCTCACAGATCCACTAAGTCTCACAATAAATCAGATTGCCAGATCGACATAGTACAACAAGTTAACACACTAAACAGAAGCAGTCCCAAATAACTCGGTACTGCTAAGTTTTGGTGTGTCGGCCTGAAGTTCTCCGACTCGTCATCGAGTATCATCATTTAAATAAAAAACCTGCTTGTGTCATCAAATTGAAATTTGACATTTCACAAAAACATTAATAAAAATTGATACTCTATTTGTTTAGATATTCAAATATTAAGTTTCGAAATAAAGTTTCATTACTTTAAACAATACTTCTTGCTTTTATAAATAAAATCAACTTATTTTTTTAGATTTATACCTAAACAAAGAGTACAAATTAATTTACAATCCAATATACAAACCTTAGTGAGCAGTGCACTCTCAGCCTTAGCAGACTGTGCAAAGGCAGCCAGTAGCGGAGTGTAGTGACGGAGATGTTTGGCGGCTTGCTCCGCCAACAACTCCTCTTTCTTGTTCCACTCGCCACGGGACATCACACAGGTCCATATCTACGAAACAAGCATTAACTTGAAAACTCTTTTAAACAAATAAGTGTATATTTGTGTGGATAATTATATCAGAGTGCCATATCAACAATGTACAAAAAGTAAATTCATTAAACATTAAAAGCTCCGAATAACTCGTCACTAATAAGTTCTATGAATCATCTTAATGTACTATGACTCGTCATCGAGTATCATCATTTAAAATAATTGAAGAAATAAATATAAGTGTAGTGAGACTTGGAATAAAAATTTCCTCAACCCTACCCATTTCCAAAGAGAAAATCCATAAACCATACTGGTATTTCTATAAAGGCAAATTCGAAAACTAGCATACATAAACTCACTGGAGACTATTGAATACAAAGTTTCCCTTTTGGGACATTAAGCACTCTCAAGAAGAATATGATTGAGTACACTGTCAGGGGTTCTTTACTGCTTGAATGATCTTTTGTGAGCTTTGGGAGCTTCCCATTTAATTAGATACCAGCAGCTTGATACATGTACAGCAGAATTATAGAGGTGCACTACATTGCATTAGACCATTAAGTACAGTGTTTTTGTTACATTTCGTCATTCCAAGTTCTCTAATAAGTATTGAAATTAAAGTAACTCACGATGGCCACAACTTCGTGTTCAGGTATAGCGTGCTTGAGCGCCATGTCCCGCAACTCCTGTATCAGATCTCTGACGGGCTTCTCCTCCGCCAGCTCGTCCAGCAGCGCCTGCGTCAGCTCGCGGCGAGCTTCCTACACCAAAATATTTACTTTAATTTACTTGATAATAACATTTTGATAATTGTTTGATATGATAAATATTTGAAAGGATAATAAGCATTAAATTAGTTTCATAAATTAAACATAATTTAACTACTCAAATAGAAAATTATTGCATTATTTTTAGCTACATCAAAATTCAGAAATTTGTTAAAACAAAATTATAAGTAAGCAACAAAGAAACCTATATCATTAAACTTATCATTTAACTAAAGAATAGCAAAATATTTATTACTTCTTTACTGGGTATTACATCATTACAAAATTAATGATAATTATAAGACTATCATATCTATTACCTGTGAAGCTTGTGCCCTATGTAGCCGCAGCAACTCTCCCAGACCACGGGAGGCGAAGGATGATGCCAGCACATCCTCGCTGCGACGGTTCAGGGGCAGAAACTCCAACAGCCTGACAATATAATTAAGCTTGTTAATATAAAATAAAACAATCTAACCAAAATGGAATAGAAAGGAAAGTTAAAAAGATAGTAACCCTTGCAGCACTTATACAAACGGAATAAAATAAAAACAATATTAAAAAAAAAAATCTGTGTTTTTAGAAGTCCTTTAATCTCATCTCGAAAATTCGAAGATATTCTCGTAGCATGAGAATGAAAACATGATAATTATAAAACCATATACTTTTCCTATTTTTTTGCGGTAAGTACGACATTAATGGGTGTTTATGAAGATTAATATTGTAACGTCATTAATGACTATATCGCAATAGTACGACAAGCCAGTACAATGAAGTCTTACTATTGCCCAATACACTATGTTAACGAACTCATTATTCATTCGTTACTTAAACTGGTATTAGGGCTATTCACTGCTTTGGTGTCGAAGCAAACGGGATAAAATGGCTGCCATGCACAAGGTAACGGGTCAATAATTTGCGCGATCCACAAAAAAAAAAATGTGTTATTTGTGTCAAAATTCCAAGTAAAATTCCTGCAACTTAAAGTCCAACAAATCTAATAGGTACGGTATGACAGTTCTGACAAATTGAATAATAAGGTTGGGATAAAAAAATCGATTACAATAATATCCGAAATTTAAGAGATCGATTACGATAATATCCGATTTTTAAGACACTTTAATAATTAATCTCATTATTAGTAAAGGGTAAAACCTTTTGTAAAAAAACACCACATATTGCAAATTGTCTAATCTGCGAATAAAAAAAAATCCAAACATTACTTTTATTTTAATTATAATTAATTAAATAAAAGTAATGTTTAGGATTTTTTTATTCACTACTAAGACCTTAATAAGTTGCCTCCCGTCACCTTCGACCACGTCGAGTAATAGTTAGTTACGTGTCTAACGATAATAACGATTTTTCGTATATGTAAACGATTTTTTTGCATACAAGTGTATCCGAAGAGTCGCAACACTACGAGCAGTAACCTAACTACGTGACTTTGCAATGAGGTCAAGAATAGAACTATAAGATAGTATTTACTATGTAAATATGTGTTATTTTGCTTTGTTTGAAAGTTTTCAATTAAATTTATATATTAAGAATTGTACATTTTTAGATACAATAATAAAATCTTTCTAAATTCATGGTTTTACGAAAAAGGTTTTCGAAACTGAATAATGTACGCATGAACAAAGTTGTTTCAGTTTGAAAAATATGAAACGTCATACTGTATCTTTTAGATTTGTTGAACTGTAGGTTTGACCAATAGCAGTAGAATTGTTTTTTTTAATATTATGGTTAAAAAACGACATCTCGTGGATAATTATTGTAAGTAAGGTTGGTTGGAGAAAGCCTATAATCAGAAAGTAAAATAAGTGAAATTTTGTACATACTTGCCCTCGAGTTGTCCCCTCTTTAGCGCAGTGACCAGAGAAGTGACACCCCTCTCCTGTTTGACAGTGGCAAACACTTCCAGCACAAAGTCTAGTGCCAGGTTATCTTTGAGCAGATGTTCGTTGACCAACACAAGCAGGACTGATGGTGGTACGCAGCCGTTACCTGATCAATGACGAACACAAATATATACATTATAGACACACACAATCAATTTTGTTAATAGGTGAACCCTTACTTTTTTACTAGTAAAAGCCAGCTACGATTTACATAACCCGTTTAACATAATTAATACAAATATTGGGTAAAAAAAAACTTTTATCCTTGTTCCTCGAAAATAATAATGAAATATGTGTATCAAAATCATTAAAAATTATTCTTTGGCAGTTTATGGAAATAATAGTTTTAGCTAGCTTTTGCTAGTAAAAAATAATGTACAGCGGCCAGTGTAAAGCATCACTACAAGTGGTAATGTCGCAAGGATGAACCGCACAACGTCACTGTAGCACTACTTCGACACCACGCAGTGTATTGGTACACAGCGTGGCTCTAATCGTGTGCTATATTATATTTAAAACATGTACAAAAACCACTTGACTAGGAGCATTGGGTTTGATCCCAGGTACCCCCCGAAACGTGACTTACGAATGTGTGTAATACGCTAGGCTACGGGAGCTAGTTGTAATAAAGCAAAATTTGTGATCTTATAGTAGACACAATGGGTATGTATCATACGGAACAAGGAAAGGGTTAAGATTATTTTTATTATAGAAAGTAATTCGGTTACTTGTAAATTTTGTGTCCATTCAAAAATATTCTAAAATCCAAATCAGTTTTAGTTATTATAACATTTTGTATGAGATAAATGAAAGAGTAGTGAACTTACCAATCCACAGTGCTGTCATGCGTGCCAATTTGATGCGATTTTGCGGCTCGAAACCCTTCAGGTAAACGAGCACCTACAAAGAAATATCATTTTTAATAAAACATTACATTTCTTTAATTATTTTGAGAATCAACAATACAAATATTAATTTATCGGGCACGAACACAATCGGGCTTATAATCATTTGCAGATCACACTTAACAAATTGTTCTGCATGGGAATCAATCATGACGTCATGGCTGGAAGAACTTGGCATTTTTTTTATAATTATTGGAATTAACACAGGGTTGATTATGGGATATTAATATAAAATAATAACATACCTTCTTCATTTCCTCCTCAAACATCTTCTCAAGATATTTGTAACGACGCATCAGTTTCACAAATACCTGTAAGTTATTTGTACACATTACTACCACTCCGATAACAATTGTGTTAATTTTATTTATATACAGCAAATATCAGAGGTAAATAAACGAGAATGTGTTTCTCAACAAGAAAGTTCAGGACTCTAGCCATGTGCTTCATCATTTTGTAAATATTTAGGTTTTTGTAATATTAAAATAAAATCTACTCAAAATTTTATTTTTGTTAAGTTTCATTTCGTCACCTTAAAGCTAAAACCGACTAAATGACCAAATCAACAAAATGAGATATCGCATTTTGAAGATTGCATAAAGAAAATGTCCTATCAAATGTACATTCGTGTAAATTTCATCAGCAATTATATGTAGACTACTTACTTGACTTTCTATATCACTAATTGTTGTGTTTCTCGAGGCTATAATAACATGACACGAAAGAAAAAATGTCGTGTAACCCCCCCATTTAGTTGGTTTTACCTGTATACACTTAAATCATCAATATTGCATAAAATCTGGCTGCTATCAAAGCATTATCTATCGTGCATAATGAGTTAAAGTAACTATTTTATGGTTCATATTGAGTTATACCTGTAAAACCTATATAAATCAAATGAATTGAAAAAAACTAAAATTTTAGTTGGTTTTACCCGTACATTAATTAGTCATAGTTCAAATGATGTTGCTAATTACTTAACAAACCTTTAAATTTACAACTATTTCGGCAATGGTCGCTGCTAGTGTTTTGGTATTTGAAATGTCCTACCTACTAAAATTTATTGTAACTACTAAAAGAAAAAAAAAAACAGGATTAAAATTTAAAAAAAAGGATAGACCTGATCTAAGCATTCCATGGATTCTCCGTGCGGGTGCCGGGTCCATCGCGTGATAGAGGACGGAGCACTTACACAACAGCGTCTGGAACTTACGACCCAAATGTAGGTTTAAGGAGGCCCCCTTACAACGCGTTAGGGGTCACCTTCACTGTCCGCTATGTTCCGTCTTCTATCTATCCAAATTTGGTAGGAACCTAACAATGCCGTTTTGGACATACGTAATAGTAGAGAGCTTACTGAATTTCTCGGCAGTCCTATATCTTTTAATAGGTTGTAGAGGGATTTAGCTGGTATACCCCTCGCACCTATTTCTTGAAATACGTGCACACCCTATAGCCATTTCTGGTTATCTTATTGGTCAAGTCAAAGTATTTGTTTGTCTTAATTGCGTGGTCTTCAGGGATGTTAGTTTCCCACTGTACCGTGAGCTCAATAAGTACTACACCCTTTTTCAATTTTAAGTTGAGGAATATGTCTGGTGTCAACGGCAACACGCAGATATCCTCCGGGATTTTGTAGTGTGTTTCACACGTGTCAACCAGTAGTCTCCAATCGTCTGCCGAACTCAGGACCGAAAAAGGCTTGTAGGTGGCCTTTTTAGTAGGCCTTCCTTAACAAATTGAATGTTTTGTCTTACATTTGTAGTCAGTCCTTTTCTAGCTCTAGCAATTGACAGACTCACTGATCCCTAGTACTTTGTCGTGACGTTGCGAATAATGACCCCTATCCAAAAGCAGTTCGCAGCCTACCAATAAGTGTCTTGCCGCATCAATTTCTTTGCCCCATTCCGTGTATTTTTGTCCGTGGTTTTTCCCCATCTTACAAGATTGCTTTGATCGGGGAGAGTCAATTGGAAGGCGTTGACGTAGAATTTAAGTAATGCTGGTGACAGACGAATTTTTATCAGTTGGGATGGATATAAGACGAAATTGTAAACAATTTTGTCTTTAGATGTTGATAAGACTTGCATTTTAGTGACTATTAGATGTTTGTAGAGTTCTGATGTTTTTTTTTAGTTTCATCCCAAAGTTACTTGTGTCTCGATACAGAGCGGAAGAGTCTGCTTGAAGATTAAACTAATCCTAGCCACGATTTCAATGTTTTCGTCACTTTAGCATCTAGTTCTTTCAAGAGGTTCTGGTTTAAATCATACACGAGGAAAGGCCAATTGAGACGTGATGTTAAATAGTTGTCGTATATCCAGACTTTTTTTACGTTATTTATCGGTTGATGGTCTACCTTTTTCAATGTCGTTTATGAAACTATTGACGACATCGTCTAGTACTGGAGAGCGACCTTTATCGTTTATCTTTCTCCCAAGAAATTTAAAAGGCACGGTTTCTGATATTATTGAAACGTTTTCCCCGCCTATAGCGAGCCCGGGGTCATATGAAGTATATCTCGTATCCCGCCTACCTAAACACAAACAATGTTGATTGTTATTTTATCTATTAGTATATTTAGTACTGTGTTAAATACTATAGAGGATAAGCAGCAACCCTGGAACAGGCCCACGTTGTAGTTAAGGGACTTTGCATGTCCGTCCTTCGTTGCAATTACAAATTTTGAGCGGAAAGTTATACCATTGCAGTGCATAACATAAGCTCGTGCTATACTAAGCCGATTGCGTTTTCTAAATCTATCCAACAAACTGTTATTTGCCTTTCATTTGCTCTAGCATCTTTTAGACTCTCTGCTACTAAAGAATTATTATATTCCAGACATCCAGATATTCCGGGAATAAATCCCTTCTGGTGTCTTGGTCTGAAATAATTGTTAGTCCTATTCTTTGTTGTCTTTGCAGATCTTGCCCTACGAAAAATTTTAAGCTATTCTGTCATAGAATATACTGCTGTATGTTCCGTAAAACACTGTAAAAAACGACTGCGTATGCGTACGCGACGAATTAAATATTGCAATAATTGCGTTAATTTATTAACGAATAGATAGTATTAGTTGGTTTTTCAACTAGATTATTTCGTACATAAAAATTACTCAATTCTTATGGAAAAAACTGATAACATAGGTTAATGTAAATTGCTATTCTATTATTATTAAAGCTTAATTTTAATAATCGTCGAGTAAAAAGTACTATACTGCTAAAGTAGGTATTAGCTCTATTTTTGAGTTTTGTTTACAAATTGTCACCAAAGTCAATACTAACTAAATCTAGATAGTATCTTTTACTTGTAGATTAATAAAATTAGAACTAAAGAAACTTTAAGAATAAAAAAGAGATATATTAGAATAATATGTTTTATTCCAAGATGTATAATAAAAGTCGTCGAATATGTTGCAATAATTGCTTTTTCGTATCAATTTTTATGAAAAGTCCTATTTTAGTGGTTATTTCCACTCACTATCTTTTTATCTACGGATAATATTGTAAATTGGGTTTTACCATTAGAAAGAGCACGATTTTCTAAGAAAAATGGTATATTTAACTCTATTTTGCAAAAATCGGCATTTAGTCGGTTTTACCTTTAAGCTGACGATTTGGTCTTATTGCCAATTTTCACATTTGTGTATAAATGTAATGAGTTGAAATACAAAAATAAACTTGAAACTATGTATTTATTAACATTATCATCGTTTGTTCTATGATTAGTGAAGTATGTTTTAATTGATTTCTTACCTGTTCAAAGTTCCGCATGGTCTCCATATCTTCATGAGCTGTAAAGATGCAGGTGTTGGTCTTGGGGGAATCGCCGTCCATCGACACCCCTCCACCAGGAACTAGACCGAAATAACACAACCTCTTTTAATATAATGTTTTGAAATAACTTCAGTTTTATCGATACTAAGAAATTATCAGTAAAAATGAACGATCAGTTTTGTCATCAAAATTCAGGACTCTAGCCAAATTTTTCATCATTGAAACCTACATTATATTAATTTTACGTGAAGGTACTTTTTCATAAGTTCAAAGACCTTAAAAGTTATTACTTTTTATTACCGCTCTGGGAATAACTTTAGCGCCGCTTCGTGGCGAACTTTACAAACATTAAAATAAACGAAAATGAATAATTAATACTCCTCTTTATCATGCCTTATTGTTGTATCCTTAAATTAAGTTTGTTTTCAGGTCTGTGAATAATTGTAAAGTAGTAACCTTACTTATTTTCATGATAAGGACTTAATTAATCCATAAGCTATGTGTGACAGTGTGGAACCCTTTTTGATCTTCGTAACTAGATAGCCAGTTCAGGCATTGTTGTAAGAACCTTTATAGGATACATTGAACGGTTATCTATACTAATATTATAAAGAGGTAAAGTTTGTGTGTTTGTGACGTTGTAGGGGGTAATCTCTAGATCTACTGAACCGATTTTAAAAATTATTTCTGTGTTGATTAGTCCATTTATCGGGGAGTGTCATAGGCTATATAGTATCACGCTATGACTAATAGGAGTGGAGCAGTAATGAAATATGTTTAAGAAAGAGACGCGTTTTTTTTCGCCGCCCAACGAAGTGGGCACGGGTCAGCTAGTCATCTATAAAAGGTAAGTAACTCACGCAAGAGCCCCCCGGCGATGAGCACGTCGAATATGACCTCTCCATATCGCCGGTAGTCGAGCTTAGAGCCAGCCGCGTCTAAGAACTTGTACGCCGCGTCGAGGTCACCGCCGGCGCGCTCGAGGCCTTGCACGAGCGCGTCGCGGAAACCGTTCGGATCGTACTTCTCTTTCTCATCTGGAATAAGGAAAAACATGGTGTTAGCATTGTTTGGTTACATGATCATTTTGTTAAAGTTCTTTATTTATTGTCAGAAGTAAATGAACGAGAAAGGGTTTCTCAACATTGGGTTTCAGGACTCTAGCCGTGTTTTTCATCATGAAAGAGGGTTGTCTAAAAATATGATTTTCTTTTTTTGCATTGGTTGTCTTTGTCTGTTACTTATATGAATAACCTGCCCTCAGGCATTTCTAATGTTGGGACCAGACCGAATTATGATAGGAATAAAGATGAAAGACGCCTTACTATCGTTAGCGAATATTGGAACTGATTTGATGGGCTGTAACCGGAATGTGTACAAGTTTGTATGTGTTAAAACTGTACAAATGTTGACTTAAAAGGCCTTACACTAAATCATTACCAACGCTCCACTGCAAAAGAAATCAGAATCGACAATCTGAATCCAAGTATTTCCTTAGAGCACATACAACACACAAAGCGATACGTTTTGGTCATTAACCTCAAATCGGACTTATAACGGTTGTGCGTTTGTGGTTCACGATATGAAGAAATCAGGTATTGTTCGTATTGGCATAAGAAAGTTGCAATAAAGTAAAAAATATTGACAAGAAAAACCCAGTACCTAATTTTCTACTGAAGGGACTGGAACGGACTCATAAAAACATAATTAGATGACATAAAACCCTATACCAACCCGTTTAGACATCATGACTGATATCAGTCTGTACACTTTAAATTGTGTGTTTTTACGTTTTTGTAGAGATAAATTTGTTAAACCTTGCACTTTGCCAGCCTTTTACGACAACCTTGGAATGAGAAGGATTGGTAAGACAATGTACTTAATATTAATACATAGTCACACGGAGAAGATCTTTCTATTATCTAAGTGAAGTTCTTACTCTGTATAAAATTCACGTAAACTTATAACCCAAATGTATCTACTAAGCTGGTTAGATTCCAACTTTATCTCGTCGACCTACTTACTAACTTGTTCTAAGAAAACCTTGCCCAGACGAATTCTGCTCATTATACCTTAACTTACGTAACTATAGAGTTACGTCATCACATAATATTAGGAAAATTGGGATATGGCATCTTGAACTGCGTAGCCAATAATGGTGCTAAGAAAATTAATTTATATGAGATGGCTTGAAAGCATGAATAATAGTTAATATAATATTGCTCACACATAAGGTCATGTAGTCCCAAAATAAATAAACTGAATCAGCGGATAAACATACTTATTTGTGAAAACACCTAGATCAATGAAATCTTTTATCTTTGCACATAAAGGTTTGCTTTGTACAGGAAGGTAACCAAGACCACAGCTTAACAGTTATGGACTATAAACACTAAACCATAGATTTGCAACCGTCACATTGTCATTATCAGTCCGTTATAATACTAAAACGAGATAAACAGTATAGATTACAAATGTGAATCAACATAAGATATGAGACTAATGGGTACTAAATGTGAATGGAGCTCAAAATCAAATAAATTGACCTCTCTTCAGTCAACTGATCGTTGATATATTACAATGCAGAGATGAACTACTTTCTAGTGAAGCTGAATTTAACATACAAATTGGCAGCCGATAACCGATATCTTTCAAAAATTTGAATCCTGCCTTGACCTGCAATTGTTTGTTTTAAGTTTATTTATTTTTATGATTATTTGGAGCACTTGGGATTGGTGATTAACCACACTAATGATAATTGTGTATGCTTTAAGCAGTCAATATAATTGACGTATAATACTCATAAAGAAAATCCCTACCATCACTGAAAGAATCCAGTCAATGCAATGAGACGTTAGTGGCTGATATGATACAGCAATTTTGTAAGCGAGTGTTATTATTGACCCGACGTCACTTAATAGGTCAGGTTGGTTGCTGGCAATATTTATTTGTATACAATGCATAGATAAAGGCAACAACTGATCTTTGATACGAACACGACCTTTTGACATTTGACGTGGTGTTCACCCACGCTGTGATCTGTAGTTAGAAAGTGACATGTACCGTTTTTCATTACAAAATATATTATACGTTATGTTTGTAATTGAATGAGAATTTTTATTTAGAGATAAGCCTAATCTGTTGTAATTTCTTTTTAAAAAGAGATGTGTATGTGCTTGACAGCCCAAAGTCTTTATAAGATTTTAAGAAAAAGCTAATATTAAACTGATTTCATTTTTTAGAAAAAAACTTAAGTAATAAAATTATAAGTTCTTCTTGTGTTTTTGGTGAAGATAAACCACATCCATAAATTACTTTAACCTCTCGTACGTCAAAGCGCCATACAAACTTGTACCCGTCGTCTGTCGCAAGTTACGCGCGCGGCCGCGAGCGCGCGACCGCTCTTTGAATTTCTCAAAATATAAAGTTTTTTTATATGAATCGTAATATGACCAACGACTCTTTTAGCAAGATAAATAACACTACACAATAATTATTCATAAACATTTATTTATAAAATATGTTTTCCTTTTTTAATACAGACTTGTAAAGCGATTCAGTACAAACATTACCTGTTGCAAAAAGTTAAAGATTTTTCAACAAATTTGTTCACAAAATTTTGTTGTATTTATTTTTACACATTCCTAGACAATATTCCAATCAATTTTCCAAAAAACTTTAAGATTACAACAATAATTCACTCCTAAAAACGAATTTCAAAATAGCAAATCGGCGCGCCATCGGCAAACATCCTCATAGCCAGTCATTTTAAAGAGTTTTTTCATTGTAAGTACATTCTTTTCTTTAAGAGCAACACTTTTTTATGGTTGGTTGATAATCATAGAATAGATTTCAAGCAATAAAATACGTTATTTTTATGTGGTTAGGCATAATAATTGCGTAAATTCAGAGCCGGTATTCTTGGGACGGATACGGGACAACACAGACAACGGGGTTTGTACGGATCCGGTACTAAACGTCTGAGAGGTTAATATAAGGATAAACGAAAATTCAATAGCGTTTATATTTCGGCTTGTAGCATAATTAATTGGAGAAATTGAGATTACGACAATAATCAATATTGTGAAATCTAAACAGTAAACTTACAAGCTTATACCGTATCAATTCACCGTAAATCTGTGGGTGGTCTAACCGTAAATTTTATGTGTCCAGTTCGACCGCGCGGCCATAGCGTTTTTTTTTTAAAAAAACCATGTCAATTTTTTGTAAAAATTTGTAGAAGTTGATTCCCAAAACCATAAATTTGTCAAAGATACGGTTAAAAAGTTATAAGGGTTTAAACATGGCCGCGCCATTGAAACGCGGCGAACCGCGCGGCCACTGAGATCTTTAAAACTAAGCCTTGTAGAGACCTGAAATTTACGCAAATGCAAGATTTAATTTGTAAAAAATTTGTAAAAATATAAAAAAAATACTCAGGTTTATAGTTTAAGAGCTATAACACTAAAACCGAATGGCCGCGCCATTGAAACGGTGGAGAAAACGCTATCGCCTGTATCTCGCTGAAAAAAAATCGCAGAGGTGTGTAGTTTATTGTAATTACCCAGATTTGAATTTGTCGAAACTAGGAAAAATACAACAAAAATTCCTAGGTTTATATTTCAGGAGCTATAAGACTAAAACGATATGGCCACGCCATCGAAACGGTGAATAAAACGTTATTTCGCCTGTATCTCGCTGAAAAAGCATCGCAGAGGTCTGGAGTTTTTTGTAATACCTAGATTTTAATTTGTCAAAACTAGTAAAAATACAATAAAAATTCTTAAGGTTATATTTCAGAAGCTGTAGAACATTATCAGTATGTGGTGCGATAGGGTGACCATGTCTTATTGTTTACAGAATACTTTCTACTTATTGTTACAGAAATTATAATTCAAGGATTCTAAATAAAATTAAAATGAAACCATAAATATAAAAACAATTATGTTTATTGCTTGAAAAGTCAATAATACAGTTACAGTCCGTGTGGACTTACGAAAAACTAGCCCTAAGATTGGTTTAAATGACGCAACTCCGCCCCTAAGCTATGTGATTAGTAATGCACACTATTGCATCTCACACGCGCCACCCCCGCGCGCCTCCGCAGGTCAGTGCGACGCGTACAGCCGTTAGTACTTATTTTCTGTGGTACAGCGACGTAAGCGTAAGAGTTTCGTTATCAGTGTGTCGTTGTGATGTTAACACGATAAAAAAGTGATCTACTGATTATTAAAATGTTCAGTTCGTGTGTAATTACGATTAAGTGTTGTACTGTGGTGTAACGTCAGTTCGGTAAATTATGTAAACAATTCAGCAGAAGTGATTAAGGTATGTTGCATTTAAATATTTTATGATTATGTTAGAGCTCTCTCTTTATTTGTATGGATGACCGTGTAGTTAAGATATTTTACTATGAAATATTTACAATCTTATGTATATGAACTTATATGAAATACTAAAAACTATCTAATAACTAACAAAAATAATAATAATATATAATGTTTGCCCTGCAGTGGGACAATAATAGGCTGGATTATTATTATTTAATGTTTTATTAAATCATATAGGTAATTAGAACTTAACTTAGAACATTTGAAATGATTGTAAATCATTTTGATTCCACATTTTTAAATAAGTACAATCATAACTAGCAGGGATGTAGATATATGTTTTTACTTTAAGCGTAATATTATATGAATGGAAAAATTACTAAAAAAACTAAAGTCAATCATTTGAAAGATATACACTTCCAAAGTCGTAAAATGAGCCCCCCCCCCCGCCTCTAACTTTTGAAATAATAAAGTTGGAAAAAAAAATTGATGTAA
Organism: Schrankia costaestrigalis; assembly: GCA_905475405.1. Lineage (NCBI taxonomy): Eukaryota > Metazoa > Arthropoda > Insecta > Lepidoptera > Erebidae > Schrankia > Schrankia costaestrigalis. The sequence continues at coordinate 2,130,387 of FR997845.1, read as the reverse complement.
ATGTCAATAAAAACTTTCAATGAAAACTGGTTTGAACAAGATACAATCATAAGTTTTTGAGATATAGCACAATTTCAAAAACCGCACACGTTACTTTGTAATTCATACAAACACTATGAAAAACAAAGTTAAGAGCAAAACTTTGCTTGTTACTACGGAACACTTCATGGGCGAGTCCGACTCGTACTTCCCCAGTTTTTTTTTGTAACTCCACTGGTAAAATCTCTCTTCCTTTTCCTCTCACTCATTATTTTTTACAAAACCAGAAGTACAATATTATTATTGTTTGTTGTATTACAATTTAAAAATACACCATTAAAATAAATAAAATAATTTCTGTAACAATAAGTAGAAAGTATTTTGTAAACAATAAGACATGGTCACCCTATCGCACCACATACTGATAATGTTCTACAGCTTCTGAAATATAACCTTAAGAATTTTTATTGTATTTTTACTAGTTTTGACAAATTAAAATCTAGGTATTACAAAAAACTCCAGACCTCTGCGATGCTTTTTCAGCGAGATACAGGCGAAATAACGTTTTATTCACCGTTTCGATGGCGTGGCCATATCGTTTTAGTCTTATAGCTCCTGAAATATAAACCTAGGAATTTTTGTTGTATTTTTCCTAGTTTCGACAAATTCAAATCTGGGTAATTACAATAAACTACACACCTCTGCGATTTTTTTTCAGCGAGATACAGGCGATAGCGTTTTCTCCACCGTTTCAATGGCGCGGCCATTCGGTTTTAGTGTTATAGCTCTTAAACTATAAACCTGAGTATTTTTTTAATATTTTTACAAATTTTTTACAAATTAAATCTTGCATTTGCGTAAATTTCAGGTCTCTACAAGGCTTAGTTTTAAAGATCTCAGTGGCCGCGCGGTTCGCCGCGTTTCAATGGCGCGGCCATGTTTAAACCCTTATAACTTTTTAACCGTATCTTTGACAAATTTATGGTTTTGGGAATCAACTTCTACAAATTTTTACAAAAAATTGACATGGTTTTTTTTAAAAAAAAACGCTATGGCCGCGCGGTCGAACTGGACACAATTTTATTAGCATCTATAGTTTAAGTAAATCTATTTGGTAAAAAAAGTATTATTTTATCGCCAATTATACACTTATCAGTGTGGCGTGAATGGCTTAGCTTGCGTATTATCAGTAGGTCAAATCTTCTCTCTATAAACGAAGAAGCCCGTCTATCAGTGAGGCATTCATAGGCTGCTTTGTGACTGTGCCCTACGTCATCAATAACGCACATAAATCCTCTCGGAAACGGAACAAATACCTAACTACATAATCTTGTAGATAAATAATACCTTTACAGAAAGACACTTGGTAAAATACAAAGGTGTCTTTATCGGGTCCATATTGGCTCACCTAAAGTTATTCTTCCGAAAATGTTCTTCCTAACGATTTGTAGTCCGAATGATCACTCTTCCTAAAATTTTAAATCCTAAAGTTTTCATTCATACTATTTGTATTGCTACCGGCGATGTTCATAACACTCATGTTTCCGAAAGTCGTTATTAATAATATCGTTATGTAAATATATTTAAACTCCTAATGTTTTTTAACATAACGCTTTTATCCCTAAACATTTTCACCATAATGTTTTCTCTCATACTTAGAAAGAAATATTTACCAAGTGAAAGTAATAAAAAGTTTTTTTTTTATACTATTTCTTGTTATTACAAAAAAACTTTTTACATTTTTACATTAAACCATTTTTTTTAAAATTATTGTTTATTAAAATTATTAGAATATTTTGGTCTTAAATTAATGAAATCCATAAAACAGATCTCGTTCACGGTTATGCTTATGGCCTGAGAGTTTACCGTAACCGTAACTAAACCAATAAGTAAAGGATCAATTCGGTTCTGGCACTTAGCCGGCCGCTGCCGCGGCACGCTCGCTGCGCTCGCTCGGCTCGTGCATTGGGGTCACAGTTCTACCATAACCTAAACCAACAATTATAAATAGGACCCATTTCTTTTCAGGATCTTGACTGAATGATTGGAGAGGGACTCTGGTTTTGCTCTGGTCTTTGGTATATTATGTTATACTTACATGTTGTCAACAAAGTTACGCAAAATTAATGTATATAATATTGATTATTATGAATAAAAAGAAATCTAAACAAAAAAGATATGACTTTAAATTATAGTATAAACGATGGTTATGTTGAGAAAATATAGGAAAACAAATAATAGTATAATAGATGTTTATTGCTAATGAAATTATGAAGTTGAATGCTTCGGATTATTAACATTAGGGACAAAAAAATTAGGAATTGCGATTGTTAGGATGAAAAATGTTAGGAAGAACATTTTCGGACTTCCAATTATAGGAGTTGAAATTTTAGGTGAACTTTGGCGCACCCGTCTTTATCAGCTGTTATCACAAATAATAAGATACAAATAGTAATATAGTAATAAAGTTAAGGACTGAAATATATTCAGTGTCAGACATGTTTTTATATCATTTTTTACACATTAACATCTATTATATTAGAAGCGTGATTTGATTATTTTACGAAATTTTCTATTCTCAGCGTAAGCTATAGGTTCAGCTAGGTATACAAATATTAATAAATTGACAACACAAAAAACTTTGTCAATTTTCTTCAGTCAAAACCTAATAAAATCTTTGAAACAGCCAAGAGATTTTAATTAAAACTGAAGTTGGGCACATCAAAGGTTTTCCGTCTCGCTAGAGTCGAGGAAATTAACAAGAGTAATAATAATAATATGTGTATATTCGTTATACACTGGGGCTAAATTAAAAGTCCAAACTTAATAGAAAGCTTTTAATGATGCTTGCTGATGTAAGGTTGGCGGTGAAGTAACAATTGTGTCAAAGCAAGAACTGTCATCAAAAACGCCTGTGCAGACGCTAACAGCAACTCAATCAAAAACATAATACTAATTAATTGGTTAGGCATTTTGCCGCAACATATTCCCGGCCGTTGAAAGGTATCTTCCTTTCAACACCCTAACTCGTCTGCAGTGGGTAGTGGGCAGAGCCTTGTGAAGGGTCGTCTTACGGAACCTCTCGTCGTGTTGATCTCTGCGACACGAGCCACGCCATCTGGTCCAGGAAATAATCGAAGAACTCTTCCTAAACGCCAGTTTAGAGGAGGCACGTTGTCTTCTGCCAAGAGCACCATATCACCAACATTGAGCTGAACATTGCCTGTACGCCATTTAGTGCGCTGTTGAAGTTCCGACAAGTACTCTTTCTGCCACCTTTGCCAGAAATTGCGCCTTATTCGCTCCACTCGTTCATATCTGGTTATCTTGTTGATGTCATCGTTGCCATCCAAGTTTGGTCCAGGTAACGCTGTTAGCGGACGCCCGATGATAAAGTGCCCTGGGGATAAGGAGAGGAGGTCATTAGGACAGGACGATAGGGGGCACAAGGGACGACTATTGAGAATTGCCTCCACCTGTGCAAATAAAGTCATAATCTCTTCTAGGGTCAAATGACTATTGCCAATAACTCTTTTTATATGGTATTTGGCCGATTTAACTCCAGCCTCCCAGATGCCGCCGAAATGAGGAGCGTAAGTAGGAATGAAGCTAAACTTAATACCTTGCTGACTTGCAAAATCAGATATAGGGTCGATATTTTGTGATATAAAGTTCCCTATCTCCTTAGCGGCCGCAACAAAATTACGGCCATTATCGCTACATATTTGCGATGGTTTTCCTCTACGTGCAATAAAACGTCTGAGAGTCATTATGAATGCATCCTTAGTTAGGTCGCTGACTGCCTCAAGATGGACACACTTATACCGTAAACATACAAAAATACACATATAACATTTTATCAAGCGACTTCCACGCCCTTTTCTATTTAAAATAAAAAATGGTCCAGCGAAATCTAAGCCCACCGACAAGAACGGAAAGTCTGGGGTGACGCGCTGTGAAGGTAAGTTACCCATTTTCGGACATAATGTCTTACCACTCAATCGTCTGCATCGTACGCAGTTGTTCACAGTGCGCCTCGCGAGGATTCTGCCATTAACAGGCCAGACTGTTTGCCTAATCGTCGCAAGTAACAACTGCGGACCCGCGTGTAAATTTGAAACATGTTCCTTCGCAAAATATAATTTAGTTAACCTATTTGAGGCATGCAAAAGTATAGGATGCCTTTTTTCATAATCGCATGCAGATGAGTGTATTCGACCTCCTACGCGAATTAAGTTATCTTTATCTAAGAATGGAGATAACGATAAAATTTTGCTTTTAGCTGGTAGCTGTCTACCTTTTATAAGTAACTTGTACTCAGTATTATAAAAATCACGCTGGCTAATAACACACAGCGAATGAAATGACTCTAATAATTCGTCGGCAGTAACAACACCTACTCTTTTATTGGAAGGATTACGCAAATTAAATATAAATCTCCGAACGTATGCAACAACCTTCTGAAGTTTGTTGAATGATGAGAAATCTTCAAAATTAATAAAATTGTCATGGACTATTTCAGATGTATGCGTTTTTATCTCTGGCAAGTTATCTAACTGAGTCTCATTTAACCTAGGCCAGCTCGATTCATCTTCATGTAAAAAACTCGGCCCAGACCACCAAATATCTATGCCTAGTAGATTCTTAGCATCTACTCCCCTTGAAATTAAATCTGCTGGGTTCATTGCCGTGGGTACGTAACGCCATGAAGATGCTCTAGTTAGTTCAACTATTTGGCATACACGGTTGGCCGCAAACATCTTCAATTTTGTTGGATCACAATTTATCCAACTCAACACCACACTCGAGTCACACCAGTGCACTAATCTTGCTGGAGTGTAACGTAATGAGTCAGTTACAGCCTTGCATAGCTTAGCTGCTAATAATGCAGCACATAACTCAAGGCGTGGTATCGTAGTGGGTTTCAAAGGCGCAACCTTGGACTTGGCGCATATAAGCTTAATAGCACAGTGACCATTACAATCAATTGATTTTACATAAATACATGACCCAAATGCGCATTGAGACGCATCACTAAATGAATGCAGTTCAATACGAACAGGTTTATCACACAAAACTAGCCTAGGAATTTGAATCTTGGTTAACCAAGTTAAATTGTTAGTAAATTTTAGCCAATCTTTTTTCAAATCATCTGTAACCGGTTCATCCCAATCTAACCCTAACTGCCATATCTTCTGCAATAAAATTTTAGGAATAATAATTACCGGACTTAAAACACCTAAAGGATCAAATATTTTAAAGGAATTCGACATAACTAGTCCTTTTGTTATCACCACATCGTTATGAAGCGTAAAATTTTTAATAGGAAAATATAAAATGTCACTGGATGGAATCCACCCAAGACCTAGTGTACTGGATGACTCGCTTATAGTTAAATTATCCTCATGATTTATGTTTAAATTTTGAAATATGGTTGAATCGTTGCATTTATACTTTCTTAAATGAAATTGACCATCTTTTAGAGCCTTCGATACACACGCTTGTATATATAATAAATCCCCTTTGCTGTCGGCGCCCGTTATGAGGTCATCTACGTAGAAGTCCCTCTGTATTATCTGTTTGATCAATTCATCATCCTGTTCTTCACCCAACTGCCATAAGCAGCGCGTACTAAGATAGCTAGCACTGGCTGTACCATAAGTAAGTGTATTTAGTTCTAAGGTTTTAATTGCCTGAGCTTCGTTATCTCGCCATAGTATGCGCTGTAGATGGCGGTCTTCTTTATGTACAAGAATCTGGCGGTACATTTTTTCAATGTCTCCAGTTAACAGAAACTTGTATTGTCTAGCACGTATTAATATAGAAAATAAAGAATCTTGTAATGATGGGCCTACCATTAGAATGTTATTTAATGAAATACCTGAAGTAGAAGCCGCAGAGCCGTCAAAAACTACACGTAATTTAGTAGACTCGCTTTCCTGCTTCAGTACAGCGTGGTGACATAAATGATAGCATATTCTTCTCTCATCTTTAGCTACTGAGAGATGACCTAATTGGGCATACTCATTTATGAATTTAGTATATTCGAGTTTTAGTTCTGGCTTTTTACTAAAACGCTTTTCTAAATAAAGTAATCGCTTTTTGGCTAACCTATAACTATCTCCAAGACAATCTGGAGTGTCCTTGAGTGGCAGTTTCACACAAAACCTACCATTGTCTTCTCTACGAGTGTGGGCAATAAAATGTTGTTCACAAGCCTTTTCATTCTCACTCATTATACGCCTTACAGGCACCTCCTCTAACTCCCAAAACTTAGTAATTAAATTATCAATATTGATTTGGTTTGATTCATGTGTGATTGCTTGATTGCAATGAATAGATGAACTATTATTTGAATATATAGGACCGGATATGATCCAGCCAAAATGTGTGTTTCTTAAAAATGGATTTTGAGGGCCAAGGGAAATCTGTTCATTACCCAATATGTCCCAAAATAAGTCGGCGCCTATTAAGACATCGACAGAGGCTGGCTGATTAAACATTGGATCCGCCAGCACAATATCTTTAGGTAAGTTCAACGCGTTTACGTTGACTGGGAACTTCGGTATTAAACCGGTTAATTCATTTAAAACAAGACAGGCACAATTAGCACTGTATTTTTTAACCAAAGAATTTATTTGTATATTACAACTTTCTGAGATATGTGAAGTGACTGTATTTCCGATTCCTATGACCTTTAGTGAGTCAATTGGGAACGAAGACATAGAAATTTTATTCTTTAATGCCTTAGATATAAAAGATGACTGGCTCCCACAATCTAAAAGTGCTCGAACCTTGGCTCTTTCATGGGTCAATGGATTTGAGACTTCAATTACAGCAGTCGATAAAAGAATTTGACTCGAATTGCGTTTTGAAAAACTAGCAATTGTTTCAAAACTATCATTACTAGGATCATTTAAAGACACATAATTATTATTATTATTAGATGCTACAGGGCGGTGCAGTAGAGAATGATGTCTCTTACTACACTCGCGGCACGGACCCAAGCGGCATGAACTCACATGGTGTCCCTGCCTTAGACAGTTAACACAGAGTTTATATTTATTGACTTCTACCATCCGTTCATCTACGTTTTTTGACTTAAATGTGGGGCAGTCAAAAATCCTGTGATTGTCATTACAAACAATACAGATGTACCCGCTAACAATGCGAGATTTGTTAGCTTTATTGTGAGAAGAGGCAAATGATTTGGTATACATTTTGTGGTTGGGTTTGTGACTGCCCGTGACATAATTTCTTGTATTAGTTAATAATATTGGCTTAGTCATATTGCTTCCGCTTTCGTTTTTGTTACGGTTTAATGATTCCAGAACGTCTGCACGATCAATCATGAATTTATAAAATTGGTCTAATGTTGGAGTGTCACTGTCCAAGCAGTTTCTAAATTCCTCCCACTTTGCTAAAGTGTTGCCATCCAATTTTGATGACAACATAAAAATAATCAAGACATCCCACATGTCGGTAGGTTGACCTAAACTAGCTAATGCGCGCAAGTTCTTTGTGACATGGTCCACTAAGAACCTTAATGACCTTTCGGATTCACGTGGAAGCTGCTTAACATTAAACAAAGCATTTAAATGATGATTTATTAAAATTCTTTTATTATTATATCGGTTGCTAATCAACTGCCACGCTTCGGCATAATTATTTGCTGATAGCTCGAGATTGGATACTATTCTAGCAGCATCGCCTTCTAGGTAAGACATTAGGTAGTGGAATTTATGAACAGGTGATATGCGTTCATTTTTGTGAATTAGACTCTCAAACGTATCACGGAACTCCAACCATCGAAAATAAGCGCCATCAAATTTGGCTATCTGTATTTGAGGTAATTTTAAACCTGTTGTATGATTATCCGCGCAACAAGAAGTATCATGAACAGAAGCACGCCTCTGTTCGCATTCCAATTTTGTAGCTTTATCTAATAAAGTCTTTGCAGTGGCAATGTTAACAATGGTATCGCGCTCAATACTATCGCGTTCATCTATTTCAAGAGACAAATTATCGGAATTTAATACCTCAATCTCATTCTGCAAGTCATCTACACGTACTGACAACGCCTCAAACTTTGCAAGTTTCAATGTTAATTCAGTTAATTGTATGTTATTCAATGTAGAAACATTTTCTATACTAGACAAATAATTTTTAAATTTTGTTATTTGACCTTTAGCTGAAGATCTTTTTGTAATTAATTGTTTCAACAAAAATTTATCTTCAGTAGACATTTTAATTAATATTAAATTCACTAAGCGATAAAAATATACTATAAACTAATATTATTTTCTTGTAAGTAAACAAAAGAATGGCTCACGCTCCTCAACTCGGCGACACAGCACAGGTGATAATCAAACCGGCTCGGCTCGCCCAGCTGACTGCAAGCGATGATGTAAGATAGGTAGGTACTTGACGCGCAGCGCGCGTCGTGTAGATATATTGTTATTAACCTGGAACTATCGGCAAAATATCTAAGCGTATATCGCTAAAATGTAATGTCAGCAACCTACCCAACAGGTCACTAACATTAACCTTGATATAAGTATGTTAAGGGCAGGTAGATACTTACAAAAAAAAACTTTTCCTTCTTTCGATATCAAAACTATTTAAACAAATAAAGAATGCTATTTTAAAACAAACAAATAACTCTTTGTTATGTACTATAATGAATTTACGTTAAAATAAACGTTAATAATTGAACAGAAAAAAAACCATGTTTGTATTTGTAGGTTATGTTGCGTGCTAAAGAAAAATATTTCTTTTAACAATTAGGTACAACTTATGATTTGCACAGATGAATTTGATTTTACTAATTAAAGTATGGTGTATGTGATGGATTGTATGAATTTAGGATAGTTAGGCTATTTGGAAGGTTTGTTTTAATGGGAAGAAAAGGGCACTCATCTGTTTAGGCAGAAGTCCGAAGCGCGGTGAGATTCTTTCGACAAATCTGCTCGCATCAGTCCAGAACTCGTAGATCATGATCCTGGCTGCACCTCGTATCTTGAACGCCTTTCTTCAATGTTCTATTACGCCACGAACAATTCCTTGTAATATGGGCGTTGGCTCGTTGACGAAAATTTGTCGTATTTTGATTATGATTTCTTCGTAATTGTATTTTCTTTGTAATTGTTCCCCTCATGGGCCACCAATATGTATATTCGTTATACACTGGGGCTAAATTAAAAGTCCAAACTTAATAGAAAGCTTTTAATGATGCTTGCTGATGTAAGGTTGGCGGTGAAGTAACAATTGTGTCAAAGCAAGAACTGTCATCAAAAACGCCTGTGCAGACGCTAACAGCAACTCAATCAAAAACATAATACTAATTAATTGGTTAGGCATTTTGCCGCAACAATATGAATTAGTCTACGAAGGAATAATTTTATTCAAATTTTAAGTACTAAAATAACATAGCAAAAAAGGTTAGGCTGTCAATGTTAATTTAATATGATCTTAAAACGGGAAAAACTATATAACTTGAGTTTCATAAAGCTAACCCACAATTAAAAAATAAGATGCCAATAAACACTAAACTTAAGTAGCACATCTTATTAAAATACCGTAATCATTTTATTAAACCGTTATAATAGTGCTTTTAGAAGTCTGTATTAGGTGAAATTATAATATACAGTTACTACTTACATCTTTTTTTACATGTGATTACTTTATCGGTCAAACCAGGTCGTGTGTGGTAAGTTGGTGACCAAAATACAAAATGTCACAACACCTTTTTCTCTATGTGGTTTTTACCTAAAGGTCTGGACAGTAGGAGAATAATAGTCTGATCTGACACAAGTATTTGGAAAAGTAGTACATCTTTTACGTGTATTTGTTAACTTATAACTTTGTCTTAGATAGTTTTGTAAGTTATAGATCAATATGATAATAAAATATACCTAATATTTCTCATACATTTATATTACGCTATGTTTTTAAAAATATTTTGTTTGGTCCTCCTTACTTTAACCGTTTAGTAACAAACAAATGATAAGATCGCTATTTTATACACTTTGTAAAAAGATTTACCTGCTTATGGGATAAATTATGTGTCACGTAATACAAAGAACATCCTGGCTCAGGACAATAATCTATAGATCGAAGACGCATATCATAGGCGACATTGTAAAGTTGAGAGGCAACAATAACAGCCTGATTGTGTCTACCGTGGGATAACATGCGTGTGAACTTTACTTATTTATTTAATAATTTGAATAATATGTATTTATACAAAGTTTTTTCTCCATGTGCATACCGAGTATTGATACATGGTGTCGCCACCCCGATTTAAATATTATGGTTGCCATAAAAACCGATTAAACAAAAATTTTAATTCCCCCTTACTCATAAACGCCTCTTAAATTTAATCACTGTTTAACGACAATAATACCAAACAAAGCCGTAAGAATTTACTCTAATCAATTGACTAAAATTAATGAGGGGTTTATGAGAAGGGGGATTATTTTTACGAAATCAAAAGAAAGTAAACTTTACTTAACAATACGTTTAATCAGCCAGCAGTAAGTCTTTGATAGGTCTTGTCTTTGATAGGTCTTTTTAGGACGTCTCTTACTACTTTAGCGCTGTAAACTTCTTTAGTCGATCTTTTAACACCTATTCTTTAAAAACGTTTAAACCAAATTAAGATACATCCCTCGATCTAAATCCATACAACTTAACTTTAAAACTTTCGTGTTTCATTTTATATAATTATTATTTACACGGGTATTAACACGATTTATTATTATTTGGTAAATATTAAGTAATAATTTACCTTTGAGGCTCTCGACGTTTCGGCCAGGTTACACCAGCCGTGGTCACGAGTAGACTGATGCAGCGATGTCACAACTCCGTCTCCGAGGTAGAAGATTTCCTTTCTACCCTCATTTTGCACACAACACTAACCGTGTCCCTATTCTGATGTTTCACCGATTGCGAATCAAAGTGAGGTAATGTTTTTTGAATCACTGGATTCCATGTCGCGGATAACTTATAACCATCTTCTCGATTGAAAGTCTTATGCTTTTTGATTTCAATAGCTTCTCGTACGACTCTTGAGTAGAAGTGGCGTTCCGTAGAGAGGACTTGTGGACGATGAAATTCAATCCAGTGATTCGTGCCTGCTTGTAGTAAATGTTCCGCAATCGCTGACTTCGACGCCTGGTGGTTTTTTACAGCCGCAATATGTTCTTTGACCCTTTCAGCTATGGTCCGCTTAGTCTGGCCTATATAGGAACTACCGCAACTGCAATTTATTTTGTAGACACCTGGCGTTTGAAACGGCACCACATCCTTCGGCGTACCCACAAGACTGTTCACCTTTGTTCCAGGTGTATATACGGTGTGTATGGAGTACTTCTTTAACACCGTGCCGATCTTATCAGTTACTCCTCTGATGTAAGGCATGTAGGCCGGCTGTCTTCTTACCTCAGGACGTGTGCATTTTTTTGTGAAACCGACTGTCCACTTACACGGTATCCGTTCTGTTTGAGTACCTCCTGAACATGTCCCAGCTCCTGTCCAAGATGTTCAGGGTCACAGAGGTCATGAGCTCTGTTTTTTAGTGATGTCATCACGGATTGCAAGTGACGGGGGTGGTGGTGTGATGTTGCGTGTAAGTATCGGTCCGTGTGTGTGGGCTTACGGTAAACACAGTGTGCCAGGGTTCCATCAGGTTTTGCGGACACCTTGACATCTAGGAACGACAACGACCTGTCCGTCTCCATTTCATAGGTAAAACTCATGTTTGGGTGAATGGAGTTTAGGTGGTGCATATATTGTTCTACTTCCTGTTGACTTCCTTTCATGATGCAGTAGATATCATCAACATATCTCTTCCAGAGTTTGATGGTTTGTGGCCCTAGGTCCATACAACTTCTCTTACTATTCGAAACGCTTCATCATAACAGCCTATTAATGTCCCACTGCAGGGCCTTCCCATGACGGAGGGATACTTGGCCTACTAATACCACGCTGCCCAGACGGATTGGTAAAGGGTTTAATATCAAGTTTTCCTTCTTTTTATTTCGTCGAAACGCTGACTTTACCGTTTTGAGTATAACATAAAGGATTTAATATAAACAGGAAAATTCTAGAAAAACATACTTCAAATAAATAACATTATCTACTTTGTAGAATAGTAGCTGAATATAGAAACAGGGTAAACTGCATAAATGTTTATACAGATTAGGTCTAACTGCTGTATAATATTACATTTTCGTCATTGACACGAGGCTTGTGATTTACATATTGTTCTAGAAAACTGTATCTAAGAAAAACAACATTCAGTACACCATTCAACTATCAAAATACTAAATATTTAAGCACGGACCTTTTCTTCAATGTACAGGGACTTTCGTATAATTGGAGGCCCAGACATATTATTATATCTAATAACTGATATTGAGTATTTTCTTATAAGGTATTATACCAATATATAAACATCAGGCCTTCTGAAATGTAGAAAAGCCGACCTGTTTACCTCTACCAGTTTTTTTCTTTAGTGTTTACTTTCTTTCGTAATGTTTTGCTTGTCTCTCCTTTATTGGACTTTTTCATGGGTTTGTGCCAATTTGTATTATAACGTATTTAGTGCGTCATTACACTGACGCTTGTTATATAAACATTGTGGGTTTCATTGTTTACCATTTTGTATTTCGTATTGCCTCAAAAAGTTATCTTCCGTAATCAATAAAAGAAGTAATACTTCTCGTTGCTACGTTCCGAAACAAATTACTTTCCCGAAACGAGAAACAGGTATAAATGAGCCTAATATATTGACAATTTGTCTCTTACGTAAGGCTTCTAAATAAATTAAATCTTGTTTCTTATGTTATTTGAAAAGCCTTTAATGATCATTGCAGATGTTGAATAAATCTCGAATTTTGCTTTATTAAACCAAAACAGATGGCTGTTATGGATTTGGGTAGAAGTTCCCATATTCGAATCAAATATATTTTTTATTATTATATTATGTTGTGTCAATACAGATTAATTTCATTTTACTGAAAATTAGATATTTTATAATAATTGCTCATTTGATAATAATTTTCTATATTATCCTGTCAGTTAAAGAAAGTGGTACCCCTATTTATGTTTTGTGACAGCACACTGTAAAACTTAACTTCAAACAGTGTGCACAAAGTTTTCATAATTAAAACATTAGGAAAAAAATCAATATAATTTTACTACGAATATTAATCATAAATAGCATGCGAGAATGAATTTAATTTTTCTGACTTAAAAACTAATATTCTGTAAAAAGTTTTAAGTTAATTTGTAAATACATATATCAAACCAAAGATTCTTCAATATTTTTGCTTAATTAGATATTAAACAGAAGTAAATAAGTAGCAAGTCTTTGAATCAAAATAAAGATAATAAATTATCATCTAAATAGCTAGAAAAAATCAGTGTTTTTACTTCTTCAATATTAAACAACATTTTAATTTGTACATATTATATAACTTGTTATTGTACATTTTCTTAGTATTGTAATATAAAATGTGTAATGTTATTATTATATAACAATAAACTACTTATATTGATGCATTCCTTTGATAAATTGTACAATGTTACTGTTAATAGCAATTGGTTCTACTTTCAGCTTTAATAGAGAGTAATCATTAAAATTATATCAAATCTAATAAAATTAAAGACATGGTAATAATACTAGCATGTTACTTTAAAGAGTCAACATTTTCAGATGTATGGTTAACATTACTATTAGTCAGTCTCATCAGTTTATGTAGAAGTACAAACAATAACAAATATGTATATTTATAATAATTTTCATGGACATTTCTACACTGGGCGAGCTGCTAGCTTGCAGTTGTTGAGAAGTGATATTTGATGAATTTTAATGTTTTTATGCAATAAACCTCATTGAGAAACTGGCAGAGTAGTAAAAACAATGCAATTGGACCTTACTATGGCACCACGAACAGGGAAAATGTTAAGAACAAATCAATACCTTTATTTTCAAATCAAACAAATCTTAACATTCAAGTTGAAAGGTTATGGAAAGCCATACAATTCTAAGTCAAAAATCTACAGGCGTGCTTGTTATTAGTGCACTAAATAATCTTCAAATACCTAAAGAAAATGACATAAAAGCAAGTTCAATAAACTCTGAATTGACTAAATATGAATAAGTAGAAATGACAAAATGCTTACATTTCAATAACAAGTTACACAACATTATTAAATTAAAACATTTTGTCATTTATGAAGAACAAATTATTCACAAGAAACTGTATGACATTGAGAGGAAAGCTTGGGTTAAATCTCATTTACCCTATATTTACAAATAAATAATAAAGTTTTACAACATGTGACCTATTTACATGGACTGAGTACTTCCAACATTTTACGATTCTTTGAACAACCTAGGACAATGTCATGGTCAAGGCAAACATAATTTAATTAAATGCAACATCATCGTTCAATATTACCTTCAAAACGAGTTGAATTCAATGAAACTTATATCTTACAATCGTAGAATGACACATTAAAAGTTACAGTCAAACATGTGGACTTGAGTCCAGAAAATTTAATGGCACTTACCTCTTTTTCTGGTCTTGATCCGTTGACCCGATAATACTGGTTTTTCTACCTTCTGACTCATACAATATATTGCTGAAAAGAAAAACACGTGGCAATTAATAAAGGTCCATTCCGTTACCTATAAGGTCATCGGCCGCGGTGCGCCACGCAACCCCTAGCTCAGCCCTTCATCATACTATTATGGCGTCCGAACGCATTCTACTTACTACTAGTGTGGCGGAACCGCTGAAATAATGTCCAAAAAGGATGATCCCACGGTTTGATAACGAGAATTGTGATCACCTGGCTGACTATGACTCAGCAGCGGCTCCAAGGAGTGCAATCAAATTTACAAATATCAGAAAATGCGAACAAAGCAACAACGCGCAACGTTCTAGTGTGTACACCAATACTTACATATTGACAGGTTATGTAGGAGCCTTTTACTCCTTTTGCGAGTTCTCTAGGACTGCGCCTGTTCAGAAAAGAAAGAAACGCTGCGACGATCTCTATTCTCTCGGGCTAGAGACAACGTGTTGGCCTATGGAGTCGCCGGATGTCCGGTTCAATCGATACGATCGATTCAAATTCGACTGCCTCTTTTTCTTCCAAGTTTATTTCTATGATGAATTATTACACGTAAAGTATAGATGTAGAATCAATATGACCTTATATTTATCAACGAACAGAAAACAAATCACTTTTATGAATCCTAGGAGTCAAAAAGGCTGTGAGACACAAAACAATAAAAATTTATAATATTACACATACAAATGCAATCTAAACTTCAATAACCGTAAAAATATTTTAAAAGACGACACAATAAATTTGTTAAATTTTATATCACTTTGTTAAAAAAATCACAATTTGAATGGAAAGTATTTGACTAAAAATGGCAAAAAACAAAACACCATAGACAAGTCAGAATCGTAAACATATGACCCACACTGGCACAGGAAACAAGAAAAAAGTGAAATATTCTTTAATTTTTTTTTTAAATAAAACTTTCACCTTTGCTTAAATAAATACAAGAAATGTAATTAAAATACAAATAAATTTCACATAAGTTGTATATAAATTGTGTACTAACTTGTTACAATCTGTCTCAAGAAGAACGAGAAGCAAATTTTGACTTCGTGCCTTCGTCGTAGTTAAGTTTCTTTTAACAAAATACTTTAACTAGGGTTACTAATATTAGCCGATTTTCTATCTTATTTGGGAATAAATATTATTGTAAAACATTAGTTGAGCTTAAAACATTAATTACGGCTGTTGGGAAACAATTGTAAGATTAAACTGTCCTTTTGTGGAAATGTCCTAAAAAGGTAGCAAAGATGCTTTCGTTGGAGTTCCAACAAAGGTAGCAATTCAGTTGAATTGGAGAATTAATAAGAAAATAATAAAAATTGATTTCGTCTTAAGATCCATGAACTTGCTAATGTAGTTCAGAAAAAGGGAAATTTTAAATAAATGAAATTACCATGACATACAGTAGTAGTAGTATTGTGTTAGCATTAGGTAAAAAAATACCTAACCGGTTCAACATTAACAAAAATATGCGATTCTATAAAAAGATTTTTTTTACTGTGGCAGAATCAATGCTTGACGACGAAACCAATAAAACAAAAAATTCAAACTTATAATGTCAAGTGTCAAAATTCTGACCTAAACTTTGAGGTTATAAAAATGCACAATATTTTTATAATAGAATAAAAACAACTAATCTTTTGGTATTTAAGTTACAAAAATAGGCTTATATTATAAACAGGAATACATTCATCTTCAATATGGCGAGCTGTATACTATCAAAGGTATGATAATAATTTACACGGTTTATAGTTTGTTACACTTATTTAAATAAAAGTTTTAAGAAATTTTGTTCTACTGAACTCTAAATTTACTTTTCAGACGGGATTTCTTCGTTTAACTCCATTATACACGCAGCCATTTCGTACCAGTAAACATTGGGTCCCCAAATTTAAAAAACTAAGAGCCCAAAAATTTATGAAACTTGATCTTCCGAATCCAAATGAAGACTTTGGGACAATGACGGCCGAAAAAGTTCGTCAAAAAATGAAAGAGAGAGGAATTTTGCCTCCCAGGCCTTGGATGGAAAGACCCTTCTACATCTCAGCTACAGGTTTTGATCTATTTTCTTTTAATTTAGTAATTTTTATATATTAGTTTAGTATAAACTTTCTGAAAATCTTCATGAACCATCTAATTGAACACAGTCATATTGAGATTATTGATAATGTATCCTTGCTGCTGGGTTTATTATACAATACCAATCTATGGGGTTGTTTTAAGAATTTGTCTTTTTGATATGAATTCATTACTGATGCCCAGTATTTGCTTGTTAAGCAGGTTCTCAAAGAACAATGCTCAAAACGTCCCCAGCTTGTAGCACTTTAAAACCTATGTTAATCGAAAGGCCTTAGTATTTTGATCATTTTATTGTATGACAGCAAATCTCAAATGTGTATCCGAAAAAAGTTATATAGCCTTAAAGAAACCGAAATCAGTCACAATTATGTTGCTGTTTATTGTACTTTTTCGAAATGATAGCCAATAAAATACATAATTAACAGTGTAGAATATAAGAAAAAGATTATTTATTTATTTATTATTACGCGCTGTATATAACCCGATTTTTTTCATTTTTTTGGGCACGAGTAAGTAGTTTGTCTCTTGGGACATTTACTACTTTACGCTGGGTGTGGGGCGGTTGGCCCTCAACCTAAGACATTTAAGTGTCATGTCTCAGGGGCACCCCCTGTGGGGCACGAACCTAGGCCTGGACCGTCACCGACTAACAGGATGTGCGGAAAGCACGCCCTCTAGGAGCGAACGCGGCGCGTATTCCTGCCTCGGCGGCAAGAACCGCGGACGTGTTGTTGTGGCTTCGCGAGCCGTATGAGCTCTATGTTAAGAGATCGCGATCCTATCACCCGGCTCTTCGAGAGCATGTCTTGGTCTTCTAATTTTGGATATTCTGGAGGGGATGTACCCGGATACCTCAACCACTAGTTGGTTGGGGTGAGTGGCAGCCGTTTTAAATTAGCGACGGGATCACGGAAACAGAGTTTCATGTGTTGCTGGATGGTCGGCAACTCGAAGTCGATGTGGAGATCCTCGTTACGCATGTACCACAGTGCTCCCGTCGCTTTGCGCATGAACCTATTCTGAATTGTTTGTAACCTATGGATCCTGCTGTGTGGCCTAAGGTGTGCAAAAACTACGTAAGCGTACGTCATGATTGGCCTAATACAAGTCTCATATATCCTAACTTGGAAGGAGTAAGTGCAGCCGTCCCATCACAAACCAGCCCCGCTTGCGAACTATGTTTAGGTGGTATGGTATGGTATGGTATAGCGGGCTGTTTTCCGCAATTCCACGTCAAGGCGCTCGTTTTGCGTTAGGGTGGGTGATTTATTCGATCCACCCCAGCTCGTCGAAAAACGCCAACAGGCCCTTCAAGTTGCTGATGGTTTCTCGGAGCGTACCTGGATTTCCGAAGTACTTACCCTGTATGTGGCGGTCGCAGGACAGTGTAGGAGCACATGTGCCGCCGTTTCTTCCTCTCCCATGCAGTTGCCGTTTGGGCAGTTGTAGTAGGCTCCTTGTAAGTTTATGGTCGGGCATAGGTAGTGCATCTCTAGCTTGTCTGCACTCTGCCAGATTTGCCCATCGAGTGTTATGGCCATCCTTCGTTTGCCTGTGTATTGTGGTGGTATAAAGGGGATCGGTATTATGGGTTCAGGGCCCATCACTACCGTATCCGATCCTTTTCTTGCAAGTTCATCCGCAGCATCATTGCCACGTGATCCACTATGGCCTTTGATCCATTGCAAGGTTATGTTGTTTGTATAACCTACTTGGTTTAGTTTGTGGTGGCATTCCAGAATAAGTCCTGAGTTAATAGTGTGGCTGTTTAAGGCCTGTAGCACAGCCATGCTGTCCGAGAGTATTCGGATTGAGTGTCCCTCCACTTTTCTTGCCATGACCGCTGAGGCTGCCAGTGTGATTCCCACGCATTCGGCCTGGAATACCGAGCTGTGAGTTCCCAGTGGTTCTGAAATATTGATATTCAGGTCCTCCGAGAAGACGCCTGTCCCGGAGCCTGTACTTGTTTTAGATCCATCTATGAAGAAGATGTGTAGTTCCGCCTGTTGTTGTGTAGGTTCACTGTGGCGGTCTTCATGGAGTTGGATCTTGTATTTTTTGTCGAAGACAAATTGTTTGGGCACACGGTCATTTACTGCTCCAATTATAGGTAGCTCGTCTGTGAGCGCTCTGAGTAGTGATGTGTGCTTAGTGTTATTGTTCTTCCATAAGTTTAGCGCCCTTAGACGTGTGGCTGCAGCTGTCGCTTCCTGTCGGATAAACAAGTCCAGCGGCGGCAAGCCAAGCATGACCTCCATTGCCGCTGTGGGTGTGGTCTTCATGCATCCAGTGGTCGCCATGCAGGCTAGTCTTTGGGTTCGCTGTAGTTTGTCGGTTGATGTGGTGTATTCAGTTCTTGGCCACCAAACGATAGCACCATATGCAATCGTGGGGCGGATCACGGTTTCGTAAAGCCAGGTGATGATTTTTGGCGTTAAACCCCACTTTTTACCAATCATCCTTCTGCATTGCCAGAAGGTGATACCGGCTTTTTCTAGTTTCTTGTCAAGGTGGCTCTTCCATGTTAGTTTATGGTCTAGAATGACACCAAGGTATTTGACCTCTTTTGACAGTTGAAGTTGAGTACCGAAGAGCTTTGGCAGTTGGTACTGTCCTAGTATTCGTTTGTTAGTGAACATCACTAGCTCTGTTTTTGCTGGATTCACCGACAGCTCAAATTCCCTGCACCATTTTTCCACGGTGCGTAGGGCTTGCTGGGTGAGATTACAGACTGATCCCGCTGCCTTCCCTGAGATGAGGATGGTGAGGTCATGTTTAGGTGGGGACGGAGTGAGATTTTATCGTCGAGTTTGACTCCAAGGTATTTTTTTTTTGGCTTCCTCGCCCAAGAGATCGGGGAGCCGAACTTTTTGACTTTTGGTGTCTCTGCCGAGAGAGTTTTGTAGCTCCTTTTCTTGTGAAACATCAACGCTTGGCTCTTTTCGGGGTTGACTGTTATCCTCCATTTCTAGAACCACTCGCTGAGGGCGTTTTGACGCGGATTCACGAATGAAGAACCAAATAAATCCCATCTAGTAACAATTTGTCCGTTGGGTCATTAAGGCCATAAACGGGAGATTTAAACGTAATTTTAAAATGTTTAGGAATGTAGTTTTCAAATTATTGAATGAAGGGATGAGGAAGTGTGGTGTGGTGGAACTAGCAGCTTCCTATGTTAGCGAACATTTACGTGGCGGCGTCTGCAACATAGAAGTTGGTGCAACTTCAAGCCCAATTATGAACCAATACGGTATAAACACGGCAGATTGGACTCTTTTGAGGGGTCGAATTATATCCAAACATAGGTCAAATGCGACCTATTACAGGTACTTATTTGGTTTAAATAACGCACAGGATATAATCGCCATTCAGGCATATTATTGTTCATGCTTAACTGCTATGTGAACAGTTGGTGCCTGCGCGCATGTCGTCAGTATCGTGTGGTACTTTGGTATTGGAAGGCATTTAGACAATTTCAATGGGCCAGTCAGTGCCTGGGAGAATATTGTAATAGACACTGAAAATACTGATTAATGTTATAATAAAAAGTTGCGATTATGAAGGTATTTTTATTTGAAAACTTCTAAAAACCGTCCATGGCCACTTTACAAAATGCGGGAGTCATTTCAAAACTCAGAATAAGTTCATCCCACAGTATTAATTAAAATAAAAGAAACATCATGAACAATAATATAATTATCACTGTAACTGATTTCGGTTTCTTTATGTCGATATAACTTTTTATGGATACACATTTGAGCTTTGCTGCCTTACAATAAAATGGAGAGATGACTAATACCTTTCGATTAACATATATCTTAAAGTGCTACAAAGTGGGGACGGTGTCCATACATTTTTGAGCATTGTTCTTTAGCTCATATATTGCCTAGAGACACACCTTTTTCCTTGTGACTTTACATGGAGAATGTTGTTTTGCATTATCATTTATGTGACTAAAGCTGGTGAGACATAATAAGGGGCCTAAGGTATATCAGTTTGTGGAAGAGGTTGTGCTTCATAAATCTCTCATGGTAATTTGAATAAAAGAATATTGTAATCTTATTACGAAAATATTAACATAATAATTATCTATTTCAGGTGGTGTATTTGAGCCGTACGTACCACCAGAGGGTGATGGTAAGGCGTCCATAGTATCACCAACACGTGCCAAGCAGGCCGTACAACTCTTAGAAAAAAAATCAAAGTCCATGATGGCAATACGCAAAGTAAAATCATTTGAGGAAGAGTTTGATCAAAGTGAATTTCTTCAAAGAGCTCAAGATATTTATAAAAAAGCTCATGAAAGCTTAGCCAACAATGATACAAGAGCATTAAGGATCTATGTGACTGAAAAAGCATATCCAGAATTTCGGCATAACAGTTATTCGAAAACTATTCGGTGGAATTTTATTGAGTCTTTAGAACCTCCGAGAATTGTGCATGCGAGGTGTACAGATGTTGTTAGCAAGGAGAATATCTTCGGACAGGTATGGTTTCTATTGTTAATTAAACTCATTTTCCTACTACGTTTCCAGTAAGGCAAGGTCAGCAGTGTGATTATAAGCAATATACTAGGAGCATGCAGATTGGGTTGGTGTAAGGTGTATTTCGAGTTGTTTTTGTCTAAGAATGATAATGAATTTTCATATATCCCGTGTTTAATAAGAACCACACAATGATATTTGGTGTTATTTTGCGTTACCAATCTGTTACATCGAATTGGTTATGTGGTAAATAAAAACCTTACTTACTTGTCTTATTACTCATGACATCGTAACAATCCTGTAGAGTCTTAGTATAGAGATGTGTGTAGACAGAGTAATACTAGCTTGACTTATACAGTGGTCAGACAATCGGTATAGTTAAAATGGAAATGGACCAATATTATTAATATTTAAAATGTTCCTTGTCTTTCAGCTCACAGTACGTTTCCACACTCGACAGCAGCTCGCAGTCTATGATCGCTTCGGTCGGCTCATTCATGGCAGTGAAATCTTAGCTAAAGATGTACTTGAATACATTGTTTTTGAAAAGCACCTTTCCAACTTATATGGTACTTGGCGTATCCATGATAAGATAATACCAGACTGGACGCCACCTAAGGAACCTTCT
The DNA here is from genome assembly GCA_905475405.1 of Schrankia costaestrigalis. Classification (NCBI taxonomy): domain Eukaryota; kingdom Metazoa; phylum Arthropoda; class Insecta; order Lepidoptera; family Erebidae; genus Schrankia; species Schrankia costaestrigalis. The sequence goes on along the minus strand of FR997845.1, from coordinate 2,108,571 downwards.
AAATTAACTAGATTACAACCTGAGCCAGAGCCTGAGATTGTGAAGATAGAGAGCGAAGAGAAACCAGCTATTGCTGATAAATAATTTTAATTTTTAATAAAAATGTAGTTTAATTATTATTTTTGTGTTTTATTGAAATTTCGTATCCGTAAATTTAGATAGATATCTGTTTATTTTAAGAGGTGCTTAAGAAGTAGCTTAAAAAAGTGTACAGCTTAGTTTGTAGGCTATGCTTAATACCCTTACGCGGTCTGTTCAGAAATATGAAGTCCTTTTGAGCGCCACATCGTCAGTAACAAAAAATTTGTTTCTTCTACGCCAAGCATGAAATTAGTTGCATATGGTTGAATTGGAATAGTAATAGGAAAGTATGTTCTTTGAAAAGGTTGTGCTTGTTTAACCACAAGGAATGTCAAAATTCCCGGAAGAAAGGGATGAATTTAACGTGCCATGCCGTCGGTCTCGTCGTGAGCACATTTAGGTTTGAAGTTCATAAGCGCCCGTGGCGTTCAAAAGGTTTAAGTTACGAACGTCTATGATTGCTCTGATAAAAATGGCAGTCCTAGAGCTAATAAAACGCAGAAACAACGATAGGGCAAAAATCGTACGTACAGCGCCATCTAAGATGGCCGGCTTGAAGTTGCTGCAAATGGATTAGGGTAGGGATAGATGATGTCGTTTTTGGTAGAAGGCGGATTTTCTTAGTTCCTGTACTTGCGGAAACGTCTGACAGCCGCCAAGTAAGATTGGGCAAGCTGTATATTCACATCAATTCTCATCCCATGGGATTTTTTGTCAACAAATATACCTACTACATCCAAAACTAAACTCAATGCCAAGCCATGTAGAATTAAATTAACGTTATAAAAACTGGTATGTAGCAGCAGATACTGATAAATCAGGCTACTCTAGGAGCTAGAAATCTTTTTAATTTATACAGTGCTTACGATGCGTATGTGCGTTTTGGTGACATACACACAGTGCCTACGACGCGTATTTGCGTCTATTGTTTTTTCACGCCTTTGCTCAGTGCCCTTGGACTCGCATGTGCGTCTAATGTTAAATATGAGCGCCATAGTTACTCTTCTGCAGTACTATGCTTTAAAAAATACCGGGAATATAATTAAAACAATAAATAAAACCAAAAAATAGTCTTATATTACTTTTATTCAATATAAACTAATTTGCGAGAATCATTCAAATTTATTTATAAATAAATTAACTACCGACTAACGGCAACCTATACAGTACAAATATCTAAATAATCTTCATTTACTTCATATAATTAGTGCAAGGTTGGGGAATTTTATGGAGTTAATTAAGTAGACAAAATTCCCATCTGACCAGAATATATCAAATTTCTCTCCGTGTGTCACTGGGTTTTGCAGTAATTTATTTATAATTATACATATTTAATGTTAATGTCAATATAAAAAAAAAGGAATTAAGTATGCTATTTCGCACAAATCTGTGCATAACAGATCTCTTATTTGTTCAATGTGTGTTTTAAACTTATTAGTGCAGTCTTATCTCTATGGAAGGCACATTTTTTCAATACATAATATTTATATACAATATTATACATAAATAATACTAAAATCAATTTGCTTATACAAATTTTAGAATTTAAATGGCCGCTAAGCGTTTTATTTAAATAATTTCACAGGTAAAATGATTGCTAAGTTATTTTTGTCATAATTGAAGAAATTTAATCGTATATTTATTTATACAAAAAATATTTATCATACTTTTTTAAAACAGTGAATACCATCTGTTGCAAACATGCTGTCAAAATACATCAGTCTGTTAATAAAATAGTACAATTAAATGAATGTAGATGGCGTTGAATAAGTTTTTGACATTATATTGTACGGTTTTTAGTCAGTTTGTGTTTTACAAATACTGCTAAACAATGAACTACCTACATCTTTGTAAACAGAACATGAGAACAGAAGTCCATCTCATTTATGCACATGTTTATGTTTCATTCAATTAGAGAGGGATCAGTTTGTCTAAGTGCACTTTCTATGAAGATTGACTTCTGTTTATACCTCTGTTTTGTGACACAAGTTTAAGTTAAAGCATTACTGTGAATATCTAGTATTTACATTGAGGCACAGAAAAATGGAGACACTAGTCCCTGTAGTGTGTTTATTCCGACTTCGATTTCCAGTCGAAGTTAGAGGATTACTCCGACAAATTCTTGTCGAAATACGAACGTGTTCGAAAACGTTCGGAACTCAATTGATAATAATTGAGTTGTGATTATAAGCCGAGCTGTACGTCGCGTTTTCAAACGACTGTTGGTGCTTGTCTATGTGTTGGTTTGGGGGGGAGAGGCGGAGGGGTGCGGGGAGATGGCGCCGTACCGGGGGGAGGAGGAGATGTTTCCACCTTTTGTAGTCGAAGGCGCTGCTGTGTTTCGCGGAGATTCTCTAAGAAATCTGTAAACAAAATATTTAATTAAATTACTATTATGCATTTCATAAAAAAATCTATTAAGTATGTTTTCATAAAACATTAATACGAATTATTGAGACTACAGCTTAATTGGTCTGTAGGTGCAATAAACTTATAATATCTCAAACTTTGAGCTATAGAAAGCCAATTGACACATCAACAACAATGTCGAACTCAGTATGCTTCCTTGAGGAACACCCAATCATGTTTAATCACGAAAAGATAAAATTAAATCTTATGCAATCACTTAAGTTACAAATAAGGCTTCAATCAATCAATCAATCAACTAGCCTATTGCAGTCCACTGCTGGACAAAGACCTCTCCCAACACGCGCCACAGAACTCGCTCCTGCGCTTTCCGCATCCAGTCCGACCCAGAGACCTTTATGAGGTCGTCGATCCACCTAGCTAGGGGGCGTCCTACACTACGTTTAATAAGGCTTCGATTTACTTTAAATATACTACTAAAGTTAGAATTTAAATAGTAAGTATCCTATTATTAGTATATGCAGTTGATATATTATGTTGATACTGTATAGAACGGCTTTTAAAGGTTCGTGTTAGACACTTTAGTTAAATAAAGTTGAACTTACCAGGTGGGTGATGATGCAGAGGCGGGCCGGGCCTTAACGCGGCACGGACTCGCGAACCACGATTACTGGAGCCACCTATACTCTGTAACAATTAAAACCAATATTTTTTAAAAAACTGCTGATTTCTTGAATCGAGAGAATTTTAGAACATGAACGAGGTTTATCTTCCTATTCCTACAAATTTTAGTTTTGAACCTAACACGCTATTCTAATATTATGTACTTGATCACTATTCATCTGGGCGTGAGAAATTAGGTAAAAAAACCGAAAATGGTTTTTTTTAATGTCACGATTACTAACTCATTCATACATAAAATCTATGGTCACGATGAAGACTCGAAAATCATTATGAAAAAAAGAATTAATAAGTCAACGACTTAACAATAAAAATAGAAATTTCATTAGTATGTTTAAATCATTTAAAAAATTTTTTTATTATATTTTAATTTGATCATCAAGTATTCTATTAATTATATTTTTACTCTATCGACACATGTTATTTTTAATTTTTAGAAAGACATTTCCTGCACTGGGGATCAAGCCCTGTGTCGCAGGCATTTTACTTTATTTTAACGGACACAAAGAACATCCAACTTCAAAACAATAATTTGCAGATCACTTAAATAATTATCATAGGTAGGAATCAAACCCCACGGCAGCCGCACACTACTGCTTGGCCTTGCCACCACTAGGCCATTAGCTTGGAAAAGTAAATTACCTGTGTGTCTTGATCCCGTAGCGAGTCTTCCTGCAGTCTGACGGCGAGGTCACTGAGGGAATCCGCATCGTCGCCGTCGTCACGGTCTGTAGCAGGACGATACTCGTTGCCTTCCGTCACTTCTACTATTTGTAATCTTGCACCGTCTAGATCCTGGTGACAATGATAGTTATGATTTTATTTTTATATTTAAAAAAATATTCAGATGTTTTGATTAATTAACAAGCGAGAATTAAAATGTTTTAATAATTTACGAGCGAGAATTTAGCTGTTTTTATAATTTAATTCGAGAATTTAGATATTTTGTTAATTTAGAAGCGGGAATTCAGATGTTTTGATGATTTACAAGCGGGAATTCAGATGTTGTGATGATTAACAAGCGGGAATTCAGATGTGTTGATGATTTACAAGCGGGAATTCAGATGTTTTGATGATTTACAAGCGGGAATTCAGATGTTTTGATGATTTACAAGCGGGAATTCAGATGTTTTGATGATTAACAAGCGGGTATTTAGATGTTTTAATGGCCTAAAATCGGGAAACTGGTATATTATGGAATATAAAAGAGATTTTTGGTTTCATACCTGCATGAGCGTGTCGGGATGCACGACGCGCCCCCCCTGGTCGCGCGCCTGCACGCTGGCCAGGTCCGCGTGGAGCGGCACGTAGCGCAGCAGCACGAGGCGCAGCACGTGGCGCAGGCGGCGCGCGGCGCGGCACCGCACGCACACCACGCGCCCGCACGCGCGCAGCTCCAGCCGCACCGCGCAGCGCCGCTCCACCACCGCCTCGCGCCCGCCCAGGCACAGCGACGGGGACGACAGGTCTACTTGCGAGCAGCTCTGTGGGGGGAGGACTGCGTTACTCAAGTGCTCCACTGGGTGTCAGTCACTAATCAAATTTAATTCGGGACATTTCGAAACATCTAGGTACCTCCAAAATTTGTGAAATCTATACTATCAACATTTCGAAAATGTACCTTTGACATGAACGAAATCTATCTTCGGGATTTCCGAAATCTACTTCCACACATTTCTGAAATCTACCCTCATATTTCCGCAATCTAATTCCGATATTTCGGAAATACGCCTAGCACCATTTTCGATATCTACCTCAACATTCCAGAAATCTAGCAAAAGATCTACTTTCAACGTTTCGAACATCTACTTCATAAACGAAATATCTAAACATAAACCTCACCTCGCTATCTTTAAGGAACACGTCATAAGTAGTACACAATAAGTTTCTTCTCTGCAGCAATCTGTCGACGAGTCGTCCTACAGTTATTGAGGCGTCGACTCCGACCACGGAAGTCGCACCGTCCGGTAATACTACGCGGCATAAAGAACATTGTCCTTGCGTTGTTTGACTTGATTTCACTACCTGTAGACAAAGGAGAATGGAAAATTAATAAAGATGATAACTGATTCAATCAATCAATCAATCAACTAGCTTATTGATAACTGATTACATGGGATTAATTAAGGATCAATTAATTAGTCAAAGTCTAATTATTTTTTAGCAAAAACAATGATTTGAGATAGCTTGGGGTAGAAGGTTAAATAGCCAGGAATGTTTTTGTTTATCATCATCATCAGTCATAAGAAAACCACTGCTGAACATAAGTTTCCTCTAAGCGTTTTCAATCGACCGCAAAGTGGAAATATTTTGACGAGGCCTATGTCCAGCAATGAATATTTATTGACTGATTATGATGCTGATCCTCAACCCCCTTTTATCCTTTTAAAGCTAATCCTTTTTAGTGGGATCTATACGCAGTTCTAAAGATGTCAGTCTATGGTGAAATACAGTATAAGTGATTTTTCTGAATGAACAATCAGGAGTCGCCAGATGAAACTAGATATTAAAATGACACAAGTCATGTACAAGATATAAGTACGGAAAATATTATCTATTTATAATATTGTTTGTATAGGTAATACAAACAAGAGTAAGTATTGTTCGTGAAAGACTAGTTAACGCTGTGTCATTGTTGTATTAATATACGTTTTTGTTTTCATAGTCTAATATTACCGTATCATCTTAACGAAATCAAGCGAAGGAAAACTTGATATAAAACTCTATACCACCAATTTGTCGGGTCAGTCGGTGTGGTATTAATAGGTAATTTTTTAATCAGCAAGTAAACACTAAGTTAACTTAGCTGAATTTTTAACCTCTCCTTCCTCTTAAGTCGATTTTAATGACACCTGCCGGACGAGACTAGGGTAGTGCCTGTCACCTTCTATTAAAATCTGTCGTTACCTATTTAAGTATAATTATACTTAGAAATGTAAACTTTAACTCTAGATACAGTACAATGATAAGCATAATATAATAAATTATAGATAGAAAATTACGTTACTGTTTGAACAGAAAACTAGTCATTTCTAACTGTCATACAAACATAGTACTATGCATATATTAGCACTAATATTATCTTTGTGTTGCACTCGTCGCTACAAATACACATACTTATTGTTTAATAGAAAATCTATATTACACAATGTTTTATTTAATTGATTTGTGACAAAAATTTAAAATAAACAAATATTTGTGTCTTTTCCGCAGATAAACATAAACAAAAACATAGTAGTATGAAATTTTGTTTATGTTCATCAATATGAAGTAAAATATTATTTTAAATACCTTAATTTAGGAGTTATTTTTTAAAATGACTAATTGACTAATGCAAGTATTTTACACTACTAAATAAATACCAACGTCCCAATTACACTAATTCAGGTCTCATCTTATATTTATAAAATGATAAGGTGACTAAAATTATAATAAATATATTACGATAATTATGATAAGACATTGTTTATTTCGAGAGGTTTTTTCATTCTTAGTGTCCTTGTATTGTAGACAAGTGATGATAGTAAAATCCCAAACTAATATTTAACATAAATATTTACATGATTTAAACAAAAAATGGTCAGTTATCACCTACTATAGTGTCTGGTGACATATTACAATATATTTTGGCAAATAGCCAATTATTTACATAACTATTATTTTAATTTTTACCAAAACATAAATATAAACTAATTTTAATATCGGTCTTTTTTAAATATCTCTCATATATTTTTAGATTTCTTTAAAATAAAATTGTCCAATTTAAAACAAGCCTGTTTTTCGGAAATGCTTTTCCTTGAAAAAAAAATGTAGAAATTCATAGAAATCGTCTCTGCCCACCCCGGCGTGAATTTATGTATGTATGTATTGAAAAAAAATAGTTTTAGGATCAACTTTAAACTCTACAATAATCTGCTTTGAAAAGTACCATGCGCCGTGTAAAGTATGGGAATACATCACTGCGACTGTAACATCTATAAAAAAGCTAGACCTCTTTTGTAACTTCAAAAAAATTGCAATAGAAGTAACAAGCATAACAGCCCATTAGTGTCCCACTGCAGGGGCGGGCCTCCTCCAGTGACGGAGGAATACTTGGCCTACTTATAGTTGCAATAGAAGTAACAATACGCCTTGTTTTACTTAACAATTTCTATTATGTCGTAATAAGTAATAAAAATGTCGTTTTTAATTAGTTAACGACTTAATTAGTCAGATTACCATTACGATGTAGATAATAATGTATACAAAACCACGTTGGCTATGTCAATAATGTTTATAGTGATAAGATAAACTTATGCTCTAGTATTTCACATTGATGAGAAGGAAAATCCAAACGTTGTGTTTAAAAAATTGATAGGGGATGGTTTTTTTATTCTTTTGAAAAGACAACTCTTGCACTTTGAATAAACCTATGTGTCGCGGGAAGTCAACTCAGGATATTCAGTCTCCGATATTTACATTTAGATCGCACTTTTAGACACTTTTCGATATTGTTTTATCTTTCTGAGTTTATACTTATTGCTCGTGATTGTAACATTAAGTACATAACTTTAAATAAATAAAATTCCAAATAAATAAATTATAGTGTCGGAGAATTAAATTATTTTAAAATAATTTATTCGAAATAAAGGGAAGCAGGTGCAGCACTGTAGCGGCAGGACCGTAGTATTGTCGTTGACTTGTAATGTCAGTTGCCATTGGCATTTAATATGACGTTGACAGTTCTGACAGACAGACAGGTAAGGTCGTCAGCGCCGGTTGTTCACACTGATTTATCAAAATTACATAATGGCGGATGTCACCAACGTTTCTGTAGGTTCAAATCTATCAGAATCTGCCACATATTTATGTATGTGATGAGGGATTCAAAGGCCAGCGCAAAGTGGAAATGATTAGAGGAGGTTTATGTCCAGCAGTGGACGTCCATGAGCTGATATGATAATAAATATAGATATGGTATAATCTACTATATAAAAATAGGTCGGGTTTTCCTTCCAGACGCTATAACTCCAGAACGCATGAACCGATTTTCACGGTTTTGCATGCGTTGGAAAGGTTTATAGCAAAGAAAATTCCGAATTTTTTTTTAACAGAAAAGCGGGAAAATAATGTCCGTGCGAAGCCGGGACGCGCCGCTAGTAATATATATAAACTTACATCAGTGACAGTAGGTTGCGGTTCATTCGGCTGAGTGCTGTTGGACCGCTCCCGGGCTCCGGCGCGAAGTTTCCACGGCAGCAGAGAACTGCCGCCGCTACGACGACGCTCTGACGCGTTCGATGCTGACTTCTTTAACTGAGGAAGAAGATAGCATATTATGGATAGTTGATTGAGACAAGATGTGGGTGTGTTTGAATCAGAAATAAAGATATAAATATGTGTTTTTTTAATCATCATAACAGCCCATTAATCTCCCACTGCAGGAATACTTGGCCTACTAATACCACGCTGGCCAGACGGATTGGTATAGGGTTTGATTTCAAGTTTCCTTCTTTTTTTTTCGATAAGATAATATTCACGGATAGTCCTTTAGTCGGTTTTTACGCCACCCATGGGATGAGATGGGGTGGTGACATATTGTATTCTTACTGCGTCACCACACTGAGAGTTATTTAAAAATATGAACTAATAGGTACCTTGGCGGAGTCATTATGTTGTTCGTCGTAAGGTAGCGGCATGTCGCGCAGGTCCGCGCGCGCGCACTCCGCGTGCACGCCGGAGCGCAGGAAGCGCGGGTAGCTGTCGAATTTTAACATGTTGAAGATCTGCTTCTGAGCCTGGAGTGCAAGCGAATATTGTTAGTTAGTCTCTATTAGTACTAAATTTAAAGAAAAATAAATTGGTTTTAGATTAACACTTCTAATGAAGTAAATAAGAGATATGAGAGAAAAGATTGCAGATATTATGTCTGCAATAACAAAATAAAAACCCTATCTATACTAATATTATAAAGAGGAGAGAAGAGGTAAAGTTTGTCTGTTTGTGAGCTTGTGACGTTGTAATCTCTGGATCTACAGAACCGATTTAAAAAATTCTTTCAGTGTGGAATAGTCCATTTATCGGGGAGTGTCATAGGCTATATAATATCACGCTGTGACTAATAACAGCAGAGCAGTAATGAAATATGTTCAAAAAAAGGGACGCTTTTTTTTTCGCCGCCCAACGAAGTGGGGACGGGTCAGCTAGTACAGAATAAAAGCCAACTAATGTAAGTGCAGATATCGCAAATAATTTTGACAATACTGCTTGGAGATCAAGCGAACACAGCGGTGATAACAATCTAGAAGGCCTCTTTATATAGAAACCTACCACCTGTTGTTTTTTTATTTTTGAGAACTTTTCTCTTTTTTTTTAAATAAACCATAAAGCATTAACATTATAATAATGTTGTATAAAGTTATCGAACAAAGAGTATGTATGTATATTTTATTAGTTTTAAAAACACTTGTTTACACAAATAGTATATAGGTAAACAAATTAATTTTTTGTTTACAATCAATAATATGTTTGTAACAATGGTCTTTTGTGTAATATAACAATAAGTGAAAACGGCAATGAACTGTGTTAAAATGTGTTTTATTGTTTTTTTTTATGTTTAGGAAGGGACGTTAACACAATACAGTTAGGTACAAAACTCAAACTCATTTTCAAAAAGGAAATCAAGACAATGGAAAATGACAAATGAGGCACGAGACTAAATTCGAAAATGGTTTGAATTCGAAAATTTAGGGCTTATGCCCTATATAATATGCCATAAAATATAATACTGTTATAATGATAACATATTAAACTTTGTGGTTGCGAATTAGGAATGCATCACACACCCGGTAGTGTCGTTAAATGAGCCTGAGATTAGTAAATATCTATTTTAGCTTTATCACTGGTCTGTCTGTTTGTAAGGCGTGGAGAACAAAAATAAAAACGTCATGTTTTCAAGGTGCCAAGTACTAAGACATAGTAACTACTAAAATATAACACGATCTATCATACACGAGTATCTAATGACAATATCTTATAATGAAATCTCACAAATTTTTGATAATATCTACAATATTGTTATGGAAACAAAGTAAAATTAAAATATATAGTATTTATGGTTGTACTAGCTTATGCGTGTATTCGACAACCTTAAACGCCTAGGCGAATCGTGTTTATAATACACTGGGCGGCAATGAAAACGGGTCGCTTATATAAACCTTAATAACTTCCAAAATATTGGAGCTAGCTTAATGAAATAAACACTAAAATAAAGATAATTTAACAGTCATTAAATGGAATTGATAAAAATTACAGATTGTTAAGTTTATTTTCGACAAAAGTAAGTTAAATAAAAATTGACACTTTCATTAGATGTCGAAAACAGGTAAAACGTATCAAAAATGTAATTTTCATTCATTTAATACGCTGTATTATTATCAGAAGCTGTTAATACAACTGTCATCTGGTTTTGGATGCTTTCCATTTGGTTTTTAATTGAATTCTGAGGAAAATACACCCATTTCTCTATCACTGCTTCTTTGAGTTCACAAAGGGTGATAAGAGGGAAATATTGATGTCCTACTCATCGATCCAATACGTCTTAAGCATGCTGCATCGGTTTCAAGTCTGGGTTGCGTGCTGGCCACTTCATACGTGTGATAGCGACATCTTTACGGAACTTTAACACTATTAAATCTGTATGAAGACGAGCGTTGAGCTTCATAAAGGTGACTTTTTCGCCGAATTTTACCAAAAATGGGCCATCATACTCATTAATGATTTCATTTAAGTACCTCTCTGCAGTTAAAGTACCATTTTATATCACTACTAGCTCGGTGCGGCTTTCAGAAGAAATTCCATCGTGCTTGTATAACGTAAACCTCGACTCATCGGAAGCATTTTCTTTAACTAATCAGTCATGATCCTATTCACGAGTTTTTTTATTATTCCTCTATCTGGAATTTTAATGTTGTCTTTCAAGTTTACGAATATTTTCAGGTCTAGGACTGTAATTTTGCTTCATCTAGACACTGCCTCACTATACAAGGGCTTGGATTGCTTTCTCGAGCACGTAGCAAGTTATTTTTTGACTTAACACCCGTTTGAAATCGATTTCTCAACATTCTCGACACCATGTAACGATCCTCTTGTGCTTTTGTGCACGCTGTTGGTTCTGATCTTGGTCTGCGCACATTGGATAGAGTGTCTTCTAATGGCTGGAGTACTTTTCGAACGATTGAGAGCTATAAACTAACAGTTTTTGCTGTATAACGATGACTAGGTCATATTTCTAGCATTTCTGGAATCCTTGTAGACTCTTCAGGGGTTAGAGGCATGTTTTTATGCTAATTTGATCAGAATATCGAATTTCTGTATATAAAATGCGTCTTTTTCATGAAACACCATAAAAAAGAGTAAAAAAATGATTTCGAAACTGTTGTTAAAATTTAAAAATTGTGTCTTTATTTTTAATTTATGGATTTAATACAATAATCAAAAATAACTTGAAAGATTTTACTTGCGGCATTATTTGTGATTAAATTATCTATCATTTAGTCTTTATTTCATAAAGCTAGCTCCAATATTTTTGAAGTTATTAAGGTTTTTGTAAGCGACCCGTTTTCATTGCCGCCCAGTGTAGTTTCCTAAATATTTGTAACAAATATCGTTTTTCTTACTCTGACGACCTCTGTTGCGTAGTGGTTATATAACATGACTGCTACGCAGAGGTCTCGGGTTCGATTCCCGCTCAATGCAAATCTTTGTGTGCATGAACATGATTGTTTGTATTGGTTTGTGTGTATGTTACGGGCAACGTGATTAACTGGGCATTATTAATAAGGACCGGTCTTTATTAATAATGCCCAATAACAATGGGCAAAGTGATAAATTTATCACTTTGACCGGCCCTTATTAATAATGGCCGACGACCCGTGGTCCATGTAATAAGTTAGTGTTTGAGATAGCTTAAAAAAAAGCTAAAACCTAAAATTAAGCCAAAAGTCAGAAACAGTTGGTTAGGTTAGGTTAGTATGGCGACCACAACGCGCACGAGCCGAGCGAGCGAAGCGAGCGGGCCGCGGCAGCGGCCGGCGAGTGCCAGAAACATTTAAGTAAAATGTTTATTTTTTAACTACTATGTCCAATAGTTTATTTTTTGTTAACTTTTCATGAAAATTTTGTAAGTTTAATTTCATTTAATAAACAAAAACACTACAGTACACCTATTTTATTACTTTGCCCAAGATAGGGTGGGCCTTATTCATAATGGCCGGGAAAAGTGATTAATTATGCTGTATTAATCACATTGCCCAATTGAGTCGGGCATTATTAATACAGACCGGTCATTATTAATAGTGCCCGGATTTATCAAATTGCCCGTAACATGTATAATATGTAAGTATATATTTACAAACAAAAAAGTATTAAAGTATTAGTTTATACTTCATCCGTTGTCTAGTACCCATATTACTACTATTAGAGTTGTCTGTGGTTGTCAAATAGTAAACATTACATTGCAATTTGTTCGCCGGTAATAATTGAAAATCACTTGTTATTCAACGTTACTACAACGACTGCTACAATAAACATAAACATCAAGTGGCACTGAATGTTTTGGTAAATAAACACTGTGAAGTAATTATAGAAACAACTAAATTTATCATCTTTTCGTTTCATTGATTTTGAGGTTATAAACAGTGAGTGAACTATCCGACAGTGACATTGACGTTCCATTCCACGCATTTGACGTTCAACATAATAGCATAGACTAACGACAGACGTCAACAACACTTCAGGGTTGCCATTGAAAAAAAAAAAAAAAAAAAAAAAAAAAGATATGGAAGGACAATTTCAACTTCTTTTCGACCAAATGAAAATAGAAATGGAAAAACAAACACACATAATTTTTGAAAAAATGGAAGAAAAATTGGAACCGTTAATAAAAGAGAACAAAGTCTTGAAAACTAAAATAGAAATATTGGAAAAGAAGATTGACTATTTTGAAAAAGAAAAAAGGAGAAATAATATTCTGTTATTTGGTTTAGCAGAGAAAAAGGATTCTCCATTAGAGTTGCTCCAGAGAATTCAGGAAATTTTTAAAACAGATTTAAAAATCATCTTGGCCGATAGCGATGTATCAAAAATCCACCGTATTGGTCCTTATATAGATAATAAAATAAGACCAGTTCTCATTACTTTTACGAACATCTGGAAGAGAAGCGAGATATTGAAATTGAAGAAAAACCTAAAAGATAATTACATTACAGAAGATTTTTCTAAAGAAGTGCTAGAAAAAAGAAAAGAATTAAAGTCAAAACTAATCGAAGAACGTGCGAAAGGCAACATTGCATACATCAAATACGATCAATTGGTAGTCAAGGAAGCAAACCCAAACAATGAAAAAAGAAAAAGAGACCAATTAACTTCACCGTTAAACGAAAACCACGCTAAAAAGACGGCGATCAACAGTTCAATGGTAAAGGAAAATAGGAGGAACGCATATGATTTGCTAAGACAAAGATCAAACTCAATACCTAATTTGCCAAACCAATCTAAATAGCAACAAAGAACTAGCAACCAGAGACAGAACAATCCCAATCCGGCTGGTCCCCGTGGGGTTGCACGACCAACACCCCCCAATATAAATACATCAAAAACATCTAACAACAGTAATAAGATATACATTGCCACTTTAAACGTTAGAACACTAATGTCAGACCATAGACTACAAGAATTAGAAGAAGCTATTACACCCATTAAATGGGATGTCATAGGTTTATGCGAAGTTAGAAGAAAGGGAGAAGAGATTAGAGAATATGATAAATACATTTTCTATTTCTATGGTAAACAAAAAGGCATATACGGAATGGGATTCGTAGTAAAAAAAACACTTAAAAGAAAAAATAGTAAGTTTCCATGGAATATCAGATAGAATAGCAGTACTTGAAATACAATTAACAGAATCAAAACAATCATGGAGTATTATTCAAGTTCATGCACCCGGAGAAAAAGATACAAAATTAGCAAAGGAAATATTCTACAAAGATTTGACAGAGTTAATGCAAAAGAAAAACAGGAATACTATCGTCATGGGAGACTTTAATGCCAAAGTTGGCAACAAATCAAACATAGATGAATTTGTTCTAGGAGACTACAGCAGTGGTGACAGAAACGACAATGGACAAAGACTTATAGATTTTTCATTCGCTCACAATCTTAAAATAATGAACAGCTTCTTCAAAAAACGAAAATCAAGAAAGTGGACATGGCTGGCACCAAATGGCAGGGATAAAAATGAAATAGACTTTATACTTACGAACGAAAAACAGATATTTAACAATATTGAAGTACTAAACAGATTAAATTTTAATACGGATCATAGAATGGTACGAGGAGTTATACAAAGCACATATAATAAGTCCAGGAAACATATTTTACACTCAACAAATAACAATACAGCAACATTGGCAATACCACAAAATATACTAAATGATTTAGAGAGAACATTAGAAAAAGGCGGAGAATTCAGAACATTACAACAAAAATATAATTACTTGGAAAAAGAAATGTTAAATATAAATAAATCGAGTACTAAAAATAAAAACAAAAGTAAGTTAGGAGAAGAAACGATAAAACTAATGGAAGAGAGAAATAAAATGTTTGACCAAAGAAAAGTAAACAAACAACACATAGCAAATGTTAGTAAAAAGATTCAGGAAACAATAAGAAAACACAAAAAAGCAGAGAGGCTAAATGTATTAAGAGAACAAATTGAAAAAACAGGAGGAATCAAGAAAGGTCTGAAACAACTAAAAGAATATACACAATGGATACCTAACATGAAAACTAAAAATATGAAGAAAAACGACAAATTGACAACAAATAGACAATCAATAGCGAGAATAGCGACAGACTTTTACAAGAAATTATACACAGAGTCAGACGAAACAACGCCATCAGAAGAACAGAAAGAAACTTGTTATGAAGATATACCTTGTATTTTAGAATGTGAAGTCAAGAAGGCTATAAAATCACAAACAACTGGCAAAGCTCCTGGAGATGATAAAATATCTAATGAAACACTTAAACAAGCCCTACCTGCTATATCTAAATATGTGACCAATCTTTTTAATGAAATAATCTAAACTGAACAAATACCTATTCAATGGACAAAATCAACCATCTTCCTTTTATATAAAAAAGGGGACAAAAATGAAATAAATAATTATAGACCTATAAGCCTTATGTCTAATTTGTACAAAGTGTTTTCTAAAATAATACTTGGCCGAATATCAAAACAGTTAGAGGAAAATCAACCGCGGGAACAAGCGGGATTTCGAGCTGATTATTCAACTATCGACCATATCCATGTTGTGAAGCAAGTAATTGAAAAATTTAATGAATACGGACAACTATATTATATGGCTTTCGTCGATTACAATAAGGCTTTCGATTCGCTAAAACATACTTACATATGGAAAACACTAGAAAACCAAGGAGTTGAAAGTAAATATATAAGTATCATAAAAAAAATATACGATAACACCACAGCAACAATCCAACTTGAACAACAAGGAGAAGAATTCAGAATTCAAAAAGGTGTTAGGCAAGGCGATCCTCTTTCCCCAAAACTTTTTACAGCAGTACTAGAAGATGTTTTCAGGAATTTAGATTGGCAACAATATGGTATAACTATTAATGGATCAAACCTTAATCATTTAAGATTTGCAGACGACATTGTAGTTTTTGCAATGAAACCAAAAACACTTGAAGTAATGCTCCAACAATTAGATTTTGAAAGCAGAAAAGCAGGTTTATCTATGAATTTAACGAAAACGAAAGTCATGACAAATGGTGAAAAGGAAAATATAACAATAGGGCAAGAAATCATAGAATACGTAGATGATTATATATATTTAGGACAAATAATTTCTATAAAGAATCAGTATTCTAAAGAAATAGACAGAAGAATAAGTAATAGTTGGAAGCGGTATTGGTCTTTTAAAGAAATAGTTAAAAGTGAAGTAATCCCTATGGCAATAAAAAGCAAATTATATAACACGTGCATTCTACCATGTCTCACTTACGGATGTCAAACTTGGCCTGCTACAAGTAAAAATAACCAAAAACTTGCAGTTTGTCAACGCAGCATGGAGCGAAGCATGCTAAACATAAAGCTACGGGATCGATGGACAATTACAAAAATAAGGAAAAGAACAAAGGTAAATGATGTCCTACAAAAAATAAAAAAGCTAAAATGGAATTGGATTGGACATACAATGAGAAGCAACAAAAATAAATGGGCGAAGGATATAATTGAATGGTATCCAAGGAATGGGAAAAGACAACGAGGAGGTCAAATCAAAAGATGGGAGGACGATTTACCTAAAGGATGGAGAAGACTAACTAAAGATAGAAGAAATTGGAAGCAATTGGGGGAGGCCTATGTCGATAGACAACCTGACCAAAGTGGTTGCTAGT
Organism: Schrankia costaestrigalis; assembly: GCA_905475405.1. Classification (NCBI taxonomy): domain Eukaryota; kingdom Metazoa; phylum Arthropoda; class Insecta; order Lepidoptera; family Erebidae; genus Schrankia; species Schrankia costaestrigalis. The sequence continues at coordinate 2,091,981 of FR997845.1, read as the reverse complement.
GATAAGTTTTCTTTTAAATAATTGTTTATTTTGTTAGTAAGAATTTTAGGAAATAAGATTACAAAAGAAAAATGTTTTTTTACTTAGTCTAAGTTAAAATTGGTCAGTGAATAAAGGCTTTTATTATTATTATTATACCCATATTACAAGCTTGGCTTAGTTTGGGCCTAGATGACGTTGTGTGAATGTGTAAGGGTTATTTATTTTTCTTACTTATCCCGGAAGACAAAGATTTTTCATCAAAAAGAAACCTACTTCCAACTATTTTAATTTGCGGATAAATAGGTAATAAGCATAACGATACACCCACACTTTTGCCTATTTCTATTACCAGTCCATTTCGTCAATAAACTCACAATCTTAGTTGGAATCAATACGTACGAGTCAGTCAGTTTGAGATCGAGTGCAAAACGTCAATCCAACTACAAGTAAACTACGTACCACATTCATCTCCTGTTTACATAAATGAAAACACGAAAGTTTAAAAAATTAAGTAAATTATAAGATATCTATGTATATAATTTATTATCATTGCACCTAATTTAATTTGCATGCCGTGTGATTAATTTAAGTGATACTGTATCTACTTATGTAAATTTCGTATTCGTTAATAAATAAGATCATAACAGCCCATTAATGTCTGACTGCAGGGACGGGCCCCCTCCCGTGTGACGGACGGATACTTGGCCTACTAATACCACGCTGGCCAGACGGATTGGTATAGGGTTTAATTTCAAGTTTTCCTTCTTTTTATTTAATAAAGATAATATTCACGGATAGTCCCTTAGTCGATTTTTACAACACCCATGGGATGAGATGGGGTGGTGACATATTGTATTCTTACTCCGTCACCACACGGAGAGAATATATAAATCAGATATCGTATATATATTACCTGTTGGAACAGCTCTTGCGGGGGTGGTTCCTGAGTGAGGAGTAGCGCAGTGGCACGCTTAGCCGGCGCGTCCACATTCACCAGGTCCGGTGCTCCGTCAGCCAAGTGCCGCTGCCAGATGTCCGCCGCTAATGCTCTGCGGCTTTCGTGGTCAGTGGTCGCGCTGTACTGCTCACATGACCACCAGAATCTAAGGGCAAAGAGACTTAGTGTTAGAGAGATAAGTAGTCTAGACTTACTCTTTAACCCCTTACACAAAACCGCCTCTTAAATTTTAGTCTATTGAGCTTAAATTCTTACGATTATACTTAAAAAAATCTCGCAAAACAGTGATTAAATTTAAGAGGCGTTTGTGAGTAAGGGGGTAAGGTAATACGACTTATAGCTTCTACATAATGTCCCAAATATTTCTTAGAACTTGGCCTAATAATAGCACAGTTGCTGGGAGAATAGGTATGCGGTTTTGATTTGAGTTTGTCTGCTTCTTGCAAGCGTAATATTTTTTTTCTTTCTTTTTAATGTTTCTTAATGTAATTTAAAGACACCCAGAGGATGATATCTATCCTACACAGTTTGATTTGATCTGGGTGGTACGATCGGTTTATTTCCAATTAACGTCGTTGTATCAACGACATCGATCCACATTCGATCGGACGTTGTAGTAACACCCTTACAAAAATTTATAATCTATACTTCTATATATATAAAACTCAAAGGTGACTGACATAGTGATCTATCAACGCTCAGCCCAAACCGCTGGAGGGATCTGGCTGAAATTTGGCATGTAGGTAGATGTAATAACTAAGACATCCGCTAAGGAAGGATTTTGATGAATTCTACCCCCAAGGGGATAAAATAGGGGATAAAAGTTAGTATGAAACTTTGTCAGTTTTAAACCGATCGGCCTAAGACTTTGCATGCATATAGCTACTATGACGTTGGCACCCCCTTAGAAAGGACTTTGATAAATTCTACCCCCAAGGGGTTAAAATAGGCGATTAAAGTTTGTATGAAACTTTGTCAGTTTCAAACCGATCGGGCTGAGACTTTGCAAGCATATAGCTACTATGACGTTGGCACCTTCTTAGAAAGGACTTTGATAAATTCTACCCCCAAGGGGATAAAATAGGCGATGAAAGTTTGTATAAAACTTTGTCAGTTTCAAACCGATCGGGCTAAGACTTTGCATGCATATAGATACTATGACGTTGGTACCCCCTTAGAAAGGACTTTGATAAATTCTTCCCCCAAGGGAATAAAATAGGGGATGAAAGTAAGTATGAAACTTTGTCAGTTTCAAACCAATCGGGTTGAGGGTTTGCATGCAAATAGTTACTATGACGTAGGCATCCCCTTAGAAAGGACTTTATTATATTCAACCCCTATAGGGATAAAATAGGGAACGAAAGTTAGTTTGAAATTTTGTCAAATTCACACCGATCAGACTGAGGGTTTGCATGCGTAGAGTTACTATGACGTAGGCATATGCTAAGAATGGATTTCGATATATTCTACCCCCAAGGGGATAAAATAGGGGATGAAATTTTGTATTAAACTTTGTCAATTTTAAACCGATCGGGTTTAGGCTTTGCATGCAAATAGTTACTATGACGTAGGCATCCCCTTAGAAAGACTTTTATTAAATTCAACCCCTTTAGGGATATAATAGGGAACGAAAGTTAATTTGAAATTTTGTCAAATTCAAACTGATCGGGCTGAGGCTTTGCATATTAGTTATTATGACGAAAGCATCCTCTTAGAAAGGATATTTACAAATTCTACCACCAAGGGGATAAAATAGGGGATTTAAGTTTTATGAAACTATGTCGATTTTAAACCAATCGGACTGAGACTTTGCACGCATATAGTAATTATGACGTAGGCATCCCTTCAGAAATAATTTTGATAAATTTTACCCCTATGGGATCACCTGGGGGATGAAAGTTTGTATGAAACTTTGTCAATTTCAAACCGATCGGGCGGAGGCTCTGCATACATGTAGCTACTATTTCGTAGGCATCTCCTTAGAAATAACTTTAAAAATTTTATCCCCAAGGGGATATAATAGGGGATAAAAGTTTGTATGAAACTTTGTCAGTTTTAAACCGATCGGGCTGAGACTTTGCATGCAGATAGCTACTTTGAAGTGGGCATCTCCTTCAAAAGTATTTTGAAAAATTCTACCCCTAAAAGGGTAAAATAGGATGAAAGTTTGTCTATATCTTCTTACATTTTCGAATAATTGAACTGAAATTAAAGATTGGAGCTATTATGATGAAGACGTCCGCTAATATAGGATTTTCATTAATTCAGCCCTATATATTGGGACGTCACGTCTCAGCTGGCAAAAATTCTATGAAGTCACGACTCAGCTGTTAAAAATTTATGACGTTACGACGAAGTTGTCAAAAAAATTCCCGCCAAAATTTTATGACGTCACTTCTTATCTGCCAAAACTTCTATGTCGTCAGGAATTATCTGTCAAAGACGTTACGTCTCAGCTGTCAAAAATTCTATGCCGTCACGACTTAGCCATCAAAATTATATGACGTAACGACGACGTAGCTGTAAAAAAAAAATTCCTCCGAAACTTTATGACGTCACGACGTAGCTGTAAAAAAAATCCCTCCAAAACTCTATGACGTCACGTCTCATCTGTCAGAATTTATATGATGTCATGACTCAACTGTCAAAAATTCTATGACGTCACGAATCATCTTTCCAAAATTCTGTGACATTACGACTTAGCTACTCCACGCATTTCTTAGAAAAATGGTTTTGACATACAGGCAGACAGACGGACAACAAAGTGATTTCATAAGAGTTTCGGTTTTTTTTAAAACATAGTTTATAATAATCCTTTTTAACGCGAGCGAAGCCGCGAGCAAAAGCTAGTATATCATAAAGAGGTAAAGTTTGTGTGTTTGTATGTTTGTGACGTTGTAGGGGGTAATCTCTGGATCTACTGAACCCATTTTAAAAATTCTTTCTGTGTGGAATAGTGGCATAGGCTATATAGTATCACGCTATGACTAATAAGACTGGAGCAGTAATGAAATATGTTTAAAAAAGTGACGCGTATTTTTCGCCGCCCAACGAAGTGGGCACGGGTCAGATAGTGTATAAATATAGCAAGAATTTAAAAACGTTAAGTTCTAAGAAACTTCTGTTATATTTAACGTGGAGTATAAATACGCGTAACAGTAATAGATAGTAGGAAATATGTCGTAGATTATATCAGAGAGTAAATTGGTCCAATGTCATATGTACGGTATTCATCCGCATTTACATTCCAGGAACATGTATCTTTAGTTACATTTTATGTAATACATTGAGTCACAAAATTATTGAACAAAGTTTCATTAATGTGTGTTCTTTTGATAAAAAAAGGAACTCTATTACAACAATAAATAGGTTTATTATCGTATGAAAGGCTTTTTGGTATTTTAAATCATTGAGCTATGTGTTCTTTCAGTTACAATATTTATTGAATGAATTTTCTTTAATGTGTTCTTTTTTTAACAAAAAGGAACGCTATTGCAATAAGAAGTAGGTTTATTTTACTTTGTAAGGTAATCGTGGTATGTTAAAATCTTATAAATTTATTATGTAGGTCTTTTTCTAAATAAAAGAACGATTCCAAGCACAGTTAATAGCGATTATAATAATTACTCAATTTCTTTTAATTGAATAATGGAATTTAATTGACCAACAACTGAGAAGTATACCGTTTAAACAAAATTTTATTCAAATTGGTGAAATAAAAAGTACTCTATTAATAAACAACCGTGTAGTGACGGAGTAAGAATACAATATGTCACCACCCCATCTCATCCCATGGGTGTAGTAAAAACCGACTAAGGGACTATCCGTGAATATTAACTTTACCAAATAAATAGAAGGAAAACTTGAAATTAAACCCTATACCAATCCGTCTGGCCAGCGTGGTATTAGTAGGCAAAGTATCCCTCCGTCACGGGAGGAGGCCCGTCCCTGCAGTGGGAAATTAACGGGGTGTTATGATGAATAAACATATCAAAAATAAAAATCTTAGTTGAGTTTTGTTTTTAAAAATAGATTTGAATAAATAAAACTCCACTCTCATTGTATATCGTGACAGAGTATAAATACATGATGTCACTTACACATTTCATCTCGTGGGTGCAAAAATTACTATTAAGGAAAATTTTCGCTGATATCATCTGTGTGAAAACACAATTATCTCTTTATAATGTTGGAATAGGTAAAAAGACCTTGTTTTGCGGAGTTCCTTGTCATAACATCTGCTGAAAAACTTTTCCACCAACCTTTTTCACTCATCCATGGGCCTCCTAAGTTCTTTTGAAATGTATTTATATCAACGAGAAATGTCCTAACTGAAAATAATCCTCTGTATATGAGTCGCTCATAGCCAATTGCAATTACTCATTCATCTATACTAATATTATAAAGAGGTAAAGTTTGTGTGTTTGTGACGTTGTAGAGTGTAATCTCTGGATCTACTGAACCGATTTTAAAAAGTCTTTCTGAGTTGAATAGTCCATTTATCGGGGAGTGTCATAGGCTATATATTATCACGCTATGAATAAAAGAAGTGGAGCAGTAATGAAATATGTATAAAAAACGGACGCGTGTTTTCGCCGCCTTTCGAAGTGGGTACGGGTCAGCTAGTAAGTAATAAAGATGGTTTAGCAACATCAGCGCGGACATCTGTACACCAATGAGAGATATTTCATCTAAGCGTCTTCATGCTTTGGGAGGTACGTAAAATGTTGGTCCCAGCTGTCAAAAGTCTATGGACAGCTTAAACAAATCTCGACACCAGATTGGTTAAGAACTAAAAAAGAAAAAAACTCTACTAACTAAGATATAAAGTTGTTTTTCGTTTACCTAATGTTCTCTGAGGCGAATTCTTTAGCTAGGAAGTGAGCAAAGGCGGCTGCTCCCGCGGGATCAGCTAGTAGGTGTTCCAGGCCGAGCGACCAGCGAGCCACGTTGGAACTGGTCCCAGAGGAAGACACCTGAGTCGATCCTTCGCTCATTTGCTGGAAGAAAACGATACCTGTTAGTTCGTATAGTGACGGGTCAATAATAATAATAATATCTTTATTTTTCAAAAAACAGTATTACATAATTGAGATACGTCTTAGGTCTCCACACTAGGATTCCCTGTGTCGTGGAGACCAGCCTCTTTCATCTTACAGTAACAATTTAGGTACAGTAGAAATACAAATATATAATAATTTATAACAAAGACAGAAAAGTTAATTGAATTAAATTATTAAATTAAATTAATATATGGAATCAGATGGAAAGGGCGAATTCAGACAGACTAGAAATGAAGGCATCTGATGGTATTTATAAAATGTCTTTATCCCATCACTGTCACTTTGTGCGATCGATACATAACGGCTTATCCCCGAACACGATTTGGAAGTGCAAACCATTTGGGGCGCTTTTATTAATTTTCCAACAAAGATGGTGTCTAAATTCTCGCTCGCTTGCCTCTTTCGACCTCCAGAGGCATCGATTAGAAGGCGAGTTGTATCCATTTAAAAAAAAGGAAGACTTGAAACGAAACTATTTAGCTAAGTTTCTCCCTATTATTGCAGGAGGCTTATCCCTGAAGTGGGACATTGAAGAGTTAATAACTATATTGTTCTGCCCGGCTATTTGCATCTTTAATTCATTGTTAGGTATATCCGCCAATTGACTGTCCAGTGCTGGACGTAAACCTCTTTCCTCTTAATATCGTTGAACATACCTTGTTGTACATATTCCTGTGATCTTGATGTCTGTACGAGCTACCGGCGCCACTGCCCGTCGTCCAGCGGCGGAAAGGTGACGACTGTTCGCTCTGGAACAATTATAACATAGATATTAAAACAAACAATTTTATAATATCTATCTTATTAAGAACTAAATACTCTTTACAGGGGCTTTCTTAAAAGAACGTAGCTACAAGTATAAAGATTTAAAAGAAGAATATTAGAAATAGTACCTATATTTTTTAGTCAAATAATTTAAAATCTAACAAGCATGTCAATTCTCGTTCCTTAAAATCGTTAAAAATTCGGTTAAGTTAACTTTTAGTTGTCATATTGTTGCAAATTGTCTTGTTTTTGCTATTGCAATTGTAATCTTTTGTGGTCGTGTTAAAGTTTTATTTAGAGTGTGACAATTTGACAACTAAAAGTTAACTTAAAGTAGAAGTTTATCCGTTTTCTACTTAGGTTTGTTCTTACGTCAATATATTTGTATTTTTACTTAAAAAAGAGAAGCGCCTCATTAGACCCTGTGTCACGAAGACTTACACAAACACCAATTTGTTTAGTTTGAGGAACATACAACCACGTGGCAAGCAAATATATAATAACATGAACACCGACGTCATTTCTCCGATGTTTAATAATACAATGATCACATACGTATATGACACAATAGTCCACACTAATATAATAATGATTAACGATAACAAACTCTACGATACTTTAAAATTAACAAGTGAAATGATACGAATGTATGACAAACTCATTTCTTTTTTCATAACAAGGAGGTTGCATTGTTTTAAACTTCGTCGTAATTTTGTTTATGAGTGTTGAATGGATGAGTAAAGTTTTATTACGTTTTAATGTGCTCTCACTAGCTCTCTTTATTCATAATTGCGTCACTTTATTTTGTATAGAATTGAGAGCTTGTACAGAAATGACGAGTAAGGAGATAGTTTGGGTAATAATGATTAAACATATTTAGTTTTAACTTCTGCTTTAAATTACATTGCTTTCTTAGCAGACATTTTGCTAGAATATTAATGTCCATTTGAGAAATTTCGACGAGAATATTCAACTCGATGTGTTTATGAAAACAAAAAAAAAATACAAAAGCATTTATAGATCTTTTTACGACATCAAACATTATCGCCACAAAAAAATAAATGTCTAAACAATGCAAAAAAGAATAAAGAAACTTAAAAATAGAAAAAAAAATGCAAAAAGAAAACAATCTACTCGTATACAAACCTTTTTATACACCGTAGTATAATAACAGATCAAATTGCCCTCCATTGTGAAGGAAACCTTGCACTTTAAGGTGTGGCATCCAAAAACTTCAATTCACGACAAAATATAACGAATAACAATATTACGACAACTACACCATAATTACACAACACAAAATGAAAATATGCCATATGAGAATATATGAAATGAGATTATGTCAGGTAAAACGGTGTGACCAGGAGCGTATCACGAGTGTGTTTGGTTATTCCGTCTTGATCAACGAAGATGGCGAATAATGTTTGCCCTGATATAAGATTAGGGTTGGCAATTTAGTATCTATTAATAATAATATATCTATGTAAAGAAAACAAAGGGGTTTTGAAAGGATCGTAGTAAATACCGCTCAGTTGACTCTGTTTTCATATTGCTTGCCAGACACGCCAAGGTGCTAAAATTTTAAGTGGTAACTACTTTTTGGTAATAATCACTGAAAATCAGCGCTGTAAGCGACTGAGCATTACTGCTTGGTGTGCCGCAGCATTATGCTGAGTGGGGTCCAATTTCTGCAAAGATGTGGCTTTCTCATGATTTTTGTTCTGTTTTTTTTATTTTTGTTTTGTTTTTGTAATTGTCTGTATCATAATTGTATCCTTATAGCAGGAATAAATGTATTTTTTTTCTTTCTTTCTAATATATCTATGTAGAGAAAACAAAGGAGTTTTCAAAGGAGTAAATACCGCTCAGTAAACTCTGCTTTTATACTCCTTGCCAGACACGTCAAAGTGCCCAATTAAGGTGGTAACTACCGCTCAAGCCACTGCCTGCCCAAGACATAAGGCTTCAAGTCTTATAGCCCTGTAATTGACGACCTCCTTGGCGTAGTGGTTATTTAACATGACTGCTACGCAGAGGTCTCGGGTTCGATTCCCGCTCAATGCAAATCTTTGTGTGCATGAACATGATTGTTTGCATTCGTTTGGGTGTTTTCTGTGCATAATATGTATGTATTTACAAAAAAAAAGTATTTATGTATGTTTATACGTTGTCTATTACCCATCGTACAAGCTTTGCCTAGTATTGGACTAGATAGCGTTGTGTGAAAGTGTGAGGAATATACTATTACTGTGTTTAAATGGAAGGGTAGTTAAATTAAAACTACCCTTCCATTTAAACACAGTAATAGTTTCACACTACATCTGGTTGCGATTTAGATTAGACGAACACAGAAGTAGTACTGAATAAAACGGCTTCTTGCTGAAAAGACGTAGCAGCTAGTAGCCTATCTGGAATAAGGCGAGAGTTGTTTTGTGTATGTACAACTCCATACATAGTTTAATAGCTCTACTACTTTTCATAATAGGGAAGAAAATGTAACAGGAAAGTTGAGAGGAAAAGAAAAACCCTACACTTTCACAGACTATTGCAACGTAGAAAGATAAAACATTACGTATATAGAAGGAAACAACAGGAATCCTTGCGTCACAATTGGTTTGCATATTAATGTTAGGTAGATTTTGTTAAGAGATTGAAACAAACCTATAGTTTTATAATGTTATTGGTTGCATTGTAATTGACAAATATCTTTATTCATTGAGGTTACTTGTAAATTTCACACCCAATCACATCCCGAATCACGATCTGTCTACGAAAACAAAAGACGAGAAACTTTAAATAAAAACCTACACCCATCCGCTTGATCAATGGTATGTTATGTATAATGACGAAAACAAAAATGTTTATAAAACACCAGATAGTAAGCAGAGAGCATACTACGTAAACGTAAATGCTCTAGAGGTTATTCAACATCTATATATAAATAATTCTCACACATTCACACGTCGTCACCTAGTCCCAAACTAAAGCACAGTACTCACATACGGTTTTACTCGATCGAGCAAACATGTTGAGTTAAACCCGCGGCTAGGACTTTCGTCCACACATTCAGCATTCACCTATCGAGTGAAGCTCGCTAGAGTAGGTGCGAAGGAAATTACTTTTTATATAAATCCATCGAGCCGGCTCGATGCAAGCCTTCGAGTTGTTGTTTTGTGGTCCACACTATAAGTTTTACTCGGTTTGGAGTAAAGCTATCGAGTAATATCGTATGTGAGTACTGAGCTTTAGAATGGCTTGTATTATGGGTACTAGACAACGGATAAACATACATAAATACTTTTTTTTTTGGAAATACATACATATTATACATAGAAAACACCCAGACCAATGCAAACAATCATGTTCATGCACACAAAGATTAGCATTGAGCGGGAATCGAACCCGAGACCTTTGCGTAGCAGTCATGTTATATAACCACTACGCCACAGAAGTCGTCAATAAAACTATTTGATTCATTCGAGACGACACGATATGTGGGCAGTAGAAGTACTGGGGGGAACTAAATTGATCACAATTGATGATACAGCCACGCCCCCGCAGCGGACAATCAACAAGATTGAACTTATATGTACGTAGGTATTTATATCGAGGTCAAAAAGTATCATATGTGTTGAAGATCAATGAAAACAGCTACTATAGGCCTTGTCCTACTACAGGATAAACTAAATCGATGTATGAAAGAAAATTTAGCCTACAGTTGTCTAGTCGAATTGGTATAGCACTTTAACTGTTCCAACGCGTCTGAAGCATACTAATAGAAATATGGTGAACTCTATTAGGCTGGTCAGAACTTTTTAATTTTTTAAAACTTCATTCCTGTTCACCTCACCAGCTTTGTAATGTGGAAATTTAGCAGGCACGTAGTCGACTTTAGTTTATTAATCTATTTTAAAAAATACTGCGATCAGATTTATACTAACTATTCGTTAATTATTACTTAAAATATTTATAAAGGTAATAATAATTTCTAGCAGTTATTGTCAACCCTGTGTATAAAAGCACATAAACGATGTTGTTTGTGTATGTCATAGATACAAGTGGAATGATAGACAGCCTGTTTGTTGAGAAAACCTTGCCGAGTGAACAAGCCTCCTTTAATATCACGCATAGACAATACTTACTTTTAATGATATTGTGTAAAGGATATGATGTAGTCTGTTGTTTCTAATTATAGTGGTATTTATAGATATAATTAACGCATCTTCGCAAGGGGGTAAGTAAAGACTATTTAACTCCACGTTCTACGATTTGTAGCAATATAATTGTCCAAATATTTTTTCGCGAATATGTGTTTTAGTTATACCCGACGACCTAGTTAGGACGGCGGGTAGGCGATGGATGAGGGAGGCACAGGACCGTGCAAGGAGGCAATACTTGGAGGAGGTCTATGTCCAGCAGTGGACGTCGATTGGCTGACATGATGATGATGATGATGTGTTTTAAAAGTTTTGTTTCATAGATATTTTTTTAATACAGTAAGAGTACTTAAGTACAGAAGCTATAAAAATAGTAGAATGAATTGGTACTTAATTGAATTTAGTTTAACATATTACCATTGTGCTTCGATGTTTGAGATGCAGTTATTATTGTCTAAGGATAGTCGGTTTGTTTTGATTTTAATTAATTAAAAGCACTTGTTACTCTTGTCTTACAGCTGTCTATTTGTTGCATTGTGTGATGAATGTGAAAAGTGACCGTGAGAACGAGAATAAAAGTAAGAGTAGACAGAATAATATTTAATAATAACGCACTGTATTTTGAAACTTTTAGATATTAGATCATAAACTTCACGTTATCGCCTATAACACTGACTTGAGTACATTGACTAAATTTTTGTCTATGACAACCTTGCTTTGAAAAGTGTTACAATTGTTAAAAACTTAATTAAAATACTACAAAGTTTACGTCCTAATTAACGTAAAACCAACACACAGGCACAAAATTTTCCGCATGCGAATTTAAGGAAAGACCCAGTTAATCTGGCGGCGTGCGGGCATACTTGTGAAATACCTAAATAATTAACTAATAGAAGGAAAAGTATTATTATTTAGTAACAGTCTTGTACGGATGTGGAACGTGGTGAAGCGGTACATAATCAAGATCACGCAGGGTCAGTGTCTTGCCGAAACGAAATTTCAAGGCAATTTATATATAAATTTAGCTGGCATGATAGCTTTAAAATATGTTCCGTTGTACGGTAATGGAGTATCGAAATTAAAATCATCATAACAGTTTATTTATTTTTACTTACTAGGGATGTGATGAGGTGGTGGTACTATGAAGTACCACACGGCCTAAGAAGATTAGATAGAGCACTAAAAGGGTATCATATGTAATTAATCTTTTATGACAACTGGTAAAACAGTATAGGAAAATACAGACAGCCGAAAATACTCCGATGGTGAACACACCTTTTTTTAATGTCATGGCAGTGTAACGCATTGAATATAATAGAAAGCGCGTGTAAAGTCTAGCAATGATGAGGACTAAAATACAGAAAGACTACCTCTTATTAAATACAAATTTTACCGAAAAAAAAATAAAAAAGTTACCTCTTCCTTCGACGTGTACCATACGACCATCTTCTTAAACACGAAACGTCATAAAACAAAAACACACTTCCACAAAAAAAACCACAAAAATTTCAAATTAAGAATAACTCGAAAAATTTCAAAATGACACAATTAGTATTTTATTCCTTGCTACGTTTGTGAAGTATGACATCCACAGACTATAGACAACTGAATGAAGTAATGGAGTCACGTCGGAGTGGTACGATATTCCCCGCTCCCGTCCGACTGGCTACTGACTGAGTCGTTCACAATCATCCTCGTAGCCGATACAATGCATAATTACAATAACAATACTCATACTTAACAAAACAGTTTCCGGACGACCATACGGGCGTAATTGAAAAGATTTTGGAGGTTATTTATGAGTTAATTGAGCTGTGAGAATAATTTGTTTTTCGTACTCTATATCATCTATCGTGGTATTTGATTTCAGGTGCTTTTTTTAAAATATGGCTTTAAAACAATACATAGTATATATTTCTTGTTTTAATATAAGAAGGTAGGTATACCTTCTTGAGTGATTTTTTGCTTGTGATTTATTATTTTTGTTTTTTCGTTGGTAAGCTTGGAAAAACATTAAATAAAAATAAAAGAAAATTTATTTGGCTCATTAAGACAAATAAGAAAATTATAAATAAAAAGAGCCTTAATTACATACGTAAACAATAATATAACAATGTCATTACAAGCTCATAAATCAAGGCGAAAATAGCTTACGCTTTGATATCATAAGCTCTTTTTTATCTTTAATGTAATTGTATTTTTATTATAGATGAAATTAAGAAAGCCAATTTAGGTGAGCTTTAAGTCGCTTTTCCTTTGTGACATGAGCCACGTAAAAACACAGCAAACGTAATTTAATGTTTGTAAGCCAAATGAGGATAGTTTTATCACTACTGGCCATCAGCCACTAGGTTCGTCAAACATAGGATACCATTGTACGTATTAAGACTGTGAAGTCTTGTCTTCAAAGAAATATGCGTAGTTATTTTCTATGGTATGCTGATCGTTCAATTTCCAGGGTTGTATGTTTAGTAACCATTATAGAATACAGGCTTGCACCACTCTATCATTTCGATGGTATCGCAAAAGGACTTAAAAGATTTCAAAATTAATTCAACAAAGTGCACATGAAGTCAAAAAATGATGGCAGCTGATCATGACTCCCACTGTTATGTAAGAAATACAAGATGTATTTTAACGTCCCACGATAAAACATAAAAGTTTAGTATTCTATTAGTAGTACAAATATTCATTCAAAATTGTAATAAAAGCACCTGTTGTGCTGTGTATTAGGTTGTTATGATAAAAGTAGGAGGACATTACATCTCCGTGTGGTGACGGAGTAAGAATACAATATGTTACCACCCCGTGTCGTAAAAATCGACTAAGGTACTATTCGTGAATATTATCTTTACGAAATAAAAAAAAGGAAAACTTGAAATTAAAGCGCATGGCAATCCGTCTGGCCAGCGTGGTATTAGTAGGCCAAGTATCCCTTCGTCACGAGAGGAGGCCCGTCCCTGCAGTAGGACATTAATGGGCTGTTACAGGAAGGACATTAAAAGACGTGGCAGCATCAGAACACTACATTTATTTTACTGTTCAACAAATAGTTCATAAATAATACCTAGGTACTGTTTATAATTTATTTTCGTATTCATCAAAATATTTTAGTAGATCAGCTAACGGAATTTTATAGATTCTCTGTAATGTATTCACATAAGATATATGAGGATATTCAGTCCGTATTACTGACCTATATCAAACCAGACACATTTATTTACTGGCGTCCGAGATTTCAAGTTGTTTGTGTCCTATTTTATATCTCATTTAAATACCAGAGATCTGCTAGTGGCACTTGCAGCAATCGTAATTTTTGAGATTTTAAAACTTTTTGTTTTTAAAAATGTTATGGTAAAGTTATTTACTACTGCATATTTATTAAATGGCGCAGGATAGAAGAAGGTGAAGACGCTTGAAAGAGGCCTATGTCCACCAGTGGCCGTCTTTTGGTCGAGATGATGAATCTACATCTACTTAAGGCCCGCCATGAAGATATTATAATGTAGGCTTCTTGTTTAGAAATAAAAAAAATGTTTATCGCAACCTCTACGTAGCCAGTAGGTACTGCCTTTTCATTAAAGAGGACAGGGTGATGTCGTATTAATATGTAAAGGCTATTGTCCTTCATTGAGTACTAAACGTATCCTTAGAAAGATTGTACGTCAGTAGTCCTTATAAGATATTGTGAATAGTGCTCTGACGCTGTTCCGTCGATACGTGTCGTGCGTTCGGCTTGTTAACATTCAGAGAGTGAATCTATTTGTTGGCTGATAGTTTTGTTTTATTATAGAAATGGTTTAATGTATACAATGTGTTATTTTCGAATGGAATGATTTGATTTTTATACGTTCATTCGTCTGTGTGTTTCTATAAATCAGTGCGGTGATGGACTATGAATAACTGATAATATTATCTTGGCACATTCACACTTCGTCAAAGCACATCTAGTTCCAATCTAGTAGAAAATATACTTTAGGTATTTACTTTTTTATACTACAGTGACGAAATGTAAAAATTGACTCTACCAGATGATTAAAACTCTGCTCTTTAAAAATATAAAGCTGTAATTGATACAGCACTGCTTTAATCACCCTAAAGCCCAATTTACACGTCGGCGAGACGCGAGAGAGGGGGCTACTTCGTACTTAACTTGCCAAAAAATATAGATTTGAATAGATCTCTATCCTATTTTTTGACGAGTTAAGTACGGAGTAGCCAACTTAACTTGCCAAAAAATAGGATGGAGATCTATTCAAATCAACTTAATCAACAACTTACTACTTAACTCGTTACTGTACTTGTCGATGTGTAAATCGGGCTTAAGACACAAGATCTTAAATGCCATAGCCCTGTAATGTAGCAATTTAGATAGCCGCTAGAAAAAGATTCAGACTACTTATAGATTTTTTTATTTTTTTTTACATGGAAACTAAATATTTTTAAACAGAAGTGGTATGCCTTATTAGAACAAGTAATCAATATAACAGTTCTTTTATTAGTAAAACAGATATTTCTCAAGGTGCTGGTTTAACTCAATACAAATATAAACAAATTTTCTAAGCATGACTCACATTTTTAAACATTTGTTTTGGTCTAAATGTGGGCCAGTAAATTCTAAACCATTGATTAAATATATGTTATTAGGTAGCGACCTTAATCAACGGATATTAAAATAAGATAATCTAACATTAAATGCCATGGACTGCAACTCTTAGCGGTAGTAACTGTTAGCAATATTTTTCTTAAAACATACTTATATGACGTGTGGTGACGGAGTTAGAGTACAATATGTCACTACCCCATCTCATATCATGGGTGTCGAAGAAACCGACTAAGGGCTATCTGTGAATTTTACCTTTACATAGAAAGAAAGAAAACTTGAAATTAAACCCTATACCAATCCGTCTAGCCAGCATGGTATTAGTAGGCCAAGTATGACAAGTCCCTGCAATGGGATATTGATGGGCTGTTATGATGATCGCCATAGTAATGTTTAGCTTATTTTGGGATAAGATTGCATTGAGTGACTTTGTGTTACATACTATTCTGTGTTTTCCTTAAATGTCCCTTTTTCCAGAATGTCTACGATAATAAAAGGATGCTAAAAATATTAGGTATTAAAATGTCCGGCTATGTTTCCATTAGTATAAAGATTACAATAACATATATTTCATAGAATAAGTCACATGTGTGTACACAGGATAAGGAAACAAACAATAAGTAATTAATTTATTTGAATCATAGTAAATCACAATTAAGCTATACCTAACAACCATTAATGAATGTGAATTGAACGCAAAACAATATTATTTTAAGAGTTCAGCTCTATCGTTCATAAGTCTTTTTTGGATAAACAAAACATTAAGTCTTAATTTTACAAAACTTTAAGGAGTCTTTAATCTTTGACTTGTTAAAAATGCGTTTTTAAATCAATACTTGCAACTAAAGACTTTGTTAAAAAAAATAAACGAAATTACTTGGAATTAGAATCATCGTATTAAATATTTAGGTAATATTTAAAAACTTTTCCCGTTTAGAACATTAATTCGTTACTTAGAATAAAAAAGCCTATCTTTATTACTCCTCGCATTTCGTGCAAGCAACATTCGCCGTAATGAAAACATAATACTTAAAAATAAATTTAAAAATACACACAGAGCTCATAAAATTCATATGAAATTAAACGGTAAGTAGACGAGAGGAGGAAAATTATGTTACCTAATTAGTACAAAATGAATTCAAATTCATTTGTAGTCTTATACAATCAAAACATTACTAACAACGACCTATTTCACTGTTAGGTACCTAAAATATTATACATTTACTAGAAAATGTTTTGAAATATTAATATTTACTAGTTAATTACTCAAGTATATTAAATTACATGAATGACTAGTGTTGTAATGAAATTCTTGTGGTTTTACATTGTAGAGTTATGAGTATGAGAAAGTTTTTATGAGTAAAAGTTTCTATTCATATATGGAGGAGACCAAGCCCTGCAGAGAGCATTTTAATGCTGGTACGATGAGATTTTATAAATCAAACTTGGTAAATCTTTTATTTATACTATACCAGACAATTTGAATATTGTAGAGATGTGCAAAGTAGGCATATAATTTTATATTATTTTGGGTATTTTACCTTTCGAATGATAGGAAATAATTTTCTTCAAATACAATAATATATAACATTGATTTCTGCAAAGAAATTGACATTTTAAGATATATAGGCAAGAGTAGGAGTGATTTAGTAAGACGTTTTAAAATATGGCTATAGGCAGACCCACAGAAATCTAAATAAAAGGAGAAGTGGTATGACGGGGTTTTCTTGTCAACGCAATATGATTAGACCGATTATATAGCTAAAAATGGCTGTCACCTAGGTTTAGCTGTGTTTTGACAACGACCGAGATAACATATAAAATGCCGAGTTGTTCAGTGGTTGCCTGTAAAATTAAGAGCAATAAAAAAATCTTTATTAATAATGGAATCACTTACCGTATGCTAGTACATGTATTTTATTGTATTTACCTCTAAAATCATGAAAAAATAATCTTCAATGTCCTCACTATGTTATTTTCATGTTCGGACAATTAAGTACTATAATATTTTTGTAACATATACATTGCTTCTCTAATGCTGTCTAAACTAGTCATTCAATGATATATGAAGCAATGAACTATTCGCTAAACGATATTACGTATGACAAGTGGTTGCTAACCGTGATCGCTCTAACAACCAAACGATAGTGACGATCCGTTCATGACTACGACTATCTATCGTTTTCGATAAAAAGTCGTGTATTGTAGGAATTTTAAATTGTAAAAGTTTTATTAAGTTAAATGAGATTTTTTTTTAAATGTTGTGTTACGCTGTTTAAATTATGTAATTTCAATATAAGTATTACAATGTTGAAATAATATCCTAAATCAAAGGTGGAGTAAGTACTCTAGAACATAAAGGTTTAAAATGTTGATTAGAGTGGTTTTAAAAGTTTTTTTTAAACGCTCATCCATTTATTAGCACACACGTGCTTTTAACTGGTTTTATCAGATTTGCTTAAAATCAGTCTAAATGCTCATCTATCAATTCCTATATTCATGCTATTGTTTTAATTTTATCTAGGCGCAATATTGCTCGCGCATTTTGGCATGCACATGCTTGAATAAATGAACTGTACACGCTGTTACCTGCTTCAAAAAATAATCTGTATACTTAGTCTTATATTATACAACTATCCAAAAATTGACATCTATAAGTTGTAATTGACTACAAAACAGTTTTGGCCCAAAGCTCAAAATATGGGCCACACAAGCTCACTCAAAGAAATTTAATGAACCATGATGTAATTAAACAAAGCGCTTTTTGAAGAGATTGATAATTGGCGATGAAAAGTAGATCATGCATGACAAGCACGTGCGGAAAAAGTCGTGTTTTAAAGTCGGCTAGGTTTTACCGACTGTGGCTAAATTATCGCTAGCTCTCCCTCACATGTGCGTTACTTTTGTATGACAACAGTCAAAATGTTACAAGCTGCTGCGACAATAAGGACGCAAAAGAAGTATGACGCTTGAGTTCCTTCAACCTGCGATATTACGACATCAGTTCACGGATTAATTTGTTTCACGACATGTACGATCTTACACAAATTGTCGTGAATATTATTTTACAAAAGTATTGTACAATTATATATTATTATATAATACATATTTATATAAAAGTAATTATTATTTAAGTATATGATAAGTATTTAATTTTTAATAATATATAAGTCTTGTCTATCGATAAATTTTATTAATTATTTATCGATAAGGTCAACGCCTAGCATTAATGTAATTTTTTTGAATGTAGTAATTTTAAATTGTAGTAGTTCTTCTATCTAAATTTTTTGAAGTTTGTTTTATTTGTATATATATAGTAGCGCTGATTGGTTCGCTGTGACACCGTGTAAGGGAGATATTTCAAGGAAAAACGAGACAAAGTATTGCGTTCATTGATAATCTAGATGTAACTGAGAACAGTAGTCTATTCGTATATTCTATTGCTGTGTGTGTTAATAAAACTGGCGACATTAGGTTTCCATACAAAATGACATTCAGGGCACATCTCCTTTTTTTAGATATCTGTGGGCAGACCGTTTAACTCAGACCCCGCCTGCGGTAATAGGGGTGGGCGGGGGGCGAGGACAAAGAAGAGAGCTATCTCTTGGTTTTTTGGCAAAACGGCGCCATCTAGATACTTTGACCCGAACTACATCACATCACAACACAGCTCTAATTTTTAGCTAGCTTATTTTT
This sequence comes from Schrankia costaestrigalis, assembly GCA_905475405.1. Classification (NCBI taxonomy): domain Eukaryota; kingdom Metazoa; phylum Arthropoda; class Insecta; order Lepidoptera; family Erebidae; genus Schrankia; species Schrankia costaestrigalis. Next base: position 2,072,757 of record FR997845.1, on the reverse strand, counting down.
ATGAAATAAAAAGAAGGAAAAATTGAAATTATACCCTAAACCAATCGAAATACCTGGAGGGGTTTTATTATTTTTCTGGTCAGGCTTTAAATTGTGTAATAATTTAAATTGCATATTTTCTCTAAGAAAGTACGAGTTTTAGTTGCAAGATGACGCCACCATCTTTGAAATTTGTAAATTGTATAGAAGACGGACTAGCTAATGCACTAGTGTCATACTGACATACTGACTAGGTGTCCGTTATGGTAGCATGTAAAAATAAAAAAGCTCTTATTATTGTTCTTATTATCTGTAAATATTTTCTAAGACTGATTCTTACAAATTAATATGTTTAAATCATACCTGTTGTAATGTATATATGAGCCATATAATTTCAAAACCCCTTAAAGTGCTTTTTCTTAAATGTCGACAATTCATAAAAAACGTCTTAAACTTACTAACAACCTTAATTCTGCACGATTTTTAACATTATATTGTTATTGTAATCTAGCAATCCCAACAAACATCTTTCTTTAATAAAAACAATTTAAAAAACGAGGTTATTTGCAAAAATATATTCGTTTTAGGGGACTTTGAAGTTAACTTAAGGTTTAGTGACATTTGAAAGTAACCGATACCGTTTTAGAGGGTTTTAAAAATACACGACTCATATATAAAAAATAATTAGTTGTATTTTGGTTTTGCAACATTAAATCAGATATTCTTTTTACTTAATTATAATCTAAAGAATAGGTTCTTTTAATTATTGTAAAAAGTATTGTTAAGGATATTTCTTCAAGAGTCTACAAATATATTTAATTGTAGATTCTTTAATATATATAATCAAATTATTACAAATTATGTAATATTATTGTTATTTTTGCAGTTGGTGTGCATTAACATGATTGTTTGCATTGGTCTGGGTGTTGTTTATGTATAATATTTATGTATTCTCACTTGTTATTGTAACTATAGTACAAGCTTTGCTTAGTTTGGGATTAGATGGCGATATGTGAATGTGTGAGGATTATTTATTTATTTGAAGTCGGTTTTTTTTGTAAAAACTTATTTTATTTGGCATAGTAACCAACTCGATATAGCTCTTGTGTACGCTACCATAACGGACACCGCTACCCCGCCCCCTCGTCCCTTTCATACCGCAGGCGGGGACTGAGATAAACGGTCGGCCTATAGATTAAAATGGTGAGTACATAAAAAACAAGTACTTTAAAATACGAATATACTTCGCTATTTATTGTCGATACAAATTCCTGACTAAACTAATATATTTGAGTTAGGAATGTTGATCGTCTTTTGTTAGAATATTCGAGCTGTACAAAACTTTCCATAAGTACAATGTTATGGAAAACAATACTAGAATGTAAATGTGAATGGAATGTATGATGAGTGTAAACGACACGTCTACTTACATAGATCATAGGTTACGCAGTTTATGAGGAAAATAATATGAAGAAATAATATTTTTTAAATTCTGTAAAAATAACGGCTGCGGGGTTTAAAGTTTTAATACATACACTAATTCAGACATTGTTGAGGGGGTAGTCAAATACTATAGAACATAATGAAATTCTATTTTTTTAAACTCCTTGCCTCCCTCGCTTCTCCGACTGATTGAGAAGCTGGCTTCATATATACCTAATACATTTTGTGCTTTCTTAGGTACCTTTGATACATGTGAAGGATTTAAGTTTAGTTTTATAATATTCCCATTAATTCATACATGTAAAAGTTTCCGCAACAAAAGGCTTTATCACTACTTACGATTTTTCTTTACAAAATCTTTATCAAGCGGGAAGGATGCAATAAATCAAATTTTCCACACACAAATCTTTCAAAAGGACAGTTAATACCATTGTTCTAACGAGTATAATGAAAAGTACAGTTAAGGTATCTTTTACTTTAGGACTTCTGTCATAACTCATTTAGAAACTACTTTACTGTTCGTTAACGCCATTATATTTGATAAATTATGGGAACTTTATGTTTTTTATTTAAATTGACGTCAGATATAAAACCTTATCATTCGGGTAATATACAAGTTGGAAACAATGTGGCCAGAAAAAGAAAATCGAAATATATGTAATAAAAGATAAAGATCTGTTATAAATATGTATTATAAACTAATTATGTGGTGCAGTGGTCATGACATGCGGCTTGCGAGAAAAGGGTTGCTTGTTCGAGATTAATATTAAACATTAGACAGAAGACTATTAATTTTATAAAACATAGAGGGAATTTCTTTTAAGTGTATATTTATGTATAAGGAAGCGGAGGAATACTTGAGATTATGGATTCCAAAGATCGATATTGTTATATTTAACAAAGTAAAAAGCCTTTTCTGACACTATCTTTTTAAGGTATTCGCTTTGGAAAGTATTGTATAATTTTCACAGTATGCATCGAAACCTATGTTGAGGACAATTACAACGATGTCATGTAATGAGGCACAATCAATCACTTGTTGATTGCGAATAGAAAGTCTATTATCATGAGTGGTTTCGAACCGCGACCTCGTGCAGTCGCATAACATGATTTATTAAATAAAAGAAAAAAAGCTAATAAAAACTGGTTGCAATAGTACAAATTTTACAAAAATCCAGGCCCAGCCGCAATGAGTGCAAAATCTAACGTAAAATCAGTAGATTTCGAAATATTCGGCAGGGTCCAAGGAGTCATTTTTCGGAAAAATACAAAGGAACAAGCTGAAAAACTAGGAATAACAACAGTTTTGTCACCGAGGTAATAGATAGCGGATTAGTGAAAGATAAGAAAGTAAATGCACTCTTTCTATTTGAGGCAAGTTCTCAATATTAATATCTATGTTGTAGATAAGGCTCTACATAAACGAGGCTGAATGGGGCACAATAAACACCAGTCATATAAAATCATAGCACATCTGCGAAAGTAATATATGTACTTAAAATATTTTTTTCTATAATCCACGCTAATTAATAAACAACAAAAATTAATTAAACTGAAACTATACCCGCGTATATAACACTATAATTAAAATTCAATTCACACACACACACCTCAACTATAATTAAAAATTCACACTTGAACAATAAAAACTAAAAATATCACTCACAATCTTTTTTAACTTCATGATAAATCTTTCACATACTTCTGTAGGCATCTTGTAACACACAGATACTGAATAAAAATAGATATAATATAAGATAAACTAATGTGAGCGAAAAAAACGCGTGCGTTCACACCGAGCGTCGCGGAGCAACTGAACGTTAAGTACGGAGGAATAGTACATTTGTTTATCATATGGCTTTTGTTATCAGAGCTCTGTCGAGGCCGGCGACTCTGACATCACACCTTGAAGATATGAAAATGCATGTTATTAGTGAAATTTTAGAGTTTCACACGGAAAGAGGATTAGCATAGGTTATCAATGTAGTTCAAGCTTTTTGGTAATGTTAAAAAAGTACCAGATATTTTATTAGTTTATGGCTTGTTGGTGTTAACATCGATCTGGTTTTTAGTGGATATTATCTAAATTTAACCTAGATTATCTTGTTTTTTGATATCGCGAATCCTTTAGAAGTGGTATGGTGATTCCCTGGTTGTATTATTAAAATACCAATGCCCTTTTGGCTGGCGTAGTCAACTTTGTGTTCGTTGATTGAACTTACAATATAGCCTTCTAAATGTTGATGTAGGTATTAAACAGTCAGGAGAAATACTTTAAAAGCCTCCAATTTCTTCTGAATAATTTCACTGTGGGTTCTAAGAAGCCTGTGTCTGGTCCGACATTACTAGGGACCTCGCAATAAGCGTGGTCTGTCTTACAGCAATTAAGCTGTGGTAAAGAGTGTCTTTCTCCGTGTGGTGACGGAGTAAGAATACAATATGTCACCCCTACGCATCCCATGGGTGTCGTAAAAACCGACAAAGGGACTATTCGTGAATATTATCTTTACTAAATAAAAACAAGGAAAACCTAAAATGAAACCCTTTACCAATCCGTCTGGCCAGCGTGGTATTAGTAGGCTAATTATCCCTCCGTCATGGGAGGAGGCCCGTCCCTGCAGTGGGACATTTATGGGCTGTTATGATGATGAAAGAGTGTTAGGCACGTCCTGTCTTGGTTACAACACGAGTGTCTTTATCATTGGGCATGTATCTGCCTTTGATGGTTCAGTTTTTTTAGCACTTGTAAAATCGTAGTTCTTAAAACAAAAAAGGTTTTTTTCAGTATAATTAATTAAATCTAACATTGTTTGATCAAGATAACTTATTACATCCGCTGTTTAATTACCAATATTCTAAACAGATTGACGTCTTTACGCATTGAATCATTTTTAAGAAATTCTAGAGGAAAATCATTTTAATATGAAACTTATGTGAAGTGATTAAGGTAACATTTCATTCGACGTAATCCTGAAATACGTCAAGAACGTCAGAATAAAGTAAACACGTGTAATTTTTCGTGAAACTTTTACGAGAATTTTACAAACTAGACTAGACAATTTTTCAAGAATGAGCATCTATAAATGCTCATTCTTGAAAAATTGATGACGCTGTTTCTTTCTGGCAGATAGTTAAATTAGTTATAGCAAAGGTTTTTACACCAGTTAGTCTTACCCACTCACTCATTACTGAAAGAGCTTTTATACCGTATACTGAGCCTAATGAGATTTTCTTTTAGGATTTTCCTTCTAGTAAGGAAGAAGGAAAAAATGTATGAAAGTGCTGTCTGAATTTCACGCTTTGAAATATTTTTACAGATAGAATAGTCTTAAAAAAATAAATAAATACAACCTATGTTATTATTATTAACTTCTGCATCTATCTTTTTAGTGTTGCAGGGCAAGAATTTGTTGAATGTGTTGAAAAAAAGTAATGATTAAGAGTACCGCCTTTACGACATGCGGCATGTATTCATAAGAGATTAAATCTTTGTTAGCATATTAAACAGACTTAATCATACTATAACAATGAGAACAAAACCGCATAAAACACAAAAACAAATAATAAACTTTCAATAAAACAATAAATAGTTGAAATATGACTCTCCTAGTAAATCTTATCGAAGTATTAAAAGAGTTATAAAAAATTATCGTATTGTTACATTTTTGTAATTGTTACATCTTTTTTGGTATATTTTCGTGTTATATATCCATCCATCCATATCAGCCTAGCCTATGGACGTCCACTGCTAGACACAGGCCTCCTCCAATACACTCTGCGCGGTCTTGTGCCTCCCTCGTCTATCGGCTTCTCGCCGTCCTAACTAGGTCGTCGGTCCACCGTATGAGGGGTCTCCCCACCCTGCCCCTATATATATTCTTTGATAATATGCTATCATCAATTGTCTAATCTACATTAGCATACTTCGCTAGATCCTTGTCAATCAATACATGAATTAGCTATCGCTGTCCAAAGCTGGACATAGGGTTATGCCAACACGTACATCCTTATCCCTCTACAGTATTAACATAATAGAAAGTTAGAAAATTTCTATATTACACTTTAATTTCTACAGGTTTTTATTTGAAAGTTGTTATACCCACAAATGATACCTACACTTTTTGGTATCAAAAACAATCAAGTGCCGTTTAACACAAAAACACCTGTAAAAACTAGGTGTAACAATTACATAAACAAGACAATGAAAGTTGATAATGTATTAGTAAAGAATGATAATAATTTCACTAATATGATAATTTTGTACTGTAAGTGTACACACGGCAACAGTCTTATCAACTTCTGTTGACAACCGATAAATGTCCCACTGCAAGGACATACCACTTCTAACCAAGTATTACAATATACATACTATCGTAACAGGATATTTAAGTTCAAGTTTATTAGGGGTATTAGTATTAAAGTCTCAGAGTCACCCTGCAATTTTACTAGTTAGTCTGACCATCTAAACAACTACATTTTCAATCTACAGCTTGAAGGAGGATAAAGCGAGCACAAAGATGGTAGCTACCTAGACGACCTCTTGCTAAAGAGACCAGCCCCCTTGGGCATGTAACGTATTATTTAAACATCTTTGAAAGTCAGTCATCTTAAAAAATGCATATTTTCTAATTAACATAAAAGCCACCGTAATCCATTGTGTTAAAGTATATATTTCTGCAACCGTATCTAATAAGGTAGCAAAGGTATTTGACTTAAATAAGAAACATTAAAACAATAACACGACGCCATCTTGGCGCCAAAGATATAAATAGAAATTTAAAAATAGAATGCATGTAATATTAATAGAGATAAGTGCAGAGATAACGACTGAGATTTGTTATTTTTTTATATTCAGTTTGTCTAGGGCTCTAAGGAATTAGAGATATGAATAAGTAATACAATTCACAAGTCATTCATTAAAAAAATTTTATTTAAGAAAAATTAGATTCTGTATTTGGCAGTCCCTAACATCGAGGGATTTCAACAAAGATTTAGGCTCAAGGCATTTGTGGTTCACCCTAATGTCCTGCGCGTTTTTCGAATTTTAATGCTACTTTGCAATCCTTTCTTTGTGGTAAAAAAATTTAATTCCTTGAAAATGATAGTTGACAAGAGTTTTGACACTTGATTAGTTGATTTTTACTTGATCAGACATTCGGAAACCGGGGACTAATCTTGAATCTTTGATTAGACTTCTCCAAATATTACTACCGCGTTCAATTTATGTCCTATCTACCCTATCCATTTAACTCCCTGCCATCTTTTACATGTTTCATAACTAAAGAATATAACGGCGACTTACCTAACTCATTTTAGTGATCTATCAGGTAAAAACATCAAATTACTTTCACGCACATTCTTATTAGAAAACTGAAGTTCAAGGTTTTGTATAGCTTGTGAACGACAAAAGTAGTTTTTATTCCCTTGACAACAAACATGAACGCTTTGTAGGAAGTTACTTTTTGTTTAGTTTAATTAACATCTGAATAAAAATATTTTTATAAAGAAATATTCAGTATTTTATTCTTTAAACCTCATTTGAAGAAGTAGAAGTCATAACGTTTAGAAAACACTACAGTACAGCTGGTAGTTCGTTCCAAAGTCTGAATGGACGCGAGAGTATAGAACGCCAGAGAAGATCAAAAGTATCAAGAGCCGAAGTCCTTTCACTGCCTGAACGACTCCAATCTAAGAACATCAAAGATGCGAACAGCGCATTTTTGCAGGAAGTCAAGTGGGTTGGACTGTGTATGTGTCTATGTAGCAAATTCATATTTTCCTTGATGTTGGCAGAATTGTCAGTAACGATTAAGTCGTAATAAAAAAGAATAGAACGAAAAGATATACATCCTTCACCTGTATGTCAAACTAAAGATTCTGAGAATTATGTGAAATGTTTTGCCTACGACCTCGAACTAGACTATCATAGATATGCACTCTTCATTCATAAACTTAACAATGGACGAGGAAAAAGGTAAATAATATATTATTCAGATATTGCCATTATTTGTGATGTTATCGTTACACTGGTTTTTGATCTTACTAAACGAAATAGCCATATTTTAGGTACAGACAGTAAAATAAGTGGGTGATCTTTCTGGGGTCACTAAATCTAAATATATTTTTAATCCTATACTACACTAAATCTAAATATATTTTTAATCATATAATAGGCAATCAATGTGGTGACAGAGTAAGAATACATGGTGCCATTACCCATGAGTTGAACATATCGGTGTTAAAGGCGATTATGGGTAAGATCTTACAATCATAGTACATGGCGCTCCAAAGTCTTTGTCTATCTATGAGAACTCGGTAAGAAGTCAAAGTCACTATGTTTATTCATTTTCTTTACTAAGTAACTCTTATGCTAGTAATAAATATCTGACAAAATACCACAGCTTACCCAGATGACTACTATATTAAGAACTACTATATTTTCAGAAGAATCTGGGCAATAAACTTAGGTCACTCTTTTCAAGCATAATAATTTGACAAATGCATAAAAAACAAAGTTTTAATTTTGATTGACTATGAAGAACAAAACATAATCGTAACAGCCCATTAATGTCCCACTTCAGTGACGGAGGGATACTTGGCCTACTAATACCACGCTGGCCAGACGGTTTCGTATAGGGTTTAATTTCAAGTTTTCCTTCTTTTTATTACGTAAAGATAATATTTACGGATAGTCCCTTAGTCGGTTTTTACGACACCCATGGGATAAGATGGGGTGGGGACACACTGTATTAGGATACGGAGATAAACATAATAATATTTACATACTTTTGTTGGCGACTGTACATATATTACAGAGATGTTATCTATAATTACAGTATTGTGTTCTTGAATGAAACATTATGTGTGTGTACATGTACAATGACTTCTGTCTACCACACTGGGTGCGGAGAAATTGCGCGTCAAAATATACATACTTTTGAATGTGACTAGTTTCTTTTCTATGAAAAACACGTGATGACAGACCAAGAACATGTTTCATTTCAACGTGAGGGTGTGGTAATAGACAAGTAAGAAATAGACAACTAAATAAATAACAAGAAAAATTTTGAACTACGAGGCTATTCGTCACGCCGCCCCGGCTTTTCTGGTTAAATGTGTGACTTTGATCTTCAAATTGAAACAATTTTTACTAATAATTTCCCTTTTCAATCAATCAATCAACTAGCCTATCGCAGTCCACTGCTGGACATAGACCTCTCTCTAATTTACCTTTTAAATTACTAATATTTCATCTTTACATCTTAGCTTTTAATAGTTTAATAAAATAACTGAAAACATAAAAAAAATAATCTGGCCTCCCTGTAACTATGCTTGTCTTCACATTTTTTTTTCAAAGACCAACTTACGAGTAACAGCTATTACGTTTAAACGCGTGATTCAGAGAAATTCCACATTTTTTAACCAAATTGCTTTACGATTTTTATATCTTAATCAAGAGACTATAACTTAGGATTTTATTTAAATTTGGTAATAATTATTGAGTACATATGATTCTCAATTGAGGTCAGGTGCATTAAAGTTAGCCCGAGGTAATTAGATGCCTAAGCATGGACCCTTAATAAGTGCCTACTGATCCCTAACAACGCGAACACGTGATCCAACGAAGAAAAAATGGTGGGAAAAACTGTCCGAGATAATTTTAGACTTCAATAATCTTAACCGTTGCGTGTATAAGCGTGGTTAATAGATTATGTTCTAATAATAGATCATTAGTGTGTTATTATGTTGGATGATGGACTGTCAACATGCAATATGTGCGGGGAAGTTATAACTGCATCGGTGGTTAAGAGACCGTGTGTCTGGCTGCCGTGCTTGTGGCCGCGGATTTGATCCAAGACACTTGTTTTGTCTTGAGCCTGGATCTACTTTGTGTTCTTTAATATATTGTTTTTAAATGTTTACGCGACAGTGTCTCTAGTGCGGGAGAGTAGTACTTTAAATTAAAAATAATAATAGGTCATGCACAGGTTCGAATCACATGCTATTATTTGAGCTATTCACATAAATTAGAAAATTCTTGATGAATGGCAAATACTAATAAAGATCATGCTCAGTGTCGCGTACTTTTACAAACAATGCACGAAATGCTCGGCAAGGGTTTTGATCATGCGACCTCGTACACGCCAGCCACAATAGTTTTCCCAAATTGACAATTTTGAATTAAACGACTCCCAAACTGAACTTCGACAAACTTTTCTACGACACCATTTTACTTCGACGTAATGAAACTTCGATGCATCTTAAATTCGACATTATTTAGGTACGAAACAACTTAACTTCGATACTACTGTACTTCGACACAGCGTTTCTTCGACATGACTTAACTAAGAAACAATGTGGGTTCGACGACATTCTTCTTAGACAACTATGCTACTCCGAAAACAGTCTAATTCGACATACAGTACTCTGAAATACTTTAATTCGACGTTATTTTAAATCGACGTAACTTATCTTAGACACTATATTACTCCGATATTAAAAGATGAAACCTACTTAGTTACCTACAATATTTTGACTGCACGGATTGAACAGTGGTTTCAGTTGGTAGGTAAAACGTTTGACTCTGTCCCGAGTTAGTAATTTGAATCTCCTTAATGGACAGACTATACCAATCCGTCTGGTCAGCGTGGTATTAGCAGGCCAAGTATTCCTCTGCCAAGGGAGGAGGCCCGTGCCTGCAGTAGGACATAAAGGGGCTGTTATGAAAGGACAGCACTTTGTGCAGCTCACAAATTGTTGTTTTGGATCTGGATGTTTATGTCCGATATTTTTGTGTTTTTTAAACTCGCTAAGATACCTAAATATATATATTAGTTAGTAATGTGCTACAAAGCTACAGGCTAAACACGGCTACAGAAAAAAAATATTAGTAATAAATAATTATTATTACAAAGATTAATATTATAAATAATTATTTTTTTATTATGTACAGTCGGGGTATTTGCCGCTCGACCACGTATCGCATGCGCCGCGTGCCAAGCGATTCTCGCCTAAGGGTGGTCGAGCGGCAAATACCCCGACCGTACATTATGTACATGAAAAAAAAATGAAGAAGTTATTTAGTCATGGAAGACGTTACATTTTTGTTTGGAGGCACGATTGCCTTTTTTTTTAGAAATGTAGCATTAAGTAACATTAAGTAGTTTCTTACTTTTACAATAATTGAGAAGTTTATTTTATTGATTTGTTTTGTTTTTTATTTTTGTATAGATTTTTATATTAGGTTAGGAATTTGACATAATACCCATGATTTAATAAAAAAATATTCTAAACAATGTACGAGTATTATTTATTACAAATATTTTTTTTCTGTAGCCGTGTTTAGCCTGTAGCTTTGTAGCACATTACTAACTAATATATATATTTAGGTATCTTAGCGAGTTTAAAAAACACAAAAATATCGGACATAAACATCCAGATCCAAAACAACAATTTGTGAGCTGCACAAAGTGCTGTCCTTTCATAACAGCCCCTTTATGTCCTACTGCAGGCACGGGCCTCCTCCCTTGGCAGAGGAATACTTGGCCTGCTAATACCACGCTGACCAGACGGATTGGTATAGTCTGTCCATTAAGGAGATTCAAATTACTAACTCGGGACAGAGTCAAACGTTTTACCTACCACTGAAACCACTGTTCAATCCGTGCAGTCAAAATATTGTAGGTAACTAAGTAGGTTTTATCTTTTAATATCGGAGTAATATAGTGTCTAAGATAAGTTACGTCGATTTAAAATAACGTCGAATTAAAGTATTTCAGAGTACTGTATGTCGAATTAGACTGTTTTCGGAGTAGCATAGTTGTCTAAGAAGAATGTCGTCGAACCCACATTGTTTCTTAGTTAAGTCATGTCGAAGAAACGCTGTGTCGAAGTACAGTAGTATCGAAGTTAAGTTGTTTCGTACCTAAATAATGTCGAATTTAAGATGCATCGAAGTTTCATTACGTCGAAGTAAAATGGTGTCGTAGAAAAGTTTGTCGAAGTTCAGTTTGGGAGTCATAAAATGGGTGTAATTTAAAAGAATAGGCAGTCGCTTTACCTGTACTATTTACAATTACATAATTATAATCCTATAGACAAATTTTAAATATCATTATAATGTCAATGAACGGGACAAATTAACAGTTTATCCCCAACCCATCTCATCCCAAGGGTTTTACAAAAGGCGACTGAGGTACTGTAGGGAGTCAACATTCCAAACATATTATATAGATAACTTGTAAGCTTGCGTTTACAGTTACAAGTTCGTAGCTTAGTTTTCTACTATTGAATAAAATAAATTGAAAACCAATAGCCAAAATTGAAAGCTCGAGGCTAGGAACAAAACTGCATCTTTGCCTCGGTTGGCCTAGTGGTCAAGGCTTCTGAGGCTAACAATCACAGGGCAAAAGCTTGTAATTTTGTTCATCTATTTATTTCTACAAGACACAAGACCGCGCAGGGTGGAAACGTTTGGAGGAGGCCTATGTCCAGCATGGGCGTCTATAGGCTGATAGATATGATGATGATGATTTATTTCTACCAACAAAAGCAGATCCAATTAACATAGATAACATAATTTGTAACAAAGAAAGCCACAATAATTAAATACAGTAGCTTACCAAAAAGTAAATATTAAGTTCCTTTACTACTTAATCACCATCCTAATATCAGCCGAATGTCGAGCACCGTTGGATATAGGCCTCCTCCAAACAGTTGGACTAGGATCTTATGATACTACGTTACTATCTTTTACTACAAATAAAATCAAAACGGTCAAGGCGTGTAAGGTGAATAATCAAATTTTAATTTTGTTAATTTGTTTTTTTATTTATTTTGATAAACAATAGCAAAGTTATGCTTTTTACATAATGTTTCATTTCGCTTCTAATATTTAAGTCAACAGAGTTATAAAAGAAAGCCTTTTCTACACAAGTTTATACAACAGAGCTTACTAACAGGTAAACTTACTTAGCATACTACCTAATACTACATAGAAAAACAAATAACTCACCTTTCAACAAAAAATATTACAGCTCAAACAACACTATCATAAAAGCTAAATAATTCTAAAACTTTCACTCAATCTAAAAAGGAGGTTCTACCTATTCGTCCAAAGTTGTCGGCAGTCGGCCGCGTACTAACAATGGTGGTAAAGGCATTACCCATCACGCGTAAACTTCCCACACTATAGACAATAAGCACCACAATTATAAATCAAAATAGATTTTTAATTGTAGTGTAAAAAAAAGTAAATAAGTCTATAGGTATCGGTGGAGCGTGTCTCGTTGCGGGAATGAGGTTCCATGTCAACTGTATTATGGGAAAATGTATGGAGGTTTAATGATAGTTTATTACTGTTATATGCATATAGGTACAACTGTATTTCTTTGTTATTGGAAAATAGAATTCCTTCTCGGATTCCCATAACGCCATCCCGGCCAAACTACGCAGAGCTTGCTTACTAGACAACTGATGAATATAATCAACTCTTTTCATGCACACAATAACCGATAAAAAAAAGCAATCATAATATACTGTAACCATTATGTCACAGGGTTCGTCAGCTTAATAATTTTACTTGTGGAATCTACACTAATGATCGTCGGGATAGAAATAGATGGTTGACAATTTGACTAGGGATACTTGAATAAATGTAGGCAACGTAAACTACATAATATACATAGAAACACTTGAAATCGTACCCAGATGACAGGCACTTCACTATCCACTACACCACCGTCGTGAATAAAATAGTACAAGGTCTTTTTGAATATTCAACCTAAAAGAGATCTAAATTAGACCGCCATAGTTTTCGAACTTACCTGTTAATAATAAATTAGTTACAGAACAAAATTGTGTACTTACCTACGTTTGAAGCTAGTGAGTGAAAGTACAAAGCAGAGATAGGCTCAGAAGTCAAACTACGTGCAAAGCACTTTTGAACAACTTTCATACAGATAGACAGCTCATACATACAAGATATCTTGGATCAATTCGGACCGGTATAATGTGCTTATGTCGTCAACAAATATGTAATGTTAACACGTTCCCAGTGCAGTGTAACATATATAGTACACGTGGATTGTTTTACTATTGTGTCTGCTGGCGGCACTGTGAAAGGGTTATGGTAACAATTCATTTACATTTCCGTAACCACAACCCATTATTTTACATAAATATTGTCAAGTTGACAATATTATAACGTAATATGACAACGTTAGCCTACCATAGGTATGGAAAGTGGAGAACATACTGGGTGTTGAACGTTTGGTCGCAAGATTCAATGTTTCTATAATTAGAAGAAAAAACTTCTATTAGGTAACTGTATTTTCAATAAGAACTCTTATCGAACAAGCGTTTTTCTGTTTGACTTTTTAGGCCATAACATACTTGACTATTACTTCTGTATTAACCTGTTTTGTGGTCATAGTATTAATAAATTAGGTTCCACAAAGTTATAAAGGCAAGTAAAGAGGCCATTACTTATAATTACCTATTTATAAGTTTTATGAATAGTTTTGAAATAATATGGCATTGAATTGAAGGTTTATGTCTAAGTTTTGATATGGAAAGATTTTCTTTATGTATCTTTAAATTCTAGAAGTCCTAAGACATAGAACATGAACATAAACATTATGTATATGAGAAAAAAGAAAAGAATATTATCATAGAGTTAAAGAAATAGATTTTGATGTATGCTCAATCTTTAAGGTAACGGTAATGATTTCGATTTTGATCAGGCCTCTGGGTAGATGTCAAAGAAATCTTTGCGAACTAACAGAACGACAGACAGACGAAAAAGCTTAAATTTTTGATAGAGCTCTTCCTTATATTTGCGATATACTCGTAAGCTAAATTCTGGTATTGTGTTGCAGGATTATAGATTTAACAATACGCATATTTGTATATCGAGTGGTGACGGAGTAAGAATACAATATGTCACCACCCCATCTCATCCCATGGGTGTCGTAATAACCGACTAAGGGACTATCCGTAAATATTATCTTTACGAAATAAAAAGAAGGAAAACTTGAAATTAAACCCTATACCAATCCGTCTGGCCAGTGTGGTATTAGTAGGTCAAGTATCCCTCCATCTTAGGAGGAGGCCTGTCCCTGCAGTGGGACATTAATGGGCTGTTATGATGATGATGATGATATTTGTATACCCCTGTTAGCGCAAAACACAAAAATAATATTATTTTAAATTTTCAACAATAACATCGATTTGGAGTCAACCTAATTGATTTCTCTTTGTTTCGTACAGAACACTTGCGCACGCGCTGATTATTAGGCTATTTTGCACTTGAACAAATAACAAATACACGTGTATTAATTTTATTTTTGAACATTATTGGTATTTTCCAAGAGGCTTTTATAGGAGAAAGCACCTTTACGTTACAGACAGAATAAATATTAAAGTAAAGTAAATAAATTTCGCAATATAAATAATAATTGTAGAGTAGTTCTGGACTGTAATAGACCCTCCTTGTGAGTGTTTGGCCAGTCAAGCGATATTTTTTTTTATTTAATAGGAGACAAACGAGCTAGCAGGTCACCTGATGGAAATAGATCACCGCCGCAAATGGACACCCGCAACACCAGAGGAATCACACGTTAAAAAGGGAGTACGCTCGTTTCTTGAAGCGATATCGATATCGCTTCAGACTACGAAAGGTAAAAGATGGCAACTCGCAAGACAGGACACATTCACACTAGTACTCATTGCATCGACCGTAGTCGTGGGTCGCGGGTAATATACCACTTACGAAAGTATGATAGAAATGTGCCAACCTTTAAACACATGAAAGAAAACATAACATCTGAACTAACCAAGGCCAGTTGGTCTCATTATAACAGCCCATTAATGTCCCACTACAGGAACGGGGTTCCTCCCGTGACGGTGGGATACTTGGCCTACTAATACCACGCTGGCCAGACGGATTGGTATAGATTTTAATTTCAAGTTTTCCGTCTTTTTATGTAAAGGTAATATTCACAGATAGTCGCTTAGTTGGTTTCTACGACACCCATGGGATGAGATGGGGTAGTGACATATTGTATTCTTACTCCGTCACCACACGTAAGTTGGTCTAATTTTCTTTTAATCCTTATCAATCTATAATTAATCTATTGCAATCTATAATTAGCAATATCCTGCTATTAATACCAACAGATACAATGTAAAGGTGCAACGTGCTTAGTTAAGTGCGTCATAGTTATACGATAGAATGTCCATTGTTTGTGCGCTAATTGTATGCCGCCGTCATTAATTGCGTCACACGTGAATGTAGTTAAATATATATCTATTGTGTTGCCAGTTAAAATTGTAGTGATACGATATTAATGATAATCGATTAGCAGGATAAATAGATGCTGAAAGGATTTTTTTAATTACCCTATGATCATGCAAGACGATTAAGTAAGCATACAGGGCGTCACGACTCCTTTTTAGCCTATAGGTGTCTCAAAAGCTAATTAAGCAGACATAATTATGGTAATCGCCAAAAATCTACGGTGTTTATCTCTCAGTGAAAAAGGGCCTTACAAGCGAGAAGCCAATCATTATTGCTGTTCAGGTAATAAAGTTTAATCCTTAAACAACGCCATATATCTTTGAACTAGTTAAATCCAAATCAATGTCAAAACCTCAATTTCACGAAATACAATTTTTATATATATTGTGATATAAAAATAGGTAAACATAATATTATACAATTAGCGAGTAAGTACGCATGTGATCACGCTAACGTGTGATGGGTACTCGCTGATCTAAAAGTCAACAACTGTGTTTACTCGATATCGACGCGTGTGGGTGTTACGCGATAGGCTATAACTTGTAGTTATTACTACATAGGATTAAGGGATTTAATTACGTACTGTTTTGTTGTATTGAGTGGTTGAAATTATGTAATAATATTGAATACAGATTATAGGCCTATACGTAGGGTTGGTTCATCCAGTGATTGCGTAATACTTAACTGACTAATACATCGCTTACGATGGCTTCATCATATTAGGCAAAATAAAACTAGAGGTGGACATAGGTATCTTCCAAATAGCAATTAGAATCTACCCGGCACGATCTAGAGCATCCATCAAGCTCCGGCCAAGCCTCCTGCCAATCACATCAATTAGCTGTTCTTACATGTGCCCTGCCTACTAACACTATAATCCGAGTTATGTCAGCGAGGTATATGATGGTAATGATAGTGGTTTGTGAGAATAGTATAATATATAAGATAGCATATATGCATACTTAGCATATACAAGATAGCCGCGTGGTGCCGGCAGAATAGAATAGCACCACCCCATGTCATGCCGTGGGTATCGTAAAAGGCGATTAAGGCAGGTGAAAAAGTTCTGACCCCTTGCTACTTTTATTTCACCCCTAGATTATCCTAACCGAACACCCAGTGCCATCTACGGATAAATCATCGGAAGATTCCCGAAGATCAAAGAGTCTACATCGACAAAATGCATCATTCTTACTTTCGTATGTAGCAAGGTAATGCGAAACACCTTAGGGCGTTCTGTCAGAATCCATAGAGTGACTTACGGCCTTTCGCTGCAGCCCGACCTCTGCCAATCGTACCGGCTAACCGGTCCATTGGGCAACAGATAGAGGGCCGAGTGAAGTGGATCAGCACCCGCGCAACCGCTGAGCCGCTATACAAACGTTCACGCGCAGATGACCCTAGCAATGTCTTCCTGGATACGAGATTTAAAAGTCCTGCGGCGATGGGGTGGAGGTGGTGGGGCTGAGGCATCGATGACTACTCATGCAACGACAACTCAGATGGTGTGGGCATGTCCTTCGCATGGATGACTGCCGCTTACCCAAAGCTGTCTTTTATTCTGAGTTGGCAGAAGGTAAGCGGAAGCATGGCGGTCAACATCTGCGGTACAAGGACGTACTTAAGAGACACCTAAACGCCTGCCACATCGACCCTAATCATTGGGAGGAGTTTGCTTCTCAGAGGACTTCATGGCGATCTGCGATCTACAACAAGACTGCAACATTTGATGAGGAACGCCTTGCAACTCTCGACGCTAAACGCCAACAGCGCAAGGAAAAACCAAAGCCCAATTACACTTACACACGAAACACCCAGGGTCAGCTTTACTGCCAGCCATGCGATAGAGTGTTTAAGACAAAGTTTGGGTTTGCAAGCCATATCCGGGCTCACAGTCGAACGGAAGATTAACTTTGTGATGGTCGCCGTCATCGAAAACGATGAGGAGGACTATATATATACAAGAGTAGGTATATAAGTTGTTATCGGTTCGGGATGTTATGTACGTCCAAGCAGACTATGTCAGAGAATTAGCACATTCACATTGCTCTTTGGACTTAGATCAGGTCAGCAAAAAACATAAACGTAGCCAACATAAGTTATATAGTGATACACTCGCAGTTACAATTTGTATGTTGATTAAGCGAGATTAGTTTTAATTTTATGATCGTCTTTACGCATTGTAAAAGGCCTTTTATGTTGTGTAGGTATTTAAAATTCTTTGTAAGGCATACATCACGTAAGTGATTGTAATATTAAATGTAAATAATGACCTGTTAGTGTTAAGACATTTGAACGTTTGACATAATATAGGGTTGGAAAGGTGAGAGCAAACATACTTGATGGAAGAACCTTCATAAGTGTATGTTAAAATCTAGATCGGCAAGTCAATTTGAAGCAGTTTTGCTACGTGGAATGTAACTCACTGCGTTTTCTAATATTTCATCTTCATCATATCAGCTAATCGACGTCCACTGCTGGACATAGGCCCCCTCCAAGCGTTTTCTAATATTTGCTTGGATCATATCTATCAGATCGTTTAGTATTTTGGAAAAATAGTTATAATATCAAATTTCAAATCAAATTTATTTATATAAAATATTACATAACAATACACAGTATAATATAATTTATCAATGTTGACTGGTTCCAAACTAAGCAGAGCTTTTGCTATGGCTACCAGGCAACAGGCATACATACTTTATTTACAATATTATTAATACATAATAAGTAATTATAACAATATAATTTATAACATAATAATACATAATTTAATAATGCTGACTGGTCCCAAACTAAGCAGAGCTTGTACTATGGGTACCAGACAACAGGCATAAATACTGTATTTACCATTATTTATAGGTACCTACTAATTATAATTATACCTACACATAATAAATAAAAACATAATAATATAAATTTTATAATACATAGTTATAAATAAATCATGGGACAGTGCGATCAGGTGGCACTTGTCCACGAAAACGGCGGAATACCACGCCCTGCGGCCAAAAGGTCTCCTCCATGACGAGATGCAGGTATGTTAATATGAAACGATTAAGACGTTAAGTGCATCACTATAACTCGATAATGTCCGACATACAGATAGATATTTCAGAGGTGGTACAGCAAATAACAAAAAGGAAACACTTCACAGAGGTACAGCACTTCATATCTTTTAGTCAATCATGAATGGTAAAAATGCTACAACTTATTGAATATCAAAAAAATAAATTAAACCTTTCTGTGCCACACAAAATGAGTCAAATAAACACGATAAAAAATTACATATAATTTTTTACTATAAAGCTAAGACCACCAGAGACGCGGTTTCGCTTCCCGCCTCGAGTATTAATTTTTTCCATTGTCTTTCTTTCTTCTTTACGATAAAAAATTTAAATAAAAAGAAAAATTAACTATCACTACGAAACAAAAAGTAATCAACAAAATATGAATGATAAAAAATTGTGTTTTCATTTGCATCAGACAATGGAATTACATTATAGTAAGTATATGATTGTTTTATCCTACAGTTATAGGGCAAAGATACTTGCTAAGCTTAGTTTATCAATGTCAAGTGTTTTTGTCTATAATGGTAGTATATTCGTGTTTGCAATTACGTGTCAATGTATTTTTGTTAGGTTTATATGTCTGTAGTACGTTTCCAGGTTAGTCATACTCTGTATTTCAGTGAACCTTGTCTCCTTAGAAAGTTACGTGACAATTTTGTGTAGTTTGGTATGTGTTGGACAAACGTGTTTGGGTTTCAATCAACTAGCCTATTGCAGTCCACTGTTGGACATAGGCCCCTCCCAACACGCACCACAGAACTCGGTCCTGCGAAAATTATACCTATTTAAATAAACTTTCGTACTAGAATGAACAGCTGTTATAAAATAAGGACAAAGTGCGATGCACTCGCTGAACGTTTACACGAAACGTCGAAATATAATAACTATTCGTCGAAACAAATAGAGGTTTCATAATAATATTGAAGCGGTTTTAGTGGTCTGGTTCTCAGTATTATATTTATAGATATTCCTTGAACAAATAACTAATTGACGCATCGCTTATTTAATTGAAATGCGACTTAGTGGTGATGGACTTATTGAATGTCACATGTTTGCTTGTAAAAAAGGGGTAAAGGAGATTCAAAACAATGAAGTAGCATTTATTGGGACGGAAAACGCGAAAAAAATCCTATGCCTTCCTATGTTAAAAAACTACCTCAATTGTCTATTGTCAACAGGTAATTTTCTATGTATCAATTTACAAAAAAAAAACAAAAATATGTTTATTTGCTGTCTGGTACCATTTAAGTCAAAGACTAGAATGGCGTTGTTTGTGTGTGTGAAGAACATCTTATCTAATTATTGGAAATTGTTTTGAATATAAAAAATAGCGAATTTAGTAAATATTTATATATTTTAATCAAATTTTTCTATAAAGATTGTATCTGTAGATTTTATTTTAAGAAAAAAATATTTGCGCACAGTAACAATGAATTTCAAAAATATTAAGATAAAATAGTTCTCGTGACCAATCATTTGGACATTATCATTTAATAGTCTTGTTCTTTGAGATCTAGCTTATCACTCAAGTAAAAAATCTGTTACACAAAAATGCACTTTAAGTACTTAAGCATAAGGTTATTAATTGTAATAATTAAAATAAGAGGAAACAGTTACAATATTTGGTAGTATAAAATTTTAATTTGTTTATTTATATGTGACCACTCAAGTACTCGTTTCGTAATATGATGGGATTATTTAATTAGTGCGATAAGTTTATTAAAGGCCATGTGCATTTAAAAAAGAATATGGTATCCTATTCACTATTTCATAATTCATTGATATGTAACATTAATGTTCTACTGCTAGGACAGCCTTCCAGCGAGGAAGGGTTGGCCTTTTAATACCACGTCCAAATACGAGTAGATTGGCACAAAATTTTATGTCACGTAAAGCTTTGTTGCCGTGTGGTGACGGAGTAAGAATACAATATGTCACCACCCCATCTCATCGCATGGGTGTCGTAAAAACCGACTAAGGGACTATCCGTGAATATTATCTTTACGAAATAAAAAGTCTGACCAGCGTGGTATTAGTAGGCCAAGTATCCCTCCGTCATGAGAGAAGGCCCGTCCCTGCAGTGGGACATTAATGGGCTATTATGATGATGAAAGATTTATTCTGTAAATAAATCGTCATGTTCCCAGTGGGTAAGAAAAGACAATTTTTTCTTTTCATCGTTTGGTTAGGGCCCAACCTGGTATCAAGTGTTGCACAAGACGCCCATGAC
Organism: Schrankia costaestrigalis; assembly: GCA_905475405.1. Classification (NCBI taxonomy): domain Eukaryota; kingdom Metazoa; phylum Arthropoda; class Insecta; order Lepidoptera; family Erebidae; genus Schrankia; species Schrankia costaestrigalis. Next base: position 2,051,735 of record FR997845.1, on the reverse strand, counting down.
CTCCGACGTGACTTAACGACAGTGACACTACGACTACAGTTTTTTTTATGTTTATAGTTACTGACTTTTTGCGTGCTCTACGAAGCATGGTCTACGCTCAGATAAAATACCACTGAGCTCTATGTATTAAGATTCCCTCAAACCTGCTTACCCGATTCTTTTGTATTCGTAGAAATAATACATGTGTGCTTTCCTTTAGTGGTGTTTTACGTCAAAAGTGGAATGAGAGAGGGTGGTTATAACTCTTCAACTTTATAATAATACATAGTACAATAAAACATTGTTTAATATAAATATGTAAAGTGCCGACATTTTAATAATCGTTAGTCAAGTACTTTAATTATTTTATTAAAAGTATGGCTAATAATAATAAATGGTGATTGAAACGATATCGTTTAATAAATAAATGGTACCTTATACCCAAGTTCCAGACATTTGTGTGTTGTGAAAACAATTTAGGACCTAATTTGTTATGTTTTAACTACTGAAATGTTTTAGTTAAAACATAACAAGTTAGGTCCTAAATTGTTTTAGGTGAATTTCGGTACAGCGATAGAGTGGAGGTTAGGAAAGCACAGCTCGCACTCGTTCACAACGCCATCTATTTCCAAACCACGCAATACTTGTACTATGAAAAAGCAATACTAGAGAGCTGATAAACACAATTAAATAGGTAAGTTTTCTATTACTAAACATACTAGCAAAAAACTACAAATGTATTAGCTTTAAGCAATATTTGTACTTAAGTACATAAAAAATAAGCGATAAAAGCAACATTTATCTTGTATAACGATAAAACTTTCAAATTATTGATTTATTTACCAATTAATGATAACAAATTACAATGCAAACCGGTTATAACTAGAACAATGACGATAATATTTGTCTCTACTGACCTTACCGTACCGCACGGATGAGGATACTCCAGTCATATGGATGGATCATTTATTGCATTTAAAAGCCTAGCATATTATATACATTGCCTCACAAAACTGCTATATAGATAAACTTTGTCTTCTACCACTAAATAGATATGACGCCCTTTGTAATACAGCGTTTATAGTAGAGCAGCCGTGCCTACTTCGTTGCGCGGCGAAAAAAACGCGACTCTTTTTTAAACATACTTCATTACTGCTTCACTCCTATTAGTCATAGCGTGATACTGTATAGCCTATGACACTCGCCGATAAATGGACTATTCAACACAGAAAGTATTTTTAAAATCGGTTCATTAGATCCAGAGATTACCCTCTACAACGTCACAAACACACAATCACACAAACTTTACCTCTTTATAATATTAGTATAGATAAATAATAGCTACGCGAACGTTTTGGATTCAGTTCCCGTAATTGTGCCTGACCGTGAATATTTGCATTGGTCTGGGTGTTTTCTATTTGAAATATGGATGAATTTGCAAAAAATAAACAATCAAAACAAACAGACAAACATACGTCTGTCATCTAGGACTCCATAGTTCAAGCTCAGCTTAGTTTAGGACTACTATAAAACTCTTTTGTGTTTGATAACCTAGACTGACTAATTGTAGTCTGCAAAAAAAAGTTGGTTGCAGGCAAGTCAAACATTCATGCCATAAATGCATATTACCTACAATCGATACAAATAACGCGAAATATACGCGATATTATGTATTGACTTATTGTTAAACGGAATCAAGTTGAATGATGTAAGCGGGATTATGTTACCATTAACGACTAAAAAGCAGTAATAACGTTATGTCGAAGTCATTTCTGTGTGGTAAATAGAAAGAAAGAATATTAAACGTAAACTTTTACGTTATGCTTGATGTTATGGCACAGGTTCTGATAACCTGAGACAACCGCGATGCTTAATATTAAGCATCTAATAAATATTAACGACAGAATACTAAATAAATGCAGTATTTTGTCGTAAATAAATCTCAATAGTGAAACTATTAAGGATCGATTCGATAACCAAAAATTAACGCAGGAATCTACATTGCTCCATCAGGTATTTAACAACAATTGAAAAACGCCGGCATTTAAATAATAATATATGTTTTTCCGAGAATTACACATTCAGGTATTTGTACTTATTGGTGATAATCTAATAAAGAACAAACAAAACATTTTAGACCGTCATCACACATACAAATAAAAAAAAACTTTAAGGTACATTTAGCACGACGCTATCTAAACCAAAACTAGTACTGTAAATACCAGACAATTAAAAACAGCTGAACACTAAGTTTGTTTACAGTAAAGCTATTGTTAATCACCTCCTAAAACTACAAAACAAATACCAAAAAAAGAATCATTAACCTGTTTAGTAGCCAGTGTAATTTTAGGAGGATACAACTCCTGCAGTCTCTGATATAAATGTGCGGCACTGTTAGCCAATCTCGCCATCATTAACAACTCCTTAGTTCAACAGTCACTTAAACCACTAACACTAATTATACATCACATCCTATTAAATAAACGCGAAAGTTTGTCGCGATGTTTGTCACACCTTCACGTAGAAACTACTGAATGGATTTTAATGAAACTTTACAATAATATAGCTTATACTTTAGAATAACACATAGGCTACAATTTATACAGATATTGTGTGAAATGTTTAATAAGGCACATGAAATAGCAGGCACTAGTTAGTTTTACAATGAAAAACGTGTCCATATTGACGAAAGATAAAATACTTCACGATTTTTACGTATATTTTAGTGTAAACGCGTGCGTATGAGTTGCGATCTTGTGGTCGACTGGCATAGCAGGTACAATATGATACGTCACAGTTGATGCGATGACTGACAACTGATAAGGTGGTGTTGTGGGCGCGGTTATCTGAATTGTATGAAGTTGATGTGGTTGTATGATGAAGGACAATTTAGAAATATTGGCGAGAATTAATTTGTGTTACACTTGAATATTTATTTTCAAGTGGATTTTTTCAATCTTTCACTTTGCTGGTAGACCGGCTGGGTACACTCGAGCTAAAAGCCCCCTTATATGACATAGACTTGCATATCGTGTTATTAGATAAGCCGGTGAACACCCAGCATTCATAGGTTCGATAAAGGCTTATTGCCGTGTCCTATGTCATAACAGCCCATTAATGTCCCACTGCAGGGACGGGACTCCTACCGTGACGGAGGGATACTTGGCCTAATAATACCACCAAATTCAAGTTTTCCTTTTTTTATTACGTAAAGATAATATTCACGGATAGTCCCTGAGTCTGTTTTTGCGACACCCATGGGATGAGATAGGGTGGTGACATATTGTATTCTCTCTTTTTTACATGTGAAAAAATATAAAACCTGGACCTCCTACAGACGATGCGGTAACTTGGCCAATATTACCATGCTGACCTGACTTGATTGGTTTTTAATAGGATTTCATCTCAAGTTTAATTTCTTTTCTTTTTGCAGAGATAAGTTCAGATATTATAATTGTAATGAGTACATAGTATTTTATGTGTACAGTATAATATTGGCATAACTAGAAGTAATGTTAGGCGCCATTTGTAACTAATATCCTGTCAAACAAGACTCCATTAAGAGATTGTGATCGTAGAGACAGCGGGATCTGAGACTTTGTTAAGTTCATTTCACACTGTACTCTACGTATTATAATAATGGATGATTTTCCCATGTAATCAGATTTTTAGTCAATTATTTGATTTTGGCGTTGAAAATAGTAGTATTTCCGAAATAAATAATGACATATAAAAATAATAATCATCATCATATAAGCCAAAAAAACCTTTAGTTGCGTTTGGTCCAACACGCGTCTGGTACAATTGTCCTCTGCTGGATATATGCCTCCTAATATCCAGCAGTAGTGTTGGAAACTTCCAACGTCGGTCTCGATGGTCCACAGCGTGAGAGGTCTAGCTACTAGTGGCGAAGGGTCCATATAACCCGATTCCTACCGGCTTACCTTTGCAATAACATTGTATAATAAACAATTATAAATCAATGACGTAACAGAATCCATTCAGTACACAAAATTAAAAAAACAAAAAAGTTTTCTCTTACCTACGTAAATCGCAATACATATTATGAAAATTATTTACGTACTTATAACGCCATCTATTATTACAACATTGTCAACTAATGGCGGCGGCACAGAGTACATTAGAATGGCGGCGGTAAGCCGGTCTCAAAAATAGGAATCGAGTATAAACAGACGGTACGAAAGTCGTACGCACACATGCAAAAACATTGCATTTTATCTTTGTGTGTGAGCGTCGATATAAGGAACGATCATTGAATGAATAAGCCGGCATTTTTCGAGTTACCTAAGGAAATTGAGTATTATTAATATATTCGTTCGTCGTTGTATTGACCAATCAAAACGACGCATCATTCGTTCGTCGTTGTATTGACCAATCAAAACGATCCATCGCGATGTATGAACGAACGATATTGTGTTCATTCTTTTGGTCAATGTTCATTGCTTTGCTCTCAGTCATTTCCCACCCAAAAAAGTTTTTATTTTGACATTTATTATTGTTTTTGTTTTCATTCAGCTATTATTTATATTTTAAAGTATTTACAGTGCAAATACATTAGAATTCTCTGTTTTGTGTAAAGTAGTAATTACTAAGTATGTTTGTGTTATGAGTGTTGTGCATGGATTGAATTATTGTCATAGTGCTTTGGGTGCCTACCTACTACATTATTGTAAGTACTTACTTCATTGTTATTACTTTAATTTGTTGTTACAATGGCAGCGTTAATAGTATTAGATTGTTGACTTATTGATTATTTGTTGTGGAAGCAAAACTTCTTTCTTGTAATTAAATAACGAAAATAAGAAATACAGACATGAATGTGGGATACAAACGAGACGTGCGTCGGCCGCCGCCCGGCGCCATGCATTTACGATATATTTTTATATTATTTACATCTATATATGATAAATATAAGTGGCTTACAGCTTGCAGTTGTAAATTTAATAGTACGTTTTGTTTCCCTTGTGTCTTATTCTCAGATTTTAAAAGTTTGTGGAGTCATTTATCTAATTCATCAAAGAAACATGTCCAAACTGAGAAACATATTCGGATTTGAATAGCTTTATGTACTTGAGTTCGGGACAGAATATTTTTTCACTAATACGTATGAAGTACAATAGAAAAGTAGATTACGAAATACAAATTTAATATTATAGAAAGACACTTTAACCTCGATGGCGCGGCGCGGTCGCGGTAAGCGGCTGACGTGCACGAGGTCGCGGGCTCGATTCCCAGGCAGGACAATTCTTTTTGATCAACAAATTATTGTCCTGAGTCTGGATCTTGTTCTTTGTGTCCGTTAAATTGATGTTTGTGACAGTCACAAGTTTTTTTTTCGTTCGGCTTACCTTTTATAAAAATTCACCCTTCGCCACTGCTAGCTACTCTGTGATTTTTACTAAACCTCTTTTTTTAGTTTAAGTTTATGATACATAATAAATATAACCTTAACAACCTTTTGTACCTTGAAGACTTCCTTAAAAACAATATGTTTAAACCTTTCCAGGAAAAATCTTAAGAGGTTTTTCAAGTGGTAACTGCTGCTAATGAAAGTCAGCAATGCTAGAGCAGAGAAGCTACTGACTACCGACTGCGGGCTACCACCAGACCTAAAAGTATATCATCATAACAGCCCATTAATGTCCCACTGCAGGGACGGGCCTCCTCCCGTGACGGAGGGTTACTTGGCCTACTAATACCACGCTGGCCAGACGGATAAAGTATATACTTAATATAAAAATATTCTCCACCATATCCAGCCTCAAAACACAGTGTAGACTCCCTCTAAAGAGTCAACTAAAGAAACCAACGCACATTTTATCCTATAATCGGGTAAGTGGTGAGATTGAAATTCCTCACAACATTAACTGCGACCACCAGCACAGAGTTACATTACATACAATGTATATAAGCACGGTTGTAGTTTAACATTAACATTCTTATGCCATTTGTGGCGTTCGCGTGAATGATAAATATGTGTTCCGTTAGTTTATCTGTAAGTGACATTGTTGTTGGGAGTTGTGACGTTGTTAAGGTTTGTTGTAATAGGCCATTAATGTCCTATAAGAATGGGGAAGGGGTCCAAGAAAGGGGACCTTGGACTATTATGATCATATGACCATAAAGATAGAAGCTATACTGCCATGTTAAGCTTTCTTTTTCTTTGAGAAATATTTGCGAGGTTTTCTTAAGGTGCTTTTTTCACTTCATGTTTTTTTTACTTTATTTGTTGGCTACTTATAAAAAGAAAACTTGTTTATGTATACTTACAAGGTGGTCCAAAGGTGTTTTTCTTTAGAGGGAAGAATACTACATACTGGTCCATATAAAAAGAGAAAACGTTTTTCCGCCTCTAAATGTTTTCCAATCTCTATGATTTTTTAGTATGTTATTGAGAGAGTAGGCACTAGAGGGTTTTCTTTCCTTTTTTCAAATTTTGTAATAGATTTAAATTTAAAGGCACTTCAAAAACTAAATTTTTGAAATAAACTTTATAGACTTCAACCGTTTGTTGTATAAAAATTTTATAAGTATTTAAAAAAGCGAGATCCTGAAGGGGCTTGAGTGACAGCAATAGCATGTTTTTTTCCTAAATGCCTGTTTCTGTTAAAATCGTATCGCTATACTTCCCTCTTAAAACGTATGGAAATACTGTATCATACAAGTAACTAAACTGGGTATTATAACTACCAAACTTAGCCACCGACACCTTCATGAAGCACCGAACACACATAGTTAATACACACAAAAAATTGATGAATACTTAACACTATACCATACTACAACACAAACATTTAACACACAAATAGCTAAAACACACATACATACACTACACACGCACACACAAAATAAAACACCTTATTATTAGTATTAGCTCTTATTATTAATTTTATAATTTGTAATAATACCTAACTCTGTATCAAATAGCAGAGCACATTATTGCAATAACCTACTCTTTGAGGCAATTATACAAATTATAACCTTATACATTATACATAACCTTATACCTTAAACAAATTATACCCTCAAGGAGACAATTAAAAAAAAACTATCTAATTTGTAACGACGCTTTTTTAAAGTCAGTTTTAATAAAATTAAATCATGTAACACCTCTAAATAAATACTGATACCTTTTTCCCACGCAGACAAAGTAGCGTGCTTAAACTAGTAACAAATATTAAGGTTATTCTTATTGACACTTACAACAGTTTAACTTAGTGATGTACTTACTGGGACAGAAACTGGTGTAAATTGATAAGTCGTGACTAACTGAAAGAGTTTACACGACCTTTGTATAGTGGCTATACGTACTCGTAATTCATAATAATATAATATACGAGTACTAGCTGAGCCGTGCCCACTTAGTTGGGCGGCAAAAAAACACGTCGAAATATGTTTAATAAAGATTAAACATATTTCATTACTGCTCCACTCCTATTAGTCATAGCGTGATACTATATAGCCTATGACACTCCCCGATAAATGGACTATTCAACACTGAAAGAATTAAAAAAAATCGGTTCAGTAGTACTCAGAGATTACCCCCTACAAGGTCACCAACACACAAACTTTACCTCTTTATAATATTAGCATAGATAATTATATTTTTAAGATATTTTTGAGAAGGGACATTGGTGGTCGCATAAGATTATTTTTATTGGAATGCCTGGTGGCGGAAGAAAATATACAAAGCAGACACAGGATCCTATCAAATATCATCTGATGTAGAGGTTTTAGTACATGCCTCCTTCACTAAGGTCTTGGGTTCGATTCATGCTCAATGGAAAACTTTGTATGCATGAACATTGAATGTTTGCAAAAGTATAGTCCATAAAAAAGGCTATACTTAAGTTAGCTTTTGAAAATATAGATGGCGTTGTGAAAATATCCGAAGAATATCACTTTATTGTGTAAACGAGTACTTTATGATTGTGACACGATTCTTCATACTAACAAGGTTTACATGAATGTTCTAATTTTAAAACTTATATTGTACTTCATACTGGTTAAATCTAGAATTGTCTAACGAAATGCGGTTATAGGTTTTCTTAAGACGTAGATGCTCTTAAGTTGTTGGTGTAATAGTTAGGAATGGAGATGAGCAAATGGGGTCAAATCCACGGGTAAGAAGGTTTTTCTCACTAATTCATACTGTCATAACAGCCCATTAATGTCCCACTGCAGGGTCGGTCCTACTAATACCACGCTGGCCAGACGGATTGGTATAGGGTTTAATTTAAAGTTTTCCTTCTTTTTATTTCGTAAAGATAATATTTAAGAATAGTCCTATATTCGGTTTTTACTACACCCATGGGATGAGATGGGGTGGTGACATATTGAATTCATACTGTATTTTTGTTGAAATGATGTAGTGTCATTCCAAGACAAATGCCATAAAGGTCAACACTGACACTCTTTTCCAATTGATATTTAAAATTTCACTAAAAAATAAGAAAAAAGTGTAATTACGAGAATGAGCCATTTTTTATTTTGAAGCACAAAGTTATTCTTCTTCGGCCAAATAAGTTATGCTTGCGCAAACTTCACTGAGAACTATATAGAGTCAGAGTCAGATTAATTCCCAATTGGAAATCAAAACCAGGTTTTCTGGATATCACATGTGGCTGGATTTTTCCGTGCTCTTTGCCATTACAACATAGTGACTATATACAATATCCTGTCAAACGAATGATAATATCCTCTTCTAAAATATATAATAATAATATAATATAAGACGACCTCGGTGGCGCGACGGTAGCGCAAGCGGCTGCCGTGCAAGAGGTTGTGGGTTCGATCCCCACGCAGGACAATAATTTGTGAGATCCACAAATTATTGTCCTGGTTCTGTTCTTCGTGTCCGTTAATTGATGTTTGTAAAAGGTCCCCGCGACACAGGGCATGATCCCTAGTGCGGGAGTAGTCTTTTTAAAAAAAAAAAAATATTTCTCACACATTCACACAACACCATCTAGTTCCAAACTAAGCAAAGCTTGTACTATGGCTACTCGACGAAATTGACTCTAAGTATGTTAATTACTTATTTATATTGTTTCAGACACGCGGTCACCATTAAGTTCGTGTTAGTTAACTTGTAAATTTTCCTTTAGAACATTGCTTACTTAATTGAAAATTGTCGCGATGTCATTCTTAATGTTGACATTGTCAATTTTAATGTTACTTGTTTTGTAGTTTGTTATAATTGATGCTAAATAGTTATGTGGGAGTGGAAAACCATCATGCTTTTGTTACATGACTTTCCAACAAGATATTAATTTTTGTTTGTTAGATCATACAATACTTGGAGGAGGTCTACGTCCAGCAGTGGACGTCGCCATCGATTGGCTGATATGCTGATGATGATAAGATCATCTTCGACATATGTCAAGGAATAGAAATAAGCCGCAAAATATAACAAAGTACTAAAAAATCACGAGAAATTAGCATAAAACCATTGATTTACAAAAAACCCTAGATGCACATTTTCAAACAAAACTAACAGCCAAAAGTGTCACCAAATTATACATACGCAATAAATACGTATAGTAATATCGTAAACATATTTTTTTTTCAAATTCAATCTTACACGCATGACATAAAGTTGTATTTAAAAAGTAATGCACAAAAAGCAATAAAATTTAATGATTGACGTTTGTCGGTAGAACAACGCGATACTAATTTAAAAAAAGTGCACAATTTGAAATTGTGAGCCTATTTGTTGCGGACGGTTTTGGGAAGTGGAGTGTGTATCTTTGGTTTTTTGTAAATCAATGCATAAAACCAAACAATATATTGGTAACTTTAACAGGCAGTTCAAAATCAAGTGACAAAGATGTTTAATTTTTTTTTAAATATTAAACCTTCAATTTGTAAGTATCCAGATGAACTAGATACCTACCTTCGAAAATAATTGGCAAACAAAAGTCACGGATCGCAATAAATTGAACTCTGAAGGTCTATGCCCTGCGGTGGGACAATATAAGCTCTCAGTAATAACCCAAACTTCTAACAAATCAAAGATCATATCAAAACTATTTCAATTAAAATAAAGTCAGAGAGGAAGTAACGGGTGTTCTGTTTAATATCAAATAGCACTTGTCTATGACATTATTTATGTTTTAGAACGTTTATTACTCATATATCATATATTTATTAGCCAGATCTTGTTAACATCGTGTTTGTACAGTATTTAGTTATATAGGAGATATATCCTTATTGTATTATTATTTTTTAGTTGGTCGAGGTTAGAACTGTGAATATACCAATATAAATATTTTATAACACATAATTACGGCTCTAGATACACGGCAGCCAAACTATAGCGACCTCGTGCACTACAACCGCATACTGCGAATCAATCAATCAACCAATCAACTAGCCTATTACAGTCCACTGTTGGACATAGGCCACAGAACTCGGACCTGCGCCTGCGAAACGGCTGCCACAAATTCTATAGGATTTCTACTAGTAGGTTGCTGAGTTTACGGCGGGCGCGTAAGTTAACATTTACTATTCGCAAAAGAAGCTTTGAAAAATTTAACAATGTTTTTATTGGTCTTTCTTGGAGAGACAGTTTATCTTATTAGAACTAGCTCAAAATACTTATATTCTACTAATAATATATTTACTTACAACAAAAAAAAAACCATGGTAAACGTGATCGACCATTATGTTACCTACTTGAATGAACTTTTCTTGACTAACCCCTGGTATCTGAATGACTGATCAAGTAAAAATCAACTAATCAAGTGTCAAAACTATCATTTACAGGAACTAAACAGTTTTGAGACACTTGATTAGTTGATTTTTACTTCATCAGTCATTCAGAAACCGGGGGTAAGTCGTGGAGTAACAGTTTGTATAATAATTATGTATGATTAACGAAAGCCTGGCCTACGTGACAGTCACCACCGACACCATCAACGTCCTGCCTAAACTAATAGTAAATGTCCCATTGTCTACAATACATTGACGTAAGTATATGATAGTAATTGGGTTAAAGTTGTACAGTAGGCAACGTTGTAAATAGTATTGAAATAAAAAAACCAGAAAACAATTATAGTAACCGCTCTGTTTTGGTTTTTGGCTAGTTTTGTCCTAATGCAGGGTCTCCTGTAGACACGGAGAGTGTCTTAACCTAAAGATCCCACGCTGGCTAAAAGGGTTTTGTGTCAAGATTTCTATGTTTGCTACTGGTATTGACTTTAATATCATTTTACAAAAAATTCTACTAGATTGAATAACTCTTCGGGACACTCTCCGTAGCATATATGCGATAAAACACGCTAAGAGACGGTACTCTTAGATTAAAAAAAACACTTTATATACAAACCCCTACAACTTTTCTTGCTTATTAAACCCCATTAAAATACGGTCTAAAACAAACCCTCCTAATAGGTAACTAGAACAAGTAATTAGTTCCAAAGAAACCTATTAATATATAGATGATAGGTAATTAAAAGACTAATAATAGCTCAATCACTAAACATATCATTGATTGAGACAAATTACTTCTTAAAAATAGAAATAATTGATCGTGGAATTGGCAAAGAAAGAAACTATTTTTCTTTATAGGTAGTTAACATTTTCTCACGGGGAAGAGGAAAATTGATACTTGGAAATGTCTTTTTTTTCACAGGCTCAAGGTTTGGTTGTTGGCTATAGGGGTTAGGCAGAGTATTAGGAAATCCGAACTTTATACCTAAATCTTTTCTTTGGGGGCATGTACTTTTATTCACGCTTTCCGTTGGGGTAAGTAAAGACAATATAGGTAACGCTATGTCTCAAGGACTCTTACAATCATGTTTTACTTCATATTATAGATTCGTATAAATTTTACATCAAGTTTCCCTTTACTTTATAAGAAATATCTGCGTACTATAATCACTGGCATGAGTGGAAGTGATAGTACTACACACATCAAAAAAGTCTAAGCAACATGCATGATATTACAAATTTACCATTTATATTAATTAATTTCTAAGTATTTACTCACTCAAAGTGTATAAGTAAGTAAACTTTTTTGTTATTGATGACATACTGGCTGGTTGTAAAAAAAAAATTTCGATTATGTTTTGTTTTTTTTCATAAAATTCAAATGACTGCGAATTTGTTTGAATTTGAGTGCATGTTAATTGCTACGTTTTAGTCTTGATTTTATAATTTTATCAACCATTTAAATACAGTTGGCGACAAAATTGAATTGTTAGATATTCTTTACGTCATGGAGCGACGTCATTTGACGGCAGATGAAATGCAAAGAGCTGTAGGGATGTTGCAAGCGGGAAGTAATCAATCTCAGGTATCTCGACATTTTGGTATTCATAGAAGTGTTATTTGTCGTCTTTGGCAGCGCTACAATAATACAGGGGAACCCGCTGAACAGCATCCAGGCCGTAAAAGGAGTACAACCACTCGGCAAGACCGGTACATACAACTGACTGCAAGACGCCAGCCGATGTTAACCGCTCGAGAGATAAGTTTGAGGCTACAAAATGCAAGTGGTGTTGATGTAAGTCCCCAAACTGTGCGAAATCGACTGCATGAGTACGGCCTACGAGCTCGACGCCCTATCAGGTGCCCACCGATACGTCACGGGAATCGCGCTCGTCGAAATGAATGGTGTAGAGAACGCATAACATGGACCCAGGAACAATGGGATAAAATTATGTTTTCCGATGAGTCGCGATTCGGGTTTAGGCCTGATACAAGAAGGGTGCGAGTGTACCGTCGACCCGGAAATACTGAAAGACTCAGGTGCGTTCAGGAAGTTCATCCATACAGCGGCTCAACAGTTATGGTATGGGCGGGTATTATGAAGAACAGGCAAACTGAGCTCGTTTTTGTAAATGGAAACATGAACGCTGAAAATTACGTTGAGGATATTCTCAGACCTTATGTCCATCCATTTGCACAAACCTTTGGCTCCGATTTTACGTTAATGCATGACAATGCGCGTTCACATACAGCTCGGCGAACCAGTGAATACTTGGCAACGGAGAACATCCAGGTATTGCCCTGGCCTGCACAATCGCCAGACCTCAACCCCATCGAGCACGCATGGGACATGCTCCAGAGACGTGTTTTGAAGGACTTGGACGGAGTGACAACAACCCAACAGCTGAAGGATTTGCTACAATTCCATTGGGAGCGAATACCGCAAGATGACATAAACAGTCTCATTAATTCAATGAATAATCGTTGCCGACAAGTTCTGAATAGCAGAGGAGGCCATACTTTGTATTAAATTGTCCTATTCTTTCACAATAAATTCATTTTCTTAAGAAATTTCAATTTGTAAAAAAAAAGTTTAGTTTCTTATGTACCTGTATATTCTAATATTGTTAATTTCTGTTATTAAAAGAACTTATAAAGAAAACAGCTGTTATTTTTACATCATAGAACCCTAAAAATATTATTTTAAAAATAAAATACAACGTTATAATTAAAATAAATGGTAAAATAAATTAATATAAATGGTAAATTTGTAATATCATGCATGTTGCTTAGACTTTTTTGATGTGTGTATTATATTATTCTTACTCCTTCACCACACGTAATATTTCACATAATATTACTACAAACACATAAAGTATAAAATAATTATTTATTACGTACACTAATAGCCAGTAATTAATCAAAGTAGACAGCTATTATGTTTCAATATAAGTAATCTATACAAGACGTATAGTAACAAAGGCCTAACGTTAATACAGACATTTATAAGTGTTTATCAATAAATAACAATTGAAATATTAATTGTTATTTTCTGTGAGCTATCTTATATAGCGGCGGAGAATTCTACAATTTCAGATTGTTGTCCTACTAAGACATTCCCTAGCGAATGTTGCGTTCTTTTTTAATGATGAGTCAATCCTGAAGGGACTTCACGGCACTAAGGGCTGTGACTGAACCAACTAACCTCACGGTATTCACCCTAGCTGTCATAATGTCGGGGACATCAACCCTAGAAAGGATAACCTTAGAGTCATCTTTTAATAAAGTTAACCACCAGCATAGCCATTAGATGAAGCAGTAAATAAACTACTACAGAGGCCGGGCTTTTAAACCCTTTGAATGAAATGAATATACTACTCACCCCCTGCAATTATTTTAACCTCATTCACAATAAACGGGATAAATGTTTGCTTTATAAACCAAATAATAGCACTATACACGTGTGCTTTTATACTAAAAAAACGAAAAGAAGTTCTCAACCATTAAGGTATAACATTATCATGGTCTTTATATTACCAGCCCTCTTGTTATTTTTTTTTCATTTATTATCCCATTAATGCCTTTCTGACTGGGAGAATTGGTATAGAGTTAAGATTTCCTAATTTTTTAAAAGTATACATGCAACTACTTTTAAGTTAAAACATCCTCTTTTCTTCCATATAAAACTTTAGGCGACAGACTACCGGTCATAAACAGCCACCGTTGCCAGTAGAATACTAACAACGTACCCAATTCAACTAGCATAGCACCACCACGTCTTAATTGGAACAATGAAAGTGCATTCACATCGCATCATGGCTATACAAACACTCCCACGGCTTGAATGTTTATGTTAGGAGATAAAATGTAGATCAATTAGCATTCTATCAATGTTAAGGACTCGTTATCAATACGCAGTTCCAACGTGGAGTGTACACGATGTAAGTACATATTTGCTTTGGTGTTTTGTATGTAGGTGTGATATAAATGTGTGTGCGTTAAGGTTCACTTTCGCTTGCAGGATTTTTGTTGAACGAAACTAGCAGTTATACTCTAGCTCTCTTTAATATGAGCGAACTAGACCATGACTTTAAAGTACAAGTCATATACCCCTTAAATGTCGCGCTGCACGAGTGAGCGGGTTCGAACCCCGTGGAAGACTGTTATTTGTGTGATTCACTAACTATAATGTACTGAACCTGGAAGTTCGTTAAATTGATGTTTGTAATAGACCACACGACATAGGGCTTCATCCCTTGTTTGAGCATTTTTTTTAAATATATCACAATACTACAGTTTGTGTGCAAGCATGATATTTAGTAATATCTTTTGTGTTCCAGACCGATGTACACGAAAACAATATTATATTATACAAAATTACGTGCAAAAACTATTTTGTTTATTCAAGTAGGTACGTCATAACGTTTCCCACGCCTAAGCGCAACGAGCATGACGATATAAACTTATTAATTCTGAAAATAATTGCCGAGTACTAGCCAGATGGTACAACTACTTCTAGTAAAAAAACTTTGTAAAGTTCGCTTACCGTTCACGTAACGACCTTTTACCCTGAGTGATCTATATTGAACTTGTGATAATGCGTTTTAGACCTTATAAGCATTCCATGGCTTTTATTGTACTCGTATAATGATGGAAGGAACATTTTACTTACAATCCACATTTAGAGTAAAGAAGTCCTCCTGTTAGCGGTCACTTTGACGACCTCTGTGGCGCAGGCGGTATATTACATGGCTGCTACGCAGAGGTCTCATGTTCGATTCCCGCTCAATGCAAATTTTTGTGTGCATGAACATGATTGTTTGCATTGGTCTGAGTGTTTTCTATGTATAATATGTATGTATTTACAAAAAAAAGTATTTAAGTATGTTTATCCGTTGTCTAGTATCCATAGTACAAGCTCTGCTTAGTTTGGGACTAGATGGCATGTGTGAAAGTGTGAGAAATATTTATTTATTTAATTAAGCAAGATTTGAAGAATCCAATTTTGTTGCAAAAAACAGCATAGCTAATGGCTAAGATCGCAATGACGTTCCGTAGTCAAACACCACGGGAAGAAGGCAGGACTTTATGTATTGATGTTTATAATTCATTAAAACCGTTGTAAAATTCAATAAAATAGTCACTTTTTTGACTACATACTATATTGTTAACAGCACAAGTAAACGCAACAACTAAAATTTAAACATCCATCTCCTTCTATTCCCTAAACTATAAACGAGACAACAATACAGTACGTGTACCCCCACATTTTGATAGAGAAAGCAAAGTGATAGCACGAGGGGTGATCACCTGCCGTGAAGTGCAGGTGGCATGACACCTGTGACCACTTGCAACGGAACTTTTTGGTTATGAGCTTGAATATATTACGTTTTATACGATGGCAACATAGGTCAAGGTACTGGCTGTTTGGGTATTTTTAAGTTAGGTAACAAGACTTGATGTTTCGGTGTAGGGAATGCCTCCATCAGTGTTAATGGTAGTTTGGTTTAGATATATAGATACTAGATCTATTATTTAAAGCAGGCTAAAAAGGTATATTAGGGTTCCGTCATAACCTGATTTTTTTAAATTTTAATCTAATGTCGTTAAGCGTAAAAGTTCTGCATAAGATTTAATTTTCTTATTAGTCCTTAAAGCTCAGTCTAGACACCAGCCTCCTGCAGAGACTCCTAGTGATGAATGAAAACGTATTATACTAATACTATGTTATGCAATACGATTTCACTTTACCGATTTATCGATCCCATGACTACATTATACACAACAAGGTGAAGGTGATGACGATGATTCTAGACAACCAAATCACAAATTTGATCAAGTTTTCGTAAAGTCACCTTTGTAAATCCTACACATATTATAGAATGGAATGTTCCAGAGACAATCTGTCTCAGTCACGGCCATCAATCAATCACATTCCGGCTATTTTTATATCAAGTTTATTACTAAGACGCAGTTAGGCTAAGTACTCACGTGACAACAACTAAGTCATAAGTATTGAAGTAAGTGGCAGATAATAGAAATTTGAAGGCAATTTAGCTATCAACAACAAGTCTTCCGCACGCAATTTTTCCGCTACTCCAACACGAGTTTTTCAATACAAGGCAATACGTCATTCGCATTGATGCCATGCAGCCTTGTGGTGAAACGTCAAGCAAAAGGGTAAATATCTTGCTTTATTTACAAATATGCTACGCGATAGTTTAAGCTTTATCACCGAGTTCAGAAAAATCATAAAGCGGTAAGTTCGAAGCTTATTTTGGTTATATTTAACTGCCTCGGCGTCGTTGTGGACGTGATATTCGTGTAGAGCAGGCACCAGATTCGAGCTCTAAGCAGGTCAATAATTTATATTGTTCGGAACCTGGTTGCTCTTTGTGGTCGTTCGTAGTTGTTTGAATAAGTCTCAGCGCTACATAACCGAATTCTAATAGGGCAGGGGTGTAATTTAGAAAACAAAATGTTTCCTCATATTGCTAACAGTCGTTAACTAGTAAGAAAATTAATATTATGTTGGATAAATCGCAGCACAAAATACTGATCGTGTGTTACAAGCCTTATATCAATCGCATACTTTCTTTTGGAAAATTGTACGTTTACTCTTTGATAATATTCATAACATGATGAAACAATTAGTTAAGTTTTCATCATTATTACTGTTTCCTTCCGTCCTTCCTTTTGTAAGTGTGTAAGAATGAGTAACAAAGCCTAGGTATGCTGAAATAATTGTATAATGTTATTAAATGAGTAGAACACTTATGTGTGACGAAAGAAGAAAAACATAGTATATAACTAAAAGATTTAATACCACTTCTCATATTGTAGAAAACGTAAAAGCCTATTAACCGATGAGTTTAACCTCCATGCCAAATCCTATTAGAAAAAGCTACTGTGACACACTGTATTTACTGGTCAAATGGGGTGAATAGAAATCTTTGGGCGAATAGCAAAAAAACCCGGGAGTTTCATAAAGTTACCAATAGTTGGTCTGTAGTCTTTTACTGAATGTTTTTCTCTATAATTTTGCCTGCCTGATAATCGGATGTAGGAGGTACTATATCGCGCGAAGACAATAATTTGTGACCCGCCCGCGTACAAATACTCAGTGATAATCTGCGATCTAGACTTTGATTACATTGTTATGAATATGCGAAAAAAAAACAAATACACACATATATCTAGTATTACTACATCCGGACATTCATATACAAATATTATACAAACAACAATTTCCCGGAACATTTTTCCGCTAATCAAAACACAGCGTATGTTATCATGTGTAAAACAATTCCATAAAAATAAACATCAAAATGTTTGGAAGCGATTCATTTGTCGATAGTGGCCAATGTCGTGCAATATCTCAAGTATTTGTATTAGGGTTGGTGAATATTCAGATTATTATATTACAAGTCATAATGCAGAGACATTATTTATACTTTTTAAAGGCCGTCGTCTACCTATCACCGCGGCGATCCGACCATCAGGGGTGTTGGATTTCCGAAAGAAGCCGTTTTACCAACTACAACTTAGAGAATGTTCAAAGATATTATATGTACAAAAGAAAAAAAAGGAAACTTCGTATAATATCTCATACATGCATAGCGATGCGAAAAAAAAAAGGTTCGCAAATAAATTGTTATGAAAGGTATGAATAAGATGATATTACTGAGCTGCGAAGCTCATCTATCTACTGTTTAAATAGCTTAAATGTAAGTAGTAGTTACGAAAAGTAGTAGTATCTAAACGGGAGTTAATATGTACCAATGCTATGTGCTCTAAATATATTTTTATTGGCACAGCCCTACATTATCGTAAAATTATTAGTAACGTCGAAAATAAACATTAGTATCCTTGCACGCAATATGAGTCACGGTATGTTTTATGATTTGTATTTCGAAACGAAACAGGTACGTTGCTCCTGTACCGGGCTTTACAATTAGTCAAAAAACAAAATATGAGTGTCATTCATTAATTAGCGCTTTTATATCATCGTATATCCTAGTACAGTCAAATAAGGCTTAAATAGGGGCAAACCTCGGAACGGAAGCGAATAAGCTGTAAATTCGCATAATCCTTTGTTTTGATGTTCTGATGACTGGTGAAAAAGTCTCATATGATCACGTGTCTGCGTCATAAGTTATTCAAGGTCAAAGGTCACGAAAGTTAGATTTTTCCCATTATCTCGTTTTCTATGGGAAATACGCATTTAACGTCAATATAAATATTGTAGATCATAAAATTGTCTACAAAAAATATCTGAACACTTTTCTCCTAAAAAGCATCGCTTTCGAGATATCGTGACTTTAGAGCGCAGGAAAGTCGTATTTTCGACTATATGCACAGACTAGCTTTTTCCTGTGATTTCGCCCGCGTTTATAAATATTATGAAAAATAAGGCTTATTTCAATATATAGTAGCATATGCATGCTTGGTCTCAGCCTAATCGGTTTGAAATTGACAAAGTTACATACAAACTTCCATCCCCTATCTTATCCCTTTAGGGGTAGAATTTACCAAAATCCTTTCTTAGCGGATGCCTACGTTATATCATCTACCTGCATGCCAAAATTCAGCCAGATCTGTCCAGTGGTTTGGGCTGTGTTTGGCCTTATCTACCTCAGAGGTGGTGCGGAAATCTTCTATTTATATAAAACTCAAAGCTGACTGACATAGTTATCTATCAACGCCCAGCCCAAACCACTGGACAGATCTGGCTGAATTTTGGCATGCAGGTAGATGATATAACGTAGGCATCCGCTAAGAAAGGATTTTGGTAAATTCTACCCCTAAAGGGATAAGATAGGGGATGGAAGTTTGTATGTAACTTTGTCAATTTCAAACCGATTAGGCTGAGACCAAGCATGCATATGCTACTATATATTGAAATAAGCCTTATTTTTCATAATATTTATAAACGCGAGCGAAATCACGGGAAAAAGCTAGTGTGTGCATATAGTCGAAAATACGACATTCCTGCGCTCTAAAGTCACGATATCTCGAAAGCGATGCTTTTTAGGAGAAAAGTGTTCAGATATTTTTTGTAGACAATTTTATGATCTACAATATTAATATTGACGTTAAATGCGTATTTCCCATAGAAAACGAGATAATGGGAAAAAACTGATTTTCGTGACCTTTGACCTTGAATAACTTATGACGCAGACACGTGATCATATGAGACTTTTCTACCAGTCATTAGTACACCAAAACAAAGGTTTATGCAAATTTACAGCTTATTCGCTTCCATTCCGAGGTTGAATGCTTATTTTACTGGAGTATCCGTGTGGTGACGGAGTAAGAATACAATATTATGTCACCACCCCATTTCATCCCATGGGTGCCGTAAAAACCGACTAAGGGACTATCCGTCAATGTTAACTATACGAAATAAAATGAAGGAAAACTTAAAATTAAACCCTATACCAATCTGTCTGGCCAGCTGGTATTAGTAGGCTAAGTATCCCTCCGTCACTGGAGGAGGCCCGTCCCTGCAGTGGGACATTAATGGGCTGTTATGATGATAATGATGATGTATGTCAAAATTGAAATTTAAAGTGGATTGATCCCTTCATCATCAATACAAGCGCAAATGTCGCAAAATATTAAGCGAAATATCGTGTGTTTAAGCAATGGCTATAATGTGCATTGTTCGAGCGTTGAAGTTGAACATGGAAGATTAAATGCTTAGTCTTTCTCTGTTTTGTGGTGTATGTATAATATTTATCCAGGGAATACCGATACGAATTTAGCATCAGGTTAATTACCTAAATTAATAAGGATTCTCTTAAATCAATGTGTTTATTATCACTTTCTTGACAGCTGCGTTAGAAGACTCGGATTTATTGTTGCGTTTCGTCTTAAACATTTAATTTTATCGATCTTTGTGTTGAATTCAAATTGTATTTAATTGTTTAGATATGGTTAGTTCCTTGCTAGCGAGTATATCAATCTATTGTTGGATTTTATATTTATCTCATGATTTAAATCCTACTTAAACAATAAATTACACAACCAGAATGACCAGCCTGGTCTAGATATAATAATACACGAATATGAATCCTTCTCTGGTTTATAAACAAAAAAAGACAATGTATAAACATCTAACCTCTTTAAAGAAATAATAAGAAACTATATTTTAGTTAATTAAATAAAAACAAACATACTGTACGACGCTTTTCCTTCATCTCAAGCCATTCTTCAATTGCAATAAAGCTGTTTACCTGAAATCAAGAAAAAAAAAATTTAATAAAATAAACACAAAATCGACACATTCGCACAACGCCATCTAGTCACTAATAATGAAATCTTGTGCTAAGTTGAAAAAATAGTAAAAATAACTGTAGAAGAATTAAAGGAAAGAAATTATAAAAATTATGAAGAAATAGCAAATAAAAAGAAAAAATAATAGCAAAATTATATTCCTCACACAGCACCATCTTCAAATTAAACAGACCTTTTTAAAATTTAAGCTTTTTACCTTTTTAATACTAGACTAACAATAAAAGTAACCTAATTCTAATATTGCTCCGGTAACCCTAAGGTTAATAAAGGTGACGTTATTGCGACGAGTCGTGACCATGACATTAATGAAAGCGACAGATATTTTGTCGCTGCGTTCAATGTACCTGAACAAGGACTCAGTTAGCCTTGCGCTTATTTACACACGTCCGGTAGTTATTGTAATAATCATAATATGGAAATAATCTTTCTTTATGGAGTGATGCGTCAAAATAACTGCCTGATGATCTGATGTCTCATCATAACAGCCCATTTTGCGTAAGATAATATTCACGGATAGTCCCTTAGTCGGTTTTTACGACACCCATTGGATGAGATGGGGTGGTGACATATTGTATTCTTACTCCGTCACCACACGGAGATGTGATTTCTAAGCTCATTGAATAAAAGAAAGTTAAGCATGCGAAGTGAGAGAGAGAGACTAGTCTTCCCAACATGGCCTATACATACTACAACAGCCAATACCGGGTTGGAATTATGCCAAGTGATTCAATCTTTTTCCTTTTGCGTTATTATACGTTAACTAGAATTTGGGTTTTCAGCTTTTAGCGTACTTTTGGGGGATTAGATGGGGTGTTGACATCTTGTTTTTCTTAATTATCACAAGGTATATTGATACGCATAAAATGAATTTTCTATACGGGCAAACAAAATCCAACCACACAAGTAAAAACCACTACCAAAAACTGCTAAGTCAACATTAAAACCTAGTTCTCATCTACCGATTATTATCAAATAACATGCTCGATAGTTCATAAACAGCTAAACATTTTAGCACAAATCTATGTGGTAGTGTAAGCACGTTTTATATATAAAGTATACAAAGTGTATTCACGTGTGTAGCCACGTATATCTTCAACCGCAATCGTTAGACTTAGATATCGGAAATAGTCACGATATTTGCGGTTGCTTTGTACAATAGATAAATTGATACAAGAATTTCATAACAGCCCATTTATGTCCCACTGCAGGGACGGGCCTCCTTCCGTGATGGAGGGATACTTGGCCTACTAATACCACGCTGGCCAGACGAATTGGTATAGGGTTTAATTTCAAGTTTTCCTTCTTTCTATGTAAAGGTAACATTCACAGATCGTCCCTTAGTCGGTTTCTACGACACCCATAGGATGAGATGGGGTGGTGACATATTGTATTCTTACTCCGTCACCACACGGATAAATACAAGATACAAGATTTTGTTGATAGATAAATCTATAAGATGGTCTCTTTTTATTGGTTTAAGGTGGCATACGAGCAAGCATAGACAGTGGAAGGTGGTGACCGCCGCTCATAGACAACAGTAGCTCCAGCACATCCAAGCTTCTGCCTAGTCCAGTCTGTAGTTGTTAAGTCTCATAGCCCTCTAAATTATTTATTTATTTAATGGTACTTTAACGACTTACTCACTAGGACTTACATAAACAATAAATTACTTATAGTTTTAGGCATAGTGAGTTGGGTCACTTACAGAAGTACCTACACAACTTTCACAGAAAGATAAAGGGACAAGTAAGATAGCATTCTTGAATTAAACTTACACAAATTAAGTTAAAAATTACATAATATCAAATACACACAAAATATTAATTAGAAAATTTACTAAATTTAAAATTATAAATTGTATCAATTAAAAATTAATTAATATACCTAGATATAAAAATTTCTCTAGCATTTCATTTATATTTCTTTAATAAAATTACATGCAAATCTTTACAAGCATATATTGTAAAACGATAGTGTACAGAGATAATGAAATAATATTCAAATTATTTAGCAATCAAAACAAATAAAATAAAAATGACATTTGCTCAAGCACATGGATCATACCTAACTTCATTTTGTTCTAGATGTATATTTGTACGATTTGGGATCATGTTCATGCCCGTCACGAAATGCTAGTCAAGCTCGGTGATTTTAACGAAGTCACGCTTGAGGTACTAGTTTCCAGGAGTCACAGTTGGATGAAAGTGAGTGGGATAAGTACCATTATAAATAAGCTCAAGTTGTAGGTACATCGGCTTTGACTTGGTTACTATTATAAGGATTATCCATACCAATTAGCCACGGTCTAGTAAAACTAAGTTCGCCCAACGGATTCGTATTAAAACGGATACGGATTCATTCGCGTAAAATTCTGAGAAAAACTTTGAGGAATTTTGAGTATATCCAGGCCTTGCTCATCCCAATTGATAAAGCACACGAAAAGCCATCACTGACCTTCCTGTTAAATATAGACGCGTCCTGGCCAATTAAACCTTTTATGAAAGTAAAAATACGGCAAATACTGGTAAGTTTGTTATCTAAAGGAATCTTATACTTACAAAGTTATGGGGAACAGCTATTCTTTATGCAACAAATAAATAAATAAGTTTTCCCAGGATCTGTCGCTCGCTAACCAGTTTTAAAGAAAGACCAGCTTCTGTTATTATTGAACTGGCATTGCTGTTTTGTGACAAAATTAGGGTAACTATAGTTATTAAGATTTTTGTACTATATTTGTTATTTTTCAGCTAATTTACAGTTATTGTAACGTAGTGTAGCTCCAGCTAGATGGACCGACGACCTCAAAATGGTATCTGGGTTAGACTGGATGCGCAAGGCATAGGATCGTTTTATTTGGCGCGTGTTTGGAGAGGCCTATGCCCAGCAGTGGACTAAGTTATTTCTCTTTCATTTCAAATATAAACAATTATTGTATAACAAGTTAAAGTTACAAAACTAAACAAACCAAGTACGTTTGAGTCATAAGATTCATGGGACGCCAAGGACCGTTGGTTGGTTAGTAAATTACTATTGTTAGACTCTGCGTCATTCCCATGGCGTTTTGTTGCATTCATACTGCAAGGAAACTTTACTTTGTTTTTTTTAAACACTTTGTTTATAAATCCTTAAAGTGCATTTCATTGAGAATTCGAACGCTGAAAATAACAGCTGACTAAAGAGGTGATAGTTTTCTGGTCAGTTCTCCTTTTCTCACAAATAACCATCTACAGTAAATCCGTCACCAGTAATTACAGTAAGACATATCATCTACAGAGTGTCGTAAGAGATAGAGCATTAAAACAAATGTCCCAGTCCATTTACCAGTTTCACAACAGAAGTGAAATTGAAATGAAATTATAGACACCCTTTATGACACCTCTTATTTCTAGGTGTCGTAAAAGCCGGCTAGAACACAAAACAAGCATCCTAAACCGTTGACCAGCTTCTCCTTATTAGTAAACCGGGGTTTGCCCTGCACTAGTACAATTCTAAGCTAATGATTCATAAATATAACGTAACTACGATTATGCGTAAAGACTAAGCATTAAAGTTTAAAGTGATACGATGACCAATAGTATTAATATTATCATTTAAGTCAATATAGGTTTAATGAATCACAAATGACAAATGTATTGTTAAACCTATTCTAGCTGAAGTAGGTTTGCAATAAAACTATAAAATAGGCTTCATAATATATTATCATAACAGCATATGTGTATAGCCTACAGTTATATATATTCTTTACCTACTGCATAAAAAGAAGAAGTTTGAAAACCAGCATTATTTTTATTGTTTGTTAGCAAAGAATTTAGTCATTGCCTGAACTATAAAACTACTATTTAGAAGTATATTCATCCTATACTAATTAGTCATATACAAATTTTATCCAAATATGTTAATTATTTTAGTTTTTATGTCAAAAAATATGAAATTTGACTCTAATTGGAATATGTGTATAGGAAGAAAATTACAAAAAAACACAATGTGCTATTGATTGCTAAAAGAAAGGTCTGCTCTGAGGGGCAATTTTATGATTATCTAAGTGGCCAAAATTAATAAAATAAACTCATTAAACTCTCAGCGGTCGAATAAAAGTAGGTCATCAATGAATAACTTATTTCTAATTCATTATTATTGGAATAAAGACATAACATCTCCTATAAAAATATAAAGTTATATTTCAGCAGTGGTAACACCGTTCTATTTCATCACATTGCTAATTAGCGAACCCATAAATTCATTCACCAAAGCTAAATCAAATATAGTACAAACAGACCGTTTTCTTTGACGGCGGCTTCCTTGCCCGAAGCGACATATACGCACGATCCATGGCCGCGACCGCACCATTGGTACCACACAACATTTCACATACAACACTAATTACATACACATATAAATAATATAACACTCATAGCATATAATATTAATTTACAACGCAACGTGACGTATATTTTAAACAATGCGCTCCTATGCGCAAGAGTATAGTTCGACGTATGAACCCGCACTGCGCATGCGTCGCCGGGGCATGACCCACTCCCCCCTCACACCCCCGCACCTATTTTCGGAGCCCTATGGCTTCCCCCTCACGTTTCAGTTCACTCGTTTATATAATGAGGAAGTTGGTTCAAAATCTTTTAGTAATTTAAAAAAAATCTTAATTAAAAAGTTTAGTTCTAATCGCGTGAAGGTGACGCACGTTTTAATTAACTGTTATATGTTTGAATGAATGCTCTTTAATTAGTCAGTGAAAAGGATTGTTGTCTATAAATCATAATAACAACTCACTTAACCTAGTATAAAAAAACCTTAATAATTGCAGGGCAACCTTCAGTGACAGATGGAAACTTGGCCTGCTAATACCAAGCTAACTAAATGTATAGTATGTATAGGGTACATAAATATTATGTTTTTTTTTGCTTTTATTTGTTTTTGTAGTATCATAGTAGCCACCGAGTTCCAAACAGAACGAACCTAACATTTTATTTGTTTTCACATAGATTAGAAATGGAAAACACCCAGAATAATGAAAATCTTAACAAGTTCCTGTACAATAAATAATAAAATATACGTAATAAATAGACGTTAGTTTATAGCCCTCGGATGATTGGAATACCGTATATAGAATAGCCTTAGTTCCACTTTGTTCATTAGAAAAATAAAATACGACCTGGTCAAATTGAGTTTTAAAAGAAATTTATTTTTACATAGAACTTTTTAGGAATAAAATGAGTTGGCAATACAAAACTTATAAAACTTTAACAATATAGAACTTTTTATTACAACTTACCCCTTACTCATAAATGCCTCTTAAATTTAATCAATGTTTAGCAAGATTTATATTACGAAAACCAATCTTATACCAACAAAAACGTAATAATTTAATCTAATCAATTGATTAAAATTTAAGAGGCGTTTATGAGTAAGGGTGTTATTGTTTTGACAGGTTCAAGATAGAACTAGAATTCGCTGCCCATGTCGACAGGAGCAACGAGTATGATAAAATATGCCGTCAGCATTTTATATGAAGAACTTTTTGAACACAACTGTATTCTCAAAATCTTAAGTTTTTATTTCTCAAATTGTCCCACTGCAGGGACAGGGGCCACACAAAGAACAAATAATTAACATAACTTTATAATAATTCTGCAAGCATATAGTATGTAGAATATGAATGAGGTGTAATGCGTCATACTAAGTACATTAGTATGTATAGAATGAGTATCATAGGAAGGTTGGTCATTTACTTATCGTGAAGTTAATCTGATTATATAATAATTGTTTAGATTCATACAATGATGTAAGGACACTAAGCTTGCTATTGATACCACACTGGCTAGATGGTTTAGTATAAGCAACACATGATCACTATAAAACAACAATTTTATCTTTTTTATGTAGTATTTTTTTGCTTACTAGAACTAACAAAACTAGAACGAACAAATTAGAATCGCTCATAAAAGCCTCTATGGCTCGGGCTTAAGAGGTTAAAAACCCATGCAATAGAATTGGCTCTGGAACTCACCCACAAAGGTAAACGATTGTTCTAGGCTTTAGTTTTTTATTGCATTTATTATAGTGATTTAAAACACCCCTAACGACACAAGATAAGATAAGATAAGATAACTTTTATTGCTTTTCCACAATGTATTTACAGGTGTTATTAATAAATATAGGTATCAATTATGGACTCTGTCGGGCACAGCATCAAATATATTTGAAGAGAGGAAGAGGCATTATATTATGTATTTACAGTTATAATTAGGTAAACTAAGTAAAAGACGAACCAAAACAAAAAAGCAAAATAGAAACTCAAAAAAAAAAAAAAACAAAACAAAAATAAAAATGTATATAACAATTTATACATACATTTAACCCAACAATCCCTGAAATCTAAGTTTTATTTAGGTGTTATGTTAAAAACCTATTTGATGTTTTAAATTATTCTCAAGGAGTTTTTTATTTTAATGTATTATTATATATAATACATTACTATTTTTAATATATTATTATAAGGATAGGATATATGCACGTAGAGCTAGACTTGTCTTTTTAAATAAATAAGAAAAATGGTTCTTTTTTTAATGACATCGTAGATAACATAAACCTGTTCTTACACACAAGAACGAACATGACATTATGTAAGTAAGACATAATACTTATAATACATTCAACACGATGTATGAAAACAAACGTTCTGCACAGCTGACTGTTCAGTATATTATGACGCGGTGTAGACAACAGATGGCCCCTAGCTCTCAAGTGGAACAACATGACGGTGTCAATGGGACATGACAAATTATACCCTGGTTTCTTATATGACTTTTATCTGCATCGTTAACCGTATAAGCGAGTGACGTGGACGAGGCTGCGTCCGAATTCCACGTGTGATCCAACAAATGATTGTCGTGAGCCTGAATGTCCTTTGTGTCCGGTAATTTTATATCTGCAAAATACCCCGCGACACCGGCGGCCTCGGACCTATTGCGATATTGTCTTATTTTTTAGGTTTTCGTTTTATAAATCATGACCGGTGTCAAGGTGCCTCTAAAATCATTAAGTACACAAAAAATATCCAGATTTAGAAAAATCTTTTCTGGATAGTATAGACATTTGTTCTGTAAGGATTTCGAAGCCGCCATTTTTTATTGACGCTGCAGAATAATGCAATAGTAAACCAAACTCTACGTACGTAGCGAAATATTGAATAACAAGTATTAAATAAAGATGTTATGTCTATAATATGTAATAGTAAGTACAGCATTATTTTCAACACGTCCGGCGCCGCTATGATGTGGACTCTACATTGCCCCAAAGTAAATTCCATAACACACTCTAAAAAAAATTACACCTCTTAGGTGTTAAACAAGCTTACGGTGCGTCTGACAACTGAAAAGTAGTTTTGGTAATTAGTAGCCGCGTGCAATAATAGATAACCCACTTAACCTTTACGTTATCGATCCTGTAAAAACCATTGCACTCAAACAAAAATGAATGACCAAAACTCAATCCAATACTTCACACAAATGTTTACTCTTGCACAAGACCAAATCTCTACCAACAAAATGAGTTCCAGTTATTAATCAACGATACAATCAGGACAGTTCAATAGTTTATTAGCACATATCAATGGAGCACTTAGTCTGTCACCGGTTTACACTAATTTATTTATATAATTGGAACGAGAAAACGATTACTCAGAAATGATCTGATGAAATCTTCACATCAATATTTTCTGAGAACTTAAATTTTCGCGAATATTATTGGCAAATGATTTGGTTTTCTTTGTGGAATCTGTATAAGTACCAGGTGGTAGGACTCTTCAGTAAGGGCTGTGAAGCTCGGTACTGGTTATTTCTCCTCCAATTACATATTAGTCATTTGCAAAGCTTACTGTGTTTAGTTTGAAGAGTAGTCATTGAAATTACACACAGAGTATAAATAAATACATAAACAAATAAATTACATTATAAATAAATAAATATTCCTCACACATTCACACATCGACATCTAGTCCCAAACTAAACAGAGCTTGTTTTATGGGTACTAGACAACGGATAAACATACTCAAATACATTTTTTTTTGTAAATACATAACATAGAAAAAATTAAAACATTTGTAAAGATCGAATTCCTTGCATTTGATCTCTATTAAATCTAATTATGTATATTGGTAATATTTGAAGGAGGCTTATGTCCAGCAGTGGACTTCAATTAGCTGATATTATGATGATCTTGACAAGCAACTAGCTCGTCTAGTCACCATTCGTACGCTGATTGTTTAAGAATTTGTACACAAATTGCAACGCTACATCAACTAGAGCACGCCTTAAAAGTGCAACTAAGGAAACAGCCGCTGCTTCCTTCCCTTTGTTTCGTCCACAAATAGAAAACAATACATTGCCAACTACACGCCTGTTAAACTGCAACAAGTGGACACATGGTGCTAAATATCTTAACTGAGTTACAGTTACAATTTACTATGTTTCTAAATCGGTTCTCTATTTTTATTCCTGAGATTTTATGTCATAATTCAACATTGCATAATGTTTTGTCCTAAAATTAGTTACGCATAATACTCATTTGCCATAACTTTTTAATCATATTTTTTTTAATTCTATTAATGTTTGGCATAATTTTAAATGCCATACTGATATTTACCATAATTTCATTAGACATAACGCCAAAAATAAGCTCGTGTTAGTTAAAAACATGCCTGTAAAAGTCACTGCATATTGCGGCAGATATATTAGTAAAAAATAAAAAACCAAGGTATCAAACCATAAAACGTAATTACAACACAATTAACACAAGTTAATACACATTAAATCTCTCAACAAGAACTTAAAGGGCTATTTAATTATATCAAACTATTTAAAACGAAAACTCTCCTCGCCGTACATATTTGCGTGTCCAGTAATTTCCTCAGTTGCGACCGACTTGCAATTAGTGTACGTTAATAAACTTTAATCGTTCATAATTAACCAGCGCACTCTAAATTATTGCCCATACTATGAGTTCACACTTGATTATCACTTCATTTTCTAGGTGTACGTGTGTTTTGTACGTATAGTGTTTAGTACAGACACAAACAACGTACTTTAATGCGTAATGACGGATCCCGACCGTGACGAAGGTAAGCCTACTCTTACCATCAAGCTGGCTAAACGAATAGATATAGAGTTTTAATTCATTTTGGTTCTATATTAGCTGGCTTTGCCCGATCGGATAACTTTATGTATACTCTTTCACCACACATAATTATTTAGATATTTTACAAGACATTATCAATTATTATACATTAAATATTTACATTTTACTCTTTAAAAAAAAAAGAAAAAGCATATGATAGGGTGCCTCGAGAAGTGTTGTGGTGGGCCGTGAAAGAGAAAGGTGTACCTGGGAAGTATGTAGAGTTGATTCGTGCTATGTACAGGCAAGCCAGTACATACGTCCGATCGTCTGCTGGCAACTCCGACCAGTTCAGTGTGGCGGTAGGCTTGCACCAAGAGTCGGCTTTAAGTCCTTACCTCTTCCTACTGATTATGGACGCCTTGACGGCGGGCATACAGGAAGAGGCACCCTGGTGCATGCTGCTTGCCGATGACATTGTTCTGGTTGGGGAGAATGGACCTGAGGAAACCGAAACCGAGAATGGACCTTGTGTGAAAGACGAAATGGCTGCGAAGAGTGTTACTTGTGAGATGACGTCCGATAGGAAAGTATGCAAGAAGAAGACATGCAGCGCCGACCCCAAATAAAAAAAAATGTGATGGCAGGGGAATGAAGATGATGATTTACATTTTACTCTTCTTTATAATGTAAAAAGCATTCTTGGGCCCTTTGGACTGCCGCGTTTGTATCTATTTTGTGTATTGTGGTTTTAGTATTGCAACACAGACGTAACTTTTATAATTGAAGTTTTGCATTAATTCTTACTTACACATTCATCAATAAGGTATCTTACCTTAATACAGAATAAGTTTACAGTACATTCTAAAAGAGATACGTATACGAGTAGATTGTTTTGTGACATTAACTTATTTTTACATTTATGACTTTGATTAATTTGTATAAATACGTTGTTAATGTATTTATTTCTACAAGTTTTCCTTAATTTAGATTTAGACGTGTCTACATTTTGATTGACGTGACTAGATAATTGATAAATTCTGAAATGTTATCGTATACTTAATATATTTTGCATGCCGTTTATACGCTAAGACATGATGAATTATTGTATTGTACCTACTAAACATCTAGACGTGACAATGTTGTAAGCAAATAAATCATGTATATTCTATAATATATTTTATCCCCAAAACACGTTATAGAGAACAACGCTAATAGGGAATTATTGACATACTACTCTGTAGGCATTGGCGATGCAAAATTAAAGACAAACTCTTTGTTCGATGTTCTGTCCATTATGAAATTCGCAAACACGCTAGATCTTATAAAACTAAAAACAGCACTGTTTTTAACATATATGACATATGCAACTCAAACTACGCGCCAAGATAGAAAACAGTTGTGCCAATCTAACAACAACAAAAAAAACAAAAATTTGAATTTGGAATCATAAAGAAAACATTAATTCTCGATACTTTCTTGACAGAATGTATATAGAACGGACACAAGGAACACCCAGATTAAAGACAATAATTTTAAGATGGTAAAATACTTGTTCTGTCTGATATTCGAACCTTTGACCTTATGCATACAACCGAGGCAGTTCATACCATCGCTCAAATGTTTTTGTATTTAAATCAATTCTCACGCAATTGTCACTCACGAATTAACTAACAAAGTGAGAACCAATAGTAGTGGTAATAACCGGACACGGCTACTACACTTATATCCGTACAGTGAAACAGTTAATTGTCTATCTGTGACGATGTACTGGATGATAATTTTAGACCTTGATTAGTTTAATGAAACGTTATTAGGTTAGACATGGTTCGTCGGCACTAGACTCTATTGTATACGTTGTTGTCGAGTTCGTTAGCTTACTATTCAAAATGATTCAAAAAAAACACTACCGAGTATAGATTTTCTAACAAATCTCCTCAGATGTCCAGATGGTGATGCTTTTTGAAAAGTGGTAACCTCCGATTATGGGCAAGCTATAGTCAAAGCAGAGTCAAGCCGTTTTTCACTGTAGACTGATAGTTATTTTACATAGCCCAGTCAATATCACTATATACTGTACTATACTTGACTTAGATTACACGGGCACAGCTGTAGTACTGACGACGGTGTACTGTAGACGGCTCTTGTTGAAGAAACCTACTACCAGATATATTATGTTAAAGTGGATGTATGTTATACTTAGCGCTTATTATTACAATATTACCTTATAATAATTTCACATTATTATCAATAATAAATATTATAACTTTAAAAGTTTACAATTAAACATCCTAGATGGCGTTGATTTCAGATTATAGCGCCGATTACACTACCCTACATGTAGGGCCCTACATCGGGACTCGCCAATCTCCGATATGTAGTGTCCTAACAGCCTACATGTGATTATTAACTAGACAACATGTAGTGCCCTACAACATGTAAGGCCCTACATGTAGGGTAGTGTAATCGGCGCTTAAATTAAAAACAAAATACAATGATCCTGTCATAAGCAAAACACAAACGACATTGCTCATTTGACTTCTTTTAAAGTGAAATTAACTCCACAGCATAAGGTGAATACCAATTGGTATAATCAATACAATTTAAGTATTTAGTTACGCTGTACGTGCTAAAGATTGACAGCATCCGCATGAAGACCAATTGAATTCTTTTTTAGATTTGCTTTTGTTTTTTTTTTGTATTCTAATTACTTCCTGTTTGAAGCATTGTTTCTTTTTAATTCTCGAATGAGGTTACAATCGGTTCGTCACAATGAATGAGGTTCAATGGTCCTACAAATTTGCACAATGTATTTCTTTTTTTTTATCGTTTGATGAGTGGCCACAGTCGAGAATTGTTTGTGGCTTGCAAAGGTACAATATAATTTATTTATTTATTTATTTATTAAGGTTTACCACAGCAAAAGTATATAACATTATTACAAATAATAAATACAAGTAGTTTGGCTGATACAATTGCCAATTATGGATTAACCAACATGGTTCATAAAAAAAAAACGTCAACAAACATGAATAAAACAGGTGAAGCTATCAAAATTACTTATAGACTTATTAAATATTAAAGCAAGACACTGCCATTGTTGGAGACTCCAAAGCTGTTGTATAATTTAAATTTGAATTTGTTTTTCGAATCATGGTAGATATCAATATCAGGTGAGGACTTTGTTCTTTCATTTAACTCACTGCAAAGACGATGAAGGGGAGAGCTATATCCAATGTTTAACTTGCAAGTTCTCAAGTGGTAAGTATTTGTGATAGGGTACCGGGGTAGTTTGCTTGGAACTTGGAGATTGATGCGTGACACCAGCTCAGCGCTATCAAGCTGTCCATTTGCAAGTTTGTGAAAGAATGATAGGTCCAGCACAATACGTCGTTCACGCAATGAATACATATTGAAATATCGTAGACGTTGTTCATATGGACACCTATGTGATATACCACTGGAGGTGTATGCGAGGCTCCTAGTGAATGCTCGCTGAATGCTCTCAATACGCTGAGAATGTACTGCATATTGAGGACTCCATACTATACTTGCATATTCTAATTGGCTACGGACTAGGCTATTGTAAAGTATGATTTTAGTTCGTGGTAGCTGAAATCCCTTAGTACTACGCATTATAAACCCAAACATTTGAGCAGATTTTGTGACAATATTATCGATGTGAGATTTAAAATTAAATTTACTGTCCATGACTATACCTAGATCTCGGACTTCATTTACTTGTTCCAAGGTGGTCTTATTTATGCTGTAAGAAGTACAAAGGGTGTGAATTTTGCGAGTGAATTTTATGTGAAAACATTTTTTGACATTGAGAGACATGCCATTTGCAGAACACCAGTACTCAATGCGATCAAGGTCATTCTGCAAAAGGATTTGATCGTCGCAAGAGGATACAGTTCTATAGATTTTAAGATCATCTGCGAGAAACAGAGCCTTGCAATCATTAATTTGTGTAGAAAGGTCATTGACAAATAAATTAAAAAGAACCGGCCCGAGATGGGACCCTTGGGGAACACCGGAGTCAGCATAGTATACGCACGATTCATATCCACAAAGAGCAACAATTTATGATCTTCGAGATAGGTAGGAAGAAAACCACTTTAATAGGGAGCCATGTACGCCATTGAATTCAAGCTTAGATAGTAACAGTTGATGGTCCACTTTATCAAACGCATTTGAGAAGTCAGTGTATATTGCGTCAATCTCTTGTCGTTTGTCTAGAGCCAGCGCCACATCAGATACAAACTCCACCAAATTTGTGTCTACGTTGCGACCAGACTTAAAGCCATGCTGGTTTGGTGAAAGTAAGGGATCCAGATGCTGAGTAAGTATAGGGCAAACGAGCGATTCAAATATTTTGAGAAACATGACAGTATCGAAATAGGCCGGTAATTTGTTACATCAGATAGGTCACCCTTTTTAAAAATAGGGATGATTCTTGCATTTTTCCATACATCGGGAAAAGTACCCTGTTGAAGAGATCGATTATAAATAATGCATAGGGGCAGAGCGAGATGGTCTTTGCAACGTTTTTTGAAAATAGGATGTATAGAATCAGGTCCCGGACCCTTAGAAACATCAATTTGCTTAAGCTTATGCAAGACCTCTTTTTCTGTGAATTGTATTTGATCGAGGTAGTAGTTATGATTTATAATAGGGCAAGAAGCGTCAATTATATTACCTTTGCAACTAAATATGGAAGAGAATTGCTTGGCAAATAGGTTAGCAATATTAGATCCTCCACTTACTATTGTATTATTCATTTGCATCTGAGAGGGTATTGAATTACCACCTCTTTTCCTATTTTTAATGAAACGCCAAAATGCTTTAGGGTTTTTCTGGATATCAAGTTCCATGTTATGTTTGTATTCTTTGTAACACGAACGCATTAGTTTCTGACAACGATTACGTAGTATCTCAAAGCTGATTTTGCCTCTGGGATTATTGTACTTCCGGTATGTACGTCTATATTTATCTTTTTCAGATATTAAGTTTATAAGAGCTTTAGAGAACCAGGGTGGGTACCTGGATTTGCTAGGTTTATATTTTGGAACGTGTTCTGCTATTAAGTCATTCAGGATATTGTACAGTATTTCAACACTCCCATTGACGTCGGTACATTGACCAAGTCTGTAAGTTAGGTCTGAAGCTTTTAAGGCAGAAAGGATATTTTCGTAGTCGGCTTTAAAATAATTATGGTCAGTTCGGTATTTTGGTTTTAAGTTAAGTTTGTTAGAGAAGTCTATAGATATCTGCAAGCATGGATGATATGAGTCGAGTTTGCTTAAAGTGTCTAGAGGGTGAGTTACTGTAATGCCTGAAACATTGCTCAAGACGAGATCCAATATGCGGCCATCTACATTCGATATATGATTGTACTGGTGTAGATTATTGAGAGAAATAAAATCTATTAGGGGCAATCCCAGCGGGCAGGAATAGTTACTAGGAGTGAGATAATTCAGCTTATCCATACATGTCCACTGAATAAATCCCATATTAAAGTCACCAACAATAGCAATTTCATCAACGTTCCTTAAAACTACATTATTAACATGGTTTACAAAGTATAATAAAGTATCCAACTTAAGGGGAGGTGGTAAGTAAACTACACACAAAGCAACTTTTCTTACAGAATTATTGATATTCAACTCTAACACTACCCACAAGTCCTCTAAGTCACTCTCCCATTTTTGAACCCTAAACGACCTAATGTGCTTCTTAACTGATATCAAAACACCACCGCCATCCTTTTTGGAGTCTCTGTTACAAACTCGATCTCTACGATGTGTCACGTATCTTTGATCCATGAACTCGCCATTAGCTACACTAGATTTTAGCCAAGTCTCAGTTAAAGAGATAACATCGTAGTCGTTTAATAAAACATTCTGATAAACGTCATCGGTCTTTGTTCTAAGACCGCGTACGTTTTGGTAGTATATATCAAGCATTGTAATACATAAGTTAACAGAACATTTAAGACAATATTATTATGGTTATAGAGGGGCTTTCTGTAGCAACTTGAGACTCTCCTGGTTGCGGATAAATATTGCCTGGTCATTAACATCTCTACGTACCAGAATCCGGCCATTCCGCACCCATACGAATTTGTAAGAAAAATCTTTGGCTAGTTTTCTTGTTGCCGCATGTAAATGTTTGTTAACAGGGCTTAGATGTTCGCTCACAAACACTGGAACGCGACCGCCACCAATGCCCAGATGGTGTGAATTCAATTTATCTTGGGGATGTTTTCTATTGTAGTTGACTACCGCTGCTAAAACGTTGTCTCGTTGTCGTGGGCTTCGAAATTTGACAATTATTGCACGAGGGCGGTCACTATTCTTATTTAGTTTGGCTACTCTTGTGATTTGCATTATATCCGTATCAAGGATTTCGCTACCCGTTATCTCCACCAGTTGCTTAACTGTGTTAATTAGATTTTATGACCTGTGCTCTGGTATGCCACTGATCTCAATGTTAGACTCACGCATACTCTGCTCAACCATGTTCAAGCGAGCAGTGAGGTCTTTGACATTATCACGTAAGTTACTGTTTTCCACCACCAGCTTATTTATTGTCTTATCCTTGTCATCAAGGCGCTTGGTTAGGGTCTCAAATTGAGAGTTGAAGAATGACAATGTGTCTCGAAACTCTGTAATATTACAATTAATAGAATTCAATTGATCGGATACCATCTCCTTAATAGTAGCCTGCATAGTGGTCCTCAGCTCCTGCCGTATTACATCTCTCAAAGAGCTCACTGTGACATTCTGATCACCGTCCGAGTCAAGTCCGGGTATATTACAGTTCTTTTTACGCAATGTTATATTGTCAGGTGAATTCCGTGAAAACATCGGACCTGGAGAATGGACAGAAGACCGCACTGGAGTATTAGTATTGTCAGTTTTGCTTTGCTTACATAGGCATTCCGGGCATTTCCAGACAGCCCTTTCGCTGTCTTGCATGAGTGAGAAGCGTTTAGATTGTATGTTGACACAGGGAAGGTCGTATTTCGACTTACATACATAGCAAATTATAAAATGTTTATTGGCAATTTTTTTAAGGCATCCAGCGCATATATCGTCTTGAGCGGCCATTATTATAGATAAATATTAACTGTATTAATAATAATTCAGGGTAGTATTTTTCCTGAGACTGGCAACCCTATTTACAATTAAGGGTAAAAAAAAACTGGCAACACTATTTTACAATGCAAGTTTTTTACAATGCAAGTACACTCAGAGGACACTTTTAGCACAAATATTAAATTTATTCTGCAGAGGACGTTGACGTATGTGTTTACTGTTTAGCAACCGGAACCGGAATGATAATAATATAAGTACTAATAATACAAAATGTCTCCACCCTTTTTAGTAGGTACAGATTTAATAATATAATATTACTAACGCATTTTACACAACGCTTTCTAACCCTAAACTAAGCTAAGCTTGCTAAGCTTACTATGACCTAGACAGCGGATAGACATTAACTCATACCAATAGAAACTTTTATGTTCGTGCGCACAAAGGTTTGCATTGATCGGGAAACAAAACCGAGACCTCTGCGTAGCAGTCATGTACTAGCCACAGAATTCGTTCGACAAAGTCTATCAAAGTGATGTCACTCTTTACCTTTTTGGCTGAGTTTGGGTTTCGTGACATCCTGTTTTGCACTGTTTACCAAAAAAAATGCACTTAATGGCGCGTGAAACCAATTAACATCTTCAAGCGTCACAGCAGGTTTGTTTTTAATTTAACATTCCCACCTACATTATACACGAAGTACGAAACAATAAAGTAAACACATAAAACGTTAATGAATGTGCAGTAAAGAAGCCAATCATAAACGCCCCCGCTTATAAACAACTAGCGACCCGTCCCGGCTTCGCGCGGATGCAATGCCTCATCATAACAGCCCATTAATGTCCCACTGCAGGGACGGGCCTCCTCCCATGACGGAGGGATAATTGGCCTACTAATACCACGCTGGCCAGACGGATTGGTATAGGGTTTAATTTCAAGTTTTCCTTCTTTTTATTTCGTAAAGATAATAAAAAACGGCTTCAAAATCCGTTGCGTAGTGTTAAAGAATAAAGCATATGGGGGAGACAGACAGATAATTTGTTTTATACTATGTAATGAAGATATTGAACAAGGTTCGTCGCCCTACAAAACAAATGGCGTCAGAGCAACGTATCTCAATTGTTTTGATGATACAAACTCATTTGATACGATAACTGAATATAATATAAACGTACTGCATTCCCACGGTTTTGTATTTTGATTACACATCGACTTAGCTTTACTTAAGTCCGATTTAAGCGCCGATTACACTAGACTACATGTAGTGCATTAAATCTTGTAGGACACTACATCTTGTAGGGCACTACATGTAGTCTTTCCATTTCTAAAACAATTACATTGAAATGAAAAGACTACATGTAGTCTCCTACAAGATATAGTGCCCTACAAGATGTAGTGCCCTACAAGATGTAGTGTCCTACAAGATGTAGTGCACTATATGTAGTCTAGTGTAATCGGCGCTTTACACATAGGCAAGTACAGTAGCGAGTTAAGTAGTAAGAGTAGTAGATTGAAGTTGATTTGAATAGATCTCCATCCTATTTTTTGGCCAGTTAAGTACGAAGTAGCCCCCTCTCTCGCGTCTCGCCAACTTAACTAACTCGCGATGACTCGTCGATGTGTAAATCGGACTTAAGAGTTATGCTGTTTTATAAATTGGCAGAGAAATAGATCAGTTTTATAGTGTTTGCGCACCAGGATTATAATTAAATTGTACTTGTACTATGGGTACTAGACAACGGATAAACATACTTAAATACTTTTTTTTTAAATACATACATATTATACATAGAAAACAGCCAGACCAATGCAAACCATCATATTCATGCACATAAAGATTTGCATTGAACGGGAACCGAACATAGCAGTCATGTTATATACCCACTACGTCACAGAGGTCGTCAAAGAGAGGTTTAATCTTGTCTTGGTCCAAAGTAGTTGTAGAACTACGTAAACTTTCTTATTCCGGTGAACCGTAGTTATAGTCATTAGTTAAAAATTTTCATCATTAGTCAAAACATAATTTCTATTATTAGCAGGAAAAAGGTGATGATTATTTAAGTTCATAAATATCTGATAATTAGTTATTCCGACCACTATTTACTTTGAGTTCCCACGTAACGTCATATTATAATTGTTTTGAATATAAGAGAGATCAGATTAAATAACATCACTATAAAGATCGCTGAATTGCAATAAGCTAACACTATTTGTAACATGAGCGTAAATTGATAAAAAGAGCGTTATTATAAAGAGGTAAAGTTTGTGTGTTGAGTGTTTGTGACGTTGTAGGGGGTAATCTCTGGATCTAATGAACCTAATTTAAAAATTCTTTCGGTGTTGAATAGTCCATTTATCGGGGAGTGTCATATGCTATATATGTAGTATCAGGCTATGACTAATAGGAGTGGAGCAGTAATAAAATAGGGACGCGTTTTTTTCGCCGCGAAACTAAGTGTGCGGGGTCAGCTAGTATAAGATAATCTACATACAAAGTTGCGCTTTTAAATCTCGGAACGCCTGGGAACAATGCGAGTGCGTCTGCTACTTATAAGGTATGTTACTATATGTGATACAAAATTAAAAAATGAAGTTATTATTAGTTGTAATTTCGGCAATTTACAACTACCATGAGAGGCTTTCTTACAGACTATTTTGACCAGACCAAAAAGGGCGACTGCCTTCCAGTTACGTATATGCAAGCCCAAGACCACCGAATTCTCTGAGATCACCAAAGTTTTTTGCGACAAATAAGAAGGCTATGTGTATTTAATGCAACTTGTAATACTTATAGATAAGTTAACATTAAAATTTCCTTCATCTTAACTGCCCATTAAAGTCCCACTGCAGGGACGGGCCTCCTTCCGTGACGGAGGGATACTTGGCCTACTAATACCACGCTGGCCAGACGGATTGGTATAGGGTTTAATTTCAAGTTTTCCTTCTTTTTATTTCGTAAAGATAATATTTACGGATAGTCCTTTAGTCGGTTTTTATGACACCCATGGGATGAGATGGGGTGGTGACATATTGTATTCTTTCTCCGTCACCACACGGATAAAAATTTCCTTAACCTTATTTTAAATGATTAAAGCTTTAACAGTAGGGCGCCTGTTCCCACGGCTAAGTCGTTGACCCCGCCGGCGCTAAGGACCGCTAACACGGCACGATTACTATCACACAATTGTTCACACAACACATTTAGGTTCGTAAAGAGAATGTTTGTGAAAACATCATTAAAATTAAAAAGGAAGAAACCAATTCGTTGTTATGGAATGATTAAAAGCTATATTGTGACCTCTAGCATTTATTAAACAGATCATTAATATTCAATAAAGGGACAGGCCTCCTCCACATGAAGGTGGGGCCTCTGAAAAGCACGCTGACCACATGGGTTAATCTCTGCGAACTTTTTATTAGTCGGCTTTTTTATTTAAATTGTATGAGATACCAGTCTGGGGTGGTATTCTTAGTTTGTTAACATATAGACAGGCTAAAGGCGATAAGTCTTAAGAACAAGGATTGAATGCTCCGATTGCATACACCATACCATTTAGGTCTGCTAACCATCTATTGCTATTTAACGTTGATCTATTTAAGGGAAATTGCATCTAAGATAAAATTAATACCTACACTAATTCTAAATATGAACTTTGGTCATTTAATAATTTATAAATACTATAAATATGTTATCATGTGTTAAAATAAATATTATCATGTCTAAATAAACACCAATTTATATAGATATTTATAGAAAAATAAAAGATAATCATAATAATACAATATGATAGTACAATAATAACATACTCGTAAGTTTAAACTTTATTACATTCTACTAAATAATCCTATATTCATGTGATAATGACATTTTATTGACACAAATATTGAAGGACAAATTTAAACCTTTAAATGCGTCGGTATTTTATGTATACCGTATTCATCCTTACTTGATTTATTTAGTAAACAAACACCACATATTGCAAATTCACTAGTTTTTACATCAATTGCACACTTTGATATGGATGAAAATTTCTGGAAAGTAGCATTATATGTTTATGCAATAGAAAACACGTTAATTACTTTGATTTCACCACTATCTTTCTTATATTTTAAATAAATGTATTTTTTTCCAACGGCAAATTTCACAGATAAAAATTAATTTCATTATTTGACATTTGTAGATTCTAGAAATTTCATAGATTCGTAGGGATGTGTAACAAAAGTGAATGAACGATTGGCATACGAATAAAAGGAGGATGTTTAAATAAATCCTACTAATATTATAAATGCGAAATTTTTGTTACTTGTTGTTTGTTGTTACTCTTTCAGGCAAAAACTACTGAATGAATTAACCACTGCGAATTAAATCCCATTGAATTAATATGGGGACAATTAAAATCGCATGTGGGAAAAAATAATACAACATTTAAAATGGCTGAAATAAAAGAATTACTTATAGAAGGATTAAGTAAAATTGTCCGTACGGTGTCCAGCATGTCAATTCTCGTACCTTATAATCGTTAAAAATTCAGTTAAGTTAATTTTTGGTTGTCAAATTGTCTTGTTTTTGCTATTGCAATTGTAATCTTTTGCGGTCGTGTTAAAGTTTTATTTAGAATGTGACAATTTGACAAATAAAAGTTAACTTAACCGAATTTTGGTACGAGAATTGACACGCTGGTCAAAATTCATTGAACATAGTCATAAAAGAAGAAGATAAAATGTTAAGACTAGATGGCATATTAGATACAGTCTCAGACGCACCGACCCAGAATTTTGTAATACATGTTCCGATTCCTGCACAGATGTGGCTTTATCATGATTTTTGTTTATATTCTTTATTTTTGTTTTATTTTTGTAATTGTCTATATTCTTACTGTACCCTTAAACCAAGAATAAATGTATTTTCTTTCTTTCTTTTTCTTTCTCTTTTACAGCTGCTTATACCTAAAATAATTTGTAAAAATAATAAATACCTACGACTTCACATTCCTATTGCGTAATTAGAATATTAAGTAATGATATACCTACACTGTATAATGTATGTAGCTAAAAAAATTGCCATAAACCGTTCAGTACTAAAAGAACTTTAAGTGAAGATTTCATTCATTCACATCAGTTACACATCTCTAGCTATCAGTACTCTTTAGTCTGCGGTTGACACGACGCCATATATGTTTACCATTTAGAGCAAGTCTGTTTAAATAGACAGTACAGCAAACATGAAAAATATCTATATATATGTTACGGGCAATTTGATAAGTCCGGGCACTATTAATAATGACCGGTCTGTATTAATAATGCCCGACTCAATTGGGCAATGTGATTAATACAGCATAATTAATCACTTTTCCCGGCCATTATGAATAAGGCCCACCCTATCTTGGGCAAAGTAATAAAATAGGTGAACTGTAGTGTTTTTGTTTATTGAATGAAATTAAACTTACAAAATTTTCATGAAAAGTTAACAAAAAATAAACTATTGGACATAGTAGTTAAAAAATAAACATTTTACTTAAATGTTTCTGGCACTCGCCGGCCGCTGCCGCGGCCCGCTCGCTTCGCTCGCTCGGCTCGTGCGCGTTGTGGTCGCCATACTAACCTAACCTAACCAAATATTTCTGACTTTTGGCTTAATTTTAGGTTTTAGCTTTTTTTTAAGCTATCTCAAACACTAACTTATTACATGGACCACGGGCCGTCGGCCATTATTAATAAAGGCCGGTCAAAGTGATAAATTTATCACTTTGGCCATCGTTATTGGGCATTATTAATAAGGACCGGTCCTTATTAATAATGCCCAGTTAATCACGTTGCCCGTAACATATATATAATAATTTTCTTTAAAAAATATGTTTTTTTATGCAATAGGTAGGTGGGTGACACCGTAAATGATTTAGTTGCATTATTGTTCGCGTCCCTTGGGCTTGTAACTGACTAAGGCGACCTAAATTTTCGTAAAATTTTGCTTAAGGTTTTGGCACAGGTTCACCATAACAGCCCATTAATGTCCCACTGCATGGACGGGCCTCCTCCAGTGACGGAGAGATACTTGGCTTACTAATACCACGCTGCCCAAACGGATTGGTAAAGGGTTTAATTTCAAGTTTTCCTTCTTTTTA
Source organism: Schrankia costaestrigalis (assembly GCA_905475405.1). NCBI lineage: Eukaryota > Metazoa > Arthropoda > Insecta > Lepidoptera > Erebidae > Schrankia > Schrankia costaestrigalis. The sequence goes on along the minus strand of FR997845.1, from coordinate 2,008,372 downwards.
TTACGTAAAGATCGTATTCAAGGATAGTCCCTTAGTCGGTTTTTACGACACCCATGGGATGAGATGGGGTGGTGACATATTGTATTCTTACTCCGTCACCACACGGAGTCGGCACAGGTTACCAGTGGCAAACTACTCTGGAAGGGATGCGCATTCTGGACTTGACTGTGAGGAAACTGAAAAAATGAAACTCACTGTTACAGTTGAGCTATCACGATTCTATCGTCATTCTCATATTATAGATGCATGCTCTTTCTATATTTGACGAAACTTTCAGGTAATTTCGGGAACTCTCAAGAGTACTAAGTAGTAGTAATAATAGTAGTAAGTAGGCTAACTACATTGGTTAACTACATTATTTATGAAAACTTTGGTAAGCCGCTTTGTATTCTTGCTATCAAGAAACTCTTGCACAAATCGACACATCTTCATTCTCTCTCTTAGTCATAAGCTATCCACTAGTCCACACATCTTCGTCCTAATTAACAAAACTAATCTTACAACCGTCATCCAGAGAATGTTGATAGCACGATTAAGTTTCAAGTTCTCATAATACCAGCAGTCATCGTGTCGTTAGTATCTTCTTTTTTTTTTATCTTTATTTTGAAGGGGGTTTACTCTTAAGTATGAGTATGACAACCCCGTAATAAATCATACATTACTATTAAATACAAATATTAAGCATAAACATTACAAACTTCTTCTCTTAATTCCTATTAAAGTAATTTTGTATAGCATTTTGGCTTCCTCCGACAATGGAAAAGTCAAAATGCTATTGTACCAACCAACAATGTTAATATTAAATACCTCCAACATAGTTCTTCTAACTTTTTTGTTCCCGACACATTCCGCTAGAATAGTCGCTAGTATCTTTACATAGTCTAGTAATGTAACGCTCGACTGATGTAATATCGTAACAGTTATACTATCTATTACCACACGTGGTATGTAATCAAGCACATAACCGTTCTGTTTTTCACATCACTTACATCAGTGATTGATAATTGATAAACCAGTGTAGGAGAAAGCTAATTTGTTGCGACTGATGATTGTATTTACGTTGCAGTTTAAGCTAATTACTTGTTACAATGGTTGGGCTGACGATTTGTATTATTTACGACTAAATTGTATCGTGTCTTAGCTTGCAATACTGGTCACGCGCCGATTAGGTCCAAAAAATAAATATTTTGTGGACATGCACACACAATTTTTTGTGATAATGGGTGATTAATTTATTTTTATGATAAAGTATTTACAAGAGAAAGATAATATAGATAGACTAAAATTAATTCATAACCAAAATAGAATCAAATGTAAATCGACTCTCATGACTCTACCGTAAAACTGCATTCTTTCTACTATTATAAAACAAACTTTATATTTATAAAGCGCCAATTTGTCTGCGTCTATTATGAATAAACGTGAAGCTTACAAGCACGCGCGCGACTTGTTCATTTCTTTACCCAAATAGTATAAAAACATACAACACGGTGGTTAATCTGTAGTTTAGTAATTATTTCTGTAGGAGTAAAGAAACTCAATCGGGATCTGGCAGCTGTCCATGCATGGTCTGGCATGTTTGGTCTAGCAGTTAATCCTAGCAAATGTCAAGCCATTGTGATGGGCAGCACAAGAATGATGAACAGAATAGATCTAAACACATTACCTCCCATTATCTATGATGGTTGCACTATTACTTTATCCAAGTCGGTTAAGGACTTAGGTTTGCATTTAGATTCGACCTTTAGTTGGCAGGCACAAATAAAACACTTAAGTCAAAAAATTACAGGAACTTTGCGAGCTCTGTATTGTTTGAAAACTTTTTTACCAGTTCGAACAAAAACGATGCTCGTGCAGACTTTGATTTTCCCTATACTCGACTATTGTGATGTGTGTTATCTCGACCTGAATGCAGATCTTCTTGATAAGCTCGACCGTCTTCTGAATAACTGCATTCGATTCGTTTTTAATCTCCGCAAATACGACCATGTATCTTCTTATCGACAAGAACTGGGATGGTTACAAATTCGTCAACGTCGTAATGTCCGAACTTTAACTTTCATGTTCAATTTTCTTAATTCTCCGAATGCTCCTTCTTATTTAACTTCTAACCTTAAACTTATCTCCGCTAACCATAATAGAGATCTTCGCTCTTCTAATAATCTTCTTCTTTTATGTCCCACTCACAGCTTTACACTCTTCCTTTTATGTAAAGTCTATTCTATTGTGGAATGCACTCCCCCTCGAAATCAGGATGTCTACTAGCAGTCTTACTTTTAAAGCCAAAGTTAGGCAGTTATTTGAGAATGAGTCAGCAGAATAAAATATTACTCTTTTTTCCATATTTATATGTGTACTATACTCTAGTATGTATGTTTATATAAATATTTATACCTTTTTATGATATCTATATGTGTAGGTTTATTTTATTTAAATTAAAATAATGATCTAAAGCTTGGCTTCTACCTGTTTTTGTAATACTCTGTCTCTGCATCATCCTAAGGTTGACTGGTAGAAAATGCCTTTGGCATTAAGTCCGCCTTTGTGCATGATTTTGTACATAAGTTTTAAATAAATAATCAATAATGATTGAAAACAATTAAAATAGTTAAACGATGACGAACTTTATTATTGAACCTTTTTCAATAAACTTGATAATGCTGCTGATAAGATATATTGATATCAAGGGCAATAGCTTTAACGACAGCGTAGTTGATAAATAATGTCATTGAACATAATAGGGGATTTAGTAATGTTTATACGAAATATGTTTCTAGTCAAAAGGCATAAGTAGTATTAGCAAGCGGTGGTCACGAATTATATGTTTCATACCCGTGCACCATATTTATCTACATTGTATATACTACTCTGTCAAGAAAGTACCGGGAAAAGATCAATAATACACAAAATGTTTGTTATTCATCCAAATTTATTTTATCACCTTCAAAGTATGCTCCTTCAGAAACTATACACTTACGCCAGCGAATAATCCATTCATCAAAACATTTTTTAAACGCTGCTTCCGGAATTGAGTTCAGTTCTCGCCGCGAATTCTCCTTTATGTCTTCTACCGATTGAAAACGGGTGCCACGAAGTGGTAATTTGAGTTTAGGAAAAAGAAAGAAGTCGGCTGGAGCCATATCTGGTGAATATGGTGGTTGCTCGATGGTATTTGTTGAGTGTTTGGTCAAAAATTCGTTCACAATGATGGCCTTGTGCGAAGGCGCATTATCGTGGTGCAAAATCCAAGAATTTTCTTTCCACAAATCTGGCCTTTTTCGTCGAATTTGCTCTCTTAAACGCCGCATAACTCTCACATAATATTCTTTATTTACCGTTAGATCTTCTGGTAAGAATTCAGAGTGCACAACACCGCGATAGTCAAAGAAAACAGTCAACATGACTTTGACTTTTGATCGACTTTGGCGTTGTTTTTTCGGTTTCGGTTCAGTTGGAAGGCGCCACTCTGAAGCTTGTTGACTAGTTTGCATGTCAAACTCGTAAACCCACGTCTCGTCACCAGTAACAATGCGTTTCATGAATGTTGGGTCGGATTTGACTCGTTCTAGCATGTCCTCAGCGACTCTCATGCGATTAACTTTTTGGAGAAAATTCAGATCTTTTGGGACTAGCCGAGCGGCAACATGTTTCATACCCAAATGATTAGTTAAAATGGTACGGATCGACTCGTGAGATACAGAAAGTTCGGCGGCTATCTCTCTCAAAGTTGAATGAGGATTTTCAGTCACTATTTCCTTCACTTTTGCGATGTTAACTTCAGTTGCAGACGTTGATGGCCTACCAGAGCGAGGCAAATCTTCCATCACATCTCGACCGCTTTTGAACGCTTTGTACCACTCATAAGCACGTGTTTTTGATAAAGTCGATTCACCGTAAGCCTTCTGTAACATTTTCAGGGAGTCCGAACACGAAATTCCATTGGCGATGCAAAATTTAAGACAAACTCTTTGTTCGATATTTTTGTCCATTCTGAAATTCGCAATACACACTAGATATGATATTACTAAAACCAGCACTGTATTTAATATAAATAACAGAAGCTACTCAAACTCCGCGCCAAAATGGAAAACAGTTGTGCCAATCTAACAACAACAAAAAAAACAAAAATTTGAATTTGGAACCATAAACAAATCTTCCATTCCCGATACTTTTTTGACTGAATGTATATATATATATATATATATATATATATATATATATATATATATATATATATATATACATATAATAATACTAGCGGCCTGTCCCGGCTTCGCACGGGAATTATGTTCCCGCTTTTCTGTTCCATTTTTTTTCTGAATTTTCTTTGCTATAAACCTCACGGAGCCCGGGACCTTCCCAACGAATGCAAAACCGTGGAAATCGGTTCGTGAGTTCTGGAGTTATAGCGTCAGGAAGGAAAACCCCACTTATTTTTATATAGTAGGTAGATGTCGTAAGCTAAAGAGGTAAAACTTCGCAGATATTATTTTTCCAAAAACAAAAGATGAAAATCTTTATGAAGACGCTGTACCACTCCGTCTAGCTAACGCGGTATAAGCAGCTTAAGTTCTCGTCTTTATTACCAGAAGGCCGTTTTACAGCGGGCCGTTATTGGACTTTTATGATTGAAAAGACACATGAGACATGTGGGAATTATAATCTAGAGTACCTACATCACATCGACAACGAAACATAAACAACATAAGCGTTAGGTTACCCTGTACAGTATGTCATTTGTTTTTCATAATAACGTTAGCATGAAACGATAACATTGGCATTTAACTTATGGTGGAGGTAAACTAACGGTTATTTATTGTATAGTAAAGTATTTAACTTCCGAGGCATTTACTCATATCGAATATCATACATATCGCATTTGAAAGAAATTATCCTTTAATTAATTTGGAATTGTTAATAACTATAAATATCCTCCGTTTTTGAACAAGTTAATCCGCTTTTGATATAAGATATGTAGAACATTACATAATTATGTTAACTTTCAAATGTTTATTTCTGTACAAATTGTTTGAATGAAAAGGTAATACAAACTTTTGTATCATTCATTACTGAATGAATTAATTCAATCCAGTTGTAAGTGAGGCATGTTTACACAAGATAAATTTGTTTAAATAGCAAATCCCTATGATTCACATTTTTATCGAACTACTGTTCGTATCAGCTGATTCTACTATTTACCATTCATGATGTAAGAGCAGGGCCAAGTACTTTATTTACATCGTCTGTTTAACAACTACACTTCTCATCAAAAAAATCGATACACTCAAGTTTGTGTTTTGTAAGGATTATCTGAAAAATATGTATATTTAGGAATATGTGTTATAATATGTCATTTAATAGAAGAATCAACTAATATTTTTATGTATAAATAAAACTAGTACGTAAGCTTTATGTAAAAAACGTACCTAATGAAACAAAAACTAGACTTCTGTTTTTGCACAAAACCTTTCACTACACTTATTTTTTTAATAACTTAACCACAAGACATCACATAATACAATTTTAACAGTACATACTATTAAAAATAATGTCAAAGAGACCGTTTCAACGTACAGAAAACAGACACAAAACTAACATAAACTATAGGAAGTACTGGAGAACTCATTAGTGAGGAATTCGCTAAATAAGGACGGAACTTTACTCGTGACGTTCTTGTTAAGGAAAGGATATAGGAAACGAGACTAGTGTTGTGACGTACGTACTTAGTTAGGTTAGTATAATATAGGAATGTAGTATTAGATGTCGAGACTCGAGAGAAAGGTAAGAGAAAAGTGTGCTTTGAATTTAGTAAAGGCGATATTTTGGTAATAAGTTAAAAGTAGTTGTGTATGCTGCGGTGAAAACACCCGGACCAATGCTAATGGTCATGCACACAAGTATTTGCAATGATTTGAATGGGAATCAGATCCGAAACTTTTGCGTAGCAACCATGGACTACAAAACTGTGTCTCAAAGGTAGTAGAAAATGTAAAGTGTATTAACTAAAGCCGAAAATTGTTATACAGATCGCAAATGAAATATAAATAACAGTTATGTCAGTCAGTTAAATAACAGTTATGTAGCTCACTAGCTCTGACTCACTTGTCAGACCAAATATTATAATAAATAAGTAAGGCATAAGTTATTAATTTAACTTCATATTTTTAAGAATTAGGTCAAAAAGCTAGTTTTCAACTTTCATAAGTCATTTATTAGGTAGTATCCAAATTTTCATCTGCGTAAAAAAGTGAACAGACACATAATACTTACCAATTTTTTCACAGAAAAGGGTAAAACAATATACACATCCGAATACAAAATATAATAATATACATCGACACTATTCACAACACTTTATTATATTCTTCACTATCATTACACAAACACATCCATATTTCAGACACTAAAGGTCCAACGCGTAACGCAAACCACCTGACAAGCCTATGGTTGACATAACAGATTGGCTATCCAGCCAGTGGACACAATAGTAAAACAATTTGAATGTATCATATATGATACAAGAGACAAAAAAGAAGGGTTAAACAACAACAACAACTCTACGTCTAGCGTTCTTAACACACAACACCACCGTTACATTGCACAGTGCGAATATATTTTAAACGTAGTTTTATTGCCACATGCCCACGATACCGTCAGCTAAATACTGACACACACACCCGACCTCAATGAGGACTTATTGCTATCAATGATTCATAAATATGCAAACAAATCGTCATACTAATATATTAATATTAGTATAAAGCACTTTTTCCTTAATTTGCTTCGTTCAGTCCCGCGCTAGGTATGTTACTCAATGCGATGTCTCATCAGCCACACAGATGAATATGACCACCCCAGCTCATAGATATTTGTAGTAAAGTGCAAGGAAGAAGCTATCCACTTATATATAACTTTACAACAATCCGTCTGGTCAGGTTTCTCCTATCACTGGAAGAGGTCTGTCCCTAAATGTTTACCTGTCATTAATTAACAGTATTTTACAAAACATAATTAACCTTATTTTTTACGTATTTAAGGTACAAATTAAAAGCATTCAGATTAATTCAAACATGCGGCACTTGTGCGTTACTTCGATCGTAGGTTCGAAGCCTTATAGGCAGCCATTATGTCAACTGGTCATATTTACTTAGTATAAAATAAAGTCGCCTAGGCTCGTGTCTTATAAACTACACAATGATTTTAATGCAAAGTTAATTAAATGATAAAGTGGTTAGTGTGTAAAAAACAATGTAAACATAACTGCGTTCAATAAGTGTTATATAAATCGTTACCTTATTACAGCAAAATTACCCTTTTTGTAATAGCACCAAATAATTACCTGTAACAAAAAAAGATGAACGTTAGTAAATTTGAAAAATCACTACAATACAAAGTTAATAAAATATATACTTAATAAAAAAAATTTGCTACTCTAACCCCTGGTTTCTGAATGACTGATCAAGTAAAAATCAACTAATCAAGTGTCAAAACTATCATTTTCAGGAACTAAAATATAATGCTATAATTTTCCTATGCCTTACTTCAATTTTCAACATATCAGGCGTCTGCTTCTGGACATAGGCCTTTTTAAAACATATTTAATATCTACCTCCCGCTACTTTTCAGGTCCAGGACTACCGCGAGAGGGGTGGCCAGTGGCCATTACAGAACGTTTCTGCTCAATCAACTAACGGTTCTGTATGCTATGTTTCCTAGCCTTTGCTGCTTTTTACGACAACCATAAATCAAGACACACTTATTTCGTAAAATATTCTAACAAATGAAACAATTTAATACCTAATAACACAAAACTTAACACAAACTCTTTCTTTTAACTCAACTGTCAAACATCGAACCTCTCATTTACACATCTTACACCAGTCTCTCTCACACTCATGCACAGTTGCGGAGTGCTTTGCCCTGTAAGTTTAGCACGTGCGATACAGTTTACTAGCGGTTGTGTGTTTTAACATTGTTTAGTAATAACTACATTGTGAGCATGAATGTGGTTTGTGTTGACAGTTATTTGGAATGTAAAGCAGAACGGGAAATTTACAACTGTTTTTAAAAGTATAGTTTGTAAGTATATGACGTTAAGTCGAGTGTGTCTTATGGAACAGCCTCTAATAACTTTAGTCCATATTGTTTCAGGTTAGATTAACACTCAACGTTTTGTATGTTTGCATTAGTATGCAATGTTTGCTTTGGCATGAAAATATTGCATATAATTTTATACACGACTTTTTTAATGTTTGAACCGATTTTAGTGGGACTAAACTAACCTTTGATATAAAAAAAATATTAAAGGAACTGCACCAAAATAATATAATGGACTAACCACACACGTCCAGGCCGTGGCCGTGCCGAGGCCCGGGTGTGTTCCGTCGGGGTAAAGAAAAATATCTAATAATATAGTGCATACATTGTATATAGAGTCGATCCACATGTCCGTGTCCGTGCCGACAACGGAGCTTCAGTGTCAGGGCCGACACCGCGCCGTGACGGGGTGCAAGTTTACCGATTTCACTCCGTGGTGTACACTGGTGATATGAATTAATAATAACCTACTTCCACAAGAAAATATTCCGAGTGGATGATCTTCTATGGAAGCCATTTTCAAACAAACTAAAGAAATTATCAAATTTAAAAAATACTTTAATAAACACTCCCCGGGCCCCGCCCTAACGTGTGTGGTTAGTCCTTAAATTTTTAAATACACAATATTATGTTTTTTTACAAGACTTATTGGAGCAGATAACTGATCTGTGAAAAGCGTACCATCACATAATCTAAAAGAATTTCGAGATTTAATAATAAAGACAGAGAATTTCATAACAATAACGCAAGAAATTTTATAAAAAATTGGTTAAAAGTGAAATAAAATGTATTATGATTATAAAAATAGATATACATTAAACAGCCATAAATCTAAAATTAAACTACAAGGACGGCTTGAGGAAAACCCTCGCGGAAACGCTGATGTCAATAGACTTTGTGAATGACAATGCGCAAGAGTCGCCATTATGTTTACGTGAAATGTAACGACATATACTACTTGAAGTTTTAGTGTAGAAATTAATACTTGTCTTAATATAATGTATGAAATAAATGACAACTATTTATTACAGATTTCAAGTAAAAGAAACTATGATAGTGCCATTTGACACCACACCCTGTTTTCTGAGATGTTAAGCGGGAGCAAGGTAGTAAGGTTACAAATTACACGAATTCCTATATCTACTTCTAATTTTTTGGCATATTAGTCTATACCGCGACGGATTAAAAAAAAACATTAATACCCATTTCTAATCGAAAACTTTGTTACCAGCTTAACCTAAGAAATTATTTAGTAGCTATTGATTGTGACTTAAGCTACAACTCAAATGTCGGAGGCAACAACAACAAAAATGCGCGGGGGAAAGTTTTCAACATGTTTCTTTCTTTTTATATAGGGTTTTCTGTACTGTGCTGTACTGACTGGGTGGAATTTAACATCTATTGCGTTTTTCAGTCAAACATTACAGTTTCACAAAAATTACAGAACTCCCAAACAAATCGTTTGGCGAAAGTAGCAGTTTAATTTGCACTGAAGCACGCATGGTTAAAACTTATGATGACATGTAACGAAAACTATGAGCCCATCGAACAATTAACGATAGGTACTATTTATAGATTACAATAGAAGCTAATTAATAGTCCAACATCATGCGTCCACAGCATTGCGTGATTATTACAATCTCGATAATAATAACAAAACATTAGAAAATGTAAAATAAGAATTGCAAAGGTAATGTAGGCTCATTGTCAGATAAATATAATAAAAACATAGACAATGCAAATCTCCATGTTTTTATTATGTTGTTATATAAACATGAAAAATCATGACTAAGTAGGTGTCTAGGCAAGAGGTAGTCTAGGTACCACTACTGTGCACTTTCAAGCAATAGTGAAAAATGTAAGTGCGTTTAAGTGGAATAGTACAACAGAAATTAGTCAAATTACAGAGCTATGTATGTGATTTAACAACTTTTGTCTGGGGTAGGTAGCGATTGGCTGTTCTGTGTAGTTGCTGAAGTCTTTTAGCGACGCGGCGTCTGTGTAGTACCATATCTGATGGCGAGCCTCTTTATAGAGTAGTCTTTTAGATTTACCAATCTAAAAGACTACTCTATAAAGAGGCTCTTACAACTGGATTTTTAGCCCAGGCAACCTTTCGGTCTCTAATAGGCAAGGTGGCGAAAACTCTCATAAGTACCCGACAGAAGCCTTATGTCCGTAGCAGATTATGCCATGACTTCTACCGGCTAATGCCTGTTTAAAATTATGTGATATAAAGATGTCGGTTACCGCATCATCGATATTGCAATAACCTACATCCGTAACCATAAAGTAGCTATTCTATCGATCACGACACGATAATGTAAACAAATCACGTTTACATTAATAACAAAGGATGTTATAATATATGAACACAAAGGGCTATGTGCCCGTCTTAACACCATTCATAAAAGTTATCGCATATATCGGCCAACTTCTTAGTTCTACACAAACATGTAGTTATATTGTTAAGAAACAATTGGTTTTCTTAAAGTAAGTGGCTACATAAGTTAGTTAAATAAGAGTAAATGTTCGTTAAATAACGAGGCATCAGAGGTAAAGGTAATTGAACATAAATATTAATAATACTTTTGCCGCCCCCATTCACAACCGGGTTTTTTTAACTCGTAACTTAAGCGCCGATTACACTACCCTACATCGTGTAGGGCACTACATGATGTAGGGCGGTCGGGACTCGCCAATCTCCGATATGTAGTGTCCTAACAGCCTACATGTGATTACACTAGACAACATGTAGTGCCCTACAAGATGTAGTGCCCTACAAGATGTAGGGCCCTACATGTAGGGTAGTGTAATCGGCGCTTAAGTCATTTTTCTGTTAATTAAAAAAGCATAGACTAAAGGTGGTCCACAGAAATTACAAAACTAGGTTTAACAAAAACAAATAAGAATAACTGTGTGTAAATTATTAAAGTAACGCTATTAACGTTCCGTTTTTGGCAGCAGATATTTAATTAGAAAATGATACGAGGAGTATTCCTTGGTTGATTGGTATTAAACCGTCGATCACTAGAAATCTAAAATCCCTTCTTTTTGCGCTTTCTCAGAAATCCGTTAAGTATAGGGCTTTATGTTTACCTATGTCATATTTCCTTAATTTGTTTTCGTAGAGAGAAATCTGCGAACTTTCAGTTATTTGCCTTATACGGCCTCCGCAGGATGAAATCTTACATGCCAGCATATAAGATTACTCTCTCACCATACAAATATATTTCACATACACCGCAATATGAATAAATACGAATTCAAAAGAAATACATAACAAAAACGATGCGTTTCACACGCAAATAAAATCGCTAATGTGACAGTAATTCAACAAAAAGTAAACAATCACAGATATGTCACATAAATTAACATTTCCGCACGAATTTGTATGTCATTATAAAGGGAATCTCATGCAAGTATTTAACTTTACGATCCATACATACTTGCAAAGAAAATATAACACTATATCCACACTTGCACTGGAAAACAGGAAGAATGTAATTTAAATAAAGGTTTCTTTTCTCAAATTAGACCAACTAAGAGTGTCCTAGATACGCGCTTATTTATTTAAATACTAGCTGAGCCGTGCCCACTTTGTTGGGCGGCGAAAAAAACGAGGCCCCTTTTTTAAACATTACATTATTGCTCCACTCCTATTAGTCTTAGCGAGATACTATATAGCCTATGACACTCCCCGATAAATGGACTATTCAACACACAGAAAGATTTTTCAACATTGGTTCAGTAGATCCAGAGATTACCCCCTACAACGTCACAAACACACAAACTTTACCTCTTTATAATATTAGTATAGATAAGTAGGCGTTAGTTATTCCTTAATGACCCGTAAAGAAGTAAAGAAATTGGAACAGCGATTTTCAAATCAAATCATTTGTTCATTTGAGTTACACAGTCAGTATCACTTATGAAAGTCAACAGGTTTGTTTGCAAGCTATCACAGATAGAATCAAGCGATTGTTTAGTCCTACTGCCGAGAAAGGCCTCTTTTAGTGATGGAAAGAAACCTACTAATATTTTGCATTATTTTATCTATGTAGCTTATCTGTTAGCCGGGTTTAAAAACCCTTTAAAGCGGGCAAACCGTGGACGAGGCAGACTCACGGAAAGAAAAAGTATTAGTTTTAGAGTAAAACTAGACAGAGAAAATAAAACCTAAACAAAACAAACACGAGACCGCATAACAACAAACCATAAACAGGTCATAAAACAGTAAGCAACTGGCATTACATCGCCATGTTTATCTACCTTTGAAATAAAATATAAAAAAAACGGAATAGGGTTACCACACGATAAAAATAAACATTATCAATATCATTATCATATCGGCCTATGGGCGTCCTCTGCTGGACGTAGGCCTCCTCGAAACATGTCCTCCCTGCGCGGTCCTGTCTCTTCCTCATTCGTCGATCCTCATTAATCCATACTAATATTATAAATGAGAAAGTGTGTCTGTTTGCCTTTCTTTCACAGCAAAACGGAGCGATGAATTGACGTGATTTTTAAGTGGAGATAGTAGAAGGGATGGAGAGTAACATAGGCAATTTGTTTTTACTTTTTGTCCAGGAAAGGGGAACAGTATTACTTCGAATTCAACGCGAGCAAAGCCGCGGGCAATAGCTAGTCATGTCATAGATGTAAAACAGGCGCCTCAAGAAATACTCAAGCTACTTGGTAATAAGCAGATGATGGCTCAAGAAAGTTTTAAGTGTCACGCCATGTATTATGTTTTTTCTAATATAATGCATATTATCATATCACACATGCAAACGCTGCTGATGGAGGTCGTCATAGAGCAGGTAAAACAGCTGCCTATTCTAAGCAGAAAGAAGTTTTTTAGTCCTATAGCCCAGTAAAATATCTAGCACGAATGAAAGATTTAAGTAAAAATATATTTTATTAACACTTTTTGGACACCCTAGTAAAGAACTAAAGCAGCACTTTTATAGCTTATGTTTTACAATGATATTTTATAGTATTTTTAAAAACTTGCAAATATAAAAGGTCTTTTCACTTAACAGTTAGATTCAGAAGTCAATTTCATCATTGTCATCTAACCACCGTGTAAAGGGTGTGCTACTCGTGGTCGTCATTATAAAATCTTTTTGCCTCAACGTCGAATTGCCCACTACCGAACGCGACTAAAGATATTCTTAAATAATCAATATATTTCAATTAGATCTCTACGGCCCTCTAAGGTTCTAAGATCAACAAGTCCTGCGTGGGATATTAACTCGCGATCTGCAGCAGCCGCTTCTGTGACCGGGCGGCGCCGGTGTTGCCCCAGCGTCAAAATTGCACCAAAAAAAGACCCTTAAATTACTTTTGTTTAAGATTTATGTTATCCGTGTGGTGACGGAGTAAGAATACAATATGTCACCACCCCATCTCATTCCATGGGTGACGTAAAAACCGACTAAGGGACGTCCGGTATAAGTAGGCCAATTATCCTTCCGTCATGGGAGGAGGCCCGTCCCTGCAGTGGGACATTAATGGGCTGTAATGATGAAGATTTACGTCGATTTTGTGTAGTGTGTAGTATAACTTCTGTAAATCGTATGTGTAGTTACTATCTAAACAATTACACGCTAGCGATAAAGGAAGTGTAATAAACTCTGGACGTTGATTTCACGTTGAAACAGGACGATAAAGATTATTGTAATGCGTAAGATTATGAAATATTGTTTAATTGCTATTTTTATACCAAGGTTATTTTGTCAACGCACGCGAGTAAGCAAAGCGTCAATAATAACTTCCAAGCAATGATCTTCTTTCTTTCTTTTTTCTTTAAGGGATGAGCTTCTTTGAAAAGGCAAAAGGGAAACCTATTCTACTAATGCTGAGTTGTTTATAAAAAATCTACATGCATTACACAAATACCGAAGTGTAAAATAAATAAATAACAGGGTGGTGAAAGACTTAGCCAGCTACAGGGTGTGTCACCGCCACCTTATCACATTCCGAAAGTGTATTCAACGGCGAATAAGAGTCTAACTTAGCAGTCAGTATCTTAAGGCAAAAAAAGGTCTCAATTAAACACGAAAACGTGTTATGCGTACGCTAGTCCCTGCAAAAAAGACGTTCGTAGTCTGCATTGTTGATATACGTAGTAGGCACATGAGTTATTCGCTACATAACATATTACCTAATCTATTAGCCGTACCATCTATTACCCGTAACGTATATAGTAATTATAAACATGAAAAACTAATAACTTATGAGTAAAAGAATAACGAACTGGCAGTCATTTCTACTACGAGTTTTATTATTAAACTGAAAAATTGTATATTTGTTTGACCGCTCCGATTTCGAGCTCAAAACCTACTGCTTCTTCTTCATCGTTTCGACGGCAATAAGTCTAATTTTAAAAATATTTTAGATGTGTTTTGCCCAAAAACTAGCGACAGAAAAAAAACCTACTGATTTAAAATGAATGATTCTGTTTGTGGTGGATAGTTTACGTATCGAGAGCAGTTATTATTTTTTATCAAGTTTCACAGCCATTCCGAATTTTCTAGCTAAATCGCCAAGATGAACCTTCCCTTTATTGGACATCTAGACTCCTATATTCTGATTGCTATTCGTGTAATCTTAAGCACCCTTTGCCAAAACAGCGTTGATAGATCCATCAATTTTTGAACCTGTATCTGGGGCGTAGTACCGCAATATCAGTCTGTTTAATCGTATTCAGCAGCGAGCGGCTCTTATAAACAAGAAACGGTCACGATCGACATGACCCCGTAACCTTTTAGTACGTACCTTCCTGGAAATTTGGCTACAGTATTCAGTATGATTGGGACTAATAAGCGCATTTGACTATACGTCGCTTGAACAACAATCGTGGCCTAGATCGGGAATTGGGACCTCATTCATGGTAATTGTATGTCCATAGTCTTACTAACCCCGATAAGGATGGTATTTTTCACATTGCTACGGAGCTTCTTTATTCGTTTTTATTGCTTTAAGCAAAAGAGCAAATTACTCCCGCTACTCCATGCTACCTCTCCTAGGCATACGCTGTAAACTCACATAGTCTGTAATTTTACTAGTTACTGTACCGTTCCATCTAAGCACAGTGACATTTCCATACTACTGCTTGTAGTTAGATTAATTGGGCGCAGCGGTAGGACCGACCTTGATGGTCTTTTACTAAAAAGACCTACTACCTGGTGAAATTTTGTTACTTGGACTACGAGTATGTAATAGCTTTGATTTCCTAAACTATTTGAGGTTGCCACGAGATTTCGTATCATGTTTTCATGATCACAAACCTATTACAAGCAAAGATCCTATTTTTCGAAGTACGCGATGGACTCTTAATAGGATGGGTTTCAAATATTTCAGAAATTTTAAATTTTAGATGGTTTACAAAAATAAACACCGCTTTATGATTTGGACTGACAAAGCATCAATAACAAAATTTCAATGGTATGAAAGATTCATTCATAAAAAGCAGCAACTTCAATACACAAAAAACGATAACAGATCAAAGTGCTATTTATAACGTTTAAACGAACACATTAGTTTGTCGTTATAACCTTGTCCCAAATAAGCAGACCATTTGATAGCCCCTTACATGCTGAAAGTATCACAAGGATCCTATACTTCACACATGGCTGGTTTATCAATAACCATCTAAGATCCACATGTTATTATGTTTAGAGTTGTGTTCATGTACTTTTGTGATCATGGTACGTGCTCCTCCTATTAATCTTTGGATCTTACTGTTTTGAGGTAACCACTTAAAAAATGATTTTATTAAAATCAGTATAGTACGGTCTGATGGATTTTGGTTTTCTTTGTAATAAACAAAAGGTTGGTCTTTTAAATTTGCGCAAGGTTATTATTAGTCACATTGTACGGTCCCATGATTGTTTTATCTTTTGTAGGTAAGTGCAGCTTGATCTTTCTGAGATCCTCAATACGAAACAAAATCTTATGTTGGCTGAAGAGTTTACGGTTGGTCGGACAGAAATCTTACGAGTTTAGAAAACACTACAAAATTTTTGCAATCAACTCTTGACCAGCAGAGGACCAGAACAAAAATGGTTTTTACTTTGTCCAAAAAGAAGTTATTAGAATTACGTTCCCATAAATTAAGTAGCTTCCCCTAGATTTAGTTTAGGCTGAAGATGGTGGAAGTTACGCAGTTCTTGTTTTTAAGGTTCTTAATTGAAAGTCAGTCAATATTTTTTATATATTTTAACGCGACAAAGTGTCTGCAGAACACCGAATCTTAAGCACAATTACAGTGCAAGGACAATACAAATAACGATATTTGACTTTGACTGGGTAGTGGAAAAGGAATAATTATTAACAACCGACATACCAAAGGGATTATGTCACCTTTTAAACTTACAATGGCTATCTAGGAGGAAAAGAACACAATGTACTCAACCGTTTTTGTTATTTTAAAAACAATGGGGACAAAGTGTATGATTATTAAATGAGTAAACACAATTTTTTACCGCCTGACTGGAAAACCTAATGGTGTTGTGCAATTGGATAACTGAAGTTCTTATGCTGTCTTGATGGCGCAGTGGGATTCAGGTTCTTTCGAGATTCATTATTTTTCTTGATTTGTCCATATCAGCCTATGGACGTCCACTGCTTGACATAGGCCTCCTCCAAACGTTTCCACCCTGCGCGGTCTTGCGCCTCCCTCATCCATCGGCTTCCCGCCATCCTAACCAAGTCGTCGGTCCACCGTGTGAGGGGTTTCTCCACCCTGCGCCTTCCGGTGCGAAGTCGCCATTTTTGATTTGTGCTTTCCACAAAAGTCTGAAAGTCTCTTTGAGTACCTTTAGTGCCCTATAGAGGCAAAATTTAGTCCTACTTCTACCCCGTTCCATTAATGAAGCTGGCTAGACAGTTTGGTGTTGATTTATATAGGTGGTGGCATTATAAGATTTTAAACTTGACGAAAAATTAAGCCAAAATTCCCAAATAATGGCTGCGATGAGGCAAGGTACTAACATAATATTTGCTGTTAATATTATTATAATAAAACCGCCGCCAAAGTAACAAATTGAACATAATAAATACGTCCTTAATAAACAAAATTCTCAGAATTCGACCACAAACTTTAAAACCTACTGTTCCACAGTAAGTTTTAATTCATCGACTACTTAATTAATATGAATTTAAAAAGATATATTTTTACTACAACCATAATATTTGCAAAGCCTTCTATAGTAAAAAGGGTGAGAATGAATGTGGAATATTATAGTTTTCATCCGTCGACAATAGTTATACATATATATAATATAAACTAGAGTTTGTCAAGACTACGCTTGACAAACTCTAGTTTCAGACCTATTGTTTTAGCCTAGCTTTTCTCTCTTTTTAAAAAGAAAACTTTTGACTGAACTTTCCGCCGCCTTGATCAAATCGTCTGTCTACTGCATGAAGTGTCTGCCAATTATATGTTATTGGTTTAAATCGTCTTTCCTTCTCAACAATTATAAATGAATCAACTAAATAGGAATGCCACTTCTACGACGATTTGTTATGCATAATCACAAAGAGGACATTCTCAGCCAATCTTAGGTGTAAAATGTGAAGTACATACTTCTGTACCTAGCCATTTTGTGATAATATTGAGCACTGTCATAAGATTTCATAATCCATCATCATACATAAATAACCTTAGATTGTATCACACAAACAAAAATCATCTAATCTACTTAAAATAATTAATATTAGGGAGGGATTACCACATCCGTTAAGGATATCAAAAACTACGATTACACTACCGTAAGAGCTACTTTTTATTAAGTAATTAAAAGCAAAAGCCAATTAAAATTTATAATCGGAAAGCTTGAAGACGAGTTATTAAGAACATCGCGTGGCTAAAGACTATTACTTTGGTGAAACATCAATGAACACTCACCATAAGATTATCGACAGAATTATAACCGCATATCACGTATCCCATCACTCTATTCGCCATATTTAAATCACCACAACACTAATCCAAACACCACGTGACAATACACTACTCTTCTTCACTTCCAAGCGGAAAAGAGAAACCACTACAATAATTCCAATTAGCAATCAATTTGTATCACAACACAAGCTAATATAGCCGTTACACCACCGAGATAAGGTTCACTTGTTGAAGTATATTACGAAACGTTTACAGAGCTAATTTATACGTAATTTTGTCGCTGTAACAATAACCGTTTAAAGGCATATTTTTTCATAGGCACGTGTGTCATCTTGTGCGGTTGGCGAATGACTGATTGTTTGGACGGATTGAACGCGGGTGCGGGAGCATGAGGGAACGGTTCATGTAAATAAATCGTGCAATGATCAACTCGCGCGCACGCCCGAGGTGCACACAACACAACTTACGAATAAAAATAAGGAGAACATACAAAATTCTCTTGGAGTTTGTTAGGTTTGTCTACCTAGAGTTTTGTAATGTTTACAATGATATCTGGTGTTTATTGACCTTACAAATTTCAGATACATTAGAGATACTCTTTTGGAACAACATGGAAATGTTGCTTAACATAATGAGTCCTTACCACCATTAAAAAATTGGCATCCTTACACCAGTCAGATACGGGACTTATAAGCTTGTGTCTGAAGGCAACGGGTTTAGTACAGAGGCATTTTGAATATTGTTCTCAGTTAATTTTAATACAGTATAATAACAGTTAATTAAGTAAAAAACCTCGTTAATTTTAGAGCCCATGCAACTAATTAAAGATATTAACATAAAAAAAGTATTAATTTTTAGAGAGTAAATAAATATTTTATGCATAAGTAAATAAAGTTTAACTGTTTCATAAATTAACTTAACTGTTAGTTCATCTAAAGAGTGACCGCTAGTGACGGAGATTAAAATATGACTAGGCCCGCGCATGCTGCATTCTCTCTAAAGAGTACCTACTAAAGACTATTTTTTATTCATATTCATATCAGCATATGGACGTCCACTGTTGGACATAGACCTCCTCCAAACGCTTCCACCCTGCGCGGTCTCGTGTCTCCCTCATCCATCGGCTTCCCACCGTCCTAACCAAGTCGTCAGTCCACCGTGTGAGGGGTCTCCCCACCCTGCGCCTCCCGGTGAAGATCTTTTTATAAAATTAGTTTAATTAAAATTGAGCTTTACAAATCTTAAAACAACGTAACGCCAATGACAAAGTCAAAGCTATGCCTTATAACATATTTTTCTCCTTTTCGATCTAGCGGCCCACCTTATGGTAAAAATGGTAACCTCAGCTCATGGACGCTACCAATTCCACAGCCAGACCGCTGCTTACTTTGGAACAAAGGTCTATTTAAACCTCGTTTGAAGAAGGACGTTCGGCAATCACCGCAGTTGGTAGTTCATTCCAGAGCTTATTGCAAACGAATAATCAAATCACGGAAAGTAATCCGCTTATGCATTACTAACTGTTCTTAAATAACCATCGTATACCGGACGCAGATTATGAGGCATTTAAATATGTTTAACCGTTGTCTAACCCATAGCACAAGCTCTGGTTAACGAACTTGAGTAAATATGTGTGAAATATTATATTATATATGTGACGGTGTAATATTCAAGTCCCAATAAATAGCTGATAAGAGGAAAGTGTGAATCAAATATATTGTACTTGTATACAAAGAACACATTCATATCGTCTACCAAAATTGAATATCAACTTGATAAACTTGACTTATTAAATTGAAACCGATAACATAAGCATGCCATTTTGACTCACGATAAAAAAAAATTTCGGGAAGAAGTAGAAACTAAAATAGGCTTGGAAAATACATACTATGAACCAGTCCTCTTACTCATAAACGTCTTTTAATTTTTAGTCAATGATTAGCTTAAATTCTTACGGTTTTGTTTTTTGGTATAAGGTTGGTTTTCGTAATAAAAATCTCGCTAAACAATGATTAAATTTAAGAGGCGTTTATGAGTAAGGGGGTAGATGTCTATTATGTGTGTCTATGCAGTAACCAACTTACACATTATGCCACCAAAGATCCAATCATGTAAGCAACATAATAAATTAAATAGGATAAACCATTTTTTATGTTTTTCATTTCAACCGGTTGACGTACTGGAGTAATACATCTTGGAGTAATAGTGAATTATAAGTGGTTTGAATCAGTTTAAGGAGACATAGTATTAATATATCTGCGAGATAAGTCACTTGACCTCAATGCTAACTGACCAGATCTTATACACCGACCCGTCTGACTAGCGTAGAATTGCTAGACCGAGACGGGCCCTTCCCTACAGTGAAAATAGGTATTAGTAGGTAGTTTTATATAAGAAAGTAAGCAGTACACCTCCTTGAAGGATGCCTAGTAGTTTATTAGATTTGGAACCACGATTTAGTAGTAGAGACTAACAAATCGAAGGTTTTTACTGGTTGATATTTTGTACCTTGTAATGAATGAGAAATAACAATTCAATAGAAAGCTAGTAAATACTAAGTAATGGGCGAGAACTAAGTAGGTATTCGGTTATGACTAAACTGTTTGAAATTAGGTCGACTTGAATCAATACTACTTTTTGTGTACCTAAATGTGCCTATTGCTCGTGTGCATCAGCACACTAATGGGCTGTCATGATGACAACTAGCGTGATCGCTACACTGCAGGGACGGGCCTCCTCCAGGTATTGGGTTTAATTCCAAGTTTTCCTTCTTTTTACTTCGTAAAGATAATATTTACGGTTAGTCCCTTAGTCGGTTTTTACGACACGCACATGGGATGAGATGGGGTGGCTTGCCTCGCTTGTTGTGGTGGGTGGTATTTTGTACTCTTACTCTGTCAAATATTTAATTTTGTCATCACTAAACATGTTTTGAGAATTCTTCTTTTATTTCTCAACTATCTCATTCATGGGTATCGAAACAGCTGACTACTAGAAAATTCGCAAATATTTTCTCTAAAAACGTTAGCATTAAAAATATGAAAAATAACTTCTACAATCAGTAAAAAAACACTTTAAATTAAAACCTATTTAATTTTTAATTAATGATCGGTATATTAATTGGAAAATTATACATACAACAATGTATTTCATTAGATACATAACATACGATACATACCTAGTCATTGTAGATTCAATGAGGCATGAATAATCGTGACAGCTAGCTTGGTGGTAAATCAGTTGCTTCGTGTATAAACTAGTAATGGATACCACTCTCGAGACAAAGTGATTGATGTAAAGTTATGTTTTGACATCTCTATTTGGGTCTGTATTGGGTCGAGAGAATAGTCAATAGTAGCGGTTATATAAGGGGTTCGATTCCCGCTCAATGCAAATATTTGTGTGCTTACTTAAGAACATAATTTTTTGCATTGGTCTGAGTGGTATTTATGTAGGTATGTATTTAAAAAAAAAGTATTTTAAGTACATTTATTTATCCGTTATCTAGTATAAGTACAAGCTTTGCTTAGTTTGGGACCAGGTGGCGATGTGTGAATGTGTGAGGATTGTTTATAATTAAGTTGACCAGGTTCAAAAGAGCTGTGAATGGAGCTGATTATCTGAACAGTTATATATCCACTTCTTTAAAACAAGGAAGGACATCGATCACGAAATCACTGATAAAGTTAAATATTTTCTGCAAACAAATAGATACATTTTGACTGATACCGAGAGACCCTAAGAACTATTTAATCCTTAAAACTTTGGTATCCTGTTTTAGACTGATTTGGCGCGTTCAACGTTCCAAATAAATTCCTTAGACTTTTTTAATATTTTTATTAATATTAAATAGTACGATACTTATTCTATTTATGTCTTTATAAATAAAAATGATTCATTTCTCCGTAGTTATATTTAGCTTTCTAAGTATGCAATCACAACAAAAATAGCTAAACTGCATGATAAGATTGCTATCAGATACCTACCAAAGTGGAACAAAATGGACACAAAAGAAATTATCTCGATACTACCCTTGAAATTACAGAGTGGAAATTTTTGCGATTAATGGGTGGTGAAAGACTATAAACACAACATTTCACTACTCATCTTCGTCCAGTACATTCTAGAAAGTTGACTTATATAATTCACTAGCTGACCCGTGCCCACTTCGTTAGGCGGCGAAAAAAGTGCGTCCTTTTTTAAACATATTTCATTACTGATCCACAGTTCCTATTACAGTATAGTATACCTAGTGATACTATACAGCCTATGACACTCCCCGATAAATGGACTATTCAACACAGAAAGATCTTTTAAAATCGGTTTAGTAGATCCAGAGATTACACCCTACAACGTCATAAACTCACAAACTTTACCTCTTTATAATATTAGTATTGATTAAGTTGGTACAATAGTATCATTGCAAAATAATCTTAAATTCGGATTCTACCCTAGACTATAATATTATAATTATGACGGAATATTTTATGACATTGTGTCCATTATTTCTAGGAAAATTGAAATCCCACCTAAGAATAGGAATAAATTGGATATTTTGTAAAAGCCTCCGTGATTCGACAGCATTTTTTTAAGAAAATATGTTTTTATGCTAGAGGCTTATGTTACCCCGCTTTACTAACTAAGACAATACGATATTAGTCGAAAGACAATACAATAATAGTCAAAAGAATTTGCATAAAACGTTTATCATCATAACAGTCTATTACTGACCCACTGCAGGGACGGCCCTCCTCCCGTGACGGAGGGATATTTCGCCAACTAATACCACTCTGGCCAAACGGATTGGTATAGGGTTTAATTTCCAGTTTTCCTTCTTTTTATTTTGTAAAGATAATATAGACGGATAGTCCCTTAGTCGATTTTTACGACACCCATGGGATTAGATGGGGTGGTGACATATTGTATTCTTACTCCGCCACCACACGGAACCTTAAAACGTTAAACGCACAAAATTGCTTTAGAACTGCACTGCGAGAATAACGGATTCAATAACTCGCAACCACTTCTATTAAAACTTTTCTACGACAGGTCAAAAAAATATTCAAAGCTTATTATAAAGACAATAAAATATACATTGACATAAATAAGAATCTAATGTATATAAAGTAACATAAATCTGTTTCTGCGGTGGATCAGAATCAGGTCAGTACGACGGCCTCGAATTCAGAATCAATCATGTGTCTTTTTATAAATGTAGTTATTCTGATTCATAATGTGATATATGCCCATAATAATTGTGACATAGTTTAGAAATGTGACAGTTTTTGCTTATATTTCTTTCACGAAGTAGTAATATATCATCTCAAAACATATAAATAAAATTAAACTGTATGTTTGTAACATCATAACCATAGTATCTACGACACTATTGCCAATAAATATTTGGTCTATTCCCAGTTTCCCCCGAATACTTTACCCCGATTGGGGGAAACTGGGAATTTTATCGTATCTTCCCCCGAATTCATAATCTAGGGAAACAGTTTTCTATTTGTTTGTTCAAAGTAATCTGCGAAATCTTTGGACTAATTTTGCTAGGACTTTTACTGATAGATTGGTGATTCAATAAAGCGTTACCTAAACTACGTTAGTTTTTGAAAAATCATGTCACGTAGGTCAGTACCAAATAATTGCATAAAATATGAAAGATTTCATGCGTCTTACATGAAGTTAACTTTATTTGAATGACTCTCTCTGGCTTACACACTACATTTATGTGTATATTTAAATGTCACTAAATTATTTAGCTGATACATAATAATAAATAAGACGTAAAAATATTTATTTGTAGGTATACTTAAAACATATTCTATAAATATTGCAAGATACGGTAAACGCGTAGATCGCGGCTATCTCTGTTTTAATATTACATCAATAACACTCGCCTATAATATTAGTTAGATTAATTCATAACTACTTCAAATAATAAATCTATAAATATTAAGGTAAAGTTAGTGTTTTTGTGTGTTTGTGACGTTGTAGGGGGTAATCTCTGGATCTAATGAACCGATTTTAAAAATTCTTTCTGTGTTGAATAGTCCATTAGCTAGGCATAGGCTATAAAGTATCACGCTATGACTAATACGAATGGAGCAGTAATGAAATATGTTTAAAAAACTGACGCGTTTTTTTCGCCGTCCAACGAAGTGGGCACGGGTCAGCTAGTCATACCAAAAATGTCTAACTGCAACAACGAGTCCCTAAAAGTAGCTTGTCTCTGCAGTAGGACTTATGAATGGAAAATATAAATGTAAATAATGTAATGTTCTGTAAATAATTTAATGCGTCAAAATTTAACTGAAACAATATTATAATTGTATTTTGATGACAAAAAATTACAATAATCATATAATTTACGTAAATTACAATAACAGTAAGTACTTAATACAAAAATAACAAAAAATATTTTTTTAGCGATATAATATTTGCAAGTCATAATCGGACTAATAATTTTATTTACCATGCAGGTCCATTATTGTAAATAAATAAACACAATAATATAATAATATTTCCTTTCATCTCGAACAATACAATAAATTGAGGTTAATTTTCGATGATTCGTTTAAGTAATTTATGGTAACTCTAATAGTATCACTTTGGGTTACAACAGTAAAATTAACTTCATGCGGGTATTACTAACATATGACACCATTTATTACTACTTTCACTTAAACCATGCAATATATTGTGTTGGTTTATTTTAGTTTACCTACTAAATGCATTAACAAAATTTGATAAGAATTTCGTTAGGTTACCCTGTACATAAGAACCAGCATCGAACCTTGCGGAACACCATCATTTAGGGTTTTGGATTCCAAGGTAAAATCATTTATAACGATCTTGATGTTTTGAACATCCAAAAAGCTGGTAATCCACCGTCAGAAAATAACGTGTTTTCTACAAAATGGTAACTTAAATAGAAGTGGTCGATAGTAGACTATGTCAAAAGCTTTAGATAAGTCGAGAAATACATGTAAAGCCTTGTCTTTGACAGTTTTAGCAAGAAGGTCTCTATAAAAAACAACAGTAGATCAATTTGACACTACTTATTAAACCACGACCTAATGTCCTAATGCCTAATTTACAATAATTGGTTGAAGGGTAAATTGGTTATTTTAATAAATTATAGCAACCTATTTCAAACAAAAGAATTAGAATCAATGCCGAAACCGCAAGGACTTGGAACGTAGAATAAAATACAAACTCTGGTTTTAGTTTACATAAACGATTTTATAAATTTTTGATTAGTTATATCACCATTAGGAAAAAAATTAAAAAAACAATTACATGGAAATGGAAAGACTACATGTAGTGTCCTACAAGATGTAGTGCCCTACAAGATGTTGTGCCCTACAAGAGGTTGTGCCCTACAAGATGTTGTGCCCTACAAGATGTTGTGCCCTACAAGATGTAGTGTCCTACAAGATGTAGTGCACTGTAGTGCACTACGGTAGGGTAGTGTAATCGGCGCTTTACCCTTAAGGGTTCTATAAAGAAGTGATATCGAATTTTACTTCTCTAGGTATACACCATTTTCCGTATCTGTCTTACTTTTTTGACACCCAGGAGAACAGAAGGAATGGTGATATTCTGTATTAGTGGGCAGATGTAAATATTTAAAACGAATTTTATATTGTCATTTATCTTACGAAACACTTTCAAGAAATGATGATGACATTATCTATTATTAATCCGAACACAAAAATATATTTCAACAATTTGTTATCCAGACTGCGTAATATGATAAATGAGTTAAAGTCAAAGATCAAACAGACCGATAAACAAATGAACAAAAGTAGAACATTAGTATTATTATTCGTCCTTCCTGACTCATTCATACGATCTAAATATAGACGGCCCTTGTATCTGATTAAACAGCAGATAAGTACAGAAATAGACATTGATACTATTATAAGGGTCGCCACGTTTATAACATACTTTATTCTGATTAAAAAAAACACAGTTTCCATTAATTTTGATCAATACATAATATGTAGTATGAATGATCATCAATGATTTCTTTAAGTAATTAATGGTAATTATCTCTACTTTTTACAAATTTTAGGTATTAAAACATTGAACATCAAGCAGATTGTTGCTAGGACTTGCGCAGACATACATTTAACGGGCACAGATTGCCATCCAGGCTCAGTTGTTAGTTTCAAATGTCAGATTCCACATTGCTTACAAGTAAACTGAGCGTGTAACATTGCTATCACACCTAACAAACGACCTGATGACTATGAAGACCTGAACCGATTTCCACCAAACATAGCTAAGAACACTCTCGACTAATATATCTTTCAAACAAAAAAAACACATTAAAATCGGATCATCGGTTTGGGAGCTACGATGCCACAGATAGACATGTATACACATTTACACACACATACAGACACGTCAAACTTATAACACCTCGTCGTTTTTGCATCGAGGGTTAAAAAGCGTTCACAAAACTATTATTTGGTTACCCTAACAGTTACATTATAATTTGTGTTGAAAGAAGATCTGCTTATCACGGTACAAATAATATTTGTTGTTTACGAAATTTTGTACCAATTTATTTCTATAAGTAGAGTAAACATACTTGCGACACCAACATTTTAAACTAACATTTATTTACAGAACATATTTTTTAAATAAAAAACCGACTCCAATAGCGTCGATCCATATTAAAACAGGCATTCTTCACTATATTATAACACTGAATTTCGAAAAAAATACTAATGAAGGCTAAAGTACTAAAACTCAAGTGCGCGACATCGTCGCCCATAATTTTGAATGGTTTCCATTTCCATTGTGATGCACGTTAGTGCGAAAGTATTCCAATTGGTAATTTTGGAGCCCCTGTGATCCTAGTGAGGTAGTTGTTTTTAAAAAACAAATTAGTGATCTAAATACACTATTTGTACAGTTTTTTATGTAAACAAAATGAACTATTAGCGTGGCATCACGTTTAACATGACAAAATCACGTGACATTATATTTATTTCACACATATAATAATAGTTGCCGTAACAATTGTCACGTTGTTTGTCACATGGCGTTATGTATTATTTTCAATGTGTATTGATATAAAGTAACAGTTGTAATTGATTATGTCTTTGCTAAGTTATGTGGCAGGAGAGCGGAGCGTGTGGCGCTGACTTGGAAAAGCTTGTGTACAGCAGTAAATCGCTATAGGTGAGATAGTACTGGCCAAGCTAGAACCTTAGTGCAATTTCTCAATACTCAAAAAGATCGATAACTGTCTGGAGTTGCTTTTTTCTGGATTTAAAGCTTATGTTTGTTTTTTTTTTGTTCTTTGTGTAAATGTGAGGATATTATATCATTTACAAGGTATAAACTGAAGCTTCCTATTAGGTGGGCAACATATACACCCTGTTAAATAAAAAAAACAATATAGCCCTTCTTTCTATGTAGATAGGCCCCTCAGTCTGCTATCATGACACCCCTGGCCTACGGGATAGGTCAAGAACAGTAAAAGTAATAACATGCATTCTTAAGTCTACGAGTATATTACACGAGTAAACAATATCCAATCTGTTTGAGAAGTAAATCTTTTAGATATATAAAGTTATCTCAATGACGTGGTTGTTTCAGTAAGCCTCTGTTATACGTGTTGTGACGATGGATCTATAAATATTTAATAAAAAGTTTTTTGATTACTATTTACTCCCAACAATGAGTTGGTACTAGATAGAAGCAACACGTTCTTTGTTTGGAGGAGACTAGACAGGTAGAACAAAAATTTAATCGTGTAGAAATCCCAAATACCCGAACAAGCTCTATGCCACTGAAGGCTGTCAGGGTGTTCTTCCCAGTTTTTATGTGTCGAAGGTTCTAGGTAAGCCCCCGAAAGGATAAAATCTTAGAAACCTTTAACGCACATTGATCGTATAAATGCCCGTGCGATCCCGTCAATGGTTTCGGGGCGTTTGAACCCCGCTTCTATAGGTTTAGTATCCAATACCCATAGCTTGTACCTTAGCTCTACTTAGTTCGGGACTAGTTGGCATTGTGTAAATGTATAAGAGGTTTTAATTCAGCCATCACTAATAAATTAAACTTTACCTAGGTATATTTCATAAGATGTCGTGTCTTACTACGTCATATGACAGATGTGATAAAGTTTGAACGGTCAATAATCCTAGTACTCAAGTTTGAACAAATATATTTCCAACATGTGACAGGATAAGCTACGTCACTGTTATCATTCTATCAACCAACAAACGCCTTAGAAACGGGCCTCCTGCAGAGTTGTTGGAAACTTGGCTACGCTCAGCACACTCACTTTTATTCCGGGATTTTACCTGAATGGTCGTGTGCGAGATCACGCTTTTTATCCTTACAGTTTGGCTTACAATATACATAGTTGTGGGGAAAGTGGGTGGGTTTAGTCCCATTTATAACCTATTTAACCCACCTCTAACTTACAAACCCACAATAAATAAACGTAAACAAAACAATAAATTAACATTCAAAACTCTAAATATATTTGGCAAACGTTAGCCAATTGACTGACGCACTTGAACTATTGCTCAATTACATCTAAACGAGGCATGCGGGCTCTCGAATACCGACGCCAGCGCAAACACACACACACACTCATATTTACGTACGGGCATCAATTAAGGAGTATACATATTATGTATAGATAGGCGTGTATGTGTATTCATGAATATTTTGTGTTAAGAGTGTCTACATACTTTCGACTTCAAGGATTATGAAGTATTCAAAATTTTCGAAAATGGGTAGATTTAGGAAAGGGTGTTCTTTAGTCAAATTAGTCAGAAACGATGTCGGCTACAATCCCTTAACGGGAATAGATCGACTTAACCAGTAACCCTGTATAGTTTTAGTAAACTGCCTTGTTGTCAAAGCGATCGTTCACAGGTCGCTAGAGATTGACTAGAAGAACAAGGTTTAGTACAAGGTTTTTCTTGAAATCCAGTAATTTTGAAAAGGAGCTTGTTTCATGTTGGAACATAATACTACCAGTAACCCTGTATTTTTTTAAAATTTTATACTTAAGAATACCCTTTAAATAAGTTTCCATTGTATTCAGTGTTTTTGATACAAGACCTAGAGTTGTGTCTTCTTTTGTTTGATTTATGGCTCTATTAGACCGGATGTAAACCTTGATAAGTCGGAATCAATCAATAATGATGATGATAATGCGATCAAAATACACGATTGTGCAATCTCTCTTAAAGCTTAACTTCGCGTATCTCGGTCTATATTAGGTTTATCATATCGGCAGATGTTTTGTTACTCCCTTCTAATTTTACTGCCGCTGTAATAGATTGCACATGACCTTTTTTTAATGATCATACTATAAATCGGCAGTAGACAATTGATAATATACTTACTTATTTATTAAACAGATTATACACGTAGCCAATGGGTAAAAGGTAGATCCTTTTACCCAATTTTTTTTTAACATAATAACTTATGTAGGAATCAAACTGGCGACCTACATCGTATTAAAACAGAAATACAACTACTAAATCTGGAATAACGATCACAATTCTACACGTGTATGTAGACATCTTAAGGGCGATAAGCCAAGAATGTGAACTTATGAATGAGCGCCCATTCACAGAACTAACACACGACATTAATGAATAATGCTTTGATTCAATATGCTACTAGGAAACGATCGTGTTATTTGTACAGATAACGAAATCATCAATTACATAGTAGATAACTGATAGTAGTGATTTTATAAATATTATAAGGTAACTAAAACTTTATAGGTACATTTAAAATTATTTGCATTTGCGGAGGTGACGAACTAAGATTACACGGTGTCCTTTCTCATCTTATGCAATGAGAAATATAAAAGAGTTAACAAATAGTAACTTTTTGATCTGAGGGTATTTCGGTGGATGAATTGATATCACGACGAATTATATTTATTTAAGGACAATCAACAAGACACACAGGATTGCTGCAGTATTCTAAACCGAGTAATTAGTTCAAAACTCCTAGAAACTTTTTGTCAATGTGATAATGATATCGGAAGTTATTATAAACATAAACACTGAAGTCGCGAAACGAAAAAAATATGGAAATACTGTGAAATTCGAATAAAAATTTCATATAAGAATCGTTATCTACACTTTGGTATTAGAGTGGCCATTTTAATTATTTACATTGTATTAATAATGGACATACACAAATTATCATAAGGATGTTACAAGAGTGTCTGACTAACCTGTGTATCCCTGAGGTCAGGCTCGCTGGCGGCAGCTGGCAGCGGCGACCTGCTGCCTGCTGCTGCTTCTCTCCCCCCGCACACGTCACCAGCGCTGGCAGACAACGCGCGGCGACGTTCTTCTTTTTGCTTCTCTCGCTCTTTACTGTATAGTATGTTCTTCGTTTTTGATAACAGGTTGAGAGGCTTTATCGATTTTCTTGACTGTAAAAGAGATATTTGATTAATAAACTGTATTAATTATACATCCAATCTTGTCTATCCAGATTAGATGTTATTAAGTAAACACTATTTAATGGGAAAAACAACGCTCATAACAGAAATAAAATCATAATTTAAATATTTTAGGTGATTGTGATATATAGTTAACCTAATTCTTGCACCTGAGAATGGATAGGAAAATTCCGAAAACTTAGTACTATACCAGTGCAGGGATGGACCTCCTGATTTGTGGAGGGGGGGGGGAACTGGTATAGAGGCATATGATGGCACCTGATGGTTAGTGATCACCGCCGCCCATGGACACCCGCAACACCAGAGGAATCACAGATGCGTTGCCGACCTTTTAAAAGGGAGTACGCTCGTTTCTTGAAGCTCCCCAAGTCGTAACGGTCCGGAAATATATTATGTAAACTTTTCCTTCTTTTTATTTTCGTAAAGGTAATTAATATTTGAGACACGCACCTTGGGTGGATAATGCATGGTGGTACTATGTAATCTTACTGTTATCATATTCAAAACTTTTAGTACATAATAACCTTCAAAGTTTCCATTAAACAATTAAATGCATAAAGAAATAAGGCTATTGCGGTCCTTGTCCTCCAAACAGTTTACATTTGCCTGCAATACAATATTATTGTAAATATGCATGGCGCAGGTGCAACATGTGCTAACCAAGTTTATTTATAGTTTATTAGAAAAGTGAACAATAACATATCATGGTTATTTCAATATTTATTGTGTAAAATTATTGTTATCGCAGCCTCGGACCTCTTACAGTAAGTCAAGGGTTTAGAAGACTATGGATCTATAGCAGTTGTATATTCATGGGCTATTATGGTTGTGGGCAAAAATATATATGTAAGTATATAATTATTTAAACTGTCATTGCCATATTCACTATTAATAAACGAACTATCGGGATATTTACCACGTTTAGAGTTGTTGAGTTTCCGATATTTCGACGCTATTAGGCCCCATTCCAACGAGCGCTTTTTAACGCGCGTTAAAAAAGCGTCGGACTAGAACAAATGAATTCCTATGTTCCTGTTCACGCGCTTTTTTTAACGCGACGCTTTATTAACGGTCGGCGTTGGAAATTGTGTTCTATTTCAAGGAACATGAGAATGAATTTGTTCTATTTCGACGCTTTTTAACGCGCGTTAAAAAAGCGCTCGTGCGAATGTGGGCTTAGAGTGGATACTGTGAGTGTAGTGTGTCACGATCGAGTTCGAGTAAGTAGTGAGAACGGCGAGGACAGTAGTAAAAAAAAACGAGTGCGAAAGAGGGTAGATCGGTACATTTGTTCTTAAGAATTAATAACCGCAAGTACTTCAGTTCCTCTGTGATCATGGCGCTTGTAGCAGCGTCGAAATATCGGAAACTCAACAACTCTAAACATGGTAAATATCCCGATAGTTCGTTTATTAATAGAAAAATATATATTCTTAAATTGTGACATTCAATCAATCAATTAACTAGTCTATTGCAGTCCACATCTAGACATAAGCCTCTCCTAACACGCGCCACATAACACGGTCCTGCGCCATCCGCATTCAGTTCGACCCAGAGACCAATTTTTAGGTGACATTAAATATTCTTAATGCACCACCACACGAATGATCAAAGTCTTACCTTATACTTAATGCTGGCGGGGTGCACGAAATTATGGTCATCTTTATCTCTGACAGGTTGCTCGTCTCTCATACCACACACCAGCATATCATCTAACGAAGCCTGCATATGCCTTCTCCTTGAAGGACGAGCCTCTTCATGACTTCGCGACGAATAAACGGACACGGAATCCATACTAGCTTTACTCGTCCCACCAGATATCACTGTCACATTTTCAACAGATTCATTTGACTGCCAATCTGGTGGATGCCGGGGCCCTTCCTCATAAATTTCGACCGAATTGAAAGTTTCTGCTACTCTATCGATCTCCAAGTTCATGTCCAATTGCGCTGGTATATATTCGTAGTGGTGACCTTCTGTTTCTGTATAGACCTGATCATACACCACACCATTCACGAAGCTTCGAGAACTAGACGGAACATTTCCGTAAGGGTTATTGTAGTTGTAGTTGTCGTCTTCGTTGCGAGGACTTACGTGGCGAACTGGTTGAAGATCATTGGCGTTGATAATAACATCGTCCAGGTTTAATGGCCTGCCTTGACCACCAAAACCGTCAACAACCGGTGTCGTATTGGATAAGAAGGAGCCATCATTATCGAAACATCCAACTAATCCGATTGGACGACGAGGCATCTCCTGGCGAAATCTATTTGGCGGTGCTTGTTGTCCAGCAAAGTCTACTACAAGTATTCTGTCAGCTATATTGCGGCAGTCATTATGAAATCCTATACCAGAATCACTGTTGCTTGATGTGGTTGTTACTTCGCTATGATTACTTGGTTGTGGCGAATTAGCAACAAAATCTTGAGCTTCTATTCTCTCCTCTTGTCTACAAGGTGGTCTTCTATCACGTGGCACACGAAATACAGGTCTGTTACATCTCGAAAAGTTACCTATAACTGGACTGTCACCTTTAATAGACAGCTTAGATATCTGCTGAAGACTTGGGCTAGAACAATCTTCAGCCGGTAATGAATACATTCCCCTGATCACACCAATGACGTATTCAGCTGACGGCGGAAATTCTAAACACCTTTCGGCAACAGGGTCTCTAGTACACACGATTTGGAATTCCCTGGCCCTTGGTAAATGAGCATCATGTTCAGCCATGCGAGGGTCAACAGCGAATACGTGACAGCTGTGAGATGCCTCGGCTTCTGCGGATTCAGCTGAAGTGACCAGGCCAAAGTATCTCCTATCAGCTTCAGAACCACAACCCGCGTATACTATTCTTTCACGTTGATATTGGGCAAGGACTTGATCGGCTGGACGTCGAAGTAACAACGAGTTTGGAAGAACGCAGAGTAATACTGGAGCTGCCGGCCGTCGTTCTTGTCGTAGCTTTCTTACAGCAGTTTTGACATTTCCTGGAGCCGCGTTAGTAGCTGCTTGGGGTGTTTCTATGGTACCCAAGTAGCCGACAACTGCTCGACATTCGAGACGTGCAGCGTGATTAGGAGTAAGTTGAGCTCTACTTAAGTTTTGTATGATCTCATTGACGCCGGACGTGCTAGGTGCGGCGTGACAACCTGGAACCATAAGCTAAATGTTAAAATTGTAGTAACTAATTTATGACAATATAATAAAATAATTAAACTGATATTACTTTAGGTGGTGTAACAATCGCAATATGCATCTGTCGTGCAGAAGGCAGTTTGTTTGAAGACCACACAGGACAATAATTTGGGGATTTTTTATTTTTAAAGCAAATAATCAAAAGTCTTTATTTTGTCCTCAGTGCTTTATTTAAGAATATTTTTTTATAAAAAAATCATGTAGGACTTTAATAAATTCTTAAGTTTGTATTTATTAGTTAAAAATGCTATGTATTAGTGTGTTGATAAAGTAAGAAGTTAAAATTGTGTTAATATTATGTTAGAAAATGAAATTAAAAATCAAATGTATGAAACACAAAACAGAAAAGCATGTTGTGCAAAGCAAAAAAGTATTAAAAACCAAAATTCAGTTAGTAGTGGCATAACAGTTTTAGTTAAAATATGATATGTTAATTAAAAGATACTTTTAAATATGGAAATATGTAAAAAAAACCATTATCTGTTTTTTCACCACAATCTAGTTTGGGCTACATAAAAAAAGTTTACATAGGATAACCAAAGGTATAAAGCTATTTTCCAGTATAAAAGGTCATAACAAACAAATGAAGGGTCACTGGTCATTGTAAATGACTGCCATATAAAACAATACAATAACGACCTCTGTGGCGCGACAATACACAGACGACCTCTGTGGCGCGCCGGTAGAGCCAGCGGCTGCCGCGCATGAGGTTGTGGGTTCGATCCCCACGCAGGACAATAATTTGTGAGATCCACAAATTATTGTCCTGAGTCTGGGTGTTTTATGTGTCCGTTAATTGATGTTTGTAAAAGTCCCCGCGACACAGGGCATGATCCCTAGAGCGGGAGTTGTCTTTAAAAAAAAAAAAAAATAGGCACATTAACTAGTGTTAACAGTACAATTCAGAAAAAAATGTTTAAATAAATAATTAGAATACAATGCAGTACAAATTACAGTTTATTGCTAGTGAAATTACAGGGCTGAGGAACATACAAAGTGCATAGTGCAAGCTATAACAAACATTGATACAGTGACTAGTGGAAAGTATGCACTCACTTACTTACTTAAGCTCTTGTTTACCCATCTGGAAAATAATACATTGATCATTCCACTGTGTAAAAAGGCATGTATTCAATGTTAGATGTATGTATTACATGAAGTATGAGTCAAGCTTTCCTTCTTTGGTTGGATAAAGTATCTTACCGGGCTTAGCAATGTTCCTAAGCCACCTTTTAGGCTTAGAGGGTGCAGCCTCGGTGGCGCGACGGTAGTGCAAGCGGCTGCCGTGCAAGAGGTTGTGTGTTCGATCCCCACGCAGGACAATAATTTGTGAGATCCATAAAATTATTGTCCTGGTCTGGGTGTTCTTTGTGTCCGTTAATTGATGTTTGTAAAAGGTCCCCGCGACACAGGGCATGATCCCTAGTGCGGGAGTTGTCTTTTTTTAAAAAAGAGCTAATATTATAAAGGGGTCAAGTTTGTGTGTTTGTGACGTTGTAGGAGGTAATCTCTGGATCTAACAAACTGATTTTAAAAATTCTTTCTGTGTTGAATAGTCCATTTATCAGGGAGTGTCATAGGCTATATAGTATCACGCTTTGACTAATAGGAGTGGAGCAATAATGAAATATGTTTAAAAATGGGACACATTTTTTTCGCCGTCCAACGAAGTGGGCACTGGTCAGCTAGTATTACATAAAAGTAATAGACAGATTATATCTACTGTAATTCACTGGGAGGTTGGAAAAAGAGGTGAGATAGAAGGAAGAACATAAAATATGAAAGGCATAATATCTCCCAATGTAAAAGGGTTTTACAGTTATCTATGTAAATTAAACAGCCCAAGCTAGCAAACCATCAATTTAACCCATAGGAATTGTTCTACACTTTTCACCATGAACATAAGGAATAAAGTTAGGTTTTCATATTAGTCATGTTTCTAATTGAATGTTATACCATAATACAACCCCAAATAATTTTAAGTCAGTTTTGTTTACTTTACATTGGATTTTAAAAACAAATCAAGTTATAAATGTTGAAAACTCACCAGGATGATGTAGCATGGCTTGAGGCCGGCGCCGTGGAGGCGGATGTCTTCTTCTAGTTCTTGCTCTTTCATCAGGCTCTGTGTCTTCTGTGTCAGTAGGTGGCGCCTCACGAGGCGATACTGACAGAGCAATAGCACCAGGTGCTCCCGCGACTAGGCGGGCTACAGACGCGTGTGGCGCTCTAGCTACACTAGCACCATCGACAGCTAGCAGCGCATCCCCAGCTCGTAAACCAGCGCGTTCTGCAGGTCCACCGGCTGCAACAGCTGATACTACACACGGTCGCTGACCTGCTATAGTGAACCCAAACCCCCCAGGACCTCGGGCCACAACGACTCGCCTCTCTGTCGTCCTAACAAGCGCGGCTCGTCGTCTCCTTCTTCTTTGCTGCTGAGGCACCATTATAAACACTTCACTAAACTACTCTAAACAACAAACACATCTTCTAAATTTAAAAATTCGATACAGTTTCAGTTACAAAGTAGAACGAGAAAATCGCGCACACTTTACTGACGTAATTTTAACATAGAAAACTAGAAAAACAAGAAATATGAAAGTTTCGAGGCCTTTAATAACTGACGTTTAGAAAGTTCAATTCAACTTCATTCAAGTTATGTCAACGCGCTTACTTCAAACTTTGCAAACTTTTCTGTCATCTATAGTTTTATTTTCTACTATGATTAATTAATTACACAATCTTCGATGTATAAAGTTCTTACTATAGTGATAATCTTTCTCAACAACTACTTTAGCAAAATAAGTATTTACACAGCAACTTTAAAATCAATTTGTAAAAAAGCTTCTGTTTTTCAGTATTCAAACTCAAAATAAAGCTTTCTGTTGTCAAACGGTTTCCAAGCCGTCTTGGTTTGGTTGTCAAAACTGTCAAAGTTGTCAGAATCAAATTATAACCCACGTTGTTTTGTGTTGTTTTTGTGCAGAGCTATTTTAAATTAAACTTTTAACTTTGCATTGCAAAAATAGTAATCATGGCTGTAAGTATTATTTAAAGGACCATTTCCATTCCTATCATTAAATTGAAATACTCCTTCTTTCAATGAATATTTATTCACTTATAAAATAAATTACAAACCAACCTCTAAAACTTGTTAACCTGTAACTGTAAGTGATTCTAACTCTGAATTTATTTAAAATGTTACAGAAAAAAGGTAAAATTAAAGTCAGTAAAGTGAAGAGGAACAATCAAACTACAAATAAAATGAGGAAGAAGGGTCAATTAAAACTTCAGAGGCACAGAACAAAGTTGCAGAAACAGAAACAGCCACAACAGCAGCAGGAGGTACAATACAGCAGTGAGAGTGAAGCGACAGATGACGAGTTTGGGGATATGTTAGATAATGATGAACAACAATATCTGCTGAAGAGGCTGGCTAAACAACCACAGTTATTGTCAAATGTGCCTGAAGAAGAAAAGAAAAAAAATAAGTTAGTATTAATTTCTTTTATAATTGGCCTACCAGGATTACTATGGTGCCTGATGTTAAGCATCCAATAGAGTCCAAGAATGGCGAGCACCATGCCAGCTACAATATTTGTAGAGAGGCATGAATATCTCCACTATGGCGGCTTCAGAAGATGCTTTTATTGAACATGTTAATTACATTAAAAAAACAAGCATGGGAAATTAACATTTCGCTGCAATGGCTAATATGATGATGATATTATTATGCATGTATTAAGAATTATCTATCTATCTATATTACAATATGTTTCTTTAATTTTATAGATCAAGAAAACGCAAAAAAGAACAGAAAGAAAAGTTTCCAAAGGCTCCCAAAGTAGTAGGTAGTGACAGCGGTGCGGAGAGTGATGCCTTGAGCGAGAGTGATGCAATGTCTGACAGTGATGTTGAAGACAAGTATGAGAAAGACTTATCGGAGAGACCTCCTAAGAGAATGAGACAGTTACTGCCTATTAAAACTAAAGAGGGGCTTATGGAGAGGGCTGAAGAGTGTGAAGGTAAGATTATTGTATTATAAGCATAACCTAACCTTGATTATTGTATTTTCCGCAAGCTAGATTGTAGTTAATCAACTTAAAAGACTGCACTTTTGTGAAGGAACAGATAATGTTATTAAAGGTTCGTTTTTAAAATCAAGAACATATGAAGCATGTAATTTCCCCTTTTAAGACAAGTCTGTCTAATCTATACTAATATTATAAAGAGGTAAAGTTTATGATGTTGTAGGGGGTAATATCTGGATCTAATGAACCAATTTTAAAAATACTTTCTGTCATGGACTGTCCATTTATGGGCGAGTATCATATGCTATATAGTATCACGCTATGACTAATAGGAGGGGAGCAGTAATGAAATATGTTTAAAAAAGGGTTGCGTTTTTTTCACCGCCCAACGAAGTGGACACGGGTCAGCTAGTATTTTCTATTTTGCTGAGACACTATGCCACATTAAATTATCATCAAATACATAATTGATTATTATTATCAACCTTTTCACATATTCCAGATTCAGAATCTGAAAATGAAGAAACAGTTCAAAAAACTCATCCAAAGCCACAAAAGCTCAGTGACGAGTCATCATCAGACTCTGATTCCGGTATGGAAGGCACGGGAGAAGATGAGATGCCTGCAGAAGATGAGAAAGTGGTCACTGCTGTGGAACTGTTGGCAGCTAGGAGAGACAAGTTGCAGCATGATAAATTGAGGATAGGAGCTCTGTGTTCTTCTCTGCTTGAGAGTCCTGAGAAGAAGGTAATTACTAGACTCCATGTTCTTTTAAACATTCAAAGTATATTTGAAAAAACCTGGACAGTTGTCCTTAGTTATTTATTGATACTATGTCACTGTTTGCCCCATTTAACATTATTATTGTTACATTAATGTTATCTGTCCTATCATCTGAATGCTATCAGAAAGAAACAAAATTAACTAGAGAAATACGACAAATTTACTAAAACTGAAAAAATCTCCCTTTCTAAAGGACATATTTACACAGTTTTGCTATACCGCGCTCACCATAGCATGATAGCAGACAAAAATCAAATAATTTATATATCTAATCTAACAAATTATTTTTTTACATTACAGTTGAAAAATCTCTTTCCCATCTTGTATTTAATGGAGGAACGTCTAAAAGACAACACATTGAACTTACACTCAATACGTAAGCTAGCCACACTATCTGCTTATGAAGTGTTCAAGGATATATTGCCAGAATATATATTAAGGCATCAGGATTATTCCAATATTAAATGTAAGTAAACCATCTTTATTTCCGTTTAAAAGTACCTTATTAAATAAAGAGTACAGAAGAAAACTTGTACTGTAAAACCAATCTATATCTTAACTGCCTTGGTGGCAAAGGCTCGTAGATGCTGCTGTCATGAATGAGGTTGCGCGTTTGAATTTCACGCAAGATAACCATGTGTGTCATACTCTAATTATTGTCTGGAAGTTTTATGTCACCATTAAATAAATGTTTATAAGTCCCTGCGACCCAGGGATCCCTATTATTTAAAATAAAACAAATAATAAATATGTACAGAGTCAAAAGTTAGTGATTGGCAGACATGTTACTAAATTAAATATTATATTATTTCAGTAAAGAAAGATACATTAAGTTTATATAAATATGAAAAAGAACTGTTGGAATTTTACAAGAGATATTTACAAAGATTAGAAAAAACAGCAAATGTACTACGTCCTAAGAAAGGAGATAACAGGTATTATTTTTTTTTATTTCATTGAAAAATAATTTATTAGCTTAACAACTTTTATAAAAATATGTAAAATAACAAGCGTACAAGCCTATGGCTAGTAGTAGTCTTAACCCTCTACTGCATGAATTATTAAGGAGGTGAAAAAAAAAATATTTCTTTGTGGATATTGCTTTCTTTTAATAATATTAAGACAAAAAAATCGAAAAAAAATAAAAAAGTAGTTTCATGTAGAAAAAAAACTAAGATTCCATATATGGGCTCGTATGCACTTAGACAAAATCTCGGTCGGACATAATATGGTATCGTATGCAGTCCATAACTAAGTAGAAAAGGAACATTACCTATATAATATCTAAGGAGGTTATAATATATTTTATTGTCAGTCGTGGAATGTAACGAGACAAGTTTCTTTTATCATTGTAGCATAGAAAAACTTAGCATTTTGTACATTTAGTGTATGTCTTCATAGCCACTCGTCTGGCAAGACAAAATGGCGGAAAATTGCACATCTGGCCAACCAATTTCAGGCGTTTTGCCAGGCCGGGTTTTTTCACTGACCAATGTTTGAAAAAGCAGATTTTCTTTAAATCTAATTGGAATTTAGTATAAGTCCAATAAGATTCTTATAAGCCGATTATCTCCCATTCTAAATGGAATTTTGTATAAATCTAATAAGATTCTTGATAATAAATAAAAAAATATGAACTTTACCTTGCAAAAATCATACCTTGCAAAAAAATAGCTCTTCCGAGTTATGAAAAATAAACCACTTACGAATGTTTTATTACATTGTTGTAACACAATAACAATGAACACTTATTAGACTTCACATAACACCACTCACAATCACAAACAAAACACAAATACAATTTAAACTTCAATGTTTATATAACGCGTAACACGACTCGCATAACGTAAACAAATGACTGACAGATTCAAAAATAAATCTGTCATAGCTTTTGTTCCATAGATTAAATGATTTTTATATGAGAGGACTAGAAATATCATGCATAGACGATTTGTAATGCGTAAGGACTAGAACAAATAAGAAATATTTTCTAAATGGCAAGAAAGTGATACGATGTTTTGACCTTGTCAAAACGCCGTTTTCAGGCGTTTGGCCAGATGGACGTTTTTTTTTGGCGCCAATATCAGGCGTCGTGCCAGACGAGTGGAACATACTATGCAATGTTGACGTTTTTTCTGCCACATAGGCCAATGTTCTGACACAGCCTAAAGGAATGTCTTAGCATCGCTCTGGCATTTTTTGTCATCCTTTTAGAAGATACGGGTGTACCAGGTTTGGACAGCGAACCACCACTAAAAGTAAAACTAAAAGTTCAGCTGGTGTATTCACTTCTGTAATGCATGAATGCAGCTCAATGTCGCCCATGAAGGTGAAGTTGCCAGGATTGTATGGATCCAGATGTTTGGAGTCCCATTTCGTCAGCAGCTGACATTGTGCGAGGCTTCTTAGTCACTTTTTTGTCCTTGACAAGTCTTGCTTGAGGAATATTGTCTTCATCCGACCTTTTACCATCAGTTTCAGATATAATAAGGGGTCTTCTGAATGAAACAGGTATTGAAGATACTTTGCTATCGGAATCCAACTCATGGTCGTCACTAAGATGACGGTCACCCGGTATAGGACTAGCATATTTGATTTTTCCATAAAAACAAGCAGGGCCTATTTTACCAACTAAAAGTAAAAAAAACAGGAGCGATGACAAGGCAATAGAAAAAAGCTAAAAAAATATTAGCACTTGAATTTTTCATTCGTTATGAATATAAGTCAGAATGCATACGATACCATATATGTTCAAACGTATTTACGTCGTGCTGCATATGAGCCCATATATGGTATTGACATAAAAGTGGATGAAAAGCATAGTAAATACGTAAAAAGTAAGAAAATCATTTTTTATAGGTAAAGAAGGAAGTATTGACTTTAGAAATATAATTTTATGTTTTATGAATACATACGTTTTGTTTTTGTTTTTTATAATCAAAAATGTATGTCAGGCAGTCGTGTTTGGTTTCACTGACAACCCGCGCAAAAGTAAAATTTTTCCTAAATTTCATCAAATCATAGACAGACTGAGTGCGTTTTCTTTTTGTTACTTAACCATTACATGGATTTAACAATGTGGAACGACTTAATTATTATTTGTTTGGAAATAAAACACCAATAAAATCGGCATACCATATATGGGCCCATATGAAGTAGAGGGTTAAAAATGATTTACTCCGTCGTTATAACCTTGCCGGTTTGGCTAAATTATTCTTCACAGTGATCACACTTCACAGTGACGCAGTGAATTTGGTCCTTTGAACTGTATTTTGACTACCACCATTGCCTTTATTTCCAGGCTGTATTGGTGATTTCCATCACGTTCGATACAGTGAATTGCCAAGTCTTAATAATAAAGAAAGTGTTAGCATATAAATTTACCTATAAAGCTTAGGTTTAGAAAATTTCGAAAGGAGGAAAGAATGGAAAAACAAGGCACTCGAAACAGGACTCGAACCTGCGTCTCTGGACTATATAGTCTCTGGATACGTATACTCCAAAGACGCACGTTCGAGTCTTGCTTCAAGTGCCAATTTTTTCTTTTGTCTTCTTTTCGTAAATTTCATTGGTATACATAAGTGTTGTGTATATCAGGAAGCTAGACGAGGCGACACTATCGCTGTCACTCGTATCGCTGCAGTGCATGTGCGGGCTGCTGGTGTCGCGGCCGCAGTTCAACTACGCGCACAACATCGCACAGAGCATCGTGCCACTGCTCCACAGTGAACACGTCACCGCTAGTCAGTACGTCACCGAGGCGTTGATCAATGTTTTCAAGGATGATCAGAAGGGAGATATCACTTTGGTGGTAAGAATATTTTTTTTTTGTTTTATTTGTAAGAATTACATATGTTTTCTTACAGCTAATTTACAATAACAGTGTCACATAAATCATTACTGATTTTTCCATACATTGAAAATAGCTTATGACTAATATAAAACTCAAACCCAAACCGATTATTCCACTTAATCGAACCCGCGACCTCGTGCACGGCACCTGCTTGCGCTACCGTCGCGCCATCGAGGCAGTTAAGTTTAAATTGACGATGCTACTTTGTCCTGGTACCACTTAGATTGTGGTGTTCCTCAAGGAGGTAATCTAGGTCTTCCTTCCTTGTGGAAAAAGAAAAGTGGTAAAGGAAATTCTTTATATAGTTATGACACGCGAGGTTATCATATATTCTGATTAATGTAGCCTGTTTATTACCCACCTGATTACGATAGCTGTTCAAATGTCCCTTATATTATTATGTATGTTGTATGCCGATGACATCCTAATTAATACACAAGCAAATTTTGTTATAACAATCGTATAAGTTGCATGTTATTGATTAATGGCAGACAAGCTGGTGTGCTAAAAAACACCCAGCATTATCTAGATAAGTACTAAGACTTACAACTTTATTAAATTTGTTTACAGATAGTCAGACTAATAAACCAGTTAGTAAAACGTAAAGGGGATCGCTTATCTCCCTCCGCACTGGACTGTCTGCTGACGCTCAAGATAAGAGACATCGACATGGACGCTGAGTCTGAACTGAAGACCAAGAAACGTATCGACGAGAAACACAAGAAGCGCATTGTTAACTTGTCTAAGAAGGAAAAGAAGGTAGGATTAGTAGATACTAGTATTTTTGATAAATAACAAGACATTATTAAACACATAAGATTTGGATCTTCTGTGTTGTTTAGTGACCAGGACAACTATTAGCGGAATTACCTTGGGCACGAGTGAAATTGTGGCATACTTTTTTAGGGCATTCGGCCCTATCGGGCAGGTATGTCGGAGTCCAAGAAAGATAGTAATTGCAGTTTACTGGCTAAATAAATCCACATTGTTTCTCTTTCACCCATAACCCAGGAAAAATGTGGATTTTGTTAGCCAGTAAACTTTAAATTAACGCCTTTCTTGGACTCCCGCAATCCGCAATTACAATCTTTCTGGGAGATCCAATATGAACGACGAAAAAGTCCGTGCTTACGGGTTCCTTTAAAATTGTAGCCTACTAAAACTTTTCCCAATAAATACGTAAATTTCTTATTTTTAATATTCTCAGCGTGCAAAGAAACTAAAGGAAGTGGAACGTGAGTTACTGGAAACGGAAGCCCAAGAGAGTGAGATGGCGCGACGCAAGCAAATGACAGAAGTAACCAAGACCGTGTTCCACATATACTTCAGGTTGTTGAAGACTGCGCCGAGGTCTAAACTATTGGCGGCGGCACTTAATGGACTTGCTAAGTAATTATGTTTTTTTTTTATTTTAATGAACTTTACTCGTAATTTTATTTAAACGCGGACGGGACGGACGCGTGACGTCATTTAGAGGTCAAATGAAAGACAAAGTAATACATGTGTAATTGTTAAAATGAACACAATCTTGCGGTTTTTTGCGCTAAATATGATTTTATTCCTTACCGATCTAATATCTAATTGGTTTTGGAATCGTCATAGGTAAACTTTTACTTAACATACCAAATTACATTTCCAATACTTGTTCCAGATTCACCCACGTAATAAACTTAGAGTACTACTCAGACTTAGTCGCCATCCTATCTCAACTGATAACAGACGAGATGATCGGCGCTCGAGAACGTTTGCTATGTGTCAAAACTGTACTATCAGTACTCACTGGGACCGGAGACGCGCTTAACTTGGACCCTGCTAAGTTCCACGCGTACTTGTATAGCGCTATGCTTAAAGTACATGCTGGTAAGTGGTTCCTATTATACTAAATTTATATGATGTCTATATTGAGAAGCTTAAAATTTCTTAAAATTTCTTCCCTTTGGTCATTATAATTTTCATTGCATGTATTCAAAAATGTAAACATCATTAAAATTTAATTTGATAAAAAATCTTAATACTTAGAAAAAAAAATTAAACAATTTATAGAAACATATAGATTGTTTACATGAAATGATAATAATAATATCAACCGTATTCTTACATTCCATACAATAAGGGGGCCAAGTTCTGTCCCTTGTAGAACACCAATTCTATTTAACCGGAGTTAATGTTAAGGTTTTTATTTTAGCTTGTGATCATGACTTTACAGTTCAACAAATCTAATAGGTACGGTATGACAGTTCTGACAAATTGAATAATAAGGTTGGGATAAAAAAATCGATTACTATAATATCCGATTTTTAAGACACTTTAATAATTAATCTCATTATAAGTAAAGGGTATTGATCCTTACTTGATTAACTTTGTAAAAAAACACCACATATTGCAAATTCTCTAGTTTTTACATCAATCGCACACTTTGATATGGATGAAAATTTTCTGGAAAATAGCATTAAACGTTTATGCAATAGAAAACACGTAAATTACTTTGTTTTAACCACTATCTTTCTTAAATTTTAAATAAATGTAATTTTTCCAACGTCAAATTTCATTATAAAATAATTTCACCATTTGACATAATTTGTAGCCCCGTTACTCATAAACGCGTCTTAAATTTAATCA
This sequence comes from Schrankia costaestrigalis, assembly GCA_905475405.1. Taxonomy (NCBI): domain Eukaryota; kingdom Metazoa; phylum Arthropoda; class Insecta; order Lepidoptera; family Erebidae; genus Schrankia; species Schrankia costaestrigalis. Next base: position 1,963,406 of record FR997845.1, on the reverse strand, counting down.
ATGTTTAGTGAGATTTTTATTACGAATACCAACCTTATACCAAACAAAACCGTAAGAATTTAAGCTAATCAATTGACTAAAATTTAAGAGGCGATTATGAGTATGGGGGCTAATTCTAGAATTTTGTCTTTGATTCCTATACTTTTCTCAAAGTTCAAATACTAAAGTCTTTAGTCTGTGGTTGACACGACCCCATAGTTGTTTACCTTTATATTCAAGTCGTAATAAATAAACAGTAGTATTAGATCTAGTACTTTTAGAGAATAAAAAATAATTCTAAACATTACTTTTATTTTAATTATAATTAATTAAATAAAAGTAATGTTTAGGATTTTTTTTTCATTCACTACTAATTTGCCTCCCCTCACCTTCGACCACGTCGAGTAATAGTTATAAGTAATAGTTAGTTACGTGTCTAACGATAATATCGATTTTTCGTATATTTATGTAAACGATTTTTTTGCATACAAGTGTATCCGAAGAGTCGCAACACTACGAGCAGTGACCTAACTACGTGACTTTGCAATGAGGTCAAGAATAGAACTATTAGATAATATTTACTATGTAAATATGTGTTATTTTGCTTTGTTTGAATGTTTTCAATTAAATTTATATATTAAGAATTGTACATTTTTAGATACAATAATAAAATCTTTCTAAATTCATGGTTTTACGAAAAATGTTTTCGAAGCTGAATAATGTACGCATGAACAAAGTTGTTTCAGTTTGAAAAATATGAAACGTCATACTGTATCTTTTAGATTTGTTGAACTGTAGTCAATTGCTGTCACTACCATTGATTTGATATCTGAAATGTATTCTATCACTGGTAGAAAATAATGCAAAACGTTGGTCGCCTTAAACAATCAAACGTCTTTGACATATCTAAGAATACTGGTTTTCTGTGCTACATTGGGGTTCAATAATTGAAGAAAAAAAAATTTCATTGATACACCCGTAGACCAGTTGTTATATATTTTCCAAATCTGACTAAAATAAATAGTTATCCTTTCTCGTACAGGCGCAAGTCACCCCGACGCAGCCGTGGTGCTAGAGTCAGTGTCACAGATCTGTGCTCGCGCGCGCCGCGTGTCCCCCGCCGTGCTGCAGGCCTTCGCTAAACGTCTGGCAACACTCTCCACACAACTTATACATAACGGGAGTATTGCGTGCTTGGCGCTGCTGCAACAACTTGTTCAGGTATTTATTTTATTTTATTTTCTTCGGAACACCAACAGCATAATTTACAATCGGTTAATACATAAATATACTTATACACAGCTATTAACAGGTATTCGCAAATATAAATGTTTGTCTATATTACGTTTAGATCATGTCTCCCCCAACTGATAAGTGTGAATTAAGTTATCTTGGATGGAGTCCGTCATAAAACCTAGTAGGTACTTACTGGCTGGTGCAAAGTATGCGCTTCATTAAAGATAGTTAAACTTACCTATTTGACTGATTAGGAAATTTAAGGTTTAAGTATTTTATTATTAACTATGTTAACAAAAAGTCCCCTTAACACATGAAGTGCAGAAATTGTTTTTAGGATATACACAGAGAAAGAAAAAGTATTATTTATTGAAACATTGTCTTTTAATTGACAGCATAGTAAACCAGTATCGTCCCTCCTGGACCCGGAGAGCGAGGGCGGCTGGGGTCAGTACGACCCGCACAGTCCCTCCCCGGAGCACTGCCAGGCGGCCGGCGCGAGACTCATGGACCTGCGCGTGCTCCGCAGACACTACCATCCTGCTGTACGACAAGCTGCTGCGGAACTGTTGCAGGGGAACACCAACAATACCACTAATACGTAAGTTAAGCCTACTTTTAGTTTGTTATATGTCATGCTAGAAGTCGAGGGTTTGAACTTTTGACAAGTCAAACATTTTCTGTTTCTTATGTGCTCTATTTGATTTGGATATTACTATGTACAATACCTACGTCTTGTCAAAAAATCCAGCAGTAATGAGTATTTTATCAGTTGTATAGTACCTACCTACCATAATCCTTGTATATGGAACAAGAATCAAAGACACTGAATAGGAAATCACAAAAGGATGAGATTCTTAGATGAGATAGAACTCAAAACTCAGTTATTGCTTGACCAGTTTCAAAATACCTTGTTAGGAATCCTTAAAAATTATGTTCAGTTTATGTTCCAAATAAACGAAAATGCATAATTATAATCGTTTCCAATATTTTAGTATGTGATACTTTCATTCATTAGCCAGCCCATGTACAAGTTTAAACGGGTGTATGCAATGCTTAAAATACCATACCATTTTAATATTTTATTTTTATTTTTTCAGGGCACCAATAAAATTATTCGAACTATACGACGGTTCTCAGATGTCGTTCAAGCCAGCCATACCTCCGCCCAAACGTAGCGAGACACAGAAGAAACCTAGCTGGACACATAATTGGACACAAAGCTCATTGAAAGTGTTGTGTGAATCTGTTGAGAATAGTGTTGATATGATTATTAATGATAGATGATTATTTAAATATAATTTAAATCAATATTAAGTTAGGTTATTTTATTTTTTAACCTATTTATATTATAACAGCCAGTTAATGTCCCATGTGAGTGTATTCCAAGTTATAAAGAGAAACTTACGTAAGCTGTTGACCAGTCAAATTGGTGTGATGTTTACCAAATTATTCTGCTTTTTAAAAGATAATAGTTATCTAAAAAGTGAGATTTCTAAATATGAGTTTTTTGTAGAGTAGAGAATGATAGTTCAATGCCGTATGACCACATGTACAACATGTAAATGAAAACAACTAATTTATAAAATAAAGTTTATATTTTTTTTACATATAGGCACTTAAAGTAAATTAAAAGATATATTTATTATTACTTTATCAATGACACTACACACTACTTTTACAATACACATAAACTTGATTCTAAAAATAAACAATTATTTCATGCTTATTTAAATTCAAAAAGACCTATGGTCGGTCTGGCGCATGTAACAACAAAAGACACAGGTGCCAGCAACCTGTGCCAAACCTCAAGCAAAAAGAGAAAATTATATTTTGAGATTTTAATATACACAAATTTAAAAAAAAAAACACATTTATTTATGTCCGTTATTATATATGTTATAGTCAAAACTCATAACCGGTCAAAACCACTTGTGACTGAAAAAATCAGTCAATAGTGGTTTTGACCGACATCCTTAGTCAAAACCACTATAGACTGTTTTTTTTGCAGTCAAACGTGGTTTTGACCATCAATGTTAGTCAAAATTCATTGAAAATTGATCTTTTAATACAAATATGAAGGTAAAAGTCCGAAACAGTTGGTTAGGTTAGGTTAGTATGGTGACCAAAGGACTAGAATATAATAATACTATATTCTAGTTTTACACAAAAAAAATGTTTCTAGCAGTACTAGTCCTTTGGTCACCATACTAACCTAACCTAACCAACTGTTTCGGACTTTTACCTTCATACTTGTGTTAAAAGATCAATTTTCATGATCTGACAATGAGTTTTGACTAACATCGATGGTCAAAACCACTTTTGACTGCAAAAATTAGTCAATAGTGGTTTTGACTAAGCACGTCGGTCAAAACCAGTATTGACTGTTTTACGCAGTTAAAAGTGGTTTTGACCGGCCATGAGTTTTGACTGTAACATATACATTACTGTATTATTATTCATTTACAAGATTCTTAATAAAACAACTTGTTCATTTAGCATTAAGTTTCTCATTCCACGTGCGTATACTCTGCGTAACTAACTGCACCCTCTTCTGTTTGGCGACGTCGAGTAAGCGTTGTGACTCCACACGTTGACTCTCGATGTATTCTTGTAATGATTGTAATTTGTTGCGCCACCTACACAAACATATTTAATAATTAATTTAGTACTGTAGTTACGTATTATATAGTATGCTGGTGGAATAAAAGCCCATTTGTAATGAGCGGGTATAAATGAGTGTGTGTGAGTCTATGTATAGTCTATATATATAAGTGTGTTTATTAGGTACTTATTGAAGCTGTAATATAATAATAATTGATGCAAAGCTAACTGAAAACATGGCACATCATCACCATCAACATGTACGCTCACTGAGAGGAAGAACACACTTACTCCATAAATAAAACTAAGTCTGTGGCACAGCGGTTACAGTCCATGGTTCAGGTCTTGGGTTCGATTTCCGGTCAATACAAGTTATTATATGCATGAACATGAATGTTCGTATTGGTCTGGATATTACAACGAAAATGAAGTATAAAATAGAAGTAAATCCATTGTCTAATAGCAGTACAGTACAAAGTCAGCTTAGTTTACGACTAGATAGCATTGTGTAAATGATAGAATTATTATGACAATTATTACATAGCTATACTTACATTTCATCCTGCTGTTCCCAGAACTGCAGTTCATTATCGATCTTCTTGTACTCGTCCTGCTGCAGTCGCAGTTGTTGCAGTCGGGAGGTAAGCTCGCGCAGTTCTGCGGCCGCGGCGGCTGCCTCTATCGACTCTTTGTTTGTTTCATTGTCTAACGCGTCTTGTTCCACTTCCACTAGAGATTTTAATTCTATTATTTTTGCTCGGGTTTCATCCTGTTGAATTGAAAATTGTTTATGAAGATTAACATGTTCGATCATGCTCGTAAAATCGGCTGTTTTAAATTGGACCCATGTTATTAATAATACAAATAAGTAATAATTATTTTTATTTATTATCCTTTGTTAGATGTTAGTAATATCCTATATTTCCTAATAGACCAAAAATATTTAAAAAATATATTATGTTTAAAAAGAATATAGAGTCTAGAGACTGCGCAGAAATAAAACGACAATCTCATGGGTAAAGACCTATATTATCTCTACAAATGTACATCAATCTACCTATCCCGGCCATGACTGGTCCACTGCTCGACATAGCCCTCCCCAAGTTAGACAGACAATTACTATGTACTTAGTTTATACATACCAGTAAGTTAGCCCTCTTCCTGTCTCCAGCACTCTTCTCCCTCGCATGTTCAGACTTGAGCGCGTGTAGCTCCGTAGCCCTCACCCGCAGTACTTCAAGAGCTGCGGCTACACTCGCAGCACATTCTGCACTCATCAACTCCCTGGGAAATACAAAATATATTTTGCATTGCAAGTTACCATTTCTAATTTTATTTTGGCGGTATGCCAAGCCGAATACAAAATATCACCACCTCTTTTTGAGAGTCTTGTATAAGTAAAGGAGTTTAAAAAAACATTTGAATCTCTAGAGATAGGAAACTCAAAATGGGTTTATTTCTAGTATCTTAGACCAAACCCCCTACCACGTCAACTACCCTCCGTTACTGAAGGAAGATTGTTCCTGCAGTCGCTTTTCACACACAAAAGAAAAATTAAAGGAAAGATAATAAGATATCCATACTAATATTATAAATGCGAAAGTAACTCTGTCTGTCTGTCTGTTACTCTTTCACGCCTAAACGGCTGAACGGATTTCGATGAAATTTGGTACAGACAATCTTTAGACCCTGAGAAAGAACATAGGCTACTTTTTATTAGCAATCATATTATATTTTGATTTCATAAAATTTTGGCGGAAAAGCTGTGTCACGTGACCTGTGACGTCATAGAATTTTGGTCACGTGACCCGTGACGTCATAGATTTTTGACAGATGAGTCGTGACGTCACACAATTTTGGCGGGAAAATATTTTTTGACAGTTGAGTCGTGACTAGTGATGTACGCTTGGGAATATTGCCACTGCCGGCAAATTTCCACTGCCAATGTGCCCGGGAAACTTCCGGGCGCATTGGCAATATTGCCGAAAATGCCCACTAAACAGATTGTTACTTTTAAAGTGTAAAATATGATTATTTTCTATCTCTTGTACCTGTTTACGCTCGCTATAGCTACTCCCCGACCCCCACGCTCTCCCAACGCTCACGCGCCCCGATGTGCGCAGTATTTACGTGTTTGTTGCCGAGAATGCATAATAATATCTTGTTAAAGCACTGGGCGCATCGTTATATTTCATTGTAATGCGAGAGAAATCAAAAGAACACGAATATTTTATAGAAGACAAGGATAATACGTGTCGTACAATTTTTAAATGTACATTCTTTGGTGACAGTTTTACTTTAAATATTATTGTATAACTAGCTGTTGCCCGTGACCTTCGTCCACAAAAGCACATATTCACCATTTTTTGTATTGCGGAACCATTTAAAAACCCTTTGACGTGACTAAACAACCATCTCACTACAACGACAGTCAGGAGCCACGTTTTACGTGCCCTCCTAAGTAAGGATATGTTCAAACAAAATACCAGTGAGTGGTCACCCGTCTATGCAATGACCTCGGTGAAATTTTTCGCTTTTAAATCTGTGACCGCAACGGGCTGTGAGTGGCTGCCAGAGAAAATGCATTTTAAACAAAACCATCCTTTTTTCTACGGAAACCTGAAAAATAGGCCTTGAGGTCATAGCACACTTTAATGACTCTGCTTTAACACCGCTTCCACCCAACACCGTCCCTATACTAAAATGACTGCTCATAGTCTACGCGGCGATAGCCAGCAGGCACCCAGCAGTCCATGCAGTAACTGTTAGTAGACGGCCAGCGTCGTTCTTTTTCGTTGGAGGCGTGGTGCTGTTACGTCACCGCGACCTCCACACTGGTGAACCCGACGTGATGAAACCAACCTTCTCGGAGCGCACCAGCACCTTCGGTCTGAACAGGACTACTCCATATGCTCGCCGTCATGACAAGCCTGGGGAAGCCTGCGACCTCATCACCCATCATCCGACTCACTGGACACGCCCCGACTCACTGGGGGAAATGGGGAAGGTGGACACCGCAGTCCGACTCACTGAACCGGCACTTCAGTTCCGACTCACTGGAACTCTGGCATCAGCTCCACAAGAAGTCTCATCAAGCAACTGGCACAGGCCTTAACTACCGAGCAGCATAGCGGCGGTAGGGTTACCTATTTTGATCCCGAATTTTAATATTCCGAATATCAAAATCCAGAAAACGTTTGGAAATATCGTCATTATCGCATTTTTTAAAATTTCGAAGTATTATTTGCCATATAATCGCAACTCCGAATTTCATTTGCCCATTTATTTATTTGTACGACGTTTTAAAATCCAGAAGAATGAGTTCCAGATATAAAAATCTAAATGCACGAAATCCAGAGGACCGTAATCCATATGCACTAAAGCCAAATGTTTAAAACACAATTATTTATTGAAATACCTTTATTGAAATCCAGACAAACAATATCCAGATTTTTAAAATCAAGATTTTTGAAATTCAAATAAACGATATCCAGATAAACTAAATCCTTTTATCTTTTACTAATATTATTAACTTAACCTTTTTAATTTCAACCTAAACTAACCTACTAAGTCGAATTTGAAAATTAAAAATTTATGAGTAATGGGCAAGTAAAACAATAGCTAGTCGGTTCTGGGCCACAGTTCTAACCTAACCTAACCAAATGAGTCGAATTTGACAATTATACCTATCTGTAATCAAGTAAAACAATAGCTAGTCGGTTCTGGCACTCGTCGGCCGCTACCGCGGCACGCTCGCTTCGCTCGCTCGGCTCATGCGAAGGGTCACAGTTCTAACCTAACCTAACCAAATGAGTCGAATTTGACAATTAAACCTATATGTAATGGGTAACTTAAACAATAGTGAGTCGGTTCGCAGTTCTAATCTAACCTAGGTCACGGAAACCAAATAAAAAGTTTATGAAAATCTGGCAAAAAATTATCTGGAATATATGGGAATATATGGGAACCAAATAAAAATATTATGAAAATTTGGTAATACATAGTTTATCTGGAAAGTGGTACGATGGGAACCAAAAAAAGTATTCTAAGAATCTGGTAGGTATAGCTAAATCTGGATCATAAGAATATGGGAAACAAAAAAATATTTGAAAATTTGGTTTTAGTGCATCTGGAAATCGATTCATCTAGGAAATTAAAAAAGGAATTTTAAAAAGTTGTTATTCATTACATCTGTCTTTTAAAAGTTCTACCAACTGTTTTCTGGGTTTTAAGATTCGGGTAACAGAAATTCGAGGTTTCAATAGGTGACCCGGCGGTAGACTCGCTGACAGCGAGCTGTCTGCTAATTTAGGATGCCAATGTAAAATATATTTAAAGAGCAATATTTAAAGCCCTTACTTGAATCATATTCTTTTTGCCAGGTGGGAGCAAAGTCGTTTAGATGTGTTATGACCTGAACCCCTAGTTCTTTGTTAAAACATCAGCTATCTGCCTGAAAAATCCCTGTAAAAAAACCTTAAATGTTAAAATTTTCTTTTTTTTTCTGCAGAACCCTAACAATGAATTTAAAGATTATTTGTCAAAATTACTTTTTTAATATAAACAGTGAAAGCTTCACCTAAAAAGCCAAACCCGTACCTACGACCAAAGTTTTGAAAATAAAAACTGCGGAACCCTAAAAAAAAGAAGCCTAAGTTACTCGTTTTAAACTCCCGTAAAAGCCCATTGAATAAAATCATTTAAGTATCATTGACATTTTTATGGTTTTTAATTATTTCTACGGAACCCTAAATGTTTATAAAAATCGAAAGTAAGTTTATTATTAAAGTAAGTTTACGCGCCGTAAAATTTACAAACCAATAGGAAAATTTCCATCGAAATCTTAATTTAATTCTATGCCTATAATCCAAGTTATAGTTCAGTCAGAAGATTATGGTCTTGATTGTAGTATTCGTATCATAATAATTACAGATTTTCATTTTTTATAAAAGTAAATTAGTTGCATATTATGTTATAAATATAATTCCTATAAAAAAAGCTAAATAATTTAAAACTGTTTTCATTTAAACACTATCTATCTGAAGAAAAACACTATCTATCTAAAACAGAGATTATCTTTTTCAATTTAAAAATCGAAAAAGAATAAATTATAAAACTCTTTACCCACTGGGAACATTGCCGGCAACGAACTGGAAATAATGCTGGGAATATTGCCAGGAATATTACCAATGAACTGGGAATTTTCGTTAATTTTATGTTTTATTGACATTTTTTTATGAAAAGTCTGTAGACATGAATAAATTAAAGCGAATTTAATACAAATGTCATAAAATTTATGAAAATATAACCTAAATTCCCAGTAAATTCCCACTTTGGGAACATTGCCGGCAGCGCTGCCGGCAATATTTCCAGTCCTTGGCAGTGTGCCCGGGCACGGTACATCACAAGTCGTGACGTCATTGAATTTTTGAACGCTGAGTCGTGACGTCACAGAATTAAATTTAGACAGCTGAGCCTTGACGTTTTTGAATTTTTGACAGATGAGTCGTGACGTCACAGAATTTTTGACAGATGATTTGTGACGTCATATTATTTTGGCGAGAAAATATTTGATACCTCTGTCACTTTTGACAGCTGTCAATTTTGGCAGATAGGCGTGACGTCATAGAATTTTTGACAGATGAGTCGTGACGTCACAGAATTTTGGCAGGAAAATATATTTTGACAGCGAAGTCGTGACGTCATTGAATTTTGGCGGGAAAAATAGTATTTAAACAGCTGAATCCTGACGTTATCACAATTTGGCGGGAAAATAAATAGGTTTGTACAGGACCCTCGGTGCGCGAGTCAGACTCGCACTTGACCGGTTTTTTAAGCTGTGGGTCTGATATATCTAGAGAGCTTAAATTCGTAATTGACAACTTATTTCATCATAACAGCCCATTAATGTCCCACTACAGGGACGGGCCTTCTTCCTTGACGGAGGGATACTTGGCCTACTAATACCACGCTTGCAGACGGATTGGTATAGGGTTTAATTTCAATTTTTCCTTCTTTTTATTTAGTGAAGATAATATTCACCTTATTTGTTAGGCACTAAAGTGACACACCTTTGCTTATCCTATCCTACTAATATTATAAATGCAAAAGTTTGTGAAGATGGATGGATGTTTGTTACCCTTTCATGCAAAAACTACTAAATGGATTTTGATGAAATTTGGAATATAGGTAGTTTATGGTGTAAAATAACAATTAAGCGGGTAATACCGCGGGCATCAGCTAGTACTTAATAAAAATAACTAACTTTTCATTAATAGCCAATGTTGAGAAGTCAGGGAACTTAGTAGAGAGGTGAATAAGCCCCTGCTTGTACTTCACACAACTGTCCAGAGTTGTCTGTTGCCATTGACTTAGTTCCCTCTCTCTGCTTACCACCATCTGTTGACAAAGAAATACTATATTAAGGAGATTGTAACTATCTATACTTCTATACTAATATTATAAAGAGGTAAAGTTTGTGACGTTGTAGGGGGTATTCTCATCTACTGAACCGATTTTTAAAATTCTTTCTGTGTTGAATAGTCCATTTATCGGGGAGTGTCATAGGCTATATAGTATCACGCTATGACTAATAGGAGTGGAGCAGTAATGAAATATGTTTAAAAAAGTGACGCGTTTTTTTCGCCGCCCAGCGGAGTGGGTACGGGGCAGCTAGTTACTTATAAACCTGTGACCAAAGTTATACAAGATTAAAGTTTAAGACTGTGAATTTACATTAGACTTATAAGGAATTAAATTATTGACTCTCTATATTTTCTAAAATGTCTGTCTGGCACGGAGCTCAGCCGCTTCTTACTAAAACGCCTGTCATTTTGATAGACCGATGAGAGGATAAAAAGTAAAAATCAAACAAATATCTAACCTTAGTGATCTGATCGGCAAGTAGCCGCTTAGAGTCTTGTACTCTCTGTGCGTAGGCGACGTCCTCCAACAGTTTGGTGCGTTGTTCCACTGACATCGGCTGAGTTTCTAGCTCACGTTTTAGTTGCTCGTTCTCAGCGCTGGGAACATATAAGAAAATTGTGTGATTGTTTGTGATATTAAGGCTACGGTTTAATATTACAGAAAAATAAAAGTTTTGTCAGGTTTGTATTGGATAATCTTTAAAACGGCTAGGCCAATTTTGATGGAATTTCTGGGAAATTGTTGATTTTAGGGTGCCTGACGCGTTCCGTAAAAAAGAATTTAATTGGTGTAAATTAATCGTACCGAGCCTGTATATTCTTTGTATGCATAGAATGGGTGCTTATAAAACACTAGAAACATGCTACAAATCCTGTTAAACGAGTTGTTTTCTAACAAAACATAAAATAAAGTATATACTCACGTGGCTCTGTCTAGCTCCAGGTCGAGCGCCTGGCTCCTCGCCTGCAGGTCGCGCCCCCTGGCGGCCCCGGCCCGCATGCCGGCGCGCGTGTCCACCCTGCCGGCGCGCTCGGCCCGCACGTCCCCCGCCAGCGCGTCACGTCGCTGAGCTCGACGTGACTCGTCAGCACGCGCGGCGAGCTCTACCTCGTCGTGCAGACATGCTTCGTAACCTGCACACGGGAAATATACATCTTATGAATAAATAAATATTTCTCACATATTCACACATCGCCATCTAGTCTCAAACTAAGCAGAGCTTGTACTATGGGTACTAGACAACGGATAAACATACTTATATACTTTTTCTTTTGTAAATACATACATACATAGAAAACACTCAGACCAATGCAAACAATCATGCACACAAAGATTTGCATTGAGCGGCAATCGGAACCAAGACCTCTGTGTAGCAGTCATGTTATATAAACACTACGCCACATAGGTCGGCAATATTTTTTTTTTTTTTTATTTATTTATTTACATACACATAACACATTACAATCACTCTCAATTTACAAAAATAAAAATACCTACAAGTTTTGATCTAGATTGCAACATAGCAAACATGTGTACACAACAAATCAATGATAACTAAACAGATACAACTAACATTAGCATAAATTTAAGTATGAAAATGCTATCACTATAAACACAGTTACACATATGTATATATATATATACACAACACATAATACATGTGCACATATTAACAAACATAACATAAATACAGTTCACAGTTTACTCAGGCTAACCAGGAGATCCTTCCAAGGATAGCCTGATATGGAGGATGTCTTTTACGTCCTTGTTAAATGTTTTCAAGTTACAAATGAATACGTCCAAATTGTCATTATCCCTTGCTAAGTCATTATATTGACGGGCCATCCGAGTTAAAGGGTTGAAATATGATATATTATTTTTATAAGTTTGTAGGGCAAAAACATTAGTCTTAGCGGCTCTACGCGCGCTAAATTTTATATTAAATGTGATCTGTGAGATTAAATCTGGTGAATCGATAGAATTGTGGATAATTTTATAAAGGTATACTAAATCAAAATATATACGTCGATACTCCAAAGGCTGCATCTTGAACTTGGACAGTCTATCAAGGTAACTTAAATTTGAACGACCAGGAGTTAGACGATATATAAGAATTTTTGAGAATTTCCTTTGTACACGCTCTATATTCTCTATATGGACCTTATAGTTAGGAGACCACACCGGGCTACCATATTCTAAGATTGTTCTGACCAGGGCAAAATACAAGTATAGGACACTTTGGGGCTTTTTAAAGTCTTTACTACTCCTCAAAACAAAACCCAATAGTTGATTGGCTCTGCTTATTATACTATCATAATGAGGACGGAATGAAAGCTTATCATCAAATTGGATACCCAAATCTCTCACTGTTTGTGTACGGTTAAGTGTTTGACCATCAATGTTGTAACTCCAAGAAATTTGGTTTTGTTTTTGAGTAAACGATATCACAGAACACTTACCAGTGTTCAAGTACATGCGATTAGATCTACACCACTCCGATATCTTATTAATATCCTGTTGAAGGGCTAAACAGTCGTCTGTCTTTGATATTAATGAAAAAACTTTTAAATCATCAGCATACAAGAGGCAGTTGCAAGACAATTGTGTTACCAAATCGTTAATAAAAATAATAAAAAGAAGAGGGCCCAAATGGGAACCTTGGGGTACTCCAGATGTCACTACAGTAGGCGAGGAGACAAAACCCCTTAATGCCACCAACTGAGTCCTGTTCTCAAGATACGAGCAAACCCACCTATGCAAGCTACCATGTATGCCATATAATGCTATTTTCCGACAAAGCAAATTATGATTGACCTTGTCAAAGGCCTTAGAAAAGTCTGTATAAACAGAATCTACTTGGCCACCAACAGCAAATGCCCGACAAAGGTAACTTTTGTATTCCAACAAATTACTGACCGTTGATCTATCTTTAACAAAGCCATGTTGTTTTTCAGAAATAAGTGGTTTCATGTGACTATAAATATGATTATAGACAAGCGATTCAAATATTTTTGCAAGGCTGGATAGAATACTAATAGGTCTATAATTCACACAGTTAGTCCTGTCACCTGTTTTATATACTGGGATGATATGTGCTGTTTTCCAACGTTTGGGAAAAATACCGGTAGTCAATGATTTATTATAAATAATGAATAGAGGAACAGATAATTCAACTCTGAGTCGCTTTATAAAGGAAGGTGGTAGCTGATCTGGGCCTGCTCCCTTATTAACATCCAGCCCATTAATTTTTGTAATGATTTCACTTTCTTTTATGGATACGTGAGACAAAGTACTTACAAAGCTTTCCTCCATGAAATACGATTGATCATATCTGCTGCTAAAACTAAGTGGATCGGAATCCTTTTCAAACACAGAAGCAAAATAGGTTGAAAACAAATCACAAATGTCCCGACAACTAGACGATGTTGTACCCCCAAAATGCATAGTGCTAGGCACTGAAACCTGACCCCTTCGACTATTTACAAATCGCCAAAACGATTTCATGTCCTTCTCTAAGGAATCTTCAGTAACGGAGACGTGTTTATTGTAACACTCTTTAGTGAGAATTTTGCATCTTTGTCGAAGCAACGAAAAAGAGTCATAGTCACGAGGATTACCATATTTTTTATAAAGCTTATGAAATTTATTTTTCTCCTGGTTACATTTAATTAAAGCTTTACTATACCATAAAGGATACGATGATGGCTTATAAGTCACAGTCGGTGTGTGTCTTTTAATTATTGAAAATAATGTGTCATAGAAATAATCAGTGCATAGATTGATGTCAGTGGAAGATAAGAGATCGTGCCAGTTCGTAGAGATTAAATCATTTTTAATGTTGTCAAAATCACATTTTCTAAAATTGAAGCGTTTAGAGTGACATCGTTGCATGCCTTTATAAATGCAAGGTGACGACACTGCAATTGCAATTGAAGGGTGGTGCTTGTCCAACAAGGTTAACGCAGGCGTTTCACCAACTGTAATACCTTCCATGTTCGAGAGTACCAAATCCAGTAAGCGATCATTAATGTTTTTGACATGATTATATTGTTTTAAATTGCATAGAGATATAAATTCATTTAAAAAGGAAAGTTTCCTACTCTGCTTAAGAGGCTTCGTAGAGGATAGACAGTTGTCCCAAGCAGAGGCCGATTGATAGTCAGGTGTATTAAAATCACCTACAAGTAGGATATTGCCAGTAGATAAACAATTAAGAATTAGGTTTTGGCAATGGTCATAGAAGCGTTCCAAGTCAGAGCAGCCAACGTCAGGAGGTAAATAACAAACACATATGTTTAGACTCGGGCCAACACGCGAAAAAGGTATTATTGTTACCCAGACATCCTCCATATCACTATCCCAAGATGCCTGACGGATAACATGATATTTTTTGTGTACAGCTAGTAAAACCCCTCCCCCCTCAACCTTGGTAGACTTAGAATCTATACGGTCTCTTCTGAAAACATTATATCGAGAATCCATGACCTCACCATCAAATACACCTTTGTTTAAATTCGTCTCCGTCAAGCATATAACATCATAATTCGAATTCAAAACACTTAAGTAAAACTGTGACAATTTAGTCCGTATTCGGTTTACATTTTGATAGTAAATAGAAATCACTGTTGACAGAATATAGAAGTAATATATAAAAACAGAATTACAAATGACATCATTTATTAACGCAGCTTGTTTAGCGTTTCCACATTTTTAACCAAGATGGCCGGACACGTGTCGTTCTTTCGAATATATATATTGCCGAAACGTACCCATACAAATTTAAAATCGTTTTCTTTACAAAACTTACGCGCTAAACTATGCAGTTCTTTGGCCGCAGGCGACAAATGTTCGGACAAAAAAATTCTGCTACTAGCTCCTGATATGCCTACATGGGTAGTGGATAGCTTGTCTTTAGGGTGAGACTTATTATACCGGGTAACGGCGGATAAAAGCGTATCACGAAGGCGCTGCGACGATAGGGTGATTAAAATGTTTCGCGGCCTCTTCGAGTTAGGGTCCATTTTAGCCACACGACGACATGCTTTAAGGTCACTCTCAGACACCACAACCTGCAGACAGTCACAGAGGGTTTTAAAAAGAGCCGACAAGTTCTCCGATTTGCTCTCAGGAATCTCATGTATCTCTAGGTTAAGATCACGTGAAATCTTTTCCAGACTTGACACGCGACTTTGGAGTTTCATTAGTGTGTTTTGAGACGTGTTTAGCTCAGACTCCAGTTGTTTGATACGGTTGTCCTTTTCAGCAATATCCAACTTAATGTCGCTTTGTTCCATTGTGATAAAGTCAGTCGTAGCTGTAAAATCAGCTTTCACTGCCTGAACAGCACGATCAATCTCCACAGTAACCAACTTCTTCACATCCTTTAAAATCACAGCTCGCAGGTTTGACATAAATGGTGAGTCAAGAGAAAGCTTCCTATCCATTAGTTTGCCAATATTTTCTAAAGTTAATGCTTCATTTGATGTCTCGGAGTCTGTCATGATATTTACAGCAACTTGTGATTCGGGTGTTATTTGGCTGAACGACGCATTCAGAGATACGCTGGGCAAGTCATTTTTGCGATTACGACGCACCGGAGTATCATCGTCGTTGTTCCTGCGTCTGGTCACATTCTGACAAAAGGGGCAGCTCAATGAGGACAACTGTTCAGCACTCAGTTTTTTAGCTGGATTCACAGTCACGTTAAGGCATCCATAACAAAAACTTGAGTTGCATACATTACATTTTAAAAATTTATTTTTATCTAAAACTGCTTCACAGCCATGGCAATTCATGTTAACAAATGTATTTAATATTCGGAAACGCTAAGAAATGCGAACAAAATAAAATACCATAAACTGGCAGCACCAGACAAAAAAAGCTTGTATCCAAACTTCACAGCGTAACGTCACTTAATTTCATTCACTGAATATTGTCAATGTCAACACGTTTAATAACAGCAGCAACAATGATTTGTTCACCCTCTTTTAAAACAAATAAATTCACTTTCCTTACAATTAAAACAGTTTTTAACTAATAATTCGGCGTAGGATTGCCCGTAATACAATGTCACAGCCTCACCGGTAAGTTCTCAACGTAAAAGTTGCACTTTGACACTGTTTTAAACTGTTTTGGTAAAAAGTCTTACACAAAATTACACAGCACTTTCGTATCAGTTAGCAGTTGACAGCTGAAGAATAGGCAATATTTTTTAACTGACTCTGAATGAGGTAAAAGGTTCTTGATGAGGTTGTATTTGTAAAATGTTATATCAGCATGTCAATTCTCGTTCCTTAAAAACGTTAAAAATAAAGTTAATTCAACTTTTAGTTGTCAAATTGTGACACAATAGGTATTCTTGTATTTATAATTTAAAATCTTTTAAAAATCTTGTAATCGTACTGTAACTAAGCTTAAAACTTTAGGGGCGGGTCTGGGTCTATGCACTTGCGGTTTCCATTACGACATGCCTTCTGCGTGGCTGCATAGATCCAGGCCTACCGCACTACCTCCTTCAGAGGTAGTGTGGGGGCGTGGTCTTGGGGGGAGCGCAGGTCGCTAAGAATCCCAAGGCAAGTCTGGCGGACTACCCTTCTCGAGGTTGTCAGCCCCGTTTTTGGTCTAATGCCCTCAGCACTAGACGTAACAGAAACCACCAGGCGTCTTATTGCAGGAATGAAGGGGTCATGTTTCTGCGAGTTCATCATTCAAAAAGAGGTAATGGTGGACAGTGAATGACCTCCCGCGTGTTTGTGCCGTGCGCGGGGACCCGTACGGGAGGATGAAGGAGTCCTGGTGGTTGAGTGGCGTAGTGGGCCGGCTGTAGTTGCACGCTGCACACAACACACCACTTTGGTCTGGATTTCTCCTTACACGGGAGGCCGGGGAGTAGCTAACCACGGTCAATCGGCTACGACATCCCATAAGCGGGCTGTCAAGCGAGAATCGGGGTTTGGGGGGGGGGCCGTCGGCGTGGTGCGGAGCCCAGGGTTAGTTCGCGTCATAGTCTCGTGGCGTGGATGGCTCTGGAGTTCTTTACTGCGTGCAGATGCGTCTACTTTCCTAAACGCTGATTCTATACCGGAGGAGTAGCTCTGACGATTGTCTTGCCGAGCAGACAACGTCCCCGACTGAGGGCTCCGTGGCGGGTGGAGAGCTCCGATGGTGAATTTCAACAAAAACAAACCAATGGATGAAGAGACAAAACAAACCACAAACCAGGCTGCGTCTATGGATGCGCCAAAACCAAGGGCTGCGTCTCGCGATGCCCCTTCAACTAAAAAACCATTAAAAACGGATGCGCCAAAATCGGCTGCGTCAAAGGACTTGACCAAGAAGGACCTGGTCAGCGATGCGCCAACCCAGGCTGCGTCTCAGATCATACCCTCTAAGTTGAAGTCCATAGTAAAAACAAGGACCGCTCTCAAAGATGCGCCAAGGTTAGCCCCACTCCCAGAGAAACCAAGGAAGGCTACGCCCCAAGATGCGACAGCAACGTCTGCGTCAAAGGGTGTGGCATCTGCGGTGGACCTGGAGGGACAGACCCGGGCTGCGTCAGCGAATGCGTGTCCAAAACCGGACTCATCGATGGACATGACCAAATTATTAAAGGCCATCCATACAGAACCAGAAAGAACGGAAACAATGACTACCTCGAAACGGCGACGTCTGAAAAAAGCCCGAGCAGCGGCGCAACGTGCAGCGACAACTGATGCTGCGAGACAGACTGAGGCGCCCGGTCCCAACATGGTTGCTGCCACGGCAGCGGCTAGTGGGGGCGGGGTGCCCGCACCTGCCGTTCCAAACGCTGTGCCAACGCTCGGCTTTCGCAAGCGCAGCATGAAGCCCAGAGGTCAAAAACGACACAATAATGGACAACCAACCAAGGGTAAGAAGCGGGACCGCCCTGAGGACACCGTGACGCCAACTGGGGAATGCAAAAGGGCAAAACCGAACAAACCTCGGTCGGCGACAGGTGCCTCGGTAAGCTACGCTGAAGCGGCCGCTTCCTACAGAGACAACAAACTCTGTGTTGCCGTCATGACCGAACCCTTCGCGGACATGACGTCTCAACAAGCAGACAACATCCGACTAAAAATCGAGGAGAAGATTCAGGAGGAACTCATGGCTGACCCTGAAGCAACTCTGCAAGCGGAACCAAACGACATCCGGTTTCGAGGAAAGGCTCATTTTGCGGATGGCGTCCTCAAAACCTGGTGCGAGGACGCGTACACGCTGAATTGGCTTACCCGAACCGTGGATGCCATTGAGTGCCCTATACCCGAAGCAAAACTCATCATACGACCACAGGCGGAGATACCAGCAAGACTTCCGTGTACGCTCTTTGTCCCAGGTTACACTGGGGACAAGGAGAAACTAAGATTGCTCCTTGCGCGACAAAACCGGCATCTTAACATAAAGTTCTGGACTCTGACACACGATAGAAAGAAAGAAGACCCACCCGGCACTCAACTCTTCTTCCGTGTGCCGGAATCAGATGTCGAAATCCTTAAGCAACAAGCGAGGCGCCTCTACTACCTAATGGGGAACATCTATGTCCGTTTCTTGGATATGGAAAACCCCACCGAGGATAGTAAAGTCAGCGCAACTACCTCCGACGAGCCAGCGACGACAACCTTGCGGTCTGTGCCGGTAGCGTCCAATGCGGATGACACTGACACTGATGCCGCGAGAGAAGACGAACGACAGAGTCCGATGAAGGTGGCTCAATACGCATCACCAAGCCTAACATCGGATGAAGACTGCTTTCCGGGGACGGGGGGGAGTGAAACCAGCGACAGCTGTCTCCTCTCCCCCCTCCTACCGGATGGTTAACTTCATCCAGACCAACCTCCAGCACAGTCAAACTGCGTCGGCTTCGTTACGCAGAGTGCTGGAAAAAGAACTCAAGACCATTGCCTTAATCCAAGAGCCGTGGATTAGGAATGGCAAAATATGCGGCCTGGGAAACACCGGAGGAAAGATCCTACTCAACACCTCCGTAAGTAACCCACGAACCTGCATATTCTTGCCGAAACATGTACCAACACTGCTAATAAACGAACTCTGTTCAAAGGATCTAACAGCTGTCAGACTTACCAGAACAGAACAAGCATTACCAGACCTTATCCTGGCATCCGCGTACCTGCCGGGTGACGAGGAGGTACCAACACCGGAACTCGTGGCCCTGGCGGAGTACTGCGAGAGGGAGAAGCTGGACCTCATCATTGCTGCCGACTCAAATGCACATCATACGCTGTGGGGTAATGTCGACACAAACAACCGAGGTGAGGATATGCTTAATTATATATTTACTAACAATCTTACTCTACTCAACAAAGGATCAGAACCTACCTTTATAAATGCAAGATCTCAAACCATAATTGATCTAACGATGGTAACGACCGACATGACAGACTATATACGCAACTGGCATGTCTCGGACGAGTTATCTTGTTCCGACCATCGCTGGATACGATTTTCTATTAACATTGAACTACCCAAACCAGAACCAAAAAGATTCCCTCATAAAACCGACAAGTCCAAATTTATCGGACTGGTCAGTGCTATGATAAGTAATCTGCCAACAATACCCAAAGAAATTAACGTATCGGACATTGACCAACATGTCGATAATTTAACATCTGTACTCTTAACAAGTTATGAGCAGTCCTGCCCCTTGACTATACAGAAGGGGGGAAGTCGACAGCACTGGTGGTCTCCCGAACTGGAGAGACGGCGCAGGAAACTCAGAAGACTTTTCAACAGAGCAAAAAACACACGGCTACCCCTTGATTGGAATAGGTACACTGTAGCCAAGAAACAATACAAAAAACTAATACGCAACAGGAAACAAGAATGCTGGAGACACTTTTGCACCAGTATAGAAAGCAATAACCAGGCAGCCAGAGTGAAATCTTGCCTCGCCAAAGAGAGGGGCCATTCAATTGGATGCCTCAAAAAATCTGATGACACATACACCAAGACCGATTCAGAAACAAACGAACTACTACTCAAATCCCACTTTCCTGGATGTCAAATTGCCACTGTACCACAATGGGAACCCTATCAGGAAAGAACTACTACTAGCTTGGACTGGGACGTAGCTCGAAACATAGTTAATGAAGAAAAAATACTATGGGCAATAAACACTTTCTTACCGTTCAAAGCAGCAGGTCTGGATGGCATCTTTCCCGGCTTACTAAAATGGGGCGGGTGCATTATAGTGGACTACCTTGCCAAGGTGTTCCAAGCCTGTATAGCACACCGCTACATGCCTTTGAAATGGCGAGAAGTTAAAATAATCTTTATCCCAAAACCTGGTAAAGCGGACTATACCCAGCCTAAATCGTTCAGACCCATTAGCCTTACCTCGTTTCTCTTGAAGACGCTGGAGAGGCTGGGGGACCGAGAAATTAGAAGCCAGGTATCAATATCCAAGTCTCTTCACCCTAATCAACATGCATATAGTGCAGGAAAATCAACTGAATCATCACTCCACAGTGTGGTATGCCGGATAGGTAACTCGCTGAAAGCGAAAAAACCGACTCTGGGTGCCTTCATTGACATTGAAGGAGCTTTTGATAAAACAAACTTTTCAAGCATCAACCATGCATTGCGCCTAAGTGGAATAACACCAACACTTATAGAATGGATAAATAACATGCTTAAACTACGAGCTATACAGTTTTCTGTCAATACCACTACACGAGGTATTGTGAGTAGAGGATGTCCACAAGGAGGAGTCTTATCCCCGCTGCTGTGGAACCTTGTTGTCAATGAACTCATATCAGAGCTTAATGACAACAATCTTTACGCAATAGGATATGCCGACGACATAGCTATCTTAATATCGGGAAGCTTTGAAAGCACCTTATGTGACCTCATGAGGAGTGCATTCAGAATAATTGAGGGTTGGTGCACAAAACATGAACTCTCTGTTAATCCCTCCAAAACTGAACTAATTATGTTTACCAACCGAAGAGTTACTGGACCTTACAGAATTCCAAAACTCTTCGATACCGAACTGAAACTAAAAGACGAAGTTAAATATTTAGGTGTAATACTGGATAGCAAACTGCTCTGGAACAAGCACCTAGAATACAAACTAAACAAAGCAACCATTGCCTTTTATCAATGCAAAAAAATGCTAGGCATACAATGGGGACTTTCCCCCAAAATCACCTTATGGCTATACACATCTGTAATCAGACCAATGCTGACCTACGGAGCCCTAGTGTGGTGGAACAGAACCGAACTCCGTTCTGCCAGCACCAGACTGGGCCGCTTCCAAAGGCTGGCACTGTCTTCCGCAAGTGGATGTACAAAGTCGACACCTACAGCGGCTTTGGAGATAGCCTTACAAATAACCCCCCTGGATCTACACATACAGCAAGAAGCCACAATGGCAGCCATTAGGCTCTTGCACCTAGGTCTATGGGGCAAAAATCACACCAGTCCACACGCTTCCATTTTATATAGGGCAACTGAGTACCAACCACTTATAGTTGCCCCGTGTGACAGAACACTCAACCAATTCGTTTTTAACAGAAAATACCAAATCCGATTGAAGGAAGAGGATTATGACCAATCAAAAATCAACGAGTTGCGCATATACACCGATGGCTCGAAAACTAAAAGTGGATCAGGAGCCGGCGTATACTCCTTTGAACTTAGCATAAACATACACTTACCTTTAGGCTCACATAGCTCGATCTTTCAATGCGAATGTGTCGCCCTAACAGAAGCCGCTAGAGCAGTGCACAGACGGGGATTGGAAGACTATTCCATAAAATTTCTTTCTGACAGCGCTGCCGTACTAACGGCACTAAAATGCAAATCAATTAATAGCAAACTAATTGCCGAATGTCATGATGCCCTGGATGTAATATCACAAACCAATGACATTACACTCCAATGGATAAAGGGACACAGCGGATCTCTTGGCAATGATGCAGCAGACGAACTTGCAAGGAGAGGATCTGAGATGAGAGTGGTTGGCCCGCATCCGCTCCTCCCAATTCCGTTCTCACAATTTCGAGCCTGGGTCCGTCAAAGATCCACTGAGCTACAAAACCAAAGATGGTCGCAAATTGCAGAATGCAGACAGTCTAAACAAGCACTGCCCGCTTTGAATCCGCGACTCTCGAAGCGTCTACTAAACCTTAACAGAACTAATCTAAGAACAATGATAGGGACAATCACGGGCCACTGTCACCTAAACAAACATCTATTCGTAACCGGAGGAACTGACAGTCCCATATGCAGAGGATGTTTCAGTGCCGAAGAATCAGTCACGCACGTAATCCTGGAATGCGAGGCGGTGACAACTCAACGAAAGGAAATCCTCGGAACAGTGAGGTCACTCCGCGAAGCCTGTGAAGAACCCAGGAAACTTCTGCGCTTCTGGGCGGAGTTAGGCTGGCTAAGTTAGCCAGGATTCTGTACGTACAATGGACCAAAAGAGAGTCCAAGTGCGGAAACTAGAGTCCACCATCCAATCCAATCCAATCCAAAGCTTAAAACGGCATTCTGTATTTTTTTAAGTGACATCGCATTATTACCCTGATTTTCATATTTTCTTTTCTTAGAATAGACGTTTAGGGAACTTATAATATTTTAATTTACCGAAGATAATTCCCTGTAGTTGGTTTATATATTAATGTTTTATTTCTGTATATGGAGTGTTAGAAAATCTATTAAAATTTCCAATCTTTTAAATTGTAAACCGTAAACGGAGTTGCTAAACTCTGTTATTTAACTCTTTTTTGCCATTTAACTTAATTTTAACTTTTTCTTTACCGGACAAGAATACCACTTTGGATTATTAAAAATTAAATTTAAAAAAATGAAAAATTAAATTAAGTTAAATAGTATGTTTCGAGAATTGACCTGCAGATCGCTTAGAAAAGAACAATTCTCTTTTACAGTTTTCCTGTAGAAATTTATGGTCATCCGAGCAAAAAAAAACCACCTTTTACAATTAATTATTTATTACAAAGTTAGATTTAGTGTAAAGCAGTTTATAGAAAATAAGTACTCAGTATTTATTCGATTTTACTAATCATAATACTTTTTTCTCTTTTCGACACAACACTTACTTATGAAAACTTTAAGCTTGAGATGTTTTGTAA
Organism: Schrankia costaestrigalis; assembly: GCA_905475405.1. Classification (NCBI taxonomy): domain Eukaryota; kingdom Metazoa; phylum Arthropoda; class Insecta; order Lepidoptera; family Erebidae; genus Schrankia; species Schrankia costaestrigalis. Next base: position 1,940,028 of record FR997845.1, on the reverse strand, counting down.
CAGGTACTAAATGAGTTGATAAATTTTTGTAGTCAACTGTTACCTACCTTCGAAAGAAAACGACAAACTTAACTTTATTAAAAAACAAATCCACTTACTCTTAATAACAGTTTTCAACTCTGCAATCTTCTCTTCATCATTACCGAGCAGTGACGTCAAACTCTGCATATAATCCTCGTTCAGATCATCAAACTGATGTCCATGGTCCTGGAACCTTATCCAGCACTTACGTAAGTAATCTCTACGTAGACAGGCCAGCTCGTCTTTGTCTAAGTATAACCATTCATCTGATACTGGCATTTCCTGGAATATAAGATTATTATAGTAAGTTATTGCTTTTTGTGGTGATGGAGTAAGAATATGTGGTCACCACCCCATCTTATAATCTTATGGATCATGGGTTTTGTATGAGCCAACTAAGATAAAAAGGAAAACTTGAGCTTTTTAGCTCAAGTACTCTATACAACCTGTCTGACTTTGAAATCAAACACCAAACATCTCTTATGTCATTGTAGAAAGTCCTGCGGTTTGTTATTTTCATGGTTTTATAATAATATCATCGTTATAAGAATGGAATACTTACAGGTTGGTGGTTCAAAACCTCTGTAAGACTATACATGTATTATTAGGAAGGATCCACATAATTGTTGTGGGACACACGGAAGAAAGAATCAAGTGGAAGTGCTAAGTAGGCGTGGTACGCGTGTCACTAATATGCGATGGTACGCATAACTTGTCGCTGAGGTCATAGGTAATACATAACGCGAATATCAACATTATGAACAAAGGGTTAAAGTATATAATTGCCAGAACTGCGAAAACCGCCATCTATGGACGACGGCCGCAATTAACTCGAAAATTGAATCTGTTTAGATTACCAAACTTCATATAATTCTTTCTGCGCTACAGCAAAATATGTAACTTCTATTTATAGTGTATGAAGGTTTACTCCCTGTTAGTAGTTTATCTGTGTGTTTATTTGTTTTTTGGCGACAGCGGTTCCGATAATAAATTAGTTGTATTGCATTGCCACTTGATTTTTCTTCCGTGGTGGGACATTACACTGATAAGGACAATACTTATACATAGCTTAGCTAGAAGATTTTGACAACTACTTACAATATGGTTAACCAAATCCAGGAGATAGGCGATGAGAGCTAAAGCATGAGGGAACGCGTGCAGAGTGTTTACAGTCTTCAGCCAGGATTTAGACACGGTGCCGGGGTACAGCAGACGTTTGGCCAGTAGAGGTAGCTGTGGGATAAAACATATTATTATTAATGTGAAGTATGTGACCAACCTGGGCAATTGTTTCGCCCCCTAAATGACGTTTGTTCAATGCTCTCACTGAGACAACAACCAGGCCAGATGTGTTCCATTCCTTCTAGGAGATGTTCAGATGAAATACTTTTGAGTGGTTACTGTGACTCATTGTTTTTGTTCTTTAATTTGGTGCACGTAATTAAGATGCAATATGTAGACCAAGCAAAAATGCCATTGGGTTGTAGAATTACTTTAAAATTGACTATCATTTAATCATCTTCGTGCTTTAGATGGCACATTAGCAGTAAAAATTGATTATTGTCTATAATAGCAGCGGCCTCTCTAAACTCTTCCATCGATCTATTCTAATACTAATGCCGCGTACACGCTTGCGCAAGGTAACATGCAATCTAAGTCGGGCCGCACACCAGGCATACATTTGTAACTCGATGATTGTAGCGCCACATTTGAAACGCGCCACATTTAACGGCCACATACATTTTGTACGTGAGCACGCACACCAAGGAAACATTTGTGGCAGGCGCACTTTGTAGCGAGACGTTGTCCGCGCTACACGAATTGAAGATCGAACACGTTCGTTTTTTGTGTCGCGTTAGTTTGCAAAAATGAAAGACAACATTGAATTTTTCAACATTTTGTTTTGTTAAATTTAATTTAACTACATTTAATAATAGCTTGTATGTGTTTTCAGACATTCGATAATAAAACTGGAACTTATCCTTATCGGATTGTATTTTTTGCGAAATTTTAAAATTCCCGTACATTGTGCAATTTTGATTAAACGGATGAACCCAGTAACGTCTTCTGTTTTTCTCATTAATCGCCACATCAAGAAATCTTCGTCATCAGACGATGATTTCGACATTCTCAAAGCGGTGTGCCACGCTACAATTGTGGTTCCGATGTGCGTATTTACAATGCATTTGTAGCGCATACAATAATGTGTCGCGTTTTAAATGTGGCGCTACAATTATCAAGTTACAAATGTTTGCCTGGTGTGCGGCCCGCTTTACAATGCATTTGTAGCGCATACAATAATGTGTCGCGTTTTAAATGTGGCGCTACAATTATCAAGTCACAAATGTTTGCCTGGTGTGCGGCCCGCTTAACACGCACGCGCACTGTACGGAGGGTGGAGGTGATTCATGGAGTGAAGATAAAGTGATGTGAGTCATATGCCCGGTACGTGTGCGCCCTGCGTCCACACTTATGAAATGCTTGTTTGATGTTACTTTGAACGATACGTTGCGCAAGTGTGTACGCGGCATAATAAGTACACAAAGTACCTAATCACTTACCTTAGTAACATAAGTATCCGTGTTCAACTTAGCATCTCTATTAACAGCGGTGAGCAGTGCAGTAGCAATGTCCACAAAGCGAGTGATGGTGAGAGGTCGGACTAGGGCTTTGCCCCCTGCTCCCCCGGCGCCCTGTCCCTCCCCTCCCCCGCCCCGGGAGAGAGCCTCGTCTACTCGGGCGAACTCACTGCGCTGCCAAGCTACTGTTGATATTGGCCTGGAACAGTGTGGTTTAGACTTTATTTCTTATCAACAAGTGTTTGTAATAATTACTTCTGGAATTTTCAAATTAAACTTAATAATATTGCGTACAATTTAACTTAACATACCCTATTTTAAAAGTAGCAGGCAGATGAGTTTCGGAGATTTTTCAATTGTATTAAAACTATTACAAGAGTTATTATAATCATTGTATCTAGTTGTAGGACAGTTATTATTGCAACTCCATGTCAATATACATAATAGCAGCACTAAAAATATCAATAAAATCGATTTTCTACTAACCTCTGATCTTTAACAGTCACAAAAGCCAAAGCCCTATCGAGTGATGTCTCCCAGCTACGATTGGAACGATCTTCTGATGGAGTTCTCTATACAAAGGAAAGAACATTAGGTTGCATATAAATTATCAATAAAGCTTAGTTTAGTCTTTGCAGCTTTAGATAGGATTTGAATCATCATTAAACCTCATACACCTTCGACTGCTAGGCCGCCCAAGTCACTGTTTCAGAATCAAAAATTGTCCTCTGTTTTGTGTTAATCTAACAGCTGCTAAGTCTAAAATTATCACTCTAATAAGACAGCACTGTCTAGTCTAGACACCTGAAAAAATTTTAATGACACGACAAACGACCTCGGTGGCGCGCCGGTAGAGCCAGCGGCTGCCGCGCATGAGGTTGTGGGTTCTATCCCCACGCAGGACAATAATTTGTGGATCTCACTGAGTCTGGGTGTTCTATGTGTCCGTTAATTGATGTTTGTAAAAGTCCCTGCGACACAGGGCATGATCCCTAGTGCGGGAGTTGTCTTTTTAAAAACAAACAAAACAAAACAAAAACAAACAATCCAAAAAGAATAAAGACAATGGAAAAAGTTGGTATTTCTAGAAATACCAATTTCTTTTACCCTTTTTTTACCTATAAAGCTTAGGTATAACTAAAAGTTATACCTTATGTTATATATTAAGTAATTTAATGACAATGGAATTTTTTTTTATCCTAGGTCAATGGCCCAATATTTTGAATAACCAGATAAGTTAAATTCTAATTCATGTTACATAAAAATAGTATTAATAATACTCACCACAGGTGTAGTGGTGGGTCTAGAGAAATGACTGGAACGTAGTGGAGTCATTGATGTTTGACCAAATCTATCACCTTGCTGTGATCTAGATCTCTGTTAAACAAAAACAATTACTTAAAGTGTTAAACTATGCTTCACATCATCATATCATATGAGAATTGACGTCCACTAATAGACATAGGCCTCCTCCAAGTATTGCCACCTTGTGCGGTCCTGTGCCTCCCTCATCGATCAGCTTCCCGCGGTCCTAACTAGGGCATTGGTCCACCGTGTGAGGGGTCTCCCCACCCTGCGCTTCACTATGTAAGTACATTTTACTTCACAGCTATACTATCACAACATAGCTGGGATTTGAATTGATCAACTAAGTAACCAAACCACTTGTAGTATTACAATACAGATGCTTATTAAAAAATTCATCCGGTTGGCTACACCTTGAAGTATAGATATGAACTTTTTCAAGACTATTTTACATAAACTGTTTATTAAACAAAGTAATACTTTAAGCTAAATACTTTGCTGAAGATAGCTATATTGAACACCTTTTTCCCAAAAGGACTCTAATTTGGTAAAATATTTAACAAGATGAACAACCTTAACAACTTATCACTTACTCCATTTAAAGGCAGTTTAGTAGCAGAAGCTTCTCTGCTGAGTCTGGCACCAAAAGTGGCACGAGGAGGCTCAGCACTGCTTGATCTGTGGCCAGCGGCACTTGGTCTCCGTGCCTCAGAAGATAGCCGATCAGTTGACCCAGGCCTCCGTGATTTAGGTATCATGGAGGGCCTGGGAATAGCTTCCATTCTATAAGAAATTAAGAGAAAATTAAGGAAAACAAATTTTGTGTCCAGACAGCTACTCAAGGTTCTTCTACAGCAGTTTTGGTATTTTATTGTCAGCTTACTTAAAAGTTAAAAAAAACCTTTGTGGATAATCCTTTTCATAAAAATTAAATGATAAGAATTTAGAATACCATTATTAGTAATAAGTATACATAACTTCTTATTGATTGATTGATTATAAGTTATGCAGTTAGTTATATTAGCAGTTAAGATACTCAACAAGTGTTTATAAAATAAAATAACCAAATATTAAATGAAAATAAAACAAATACTTAGTTAAAAGAGTGCTAAAGCACAAAGATAATCAACCAAAACAACACATAATAAATACCATAATAGATTAACTTAGACCATTGGAAATAAAAACAAATTATAATGTGTAACTCAATAAAGAAATACACATAATCAGTATAAAGATTACAATAAAAATAAAAGTTTCTTGCCTGGATTTACGAAGTGCATTTTGTTGGCCGCCGCTTACATATCTTGAGGGAAGCATATTGAAATATTATTAAACTATTGTAAAAGCACTACACAGAAAAACACCCAGCATTAGTGAAAAATAACTAAATGAAATAACGAATTTCTCATTTGAAATTTAAACAAACAACAAAACAAACTTCAGTAGGCCCAAACGTCAAACCTGTGTTGCCTTTGAGTATAAATGTTCTGTGCTGTGTTGTCAGTTTAAAAAAATACCATTCAGCCTAGTGATGGTCAACTCGAGTACCCAACTCGAGTCAACCCGAGTCAGCCGCAACTCGAATCCACTCGAGTTCAATTCACTCTAACTCGAGTTCAAAAACCGAACATCTTGCACCAAAAAAGATTGACCAAATTTTATTTCTCAACAGTATTCCATGATTTTTTAAGTAATTTAACAATATTTTGTTATTTTATGTTATATTCAACTTCAATTGAAAAAAAAAAAATATTATTTTTGTTTGTACACTCACTAGCGCCAGCAATTAAACACATAATTCGCGAATAGGATCTGATAATGCAAAATGTTGTCTGTTAAGTCTTTAGAAAAGGCAATAAAGTATTTGTATCACACTCTTAACTTTTTAAACGCATTTAACGGCCGTTTTATTTGAAAATAAAACGGCCGTTTTTGTTTTAAATGCAATTTTTTTAAGTATTTATGCCAAGCTAAGGGAATCATTTGGAAAAAATAATAAAAAAAAACATTTACTCGTTCTAGCAGTTAACTCGAGTTACACGTAACTCGAGTTTAACCCGAGTCACGTGGATTTTAACTCGGGTTAAATCGAGTTCTGTTTTTTCCGAGTTGGCACATCACTAATTCAGCCACTAAAACTGTATTTATTACAATGCGTGGAATGACCATGCTATGTGGTCAATAAATAAATAAATAATCATTCACACATCGCCACCTAGTCCCAAGCTAAGCAAAGCTTGTACTATGGGATCGAACCCGAAACCTCTGCGAAGCAGCCATGTAATATACCGATTGCGCTACACAGAGGGCGTCTGTCAATACTCATTAAGTACAGTCAGCCCCAAAAGTCGCTGAACACATTAAATTCCAAAACTGCTGAACACTAAAAATGTCATAAATCAGTGTGGCAACAGAATAAGCTTTACATACGAAACGACCATAACACGCTGAGCACGGGTTATTCCAAAAGTAGCTGAACCCTAGTACCTATTTTAAAAAGTACTTAACTGAACGCTATTATCCCAAAAGTATCTGAACACTAGTATTTCAAAACTAGCCGTATTATATATGTGTGTGGGTTTCGTGCCCAATTTTGCGTGTTTTATTTGTGTATTCGTTATTAACACAGAGTCAAAGAATCAATTTCGTTTATTCAGTTTAGGCACACAAGGAGCACGTATGAATGTCAAAATTTTACAGTTTTATTAAATCAATACTAAAATATAATAAATAAATCATTTGAAAATGATTCTTTCAGAATAAAATGTTATTAGATAAATGTCACTAAGTATATTAACTCTAATATTTTTAGAATTCCTTCTGTCTTCTTGTAATTAAGGTTAATTAGGAGCTCTTAAATTTTTGTTTTTGACTCCCTTTTGCTAAAGTTTGCAATAAAAATAATTTTATTTAATTTATTAAATAACATTCCGCCACGATACGGGTAAAACCTTTGCGCAAAGTTGTTATTTGTCGAGGTTTTCTCACACACCTACTGCATATTGTCACCTGCTAGAGGCGAGGATTGTCTCTTTCCAAAGACCGATTTGCGATATACAGGGTGGCTCATTCAAAGGGGTCAGTATGGGAAAGTCATAAACTATAAGTCATACGATGTTTTGTTCTTAGGAACCATGACACCGATTTTGATAAAAAGAAAAAATGCATTCATACATTTGAAAAAGATACTGTACCCAGCCGGGAATCGAACCCGGTTGTTTTCCAAAAATAAACATACTTTTTTTCATTTAAATACCGATTCTGTAGGTCATAAAGCAGTAAATAACTCTATGAAACATTATGTCTAAAATGAATAAATTGCATTGGTTTTACATACTTACTTTATAATAGTAGGTTGTGTTCGATGTGGCCACCGTGCGTCGTTCGAGGTCGCCCGATTTAACGCCTCTAGACTATTTCTTGTGGGATTACGTTAAGGATGAAGTGTACAAAACAAGCTATGATAACTTTGAAGACCATTTAGGTCAGCCATAAAATCAATTTTAACGCAAATTCACCAAATAAAGATACAAAATGCAATGACATGATCGTTACCTAAATGTGTTGAATGTTGTATTGAAAAAAAAACGGTGTCCACTTTGAACACCTACTATGATAAATAAAAGTATGTGAAAACAATGCATTTTATTCATTTTAGACATAATGTTTCTTAGAGACATTTACTGCTTATGACCTACAGAATCGGTATTTAAATAGAAAGAGTCAAAGTTTATTTTTGCAAAGCAACCGGGTTCGATTCCCGGCTGGGTACAGTATCTTTTTCAAATGTATTAATGCAGTTTTTCTTTTTATCAAAATCGGTGTCATGGTTCCTAAGAATAAAACATCGTATGACTTATAGTTTAAGACTTTCCCATACTGACCCCTTTGAATGAGCCACCCTGTATATCGCCGGGTACTTTATTTAGATAATATATTGAATTTTAAAATACTACAAAAGAGTGATATTTAGAAATAAATAGTTTATTAAATGTACATAAGACCTTCAGTTGCCGAGTGGCTTGTAACTTAATTTACAGCTAATAAAAGAATCATGCCCTGGAGCTTCTCACGCGTTAATAGAAATACTATAGGTATATGCTATTTGTTTGTTTTAAATCAATATGTTACACTAAAGTGGTCACTAATTAGGTCAACATTTCCTTAAAATATGACATTGACCAATGCTGTCTGTATGAAAAACTGTCCTGAAAAATTCAGAACATCATACTCATCAAGCGTGATTTTAATTACAGCTGTCACAGAGATCATGTTATCTTTTACGGAGTATAGTAAGTTTTTAGCTTTCCTATGTTTTAAATCACCATTAGCTTAGCCAAATAGTTCTTTTTAAATTATTTTTCTAAAAACCTCTTCTACTACAAATAAAAATATATCCTTTTGATAATTTAATTTAAGTAATTAATTACTTGAGAGCAGTATTTGTATTCTTCGCCTGTAAAAGGGTACATTTCGACTTCAATCAAAAATACAATTTACTTATTTAATACTTTATTCAGTATTGTCTCAGTTTCAGCTATAATTTCAGAAAAACAAGGATCCAGTAGACAAAGTTTCACAAAATTTTCAAAATCGGCTGGCAATTGAGATGCACCACAAATTTCTGAAAAAAAATAGGACAAGATATATAAAGGTAAATAAAATAATTTAAGTAAATATTATCATTCTTAGCAGTCCACTGATTATTCGTGTGGTTCTCGGATTCATTCCAAGACTTTGTTATCAACATTTTACATTATTGATCCTATTTACGAATTATGATTTTTTTTCTATCGGCGGCGCTAGTGAGCCGCGTAAAGGCCCTTAACAGTGTCTAGTACTTATCACCTAGATAATATATATTACAGTAGAACCTCGATAACTCAAACCTCGGTAACTCAAAAACCTCTATAACTTAAAAAAATAATATGTTCCCTTCCCTTCAGAGCCTAAAACCTCTATAACTCAAAATTCGCAACCTCGATAAGTCAAATAAGTAACCTCTGTATTGGCCCTCAGTAACTAAAAGAAATGTTTCCACAACCTCTATAACATAAAATTGTTTATCAATGAGTCATTTTGAATGAGTGTGCAAAACAAAAGTTTTCGGTATTTATGGCTTGCACGTGTTCACTACATAATTAAATTGATAACGTAAACAATACATATGTCACCTATTGTTTGCTTCTTCGAAATTCTTTAAAGCTTTGCGGCGGCGGAGGTTAGCTTTAAGACAAAGGCTTACTTAAATCATTTAGTTTTTGATCATTGTGCAAAACAAAAGTTTTCGGTATTTATGGCTTGCACGTGTTCACTACATAATTAAATTAATAACGTAAACAATACATATGTCACCTATTGTTTGCTTCTTCGAAATTCTTTAAAGCTTTGCGGTGGCGGAAAATAGGAACAAGGGGTCTTACATACACATGTACATACCTACCTCTATACATATTAACCTAAACCCTTGGTAACTAAAAACTCGATAACTAAAAACCTCGATAACTCAAAATATTTTGTGTTTCCCTTGGACTTTTACTTATCGAGGTTCTACTGTATTATGATTTAGGTTACATCGTATATAGGTACCTACTGACCACTGTATAATCTTTTTTATAAAACGTTTTACCTTTTCTTTCAACAGCATGTTTCAAAATTTCGTCAATATTCCGATATTTAGTATTAATTATCTCATTTGATGGTAACATGTTGAGATTGATTACAGGGAAATTACGACCCAAACGTTCTAAACACTCAGCTACGTTTGATTTTATTTGAAATTTTAATTTTCTAACCTGTAATACAAAACAGAAGAAAATTAGACATGGAGAAAATTATGTCGCAATTTGTGCCATACGTATATTTTCTGATATTTTTTCAAATAGTGTGTTATGTGTTCAGTACGCGCGTAAAGAACTTACTTCGTTATCGGCTCCTTTAACTATTAAAATCAATATGTCGTTTTTATAAATTCCCTTTATTTTTTGGTTCATGTTAAACGATTCTAATATTTTCGTATCTCCGGTTATCAAAAGCTGATCGTAAACAATCCGCAGAAAATAATTTGATAACTTAACGTCGTATTTAGTCCAACTTCCACGCCATAACATTAACTTTGTAATTGACCACGAATCTGTAAAAAAGTACTTAGATATATCAAAAATAATGTAACTACAGTAATAATGTACAGTGCTTACTTGTGTTATTACTTGAATTCATATTACAGGAAGTCATTTTTAAAATAATTATTGTCTTGATGAGTTACTTTTCTATTTTTATAAATTTATAATTATTTAACTTTGCCGCCCATCTTGTAATAGACAAAATTCTTATTTTTTTCAGTTAAGATTGTGTTTGTAGCAGCTACCTTTGGTTTACACTGACTGCAGCTCACACCATACCAATCTATCGCAAGAAATTGAGCTTTTTTTTTAATTGTGCTAAAATATGAATAATAGTTAAGTGAACAATAGGTATTGTTTAGTTTTTGTGAATGGCGGAATAAGGCCTTTAAGAACTCAAACCTATTAGGGGGACAGAGGAATCTTATTCATTATCTTGGCAGAAATTCTGAACAGGCATATCAAATAAGTGTCTCATGCTATACAACGCAGTGATAAAGACATTTACAGTCTGCTCGAATTTTCCATACGTTTTCCTAACCCAACTCAGCTTTAATCAAAAATTGAGGGTAGAGGTGTAGCGGATGATATTAGGTCGGTGGCCAATTCGCTTAACAAGCGAAGGAAAAGATTTGTCATAAAAGGCCGACAGGTTCACTTAATAAGCGAAGTTCTTTTTTTTTTTTGGAACAAGTTTGGCGTAATGCTTGTCAAACCTCTTAGACAAATAGATATGTCACCTCCATAATCCGACATATTTATTATATTAATAGCTTTATAATATGTTTAGCATCAATTTCGAAATTCAAGGTTCCCGCGTAAAAAATTTAAAAAAAACTATAAGAAATTTGGAAATATAGGTATTAAACGTTATAGTGCATTTGTATATGATTGATAACGCTTTTAAATGACAAAATAGTTATTTGCGCGGCGCAAGCTTGTGCAACTTTTTGTGTTTGTTGTGTTGTTTTACACTTGATAAACAGTGTGTAATTAAAGCAAATTGATGTGATTGCAATATGTTATAAGTGTCTTAATATGACTATTTTGCATGTTATTTAATAAAAAAATTGACAAAGGTTCTGACATTGATAGCGAGTTTTGAAAATTTATGAATATTATTATAATGTTGGAGTCAGTGGGTATAGGTAGATAAGACTTGATAGATTAATTCGTATATTTTATTGATAGTATTTTTTCTTTATTATGTTGCCCATTTTTATTATTTTGCCCAATAAAAAAGAAATACAAATTCAACACGTATAACAAAATATTCTAAGAATGTAAATTTTATAATTTGCAGGTAGGTACGTTTTCATTTTACATTTGTAATGTATTTCTCCGAAACATAATAATCTGTAAATATTATTATTAAGTTTACCATTACCACTCTTTCTCGTAAATATTAACATGTATTTTTAATTATCTTTTACAACGGACCTCGGCCTAGTATTAATAGTGGACTACTAAGGTTCTTGTAAAGCTAAATATTTTTATTGTGCTTATCGCTTTTTTATTTAATTTATATTCCTAAAAATACAAAATAAGGCATATTTTGTATTTCATTTTGAGTTTTTTTTTAAATAAAGTGTATTTAAGTAGTATAAAAAATAAATAGTATTAAAACAATCATTTAAATTATTTCTATCCACTTTACCACCAGAAACTGAAAAAAAATTAAAATAAGCAATATACCCGGATAAAATTGAATAACAACAATTACAACGACTTCATTTTCACCCTACTACGATCATAGTGCTAGAGATTTCTTTATTTCAATAGCCTAAAAAAACGCTGTTCTTGAACCTAGAAAAACGCTGTTCTTGAGTTTTGGCCCCATCGTTTATCAATGATTCTGCCAACGACATGGGTGTAGAAAAACTTATGTATCGCCATTTTAAGAAAAAAAAACTAAAGTACCGCGGCCCAAGCGACAATAACTGTCAAATGACAGAACCGCTTGAGTGACATACTGTCCACGTCATTAATTTGACAGTAGGTTACTATCATGTGTCAATGTCAAACTTAGAAGTAAATTTCATGACCTATTCGCCATTTGCCGGCTTTCGCTCTTAGCCGACTTTTATCTGTTTTATACATTTGATTATTGTTTTGCCGACTTTTTAAAAACTACTTATCTAGATCGTGTTTCGCCAACTTTTTAAATTTTCCATTATGTAGTTATGGTTTTGCTTCTTTTTACTATAAAAGGTTTTGGTAATAGCGATTTGTCGAAATTGGTACAGGTAAACATATAAAGCAATTGTGATAGTTATTTAATAATTCGTTAATAGTAAATATTTTTGATTTACATGCAACCAAAAAATAAAATCAAACCGTTTTGAAACTATCATAGTAAAACATACGAGTAGGTATTATATAATTATAAATATATAGCCTGACCAGAAATATAAAAAACCTGCCGTTTTCAAATCCCCTCTCCTGAGGAGAGAGGTAAATTGTGTATGATAATTGTCAATCTTCTGTCAAATTTGTATGACGAAAATAAGTTCTTGAAAATTCCGCAATATGGCGAGGTTTTTTATTTTTCTGGTCAGTCTTTAAATAAATACCTAATTGTAAAACAACAGATATTTCTTTTTTTAGAACCTCTGTAAGCATAAAATCGTAAAATACACGTAAGCACTTCCAAGGCCTTTAGCGCATGGGGCGTGGCGGTCTCGGTAGCAGCTGAAGTGTACGAGGTCGCGGGTTCGAGTCGAGCCCTACATAGGACAATTTTTGAGCGATCCACAAATGATTATCCTGTGTCATTTGGATGTTTTTTGCGCCCATTAAATATTTTATTTAATTATAATATTTATTTGAAAGAAAACCTATAGGGCCATCTCGTCCAAACTCACGCACTACATGGGGAGCATACATAAATATGTATGTCGATGCCGGCTGAGAATTTCCAAACATCAATTTAACGGAGGCAAAGACCATCTGGACTAACCACAATCAAAATTTGTAAATAGTATTTAGAGTTGTCCTGCGTGGGAATCGAACCCGCCACCTTGTGCACGACAGCCGCTTCCACAACTGTTGCGCCAATGAGGCAAGTTAAATAGCTGTTTACAAAAATTCTCGCTCGCTACCCATGATCCCTAGTGAGGTAGTTGTATTTTAAATAAATAAAATAAAAAAGGAAAAAAAAACAAAATATTAAAAAAACATTTCCACCTTTTTTATAAAAAAAATCACAAAAAGAAACATTTTTATAAAAAAACAAACATTTCCATCAATAAAGTTATTTGTGCAATTAGTACTGTTATTACCTGTACAAATAGTCGACAAAACAAGATTGCTTAGCTAAATATACCTGTTATTAGTATTTCAGCTACTACAACGAGGGACGGCAGAAAAAGTCGACGAATAGCGAAAGTTGGCGAAACACGATGTAAAAATGCAGTTTGTAGAAAAGTCGGCTAAACCATAATCAAATCCACAAAACAGATAAAAATCGGCTAAGAGCGAAAGTCGGCAAATGGCGAATAGGTCAATTTCATATGTATTATCTTTATCTATGGAAGTAAATAAGAAATGTCAGTTGGTTTTTTTTTTGTTTCGAATGTCGGGGTGGAAAGTTCTACAAGCGATTGATCTGTCAAAAAAAAAATAATTGAGTGTGATTTATTTTTTGACATTTTTCTTTGTTTATTTTAATATATTTTATTTTATAATTATTCATATTTAAGGTATATTTTTTTTGTTAATTATAGTATAGTGGGAAGTGGTTTCACTAAAATGGAAGAGGATGATATTCCTCCTCGACCGCCAGACCCTCCGGATCCCGGTAAGGTTTCTATTTCTAATAATAAACGTCGACTTGAGCCTAGCTCTCAAGTTCCTACTAAAAAACCGTCATCATCTATTGATGATGTTCCTTCTATCGACACTCAATTTACGGATCCAGCGATGGTTGTGGGGGCTTTAAGTTACTCACAATCTGACGCCGGCCCCTTTATTATCCATGTATCAAAAATTGATCAAGATGCAGGCTCTTCCATTAGACCTATTAAGTTTGGCCAGTTTTTAAAATCTAATAAAGTTACTGACATTTGTCGTGATGGCGTTAGGAAGGTTGGAAGGAACAGAATTTCGGTCCAATTTACTACTGCCGATGCGGCCAACAATTTTTTAGCCCTTCCACTTTTGGCTGCATACAAATACGCTGCAATTATTCCTACTTTCAGCATTACACGAATGGGTCTTATTAGACAAGTCCCTACGGACATCTCTATGACTGAATTTGTTCAGTCACTTGTTTTACCGACAGGTTGTGGCAATATATTAAAGGCGCGACGTCTCAATAGAAAAGTCTGTGACAGTTCTAATAATACTACTTGGGTCCCGACACAGACAGTTGTTGTCACCTTTCGTGGGCAAATGCTGCCTACGAAAGTATATTCCTACTACACAGCGTTACCAGTAGAATTGTATTATTTCCCCACCATTATTTGCCACTCATGTTGCAGATATGGTCACACAAAGGCTCAATGTCGTTCAAAGCCCAGGTGCTTTCGTTGTTCTAAGGAGCACTTTGGTGATACATGTGATATTGAAGAAACTGAATCTACGTGCTTACATTGTTCTGGTCGGCACTTTGCCACTAAAAACTCCTGCCCAGAATTTGCTAGGCAAAAGTCTATAAAAATGTCAATGTCACAAAACAATATTTCGTATATTGAGGCTTCTAAACAATTCCCGAGAGTTGATAGGTCGTACGCTGCGGTCTCGCAAGAGGTCAGTAGACCTCGATCATCTTTATCACCTTTAACTCCATCTCAGTCCTCGTCTTCCTCTTTTTCTTACAGAAACACTAAATTCCTTCCACCTAAATCCAGAGCTCCGTTGGGTAAATCTTATGATAGGGTTGCTCTTCAAAATATTGTATCAACACCTCCATCTCAGCTGCACAATGGTTGTGCAATTGATAACAGTTTGCAATCAGAAACAGGTCCCCAATGTGCCAATACGTTGGAATCCCTGATCAGTGATCACTCTTCTTCTCGAATTTATTCTTTCAAATTCTCAATCATTACCGTCCAACGTGGCATCTAAACTTATACATTTAGTTTATCTTTCTTCCAGTAATGGAACAAACTCATCTCCTGCAATGGAATTGCCAAAGCATGCGTCGCAAGAAGCATGAACTTTTAGTTCTTATTTTTCAATTTAATCCCTCAGTCATTGCTATCTCGGAGACTTGGTTGAAACCTGGTTCCCGATTTCGGGTGCCTGGTTTCTTCTGCCTGCGGGATGACAGGGCTGATGGGTATGCGGGTTGTGCTTTGCTCTTAAAGCGCGCTCTTTCTTATCTTCCTATAACCTTTCCCTCTCACCCTCCTAATATAAATATTGTTGGCGTGAGAACTGTAAATATCTCTTTTGTTTCTTTGTATATTTCTCGCCCTCATTCATCTCTTATAGCCGATATTCAGTTACTTCTCTCATCTATATCGCCCCCAATGGTTGTGATGGGTGACTTTAACGCCCATCATACTCTTTGGGGTTCCGCGAACTCTGACTTATTTGGTCTTTCTCTCCTAGATTCCTTCTACGAAATTGGTCTGTGTGTTATGAATAATGGTGTTCCTACTCGCAGGGTATATCCTTCCCAGAATCCTAAAAGTGCGGTGGATCTTACATTATGTTCGCCATCGCTTACCCCTCTTTTTTCATGGAGCATCTTGCCTCTAACTTTTGGTAGTGACCATTTCCCTATTTTGAGCACCCTTACCACCAGTATAATTCCCTTTTGTAACTCTAATCCCTCTCTAAAATACAAACTATCTTCTGCTGATTGGCCCTCTTATTCGGCTACCCTAGATTCAAATTTACAAACTGTTGTTTTTGATCCCGTCAATGTTGATCCCTTAGAATCATATAACTCTTTCGTTGATGCTATTCTTTCATCTGCTTTACTTCATATTCCTAAAAAGAAACCTTCCAAGTCTTTTAGGATTTCCCCCCCGTGTGGGATTCTGAATGTACAGAAGCCGTTCGTGCTCGAAAAGAAGCTGAATTATTATATAATTCGTGCATGAACGATCAAAATTTTTTCAACTTTCAAAATGCTTCTGCTCGTTTCAAAAGATTAGTTTTATCTAAGAAAAGACTTGGTTGGCAAAAGTTTTGTGAAAATCTATCTCCAAAAACTCCATCTACTATAATCTGGAACCAAATTAGGCGCTTTAGAGGAGCAATGAATAGTACGGATGTGCCTTCCATTGACTCGTCATCTTGGCTGGAGGTATTTTCGGACAAACTAGCACCTAGTTTTGTTCCTTCAGATGATTTCCTTCCTTCTCCGTGTTCTTTTCTTGTCTCTACTAATACATTTGATTGTTCCTTCTCCTTTGATGAATTGTCTCTGGTACTAGGTAACTTGTCGGACTCTTCTCCTGGAATAGATGGCATCACTTACTCATTTATCACTAAATCTTCCGTTCGCACAAAACAAAAGTTTCTAAACCTTATTAATTATTTTTTCGATTATGGTATTGTTCCACTACAATGGAAGTCTCAAATAATTATCCCTATCCTTAAGCCTGGTAAAGATCCCACGGATGGCAATAGCTACAGGCCGATTGCTCTTTCCTCAGTCTTGTGCAAAATTACTGAACACTTGCTGAGAATCCGCTTAGAGTGGTTTGTAGAAAACAAATCAATTCTGGCGGATTCTCAGTTCGGGTTTACAGGATGGACTTTACAGGATGGTCACCTATGCAGGTTCAGAGCTTCCTGTAAGGATTTGGAGATCTTGAGGATATAATAAAACTCTCGATTTGCTTGAAGTAGAATGCGTATACCAGGGTGACTGATGTTATGCACGCTGTTAAAAACTTGACGTCGATATTCTTCTGGTATATAAGGACGTATATAAGATGTAGATGTCTCGCAGAATAACTTGATATCGGTGTTAGGTAATGAAATCTTCTTAAGCTTGATATTAGTGTTTTGTAATAATAATTGTATGTTGCTGTCCCTTTCTTGCGCTGTTGCTATGTCGCTGTAGTTAATCGAGCGCGGGCATGTTATTGTTTCTATGCGGCTCAGTGCGTCGGCTACAATGTTTTGTTTACCGCTCACGTGACGTATGTCCGTGGTAAACTCGCTGATAAACAAAAGTTGTCTCGTGCGCCGTGGAGTTTCATTATTCGATGAAATTTTTGACATAGCGAATGTTAATGGCTTGTGGTCGGTGAATATGATAAGATTTCTTCCTTCAAATGTTTTACGAAAATGTTTTATAGATAGGTATATTGATAGTAATTCACGATCGTAGGTAGAATATTTCTTCTGTGCGTCTGTGAATTTTTTTGAATAATAGCCGAGTGGTTGCCATGTTTCATCTATGTACTGTTGTAGTGCGGCTCCGGCTGAGTGATCGGATGCGTCAGTGAAGAGGGCTAGCGTGGCGTGGTGTGATGGGTGAGCAAGTGAAGCTGCGTTGATAATGCTTGCTTTACATTGCTCGAATGACTGAGTAGCTTGTTCTGTCCACGTAATTTGTGTTTTGTCCTTCTTCTTAACATTATGTAGATATGCATTTAATGGAGCTTGTACGGATGCGGCGTTAGGAATGTGATCACGATAGAAGTTTAACATTCCTAGGAATCTTCTTAATTCTTCTATCGTGTTTGGTTTAGGGTACTCAGTAATGGCTTTTATTTTGCTTTCCGGTGGCTTGATACCTTCCTGAGACACAGTGTGGCCGAGGAATTGTACTTTAGGTTGCCCAAAGTTGCATTTAGCGGGATTTATCGTGATGCCGTTGTCTTCCAATCTCTTCAGTACAATTCGTAGGTGTTCTCGGTGTTCGGTTTCGTTTAGGCTTGCAACTAAAATATCATCGATGAACGGGTAAACGAATTCTAGTCCTCTTAGTACTTCGTGGATATAACGTTGGAATGTTTGACCTGCATTCTTCAAACCAGGGCACATGCGTGGAAACTCGAACAAACCCATCGGCGTGATGATGGCTGTCTTCTCTATATCTTCTTGTCTTACACTTAGTTGTTGGTAAGCGCGGTTTAAGTCGATAGTAGAGAATATAGTCTTGCCGGATAACTGGTGAGTAAAGTCTTTGACTCGAGGTACCGGGTAGCGGTCAGGTTTAGTTATCGCGTTCAACCGGCGGTAGTCACCACAGACTCTGATGTCTCCGTTGGCCTTGGGGACGATGTGCAGAGGTGATGACCACGGGCTTTTACTAGGTCTGCATAAGCCTTGTTCGATCATATTTTCAAATTCTTTTTTTACTGTCTCGTAACGATGAGGTGGGATGGGTCGAGCTCTGCAGTGTACTGGTGGGCCTTCCGTTTCTATGTAATGCTGGACGTGTATATCGGAGCTTAGTTTCATAGATGTTAATCTTGTAATGCCAGGAAACTGTGCTAATATGTCGTGGTACGACTGTGACATATTAATACTGCGAACTGTAGGTACATTAGATACGCGCAGCTGAGCGTTTACTTTTAGGTTAGTAACGCCGTCGATTAATTTTTTGTTTTTTAAATCGACGATTAGTTGATGATGCTTGAGGAAATCGGCTCCGAGTATGGGTTTTGTGACGTCCGCTACTATGAACTTCCACTTGTATGGTCGACGAAGGTTGAAGTTTAGTGTAAGTGTTTTTTCACCGTACGTAGCTATAGTTGTATTGTTCGCCGCGTACAGTATAAAAGGTAATGGTTTCTCGACTTCTCCTTTGCTTCTTGGTAGCACGGATATGTTGGCACCCGTGTCGACTAAGAAACATAATTTTGTTGTTACGTCTGTGACAAAAAGGCGGGAAGACTGTTCTTGAACGTGGGTGTCCGCCTCAGCCAACGTTCGTTCTAGTTTTCCTGTTTATTGTAGCTACACGGTGCGGTACACAGTCTTGCTTGATCTTTAAATCTTCTGTGATAATAGCAGACAGGTGATGGTGATGCTGACGATGGCGACGGTTTGAAATGATCACGTGACCGACTGCGTTGACGATGAGATGTGTAGCGGCTGCGTCGATGATCATGGTAATGATGTTGTTTTGCCTTTAATTCGGCCACTACTAAAGATAATTTTCGTATTTCATTTATAAGTACCTGTGTATCGGACTGTGGCTGTGGTACGTTTTGCGGAATAATAATATCTGCGACGCTTGTTGACGGATGGATGGCCGCGGCTTCCCGTGACTGTTCGAGCATCTTGTCGGCTAGTAGGGCTAATTCTTCAAGCTGTGTCTTCGTACTGAATGACTCGCTGACGGCGAGGACTGAACGGACGTGGGCTGGTAGGTGGTTGGTCCACATGAGACGCAGGGTGTCGTCGGGAACTTTGTCTCTGGCGAGATTCCGCATGCGACGAAGTAATTGCGTGGGCTTCTGGTCTCCTAGCTCCATGTCTGACAGAAGCTTTTGAAATTTCCGGCTGTCAGATTCCTCGTACGAAGATATGAGTCTCTCCTTTATGGCGTTATATTGTTCTTTTTCCGGCGGGTTGTAAAGGAGGTCCATGATTTGCTCGATGTCCTGTCTCTCGAGCTGTGCTATGGCCATCTGGGCGAGCTGAGCTTGGCCTTTCTTGAGGTCGTTCGTGGCTGCTTCGAAGCTGATGAACCAGAGTCGTGGTCGATCGCGCCAGAATGGTGGGATGCGCATGGTGAGAGAGATGCCAGCTGCTTCGGTTTTCATTGAGCTTGTGCTTGAGCTTGATTCGCCTTCCATAATGACGATAGGTACTGACGAAGAATTATTTTTGAGCAGGAATTATTTTGAGCGCTTGCTTGCAGAAATTCTTTTCTTCGGGGTCACCACTTTACAATTGATTAGCGTCTATATTCATTGACGGCCAAAAGAATTTTTGTGTGATAAGCTTTCGAGTAGTGCGTGAAGATAAATATTGCTTGAATAATGAAAAACGTTGTTACGTGTGCAGAAGTCGTACACAACGGTTCTTATTAGAACTCATTATTATTTCTATAATATAATAATCTGAAAGTCATTATCAAACAGTTCTTTTCAGAACTACTTCACTTTTCTATGATAAGTGATTGAAAAGTCATTATCAAAACAGCTCTTATCAGAGCTACTCACTGTTTCTATTGACTTAATCGGTATTAAAGTCATGTTAAAAACAGCTCTTTTCAGAGCTAATCACTATTTCTATGGATTAATCTGTAGCAGGCCACGGCAGCTACAGGTCTCAGCACAATGGACAATTTGTCCTTACTAACGGTGGACATTATAACAGCCTTTAAACAAAAAAAATATCTTGCGGCTGCTTTCCTTGATGTGGTAGGTGCCTATGACAATGTCCAGCTTCCAATATTAAGAAATAAGCTTTGTCAGCTTGGTGTTGCTCCCAAGCTTATCCGCTTCATCTGCAACATTCTGATGGAACGTTCGGTAGTAGTAAGGTACCAAAACATTCTTCTCCCGCCTAAAACTGTCTGGTGTGGGTTACCCCAAGGTTCGGTGTTGAGTCCTCTCCTGTACAATATTTACACATATGACTTGGAGCAGAGCGTACAATGCTTCTGTTCCATAATTCAGTACGCAGATGATATCTGCCTTTATGTGCTCGATGATTCTATTGAGATTGCGTCAAATAATCTAAATTCTGCCTTAAGTTACCTTAATTCCTGGATGTTGGATCATGGCCTCTCAGTGTCCTCATCTAAAAGTTCTTCTATGGTTTTTACAAAAAAAAGATTGATTCCTCCTATTGATCTGTTTATCGGTGAGGATTTAATTCCCCAATCTAATAGCTCAAGATTTCTAGGCGTCGTTCTTGACAATAAATTTTCTGGCTCTTTTCATTTTGATTATATTTCCAATAAAGCCGAACGCAACCTCAACGTTCTCCAAACTTTGTCAGGAGTATGGTGGGGTTCTCATCCCTATTCTCAAAAATTATTATATAATGCAATAATTCGTAGTCACTTGGATTACGGTTCTTTTCTTTTAAACTTGTGTAACAAATCTTGCCTAAATTCTCTTTCCAAAATTCAATCTAAGTGCCTTCGTATTATTTTAGGAGCAATGAAATCGTCTCCAATTAATGCTATGCAGGTTGAAAGTGGAGAGCCCCCTTTAAATTTGCATAGACAGTTTCTTGCAGACAGGTTTATTTTTAAACTTATTCAAAATTCTAGTCACCCTCTTATTCCTAAGTTAAATATTCTATTAGAACTTTTTCAAAATTCAAACCCTGACAAACTCCCTTTTCGTCGCACGAATGCTTAAGTGGCCAACCTCCATTTTCAACATTTTACACCAGAGACGATTAAATTTTCCAAAATTCCTTATTCGATTGTTCAATTCCCTTTAAATCCGCTATTTAGTATTGCGTATGAGGCGCTTATTTATCAGCCAAATATTATTTTAGATTTTGGTGTCGATAAAACGTCTCTCTCCCCTAATACAGCATTCTCTAATATTGTAGATAATAATTTTAAAGATTGGTTTACATTTTATACTGATGCATCGAAACAATCTGTAAATAGTAATGTCGGTGTAGCTGTATGGATCCCTTTTACTAGAATTTTTTTAAGCTATAAATGCCCTCCTCTTTCCTCAGTTTTTACTGGGGAAGCTTTAGCTATTCTCGAAGCTATATTGTACATAAAATCTCATGGTCTCAATAACTCAATTATCTTTTCGGATTCTAAAAGTTGTCTCCAGGCCATCTTATCCAACCCATTTCATTCCTCTTCCAAACCTTTAATCCTTAAAATTAGAGAATCCTTATATGATTGTCATTCTTCCAATATTCTCGTGGCTCTAGCATGGATCCCTAGCCATGTTGGTATTCCTGGCAATGAGACTGTTGATTCCTGTGCTAAATCTGCGTCCCAAATTGGATCCCTTGTTTTTTTCAAAATTTATTCCCATGATTTATGCCTCCTTCCTAAAACCATCCTTCAAAAGTCTTGGGCTCAGCTCAAGTATTGGGCTTCTTCAAAACATACAAAAGGCAGATTCTATGGTGAGGTCCAACAGGAGTTACCATCAGTTCCTTGGTTTTGTAAGTTTCGACATGCGACTAAATTAACTACGTCCACTATTTGTCGTCTCCGGTTGGGTCATTCATGCACTCCTGTCCACCTGGCCAAACTTAGGATTAGGGATAATTCATTGTGCGAATGTGGTCTGGACATAGGGTCTGCAGATCACATCTTTTTTAATTGCCCTCTTTATAGATTTTCCCTCTTTGACTTTCTCCCTTCTAATATCCCTCGTCCTGTTTCCTTAAAATGTCTCCTTTCCCGTATCTTTAGTCCTAATATTGCTTTATGTTTATGTAAATATATAGCGTTTAATAAAATTAAATTGTAGATAGTTATGTAAGTTTGTGTTTTTTTCTTTTAGCTTAATAATTTTGTATTTAGTTATCGTATTTATTTATTTTCGTGTATATAATTATGTTATTCTGTTTAAAATAATCATCCTGAACAATTGTTTGTGATTTGTTTTGGTTTACCATTTATTTGGTTAATAGCATGGATCATGACACTTCTTGATTAATGACATTACGAGCCCCTCGACAAGACACTGGCAAAATATGTGACGTTTCACATGAGGCCCTTCACGAAGAAGTCAAGTCAAGTCAAATGTCAGTTGAAGGATTCTCTTATTTTGTTGGTGATGATAAATATAAGTAAATTATTAATTATTTAACTCTTTGAAATGAAATTTATTTCATAAAATAAAGAATGAAATATATTTCATAGTTATATAGGAAATAAAACGATCACTATGGCTGCCGGGACGTATTACTTTGTTATTGTTGGGCATTCAGACAACCCAATTTTCGAAATGGATTTTATTCCAGTCACCAAGGAACCTAAGGTATGTCCGTTAGTATACTCTACCTAACGTAAATAGTAAATTGGCATATATACTTAATCAATTAAATATATCAGGAATATGAAAGTAATTTCTTGGTGAAATTGGTTAATGATTACACTGTAAATGTTTTGTATTCATTTGTCTAAGTAAAAGATATACATTTGTTTCAGAAAGAAGACAACAGACATTTAAACCAATTTATAGCTCATGCAGCACTTGACTTGGTAGATGAACACATGTGGAAAGTAACAAACACTTATTTGAAATCAGTTGACAAATTCAACCAGTGGTTTGTGTCTGCATTTGTGACTGCTAGCCAGGTAAATTTCAAATTATTATGCTTACTTTAAATGCCAGCTAATATAATAAATAAAAAAATCTAAATCAAGTAAAGAGGAAACATCATCTGGCCTAATAATAAAAAAAAAGAAATAAATATTTTTAATGTCACTTTTATGAGCTTCTTTGCCTGGCTCTTCCATTGATGATATACACATATACATGCAATGCATATTACAGCTACCAGATTTGCAGGTGTGATATTAGTATAACTAATGATTTATTATGACTTTTTCAGATGAGATTTA
The DNA here is from genome assembly GCA_905475405.1 of Schrankia costaestrigalis. NCBI lineage: Eukaryota > Metazoa > Arthropoda > Insecta > Lepidoptera > Erebidae > Schrankia > Schrankia costaestrigalis. The sequence continues at coordinate 1,916,569 of FR997845.1, read as the reverse complement.
TAATGGTGCATGATGCTCGTAATGAAGATGGTATAAAGAATTTCTTCAATGATGTCTATGAAGCTTACATCAAACTTATGTTGAACCCATTTTATAAGGAAGATACACTTATCACACTACCTGCATTTGAGAAAAAAATACAATTCTTGGGTAAAAAGTATTTAACATAGCATAGTTTCTTTTCTTAGTTTTATAATAATTTAATATATCTAATTATAATTAGTTATCCTTTAATAAGTTTTATAAACAATGCATAACTCTGAACATAAGTTATTAAATAGGTAAATCACCCAAACAAATATGTTGTATGATATTTGATATGAAAGATAAGAGCATGGAATTTAGTTACATACTTTGATTATTATAGTTATAAAAGTGTATTAGAACATAATTATATTGTTTTCAAAACATGTACATATTAAAGTGTATTAATGAAACAGTTGTCTTTTTTTATTGTACTGCATAAATGTCATAGAAAGAATCAGGCTGGCCTCTGGATACCATTCTATACCTCACAGCATCACACATTTACAAACCATACATAAAGAGAAGAAAGCCATGCATACATTACCTGTACAAATTTTTCATTTAACAATTTTTATACTGATCTGGTACAACCAAACAAAAATGTTACTGCAAATACCTCACTACCATTCAGTAATCCACATTCAATTTTTCTTGCACCATCAACTACTTCTGATATCAATAGTATAATAAAATCTTTAAAAAACACTCGTAGCACAGATTATGATGGCATAAGTACTATCATAGTAAAAGAAGTTTCAAACATTATATCTCCCATCCTTAGTCACATTATAAACTTGTGCATGGAACAAGGAGTTTATCCAAGTTGTTTAAAAATATCGATCATAAAACCAGTATTTAAAAAAGGAAAAAAGGATGATATGAACTGATATAGGCCCATTGCACGAACACCTGTTTTTTCAAAAATTATTGAAAAATATATTCATAGGTGTCTGTATGGATTTTTCGAATCGAGAAACCTATTCGCAGTAGAACAAAAAGGATTCAAAAGAAATATGACTATTGACATAGCTATTTATAATTTAGTAAAGCAAATTTTGTATAATATTGACAACAAAACGCCTGTGTCTGCTTTATACATGGATATGACCAAGGCTTTTGATCACGTAGATTTCAGCATTTTATTAAAGAAACTCTATGCGTATGGGGTCAGAGATAATGCTTTAAAGTTAATAAGCGCCTATTTGAGTAACAGAAACCAAATTACACAAATAACTGATATATGTCAAAAGTCAAAAACTGAAATCGTTTATAGTTCTGAATCAAGAGTTGTACGATATGGTGTACCTCAGGGGAGTGTTTTAGGGCCATTGCTTTTCCTTATTTACATTAACGACTTACCTCTCTTACTTAAATCTCCTATGGTACTATTTGCTGATGATTGCACCCTAATATTTTCAATGACAAACAGTGACATTACTAAATATGAAAATGACATTAATACAACAATTAGAAATGTAATCGAATGGCTCAATGTTAATAATTTAATAATAAATTTAGATAAAACTAATATAGTACATTACAAACAAAGGACAAATATTCAGAACTTAAATATTAGTTATGATGGTCACCAAATCACTAACACAGATACTCAAAAGTTCTTAGGCTTATGGATCGATGACGACATGTCATAGAGAACTCATATCGAACACCTGTGTAAGAAGCTTAACAAATACTCGTATTCACTATACATGTTATCAAAAGTTGTGAGTCAAAAGACTGTGCTGACTTCTTATAATGCTTATGTTACAGCTGCATTAAGATACGGTGTCATATTTTGGGGGAACTCTGTCGATAAAGAGGAAGCTTTCAAGGCACAAAAAAAGTGTGTGAGAGCAGTTTGCAGACTAAGGTTACCTGATAGCAGTAGACCACATTTTAAAGATCTACAGATTTTAACTCTGCCATCGCTTTACATTTATGAGTTGGCCATTTTTGTAAAATCGCATCCCGAACTATTTCCATATTTAAATAGTAAAAGACAGTGCAATAAAAAAATAAGAGTACCACCTCACACAACTGCGCTATTTAGTAAAAATGTTCTAGGTATGGCTCCAAAAATTTATAATAAAATTCCAAAAAATATTAGAAACATTGATGATATCAATGTGTTTAAACGAATTTTCAAATCGTTTTTAGTGGATAAAATTTATTATTCCGTAAATGAATATTTAAATGATCAACAAATTTGACTTACATAATCCATAGGTAATTTCAATGGATGTTATTAATATAATGATATTTTATATACTTGTAATTAAAATAATCTTGTGTCTAAAATAATAATGTAATTATAATAATTAATTAAGTTAATAGCAATGTAGTAATTTTAAAATGTATATTATGGTCCTAAATTTATAATGTAATCAATTGTAATTTTATGTAATATTTTATATATTTGCACACCAGAAATGGTAGTGTACAGAGATGCTTATACCTACACTGTAACAACTATTGTAACCTGTATGACGCAAATAAATTATTTGATTTGATTTGATTTGACAAAAATGGAACATCATGGAACCTAGAAATGCTATCTAGGCCCTACACCGTAAGTCAAACTTCAATTCATAGCATTTTTGCCCTGTAATTATTTGTGATGCTCTTATTCAACAGGTGTCTCTAACCACCAGCATTGACAATGTCTTGTTTACCTATGATGTAATACAGTCACCATAATGCATGTAGGTTTTTATTGAAATTATTACTAGAAGTACCTATGTTGGTTATGAGCAGGGTTCAGTAAGATAAGGTGTTGATTGAAATATAAAAACGTATCATGCAAAATCATAATACTGTATTTAATTACATACTAATCATCACATTTTTAATTTTAACATAACAGTCTTAACACAATCATGAATCTAATTATTAATGTCTAGATGCAATGAGAATAAAATACAGGCAATGCTTTTGTGCATGTTTATTTAAAAATCAGTTTTCTTTTAAAAATATCTGAACATAAAAATAGTTCAACCTATAAAAATGCATCTTGACATGAAAGGAGGTCAATATTAAATAACAAGCTCATATTAATTTACTTATTATAAATTAATACATAACTTTAAAATTTGAATTTAAATGTTACAATGTTTTTCAATTATGATGAGACCAAATAATTCACAAACAAGCCTTGAAAAGGACTGCAAACTGTCAGTACCATAGCTTTAGGCTTAGTTTGTAGTGTATTCTGTATTAATATTATTATGTACTTATTATACACATACAAATACAACTTAAGTTATATAAAACTATCAACTAATTTAATTTATTCATCTAATATATTAAAACATATTAAATCAAATCTTTACATTAAGGAAAGTGCAGAAAAGCAGCACTATGTTTGGTCCACATGTTGCACTTTAGGTCAACCTACAACTACAGGAAATAATTATAAACTTAATATAGTTCTGGAAGTCCAAGATCATCTGCTTCTGGAAGACTTTCAATTGAGAAGTCATCTGAAAAAAATAATTTAAATATACATATTATTATATAATTCTATTGACTATTTGTGAATATTACCTTTACATAGAAAGAAGGAAATCTTGAAATGAAACCCTATACCAATCAGTCTGGCCAGCGTGGTATTAGTAGGCCAAGTATCCTTCTGTCACGGGAGGAGGCCCATCACTGCAGTGGGACATTAATGGGCTGTTATGACGATATTATTAAATTGTAGCAGTAAATTAACTCTTTTGTAAATCTCATTTTCATAAGTTGCAATTCCCTTAAGAACTGTCAGTTTAATTGTTTTATTTGGCTGTAGTAAATAGGGTTCTTGTTAACTAAAGTGTCTCATCTACAGAAGAACTTTGCTTGCACTTCATACAAATATGTGTAAACAAAGTAATCTGTGTATTTTATTTTGAAAATATTGCTGAATGACGATTTGTATGCAAAAGCTGGCAATACAAATTTTGTTAAGTATTTACATTTTATTTCTTTGCCATTCTATCATATTGCATCAGTCTGCCCCATTTAATCTTAAAAAAAAAACAATAATAAAAGCCTTACCATTGAAAAACTCATCTTGATAAGAGCAATTAAACTCCATACTGTGTCTCTTTGTATTAGGAGGTGGTGTGTTTGGTGGTGAAAACTGCTTCAAAATCTCTGGTTCAGGTACAGGTAAGAAGTCAAACAAATCTCTCTGGTAATCTGTAAATGATCAATACAAAAAAAAATTATAACAGAATTTGTTTTAGTATAATTTAGTACTGAATTGGGTAATTTTTCAAGACCTTTTTTAATATAAACAACTTCATAGAACAACCAACAAGTAAAAACAGTACATGTCTTATTTTATTGTTATTACACCAACTTTAGAATTTGTTAGATATTGAAAAGAAAGTGCAAATTGGTAAGTAAATTACAGAAACTCACCATATCTTTTAGGTTTAGTAAACTCCATATCTTCTCCACAAAATTCTGTTAATTTAGTGTCGTCGCTGTATATCATTGAGCCTACGTTAACCGTACGAGGAGTAAAAACGTTTCTCACTGGCGTGTTTCGTAACGCCTTTCCAGTGTTTGAAAGAAACGACTTTTTAGGTCCTTCGGATTTTTTAACAGGTTCATTGGGCTTAATAGGACCAGAAGATACTGTCTTGCCTAAGTTTTCTGGAATAAATCATAAAATTTAATAATAATATTCGTTCAACACATTCCCTTTATAAAATAACGACCAAAGTAACCGTTAACTATTAATGTTTTAATCCTCTTTGTTTTCTATTAACATATTACAGCAATGGTTATGTTTTGATGTTGCATTATTAAGTTTAATTTAAATGATTTGTTAAAATAAATATTTATTAGAACCGCGTATTCTTACCGATGTTACTCAGAGGCTGGCGTGACACATTTTTGATTGCCTGCCGGGTCAGGTGGTCTCCAAAAATATTAAAAAGCGACTCAGACATTTTAAGATCACGAAATTGTAACAGCTATTTAGCTAATTAAAAGTTTTAAAACTTTTAAAGTAGCAGAAAAATCAAATCAAAGTACCAACAACAAGTACAACAACGGTTAAATTTTATTTTGACTTTGATGACTTGTTGATATTTCTTCTCTTTGTGAAATGGCAAACTATGGCAATGTTACAATTCTGCCAGTGTTCGAGGTGATGTAAAATGTTTAAAAACCAATGAAATTAATTAATGTAGACAAGTTATATACGAGAAACAGTAAATAAATGACTATTATAATTCTAGTTTTCACGTGTGTAATTTTACAAATTATTTTATGGACGAATTCTTCTTTATGAACATTCTTAATTTTCTAATTGTTAATTTTCCGAATGCCTCATTTTCACAATTTATAGAAAGTACGAAATAATCTTCACGTATAAAATTAATAATGTTCAAAGAATTCGAAGAATTCGTCCATAAAATAATTTGTAAAATTACACATGAATCGTAGACACGCTCAAAACCACACGACACACAGTGAACGATGCCCATATAAGTAAGCATGATCGACAAAAATATTTAGAGCTTGTAATTGTGTGTAAATGATATCTTGACGTATGTTTTATCATAATAAACATTTTACAGTAAGTTTTATGGTTTTACTGTTCAACCAGTAAAAACCTGCTTTGGAAGTCAAAAAAACGTTCATAACACTTTCCACTTAGAAACCATTTTTCGTTTTACTTGGTGGAATTTTGTGCTAACACCATTTTTATATGCCTGATCGACTCCTCAGTAGCTCACCTTAGTAATAGATAATGAAAGAACCGTGTTTTTTAGTCCAAAATATCCATTTATCGAAAAAATATTTTTCGAGAGGTAAATACGGTGTTCCGAAAAAAAAAATATAATGAACACCAGTGTGCTTCTTAAAATTATTATTTTTATAAATAGCATTAATGTGGCTATAATATATAAAAAATACAGCCTGGGTACCAGAGGGTACCTATAAGTTTCACTCTAACAAACATAGAAGATGTAGAAAATTTGAGTATCTAACGAGTTCCACTGTACATATCTCAATAACCGAACATTTTTTTTTTTTTTTTTTTTTTTTTAATTATTTATGGGCTTTGTCGCTGAGCGACCATATTGCCCCATTAGAAAAAACAATTACTTATGCAGTAAGAAAAAAGAAACAAAACAAAAAACACAAATTATCAAATATACATAAACCTACTTCTTTAAACCTAAATCTGCTAACTTATACAATGGAAATGCGCTTTGTGATATTGGAAAGGCTAATAATGAATTACACCAACCTACATCAAATGATTGACTTTGGCCAAAACAAGATCTTCTGTATCCTTCGTTCCTCACACATTCCATCAAAATATGTTGAACGTCCTCTACCACACCACATTCCACGCAATTAGGAGAAGGTAGTTTTTTCATCATAAAACCAAAACTATTTGATGGGATGTGTGCAGAGCGGAGCCTGAGAGCTATCACTAACATTTTGCGGTTCAATATGTTATTGTCAATCCATGGGAACTTAGGTATCTGAGGCTGAATAGTGCGGTACCAAATACCTTTTTCTTTTGATCGCTCATCAAAGTATTCTTGCCACTTGACTCTGCACTGATGTTTAAGTAAAGATATAAAGTCAGTAAATAAAGGAGTGACCCCAAATGAAGTTCCATCTATCGTCGCTTGTCTTGCCAACATATCTACAGTATCATTTTCTTGTAATTGGATGTGGGATGGAATCCATTGCAGAAATATATCTTTACCACATGTCTTTAAACGCAAGATCGACTCTAATATACAATAGGCAATCGGTGCGCCTCGCATAGAAGGAGAGGTACACCGAGCCAAATGTTGCAAAGAACTTTTGGAATCAGTCAAGATGACACACTTGTCAAAAGGAATTGATTCAATATACGCAAGAGCTTCTGCTATTGCGATCAACTCAATATGCATAATAGATATGTCAGAGTCAATCTTAAGTTTAACGTAACAGTCTTCTAAGGGGTCAAGGAATGCCGCACCACCCTGCGAACCTTCCTTTGAACCATCGGTAAAGATTTTATAGCATTGCATGTATTGTTGTTCAATATAATTAGAGCAAATAGTTTGAAGAGCTTGGCTGCTGTAAGTGCGTTTTGCGCGATCAATGGAAGGTATAGAATCAAATAGCACATCTTTTAAGTTAATACTGCTAATCCAAGTTTTCAATTGAAAAGACTCGAGTTGATGACTATTACATATTTGAATTGAATCTAAATCTGTGGAATAACCGAACATGTTTTTACAGTTGTTATATAATATAAATAAAATACTACTTACCAACCATTTTACGATTCATAACAGATAGTTTAAATTTAATTACTAATAACAAAGACGCATAACGAAATCGACAATTTATTTTAATTTTTAACCACTTTTTGACTTTAAAAAAATATATAAAAAAAATGTGAAGGTATTAAGTAAAAAAAAAATTACGAGGTCATGTTAGTTATGGTGTGGCTATCATTGTCATTATAGCTATTGCAATGGAAGAAATTCGTTGACCCTTTTTGTCGAGCATGATCGGGTCCAATCGTTCACTGTGCGACGTCTTAAGTGTAGAATATTATTTACTCTGTGCCCAATAAGCAGAACGGACCACAATACCACATTGACATTTGATTAGTCAAAACAGAAGTTCTGTCAAAGTGTAGAAAACATTGCGTGTTTGTAATGAATAAATAAAACATAAATCTTGAATAACTATAATATAAATAAAGGTTTTCTTCTTGTGGATACACCATGGCAGAGGACAAGTCCTCCAAAACAAATGGGCTCGATCCAATGCAGAGGCTTGCTTCATTCAAAGCTCCCCGTGATTTAACTTTGGGAGGTGTTAAGGCTAGCAAAAAAGTATTTACACCTAATTTGAACGTCGCAAGGAATAAGAACAAGGGGTAAATATAAAAAAAAACGAATTAATTTACGAGAATATCGATGATTTTTAAATTATGAAACAGTAGAAATGATTATAAGAAATCTAGGCAATCTGCCTTCAAGCTGTTACGGCCTAAAAAACACTGTATTTGTACAAAGGTTTGGAAGTCGTTGTGAATAGTAAGGCTTCCACTTATTAATAAAAACTATATTAATTTCAGACCTATAACTAAACAAAATAATCAGAAGAAAGATGAAAAGGACAAGAGAGATAAGAGAAATGATAGGAATAGAAATTTAAGAAATGGCCCCAATATTATTAAGTCTGGTGGAGTGTTTTCAGAAGGTAAATGTTAATTGCCCATATTATTAACAAGCTTCTACTGAAGAATATTTTATTTAAATCTAATACACCAAGTAACCAAATGGTACAGCAATGTTGGTCTAATAAAATATATTAAAAAAACACTTTCCTATGACCACATTATTTTTATATCAATTTGGAGAACTGGAGTTGATACTTACCATATTGATTTGATCTATTTAAATGCTTTTGCTTAATGGCCGAATGCTCAGAGACAATTTAAATTTATTTGAAATTTTCAGGCTTAGGTAATGCAGAAAGACATTCTTCTCGAGGCTCATATTATGGCAGAGAAACAGATAGTGCACAAACTTTACAAAGGCCAACTATTAGAGTTAAAGATTTTGTTAAAGTAAGTATGCATCATTTTTATAGAGAGTTTATTGAATTCAGACCAAAACATGTTGCAATAAAAAGGTATCCAATCCAGAATATGCTGTTATGTGACATCCTGACTCTGATTTTCTCTTGCATCCGAAGAAACCACAGGTCTTGAGCCAAACAATACCCTAGATTATTGTATACCCCCAAAGATTTTGGTCACTGTTCAAGGTTGCGGTTACAAATAACATGCAGGAAAATGACAATAAGTATTTAAACAAATTGTCCAGGGTGTGTGGTTTAAACTTGGTGTTACTAACAATTAGTTTCTGAAAATGATAGTTTTGACACTTGATTAGTTGATTTTTACTTGATCAGTCATTCGGAAACCAGGGGTAACTGTTCTATAGTTTTTATTTATTTATTTAATACTTTTTTAGATAGATAAAGAATTAGAAGAACAGAAAATCAGAAATGTAATGGGTGATGTAGGAAATTTGGATGACACAAATAATACTGAAGATTTCAAAGGGCTGGAAAGAGACGCACCTATCAAACTGCCCATGGATGACGGAGGTATTTTAGTATAAAAATAATGCACATTTTTAGCATGGTAATTAGTAAAAGTGTGTTTGGTGTTATGAAATGTTGTCATGATTAGCAGTGATGTGGTGTATTTTAGGATTTTTTGTGGAACAATATACAGTTGTTGATCTTTTTGTTAGTGTATAAATTTATATTGCTGTTCTTTATAATTGGAACACATTCCTAGGTCTTCGTGATAAAAAATACTTGAATAATTTAATGAAGAAACTGTTAAGTATAATTTGTAATTAAAACAAATTGTCTCTTAGAAAGGTCTCAAAGGTCTCTTAAAAATTTTGTCAGCTCTTTTTACTAACTTTATAATAACTTTATTGACTCCCAAAAACAAAATCAGTTTACAAAGTTTAGGTACATAGCGTATATAATTAAGTAGTGGGAGCCTAGTTTCCAAGCTAGGTTTAGACCTGTATTATGGATAACCAGACCTCCAAACTCTAAGTTAATATGTATTACTAAATAAATAAACAGAAAACATGTTTTTTTTAAACAGTTACCATTCTGTAGAAGTCTGTATTGCCTTAAACCTACAAACAGGGTCAAGGCCAGTCTTTTTCAATTCAATATTAGTACAAAAAGTATTAGTAACCGTTTTTTTAGTAATTTTTTTCATACATTTCATAATTATCCCATTAAATGAAACTGACAATATTCAAAATGAAACTTACAATAGTACCATAAATATCTGGAACATTAAACAAAGTCAAGTTCCAGATGAAGCTAACATTAAACTCTGTTTATAGGCTGGTCCCAGGTAAAACCCACAGTGAAGGTTAAACAGGAGGTGGTCATCAAGACGGAGCCCGAAGACAATGATTGTGGTATTAATATATTTTACAGTGATATCCTGAGCTTTATATTATGTATGAATTATTAACTGCCATTTTTATTGTGCTAATAATAAAATTACTTATTATTATTTTATGCTGTGAGTGTCGTTAAAGTCGACTTAAGAAGTAACTATGCCAAAAACCACAAAAAACTATAGTCATCTACTACATAATTTGACTAACTGTATAATGTCAATAGTTCTTGTCCCTACAGTGAACGAGTTAAGTACAAGGTAGCCCCCTCTCTCGCGTCTCGCCAACTTAACTCGCCAAAAAATAGGATGGAGATCTATTTAAATCAACTTAATCAACAACTTACTACTTAACTAGCTACTGTACTTGTCGATGTGTAAATCGGGCTTAACTGGAGGCCCGATCGATGATGATAGTGATGATTCCTATACAAAAACCCTAGAAATAAGCTTCCTCCAAAGATGTGTAAAGGTTATCATTAATATTATTTTCTATTGCTACCTCCAGATTTTTTTATACTCACAGGACGAGATGAATAATATTAAATGTCTGTAGTTGTTACATCATCATATCAGCCAATCGACGTCCACTGCTGGACATAGTCCTCCTCCAAGTATTTAGTACTCCTAGTTACGACGGCGGGAAGCCGATGGATGAGGGAGGCACAGAACCGCACAAGGTGGCAATACTTGGAGTTGTTAAATACGTTAAGAATATATTATTTTTCTATAATGGCGTTATTTTTCCTACATAATATAAAATTCAGGGTATGACAGTCGTTTCTCTCGCAGCTCTACGGTCGCCGTGCAAACTGTTTTGTTCGGCTGTTTGGAGCTTCTACATTGACATTCTTATATTATAATATTGTACGTTTGACATAAATTTCGTTACATCAAATTGTGTATTCGAAATTTTGCAATTAGTTTTTAAGTATGTAGTTAGAAATGCATTTAATTGTGTAGTTAGTTAATATTATGACTAGAGTTAAGTTTTTTTTCTCTCGCTCTCTGCAGATAATTTATTACAGGTTTTTATTTAGGACATCAATTCTCAGACAATTATTTGTGCATCTTACAAATAATTCTTTAAAATGGATGCGAGCCCGCGACCTTGTGCTCAATGAATTATTGCGATAACAGAGTATAAGCTTCATCTCAGATATCCATCAATTCTGAAGATAATAAGATATACCCGTTTTAACTTCCACTTGTGACGGATTAAGAATACAGTCGCCAACCCAATGTCGGAACCCAGGATTCCATCGGAGACTAGGAAAGTTCGCAAATATTAATTCATTGAAAATAAAGTAGGAAAATTTTAATTAAAACCCTGTACCAATTCGCACGCCAGGTATTAAGTGGGCTAAGTTTTCCGTCGTCATGGAAGGAAGCCTGTCCTTGCACTGGGACAATAATGTGATGTAATGATTATATATTTAATTATTTATATAATTTGTTTGCAGTGAGGGTTGTAGATGAGAAGCCTCCGATGCCAGATGTTAAAGAAGTGTTTGAACACACAGATGTTGTGAAGTTGCTGAAAACTGATAAATCTACACTTATATTGTTACAGGTAACTTATTAATATTATATCATAAAATATTTTTTATTTTTTAAACAGCCCAAGCTTTCTTCAACTTCACCCTAGGGCGGTAGTTCTCTTTTTTTTTAAATAAAAAAACTCGGTTAAGTTAACTTTAAGTTGTCAAATTCTCTTACCTATTGTGTGACAATTTGATAAATAAAGTTAACTTAACCGAATTTTTAACGATTTAAGGGAACGAGAATTGACATGCTTATTAAAATTATATTCCTCACCTACTTATCTAGATAACTAAGAGGAACTTCGAAAACATTCGATTTTTTTTATTAAAAAAAAGACAACTACTGCACTAGGGCGAAAGGATATATTACAGACATAAAATTAACGAGCACAAAGAACGTCTGGGCCCAAGACAGTTATTTTTCGATTACACAAATATCACACACATCACGACAGCCCATTAATGTCCCACTGCAGGGACGGGCCTCCTCCCATGACGGAGGGATACTTGGCCTACTAATACCACGCTGGCCAGACGGATTGGTATAGGGTTTAATTTCAAGTTTACTTTCTTATTATTTCGTAAAGATAATTTATTTATTTTAAGTATGGCACACTTACAGCAATACACACAAAATTACACATTAAAACTTACAATAAACACAATATTAGGTATGTTTGCCTATTAAAAGTGTACACAGCTTTATTTTTTATAATATTCACGGATAGGCCCTTAGTCGGTTTTTACGACACCCATGGAATGAGATGGGGTGCTGACATATAGTATTCTTACTCCGTCACCACACGGAGATTACACAAATATATGCGATTATTATTTGCGGTGGGATTCGCATATGGACCATGACCGCTTTAGCTACGAAACAGTTAATTTACGTATATTATTGTAATACAGTTGCCAGATTCACTACCGGGGCGTGGTGGTAAGATGGAAGACGAGGGTCCTCGGCGCAGGATCAATGATGACGAGCCATCTACATCTAAAGGAGAAACTAAGGAGGAAAAACCTGTGAGTTTATGAATTGTTATTTATCTATTGTACCGGAATATCACATCTACTGTATCACATAATATTTTAACGCTAAAAACTTTTATAAGTAACTGTTGTATCGAAAGGAGAAAATAGTCTTATCTATGGTCTATACTAATATTATAAAGAGGTAAAGTTTGTGTGTTTGTGACGTTGTAGGGGGTAATCTCTGGATCTACTGAACCGATTTTAAAAATTCTTTCTGTGTTAAATAGTCCATTTATCGGGGAGTGTCATAAGCTATATAGTATCACGCTATGACTAATAGGAGTGGAGCAGTAATGATATAAGTTTAAAAACGGGACGCGTTTTTTTCGCCGCCCAACGAAGTGGGTACGGGTCAACTAGTCATTAATAATTTCCAATAAACACTGAAGACCAGTGTTCCGTATATCGCTGAAATCGAAAAGCGACTTTGTAATATTACCTTGTGTAGTTGATTATACATATTTTATTTGTTATTATTTATGAAAAAGTTTTTGCGCTCATACCATTATATAGATTGAAGAGAAGGAATCCTAATTAGCTTGGAGAAGAAACTTTAGATCAGTTGACAAGTTCTCCTTAAATAAACATAATTAATAAAATAAAAAGTATTTAAGTATGTTTATTAGTTGTTTAGTACCCATAGTACAAGCTCTGCTTAGTTTGGGACTAGATGGCGTTGCGTAAATATGTGAGGAATATTTATTTATACAAACTTTGTGTCCGTTAATTTATGTTTGTAAAAGGTCCCCGCGACACAGGGCATGATCTCTAGTGCGGGAGTTGTTTTTTTTAAAATAAAGAATAAATAAAGAACTATGAATGTTGCAGGTGGACAACAGATGTCGCTTATCAGATCTAGAAGAAGGTCGTATAGGTAAACTGCGCATTCATCGTTCAGGACGCGTCAGTCTAGCGCTCGGGGATACTATGTTTGAGGTTTGTATATTAACCCTTTCACAGTGCCGCCAGCAGACACAATAGTAAAACAATGCACGTGTACCATATATGGTACACTGCACTGGGAACGTTAATAATATGTAAGATAATATCTTACATTATAATATGAATCACGTCTTCAAGTAGAGACTAACTGCCTCGACAGTCGCGGGTTTAAATCCCACGATCCACAAACTATTGTCCTGAGTTTGGTTGTTTATTTGTGTCTGTTGCATTGACACAGGTGATCTGTTGAAACTCTAGTGATAAAGTGATTTTAATAAAGATTACGTTTTTGTCACTCCTCTGTCTATACTAATATAATAAAAGCTAACAGTGCTTCTGTAATTTTGCACATTACAGATATAATATTAAATGACATTAAAATATTGTAAAATTACTTATGAATATCGTAAAGCCCGATTTACACATCGACAAGTACAGTAGCGAGTTAAGTAGTAAGTTGTTGAATAAGTTGATTTAAATAGATTTCCATCCTATTTTATGGCAAGTTAAGTTGGAGAAACGCGAGAGAGGGGGCTACTTCGTACTTAACTCGCCAAAAAATAGGATGGAAATCTATTTAAATCAACTTATTCAACAACTTACTACTTAACTCGCTACTGTACTTGTCGATGTGTAAATCGGGCATAAGAGAAAATATCTACAAAACCACTTTCGCGGATAATTAGTAGAGTTTAATTGAGCATATACCTACACATTATTTTGATTGGAATTTTTGGGAAAGGAAAGCAAATGATAATTACAATATTTTTTTTATTGTATATTGGTGTTTTTGAAAACTAAACTTTTTTGTATTTTTGCAGGTGTGCATGGGCACCAAGGCAGCTTTCCACCAAGAAGTGATATCAGTAGGCACAGACGACACATCGCGTTCTGCCAGCCTCGTAGCTCTAGGCGCGTTGCAACACAAACTTAACTTAGTGCCGAACTGGGAAGCAATGTTTCATGAAATGTCCGTTTAGTAATATATTTATTGATATTGTGTTGTTTTATTTTAAGTCCAATGCTGGACATAGGCCTCTCTCAATACGCGCCACAGAACTCGGTCCTGCGCCTTCCGCATCCAGTCCGACCCAGAGACCTTTATGAGGTCGTATTTTATTTTACTGGAGTATAATTATATATTTTGGCTAAATTGATCAGTTTGTCCAAAAAATTAAAGAATTTAATTTGCTGTAAGAATATAAATTCTATTTAGAACTTGTCATTTAATGTCTTGCATCTGCTCCAATGCTTCTTTGTACTATGATAGACATTTTAACACAGAAGAATGAAGAAGCATTTCTGCAGCAAGTTAAAGCAAACCTCAGGTTTATTATTAAAGTAAAATATTGGCATTTTGAAAAGGGCCATTTTACACTTACATTCTTATGTTCCTTGAAATAGAACACAATTTCTAACGACGTTGAATACGTATGACGTCGCTCCACACTCGCCGCGCCTCGCTCGCACCCACACATGGTCCAAACATGACATCTCACTCTTTTCAAATGGGGGCTAACAGTGAGCAAATGAAATGCTATTGATATTGATATACATGAGGAGGTTATTGTTTTAAGAAATACAACAATGAATCTTAAATATTTATTGTACCTAATTTATTTACATTGTAAGCTAGAATCTTGGGTCTTTTTCTGGCAGGCTCATTATTAACTATATCAATTCTGATTGTACTAATTGAAGCAAAATAAATCTCTAGTTGAAATCTTTAAAAGCATATTTCTTATTATATTAAACAAATAATTTAAAGAATCAACAGTAAATAATCTAATACCTATGTATTCAATTTTTAATTAATTGCAACAAGACTTTATTTTTCAAACCATGAATTGATATTAAAGTTCCTGACCCCACCAGAAAAATCTAAACACAGAAGAAATAATTCCTCAACCGGTTGCACTAACAGCCTTTTCTTCTATAGTATGTGTTATCTGGATATCTCTTCCTTCATAGACTTTACCCTTAAGATCTATGGCATAGTTGTAGTCTACAGGGTTGGCAATAGCATGGTCTATGGCTGCTTCTAGGTTGTCGCGGGTTATGAAAGTAGAACTGAGCTCCTGAAATTGACAAGAATTATAATTATGATCTTTTACTTAACAATACAAAGTAAGAATAGATTGGTAGAGCTAACAGAGTAAAAAAGTTCACAGATGTTGACATTATACTAAAACAATATTAGCAAGTACCTATGGTGTTGGCTTGGCTTTGGAACATTAATACAATTGCACAATGATGAATATGTGTACAACATGTACAAATAAAAGTGTTTCATGTAAAAAGATCACATTGAAAAAATATGCCTATAGATAAATATTTTTACAAAAAAGAATAGACAGTTTTAACTTTGTTATGGTTCTTGTCAGTGTGTTTTGTAACAGAACCATAAAAAGCTGGAAATGTTTAAAAGGTCTAAGTTTGACAAAGTACATTTTGTTGATTGAAATGGTAATGATGATACTTGTAGTTGCAAACTCATATGGATATCTACCTTTTCTCGTCTAACAGCCTCTGAAGCTTTAGCTATTCTTTGTTTTATTTTAAAATCTTCTTGTTCAATCCGCTTCAATGCATGTTCTTCTAATGCCTCTATTTCAAGTTTTCTGCGTTCGTCACGTTCCTGAGCAACTTGAGCATTCCATTTGTCGTTAAGTTCGACACATCGAGCCCACTCATCTGCCTCTATGCGTTGGGACATTTCTGAACTAGCACTATCACGAGTCGATTTTTCTTTTATCATTTCTTCATTGTAAAACCTTCTAATAGCACGCATATGAGTTTTATAATTATTGTGTAGACGCAACAGTTCAACACGCTCTTCCTCTAATACAACTGGTCTTTGAGGTATACGATAAATTTTACTTTTGGCTACGGGCAACCATCTCGGTTTTCTATGGGCTTCAGCTGTTTGTATAATCAAGGGCCAGGTCCGTTTTAATAAGTTGTGTTGAGGTAACATTATTTTTATATGTTTTCTACAATATACTGCGCTAAGTAATAAAAAAGTGTACCAAAACACAAGGACTTTATTAATAAGTTAACCTAATAGAAAAGACGATAAACGAACGAAATGCAAATGTTGCCTTGCCAAATGTCAATCAATTCGTCACATCTCTGACAGTGACAGTTGTTTGTTTTTATATACGAAGAATAATCCCAGGGCCGATATTTAGACGAGGCCTTGGGATTATTATGCCAAACTATGGAGGTCAATTGGCTGTAAGTTATGATAATGATTGATGATGGATCACGATTTTAGAGGACCTAGACTTCATGTGCTGTGGCTCCTCTGAATATTTGATGTTTATAAAAGATATAAAAAATTATATTATTCGTTTCGATTTCATGGTATTATATGGTGTCGTAATTTTTCCCATTTTTAAAAAGGCTCTTGTTTTAATAAAACAAAATATGGCGGAAACACATTTACGTGTCGTGTCGTGAACTCGTGACGTGCCAGAAGCTTATCTTATATTGGTTAGAGACATACTTGTTGTACGACATGTAAGTGTGCTTCCGGCTAAAGTTTAAAAGTTAAAGTTTCTTCTAGGATTCTAATCCAATAAGATAAATGCATTTGACAGTTAAAATATAACACACACATAATATTATTATACATACGCAGTGCACGACGATACCTGACCTGATACAAAAGGTAAAGTGGGAATAATTTTTACCAAGGATTTCTTTACGTCTAAGAAATTCCTTCCATTTTTTTCTTTTACTATTGGAAACAGGTCAGTCTACTCTACCCTACTCTATTGTTATTGTTTGTCTTGTCAGATTCATTTAATCAACTAAAATGTCAAACAAATATTGCAGCCGGTTTTTGTATTGAATTTAGCAATATATTATGGTATCTATTAGTGATAATTATTGAATCGTAAATCAAATAATACAAAATGATAAAGATTTCCGCATTAAACGAAGAGTCGGAAGAAGAAAGTGGATCCGAAGAGGAGGTAACAAAAGAGGCATTGGAACAAATCGCTATCCAACAATATGCCAAAGCACTTGAGCTGCAGCGAAAAGGTAATTTAAAAGAAGCTTCACAGCTACTCAAAAGTTTACTAGACACTGAACTATTAGATGAGGTAAAGAAGCCAGAACAAAGTGAAAAAACCCCAAATCCATTATTACAACTTAAATATTTGTCGTACAAAAACTTAGCGTCTATGTTAAACACTTCTGAAGATGTTGAAGGAGCAATCGATGCGTATTGCTCGGCTTTTGAATTAGATGACACTGACGTGACACTGTGGTTCCGCCTTGGACAAGTGTGTATGAAGGGTAAACGTTATGAAATGGCACTTCATGCTTTTCAACGCGGTCTTGACCGAAACCCACGGCACTGGCCATGTCTTGATAAAATTGTGACCCTATTATTAGGCTTAGGTTTTAAAGAAGAATGTATATCTACAATACATGAAGCTCTCCAGCTTGATCCTGGATATCTTCGGGGACTTGCCTATAGGAAGCACATTTACACTGATTACCCATACATAAGAGAGTACATGGAATATCTAAACCCAATCTACAAGTGGAATGAAAAAGATGATGATCCCTTTGATGAGAAATATGCTGCTATATTATTAAAAGAAGCAGATGAAATACATGAATGTTTTATAGAACAACAAAAAGCTGATCAATTTAAGTATGTGATACCACAGTTGAAATTAATTAAACCAATATCTAACTTAAACTGGCAATCTGTTGGTGACTCTCTTGTTCATATGCATCATTACATCTCTGAAAACTTTTATAGCCATGCCTGTCCCTTAGAACTAATATTTGAGAAGGAAGTAAGAGTGGAGCCTATGGAGGTGTGTGAAGAGCCCAAAGAGGTTGAACAAATTGAGAACAAGGTGGAGGAGAACAATGTAGAGCCAGAAAAAAACATAGAAAATGGCTCAGAGAATGAAAATAATGATTTGTCAGATAAAGATAAAGCAGCAACAGATACTGAAAAAGTAGAAAGTGATATTGAAGTTGTACCCTCAGATGCTACTACTGAGACTCAACCAGAACTTAAAACTCCTAAGAAACCTCCGGTGCGCAGGCGGGGCAGCGCACTTAGCTTCCTCGAACAGTGGGAGTGGTGTACCAAACGTAGATCTGGTAGAAAGAAACCTGTAAACAAACAAGAACAAAATAATATTTATGAAACATTACGTAAATTGGTACCCACTTGTTTAATTCCTGATACAATACAGAAGAAAGAAAATCATAAATCTAGAGATACTTCACCTGATACAACAGGTATAGAAAAATTATTTGAAGACATTGATAAGCCTGAAGATAAAGAAAATAAAGAATATTTTCGTTCAGAGGATGAACAGAGAGATGTTAAGAACTTTATAAGTAAATATACACAGAATATAAAAGATATCATAGATATATTAAAAGATTATTTAAATATCTTAGCTGTTAAATGGGGAGAAAAATGGCCTGAGGGTTTGTCTGAAGTATTCATTGAAGCAAACAAATGCTACATGAATCATATTGATGTCCCCACTTGTACTAGTGATAATCATGAAGATCTTGTGCATTACACCACTGTTAACATTCTTGTAGAAGAATTTTCAGTAAATGAGAAATTAACATCAACTTCAGAAAAAAAGGAACCACAGAAACATGACCTGTGTGTTATTGAGAATATCGGCCTAATATTAAATTTAAAACCTCATATATTTGTAGGGACGGAATGTATGGAACTAATGCTCAGATTTTTATGGGTGAAACTTCACATTCATATGTTGAACAAATTGAATGAATTTGCCTTAGACTGCTACTATCAATTATTGTGTGAGTTTGATGTTATGGGTGAACACCACGACACATACACATTAAATGTTGTAAATTTTACTTTTAAGCCTGCTATAAATGAAGATGAAATCCTGGCTGGAATTAAGTTCCTTGAGAGAAACAAGAAACTGTCAACTGTAATGGATTTATTTGATAATGGTGATTATGAAGAAGTTCTTACAATAGTGGTTGATTCATTTGAGTATTGTAAGACTATGTCTAGGACTGAAGAAGAAGACATGTCTTTAGATTTGGCAGTGCAAATGTCTTTAATATTAGACACATATTGGGCTTTGAACAAGGTAGAGGAATGTTTCAAATGGGCTCTCACCTGTTTGCATGAATCATTAAAACATTATTTTAGATACACTACAGGCTCCCAAGATTATGATAAATGGACTCTTACAGTTGTAAAAATTCTTTGCAGCATGGAACACATACTTAGTACAGAAGGATTAACATGTTTAGAAGCAGTGTCACAAAAAGAACTCAGCCAAGGGCTGGAAGATCTTATTAGAATTATTGGGCATCAAGTGGAGACAAATGCTACTGAGATGCCTTTTGGGACTGTTATTCCTTGGATTATAATGCACTATATTTTACAACGAGAAGAAGACCAGGGAAGAAACCGAGTTTTTGATAAAGACAAATTGGCATGTGATGAAGTTCCTAATCCTCTGCTAGTTTTGTTTATTGCTCATGAACATTTAGGTAACAGGCATTGGTGCTGTAAGTCTGAAGGGAAGCTTCTCTATTTTATTTTAGATACAGTTGTACCAAGATTAAGATCTCCAGCATTGTCCAAAGCTTTAGAACAAGTATGTCAGTATATGGAACAGTGTGTTTACTGTCTATTTGGTCATCCCATGAGGAAAAATAAATTGAAATATTTAGCTGATCATAATGCTACAGCATTTACATTAGACTGGAAAAGAGCCCAACAGCTGTATGAGATATTTAGGCCTCCAATATTGCCTGCTCTAGAAGGTAAAGTCCCTGGGATAACAGCTGACACTGAACAGTTATTTAAGCGCATACTGGCACTAATCCCTTCAGAATCCAACCCAACTAAATATCTTCCTGAAATACAAAAGTTTATCAATGGAACAGAGAACAAATTACCAAATATTCCACCACTTATTCCTTACAAAATGAAAGATTTATATTTTTTGTTGGGAGATTATTATTTCAAAAAAGAAGAATATCAATGGTGTATCAAATATAATATGTTAGATGTGGCTGTAAATAATGACCGCTTTGAAGCATGGGCGGCAATATCATTAGCTAAAGCTGCTAATGTGGACAACACACTGAACTCTTGTCAAAACCTCTACAATGATCGCGAGATATTGACCCCGGCTAAATCAGCAATAAGATGTTTTAAAAGATCTCTTGAGTTAGATCCTTCACAATGTAGCATTTGGATAGAATATGGGTTATTTGTGTACCATGTTCATTCATTTTGCTCCCGCCTATTAAAACAAGCAAGTGAGTCCTTCAGCATGGAAGACTTTGAGTCATTAGAGAAACAGAAAGAGGATTTGTTGAACACAACACAAAAGTGCTTCACCACAGTTAAAAATGACATAAATAATAGCGTAGATTCAGAAAAAAGTAATGAAGAGTTATGGCTCAATTACTATATGCTAGGAAAAGTTGCTGAAAAACGTAATAAGCCGCCCTCGGTTTTCTTAGATCATTACATGAAGGCTGTTAAATGTTTACGAGATTGCGATGCTATTTATCCTCAAAAAATCAATTACAATACACCAGCTCATCTGTGTATAGAAGTGTTAGAATTGCACTATAGAATTCATGCTTCAATTTTAAAGTACATAGAGCAACATGAAAATAAACCTATACCTGCATCAGTTGGTAAAGTTTTCTCAACTGTTATTGAGGACTGGAAAAAAGGATCTTTTGCGAAAAAATCTAAGAAAGATACCACTATGGATGTAGAAGTAACAGTAGAATCTAATCCTTCTGAGGCTGTGCACGCCGCGAATATCCTAAAACGATCTATTAGTGACGCTGGCGAAGAAGAATCTCATGAAGCTAAGCGGTTAAAGTTGGAGTCGGCTGCTGCTAAAGTTAGGCGGTCTGCTTCCTATGACACTGAACGTATTACTAACAAAGAGCCTATAGCACAAATTGAAAAGGCCAAGGAAACTGCTACTACTGCTCCTGTAGAAGAAGAGAAACAAGAAGTTAATATAAAAGATGATAAATCCAAATCATCACTGTCACCACAACAGCCACCTACTACTAATGGAGATCTTAATAAAGAACAGCCAATGGAAACTAATAATCCCGCTGATGCCAAAAAAGATACAAATAAGAAGGAAGAAACATCCAGTGGTACAAGTTCTTCTTCGTCCTCCGATTCAAGTTCTAGTGGCACATCTTCTGAGAGTAGCAGCGACTCCAGTAGAGATAGTGAATCTTCAAAGTCTTCTGACGACACCAAGCATTTAGCACAAGAAGAGATCAAGAAAATAGTATCATCTTGCCTTGACGCACTGGAGGACTGTACTAGTCGCTTTCCACTACATTATAAGGCACTATATAGACTCGCACATTATCATTTCTATAATAAAATGGGGAAAGATATAGAAAGGTGTAGAGATATGATGTTATCTACCTTCATATCCCGATCGGGTCACAAACTAGGAGGTCTGTTTAACGAAAAGAAGGGTACAAACTTATTTAACAACATTTGGAAAATACCTGTCAGTGAAGTGGAAAGAGCTGGAGGATTTGCTTTTCATATGAGTCGATCTGTATTGCTCACTTTAGAGATATTGAAAGAGATAGATGATCATAAAACGTTATTGGAAATCAGCTTACTCTTGCAAAGAACACCAGAACCTGACAAAAAGTATTTGCGTGACTCTGACAGGGAAGAGCTGTCGCAACAAGCGTTTTCTCTTTGCGTGCAATCATTAAAGGGGCAATTAACGAAGTTCGGCCAACAAGCTGACTTGAAGAGCAATGAAGTAGAGAGGCAAGCTCTTAATAGTTTAATGTTAGACATTTATAGAGCGTATACAAAGGCACAAAAACAAACGAGTGCTAAACATTATGACAAATTCACTAATCTGCTCGTAGAAGGATACAAACTAATAACAAATGATCCGATAAATGAAAACATGAATCTAGTTGATATCAGCATAAAATATTGTCAGAAATTAATTCAAAAGTTGAAGAATGAAGCTATAGACAAAACTCAAAATACACAAAAGAAACAGGCAGCTAAGGCATCAGTGGCTGCTGAGTTTGCTAAAGCTTCCGCCTCTGTGGCTCCTGTGGTACAACCGCCTAAGCCTGACCCACCTCCAGTAGTCAAGCCTGTTGTCACACAAGCATCAACATCAACCTCAATACAGGCTGGATTACCCAAAATGTCTTCCCAAGATATATCTGCTGCCTTCCAAAGTTGCTTGCCATTATTCAATGATCCAGTACTGGCTCAGCAAGCAGCAGCTTTATATTTAAGTAACTTTAATGCCCTAACTAGTTTAACGACATTACAAAACACTTTTCAATCTGATATTTATCGACAGTATCTCACTCAAGGCTACGCACCATATATGCCGCCGGTAGCTAAGAAACAGAAACGCGGTCCCAAGCCTGGACAATCTAGACAACACTCGCAACAGTCAAACCCGTTACCGAAAGCTAAATCATTTAGTGCTCCATTTATACCTGTAGTGACTAAGCCGCAAGCAACGCCATCTGTGAGCACCATTCAGAAGTCAAGCTCGACCTCAATGGCACCGAGTATGGGTACTGTGTTACAAAGTCTGCCGGCTTCATTGTCAGCTAATTTGTCTTCATTTAGTTCTCATTCATCTAAGCCGGCGCAAGCTCATATGTCGTCTGCGTCGACAATGAATGCAGCTATTCATACGAAACCTCCGTTGCCTCACCAGCAGGTTAGTCCAGGGAAGACATTACAGGAGAAGTTGGCGGAGAGACAGAAGCATTTACCTCTGTCTAAGAACCAGGATATCAATGCTTCTATAAGTAAATTGCCGTCATCTTTGACGATCACAAAGACATCGGTACCGAAACCGGTTACGAAGAAACCTGAAGCTAAAAAGTCTTTGCCTTTTAGTGAGAGACCTAAACCAATCGCAAGCGATGAAGTAATAGTATTAGACGATGATTAAATATTAAACTATGTAGACTTGTATCATGTATAATCGTAATTAATAAATGAAATCACAAAATTAATATTATTAATTTTATTTCTTATAAAATATTAAATTATATAACTATTTACATAATACACGTTAATTATTGTAACTGTAAAATTTTAATTGCTACATTTTTACAAGTTCGTTATGTCTAAATATCTGTTAGCCACTCACACAGACTTTACTCAACAAAATATACACAGGAACTTTTAAATAACTTACATTTTTTTTTAATAAGGATGTAAGTTGCTAATTTAGTAAGTCTTAACAGCTCATCAATGTCTTACTGTATAGACATTTTTTTCTTAGTAACTTAAGAGAGAGAGTCGAAAGGCAAAACTATTCGTCTCATTTTCATCCTAAGATCAACTTTCCTAAGATTCTTTCATTAATATAGATATCAAGTTTTAGTTTGTGAGTTTATTGCTTACAGTATTATTATTAGTTTATTTAGCAACGTTCCAGTGGCAGCCTTAAGCCTCATTCGTAGCATTAAAATTCCGTTAATTCCCACTAAAGTACCCTCATCCTATAAAAATACATGAGCATTTCGCTCAGATTTAAGCCCATGAGTAGAGTGACCAGATATGTTACAAATAGAATAGGTAATGGCAACAAGAATATTCGGACGTTCTGCAGCATCGGTATATCTGAAACAAATAAAGATTTATCATTATTATGCGACCGTGGGTAGACTTCTTCAAATACATGGCGGTACTACCCCATCTCGTCATCTGGACGTAGTAAAAATCAAGATATCTCTATTACTAGTTTAGGTACTGTTGGGTTGCTGCGGAGGAATCAGGGTTTCTCGCGACTCCCGGAAGTACGTGAAGAGACAGACCATCGGGGCTGTTGGTTGGATTTCCTTTACTAAGTTATACCCTTTTCCGGTTACTAAGTTTTTTTAGGTGGTTTATTTAGCAAAAGCCCGTTAAGGTTTGTACCAACGCTGTGCCGTCTTACTATGCAAGCAGAAGTGTAAAAATAATTGTGTGTTTAGGTGTAAAGTAGGTAGTGAAATAACATGGCTATGGAACTTAAGGTACAGTACCCAGTAAACCTCCAGGGGTATAGGACAAAGATTTGTATCAGAGATAGTACAGAGGCGTGAGCTTAATTTTTATATAGCACTAATTTCTTGTGATCTGTTATGAACAAACTTGGTGATCATTATCAGGGGAGCGGATTGACTTGCAAAAAAAAGAGAATAGAGAAGCACAGAGTTTAAAAACGATGGCTGTTTAAATGAAGAATAGTTAGTTTTTGATTTGATTCTCAAAGAACGTGAACATACAAGGATAGATTAAATTATTGTTATTAGGTAGATAACTAAAAGTATTTATTAAAGTTATAATAGGAAGGTTATTTAATGTAGACAAGCACGTAGCACACATTAGTACAAAAAATATCCCTGCACTGGAACATTCCGAAAAGTATTATTTCTAAAAAATACCCTCTTTGGAAAAACGAATCAAAAATTTTAAGTCTTGTTAAATACAAACACACTTTTAGTAGGTAACATAAAAAAATAAGTTAGATACAAAGAGCTACGACGGAATCAAACTACAATAAGGCAAAAACATAAGAATAACCCTGTGGAAAAACTGGGAACACTCCTGAACCTAAAGGACTTACCATCGTCAATAATTTTGCCATAATCTGAAAGTTCAATTTGTCATTTAATAGCTTGCATGGTAAGAATTTTGTGGTAAGTACGGTAAAGGGGTAACTGGTAACTAAATAATTTTACTCTTTGGCCATCATGTTCGAAATGTTGTGTTTTGTGATGTAGGTATCCAAAATGTAAAGTTCTACCCCCGGTTTCTGAATGACTGATCAAGTAAAAATCAACTAATCAAGTGTCAAAACTATCATTTTCAGGAATTAAAATGACAGTTTTGACAGAAACCGGGGGTTAGTGTTGTGTTGAAGTTAGTAGTCAAAAATGTTTAATCGAATTGACTGAATCAGGCTAATCTCTACTTTGAGCAATTGCTACACGTACTAAGTTCCCAGATTTAATTTATTTTAGACAGGTTCAAGGTACGGTCGAAAAATTAAACAATATCTAACCAAATGAAGCAATAACATAAAAAATAAAAATAATATAAGTAAAGATAAAATAACTTACTGCTATATCCTAAGAATGTGATGTACAGATAATATATGACTGAAGCCAGCCAGAACGTGTTGGAGACCAAACACGACAGGAAACCTCCGTGGAATAACAGATCTAGAACACAAAACATATTAACTTAAATATTAATTATAACTAAGTATGTGTTGCATATCTCCGTGTGGTGACGGAGTAAGAATACCTACAATATGTCACCACCCCATCTCATCCCATGGGTGTCGTAAAAACCGAATTAGGGACTACCCGTGAATATTATCTTTACGAAATAAAAAGCACACAATTGTTAGACTTATGATTAAAACAAAAGCGTGACATAACTTAACAAAGCACAACGCCATCTAGTTATCAACAATGTAGTATATTTTACTCAAGATATATAAACTTACTATTAAAGAACACAATCTGGAAGCAATGCAGTAACGATAGTGGAGGGAAAAACGCGTTGATGTGTACGTCGAACGCGTAGCCCCACTCCACGTCGGGACCGTCCGGGTCGCGGCGTAGGTACTTGTTGCTTACGTACCTAGAATAATGGTATTTTTTTTAATAACGTGTCTTGGTGATATTCTTTAGAAAAAGCAAGTAAATCACTCGTAAACGACGGATATGTATGAATGTAGACGAAGCAAAGCAGGTTTGGAATTGTAGTAATATAGACTCAGTAGTCCCTGCTTACCCTCATAGGAATAAGACGAGAGTTTATAAATGTAATTTTAAAATAAAATATTGACTTTTCATATGATCATGCGAGAAATTTAAAAATTTAGTTTGATAGTAAAAACCCTGATATATTGTGTAAGTGAGCTCAGTACCGTCTGGCCAGCGTGGTATTAGTAGGCCAAGTAACCCTCCGTCACGGGAGGAGGCCCGTCCCTGCAGTGGGACATTAATGGGCTGTTATGATGAGCTCAATACCTATCTCTGTGTTTTGCCCCTACCATGCCTTATTTGTCATGACTTAAATTAAAAACTTAAATTTAGTTTAGTATAACAAATAACCAACCAGAAAAGTGTAGATACAAGTATCCCTGCACCAATGAAGTCGACGAAAACTACAAAAAGTACGAAGAGTAATACTTTCGTAGTGTTCAGGCCCATTGCGAAGCCGAAGCATATTGATGATACTGAAATTTTACACAAACGTCATATTGGAATTATCAATACTAGTTTCATCAATACAGAATGGGGATGTTTTGTATTTTGTGTGTTTTTTCCAACAGGTATAATAAAGTCAATTGGACAAGTAAAATATAATTATATTAAGAACACTTGCTGCTTTTCCGAGGCAGTCAAAACATGTACAATATAACTTGTACTGACTGCCTCGATGGGGTAAAGATCGCGCTGCCGTGAATAAGATCGCGAATTCGAGTCTTAACGACAATTTTCTGTGAGTTTCCGATAATTAAATGTCTTGCCATTTTGTATTTATTTTTTTTCGAACTCGAAAGAAATCCATTACACCTAGCCTATGTAGTTCCTGATAGTACTACTGTTCCAATTTTAACCATTCCATCAAATTGATAATACAAAGTAGAGTATCTTTTTAAATAGTAAGTGTATGATAACAAACACAATCTAGTTATCAGATCTATTTTATCAGTATCTATACAATGAAACTACTGAAATATACTTATACAGCTGTATTTAATCTCCTGGGGCCTGGCGTCATATATATAATACATACCAGAAAATATAAAATACAGTGCCATTTAATGAAATTCGTGTAAACTTTTAATATTTAAACACTAACGTTTAGTAATTTAAATAATAATAATTTAATTATTTTTTTATTTATATTGAATAAATAATAAATTAAAAAAAAAAATATTTTTCATAATTTAAAAAAAATGTTCTGGGCCCCAGGAGGTTAAATATACTTCTATTTATATAACACATGTTTTCTGTTTCACCCAACACCATCTAGTACCAAACTAAACAAAGCTTGTAGTAATTGGACCTACTAGAAAACATTTTTATAAGTGTAATCTATAAATGTCAATCTTCTACATTTAAAAGCAAATAATACTCACAAAATAGCCACACACTAAGTAAAACTAGAAATGCAGGATCATCTCTGGCAAACTGGGATTTAGTATCTGAAATTTATATAAAAATAATTAATATTAATTATAAATAGAATGAAATCATGGAATGGTGACGTATCTCTAACCTAGATTTGTGGATCACAAACAATGGACAATTCTAAAGAAGTTACATGTCCATACAAATATGGATATGTGACTATAGATATTGCATTATCTCGCTTGCACTGACGGGTATCCTATTCATATAAAATATCTTCTATGTCTTTTTGGAGTACTCAGACAGTAATTTGTTTTTTCCTTGTAAATTGTAATTATTTAAGCGGTATGGACTTAGAATGTATAATGTCACCTGCCCCTGTCTGGTATTACCAAGCACAAAGACTTGATAGATTAAATAATTGAATAGCAAATGATTTGTTAAGAGAACTCCTAATAATTTATTAATTATTATTTTTAGTAATAGCAACTGTTATTGAAGCTCATAAAACTAATTCAGAATCTTTTTTTAATTTGTCAAGCCTTTTACGTTATGGCTGAAACTTATCACAGTTTTCAAAGCATATAAAATTGCAAAAACATTTACTTTCTTCTTGTTATTAAGAGTTTATCACAAGACACAATTTTGTTCATCCTAAGTTTTTGTTGTTTATATTTATTAATGTAATTTAGGAACAAAATTAGATCTGTTTAATAACCAATAGCTTTCAACCTTAACTAAAACATCTTTTTATGTCCATGATATGTTGTTTGAAGATTACATTTGAAATAAATATAATCATAGTCATCAATATGATTATATTTATTCATAATACTTTACACCTTGACAGATGTACTATGACGAAGTAATACTGAAATACTTACGTTTTCTATAATTAAAATTCCTAAACACTTTCTGTGGAGATACAAATAGATATACCATTTGCCATGCAGCAAATTCAAAGTCCATCTGATTGAATTTAAACAGTCTTCTGATGTATTTGTATCGTTTGACTGCAGCACTAGCCGTCGTAGGCTGGTAATTACTATAGTTAGCTGGTATAGGCAGCGGAGAAGTACTCCTAGGATGGTTGCTCATTGGAGTCGGTGATGTTGCAT
This sequence comes from Schrankia costaestrigalis, assembly GCA_905475405.1. Lineage (NCBI taxonomy): Eukaryota > Metazoa > Arthropoda > Insecta > Lepidoptera > Erebidae > Schrankia > Schrankia costaestrigalis. The sequence goes on along the minus strand of FR997845.1, from coordinate 1,887,752 downwards.
ACTTCATTGTTGATGTAATAATTTATTAAATTTCTCTATAAATAGGTCATCAAACTATTTGATCACGTTTATTTATGTAGGTAAATACGTCTTAGTAACTTAAAACATGTTTATTTATTTTATCCAAATAAAAATATGAGTAAGAACCAAGTTATGTTCAATAACACGTAACGTCAAATTTAGAAATTGTCTTAGCAAAGCAACAACGTTTTTCATCTCTTTTTAATGGTATAACGAGAGACAGAGATGTCTAGTGTACTGATGGTAAAGATACGAGTTTTTCTAAAATATGTCAAAGGTGACGTTTTGACAGTTTACAATTAGTTCAAAAATTTAATGTCCTCTCTTTGTTTAGAAACAGTAGAAATTTTTAATTGTTTCTTATTTTACTTTTATTTTTATGCATTTAAATTTTAACAAAGAATATACTTACGTTAACGTTACCTTAACTTAAGTTTAAGGGGGTTTAAGGGGCTCACTTAGCTCACTAGCACCTCTAATTGAAAAAAAGTCATAATTCGCGAATAGGATCAAAAATGCAAAATGTTGTTTACTTTAGAAAAGGCAATAAACTATTTGTATAACACACTCAACAACACTTTTTTAAATAGACTTTTTCAATTAGATAAATATTGCAGTTAAAACAAAACGGCCGTTTTATTTTCGAATGATCTATATCTATACTAATATTATAAAGAGGTAAAGTTTGTGTGTTTGTGACGTTGTAGGGGATAATCTCTGGATTTAATGAACCGATTTTAAAAATTATTTCTGTGTTGAATAGTCTATTTATCGGGGACTGTAATAGGCTATATAGTATCACGCTATGACTAATAGGAGTGGAGCAGTAATGAAATTTATTTAAAAAAGGGACGTGTATTTTTCGCCGCCCAACGAAGTGGGCACGGGTAAGCTAGTAATTCATAAATAGATCGTAGTACGTGGCACATAGTAGTATCTACCGGTACCCATGAGAATAAGGCGTGGGTAATGGGTTTAAGTAGAGTGAGAATAGGTATACTTGTAAAAATATTTAAATAAAACAAAGAAATATTACTTATATTTTATTTTCCTTATAACTAAACAGTCAGTAAAACATTATCACAAATACTTACAGCAACTTTATTTTTAAGATAAGTAACTTTTTTTTAAAATATATATGTTTTGTGCTCAAGCTTTGACAGTGAAAATTAATAATAAGAGTTTAGTATTTCTATAATACCAACTCCTGTTAATACTTATGCTTAATTAAATAACTTTTTTATTTATATTTTGACTGGTAACTGGTTTAATAATGACAGTTATTTGTTACCATTTTATGCTCGTAACTATTTTTGAGGATTTTATAGGTACGGAACAGCGTGGCTCTTGAAAACAATACCTCCGTACGTCGATTCCTACTTCCTACTTTTGAGCTAGATTTCATAGTTTGGCTTGGTATTCTAACCACAAACATCGTGGACAATGCACTAGTGCACTTAATATTTATAAGAAGGATTCGTTGTGTTTAGGGTACGACGTTGGAATTTAAAATAAGAAAGTTACAATTAATTTTATAAAGCGGAAATTATGGAAATATTAACGTAGCTTAATTGAAAAAATAACATGTCTTGTGTGTCTTTTAATATTTTAAATAAGTTATATATTCTTTGAGTGGTTTAGAGAATACAGGGCACGGCTGTATGTGTGTTAAATAATGAATTGTTTATCGACGCCTAACTGACACACATTTAGAACTTTTTTGTATTCAAGTTGGTCCCTATTTCTTGACTTCATTGAAAATCATTAATGGACTTCTTCAAATGCTTGGTCCTATCTTCTGTTAAGTTCTGAAAAACCTATTTTTATTTGTGATTAAACCTAAGTTGTCTGCCACAAAACATAGATGGCGTAAACTACTTAACAGACGTGGCGTTATTTAATTATTATTTTCCTTAAACTAAGTTCTGTTCTAACCAACTAGAGTAATGCGTAATCCTGGTGTATACTCCAGGGTAGCCAGGTTCTCCACACTTGTTCCCGAAGGAGACCACGCCGATCTGTGTCCAGCGAGCATTCACTAACAGCATTAGAGGACCGCCTGAATCACCCTGTAGGTTATAAAATAATATAATAAGAGTAAAATATATTGAATTTAATACGCAAAAATTATACTAAATGAATAGTCCCAAGTGCAGGACAATCAGCGTCTGGATTATAATTGTCGGGACGATAGAAGACGTAACGACCAGTAGTGTCGTAACGACAAGCGTCGGGAAGCTCAATGTCGAGACGAACAGCGTCGAAAAGACGGGGAGTTGGGGTTACTAGATTTATTATGTCAAGCGCCGAGACAACTAGCGTCATGGCAATAAGCGTCGGGATGCCAGTTTAATTTCTGAAAGTATCTTTTAATATAAAGATACTTTGAGAACGCTGTTTGTTATGTAGGATAATAGACTAAGGACACAGGACGACAATTATCCATTCTAATAGTAAAAAAAAAAAAATGCGGTGACTTACTTGACAGGCATCAACCCCACCTCTAGCATACCCAGCACACAAGAACGTATCAGTGATAGGCTGGAAGTAAGCTCTGTCGCAGTCCTCGTTCCTCCACACCGGGAGGTTAGCCTCCAGCTGCCGGGAGCTCTCGCTGCCGCCGTACCTGGTGGTGCCCCAGCCTACCACAGTAGCCAGTGAGCCTTCGAACAACTCACGTGCCAAGTCTCCCTTCGGTAGGCATATTGGTATGACGTATTTTGATTTTTGGACGTTATCTGAAAAACAAATTATTATAACGAAAAAAACCAATTTGTTCGATAGAGTTTATCTGTTTTTTAAGGAGTGGATGTTGGACTCTATGGCATTGAGTGCTGTAATGGCATATCGGACTCGAACCGACCAATACTTCTGTTGTGATATGACGGACGCTCCAAATAAACACTCGAAAAGATGATCCTAGACCACTGCGGTGGTCTTTGCCTCGCCCAAATGCCTCTGCGATCAAATCCCGATCTCAAGTCGGGGCCGTTAAACCCCGCTTCTATAGGTGCATGCGTATGAAAACTTTACGTTGCCGTTTTAGCCTGCTTCTGTAAGGGTTAGCGGTCAACCTCCCGTCTCATGCCAGCTGTCGTGGAGGCCGGAGATCGGAGCGTTTTTGTAAGTACCTCATTCCTGAATCGGTCGAGGTCGCAGTAGGATATTCTTGAATTAGTGAAGTAATCTTACCTGATAGCACAAGTATAGCTATGTCATTATAGAAGCCAACTCTGGAGAACTTCTCATGAGCCCGCACAGCAGTGACCCGCAGTGTTACTGGGCGCGACGGATCGTCATCACGAGCGAGGTCCACGTCACCAAGTCGTACGCTAAACTGACGGGCTGGGAACCTGGAATAAGATAGACAAATGGTATAAACATACATCCACAAAGCTTGTGCTATGGGAACTAGACGTCTAAAAACAATGACATTTTGTTTTTGTAAATATACACATTCAAAGCCATGAACACAAATATTCGCATCCAACTGGAATCGACATATCCCCCACGCACGGCTACTGTAGGCATCCACGGTGGATAAAATAGGACGTTAATATCCAGCATTTGAGTGGATTAATGATAAGAATTAAGGAAAGTTTATAAAGAAAAAAAATCCATTTAAGTACTTAATATAGAAATGACACAAAACAAAATGAAAATTACAAAATTCGAATTGAAAAAATACCTATCTAAAAGTAAATCAAAATGAGACTTACGGCCTCTGTTTAGAGTCTCTTGTGCAATGAGCAGCTGTGAGCACATGTTTCTTTCCAACCAGCGTCCCTCCACACCAGAACTCCCTCCTCTTGCTACCGTGTAAGTATATAGCTGCCATCCACGGCCAGGCCCCAGGCTTGGACTCCGTGCCGCCGACAATACGTCCACCTTCGTCTTCTCGCTGACCGCAATCTGGAATTATTAGGAAGGAATTTTGAATTAAAGTATAAGAGGTGTAAGCTGAATGGGCAGAAGGAAAAATACTGTCTTTAAGTACGTTTAATATCGATAGCATTGCAGCGACATTTGGGGAAATAACGTCTGGTAATAATGAAGGTAATTTAGTAATAAATAACAAATAACATAGTTTTAGAAATAACTAGGTGCGATAATGACTGTAATAGTTGAAACTTTAGTACAGTTATTAACGCTCCCGATGCCAAGCAGGCATTTAATGTTTCAAACTACAATTAAGAAAATAGTTTAAGTACTTAGAAAACTAACTAGTAAGTAAATTAGTGTGGCCCTGAGTGTGTATCTTGCCAGTTTGTTTTGTCTTATAGCCAGTTTGCTGCCATAAAAGTTTATGCAAGACAGAGAGAACTCAAGGGACAAAAGAATAGCACGACTCTGCCTCATTGTTTTTGGGGCCCGCAGTCGCGAACTTCTACCAACCAACCCAAGTCCCAGTCTACTCACCGTTCTGGCTAATCATGGAGAAATAAAGGAGGTTTTAGTCGGTACACGAATTACTGTCTTTCCGGGATTCCGACGCATCTGCCTGCCTGGGCCAAAGGCGGGTGGACTGCATTCATTAAAGGGATTCCAACAGATTAATAAAAAAAGTAATTATTTTACTTACCATCAACGTCAACAATATTGGTGTAATTGTTAGTACTCTGCGGCGCGTTAGTATAGAACGATGTTGTAGATATTGGTCTGGAAGTGGTGACAGTTGTAGTTGTAGGTTTCTTTGTAGTTTTAGCAGTTACAGGTCTTTTAGTCGTAGTCACAGGTTTAGGTTTCTTCGTTGTTAAAACTAGAACAGCTGAAGGCCTCCTTGTTGTAGTAGTAGTGGTAGTAGGCCTAGGTTTCGGCTTTTTAGTTGTCACTGGCAGCAAGAATGTAGGCTTTACTGTTGTAGTTACATAAGGCTTCTCTGATGCAGGTACAATTGAGTCCTTAGGACAGCATACACCAGGGACAAATGAATCTTTGAAACATAGTGACTCACGAAGATTCACCAAATTTAACAGTAATTGAGGACAATTGCTTAAATCTTCGCAAATACCATCTTCACCTTCAGGTGTAACACAAGCCTTTGAATCTTCTTCATCAACTCTATCAGCTGTAGCGATTTTTGTTATTGGAGCATCAGGCAGGACTTTAGGAAGAGCTTTCCTGACTATAGGTGCAATTTTATCAGTAACGTTTCTTCCTAGAACGTTTTTACTTATAGTGTAAAGCGCTTGAGGTATCTGTTGTAAATGAGGATCGGTTTCATCTTTTTCTTTGGAATCGCTGACCATGTCTACTAAGTAGTGACCAACAGTGTTGATGGCACCAAGGGTTTCTGATATTTTGGTAAATGCTGACTCTGAGAGTAGTCTAGGATCGCTAGGTAGTTCTGAACCTTGAGGGCTGAAGACTGAAGATCTGCTTTCATAATATTGTGGTCGCCCATAATTAGGATTTGAGCTATAAGGCGTTGGGTCGTACTGGTTAGGGTACATTTGATAATTATCTGGAGATCTTTTCCTCGGTGATGAGAACTGATGCCATGGTGGATTCCTTTGTGAGTGGTGGTTCATCCATTCACCCGACCTCCGGTCGAAAGACACTGTAATTAAATAGATTAATTAAGAATGGAATCGAAGTAATATTCCGAGGAGTTGTCGTGGAGAATTGATGCATACCTACCCGGATGGTGATCAAGATACTGGCATCTGGCGGTGGATACTAGTAAAGTACCTGCAATAATAAGATAACTAAAATTAGACAGATATTTTTTAACACACATGTTATGCATGACCTTTAACAAATATAACAAGAGATCAAGCCTTGTCGCGGGGACTTTTACAACCATCCCTATAATGGACACAAGAAACAATCCACGCTAAAGACAATATTTGTGGAATACACAAAAAATGATCTCTAACAAATAATTAACTACCGTGTTATTCGAAACCGACACACACGCCCGCTTTGCCAACCACGCACAAAATTGAATATGTAATAAATAAATAATAAAATAAATAATCCTCACACATTCACACAACGCCCTCTAGTCCCAAACTAAGCTGGGCTTGTACTATGGGTACTACACAACGGATAAACATACATAAACACTTTTTTTTGTAAATACATACATATTATACATAGAAAACACCCAGAAAAATGCAAACAACCATGTTCATGCACACAAAGATTTGCATTGAGGGGGAATCGAACCCGAGACCTCTGCGTAGCATTCATGTTATATAACCACTACGCCACAGAGGTCGTCAAATTAAAAACTTAGGTAGTGCCTAAAATAAAACTTTTCACAGAATGTGTTAGATTTATTTTTATTTCTGTAATGAATACCATGTTCACATGTCGTTTTATATTCGCGTTCACTTTTTGCTCTTCGGTTTTACATTACAACGCTCGGCGGGAGTTTGTTCGCATTGGCTTATTTGTTTTTGGCGGAAATCACGCAACCAATATGCTTTTTAAAAGATTTATTATCTGCTGTTACTTTGTAAATTATTCTTATCAGACGTCTCGGGATCGATTCCCTTAGTATTTGCTTTAGTGTAGGTGTTTTCTGTTATAAATAAAAGATTTAAATATTTTTTTTGATTAAACTAAATTAGATTATTATCCCATGTCGTACTAATATAATGATGAGATCATAAACCAAATTTTAAAAACAAGCATTTAATTGTTTTTGGCGCTAACAACATAAACGTTGTGAATGTTTTGTTATATTACGAATATGTACAGTCAGCCCCAAAAGTCGCTGAACACATTTTAAATTCCAAAACTGCTGAACACTAAAAGTGCCATAAGTCAGTATCGCGGGTATTTCAGAAGTATCTGAACACTAGTATTTCAAAAGTAGCTGAACACTAGTGTCTATTATGTTTACTCGTTGGAATAGATACATAATTTCAAAACAAATCACTGAGATTCGATAGCCTTGGGTATAGAACACTCGACTTTGATGAAGTAGACGTGCGTTCGAAACCGGGTTGTGCCAAGTATTTTTTTTGGGTTTTATTTTTTATTTATTGTATTTTATCTCAAAAAAAACAATTAACTTAAATTCACCGTCACTGTTCACAGGTATTTAATAAAGTTAAAATATTATTTTTAATTTTTAATTGAAAACTAAATAGTATTTTTATTTAATTTTTAATTTAATGAAGAATGATCATTATGACTTTAAATTGTATGAGGAACATTTTCGGAGATTCGATGATATGAGTTGAAATGTTATGTAAGAAGAAGCGCTCCCTGAAATGAAATATCATTTATTTGTCTGAATATGGGTACATAAAGTTCTTAGCAATGTTCAGTATCACAGCCACATTCTACCATAATCTGGTATACAAAATATTAATATTACCTATTATTCATTACTTTACACAATGTCAATATATTGTCATGTCATATCCATAATTTAATAACTAATTACATTCATCCACAAAATACAATTGTACAAATTAATAAAAAACTTAATTACAATGCATTCATTAAATTAATGTTATAATTGTTTATCATTCAAGAATTCCTTAATACTATAAAAACATCTATCCAATAATAATTTGAATAGTTTTTCTTTTAAGCCATTTGTTGTGCGACATTGAACTTAATAGTTTTATGACATGCAACTAAAATTAAGTCTAGAGGTGATAAAGCCATTTAATTAATTAATTAATTAAATTATTTAATTTAATTGTCGAATATACATTTTTTTCGTAAACGAAGTCGCGGGTTACAGCTTGTATTGAATAATAATAGTAGAAAACAAAATAAGAAAAAATAAAAAAACACAAAAAGTAATCCGTTCCTCAGGATCGAACCAGAGCTGTTTTCTTTTCACCCAAGGTCTATACAAGCAAAGCTATCGTGTTGACAACTGTTTTGATGAAATTGATAATGTAGTATTCCGCTTTGAAATTGGCTTGACTTTTGTCTACTGTCAAAATCACTCACTACAACTACACTGAAACTCGACCGCAGATGAGCGACGCAGCGGGCGACGTTGCCGTTCAGTCATGCGCGGCTCCCGTATACTGCACGAGTTGGCAACATCGATACTTCTGAAATACCCGCGACACTGACTTATGGCACTTTTAGTGTTCAGCAGTTTTGGAATTTAAATGTGTTCAGCGACTTTTGGGGCTGACTGTATAATAACACATGAGTCAACAATGTAGAAAGCAGTAAGGAGCGTCACCGTTGTGTAACATTTGTCTTAATAAGGCTCTGCTTGTAATTATGTTGAGAAATCATCATAACAAACCATTAATGTCCTACAAGGATTTGCTATAAACGTGGCCAATTATAGTTAATAAAACTTAGTTACTACTAGATGGCACGTTGAAGGTTTGCTATATGTATATTACACTTGTTTCTTTTTTATCTTAGTAAAGATTGAAAATCATGGTAACTCTCTACGAATAAAGAAGGAAAAATTGGCTTAAATTCCAACACCCATTTGGAATAACTAAGTATTCAGCGTGGTAATATGCTATTAGCAGACCAAGTTTATTTCGATCATTGCAGGCTACCTAAACACACAAAGTGGAGATTGGAGGTGTTATTATTAAAATTTTGTAGTTTGTGGACAGAACCGTCACTCTGTGGAGTGATGATTTGTCAAGGTTACTGAAATAAGTTGAAAAAAAAAAATTGACTGGGTTTTTTGGTTGTTATTTTTTTATTTCTCTGAAACGGAAGTATTTTTTGATAATTATTTTCTTTGTTTCTGCTTTGTAAAGTTATGTCCCTTGCTGCCTTATGTTAAAGGAATGCGCTTTTCTCATGCGTACACCCTATATATTTTATTCCGAATTTGTCATAACCCCAAAGATAGAATTCATCACGTTATATTCTTACCCTACCATCACCCGGACATACAACAAACGTAAGTAGGTAATGATGATCACGTATTTAAGCAGTAACACAAGTGGTGTATTTCGTAACGAGGCATCGTAACCTCGGGAAATACGTCTGTCTTACTCATTCAAGCATTGCGAATACAAACAGGACATAGCCTCAAAGAAAATGGGCGCAAATAATATCTTATGTAATTCTGTTGACTCTTACTTATCGAGCTCAGTAAATTAACTGCCTTGATGGCATTGATGTACAAATTATTGTCTTGAACTCGGATGACTCCGTTTATTTCATGTAAATAAAATAAATAAATAAATATTTAGGTACAATAATAAATTAATCATTAATATTTATATTTACTTTTTTATTTCTACACAGCGCCATCTGTTCCCAAAGTAAGCTAGGCTTAACCTGCTTGTGTTATGGGTAACAGAACAACGGATATTAGTACTTATTTACGTTTTTTTGTTAATACATACATATTATATTTAGAAAAAAGCACACTAAGATTTGCATAGAGAGGGAATCGAACCCGAGACCTCTGCGTAGCAGTCATGTTATATAACCAATACGCCACAGAGGTCGTCAAAATGTAAAAGTTCTAGCGATATAGGGTTCGATTCATACTGTGGTGTTGTTTTTCATAAAAAATTGTAAGTACAGCATTATTCAAGCAGTAGTTTTCTGTTTTTAGATAGAAGGGTAGGTAATAACATTATAGATTTACGGGTAAGTATAGTAGCTAGTAACATTAGATTCATCATAACAGCCCACTAATGTCCCACTGCAGGGACGGGCCTCCTTCCATGACGGGGCGATAGTTGGCCTACTAATACCACGACGCATTGGTATAGGGTTTAATTTCAAGTTTTCCTTCTTTTTATTTCGTAAAGATAATATTCACGGATAGTTCCATAGTCGGTTTTTACGACACCCATAGGATGAGACGGGTTCGCGTGACATATTGTATTCTTACTCCGTCACCACAAGGAGTAACATAGACAGACGTAACATTAGATTATGAGAACTTAATACACCCAGCACTTTAGCGTGTTAGGTACAGTAACTTGTGACATTACAGGCTTTAAGATCTTAATGTACTGCCAAGAAGAAGAGTGCTAATGTAACTATGTGTAGATGTCAGGTTACAGTAGCTAGTTACATTACATTAATTAACGACATTAACATCAAAGCCCGACTGCACCGCCAGTGGAAGTCTACTCAGGACCTTACTTTCTATAACGAGTTTTCCCGGTTTAGAGCAGATATCAAGAGAAGAATTGATTTGGCATATGATAGGTATATTGGACATATACAGGCAAAAATAAAAATCGACCCTAATGCATTCTGGCAGCATATACGTAGGCTAAAATCTAAAGGTGGTTTCGAGCCTCGTGTCACCTATGAGGGGGAGGAATATGTTGGGGTAGATGCAGCGCGCGCCTTTGCAGAGTATTTTTCTAGCGTCTTCCTTCCTACGGCACCGGTACTAGACTGTAGCTTTTCATCTGGCAGCGACCAGAGCAGCTCTTCTAATTATGTACACATAAGCGAGGTTACACTAGCTGACGTTGAAAACGGCATAAGAGGCATAAAAGCTAGTAGCTCCATGGGGCCGGACAACTTTCCAGGTTTTGTTATAAAGGGCTGTGAACAATATCTGAAAGTCCCTATTCTTTACATACTAAACCTAGCACTTTCTACCGGAAAGTATCCTCAACGTTGGAAAATAAGTCGTGTGAGGCCAATACCAAAGACAAGTGATACCTCCAGTGTTGAGAACTATCGACCAATAGCCATTCTGTCGGCTTTAGCTAAGTTGTTCGAGTCCATCTTACACAGACTGCTTTCTCCACAGCTGAAACCATTTTTGTGTGATTCGCAACATGGATTCCGTTGTAGGCGGTCTGTTGACACAAATCTCTTAACGTTGGTAGACTTAATTTCGGAACATCTAGATAATACAATACAGGTCGATGTTCTATACTTTGACTTTAAAAAGGCTTTCGATCGCGTAGATAATGATGTGCTGTTAGAAAAGCTGGGTAACATCGGTTTCACACCTAAGTTGCTTCGGCTCTTTGCAAGTTATATGCGCGATCGACAGCAGTTTGTTCAGTATGGCTGCTTTGTTTCTGAACCGTATCACACCCGTTCTGGAGTCAGCCAGGGCTCAGTATTGGGTCCTCTGCTTTTTAGTATAATGGTAAACGATCTTGACTTAGTCCTTCGATTTGCTAGATGTCTTCTTTATGCTGATGACTTAAAGCTCGTGTATGGTATTGAACAGCCGGCCGACTACCTGTCGTTGCAGGGTGACGTCGACCGGGTTTACCACTGGAGCGTCGTCAATAAGCTCGTATTCAATGTGGCTAAATGTTGTGTGATGACGTACAGTCGCTCGCGTGAGCCTATTTGTGCGCAATATATGTTAGGTTCAGTCCCCATTAACCGGGTTTCGTCTGTTAAGGATCTTGGGGTATTGTTTGATGCGCGTCTTACCTTTCACGAGCACATGCGAGCTCTTGCAGCAGACTGTTATCGAAGGTTAGGTTTTGTCATCCGCAACATGCGAGACTTCGACAATCCCCAGATTATAAAGTTGATTTACACGGCCCTCGTGCGAAGTAAGCTTGAAACTTCTGCCATTGTATGGAATCCGTATGAGTGCACTTACGCATTACTTCTAGAAAAGATACAGAAGGCCTTTTTAAGGTTTCTGTATAGAAAAATGTTCGGTTTCTACCCATTTCTTTATCCAACGAAATTTTTGTTGGGAACTCTAGGTTTCAATTCTCTGGAAGTAAGGCGTAATTGTGCTCTACTAACTTACGCTTGCCGCACACTCCGTGGAGAGTCGGATTGCCCTGAGCTAGTGATGTTGCTGGTGAGACTGTTCGTCCCCACTGTGCCTGCATACGAGCTTCGGCCACGCACCCACCCGCTGCTGGCTGTGCCGGTGGTGCGCACTGTGTCGCGAGAAAACTCACCATTACTTCGAGTGTTGCGTATGCTCAATGTTCTCCTTGAATCAGCGCCAGAGTGTGATTTGATGGGGAGTGAGTGGGCGTGTGTGTATCGTGAGTGTTTGGCGTTCTGTGAGCGGATGGATGATCGTTGAAATATCTGTTTATAATATTAATTTAATTTATTTAGAATTGATTCCTTTTATTTTAAGTACACGTTTGTACCTGCGCGTACAATAAACTATTGTTTCACGGCGCATTGGCGCCTCGGCTCTGTCATGCCGTGAAATTTAATTTAAATAAATAATTAAATTACAGAGTTATAGGACTTAAAAGCTTGTGCCTTAGTTACGAGCAGAAACCTCATAGTTCTCACTCAAATTTAGTTCGGTTGCGTTTTCACTTGTGGCGCTACTGTAGTTTTCACATGTGTTACGAAATACGAAATAGAGTTTTCACTGCGGATTCAGAAGTGAGTTCGAAAGTGAGACGTTAGGGAATCGCATAGCAGAACAGAGACTCTCGAGTTTATGTTTTCATGTGAATTATTTATATCTTTACCAGTTATCATCATTTTTTATTATTTTGAAAAAGATAACTCAACATTTACCTACTTATTCATTTATTTTTACTTTTGCAGTTAAATTATTTTTAATTTAAATTGTTGCAACTATTTACGCAACAATAGGTATAATTTAATTGATTAAATGAGAATATTTTTTTTATTACATAATGGATATAATTTATTTTAAGCCTTTGTGACACAATGGAACTTAGGTTTCTGACCTACTTCAGAAATAATAATATTAAGTAAATTGGTTTGTTTACATGATTGTTGGATTCTATTGCAAACGACTTTAGTTGGGGTAGGCAGAATCTACGTCATGTTCTGCGTACTACATTTCTTACATCTTAAGATGTACTTGATGTCTTACAAGTTAATCTGAGATTAAATAAATATTCATTCATCATGTCAATTCTCGTTTCTAAAATTCGGTTAAGTTAACTTTTAGTTGACATGTTTTTGCTATTGCAATTGTAACCTTTTGTGGTCGTGTTAAAGTTTTATTTAGAGTGTGACAATTTGACAACTAAAAGTTAACTTAACCGAATTTTAGGAACTAGAATTGACACAATTCAAAAAAAGTGCTAACAAGCAGACTTGTATTGAGTGACAATCGAACCCTAGACTGCAGTAGACAGTAGTCAAGTGCCACTACATAATAGATTATTATACCTAACATTAAGTTTCACAAATTAATCCTGTACATTATAAGTTCTCAAGATTAAAGGCTCTCACAGAACTTGACCCAGTTTATGATTAAATGAAATAATTTCCATCTCAACAGTTTACAACGAGTTACAGAGGATTGTTTCTGAACTGAGGAAGTACTTGTCATTTCTTTTGTTCTTTAATGATGGCTGTGTGATGTAATGGGGTTGGAGTGATTTGTAGCTAATATTTTCGAGTGACTTTGTCTGCTTTTTAACAGTCAATAGGATAGGGAGGGGGATAGAAAAGTCCATTAAATTGACAATATTTAATTTCACCTTTTTATTATTTAAGTAGGTACCTATATTAAAAAATCATGTAAAACATGAACAAAACATCATGTTTGGCTGACTAATATGATGTAGATTGTTTCGTAAAAGACAACTCCCGCACTAGAAATCGAGCCCTGTGTCGGGGGAATATTACAGACATGAAATTAACGTTCTGTCGTCTCTGCCTACCCTGGCCGGGATAAGGCGTGAGTTTATGTATGTATGAAATTAACGTACACTTTTAGTCTATGGATTTTATATAACTACCTCGATGCAGGTAGTCGTTTTTATAATTCTTATGCTCGCTAGCTCTAAAGAAATCCTGCCAGCTTTAGGTATACCTACAAGAACTATTCCTTTTAACATTGCTGTAAAACTGAAAGCTACCTATTTACTAACTCTAGTGTATTCATCTAATTTTATGGCACACCAGGTAATGTGTACTTAGTAAACTAATGTAACAGTTAAGGTTCAAAAGAAATGACTGAAAGTACAAACATAAAAAATAAATTTAGAATCTACTTTTGTACTTAGTAGGTAAAAAGAGATAAACTAAAAAGAGATTAAGAATCCATGCGTGGTGATGGAATGAAAATACAAAGTCATCATCATCATATCAACCTATGGAGAACCACTGTTAGAGAAAGAAGAATAGAGTCACCACCCTATTGCCTCCTGAGGAAGTTATAAAGGTCAACTTAACTCGTACCTAGCAGTTTATATCTTCAGCAAAAAGAAAAAAAATATTGACACCCAGGTATAATCACGGTATATCATCTAGGTAGATGATGAGACGACTAGGTAGTCGTCTGAGTAGAATGGTGTCTGTAGACCAAGAGTCCCAACAAGCAGGCCTGTTCCTGCTGTAGTATATTCGTGGATTTTCCTTATACCCACATGTACAACACATTATTTAATAACGATTTACCTAATTGTTGCGATATGAAATTCGTAGAATAAATTGCTTCATTTTCCTCAAATGCAACATTTTCATGTCAAGGTGTAATAAAGAAATTACCACCATTTTTACCACCAGTAGGATTTTACAGATTTTAGATATCGGTTTTCTTCTTATTGAATTGTTGGCGAAAAATTGTTGTTCTTTGATTATCCCAAAAGCAAGTCACATGGCCTAACAAACTTTCGAAGTAACATTGAGTAGATCATTTTGCGAACAGAAGTAAGCTCATGGCGAAATAGCTCTCTTCTGTTCTATAAATACATGAATTATAAATAAATAAATAATCCTCACACATTCACACATCGCCACCTAGTCTCAAACTAAGCAAAGCTTGTACTATGGGTACTAGACAACGGATAAACATACTTAAATACTTTTTTTTTGTAAATAGATACATATTATACATAGAAAACACTCAGACCAATGCAAACAGTCATGTTCATGCACACAAAGATTTGCATTGAGCGGGAATCGAACACGAGACCTCTGCGTAGCAGCCATGTAATATACCGACTGCGCCGCAGAGGTCGTCTCTGTAAGAGTCTCCACCTGTAAGGTGTCTTTCGAAATAGATGTTATAAGGATTAGTAACGGTTGCTATATTCCATAACGAATCTTCCTCTTATGACAAGAGAAAGTATTAAAAAAAGACCATAGATTAATCATTGTTTCGTAACCATAAAGAAATCGAACACAAAAATAATAAAAAAATCTAAATTTAGTTAATCGGTACAGTGATTTCTAATTCCTTTTATTATGAAGAAAGTTTTATATAAAAGGAGATGTATTACGTACCTACAAGTATATACCTATATTATATAAAATACTCCCACATGGACGTTACGTCACAAAAGCCTTATTTAAAAATAATAAACAAATATTTACTTGAAAACAATGAACGTAGAATACTATATTCATTATGATTAATAGACAATTAAAGTTAAAGTAATTCTGTCATTTGTTTAGGGTTGCTAGATTTTATTAATCTAAAACATTGACTTCATATTTTGACACACTCTTTGGGTTAACTGTTTGTTATTTATGTAATCACTATTGTTTTTGTTGTGAAATATAACAAAATTAAACTTTTAAAAGCTAAATTAAATTGTGACCTCTTTATCTGTATTTTAAATTGTATTTTTAAATCTTATATAAATTGTGTCCTCTTTATTTTTATTTCTTTAGTCATTATTAGTTATTGTCTTTTACAATCACAATTAGGTTAAATAGAAACTGCTGTAATATTTTTCTTATTAAAAGACGACTCCGAAATCAGAGTAAAGTAGATTTTGTTTTACGCAATTTCGTTTAAATAAGCGTTTCCCTTTTAGTCTAGAATTTACTGATCTTTGTTATTCAACAATAAAACAATACAACAAAATAAAAAAACCCGTTCTCTATACATAGTCGAATGAAAACTATACTAAATAGTAGAAAACGATTTGATTTATGTTACTATTTTCGTTTATTATTAAGTTATGTAATGTCTCCGTGTGATGACGGAGTAAGAATACAGTGTGTGTCACCACCCCATGACATCCCATGGGTGTCGTAAAAACCAACTAAGGCACTATCCGTGAATATTATCTTTACGTAATAAAAAGAAGGAAAACTTGAAATTAAACCCTATACCAATCCGTTTGGCCAGCGTGGTATTAGTAGGCCAAGTATCCTATCGTCACTGAAGGAGGCCCGTCCCTGCAGTGGGACATTAATGGGCTGATATGATGATGATGATTAAGTAATGTGATTTCGACAACCCTGACAGTGAAAAGTAAGCGCGCGAACTAAAAGATTACGTTTAACAATAAAAGTATTGCGCAAGAGCCTGATGACGTGAACGCTTTCACTCTCGTTCAGAAATTACGGTCAATGAGTCAAAAATGTGTGTTAGCAAAGAGGTTTGTGACTAACATACTAATGGCAATATACCTACTTTTAAACTGTGTTATGTTTGAATGTATCAAAAGCGCCGATTACACTAGACTATATGTAGTCAACTAAATCATGTAGGAAACTACATGTAGTCTAGTGTAATCACATGTAGGACAGTGTAAACCGAACGTCCTAACACTAAAAAGTTAGGACGTCCTTATGTAGGAGACTACATGTAGTCTAGTGTAATCGGCGCTTTTATTTATGTTGGGGACTTATCGAAGTGGATTAATTAACAAACAACAGCCTTTTAAAATACTACTGCAGGCCTTCCATAGTAAGGCCCTACCTACATAAGACTAGGCTTACTAATACCACGGGAGATAGATGGATTAGAAAAGGGTTTCGATGGATTGGTAAGCTTTCCGTTTGTCGCCATTTACGTCATCTATGATGAGATGAGATGTTGTCACTTAGTATTCTCACTGTGACACCACTAAGAAATAACATAGTATTTTAACCGACTTCGAAAAATGGAGCAGGTTCTCAATTCGGTTGTATTTTTTTTTTGTGTTTGTTACCTGATTTCTCAAACACGGCTAAACCGATTAGATTATTTTTTTTTGTTTGAATGGGTATACTTCCCATTTTCATCATATCAACCATTGGAGACCCACTGAAGGGACGCCTTCTTCAAATCTCTAAACACTTCTACTTTACGCGGTCCTTTTCCGCAGTTCTAAGTAGGTCGTGTCACGGGTTTCCCCATCCTCCATCTTCATACTTGACTACCAAGTAATCAGAGTGACACAAAAACTCTACAGAATGTAGGTAAATCGATACAATATTAGATTACGTGTACAATATGGTGTGTGATATTAGGAAACAAGTGAATTATCTTGTGAAATAGGAGCCTAAGTATTATATTACCCTAATAAGTTTTGGACAAAGAGTTCTGTTCGAAACTAGATGTCGCAAATAATAGGAACGGAAAATATATCTCGCAGCTAAGGAATTATCAGAATTGAGTTTTTAAAATTTTACTACATAATACATTTTGTTTCTTAGTTTCATATACTTAGTTATTATTTAAACCAAAAATGTTCGTTTTCTCTAAAATCATTATTTCTGCAAAATTAGCAGAGTTATACTTAGTACACACAGCAACACATCAAGTTAAACATTTTCATTTCAAGGTATTAGGGTACATGAGTGTCTAGCTTGATTAGAGTTGCTGTGTGTACTAACGAAAGGAAAACATACCATACTAAAAATACTTTAACGATTAATGTCAAGTGTAAGATTAAATTGTCAAAATTATCATTTACGTACCAAATAGTTATTCGCAATAATTTTAGTTTGTCAATTGATTACTCAGCAAAATAAACTCTTCAGAAATAACTGTAACGCAAAGGTAATGTTTGGTTAGCGTACTTTTAAATATGAACTTTCTTACTCATTAGTACTTAACATTCTTTTTGTGTGTGGTGACGGAGTACATCCGTGTGGTGACGGAGTAAGAATACAAAATGTCACCACCCCATCTCATCCCATGGGTGTCATAAAAACCGACTAAGGGAATAACCGTAACTACTATCTTTACGAAATAAAAAGAAGGAAAACTTGAAATTAACCCTTTACCAATCCGTCTGGCCAGCGTGGTATTAGTAGGCCATGTAACCCGCCGTAACGGGAGGAGGCCCGTCCCTGCAGTGGGACATTAATGGGCTGTTATGATGATAATGATGATTCTTTTTGTTAACCGCAGAGTGGACAAACTCTTCACGGAAAGACCTGATCAAGGTTGCTGGGGCAAGAGATTTGCCCACTGTTTGAGGAGTTCTTTGTCCAGCTGGGGACATATATTTTTACTGATATAATGATGATGATGATGACTCTTATTATTTAGCAGTTATTAGTAATAAGAGATCATGGAAAGAGCTCATTATTTAAGATTAAACGACATTTTTAATAATATAAAGTAGTTCGTTGTTAGAAAGTTGGAAAGTGCATGTTTTTGTCATACGTACATACTTTTCATTTACTTGTCTCTATTGTTTTTGAATGTTTATCTTTGTCTACGCACATGTCTACAACAAGATATGCCATTGTTTATGGTAAGAGAATTGTTAAACTTTAACTTAGTTTATATAATAGAAGAGTAAAAATAAGAATATTGTTATTGTATTATGTAATGAAATTAGCTAATTTGTTTATTGTTTTGAGTCTTAATTTTCTTAGAAAAATGTTTATGTTGTGGATAGATAACTCACGTCTTTATAGAGATTTATGCTTGACACATGTTTTAAAAGTTTTATTTACTTTAAATAATTAAATTAAGGTTGTGTACGTGGGTAGATCTCCAGAGGCATTTTTTATCGTGTCGGACTGGAGAAACCTATTTTGAAATCGATAAACGTTTTCATTACATTTTTTTATGTACACTTTGGTGTCTAATCTATGTGGTGCAGGGCTGAAATTATGAATTAGTTTATTAGAAATATTTAAAAAAAAATCATAAACCCTAAAATCCTGATTGCTCTGGGTTGACCTAACTCCCGATTGAATGAGAAAACATTGTGTAACTTTTTATTGAGAAGGTTCATATGTCCGGTGTTATTTTATATTACATAACAAATAGTTAATCTTCATTGTAATATTTTTTTTTAAATTTTATTATCAATATTTTTGGCACAATTTAAATTTATCGTCATGACCTGCCATTTTATCTCATCGCTCTGCGCTGGAGTAAAACATCGCGCTCATCCCTCGTTTTACGAAATAGAAACTCTATTCCCCTCCCCCGGGGTAGTGGCTGTAGAGGTCTAACCGACGAGGAAGATACATTTGTGCCACGGTCCCCCACTACAACATTACGAGGGTAAGTTTATGATTTATCTGGGTTTGGTTCTCGAATTTGATGATTGATATGGCATGTTTTTAAAATTAAGTAGTAAGGTTGTGAATGTGCTTATTAAGTGAATTAAGTGATAGTAATGATGTTCTTTATGAGACGTAAACACAACTTTCTACTGTTTTTATTTTGGGCTAAATTAATGCTTTTATGACTTTTTTTGATCGCTATGGCTATGATTGCTCTGTCAAAAAGACCAGAGCGATGATATTTTGCAATAATTGTACGTTATAAAACTACTTTAAGTAATAATACCAGATTGTTACAACGACAAATGTCACGACTCAGCTGTCAAAAATTCTGTGACGTCACGACTCATCTGTCAAAAATTCTATAACGTCACGACTCCCCTGCAAATATTTTCCCGCCAATATTCTATGACGTCACGACTCATCTGTCAAAATTCTATGACGTCACGACTCATTCATTCAATCACGTGACTCAGCTGTCAAAATTATTATGACTATGACGAAATTATCAAAATATAATATGATGGAAGTCAAAATTTCAAGTTTTCGGAAGTTTTCCTTTACATGCACTAAGAGACCTTAACACTTAAGACCTTGCTTCATGCCAAATTTCAAGTTTGTATGTAGACTGGAAGTGCGCTGTAGCTTTTTGCCCTTTGCTCATCGAAAATTTGCGACATAAATATGTCTTGATTTCGTTAGATTAGAAATTTTAATTTTTTACAGCACTAAAATGCAACAGACCTTAGTATTTGGTAAAAATTACAGCTTGATACCTCTACGCGTTCCTGAGATAAATGGTCTTGATAGAGAGACGGACAACAAAGGGTTCCGTTTTTCCAAAATCGGTACGGAACCCTTATAAAACCGGTCAAGTGCGATTCTCACTCGCGCACCGAGGGTTCCGTACAAACCTATTTACTTCCTCGCCAAATTGTGATGACGTCAGGACTCAGCTGTCTAAATATTATTTTTCCCGCCAAAATTCTATGACGTCACGACTCATCTGTCAAAAATTCAATGACGTCACGACTCAGCTGTCAAAAAATATTTTCTTGCCAAAATTATGTGACGTCACGATTTACTTATCTGTCAAAAATTCTATGACGTCACGTCTCATCACTAATAATATTTGTTGAAAATTTTAGCTTGATACCTCCACGCGTTCCTGAGATAAATGGTCTTGACAGACAGACAAACATACAGACAGACGGACACCGAAGTGATCCTATAAGGGTTCCGATGTTTCAAAATCGGTACGCTGCCCTAAAAATGAACAAGTTTCCAACTGATGACCTCTCAAAAAGCTCTAGATATATCCCCTAAACATAAAATCATAAAATCTTTTAACATGCAAGACTAAAAATGATTAAATAAATAATATATTACCAATTTTATTATTTTTGTTTCACCATTTATGATCGCTCTAGCGCCTACCATGATTGCTCTGGACGCGAAAATGTTTGAACTTAAATATTTCCATAACTGCTAGTCAAAAATGAAGGCCAATAGTAAAAATGTAGTATTTTAATATCATTATTTTCAATGAGATACATAATTACCAAAAAATATCAAGATCTGAAAAGCACCAGAGCGATCACACGAATACGCCCGATTTGGAGATTGACCCACGTACGTACTAAATCAGGAAAGGGGTTGTAAAAAAATCTTAAAGAAATACTTAGCTGAATTTAACTCTTTTTAGAGAAGGTTAATAATAGTTGAGACTATTTATTATTAATATCAATTATTTAAGGTTTATTAAAGAATGCCAAAACCTCTTTGCTGAATATTAGTCTCCCTACACAACGCTAGTCAAAACCTACTTTCTCACATATTAAGTTAAACAGCCAGTACGAAAATACTCTTGCATAATATGATAAAAATAGTATCATATTATGCAGTAGAAAACGTGTGAAAACATAATTTATAGCAAGCACTGGGTGTCAAGGTTAAAACAAGGTAGGTAACCAGCTAGTGAAATTTTGTTTGTAATTAGTACACGACACACTCTGTTTGTAGATACAGAGTGTTTCGTGTAGCAATAGAGAGATAAGTATAGCAGTTAATGTACATACAAAGCGCGCTAGAGCCTCATAAACAAAGACTTCAGTTTCACTTATGCGACTTGGTCTCAGAGACTAAGGTTTTGTTGAAGGTAAGAACCGCTCATGAACCATCATAACAGCCCATTAATGTCTCACTGCACGGACGGGCCTCCTCCCGTGACGGAGGGATACTTGGCCTACTAATACCATGCTGGCCAGACGGATTGGTATAGGGTTTAATTTCTTGTTTTCTTTCTTTTTACTTCGTATAGATAATATTTACGGTTAGTCCCTTAGTCGGTTTTTACGACACTCATGGGATGAGATGGGGTGGTGACATACTGTATTCTTAATCACCACACGGAGAAATATTCTTTTATATAATGACAAAACAAATTAACCATATCGAGTCGAATGAAAAGTGCGAATACAGTACAGAAATGAAGAATAAAAAAAAAACTTCACTTCGTTGTCATCACCGATAAGATGGGGTGTCATCTTATCCCATGAGTGTCGTAAAAACCGACTAAGGGACTATTCGTAAATAAATGGACTTAACGAAATAAAAAGAAGGAAAACCCTTGAAATTAAACCCTATACCAATCCGTTTGGCCAGCGTGGTATTAGTAGGCCAAGTATCCCTCCGTCACAGGCTGTTATGAAAAAAAAAGAATATGAGTTACCGATTCCTTTAACTCTACATACTCGATGAATCTCTGTATAAAAGATACAAGAGGCTCGGTTGACGACGTATAAGTGTATTATGTCGACGTAAAACGAGTTACAATGAAAGTGGAGTGCTTCCTACATCCTACATGTATCTATTTATGTAGAGAATCTGTGCCACGGATGAAACACTAATTGTATGTACCAAATATCATGGTTCGTTTTATGAAGGCGAGTTTACATGCGATGTTTTTATTATCTGTGTATTTTGTTTGGTTTTGATTGAGTGTCTCCGTGCTTTGGAGGCCTGGAAAAACTTGGCGGCTTGGGGAACTCTCGACACAGGTAAGTAGGTACTACTCTGGTCTCTAACCACAAGGTAAGAGAAAGAGAAAAATCATGTGTGTGTGTGTTATTCTATCGACTCCAAATTGAGAGAAGAGAAATCAGGAAGAAGTGGTGATATTTTGTACGTAAACATACATTGCTAACCATTGTTTTTTGTATCCTCTGTGCAATATCAGTACCATAGTAAAAGTTCACCTTTTAACTTTTCTTTATCCTCAATTTAGGACTAGAATACTAATGTACATCCTATGTGAATACAGCTTTAACAATATATATTAACATACTCGTGTACAGGAAGCAATATAAGAAAGAGCTATGAGCTCGTGCCGTCGGGATAAAAGTAACAAATTAAGTTACCTATTCGCCCACTCTCTGGCATTTGCACAAATACGTCCTCTGCCTTGGTTTAAAGGCGTAGGTAATTTGCATTTTATAGGAATAGATGGCGTTAATAGCTGATTGCAACCTGATGATTAAAATCGTCATTTTGTAGATAAGTCTTTTTTTTTCTTTGGTAATAATTTGTTAATATTTTAGTGTAGGGATGGGTCTACGCTAGAGAAGGAAATGAAATTTGACCCACTGATGCCATGATATCCGCGTGGTGACGGAGTAAGAATACAATATGTCCCCACCCCATATCATCCCATGAGTGTCTTAAAAACCGACTAAGGGACTAACCGTGAATATTATCTTTACGAAATGAAAAGAAGGAAAACTTGAAATTGAACCCTATACCAATCCGTCTGGCCAGCGCGGTATTAGTAGGCCAAGTATCCCTCCGTCACGGGAGGAGGCCCGTCCCTGCAGTGGGACATTAATGGGCTGTTATGATGATGCCATCATGGTAAGACTGAATGTCCAGAGTTTAATGAATGACTCAGACTTAGCTGAATGTATAGCGAAGCCGAGGGCATAACACACTTCTCGCATGCTTATTTAAACGCTCATAGACAATAAACAAAAACGAGAACGTATCGAATCATAATCGATTGATTGTAATCGTTATATGAATGTGCGAATCGATCACGCAATATAACATAACAAAATATTATTTAATAACATTCTTACATGATCCAATAAAATAATAACATACAGTTTAGTAGTGCTACTTTTTACTCGACTGCGGCATAAGGCGGGTAACGTTTTTTGAGTATGTATTTTTTATTATCTCGTGGTAAGTGGTAGGTAGAATACAACATGTTACCACAACTTCTCATGCCACAGGAGGAGGCCCTTCCCTGCAGAGGAACATTAATGGGCTGATATGAAGGGGTAGGTACCGCTTGTGCTGGCTGATATGTGTCGTTTAAACTAATTTCGCCAACCGCTCGTCAACCATAAATACTTCGGGACAAAAGACTTTCGCATTTTAAACCAATAGATTAAGTATACATTATATAATTATATGTTTGGTAAAAGGTTCATTCAGCAAATCGTTCGTCGACAAAAAATGTTTCAGCAAATAACTTATCGCTTTTACGATCAATCGACTAGAAGCTGGTCGGTAAATAATTTATTCGATAAATCGTTCATCGACCATATGTATTTCGCATCATAATTACGGACCCCACTCCAAAACTAAAGGGCAGGCCTATTAAAAAAAAAAACAGGCCTATCAACGACATAAACTAGATACAACCAATCAAGGAATACATTTATGCAATATTAAGCTTTCATAAAAAATACAAACAATATAAAAACCCTCTTTCTCCATTATTTACCAACATAAATACATCGCAAGCGCAACACGCATGAATACACACGCAAATATCTTAACTTTGTTTACATAACGGGTTCAAAAGTAACATGCACACTCATACATAACTTAACGAAGTGAGGGAGGACAACAAGTCATGCGGTATTAGACATTTTTATTTCTGCTTTGACACATAAAAAGAAACATAATTTATAAGTTATTTGTTCAGTTCCTTTCGAAATTGGTTCTCGCCAAACGTCGATGTTCTTACATGTAGAGCCAAATTTTTCGCGCTCTTTCAATATGACGTTTCACGTGCCAATTACTATCTGCACTATGGTTTGATTCCAATAATGAAATAGCACGTAAAGTATCGATCAAAGTAATATTTACAATTTAGTTTAAACCACGTGTAGGTATTTAAAAATATATATTTTATGTTTAAAAATGTATGTTCACTCGGTTTTTGATAACTAATTTTTATAATGCAACGTTTTTCAAAGCGAGCTTATATAAAATTTAACTTTCCTTGACAAAGAAACTTCGAATACAATAACATGAAACATTAAAAATATTAATAAAAAATGCTTTTAGATGTATAGGTACCTAGTCAACAACAGTGCAGTAGAAGCCTTACATCTCCATTTCTTTGATTATTGTAGAAACCGCTCAAAACAATTGCAGAATGCTGCATTAATTTCATTTTTGTAAAAGCTTTATAACACCCATTATTTGTTCATTTATATTAAAAACACTTTCGTTAAAACGACTTTCACAAAATGATTTCTCATTTTATTGAATTATTTACAACATCTTTGTTTTAATTGAACCTTTTAGAGGGCTATAAAAATTGCTTTGTTGAGGCCTTAGATGATTATATTGTTTGTCAAAAAGAGGTAGTCAAGTCAAGGTTGGTTGGTAGTAGTTGGCACCAACGACCGCTGTGTCATTCATCTCCAAGTAGTAGCGTAGCCTGTAAATGTGGGTAGGTAGAAAAATAGTGTATCAAAGATTTTTTTTTAAATTTTTTTTAACCTTTAGAAATACTGATTTAAGAATTATTGCGAAAGGATCCGTGACACTTCTTTTATTATTTAGTTTTATATTGTAAATATTAAATATTTTGATTTGTCTAAATTAAACTCTATTGTTCTTCTCCTGTGTGACGAAATAAAAAAACAAAAAAAATATTTGAACTTATTTTGTTATGTTTCTTAAAATTTGATGAATAACTAATGTTTCACTACAGGTACGGTCCTCTAGTGACTTAAGGACACTAATTGACCTACTAACAGTACGGGGATTCGATGGACTTAATCTGGAAATCCCGAAGAACAGCTTCGTTCTCGTATCGTACGTAACCAAATACGTTAAATATAATTAAATCTTTATTATTTTTGTTATTTGAATTTTCCTGCACTTGCGGACTTGAAAACAAAAACCACAGAGTGCCCAGTTGACATTATGACACTATTTTGTGGACATAATATGACCTACTCAAATTGTTATAAAAAGTTAATCAGTTTACTGTTAACTGGTGCTTATTTGATGTCCACAGACGATCCAGTTTTCACTTTAAAAAGAAACTAATTAATGTATTTTTTTCTTAATAGTTGTAATACATATTAATTAGGTATTAGATCAATAATATATAAAATTTTAAATGAAAGTATCAATTAATTTTACCATTCTGACTTAATGAGACCACTTGGTGACAGATTAAGAAGAAACCGTATTATTATTATATACATAAGTAAATAAATTCACACCTTGTTCTCATGTAAGAAGGTAGAGAATACGGAACCATTTATTTTCATTACGGCCCATTAACTTGGAACCTGCTTGGTTTCATTTACATTCATACATAACTACTTAGCGCCTGTTGATTCAGAGTGCGCTGCATTGGCCTGTTCTGTAAGATGTCATCTATCAAGTCCCTTCTAGGGCGCCTACTATTGACGCTATCGTACTATAATCTGCTACTATCTTTAATAATCTACTCTTCCAAGTGTCTAATCTTCACATTAGCCAAAATACGTCCACTATTACTGGATATAGGCATGCTCAAAATGCTTCAATGATTTTGCCAAAATTCACTATGATTTTCTTTAGGCTTTGGAGAAAAAATATGTTAACAAAAATAATCGAACGAACGACAAAAATAACGATCTTAGGGTTAGAGCATTCTGATGAACTAGAAAAAATGACAAATAGAGCGCACTATGGGCTAATTGAAGTAGCGCAGAGAAGGTAGAGCAAAGTTACATTTTACTTATTGATTTCTGTACTCATCCTTAGGAATATTATTTTAAATTTTATTTTATTTTGGTGTATTATACAGTTTTCTTTTCTGTTTACAGTTTTCACGGATATAATAATGAATATCCGTGTATTCCAAAAAGTATTTATAATGAGCGTGAGGCCTCTTCTTACTAATACCACTCTGGCTTGACAGATAGGTTTAGGGTTCAAGTTCATGTTTTTCCCCTTTGTTTTGGAATGTAGAATAATTATTCCCACAGGATGAATTGGGATGGTAACACTGTGTATTTTTACTGCGTCACCAGGGAACAAACTTTATTTGAATAATTATAAGTATGTTTTAGGGACGTTCCTAGCTAGCAAAATTAAATTATCATATAAAATTATTTTATTTATTTGACCTTTATGTACTTATAATAAAATATTTAATCATATTTATATTTGTTCAAAGTAACGTCACTTTTATTCATTTTTTGTTTATTAGCTGGCACCGAAATTGTATACGCACGCACGAAGCATGCGAGTACACGTTTACACGTTCTTTTAACATTTTTTTAAAACATGAAAACATATTAAGTATCTTAGTTAAAAAAAAACAAAACTTACCAAAAAGTCCGAAAACAGTAAGACACCGCTTCCCGAACCGAGCGATATCCGCCATAATAACAGAGTTAATGTAACGATTACGTCACTATACTTTCACTGCGCGTCGACACAATAACATTCTACAAGCACTTATGAAACCGAGGACGGTGCACTCCACAGTTCGACGCACTTCTTTATTTAAGAAAAAAAATTTAAACCTTTTCTATGGTTTTTGGAAGAATTGACGTTTAGTTTGACGTAATTTTAGGCGGGAATTAATTAGACATGACGCGTGAAGCGCGCTTACTCTCGTAATGGACAGTGAGTTTGGCTCTGTAGTGCGTTGTGCTTTTACTTTCTGTGATGCCAGTGGGGAGTGCATCGTTATCCGCCTGATCATTGTCCTCTACGTAGATGTAGGAAAGTGGTAACGTTGTGACAGCTCGCCTTGACAGTAATTATGTGAGGCGTAGAGCAAAAAATGGAATAATTAACGCAGAACGGTTCCCAACATGAAAGAATGCGTATTACACATCTAATCTGTCTTACTTATAACGGAAAATGAAATGACAAAGATTTAGAACTGGTTTTCGTTGTTTTACGTCAATAATTTTAAGTGATATTTTATCGGCTCTAGTTTTGTAAGATATTTTAATAAGATGGTTATATTACCTGATCTCTTGACTGACTTATCTTACTCTGTCTTATCGCGGTAATAAATAAGAGGTCCCAAGCCTGCAATATTATTGCCTTGCCTCGGGTTCAAAGTAGGTCTATATTTTTCCTATTTCAAACGTTTGTTGACAGTAAATAATAAAAGATGTTCTTGTGCTCAATATCTATGTCTAGCGGTTCTAATATCGAACTACTTGTCGTTACAACGCTTCACATTCGAAAGTAAGAGTACCTATGTAGGTACTCTATCACCTTTACTATTAACACCACCCCATTACATGGGTACCACAGGTGTTTTAAAATTGGACTATGGGCCAGTTTACAAAAATTATCTATACTAAATTTTAAGACAAAAATCTTAACAAAAACCCTCCATCACTGGAGAAGGCCCATCGCTGCAATAGCAAAATTAAGGGTACCTAAAGACAACCACTTAGCAAACGAACCGTTAACCTAAAATCAATAAGGAAAGCGGAGATGAGTACTAAAGAGTAGTATAATGCGTGGATACGGTGTTGTGGGCGTAAGTATTTCGGAGTTAAATAAGCAAATGTTATATATCTGATGATGACGGCAATTATATGTTATAGAAAAAAAAAGACTCATTTTCTTACCTAATACGTGTAGGTATTTCTCACATATTAAATATTCCTCACACATTCACACATCGCCATCTAGTCCCAAACTAGACATCGGATAAACATACTTAAAAACTTTTTTTTTGTAAATACCTTTATATTATTATCCATAGAAAACACCCAGACCAATGCACACAAACATGTTCATGCACACAAAGATTTGCATGGAGCGGGAATCGAACTAGAGACCGCTGCGTAGCAGTCATGTTATATAATCACTATGCCACAGAGGTCGTCAGTTATATTCGAACCACAGAGGTATATAATCGAACTGTGTCAAGGTGTTAGGCGCTACCATCACTACCTAGACTACCTAGACTACCTACTTAACATTTTCCCTGTCCCATGTAATCTATATCTATACTATTATATAAAGCTGAAGAGTTTGTTTGTTTGAACGCTCATCTAGCATAATAGCTAATCTCAGGAACTACTTCTTCGAATTTAATTTATTTTTCAGTTTTGGATAGACCATTAATCGAGGAAGGCTATATAGGCTATATAACATCAAGCTATAACAAAAAAAAAAATTTCAAATTTAGAGGGCCAATGGCCTCCTCAGAAGGTTTATGGTCAATCGGAGGGCAATGGAGAGACCTATGTTCTAGCCTGACCTATGGGCCTACTCAGAAGGCTAATGTTCACTCGGAGGGCATTGGAGAGACCTATGTTCTAGCCTGACCTATGGGCCTACTCAGAAGGCTAATGTTCACTCGGAGGGCATTGGAGAGAGCTATATTGTAGCCTGACCTATGGGGCTTCTCAGAAGGCTCATGGTCACTCAGAGGGCAAAGGAGAGAGCTATGTTGTAGTCTGACCTATGGACCTACTCAAAAGGCTCATGGTCACTCAGAGGGCAATGGAGAGACCTATGTTGTAGCCTGACCTATGGGCCTACTCAGCAAGCTAATGTTCACTCAGAGGGCAATGCAGAGAGCTATATTGTAGCCTGACCTATGGGCCTACTCAGAAGAATCATGGTCACTCAGAGGGCAATGGAGAGAGCAATGTTGTAGCCTGACCTATGGACCTACTCAGAAGGCTCATGGTCACTCAGAGGGCAACGGAGAGAACTATGTTGTAGCCTGACCTATAGATCTACTCAGAAGGCTCATGGTAACTCAGAAGGCAATGGAGAGAGCTATGTTGTAGCCTGCCCTATGGGCGTACTCAGAAGGCTCATGGTCACTCAAAGGGCATTGGAGAGAATTATGTTGGGAGTTTCCCTGCGTGATCAAATCAAAAATGAGGAAATCCGCAAGAGAACCAAAGTAACCGACATAACCGGTTAAAGTGACAGCAAGCTGGGCAACACAGCGCGGAGAACCGGCAGCTGTTTGGACAGAAAGATTCTGGAATGGCGACCGCTTACTAGAAAGCGCTGGTGTGGACGGCTGGAAGCCAATGGATGAGGAAGACCCAGGACCGCACAAGGTGGCAATACGTCGATATGCTGATATGATGATGATAACATAATTTTTTATTATTTTATTTATTTTCGAATTTAATCGCGGACAAAGTCGCGTTTGCAGCTAGTATACGATACATTTATATAAATGCACACAATAAACATTGATATTACAGGTTACAAAACCCTATAAAGATTTGCAAAAACAAAAGAAAACACTAATAGAGTCTTGGCAAACATTTTGGTCCTACAAATACGACAAACATTAGAAATTGTCACCATCTCAAACTCCGCCAAAGTAGTGTTTACGGCTGCCACGAATTACACAGAAATGATCTCCTTGAGTATGAATAGATTTTGTGGCTGGCAATTTTATGTCTGTAAAGATACAGGACTTGATCATAAGTGCGGGAGTTAAATAAATAAAAAAAGAAAAATTATTTAAAAACCGGCCAAGTGTGTGTGGGACTCACGCACAAAGGGTTCCGTACCATCCACTTTGGAAGCGTCTGTCACGCAAACTATGAGGCTTAGATAAAAAAAATAATATCATTTTTGAAGACCTATCCATAGATACCCCCACACGTATGTGTTTGATGAAAAAGATGATTTCGCTGATGGATGGAAGGGAGAAGTTACTTAGATATTGTCTATTTAACATTTCGTCCAGTCAGCTTGGTATAAGTAGGGCGAGGTAGAGTAAGACTGTTCTTGCAGTAACACTGTAATGTGTGTGGTAAGAATATTTTTACTACTGCATGTCAATTCTCGTATCTTAAAATCACAAAAAATTTGGTAAAGTTAACTTTTAGTTGTCAAATTGTCTTACATATTGTGTGACAATTTGACAACTAAAAGTTTACTCAACCGAATTGTTAACGATTTTAAGGTACGAGAATTGACACATACTGATTGTAGGAATCACAGTGTTTTACATACATAGAATTAAGTTTATTTGTATTTTGACTATTTAATTAGCTCGGGAGCAAAGTTGCACACTCAGCCGGCTCAGCTAATCCTTAATAAACATCAAACAAATTATATATAAGATCACAAGGTTATTAGAAATCAGCCTCTGTGAACATAAATCCATCTCTTCCCAACAATGTTTCAACAAAAGGTAAAATATGATCAGAAATAAACATAAAGTTTGAAATGTAAAAACCTAAATCATTGCTCAATACCGCGGTGTGTCGACTGATTCTCGAAAACGTTTCAAAACGAAACGTAATACGAGAAAGGTTCGGTAACTAATGACAAGTTAAAATGGCGGGTCTTCGAACTTCAAATTTTGTTTTTGACGTTTTTATATTTTGTGAAATTATTGATTCGATGCGATTGAACCCTTTTAAAATGCTTTGTTTGTAGTTTTTAAAACTGGTTTTAATGAACTCTACTGATTAGTTTTAAATATCGCTGTGGCGCTTTGGTCGCGCATGCTGCTGCCGTGCGCGAGGTAGCAGATTCGAATCCCACGCAAGACGATTATTTGTGAGATCTACAAATGATGCCTTCAGCCTGAATTTTATTTCAATCAACTAGCCTATTACAGTCCACTGCTGGACATAGGCCTCTTCCAACACGCGCCACAGAACACAGTCCTACTGCGCTTCCCGAATTTAATTAAATTAAATTATATGTATTTGTGTTTGTTAAATTGATGTATGCTCCCCAAACGGATTAGTAACTGCTTTTGTGGTAATTTTATAATCTTTCTGACGGCTATTCAGCTGTTTCTTAATCGCTTTTTAAGAGCTTAGATTTATACTTATTGTTTTTATTGAAGACTAATGCTTTAACATAGGTAGTACTTTCGCATAACATACGACATACCTAGTTTGTAGAAACAAGTTTCTATATTGGAACAGCACAGATAACATACACGATAAACTCTCTGTATTGTCTCTGGGTATCATGGGAGTGTGAAAGATGAAATGCATCAGATAATACTACCATGTAAGTTAAGTACTTACTTACGTACTTTCTCAAGGGTTTATTTGTGTCGCTTATCTTTAAATATAGAGAATTATTAAAAAAATAATATTGGAATTATGGAGTAACATATTAAGTATTCTCTTCCTGTGGAGACGGAGTAAGAATACAATATGTCACCACCCCATCTCATCCCATGCGTGTCGTAAAAACCGATTAAGGTGTGTAAATACTGTCCGTGAATATTATCTTAACGAAATAAAAAGAAGGAAAACTTGAAATTAAACCCTATACCAAATCGTCTGGCCAGCGTGTTATTAGTAGGCCAAGTATCCCTCCGTCACGGGAGGAGGCCTGTCCTTGGAGTGGGACATTAATGGGCTGTTATGATGATGATAATATTAAGGTCTTGCCTTACGTCACCTATTTTATCTCAAATTTAAGCTAAATTGGGCAAAAATAGCTTAAAAAACTATGAAGTAATAACAAGAATAAAAGGACTAGACAACCTTCTTCCTGCACTTTGTTGTATGTAAAGGGCGTTCGCCGGAACAAAAGCCACTTCAAACATTTTCTTTGTAATAAAATCGAAACACCGTCTTATTAATGTCCTATTCTAAAAAGAGGTTTTCTTTAGAGGTAAATGGAAAATTGGCCTACTACTAACTAACCTACTTTGGTGACATGTTTTCCTTCTTTTTCAAATAAATAAATAAATAAATAAATATTCACGGACATCTCTACACAGCGCCATCTGTTCCCAAAGTAAGCTAGGCTTAACCTGCTTGTGTTATGGGTAACAGAACAACGGATATTAATACTTATATACTTTTTTTTGTAAATACATACTTATTATACATAGAAACACTCAGACCAATGCAAATAATCATGTTCATGCACACAAATATTTGCATTGAGCGGGAATCGAACCCGAGACCTCTGCGTAGCAGTCATGTTGTATAACAACTACGCCACAGAGGCCGTCGAATATTTGTACAGCTTCTACTTTATTTAACTCTATCGCTCATGGAATGAGATGTATTCTTCTACTGCCATCTAATGGATACCTAATGATTTTTATGTTAGTAGAATATTTATATGAATCAAAATTGTTATGGTATTGATGAGTTTCTTAAACTATTTATAGATATGTTTCGTTTTTGGGCTCGGTTAGAAAAAATTAAGTATGTTTAAACTTGAGTTTCATATTTACAAAAATACCTTTCAATCTACTCAAAAAAATAATACCGTAAGAAAGAAAAGTATACTGCTGAATTGATTAAGCCATATTTCTGGAAAGGGTATGCATATACATAGTCTGGCCATAAATACTGTTACAATTAAAAATAAGAAAGATATTACATTTGAATTTGGAATCTGTCATTTTTATACGATTGTTCATTGTATTTTCTAATTTTGGCGCCAATACATTGTACAATATTTTGCTATATTAAAATGGAGTGGGGTGATAAAGAAAACCGAATCGCTGTGATTGCATTACACAAAGTTGGTATGGAGCCGAATGTAATTTTTAAAACTCTCCATACGCTTGGTATTAGTCAAATGTTTGTGTACCGGGCTATTAAAAGGTACAATGAGACCTTCTCTGTTTGTGACAGAAAAAGATCTGGCCGTCCACGTAGTGTTCGTACGAAAATGGTGGTCAAAGCAGTAAGGGAAAGAATTCGAAGAAATCCTGTCCGAAAGCAAAAGATTTTATCTCGGGAGATGAAGATAGCACCCAGAACCATGTCACGCATTTTAAAAGATGACTTAGGACTTGCAGCCTATAAGAGACGCACTGGTCATTTTTTAACTGATAATTTAAAAAAGAATAGGGTGGTAAAATCGAAGCAACTACTGAAGCGGTACGCAAAGGGAGGTCACAGAAAAATTTTGTTTACGGATGAGAAAATCTTTACAGTTGAGCAACATTTTAACAAACAAAATGACCGTATTTATGCTCAAAGCTCTAAGGAAGCTTCCCAATTAGTCGACAGAGTGCAACGTGGGCATTATCCGACTTCAGTGATGGTTTGGTGGGGTGTTAGCTATGAAGGAGTGACTGAGCCATATTTTTGTGAAAAAGGTATCAAAACATCGGCACAAGTGTATCAAGATACCATTCTTGAGAAGGTAGTTAAACCCCTTAACAACACCATGTTCAATAACCAAGTATGGTCCTTCCAACAAGACTCAGCGCCGGGTCATAAAGCTCGGTCCACGCAGTCTTGGTTGGAAATGAACGTTTCGGACTTCATCAGAGCTGAAGACTGGCCGTCGTCTAGTCCCGATCTTAATCCGCTGGATTATGATTTATGGTCAGTTTTAGAGAGTATGGCTTGCTCTAAACGCCATGATAATTTGGAGTCCCTAAAACAATCCATACGATTGGCAGTGAAGAATTTTCCCATGGAAAGAGTGCGTGCTTCTATTGATAACTGGCCTCAACGTTTAAAGGACTGTGTTGCAGCCAATGGAGACCACTTCGAATAAGCTTTTTATATTTTGAATTGTTTTATATTTATGTATTAAACTAACACACTGTAAAAGTAATAAATATTATTTGCAATAAAAAAAAATGTTTTTTCTTCGTAACAATATTTATGGCTAGACTAGGTAGATAGATCGAATACCTTTTACGGATCTACTCATCCTTCAGAAATCAAATCATGAAAATTCAAAAGACTTGGGAACCATTGTATGAATCCACCAGGTGCTTCTATATTAGGTCTTAAATAATACTGTCCGTATTTGAAAATTCACTTCACGCATTATATCGAAAGCGCCTGCCATTTTATTTGGAGCAGCGAGTACGTTCCGTGAAGGATATCTTTTGTGTAGGGGCTAAAGTGTGGTTTTATTAAAATTTTATTTCAAAAGATTTCTTTATTGATTTTATTTTGTCTCTTACGCGTAGGAATGTAACGTGGAGTGATATAATAATACTAGTTGTACCGACGAACGATGTTTTGCCATATTTTATTAAAATGTCTAATGTATGACAAACCATCGATTTTTGGTGTTCATTATGATAAACTCACTATTCTTGCTACGTGTTACTTAAGTTTAAGTGCTGTAGTAGGTTGTAAAGTGGTTAAAGGACAAAGTATTTCTAATAAACTTGATAAATTACAAAAGTAGACTAATTTTCTTTTAA
Source organism: Schrankia costaestrigalis (assembly GCA_905475405.1). NCBI lineage: Eukaryota > Metazoa > Arthropoda > Insecta > Lepidoptera > Erebidae > Schrankia > Schrankia costaestrigalis. Next base: position 1,853,251 of record FR997845.1, on the reverse strand, counting down.
GTGGTATTACAAAACTCCACCTTGTACCTAGCTATACCTATGCCCATCTAAACTAACTTTGCTCCTAGTTGTAGTTTCTAACAAGCTGAAGTTACGTATACAAACACGTTAATGGAACATGCTGTGTAGCTGTTAGTGCTTTGTTTATTGCGTTAGAGCTTTCAGAACAATCTTGTAGAGGTTCCCTCCCCCTTCCCTTTCTTAAATTCTCCGCACAAAATCACGTTCCAATTTATTCAGATATTAAAACATTAAACCATACAAAAAGCATACGATACCAATTCTGCGCTCAAAAACTTTAACAATATCATAACGTTTGAGACAGTCGTCAACTTTTATAACGCTGGCAAACATCAACAGATCACGATTCTCCTTATAATAGCTTTGTTTGTCTCTTCCAAATATCTTAAGATAAAAAGCGCTGAAGGCTTTCATCATATCTAATTTCAATTTCATCCTGTTGGTGTCTTGAAACTTGACCATGATTATGTATTTTCTCTATTACAAAAGATAGAAAAAATCAAGTTAAATTGATTTCAATGGAGACAAGGAAATATGTCGTCTTTATATAAACCGGTTGTAATGCCCGATTTACACATCGACAAGTACAGTAGCGAGTTAAGTAGTATTTTAAGATTAAGTTGATTTAAATAGAGTTCCATCCTATTTTTGGCGAGTATAAGTACGAAGTAGCCCCCTCTCTCGCGTCTCGCCAACTTAACTTGCCAAAAAATAGGATGGAGATCTATTTAAATCAAGTTAATCAACAACTTACTACTTAACTCGCTACTGTACAGTCACGAGCAATTATGTACACATTTTCAAATTTTCTAAACTATCTGCACCTTTATCTAGACATTACAATATCAAAATGAATTCGTAATTTAGAAGAGGTTCCGTACAGTTTTGAATTAATCTTCGAATTTTCAATTTTGGATTGGCAGAACTTTAGATAACTGGTTTACAAAATGCGAAAATGTGTACATATTATTGCTCGTGACTGTACTTGTCGATGTGTAAATCGGGCATAAGTGCGAATACAATCGAGTAATAAAATCAACAGCCTATATAGTCACAAATGACTTCACTGCATATCGCTACCACGTTGCCGGTCTTTTTATGTAGAAAACCCGTTAGAGGTCTACTAGTTAATCAGACATCAGCAGGTATATTAGACACCCTAAACTGTCTACCAACTATATTTAGTTGGTAGACAGTTTAGGTCGAACACCGTGGTATTCCACGGTGTTCCTCTTCCACCTATTCGCCGGGGTTACGAGGGGTATTAACCGTTGATAGGTGCAGGTGTGGTGACGGAGAAAGAATACAATATGTCACCACCCCATTTCATCCCACGGGTGTCTTAAAAACCGACTAAGGGCCTATCCGTGAATATTATCTTTACGTAATAAAAAGGAGGAAAACTTGAAATTAAACCCTATACCAATCCGTTTGGCCAGCGTGGTATTAGTAGGCCAAGTATCCCTCCGTCAAGCTGTTATGATGAGGTGCAGGTTTACTGAAGTGCTAGTCCCAATAATCACTTTGCCAGTCTAGCCAAATGCGACAATTTGTCTTTATTGATCGTTAACGAAACAACTGATACAGCTTGTGGTAGTAAGAACGGCCTGTTCAAAATTAAATGACATTTATCTTAGTTGGCACGTGTAGTATCTGCAATATCAATAAATTATTTTTACGTGACTTTCATGTACAACGCCATCTGGTTACTGAATGAAACAAGTTTTAAATTAATATAAGTTAGGGTAAAAGTTTACATTATAGTGCTTAAGTTCAGATGAGTAAGGTGTCATTATGTATTCTTAAAGATAAATAGTGAGGATTACCATATAGATGATTGTTATTTTAAAAAACCGCCCATTTTAAAAATAGTTTTGCGTGGGACTCTAACTTCTCGACCACGTAGTCGCTTGTCGATCGAGGTACCTAGTTACATATTATTGTAATATGAAATAAGTTGCAGTTAAACATTAAAAGAAATAAAAATATTTTAAAAAGGCATAAGTACTTACCTACCAAAAAAAAACAAATGGTGGTATTTTAACAAAACAATTTATTTTGTATAGAAAAATAATCTGAATTTTCATAAATAATTACTTAAGCAGCAAAATTCTCAACTCAAATTATTACTATATTAACACATCAATTTATAGTCGTAGTTGTACCGTTATTTATCATAGAGTACAGCTTTTTTATTAATGCATAGCTAATAATTAATTACTTACGCACATTAAAAAAAATAACTAGGTTTTTTTAATTATTATATTAAGTTTTTATTACGAGTACTTACTCGTAGTTTGTAGTCGTCTTGCTGTTTTTTATGTATGAAATTAAAAATCAAAGTTTATTTAACCCTAGTCAGTCTAATTCCTATAGTACCTACAATATCACCTTAGTTTGGGACTCGATGGCGTAGTGTGAATGAGTCAGGGATTTTATACAATTATACAATTTTTACTTTGCCTCTGCCTAAAATAAAAAGTATTGATACAGATCGAAGGCGACATGTTCTAATTTTAAATTCTACTCAAACTTTCATCGACAATATCCATACTCCTTGTCATCGTCGACCCATCGAGTGTCAAAAAACTTTTTCAATTAACTCAAAAATGATGGGGTCTTTCTTCTTCTCATAGGAATTTTAACTTGTTTAGTTGAGTTACTTTCAAAATTGTTGTAAAGCTAAACAGCTGATTAACGAGCTGTAATCTGCTGCATAGTTTAGTTTAACTTTGAGAACTTGTTTAAGAATATTGGTAGTTAGTGCTTTTCATATTGTTTTGTGGATAAAGAATGGAAGCTGTAATTAATTATGAAGCGCTCGTAATATTTTGTATAAAAAGAAGACGTTTTGATTAACAAATGAAATTAAAAAATTATGAACCACAAGGATTTAGTCAACGTTGTGTCAATACCTTCTTCGGGAGATATTGGTAAGGCAATTTACTCATTAGTCGCATAGCACACCAATGGCAAAAATACAAATTTAAAAAAAAATACCGGCTGTCTTTTTGTATTCTGTGTACGTTCGGGTAATTTCCGAAACGGCTACTCTAATTTTAGTAAGGAGTTTACTGATTACTGATTTGAAGTTGCGTAGCATAATATAGCTACTTTATTTTTTGGAAACAATTTAGACTTCCCCAATACTCGTAATAAAGAACTATTAAATTTTTTAAAGAGTTATCTAGTTATATTTCATAGCTAATAGTAACTACTTAGGCACCTACTACAAAATATACATTGTTAACTCCAGAGCACTCCATTATGCTACGGATACTTTTATTTATAGACATTCTTCCTAATATCCGCCTTCTTGAAAAGCTATTTTTATCCTTGATCCACGCATTACTCAATATACTCCTTTGTAAAGAAGATGAATTGCTTAAAACATGTCCGCTCATCTTAGACTCATATAAATCTATTTATACTCTGTGGCGTGGACGGCTGAATGGCAATTTGTCTCGTCATTCTGATTTAGTGGTAGCGAAAACAGAAATTTTGGCATCATATTATATCATCATTTATCTAAATTAATTACCTATGTTTTTTTTTAAATGTAACTAATTACGTGTATAGTTTATATTACATGTGTAATTTTTATTTTATTTTAAGTTGTAATACCACGCTGGTCAGATGGATTGGTGAAGGATTATATGTCTATTTAACTTTTTAAAAATTTTGTAAAGATTAAAAAGGATAAAGAATACATAGTGGCATCTTATTTCATACCACGGGTGTCGTAAAAACTGACTTAAAGAATTGCAGATATTATATTATATTTCTCTACAAAATGATAAGAAGGTAAAAAGCTTTATCTCTGCTTAGTAACAGGAATAAATACATATAAAGTAACTTCGATAGAAAACATCGGATGACCCAAATCCCAGTTGCCAAGCAACACCTGCATATCTAGATATCTACTGCGTGTGACTGGACAACGGTCGATGGAATTAAATGTGGACGCCGTCATCGGAATATCAATCAGAGTATATAGCTTTTTGATTTTCTCCGTGTGGTGACGAAGTAAGAATACAATATGTCACCATCCCATCTCACCCCACGGGTGTCGTAAAAACCGACTAAGGGACTATCCGTGAATATTATCTTTACGTAATAAAAAAAAAGGAAAACTTGAAATTGAACCCTATAGCAATCCGTCTGGCCAGCGTGGTATTAGTAGGCCAAGTATTCCTTTCGTCATAGGAGGAGGCCCGTCCCTGCAGTGGGACATTAATGGGCTGTTATGATAGCTTTTATATATTTTATAGTAGTTTTAATGGTTAAGGTGCAATTTTCATAGGATGAGACAGCTAGCTTCGAGCGCTATTTGCCCTGTCCTTTAATCTCTATTTCAAATTGTTTCTACTGTGGATTTGGTCACGCATGATCGGTGGCTGGTGGCTCGACTGTGTGGCGGGCGTGCACGAGATGTCCGGTTCGATTCCCACGTAGGGCTATTCTTTGTGTAATCCACAAACTATTGTCTTGAGTCTGAATGCTCTTAGTGTCTGTTAAATTAAAGCAAAGTAAAGTCCCCGCAACACAGGGCATGATTTTTAATGCAGGAGTTGTCCTAAAAAAAAACAAATGTTTTCAAGTTCAGGAATATAACATTATAATAGTCATACTTATGTATATGAAAAGCACGTGTAGACGATAGTTAGAAAGTACGTTAAACAATAAAATAGTAAGTGGCTGTTATTAGGGGTGCAGGTGAAGCTCCATAAATACAGCAGTAAGGAAAAACAGGCGAGTTTTGTTGTAAAACGACAACAATTGTTGGAGGTTGTACATTGCTTGTTTGTAAGCGTTCATATTAAATGACTCTCATACTGATGTTTTTGTCCAATGTCCCACGAAAACCTGTAATCCCGAATTTTCATTTTGACATCGTTTCACACATTGATGAAAGATTAGGTTAAGTTAGAATAATGACAATGCGATGCCAGAATGAAAATTCGTGATTGCCTGTTTTCGTGGTAACGTTATTCGTGATTGCATGTTTTCGTGATAACGTTATTCTGGGTTCAGTAATTCGGAAATCAGTAGTTCATCAATATTAAATAACTTCTCTTTATATGGAGAGTGCTCTGAAGAGTAATTTGATTTTCTCTGTCTCTTCTTCTGTATTTAGTCTTGTAGAAGGACATCGTAAGGTTCTCGGGAAAGTGAAATATGTAGGTATTTTAGTTCATTTTGGACAGAGTCTGGACTTCTTTCCTGTGCCAAAGCAATTAATTGTGAATAAATCTTCTATTCCCTTCTTATATTTCTATATATGAAGCTTTTAAATGTAGTGTAAAGAAGAAGTATTTGGCTAGAAAGAGATGGTGACAGACTAAAGTCATTTCATAACTACAATAATTTAATTTTTTTCGTAAACTACAAATAATTTAAAGATTTTGATCTTTTGTATCACGACATGTATGTGGATAAAACGGCTAATACAGATTGACATGTGGGCTAAAGCTCGGGCAGTTTAAGTGGCATGGCGACGCAGGAAGAGCCTAGTTTAGGCGTAACTACTATTTGTCAGAATAATAGGATGATTTCTTAAGTCATTCCACTTCATAATCTAGATAATAAAAACGTTTATGTTATTTTTGTCTGCCACAAAACTATTTACTCTTGTCAACAGGTAACTGAAGCAGTTTTATTTATTTTGAAAATGCGATTAGTATCTTCAGTCGTCTTTTATTTACGATAGTTCTGTGCCAAAACAAATTTAGATGTCTGTCTCAGACATACGATAATGAGGAGTATAACTACTGTGTAATGTGAATGTTTCATTTTACTATTATGTTTAAATAAATTATACGTTTGTCTAGACGCTCACAGCTAGTTGCAATCACTGATTCATAAATGATTAAGCTGGTTAATCAACGTCGGCGAGATGATTCCATAGACGGGTGACCGCTCATTGGTATTTCATCTGAGTATGGTGAAAATTTCAGCTAGATACCTCCACGCGTTCCTAAGATAAATGGTCTTGACAGACAGACAGACGGACAGACGGACAACAACGTGATCTTATAAGGGTTCCGTTTTTTCAAAATCGGTACGGAAACTGGTATTTTATTTGAGTATCTCCGTGCTTTGGAGGGCTTTAAAAGGTGTCGTAGTAGTGACACAGTCACGTCAAACACCTATTGACGGATTGAACAAATTTTGAAATCAGGGTTGGCCACTAACCAAACAATAAAGATAATTTAGAATTAATGTTTCCGTTGACAGGTTAGTGGTTAAATAGCTGTAACATTCTGAAATTCTGTCCATAGTGCCTGAGCTTCGAAGATGTTTTAATAGTCAAAATGTTTGTATAAATTAATAGACTATACCAATATATTATACTTGCTGACCCGTGCCCACTTCGTTGGGCGGCGATAAAAACGCGTCCCTTTTTAAACATATTTCATTACTGCTCCACTCCTATTAGTCATAGCGTGATACTATATAGCATAATGACACTCCTCGATAAATGGACTATTCAACACAGAAAGAATTTTTAAAATCGGTCCCGTAGATTCAGAGATTACCCCAACGTCACAAACTCACAAACACACAAACTTTACCTCTTTATAATATTAAGTAGGTGTAGATAGACTAAACATAGTCAATAGATTTAACTATTTTTTATAGATGTCCAATAGCTGATATGATAATGATGATGAATAAGTCAATACGGTTCAACAATTCGCATAAAATTGTATTTCCTTATTTATTATGACTACTTACACTTTTTATAATAGAAAACATTCTTTTAAAAGTAGAAAGAAATGTAGCATCATAAGATCTCGGCGTTTTCGCTAGAATGCTGAAATTGTAAAACTTATAGCTTTCATCACTAGAAATCAATCATAGGAAAACAAAAGCTCACACACTCCTTTCACTCGCACACACGACAAACGATTAAAATGTGAAGACCTGTCAGTCTCCGCATATATCGCTTGAAAGCAGTGGAGAAAGACCTGAGGGAGATTAAATATGGCGAAAAGTGGCCTAAGATCGGAACAAGTGACATTTTCTCGTGGTAGATAACTGTTTAACTCATAATAATCCTTAACTTTGGGTATCAGACCCATTCCATAATCTATACTTATACTTATAATATTATAAAGAGGTAAAGTTTGTGTGTTTGTGACGTTGTAGGGGGTAATCTCTGGATCTACTGAACCGATTTTAAAAATTCTTTCTGTGTTGTATAGTTCATTTAAAGGGGAGTGTCATAGGCTATTTAGGTAGTATCAAGCTAAAACTAATGCTGCTAAATTAACGCTTTTCCTAAAACCATGAAAGTGCTACGAGTATGTCAACTACTAACTACTAAAAAATACAGCAATGTACAGCACACATGTGAAAGTTTCAGTAGGTTTGTAAAACCTGCGTGGCTCCAGGGGTACGGCGGATGCTGCGCGATCTCTCGATCAATAGAGAAGCCCCTCCCTCCCCCTCCCGTCATCCCCTACCCGCCCAGGCTCAGTACCGCGCCCGAGACCGTACTGCCACCTGCATACATACTTTTTTAATCATATTTTTGAAACAAACACGTTTTTTAATCAATTTTTTAATAAGTTAATTTGAATATTGTGTAAAGCTCCGGATTCTCCTGGAGAATGGGACGTTGTTGAGGTAAGGAGGTTGAATTGTTCTTCCTTTTTAGGTATTTTTTCTTTGATTAGGCTTTTTTTAATCTTACCTTACCTTACCTCCTTAGGTAAAAGTTGATTGACAATTTTTTGTAAAGAGGTTTTGATACGGGCGTGGTTGCTTTACAGCAAAACAGTAACATTGGACCTTTTGCGAAATTATGCTAAGAATTACGTTATTTTTATAATTTTCTTGTCGTTGAATATTATCTTATATTTATAAATATTTCATCGAGTATTTATATTAAAAAAAAAACAAATGTCTGTTTTAATTTTTTATTTTATATTAAGTAACGTGAGGTGAGATAAATATTTAATCCCAGATGATCACTTTACCAACTAAGTTTTAGAATCGAACAATTCTTATTATTATTTTATTCACCTTTTGCTATTAAATAATATCTATAGCATAGATCGTAACTAGGTACAGATCACATCATAAATTTCGCCATTTTGCTAGATATCTAGCTTTAGTGTAATTTATTTTTCTACTTTTTACGTTTTTGTTTATTGAAATATAATTATTTTTGCAAAAATTATAGATACAGATTGTAGTTACAAATTATTACACAAATATCTATAATAAAAGTAATATAGGTGTAGATAGTTCGTCTTTAGGCATGGTTTACGCACGAAATACTTTTTTTTTAAATTCGGAATGGCAGCCATTGATTGCCAGTCATTATAATGCGATGTCAATATTCTGATTTTCAATCGTCGTAGGGCGGGGTTTTTCGTTGTATTGCATACATTTCTGTTAGATTTTAGGATATATTTTAGGTGATCTCTTAATAGAAATAATAATTACAATAATAAATGATAACGAAATTCGAATATCTAATTGGACAAAAATAAATAAGCTCCCACTAAATTTAAGTAAGTGCAAACATATAAAATTTCATCGTAAGAGACATTTTTTGCAAACAAGTTACATTATAGATAATATCAAGCTTGAGGAAGTTGATCAGATTAGAGATCTTGGTGTGATTATTGACTCTAAATTGTCTTTTATTCCGCATATTGATGATATTGTCACCAGGTCATTTAAAATGTTAGGTTTTATTTGGCGTAATTGTAAATTCTTTAGAGATAGGCGTGCCCTGGTTACTATTTATAATGCACTTGTGCGGACTTTATTGGAATACTGCTGTAGTACCTGGAACCCTCACTACCGGTGTCACATTGACCAAATTGAAAGAGTTCAGAAACGGTTTCTGTTTTTCTTAACGGTTCATGCGAAAGAACTATCATCTCTGGGTACCTATAATGAGAGACTAAGTTTTTTCAAAGTAAATTCTTTGGAAGAAAGACGGTGGGTTGCAGATCAAATAATGCTTTATAAAATCTTAACTGGTAATCTTGACTGTTCATCGTTGTTGCAAAGGATTAATTTTAATGTACTGAATATTATAAAGCTGCATCGGGAGTTCCCCAAGGTTCTCATTTGGGGCCTATTTTGTTTTCTATTTTTATAAACGATCTGGGTTGTGTGATAAAACATTCAAAATATTTATTTTTTGCGGACGATCTCAAAGTTTTTAAAATTATAAATGACGATAAGGATACTGCACTGTTGCAGAGTGATTTGGTTCGAATATCTAATTGGACAAAAATAAATAAGCTCCCACTAAATTTAAGTAAGTGCAAACATATAAAATTTCATCGTAAGAGACATTTTTTGCAAACAAGTTACATTATAGATAATATCAAGCTTGAGGAAGTTGATCAGATTAGAGATCTTGGTGTGATTATTGACTCTAAATTGTCTTTTATTCCGCATATTGATGATATTGTCACCAGGTCATTTAAAATGTTAGGTTTTATTTGGCGTAATTGTAAATTCTTTAGAGATAGGCGTGCCCTGGTTACTATTTATAATGCACTTGTGCGGACTTTATTGGAATACTGCTGTAGTACCTGGAACCCTCACTACCGGTGTCACATTGACCAAATTGAAAGAGTTCAGAAACGGTTTCTGTTTTTCTTAACGGTTCATGCGAAAGAACTATCATCTCTGGGTACCTATAATGAGAGACTAAGTTTTTTCAAAGTAAATTCTTTGGAAGAAAGACGGTGGGTTGCAGATCAAATAATGCTTTATAAAATCTTAACTGGTAATCTTGACTGTTCATCGTTGTTGCAAAGGATTAATTTTAATGTACCACGGTCAGGCCAGAGACTAGCTAATTTTCTACCCTTTGCCTCGAAAACTTACAGAACTAATGTGGGGTTTCATAGTATGATTCCCAGGCTGTGTCGTGAGCACAACAGATTGTATAGGCATATAAAGGTTGACATGAATGCTGTGTCCTTATTAGTTTTCAAAAAAGAGCTGTATAATTTTAAGTTAACTCAAACGTAAATGTAAGTGCCCTTTCTTGTGTTTCTTTTTCTTTGTGTTTCTTTTTGTTTTTGGTTTTGTGAGTTGTTCCCTGAGCTTTGCTCAATGTAGGTTATGTTCTTAAATAGTCTTTAGTTTTTGCATTGTTTTTAAATTTGATGCCACAAATAAGTAGGTATCACATGAGTATCCCAATTTATATAATTAAAAAAAAAAGTTTTGTTTGCCTAGTATTGGGTTTACATTCTGTGTAGATTGTTAATTATATTTTATTATAAGGCATGTAAATAATGTTAAATCTGTTGGTAAGCATTATAAATAAATAAATAAATAAAACGAAACATTTAGGTAACGGAATTTATTTGTAAGCGCACTAATTGAGATATGATCGATCAGACCAATAATACTGAACGCTCATTAAAAGTTTAAATATACCTAGTTAATTAAGTACTTGCTGTAAATGAATACAGTAGAAGATTTAGTTTGATAGTACATTTATTGAGGCTTTATAGCCGAATAACTAAAGTAATAGAAACAGATGATAATTGAGAACTGTTAAAGGGAGATGTATTTTTAGGTGCTCAAACTATCAAGGATCAGTTTTATCGAAATAAAGAACAGTTGTGTGTATTTGTTGTCACGAAAGACTATACTATACTTCGTACTATAACACTGCAGTGAAGTTGGTGGAGCCATAACATTTTAACTGACAATTTTTGATTTTTTGAGCTTGCTTAGGTCAACTAATAGCTGCCTGGGTAGAGACCACCGTAGACTCTAGCGAAATGCTCGTCCAATTTAATTTTCACTTGCATGGCAACAATATTTGTATGTCCTTCCTACATGTATACATGTAGGTATCTACATGTATTCAGATCGGCAAAGTGAAGCCATTTTGTGATTCTCTATACTGTATTCGTGCTATCCATCAGGTGTGAGATAGTCATATTGGCTGTATATGTACACGCGTGTATGGGACACGCGTGTATATAAAACAATTACCTAGGTACAATACCTATTTGTGAAATGGCTTATAAACAAATGATAATTGTTTGGGTTTCTATCAATTACTAAGACCTCCACCAGTTTTTTTTCATCTGATCGTTGCAGATGGAGGAGACATCACTGTGTCGGACAGTGTCTGATATAAACATAAATTAGACGATTCACCTTTTGCACTGTTCAACCATGATTGAAATCCATGAACAATCTGCTCACCATATATAATCATGGATTCTTTGGAAAACCGTATTTTAATGTAAAATAATAACATACGAGTATGTATGGCTTGCTATACTATGCAGACCTTCCAAAGGGAATTACGGAGCGTTACTGCCATTCATATTGTGGTATCAAATATAGCTCACATAAGACCTGCTACAGTATTTAATAACTCTGTGGTGCTGTCTTCTATACTAATATTATAAAGAGGTAAAGTTTGTGTGTTTGTGTCGTAGCAGGGGCTAATCTCTGCATCTACTAAACCGATTTTAACAATTCTTTCTGTGTTGAATAGTCCATTTATCAGTGTTTATCAGTGAGTGTCATAAGCTATATAGTATCACGCTATGACTAATAGGAGTGGAGCAGTAATTAAATATGTTTATAAAACGGACGCGTTGTTTTCTCCGCCTAACGAAGTGGGCACGGGTCAGCTAGTATTCTATAAAGTTGTAGCTTATATGCATCCAAATCTTGCCCATTGCAAGGGTGCAAGTTTCTACAACTCCTTCATTTATTCCTCCTCGCGGAGTTGTAAGACTTTTTGGCTTTTCTGGGTCTTTACTTCATTGTCGTGAGTAGGTGGAAGGGACTAGGATTATAAAAAAAATAGTAGGTACGACCAGCCGTAAAATCTGTCAATATATCAAAAACATCCCAGGGCCCAAGTCTCAACATAATTTTGTTATTAAATGAATTTAAAGTATGTACAAAATACGGTATAGTACGCAAGAAAACTTTTTGTACTTATTTATTGCCTATCAACGTGCAATGTTTTTTTTGTTAATCTCATTTACGCGTTACCAGATCCACTTACGTTTTTAATTTGGTCAGAGACAAAATCTAATTTCGGCAAGACGTAGACTACTTATTTTAATAAGTTTTTCTTTTTTTATGACCACTACGAGCAGTCAGCTCTATAGGTATCTTCTTTAATAACTACTTTAAAATAACCAGCGGTGACGAATTATGTAGTTATAGGTACCAAAGATTGTCATAAAAAGGAACTAAGAGAGAGATTATCTCTACTTACGAAAGTAGAAATACTTAAGTTTAATCAGAATTATTAACTGCCTATCATAAACCGTGATGTTATATTTATTTCAAAATCATAATACATATTTATATAGAAGGGATATAACATAGTTTTAGTAATATTTAGAAAACGATTATATGATAATCTAGTTTTAATGAGCAAACTCTACCGTTTTCACTTTCTACGTAGGTACTTTCTTCCATTTATTTTTTAATAATATGATGACTCTTTTACCTACCCTTTTTTTTATAAATTACGACTAAACCCTACTACGGATGGTCATTCAGATTAAACAAAATCGACTTGCATGCTAAGATTTGTCTAAGAAATAAATTGCATGTCAGTAACGGAAACAATAAATATTTGCAATTGTTATAAAAGCGTTTGTATACTTTGCTTAGTATACTTGTATACTTTAATCGCTACAAAATAACTCATACCATATAATTAAGCCATTTTCCGATTCCGTTTGACATTTTCTCGAGAGAAATGGGCGGGGAAATCGACCTTGTCATGTTGACATTTTAATTGCACCTCAGCGCGTGTCAAAGGTAGCGACAACGTATTCAGCCTAAGGGAACAGTCGCTCTGTGGTCGCCATACTTGACGGACGTCGATTATGTACCAAGATTATTCGTATAATATCTACGAGAAATAGTTCGATCAATATGAACTATTTTGTAGTTTATGAACTGGTAGTGCAGTGAATAAAGAATTAAAGTGAAGTTTGATTAAGGTTTGCTGTTCGTTTTCTTCTTGGGGGGATTATTAAGGGTAAGAATTTTGAGTTTTAATTTATTACTTTTTTATATTTTATTACTTACATTAAAAAAGTTAAAGTTTTTGTTTTAAGTATATTTTTTTTTAACTTTTGAATTATTTTTATTATATTATTAATTAAACTTCAATTAAATAATTGTACAAACCTTTTTTAACGATATTTCTTTTTCAAATTGTGTTAATAAAAATAGCTTTTAGGTAACTTTATTTTATAACACAACATAAAAAAATAAAACAAAAACGTCGTATACCATAAAATTATTAATAATATAATTTGATGTTAAATTAACATGTCGGATCAATTTAGTAATAACGATGCAAAACGATAAGAAATATTATAATGTCAGGATGTTGACATCGTAACAAGATAAACGTATGTGTTCGGTAAACTACGGTTTTGTGATTATCTTTATTGGCAACATTCCAACTGACAACAACACAAATATTTTGCATTAACTCTAATTAATTAACCGCACATTGTTTAAATCGTTTAAATACTATACATAATATTTTAAATAATTTGCCATTCACCTGTTTATTATTTTTAATAATATATGTATTGTATAAATTATACTTTAATATAAATTATTTTCAGATTTAGAAAGATTGATAATGGGTTTTTTTTCTGAAATTTAATTAATCTGGTTTACCACTTACTTTAAATTGTATAGTAAATTATTAATCATACTTTTTAAATTAAAAGCTATTATGTGATTAAGAAAGATTACTTTAGATACGTATAGTTTCTATCTCAATGTAGAGCCCATTGATGAAGGCAATCATAGCCTAATAAAACCACGATTGCCTGATTGCAGGTAGTAAAGTAGAAGAATAAAACCTTAACATAAAACCCTATTCTCCGTGTGGTGACGGAGTAAGAATACAATATGTCAAAACCCCATCTCATCCCATGGGTGTCGTAAAAACCGACTAAGGGAATAACCGTAACTACTATCTTTACGAAATAAAAAGAAGGAAAACTTGAAATTAAACCCTATACCAATCCGTCTGGCCAGCGTGGTATTAGTAGGCCAAGGATTGGATTTATTTTTCTTCTCTAATTTACATTAGACAATACAACGCGGTTTTTTTAGTGCTGTGGCGTTTGTCTGTGTCGATCTATAATTTTAACTATAGCTTCAATTTCAAGTAAATTGTAAAAGTCGATTTCAAACAATTTGTGATAAATTTTATGAAATAAAGCATTTTGAAGTTTGAAGAAGTTTGAAGTTTGAAGGAACCCTACGTCACGGGAGGAGGCCCGTCCCTGCAGTGGGACATTAATGGGCTGTTATGATGAATATTCTCGGATAGTCCCTTAGTCGAATTTTAATACACCCATAGGATGAGTGTGGTGTGTGACAATGGTGGTGACATATTGTATTCTTACTCCGTCACCACACGGATAATAGGGTTTTATGTTAAGGTTTTATTCTTCTACTTTCGTAGATGCTTTTGTTTAGCTCTACTTGAACTTAGTCGCAATTCACGACACCTATGGGGTGTGATGTATTATATTCACTCTGTTATCAAAATGGGTTGTTTGTAATTGAATAACGCTCAATCATTTTCTCTGCGACTTACAGTGACAACAGGTTAGTTCTATATCACAGCTTCATGCTACGTTTATTATTATCTCTCGTCAGTTATTGGGGAGAAACCATTGAGGTAATATGTACTAGTACATATTACCTCAATGGGAGAAACACGTACGATTTTACGACACACGTAGGTACTTACGACTTTGTTACTAAAATACATAACAGCTAATATTGTAATAAGTACAGTCTTTCGCGTAATATAACGTTTTTTTTTCTTTATTTAAAAAGATATTAAGTGTAAAAAGGCAATGGACTATTTTCTGCATTTTTTCCCCTAAACTAAATTGACCAAAATGTCTTAAACTTATCTTATTTCATTGATTTAAAGTCCCAACTTCTTCCAAAATAGGAAATTTTTGATTTTGCGTCACCCTATTAGTTCATCATAACAGCCCATTACTGTCCCACTGCAGGGACGGGCCTCCTTACGTGACGGAGGGATACTTGGCCTACTAATACCACGCTGGCCAGACGGATTGGTATAGGGTTTAATTTCAAGTTTTCCTTTCGTAAAGATCATAAACACGGATAGTCCCTTAGTCGGTTTGTACGACACCGATGGGATGAGATGGGGTTATGACATATTGTACTTATTCTTACTCCGTCACCACACGGAGACCCTATTAGTTATTAGTATTATTTGACACATTTTATTATGAAGTGGAAAAATATATGTAGTTTCATGCTCTCCAAAAACGGAACTACAGTCAACAAACTAAAATAGTTGTCCTTTCATGTGTCGCAAAAGTCGAATAAATTAAACTCAGTCCAATAAGCGAGTGTAGAGGTAATATTTGCGAAGTAAACGGCTCCATCCGTAGGATGAGATGGATTGCTGCACCCACTATGTATTCTTACTCCGTCACCAAACATAAATACTACTATTATTTAGATGATTGATGCTCTATACCTAGACTTAGCAACTAGAATTTGCTTCCCCTTGCTGTAATTCCAAGGACGTACACAAGCCAACGTTTATATAAATCACATTCCTAAAAATCAGTTTATTTATTTTACAAAATTAGTTCGACATAATATAAATCAGTGAACATTAGTTTAGTTATAAATAGAGCAAGAATTTGCCGCGTGTTCGCCAACGCTCTATTACTGAGAGCACCAACGAATAGGTAGTTTACAATTACCTGGATCATTTGGTACTTATGTAGGCAGAAGTGTAGCGGCAGATTAAGAGTACGGTTACATTAGTCAAAAAGAAAAAAATGTTTTAAATGCCATGTTAGATTTGCCAGAACTTTGATGTCAAGTTGAAACCCAATTAAAATCTAATAATAAATTATGTACCTACTTTATACAATTTTAATTAAAAAACTAAACGGGAACTAAACTAGAAAGAGATTCACTGTATAATATATTTTATAATAAGTATTAAATTTTATTTTTAACAAACAAAAAAAAATTACTGTAAAACATTAAATTAAAATTTTATTTGTCAAGTTCCACCTACACTGTATTTCACAAACCCGGACAAAGGGAACGGGTTGTCACTCGCGTCGGGACTGAATTTTTAGTTCGACAAATTAAAATTGACAGGTGACACAATGTCAAGTACATGAAATGGCGGCAAAATTAATCATCTTAGAATAGTGATTATAAAAAAAATAAGTCGGTTTTATTATTATCATCTCAGTCACATGACATCTAATGCTGGACAATGGACTAAGTACTTCAAAGCATCTTCTTTTCTTAACATCTCCTTTACGTCTCTCTGAAAATCCCAGTAGGACGGGCCTTTAACAGTTAAAGGAGACTGAGCCGTTCATTTCAGAGGCAGATACCGTCTCCAGCCTAAGTTTTGACGTTATTTTCCAAAAATAGTCACATTAATAGGCCAAGATAAAATCATGGGTGTTTCCATTCTCAGTCTGTAAAATGATATTATAGATAGGATTACAACTCCGCTAAGCGATTGGCACTTGTGTTAATTAATAGGTCGACACAATAACAAATAAACCTACGTAGGAATGTTCCTATAGAATGTATCGGAAACGGAAAACCTGTTCACAGTTAGTTCAGAGCTTTGCGTTATTGTTTTTATTAATTAATTTTATTTAAACCTTTCCTTACTTTGTTCGTGTGATGATAGGTAAAAATAGATGGTATGATTAACCCATCTCATTCCGTGGTTTTCGTAAGGGCTAATATAAAAATAGAAGATATTTCACAATCAAAAGAAGGAAAACTGACTGTCATTTCCTTTTATATTTCCGTTTTAGAGCATAGGTTCCGCTCTTGCTACTATTGGTATGTGGGTACTTCGGTTTTCACTAGAAGATCCTTGGTACCGCCACAGTACACAGCATTTAGTACACACTAAATCCAACAGCTGCTCCTTTAGTCGCCTTTTTCGACACGTACCTACAGAACGAAAAGGGACATTTTATAAGTCCATTACAAAACAGGCAATATTATTGTTATTATAATTTTTGATACATTTGTATGATGATATATTCTACGGTTCTGGAAAAAGCAAGTTATCCAGTCTAAAACTCTTCGATTATCGTCCATAAATTACATAATTTTTTTTACCTATATAGCTTAGGTACAACTAGAAAAATCCTCGCGCCATCGCGTCCAGCGCCATGTCCTCTAGGCCACTCTTGGCGCTGGACGCGTATAGTTCAGAGACGCGGATTCGATTCCCGCCTCGAGTAATAATTTTTTCCATTGTCTTTCTTCTTATCGTCCATAAATCAAAGAAAACTGCATATTTAGGCAAGAAAGACATCATTAAAAAGAAATTGTTTCCCAGGCTCGAGCAATATGGACATTTTCTTTGATATTAAAACATTGTAAAAGCGTAAATGTCAATGCATTCAATAATTTGTTTCCGATTGACTTGACAGAACTAACAAGGTCCAATTAACCTTTAGTTACAGTAAAGTCCAGTTTTACAAAGCAGCTTACTTTAAATAGCCAGCAAAGAAGTAAATATAGTCATATAGATAAAATGTAGGTATGCATAGACATTTTCATTAAAGGTTACCTACTCTCACACGAAATTAACAAACACAATGAACATCCAGGCATTCATGTGTGAATTACACCTAGTTGCATGGGACTTTTACTGCGAGACAATACAATAGTTAGTTATTTTTAAACGGTTCGAATCCTGTGTTCGGTGTGTGTGGGTTCGGATTTGACACGTGTTCGAGACCCTATTATATTATTATGCTCAAGCGACGTTTTGTCTGAATTAAAATTTGTGTTAAAACTTAAATTATATAACATTATATAATATAATATTATGTACTTACATAACATACAGAGAAACAACCATATCAATGACAGACTTTGATCAACTAGCCTATTGCAGTCCACTGATGGACAAAGGCATTTCCCAACACGCGCCACAGAACTCGATATGACAGACTTTGATAGATATTAATTACATAAAGCTTTCCATTCACCAGGAAGCGAACACGAGACTTCAGTAAATACACATGGACCATAAATAGATTACAACACGTGATACCCTTTTGATAATTCTGTGCAAAAGGAAAGGTCAGTTAAAGCATTGAATGTCACAAACAGTCTTAACTATGACTATTATACCTCTCTCTCTCTTCCCAGCTATGTATCCCACGTGGTGGTGGGGTCAGCTTTCCTTACATTTCTCTTCCACTTCGCTCTATCCTCGACATCTTCGTCAGTTACGTCGCATTCCCTCTTGTCCTTTAGCACTACATCCCTCCACCTATATGACTATTATACCTATGTGCACATATAAATCTGTGTTAGATGTTGTATTTGCACAAACAACATTCATGATACAGTTGCTAGTTTATAAAGGTCAATTTAATCTGGTTTGTGAGGAAGTTAGTAGAGATAACTAGTTAAATGGTAAAATGTTGTTGAATTTCTAATTTACCACACTAATAAGTTAGAAAGGTTACATATGTCTTCACATTATCATCATCATAACTGCCCATTAATGTCCCACTGCAGGGATTGGCCTCCTCCAGTGACGGAGGGATACTTGGCCTACTAATACCATGCTGGCCAAACGGATTGGTATAGAGTTCAATTTTAAATTTTCCTTCTTTGTATTACGTAAAGATAATATTCACGGATAGTCCCTTAGTCGGTTTTTACGACACCAATGGAATAAGATGGAGTAGTGACACACTGTATTCTTACTCCGTCACCACAAGGAGAATGATATGTCTTCACATATCATAGTCATAATATCAGTCTATTGAGGTAAACTGCTCGTTATAGGCCTCCTCTAAATAAATCCACTTTAGTTAGTCCTGTGCCTCCCTCATCAATAGGTTTTCCATTGTTTTCCAGGGCGTCTGTCCACCTTACGTGGGGTAACAACCATTCATGCCAGCTATTTTTTATCAGACTCCAAGAATCTTCACAAAGCTATTTTAAATTTATACAAATGAAACATAAAACGCATAAAGCTTTTTAGTAGTTCATATTTTACTATTCTTAACGAAATATATATTGTTTATATGTTAAAGAAACTGGATATATGTTGTATTTTCAAAACATTCCAGTTACCCGCTGAGTCAACACACAGCCAAAGTAAACTTACGTAAATGTACAACTGACAAACTGCCAAAGTATTTCACCCTTTTACACCATACGAAAATTAGATATTCTAGCATCTACTGAGAATTGGTAAATATATTTAATTCATAAAGAAATGTAATACCTTGATAATTGATAATAACAGAATGATGCATTTAATTGCTAGGGAATCTGAGATACTTATTGTCTCCTTACCCAAAAACATGAATTATTAAGAGTGAAATTTGAAATGTATTAAATAAATGACACATTAAGCTTGGTTTTGCTACGAGTATAGGTAAAATATTTATGAATTCTTCTATGAACTTAATATATCTAGGTATACTTGCGTAATAACTTTCTAAAATATTCCAAATAAATGTCTTTAAAATGAACTGTTGTCGTTAGGTCATCATCATCACCAATTAACAGGCCTGTAAGTAGTGACCGTATAAATAAAAAGCAATAAAAAAAGTTTGACGATTTAGAAACCTACGAGTACCTACGTCCTATGACTGGAAAAATAATAGCTTTACCTATATACTCGTAGTAGTCAATTGTTTTATTAAAAGGTAACAGCTAAAGCCTTAATTACACAAGAAAGCCCAACGTCACAAATATTGTTATACATAAAGCAGTTGATTAAATTCTTGCGTGTTGAGTTATTCAACACATTAAGCTCTTGTTTTTATAAAATACTCGCATTTTCTCTATTATTAGGGTCATTGTGTTTATAGGTTTATTATAACAGTTTGGTTAATAACCTTACATTAATGGTAACTATAGGGTTTTTGTGTATTAAGTAGAATTTAAAAATGGTTACTATTTCGGGTTCTTATAAAATTCCTACGTTACGAACTCTTGTGCCAAAAAAAAACAAGTAATGTTGAGAAATAAATTAAAACCATAAGAATAAACTTTAGTTCGCGGCAAAAATACAATCTGTGATTTCGTGAAGTCCGTTCAGGCAGTATTGAAACACGTTAAACAACGAGCTTCAGAGGTAGTAGCTAGAATTTTCTAGGCTATGAAACTTAACGGCTTATTTTGAAAAGAACGAAAGATTACGTTATAGATGACCTAGTTAGGTTTTCGGGAAACTGATGGAAGAGAGGGATACACAATACATGACCGCAAAAGGTGGAAATATTTGAAGCACGCCATCAGTGGACGTTCATTGGCTGATGATAAATAATAAAAATAAATAAATAATCCTCACGCATTCACACATCGTCACCCAGTCCCAAACTAAGCAGAGCTTGTACTATGGGTACCAGACAACGGATAAACATACTTAAATACTTTTTTTTTGTAAATACATACTTACATTATTATTATACATAGAAAACACTCAGACCAATGCAAACAATCATGTTTATGCACACAAAAATTTGCATTGAACGGGAATCGAACCCGAGACCTCTGCGTAGCAGCCATGTAATTTACCGACTGCGCCACAGATGTCATGACGTGATGTTATTTCAGAATAAGTAAAATCAATACAATGTGAGAAAGATAATCGTAAATAAAGAATGAAAAGCCCACTGCAAACGCAAATAGTATCCCTTAAATATATTCACAGAAAGCTTGTTAAAGTTAAGTATATCACGGCAGCCATTTATATCTACGTATAGTGCACAATGGCAGCGATCCAACCGGTACAATACGATGCACTATATTAATAAATCAGTTGCATAAAGGTCAGGACTACTGTTGAATTAACTGACAGGGAAATAATATACCGGATAAAAATAGCATAACGGTCAGCCCCGCCTATGATAATATAGTTATAGTTATAATCCTCACATCCTCACACATTCACACATCGCCATCTAGTCCCAAACTTAGCAAAGCGGAACCGTAACGATGTTGCTTCACTTTTCCCTTCTTGTCACGTTTGTGAATGTAAATAAAACAATTTAACACAGAAGAACTATGGTTCATAACAAGGGGTGGGACCTGGAAAGATCTGGAAAAGGACCTGATATCACAAGGATGAGGAATCCCATGTGCAGGATGCTTGTATTATTTATTAGTTGGGCATAGAAGAGAATTTCCGAAAATTTAATAAAGCATAGAGTTCTCCTGTATTCGATACGAAGAAGTATGGAACCTGTTGGTCCTTTTACCATGACCTCTGTAGCGTAGTAGTTATAGATGGCTGATGATAGTTTGCATAAGTCTAGGTGTTTGCTACTTAAAGCTTAGTTTTAGACTACTTAAGTGGCGTTGCGTGAATGTAAAAAAAGAAATAAATAAATAATTCCTCACACATTAGCACATCGCCACCTAGTCCCAAACTAAGCAAAGCTTTTACTATGGGTGGATACTAGACAACGGATAAACATACTTTTTTTTTGTAAATACACACAAAGATTTGCATTGAGCGGAAATCGAACCTTAGACCTCTGCGTAGCAGCCATGTAATATACCGAGAGTTTGTTTCCAGAAAGTTTTAGTAGCTTACTATAATATTTCTAAAAACAATTCGTCTCGTTGTTTGTATAGGTGGACACTCAAGATGCAATATATAGGCCAATACAATAGTATGTAGGCGACACAAATATTCTGTCGCACGGAAATGAATCTTGTCAGATATCTGAGGGTGCTCCGTTTTGCTCCACTTGCATCTAGGTCAACGCCTACTACCTTCGGATTGACAGGATTCATACGATACAAGAAGAATACATAGATTCAGATGGTTGTATAATTGTTAAAAAAAAATCAACTAATCAAGTGTCAATACTCTTGTCAACTTTAATTTTCAGGAACTAAAATGATAGTTGACACGACTTTTGACACTTGATTAGTTGATTTTTACTTCACCAGTCATTCGGAAACCAGGGGTTAGTACATATATCACTTTTAGATCCAAAAATTAGATTAACACATCA
Source organism: Schrankia costaestrigalis (assembly GCA_905475405.1). Lineage (NCBI taxonomy): Eukaryota > Metazoa > Arthropoda > Insecta > Lepidoptera > Erebidae > Schrankia > Schrankia costaestrigalis. Next base: position 1,831,169 of record FR997845.1, on the reverse strand, counting down.
CCCTACCTACGATATAAAGGACATTCTGTGTGAGATTAGTGATGCTCTTCGACAACTTAAGAACAACAAGGTATCCACTAACGATGATGAAGGTAGAGAAGCTTATCAATTCGATTGTTTTTCTATGTTTTTTCAGCACTCAGACATTTCTTGATTAATTTAAGTTTATGAACTACTCTAAGTCTACTCTAAGTCTACATGCTTTACGATGCTGTGGTGGGGAGAAGTAAAATCCGCGTAAGTGTGGGTTTCGCTCTTCCCTAAAAACTACTTCACTCATCGTGCGTCCCTCGCCAATTAGTCTCAAAGGAAGATCAGCGCTAGTTATTTTTAACTGGCATTGCTGATTTGAGACTGTTTGCAGCAACATTTTAATTTGTATACTATTTTTTCCACATGTACCTATATTATTCTATGTAATTCTAAGAAAGCTTTGTTGTTTTTGTTTTGCTGCAAATAAATTGTTTTTTCTTTCTTTCTCTCTTTCTTACTGCTGGACATAAGCTTCTTCCAAATATTTTCCCCTTGAGCGGTCTTGTATTTCTCCAGTCCATCAGTTTTCCAGGCCCTATCCCTACCGTGCCATGTAGCTTAATATTATAATAACCTTTTTTTTTCTATTTTTTTTCAGAAGGAGAATGGACATCACGCGGCCATCATGTGCCTTCCTGTTACTACTTGTGTTATTTGTAACACACCTTACAGAGTAAGTAAATAAACACCCTACTAAAATGTAGTCTACTTAAATATACCAAATAGTCCCTTAAGCAACAGATCGTCTGGGTAGTAATAACCGTTGTGCCCGGAAGCAGTGCTGTGCAAACGTTATTCCGTTTAGATGGAAAAGTGCAGTAGATAGTGACATAACAGAGCTATAGGTGACGGACTCCGTGTGGTGACGGAGTAAAAATAAAATATGTCACCACCCCATCTCATCCTATGGGTGTCGTACAAACCGACTAAGGGACTATCGGTGAATATTACCGTGAAAATTATAGAAGGAAAACTTGAAAATAAACCCTATACCAATCCGTCTGGCCAGCGTGGTATTAGTAGGCCAAGTATCCCTCCGTCATGGGAGGAGGCCCGTCCCTGCAGTTGGATATTAATGGGCTGTTATGATGATGATGAGAGCTTTAGGGCAGCAGCATATGTCTGGGATAGGCATCGGCTTAGGTTGCTTATGTCCATGAGCAGAGGTACCACTTAGCCACTTACCATCAGGCTTGCTACTTGCTGGTATGCCACCTTAAAGCTATAAAAAAACACTAAAGAGTTTTAACTCTTTTCTCTCTCTAATTTTTAGGAGGATGTATTTTGTTCACAGGTATAGACCTGTGAACAAAATACATCCTCGTAAAAATTACACGTTAAGCTTCAATATCGATCAAGCCGGTTAGGCTACAGGAAAGTACAATTATCATAACAGCCCAATAATGTCCCACTGCAGGGACGGGTCTACTCCACTGACGGATGCTGGCCAAAGATAGCTCTCGTTGTTTCAGAGATATACGCAAAAAACGCAAATTTGTGACCTTTGACCTCGAATAAAAAAGCGGGATCGATGGGGACTTTTGACATATCATTTGTAATGACGTATTCAAGGCCTACACAAAAATCCAGCTTGTTGGGAATTAATGCAAACTGGATATCTATTTTGACTGGACTAATATTTAAATTGTGAATTTGACAGACATGATTCGATTGTCATTTAGTTACTTTTAAAACTGGACAGTAGGCACTAAATGCAGCCATATTTTTATAATAAGGAAAACCAAGTAGTTTGTAATCTGGAGTAGAGCACTTCAATGAGTTCATCATCGTCATCATAACAGCCCATAGGGGGCCATGACACAACAACAGGGACGGGCCTCTTCTCATGACGGAGGGATACTTGGCCTACTAATACCACGCTGGCCAGACGGATTGGTATAGGGTTTAATTTCAAGTTTTTCTTCTTTGTATTTCGTTAAGATAATATTGACTAATAGTCCCTTAGTGGGTTTTTACGACACCCATGGGATAACCACCCATAAGATAAGTGACATATTGTATTCTTACTCCGTCACAATGAAGTCAAATGAATGTGTATAAATACTTTACAATGTAACTATCTATGTATGGCTCATACAATAAATATATAAATTATTTATATTTGTATGAGATATGTAACGGCCATTAGGGTAATGTATCCTTATTACATTACCATTAATGCCCATAATAATAAATATCATATTTATCGATCTCTGTTTTTGTTGGTTAAAGTATTTGATTGCTACGCATGGTCTCGGTTTTGATTCCCTGTGAAAGTTAAGTTTTTTGTTTGGATACTTATACAAGACGGTACGTACTTCCCTCCGTATCAGAATGTCAAACTAGTAAAATGGCCATGACATAATTATTGTATTTATCTATACTAATATTATAAAAAGGTAAAGTTTGTGTGTTTGTGACGTTGTAGGAGGTAATCTCTGGATCTACTGAACCGATTTTAAAAAAAAATCTGTGTTGAATAGTTCATTTACCGGGGAGTGCCATAGGCTAGATAGTATCACGCTATGACTAATAGGAGCGGAGCAGTAATGAAATATGTTCAAAAAAGGGACGCGTTTTTTTCGCTCCCCACCGAAGGGGCCACGGGTCAGCTAGTAATTACATAAAATTAAACTCAAATATTTCGATAAACCGTGATTCAAAATTGTTGGGTTGTACAATCCAACAATTCAACTCGCTTCTCCCGTGGGGATCGTTAAATGGGACCGAAAACCTAAACACCATAATATTTCATCTTTTGAACTAGACGGTGAATAACTAATGAGTGCACATGTGTCGCTGACACACAAAGAAACACATTAGGAACCCTGAAATCTATCACGGAATGCCTGAACAAAATCAGTAACCTCACACGCTTCTGGAGGGTGGTGGGCTGGCTGGAATGACGAGTACCCCTCACGTACAATGTTCCACCTCAAGGACTAAGTGCGGAAACCAACTCCCAATAACTTAGAACTAATGACCGCCTTGTTAACAACCATTGTACACTTGAGCATTTTCTGATCGTGTTCGGGGAATAGCCAAAGTCAACATCAGCGAGTGATCAGGCCGCCAAAGTAATGGTAGGAAAGGATCGATGCTATTTCATTCCATGGTCTTCATTCCTGAACGGTATTCTCGTTATAATAGGTCGGGGAAAAAGTCTTTTCGCATAACGTAGGTATAAACTTATTATAAAATTTCTTTGACTGTACTACTTGTGTCTGGCTGGTTTTGGTAACATTAAAAAGGTTACATTATAAAGAAAAGAAAAAAATAAAAAAAAGTTGTTTCCCGCTATTTTTCATTTGTTTTTCTCTCCGTAAAAATGAGTGAATCTAATGAAGAAATTCGATACATTTTAAAATTTTATTATAAAAAAGGCAAAAATGCAACTCAAGCAGTGAAAAAAATTTGTGATGTTTATGGACCTGTTGCAGTGTCAGTAAGAGTAGCACAAATTTGGTTTAAACGTTTTCAGTCCGGAAATTTTGATGTTAAAGATGCACCTCGCTCTGGTCGCCCTGTTACGAATAAAATGGACGCCATTTTTGAAAGAGTGGAGCAAGATCGGCATATTAGTAGTTACGATGTAGCTGAAGAACTGGGAATTGACCACAAAACAGTTTTGACCCATTTGAAGAAAGCTGGTTATACAAAAAAGCTCGATATTTGGGTGCCACACGAGCTCACTCAAAGAAACTTAATGAACCGTGTACTCATTTGCGATTCATTATTGAGACGTAATTAAACCGAGCCGTTTTTGAAGAGATTGATAACTGGCGATGAAAAGTGGATCACGTACGACAAGAACGTGCGAAAAAGGTCGTGGTCGAAAGTTGGCCAGGCTTCACAGACTGTGGCCAAACCTGGCCTAACACGAAATAAGGTGATGCTGTGTGTATGGTGGGATTGGAAGGGCATTGTTCATTATGAGCTTTTACCGACCGGCAAAACCATTGATTCTGATTTTTACTGCCAGCAACTGATGAGATTAAAGGAAGCAGTCGAGAGAAAACGGCCGGAATTGATCAACAGGAAGGGTGTGGTCTTTCATCACGATAACGCTAGACCACACACATCTTTAGCCACTCAGCAAAAATTAAGAGAGTTCGACTGGGACGTCCTAGTGCATCCACCATATAGCCCTGACCTTGGGCCTTCAGATTTTCACCTGTTTCGGTCTCTTCAGAATTCTTTAGGTTCTGTAAGATTGACCTCAAGAGAGGACTGCCAAAACTATTTGTCCCGTTTTTTTGATCAGAAGTCCCAAAGTTTCTACAGTAACGGGATAATGTCTCTGCCCACAAAATGGCAGAAAGTTGTTCAACAAAACGGTACATATATATTGTAAATAAATGTAAATAAACTTTGAAAAAAATGTCTTGACTTTTCATACAAAAATACGAAAAGACTTTTTCCCCAACCTAATATATCGAGAGAACTAACATCTAATAACGCTAATATTGTCATATTTCCGTATCGTAAACATAAAAGAGGTGTTGCAGTTAGTAGTTTATGCTATAATGAATACGATAAAAATGCTGCATCTCAAAATAAATCTAAATTAGATTTCCTAGACATAAATTAATATTCAAGGACTATTAGATCATCACCATCAAACAAAATAGTAAATCACAAGAGTAATAAACTTAAGTATTATTTACGTTTTAATTACACACAAATTTAATGGTCATAAAATAGTGAATACGAGTTGCAAATAACTAAGTACTTACGTGTTAAATATACTGAACGTTTCATACCCCACTGTGTAATTTCGTTTTTAAATATTGATTAGTTGCATGGCCATAGTATAAAGAAATGAATTTGTACAGAATAGTAGCTCATAGAGAAAAATAACAATAAGTTTTTAGAAGCATATAGAAGCGTTTTTAGTAAGTAACAAAACAACAGATTCTGATATAAATACTTAAATATGTACTTTTTTTTTTTAAATAACATATTATACATAAAAACGCACCAATGCAAAACAATCATCTTCATGCACACAAAGAAAAAAAACAACATGCTAAAAAAATGCACTGAGCGGAAATCCAACCGGAGACCTCTGCATAGCAACCATGTAATATAACCGCTACGCCACAGAAACCCTTCGGAAACAAAATATTTGTATTCACTTACTTACAATGCTTGATCTAAAAAGCTACCACTAAATTGAACGAAAAGTTTAGTCTTTAAACATATTTAAACATGACGACCTATGGCGTAGTGGATGACTGCTGCGTAGAGATCACGATTTCGTTTTATGCACAATGAAATCTTTATGTGTTACGTAAAATTTATATACTTACTCGCTTTAATGATTCGGGCTCTCTTCAAACGGTTTCCCTATCTAGATTAAGGTATTTCATCATTGACCTACTGTATGTTTTAACAGACTGTGGCAAGGTAAAAGAACTACGAGTACAATTCAGCCAGTACAGTGAAAAATTATAGACATTAGTTAAACTCGTACCTGCCAGAATATTATATTTATTTAACGTTTTATTTGTTTATTTAAAAGTGATAAACCTAGTGTACGTTGCTCCCTAAACATTTGACAGAATGCCAAAAATACCGGTTAAATTATACCTACACCAGGAATAATAAAGAATCATTTGGAGTTTCTAAACTTGAGGTCTTGTTTCGAATGTCGGGTTGGAAAGTTCTAGAAGCGATTGATCTGTCAAAAAAAATAATTGAGTGTGATTTATTTTTTGACATTTTTCTTTGATTATTTTAATATATTTTATTTTATAATTATTCATATTTAAGGTATAGTTTTTTTGTTAATTATAGTATAGTGGGAAGTGGTTTCACGAAAATGGAGGAGGATGATATTCCTCCTCGACCGCCAGACCCTCCGGATCCCGGTAAGGTTTCTATTGCTAATAATAAACGTCGACTTGAGCCTAGCTCTCAAGTTCCTACTAAAAAACCGTCATCATCTATTGATGATGTTCCTTCTATCGACACTCAATTTACGGATCCAGCGATGGTTGTGGGGGCTTTAAGTTACTCACAATCTGACGCCGGCCCCTTTATTATCCATGTATCAAAAATTGATCAAGATGCAGGCTCTTCCATTAGACCTATTAAGTTTGGCCAGTTTTTAAAATCTAATAAAGTTACTGACATTTGTCGTGATGGCGTTAGGAAGGTTGGAAGAAACAGAATTTCGGTCCAATTTACTACTGCCGATGCGGCCAACAATTTTTTAGCCCTTCCACTTTTGGCTGCATATAAATACGCTGCAATTATTCCTACTTTCAGCATTACACGAATGGGTCTTATTAGACAAGTCCCTACTGACATCTCTATGACTGAATTTGTTCAGTCACTTGTTTTACCGACAGGTTGTGGCAATATATTAAAGGCGCGACGTCTCAATAGAAAAGTCTGTGACAGTTCTAATAATACTACTTGGGTCCCTACACAGACAGTTGTTGTCACCTTTCGTGGGCAAATGCTGCCTACGAAAGTATATTCCTACTACACAGCGTTACCAGTGGAATTGTATTATTTCCCCACCATTATTTGCCACTCATGTTGCAGATATGGTCACACAAAGGCTCAATGTCGATCAAAGCCCAGGTGCTTTCGTTGTTCCAAGGAGCACTTTGGTGACACATGTGATGTAGAAGAAACTGATTCTACTTGTTTACATTGTTCTGGACGGCACTTTGCTACTAAAAACTCCTGCCCAGAATTTGCAAGACAAAAGTCTATTAAAATGTCAATGTCACAAAACAATATTTCGTATATTGAGGCTTCTCATCAATTCCCGAGAGTTGATAGGTCATACGCTGCGGTCACTCAAGAGGTCAGTAGACCTCGATCATCTCTTTCCCCTGTAACTCCATCTCAGTCCTCGTCTTCCTCTTTCTCGTACAGAAACACTAAGTTCCTTTCACCTAAATCCAGAGCTCCGTTAGGTAAATCTTTTGATAGGGTTGCTCTTCAAAATATTGTATCAACGCCTCCTTCTCAGCTGCACAATGGTTGTGCAATTGATAACAGCTTACAATCTGAATCAGGTCCCCAATGTGCCAATACGTTGGAATCCCTGATCACTCTTCTTCTCGAATTTATTCTTTCAAATTCTCAATCATTACCGTCCAACGTGGCATCCAAACTTATACATTTAGTTTCTCTTTCTTCCAGTAATGGAACAAATTCATCTCCTGCAATGGAATTGCCAAAGCATGCGTCGCAAGAAGCATGAAGTTTTAGATCTTATTTCCCAATTTAATCCCTCAGTCATTGCTATCTCGGAGACTTGGTTGAAACCTGGTTCCCGATTTCGGGTGCCTGGTTTCTTCTGCCTGCGGGATGACAGGGCTGATGGGTATGCGGGTTGTGCTTTGCTCTTAAAGCGCGCTCTTTCTTATCTTCCTATATCTTTTCCCTCTCACCCTCCTAATATAAATATTGTTGGCGTGAGAACTGTAAATATCTCTTTTGTTTCTTTGTATATTTCTCGCCCTCATTCATCTCTTATAGCCGATATTCAGTTACTTCTCTCATCTATATCGCCCCCAATGGTTGTGATGGGTGACTTTAACGCCCATCATACTCTTTGGGGTTCCGCGAACTCTGACTTATTTGGTCTTTCTCTCCTAGATTCCTTCTACGAAATTGGTCTGTGTGTTATGAATAATGGTGCTCCTACTCGCAGGGTATATCCTTCCCAGAATCCTAAAAGTGCGGTGGACCTTACATTATGTTCGCCATCGCTTACCCCTCTTTTTTCATGGAGCATCTTGCCTCTAACTTTTGGTAGTGACCATTTCCCGATTTTGAGCACCCTTACCACCAGTATAATTCCCTTTTGTAACTCTAATCCCTCTCTAAAATACAAACTATCTTCTGCTGATTGGCCCTCTTATTCGGCTACCCTAGATTCAAATTTACAAACTGTTGTTTTTGATCCCGTCAATGTTGATCCCTTAGAATCATATAACTCTTTCGTTGATGCTATTCTTTCATCTGCTTTACTCCATATTCCTAAAAAGAAACCTTCCAAGTCTTTTAGGATTTCCCCCCCGTGGTGGGATTCTGAATGTACAGAAGCTGTTCGTGCTCGAAAAGAAGCTGAATTATTATATAATTCGTGCATGAACGATCAAAATTTTTTCAACTTTCAAAATGCTTCTGCTCGTTTCAAAAGATTAGTTTTATCTAAGAAAAGACTTGGTTGGCAAAAGTTTTGTGAAAATCTATCTCCAAAAACTCCATCTACTATAATCTGGAACCAAATTAGGCGCTTTAGAGGAGCAATGAATAGTACGGATGTGCCTTCCATTGACTCTTCATCTTGGCTGGAGGTATTTTCGGACAAACTAGCACCTAGTTTTGTTCCTTCAGATGATTTCCTTCCTTCTCCGTGTTTTTTTCTTGTCTCTACTAATACATTTGATCGTTCCTTCTCCTTTGATGAATTGTCTCTGGTACTAGGTAACTTGTCGGACTCTTCCCCTGGAATAGATGGCATCCCTTACTCATTTATCACTAAATCTTCCGTTCGCACAAAACAAAAGTTTCTAAACCTTATTAATTATTTTTTCGATTATGGTATTGTTCCACTACAATGGAAGTCTCAAATAATTATCCCTATCCTTAAGCCTGGTAAAGATCCCACGGATGGCAATAGCTACAGGCCGATTGCTCTTTCCTCAGTCTTGTGCAAAATTACTGAACACTTGCTGAGAATCCGCTTAGAGTGGTTTGTAGAAAACAAATCAATTCTGGCGGATTCTCAGTTCGGGTTTAGAAAGGGTCTCAGCACAATGGACAATTTGTCCTTACTAACGGTGGACATTATAACAGCCTTTAAACAAAAAAAATATCTTGCGGCTGCTTTCCTTGATGTGGTAGGTGCCTATGACAATGTCCAGCTTCCAATATTAAGAAATAAGCTTTGTCAGCTTGGTGTTGCTCCCAAGCTTATCCGCTTCATCTGCAACATTCTGATGGAACGTTCGGTAGTAGTAAGGTACCAAAACATTCTTCTCCCGCCTAAAACTGTCTGGTGTGGGTTACCCCAAGGTTCGGTGTTGAGTCCTCTCCTGTACAATATTTACACATATGACTTGGAGCAGAGCGTACAATGCTTCTGTTCCATAATTCAGTACGCAGATGATATCTGCCTTTATGTGCTCGATGATTCTATTGAGATTGCGTCAAATAATCTAAATTCTGCCTTAAGTTACCTTAATTCCTGGATGTTGGATCATGGCCTCTCAGTGTCCTCATCTAAAAGTTCTTCTATGGTTTTTACAAAAAAAAGATTGATTCCTCCTATTGATCTGTTTATCGGTGAGGATTTAATTCCCCAATCTAATAGCTCAAGATTTCTAGGCGTCGTTCTTGACAATAAATTTTCTGGCTCTTTTCATTTTGATTATATTTCCAATAAAGCCGAACGCAACCTCAACATTCTCCGAGCTTTGTCAGGAGTATGGTGGGGTTCTCATCCCTATTCTCAAAAATTATTATATAATGCAATAATTCGTAGTCACTTGGATTACGGTTCTTTTCTTTTAAACTTGTGTAACAAATCTTGCCTAAATTCTCTTTCCAAAATTCAATCTAAGTGCCTTCGTATTATTTTAGGAGCAATGAAATCGTCTCCAATTAATGCTATGCAGGTTGAAAGTGGAGAGCCCCCTTTAAATTTGCGTAGACAGTTTCTTGCAGACAGGTTTATTTTTAAACTTATTCAAAATTCTAGTCACCCTCTTATTCCTAAGTTAAATATTCTATTAGAACTTTTTCAAAATTCAAACCCTGACAAACTCCCTTTTATCCTAACTAGTTATATTAAATTTTCCAAAATTCCTTATTCGATTGTTCAATTCCCTTTAAATCCGCTATTTAGTATTGCGTATGAGGCGCTTATTTATCAGCCAAATATTATTTTAGACTTTGGTGTCGATAAAACGTCTCTCTCCCCTAATACAGCATTCTCTAATATTATAGATAATAATTTTAAAGATTGGTTTACATTTTATACTGATGCATCGAAACAATCTGTAAATAGTAATGTCGGTGTAGCTGTATGGATCCCTTTTACTAGAATTTTTTTAAGCTATAAATGCCCTCCTCTTTCCTCAGTTTTTACTGGGGAAGCTTTAGCTATTCTTGAAGCTATATTGTACATAAAATCTCATGGTCTCAATAACTCAATTATCTTTTCGGATTCTAAAAGTTGTCTCCAGGCCATCTTATCCAACCCATTTCATTCCTCTTCCAAACCTGTAATCCTTAAAATTAGAGAATCCTTATATGATTGTCATTCTTGCAATATTCTCGTGGCTCTAGCATGGATCCCTAGCCATGTTGGTATTCCTGGCAATGAGACTGTTGATTCCTGTGCTAAATCTGCGTCCCAAATTGGATCCCTTGATCTTTTCAAAATTTATTCCCATGATTTATGCCTCCTTCCTAAAACCATCCTTCAAAAGTCTTGGGCTCAGTATTGGGCTTCTTCAAAACATACAAAAGGCAGATTCTATGGTGAGGTCCAACCGGAGTTACCATCAGTTCCTTGGTTTTGTAAGTTTCGACATGCGAATAAATTAACTACGTCCACTATTTGTCGTCTCCGGTTGGGTCATTCATGCACTCCTGTCCACCTGGCCAAACTTAGGATTAGGGATAATTCATTGTGCGAATGTGGTCTGGACATAGGGTCTGCAGATCACATCTTTTTTAATTGCCCTCTTTATAGATTTTCCCTCTTCGACTTTCTCCCTTCTAATATCCCTCGTCCTGTTTCCTTAAAATGTCTCCTTTCCCGTATCTTTAGTCCTAATATTGCTTTATGTTTATGTAAATATATAGCGTTTAATAAAATTAAATTGTAGATAGTTATGTAAGTTTGTGTTTTTTTTTTTTTCTTTTAGCTTAATAATTTTGTATTTAGTTATCTTATTTATTTATTTTCGTGTATATAATTATGTTATTCTGTTTAAAATAATCATCCTGAACAATTTGTTTGTGATTTGTTTTGGTTTACCATTTATTTGGTTAATAGCATGGATCATGACACTTCTTGTTTAATGACATTACGAGCCCCTCGACAAGACACTGGCAAAATATGTGACGTTTCACATGAGGCCATTCACGAAGAAGTCAAGTCTATACCTACACCATTTTACCTAATAACATGATTTTATGTCAAAATGTAGGTAAAATAAATAGCATTAAATGGAAGATAAATATGTAGCATCATCCGTTAAAAAGCAACACGTTTATACCTTACATTTTATAGGTAGTCCTAGATTAAGCAAGTGCTTTCTAGGGTTTTTTAAATTAACGGGGTCTCGGTGGAAAAGGAGATATGCGGCTATCGTGGAAATTATTTGAGCAAATAACAAATTATTATCTTGAGCCATCTTGTTCTATGGTTCCGCTAATAAATTCATGTTTCCCTGTGCGTGACATAGAGGTTTACCTCTAATGCGAGAGTCCCAGTCAGCAATTAAAATTACATTTTGATAATTTAGTGCTTATAAAAAATATATGAATACGAAGAGCGGAAGGAAAATCTTCTAGAGATGAGTTAAAAAAAGTAAAAATTTAAAAGGTCATAAATATATCCTAGTCCTAAACGGCTAGCAATTTTTTGATGATTTTTTTTTTTCTGTGTCATTATTTCTGTGTTCTGCGTAGTAAAATTATGCCCTACCTCGTGTTAAAATGTGCCATTGTCATCACTCTGTATAAGGGAACGAACCTGCGTCTTATTCAGAGACGTCCGCTGCTAAACATAGACCATTTAGCTCATAATTTTTTTTTATTGGAATTTATTGTGCATAGAAAACACCCAGAGTGTTTTCTATGTACCTATAATATGTATGTATTTACAAAAAAAAAGTATTTGTGTATGTTTATCCGTTGTCTAGTACCCATAGTACAAGCTCTGCTTAGTTTGGGACTAGATGACGTTGTGTGATTGTGTGAGGAATATTTATTTTATTTATATTTAGTTTATAATAGCTATAAACCACTAAACTGACCATGAAAACGACATAATTTTATTTTAATTTAAAACAGATAAGATCAACAAAATTGTACAGAGATAATGGTTCTAGACTAATTAGCGCATGTGGCAAAGAAACTTGTATTGGCTACAGTTACACTATGGTTAAATTTAAACTATCTGTCAACGTATGTACCAATATATTTATTTATAAAATATTTATGACTCTGTAGACTTTTTACACGAGTTTAATGATTTTTCGCGCGTAAATGTAGATATTAATAGTTATTTCGGTAATTTAATTCTATTGCGATAATTTAGCAGGTAACTTTTAGGCTTGACCTTTTTAAAGTTTGAAAAGAAATTAAAGTGAATTTTAAATTCTATGTGTTTTGACCTGAATAAGATGTCTTTTACGATTTCCACTGGATGATAAGGGGTAACATTATTATAAGCAATAAATATTAATTTATTAATGTATTCAAACATAACCTATTTAAATATTAGATCAACGTAAGCATGAATGAATAAATAAAGCAACGATTAACGTCTCCCAAGTTTACCGCCATTTGTTTTGACAGCGAGGTGGTGTCAAAACAAATCGCGGGAAACCAAATGTAGCTTACATGACAGCTTGTCAAAGTGTGTTTTCTTCGTTTAAAGATAAACTCTACTTTGAAAGTGAGATTCTGAGATAGTTTTTTTTATTATAACTATGTATACATTCAGATTTTATTTTATTATAGGTACGTTCAAACAAATTATTGAAAAATCAGGTAGCATCAAAATTCCGTAAGCTACAACCTACATTTCCTTTTTTTATGTTCTTCTGAAGGTTATCTGTTGGCGTGGTCAAAAAACCTTTTCACTCCTTTTTAATACCAATTTTAGAATATAGAGTTATGTTAGATGGAGGGATGTTATGCTCAGAGATATTCGTGTCAATTATTCGAAGAAATCCGAAAGGGAAAAGTTGACCCACCCTTGTAGGTACCGTACACGTAGGTACTTTACCCTACTCGGTCTGATAGAGACAGTGAATTGTTGAAAAAACATGAGCACCTTTAACTAAAGTTTAAAACATTTCTAGTTTTGTAGGGATCAATTAATCATCGTTAGGTTAGCACCATTCTGTCAGTTTCAGAATTTAACGAAGCAAAAAGGTAAATTCGTTAAACATTAACTTGTTCTATTTTCATGCTGTGAATAATTATTATCAAAGGTTTCGTTTTTATTTGAATTCAATATGGAAAAACAAAATTAACTTGTAATGCTTTGTAAACTATTATGTTAGCCGACTGCCAAATCAGAGTATTTTGATTTATCCTAGCTGTATTCAAAAAGCTTCATTATGTCAAAACGTTTTATATCTAATGAAGTCTGAGTGATCAATTTTATAAAAACTGTGTGCCGATCACCGGACGGTGATTATCCTACTGGACATTAAATACTAATTCTAGACTGGAAAGGATTCGACTGGTGTAGTTTACGCTCAGGCATACACTCACCAGTTCAATTCTCCGAAAACTTTAATATGTTTAACTAAATATTTTAACAATTATTTGAAACTTTACAGTAATCTTTTAATTTCAAGGTCGTTATTATTTATGTGTATAAAAAACCGTGCGATAGCTCGTCCAAGAATGTTAAATATCAGTAACCATACGTACTCGTTACCTCGAGTGTGTGGTTAATAAATAAATAACCGCTTTATTTTAGATTTTCAATGAATTTGTGTGGACGGAAGTATAACATACACAAACTTAGACCTTTTTCTCCTATGAGGGGGAGGTAGGGACTACTGACTGAGCGCCAAGTATAACGTACCTTACGATTTTCGCCCTAAAGCGTATTGTAATAAAATGTTTATTGTCTTAATGCTGTTCTGATCTACTTCAGTGAAGGAGGGGAATCTTGGGCCACTATTAATTCTTTTGAAAACAACTACTACTAGACACCACACTACAACTCGCACTAGATACCATGCCGCGTCGCATAAACTAAACAAACATGTACCTATGTGTAACAAACATAAAGAACATCCATGCTAATGACAATAATGAGAATTAAGTAACATATTTCGAATCACTCGAATGAACGCACAAGAGCTTCGACAGCGATGCAGATAATTTGTTATATTTACTTAGTTAATTGTATTTCAAAAATAAATTTAAGAAAAAAGTCACACATTCACACAACGTCATCAATTAAATACAAACTCCGCAAACTATTTACAATATCTACTTATTTCCGCAGATGCGTGAGTGCAATGAACGCGAAGATAAACTTCAGGGAGAAAGAGAAACAGATCCTGGATCAGATCCTCGGCCCGGGGAGGTACGACGCCAGGATCAGACCTTCCGGCATCAATGGCACTGGTAGGTCCAATACCTTGATATATGCAACATACTCGGCACTGACTAATGTGGTACCAAATTAGGCAGCAACATATTCGGGACTAACAAAAAATGTGACAGAATTAAACGGTAGACAGGGTTCAGGAGGACTACGATATCATAACGGTAGTGGTGACGGACTAATAATGAAATATCCAATCTCATTCTAAAGGTAGCGTATAAGTAGACTAAGGGACCACTTACATCTCTGGGTGAGAAGGAAAACTTTACACGAAACATCTCAACCTGCATCGGATTGTTAGACGAGATTCAAATCATAATCTTTTATTTCTAACTCTCCCAGTAAGGATCAAAAACCCGTGTCTCGGATTTTTTTTTACATTATAGTAACTGATACACACAAAACACATAAAAGAAAGTTATTAACTTTATGTATTGCGAATAAATAGAAGTTATTATATCAGCCCATATTATTATGTCCTCCCTCCTCTAGTGTTGAAAGGAAACTTGGTCTATTAATACTACGATACGGTTAGATAAGGATCCTCTCGAATCTTCTCCAACATCCAAGAACTGATACCATCCTAGGTTCGTAGATGGACGAAGAGCTTGCACGCCACGGTAATGAAAAGGATGCAGTACTTCAGCCTTTAAAATGTTTTACACCCTCATGTGACTACTTCCCAAGCTTTAAGTCCTCCTCTGACCGTGCTGCGGTCAGATGAAATACCACTTAGTGGTCACCCATCTATGAAATGATCTCGGCGAAGTTGCTTAACCACCGTTATCGTTTCTAAATCAGTGATCGCAACAGGCTGTAAGTGGCTGCCAGTAAAAAGCATTTTAGAAAAAGGCTTTGCGGCAAGTTTTCATATATTTGTTTTCGTACAGAAACTATCTGCGAACTATCCCTTAGTTCACTTCTACGACACCCATAGAATGAGATGGAGTAATAACACCCAGTGTTCTTACTCGGACTTACTAAGAAATAAAATACATAGAAATATCACGTTCAAAATATAACAACTATTTATTTGTTGTCGAACACAATGCCAAATTTCACGGTACTCACATTGCAGAGATTAACAAATGAGTTGTTATGTGACGCCTGAAATAACTTCAAAAGAAAATTGTAGAGCATATTGTCTACTTATATTTTTTCTCCGCATTTCTTGTCTATGAAAAACTATGCTTTTGAAAACGTAATTGTTAAGAATCAATGTTTAATTTAACCATTATTTACATTTAAGGAATATTTGGTTTATTTATCATTACCAACTTTTAACTTAAACTTAAACTGTTAAGCTAGTCAAGTTTCCTTTGGTTGTTTCAAATAATGTCAAATTTGATAATTTATGACCTTTGCAAACAAATAACAAAAGAATTGTTGTATCTTTTATCAGTAACTAAAGATATTATTAAAATATTCTGACCTAAATATTTAACATTGAGATAATAATTATGCTAGTCGCTTAATACAAGCCATGCTACTATTAACAATGGACGCTGCCACTATTTACTATGCCACTGTCTAGCGATAATGATGATATGCAATAGGTTAATGACACCTCGATTGTATAATGATTTGGCTCAAAACGAACTGTCTATTAGTTTCTGGCGCCAGATAAAAGGCACGTAATATGTTACAGATGTTAGTATTCTGCACCGCTGCCCTGATCTATGACACTATGATAAATAAATAGTAGCCTAAAAAATACTGTTTTTCTTACTTTTGAAGAACTTGATCAATAGACAAAAAGCATCGCGCCCGTAGACGATAAAGTTTAAGAATGACAATCACATACCGACAGAAAAATTTCTGGTAGACAAAGTAGGAACGACGAAAGAGACTAAAGTCTTGGTAAGGGTGATGATAAGCCGATACCAGTATATCTATAAAAAATAACGATTTTTTATAATCTGGTTTAGCAATAAAAAAATATAAGTGAAAGTTAGAAAATGTAAGTACACTAAAAGCAAACACGAAATTTTTAAATTCAACTCTTTGTTATTATCTATGAAAAATTATTGATCTGTCTATATTCTTTTTACATTTGAGTAATGCTGAAAGCATTTTGATTTGGATGTGTTTATCTTTTCTAGATTGTAGTTTTAAATTTACAAATTAACTATGTTTTCAATTGTGTCTTAATTTTGGATTCAATAAACATACAGTCAATCAATGTCTTAGTTGAAGATTCTGAGATATCTGTCAATGCTTCATTAATACTTATTACCTACACCCTATTATGTCTCACTGCAGCTAGGACAGGCCTCCTCTAGTGACAGAAGAAAATCTGGCCCACCAATACGAAAGCCAGATCGACTTGGTTACGAATTTACGTTAAATTTTCCATCTTCAGTTTCGTAGAGAAAAACTTCTTGTAATTTTTTCCTTAGTCGACGAGTTACGAATCCTGGGATGAGTTAGGTTCGGTGGCGTTTATGCTTATTTCTTTAATACACGGATAATAGGCAATTTTATTTCAACGCGTACTGTAATAGTACCTACCTATATATTTTTTCTTGTATATTGTGTAGAGAATAGGTTGAAAGGTTTTTAGCTAATATCTTGTGTATTGAGGGGAAGTCGTTTGTTCGCCACGTCGGAACACATTAGCTATTGTTTGATGGTGGGGAAAGAAAACACACTAACCGTTTTATATTGTTTACTTTACTTCTGTTTATATACTTAGTAGCTTGTGAGCTTTTTCATGTTGTGGTTAATAGTTTATAAGTTAGGAAAAGTTTGGAGTAGGTAGCTTGTTATATTTTGTCTTATGTTTCAAAAGATCCGTAAGTAGGTATATAAATTGTAAACAATCAATTAATTCAGTACAGTAATCATTGGTAACTCTGGAACCACGGCCACGCTAAACAGTTCTAGATGCAATAGTGATACTTAGCACGATGGTAGGTATCAGTCATGCCAAAAAACACAGTGTTAACCCAGATACTCCTACCAGGTGTTATAACACCGATGAAATGACTTTAACAATACCATCAAATAAAATATACAAAAAGCGAATAGTGATCAGCATTTCTCATTATATCTTATTTAGTGCATGTGCATAGTTATTTACGTGCTGAAACAATTGTTATATGAATTAAACTTTATGGATTTTTGCTCAATTAAAAAAATATTTGTGGTTTTTTTTCAAAATCACAATTAAAAGCTACTTTCTCTGTAATTATTGTATAGCAACCTAATAATATCGTCCTGATTATGCAAACTAATGACTGTTAGCTATAAAATGGGAAATTTAGTTATATTGTATTTAAATTTGTTTATTTTTTATAAATAAAATTCTCAGAGGTGTTATAACACCTAGTAGGAGAATATACGTCTATATCGCTTTACTACAAAATGATAGGTCACTGCCAGAAAAATCATTATGTTTACACGAAATATGAGAGAAATTAGAAAAAATTAATAATGAAACACATTTTACACGAAGTATAGTCATTTTCGGGTTCTAGGTGGTCAATTTAGGGTTAAAGCTGAAGTACATTACGAAGAAACTACTTCTGACTACTATGAATATAACGTCTTAAATCCAGTGTCTTATATAACTAAGAAAAGGCGTACAGAATCTCCGTCCCACCTCAAAAATTCTACTGTACCTCATTCAGCTCCTGTAGTCTTTCTTTCAACAAGTGGTACTGCCTTTGCAGCGAGAATATCAAAGAAACAGAATTATCCAAATTCTTACCCAGAATGGCAAATTTTGAGGGTCCGAATAAACTACAGCCACCAACATAATATTATTCTGATGCCATGTTTGGTGATGATGTCGTTGATATGCTGTTTCTGTTGGTATCTTGTTTGTACATTTAGTATACAAACTTATACACATGCCAAAAGAGAAGTAGAATATTGTCACAACCAATGCATTGAAATGATTCCTGGCTATCTTTTTGTTTAGTGGATGTGGTCCATCGAAGAGGTATGTACTGGGAAAGTTATCAGATACTACTTTTGCACATATAAGTAACACTCTTTCACGAGATCGATTACGTAATGTTACATTTTCACCGCTGTGATAATACACCAAGTGGTGACAAGTAACGGCTAATTTGTGAAAGTAAGACCTTATTTTGGTGTATTGAACAAAAATTTATTACCTATGGCTTTTATAGAATTATTGTATCAATGAAGTAGTAGTGTCTTATTATGGGAGCCATTGTTACACGCAATTTATACAACCTATGGCCCTAACTTGTTAAATTTGCAAACACAAATCTATTTTATGTAAAAAATGTTAGGTTTATTTTCACCCTAAGAGGTGCTTCATAACTAAATTAACGTAAAATATGAACTACTTATATTCTACCCATAGTATAAAACAGTATAAAAGTCTAACAAAGATTAAAAAATATATAAACTGTATGATTTTGTCCAAAATATTTCCCATAGTTTCCTACTAGCAATAGTAGCCCATTCTCCTACCAGGTGTTATAACACCGATCATTTTCCAGCTTTCCCAGAAGGAAAGGATTTTTTTTTGTATTTTTCCTGAAAAGTTAGTGACACTAATACCAACATATCAAAAAATTACAAAGATCTGAGACCCTAAATAGTTTCAGGAGTATCTGGGGAACGATAGGTACTTGTTTTTAGACAAGAGCATTTTAACTTAAGCGTTTGCTAAAATAATATAAAATTTCAGAAATAGAATAAAATAAATAAATTACTAGTTAAATAAAATGAACTCTTGGGTTGTCCTAGTTATCTTAAGAATACATAGCATCACCTCATATCTAAAAGTTCGCAGACTGTCCTAAGACAGAAGAAGAAAAACTTGCTATAAAGTTATACACTGTTCGACAGACCAGGCGGACTATGTCCAGCAGAGGATGCATGTTGGCTGATATGATATGTTCATCGAATAAAGTGTTCTCTCCGTGTGGTGACGGAGTTAAGAATACAATATGTCACAACCCCATCTCATCCCATGGATGTCGTAAAACCGACTAAGGGACTATCCGTGAATATTATCTTTACGAAATAAAAAGAAGGAAAACTTGAAATGAAACCCTATACCAATCCCTCTGGCCAGCGTGGTATTAGTAGCCCAAGTATCCATCCGTCATGGGAGGACGCCCGCCCCTGCATTGGGACATTAAAGGGCTGTTATGATGATCGACTAAAGATTGTATTCGTAATAAAAACGTTACACATTAAAGTAGATTGTTTCTTAATGATCGTGTAATCTTAATTTTGTGTGAATCATCTAAAATAATACAAAAACTCTTCAACTTAAGTGCTATCTTCGACGAGATCTCGTTATAACAATAGACGAACATTAGGCAGACCATAAATCATTTGCGAGCTTTTTTACAAGTTTTCAGAGAGTTTCGTAATGTAGAGTATCCGTGTCTTTGTCGTTTTTATATTTGAAAAAAGAACTTTGGATTGTCGGGAAATTATAGCAGATGTTTTTCAATTGGATTTAATAGTGTATTTATAGAAGATATTTTTTCTATTCGACTTTATTTGATAGTATTTCACAATGTACTAAATTATTTATTAATTTAAGTTACAATTATGAACGTCAGATTTTTAGGTGCATTGGGTTAACCATGAGAAGAATCTGAAAAAAAACTTTAAAATAATATTTTTATTTTTTACGGTTGTTTACTCTACGAGTAATATAAACGAAAATCATGTCAATATATTAAGATTTAAATCATCATGAAAGAGTCAGTCACTCGTTGTTACTTCAATTTTGTCGCATAACATAATTTGTCTATGTCGTTCTACCAATAGTTTTTTTTCAACAATTTCCATAATTAATGGATATAAAATTAATCACCTGCCTCTATTGTCGGTGTCGTGCATGTTGAATTGACCCCAAACTATTGATATACAGTCATTAATCACGACAAGTATTTTACTACTATGGTTAACCATACTTTAATTATTGTTATACTAGCTAATTCACGCGATGTCGTCTGTTTTACTAATAGTATATTTTAGCTCAAAGTCAAAATACTTTAATCAAAATAGTACTTTTTGTATCTTTTACGTCAATTAATAGCCTTAAGGCATTAAGCTTACCCTTGTACATTAATTTTATTGTGGGCATAAATATAATTTAAATTAATAAATAAAACTACCTACTTTACGCTAAGTTTAAATACATTTTACTTAGTTTAGTTTTGCTAATAATGTAGCTTGGTTACTGAACTATTTCTAAACTAATTCTTCAAATTTATTGAAGGACAGCTCTACCATGACTGTGAAATGCCATATTTGTGTTTGACTAAATTTTATTCCATTTTTAAATCATTTTTAATTCTCGTTACATAAAAAACATTTGAAGCTCGAGATAGGAATCTTTATCCTAAGCCTATAAATGCTACACGGATTGGTAATAAATTTTCCACAGAGTTATATATTATTTTAATATACTTACTAAGGACGCAGGAATAGCAAATGATTCACCTTAGCTACTATTTTTCTTTACAATAATGTTATTGTTAGCTCTGTCTATATTGGTATACTAAACCATTAATATTTCTGTCTCAGAATAACCATTATTCACTAAAATCAACAACTTTTCCTATAAACTGGTATGTGCCATCATTTGTGATGATATATGAAGTTGTCTTACCTGTCAAATAAATTTTGAAGTGCTTTATAATAATGATACAGTCTATTATTATAGACTAACCGCTTTATTTTTATCATGGTTGGCCAAACATTGTTTTTGTAGTTAGGATAAAACGCCCGTTTTTTTTGGAACTTGATTAGTTTAGCGTTTCAATAAGAGAGCACATTCTCGTTTAAACGTTAAACATTGATGTTTTCATAAGTTGTGTAATTTAAATAACATTATGAAGTGTACATATTTTCGATAAGTATTGACTAAGATACCCGCCAAATAACTGCCCAGCTGACAAGCTATTTATGTATGACACAATCGACGCGTTTTCTCGTGTGATATAAAAATGACATACTTAGATAATGGATTAGTTTTTTGGGCAGCAGTGAATACTCGTAATGTCGTCCATAATTATATATTTTTTGATAGCGAAGGGAAAATGAAAAGTGTATTAACAAGCCTCATTATTTTGTTTGTTCATAGATAATGTTTGTAATATCTTTCTAACAATAATTCCATTCGCAGTTAATTTTGACCTTTACTATAATCTGTTTTAAATTATTCATTTCTCGTTAAAGTCACGTATTAGCTAGATATCGGTTGCCATATTGAATTATTAATAGGTTATTCAACACGCAAACCTAATGTAGGGTAGAATAAAATTAAATTGTTCTGACCTATACTTGTTTGGAAATGTGTTACCGGTTACCGCCTTCTAAAGAGTTACAAATTAGATTGTACATATTAATACATTGTAGATTGATGTGGTATAAATAGAATGATTTAAAGATAAAAAGAAATTAACACTTTCCTTGTGGCGAACCTGAGATCGCCACCCTATCTGCAGTCGTCGTTATCGTTACCACGTGCCCTCTTATGTGATGGTGGAAAACTAAGCATTTATAAGACGATTTGGTGTAGAGTTTTGCTTATTTTCTTTTCTTTTTGTAGAGGTACTATATGAGAATTTTCACTTGAGAATTAGCGATTTGCATTTGCAAATACGTAGCAGTCTTTCAAAAAAGAGGTATGATATTTATTAATGAGTTTTTATGCAAGGAGTTACTTAGGTCACTTTTATTTTAAAGCAAAACAAAAAGTACTACCTAATTTCACAAGCTTTTTTCTTGACAGTCGCGTCTGATAAATATGTAGATTTAAATAAAATTTTACGTAAACGATATTTAGAGATTTCATTATGGACTTGATACACTGAATTTTGTGGACAGGTCAAAGTGGATGTATGGACAACAATGTAGGCTAGTACTATAGTGCACAGTGTACGATGCGGTTTGCGCTCTATGCTCGAACAATATTGCTCATAAATTCATGTAACGGTCTGTTCTTACATTGACCTAGCTACAGTATCAACGTGTGATATTCTCTTTAGTATGTATGTACAACTTACTTCGGTACAATAAGTCTGGAGAGTCAAATTCATCTTTATGTCTTCTACATTATTCAATTCAAATTGATGTATTTTTCAACATAATATAAGGGTGTTTCTTCGAAATTCGATTCTTTGTCTGATTCATATGGGCAATTTTTTTTTCACATTTTGGCTTATAAAACATGTTTTTGTCAAAGATGATAACCTAATATACAATGTCTGAAAAAGGCACACTTTTTTATGAAATGGTTTTCGAGATAATTAACTTAAAAATTTTTGAGGTCATATAAATCAGAATTAGGAACAAAAATGAAATTCTAGTTATAAAAATCAGTCATTTATTTATTAAAATCACAGTTGATAATCACAATGATTATCACCACACCTAAATCTAGTTATTAGAAGCATTGACAACTTGACAATATCAATCATTATCCGTGCCGCCATATTAACAATATGTGTGAAATTCTGATTAATATAGTATTTTTACCGTATGAATCAGGTACATATAAATCAAAATTTTGCCTTTTAACATCGGTTAATCACTACACGTATACAATTAAGGACTGCTATTTATACATAGGCTTTTAGTCCCCAATTGAATTATATTTCCAACAGATTCAAGTTTGAAAACCATTTAAGTTAATTATAACAGCCAACACAGTAATCAGAAACACAGGTGAACCAAAATAATATGAATCAGATATTTACATTTATAACTCCGCAACAACACGAACCAGCCGCATGTAACGTCGTGACCACGTCAGCAGAGTCCCTGGCTACCACCAGCACTAGAAGGGATCTCCTGATGTTTCGTACTTAGCTAGGTACGTTCGAGTAAAGCGCGCGAATATGAATCAGACTTTTGTGCCGGACACTCACAATTTATTTTTTTATTAAAAAACTATCGCAAATATTAGTACCATTTTTTTTGTGTAAAGAAACAACTAATATTCTATCGTAATATTTATAACGCACATCGATTCGTTAATAAGAAAAAATGTTACTGTTACTAACGTTCAAGAAACTGGGGTACGGACACACCATATTAATCAGAAGAACGCTGTTTAATATTTTTTTTTAAATATATAAAAAACTATTATTAAAAAACAATAACGTGTGCAAGATAGGTAACTGTCTATACTATGTTTAAAAAATAATTGCAGTTTGATTGGTCTGTTAGTTACAAAGAAAACCCTCCAGACATCGAAAATGTTGGGCTCGAAGAATCACCCATAACATACTTAGTACTAAAATAGACGTCAATAAGTATGTCTATTTTATCCTACGTAACCTAAGTTTTCTAAACTTTACCACCACTTCTTACTCTCGCATTAAGGAAGACACTAGCAGAGAAGAAGAAACGATGCAGCAAATGCCACTGCGGCAATTTCGAGTCGCGTCAATTTCCAATAAATAATTCCTTAGAAACAAATGTGGACGAGTTTACATTTGTCTTGTGTAAAATTGATGTAAGAACGTAAATAAGTAATTATTTCTGCGGCCCAATCATACAATAAGTATGATATTAGACAATGGTATCATGGATTTTACGGATAGTTAACTACTTGCGTTTATTTGTATCACGCAAAAGATTATGGCTTTAAGGACTAAAGTCAACTAGTTTGGAACATAGATTGTGTTTGTTTTCTTACCATGTTAACAGATTACTTACCATGTTAACAGGACCGGCAATAGTTAATATAAACACCTTCGTGCGCAGTATTACTACTATTAGCGACATAAAGATGGTTAGTAAGAATATGTTAGAGACAATATTATGTTATAGATGTCGTTCGTGTGCTAACGGAGCAGTACAAAGAGGTTGTAGCGTTTGTTCGAATTATAAAAAAAATACACGTCATTTATTTCTGTTTTTGGTATTTTGTTTCGTTCGGCTGATTGGCATATTAAAAAAAAACAAAAATGTAGGTTTCCCTCGAATATGTTTTTGTAGGTATTTTATAATTATGCTTTTAATATACTTTGTATTTAAGCAACAGAAACAAATGTTACAGCCTATTTAATATTGTTCTCGCTCCGCAAGAGGGCGGGCGTGTTACGGTAAAAATACGAGCAGTTTTATTATATTTAGTTTTTAAATGAATTTTCTCATCATATTATACGTTTAGTTCCCTGAAAAAGATACTGGGGTTTCGGGGAATCAGAACCGGGTTTCTGTTATTTATAAAATATAATTATTATTACTCGTTAACTTGTTAATTCTAATTATAAACTCGAATTAAAGCAGGTAGGTGAGTAATGAGATACTTTATTAAATAAAAAATAATGGGGAAGACTTTGAAAATAATCCTTCAGTTATAATCATAATTAACATCAAATGATTATATTTCATGACTTAGGTATTTAGTGGAAATATTAAGACCATCTTTAGTTATTTTGCAATCATGTATAAATATTGAAGTGAGAGCAAATCACAGTTGTTTGATGACTTAACCTGTGGTTCTAAATCCTCTAAACACCCACTAGTATAAAGCTAAAATTTTATATTAATTTTTGCAGAAACATACTCCCAAACAGCCTTTTATTTAATTTCTTCTTCTTGTTCTTTTATAATTTATTAATTATAATTTAGTATTTTTATTTTAAATTCTACCAAAATAGTATTTTTTCTTTTACGTGGCATGTAAAAAAATTAAACTAAATCACAATAAGTGCATTTATGTAAAATTCTCCTGTTACGAATTACCTACGTGACATAATCACGATCAAAACTCCACAATGCAGGGCTATTAAATAATCGATGATCATAACCAAACACGCAAAGTAAAAAAAAGTATATTATAGTAATAGTTATGTCAATAGTCAATACTGTCAAACGGAATAATATTTTTTTTTCGGGACTAGGGATTTAAAGTTATGAGGTTTAAAACCTAAAATAAATATAATTTGACCCAAAATTCTAAACTAACTCGGCAAACTTTAATATCTCTCGATACTAATGATAAAGTTTAGCTAAACAAGGCACTATCACGAAAACATTGGCTAATCAATCAATTGAAAGTAGTCGAAGTTTACTTACCTACTAAAATAAAAGGAGACGGAATTTCAAATAATATAATTATCATACTTAAATCGTCTTATTATGTAATTTCAATAGGTAGGTACCTACTTAGTAAAAAGTACTACTTATTTGCACCAAATTTAAAAAATATTTGTGTATATTTACATGCACTTAGCTATATACAAACCTAACAATCAGAATCAAACAAGGTTGTCGGTATAAGGGTAAATTGTACCTTTCTAAAACAAAATGTTAATTTCCGGCTCACGCCATGTTTCCCTCTAAGACGATGTTTCCTCGGCCCCCATCGTGATATTGCGTTTTTTACCAGCGCTCTAACATTAATATTGAATGTAAAATACCAAATCAAAATGTTTATGACTAAATTAAACCGAAATAATCTTAAAAAAAACATAATATCAAGAAATTAACATGTCAAAATTTACCACGCGAACTTCCCGCCATCTCAATCGAATTACATTCTTTTTTTTTGTTCCAATTTAGATGTTTTTATCCTCACTTTATGGAATAACATAGATTATGCTATCTACAAGTGTTGATGAAGCTGATTATATAACTGCATTAATATATTTCCTGTTAAATTTTTAATAAGAAAATTTCTATTTTATTTTTAATTTGTAATTTATTATACTGCTCTTATTACACTAACACAAATTCTCGTTAACAAGTCTACCATAGAATTGTTTGCAGTTTTATTTATAAATATTTTGACCCAGTGTCGTTTGATTTGATGTAGTTATTTTTCGATCACAATTCGATTTAAGTTTCTTTATATGATCATAGTATGTTGGATCATTCATAAATAGAGTTAACAATATAATTTTGCAGGTTAAAGGTGAGTCGATACTTGATTTACAATTATAGGAAACGGGTATTAGTGGTCATGGCAGGTAACTTTAATTTACTTTGGAATATCACAGTGTTTCTACTCGGCTACATTGGCAGCTATCTGAAATACAAAAAACTAAATAAAACTTCCTGATATTCTAAGGTAAATTGATTTCAAAATTCCAGCATGGCCGTTTAAATGTCCATTTCGTATAAAATAAATCATATTACGCGAAACAATTGATATCATTATAGTTAATGATTGGTTATAGATAATCCCGCGTCATAAAACTTTAGGCCGTAGTATTGACACTGTTAGCGTTAATGATCGTATATTTTGCTTGGTACTTAGATGGGCCAGCTGTAGTCAGCGTCAATATATTTGTCCGAAGTATATCAAAGATCGATGACGTCACAATGGTAAGTTACATAAGGACAGACTGGGCCGAATCTAGTCTATAAAACGTATGAATTTATTGCATTATTTACGCGGTAAAACAAGTCAAATGAATGGGCAACTCGCTCCTGTTGTCAAGGAGTGATTTACCCGACTGTACCCTATGTGTAATGTTTCATTTTTTTCTTATTCTTTAATTTTTTTCTTTCAATTTCTCTTTTAATCCCTTTTGGTGTTGACGACCAAAATCGTTTTTAGATCGAGTCTATCACTTCTTAGAGACCATCCAGTATGGTATGACCCTAGCTTTATTTATCGTCATAATCTGATCTTCAAATAGAAGTTAAATTTAATAGATATTTTTTTATTTATTTTAGACTGGCTGGTTGTCCTTATGATTTCATCTGACGGGGCATTAAGCTTTCTTTAATGAATTGGACTGATTTTTATCTTGAACATCAGTTCCAATTCATTAAATGTCTTTTAACATCTAACATTTTCATCAACCTGCGTTCTGTACGATGCTACATTATGTTTAGGTGTATATATTATGAAGCGGTTAAAAAAATTAAATTGTTGTTTTTTGTCGTTAAGGCGTTGCGCCAACGTTAGTCCATGTCAACATGTATCTACGGTCCATCAGCAAAATAGATGATTACAAAATGGTGAGTCGTTGCACATAACCGACAAAATCAAATGTGACTTGTGACTTTTTTATTATAAAGCAAAGTTGTCGATGTTATCTGTGGATGCTGTCATCCCGTGTTGTCGTTGTGACGTCTGTCAAAATATAACGTTGCAATGATACAATGGAGACGCGGTATTGTCTGATGCGTTTAGTTCATTATAACTTTGTTTATAATAAAATTGGCAGTGATGAACGTGGATATTTGGCAATATATGCACTAAGCTAAACATTATCAAGCTATTCGTAAATTATTGTGTTCGTGTTTTTAACGTTGTTATGTTTATTATATTTATTTTCTTTTTATTTATTTGTGCACTATTATTTACCTCCCCCTTGATGTTTCATTTGATGCCCTACCCTTCTCCTTGTTTATGAAAAATGTTAAAATGTAACTAATTGTGTCGCTAAACGAATCCGTGGTGCGGAGCCGCGCACTTTATAAACTTAGAAAATTAAAACGACATAAAGATTATAAAAATTAATCTAAATTATTTATGAACCTTTTCAGAATTGTTTTTGTTTCCTTTTTTAGTTTTTATAGTATTTATTTTTGATTATTTCGAGTTGGCTCTATGTTGAGCGGCTCCTGCTGTATATACACGTACCTATAAGATGGACTATTGGCACTAAAAATAGCGTGCACTAAATTTTTTGATAAGCAAATTCAACCGCTTCGGTATCATAAGCACAAAAACGTACCAAATTAACAATGAAATGATCGTCTTCCAAATTACTTATAATCACAAACACAATATAAACAGAACGAGTTCGCTTGTAGGAGACACGGGGACCACGGCCCGCACCTATCAACATCACATCATTTTATTTATTTCCCTTATATTTATTTTAATCATGCTTCTTATATTTAAGTTCACGCAAATGAGGACATTATAAAAACTATTTTGGTCGTGTACGTTGATTGTAATTAATTGTTAATATATAATTATATATATAATTGTCTTGTTCATGTGAATTTGTGTTGTGTAATCGGGACATACCGCCGCGCCCGCACTCGGCTTCGTGCTTGGAACGGTGGCTGCCCACCAATATGTGACACCCGACCCCAAACAACAGCTAGACGTAACGTAGCTCTAGTTAAACTGGCCGAATGTGCATGAAGGTAATATTAAAGCATTCCTTCAACGAATGCTGTGGACGGTAAGTCTGTTACTGGGCTTCGCTTCCGTGCATGTCGCTCTCAGATGATGCTCGAATCTTTCCTTTTGGATGAGGATTCTTATTACATTGGCCAGTCGAGTTTGTAAGGTCGGAATAGTCATTATTATATTACGTTTTTTATTATTTAAGTCATGCTATCGGATCACAAACACTTTGCAAATCACAATCACTTGTCCATTCGAATCCAAAAGTGAATATTCGAGTGAGCATGTTAATATAGTTATAAGCATCTGCCAGCTTTACCCGTACGATAATTCATTTGACTTGCTGAGATGTCGAGGGATCCTCTAGAGGCTAGTGCTTTAATGTCAAATTAATTATTGAGTGAACCTTCGACACCCTACCCACCCTTAGTATTAATAGTTATATTATTATGTACATATCGTTAATCATTGTGTCAATAAGCCTCAGAAGAGATCTCTTGCATACCTATAATATTTTAAACTTAACTTTATGCAAATAAATCAAATGCTGTAGGTCTGGTTTATTGACACAAATGTAAATAATAAATGCTTCTGTATAAAAGAAAACTTCATTGGCAATAATAGCTTTGTGCGTAAATTTAAAATAAAAACAATTAAAAAATATTTAAAACAAAAAAGCTTCTAGATGCACAGATGCTACAAACAAAAAGATCAATTTGTCATTATAGAACTTAATGGTTTGTTCTTTTTTAATGTGACGCTGAAATATTGTCAAAACTCCTCCTTGCTCAGTAACTTTATCCAAGTATTCAAAATGATATTTTAGAAAATAAATTGTTGCATTGCATTTTAAAACTATACATTAAGAAAAAAAAATAGCGTGTGTAATTAAATTGTTAAACAAATATAATGTGCCTAAAAATTAACTTAGAAGATAAATCATAAATAATTATTCTGTTTCATACCTATAATATCACGAAAACAACTTTAAAAAATATTAATAAACATAATTTATTAAAAAAATACAAAAAAGCTTTTTGCCTACGCACAGAAAGAGTTGATACTGCACATATTAAATCAAAGAATACAAAAAAATTGTTTTGACAATGTTTCAAAGTTTTATATTTGTAATGAAAGTATTGTTACATGTTACTGTTATGTTTTCAGGAATACTCTGTTCAGTTGACATTCAGAGAACAATGGTTGGATGAACGGCTCAAATTCAATAATTTGGGAGGTAAGTTTATTATTTTAGGACCATCTTAAATCTTTAAAAAAATGGTTAGTCTCTTGAGCAAAAACATTCGAAATACTTTTTGCAATAATACACAATCTTGTAAAATTTTGCGCGACTCTACCAATAATGGCTATAAACGGCCAATTAACTTTTTCTCGTTCAAATTTTAGTCAAGATGCAAGAGACATTACCAAGATTAAACATTTAATATTACTTACTTACATTAAATTAAAAGTCTCTGGCCTAACTTTGAGAAAAATCTGGTCAGTGGTAAAAGTATCAGTATGGTGGCAATAGAATAAAATTCACAATAATATTCTTAACAAGAATGAAGGCGGTTTTCAGGCGTCCTTTTCGCTCGCTGATCGAAGTAGATACCTACCGCTATACCGATTAAAACTCACTCAATATGATTGGAAACACTGTGTGTCTTTATCCAGGAAATAGTGTCGATGTTTTTTTATTTGGGTGCTCAATGTTTTTAACTCCTCTATATAGACTAGCTGACCCGTGCCCACTTCCTTGGGTGGTCAAAAAAACACGTCCGTTTTTTAAACATATTTCATTACTGCTCCACTCCTATTAGTCATAGCGTGATACTATATACTTAGCCTATGAAACTCCTCAATAAATGGACTATTCAAGACACAAAGAATTTTTAAAATCGGTCTAGTACATCCAGAGATTACCCCCTACAACGTCACAAACACACAAACTTTACCTCTTTATAATATTAGTAAAGAAGTATAGATTAATCCTCCATCTATTTTCAGGTCGTCTAAAATATCTGACTCTGACTGAAGCGAACAGAGTATGGATGCCGGATCTGTTCTTCTCCAACGAGAAGGAAGGCCACTTCCACAACATCATCATGCCAAACGTCTACATCCGCATCTTTCCAAACGGGAACGTGCTGTACAGCATCCGAATCTCGCTGACGCTATCTTGTCCCATGAACCTCAAGTTATATCCTCTGGATAAGCAGACTTGCTCGCTGAGGATGGCCAGCTGTAAGTAACTGTCATATAATTTAGATCTAACTTTTTTTGTGGAGTTGTTCCTATAGAATGCATCTGGACAAAAGGTTTCGGGTACTTGCGTTTTGGGTGGACGTCTAAACACAGGTGTGATGATCTAGATCTATGCAAGACTAAACAGAACGAATATCGTAACAGTCAAGGACGCGTAGTATTGTCTATGTGGAAAGCTTTCCATGACAATAATTTGCTAATAAATTAAGATAAAATTGCCAGTGAAACTACAGGGCTAAAGGACTAAACAGCTTGTCGCCCTAACGATAGCATCACAGATGCGCTCTAAGCTTTTAATTTGTAACTAAAGCACATAGATCCATCAGGTGAAAACCTGATAAAGCACGAATACTACCTTGTGGTGACGGAGTAAGAATACAAAATGTCACCACACTATCTCTTCCGATGGGTGTCGTAAAAACCAACTAAGGGACTATCCGTGAATATTATCTATATGAAATAAAAAAAGAAGGAAAACTTGAAATTAAACCCTATACCAATCCGTCTGGCCAGCGTGGTATTAGTAGGCCAAGTATCCCTCCGTCACATGGGAGGAGGCCCGTCCCAGCAGTGGGACATTAATGGGCTGTTATGAAAATATATAGAAATATGTAATGGCTGTCATATATAACTCTAGACCGTCCCCATTACTTTGCCATCATTGAAACTCTCTAGCCATAAAATATTAAGCATAAATTTCTGCAACACATAACAGTTAGCGATCTCAGAATTTTTAACTAAAATAACTAACCTTACCCAAACATTTACATTACACACGATAATACATTTACATTTGTGTAAATGTTTATTACCTACGCTAAAATAGGCCAGAGGAAAATTAAATAAACAAATTTTTTTACATAAACTTTTAATCATGGAGGAAAAATCAGTGAGACAGGAACAGTGATTCGTTTACAACAAATCTTCTAACGGAATGTTAACTAAATGTCTAAATAATGTCTTGTTAATGTCAACATCAAATCAAAAGAAAATCGATCCATTTATTGATATGAGATAGGTAAGCAGCATTGGCGGTAGGCTGCAGTTAAATCTTTTATCAAAATTTGTCTGCAACCGCCAAATTCGTAGATGGGGTTGAGCCTCGAGTAGAATGTGTCTTGTCATAATGAGACTACCTGCCCGATTTAGGATCCTCGCTATGTTGATATTTAACTGAGGAACAATTTTCCGAAACATGTGTCTTTGTTGCCTTCTACCTTGGTTCCTACAAATGTATAGGTTGCATTTGACTGTACAGTCCGAAAAAGTTATGGGTCCCTTCCTATAACTTTTTCGGTATAATCAAAGCGGTGAAGCTATTTTATGGCCGCTATCAATTGTATTTATTTCTGCAGACACTATTTGCGTCTCGTTCGATGAAGTCATTTTCTGATGTTAATCAGTACAATAAAGAGTTCTGTTCTGTCTGGCCCTAAATTTTATTTTATCGCACAGAAGGCAAGTTGTGAAGTGTACACCCTAAACTACCGAAGTATATTCCAAACTTCATCAAAATTCATTCAGTAGTTTTTGCGTGAAAGAGTAACAAACATCCATCCATCTATCCATCCACAGACTTTCACATTTATAATATTAGTAGGATACACGAAAGCTATGTTTGTAAGTCATGCAAGTCCATATAAAAGTATATTTAGGTAACAATATAAATGTATTCTCATCATCATTCGGGTTATTGTTATGTTATACTCGTAGCTATTACAACACAGTCAACAAAACTAGTTAAATCAAATATTTCTGTTGCTATGTTACTTTTCCATTGGCAATTACACGCCTAATAGTAGGCAGAGATTACTGCGATCTCCATGTAGTTAAAAACCTGCTTTTCTTTGTTTTCATATTCTTCATACATGTATGTCTGTTTCGAATGCTAACGCACTGCCTCTTTCTGGAGGATGTCACTAAATTATATTTAACTCCATTTTGAAAAGGTACTTTTAAAAAAAATGAAAAGCCTATGAATACGTTGGAATCTCATTTAATTGTTATTGACCACAACCATATGGTGACGAGATTAGTTTAAAGCCTGATGATAAGCACTACACTTACAGCAAATGCAGACTCAGGATACCTCTGCACGTTACCTGTTCAGTATCATAGCTCTGTGATATCACTTACTACTGTACCCTTCCACCAAAACGCACGCAGTACTTTAAATTTCTGTTTAGAGGTGGTCAATCAGTTTCAGTTTCTTTATTTTTCAACATTATGTTACAAAATAACAACTTATTTACGTCAGTTTAAAACTACTTAGTCTAAGTTTACATATTAATAGTTTTTCAAACTTTACCACCGCTTCCAAGGCGCTAGTAGAGAAGAAGCGGCGTAACAAACTCTAAAGCAGCATTTTTTAGACGTCTCTATAATTTTACAACAATTTTGTGTAATAAAGTGCTGCAACCATTTGTATACCATATATGCGGAGGTAATGACATAGACAGTCGCCTCTCGCTAAATAGGCCAATAGCACAGTAATGGAATCTAAAGTAATCGATACATTAAAATGTTCATTCGACAGACGGCTGGACAACGGACGACCTCGTGTTCTTATGGAAGGAAGGAGACCCCGTGCAGGTTGTGAAGAACTTACACCTACCACGCTTCACTCTAGAGAAGTTCCTTACTGACTACTGCAACAGTAAAACTAATACTGGTGAGATAACTATTGTGTATTATTTTTAATATTTGAATTATAATTTACCGGAAAACGCTGGGTAGGACCCCTCACATGGTGGACCGACGACCTCGTAAGGGCGGCGGTAAGACGATGGATGAGCACAAGCACAAGGTGGCAGTATTTGGAGGATGCCTATGTCCAGCAGTGGACGTCAATTGGCTGAGATGATGATGATGATAATTTACTGATTCGGTAAATGAAGGTCTACCAAGGTCTACTTATGAAGTAGTAGTATTTCGACCGCGTAACAAAAAGTAATGGGCATAACGCCCATTACTTTTTGTTACGCGGTCGAAATTCCTCAACCCTTCTACCATAGTGGCCTTTATTTTTTTGGGCTAAGTGCACTGCCTACTGCTTCTTAGGAGAGTCAATCTTATTATGTACTAAATTTTTGGTTGTCCTGTAGTGTAATGTTAAAAATTCATAAAAACATGAACAAAATGATTACAATTGGGCGACCTCGGTGGCGCGGCGGTAGCGCAAGCGGCTGCCGTGCAAGAGGTTGTGGGTTCGATCCCCACGCAGGACAATAATTTGTGACATCCACAAATTATTGTCCTGGTCTGGGTGTTCTTGTGTCCGTTAATTGATGTTTGTAGAAAGGTCCCCGCGACACAGGGCATATTCCCTAGTGCGGGAGTTGTCTTTTTTAAAGAAGAGAAATTGGCTTTATGGGACGTATAAGTTATTTTGAAGCAATGCAATTATAACTATCGTAATCTAACAAAGCTTAAATCGGTATTCTTATAATATTTAAAATGACATTTCATGTCATTATAGTGACTAATAGGTATGTTGGGCTCATTGATTTACAAAAAACCCAAGATGCACATTTTCAAACAAAACTAACAGCCAAAAGTGTCACCAAATTATATATACGCAATAAATACGTATAGTAATATCGTAAACATATTTTTTTTTCAAATTCAATCTTACACGCATGACATAAAGTTAGTTATTTAAAAAGTAATGCACAAAAAGCAATAAAATTTAATGATTGACGTTTGCCGGTAGAACAGACGACGATACTAATTTAAAAAAAGCTCATTGTGAGCCTATTTGTTGCGGACGGTTTTGGGAAGTGGAGTGTGTATCTTTGGTTTTCTGTAAATCAATGGTTGGGCTGTAAAGAATCGTAAAACCAACGTTCATTAAAATTACTGATTACCTACATTTTACTGAGAGGATAAGTTAAAATTTGATAAAAAAAAAAACTTTTGTATACTAATTATAGCAATAGACCCTTCCTGCAATTTAACTTTTAAATACAAACTACTAATTATTATATTTTGTACTTTCCAGGTGAATACAGTTGTCTGAAAGTAGACCTGCTGTTCAAGAGAGAGTTCAGTTACTACCTCATCCAGATCTATATACCTTGCTGCATGTTGGTCATCGTGTCCTGGGTATCCTTCTGGCTCGACCAGGGGGCTGTGCCTGCAAGAGTATCACTAGGTAAGTATTCAATTACTTGTTTTTACTGGGTTTTTTCTCAAACCCTTTCAGCTTGTTTTTCCTTCTTTATGGTTTGGTTAATGGCCAACCTGGTGTGGTAGTTCAACCCACCCATAGGTCTACCAAGTCCTTTAACGGCTGTCACTAGTGTGTCACAACGACGACAAACGGGACCGATATTTCATGTATCCGAGGCACGGAGACTAGATAATCGCCACTAAATACAAATTCTATTCAGTAGTATTTTCGTGAAAGAGTACCAAACATTCACCTACATTAACGAGTAGTAGCTTCCGCGTTTCATAACAGCCCATTGATGTCCCACTGCAGGGACGGGCCTCCTCCCGTAACGGAGGGATACTTGGCCTACTAATACCACGCTGGCCAGGCGGCCAGACGTATTGGTATAGGGTTTAATTTCAAGATTTCCCTCTTTTTAATTCTTAAAGATAATATTCACGGATAGTCCCTTAGTCGGTTTTTGCGACACCCATGGGATGAGATAGGGTGGTGACATGTTGTATTCTTACTACGTCACCACACGGAGTTATCTTTTAAATAATGGAAATTTAACAAGGTGTCTTATAAAAGCATGTATGATCTCTAAACAGGAGTAACGACTCTACTAACAATGGCGACCCAGTCATCAGGCATCAACGCGTCTCTGCCGCCGGTATCCTACACCAAAGCTATCGACGTATGGACCGGAGTCTGTCTGACGTTCGTGTTTGGGGCGCTGCTAGAGTTCGCTCTAGTTAACTATGCCTCGCGCTCCGATATGCATAGAGAGAACATGAAGAAGACTAAGAAGGTATTTAATTTAATTATTAGTGTTGTATGTAGGTATGTTCATCATCATAACAGCCCATTAATGTCCCACTGCAGGGACGGGCCTCCTCCCATGACGAAAAGAATTGGCCTACTAATGCCACCCTGGTCAGACGGATTGGTATAGGGTTTAATTTCAAGTTTTCCTTCTTTTTATTACGTAAAGAAAATATTCACGGATAGTCCCTTAGTCGGTTTTTACGACACCCTTGGGATGAGATGAGGTGGTGACATATTATATTCTTACTCCGTCACCACACGGAGAATGTAAGGAGGTATGTTATTAAGGACAAAATTTGAAGTCTTTTGAGTATTCGCCTCAGAAGACGCAGTTTCAATCCTTGGAGCTTCAAATTTAGTTATTGTTTTTCGATATATTTTATGATATTATTTACTTTATTTGTTTTCGTCACCAGGCACATTACAGTTGAGTGTAAAAGTCAGTCTTGTCTATCTATATTATCAAATATTTTGAGCCAATTTTCTACATTTATGTCTTGAAGATGTACTTATCGAGTTCGACTCCGCAGATATCGAACCACTTCAATGAGGCTTATGTCCAGCAATAGACGAGATTTAATTGATATTAATTTACTTTCATTTAGTTTTAAATGTTTAAGCGTTCATCATCTCATACTGATAGCAATAAAAATGCTTAATAAAAAGTCCCTATAACTATAAATTTACTAAAATAATAATTCCTTCTAAAGTTTATAATACATTAACTTACTAACATCATGAATGTTTGATTTCTGTACTCATATTTTAAGTTGATCAAGGAAATGGTGATGGACCAGCAATCGAACATAGACGCCGCATCGGACATGATGGATACAGACAGTAACACCACATTCGCTATGGTGAGCTCAAAACCAATTTTATTAGTACTATTTTTCAGTTAGGCTTTGTAGACGCTTCGGAGGGAAAACATTATTATAAAGTATAATAGTTCAAATTTGGGGCTTTGATTATCCCTGATAAAGTTTATTCTGAAGCTAGTGTAGGTAAAATATGTTCGCTGAATTTATTTTTAGGTTCAAATTTATCTGGTAGTGGTTTACAAGTAGGGTTTTCTATCATACTGACGATTTGTGTATTTCTCTTGATTTGTCAGCAATACATTGTCAATATAACGTAATATTTATACATAGATCTAAGGAATTTTGATTGTTTCTAACTATCAAGAATTAAGGATCCAGAAGTAGAAAATTTAAACGTTTGATGAATTGTCCTATGATTCGTCAACGCTATTATGCACGGTAACCAAAAGTCACGCGGAAATCACAAATCAAGCCTGATCAATCTCTCTATTGGAGGCCTTTTTTGTCTCCTCTTTTTTCATTATCATTTTTTTTCTCCTTTATTTGGAAATTAAAAACGGAGACCATGAGGGAGGTATTAGTTATTAAATAAAACAAATCGTCAGTATGATATCACCCTTATATTACATTTGGTAATGCATACCTATTACGTGGTTATTTTTGTAGGTAAATTATTAAACTATATAATTGGTGCCCATTTATCTATGGTATATTCAAATAAGGTTGCGACAAAAAGTTAACATATACTTTCGATATTGGTAGGTCGTGAACTCGTAATTATATATTATTAATGTAATGAAAATCGTTGTTAGTCAAGTTTCCCTCGATGGCTAGAGTATTAAAATATTTTGATGATGTTATAAATAGATACTAATAATATAAAGAAACTGATTTCTTTGGTTAAACTTGCTGATTTCAGAAACTTCTGGTTCGTATGAAATATTTATTATTGTAGTGGATAATTAGTCTATTTCACAATGAGATTGGAATTAGCCATTTTTACTCTTGTTGAGATTCTATATCACACCATTTTTTGTTGCATCCTCATTTGAATAGACTGTAGTCGCGTTCAGGGTGTAGCCAGGCTATCGATTCGATAGAACTTTACCGATGCTCAATTTCGATTGAAAATTGAGATAACCAAAACAGTTAAAGGCATTTTTGGGCATATTTTTGGGCAAAATTATTTAATTTTCCAGCACATTCTCTATATTTAGGAATATCTTTATAGGATATTGTATTTGTAATACATCAGTCTAAATTATTTCCTGGCTAAGCCCGCCTTTGAAACATACTCGATACCGTTAGATCCATGTAAACATTGCTAATCAAATATTTTGACCTAATATTCTTATTTTATTTAGAAGGTACGTAGTTTATTTTGGAAGTAGTTGCAACTCTTTTGCATTATTTAAATTTTTATGACTATTTTATTGTGTATTGGGTAAATTTAAAGTATTTAGAGTAAATATTTTGAAAGTAGTTAGTTGTCTTGGGTTAGTTAATTATTATTAAAAGAAAATTGTTCATTTACAAGAATATCCATTTTATTTTTCTGACTGTTGTTTCTCATGATTTAATTGAAACTTTTTCAAAACGTGTGGGCTTTACCTAAAATTAGCTAGGGTGATCCATCTGAAACAAGATCTAAATTTGTTCATAGCAATTGATCTTGTAAGAGTTATGTCTTCTTCATTTCTTGACTTAATTTAATAAAAATCGAAAGCTTTTTGATTTTCCAATAATATCACCGGCGAGAAATATCTTTTGCAGCCTTTTTTAAATCTTAAAAAACTGTTTATTGTACTTCCAAAACAATCAAAGTTTTATATAAATATTGGCTTAAAGATTTTTGTTAATTAAAATTAGCACAGTTTACTGAATGATGTTAACAACAATAAATGAAACTTCAGACTATTTTCGATCGTAAAATTATAACCCCAAATACGATTTACACATATTCATGTTCAACAACAAACCAATTCAGCATGCTAGCAACCACTGAATGATGCATAGGTTTACGTAGAAGCTTTATTATACTACGCTTAAGATGCAATATTTTCGTCCTCCCTGACTCGTCTGCAACGAACAGAAACCATTGATGCGGACGACGGTGTGTCATGACACCCATCAGATGGCCGGACGCTGTGAGGTCCACATTGCCCACAAGAAGAACTGCTGCCGGATGTGGCTGTCCAAGTTCCCGACTAGATCGAAGAGGATCGACGTCATCTCTAGAATCACGTTTCCACTTGTTTTCGCGTTCTTTAATTTGGCTTATTGGTAAGTGGACTTTTTAATATATAGCTATTGCTGTTTTCTACCTAGGTCACTAAGATTGAGGGCAGGGATGAAGGTCAGATGGGTAATATAGTTTCGATTATTGTTTCCGTTTTATGTAAAGTAGTAAATATATTAAAACACAAAAGACTCCCTTTAGTGCTACTTAAACGTATAGGACTTTTGATCTTACCATATTAAAAAAAATGCAGAACTTAAAAAGACTACAATTTAGATAATAGAGAGGAAAGCTTATGATCATGGATTTCATGCTACGGCTCATGTTATCGCAAATGAACAGGACAAACTACAAACAATCAATATAGTGTAGGTGTTTCCTACACGACACCAAGCGTGTTATAAGAAAAGCACTCACATGCCGAACGGAAAGCAATACTAAACTACTTCACATTGAATTTTCATTTCGTCGACTTGAAATATCGTGATGATAAAGCCTGTATATAACTAAAGTCCATCCAGTCACTAATGTTACTTTAACCGACAGGTCTACGTATCTATTCCGCGATGAAGATGAAGAAAAGTGATTCTCCGTGTCAGCCGACGCGGGGCAGTTATCGCAGCTGGTGGTAGCTATCCTCGCGCCATACGGTGTGTTCGCGCTCGCATACATACTCTTCCTCCGTAGCTCTCACCGGCTCGATCAACCAGAGCCTAAGTGCACTTGTCCGGTGCGAAGAACTAAGCGAACATCTGCCCGCGCGAACATACGAACAGCAGTCATCAACGAAGGTCCCAACATTAACAGAACAGTCATATTGCAGATCTGATCATTGGTAACTCAAATAGATTTTAAGTTTGACATTTAATATGTCTTCCTGGTGCAATCAGCCTATGTTAGTCCACTTATACTCGCTCAGTTATCTGTAACGAACAGTTCCCGCCATCTTGGACGACTTGAAGTTGTTCCAAATTGCAAATGGCGTCGCAGTAGTCATTTTTTTTTAACCTAAATGGCGGGAAGTGGACCTTGTCATAGTTCCCGTACATGCGTGAACTTCTCAGATATAGCTAACTTCGGGTTGTCCAAGTAAGATTGCGAGAACTGTATTTTGTTTTAGTGGATAGATACGAATAGATGGATTGGCTTCAGAATTCATATGATGTAACTGCGATTGAACGTCAAAATGGTTTATGAAACTGTTTTTTCTTTCACATATCTGTCTGTTCGTATCAATCAACGCGAATTTTTATTATCCCAAAAAATATGTACAAAAAAATTACTGTACTTTCCGAATAAAGAAATTTTTGATAATTTTACCAAAACTATGACTCGAATGGGTGCAAATATATTATAACATATTATAAGATATATAAGTATCCATATTGTTTTACATTCTAATTAAGATCAAATACATATTACGCAATAAAACTATAAATACATAACTTTAATGTGGGAACGGAAACAGTGTGTATGTAACTATGTATGAGAAACTAGTGTTATATTATACAAATATGTAGTAGGTATAAAGGACCTAAATCGGACTTTATTTAATAGGAAATAGAGTTCAACTTACCTCTAGTTGTTAGTTAAGTGTCAAAATATTCACCACACAGGTATTGAAGCCAAAGTCTACGAGTTATTCGCTGTCAATGTTAAGATTAAGTAAATCTTTGTTAGGAAATTAACTAGAGTAGACTTCAGAGTAAAATATGATCTAAATATGAGTAGAACGGATTCTACAAACGTCTCCGAATGGCCTATATTATGTAGGTAAGTATATCGTGTAGATATCATAATATATAACACCATAATTATTATTAAACACGACTATACGAAAAAAAGGAATTTATAATGTCTTTTAATTATAAATTAAATAAGTATTTATAATCGAAATGACTTATTGAAAATGTTAATGTGACCAAAGTGAGACCGGAAAATATATGCAAAATACAATAAAAATATAAATATGACTTACAAATACTAATTTTTTATATAAAAAAAATGCCATAAAGAGTTTTTTTTATTACACAGATTTCGTTTTAATGTTTTTTTTATTGCTGTAAGATGTCAGACTATCATCTAGTAGTACCTAGATGGCCTCTCGCTACAAAGACTTACCTCCTATAAATAAAGTCAAAACATGCAATGATATTTATTAAATGAACGGTTTTTTGCACATACCTCAATATATAAATAATTAAAAGGACGATTCTATAAAAAACATATCCAAACAAAAAAACATGAATCTTTCCGACTTTATATCTTTTACTTTATCTTTTAAATCTTTTCTATTTCTCTTACACAATAACATTTTCAATAAGAATATGCGTAGGTAAAATGGTATTCGTGTAAATAGTTGGGCCTACAACTTTCTACACCTGTGTCGCTCACTGTACAGATATCTAAGTATATTAAATATGGCTATTATATTATTATTAATAAACAAAATATTAAGAATTTATTAAAGTTCATTTCTCTGTCTAAACTTATCACTGTAAATATATCTCAATGTTTCTTAATTCTAATATGCTTAGCATAAATGTTCTTTGAGAACTACTGATGGGTCCCTTTACCAGATATAAAGACCACTTAACTAACATTACGCCATACGAGACACTAAGTAAATACTTTTTAGACTAACTTAATTTATCTTTATGCGTAAACAACTGAAAAAACTTGAAAATTCAATTTGTACACATTAAAACTGTGGTCCGGAATGGGCATGTATTAAAGCTACACTCACTCGTATTTGGCATGCCATCAGTTCTTGCAGTACTTTACTAGTTACTCCTTACCACACATGAACTTTTATTGTTTAAAAATTTGACAAAAGTCTCTATAGACAAACGTCAGTGCTCCGTTATGCCCGATTTACACATCGACAAGTACAGTAGCGAGTTAAGTAGTATTTTAAGATTACTACTTAACTCGCTACTGTACTTGTCGATGTGTAAATCGGGCATTAGAGTTGAAAAGGTCCCCAATTAATTCCGATTCTCGTTAAGGGAGCTCTCGCAGTTGTAACTCCGAAATTACGAAAATCACCCACATACTGCAAAACATCACCAAATTAGGTCTCAAGGGACACTTATGTAAGTAATTATCTACGTCTTGATGTATATTTGTCATCCACACTCATATAAATATCACTAAAGCTGTGTTCGGCTGCATAACAATAAGATGTATCTATTAGGCACGTCCTTTTCATAATTGAACAAGCTATAATTATGCACAAATCATCACTATTAACTCTGTATTCTGCCAGTCGTTATCGTCTTGAATGTGAGGAGTGAATCATAAGTACCAACCCATAAAATTGATGTGGTCACCATTCTCGAAAATGTCAGCCCCATCGGTTATTGGTTTTGCGTGATGGTTGCTCTGCCCATTGCTAATTTAATCGGGTAATCCTTAGTGTCCTTATGTCGCTTAAAACGCAGACTAGGAAGACCTCTTTACGCGATGGATTGATTAACTAATCAAGGTTGCCGATAGATAAGAGGGAACACATGACTGCACGCAGTGGAAAAAGGCCTGTGTCCAGTGCACGCCTTTATGCTGATAGAACGGGTGAAGTTAGATAAAAACAGACTTATAGGTACAACTCATACTGCAGTTATTTATATTTGTAGTGTACTGCTTAACTTCAAACTATTTTGCATGCCTTTGTGGACTATTGACTGAACATCTAACTTATTCTTTACTAAAGGAAATGGATTAAAAGTATCACATGCCAGACACTTTCCGTCGCAAAAATTAAGTATAACAACCATGTGAAGGAATTTAGATTGTGTTTTTGAATTATTGTTTCGTAATAACTAAGTATAGTAGTAAAACTATTAAACTTTGAGTAATAATATTAATTATTTAAACATTCAGCAAAAGTGATAT
The DNA here is from genome assembly GCA_905475405.1 of Schrankia costaestrigalis. Lineage (NCBI taxonomy): Eukaryota > Metazoa > Arthropoda > Insecta > Lepidoptera > Erebidae > Schrankia > Schrankia costaestrigalis. Next base: position 1,788,530 of record FR997845.1, on the reverse strand, counting down.
TTTGCTTATACCCTTAAAAGTTTCGATTCTACATAGTAAGGCAAAAGCAATACTATTGTTGTTTTTTAAACTGCATTAAGTGATATTATCGTATAACGACTTTTATAATTTAAACTATCACCTAAGACGCAGGTTGTTAATTTCAGTGTTTTGCTCATTATTTCAATTGCCGTCCTTTTATTTGAATATATATAGAGCCACTAGTATTATTAAATTTATTTAGACGTGTCCATAATATATTATGTATTCTCGGGCTGTGAGAGCTAATCTTCATTAATATTGTATACTTACATTTCATTTAATAGTATATTTAAGAAACATAGCCTATGTCCGAAGCTCAAAATCTTGTAGACGAATTAGGCACAATGTATATTACGTAAGTTATATTTGTGTATGTTTATCGTATAATATAGACTCTATCGTACATAATCGGTATTAATATTACTGGACTTAGTCGTATTTACTTTATCTTCGTGAAGAATAAACGGAGACAGCGTGTAGGTACTTTAAATACACGCGGACATTAAGGCCAAGATATGTGGTTAGCTAAGCTGTTGTGGTTCCTTTTCCACTTAATTATTAATGATTAATCGATAGCGTTATAAGTTATAGGAACCTTGTATAAATGTAAAACAAATACTTCATTATACATTAATCAAAGAACGATATTTAGTACCATTTAACATCAAAGGAATTTTGATAGAGTCTATAAACACTGCATCTTGCAGTCAAAATTTATTAACTAAAAAAAATGCATGTTTTAAGCATGTTAACTACTAAGTTATTATTCCAGCCATATTGTTTTTAATTGTAATGTCAATTAATTCAATGTAAAATCAACCTTCAGCATATCTATTAAGTTTGAGTTTCCAACCAATATCTATGAAATTGACGTTCAGAAAATGTTAGAGGACATCTGAAAGAGGAAGCCAATTTGGCAAGTAGTACTAAGTAATGTATAGTAATAAATTAAGATTATTATATAAGATTGTAGTTGACAGAATGCCAAAGTGCTTGCTCTTTCGGATGTGGGGCACAGGAGACATGCTATGTTCAGTCATACGCAATGTAAATGTCTATCTATGGTTTCAATATGGCGGCGGTTGACTGAGCCTGACGTATCTCCTACAAAGTATTGGCGCGAATGGCCGAGTAATGGCGATGAAATACTTCCCTATCTCCATTTCCATATAATTTTAATGGGACGATGTAAAGATGGATTTTAATAAAATTATGCCCAAAAATATAAATGTGTTTTAATTCATTAACAAACTTTTAACTTGATGCTATATAATAAAAATATAAAACTATATAAACAAAATGTCAGATATGATATTAAAACATATATAAGTTTAATTTACTTACTTCACGAACAATCTACATAATTAATTACTTCAATATAACGTTCCAGCCTTACCTTATATTGACAATTATACAAGAAACTACATATTTTACCAAAATATATTAATTTATGCGACGATACTTATTAAATAAGACAGCAATCATCATTGTTTTATATTTTAGATCTTTCCATCACGTTGACAAGCTCTGATCTTTTCGCCTTCCGACTGTAAAAAAGATAATAAGTACTTTTAATAATTATCATCATTATAAATAATATGCCAAAAGCACAGCCAGTAAAAATGTCCTACTGCAGGAACAACGGATTGGTAAAGAGTTTTATTTGAAACTTATCGTTAATCAGATTTACGAAATCAATGGGATATGGGTGGAGACACCATGTATTTTTACTCCGTCTCCACGCAGAGATAAGCTGTATTGGGCTAAGTAAAGTAGGTAACTGTTTGCACGCGAACACAAGAAGTAAAAAGATGGAAAGAGCAGATTAAACCGAACAAACCCCCAAAGGTACAAATATAAAAAAAGAGGCCTAGAAATTAGAAATGACATGGAACGTCTATCATATAAGTATATTTTTCGCCTTGCGAATTTTCGAGAAAAGTATAACAATTAGGTACCACTTGTACGTGACTACGAGATTAAAATACTTTGAATAGTAAATACTCATTTTAAGCTCTACTCTTAGCAGCTTTTATTAAAATATGGAAAAAAGAAGAGATGATAATGTGTTTTTTTATATTTTTACACCATGTAGTGACGGAGCAAAAGTACACCAAGGGATAGTTCAACACTATCTCTTTTTAAATAGCTATGTTTTGATGGTGTTTACTTGATTAGAAATGGTCACAACAAGCCTATAAATAAAAAAAGAATTTAAAGAAAACCCTTTTCCAATCCATCCAGCTACCATGAATTACTTAGACTAAGTTTCCCCTTAAGCAGCCAGGCTGTTTATTCTAGAAGTAGGACATTAAGGAACCATTATATTATATTCCTGAGTCTAGCTCGACACTGGAAATAATAGAGAGCTCCACTCTATAATGTTGAAAAAGATTGCTTTTACACTAAATTGACTTCTAATTATAATAAAATAAAATTGACTTACCACGATAAGTTTGTAGATTTGAAAAATCGCTTCTTCCGGGTTACAATCATCGTTAATTATCTCTGGACTAGCCGACCTCTTTCCGTTGCCCCATCCAGAACTAAATGTCAATTGACTATCGACAAAAACTGTTATGGCGGCAATGAATAAAAACAAAATTAGAATACGGCACATGTTTTCTCCTTTCCCTTGGTTTGTCACCGGCAGAATGCCCATTTTTCCAAGCAAACGTCCTTTTTATACTCTCGCAATAATTATTAGTTTTCTGTAAATCAAATGAAGACTTAGAAACTATAATGAAATGACCACTTTTCTTCAAGTTGTCCATCGCAATTATGTTTTAACTTGAAGGAGTTCTCTTTGTTGTTTATTTTAAGATGAAATTACTATAGAATATAAGTACCTACAGACTATATGGTCTGTCTGTGGAATATAATATAAGTACATCTACTAAACCCCATGTAGAGACGCACCACGAATACAAGACAAACATACTATAGAAGGAGAAAACTAACTTCTATAACATCTAACCGGAGAAATATTGGTAGGTCAAGATTACATCTATCGCCGAAGGAGAGCTGTCCTTGGCGTAAGTATTTTAGGTCTTTTAGACACTGCCAGAAGATGATGAAGGAATAGTACTAAATAATGAAATAGATAATGTGAATGTATAGGTACGCTCCACAGAAATGTACGCTCAAACAATATCTTACCTACTGCTAAAAGTTTAAAGCACTCTTTTGAAATTTGAGTGAGGGAAATTCACGATTTGGTGCAATGTTTAATGATATAATACCTTAATATCATTATCAAAAGTAAAAGCTTCCGATCATTTGATTAAAAACATAAGCACACAATGCCCGTTGCTTGACCGTTGTTGACCATATTAAAACCTTTTTCAAGTCTCTGTTTAATGTGGTTTGAAAAACCTCGGCAGGTAAATAATTTACTAAAATGATTCCCGGTTAGGTTACTTCTATAATAAAGAGATCATCGACAATATTTTATACGCCTCGTCTTTGGACCAAGTTACACGGTATTATTCCTTTTAATCTGCCCAAAGTTGAAAATGGTACTCGATGGGTTTCGTACTCATTATCGAAAGAGATTTTTGCGAAAGCCATTTCTACTACGACAAATCATCGAAGAGCCATTTCATCAAAAAGCCATTTAACCGATGGGCCATTTAACCGATGGGCCATTTCAACCAATGTATTTCGATGATGAACGAAACCCGTACGCGATATAGCACCAAGCGAACCTTACATAACCTGAGCTCTTGCTCCGAGGTAAATTAGTGTTATGCCCAGTTGAGTAATTACACCAAGGTAGTTCGGTCCCGTCCTCTAGGTTGTATATAGGTACCTATGTTGGGATCGCAAGGCGTTGATATTAAGCATACTAATGTGGTTGGAGATGGTAATAGTTGAGTTCCCAATTGCGGTGCTACTACAAATAAAGTTTTTGTAGCTTGAATATAATGGCAGGGGTAGACATTATGTAAATTATTTATGTGGCAACAACTTCGTAATTATACACTCGCGAGTAAAAGTATGGAATCACTTGCTTGAAATTTGTTAGTAAATATTGTTATTAATAATAAAAAATATACCATTTTAAAGGTTCGGTAATTAATTTTAAATTGATACCAAAGTCATTCAGACAGCCGATTAATTTGTGTAGATATTCTGGGTTAAGCAAAAGAGGTAGGAAAACGTAAGCTCGCGAGTGTACATTGCTTTACTTCCCTGTATCATCGACAACTTTTACTACAGCCATGGGATGTTATAAAAGCTACCACCGTTATCTTATATCACAATACTGGCCAGACGGTTTACGTTTGTTATCTAATAAAAAGTGTTCCTTCTTTGGCATATTATCTATTAATATCTGTTTTGAAGTTACTCAAAGCGTTAACTGCTTGAAGGTTATTCTAGGCAAATTTAATGTGGCAGCAAATGTATGAATAAGTGCAGGCTTAAGTATAGGTAAGCCATCCTCACCAACCAACCAACCTGAACGCTATGACTAACTATGACAATATTTCGATACATATAAGGAGAGCTTTTTAGGGTAGGCAGCGGTTTGGCTATGTTCTGATATCGGTGACGTCCATAAGCCACAGTTAACACTTATCAATTTATTTTACCAGCCCGCATAATAGGGAGGAAATTTATTGATATTTGATATGGCTACATTTAGTTTAGTACGTTGTTTTAAGCGAAATAGAAATCGCATGATTTCTGTGTTGTGGGGTCTATTATATTATCAACTTCACAGCCAAAGTAAATTGCGTGGCGTTCCAACCCTGGTAACGCACGCTTCGCTTATACCTACATGTAATCAAATCTGTGATTTCTATTAATAGAAACCAATTTCTAAAACATTCCCATTCATACATTTCAACGGCTTCTTTAATCTTAGCTGAGAATATGGAGGAATCTAACCTATAAAAGCATCTTGAATTGTCAGTAACGACACATTCTCAACACATTTTCATCAGTAAATAGTCCCCTTTATACTTCAACACTCAACATGCACAAAATAAGTCTTTTAATTCTTGTACTTGCTTGCCTTTGCCTGATTGCTGAAAGCCAATTGACATTTACGTCAAGTTGGGGCGGTAAAAGAGCGGGAATGACGGCCATGTCTTGCAGAAATGAAGAGGCCATTGCTGCTATTTACAAATTGATTCAGGTATGGCTAATTTTTTATTATTTTGTCAGGGTATTGACCAAAACAAATAATACTTACAAGGCAAAGTTTTCCCCAGGGACTACACTATAGGTCCTTTCAAGATAAGAGGGGTGAATAAGTTTTAAAAGGGTCGGCAACGCGTGTGACTTCTCTAGTGTTGCTGGTGACCATAGGCTACGGTAACCACTTACTACCACCAACGAGGTAAAAAATAAGTTCGGGGTCAGATCATTTGTGAAACGTAGTGATTTCAGCGTGGCAAGGTGAACGGGTTTGATACTGAATCTCAACAATCATAATATCTACAATTAAAACATCAACACCGTAAGACCAACGGTTCAAAATCTCAACACTTCAGAATGTCAACAGCTTAGTATGTCAATAGTTTACAAGATCAAACTTTAAAATCAACATGGAAAATTTTTTGTTGCTGCTTATTGGAAGTAATACAGATCATCATACGGACGTAGGCCTCCTCCAAAAATTGCCACTTTGCGCGGTCCTGTGCCTCCCTCATCTATCGGCTTCCTGCCGTCCTAACTAGGTCGTCGGTCCATTGTGTAAGAGGTTTTCCCACCCTGCGTCGCCACCAGGTATGCAGTCGCCATTGTAGAACCTTTCTGCCCCAACGGCAGCAGCAGTGGATGTCTGTTGGCTGATATGATGATCTGTATTACTTCCAATAAGCAGCAACCAAAAATTTTCCAGGTTGAGATTTTAAAGTTTAATCTTGTAAACTATTGGCATACTAAGCTGTTGGCATTCTGAAGTGTTGAGATTTTGAACCGTTGGTCTTACGGTGTTGATGTTTTAATTGTAGATATTATGATTGTTGAGATTCAGTATCAAACCCAAGGCGAACATACCTTTCAGACTAGGATACAACCGCCTGTTCGCACTAGAGATTTGTCCGGCGTTTTCCACAAGACCACCTGGGTAGCCATTACACAAATTTACCTACTATTCTAAGCGGATCCTTATCAGCTTCTAAAACATCACTCCACATACCTACGGGTCTTCTCCTGCCTTCACGCTGGCCAACATATCGCTACGTGGCGTTACAAGTTTTCCGTCACTGTAAATCATATAAATACGAGTATGATTGATGGCGTTGTGTGAAACTGTGAGGAATATTTATTTATTTATTATATTTATTTATATTTTACTATTTCTTGGCGATTTTCCTTTCGTATATTAAGCACGCCTACGGAACGTGAATAGGTAGAAACTAACATTTTGTATTCACCACCAAAAAAAACTTCCTTACCAACCTAAAGGTTAATTACTTTTCTGTATTTTCAGAACGAAGCCGAGAGATTTATAATTTGCCAGAGTCAGAAACCATGAAAATGAAAAACTTTGACTAAAGTTTTCACAACGACGTAAACAACGACGCAAGGATAACAAGGAACTATGATTTTAATTAAGTACCTATTCATTCTTTTTGTATTAATTATTTACCAAAATGTGCCTATCAATTACATAAATATTTAATTTAATAAAGCTTTGTTATTTTTCAAATTAATTTATTTATTACCTAACTAGAAAAGCCCTAGCGAAAAATAGTTCAACATATCCCCGAAGAAAGTAATAAAAGATTATATGTATATGTCGCAGGGAAATGAGGAAACCAGGGATTTCACGAAATTCCTAGGGATATGACGAAATCCCGGTAAATGTCGAATTGCCTTCCACTTCGGCGGCCGCTGCCGTGGCACGCTCGCCTCGCTCGCTCGCCTCGTGCGTTATGGTCACAGTTCTAACCTTTTTTTTTTTTTTTTTGCGCTGGGAAAATGCTATTACGCATCCCCTTTCCCATCGGGGGACGGGAAAGGGGTATGTGAGACTCCCCGGGAAACAGAATTCCCGGTATACCCACTAAAAACCCAGCGGTGCTCCGACCTCGCCTTAGTGGAGGGGGCCTGGGAATCCATGTCGTCCAGTCCCCCACCGGCGATTGCCCGCCTTACGGCAGGCCCTTCACGCCTCCCCCCAATGGGGAGGGGGCCTTATAATGGCCGGAGCACAGGGGGTGGATCATGTGATGCAGGCGGTGGCGCCCCCGCGCCTGTCGCCCGCTGATCACCCCCCGGGGTGGATGAGGAGGACGGACGTTGAGTTCGCCGTCCTCCACCCCTTCTTCGTCTGCGGAGCGGCGCCGCGAGAGGGTCGTCCTCCCGCACGCGCTCCGCTGCCTCCTTCTGTGACATGACGTGCTCACAGAAGGAGGCCACCACTTCCCACACCTCCTCACTCCCCAGCATGGCAGAAATCACGCTGGGGAGCGAGAGGTCGTCCCCGACCGCCGCCACAAGGGCGCAGCGGGACTCCGCCCACGACGGGCACGCCTCAAAAGTGTGCTCCGCCGTGTCCACCGCCGCCTCGCAGTGGTGGCATAGCGGAGTCTCCTCTCTCCCAATCCGATGCAGGTACGATCCGAAGCAACCATGCCCGGACAGCACCTGCACCAGACGCAGGGAAAGGCAGCCATGACGCCGATCGAGCCAATCGATCAGGACGGGCCCGATGGCGTCCAGCGTCCGCCGACCAAATGATGCGGAGGCAAGATCCTCGGCCCAATGCCGAGTCACTGCCTCCCGCATCTCCTCCCGCACCTCCTCCCGCTCCGCCGGGTCTGGGCGCCGGTTGAGCGCCCTCTGGTCCGCGGTCCAGTCGTACACTCTGGCGAGCACCCACGCCTCGAGTTCCCAAGGAGGGGTTCCCGCCAGAGCGCACGACGCCGCGAAACTCACTGTGCGGTAAGCTCTCGCCACCCGCTGTGCAATGGCCCTTTGTGGCCTGCGGATGGCGGCGGCGTTCTCCTGTCTGCACAGTGAGTCCGCCCAGATAGGGGCCCCGTAAAGGGCCATGCTCTTGAGTATGCCGGCGTACAGACGCCGGCATTGCTCGCCGGGCCTCCCTAGATTCGGGAGGAGGCCTGAGAGGGCGCCCGCGGTCCTCAACAAGCGCGTCGACAGTGCGCTGAAGTGCGCACTGAAGCGCCACTTGTTGTCGAGGACTAGGCCCAGATATTTCATCTGGGCCTGCACCCCAATGCGGACGCCCTCCACATGAATGTGGGCGTCGGGCGGTTGGCGCTGTCGAGGTCCGTGGAAGAACACGGCCTCGGTCTTGTGCAGCGCCACCGACAGCCCTAGGCGGGAGACCCGGTCCACCACCTGTGAACCGCCCGCCGAGGCCAAACTGGCCGCCTCCTCAAAATTTCTCCCCCGGGCAGTCAATAGAGTGTCATCCGCATAGCAGATGACAGACGTGCCACGGGGGAGGTTGCCCCTCAGGATCCAGTCGAATCCGATGTTCCACAGGAGCGGCCCAAGAACAGATCCCTGTGGAACACCGGACTCGACGCCGTATTGGCGGAGCTCACCCGACTTGTCCTCGAGGAGGACTGTGCGGTCCGTCAGGTAGTCCGCCAATAGGCCCCTCAAATACGGAGGCACTCCGTGGAAGCGGAGCGCCTCTAGGATGGTGGTGTGGGGAATGGAGTTAAAGGCGTTGGCTATGTCGAATGACACAGCCAACAGCCCTTCCCCCGCATCCATCGCCTCCCTCACCAGGCCCTTGAGCTGGGAGAGGGCGTCCACTGTCGAACGCTCAGCTCGAAACCCAAACTGAGCGTCCGCCAGGTCCGGGCCGATTGTGCACAAGTGCCTGTTAATACGGGCAGCCAGAATCCCCTCAAACATTTTACCGACCTCATCTAATAAGACGATGGGTCGGTATGCCGATGGGGAGTTCACCGGCCGCCCTTCCTTCTGAATAAGGCACAATCGGCCGTCCTTCCATGGCTTCGGGAACCTCTCAGACTCAACACACGCACTGAAGAGGTCCCGAAGCCTCTCTCCCATCTGGGAGGCGGCGATGGCCACCACCTTTGCGGGGACGCCGTCCGGACCCGGGGCGGTCTTTTTCCCACGGAGGCGGGAGACTGCCCTCTCCACCTCGCCCTCCGTGACTGGAGGGACCGCCTCATCGGCCGATGGAGCCGTACCGCGCGAATCGCCCATCACTGGTGGAGTGAAGTTGTCCCCGCGTGGGAACAGGGACTGGACCACCCCATCCAGCAACGTGGGCTCGAGGGTCTCGGCGACTGGGGGACCGTACGGACGCAATTTGTTACGCGCCGCCTTGTACGGTCTCCCAAAGGGGTCAGCATCTAGACCCTCGGCCATCTCCGCTCTCGCGCGGTCCTGGGCAGCGCCCATTCGCGCCGATAGGACCGCCTTCGCCTCCACGTAGACCGCATAGAGGCGGTCCTCGTCGTCGTGGTTGCGATGGCGCCGCCGTCGGCTCCGCGCGTACGCCCGCCTGGCCGCCACACAGGCGGCCCGCAGTCCCCCCAACTCCTCCGACCACCAGTAAACGGCGCGTCGAGGAGGAGGACGGTGAGACCGAGGCATACTAGAGTTGCATACCTCGGTCAGGGAGTAACTCAAATGGGCCGCCGTTACGTCCACATTCCTAACATCGATGGGAGGCGACAGCCAGTCTTGAATGAAGGCCGCCTCCGTGGCGGCCTCCCAATCCAGGCGGGAGAGCGCCCACCGGGGGAAGTGCGACCGACCCGCTCGCGCTCTCTGAGAGCCCTGGGTGGAGACGTCGAACCGCACGTATCGGTGGTCCGACAGCGTCTCCACCAGCTCCACCCGCCAGTCCACTACACGGGCCGCCAAAGAAGGGGAGGCAAAGGCGAGGTCCACAATGGAGCCCCCCTCCCGCCGCACACAGGTGTGGACGTTGCCCCTATTTAAGAGGGACAGGCCGGAGCTCACGGACCACGTCTCCACCTCCCGCCCCCGAGCATCGGTGGCCGGGCTGCCCCATCCCACCGACTTGGCGTTAAAATCACCCACGACCAACACACGGCGCTGCCCCACTCTGCCTGCCACCATGGCGAGGACCTCGAGGAAGCTCTCGAAGGCTGCGAGAGGGCGGTTTGGGGAGAAATACACCCCTATAAGGGCTATGTCCCCCCACGCGGCGGCCACGTATCCCGGTCCCCTCTCTAAGAGCGAGAGGGGAGGGGAGTCTGTGGAGGACCGCGCAACCAATGCAACCGAGCCATTGTCGTCTCCCAGCCAGCTGCCAGGGACAGAGTACGGCTCGGCTACAACCGCCACGTCCACCAACCACTCCGCAAAGGTTTGGACCAGCAAATCCTGGGCCGCTCTGCAGTGGTTGGTGTTCGCCTGGAGAATTCTTCGACGAAGCCCAGCCATCAGTCGGTGTTCATGGCACTCCCCTCAATGGCCGGCACTGGAGCTGGGGTTCCGGTGGCGGTGGCAGCAGCAGGCCGTGAAGGCACCTGCGCTTTCCCCTTCTTTTTTGGCGGGCAGCATTTCCTGCCCGTCATCACGTGGTCGGCCGGGCGACCACTGGCAGCGCATACTGCGCAGTGCGGGGTGGGTGCCTCGCAGTTGGCCGACCTGTGTCCCTCCTTACCGCAACGGAAACAAAGTTCCATGCGGTTGGCAGTGGAGGGACAGAGAGCCCGGGTGTGACCGATGCCGAAGCACTTAAAACAGCGCATCGGCCCGTCCTCTAGCGCCCGGACTCCACCCGAGCTGAATCCCACAGGAAGGCGACCCTTGGCCAAAACTGCCTTAGCCACTACGACAGGGCACTCCAGGCGCATAGTGCCCATACCTCTACGACCTGGTCTGATGGGCCGACCCTTGACAACTGCGATGGCGCAGCCTCCCGCCACTGCAACCGCAGCCACCACCTCTTCTTGTGTGACTGAGTCGTCGAGGTCAGTCACCTCCAGGGTCACGCATTTGACGGGCCGCACGACCTTGGCCGTGTCCGCGACAGCCTCTTTGAGCTTCGTCGCGAAGAGGTCCGCCTTGGTGCCGCCTTCGGCCCCCGAGAACTCAAAAATACGAGCTCCCGTTTGGGTCTTGCGGCACGTGACCCTGCCCGGCCCAAGTTGCGCAGGTTCGACATTGGTACGAGCCCGCCTCAGCACGGACTCGTACGTCTCCCCTCGCTCCGCTGCCTCTGGGGTCAGCGTGACCACCACGGCTGCGGTTTTAGGAGTAGGAGGGAGTTTCCTACTCCTGTCAATCGGGGCTGCAGGCTTGGCTGCAGGGGGCTCTGGGACTGACTTCTTAGCCTTCTTCTTCCTCTGGACGACCTTTGTCCAAGGCTCGTTGGAAGGGGTGGTGGAGGGCAGAAGAAGGTCTTCCCTCTCTGTTTCCAGAGGGACCGACTGAGCAGTTGGGGCCGGGGTGGTCTTTTTGCCCTTTCCCTTCCCCTTGGTGGTCTTAGGGGGCTGGGGCTGCTCCAACTGGGCTGGGGCCGTTGAGGGCCCAGGTTCATTGGGCACTCTTTTGGGCGCCTTATCCGCCGCGAGCGGAGGACGGAGCCGCTTCTCCGGCAGGAGCCGGTCTTCAATACCGGCCAAACAGGCCCTGGTGAACGCCCTCTCCTCCATGACAACCTTGCGGATTACATCCTCAAGGTTGGAGGGGGCGGGCATCGACGCTGGACATTCTGACGAAGGCCCCTCAGGCCGCGCAACCAATTCAGCAACGCGCGTGTGTAGCGCGGCCACCTCTTTCTGCAGGCGATCTACCTTCGCCTGCAGTTGCCTCGTCTCGTCGGAGGTGGTGCGCTGCGCCATCTCCTTTACAATGCCGAGCAAGCTCGCTGCCCGGCATTTCAGGGCCTTCTGGAAGGTCCCCTTCAGATTGGAGGACTTGGAGGCCACCTCCAAGATCTCCTGTTGGTCCTCCAAAGCCATGCGCTCCATTTCCTCCACGGAGTGGTCCGTGTAAAGGACACTGGAGGCGCCGTAGCCAGCCTTGGCTCTGGTGGTCCGCGCCCGCTGTTCTTTGGAGGCGATCCTTTCCTCCAAATCCGCTTGTATTATGGCCCGCTTGGCGGGCTTCTCCACAGTATCCGGAGAGCCCCGCCTAAGGAAGGCTCTCTTTCTCGACTCGCGGGTTGAACCGCAGTTCGAACCGCTGACGACAGAGTCAGTGTCGGAAAAATCCGACACGACGTCGCCTCCTCGAGAAGTACCAACCGCAGATGGTGCGCGGCTGGTCTCCGATGCCGAAGCATCCCGCGACAAGGGTTGGCCCTGAAAAGGGCCTTTTGGGTGGCCCTGAGAAGGGCCTTTTGGTTGGCCCTGAGAAGGGCCTTTTGGGAGAAAACGCCCGGTATGGGCGTCCCTCAGAGGTTGAGACATGCTCAGAACAACAAGAAAATCGAAGACAACAATAGGTACTTCGAATCACAGCTTTCGTTAGCCGTCGGCCTGCCACTCCGTTACGGTGGTCAGGCGCGACGTTGCCCAGGGGTCACTACGTGGAAGTCAAAGCTGTGGGGGGACCCCCTCACAGTTCTAACCTAACCTAACCTACAGAAGTTGGAATACTTGTGTTTTTTAACCTACAAACAAAAATATGAGCATTTCTTTTCTGATAGAAACGGCATTTTCGTCATTTACCAGGATTTCGTGATATCCCTAGTGATAGTTGATTTTGTTTTTTATATATTTAAAAAAAATTATTAAAAAGCGTTCTTCTGATTAATATGGTGTGTCCGTACCCCAGTTTCTTGAACGTTAGTAACAGTAACATTTTTTCTTATGAACGAATCGATGTGCGTTATAAATATTACGATAGAATATAAGTTGTTTCTTTACACAAAAAAAAATGGTACTAATATTTGCGATAGTTTTTTAATAAAAAATAAATTGTGAGTGTCCGGCACAAAAGTCTGCTTCATATTCGCGCGCTTTACTCGAACGTACCTAGCTAAGTACGAAACATCAGGAGATCCCTTCTAGTGCTAGTGGTAGCCAGGGACTCTGCTGACGTGGTCATGACGTTACATGCGGCTGGTTCGTGTTGTTGCGGAGTTATAAATGTAAATATCTGATTCATATTACTTTGGTTCACCTGTGTTTCTGATTACTATGTTGGCTGTTATAATTAACTTCAATGGTTTTCAAACTTGAATCTGCTGGAAATATAATTCAATTGGGGACTAAAAGCCTATGTATAAATAGCAATCCTTAATTGTATACGTGTAGTGATTTATCGATGTTAAAAGGCAAAATTTTGATTTATATGTGTCTGATTCATACGGTAAAAATACTATATTAATCAGAATTTCACATATATTGTTAATATGGCGGCACGGATAATGATTGATATTGTCAAGTTGTCAATGCTTCTAATAACTAGATTTAGGTGTGGTGATAATCATTGTGATTATCAACTGTGATTTTAATGAATAAATGACTGATTTTTATAACTAGAATTTCATTTTTGTTCCTAATTCTGATTTATATGACTTCAAAAATTTTTAAGTTAATTATCTCGAAAACCATTTCATAAAAAAGTGTGCCTTTTTCAGACATTGTATATTAGGTTATCATCTTTGACAAAAACATGTTTTATAAGCCAAAATGTGAAAAAAAAATTTGCCCATATGAATCAGACAAAGAATCGAATTTCGAAGAAACACCCATCTTGCATTAAAGTAAAATTTTCGCCTATGAATCCCATGTGAGGCACCACGTGATCTTCTAATATCTCTGTTATGTAGCGATGTGCTGTCAAACCCCCTCTATTACCGTTTTGACGGACCATGTCTATGAACATAAGTTCTGTTCGCCCGTTCATCGATATGCCACCCCAGACCATACATGAACCGCCTCCAAAAGGAACACGCTCCTCAATGCAACTTTGAGCATATCGCACCCAAGTAGTGATGTACGCTTGGGAATATTGCCACTGCCGGCAAACTTCCACTGCCAATGTGCCCGGGAAACTTCCGGGCGCATTGGCAATATTGCCGAAAATGCCCACTAAACAGATTGTTACTTTTAAAGTGTAAAATATGATTATTTTTTATCTCTTGTACCTGTTTACGCTCGCTGTAGCTACCCCCCGACCCCCGCGCTCTCCCAACGCTCACGCGCCGCACGCGCCCCGATGTGCGCAGTATTTACGTGTTTGTTGCCGAGAATGCATAATAATATCTTGTTATAGCACTGGGCGCATCGTTACATTTCATTGTAATGCGAGAGAAATCAAAAGAACACGAATATTTTATAGAAGACAAGGATAATACGTGTCGTAAAATTTTTAAATGCACATTCTTTGGTGACAGTTTTACTTTAAATATTATTGTATAAAAAACTGCGAAACCCTAAAAAAAGAAGCCTAAGTTACTCGTTTTAAACTCCCGTAAAAGCCCATTGAATAAATTCATTTAAGTATCATTGACATTTTTATGCTTTTTAATTATTTCTACGGAACCCTAAATGTTTATAAAAATCGAAAGTAGCTTATTTTACGCGCCGTAAAATTTACAAACCAATAGGAAAATTTCCATCGAAATCGGTCCAGCGGCTTCGGAAATTAGCCGTAACAAACAGACAGACAGACGGACAAAAAAAATATAACTGCAATTTACGGCATTATGATCGTGTACACATTGATATGCAATTAGTAAAAGCCGTGGATATCATGTTACAAACAGATACTCCAATTTTATTTAACTACATAAATAGATGTATAATATAAGAAAAGTACTTCTCAAATTACTTTTCTTAATTTAATTCTATGACTATAATCCAAGTTATAGTTCAATCAGAAGATTTTGGTCTTGATTGTAGTTTTCGTATCATAATAATTACAGATTTTCATTGTTTATAAAAAAAAATAAGTTGCATATTATGTTATAAATATAATTCTTATAAAAAAACTAAATAATTTAAAACTGTTTTCATTTAAACACTATCTATCTGAAGAAAAACACTATCTATCTAAAACAGAGATTATCTTTTTCAATTTAAAAATCGAAAAAGAATAAATTATAAAACTCTTTACCCATTCCCTCTTACAACATACAACATTGCCGGCAACAAACTGGAAATAATGCTGGGAATATTGCCAGGAATATTGCCAATGAACTGGGAATTTTCGTTAATTTTATGTTTTACTAGCTGATGCCCGGGGATATTACCCGCTTAATTGTTATTTTACACCATAAACTACCTATATTCCAAATTTCATCAAAATCCATTTAGTAGTTTTTGCATGAAAGGGTAACAAACATCCATCCATCCTCACAAACTTGCATTTATAATATTAGTAGGATAGGATAAGCAAAGGTGTGTCACTTTAGTGCCTAACAAATAAGGTGAATATTATCTTCACTAAATAAAATAAGGAAACCTTGAAATTAAACCCTATACCAATCCGTCAACAAGCGTGGTATTAGTAGGCCAAGTATCCCTCCGTCAAGGAAGGAGGCCCGTCCCTGTAGTGGGACATTAATGGGCTGTTATGATGAAATAAGTTGATAATTACGAATTTAAGCTCTCTAGATATATCAGACCCACAGCTAAAAAACCGGTCAAGTGCGAGTCTGACTCGCGCACCGAGGGTCCTGTACAAACCTATTTATTTTCCCGCCAAATTGTGATATCGTCAGGATTCAGCTGTTTAAATACTATTTTTCCCGCCAAAATTCAATGACGTCACGACTTAGCTGTCAAAATATATTTTCCTGCCAAAATTCTGTGACGTCACGACTCATCTGTCAAAAATTCTATGACGTCACGCCTATCTGTCAAAATTGACAGCTGTCAAAAGTGACAGAGGTATCAAATATTTTCCCGCCAAAATAATATGACGTCACAAATCATCTGTCAAAAATTCTGTGACGTCACGACTCATCTGTCAAAAATTCAATGACGTCACGACTCAACTGTCAAAAAATATTTTCCCGCCAAAATTCTGTGACGTCACGACTCATCTGTCAAAATTCTATGACGTCACGGGTCACGTGACACAGCTTTCCCGCCAAAATTCTATGAAATCAAAATATGATTGCTAATAAAAAGTAGCCTATGTTCTTTCTCAGGGTCTAAAGATTGTCTATACATACATACATACATAACCTCACGCCTTATCCCGGCCGGGGTAGGCAGAGACGACAGAACGCCACTTGTCACGATCCTGGCAAACAGATTCGGCCTCGTCCACATTCATTAAGCGAGTCATACATGCGCGTCGGTTACGAGTGCTCTTTATTTGGCCCTTTTCCAATATGCAACCTATCTGGTCACCATATGTTTTCCGTGGCCTACCGGCACCGACTCGCCCTTTCACACTAGCCTTGTATACTTGTTTCGTCAAACGCTCATCATTCATTCTCTCAATGTGACCAAACCAACGCAACATTCCTTTCTCGATTTTGGTCACTATATCATCTTTCATGCCGCAACGTATTCTTATCTCATCATTCCTTACTCTATCTATCAGTCTTAATCCACATATACTTCTCAGTGAACGCATTTCTACCGCATTAATTCTACTTTCATGCTTCTTCTGCCATACCCAACTCTCGCTACCATACATTAAGGTTGGTGCTAGCACTCCCTTATGAACAGCCAGACGAGCTTTAGTAGTCACGTTCTGGCTTTTCATAAACGAGTGCAGGGCACCGTTCACCGAGTTTCCCTTTTGCACTCTTCTCTCAATATCCTTATCATGTTTTCCATCTCTCGTAAACATGCTCCCCAGATACACAAATTCTTTCACCTGTTCAAGTCTTTCACTTCCAATCATAACTTCACTAACAGTAATCTCTTCATTCTTCTCAAACACTATGACTTTCGTCTTACTTGCATTAACTTTCATTCCCTTTGATTCAAGTTCATCATTCACAACTGTTACCATCTCCTGCAGCTCACTCGCCGAAGAAGCCAATAAAATTTGGTCATCAGCGTACATGAGGCATTTGACACGTAACCCATCCATACTCAAACCACAATCACACTCTCTCAGTCTCGATAGACAACTATCCATGAACAGATTGAACAGCCAAGGGGACGCTACACATCCCTGTCTAACACCTTTAGATATTTGGAACCAATCCGTGTAGGTCCCATTTATTCTGACGCAAGCTCTGGAATCCCTATAAAGAGATTTCAGTGCTCGCACCAAAACGCTGCCCACCCCATACATGGATAGTGTCGACCATAGTTCATTCCTCCTCACTCTGTCATAAGCCTTTTCCAAATCTAAGAAGGCGCAATATACCTTTTGGTTCTTTGCCAAAAACTTTTCTGTAATGCACCTTAAGGAAAAGACTTGATCCGTACAACCCATGCCTTTTCTAAATCCCGCTTGTACATCCCAAATCTTGCTGTCTGTTATATTCAAAACTCTATCTATCAAAATTCTCGCATACAATTTTCCAACTACGCTTAGAAGGCTGATACCGCGATAGTTTCTACAGTCCTGCTGCGAGCCCTTTCCTTTGTAGAGAGGCACAATTACCGCCCTTGTCCAGTCATCTGGCACTCGACCTTCTCTCCAACACCGGTTAAATAAATGGTGCAGCAGACCTATAGTAAACCCTTCGCCAGCCTTCAACATTTCACTCGTCACCTTATCACAACCTGCTGCTTTTCCTGCTTTCATTCCTTTTAACGCTTTCACTATTTCGTCGTATCTTATTTCACTAGCATCCTCGTTTTCTAACTCCCTTTCACAAAATTCCTCAACATTATCTTCCTTCTCAAACAGACTTTCAAAGTAATTCTTCCACCTCTCAAGCACCATACAGTCGTCAATCAAAAGTTCACCTTTTACATCCCTTATCAAACCAAGCGACGGTTTAGTCTTTCCGCGCGCATTGCTAACAGACTTCCAGAATAATTTTATGTTACTCTGGAAGTTGAGACCAAACTTCTTATCTGCTTTTAACTGACATTCTTCTTTCTTTCGATTTACACATTCTTTCACTTTCCTTTTAAGCAGTGTCTATACCAAATTTCATCGAAATCCGTTCAGCCGTTTAGGCGTAAAAGAGTAACAGACAGACAGACAGACAGACAGACAGACAGACAGAGTTACTTTCGCATTTATAATATTAGTAATGGATTGACATTTTTTTATGACAAGTCTGTAGACATGAATAAATTAAAGCGAATTTAATACAAATGAGTAGGGTATTATTGGGCATTCTGTACCACTTTCGTCCAGTCGCTCCGCGAAACAAGTTTCGCTCTCGCTCAGGACTCGTGGTCCAAAATGCCCAATAATATAAATTTAATATAACCAGCGACGTGTGGCTTCGAAACTTCAATAAATAACTAACGCCTAATATATTCACGTGAGCAATAACAATGACGACATTATAGCTAAGACATCAACAACTGGCACTTTAAAAATTACCAACAACCAGTATTTTTAATTTTAGTGTGTTTGTGTCATTATAGACAGAATTAATAAAAATATATTGTGAGGAGGATAATAGGATGGTAAAATTTGTTCCAGTACTTAAAAGAAGTTGAGTAGATTTAAGATCGATTAGTATTTATAAAGATTAACAATCTTTAAACTTGATCATTATTAATTAAGCTGTAATATGTATATAACATGAAATTTGTCAAACAACCACAATCTTTGCAATTAAATATAATTTGCAATGATTCTTGTAAGACTGAATCACGTCATGGAAAATTATTACCTAATACCATACGATGCATTATTTGCGGACCATCAAACTGTGGCAAAACAAACTTGTTAATTGGTCTACTTCTACATGAAAATGGATTAAACTTTCAAAACATCTACATATATTCAAAAACTTTACTTCAACCAAAATATGTGTTTTTAGAAAAGGTTTTACAGCAAGTACCATGTATATCATTACAAAAATTTCAAGGAAATGAAGAAGTGTTAAAAGTTGAGGATGCGAAACCAAACTCTATAATTATTTTTGATGACGTGGCGTGTGAGAATCAAAATAATATGCGTGATTACTTTGCTATGGGTAGACACAAATACATCGATTGTTTTTACCTAAATCAAACATACAGTAAAATCCCAAAACAATTAGTAAGAGATAATGCTAACCTGATAGTACTTTTTAAACAAGATGACATTAATTTAAGACATGTTTATGATGAACATGTTAATACCGATATGACTTGGTTTGAATTCCGTGAAATGTGTTCCAGGATATGGAGTGAACCCTTCAACTATGTTGTAATTAATAAAGATTGTTCTAAAAATAATGGATGCTATAGAACTAAATTTGATACCTTTGTAATCTTTGATTAAAATTTCGAATATTTAAGGTTGTCATCTTTGTATTATTATTATTCTGTATACGACTTTCAACCGATAACAAGCATGAAAAAATCATTAAAAAGACAAATTGTTGATGCTGCAGAAGCTGTAAAGAGAAAAGTACGGAACATGCGAGATATTGAGATTAGCAATAAACAAGCATTGGAATCAGTTTTCAAGCCTGTAACAGAATCTCTCAACCTGCTTTCCAACGCTAATAATCAAATCGAAGGTCCATTGAATAAACAAACTATGCAGAATGAAAATCCAAAAAGTAAAGATGACAGTGATGAATCTGACAATGACAGTGAAAGTTCTTTTCAATCATTGGTTGATGATGTTAATATTAAAGAGCACGACACTTCATCCTGGTCGTTATCTTCAGAAGCCCTACGAGACATCCCGTTTGGCGTTCGAGTAGATCAAGGGAAATTTATGTTAGGGTCTGCTAATATAACAGTTGGTGATGAATTTATTGTAGTAGCTGGTTGTAAATATCGTAATACACCTGGTTTGAAACAATTGTTATTAAAAAAGAATGTAGATTTAAGCGTAGTTACAGAGAGTGACATGCAAAATTATAAATCGATGTTGCTTGATACAAATGCACATCGTAGAGATTTCGAACCAAATAAACCAATAAAAAGTAATAAGGGAATGAAATATTTACAAGTTATTAAACCGCTTTTCTCAGTACAAAGTACAATTCCTGGTAAGCAATCTAAAGGTAAAGGAATGTCAATGAAAAAAATGTGGAGACAAAATGTGGATTACATTTATTGGGATGATCCAAATGAATTAGTTGATAGATTAAAGTTGTTAATAGCATCTCGAGATGCTGGCAATACAGGCTTAGATAATGAAATTATGTCTATTATTGAGGAATTACGTGAAAATAAAATTATTATTAAATAAAAGTTGTATGTATATAATGTTCATTTTATTTCTAACCTTACAGTACAACACACTCTAAACATGAATGTAGACAAATTCGGTCATTATATTCATAAACGAATGCGTTTATCTGAGTTATTCGAGATTAATAATAACGCTTTGTATAAATCTGAAAACGGTGACTTTGATTTGAAAGCATCACGACTAAGAGGTATTAGACTGCCTGAAGAAGCTGATGACGTGGTAAATAAGGAATACGTAGATAAAATTAAAACAGAAATTATACAAGAAATTAATAAGTCGCTACACGTTCAAAGTATTTTAAATACAAAGTTTACAAATACTTTGCTTCATTTAGAAGACAAATTTTATACAAAAACCACTGTAGACAAGTTAATTAATCATAATGATAAAGCAACAAATTGTTAATGAAATACACAAAGCAGCACGAAAAAACTTTCTGCGACGACCTGTAATATTGAAAGGAATCGATGATTTATGGCAAGCTGATCTGATAGATATACAGACGTTGAGAAAAAGTAATAAAGGATATAATTATATTTTATTAGTGATTGATTGCTTTTCTAAATACGCTTGGGCTGAACCATTGAAATCTAAAAACATGATAGATGTTACACATGCTTTCGATGAAATATTACGTAGTAGCTATCGCAGACCAATCAACTTACAAACTGATTCTGGAAAAGAGTTTTATAATACAACTTTTAAAAATCTTATGAAGAGGTTTAACATTAACCACTATTCTACTTTTTCTACCAAGAAAGCTTCAATAGTCGAGAGATTAATAAAGACTATCAAAAATAAACTATACAAATGTTTTAGTTTAAATGGAAGCTATAATTGGTTAGGATCGATATTGACAAATATATTGAAGACATATAACAATACATATCATCGTACTATTCAATGCAAACCTTCCGATGTGAAAAAATCAAATGAGTTATTAATAAAAAATAATATTAATAAATCACAAAATCATTTATGTATTCGGTCTAAACCTAAATTTAAAGTCGGTGACAATGTACGAATTAGTAAATACAAACATATATTTGAAAAAGGATATACTCCTAATTGGTCTACTGAGCTGTTTATCATAAAAAAGATCAATAAAACGAAACCAACAACATATTACATAGAAGATCAGCGAAAACAACCAATATTAGGCACGTTTTACGAACAAGAACTCCAAAAATCTCATCATCCTGGTGTGTACTTGATTGAAAAGGTTTTAAAAAGAAAAGGAAATAAATTATTCGTAAAATGGTTGGGATTAAGCAATGATGATAACAGTTGGATTAATAAAACCGCAATAACAGATTGAAATAACAATTATATAACCATATTCCTTACATATATTATATTTACTTTACTTTGAGCAATGCAAGGAGGTGGACTGCTTAACACTATTATTGATAATCTACCGTTTGAACTTCACCTGCCTGGTTATAACTATTGCGGACCAGGCACAAAACTAAAAAAAAGATTACTCAGAGGTGATCGAGGTGTTAATAAGCTAGACGAAGCTTGTATGCAACACGATATTGCATATGATAACCATAAAGACTTACCCAATCGACACAAAGCTGATTTACAACTACTAGATATGGCTAAAAAAAGACTTAAATCGAAAGATGCAAGAAAAGGAGAAAAACTTAGTTCCTGGTTAGTGAGCAAAGTTATGAAAGCTAAATTAAAATCTGGTGCTGGCGTTAAGGCGTTTAATAGTTTTATATCAAAAATTAAATCTGTGGTTAAGAAAATGAAACCCAAAAACAGTAAAACATTAATAAACACCGCATACTCAGTTGCAAAGAAACTTTTTCCATGCACTCCAAATATGCGAATACCACGAGTTATACCGTTACCAAAAACTGGAGGAATTCTACCTTTAATTCCAATTTTTGCTGGTTTATCAGCTTTAGGCTCTTTAGCTGGTGGCGTAGCCGGTATAGCAAAAACGGTGAATGAATATAAAGCAGCTCAAAAGAATTTACAAGAAACAGAACGACATAACAGATCTATGGAGACATTAGCCATAGGCAAGGGTTTATACATAAAACAACATAAAAATGGCAAAGGATTATATATAAAATCTCCAAAAAACTGAAGTGGAAGCTACCTAATCGACCTTTAACTAATTTGGATATTGAAAATCATGCACGAGACATTCCTCACTTTCGAGGAGTGTACATGAAGGATCAGTTACCAAGTTCACCAAAACGGATTGAGTGTGGTATAGTGAACTTGGATAATGCAAAAAACGAAGGAACACATTGGGTAGCTTATGTTAAAGTTAATAATTACTGTGAATATTTTGACAGCTTTGGTGATTTAAAACCCCCCAGGGAATTGATGAAGTATTTTAAAAATTATAATGTTTTTTATAATTATACAAGATATCAAAATTTTAATTCTGTAAATTGTGGACATTTATGTTTAGAATATTTGTGGAAATATTGGAATAAAAACATATAAATTTTATGCGTTTGTTTAATTTAAACCATTTGCAAGATGTCACTCACTTTGTCGATAACTGGGAACTCTTCAGATTTATCTGTGTACTATACTAACACACTACAATTATCTGAACAATATGAATGCGCCTTATTGCATTTCTCAACATTTAACTCTATTCCAAACATTGACAAAAGAAATAATAAGTTATATTATGACACCAATGAAGTTATTGAAGTACCGGAAGGCACCTATGAATTACAAGACATCGGTGATTATTTAAAATCAGAAACAAAGGACGCTGTGTTCAAATTAGAGTGTAATAATAACACTCTAAAAACTAGTATATACTGCACAAAAAATATAAATTTTAATAAAGAAAACACTTTCTGCAGTTTGTTAGGGTTTAAGAAACAGATCTTGGAAGGAAATAAATGGCATGTGTCTGAGTTTCCAGTCAACATTTTACCTACGACCGTGATCAGGATAGAATGTGATATTGTAAGCGGCTCGTACATAAACGGAGAATCCAGTCACATTATACACGAATTTGCACTGAACGTACCACCTGGATACAGAATAATAGA
The DNA here is from genome assembly GCA_905475405.1 of Schrankia costaestrigalis. Taxonomy (NCBI): domain Eukaryota; kingdom Metazoa; phylum Arthropoda; class Insecta; order Lepidoptera; family Erebidae; genus Schrankia; species Schrankia costaestrigalis. The sequence goes on along the minus strand of FR997845.1, from coordinate 1,765,278 downwards.
AATTCCTAAGAACGTAATATACTTTCCGATTAACCAAAAAAATATAAACAGCATACGAATTAGGTTATTAGATATAAATAACCGTTTAATAAATTTACGAGGTGAAGAAGTTCAACTGTATTTACACCTAAGAAGAAAAAATGATTGATTACAATAAATATGTGCTTCAAGAAAATAAACATATCAGTTCAGTTCAAGCTATCACCCAAACAAGAGCTATCTCGAAGAAAAAGAAAATAAAATTAACTAAAGAAAATAAGATATTTCTTAAAGCAATCGGTTTACTAAAATGAATATATTAGATGTTTTATCCACACCAACTTACGATAATACTGTTGAGGGAATAGAATTCCATTCTTACAAGCCATATGTAACAAGTTTCAATAGAAATGATGAAATTCGTATACCTATCAACCAACAAGATTTGTACATATTACCATCAGCAAGCACCTTGTATTTGGAAGGAACTGTTATCGTTAGTAAAAAAGATTTGAAAGACGTTGCTAGTAGCATCAATTTTACGAATAATGCGCTACTCTATCTGTTTCAAGACATAAGGTACGAGCTTAATGGAGTAGAAATAGATAAAATTAAAAATGCTGGCATAACAACTACAATGAAGTCGTTAATTTCAATGAATGAGAGTGAATCAAAGATGTCTTATGCCTGGGGCTGGAATATAGATGGTATAAAAAATGTGAATGGTGGTAGATTTTCAGCATCTATACCTCTTTGTAATATCCTCGGGTTCGCAGAAGATTTTAAGAAAGTTGTAATAAACAGTAGACACGAACTGATATTGTTAAGAAGCAACACTAACCTAAATGCTGTAAAACTTAATACAGGTGAAATTATAGAAGATGTTCTTATAAATAAAATCATATGGCGCGTGCCTCATGTTAAGGTATCAGATAGAGAAAAAATAAGTTTGTTAAAAATGTTAGAAAAAGATCGACCGCTCCAGATGATATTCAGAAATTGGGACTTGTACGAATATCCCGCATTACCTAAAACCACAAAACATACTTGGTCTATTAAAACTTCGTCACAAATAGAGAAACCACGCTTTGTTATTATTGGACTACAGACTCAAAGAAAAAATAATTCAGGTGCTGACATGTCTCAGTTCGATCATTGTCATATTCGTGATGTTAGAGTGTACCTAAATTCAACATATTTCCCTTATGAAAATCTAAATGTTAACTTTGCTAATAACAGAGTTGCTTTATTATACGAGCAATACACTAGATTTCAACAGTCATATTACGGACGTCGCGCGGAACCCTTATTAAGTGAAAAACAGTTTAAAGACTTAGCACCGTTATTTGTTGTCGACTGTTCTAGACAAGCTGATAATCTAAAAGGAGGCTCTGTCGTAGATGTACGAGTGGAAATTGAAACTGATTCAGATATACCAGATCAAACATCTGCTTACTGTCTCATACTAAACGACTGCATAATTGAGTATAAGCCGTTGAGTAACACCGTTAAGAAAATATCATGAGCCCAGATACTATCATATTAGATGTCCAAGGATTTAAAGACCTTAACAACGATTTTATAGTAAAGGAGTTAGCTTTAGCCACTTCTGAATACACACAAACTTTTTTAATCAAGCCACCTTACTTGTTTAAATATTTAACAAATGACGAAAAAAAGCAAGTTAAATGGTTGGAAAGAAACAGAGGAATTTATTGGAACGAAGGTTTCATAGACTATAGAGAATTTCATCGTGTAATTGTCCAATACCTGGAAAGTAAGGATATTATTGTAAAAGGTCTGGAGAAAATTAATTGGGTTAAGGACTTGTGTGTGAATTGTAATGTCTTAGAACTTGACGAAAAACAATGTCCTAATTTATCTGTGCTACACAAAACATTCAGTGGTGTAAAAAATAATTTTAATTGTAATTATCATTTAAAGCACTGTGCACTAAAAAATGTAATATGTATAAAAAAATATTTAGAAAATAGTAAAAGTTCAAATTGTAATCTATTATTCTAAGGAAATAAAAATACTTTTTACAAATATATAATGCTTTTATTTTATTACAAATATACGTACATTAATATCTAATACACATTAGAGACATAAAATGAATACAATTTATTACATTAAACATAACCTAATCAACTAACTACAATATTAAAAAAAATCAGTAAAAATCATTATCTATTAAAGATTTTGAGATTTTTTTCACCAATGATTCAGTTTCGTCCAGAACAGAATCATTAGCGTCTTTAACAATATATTGCGCGCTTAGTATAACGTTCTCGCAATCACTATCACTATCATAGGTTTCAGGAGTGTTATTACATAGGTCTAGCACTGAAACTTTTATCAATTTAATGCCAGGTCGTTGTGGTCGACTCATTACGTAAGATTTTGAAGATTTCAGTTTCTTCGATCTCTCCTTACGTCGTTGTTTCAACGTCTTATCTTTCGTTACTTGTTTGCAGCATACGGTTTCCTTGCGAAGCATCTCGTTATAGTCTTCATTAGGATCCTGAGCATACTGACTGAACATAATCGTTGAGTCGGAAATCTGAAACAAATTATAATTAAATCATTAACACGTTGTTAAAATAAGTTACTGTTTTATTGAACCCAAAGGTAACCAAAGTTTATTTTATTTTATTAATTAAAAACTTACCATTGACATGATTCTGTAGCACAAGTACACGAGTTAAATAATATTTCGTAATTGAAAAAAATAAAGTATTTTATACAAATTAATTCAATCTATATATTAAAATGCTAATAATGCATATTGTGTCTGCAAGAAGAAATATTTGCACAGTATGTTTGTCAGTTGAAAAAGTCTACTACATGACTACATATAAAAAAATATATATTAAGAATATTGTTATATTCTTAATACAGTTTTTTTTTTAATATTAAAAAAAAAACATTTATATCTAAGCGATGACTGGAGCAATCGCTAGTATATCATTATTGTCTGTATTGCATTTTATAATGTAGGTTGGTTGTATGTAATGTAGGTATATTGGTCTCGTGTTACATCCTGTTCTATATACTTCTATGTTTTTATATTCAACTATAATCCAACTTTATAATAGAAAAAGAACATAATTTGTACAAGGTTTTATTCGTGACTTTGTTCGCTTGAATTAATAATTGGTTAAGTATATAGTTAATTCGATTTCAAATACCAAAATAGTGGAAATGAGCGACAGAAAAATATTTACATAGTTATATAATATTATGCATGTACTTATATAAACTGATGGTCTTATGTATATATCATCATGAATTGATAACAATATAACATTTCATTTTTATATATTTTTCGCTAATATTCATCTAATAAAAACATTTTATTGTTTTTATTTTTTAAAGACAACAACTCTTGCACTAGGTATTACTCGTATGTCGCGGGGACTTTTTACATATATATTTAAACTATTGGGTACAAATCACAGCCAGACTCAGGACAACAATTTGTGGATCATACAAATAATTGTCCTGCATGGGATTCGAACCCACAGCTTCGAGCACGTTAGTCGCTTACGCTACCACCGAGCCATCAAGGAGGGCATTACGAAACGTTGTTCGTAAAACGCTTGCTAAGCGTATGTATTGTCATACGGTTGAAAGTAGGTCATAGCAAACGCATATTTATATAATAATCATAAAAAACTATTTATGGTTGCGACTCTGTTCGCATGGATTATAATGGTTATATTTATAAATTAAATAAAACAAGTAAATGTAGTCAACATTTTATTTTTACATAAACAAAAGCAGTACTTAACCCTACTAAGTAGGTAGATATTTAGATGGAACTTAAATATATTTTTAATATTTTCATTTATTAATATATTTACATATACAATCGATACTTAAATCTAATACCTTAATACTAAAATAAAGTAGTAATTTACTTATACACTTTCACAGCAAAGAAAGCTTAGTCTAAACCTCATCTTTAGTTTTAAGCATATATGAATGACCCCAAGCTTGTGTTGATATTTTATCCAAAGATATCGCTCGTTTATCATCGTTGTTAGATAATACAATTTTGTTGATAGACTGCGTAAATATTTCGTGTTTTATTGATTTAAACATTGGATTTTTTCTATGGATAACTCCACCATTAAATAAAATATTTTCATAATCTGTAATACTTAAATCTCTTACTACACATGACTTTATTCCCTTTGCTTTTTTAGTGATTTTTTTTTGAGTTTTTAAAGAGTACAATTTAGATCTTAAACCAACAAAATCGGAGATATATTCTCCTCCCATTTCATCTTTGAATAAACCAGGAACTTTTTTATTGATAAGCGGTATCTTAAAATAGTTCATAGCTTCATAGTTGCTGGTGTCAAAATATTGTAAAAACTGATACTTTAAATCATAGTAAAAGTCATTAGTATATATTTCGTACACAAAAGAGTCCGTGTCTGTATAACACAACTGTACTCGCTCTTTGTAATAAGGCTTTACAATATTGTAATGAAAATTATACATGTGTGACTTAGAAAGTTCTAATACAGTGAATCCTATATAAATCGGTTTATCTAAAATAATTTGGTCTGGCCTCATTTGTATTGCAACTAAGTTTTCAGATAGAATTGAAGCACTATGGAAATAAGGATTGGATACAAGCCTTTCAGCGGATATGGACTTTTTGGTACGATTATTTTGATCGCTCCATTGATTAACTAAATGTACGCTTACTCTTTTTTCAGTATTTTCTAATGTTTTACCAAAAACACTGTTATTCAGTAACTTAAAAAAATCTTGTTCGAAGGCACTTTGTGCCTTCTGTCGTAATTGTGTGTTCAATTCTATATATTGCTTTAAGTAAGGACTCTGTCTAAAAGTTATAGCTCTATGTATTTTACGTAGTATTAAACCATGTTCTATACATTTTTTTAAATGTACATAATGTATGACATAGTTATACTTATTATATAAATTAGCAATTAGTTTATTAGATTTACCGCCTGGGGGAATGCATTTCTCTGGACAAAAAGGCAAATCGTTATGGTAATCGTGTAAATGTTCAGGATATAAAAGATCAACTTCTAATATAAATCCCCACTCAGCATTATCTGTAATATTTTCTACGTGTAAATTATACAATTCGCGTTCACTAAGAAACCTAAAACCTGAATATGGTAGATACTGGCACATGCTATAACCGTAAAGATTATTACAGTCAAGGTATACTATGAAACTAGAAGATTTAGATGTATTATAGTCAGACATGTATTTATGGTTAGCCTTAGCATACCGACGGGAACACATGCATAAGCCTCCCCTAATACCATCTTGAATCATTCTAACGATTGCTAAGTCCGACAGAAGTTCTAATTCAACACCTGTTTTAAGTAACATTGCGTCAAAGGACAAACTAGGTGCTGTTATGTAAAATGCAGGATCGAGGTTGTAATGTTGTTTACATGTTTTCCTAAAATTTTGGAAAATATCTGTCAACAAAAGTACATCTGTTTTTAAATACAAATCCGTATATTCTCCTAAGTTATGTATATTAAATTTATCCCAAACAGTTTTAGCATGATTGTAGTCTTCGTCGCTAATATTTTCGTTAGTTAATGAATTATAAAAATGACACTTTGATGGTAAAGATTTATCCTTATAACATTGCCAATTTGTCATATAATCGTAAGGATATACACCTTTTCGTGTTAATAAATTTAATTGTGTTTTATCAGGAAAATGAAATTTAAGGTTAATAAAATCTTTAACTTGCATTGTTTTAGCAAGTTTGTCAAGGCTTGTTCCTAAAAAGTTAAACGAATCTAAAAATCTTAATTGTATATACTTACTCGTTATTATCAATAGGGATAAACTTTGAAAAGGATATGTATTTTTCCTTGGTCTTTGGTATTATTTTTATCTGACCAGGAATTTCACCTAATTTTTTAATAAATAAATGAGAATCATATCCTGACAAGTTATGGAAAAATATCGGAATGAATTTGGGTAACTTGTGTTGTAAATTACAGTGTCTATGTGCTGCACCCCGATATCGCCCAGTAATGTGACAGTGATCTCTTACTTTATCTCCCCACAATAAATGTTCACAAATGTGGCACTTAATAGCACTAGTGAAACTAACAGCATCGTTTTCTGTGAATATCATAGTTTCATTTTTAGTCAAATATTTATGATATATTTTCTTAACATCTTCAGTAAGAAAATGTACAAATTTTGTTACACAATCCTTGCCTCGATAACTTCTGTAACCTTTAAAATGTTCAGTGAATGATGATACTATATTATATGCAAACGCAGCAGGCACGTGTACTTGTGAGTATGACGTATTACCGGTGTTCAATTCGTCGCCGGAAATCGGTTTGAGTAAAGTTTCGAAATCAGCATATATGACGAATGGAATATTTTGTTTTCTATTATAATTTTTAAATTTTAAAAATGAACCTTTTTCAGGTAAAACTGTAACAACTCCTCCACATAAATGTGATTCAAATTTACTTGAATTCGGAAAAAATAATAAGCATGTTTCACAGAAGTACAATTTACCATGATGTTTAGTTATTTGATTTCTAACCAAACGTGGCAAATCTTTAATTAGACAGTAATGGGAATGTGTATTATTTTCTAAAAACAAAAGGTGTATACTCTTTGATTTTTTACTATTATTAGATTTATACAAAGGTCCAATAATTGTTCTATCATTTTTCAATCCATAAACGAAAATATTCAGAGAGGGGTTATTTTTTTCAAAAACATTGATGTCCGAAAATGTAATTGGAAATAATAAATTATTAATATTTAAAACATCTCGAAAATGAGGATACGACGATACTCTGTCAGGATGTTGTATTGTGGGATACAAGGCAGCTACAATACACCACAAGAAGCAATAACTATCATTATTTCTAATATTTAACACAGCTTTTTTATTTATTATAAATTTTGGTAAAGCTATAAATTTGGATCCGCCGAGAGGCTGATATTTATTTATATTGATTTCTAAATGAGAATTTTTTAAAAATGTCCATCCACTATCTCTTTCCTGAAACTCTTCAATTTTCTTTAATAAATTTAAAAGTATAGTTTTGTAAATTGATTCGAAATCATAATTTAAATGAATAACATAATTTTTTGTGGTGAACGATTTAATTTCTTGGTGTTCGTTTTTATACATAAGAAAAACAGAGAAAAGTTCAAAATTAATTTTAATTGATGTATGTCTTTGTAACGATTGATCGATTAGGTTCTTAATTTGTTTTTGGTTATTATGGAGAAACATCTCAGGCAATATATTTAACTGTTTTTCGGTGGCAAGAATTCTGTAAGTTATAATACGAGATTTAAAGGAAGAATTAATGATTTCAACGTTATCATACAATGGGGTCGTGCTATTGTTTTTATGATTATTACTTCGTAAGTGACCAGACCATCGTCGATTATCTACAAATATTTTACAAACTGTGCAATGAGGCATTATTAGAGAGTAGTTAAAGTTAAGTACCTACTTCAATATTTTTAACAATATTTTTTATACAATATTAAGTTTAGTTTATAAAATATGATGTTAATAATGTATAATTTATAAGATATATGATGATGATATGAAATGACTCTTATCGTAAATACCTACTTTAAAAAATAATTATCTTACTTAAACTATTATTTTGTAAGTATCTTGAATTTCAGCTTAATATTGATACAGGATTGAGCGATTCAGTTCTATTTTGACCATTTAGCTAGCTAATTAGTTTTCACTCTGAAAAAAAAAAAAATATATAAGTATATATAATAGGTACCTAGGTGACATAATTGAACACCTTTGAACTTTTAGCCTGTGGACAGTATTATGAAATAGTTATATTTAAGTCATAGTCATAATGTATTTCAAAACAAAAAAACTATTTAAGAGGTATAATTACTTAAGAAAAGTTAAAAACGAAAGAAACATACAATATATATTTCTTTTACCTTGTTTCATTGTGTACCTAAGAAGTACAATGATTTCAGCTGGAACACTTCAGTCTCTAACTATCTATGTATCTTTAATTTTAGTTTATGTTGATACAGGAATCAACTGTTCTCTTTCGATCATTTATATAGCAAATTAGTTTTTCATCCTGAAAAAAAAAAAACTGCATTTAATATAAATAGGTATATATTATTATAACAAGAGGTAGATATTATTACTTATTTAAAGTTCAAAAAGAGCAAAACATAGGTACAATAAATCTGTAACATAAAATAAATATTTTCCTGTTAGATTACCTGCCAATGTGCAAGTGGGTACAATGATTTCAGCTCGTACACTTCTATGTCTAATTCAAAATGTGTATTTAGTTGATTTTGATTCATCGATATCACTTCTCGATTATTTTTTCTAATTTAATATTCTGTAAAAAAAGAAATATATAAAAAGAAAGAAGTATATAATATATGTAAGTATACATACTTCTATCAAACAGCTTCCTTATGTATTTAACTTAATAAACATAATAGTTATTACCTTTTTAAGTCGTGGAGTATTTTGTATTCACATATTAAGTACTTAAATTTCTGCTGTATTTAAATACACGTCTGCTGAATGCAAGTAATTCGTTAAAATTAATTAATATAAGTAATCTTAGAATTTTGTATTATAAAAATATTTATTCGATTTATTAGATAGCTAGGTAGGTATTTAATTCAGCAATTTAATATTAACACAAATAATTATTACCAGTTATTGGAAACGCTTGAAATTTGCTAATATGTAACTAAATACGTGCGCTCAACCTACTTTTTATTAGGGTACAGTAGATCTAAATCGGTATAAATAATTATTATGGATTTACGATAATATTCTATTAACAAAAATATCAATGATTATAAATTTACAAATAGCATTATTATTATTGTTTAGCTCCCTTTATTATAGTTAATTTCGTACCATATATAGATATTGTATATGTCAACGTAAGATTGTAAGAACAGCCAGTTTATTAATTAACTAATCAGTTTATACACTGTCGATTATTTGTAAACGCGTACTGAGATGACTTAATCCATTCCATTTATTTCAGTCAGAAACTGACAGTCTTCAACTGTTAGTTACACTAATCTGTGAAACTATAAACTTATAATATAATATGAAATAAAAGCAATAAATTGTACATCTCAGTGCGAGTTTACAATTTATCGACTAACGGTTCTTACAATCTTACGGTAAAATACAAATTACTTGTGTTTATCACATAAAAATAAGTCATAATATTATAAAAATTAACAATTCCAATTAAAATTTAAATAGGTACTTACCGCATAGCATTTATTTTGATTTAAAATAAATACATAATTATACGGAACCATAGAACTTGATATGACGTAGTCAGGCTACTTGCACTATATTTTTATTTTATAGTCAGCAATTTTGTTCGATTTTATTCAAAATTCCTTAGACATCATTTTTGACCAAGTATAATCCGTACAAGAAAAAAAGTCAATTGATACACCAATAACATGTCTGTTTAATATTTTTTTAAATTAACATTGTTTTACATGTTTCTTGATTTATAAGCTAAACATTATTTCACTACCGTACATTAAACGAAACTAAGTCTGCAAGTGTGGAAGTAATCATCAAGAAGTATACAAAGAACCGCTGCGCTTCAAACTGCCTGACGACACCTGCCTGCTGTACCTATCATCATCAGCACCATAACATTTATAATGTAAGTACATAAGTATACTATCTAATCTATGTACCGTATTCAATTGATTTTCTTCTTAATTACTAGCTAAATGTTTCATTATGTATCTTTAGTAATTACAAAGTTCAACTTTGATTTTATGATTTTAACTTTACTCAACTTGTAATCTTGGCTTGAGCATGATGTTATTGTCTGTCTATACATTTACTCAAGTAAAATTACATTTAAGTACCTAACGTTTTAGAATAACTTTGGGTAGGGTGTAAAAATAATGATAGAGTACCCTACTAATAATTATGTTGTGCTATTTCAGGTCCGGATCAGAGAGCGAGTACAGCTATCAGGAGGTCGCAGACGAAGGCAGAGCTAAATCGAAACATTTTGCAGACAGCAATGGAAAAAGGAAACGTAAAACTCCATCGACTAATTCGATTCGTAAAAGGTACGTAATTAAACTTTTATTAAATATGTACAATCAACGTCAAATCTAATTATTAATACCATTTTATTCTGACCTCTTATTGTATGGAAAGACTATACAATGTGTGATCAGGTTATATTGGATGTTAATATATTTTATTTAACGTTCTGTACACAATCGTTTGCAATAATATAAATTATTATATTTATAAATTAGTAATGCAATATATTCTAATTCTTTGATAAAAAGGTTTTAAGTAAGTTGTGAGTGTGAAACAACTATGTGTATAACGTACTGTACTACACTAGATAAACACAGCTGGTGAATTAAAGTTGCTGGGTTCGATCCCCAACAGTGTATTTACTTAGTATTTTTCCTTTCTAGAGATAGTCTGAATTTAGATCGGTAAATAAAAGTATTCACGAAAATATAGACTCTAATATTATTTTTATAAAAGTAGGTTGCTGTGTATGTTAATATTAATTTTCAGGACTCTATCATACTAACAAACAACCACTCGGTTATACTAACAACAAACAGAATTTTATTTACCTAACTGTTTACTAAAAACTACTTATTGTTTCAGTAAGAAAACCGAACCCGTTGACATTTTCGGTATAAGGAAATGCAAAACTCCTTCAGAATTTAAAGAAGATTCTAAGTTAGCATCATATTTAATAAACAAGGTCGCCAACGGTAACGAGCGGCGATACGCTACTACTGAAGGAGAGTACTACATTGACTTCAAAATTTACAAGACGAACGATGTCCATGGGACAGACTCGCTAGAACTGTGGAAAAAAGCCCTTCTCCGCTTGAAAGCTCAAGTGAATAGTGATTCTCCTCAGTGGCGCAAGCTGCAAGAATTTATACGCTCGATCGACACATTATTTACTGAGGAACCGAAAATGTTTAGTGATAAATAAATTATTTATTTAAGATGTACCCAATCGTTGTTTTACTAATTATAAACACAATGAGTGTACCGTGCTTGTTATAAACCTAATATCAAGTACGGTACACTGAATAAATACAGTATAGATAACAAATAGGTCTGGTAAAGGTTACAAGTGTGGTATAGCTAACAGGTAAGTACTTATGGTTAATTTTTTTATATTAGGCAATCTGGACTAATTTAGAACTTGTTTCACCGAGAGACACGTCAACCCACACAACTAGTCACAGGTGAGTTCTAACATCTATAGTTGTTTTTTTTGTTTTGCTACATTTGTCGGTTCGCAAACAATGTTGGTATCGTTATTAACGTTAGATAATAATATCCATGCTATGACGAACACAAGAAATAGGGAAAACATCGCAGGCGTGCGTAGTGTGACTGTTTTACAATCAATGAGCGTTTACCGTTTTGTGAACTAACTAAAATGTTACCGTTAATCGATCGGATATTATTGGGCGTTCTGGACCACGAGTCCTGAGCGAGAGCGAAACTTGTTTCGCGGAGCGACTGGACGAAAGTGGTACAGAATGCCCAATAATACCCTACTCAAATGTCATAAAATTTCTGAAAATATAACCTAAATTCCCAGTAAATTCCCACTTTGGGAACATTGCCGGCAGCGCTGCCGGCAATATTTTCAGTCCTTGGCAGTGTGCCCGGGCACGGTACATCACTACACCCAAGTCCCAACGTCGACGATAGACTCTTCTGCAACCATCTGCACCATATAAACATGTCCTACACTCGTCCGTGAACAATACAGAGACCCACTGCTCTTCTGTCCAATTCAGGTGATGACGCGCAAATCTTAAGCGAGCTTGTCTGTGAGCTGCAGACAACTTTGGACCATTTACTGGTCTAGGGGTGATATCCGCTTCCTTTAACCTTCTTCTTATTGTTCGTGCACATACGTTTACTCCACGCACTTCATTAAGCTCGGTTTTGATGTTAACTGACGTGAGGAAACGATTTCAAGTTGTAACAAAAAATCGGTCATCACGACCTGTGGTTGCTCGAGTTCTGCCTGTACCACGTCTCCTCCTGTAAGAACCTGTCTCTACAAACCTTCTGTATATTCTAGAAACCGTAGACTGGTTTAAATTTAAATTTCTACCAATCGTTCGTAGATCCAAGCCCTCCCGCACCAATGCTACAATTTGTGCCGCTTGTTCGGACGAAGTATCCATATTAAGGTTCAAAAATCTCGATGTGTTAAAAAACTAACCCAACAATTATGCTGGTAACAATAATTCAATTGACAAAACAAAAAAAAATCTATGAGAATCAATTTAAAACTTTGCTCTAAATAACACGCAAATCTGATATTTACGAGTAAAGGAGAATGGGCGGTTTCGTCCCATGTTTTGTAACACTTTGTGACCGAGCAAGTGCTATGTTTTATTGTATGGGCATAACTCCGTATCTCGTGCAGGGAAACTGTTATAGGGTTTTAAAAAAATAAAAAAAATAATTTAAAATGTCTTTACTAATTGGTCTTTTAATAACTACTACTAAAGAGATTTAAAGGTAGAGCCTACTTTGACCCAACACCCTCTCTGCCACCGTTGTAAGCGCAGCGTTGAGAAGATTGCAGACATGTAAAATGTGATTTACGGCGGTTCTTCTGGGTAGAAGAGTTCTCAAGCTTTCAGAAACGTTTGCGCAATTACATGGACAAAGAAAAAACAGCTCCCTATGCTCCCCGCCATTTTGTTCCAAATATGACATCTGCTCAGTTGCAATAACTTCAGGTCGGTCAAATAAGTTTGCGCTTATGCCCGATTTACACATCGACAAGTACAGTAGCGAGTTAACTTGCCTCATTGGCGAGTTAAGCCACTTTATGCGTGTGGACGGCAAAAGCGAGTTAAGTAGTAAGTTGCCGATTAAGTTGATTTGAATACAGCTCGATCCTATTTTTTGGCGAGTTAAGAACGAAGTAGCCCCCTCTCTCGCGTCTCCCTCACCCCACCGGCTCGGCGCTCGCAGCGCCCGCTGTGTAGACGGGCGAGTTTAGTAAGTTCTAATATGTATTTATTTTTATTTTTGTCTGTTTTTCTATGTATAATGTGTACGTATTTACAAAAGTATTTAAGTATATTTATGCTTTGTCTAGTACCCATAGTACAGGCTTTGGCTAGTTTTTTTTTCTGGTTAGTTTGTGTAAAATTGTGAGGAATATTTATTTTTTTATTAATCTATACTTTTCTATTAAAATTTTATTTTCAGTGTGTTGTGCAAGTGCTAATACTATTTCTCGTATAATAGCGCGTAAATTGGTATTCAATTGTTCAATGTCCATTTTATCGATTAAAATAACCGTACCTAAACAATCTCAGACGACGCACGCCGGCACGCACGACGCGACTGGTCTTCGTCTCTGATCGGCAACTTATGAGCTGAGCTGTACTCGCCTACGTGTGAACTGTACTTACTACTTATTACTTACTACTTAACTGTCTATTTTATTAACTCGCTACTGTACTTGTCGATGTCGGGCATTAGTGTAGATGCCATTATTAACTTACTGGTGTAGTGTTGCAGTCTCTCCAACGATGCCAAGTACACCAACGATATTTCATAAAACTGCAGTGCTTAAGTATACGGAAACGCCATTATGTTGGTTTGTCTCGAGGATAGATTATCAAGAACTAGGAATTTGCAGCGAGGTATAAGATAAGGTGATTAAATATCTCCGAAACTGTTTACCGCTGCACTGGAAGATGCTTTTAGGCTCTTATGCCCGATTTACACATCGACAAGTACAGTAGCGAGTTAAGTAGTAAGTTGTTGGCGAGACGCGAGAGAGGGGACTACTTCGTACTTAACTCGTCAAAAATAGGATGGAGATCTATTTAAATCAACTTAATCAACAACTTGCTACTTAACTCGCTACTGTACTTGTCGATGTGTAAATCGGGCATTAGACTGGAACGGAAATGGTATCAATATATTATGGCGAGTATATCACGCACGCACCTTCATTTGCTAACGAAAATAGTGTCATGTCATAGACCAAGGAGGACCTCAATATAATGATCGATGACCCTAATAGTATCTCTCAATAAGTGGGTCTTAAAATGGACACGGACAAGACCATCATCATGGCAAATGTTCATGTTGCACCCACTTCAATCACGGTTGGAGGCGCTACACTCAAAGTTGTCCACGAATATATTTACCTGGAACAATCAGGCCAGATAAGTCCAACTTCGAGAAGGGGGTCACTCGTCAAATCACAAGGCTTTTGGTCATCTACAGGGGAATGGAGAGAGCTTTATTGGGAGTTGACCTGCGTAATTGAATCAGAAGTGAGATAATCCGCAGGAGAACTAAAGTGACCGATAGACCACTCAGGATTGCCCGTTAAAGGGGCGACATAGCACGAAGAACTTACAAATGACGATGAGGCAGAAAAGTTTTCGAAAAGCGACCGCGTATCTCGTGATATCGGGGTGGCGCCAAGTGATAAGGTAGTCACAGGATCGGCAAAGTAAAGATATTTGTAGGAGGCCCATCTCCAGCAATGGACGCCTATTGGCTGAGGGCTGGAAGCATGGTGTAGTGTTGTTGCTGAGCTGTACCTTCGTGTTTTCAATATATTTTGAAAGATATGTGAATAAAACAGGTCTATTTAAAGGAGTTGTCATATTTATACTGTCATTATAATTATGACCACTTTATCAACATCAACAGCTATGTAGAGAAAAATGCGATAAGGATTTTTATTTTCTCAACCTCAACTCTATAACGTATTTAGATATGTTCTATTCGGACCCTGACCTGAGACGATGTAATCGCTCAGCTCGCTTTGACACACTACGAAAACATAGAACGTTGCCTTCAACAGATTTGTTTGTTTTACAGTAATTAAATTATTGAGTATTCTAATGATAATGATCAGCCATTAATCTTTCCCGACAACATCTTACTCATCTTATCTTTAATATTGGACTCGTGAGGCACACTTCAATTCGATCATTCCATAGATAGGTATCATTTGCTTCGCAAACTAATTATCTAGAAGTACTTAAGTCGCTTCGCTACATTTACGTAAGAGATTTATTTAGCGATGACTTTACCATTTTCACTTATATATTTTTAACTGTGTACTTATTAATAACGGTCTAAACTAACGATTACTGAAACGAAACTGAAACTGAACGATTAAAGCCTTATTTAATACAAAAAATATTTTATCATTAACAGCTCAGTACTTTTGACCTGCACACAATTTTAATCTATCAAATGATATAGGTCACAAAGTGTTACAACACATGGGACGCTCCCCATATAAAACTGCCCATTCTTCTTTTCTTTTCCCGGCTATATTCATTTGTTTTACCGCAGTTCTATTTTTAAATTTAATTTCTTTTTAAGATTAAGAGCCAGTCTTTCCATATTTATATAATAATCTAAAAAGTTTGCATACTTATTATAAAAAATCTTTTTAGAGTAAATCTGAACTTTGATGCAGTTTATGAGTCCGTCAGTTTATATTATTTATCAGTAAATTCGTTTTTTTTTAATTGAAAACTTGCAGACTAATTTTAACAATAATAGTTGTAGTAATTTTCGAATATTACCAAATGTATTAAAGAGTCATTTATCATATTAATTTAGACGAGCAGCGTAATTCGCTGTTTTGTTTTACAAAAATATAACAGGTATGTGAAAATATGAGTTCAACGTTAACCAATAAATTGGGAATGTGATTATATTTAGGATGAAATAAGACAACAAAGGCAACACGTTTCTTCGCCAGGCTCTAGTAAACTTACTACTCAGGGCTTCCCCGTAACATTAAGTAGTAGGTATGCATAAATGAAAAGTGTTGCCAACTTAAAAGTGTAAAATTGGTAGAAAAATCAGAAGAATTTCTATGTAAAGCCTGACCAGAAATGTAAAAAACCTGACAGGCGCTTTCGTGTTTAATTGTCAATCTTCTAACAAATTGTATGACGAAAATTCGCTAGGTTCGAGACCACCAAGCCTAGTTTCATTCACCACATCGAACTTGGCATTTAATTTAGTTAATGGTGCAACTTCTGAGTTCTGACTGTGGTTGTTCGACGTTTACGAAGCCTAAGGTCAACAATTGGTGATACTGAAAGGCTAATCTCAAAAGTCCGAAAAGAAGAAAGACAATGGAAAAAATTGGTACTCGATGCGGGACTCGAACCCGTGTCTCTGGACTATACGCGTCCAGCGTCATGACCACATTGTCCTGTTTTTTCCATTGTCTTTCTTCTTTTCGGATTTTTCTAGTTATACCTAAGCTTTATACGTAAAAATTATTTGTAATTTAATACAAAAACTTAAAACCATTACGTATACTCTTCAATTGCAACATTAAAAGTTTACGGCTGTCGCGCCTAGATGGCGTTGTACAGTTGAGTTCTAAGTTGCGGCCCGGTGCCGTATAAAGCAATGGTTAAATTTGGTAGTCGAGACGGTTACTCGGTTGGCCTAGTGGTCAGGGCGCTGGACGCGTATAGTCCAGAGACGCGGGTTCGAGTCCCGCATCGAGTACCAATTTTTTCCATTGTCTTTCTTCTTTTCGGACTTTTGAGATTAGCCTTTCAGTATCACCAATTGTTGACCTTAGGCTTCGTAAACGTCGAACAACCACAGTCAGAACTCAGAAGTTGCACCATTAACTAAATACCAATTTTTTCCATTGTCTTTCTTCTTTTCGGATTTTTCTAGTTATACCTAAGCTTTAAAGGTAAAAATTATTTGTAATCTCAAAAGATTAAAAACGATCAATAGACGATAGACCATAATTATGGCAAACGAAAACTGACCCTTTACGCCAACAATGCCTATTTGTGACAAAAATAGGTTCTAATCCCTAAAGCAGCGAGTCGAAGAACCTACAAGTCCTAATTTTCTTTTAATAAAAGCCATCCAGGCTCAAGAATGATTTATGGATCCCAACAATAATTATCTTGCTTGGGATTCGAATCAACAACAATTTAGGTCAACTTAATAAAATGAGCTAAAATTGTCATAAATTATAGGATCACTTACAAAGTGCAAAGAGTCAATAGCCAAAGATCCAGGAAACATTATAACTTGGAATCAACCCACCATGGTACATTTTGTTACCTCTCAAAATGTACCTATTATAGATAGTCACCATAATATGTAACATATTTCGTAGTAGACATTATGGCCGAATACTTTTAACCACTATACTACAGTTCTCAATAGGTATATCTGATGGTGACTGTTAAATGGTCGGAAATAAATTTATTAATATTATTAAATGGTGTCTTCTGATTTATCACATGAAATGAATGAAAAGATTTGCATGACAATCATAATGTTAAAATAAAAAACAAATTAATAAACATAGTCAATGTATCTTTTAT
This sequence comes from Schrankia costaestrigalis, assembly GCA_905475405.1. Classification (NCBI taxonomy): domain Eukaryota; kingdom Metazoa; phylum Arthropoda; class Insecta; order Lepidoptera; family Erebidae; genus Schrankia; species Schrankia costaestrigalis. The sequence goes on along the minus strand of FR997845.1, from coordinate 1,747,848 downwards.
TCCTAAAGTTCAATATAGATCATATAACAGGGTATAGGGATAAGTTCTATGAAGCAGACGGAGATAGTACTTGAATCACTCCGCTTGTGTCCAGTGACATCCTACTGCTACCAGTGTGAGGAATGTCATCCTCATCCAGCAACTCCCTCATTCTCCTCTTGTAGATCTCACTGTCAGGATTGTTTTCTTGATTCCTACACTTGTCTAATTTCTTCTCTATAACTCTTACTCTTTCCCGAGGTGGACTTTCAACCATTTTCACCATAGATCTAATCTTTCTTACTGCTTCTATCAGTATAGCTAACTTGTCCTGCCCAGCATGTCTGAATAGCATTTCTGTGACATAGCAGTCAAGGTTTTCTTGCTCCTTACTCGCAGCATGTAGGACAGCAGCTAAGGCTATCTGTGATGGAGCATATATAAGACAAGCATCAGTCAAGAACACTTTTTCCAAGAACTCATCAATGCCACCCCTTAGACGCTCTGGGTTTGCTAAGCTACATCTAGTTTTTATGTCAATTAGGAACCCCTCAACCGGTCTAAAGGGGTTATGAATCGTCAAGTGATAATTAAGTTGTTGCATCAGTAATAATTCATTGTTTAATATAATATCAGATGCTTTATCTCTATCACCCTTTATGTTAGCTACAAATTGATTAATAGACACGTTAAATTCTTCTACTTTGCAAGCTAAATATACACAAGTCGCTAGAATCTCTTTTGGGTGATAATCCATAGTAGAGTTATACAAGTAAAAACGTTTGAAGTATTGGAATGCGGTGCCGAGAACTCCTTTAGGCATTGGTGGGCTAAATCTCTTACAAAATTCTTTTAAATGCAATTCATACTGTTTCAGTAGAAGTCTTTCTTCATCTGGTGATAAGAAAACATTGTACCGTTGATATTCATCAACTTGAGCCCCATGCTTCGAAATGAAAACAAGATTGTGCTTTTCTCGTAAACGTGCTAGTTCGTTGTCATCGCTGAATGTCCAGAATTTTCTTTGTGAACTTGTTGAAAACATTTTAATGTGATCTTTTGTCATATGAGATAATTAATGAACTTGAACTGTAACAAGATTGAAGATAAACACTACAAAGACAACAAACGGTTTTCTACCTATTTTGAGATGTGATATGTCATAAATGACAGTGACAGCTATCAAACGAACGAGGCGAGCTTGAGAAAAATATTCTATAGAGCTCGCCTCGTTTTCGTATGATAGTTGTAAATACGAATCTTCAGCATAAAATGCTTAAAGTTTTTTATATAAAATTCTAATAAGTACATAATATTTTTTTTATTACAATTAATTTTTTTTACATAGATATTATATCTTTGATTATATAGTTAGGATTTTTTCATATTTTTTTTTATCTATTTTTATTTAAGTTATCTTTAATTCGAAAATTTAAATTGCTCTTTTTTGGTCAATCAAGACATAAAAATATTTATTTTTGTACATACATACAAGCCCTTCATTCATGATCTCGTGAAATTCAATAGCTTGGCTCAAACAAATCATGAAAATGAAGACTTTCCTAAGTACATAATATTATGTTTATCTATGATGAAGACACGATTTAAAAAAAATACTTTTGCTTTTATAATTATATTCTATGCAAAATCCAAGAACATTTCAGAAGATTTCTTCTAATTTGATCGTATTTGAATTAAACAATATTTTATTTTCTTAAAATTCATTAAAAATTCTCAGTTTTGTAATAATGCCCGATTTACACATCGACAAGTACAGTAGCGAGTTAAGTAGTATTTTAAGATTAAGTTGATTTAAATAGAGTTCCATCCTATTTTTTGGCGAGTTAAGTACGAAGTAGCCCCCTCTCTCGCGTCTCGCCAACTTAACTTGCCAAAAAATAGGATGGAGATCTATTTAAATCAACTTAATCTTAAAATACTACTTAACTCGCTACTGTACTTGTCGATGTGTAAATCGGGCATAACTTGCATCAAAATAATCATCAACGGGATTTCTGAGTTAATATGAATATATTTATAGTTCTTCTAATATGAATATATTAATATTTGAAGTTCTGTGCCAAACGGAACTGAAAGTCTGTCCCTTTCTCTCTCACGGGATTTTATATTTTCTTTGCCCTCAGACGTATTTGGCAATTTGAGTCATCTTCACTTCATTCTTCAGTGATCAGAGTTGAGTGCTGTTGTTCATATTTAGTTTATGAAATAAATACGGCTATTTCATAACAGTTATTGTTTATATCTTTGTAAAAGAAACATAATAAAATGTCGAGGCCAGGTGATAGACCGAACCAAGCTCAAACCTACAAACTTGTAGTAGTTGGAGGAGGCGGTGTGGGAAAAAGTGCAATCACAATACAATTTATTCAGGTAACAATTTCCGTATTATTTAATGATAGGCAGATGAATATCACGTAAAAATGCATTATCTATTGTCTTTAGATTAATGTTAAATGGTTGAGTGCATCCTTGCGGTATTAATGATGTGTTCACGCTTAAAAATAGTGTTTGTAAGGCAGTCTATGTCAAGGTCTGTTTGAAGGCGACTCCGCCCACTGGCGTCACCACATCTGGTTCTGAAACTTATTTTTTTTTAATTTCAGAGTTACTTTGTGACAGACTATGATCCAACTATTGAGGATAGTTACACAAAACAGTGTGTCATTGATGATGTGCCAGCCAAATTGGACAGTAAGTGCCTATTCTTATATTATTCCCTCCTTGTGTCAAATACTGTGGGTGTCTCATGGTAAAACTTTTTATGTACTAACTTATAAGGCAAAGGTATGGATATTGAAATTTGATTTCCTATAAATGAAAGTTAATATCTTGTTTTACTTAGTACCTATATACTGAACCAGGTTGGAGTTCAGTCCTATATTCATACTTTATGGTACCTTAATACTGTTAATCTCCTACTATATATCTCATTAAGAATACAAGATAACCCTAGCCCATTTCATTACAAATGTGTCTTAACTTTATATTGTAAATAAAGAAAAATGAAATGTTTCTTCCCAGTGGCACATTTGCACAATACATTTAATTATCACATCTCCAAGAACATTCTAAACCAAACTACAATAAACAGGTTCACAGAATTTAAAAATGTAATAAATTATATGTATGGATTTTGCATTTCGCATTACATTGTATTGTCCATGTTCAGGATGTAATCCCGACTCATCCTTCACAACAAATATCTAAACAGATCCTAAACTCAGTATTTGCTGCCGCCTGCATTTCAGCACTAATTATCAGAATATCCTACAAACCTATTACAATAAAACCAATTACATTAAAATGAATATAAACACCTATACCGTATTCATCCTTACCTGATTTATTTTGTCAACAAACACCACATATTGCAAATTCACTAGTTTTTACATCAATCGCACACTTTGATATAGATGAAAATTTCTGGAAAGTAGCATTAAACGTTTATGCAATAGAAAACACATAGGGTGATGCTACCAATTATCAGCACTTTAAGAGTTAGTCTTACTTTAATATCGTTTATCTTAGTGATAATACTGATAACGAAAGTTAACAATATGCTTTCTCGGTTCACTATTAAATAAGTAATTGATTTTTATTATAAAAATTTGTCTTTATGCATACACATTTTATTTAGATGAGTTTGACTAAATAATTACCCTAACACCAATTATTGGCACCATCATCACCAATTATCAGCATCGACCGAGCCAATTATCAGCACCTTAAAATTAGACATAAAATTAGGTAGATAAATGAAATAATCCAATGTTTATAGCAAAATCTCTTTTATTTATACCTAGCCTAACAACCGAAGTTTTAGAAAAAAAATTACATAAATATAAAAAAATCCAAAAAATAATAGACATTCTTTTGATCATAATATCAACACTATGAAAATAACTAGCAATGTTAGTTTCAGCACCATGCCAGGATATGAAATCCGAAATCATAGAGTACTTTTTCCAAGAGTATTGAATTCTAGGCATAAAATAATCACGCTTTACAATAAAAAATATGCATTAACAATTTTACATACCACTTTGTCATGTAACAGTAGCAGTGCCGATAATTAGCAATTCGCAAAAAAAATTAACACAGATGTCAGCATCTCATTTATGAACATAAAATCAAGATAATGTTCATTTCCATTGTCAGATAAGCCTTATAAAACGTTTTATACATGAATAAAACCTAAAGGTTCAGTAAAAAATATCTAAAAGAACTAAAATAAAGTAAAATAAAAAAACCTGAACTTACCTACGATCATAAGAAACTGTCAAAACAAAGTAATGTGAAGGACATGTTCCCGCGTTTTTAAAAATATCGCTTTTTTTTTTCAAAAAGTGTCGTGTTTGGATCAGTTTATAATTCCAAAAGGGTCTTATTTTAATGTTTGTTAAATGGTAGCCGAAATTAATTAATAGAAAGCTTATAATTTGAGTTTTAGTTGGGGGTGCTGATAATCTGGTGCAGTGCCAACATTAGGACGCGTGCCCCTAAATCACTTTGATTTATCCACTATCTTTCTTAAATTTTAAATAAATATATTTCTTTCCAACGTAAAATTTCACAGATAAAATTAATTTTTTCATTTGACATTTGTAGATCATAGAGTTTTGTCCTTGATTCCTATACATTTTTCAAAGATCAAAGACTAAAGTCTTTAGTCTGTGGTTGACACGACGCCATATATGTTTACGTTCTAAAGCAAGTCCGTTTAAATAGACTATACTTAAACTAACCTAACCTAACGCAAAACCCGCACCTTGACGTGGAGTTGCGGAAAACAGCCCGCTATACCATACCATACCTACTTAAACTTAAAAATAATGTTTAAAACTGTAGAATACATTATTTATTGGTTACTACTAACAAGGGCTCAGTAAATCTACATTAAAAATATGACATAGACACAACTTAAAATAAAATAAAAATAAAAATAGCCTTTATTCTCTGATTACACGTTTTTATAAAAGTATTTGGTATTATTTGTTAAATTTCGTTAATCAGGTTGTCCTTCTTGGACATAGGCCTCCTCCAACGCTCGCCATTCTTGCCGATCTAATGCGGATCTGCGCCAACCTTGAGGCAGGTCATCCTCCCACCTTCTTTGTGGCCGTCCCCTGGCTCTTTTTCCATCTCGTGGGTACCAGGAGACGACTTCTTTAGTCCATTTCTCTTTAGGAGATCTGATGACATGCCCAATCCAGCGCCATTTAAGCCTTTTTATTTTCTTTGAAACATCAGGTACCCCTGTGATCTTTCTTATTTTTGTCAGTCTCCACCTGTCTTGTAGTCGAATATGGAGCATACCTCTCTCCATTCCCTGCTGACAAACTTTAAGCTTTTGATTCTGAGCCTTTGTGAGACCCCAAGTTTGGCATCCATAAGTGAGTATGGGTAAGAGACACATGTTAAACACCTTGCGCTTAATTGGCATTGGGGTGTTTCTGTTCTTAAATATTTCCTTCAGTGACCAGTAGCGAGCCCATGTGTTGTTTACTCGTGTTTGCAATTATTTGTCCATCTGCAAGTTTGGTGCTATTATTTGACCTAAATAGACATATTCCTTCACATACTCAATTTCATGGTTATTTACACAGATTTTTTGTTGAAGACAGTTGGTCATAACCTTTGTTTTGGTTGTGTTCATGGCAGTGGCGAAGGGTGGATTTTTATAAAAGGGAAGCCGAAGATTCCGTGGACTTTTGTTCTACTTTATATTACTATTATTCTGTAGTTCATAGGTATTCGTGAGAAAATGTTTCGATTTTACCTAGTTGTCCCGAACTCATAAACTTAAAATACGAAAATGTTTCTCTGTTTGGAAGACTTCTTTGATCAATTAGATTAATTGTTTATATTGCTATATCCTAAATGATTCTACATACCTACTTACTTACTTTTAGAACCTGAGAATACTGTCTGTAAGCCACTTACTTATACGTATCGAAATGAGATAATTGTATTAAAATGTTTCGTAAATCCACAGCGCCGGCGTTTCTTATATTTATAATTCAATTTCGAGAATGATGTTTTATCGCACATCACATAATAGGATAGTCAATATAATATAACACTATTAACCTGTCCCTTATAACAACAAACTATTAAATTTGCTGAAAACAATACAAACAAGTACTTACAAAAATATTCCATAGGATCCCAACGCACTACGACAAAAATAAAGTCAACCAATGCACAACACATAATACACAATCATAAATAATTAAACATACAAATTTTACTACTTTAAACAAGAAAGCGAATTTTATAACCTATTTGCAGAAAATAAATACAAATATCTGTTTTTTCTTCAAATGGTCCTATCGTTTACCGATGATTCTGCCAAAGTCAAGACGCAAGCCGTATAAAAATATAAAAACAAATAAATATAATTAAAAACTAAAAATTCAGAAGAAAGGCTGATTTCTATCAGATTTAAATAATTGATAAAAACAAAGGAATGTCAATGGCAAATTAAGTACTTAACGTGAAATGAAATGAAACTTCGTTACAATTGGTCGGTCCACTGGTTGCAATAGTGCTTTCTCGCTCTCGCAATGTTGTAGTTGTATCTTTTATCCTTGTCATAAGCCGATGGCCACCGGCTTATATGGTACCTTAGATCGACGAATACAAAGTGTCACGTGACCGTACGATTTCCGTACAGTCTGTTGTACTGGATTCCTAATTTCGCGACCGGCTTACTGCGCTCCGCGCATGCGCGCTTTAAGTACTCTCTGACTGAACCATAACAAGTTGTTAGTTGACAACCTTTAATTACAAGATGGCGTTATGAGTACGTAAATAATTATATTGAAAATTATTATTACTGTAATTATTATTGCGATTTACGTAAGAGAATACTTTTTTGTTTTATATTATTTTGTATTGAGTGGATGTTGCGTCATTGATTTATAATTGATTAATAGACAATGCTAAGCGGTTTTTGCAAAGGTAAGCCGGTAGGAATCGAGTTATATGGACACTTCGCCACTAGTTCATGGTTAGACCTGCTTTTAGACTCTCTGTTGCTAGTTGTGAAAGCATTTCCTGCAAGGTGTTTGGGTCTTCTGCAAACAGTATCAAATCATCTGCAAATCGTAGGTGTGACATTCTTCTTCCATTGATGTTTATCCCCCACCCTTCTCCTTCCCAATCTAGGTTTCTGAATATTTCTTCCAACACTGCTAGGAAAAGTCTGGGAGAAAGGGGATCCCCTTGTCTGACTCCTTTTTGGATTTTAAATTCCTCTCCAACTTTTTCTAATTGTACTTTGGCCATGCTGTTGGTGTATATGTTCTGTATAAGTCTTATATATTTGTTTTCTATACCTTGATTACCCAGGGCTTTATATATGTAGTTGTGAGATAGGGAATCAAATGCTTTATTATAGTCCACAAAAGAAATATAATATGATTTTCTGTATTCGTTGTATTTCTCTATTATTTGTTTAACTACATGTATGTGGTCAACTGTTGAGAAGTCAGCTCTGAAACCTGCTTGTTCTCTTGGTTGTTCTGCATCTAGTTGTTTAATGAGCCTGCCTAGTATCACTTTTGAAAAGACTTTGTATATATTAGTCATGAGGCTGATGGGTCTATAGTTGTCTATTTTGTCTTTATCACCTTTTTTGTGGATTAGTATTATAGTTGACTTTGTCCATTGTTCTGGGATAATTTCACTATCTATAATTTCATTAAATAGACTAGTAAGCGTCTTTACTATAGCACCTAGTGACGCTTTTAGAAGTTCGTTGGTTATTCTATCTTCTCCAGGGGATTTGTAATTCTTTTGTGTTAATATGGCTTGCCTTGTCTCGCTTTCAAGTATGTGAGGGACCTCTTCTTCGATGTTTAGGTTTTCGGGTGGTGCTGATAACTCGGGTGCACTGTAAAGATTTATGAAGAAATTCGTCGCTATCTTGCTGATTGTTGTTCTTTTTGATGTTGTATATTCCTTGTTTTCTTTGTTTTTTCCTTTCATTTTCGGAATCCAATTCGAATGATCTTTAAGTTTCTTCAGTACTCTTTTGATTCCGCCTGTTTTTTCAATTTCTGATTTAAAACTGTTGAAGCGTGTTTCTTTTTTATGGGCTCTTATACTTGATGTGATTTGTTTACTTAATGTTTCTATTTTTCTAATATTATTTTTTCTGTCTACAAACAATTTTGCTCTTTCTTTTATAAGGGTTCTTGCATTATTTCCTATTTTGTCTGTTTTGTTTAAATTGCTTATGTGTGTCATTTCGGTTCCTAGGTTAGTTAGTATTTTTTCAAATCTATTGTATTTTTCCTGAATTGAATTATCATTTTTGATATTTTCTAACTGTCCTTTTACTTTATTAAGGATGTTGTCTGGAATGGGGGTTATTATTTGATCTGATTTGTTTTTATGTGTTTTCTAGTCCTCTTGTTTGTGGATGCTAGAGTGGCTCTGACCATTCTATGGTTTGTACTGAAGTTTAGCTGGTTTACTATGCCTACATCATTGAAGAATCTTGGGGTGTTTGTTAATATGAAATCAATTTCATTTTTGTTTTTACTATCAGGTGAGATCCATGTCCATTTCCTGCTTGTTTTCTTCTTATAATAGGTGTTCATTATCCTTAAATTGTATTCAAGAGCAAGATTAACGAGTCTTTGTCCATTTTTATTGCGCCTACCTTGACTGTAGAGTCCTATAATATTACTTTCTCCATTTTGTTGGCTACCGATTTGGCTGTTGAAATCTCCCATTACAATTTTATTTTTGTTAGTTTCTTCCATAGTATCTTTTAATAATGTATAAAATATATCTTTTTCTTCTTCGCTTGCATTCTCTGTAGGCGCGTATACTTGTATTATGGACCATGGCTCTTTTCCGTCTTGGATAGTTAAATCCAGAATAGCAATTCTTTCCGATTTACTTCTAAATTGTATTATAGCCTCTTGTAGATGCTTCTTGACCATAAAGCCTACACCATGTAACCCTTTCGTTCTCCCTTCTAATAGAATATGTATTCTTCATAGTTCCTCACCTCTCACCTAGACACAACTTAAGGGCTAGTAAGTAAGATAAATTAAAAGTTATAAATCTAATACTTATTGCTCTTGTTTATGCTATAAGATTACAAAAAGTTTGCATAGTTTTAACTCAGTATATTGTTATCAGATATGTCTTGTATCACTGATAAATGTGTGTTATTATATAATTTGTGAGTGAGTTTATGTATTTTGACATGCTTAGAATACATGGCCTATCTCATGGCATTGTTTTGCAGATATTAACTCTATAAAAAGTAGGTAAACCTGGAATACAGTTAACACTGTAGTCAAACTGAGAACAGCTAGACAGCTTACATTTGTGTATAGCTTCTTTTGTTTTAAAAGACAAAGTCTGAATTCTCCTCCTTTGTTTTCCTCTATAAACTACCTCCAATGATAATGTCCAGCAGCATAGGACATCCAATATTCCTTTTACAAATAGAATACAAAAGTAAAATACAAATCTGAATTGCTTATTAGAATTATACAAAAATGTGATTAGCATTTCTCATAAAATATAACGGTTGTTAAGAGCATTTTCACTAATACTAGTGAGCCACGTAAACACTCTTGAATTATACTTATAAGACTAACTTTTATTTCCACAGTACTGGACACAGCTGGTCAAGAAGAATTCAGTGCAATGCGTGAACAGTACATGAGGTCCGGAGAAGGTTTCCTCCTAGTGTTCTCTGTGGCAGACCATGCGAGCTTCGACGAGTTGTATAAGTTCCACAAACAGATATTACGTGTTAAAGATAGGGATGAGTTCCCTATGTTACTGGTTGGTAATAAAGCTGATTTGGAACACCAGAGGGTGGTGAGTAGAATTTTTATTTTTGGTATTAATTTGACATAATATATTAACCCCAAAACATCGAGAGCCTCAAAGGTAAATTATTACTAAGTATTTATCAAAATAATGTATGTGTTAATACCTGTGTTAATAGTAATTACATAAAATGAAACACGAAAGTTTTAAAGTTAATATAATATATTAGTTAGATTAAGATACTAGTCTACGTAAGTCCGTGGCCTCCTCTGTGTAGTTCCTGAAATATGAAGGGAGCAATTCTCGTTATTATATTTCTTCAACAACAACTATTTCAACTTCACTAATTGTAATTGAATGATCCTTTTTGGTGTTGTGGTTTTAGTTCATAGCTGCTACACAAAGATCTTGGGTTCGATTCTCTAGTCTAGCAAGCATAGTACAAGCTCAGCTTATTTTGGGTAGTAGAAAGCATTGTCTAAATATGTGTAATATATTCTTATTATCAAATACAAATTTCATTTGTAACATTACAGGTAGCCCTAGATGAAGCACAATCATTATCGCGCCAACTCAAAGTACCTTACATCGAATGCAGTGCAAAGGCGCGTATGAACGTAGACCAAGCATTCCACGAGCTAGTAAGACTAGTCCGTAGATTCCAAGAGGCAGAACGTATAAACATCAAGTCGGACTATGGTAGTGGTAAAAAGAAAAGATGCACCATTTTGTAACATATATTAATCTGTGGTGAGTTTGTGTTCTAAATTCTAATTTCGCGCGCCGTTATAATGACATACGAGGTTTTTTTATTGCTGGGAATAAGTTTGGTTTAATTTTTTTTTTGTTCTTGAATGATAATCTACGAATTGTAGACTACATAATCTGATTAATTTATTATTCTAATGTCACAGAATGTAGTTATAATAAAGAAGTTTAAATTCGGTTGCTGACCAGAGGGCTAATTCTCATAATTGTATTTTTAAACCTGAGTATCTATTAAATTGGCGACCGTCTTGAGCTCCGCGCTCCAGTACTTCCGGAGAATATGCATGCTCCACAAACTGAGCTCCCCTTTGGGTTCGCCCAATGTATTGCTACCCATTGGAGCGCTCAACACCTGCTTAATGCATTTGCTTTGCATTTGCATTTCGACAAGATAAAATGCTTATCATAGGAAGTCAAAAATATACAATTATTTTATTTAAAATGTTTGGAATCAAATGATATTTTACGTGATGCCTAATATTTTAATGAAATATAATTAAGAGAATTACCCCATGTTATATATAAATTTTTGTAAAACACACAAATCAAATCTTAATTTTAAGCTTCATCTTTAACAATTTTTTTAATTATTTTTTATTAATTATTTCAATCACTGTAAGAGTAATGTGGTTGTATTTTTCAAATACAATTTGTGATAATATCTATAATATTAATTTATTATACAAATATTAATGTTTTCATATGTTATCACAAATTGTACTCTATTTATATACATTCAAGATTCCATTTAATTTATTTTTATTAACATTGTTGGTACTATTTCTCTTATAAAAGTGCCATACTTCAAGCCTATGTCTAAATTTAAACACCAAATCAATGCTTTAAACATTAAAAAAAATTAGTTATAAATTGGTAATATTAAAACATTCACCATTGAATCCTTTAATATTGTTTATTTATTTAATTTTGTTGTAAATAAATTACTATTTATAATGATTAAGTATTCAAAATTTAATGATTCACCAAATTAATTACTTATTATTTGCAAGGGCTTTTGTTTTTATTATGAAGTTAATGGTTATTGGCGAAGGAAATTCTGTATGGAATCATTACTAATTTAAAAAAAAAAAATATGGCTTCGTTATTGATCTATGATACTGCCAACTTTAAGATGGAGTAAATAAGAACTCTGTAAATGATTGCCCAAAACACATAGATACAAAAATCTAGCGCTATTTCCATTAGGTAAGTTACAATAGAAAAATCAGAAGTCATAAGTAAAATGTAAGTTGCATATAGAATAACTTTATCCAAATAACCATTTCGTTGTATATTATGCCCTTTTGTTTATTAAATTCTAAAATGGTGCTCGTAGCATAGACTATGCACAATTTACATGGGATTAAATCCCTGAAAACTTTCACAGGCATTTTACAGGTCAATTTTTTCATTTGTTTGTAAGAATCTGATTACCAGTGCAAAGTCTAAGCCTGCTCTTTCTATTTGAAGCATGTATATGATTTTGTGCTTTGTGATGTGGAGATAAGGTTGAATATTTAAAATTCACGGTTCAACTCTGCGCTGGTATGAAGAAACCCTATGTAAAAATCAATTTGTCTGATATTCTGCTGAATTTCGACTTATTTTACAAGATTGTTATGGTTACAAAAAAAGTGATTATCTTTAGAAAGGCAATCCACTACTTACATACATACATAAACTCACGCCTTATCCCGGCCGGGGTAGGCAGAGACGACAGACTACTTACAATGCTGAAAAATAGAGAATTTATTTGGGGATCGTATTCGTTTGTTGATGGCAGTCGCATACTACTGCTAACGCACTGCCATCGACAGCGGAAATCTATTTCTGTAATAATTTATATTACGTCGTCTTTCTAAAAACAAATCACAAAAATTGACTGGTCTCTGTATATTATATTAATTACATTTTAATTATCAAAATGTATTTACATATCTATATTCTCGATATATTGTACTAAATGTGTACAATTATTATTTCGGCCTAAGTATCCTCCAAATTCGCAGGTGATCTTGTGATCTTCTTATCCATCATCATAAAGCCAAAGGGGCAGTAGTGGGCCCGTCTTTGTAGTGTGACATTAATGAACTGTCATAATTATACCGAGAATATAGTTATAATATTATTTCAATACATTTTAATATGTAATATTTTGTACGTATATATTATATACGTTTAAAAACCAAATACTAATTTTTATAAAATATTTTTGTTATTTCTTTTTGTCGTTCTATGTATAATTAATTTTAGGTTAGCGCTAGTCCAATTAATTATTATAAAGTATCGTTTGTATAGGAATAAAAAGTGCTATAGACTTAAAACCCGGAGTGTAAACTTTTGTATTTTAAGGAAATAAAACCCTTTTTTAAATTTCCATCACACAATAATAATAATTGGGTATGAATTAAATGTATATGGTTGGTGGTATATTTGTTCGCTCTGATGTTAAACTGTTAATTACTTAACATTTAATTCAGCTGTTTGATATGTCTTCCGTATGGTTCTTTTTTTATTTTTTTATTTCTATACAAAAAGTATTTTTTAAAGGGAAGCACAGTTTAAAAATATCATGTTTTTCTTTTCTTAGAGGTGATTTTTTTTTATGCTAGTAACATTGTTTTATTTAGCAGTTTAATCTGGTTTCTTTATTTAAAATATTGTTTTCTATACCTACATAGTCTTTATGTGGTAGGTACTATATCGATATTTTAAGTACTTATTACTCTTTTAATTTTAAAATAATCACCTCTAATACAAAAGAAAAGTTGAAAGCAATTTTTGTAAGTTAATTTAAAAAGAGATATTTAATATTATATATTTTTATATTGTAATATTGGTTTTTACAAATTTTTTGCTAAAGCGTGTTGTATATTAGTTGTGCACATTGCGGTTTTGATACACATTTACAATGATTTTATATCAATTTTAGCTTTTAATAAATGTAATCGGTAAAGAGAGAGATATCAACAATAATTTATTGTTTTTTAAATCAGCTTTACATTAGGATATGTTTTAAGTGAAGTGTATATTTTGTTTAGAGAAAAGGTTGCTCGATATAAGACTTGCAAGTTAAACTTTATGTTGGCTGTATGTAATGTAGCCATTAGACAAATTTTAGAGGTCAAATTCTAAATTAAATAATTGCTTTATAATTTTTTCTTGTCTATGATAGCGTTTGACATTACATCATTGAGTGTCAAACAAATGTCAAAGAACAATGGGCAAAACGTCCCCACCCTTGTAACACTTTCAGCTATACATCAAATGAAAGCCCTTTAAAAGTGAAGCATTTTATTGTATAACAGCAAATCTGTCAGTCATGGGAGAACAGAGTTATTGAGGAGAAGAAAATAAAAATAATGAAAGATAATATTACATACTTTACGCTAATGTTTACTATGTAAGTGCGATAGAGTCAAAGGCTATCTTACTAGATGAGGGACCATAAGTCTAGACCATCCTACATCATCCAGAAAACCATGAATTTAGCTTTTCAAATAAAAAACATACAGCTTTCATAAATATAAAAACTCGTACATCATATCAGCCAATTGATGTCCACTGCTGAACATAGGCCTCCTCCAAACATTGCCATCCTCATCCATCGGTTTCCCGCTGTCCTAACTAGGTCGTGGGACCACCGTGTGAGGGGTCTCTCCACCCTGCGCTTTCTGATAGGCGGTCGCCATTCCAGAACCTTTCAACCCCAACGGCTGTCGATTCTCCGCGCTATGTCCCCTACCCACCGCCACTTTAACCGGTCAATTCTGAGCGCTATGTTCGTATGCACATTTGGGTATATTAGAAAGATAGCTGGACCTGACGCAGCTACTACTTCGACAGGGCTCTCAGCGAGTCCAATAGGGTTAGAATTAGACAGCTTCAGTGGCCTGTCAAAATATGCATAAATGAGTTTCGTCAGTCACGGTATGCGCAACTGAGTGAGATCGAGCCTTTTTATCTCGCTTTCTAGCAGCTATCCCGATCGTTAACGAAGGACGTATACTCTACTATGCCTCCTTTGGTTAGGCCTGATAGGAGGCTAGCCTCCTATCAGGCCGTTCGAGTATGATGACAAGGCTGAATGCCTGGACAAGAGCCTCGAGGCCTAATACCCAGTTCTCCTCAGGGTAACAATCACGATAAAATATCAATCACATACACCAATTCAAATATATGTCGACAGCGAAGTGAAACGGCGAACTTCTCTCCCGGAGTCACCGCGCAAGGCAGACAACGACGATATACCGTTAGTCACACCTACCGAGTGGAACCGTTAAATAAACTTCTCGCCCCTAAAAAGGCACCCGGCTCAGAAAGAATAACAAAAATAGTCATCAATTTATTCCCTGAACGTCTTTTGGTCCTTGACATGCATTTTCAATGTCGCAATATCAAATTGTGTCTTCCCACAACAGTAAAAAGATGCCGTGGTTATCGGAATACGAAAACCCGACAAAAGAATTCCGAACCGGCTGGTTATCGACCTATTAGTCTGAGTCGAGCCGTTGCCGAGCCTGAGGAACATAAATTCTGTCGTTTACTATTTCTGCAATGGTTGCTGCATAAAGAACATGTCCTAATGATTCTCTAAATGTTTATATTAGCAAAGCTAGGTATACGAAAGTCAGGAAATGCTGTGGATGATTTTCTGGATGATTTAGGATGAGCTACATGTATAGTCCGTCTACTAGTAAGATAGCCTGTGACTTTATCGTGCTTATATAGTAAATATTAATATAAAGTATGTAATATTATCGTTTATTATTTTTATTCTCTTATCCTCAATAACTCTGTTCTCCCATGACTGACAGATTAGTTTCATACAATAAAATGCTTCACTTTTCAAGTACTTTCATTTGATCTATAGATGTAAGTGTTACAAGGGTGGGGACGGCTTTCATACAAAAATGCCCATTCTTCTTTGAGATAGATGACGTTTTGAAATGGAATGATACGAGAATTAACTCTCTGTGTGACCAGTTTATTACCATTTTGTCTTTGAAATTATTAAATTCTGAAACTAGATTTTCTAAACTTATCTAAATAAACCGAATTTATTAGTACACATTCTAGTAGCTTTAGCGAATGAATAGTGGGTATTGTGCTTCCTTATTTACAAAGGAACTACTTAATTTTGATACGTAAAAAAGGTAAGGCGTTTGGAGTGTTCACTCGTAAAATAATGGATGGTGCCCATTGATTAATAAAAAACCCTAGATGCACATTTTCAAACAAAACTAACAGCCAAAAGTGTCACCAAATTAAACATACGCAATAAATACGTATAGTAATATCGTAAACATATTTCTTTTTTCAAATTCAATCTTACACGCATGACATAAAGTTGTATTTAAAAAGTAATGCACATAAAGCAATAAAATTTAATGATTGACGTTTGCCGGTAGACCAACGCGATACTAATTTAAAAAAAGTGCACAATGCGCCCATTTGTTGCGGACGTTTTTGGGAAGTGGAGTGTGTATCTTTGGTTTTTTGTAAATCAATGATGGTGCCGTATATTATTATGGCCTATTTTTTTTTTCAAAAATAATTAGTGTAGTAACTTAACATTTCAATTATTGTAATATATATTTTAAGAGCAATCTTTTCTCTAAACAAATAGTAATTCGTAACTAGTACTATGTGTATATGTATTGGAATCAATATTAATTTATTTTTTATTCAATTAATGTATATACAGCCTTTAACAGTATTTTCTTTGTGTTGTGAACTTAAACAGTATCTAAATAGTATAAAATACTTTACAGATTTTATAAAGTGCTGGCTTGATTATTTTTTAATATTTTTGTGTTGGTCACAAGATAAGGGGGCAACCGGTAAAGACCCATTCCTGTAAGACTCGTGTTGTTTTTTACAGAACTAATTTAATTGCTGTTTCAGTATGGGAACGTTTCGACCGGGGGTGTATAGGAATACCCCGTTTTTGGTCCCGGTCGGGGGTGTAAAGTAATGGGGACTTGCCGGTGGCACCTCAATACAATGTAATTTTGAATATTTTTTTAATGTTTCCAAGTGTATGTTTCCAAATGTTGTCATATTTGAATATTGTATTAATTTGAAATGAGTTTGTCAGTTTGGTTTTATCGCCTGAAATTAATAACTAATTTTTAATTAATCATGAAATATATTTTCATCATATCAGCCAAAGGACGTCCACTTTTAGACATAAAATTGCTATAATTACTAAATTTAAAAAGTAATTAGCAGACTGATTATTTATAAAAAAGCCACATTATACAGGCGTCTAATGTTAGAACTAAAAGGAATCTTTACCACTAGAAATGCGTTCAACATTATTCTTTGATGTTTAAATCCTTATTGATTTTAACGACATTTTGTATTCTTATTTTATTTCCACAGTAATTAGTAATTAATTTCAGGCGTTATTATGAATTTGCTATGTATAGTAAGCCACATTGAGTTAATCCCAGCACGTTTACGTGCAATATGTAAAGAAGCTTTAACACGAGGCGTTCTGTCGCCATAACATACTAAACAGTGAACTGTTGTCCAGCTAATTATTATGTATTTGTATAATAAATCATTGTAACATAAGTGTTTTGTTTAATTTTTAATCGTCATATCAGTCTATCCCTTATTCGCTATATGGCAGATTCTGTATTGGACAGATTCGCGATTAGGCAGATTCGCTACTGGACAGATTCTCTATTGGACAGAATCGCTGTTTAGCAGATTCGCTATATGGCTGAAATTGTACAGTAGAGCACACAATTTATTTATCTTATATCGTATGTTCGTTTCACAACCATCCGAACACGTAAGCCAAGCCACAACTTTACCATTTCATTGACCTATTGAAAAAAGAATCGCGATTTCAGGATGTTAAGGTAAATAAAAGTCTAGTTTATTGCAAAGAAAATGTTAGAATTTGTTAAAAAAAAAAATAAACAGTTAAACAGTTCAAGCAGCCTTAAATATCGAAATAAGCGTGTTAGAATGTCTGAAGCGATTATGCAAAATAAATTGCATGATGTGACCGATATATATATATATATATATTTGTTCTGGCATGATATGACCGATGATTTAATGTTTCTGTTTTTTTTCTATACTTAAATTGAATAAAAAATATCACATTAACTTTACTTTTATTAACAGTACTTCTGCCGAATTATAATTCTGACCAATTCAGATTCTGTCCAATAGAGAATCTGTCCAGTAGCGAATCTGCCTAATCGCGAATCTGTCCAATACAGAATCTGCCATATAGCGAATAAGGGCAGTCTATGGACGTCTACTGCTGGACATAGGCCTCCTCCAAAAGTTTCCACCCTGCGCTGTCTTGTGCCTCCCTCATCCATCGGCTTCCCGCCAGGTTGTCGGTCCACTGTGTGAGGGGTCTCCCCACCCTGCGCCTTCCGGTGTAAATTTTTAATATACCCATATAAATATTATATTTACGACTTGTTCCCTTCCCATGGAGGTAGAAAGATCTACTGAGCGCCATCCTTACTAACATGTTTTGCCCTGTTCATACAGCCCGTTGAATCCGAGTGCTACGCACACAACCACGGGGACTAATTATAGCATCGCTATTAACGAGTGTTGGTCGTATTTGCAACCAGCTACTGCACTGTATCGATGTCAAGCGCTACCATGTCAGACGACATCGGAGTCAGAACGGAGGGTGGGAGAAGAACCATCATGTTTGCATCGTTAATTTGTGACATGTGCAATTCGTTCGTGGGTGAGGACCTTGAGTATAAATGTTCTGTGGTGAGGACCCTATTAGTCTTCAAGGCGTCCTCTCTCGTTATTTGATAACAACATTCACGCTATAACCCATGTTAATTTTCTAAATAACTGTTGTTAGTCTGGATGTTCTTTGTGTTTATTGAATTGGTGTTTGGTCTGGTGGTCTCCGCGACACAGGGATTGATCAAGAGATTTAAAAAAAACCAAGACAGAACATCCTGACTCCAATATACACAAGATAGACAATACTGTTTTAATTGTATTGCATGTGATTCTAACCCGCGATCTAGTAGTCTGTAGCGGCTACAGCGACCGCAGCACCACTGAGGCACTCTTAACAGTGGTTTATTAAGGGTCATTGCCACTGGGGTCGTTCATTAGTGTTGTAACTTTTCTGACTAGTCTGTGTTACTGCAACTGGATCCTTAGAATAAGGTTTTACGTCAGTTTTCCTTCTGTTTAGCAGTTATTAAATCTGTAATAGACTTCTACAACACTTGTAGAATCATCGGAAGTTACTACCTCCATCACTACATAAAAAGTAAAAACTACAAATCTAACTCGATCTCTCGTTTATTACAATAACATTATATTACAACTGATTAAATAATCTACTATGATCTTCACTTCCTGGCAGCGAGGGCTGTCAGATCAGCAATGCAGCGGTCTAGTGCTTGCTTCTCTTGGTCCGGGGTGATGGCCTTGGTGACGTTGCTTACTATCCAGTCCACCATGTTCTTCTGGGCTAGGCGACGCTCTACGTTGGACTTCTCTAGTTGGTAGTCAAGGCGACGCTTAACCTGGAAAGAGATTTAGTAGATATAGTGGTGGTTTTCCAAAAGGAGGGTAGCGTCTTCCGCACAAACGTTTTACGCGACTGCGCAGACGGCACACTTTTTGTGCGATCGAGTCTGCGGCGCACAAAAAGTCTGTCATAAATGGCATATGTTTGAGTCTTTTGTGCGCCAGACTTTTTGCGCGTCATGTGCGTTACTGCCTATAATTGCATAGGTGCTATTTTCACAGACTAAAAAGTGCGTCACGGATAGTCTGTCGTCTGCGCAGGGCCTAAAGCGCAGAGTAGTGAGACCACTCACACGGTGGACCGACGACCTAGTAAGGACGGCGGGAAGCCGATAGATAAGGAAGGTACAGGACTGCACAGGGGGGTTGTTTGTAGGAGGCCTATGTCCAGTAGTGGACGTCCATAGGATGATATGATTTCTATTTATATATTTTAAAATGACAAGAAATAAATAGTACGAGCTCCGAGACAAGTGATATCGCCCTGCGTCGCGGGGACTTTTGCAGACATGAAAATAAGGGATATAAAGAACATTCAGGCTCATGGCAACTATTTGTTGATCACACAAATAATTACTCTTGCGTCTGATTCAAACCCACGACCACGTGAACGCGAGGCAGTTATGCTAGCTATTGCTTTATTCAACACTAGCTGACTCCCACTTCGTTGGGCGGCAAAAAAAAGCTACCCATTTTAAAAAATATTTCATGCCTGCTTCACTCCTATTAGTCATAGCGTAATACTATATAGCCTATGATTTATTTATTTAAAGCCCTTTTGCTATACATTATATAAGTAAATGCTTGTACTTCTTTTTCTGTGCTTGCTATATAGCTTGTCCTTGGACATAGGCCTCCTCCAACGATCTCCACTCATCTCGGTCCATGGCACTTCGTGGCCATGTGATCCCGGCGGTTTTCACTATGTCATCCTCCCATCTTTTTTGGGGTCTTCCTCTGCTTCTTTTGGAGGCTTTGGGAATCCACTCTGTGATAATTTTGGTCCATTTAGGTTGTTTATTTCTAATAATATGTCCTGCCCATTTCCATTTTTGTTTGCTGATAACATTCAGAATATTTTTAAATTTGGTTTTTGATTTTATATTTTGCAGCTTAATTCTTTCTTTCAGTCTTATGCCTAACACGCTTCTCTCTATACTATTCTGGCATACATTTAGTTTTCTCTTTTGGTTTTCCGTTAAGGACCATGTTTGACAGGCGTATGTTAGGCATGGCAGTATGCAAGAGTGGTACAATTTCCTTTTGTGAAATATTTTGAATGTTGGGTTCTTCATTATCTCAGCTAGAGACCAGTATCGTTTCCATGATATTGTTATTCTCCTATCCAGTTCCTTATCCATGCAATCTGTGTTGGCTATGAGGTGACCTATATAAATGTACTTTTCAACATATTCTATGTGCTCAGCATTCACTATCACTGGTATTCTGATTGAGTTTGTCATTAATTTTGTCTTAGAGGTATTCATCAAAAGTCCCACTCTAGCACTCTCTGTGGCTAAGTCTTGTATCATGTTCTCCAGTTGTTTAGGGTCTTCTGTGAAAATAACAATATCGTCTGCGAATCGTAGGTGTGTAAGATCTTCTCCATTGATGTTAATTCCTTTGCCTTCCCAATTTAGATTTCTGAAAACCATTTCTAGTACAGCACCAAACAGTTTTGGCGAAATAGGGTCTCCCTGTCTAATCCCTCGTTCTATTTGGAATTCAGGGCCAGTATTTTCCATCCTTACTTCTGCTACACTCCCTGAGTACACTTTTTTCAGTAATCTGATGTACTTTGTTTGAACTCCTTGTGTTTTTAGTGCTAACCATATTGCCTCATGTTCTATTGTGTCAAAGGCTTTGCTGTAGTCTATGAATCCCATGTAGTATGTCTTCTTGTATTCTTTGGATTTTTGGATTATTTGTTTTACTACATGGATATGGTCCACTGTTGAGAAGTTGCTCCTAAAACCAGCTTGTTCTTTAGGTTGATTTTCTTCGAAGGTGTTGGTTATTCTGTGTAGGATTATTTTTGAAAAAACTTTGTATATATTTGACATTAGGCTTATTGGTCTATAGTTGCCTATATCACCTTTGTCACCTTTCTTATACAATAGTGTTATTGTTGATCTAGTCCAATCAGTTGGTATAATCTCCCTGTACATTATTTCATTAAACAGTTTGGTCAGTTTTGGAGTTGATTCATTGATGGTTGCTTTTAACATTTCATTTGTTATTTGATCTGATCCGGGTGTTTTGCAGTCTTTCTGTGTTTTGATGGCTCTTTCTGTTTCCGATACAAGAATAGATGGTATAGGTTCTTCATATTCATGTTCTTCTTCTATATTTGTGATATTACTTTCTTTATTATTACTAGTGTATAAGGTTTTATAAAATTCTGTTGCTATATTGAGAATTTCTTTTCCTTTCCTTGTCCTTAACCCTTGTTTGGTTTTTAAATTGGGCATCCAATTTTTTTTATTTGTAAGTTCTTTAAGTGCCTTTTTAATACCTCCTGTTTTTTATATTTGTAGTTTTATTACATTATTTCTTTTCTCCCTCATTTCGTTTCTTATCTTTACGTTTATTTGTTTGCTAATGCTGGCAATATGCTTGTAGTTTTCTTTTTTGTTTTTTAGCAGTTCTTTTCTTTGTTGTAATAGTAGTTGTGTGTGTGTTGTTAGTTCGTTTTTTGAATGTATGTAGCCTATGATACTCCCCAATAAAAGGACTATTCAAAACAGAAAGAATGTTTAAAATCGGTTTATTAGATCCAGAGATTAACCCCTACAAGGTCACAAATTGGTATAGGGTTTAATTTCAAGTTTTCCTTCTTTTAGTTCGTAAAGATAATATTCATGTCCCTAGTCATAGTCCCTTAGTCAGTTTTTACGACACCCATGTAATGAGATGGGGTGATGACATTGTATTCTTACTGCGTCATCACACGGTACAGTATTTAACTTGCAATAAATTAATTTATTTGGAATTGACATCCACAAGAACTACACTTATAAACAATTGTTTTTTTCTTCTACCCACCTTTCGTCAGTGTACTTGTGATTTTTAGTTCTCCTGATAAAACTTTAATTTTAATTGTTATATTAAACCTGCAGTGCTTAAAACACATTGATTATAACTATTAGTGACTAATTAGTGTGTAAAAGTGTTATCTCAACATAGGACTGCCATTTGTCTAACAATTTCAAAAATATTTTTTTCAAAATGGTTTCGTGTTTAAAATGTGAAAATGAAGTGCCTAAAGTGGATGACAAGAACCCAAAAATTACGTGCTACGGTTGCGAACGGTAGATTTGTGTGAAGTGTAGTGGATTGCTTGTTACTGAATTGCGAGTTATATTATTACAATCACCTACATTAAAATACCTATGCCCGGATTGCGAATTAGGCGTACGTCAGTTGCCTACTGCGAAACTGGTCTCGGAGTTGAAAAATGAAATAGATTCCCTGAAAGCCTCACAAACTCAAGGCTTAAATGTAGAAAGCGTCATAAGCGAGATTAGCGAACGGGATAATAGGAGCAAAAATATTATTATGTTTGGTGTACCTGAGCTCGCTTCTCGCGCTACCAGCGATGGACCTGATGGGGATGATCAGAAACAACATGACCATCTTCAAGTTTCCAATGCCTTGGCTGATATACCTGATGGTGCAATGCCAATCGCTATTGTTCGTCTTGGAAAAAGGCAAACAGGGCAATCTCCTCGTCCTGTGAAAGTTGTATTCTCTAGCAGGACATTGGCTGTTCGTGTACTAAAAAACGCCAAGCGTTTACGTAATGGCATCAACGCAAAAAATGATTTAACACCATATCAACGTGAGTATTTAAGAAATTTGCGTGAGGAATTAAGTACCAGAATTAAAAATGGTGAGACAAACCTAACGATTAAGTATATCAATAACTCACCCAAAATAGTTGAAATCCAAAATGCTACAAAAAAGTGATTAAAAGTGACATCACTGAGATAACTTTTTTCTATACAAACCTGGCTTCCATAATGGCTAAACGAGATTTGCTACTGATTGAAATTAATAAGTTACATCCTACTTTTATTATATTGACCGAGACGCACCTCAAACCTAGCATACCTGATTCTTTGATTAACATTAGTGGCTACAAATTATTCAGACATGATAGGGACAGTGGAAATGGATGGGGAGGCGTAGCAATTTACTGTTCACATGAACATATGGGGCTATCTATAGAGGTAAACCCGCACCAAACATTTAATAACAAAATGAATGTGGAAGCGTTATGGTTGAATGTAACATATGGTAAATTTAAACTTTTAATAGCTGGAGTTTATCGTCCTACTCACTATTCATATGAAGATTCAGACAGAATACTCTTTGATACAATCAAAGAAGCAGATAACAATGATACAGTTTTAATAATGGGTGATTTTAATCTGCCAAATATTCAGTGGCCTTTGTGTGCTTTTGAAAATCACAATATGTTGCATGAAAAGTTTCTTGATATGTACCTTGATAGCAATCTACAACAACTAGTTACTGGAATTACCCGACAAAGAAACAATCAAGAATCTCTATTAGATCTTGTGTTATGTAATGAGGAGAACTTATGTACATCTATAGAACATTACCCAAATATAGGCAAAAGTGACCACCAGGTGCTTCTAGCCACTTCTACCAAATAACAAGTTCAATGAGCGAGCCCCTCGTACAAACTTTTTTCAGGTGGATTATAACATAGTATCCAATGCATTCAAGGACATTTGTGGTGTACTGAATCAATCCATTGACTCAAGTGAAGCTTGGAATATATTCAAAATCAAAACACATGAAATTATTGAAACACATATTCCTCTTAAATACAAAAAGAAACAACACAACCACAACAAGCCATGGATTGGACCACACATTATCAGACTTGCTAGTGAGAAGGCCCATTTGTGGAGATCATATCGGCTTAATAATTCTAGGGAAAGTTATGAGAAGTATAGAAAGGTTAATAACAAGCTAATAGCAGAGGTACGGAGCTCGAGGAAACTGTTTGAAAGCAAGATTGCACGGAGTGGGAACAAATCTTTTTACAATTATGTACGAGGACAGCTTTCATCAACCGTTACTGTACCTCCCTCATTGCTTGACGACGTGGTAGGCGTAGTTAGAGACAGTAATAAAGTAGCTGACATTTTTGCAGTAGAGTTTGAAAAGGCATATGTTAGGGAACCACCTAATCTTCCAATCCCATTAATAACAGTGCCTAGGATCAGTAACTCTATTGAAAGTGTAAAGTTCACAACTGACTCAGTACAAAAAGCCCTTTTGTCTTTTAAAGATGAGACGTCTACAGGTCCAGATGGAATACCTTCTATATTATTAAAAAAATGCAGTCCAGTTATTTCTTCGCAGCTGGCATATATAATGAATTTGTCACTACACCAAGGCAAACTCCCTCAGAATTGGAAAGAAGCAGTTGTAACTCCAATCTATAAAAAGGGTAATAAGAGAATTGCGAGAAACTATCGTCCAATAAGCCTGACAAGCATTATATGCAAAACAATGAAGAAGATAATAGCACAAGAAATTAAAACATTCTTTCAAAGAGAAAATGTCACTATGGTTGAACAGCATGGTTTTGTCTCAGGAAGATCAACAGTGACAAATCTTCTTCAATCCATTGACATATGCACCAGAAATTGGAATATACATCAGCCTACTGATGGATACTTGGATTATGAGAAAGCTTTTGACCGAGTTCCAAAAAACAGACTTGTATCAAAGTTAGAACACTTTGGTATCAGGGGAAGACTTCTGGATTGGGTAAAGGACTTTTTATCAGACAGAACTTTCACCGTTCGTGTTGGTGATGCTTATTCAAGTCCCCACAATGTTTACAGTGGCGTCCCTCAAGGATCAGTACTAGGCCCAACACTTTTCGGCATTTTTCTCATTGATCTGAAACAAAATATTCAGTCAGACTTATCGCTATTCGCAGATGACACGAAAATCATGGGCAATCCAATGATATCCCATAATATCTTACAAATTGATTTGAACAACATCTACCAATGGACTCAAGATTGGCTACTAACATTGAATATATCTAAATGTACAGTACTGCATATAGGAACTAAGAACCCAAGACTAACTTATACTCTAAATCAAAATCAGCTTGTGCCAATTGAATGCCAAAGGGATCTTGGAGTCAATATTACCAATAATCTGAAATGGGATAAACACATAATAACCATCACCAAGAAAGCTAATTCAGTTATATATACAATCAGGAAGGCCTTCTCTTATATAGACAAGGAACTGTTTTTAAAATTGTATAAAACATATATTCGCCCACTATTGGAATACGCCTTCCAAATTTGGAATCCTTATTTTAAAAAAGACATTGACCTTCTCGAGAGAGTACAACGAAGAGCTACAAAAATGGTACAGAGCCTCAAACACCAGCCATATGACGTCCGTCTCATAGAACTTGGACTGACTACCCTGGAACAAAGAAGATTGCGAGGCGACCTGATAGAGACATACAAGATACTTAATGAATACTACAATGTACCTCAGTTGGCCAATATATATAGCCTAAATGAAAATAAAAATCTTAGAGGACACTCATTGAAGCTGTCACATCAACGAATTACAAGCAATCCCAGAAAACACTTCCTGCCCAACCGTGTTGTAGATACGTGGAATAAATTACCAGAGACAGTGATTAGTGCCCCCTCTGTGAACTGTTTTAAAAATAGACTTGATCAACATTTTAAAGACAATGTGCACTGACGTGATATACACGCATCAGCTAGTAGCTGCTAGTGTATCAAATAATAATAATAATAATTGGAGCATGTATTTTTTGTTTATTAGTCACCATCATTACATACTTCACTAAAATAGAACTGAATTAGGCTCATAGCACATATAACGTAACGTAAACAGATCGTCACCGTATCAACTCGAGTCGTTCAGTATTCTTTGTATGAAACTCCTTACTGCAACGCACACTAATCGGAATCGTAACGTAATCGGATTTTTGACGTTTGATACCGAAGTTATATGTGCTATGAGCCTTAATCATTTTGTTAATATTACTTACTTCACTGTATGCCTTCATCAGTCTCTCCCTGTATGCGGCCTCAAGCTGCAGCAGAACATTCTCCTTCTTGGCCTGGATGAGCAGCTCCTGGCCTTGGGCACGCCATTGTGCCTTCTTCTCTTCCTCTACGGCATTCTCTAGTGACTTGATGTTGTCAGTGCGGCTCTCGTTCCATTTATTTTCAACAGCCTGGAATATATTACATATTATTTAATTTTAATCTAGAATTCAGTACGTAAAGTCAAAGTTTACCTATGTCGATCCAAAACCATTTAGAGATTTTAGATCGGTAATGAATAAAATCATATTTTTAGAAAAACCGCAAGATTGTGTTCATTTTTACAATTATACATAAATGACTTTGTATTTCATTTGACATCTAAATGATGTCATGTGAAGTTTGTTTCTGATTTCATTGCTCAAGTAATTTGGCCGCATGTATGATTTCATCACAAGTAAACCTTAACATGTTTATTACAAATAAACTATAAGTAGGAAAGCAAAATTACGCAAATTAGTTGTATAAAATTTATAAATGTTAAAAATAGAAATATAAAAATATACCAAAAAAAATCTTTACATATCAAATTGCTTATCCATAATATTACTTTAACAGAAAGTGTATTATTGTCAAATAATAGATTAGAGACATTTACACAATAATATCCTAAATTAAGCAGAGCTCATACTATTTCTGTAAATACATACATCCATGAAAAACATAGAAGTTCATTTACTAGAGAATGATAATAAAAACCGTATTTTGCTAACACCAATATAATCATGAAAGAAAACATCCCTATGTGAAGAATATCTCTTTTATATGTATGATGTAAGTTCATCACATGTGCCTTACCATATGTACAAAATGTAAATAAGGAGTATAACAAAGTTATATATAATATAAACCTAATGATGTATAATTTAACTTGTCGTCATAGTGACTTTATATTATACTTCGAAACCAACAATTTTGTAAATAATTTTACATTAACAAGAGATACAATGTATCTGTCAGTATATTATAAGCGACAACTTGCTAAATTATTAGCATACAACGTTTTACACTTTGACACAGGTACAGTCAGCCCCAAAAGTCGCTGAACACATTTTAAATTCCAAAACTGCTGAACACTAAAAGTGGCATAAGTCAGTGTTGCAACAAGAGTACAAAATAAGCTAAACGTACAAAACGACCATAACACGCTGCACAAGGTTATTCCAAAAGTAGCTGCACACGGGTATTTCAGAAGTATCTGAACACTAGTATTTCAAAAGAAGCTGAACACTAGTGTTCCAAAAGTAGCTGAACACTAGTGTCTATTATGTTTACTCGTTGGAATAGATACATAATTTCAACACAATTCACTGAGATTCGATAGCCTAGGGTATAGAACACTCGACTTTGATGAAGTAGACGTGCGTTCGAAACCGGGTTGTGCCAAGTATTTTTTTTGGTTTTTTTATTTTTTATTTATTGTATTTTATCTCAAAAAAAACAAGTAACTTAAATTCACCGTCACTGTTCACAGGTATTTTAATAAAGTTAAAATATTATTTTTAATTGAAAATTAAATAGTAATTTAATTTAATTTTTAATTTAATGAAGAATGATCATTATGACTTTAAATTGTATGAGAAACATTTTCGGAGATTCGATGATATGAGTTGAAATGTTATGTAAGAAGAAGTGCTCCCTGTTGTGCGACATTTAACTTAATAGTTTTATGACATGCAACTAAAGTTAACTCTAGAGGTGATAAAGCCATTTAATTAATTTATTAATTAAATTATTTAATTTAATTGTCGAATATACATTTTTTTCGTAAATGAAGTCGCGGGTTACAGCTTGTATTGAATAATAATAGTAGAAAACAAAATAAGAAAAAATAAAAAAGCACAAAAAGTAATCCGTTCCTCAGGATCGAACCAGAGCTGTTTTCTTTTCACCCAAGCTCTATACAAGCAAATCTATCGTGTTGACAACTGTTTTGATGAAATTGTTAATGTAGTATTCCGCTTTGAAATTGGCTTGACTTTTGTCTACTGTCAAAATCACTCACTACAACTACACTGAAACTCGACCGCAGATGAGCGACGCAGCGGGCGACGTTGCCGTTCAGTCATGCGCGGCTCCCGTATACTGCACGAGTTGGCAACATCGATACTTCTGAAATACCCGTGTGCTGATACTTTTTGAAATACCCATGTGCAGCTACTTTTGGAATAACCGTGTGCAGCGTGTTATGGTCGTTTTGTACGTTTAGCTTATTTTGTACTCTTGTTGCGACACTGACTTATGCCACTTTTAGTGTTCAGCAGTTTTGGAATTTAAAATGTGTTCAGCGACTTTTGCGGCTGACTGTACATGTAGAGTATCGAAGGACTTAGTTAGTAATAGTAGTACAATTATTTCTATTGACACAGGTACATGTAGGGTATCGAAGGACCTAGTTAGTAATAGTAGTGCAACTATTTCCATTGACACTTCTTTAAACTAAGAAGTATGACAAAGGGTAGGTCTCTGAATATAGCTCATCAAAACATGCAAGGACTACCCAGCAAAGAGTTAGAATTAAGTTTGTTCTTAGAGTCCCACAACATCCAGGTAATGTGTATTACAGAGCATTGGCTAAAAAGTTATGAAGTTAGTTGTGTTAATAATAGTCGTTTTACAGTACATAGTGTGTTTACTAGAGAAAAGTCATGCAGAGGTGGGTCATTGATATTAGTATCAAATAATATTATAAATTGTAAAGAGCTTAAGGATATTGTTAGTTTATCTATTGAATGTACAGTGGAAGTATCCTGCATTGAACTTAAGCAGTATGTTATAATTTGTGTGTACCGTCCCCCTTCTGGTAACTTGAAAACCTTTGAGGAGGTAATGGAAGACTGCCTTAGGAAAGTTGAGAAGAGTAAGAAAAGTATAATATTGTGTGGAGATTTTAATATTAATATATTAGAAAAATCATCTACATCTAGCAGATTTTTAAATCTTTTTAAATCATTTAATTTAAAAAACTTATTTAGTGAACCTACTAGGATTACAAAAACATCTTCCAGTTGTTTAGATAACATTTTTAGCAATCGAGATGTCTCATATAAGGCATTATCTAGTGATCTGCCATCAGATCATTGTGGACAAATAGCAAGCTTTCCGGAGGCAGAATTAATAGATTCATATGAGGTATCGAGTAGGCCTTTGAGTAGTGGTCGCTTAGTTTGCTTTAGGGACAATGTTGTGAGCGGTATTGACCCTACTCTTCTGGAGATTCGTTCACCCAATGCCATGTATGAAGGTTTATTTAACACAGTAGAAAACAATTTTCAAAAATATTTTAAAGTAAGGAAAAATTTAGTAAAAGTCAAGCCAGCGTTTAATGATTGGGCTACTGTTGGTATATATAAAAGTAGACGTAGATTGTATGAATTATATGATTTAAAGAAATATAACTATAATCCTGCATTTATAGAGTATGTCAGAAATTATTCAAAAATATTTAGGAAAGTTTGTTGGGAAGCTAAATCTCTTTATGTAAGTAACATAATAAAGCAGTCTTCAAACAAAGTTAAGGCTACTTGGCGAGTTATTAATGAAGCCAAGGGTAAGCCTCCGAAACAAATAGGCAATTTAAACTTAACTTTAATTGATAATGGTAGGACAATAAAAAATGATGTTGATGTAGCTTATGTTTTTAACGACTTTTTTGTAAGTATACCAGTAGCCACTACTAAGGCTTTAAACGCTTCTTCGATAGGTGCGTGTAACTTTTTACATTCGTGTGTAGCAAAATGTGACACCAATTTTGAATTCAAACATGTTAGTCCTGACGACATTGTTAACGCCTTTCAATCTCTTGCTTTGAAAAATTCTGGTGACTTATGGGGCATGTCAGTAAAGGTAGTCAAAAGTATAATAGATGTAGTAGCTCCTTATTTATCAGTTATTTTCAATGGGTGTGTAGATTCAGGTACATTTCCCGATTTAATGAAATGTAGTAAAGTTGTTCCACTTTTTAAGACAGGTAGTACGACGGATCCTGGTAACTATAGGCCCATATCAATTTTACCGGCTTTTAGTAAAATATTTGAAAAAATCATGCTTAGGCAATTATTGAAATATTTTAATCAGCATAGCTTACTGCATAAGGATCAGTATGGCTTTACAAAGGGTTGTTCCACCACTGATGCAGGCGTAGCTTTATTAAAACAAATTTATAATGCTTGGGAGAATTCTTGCAACGCTATAGGTGTATTCTGCGACCTTTCAAAAGCATTTGACTGCATATGTCATGAAACGCTTGTACACAAAATTAGGCATTACGGTTTGCAGGATTCTTCCTTAGCTCTTCTCTCATCCTACTTGAGTAGTCGGACTCAATATGTTGAAGTTAAAGATTCGAGGTCCTCAGGCTTGCCCGTAACGTTGGGTGTGCCGCAAGGTTCAATTTTGGGTCCATTTCTGTTTTTAGTGTACATTAATGATTTACCTTACCATTTAAAAAACATTTGTGACGTTGTACTGTTCGCTGATGATACATCTTTAATATTTAAAGTTAATAGAAATAGGACGCATTTTGACGAAGTAAACAATGCACTCACAGAAGTAACTAAATGGTTTACTGCTAATAACCTTGTACTTAACCCAAAGAAACCGAAATGTCGTAAGTTTGCATTACCAAATGTTAAAAACCTTGGCCCAAGTTTAATTTTAAATGGTGAACTGCTGGAAGCTGTTCAATCCACAATGTTTCTAGGTATAAAAATAGATGAGAAGTTACAATGGGGTGCGCACATATCTTATTTATCAGCGAGGCTCAGCTCAGCTGCTTACGCTGTTAAAAAAGTTAGATATTTGACAGACGTAGATACAGCTAGATTAGTTTACTTCAGCTATTTTCACAGCGTTATGTCATATGGTATACTATTGTGGGGTACAGCTGCCGATATACAAAGTGTATTTATTTTACAGAAAAGAGCTATCCGTGCCATTTATCGGCTTGGAGCACGAGAATCGCTTAGAGAATTATTTAAGGAAATAGGTATCTTAACCGTCGCTTCCCAATTTATTTATAACAGTATATTGCATGTAAGACAGAATATACATTTATATACCAAAAGAAGCGATACTCATACGGTAAATACTACAAATAAACATAAACTGTGTGTCCCTCATTACCGTTTACACATAGTACATCAATCGTTTATGGCACTTAGTATACGCCTTTATAACAAAGTACCTGTAGAGATATTAGAATTACCAATTACTTCATTTAAAGAAAAAATTAAAAGTTGTTTAGTAGCCAAAGGATATTACACTCTTGAGAATTATGTTAGTGACCGGGATGCCTGTATTTAAAATAGGTCTATGAATTAGGACTCGCAGAAAAATTTACTTTGGTCGATGTGAAGTAAGCGCATCCCTCTGCCATTTGTATCTCCCCTAATTGTAGTTTTTTTTGTTGCTCTTATTGTCAGGACTCGTCATGCTCACTATAATGTCATTGCTTGTGGTGGCGTGGAGGCCGGGTCAATCCCTTCCCTACAATATGGCGAGGGGGTTGATGGCTGACCTTTGCGTTATACTCGTGAACGGGTGCTACTTGGGGTGACTGGTCGACCCTGACATTAATAAATTTACATTGTAATACACTTCTGAGTTTTTATTCAAGGGGTCATTTGGCTGAGCGACGTCTTTACTACTGGATAGTTATTTATGAATGTGATTTGGTACTCCCACTTTTATGTACTACCTACATCACGACGCTACCTTTATAATTGAATAATCCTTGGTTATGGTTATGTATGGTATACAATGGTTGCAGCGCCTAATTACAGTGATCTCCTATGTAAAAATTATGACGTCAAGAAAATGCAGCAGTAGAGTTTGTTGCGCCGCTTCTTCTCTACTAGCGCTTTGGAGGCGGTGGTAAAGTTTTCTAAACTTTGAAATGTTTTTAAATTTAGATTAAGTAATGTTAGATGACGTCAAAAAGATACAATATTATTGTACTACTTTGAATAAATGAATGAAACTGAAACTATGAAACTAAAACTAATAGTTTAGTATGGGTCAGTATATTGAAAAGAAAATTTAAAAGCAGTGTTCTTCCATTGAAATCCACAGGTTGTTACAAAACCAGAGAAATAACAGTTGCTAGCCTAAGAGTGAGCTTTATTTGAGAGTAATTATTATTTAACATGTTCCCAGTGCAGTGTACCATATGTGGTACATGTGCATGGTTTTACTATTGTGTCTGCTGGCAGCACTGTGAAAGGGTTAAAATAACATTTCAATTAACTCACCTCTACTTCCTTGTCCAACCAGGCAGCGAGACTTGGTCCAAACTTCTTGCTGGCGACGTAGACCATAACTAACAGAGACAAACCGGTGTAGTACTCATGCTCCATAACAAAGATCTCCTTGCTGCAGAGATATGTGGCGAGACCGACACCAAATGTGTAGGGACCTGTTACACCAGTCTTGGAATGGAAGAATTGGAACCTGAAAATTATAGTAAGCTTATAGTATAATAATGTCAGGCATGATGCTATTGTGACGTGAGATGTGGTGACAGAGTAAGAATACAATATGTCACCATCCCATCTCATCCCATGGGTGTTGTAAAACCGACTAAGGGACTATCCGTGAATATTATCTTTATGAAATAAAAAGAAGGAAAACTTGATATTAAGCCCTATACCAATCCGTCTGGCCATTGTGGTATTAGTAGGACAAGTATCCCTCCGTCACAGGAGGAAGCCCGTCCCTGCAGTGGGACATTAATGGCCTGTTATGATGATGATGATGCTATTTCAAATTAGATAGTAAATGGAAATATAGAAGGCTGAATGTGTTAATAAAATGTTAAGCACAATTAATAATTTCTTAATAAACACTGTGTTTATCATTCAGTAGTAGGTATCCTACCTCTGCTGTATTAGAATATAACTATGTGCTGATATGGGCCAGACTTTTTTTATGTTGTTTTCACAGCCTTAAAGGTATCACAAATAATTGGTTGTACTATTATCAATAAGATTACTTTCATGCAAAGTGCAAGTGTATAAACAGTTATAAATAAATCTTGTATTCACAATTAGATATAATAAAAATGTAATAAAACACCCACTTGTAAATTATTTAACAGTTATTAAAACATAAAATGTTGTTATACTTTACCATTCTTCAGGAACAAAGCCGAGCCTGACTTTACCAGGTTCACCTCTGACTGGTCTAGGGAGTGTCACATCATCACTGGCGTGAGAAGCTGATCCTCGTGCTACGAGCGCATTGCACGTAGCCTGTCTGGCCGCAGCTGGAGAAAAAACAAGTTTTGATTTTATTCTAAGGATAAAGTCATGTTTCAAGGCCAGTACAGATGTTTTTTAAAACTATAGCGTCAGTTTTTATTCATAAATAGTTTTTATTCTAAAATTATGAATTAATTTAATTGTGCATTGTTATAATGGTCATGTAAATAAGATCCTAGAAAAAAAGATCATCGATTGATCAGCTGCAAACCAAATAATTTAAGGTTATATTGTTCCGTAAATATCAATAAAATATCAAATTAATTAAGCTATTTACTAAAAAAGAAGTAACTAACTCAGAATTGCTTCGTCTTATCACCTCACAACTCTTGGAGACAAATTTCCAGGACATAAATTGGCTGTCAAATCGGTGATTACATAAACCTTTATAATCACGTCTAAGGTTATCAGCTAAGACCATTTCTATTCATCTTTGATAGGTCTTTTTGAATGCCACAATTATAAAATAACTTACCTGAACGCAAAGCTACCCGTGATAACATTTTGCAACAATCTTTTCAATTATAATAAGAATATTTGACTGTCCTTCGCCCAAAATGTACTTTGCGTTAGGGTTGCCACTTGTAAATTATTGATAAATCGTGTTTGTACTAAATTGTAACTTTAAATTTTATGCTAAATTTTGTTAAAGAATATTGAATACTATCAATATAATACATTGTTAGACATAGTAGTATACCACTATTACCAACTAAGGTACTAGGTACTATTACACTTTTATAAAAGGTTTCTTATATCTTCAAACATCATGATTTTGTTTGATTTTTTCGCCAACTAGGTATTTGTAGATTTAAATAACTATGATTATGTGACTTATGTAAAGTTAGAATCTTTTGTTTAAATGTTCAATTAAAGTGACTTTGTTCTACTCTCGTGACCTAGTTTTATTTTCTGATTGGTCATTGCGAAAATCAATATTGACGATATATTTTTTGTTTACATTTTCCCAGCGGAACAGTATTTTACTAAATTTAATTGCAAATACCTGCATTAGCTTGATTAAAATGGCCAACATACACTGGATTATGCAGCGAATGGTTAGTCTTATATAAATATTCTCTTTGAATAAGATAATTGGTGTCCAGCTGTGCTAATCTTTTCTTTTCTTTCACTGAGTGTAATCTTCTCTTTGCTTTTACTAAGCTGTGCGTTTATCTTATTAAATAAATATTATATCAACAAAAAGTAATACATTATAACTTTTGATAAAAATCGTATTGTTTGATGTCATTATAAGCATTCGTTTGAGTTGTACCATGAATGCCAGTGTTATTATTAGGTTTGATGAGGTTGTACTTATAATATTTTAAAGTTGAAAAATATGAACGATACAAATATTTCTGAACGAGTAACTAGCTGTCATGATTTGACAATTCCGACATCCGTGACGTTTATCGATCGCGAAGTTGTATTATTTTTATTCTTTGTTACTTGTTTGGTTTTGTTTTCTAACTATTTTGATGTACTAAATGCGGTGACAATAAACTGTATCTATGTGTCGTTTGTAAAAAAACTATTATCAACTTCTAAAATGGGGATATTTAGTTCGTGCTGTAGGCCATCGGCCTCGTCTGTGTTAACTCCTGATGCAGTGAGATAACTTGTTTTTAATTTGTCTGTTTGTATTTAAAGTATGTTCTAATGACTAAATTGTAGCTTATTCCTTAACGTAATATCTTGGATAATAAACAAAGTGCTTAGACTTAGAGCACGACTGAAATATTTAATAGATATTATGATGTGTATTATGTTCTACCTACATGTTGTAACTTATTCGTAGGAAACTAGACGTCGTCAGCAGAGTGAGGCAGCTGAGCGTCGTGCTAAGGCAGAGGCTAGTAAGGGAATCAAAGATGCTGAGAGACTCAAGGCTATGCAAAGAAAACAGGACGACATGGAGAAGCGTGAACGGGAGCTCGCACAGCAGGGAGGAGCAGCTCTAAAGGTAGTCTGTCCTAAATACTTAAAAAAAAAGGTAGTAAAGGTAGAATTTCCCATTAACTTATCTTTCATCATAACAGCCCATTAACGTGCCACTGTAGGGACGGACCTCCTCCCATGACGTAGGGATACTTGGCCTACTAATACCACGATGATACGAGGGATACTGGCCAGACAGATTGGTATAGGGTTTAATTTCGAGTTTTCCTTCTTTTAATTTCGTAAAGATAATATTCACGGACAGTCCCTTAGTCGGTTTTGTACGACACCCATGGGATGCAATGGAGTGGCGACACATTGTATTCTTACTCCATCACTACACGGAGACTTACTTACCTTTGAGCTTAGCTTTGAGTAGTTTAAAATGTATTATACAGTAATGAATTGTCTTACTTATTGCGTAGCTATCTATAGCTCTATAATAATGATTTAATATTATATTATTACAGTGGACGACTAAGTGAGATCCGGTTCCCGGTGGGAGTAGAGATCAGGATCCTGAGAAAGAGAAGAGTGAGAGGTACAAATACAAGAACTGATCCGCTACCACATCACAAACTGCTACAGCAACAAGTATTATAACAGACTTGATCTATATTCTGTCCACTCTAATATGTTATATAAATTGACAACAGGGAATTTGTCAAGATATATATATTGCGTCTTTATTAGGCAAGATGTTTCACCGTTCCATAAAATATTAATAGTTACAAAAGGTATGCTTAAGTGTTATATTCTTAGATCATTTGTTCGTATACAAGTATGAAATTGTGCAAAATCGAATTACTTAAACAATTAGATGAATAAACAAAAATATTTTTGCAATGAAATAAACAGATTTTAGAGAAGACTTCTACACTAAATGAACAATGCGTAACCATATATTTTGGCTGTTTTTATGCTCATGTTTGAGCTTCGGAAAAAAATATTTTTTTCTTCTCCACTCATATAGGATGAAGTATAATAGTAAAGCCTTCATGTTATGTACATGTACTATTCAACACAATGAGAATTGTTCAATTCAATAGCTCTTGAGATTAACATGATCACCCAGCCAATGAACACATGTGTGTTCATTGGTTTTTTAGTCAGTGTAATTTATTATGTAATAAATTGCACTCTAAAGAAAGAGAATAAGATGCAAAATTGCGTATCATATTTTATGCTTTTTTGGCTACATTTTTAACAAGCTGCACACAGATTATTATGATATAGATAATTTTGTATATTTTAGTGTTTACTAACAAGGAAAAGGACCATTTTTAGATCTCTATGACTAATATTCTTAACAGATTTATGAAATGTATCATGAAAGTAAAAATAATTACAAATATTCATGAGATGTTATAAATTAATAAACTCTTTTTCAGTACATGATAGTACAGTATACAATATTAATTGAAACAGCTTTACTTTGCAAATGACTTATAGCCAAAAACTCAAACGTCTGTTAAAGTAAAGCGGTGCGTAAACCAGAAATTGTTATACAAATGTCTAGTTTATGTGCCGCTTTAATTTAACAGATGTTTGAGTATTCGGCCGTTTATCAATGATAAAAATATACATGGCTTTTTACAAGTTATTCAAAATTATCTTTTTTTTAAACACTTGTGTAGCTGTGTTTATTGGGACATTATAAAAACTATATGCATGACATCAGTGTGTCATTATTATAATATTCTTTTGTAAATGTATATTATGATAAATTATTTACTGCTAATTATATTGGTGTAAGAATTCTTAAAATATTGATGTCACCAATACTGATTTATGTATATGCGTACCCTTAGTCCAAATTTGCAATTTAAAAAAAACGTTCTTGGTTTTGTTTCTTAAAATGTCTAACGATTTAAAAACATACATTTAAGTGCCAGAAATATTATAAACTTAATCAGAAATGGAATAAGTTATTTTCTTGCTCCATTTTATGGATTTTAACTCTTTATAATAACAATTTAATGAAAGTATTAAATATTTTTTTTATTGGCAATCTGAGATTAAGGGTACAGTAGATGTTGGTAACACTATCTACT
Source organism: Schrankia costaestrigalis (assembly GCA_905475405.1). Classification (NCBI taxonomy): domain Eukaryota; kingdom Metazoa; phylum Arthropoda; class Insecta; order Lepidoptera; family Erebidae; genus Schrankia; species Schrankia costaestrigalis. Next base: position 1,710,321 of record FR997845.1, on the reverse strand, counting down.
TACGAATTATAGTAATTTATAAATTATGAATGTAATCAATAAGGAAATAAAAAGAATTTAATCAATGTTAATTTTGAATGGATCGAATTAAAACTAAATTATTTCTACTCTGTGAAGAAAATTTCACACTACCAATATTTTAAAGATTGTATTTATTTTTTATTTCATGTGTAAATATTAGATAAATGTATAATAATGTTGTCACTTATATAATATTATAAATGTCTATATTTGTACATGTTTTGTAATGGAAAGTGGATACATGGGAGAATAAGTTGGTGTTTTAGAAAATAACACTTTGTAAGCAGAGTAACAAATCAAACTATACATATCCATTACAAAATGACTCTTATTACAAAGGGGTTAAGGTATTCCAGCAAAGTACTTATTCAGTAATAAAGGGCAGGGTATAGAGCACAGAACCAATATCTTATCGGACAGAAAAGCTACAAAATGGCGACATTTTTGATCTACCCCACCAGGCGGGAAGTTGATTGATCAGGTAGCCACAAGATCGCGTGTGGCCTAAATGATTGAAGGAAGTTTATATCCAGTACAGGTTGTCATTTGTTTGTGATATCATGAAGGTATATAACCCGGTCACATTATCTCGAGATCTGGCGTCGATGACGTCACGTCGCGTCGGACGTCCGTACTGATGCGCCCGTGGCGAGCGCGGGGGTTGCAAGGAGAACGGGACGCGAGGTTCACATTCCTCCAGCGAGGTCTCTAGATAATGTGACTGTGTAATAGTTTGATGTGTTACTGTGTAGGTATACTTTATATATGTATAGAGAACACGAATGTTACTAGTCATAATAAAATTGTATTTCACGTGTTGCCAGCATACATAATTATATCTATATCTCTACATCTCATCACTTTACAATGCTCAATGTATACCTGAAGTTTAAATTATACAAAGTTTTTGAGAGTTTTAAAATCATGGGCATTTTGCTGTTCAATTTAGATTTTGTGAAACTGTCTTGGCTATGTGTGACTATGGTACACTTACCTACACAACTATTGTAATAATAAGGCATGTAAATGTATTAAATGTAATTTAATGTAATCATATAACTCTTTTTTTATTTACTAACACTAAAAATCTGACGTCATGCTCTTTTTCAACATCCCTATACGTTCCGGCAAATATTTTCGAGTCACAAAACAATGAAATAATATATGGTCTTGTCCTGGCTTATAAGAAAAAGATGCGTATTTAAATCAACTTTGGCCGGATTATGGCTGTGTTTCCACCAGAGCTGTGCGAGGATGCATAGCGAGGGATGTCTTTGTAAAGAACCAATAGAATCGCTTCATTTAGGTACCGCGCTTCGTTCAGCACAGCTCTGGTAGAAGCGGCTCAGCGGAGCTAGATTTTTGCTCATACAAAACAAGCGAGGGATGTGTTCATGCATACGGTGGAAACGCAGCCTATTTCTGTATCTGGTCCATTAGTAAGTATGTTTACACCGAAATGTTCCGCACAAAATAGGACCTTTGTTTTCTACAGACCACCCTAGTCGCGCTGTAGTATACCTTTTCCAGTGAGCATTTCACGTTTACCTCTTTTCCAATTTCTGTGTTGGTACCTGGTATGTAATAGTCATCTCAGCTCATCGACTGTTGACAAAAAAGTTTCAAAGTAAGTGAACCGTGGGCCTCAAAAAGGTCTCTGGGTCGGACTGGATGCGGAAAGCGCAGGACCGTGTTTTGTGAAGCATGTTGGAGAGGCCTCTTTCCAGCTGTGAACTGCTGTAGGCTAATTGATTGATTGAATATAGGTAAGAAGGTAGGTAATTAAAATGATAAGATAGGTCAGTGAGCTTGTTCATCAGTTGTAGGTATATTACGCATAGTTCATCTATTATAATACATATTACCTATATATTAGGATTATTATTATCAGACTTCTTGCTTCGATTACGACCACATGGCGTGCGTCGTAAGAATGTGTTTACTAAAATTACTATTTTAGATGTAACTAAATATTTTGCATTAATTAGCCCGTAACCTTTGCTAAATGTTATAAATATTAAATAATTAATAGCAGTTGATGAGCAACTGTTAAATGCCTATATTTTTATAGCACTTTTAAAGGTAGGTATTGGTTGGCAGAAGATGCACTTCCTGTGTCTGACCATAACTGGTGCCTACTACAACTCGTTGCAATCGGCAACGATGAGTGGCTACTCTCTGCAGAGCCTGCATGGGAGAGGAAGAAAGGGCGGCACATGTGCTTCTACACTGCCCTGCGACCGCCACATACAGGGCTAAGTACTTCGATAACCCAGGTACGCTCCGAGAAACCAGTAACTTGAAGGGTCTTTTGGCGTTTTTCGACGAGCTTCGGTGAATCGAATAAATAAATTACCTAACGCAAAAACCGCGCATTGACGTGGAGTTGCGGAAAACAGCCCACCATACCATACCATAGGTTGTATATTTCTAATAGGGGCACACGTCCTAATGTTGGCACTGCACCAGATTATCAGCACCCCCAACTAAAACTCAAATTATAAGCTTACCATTAATTAATTTGGGATTCCGTTTAAAGAAATGAAAAATAAGATCCTTTTCGAATTATAAACTGGGCCAAACTACATTCTTCGATTAAAAAAAAGCCATTTTTTAAAAAAAACGCGGGAACATGTCCTTCAAATTACTTTGTTTTGACAGTTTCTTATGATCGTAGGTAAGTTCAGTTTTTTTCATTTTACTTTATTTTAGATCTTTTAGATATTTTTTACTGAACTTTTAGGTTTTACTCATGTATAAAATGTTTTGTAAGGCTTATCTGACAATGGAAATGAACGTTATCTTGATTTTATGTTCATAAATGAGGTGCTGACATCCGGGTTCAATTTTTTTGCGAATTGCTAATTATCGGCACTGGTGCTGTTACATGACAAAGTGGTATGTAAAATTGTTAATCCATATGTTTTATTGTAAAGCGTGATTATTTTATGCCTGGAATTCAATATTCTTGGAAAAAGTACTCTATGATTTCGGATTTCATATCCTGGCATGGTGCTGAAACTTACATTGCTAGTTATTTTCATAGTATTGATATTATGATCAAAAGAATGTCTATTGTTTTTTGGATTTTTTTATATTTATGTATTTATTTTTCTGAAACTTCGGTTGTTAGGCTAGGCATAAATAAAAGAGATTTTGATATAAACATTGGATTATTTCATTTATCTACCTAATTTTATGTCTAATTTTAAGGTGCTGATAATTGGCTCGGTCGATGCCAGTAATTGGTGATGATGGTGCCAATAATTGGTGTTTGGGTAATTATTTAGTCAAACTCATCTAAATAAAATGTGTATGCATAAAGACAATTTTTTATAATAAAAATCAATTACTTATTTAATAGTGAACCGAGAAAGCATGTTGTTAAAGGCGTTATCAGTATTATCACTAAAGATAAACGATATTAAAGTAAGACTAACTCTTAAAGTGCTGATAATTGGTAGCATCACCCTACCTAACTTAATAAAAACATTTAAAATACCTAGTTGTTTTCGAATACAGCCCAATTTGAAACTAAGGTGAAAAGAATTGTGATCAGCTGATCAGAGTCGGAATTTACTAATGGTCAAATTCTAATGATTTGGCTGTTTGCTGTATAACGCTTACTTTTCTCAATTTTACGATGATATCATAGCCCCTAAGTTTTAAAATAGAATTAAGTAGACTGTTTCGTAAATTTAAGACCTGGGTGGCCAATTTGTTAGATATAGGAACAAAACGTTTTGACAATCACCTGTTCGCCGAATTTGCTGTCAAATTGACAAATTCAAACACCTGAAACACCGCGTTTCGCGTGAATTCGTGATTCTTCTCCATTATTTTGTGTTTATCTTCAAGTGCTATTATTATCAGCAGGAATAATGTCTGACGCCAGAGACGGAGATAAGAAGGTAATAAATAGTTCTTATCTGTATTGTTAGTGTATAAGTTAACTTACGATTACCAATAGGTTTGCAAACTTGATAATTGTTATTTATTTATCTCTACTACGACCTTGTTTTACTTTAGAGGTCGGTCTAAGAAGATGGGTTGCTGTAATTCATTAAGTTATGCTCAACGTGATATAGTTTTTCTTAGGAATGGGACCTATATACTGCACGAAAGAAATAAAAGTAACTTTCCAAATTTATCATTTTTCTGTATAAAAATAAATACGGAAATACTCTTCTATCTCTATAATATGCATGTACTTGGCTTTTATTCAAAACTATTTTTGCATAATATAGAGACACGTGTATTATACGAAATAAATAAATATATAAAATTTAAGTTTTTACTGTATTGATTTACGAAAGAGACTCAATAATTTATGATCAATTTTGATTATTAATTCATACCTAACTCTGTTTACCTACTAAATTTTATGGGAACATTCTCTGACCAAAGTATCTATATTTGTTTTTGTATTTTATTTTGATAAGTTTCAAATTCTTTTTTACCTTCTTAAAAAAATGTAGTATTATAAAGAGTGCTATATCTCATTTTAACTGTGTATACATGTAAAGAAAATAGTGTAGTAAAAAATATTTCAACATTTGCAAGGACAGTTAACAAGACACAATAGAGTTGTTTAATTGTTCTTACAGCTATAAACATTTACTGTCCTTCAAATTGTTAATTAATAAATCTCTAATGCTTAGTATTTTTCTTTGTATATTTGCAGAGCATAGATATTTAACTAACTATTATTAATAACGGATCTAGTTTGCTAATTAATATTATGGTGCTTAATTCTATTCTGACGAATTAAACTTACAGACTGATGACAACAGGCTGAAGCCAGCGGTGAGCTTTTTATTAAAGTTAATCCTTGTAAAAACTAATAATTTAATAAATTACTTAATGTATAAGCTTATATTACATCTCATCTGAATATCACTAATAGACCTGAAGTCATTAAATCTAGCCGATTAGGGAATTGAATATTTACAGTGATAACTATATTAATGTTGCACCTCTTGGAATGCTTTCAATGCCCTGCTACTTGCAGCCCTTAAGACCTATGGGCTATTACAGACAACACAGTTGCTGTGGCCGAATTCTGGGCCGGCATTGTCTGAGCTTTTGTCAATCGACACAAAGAATGGAATTGTAAGAAACAGGCAAAATAACTTTCACACAGGCTGTCCACATGACATACATCCAGCGTAGATATGCATAATCAAAGTTGGAGGCTCAAAGTTGCAATAGGGTGTCTTCATAGACAACAATCTTTGTAGATGAAGAAGGTTCTATGGAGATAGCTCATTTGTTTATGGTACACAGTGAAACTTAGAAATGTACCATGTTATTCTCAATATTTACACTGATAACTATATTTATTTAATTAACAAAGTACTTGATAAATTAAAAGTACAATAGTGGAATAACACAAAAGTTACACATAACTAACATTAACAATGGGTAAATCACAACAAGTAGGGAATCTAAACAAATAGAAAATACTAACACAATACTACACATCCTATATACTATAAGGAAAGTATGTAATTTTTTTTGTGGGTTATTAAAAACATCCAGAAGGGTAATATAATGAGAAAGCTAGAGGTTCAGAGAATAATGCAATTTGGCTAAGAAACTTGATTGAAACTCTCCAAATGATCTGCTGTTATGGCGGCAAAGCATGGGTAGCTGCTATGCACGACGACAATTCTTTGCGCGGTCCACAAATCATGGCCCTGAATTTGGATGTTCATTTTGTCTATTAAATAATATTTGTAAAGTCCCCGCCACACTGAACATGGTACCTAGTGTAGGAATGGTCTTGAGTAATTAACCCCCTTACTCATAAACGCCTCTTAAATTAAATTACGATTTAGCGAGTTTTTTTTTTGTTAAATCAACCTTATACCAAACAAAATCGTAAAAATTTTAGCTAATCAATTGACTAAAATTTAACAGGTGTTTATGAGTAACGGGGTAAGTGACTAAGGGCCAGATTCAGAGACCGCACTTTGACTTTACTTTAGCAAAGTCTAGTTATTATCTCTGAATTTGAAAAACATTAAAGTAATCTTTCGCATGAAAAGTTTACTTTGGGAAGGTTACTTTGAAAGAAAGTAAAGTCACGACTCTGAATCTGGGCCTTATATCTCGTTTTTGTATCAAAGTCGAACTTTCCTTCAAAGTAAAGTCAAAGTGCGGTCTCTGAATCTGGCCCTAAGTGCGGAAACCAACCCCCAAATAACTTAGAACTTGAGTAATTAAGGTTTTTCTTTGATGCTAGTCAACAATAAACGCTAGACCAAGACTTGGACTCCATTATTATTGATATTCAGATGTGATTTTAGTGGAAACATTTTCATAGGTCATTAATTTATTTTACTAGTCTTTTAGTGTTACTTTAACTGAATAGGTAAATATATTTTTTTATTTATTATAGGCTGTTTTTAATTTGTGATGGCTGTTAATGTGTAACTAATAATTGATCTTTATTTTATTTTAATATTAATATTTAGAACTGCATAACAATAATGTAGTAGAGGTAGTGTTAGATAAACTTTTATTCTCAATTTGCATGGATTTTCTTTACAATTAATCTTACTTCATCATGATAATAACAGCCCATCACTCAGTGATAACCAGACAGGTCTTCTCCAGTCATGAAGGCAATTTGACCTTACTTTACCATGCTGCTGTGGTGGCAGAGTTACATAATTTTCATTCTTTGGTGTTTATGGAAATATTATCTGCCAAACTTCCTTTTTTCGCCTTTCATAATAGCATTGGGATGAGTTGGGTGGAACTGTTGCTACTACATTAAAAAAAACCAATTTATATTTATACATAAGATCATCTGATCTTATGTATAAATAGCTACATACCTGACTATATTCTGGCTATAACTACGTGTGTACCTGACCTTTTGACTCGGTTTTTACATTCGTGAATTTATTTCGATGTATGTACTAAAAAAAAATTGAAAAAGAATGGCTTATTTTGGATAAGGGTTTTTCAGATGTGGCACAATACTATGCCGTTGTGATGACTATGTTACCCCCATGATGAAATCAGTTGCTGGTATTATGTATTCTGATTTTCTAAGTCATTATTTATCACTTTAGGACGATAAAAAATTCAAATAACGATGACTATTAAGATTTTTGCTAAAATCACTTTTCATGTATTTTATTTATATAAATATGACTCACTTATTCATAGGTGGTTGTTATTAATCGCAATTTAGTTTCCGCAAAACGAGAGAGATTATGATATAGACGAAAATTACTATTGCGTGTTATTTGTTGTAACTGTTTGTTTCCCAAATCAATGTAAAATAAAATTAGATATGTAGTAATGAAAATATAGGGCTGCTGTTGAGCAAATATGTGTAAGTGGGAGAGTAAGAGTTCTTCTTGTCTTCCCCAATGTGACTGTGGCAATCCAGAGCAATCAATGTCGCATTTACTGGTGTGCCCTTTGTGTCCTGACTCCTGAGCGGTGCACGATGGACGATCTTTACGCGGCCACTCCAAATGCCATTTAAGTGGGTGCTCACTATTCTAATGGGTGTAGAAATTTTACGATGAAAGTATGAAATATTAGATAAAGTGTATTAAATCTTTATAGCATGATATTCTCAAAATGTGGCGGGGTCCCTCCATTTTGACGTTTATAGTTTTTCTGCATTTTGGGCTGCCTGGCTACTTTCCGGTTTTGGGCTGTTCCGCAGGCGGCGAAAACCAGGCTTTAACCCGGCGCCAATGACGTGAAAATAATTACGAGAACTATGACGCCGGGTCATGGTGACCCGAAGATTATTAGCATTTCTTTAAATGTTACGTGATGTTTACTGTTTATTTTGTTTGATCTTCTGTTAGTTTCTCTCATAATTTTGAGGGTAAAATAATAAAGGTTGCAAGATATTTCTTAAATCCAACATTATAGTCCTTCGTCAGAAACTATGCAAAATCATCTTTAAAAAAATAATTTCAATAACTATTCAAAATAAGTAATAACAAACTTTATAAAACGTAATAAAACAAATCTGTTTTACTAAAAGAGATATCAAACTTCATTATAAACTCCACTAATCCGTCTTCAGCTTCCTCCATGGAGCTACTGGAACTTTCGTAGTAGGAGTGATTATTTCGGGCGATTTTTATAATTATTTATATATTGCAAGCCTGATAAGTGTAGCTAGATTTTTTATCCTTTTTTGAACCCACCTGACATCGCCTATGAATTTTAGATACCTTCGCGGAGGTTTCTCAAGAGCCACTGTTGAGAAATCAGCAATTCTCTTGCGCAATTGACAAAGCAAATTTACTCCAGTTTCTTGTTCCTGTCAGTGATACTGAATAATGTAAACTCCTTCTTTCTTCAGAAATGGCCTCTTTTCATCACAATCTAGCTTGCATCTTGTACTACTGCCACTTTGGCTGTATTATGAAACGTGATCATCAACCTCGTCCTAAGAAGAAGGTTTTTCGTGATTCATTATTGGAGTCGGATTTATCTAAGATCTGTAATATTCTTTCCCGGCTTTATATCAACAACCTTTTTGATTAATTCTTAAAAACAACCAAGAAAATCATTACTATAAATAAAAAATACAAAGAAAAATATGTCACAAAAATACAACGCTTTCGATATTATTGACCCGTTTTTGCTTCATGTACGTGTATCTGCTAGCCTTCGCGACGAGGCACTGAGTTCGTGATCGGAGTGCGTGGGGAGATACTGTATCTCCAGCTACTAGAACAGTCAAAAGCACAAAGCACGCCTAATTTGAAATATCGCTGTTTGAAATCATCTCGGGTCATATTGACCCGGTGTCATTGGCGCCGCGTTAAGACTGCCTGCAATAGGCTTAAAAACAGTTATGCCATAATTGGTACATGTCACTAGGAAAAATTATAATCTGTGCATGGTGCATGAATGCGTAGTAGGTACCTACTCGATATTAAAATCAGTACCGGACATAATTTAGTGCAACGTAAGCCAATTGTTATAGTGTGACCACAGGAGCTGTGCACCTCCTGAGGTATGCGCGCGGCGAGAGGGGGGTGGACATATAGAGTACATGTTATATACTGGTATAGAATAAACAGTCTATGATGTAGCTACTAGCGACATCTGACGTTATATACTTAAGTTATTTGGCTGGTACGGGTCGCTGCACGAGCGGCTGTAGCAGTTTTCTATTAAAAGACAGTTTTTTTAAAAACTCCAAGAAAGTATTTACATTATTGTATAGTTTTAAGCGTAAATAGGAACATTATTTGTGTTTTTATAATGTAACTTTGAGAAAAATGACATCTAGCGGAATGTATCAAATACTCTAAGAACATGAAATTCTTAAAGAAAAATATAATGTTCGAATTGTTATGACACTGCTGTCAAAACTCGTGACGGCAGGTAGGTGTCCGTTATGGTAGCATACACAAGAGCTATATCGAGTTAGTTACTATACCAAAAAACTCTGCATAAATAAAAAAAAAATCCAATTGTTAACATTAATGATGAGGAATTAGAAATCGTTAACACTACAGTATTCCTAGTAATTACTTTATACAGATTTCCCCCTTACTCATAAACGCCTTTTAAATTTTAGTTAATTGATTACCTTAAATTCTTACGGTTTTGTTTGGTATAAGTTTGATTTTACAAATAATAATCAGTGATTAAATTTAAGAGGCGTTTATGAGTAAGGGGTGAGTTCTTATTTATCAACTGCATATTTTAATAAAATATGAGTATATTTGGGTTACATTGTGATCAACTAAGTCAGTGTAATATATTACAGATATGTCTATAAAGTCGTCAAATTTGTGATTTTTATTAGTTCATTAATCTACAATAAACTAATACTGACTTACGAAGAACAATGTAAACAATGAGTAGAGTAAATCAAAGTGTCACGCGGGAAGTGATTTTTAAAGTTATAAGGCGATGTTTAGCGGAGCACGATTCTGGTCAACTTTTATGCTATTTGGATGATGTTTATGGGCGAACTGCAACTTTGATGGGTATCTAATCGTGTTACTGTTTTTCGTTATCTGTCTCAAGTAATAAATTCACTCCATTTGAGATCTAGAGACCAAAAACAGGCATTGTGTACATAGCACATTTTTAGGTTAGATATTCATTGTAAGTAAGAAAAATCATAGTACGACCATTTCTGTTGATACATTATCAGTTGCATTAGTATAATTCAGTCAAGATTTATCCAAATTTGAATTTGAATTAATTGCTTTATGTCTATATTACGGTTGATATTGATAACTAAACTATGTCACTTTCGCATCGACTGGTCTGTCTACAAAAAATTATTAATTGCAATATTTTATTAAATTTTATATCATTTAGCTTTTAATAAATCCATGTCAAATGATATCTTGTTGGTTAATATTTAACACTGAATAAATTTTAGTTAGGTATTGTAGTTATTCTTTCCATTCCATTAGAATTATTAAATTTCAAAATAACAGATTTAAAAATAATGAAAAGCTTGAAACTCCTGGTAAACACAGGCAAGGCCGGCCAAAGAAAAAAATGTATGTTTCTATATTTCTGCTCTCCCCCACAAAATACAATTATGGTATACAGTAAAAAAGTAAGTATTTTGTTTCTAGTTATGCCTAAATTTATTGTAGGTATAATCAAATGTTCAATTTACATTAACTTTTGTAAAATTTCGAGTTCCAACCCTCAGAAAATTGCAGATGATAGCTAGAACTGAGATAGATTTTAATTGTAGTCTTGAAGTTCTACGCAAAACTTTAAATACGATAGGCTTACCTACAAGAAAAAATGCCCTAGTATTATAAGTGCTCTAATAGCGTAGTGTTATTTGAACATAATTGTTTTGAAAACTATTTTGTCAGACTAAATAGGGTTGCTACGTGTAGCACAGTGGCGCCCTAATTTTTTGTCAGGACTTTATAGACAGACTGTACCTACATTTTAAAAAAAATAGTTGTTGTAGTTTTAATATTATAGCGTAATAAAATAACTCCAGCCCGGCCCCTAAGAACTAATATTTCCGATAATATTGAATTTTGAATTGAAATAAAGTGTTACACAGGCGTTATTTCAGGGTTACATTTCTACTGTATTAACAGAATTACTGTACCTATGTTTTGTAGTTCTCGAGATATTCAAATCACTTGTGAGCATATTATCTGTACCAGTACTATGAACATTAATTAACATGGATTTTTGACATATTCCACTGTGAATTCGCATAAAGCATTTACCTGCACTAATTCAGTCAGAATGTCACGCATTATTTTTACATAAAGAATTTATCAAAAGAAAAGTTCCCTTTCTATCAGAACTATCACGTGAACGCTACCATAACGGACACCTATTTTTTCTTCGTCCCCCACCTCGCCGCGCATACCTCAGGGGGTGCACAGCTCCTGTGGTCACACTATAATTATCTACGGTGATATAATAAAAACAAATATAATTTGATTTTATGCCTGTTTAATTTCTTGGTTCGTTTATGTTCATAATTGCTATTTTAAATTATTTTGAGGAGAGGGATTTCCTAGGTATTATTAGCTTAGTAACGCCTCTCTTAGTTGACTTTTACGGTGCGCGGTATGACATGGGTAGGTGAGTGTATTGAAATTTCTCTCTCGACTTTTGTGGTTTTGACGGGTAAAGCAGACACTTTGTGGAGAAATCAATCATTTATTCATGAATTGCAGAAATCCCTTATTAAATGTTTGCACCTTTGTTGGTATCCATAGGCTCATACTTATTACTGGCGACAAATAGTAGGTTAGTACGTGTGCGTTTCGACTGCTCGGCCACGGCACGCAAACTGAAAAAAAATTAGTCAGGGATTCTGTCGAAATTTGTCGAAAACAAATGGCACAAACTAAAAATTTGTCGAAGTAGAAATAAAGAAGTTATAGGGGTCTAAACGTGGCCGCGCGAACGAAACGCGGAGGATTGCGCGGCCACGGAGATCTCAGCAACTACTTGAGCTAGAGATCTAATTCTTTTTGTAAATGAATGGCTGAATTTGTCAACAATTGTCGAAAAAAGAATCACAAGCCCTAGATCAATACTTTACTAGATATTCACCTCTGAAGTCATGGCCGCGCAATCCTGCACTTGTGATTTCTTTAATGTTGATTATTTCTTTCAAACTAAGACTTTAGACAGTAAAATTGGTGTTGACAGCAAGGTTTTAATTTGTCGAAACTAATGAAAGCAATAGACTCTACTAAAGTTTAGCCATATAGACGAAATCAGAGGAAAACAAAAAGTTCATGGCCGCGCAATCGAAACGGTACTTTGGACGCTGATATCTCAGTAACTATTATTGCAAGGATATTCGTGTTTACATTTATTTATTCTATATTTTAACCTCATTGTAATGAGATATCGTTTGATCCTCAAAACAGTTCTCAAGCCGTGTAATCTCAAAAATAATGATACCCTATACAATGTTCGAGCAGAGTAACCATAATTTCGATTTCATTAGGAAATTCATTTTTATTTATCATAGTAAATTATTATATGCTACAAATATTTATAGATCTTAAACTATCAAGGAACTATTGACTCCATTATACTTTAATTATTTTTAAAGACGAAAGATTTTTAATAAGTATGTATTTGTACTTTTTTGTTATCGCCTTAGTTATTTTTCGTACATCGATAGCATGATTCTTTACGAACTTACTGTGTGTGTGTAGTGATATTTAAAAGATATTCTGTGCCGTGTAGCATTACAAGATTTACTTACATCTTGGTTTTATAACATCACACAAACATTTTTATTTACACCCATTGTTATACCTATTATTTTAAAATAAAAATTGAAATGTAATAATTACTTTACAACAATTGGATAACCCAAAAGCCTCAAGGTCTAATTTAAAGCAAATTTTGCCAACGATTGCGCTAGAGTTAGCCACGAAACCGGAAGGATCAAGCGAAAATTAGCCTTTTGCGCTCTCACTCTTGTCTCTCACACTTTCATGTCAGTGTCCGTCAGTGTTGCCAGCCGTACGGTTTGTAATTGAAATTGTAATTGAAATGTTTATTCAGAATAATTACATACATATTTAAATCGTACTCATACGACTTTTTGGTACGTTACACGACCATGAACTCAAAATCGTACGCTACGTTCTTACCAAAATCATCATTTTCGTAACCAATTATAAATAATATTACAATAAAAGTTACATTTTTCAGTTTCAAACATCAGCTTTTCTATCAGTTTGCCTTTGAAACAATGACACAATGACAATGTATAGCGCATTTTAATGTACAGTGTCTCTGTTGGTAGCCTGTTAATGAACATTATTCGGGTATTGATTTTAACACATCTAACGAAATAATATCAAAACTAAATTTAAATATGAAATAATACATATTATTATTAAAGAATCAACACTTTGCCTTCTGTTAACGATAGTCGCTAAAACTTACTGAAATAAAATAAAAAATTAAAGAAAATAATACACCCATTATTAAGATTTCAACATGTATCTACTACTATTTTTTATACATTCGAGCTTAATACAAGCTTTTGTACTCCGTGGAAAAATAAAGTTTGCAACACTGTTTAGTTGCAGAGGAACGTTATTCTCGTTTAAAACTCAGCTGTGTGTCGATTTGAATCGGGAGATAAATACTGTGTAGGTATAGGTAAGTACTGTGTGTTAATTTTAAGTGATTTGCTTTTAACGAAGCATTCACATTTAACGGACTATCATATTTTTATGTGTGAACTGTGATGGGACAGGATATATCGTATGGAATGTATCGACTTTACCATTCAACCTATTATATTCATTACATGCACGCACTAAAAGAGTAATTTTATTGTTTTTTAAAATAAAAATGATAGTCTCCCATTAGAGGAATGTCCTAAAGAAATCGAAATTATGGTTACTCTGCTCGAACATTGTACAGGGTATCATTATTTTTGAGATTACACGGCTTGAGAACTGTTCTGAGGATCAAACGATATCTCATTACAATGAGATTAAAATATAGAATAAATAAATGTAAACACGAATATCCTTGCAATAATAGTTACTGAGATATCAGCGTCCAAAGTACCGTTTCGATTGCGCGGCCATGAACTTTTTGTTTTCCTCTGATTTCGTCTATATGGCTAAACTTTAGTAGAGTCTATTGCTTTCATTAGTTTCGACAAATTAAAACCTTGCTGTCAACACCAATTTTACTGTCTAAAGTCTTAGTTTGAAAGAAATAATCAACATTAAAGAAATCACAAGTGCAGGATTGCGCGGCCATGACTTCAGAGGTGAATATCTAGTAAAGTATTGATCTAGGGCTTGTGATTCTTTTTTCGACAATTGTTGACAAATTCAGCCATTCATTTACAAAAAGAATTAGATCTCTAGCTCAAGTAGTTGCTGAGATCTCCGTGGCCGCGCAATCCTCCGCGTTTCGTTCGCGCGGCCACGTTTAGACCCCTATAACTTCTTTATTTCTACTTCGACAAATTTTTAGTTTGTGCCATTCGTTTTCGACAAATTTCGACAGAATCCCTGACTAATTTTTTTTCTATTTGCGTGCCGTGGCCGAGCAGTCGAAACGCATACGGTTAGTACTACTAAAACTGTGGTGTCAAAAATTAACCCTTTACATTTTTAATACGCAAGATGGGCAGATAACTTACAACGTTGACAAGCGATCACCACACGGATGATACTACAAATAAACTAGAGTTAATAACAGCTCGGAAGTATAATAACGATAACTTATCAATGTGTTGCTTATATATTATTTGTGCAATCATTATCTGTCTGTAGTCGGCCATTACGTGTCCTGAGTGTGACCGCGCGTACGCTCTCCCGCCAAAACTTATTTGAATTTAGAACTTCAGTGACAGTGATTTGTTTTTTCAATTTTTTTTTTAATTAGTCTCTAAAGTATAGTGCAATGGATTTACTTAGCAAGGTAAGTTTGTGTGATGTAATATTTCAATTAGTTTGTCCTCTAACGAAAACTCGGTCATCGTCTTTATTGATAATAGAGATGTATTAGGTTGCGTAGTTAGTTATGGTTGAAGCGTGCAGCGAATTTTTATTGTGTTTCTGCTACGATATGTTTATAATAACTTTATTAATTACGTAATCTATTTTTGATACATATTGTATTCCTAGTTACTTTTAACAGAGTTGAAGAAAAACACACTCAATTAATTCGTTTACAGAAATATTTTGAATATCACTAAGAAATACACGTACCTATTCTATAGTCGTGTAAAAAAACTAAACACTCACTAAACACCAATCGCAGAAAGTTTAGAAAGATGACCCCTTTGGGAGACCCGGTCGAAGGTCTTCCCGGTGACTAGCCCTATCCCCAAGGTCTCACATTTTTTAATCTATAGCTTTCTGTAGCAGACTAATCTGTTTGTCAAGAATTGGCTCCGTCACCTTGCAGATCACTAAGGTTATTTCTTTAGGGCGGTAACTTCAGACATGTCATAATGGAACCCATTCTCGAATGTGGGGAGACTGCAGAAACAGGGTATATTAGTGCATGTAAACCCATTGTAAGTGCAAAGGTCACGGTTTAGTGAGTGCGTTGGAGGCGGTGGTAAAGTTTTCTAAACTTTGAAATGTATTTGAACTTAGATTAAGTAGTTTAAAGGACGAATATATTTATAATGAAAATTGTATTAATTTTGATTAAAGCGTTTTGGACTTTTACTTTGTGCAAACGCAAAAAAAAAACTTAAGTGTAAAAAAGGTAATACCCTTTTTTGAGATAGGTTGCACGTCGGAACGAAAACTCTCGGTTCTCCGTGCTTGTCAGAAGTATTTTTACGGGTTTTAATATGTTTTTATCTATACAATAAGATAGCAATAATGGTATGTTTGATAACATAATCCATTTATGATTAGTATTAGCAGCATTTTACGAATTAGATAAAATTAAATATAAATAGTAATTATTTTAAATATTTTTCATGAACTATCACTACCCAGAGAAATCATTATTGCCCCAATTAATGCTGAGACGGAATAAAACGACGTCTACTTATGTCCAATTTTCTAATTTACGTTACAGTACAGGATTTAACTATGATCTTTCCTTTAACATCTTCGAGCTACAATACATACGTTGAAACAACAATTGTGTTCCGTAGTCCCATTTGTTGTCCCATTGATAGGACGATGGAAAAAAATATTTAATCGCAGTCCTATTCAAAGTGGGTTTGGTGAGCTATCATCTGTCTTCGGGGGCGAGTAATGGCAAAAGCTGGGCTTTTCTCGGTATATCGGTTTCTAAGGGCAACCACCCTTCCTGCTAGGGTAACCGGGTTGCCTAAAAAAGGAACTAAACTTATCATTTAAAAATTCAAGCTAATTTTGATTTAATAGTATTGATTTCTTATTGTAAAGTGATTGTCAATTAAGTTAATTTGGTCTGATAACAAACTTTATCTGGCTCAGGTCACCATTATATAAATAAATAACTTATTTATTAACATTACAGTTCAAAGATCAATTTATAAAAACTTGTGTTTGCTTAATATTTGTAGCTAACTTTATTGACCTCAGCTTATCGTGTAGGATTCCTACCTACGATACGAAATTATAATCTGCTTGTAGTATGGTAATATGTACTAGCTTTTGCCCGCGGGCTTCGCTCGCGTTAAATTCGAGGTAGCACTGTCCCCCTTTCCTGGACACAGAAAAAAAATACAACCGAATTGAGAATATCCTCCTTTTTTTGAAGTCGGTTGAAAAGGAAAAAAAATAACCTATGTTACTCTCCATCCCTTCAACTATCTCCACTTAAATAATCACGTCAATTCGTCGCTCCGTTTTGCCGTTAAAGAAAGACAAACAGACACACTTTCCCATTTATAATATTAGTATGGATGTATCGACTCGTGACTATTTGGTGATGGAATAAAATTGGTCACACTGTACACTATACAAGCTCCGGTGGCAAAGCAGTAGTGTAAGCTGCTGTGTACGCGGTCGCGGGTTCAAATACCACGCAAGATAGTTATTGTTCTGATTCACAAATTATGCTAGATGTTTTCCTTTAATTTCACGTGTATAAAAGTAAAAGAAGCAAAACTTGAAATTAAACCCTATACCAATCTGCCTGGCCAGCGCGTGGTATTAGTAGGCCAAGTATCCCTCCGTTCCGGGAGGAGGCCCGTACCTGTAGTGGGACATTAATAGGCTGTTATGTTAAAGAGTCCCTGCGACTTAGAACAGGAAAGGAAAAAGGTACCTAGCCATGGCTATCGTAAAAGGCACTAAGGGCCAGATTCAGAGACCGCACTTTGACTTTACTTTAGCAAAGTCTAGTTATTATCTCTGAATTTGAACAACATTAAAGTACTTAATCTTTTCGCATGAAAAGTTTACTTTGTAGTAATAAATAATGAAAGTAAACTTTTTCATGCGAAAAATTACTTTAATGTTGTTCAAATTCAGAGATAATAACTAGACTTTGCTAAAGTAAAGACAAAGTGCGGTCTCTGAATCTGGCCCTAAGTGTAAGTTCACAGATATTATGAAAACAAAAGAATCGTGGTTTTAGCATACATACAACGTTTTTCTTTGAGTGGAAAGGAGGGGAATTTGTAATGAGTTAGGTTCCTAGCACCTTTTTCCTCAGTGTCAAACGTCAAAAAACCGATTACGTTACGATTCCGATTAGTGTGCGTTGCAGTAAGGAGTTTTATACAAATAAAACTGACCGGCTCGAGTTGATACGGTGCCGATCCGTTTACGTTACGTTATATGTGCTACGACCCTTCGAATTATTCGTTTGAGAGAGAATAAGGCGTCTCTAGTACTCCTTGGGGGCTAACTGTAATCTTTTTGATTCATGATGCGCAAATACTACGCAAACCACACCAGGCATAAGTGCAACTTCGTCAACTACCGATTGCCCTGACCGACAATGTTGATCATGCGTGATGTAAGGCGAGTTCACAGGATGATTAAATTATTCTGTTACAGATGTATACTGCCCTACTAAGCACAAAAGCGGTATCTCATTGAAAGCTAGTTACGAGATAATCAAAGTTTTGTAAAAATAGCATCCTTAGTAATGTAGGGAGAAAGTGAAATGGAGATATGTTATTTTATATCTTTTAAATAATATACCGCTATTATGCTTAGTTCATGCGTTTTTTTAAGTAATCCAATGCCATAAAAATCAAATTTACGATTTTTTTTGAGACACCGCTTTTGCGCTTAGTAGGGCAGTATATGTACTTAATGCATATTGTACAATGTAAGTAAATAGCTATACTACGAATTTTAATTCGATTCCAGATTTGACAATTTCAGTGTAGCAACGTTATGACAAGTATTAAATAGTGACGTTGCGAAATTATTCGATATGGAAATGAAATATTTCCGGATCGATTCTTCTCGTTTAAAATTAGTGGTATTTTTAGTTTTGACGATTAATTAACGATCTGAGACTTTTCTTTTATAGGTAATTGTGTGTGAAATGAATAAAAACTGTGATCATGGTGTCTTAGCCCAGCATACTCACAATAAAATCTTGATATTTCATGAATGCCAAAAAATGGTTCTGAAATAGTTATAAATAGTGCGAAAAGGAAAAAAATAGTGCTCTTATACTTACGAAATTACAGCCATTTTATGAGTCACATAAATATTGTTGAAATAATAATTTATTATGCCTATAACCACAGAATATAAAAATTAAATATGAAATAAATAGTATTAAATATTATTTCCGATTCACGAGCATTCACGAAGGACTAATTTTGTATCCTAGGTAACCGATATTGTATTGTCATCCCCACTAGTGACAGCCGACCATTGACTTTTTTATTGACTGCAATATTTAATAATAATGTACTACTCAATCGGTAAAGCAGACTGTGATACTCTGCTTTATCAAATCAGTATACATATACGTAGTACATACTGCATAAGCACACGAAAATAGGCCTTAAGGTGACGAACCAATAATTACCTTAACTGTACATAAAAAAAATATTGTAAATATTTTTATAAATTGTCGCCGTCATCGCTTTCGCTATCGCTGTCACTTTCTGTAACATTTATTATAAATGTGTCTGTGATATTGTCAATTAAAGTATCTAGCCTACACATTTTTTGCTCTTCTTTGACAATATGGGATACGCATTTAGACCATTCGGTAGCCGTAATTTTTTGAATGCCTTCCTGAAATAAAGTTCTCACGTCTGTCAATTTGAAGTTTTTATTATTTTGAGCTACATGCCCCTTTACCTGCGCCCATATCAATTCGATAGGGTTTAGCTCGCAATGGTAAGGGGGAAGTCTTAAAACAGTGATCCCATGTTGTGCTGCAATTTCATCTACAGCGTACTTATTAAAAGACTCGTTATGTGGAATCAGTTCTAAAAGCGTAGCTTTAACCATATCTGGTTCGTAATAAATATTTTTATTTAAAAGCCAATCTTGAATTTCAGCTTTTTTCCAGCTCATTTTTGGTGCCGTTTCCAATTTTCGGGAGTGGTAAGGTGCATTATCCATCACCACATTTGATTTGAGGATCCATTTTGATGGAAAACCAAAACAAATAGTTGACAAAAAAACTAATATCGATTCGCAATGAAATAAGATAGGTATTCGTGCAGTCAGGCTGGGAGAATGAAGCCGAATGACACTATAAACAAAATGGTGTCCAGTTCGACCGCGCGGCCATAGCGTTTTTTTTTAAAAAAAACCATGTCAATTTTTTGTAAAAATTTGTAGAAGTTGATTCCCAAAACCATAAATTTGTCAAAGATACGGTTAAAAAGTTATAAGGGTTTAAACATGGCCGCGCCATTGAAACGCGGCGAACCGCGCGGCCACTGAGATCTTTAAAACTAAGCCTTGTAGAGACCTGAAATTTACGCAAATGCAAGATTTAATTTGTAAAAAATTTGTAAAAATATAAAAAAAATACTCAGGTTTATAGTTTAAGAGCTATAACACTAAAACCGAATGGCCGCGCCATTGAAACGGTGGAGAAAACGCTATCGCCTGTATCTCGCTGAAAAAAAATCGCAGAGGTGTGTAGTTTATTGTAATTACCCAGATTTGAATTTGTCGAAACTAGGAAAAATACAACAAAAATTCCTAGGTTTATATTTCAGGAGCTATAAGACTAAAACGATATGGCCACGCCATCGAAACGGTGAATAAAACGTTATTTCGCCTGTATCTCGCTGAAAAAGCATCGCAGAGGTCTGGAGTTTTTTGTAATACCTAGATTTTAATTTGTCAAAACTAGTAAAAATACAATAAAAATTCTTAAGGTTATATTTCAGAAGCTGTAGAACATTATCAGTATGTGGTGCGATAGGGTGACCATGTCTTATTGTTTACAGAATACTTTCTACTTATTGTTACAGAAATTATAATTCAAGGATTCTAAATAAAATTAAAATGAAACCATAAATATAAAAACAATTATGTTTATTGCTTGAAAAGTCAATAATACAGTTACAGTCCGCGTGGACTTACGAAAAACTAGCCCTAAGATTGGTTTAAATGACGCAACTCCGCCCCTAAGCTATGTGATTAGTAATGCACACTATTGCATCTCACACGCGCCACCCCCGCTCGCCTCCGCAGGTCAGTGCGACGCGTACAGCCGTTAGTACTTATTATTCTGTGGTACAGCGACGTAAGCGTAAGAGTTTCGTTATCAGTGTGTCGTTGTGATGTTAACACGATAAAAAAGTGATCTACTGATTATTAAAATGTTCAGTTCGTGTGTAATTACGATTAAGTGTTGTACTGTGGTGTAACGTCAGTTCGGTAAATTATGTAAACAATTCAGCAGAAGTGATTAAGGTATGTTGCATTTAAATATTTTATGATTATGTTAGAGCTCTCTCTTTATTTGTATGGATGACCGTGTAGTTAAGATATTTTACTATGAAATATTTACAATCTTATGTATATGAACTTATATGAAATACTAAAAACTATCTAATAACTAACAAAAATAATAATAATATATAATGTTTGCCCTGCAGTGGGACAATAATAGGCTGGATTATTATTATTTAATGTTTTATTAAATCATATAGGTAATTAGAACTTTACTTAGAACATTTGAAATGATTGTAAATCATTTTGATTCCACATTTTTAAATAAGTACAATCATAACTAGCAGGGATGTAGATATATGTTTTTACTTTAAGCGTAATATTATATGAATGGAAAAATTACTAAAAAAACTAAAGTCAATCATTTGAAAGATATACACTTCCAAAGTCGTAAAATGAGCCCCCCCCCCCCGCCTCTAACTTTTGAAATAATAAAGTTGGAAAAAAAAATTGATGTAAATGTCAATAAAAACTTTCAATGAAAACTGGTTTGAACAAGATACAATCATAAGTTTTTGAGATATAGCACAATTTCAAAAACCGCACACGTTACTTTGTAATTCATACAAACACTATGAAAAACAAAGTTAAGAGCAAAACTTTGCTTGTTACTACGGAACACTTCATGGGCGAGTCCGACTCGTACTTCCCCAGTTTTTTTTTGTAACTCCACTGGTAAAATCTCTCTTCCTTTTCCTCTCACTCATTATTTTTTACAAAACCAGAAGTACAATATTATTATTATTTGTTGTATTACAATTTAAAAATACACCATTAAAATAAATAAAATAATTTCTGTAACAATAAGTAGAAAGTATTCTGTAAACAATAAGACATGGTCACCCTATCGCACCACATACTGATAATGTTCTACAGCTTCTGAAATATAACCTTAAGAATTTTTATTGTATTTTTACTAGTTTTGACAAATTAAAATCTAGGTATTACAAAAAACTCCAGACCTCTGCGATGCTTTTTCAGCGAGATACAGGCGAAATAACGTTTTATTCACCGTTTCGATGGCGTGGCCATATCGTTTTAGTCTTATAGCTCCTGAAATATAAACCTAGGAATTTTTGTTGTATTTTTCCTAGTTTCGACAAATTCAAATCTGGGTAATTACAATAAACTACACACCTCTGCGATTTTTTTTCAGCGAGATACAGGCGATAGCGTTTTCTCCACCGTTTCAATGGCGCGGCCATTCGGTTTTAGTGTTATAGCTCTTAAACTATAAACCTGAGTATTTTTTTTATATTTTTACAAATTTTTTACAAATTAAATCTTGCATTTGCGTAAATTTCAGGTCTCTACAAGGCTTAGTTTTAAAGATCTCAGTGGCCGCGCGGTTCGCCGCGTTTCAATGGCGCGGCCATGTTTAAACCCTTATAACTTTTTAACCGTATCTTTGACAAATTTATGGTTTTGGGAATCAACTTCTACAAATTTTTACAAAAAATTGACATGGTTTTTTTTAAAAAAAAACGCTATGGCCGCGCGGTCGAACTGGACACACAAAATGACGATAGCTGCACGAGCGCACACAGGCTGCCAATACTAAAATCTATCTAGGCTCAATAAGTTTTGTTTTTAATATAAAAACATAAATTTTAACTTTTTATAAAATAGAGCAGCGATTACTAATTAATAAATTATTATTATGAATAATTATGTATTTATTTAAATAAAAATCAATAATTTAGTCTTTAATTGGCAAACTGCTGGCACACACACTTATTGTTTATCGATTTTTGTGTTCATCACTACACTATTATATGTGGTATCATTATTTCACAAAATGACAGTAGCTAATGTCAAATCAGGAATCGAATTAAAATTCCTACTATAGTTATAAATTATACTAAGGTCCAAGTCAACAACAACAAATTAATTAAATATAAATACCACTACATATTCTATTAACGTTGTTGATGTAGCTCATATGATAGACATAATATTATTGTTTATATATCTTAGATATTTTTTACCAAAGAAAAGGCAATGCTAGTGCATAGCACTCGGAAACGACGGGCATAACATCACCCATTAATGTCCACTGCAGGTCTGCAGGGACGGGGCTCCTTCCGTGACGGAGGGATACTTGGCCTACTAATACCACGCTGGCCAGACGGATTGGTATAGGGTTTAATTTCAAGTTTTCCTGTCTTTTATTTCGTAAAGATAAGACACCCATGGGATGAGATGGGGGTGACATATTTAATAATATAGTTTTTTTTTAACGTTCATGAACGTTAACGTAAATGATCCTTAATAAATCTATTGAAGACAAATATTTAATTGGTAATATCCAAATCTTCGAATTCATGATGTTTTTATAACTTAGCGATTTTTATTCGGTTTGCGAATTTATAAAAAAAACCTAATATTTATTCTATGATGTGTTGCGTACAGCGACGTGTTAGTTATACCACTAAACAGAAATACAGAACAGAAGTTAAACTACAAACAAACGCGCTTGAACAACGTACATATTTTAAACTGCTTACCATTCACGTACACGATATTTTGAAACTTATATTTTTTTTTATTTATTTATTTATTTATTTACCAACTTAAACTAACAGTACATAACACCACACGCTTAAGTTATAGGTACAGAATTAACAAAATTAAAAATATGCAAACTTACAAAACAACATAATACTTATTATACACTTATAAATTATTATTATTACAGACTAATAGGTACTTTGTTACATACAATTATAATATAGTGCTAGGAGTTGCAATAGCCTCAAAGTAATGTGCACTGATGCTCAGGAGTCTCGGCTCAGGATGACTGAAGATATCGAGAGTATCATCGAATAATAATATATTATTTAAGTGTCGCAAAGCTAAATAAAGTGGACTGTTGGATAAGGTTACAGTACAAACATTGGGAACGTAGAACAGAGGGCGCTTGCGTGCTCGAAGAGTATGAGTTATTGTTCGTGGAACATTTATAGACACGTGTGAAAGAAGAAATGAATTATGAATTGATCCTCGTATGAGCCTGACAAAATACTTAATTAATGTTAAATTTCTTCTAACCTCCAAGCTTTGGTAGGAAACCATCCCAAGAGTAAATGGAGTGGGATACATGTAAGGGTAGTAGCCATATAATTTTAGGTAGAGATATCGAATAAATGCTTTCTGTGTTTTTTCTAGAAGTAAAGTGTAGTTCTTTTCATGCGGGTTCCAAATTGCACAATTATTCTCCAGAGTACTACGAACATATGCATTGTAGAGCACAGCTATAGCATGGCGGTTATTAAAATATTTTGTCTGACGTAATACAAAGCCCAAGTTTCTACGCGACTTGTTACAGGTTTCAATTATATGTTGGTTAAATGTGAGATGTGAGTCAAATCGGGTTCCCAAGTCTTTTATAGTCTCTGTTTATTGGTTCATTGTTTATAGTATATACAGTTGTTATTGGTTGTGATGCACGTGTAAAAGACATAACCGCACATTTATTAATGTTTAGGCAAATGTTATTGTTTGTACTCCATTGGTAAATCATATCGATGTCATGCTGGAGTTTAGTCGAGTCGGAGCTGTCACTGACAGGATGTGCGAGCTTCACGTCATCAGCAAACATCGATAATGTAGAGTACTTTATTTGTTCTGGGAGGTCATTAATATATATATTTGCCATACATCCTATCCTATCCTCCTACTAATATGTATTATAAATGCGAAAGTTTGTGAGGATGGATGGATGTTTGTTACTCTTTTACGCAAAAACGACTGAACAGATTTTAATGTAATTTGGAATATTTGTTACTCTTTTACGCAAAAACTACTGAACAGATTTTAATGTAATTTAGAATATAGGTAGTTTAGGGTGTAGAATAATATTTAAGCTACCTATACCACGCGGGTGAAGCCGTGTGCATCAGCTAGTACTTACATATTATCAGGCCTTGTTCTCTTCGGGATAGGCAGGGACTAATAAATAAGCGCAGTAATACGTACAGCTCATATACGTACATATATTATTACCAAGGGATAGTTAATTCATTAATATTGTCTTCGATATCGCATAAAGTTGCCAGGTCTACCGCGCGCGATATTTGAAATAAAAAGTGGCTTTGGTTTGATACACGAAAACTGCTTTGATGGCAAAAGCGGTCGATTATTTTGAATTCCACGCAATATAATAATTTGTTCGTCCCACAAATTATATTATTTCTTAGCGTCATTTAGTTTTGTCAATGTCCCAGCGACATAATATGTCGCTGGGACATTGACAAAACTTACTCATCATATTATGATGAGAGAAAAGAACTTACTCATCATATTATGATGAGTAAGTTCTTTTTAGTAAAGGCCGATTCACACACATCAGTGAAGTCACAGTTCCGTTCCGTCCGTTCCGTGTTCGCTCAGTTCAGTATCAGTGCTACAGTACAAACAACGTGTTCGCCGGCACTGACACTTGAATTCTGAATTTAAACTGTCATACGGTAAGACCGCCAATTATTTTCATCTAACCCAAGCAATCAGTTGTCACGCGGTAAACAAGCCGCATACCTGTGTGTGAAGTATAATAAACATTTATTTAACTCCGCTATTAATTTATTTGTTATAAAATGAATGGTGATTGTGTTTTATATCATCAGTGGGTATGTCATTTAATATTATATTTTAAGAGTTATTTTTTATAAGTGATGCATATATTGTAAATATCGTTGTAAATGACGTTAAGACTATATATGTTTAATAGATATTATTCTAATTTGTATATAATATAGTGTCCTTGTATTTATTATGTATTCAAAGTCACGGACACAACACGATTTAATTTGCTTAACAAAGTATTCTATTTAAGTGGTTGTGATGTTGATTTTATTTATTATGTAGTATGTTAGGACTTTGTTGCCGTGCGTATGCAATATAATTATGTTTTAAATATTATAACGTCTGGTGACGCAGTCTTATAATGGTTGTCGTAAAAAGCGACTAAAGGAAATATTGCCTTAATATAATAATGTTGTCACATTGCACTGGGATTCAGTTAATTAAGTTGAAATTTTACGTAGTGAGGGTAGTATATTTTTTTGTTAAATAAATGAGAGGGTAGTTTTAAACTAGTATTTTTTTTGTAAGCATATCGTATAAAATTTAACTATAAAACATTTATTTTTTAAATCTCATATGTTTAAAAGCTATAAAAATTATTTAATTTGAAATAAACTGCAATTTTAGTATGCAATTTGAAAGAAATCGGGTTAGAATGGCTTAATATTTTTTATCATTGTTATTGGATAAATCCCTGTAAAAAATAACTATTAAAAATCACTATTACTTTAATACGAAATAATAGAATCAATATATTTTGTCCTTGAATCAATCTATGTAAAGTCAATTAATGTCCATTAGAGTAATTTGTTAAGAATGATTGCTTATAACAATAAATGAGTAGATGGGTTAATAGTTCATTGTAACAGCCTTATAATGTCCCACTGCAGGGACCAACCTCATGTACTGACGAAAGGAAAGGAGATGTTCCATTTGCCCATACATTCTGGGCCCAGGCAAGAACATACACGAAACCATGTGTGTTTTGAAGTTATATTACCACCATATAGGCCTATGTATTTTTTTTTACAGTTAAACTCCGAGGATGTGAGATATGTGGTATTTAAAGTGGAATTATATCATACTCTAAATAGCTCAAAATACAATTTTCACATAACAAGTTACCTAATTATTAATATTTGAATGTCTAAAATAAAACCTACATATACTCCATAATCAAAAGCGAATTAATATTCAATAATAATCTGCAAATCACATCAAAACATTCACAAAACGTAATAATAGCGACACAAATCACAAACAAAGTACATTGACACAAATGGGGTGACAGATGTTAAATGTGTTGCAATGATTTAAAAAAAATAAAATCCGATTTTTCATAAAATAAAGACAACATAATTGTTTTACAATAGTAGTTATTGCGTACAAGATCTATTTTTTTAACGATTAAAATATAATGTATTAAAGATTCAAATACCTACATTGTTTGTGATTATTATACTTTTATATGAATAAAATAATAATATATTTTATCCCAGACATTAATTTTTACCCACATAATATTATTTTATTTTCAAGGGTGGCAACATAAAAGACATCTGCCATTAATTCAACCAATGATTGGTGAAATAAAAACTGTTCACAACCATTTAAAACTAAAATCTTTCCCCCAAGTTCTACGGAGAAATGGAAAACACTAATTGATTTTTAAAATTATTTGTTTAATTTTAATTATTTAAAACATTCTGTTCGCTCTGGGCCCCAAATGGAACATCTCCTTTGGTTACTTATACTACGCTAGCCAGATGGTTTTATATCAAACTGGCTGACTTCGTTCGGCGGCGAAAAAAACGCGTCCCTTTTTTAAACATTTTTCATTACTGCTCCTCTCCCATTAGTCATAGCGTGATATTATATAGCCTATGACACTCCCCGATAAATGGACTATTCAACACAGAAATAATTTTTGAAATCGGTTCAGTAGATCCAGAGATTACCCCCTACAACGTCACAAACACACAAACATACAAACACATAAACTTTACCTCTTTATAATATAGTATAGAGTATAGATTTTCCTTAGATAATATTTGCAAACTTTCTCTTAGATACGAGTAGTACCTAGTTTACAATACTCCTAGAAAATATATTAGTAATGAGTTTAACTATTTATAACTTATACTATCGCGTTGCATGCGCATTCATTTGTTATCAGTGTGCCTAATGCTGAAACGTCAAGCATAAAAAAGTAATTAGAATGCGGCTTTTTGTGAGCATTCCTTAATCTGGGACATTTTTCTTTTCACACTTTCTCACAACGCCATCTAGTCCCAAACTAAGCAGAGCTTGTACTATGGGTACTAGACAACGGAGAAGCATACTTAAATACTTTTTTTTTGTAAATACATACATAGAAAAATTCCAGACCAATGCAAACAATCATGTTCATGCACACAAAGATTTGCATTGAGCGGGAATCAAACGCGAGACCTCTCTGTAGCAGTCATGTTATATAACCACTACGCCACAGGGGTCGTCGAACTATACATTATACCTATCGCAGGAATATTTACATGAAATTATCGAACTCCAAGACATCCGGGCCCATGACAATCATTCGTGGATCACACAAAATTAGTGAATTGCGTGGGATTTATAACTGCGACATCGTGTGGGCCGTTATGCCACCGAAGCAGTTATTTTTTTATATACGTTTAATACTTAGGCTGACCGCACATTGGAGACTAGACTGTCTCAAGACTGACTTGTCTCATAGAGACAAGTCTGTCTTAAAACTAAAACGAAACAGTTTTGACTACGATACGTCGCACACATAAAACAAAACTGTTTTGTCTCATAATCAGTGATGGGATTATACTCGGCATACATGACCACGTGTTCAGTGATGGAATTATAATCGGATAAAAACTCATTTTTGAGTAAATACTCATAAACACTCGTTCCTACCCGAGTATTTATCCAAATCTTGGGATAAAAACTCTGATGCATTTTCCTATCAAAATATTTAGTTTTTTTTAATATTATAACTGGTTTTGACTATCTTTGCAATACTTTGCATCAACCTGGAAATTTACCTTCGAAAGTTACTATATTTTTAACCGACTTCAAAACAAAGAAGGAAGTTTCTTTTCTTTGATTTGTGACCATGATATAATTATTTACTTTTATAATATAATATTATTGGTAAGTAGTTATTATAATCAAGTTTGTCGTTGAAGTCCGTTTTTAATTAGAAAATTATTTTTTTTAATTCATTTTATCTTGGTTTCATTACGTAGAATACTATATTTTACCCCTCTCGAATAAATACTTGTTTATAACTAAATTCAAATATATTATTTTACTATACTTTTATTTATTTTTTAAACATATTAATATATAAGTTTTTTATTGTAATATACTTGGAACACGACAGTCTTAAGACAGACTATTGCTTTACAATATGTATGAATATGCGCACACTTGGAACAAAACGTCTAATAGACAATATTGTATCAGATAGACTAATACCGCACGGCGACTAGTCTGACTAACGATTGTCGGCTTCCCTTTTGTATCAATGCGGGCGCGCACATTAAAGACAAAACTGTCTACCGTCACACCCCGCACGCACCCCACTCTCGTCCGAGCGTTCAGAAAGTAAACACGTGCAGTGATGGGCAGTTGGATAAATACTCAAATGATAAAAACTCAGTAAATATCCAAAAGTGAGTAAATACTCGTAAATATCCGAATTCTTGGATAAATACTCAAAAAGTTCGGATAAATACTCGGCTGCATTCATGTATCTAATGTTTTGGATTTTTTAATTGTTTTTTTAACAAATTTTCATGTTATTGTTTATCTGCAGGTGTTTTATGGTTTAAAATATTAGTTGTACTACATTAATAAATGTTTGCGGCTTTATTTGTTGCTATTACACGTAAATACCAATATATAGATACATTCTTTGCGAGTAATATAGGATAAGGTACCTGCGGGTAACAAGAGCCGTTGGATAACAAGAGCCGTTGCTTAAAAATTACACTTTTAATAATCACAGCACCCTACATTTAAACATGCATAAAAATGACCAATAGGAAAGCTAAGATCCGAACTCGCGTCGTCGCACGATCCTCAATCTTACCAGTAGCCACGAGTCAGTTGAGAGTGATAGACAACGCAGCTCCACTATAATTTTGTCTTGCCAAAACTATTTTTTTTTTACCTAAAATACAGCCGTTTGTTCAAATCTTGTTAATTAATTGTGAATGTTATACAATAGTGTGGGCTAGTTAAGGTAAAATATATATATATATGTGTTAATAAATACAATACTTTTTACCGCTTTCAATTATGCTATCATCAGGGGCTAATACGGGCCACGCCGAGGCGGGTACATAGGCCGGCCCTTATTATACATATATAATGTAAATTAATTTTAACAAATTTCAATAGTCTTCGTTATTTTAATACCTATAATTGTTATTATTATTAAGCATGTATTTGTTATTATTTTTGTATCATAAATCATCCCTAATATCTTTAATTAACTTAAAAGTGTCCAAGCTGTTGTTCTCGATAACAATAGATTTTATAATAAGGATAAGACGGGCCACGAACGTGGCCTGTCTTATACCGTACTACTTATTTATAAAAAAAAATGTTTTAGTTTTGTAATTTCCATAGATTATATTTAAAAAGTTACAAACTCATTGTTTACGTCTGTGATTATTTTGACGATATGTTATAGATAAAGGTTTTTATGACATGTTTTTGCTACGTTAGTTTATTAAGAGCCATTGCTAGTTTTTCTTTTGATTAAGTAATGTTAATAGCGTGATTTAATGCCAAATGTTAGTATAAGTCAAATGAAACTGAAAACAAAATTTTTTCTATTGATTACTCTTTTAATATTTGAATTAAAATTTGGCCCTTAAAAAACTACAGACGTTTATTAAGGGCCATAGAGAGGGTTTTTTAAAATCATGATTACTGTGCCTAATTGAGATGAAAATATTTGTAATAGTACTTTCTGATGCAGATATTAAAATAAACATTACCGTGATATTATATATTTTGTTATATTCCTTTATTTATAGAAATTATTTAGGTTTAGATTAAGGTGGCCCTTATTTACCGCAAGTACCTTATATAAAACATTACGTTAAATTTAAGCGGAGCATATACGAAAAATGTTGCAAAAACGGGGGTAAATTACTACTTTTGTAAGCTTACATTGCGTGCGCTGTGTACTTATATGGTTACTTATAGTTACACATAAATATGTACTTGCTACGGAATAATTGAAGAATTGTTCTTTAAAAGTATTCAAAATAGTCCATTCATTTGTTTAATGGCAGCCCTAAGTAACTATTCCACGCGGACGAAGTCGCGGATAGCAGCTAGTTTGGTTAATAACACTTTTACATTCATAAAAAAGTTTTTTTAATCCTACACATAGGTACTAATAACAAATACACGAACTCACAAAAGGAGACAAAACATGTAAAAATTATTTAAAAAACCAACTACTTTGATACAAAAATGCAGTAAACTATTTATTCGACTTGAATACTTAAGGACCCTGATAATATAAAAATAGTTTTAGTTTATAATTAAAAAAAAAAACATTTGATACACTACGAGTTCTTCGTCTGTAAACATGATGTCACGTGTTTACTTTCTGAATGCTCGGACGAGAGTGGGGTGCGTGCGGGGTGAGGGGTGTGACGGTAGACAGTTTTGTCTTTAGTGTGCGCGCCCGCATTGATACAAAAGGGAAGCCGACAATCGTTAGTCAGACTTGTCGCCGTGCGGTATTCGTCTATCTGAGACAATATTGTCTCTACGACGTTTTGTTCCAAGTGTGCGCATATTCATACATATTGTAAAGCAATAGTCTGTCTTAAGACTGTCGTGTTGCAAGTCTGCGCTCAGCCTTACAGATATAGTATTGATAAGAAGGTAATCTTTCTTATCTAGAGATACGAAGGTTAAGCATATTATCTAATTGTTTACCTTTATCGTAAAAATAAGAAGGCACACAATGACATCTCCATGTGGTGACGGAGTAAGAATACAGTGCGTCACCACCCCATCTCATCCCATAGGTGTCGTAAAAACCGACTAAGGGACTATCCGTGAATATTATTTTTACGTAATAAACAGAAGGAAAACTTGAAATTAAACCCTATACCAATCCGTTTGGCCAGCGTGGTATTGGTAGGCTAAGTATTCCTCCGTCACTGGAGGAGGCTCGTCCCTGCAGTGGGACATAAATGGGCTGTTATGATGAAGTAGATAGCATAGATGCCTAATGCCCCATATTGATTTGTATGTTTCACAGATGATTGTACTGAGTTTGTTAAGTGGCAGGCTGTAATTTTTATGTCTGTTATGGACCCCGCGAGACTAGACTGGATATTGTTACGCAATTCCGCTTACGCGAATAAGATACAAAAATTATATGTATTAAGATAAAAACCAGATTTTCATTAAAGTTTGATATAACATTAAATTATTAAAAAAAAATCTAGTCCTCTTTTTGCTGCCAGCCTAAGTCAGTCAGTTAACAAAGTTCGCGAAAAGTTATTTTAACCCTTTTACAGTACCGCCAGCAGACATAATAGTAAAACAATGCACGTGTACCATATATGGTACACTGCACTGGGAACGTGTTAAAATAAGTTACACTAACAAACTGTTTACATTGTCATATTTATTTACTGTATTCTGTATTACAAAGATTTGTTCGTTTTATTCTTATAACGAGATCTCAAACGTAAAAACGTATTACGTAGTATGTCTATAAGACGTAAAGTTTTCCGGTTTTATGAGGCGTCCTTCAAAAGTCAAGTGTCATGCTTGTAAGGTCAATTTTAATAGGTTAATTAAATACACAAATCTACAATCTTTGGACTATGGATAAAAAATATATTAAATCAACAGTTTTGTAGTAACTGCGTATACACTGCATACCTACATGTCAATAATCATGTTTGTCTGTTTGTTCCGGGTAATCTTTAAAACTGCTAGACAGATTTTAACGGGGCTTTCGTCAGTAAATTACTGATTATGACGGGCGGGTTACTTAGTCTTTTTTGCAACGCTTAGCTCCCCGAGCACTCGGGAGTCGTCAGCTTCGCTTTTGCATAATTACCATGAAGAGTGCTCTGAAAAAAAAATTTTACTTGTCACCCCTTTCCATTCACGTCATAACAGCTTATTAATGTCCCACTGCAGCGACGGGTCTCCTCCCGTGACGGAGAGATACTTGGCCTACTAATACCACGCTTGCCAGACGGATTGGTATATGGTACTTATTTAAGTTTTCCTTCTTTTTATTTCGTACAGATGATATTCACGGATAGTCCCTTAGTCGGTTTTTACGATACACATGGAATGAGATGGGGTGGTGACATGTTGTATTCTTACTCCGTCACCACACGGACGTCCGGACGTCACATTCTCTTCACGTAACAGGACCATTTGTGCCGGTCGTCGGTGCCATAGTCAGTCACACTAAGAGATTCGGAAATTCTTTTCTTATCGAACCGAAAGGAATTCTTTCTTATCTTATCGAACCATTAAATAGTGGAACATACTTCCAGCATTACGGCACATTATGTATTCCTTCATTCCTATGATAGCGAAGTAGTAAAGTCGGAGCGAAGATTTCTATGAAAACAAAAGAGAATTTGACGTTAAAAATGATTTACATCTGTTATAAATAAATTATACGGAGAAAAAAACATTAAAAGGTTTATGTATTTTATTTAAAGAGTATTATTATGCGCATAATATATCTTACAAGATGTACCTAATTACCTCACTATAATTATCAAATTAAAAAACCGGTTTCAAAACCAGGGCGTTGATATCTATAATAAACAGTTTCATTTACTTGGATTATTTTCACACAGAAATTTCCATTTTTTTAAATACATTTAGGTATAATAAACCTATTTTGAACAAATTTCTGTGTGAACAATTTCGAAATGACACCCACCAAAACACGTAGGTACTTTAACGAAATGTAACTAAATTGAGATGCTACAGCCCACAAGCGCACAGTCAGTTAAAATTGTCGCACATTCTATCATCAAGTTTTTCAAATTGTGATGAGCAATTAATATTACTTTTATTTTATTGTTTTTGGGGAGCTTACAGATTCAGTACAATGAGTTTAGTTGTAGACAATTACATGCCAATTACAAGCTTCCACATATAATTACCAATGTAATGTACCTACAATAATTTTCATCGTGTCCTTTTGTACGACCGATATCCATGATTATCTTCTTTTACCCTAAAAAGGAACCATTAATTCCACAAAATGGGCCATCATTACTTAAAAAAATATTTTTTATTAATTTTCTCCGTAAGTGCTGATTCTCACTAAAAGTTAAGACTAAAGACTAAAATTTAATAGGCGTTTATGAGTAAGGGGGATAGTCTTTTATTTATTAGGCGACACATAATTAATTAAATACAAGAATAATTAATCTACAGTCTGACTAATTAATACACATATTGAATTATCGATTACATTACCATTGATATTGACGACATGTGTTATTTAAGTAGGAAATGAGTTACCTGCAGTGATAAAAAAATAAAGTTGCCTGTAGCAATGACGCGGCTTCTTTACAATTAGTTTGTACACACAGCAACATTAATCAAGCTAGACACTCATGTATCTTAATACCTTGAAATAAGACACAATTTCAAATGAAAATGTTTAACTTGATGTGTTGCTGTGTGTACCTTAATGTTTCTCTAAACGGTTCACGTATTATACTTGTTTGTTTACCTAAGTGTTTTTATTTTCTATACTATTAAACAATACTCATAGTACATAAATCAATTCATATTTGTAATAATGACTTGGTGGTAAAGAATAGGAGTCGTGGCTTGTGTCCGTACATGTATATTTATTGTCCCGCGATAAAGGACTCGTTCCACATGTTTGGACAAAGAAACGGGAATAAAACTATTTTAATGTAAACAAAGTAAGATAGTCTGTACATTACAGCAATTCTAAAGCTGCATAATTATGAATAAGTAAATTAATAAATTCTTTCATCATCATCATATCAGCTTGTAGACGCGCACGGCGCACTGCTGAACATAGGCCTCCTCCAAACGTTTCCACCCTGCGCGGTCTTGTGCCTCCCTCATCCATCGGCTTCCCGCCGTCCTAACCAGGTCGTCGGTCCATCGTGTGAGGGGTCCCCCCACCCTGCCCAAAATTCTTTACTAAGGAATAATCCGTTATTAAAGCATTTGTAAAGCAGCTACAGTGGTCCCGCTTTAGTCACTACCACAGAACATGTTCTGTGGTCACTACGACGTCTTATCACAAAAAAATACTATGAGAAATCACTTCAAATGACACAGCACTAATCTACTAGGTATAATATGCAAGTCATACATAAATAAGGAAAAATCATCAGTTACCTCTGTGTAGGTAAAGTTACTACAAACACTTTATAACGACGTATTTATGAATGATCAATAATGACTATATTTTACCTTTGGTCTAGTATGCATATTAATGATAGGTATATTTAAAATATCTTTTGGAAGCAAGGCAGAAATAATTTTAATTTCATCTACTTAATGTCAATAAACTTATTATTGTCTAAGATAATTTTCTACTTTAATGCAGATTTTGAAATAATAAAAGAATACTTACTTCTCTTCTTTTTTTGGCTGACGTTCTCTCCTGGACATAGCCCTGGCTTGACGGGATCATCTTGTGAGCGGTCTGCCTACTCTGCGTTTTTCGGCATTCGGTTCTGCGTTATGCTGCGTCACTCTTTACAGACTTTAGTTAGCTCTCGATGGTCAACAATCGTCACTGTTCCATACGTCATTACTGGCAACACAGTGGTCAAGAACTTTTTTCTTAAGTTTCATATGTTTTAGCTTCCCTTGATCAATAGTTAATCATTTTATATCATAGATTAAAAGCGAAAAGTAAATTAAAACATGATCCTAGATGTCATAGTTAGCATCATTAAGATATCTATAAAAACTAATTATGAGACTAGATGTATTTTATGCCTTCCAATTCTCG
The DNA here is from genome assembly GCA_905475405.1 of Schrankia costaestrigalis. Taxonomy (NCBI): domain Eukaryota; kingdom Metazoa; phylum Arthropoda; class Insecta; order Lepidoptera; family Erebidae; genus Schrankia; species Schrankia costaestrigalis. The sequence continues at coordinate 1,674,819 of FR997845.1, read as the reverse complement.
TTCGGCAATCGGCAGTAAACAAAACTAACGCATGGGCTACTAACATGCCACCTGTATACCGTCATCACAAGTACATTTTTTAAATATTCTTTCTAATTTCTCCAGATCCGAAGCCACCAGCGAACACCCTCAGGTTCCAGGGACTTCAAAGAAGCTACAAAACGCGATGCCCTCGCTCGTCTCGCCGTGGAACTCGAGAGACTACTGGCAGCCGTACCGGAGAATAAGAGACCACATGTCGAAAAGGAGTTTAAAGGATTCAAAAACCTTTTTGGAAGATTCCTGGCTGAACGTAAGTGTATTTACTTTTCGATCAAAGATAATGAAAAAGTTTGGGGCTCGAGGCATTTTGCTGCAGCCTAGCTGTGTTCTGGCATTACTGGGCCATCAGGTGGGGGTCCGCTTTAAGGCAATAAAAACATGATTAGGACCTGCATCTTTTGACACCTTTTCCGCTAAGCCAACCGATTCCTTGTATCGTTGATCAATATTGTCGACCTTTCCCTTGATTTATGCCTTTTTTGGTGATCTAGGTCCTAAAAAGTCGAACAGAGTCACTCTTGTGCAGTCACCATCAGATATATCGTAGCAGACAAGGTGACCGAATACTTCTGAACAATTTAAAAAGTCAATAAGTTCAACACGCATAAGTGACCATTCATATCTGAACGTTCATTGTTTAAATGAGTCAAACAGTTAATTTGTTCGGATTGTAATGGACATTTGTAAAGCATAGAACTTATTGACATTTTCAAAGGTTCAGAAGTAATTGATCACCTTGTCTGCTACGATGACTGTACGATCCATCTAAAAACTGACTACGAATTGCTTACACGCGACCTCGTGCTCCGCCGCATCGCCACCAAGGCAGATTACGCGGAGTGCGTGTAAGTTATTACGCGATCACGTTGGTACCCAGCACAACGCGTGCTACACTTATCGGTCGTTATGAAATTATTGATAACGCGTATCAGAATTAGTCGCAAGGTCAATACCGTTTACTTATTTTGACTGATTCTATTCTCTTTTTTTGGTTTAATGATAGACTGAAATTGTAAACGTGATATGTATGTAAGCTTCTTGTTAGGTTCATCAATAGAAGAAGCTTAGTTAACTTCGCCTACTATAAACTTTCCTTCATCACTTTAGGAGGCCCTCCCTGCAATGCCACATTAAGAGTGTAAAAGCATTACTAAGGTAGGCGGTGACATTTAAATAAGAGCTATATCCTACAGTGGTTGTCTGAGATGATAATAATACAGATAAACCACAAGTACAATAGTGTTCTGAAAATGCATGTAGTTACAATAATTTATAAGTAAACAATTCTTGAAAAGAATAATAAATATTATGATCATTTAAGGTTGCCTCTTAATACTGCCTTGTATTTTAAAAGTATACAAGTTGGTATCCGTTGTCTAGTACGCAAAGTACAAGCTCAGCTTAGTCTGGGACTAGATGGCGTTTTGTGAGGAATATCATTACATTTATAATATAAGACTATATTATAGTCTTAGTGACTTTTTATGGTTTATTGTAACCGTTATGGCAAGCGTACGGGGTGAATAATATGTTTATGGCCTACTATTATAAGATAGTATTAAATTTTTATTAGATTAGGATTTTTTTTAAAAGACCATAGCATACGATCGAGATCGTTAGGATCGCCAATGCGTAATTGATACTCGTATCTCTAGTGTGTCGAAATTGTATTGTAACTGTAGATCGGATCGGCTTGTCGTAAGTTTGTGTCGGGGCAACGAATAATATTGTTGCTTCTTCTTCCTCTGACCTGTAGGTGACTGAGGAACATCGAGAGATATAATCTGTTAACCAGTTGTTCCATGAATACTCCGTTACTGGACTCTTTGCGATATTAATGAGAATTACAACTTTTAAAATAATCTCATTCCTAATTTATAAACTACCAATATTCAAAGAAAATGTTATATTTTTTCAGAGGGTCCATCAGTGACATGGGAAAAGATCGAGAAGCTGCCAGAAGGTGCCGTCATAGACTATTCCTCTTTACAAACTCCCACCACAGACAATGTTCACCATATGTTGGATAAATTGGTTGTGGTGAAACTTAATGGTGGTCTGGGTACTTCCATGGGATGTAAGGGACCCAAGTCTGTCATCCAAGTGAGGAATGATCTCACGTTCTTGGATTTGACTGTACAGCAGATTGAGGTAATAACAATATTTTAAATCTTACATACATACATAAACTCACTCCTTATCCTGTCCGGGGTAGGCAGAGACGACAGAACCCCACTTGTCACGATCCTGGCAAACAGATTGGGCCTCGTCCACATTCATTAAGCGAGTCATCACGGTAACGATTGCTCTTTATTTGGCCCTTCTCAAATATGCAACCTATCTGGTCACCATATGTTTTCCGGGGTTTGTTTGGGACTAGGTGGCGATGTGTGAATGTGCTATACTTTTTTCTTGTAAATACATACATAATATTATACATAGAAAAACAGCCAGTCTAACGCAAACAATCATGTTCATGCACACAAAGATTCGAGACCTCTGCATAGCAGTCATGTCATCATGTCATATAACCACTACGGCACAGAGCTCGTTTAAGTCCTCACGTAATTATCACCACATTGTACGCCAAATTTCCAATCCCTGATAAGTTTCTGCAAGTAGCTGACCATGCATAATGACTTAATAAGTATTAAAAACAACATGTTTCTTAGCCGACTTAATCTATACGATGTATGACTATTTTAAATATATGAGATTTAAAAAAAAACATGTTTTTCCTCTCCATTCAACAAAAACTATATTCTTTCTTCCAGCACTTAAACAAAACGTACAAATGCAACGTGCCACTCGTACTTATGAATTCGTTCAACACCGACGAGGACACGCAGAAAGTGATCCGCAAGTACCAGGGCCTCAAGCTGGAGATCCACACGTTCAACCAGTCCTGTCACCCGAGGGTCAACAGGGAGTCCTTGCTGCCGGTGCCCAAGAATCCTGATGTACAGGGGGATATTGACGCGTGAGTGTTTGTTTCTATGATTGTGGTTGTTTAAAATGTAATTATTTGTGTGGTGAGGAATCAAAAATACATTGTTATACCACTTCATCTTAAGCCATTAAGAGCGACGTAGCAGGTTTTAATAACGAGAACAATTGTTTGTGCGATCCACAAATTATTATCCAGAGTCGGACTGTATTATGTGTCTGTTATATAATATTGATGACTAGCCGACCCGTGGCCACTTCGTTGGGCGGGGAAAACGCGTCCCTTTTTAAAAAAAATTCACTACTGCCCCTCTTCTATTAGTCATGGCGTGATACTATGTAGCCTATGACACTCTCCGATAAATAGACTATTCAACACAGAAAGAATTTTTGAAATCGGTTTAGTAGATCCAGAGATTACCAACTCACAAACAAAGACAAACACACAAACTTTACCTCTTTATAATATTAGTATAGATTGTAAAGTTCCCAAGACACATGAAATAATATCTAGCGCGGAATTTGTCTTTAAAAAAATCATGCTGAGCACAACAGTCAACAAGTATTTAAAAGAAAAAAATAAAAAAAATAAAGAATGTCCGAAGTACAGATTAAAAATATGTTTTTATCTAATTACAGATGGTACCCCCCAGGGCACGGTGACTTCTACGAATCATTCTACAACTCTGGCTTGCTACAGAAGTTCATCAAGGAAGGCAGGACCTACTGCTTCATCAGCAACATTGACAACTTAGGAGCTACCGTAGACCTCAACATTCTGAACCTACTCCTCAATCCAGAGCATCAAAAACCAGTCTCAGAATTCGTTATGGAGGTCACTGATAAAACCAGGGCTGATGTAAAAGGAGGAACTTTAATTCAATATGAGGACAAACTAAGATTGCTGGAAATAGCACAAGTCCCCAAAGAGCATGTCGATGATTTCAAATCAGTTAGTCAATTCAAATTCTTCAACACCAACAATCTCTGGGCCAAATTAGACGCTATCCAAAGAGTTGTAGACCAAGGATCTTTGAATATGGAGATCATTGTGAACAATAAACATTTGGCTGATGGTTTAAATGTGATTCAGCTAGAAACTGCTGTTGGTGCAGCGATGAAATGCTTTGAAGGTGGGATCGGTGTTAATGTGCCTAGAAGCAGATTCTTACCGGTGAAGAAGACATCAGATTTACTGCTTGTAATGTCTAACTTATATAGTTTATCCCATGGTTCGTTGGTAATGTCTCCTCAAAGAATGTTCCCTTCCACTCCTCTGGTGAAGTTAGGTGACAATCACTTTGCTAAAGTGAAGGAGTTCCTGAATAGATTCGCGACGATACCTGATCTTATTGAGTTGGATCATTTGACTGTGTCCGGTGATGTCACTTTTGGGAGAGGTGTTGCGTTGAAGGTTAGTTTTCTATCTTATGGTACATTGGTAAACATTTCTAATTTTTCTCCATGTGGTAAAGAAGTAAGAATATAATGTCACTGCTCCATATCATGGAAAAGTCGTCATACAATTTGACTAAGGGATATTTTAAAGATATTATTTCGACGAAATAGAAAAAAAAGTTGACTGAAAAATTTGGTTCCATGTATAACTACATTTTTGAAGTTTTTTAATAGAAAAAAGGGATTTTTATTTTCATTGGGGTAGGCAAAAACTACCAGGCACCATGCACTTACTTTAACTTTACTTACATTAATTTCATTGAAATATTAAATTCATTTAAATACAATAAACAACCTATATTATTTCGTTTACAGGGCACAGTGATCATTATAGCCAACCACGGGGACCGAATCGACATCCCATCAGGTGCGGTGCTCGAAAACAAGATTGTTTCAGGAAACCTTCGTATCCTCGACCACTAGGCGTCTTTCAGTAACAAAACTACGTAGTAACAGGTAGTGTGAATATACCTTTATCTGTAAGAATATCAGTCAGATTAGATGTAGATGTGCCCGTAATATTTATCTTTATATATGCATTATAACTGCAAAATATTTATGCATTAGTAATTTGTCAATTAAATATATATAAAAACCAAAAAATTACTAAACTTAATAACTACTAAAATGGTAGAAAAAATATTTTGATTTGCTGGCAACACTACAAACGAAGTGTCAATAATCCTTTACAATTAACACATATTATGAAAAAATATTTTTTGAGTAAATATTAAGAATAAGTAAATATTACGGACGGGGCGTGTTAATTAGTAATACAGTTTTAATTAAGTTGTGCAAAAGTACATGTTATTATTATATACGCCATATTATGTAAAGAAATATTAAAATATTACAACAATTATAATTATTCTTATTTATATTCATAAGGGCAATATTTGCGCAGGTCGCTAAGTTATTTAGTTCCTTTTAATATTATATCCTTTTTTTATATAGTGGCCATTTTTTTCTACGTAATATTTGTAAATAATTAGAAAAATATTTAAAGAATTATACATTTGTAAAGATATTTATTTATGTAAATTTTAATTTATGTGAAATATTGATTATATTTTTGAGTTTTTATTTTAACAAATTAATTAACGAATCGTTTTCTTATTTTTATTGTATTTTTTTTGATTAATTTTATTAGAATTAGTGTTATTATGTTTACAGTCAAAGCCAGAAATGTTAATTACAAATTATTAAAATATAAAATAATTGCTTTATATTTATAAAAACTTCTGCGTAATTATTATGTAATAATGAACTAAACTAATTGCTTAAATGTAAGTTATCAGTGTTGCCATAAATAAAGTATAATCGTTAATGGTAGTAATTGTTTTTTTGAAGCTGGCCATGACTGTATCATATTTAAATAATGTGGCATAAAATGATGTTACTTTTTATACTTTTATTTAGTATTTATATAAAATAAAGATGTTTTTAAAAACTTTCTTTTTATTTCATTTCAAATATATTATTATTGGTGCTATGTTTAGCAGTAGACGTCCATAGACTGATATGGTGTTCATCATAACAGACCGTTAATGTCCCACTGCAGGGACGGACCTCCTCCCGCCATGGAGGGATACTTGGCCTGCTAATACCACGCTGGCCAGACGGATTGGTATAGGGTTTAATTTCAAGTTTTCCTTCTTTTTATTTCGTAAAGATAATATTCACAGATAGTGTTTAGTCGGTTTTTACGACACTCATGGGATGAGATGGGGTGGTGACATATTGTATTCATACTCCGTCACCACACGGAGAGATATGATGATGATGGTTATAATTTAAAGCATAGTTTTGTACTCTCCTTACATCTCCTCTTTGCGCACTACTCTTTACCCACCGGGTTAGAAGGGGTTGTGACATTGTGTTTTATTATTCCACTAGCTGACCCGTGCCCACTTCGTTGGGGGTCGAAAAAAACGCGTCCGTTTTTAAACATAATATTTCATTACTGCTCCACTCCTATTAGTCATAGCGTGATACTATATAGTCTATGACACTCCCCGATAAATGGACTATTCAACACAGAAAGAATTTTTAGAATCGGTTCATTAGATCCAGAGATTACCCCCTACAACGTCACAAACACACTATCACACAAAATAGGTAAACATATAATATTAGTATAGATTACCACAAGAGGAATAAGAGGCATCTGGTGAGTGGTAACAGCCGCTCATAAATGTCAAATAAAGCCGCTGGCTACCCTAGACAGAAGTTTGTATGTCTTATTATTTAACTATAATTCTACCTCTAGGTGGATAAAGTGATTTACTCCAACTATCAAACAAAACCACCACATTGCTTTAATTTGTCGTTTATTAAAAAAATTAAATATAAAAACTTAAACATAACATAAATTAATGTCATAACTCCGTAGTGGGTACAGGAGTAACCCCGGGCGTTTTGCTTGCAATGATACTAGTGACAGCGGCTAACGCGGCCAGTGTTGCGCTTGTGGCAGGCACAGACCACATGGAACTGTTATTTAGGAGACATTCGTCTTCGTGGAGATAGGCACATGTCAATTCTGGAATAAGAAGAAGTAAATTAGATTACTACGACCACGGAAGAAAAATCAAGTGGAAATGCAATACAACTAATTCGCTATGGGAACCGCTGTCGCCAAAAAACAAATAAACACAAATAAACTACTAACAAAAAAATATCAAATGCAGCCGATCCTACATCTGGGAGTGAAACTTCATAAACTATAAATAGCAGTTGTATTGTATTTATTTATTAATGGCCTCATGAACATAGTTACATATTTTGCCAGTGTCAAGTGAGAGATATTACATTCAGTATAATTAAAAGTAAGTATAAAAGTAACATAAAAAATAACATTAAAAAGTCGATGCTTCACTTTTCATTGTCTTTCTTGAGAACTTGACGGGAACGCGTAAAATGGAGACAGGAACAGCAGGACCACAATGCCACCAGCAATTCACAAATCACTTGCATATTTATTCATATTAATTTACTGACGACGAACTTGCAAAACAAAACTGCATCTCTTCTGCATCACAAAATCTTCGAAAAATTAATTTGTAAAAAATATTTATATGACAGCTCAACCTCTCGTCATGGCGTCCAGTCAAATTCTCTAAATAGAAGTTATTTTGCTGTAGTTAAGAAAGAATTATTATTATGACGTTTTGTAATCTAAATAGATTCAATTTTCGAGTTAATCCGCCTTCGCCCATATATGGCTGTTCTGGTAATTACTACTACTTTATCTTGTTGTTTATAAAGGTGATATTCGCGTTATATATTACTTTTGCCCTCAACGACAAGTTACGCGTACCAGCGCGTATTAGTGACACGCTTAACACGCCTACTTAGTTCTTCCACTTGATTCTTTCTTCCGTGATTACGACTAACACTTGTCTGTAGCGTGAAGGAGAAATATTTGGTGTTACCACCCGTATTATTCCATAGTCTTGTCTGAATAATAAAGGTGGTTAGAGAGGGCTGTCTGTCTATAAGGAGGCAGGACAATACGATCACTCGTGCCGTTCTTTAAGCCCGATTTACACATCGACAAGCACATTATCGAGTTAACTTGCATCATTGGCGAGTTAAGTCACTTTTTGCGTTTGAACGGCAAAAGCGAGTTAAGTAGTAAGTTGTTGATTAAGTTGATTTGAATAGATCTCCATCCTAATTTTTGGCGAGTATATACGAAGTACCCTCTCTTTCGCGTCTCCCCCACCCCTTAGTGTCATAGTCGGACGGTCTGTTTTTTCAGTAAACGAGCCTGGATTTCATTTCAATGTCGAATTTTTAAATTGTGAAACATTCTTTCAAAACATGTTTTTCCTTACTATGTTGGGCCGTTCAAAGGACTGTCTCTTACAGAAATAATTTTATGACTACCATTCGTTGTCTTCGTTCCAACACCATATTCGAGCTTTTTGTCCGTCTATCTGACTATTCATCGTCATCATCATCAGCCAATCGACGTCCACTGCTGGACATAGACCTCCTCCAAGTATTGCCACCTTGTGCGGTCCTGTGCCTCCCTCATATCGGTTTCCCACCGTCCTAACCAGGTCATCGGCCCACCGAGTGAGGGGTCTCCCCACCCTGCGCTTTCCGGTACGCGGTCTATTGCATTTTGATTATTATTGAAAACTTTAATAAACTTTACAGTATACTTACGGCTAATCATGAGATAGAGTAAATTTCCAAGCACATAAGCTAGAAGTGCGACCAGAGAGAATGATGCCGCGACGGCTACCACTTTGTCAGCCGGTCGTACTGCTCGGAGAATTACCATACCTTGCATCATGAGACATGCACCTGGGTACAAAAATATTATGTATTTTAGTGCAATTTAAATAACTAATCCGTGTGGTGACGGAGTAAGAATACAATATGTTACCACCCCATCTCATCCCATGGGTGTCGTAAAAACCGGCTAAGGGGCTATCCGTAAATTATCTTTACTAAATAAAAAGAAGGAAAATTTGAAACTAAACCCTGTACTAATCAGGCCAAGTAACCCTTCGTCACGGGAGGAGACCCGTCCCTGCAGTGGGATATTAATGGGTTGTTATGAAAAAATAGTGCAATTCGCCTTTAGACAGGGGTGCGCCAAAGTTCACCTAAAATTTCAACTCCTATAATTGGAAGTCCGAAAATGTTCTTCCTAACATTTTTCATCCTAACAATCGCAATTCCTAATTTTTTTGTCCCTAATGTTAATAATCCGAAGCATTCATCTTCATAATTTCAGTAGCAATAAACATCTATTATACTATTATTTGTTTTCCTATATTTTCTCAACATAACCATCTTTTATACTATAATTTAAAGTCATATCTTTTTTGTTTAGATTTCTTTTTATTCATAATAATTAATATTATTATACCTACATTAATTTTGCGTAACTTTGTTGACAACATGTAGGTATAACATGATATACCAAAGACCAGAGCAAAACCAGAGTCCCGCTCCAATCATTCAGTCAAGATCCAGAAACGAAATAGGTCCTATTCATAATTATTGGTTTAGGTTATGGTAGAACTGTGACCCCAACGCACGAGCCGAGCGAGCGCAGCGAGCGTGCCGGCGTGGTTAGAGGCACTTTTACCTAGTGACGAGGTTTGAAAAAAGGTGGTTTGAAAATAATAAGAAAATAGATAAGTAGGAAACTATCACAAGGAATTTATAGCGAAAATATTATTTATATCGAAACTTTTGACTAAGTACAGTCACTATCAGATATTTCGTAGCAGACAAGGTGACCAAATACTTCTGAACAATATAAAATGTCAATAAGTTCTATATGCTACAAGTGATCATTAATATCTAAACATTAAAAAAATGGTTACTCATGAACAATTCGTTCAGAAATATTTGGTCACCTTGTACGCTATTAAACTGACTGTGACTGTACCTACTTTAAAATAGCTTCTATTTAAAACAGTTTTTCTTATTGGCAACCCGGAACTAAGGCTAGGTACTTAAAAGAGCATTAACACTTACCAGATACAGCGAGCATGATGGTGAAGAGCACCTGGTACGTGGAGAAGGCGAAACGGCAGGAAATGAGCGAGCACGCGCCACGCACAGCCCTTGATGTTTCAACACCACACGAGCAGTTGTGGAATAATCTATCACATACATAGTTGTTTATTAGATACCTTTGCAAATATGTGTAATGTCTCTCAAAAACACAATATTTATTTATTATAAACAGCCATATTCCACCTTTAGGCATCATAAAAGCCATCAAAGTCCCACTGCAGGGACCGGCCTCCTCCCGTAAAGGAGGGATACTTGGCCTACTAATACCACGCTGGCCAGACGGGTTGGTTTAGGGTTTTATTTCAAGTTTTCCTTCTTTTTATTTCGTACAGGTAATATTCACGGATAGTCCCTTAGTCGGTTTTTACGACACCCATGGGATGAGATGGGGTGGTGACATTGTATTCTTAATCCGTCACCACTCTTAGGTAGGCAAACATAAAATTGTAATAAAAAAAATATATTACACAAGAAAATATCAATGAATATTAAAATCGAGAGGAGGATTTTTCTTAGTTGTCTTTTACGACACCCACGTGATAGTAAATGTTTTTTCTCGAGATATTTTTTTTAGTACTTATGGTGTCTCTAGTCCTGTTAAAAGTTGTTAATAATAATGTTTGTAACAATAATCTTAGGTAGGGTATGCTTACGGGAACCCGATGAGATCTTCAGAGGAGGTACAGCCAGCGTTACAGGGCGAGAAGTACGTAGTCCTTGTATCCAGCACGCAGACAGGACTGAATCCGTACCTTTCTGATGTGCATCTAAATAATATACAAAAATTAATAAATTGAATTGAATAAATATCTATATAATAATCGACTGCTTGGTGGCACAGTGGGCCTATATAAGGGCTACTTTAACATTAAAATACTTTTATCTAAAAACTAATTTCTTTTATAATCCTGTATTTCTTGAATTTCCCATATTTTTATCTTTACAAAATAATGTTACGTAGTCGAGTTTTCGGACCACTTTCGATTTATTTAGTAAACCAGAAAAGTGGTTTTGGTCTTATCTACTACAAAAAGGAAAACATTTTAGTTGTAGGAAATGTGTCTGGACATTTTGTTGGATTCTTGGACGTCCACCGATGGATGCCCACTTTATGATTCATTTAGACTAAAGGGGGGTTTACACGGGACTAAAGTCGCACGATATGTCGCGCGGCGTAAATCGCCCATCTAAATGACAATTTGGCTAGGCTGCAAGGGAGAATTTGCAAGGCGGTATGGTGAGGCGATTTGTCAAGCGACTAGCCTCACGGCGATAATCAAACCGTGTAAATCCCCCTTAAGGTATGTAGTAAACCCACTTCACGTACTTACCCACAATTCTGACTGCAACTGGGTTGGCTATAGACTCCATCATCAACACCCGCTATATCACTCGTGTTACAACTGACAAACGACATTATTATAAAGAGTATGGTAACAAAGATGGCGACGACACCGGCCACGCGGGATGCCGTGTTCGCCTTCACTCCATCGCTACGACGCGCTGAGAAGCGGATGCGGAATATCTGGAGAACGAAGGAGGCATTTATTAGTTCTCTCTGTACAATTTAGTAATTTTCGTTCGTTTTAAAAATATGGAGGAAAATTTGACCTTATACCAATGCGTCAGCCAAATCAGGAGATCCGCAGGTATTTGCAGGTGCTATTATAAATTAATGCGATTTTAAATTCTGCCCACCTAGGCAATCGCGGTCTTCATCTTTTTCTTTATCGTTTAGTTAGCGCAAGCCTGGTGTCGAGAGTTGCTTAAACCGCCCATAGACCTCCAACAACTTTTACGTGCTCTCCGAGAGACGCTTTCATGAAATACCTTTGAGCGGTCTAGCGTTATCTAAGTAGCATCGAGCTTCATCGTTTATGAATTCGTGATTGCAACTGGCTGTAAACATCTCAAATCAATGTCACATGACGCTAGGGCAAAAAGCCATAAGTTTTGCTATTCAAAGCAGTTTGTAGTTAAAATACGAATCATACTGCTACTTACCATAACAAAGAAAATGATGACTAAAGACCTGAATATGTCAGACAAAGCTCGTGATGTTCTTGGGTCTTGACGCGCCGTCTCCACGTGGAATCGAGCCTATGACAAAATAAACTCATTTAATAAATGGTTTCCTTTTTACAGTTCGAGTATAACTTATTTTCCATTCATTAATCCTTTTTTGCACAAACAAAATATACCGGTGTCTCAAACGGATTGTATTAGATTGTCATTTTGATGTAGGAATATCGATCCTATGTCTATTAGCTGACTACCACAGAAATCTCAGATATCTGTGCTGACTACGAACCCTAATATCGTCACTGTCAAATAAATTAAGTGATGAATGCCATAGCAGACAGCTCAGCACCCTAATCAATTCGTAAATGTCTTCCTTACAAACAATGATAGAAAAATGTTACTTAAACACAAAGTAAACATACCTGTACATAATCTTTGTCGTAGTGTACGAAGCAGAAGACAGCAGCACTCATACACGCCAGCCCAAAGGATTGTATCACCAGCGCTTTGTTACGGATTAAACGATTAAGAGTCGGGAGAAGACCTGGAAATGTTTAAGATATAGGCTTTATTTATTTATTAATTTGTTACTGTACATTAACATGTGAAATAACAACGTTATGGAACAGTTAGTATCTTAAGGTTACGATCGCACTTAGGCATGACTTTGCAAGGACAGATCGTTCAGGTGTTTCAACGATTGATCTCGAAGGTATTCATATGGATTTCTATGCGTTTTAGCTACTGCCCAGGTCTTATTAGCGACGTGCGCTTGATCCCGCTGTAGACCATGGCTATGATTAGCAAGAAACTGTATCACAGTCGTTATTGCATTAAGCAAACCCATACTTTAGTAAGTGTTGTAATCCTTTTTACCTTTCTCCCTGGCTTGGAGTCGTTTCTTTATTTAGAATTAACTAACTACTTATCCCTTTTTTATTTTCTTGCAGTAGCACGCCGACGACCAAGCGGCTAACTAATGGCCTATTTAATTCTCTATTGCTTATTTGATCTCTTACTTTTTCTAAGCACCTTAACTGCTTTGACGTTATTCTTCTGATATATTTCTTAATAATTATAATTATAATATAGTTAAAATATATTTAATTATAATATAGTTTATAATTTTAAACTTACCAGTATCAACCCCCATCTCATCGACTTCCATACAACTCTTCATCCTCCTAGGGAACAAAGTAAACAGCGGCGCAAACATAAAGGTCAGCATACACAGTGACAGGTGAGCCTTCCACCAGTCATCGCTGACGGAGCTCGGGAACAACCAGTTGTTACCGCTCAAGCCCAGGGATAGCCGGATACAGATCAGAATACCTAACAAAGAGTTTATAAATTGTTAATTAAACTGCTGTGCTTGAATCGAATATTAATTAGTTAATTATTAGCATGTCATGGTATGGGCATGTTATGCGGAGGAATGAGAACCATGTGGTGGAGAAGGTGTTGAACATGTACCTATGTGGATGCATATAGGACGACCAAAGAAACGATGGATGGATAGTGTGAAAGACGATATGGCTGCGAAGAGTGTGAATTGTGAGAAGACGTCCGATAGGAAAGAATGGAAGAAGAAGACGTGCTGCGCCGACCCCAAATAAAATTGGGATAAGGGCAGGGGAATGATGATATTAGCATGGGTTGGAATTTGAATGAAGAGAATTGTCTACGTGTGGTTTACAAAAGATTGGCTCCAGTATGAATGTCGTTTGATGAGCGTTTAATTGATGAATGCAAATGTCTGGAAGTTGTTTTTTTATTAAAAAAAAATCAAAAAAGATAAAGTTGCTATATAAATTATCGAAATACCGTAAAAAAAACGTGGGGAGTGTATTTAAAACAAGGATGACTGTTACAGGCGAGATTGGATGTTTGTTACTCTTTAGAACAAGAACTACTATACCCTTTCCACTATATTTAACGACATTTGACAGGTTGACGTTAGTGACGTTCAGCAGTATCTCGAATGTAATGCCATTCGATTGTAAGCGATTTCGTGATTTTTCAAATTACTTTATTTTACACATTTGGATCCTTACATCAACTTACATTATCATTTTATTACTGTTTCTTTCTTTATCTATGTTATGAGAATTAGCCTATAGCTTAAAATGATGAAGTTATAGTTAGCTTAGGTATTATTTAAAATACATAATTTATCGTGACACACTCGCGGGTTATAGCTAATCTAAAATATCATATTACATTTTATAAACGTATTAAGAAGAGTTCCGGTTTATTCATAGCATTTATTTCTACCGATTATTTGTAATTTGTTTCATAATGGGGGTAATCGTTATGAGTGTCCATCACTAAGTAACCATGGTAACTGAAAAAAACATGGGTACGTCCATGAAATACAATATTATTTGTTTGAAAAATAAGCAGAAATATTACGAAACTTCATGGACGTGAACTGTCAAAAAGCTAAACTTACGTTGGAAGGGGTATAAACGGTTTAGCCTAAAATATGATTTATAACGAATCAGAATGACCATTCAGACTCAGAGGTAAAGAGACAGTAGTCTTTGCCTACCCTATGAGAACAACGCGTGAATTTATATAAGTACTAGCTTTTGCCCACGGCTTCGCTCGCCTTAAATTCGAGTCCATTTTTGGGAAGTGGGTTAGAATGGGGCAAAAAGTAGCAAATGTTCTACTCTCCATCCCTCTAACTATCTCCACTTAAAAAATCACGTCAATTCGTCGCTCCGTTTTCCGTGAAAGAAATACAAATAGGCAGACACACTTTCCCATTTATAATATTATTATGGATGTAAAGCAAAATCTCACCATAAAAGTAAGGTCCATTCTGTGGGTCATGATCATCGAGATACGTCAGTCCATGCGACCAAATACTGACTTTTGTGATGGTGCAGTGAAGCGCAGTCAGGATCAGGAATACTATCCTACCATTCACGTTGGTGTCTGGGGCTGGAGTCGCTACTACTGACAGTGGTGTACCGCCACATAGCTCTGTAGAAATTCGAAAGGTTAGTTTAAAAATAAATGCTTTTTTAGCGTAGGGCAACTATAATATAATAGCTGCCTGGGTGGAGACCACGACGGAACTTAGCCATTTTATATGTTTTACCGTTGCTTTTATCCCTGGGCTGTCGGGCTTTCTTCTCCGTGAGCTGACGGAGTAAGAATACTATATGTCACCACCCCGTCTCATCCCATGGGTGTTGTAAAAACCGACTAAGGGACTATCGGTAAATATTATCTTTACGAAATAAAAAGAAGGTAAACTTGAAATTAAACACTATACCAATCCGTAAATTCATAATGATCAATCATTTATTGCTTAATGAGATTGTGTTAGAATGACATGTAGAAAGAAAGAAAGCCGACATTATCATCATCATAACAGCCCATTAATGTCCCACTGCAGCGACGGGCCTCCTCCCGTGACGGAGGGATACTTGCCCTACTAATACCACGCTGGCCAGACGGCTTTTTATTTCGTGTAATTTCAAGTTTTCCTTCTTTTTATTACGTAAAGATAATATTCACGGATAGTCCCTTAGTTGGTTTTTACGACACCCATGGGATGAGATAGGGATGGAGACCACCGAATGCTTGAGTGAAACGCTCTCGACGGAGCGGAATTTAGCCATGTTATACGTTTTTCCGTTGCTTTTATTCCTGGGCTGTCGCGGTTTTTCAAAATGCCAATACTTACATGTCATTCTAACACAATCTCATTAAGCAATAACTGATCGATCATTATGAATTTAGCAGAATACGAACTTGGGACTTCCGTAAAGTAATGCCTGATTTATCTTTCTAGATTGCGGACTTTTAACACGATGACATAATGGTATTGCAGTTACGTCGTGTCATTATGACAAATGTATAAAAATATCAGATTGCGACCCAGGTTCGATACGATGTACAGTCATGAGCAATAATATGTACAGTCATGAGCAATAATATGTACAGATAGTAAAAGTTTCTTAACTATCTAAAAAAACTACTAAAGTAAGTACTAAAAATAGAATGTATTTATTCATGTTACTGCACGTCATTAGAATACCAAAATTATTTCGTAATTTAAAAGAGGTTCCGTACAGTTTCGAAAAATCTCCGAATATTCATTTTTGGATTAGCAGAACTTTAGATAACTGTTTTACAAAAAGGGTAAAATGTGTACATATTATTGCTCGTGACTGTACTTACATTCATATTTTTCAAAATTAAGAAAAAACGGTATTCTTAAAATTGTATCTCTACTTGTTCCTGGTTTTATGAGGAAAAGAGGTAAAAATTAAAATAGCGTCCTTAACAGTTGGGGTTTTTTTTCTATGATTTTGTTTTGTTTAGGAAAGTATAAGAAAACGTCCCGCAAGCACATTTTCCCTCTTACATTCAATATTTCATCATAACAGCTCCATTAATGTCCCACTGCAGGGACGGGCCTTCTCCCGTGACGGAGGGATACGTGGTCTACTGATACCACGCTGGCCAGACGGATTGGTTTAATTTCAAGTTTTCCTTCTTTTTATTTCGTAAAGTTAATGTTCACGAATAGTCCCTACTTAGTCGGTTCTTACGACACCCATGGGATGAGATGGGGTAGTGACATATTGTATTCTTACTCCGTCACCACACGGAGATTCAATATTAAACCAATTAATGATCTTACCAACGCTAGCAGGATTAGAGTAAGCGTAAGGGAAGGCCAGCACGAGTAGTCCACAAGCCGAGGTGGCGGCTAGCCAGTAGCACAGAGCGATCTGTCTTCTGTCACGGCCCCACCATCCCACTAGTACTCCTAGTAACACTTCTGCACCAGCTGCGGCTACCATCACCCATTCTGGAAATGTCGTTATGTTAAGATTTTTATTATATTCGGATATATTCGGATAGATACAAATGAGATAATCAGAAATGGCTACAAGGTTACTCTATATTTATGCTGTGGAAATAAGTGCAAGGGGTACTCCAGCTAAATCCCTCTACAGCTTATTAAAAGAACTAGGACTGCCGAGAACTTCAGTACGCTCTCTACTATTACGAATGTCCAAAACGGCATTGTTAGGTTCCTACCAAATTTGGATAGGTAAAGGACGGAACATAGCAGACAGTGAAGGTGACCGCTAACGCGTTGTAAGGGGGCCTCCTTAAACCTATATCTGGGTCGTAAGTACCAGACGCTGTTATGCAAGTGTTCCGTCCTCTATCACGCGATGGACCCGGCACCCGCACTGAGAATCCATGGAATGCTACAATAGGTCTTATTTTGAAGTCTTCTCCCACCACAGGGATAGAGTTCTGTATTGCTAGGATTTTTTATCATTTATTTTCAGGATCAAAATACTTAATATTTTGTTGGTATGTTGAGGCTTATACCTATTAATCCCTTTTTTTAAGTCTACTCCCGTACTTAATAGGGCTCAAGCCCTGTGGTGCCAAGAACTTTTATACAAATTAAATGAACGGATACAACTTCTAGGCTCAAGATAATAATTTGTGAAACCTAGTGCACGTTGGATTTCGGCGAAGTACTCAAAATGTAATGTGGCCGTGCACAAGGTCGCGGGTTCGAGTTTCACGCAAGTTCATCAATTTCATTTCTGTAAAAGTCCCCGCGACACAGTGCTTAAAATAAAAGAAACGTACCTTTAACAAGCCCCGGGAGGTATCCCTCGCTAGCATCTCTCTTTAACAACAGATATACGTTAGTCTCTAAGAGTATGAGGATCAGGAGAGAACCTTGCAGGAACAGGTCGAACCTCTTCAGCGTCAGGATATACGTGCTTAGGAAGTACCATAGCTTGTGGAACACTGCGGAGATCAAAGCAAATTATTAATAACTAGCTGACCCGTGCCCACTTCGTAGGGCGGCGAAAAAAACGCGTCCCTTTTTTAAACATATTTCATTACTTTTCTACTCCTATTAGTCATAGCGTGATACTATATAGCCTATGACACTCCCCGATAAATTTATTTATTTATTTAAATTTCACGGCATGACAGAGCCGAGGCGCCAATGCGCCGTGAAACAATAGTTTATTGTACGCGCAGGTACAAACGTGTACTTAAAAAAATAAACTACTTAAAAAATGGATTATTCAACACAGAAAGAATTTTTAAAATCGGTTCAGTAGATCCAGAGATTACCCCCTACAACGTCATAAACACACAAACTTTACCTCTTCATAATACGAGTATTAGTATAGATATTAACAGTATATTAATATTTTTTTATTAAAGGATGAATTTGCACAAATCTATTACGTAACGTTGGTAAGGGATGTCTTAGAAAGACATAAGTGGTGTCGAGGTAAGTGAGTAGTATATAAATAAAGTATTTTATTATTTATTAATATGTCACCACCCCGT
Source organism: Schrankia costaestrigalis (assembly GCA_905475405.1). NCBI lineage: Eukaryota > Metazoa > Arthropoda > Insecta > Lepidoptera > Erebidae > Schrankia > Schrankia costaestrigalis. Next base: position 1,656,441 of record FR997845.1, on the reverse strand, counting down.
CGCATCCCATGGGTGTCTAGTATTAGTAGGCCAAGTATCCCTTCGTCACGGGAGGAGGCCCGTCCTTGCGATGGGACACTAATTGGCTGTTATGATGAATTCCTAATCCTAAAAATCAAATAAAACCAAACAGGATTTCTCCCTACTTCGTGCGTAATCGATATAACTAAGTAGGTACATATAATTACATAAGAAGCTAATTAATATGATAATTATGTATTATACTTTTATATCACATAGATTGTATGTATTTTGATGTTTTTATCTAGTTTAATAGTTCAACAGAATCAGCTGTGGAACATAGACTTGATAAAGGGGTAAGTTATTATAGGAGGACGCCTTACGATTGCATGTGCAGAAAAGATTTGGCAAAGGCCTTAGAAAACCTCTGTTGGATTAAACTTCGGAGGCTAAATATTCTCTTTAATGAATATCCTAAAAATATTAGTATAAATAGTTATTATTATTATAGTCCTTAAACAGATTGCGAACCCAGGCAGGATGAAGCAAGGAGAACATGCTCCGGTGAGGCCTCATGGATAGTGGCGGACTGAGTTGGCTGTGCGGTGCTCCACAAACTATGACCCACCTCTCATTATGTCCTGGATGCCCTTACACCTGCACTCAGGAAGAGCTAATGATTGCCAGAGATAACGCAGTCGGTGTCGCAGAGTTTTGGGCTACATCAATTTAGTCCACAGTATCGTTTTGCCATCTATACGCTAAGAAGAATGAATATCCTATAAGGAAAATATCTTGGCCTCCTAGTAAGCGTCTAATCTGATTAATTTATCAAAATTAAAATGCTACTTACGTGCCTAATTTGTTATCATAATGATTATTTGCATGTCTACCTAATGATTGTTCATTAATTATTTAATCTTCTTGGTTATCAAGGAAGACACTGCGATTGTGTGGTCAACGGTCATAAACTGTTTAATTAATTAATATTTAGCGTGAAAATGTTATGAATTTTTTTCCTTTGACGAAATTTTGGATCAAATTATCTTTGTCCTTATTGAGAGAATAGGGAGTAACATATGTTAATATGTATGTATAGGGTTTGATACTGAATCTCAACAATCATAATATCTACAATTAAAACATCAACACCGTAAGACCAACGGTTCAAAATCTCAACACTTCAGAATGTCAACAGCTTAGTATGTCAATAGTTTACAAGATCAAACTTTAAAATATCAACATGAAAAAATTTTGGTTGTTGCTTATTGAAAGTAATCATCATAATAGCCCATTAATGTCACACTGCAGGGACGGGCCTCCTCCCGTGACGGAGGCATACTTGGCCTACTAATACCACGCTGGCCAGACGGATTGGTATAAGGTATAATTTCTAGGAATTAATTTGGAAGTAATACCGATCATCATATCAGCCAACAGACATCCACTGCTGGATGTAGGCCTCCTCCAAAAATTGCCACTTTGCGCAGTCCTGTGCCTCCCTCACCTATCGGCTTCCTACCGTCACTCCTAACTAGGTCGTACGTAGGTACATTGTGTGAGAGGACTCCCCACACTGCGTTCCACCCGATATGCGGTCGCCATTGCAGAACCTTTCTGCCCCAACGGCTGTCGGTTCATTATTCATGTCGGAACATTATTATGTATAGATTTGCAAGATTCTATAACTATTGACCGAATAACCGTTGCCCGATCGAAACGTTGCCCGACACTTACTTTTGCTCGACTGAAAGTTTGCCCGACGTAACGATTGACCGACATTTACTTAGGTCCGACTTAGGGTTTAACAGACACAATATCAAACTCATTTTATTTGTGTTAGGACAAATGTTATTGTTTCATTATGTATGATTATGATTCAAAGTGTTTTAGACTAATGTTATTTATCTCAAGTGAAACATTAAGTTTTATTAGAACAAAGTATTATCATACCAAGAAATCGTTATAAGATATATGCGGTATGTCATCATATATCATCAGTCATCAGCACCATATCAGCCAATTGACGTACACTACTGGACATAGACCTCCTTCAAATATTGCCACTTTGGGTAGTCCTGCGCCTTCCTCATCCATCGGTTTCTTGTCGTCCTAACTAGGTCGAAGGTCCACCATATGAGAGGTCTCACCGCCCTCCGTTTCCGGTCGCCAGTCTAGTAAAATTAGATTTTTTGTTGTTATTTCAAACATTACTCACATAAACAAAAACCATAGAAAGAATAGGTACCAACGAATTATATTGAAGGAGGGAGGAATATTTGAAGGAGGTCTATGTCTTCTCTTGGTATGATAATACTTTGTTCTAATAAAACTTAATGTTTCACTTGAGATAAATAATTTTAGTCTAAAACACTTTGAATCATAATCATACTTATTGGCACAATAACATTTGTTCTAACACCAATAAAATGAGTTTGATATTGTGTCTGTTAAACCCTAAATCGGTCCTAAGTAAATATCGGTCAAACGTTACGTCGGGCAAACTTTCAGTCGAGCAAAAGTAAGTGTCGGGCAACGTTTCGACCGGGCAACGGTTATTCGGTCAATAGTTATAGAATCGATTTGCAACTGTCTCGGTAGTAAGTAGTTGTGTAAAGGGCGAGTGCAAGGCCGTGGATTCGATTCCCAGGCAAAATAATTGTGTATTCACAAAATAATAATGAAATTAACGGACACAAAGAATTTGGGCTCAAGAAAGTCTAGATATTTTATGTGTACGTATATTTTTTTCCGTGTGGTGACGGGGTAAGAATACAATATGTCACCACGCCATCTCACCCCATGGGTGTCGTAAAAACTGACTAAGGGACTATCCGTCAATATTATCTTCACAAAATAAAAAGAAGGAAAACTTGAAATTAAACCCTATACCAATCCGTCTGGCCAGCGTGGTATTAGTAGGCCAAGTATGCCTCCGTCACGGGAGGAGGCCCGTCCCTGCAGTGTAACATTAATGGGCTATTATGATGATTACTTTCAATAAGCAACAACCAAAATTTTTCCATGTTGATATTTTAAAGTTTGATCTTGTAAACTAGTGACATACTAAGCTGTTGACATTCTGAAGTGTTGAGATTTTGAACCGTTGGTCTTACGGTGTTGATGTTTTAATTGTAGATATTATGATTGTTGAGATTCAGTATCAAACCCATTTCCAAAAAAAACAGTTAGTAAGCAACAACAAATTAGTAAGGTTACGTTTATACGTACTCTTACTAATAACTTATAGTGTAGAGCCTCCAAACGTTTCTATTAACTATCTCAATCTATTCTGGTTCCGTGGGTGTCGTTAAAATAGACTTAATAAAAATCTTATCACATAAATGTCGTAAAAGATCAAATAAAAAACTTGTGCAAGACTTATCCCCCTGACCAGCGTAGCATTAATATGTAAGTACCCGCGTCACAGTAGAAGGACCGTTGCTAGAGGTCTGACAATGTTACAAGTAGATACGTACTCACCATTATTACCTTGAAAAGTCATTTTTGTAACACTAATATACACTAATATTCATGTCACTTTATTCACTTTGGCCACTTAATTATTATTTATTCTAGGATCACAACGCAAAGATTGTTTAAAGCTGGTTAATACTTTCACAATTATGTTATTGTAGCTATATTTTATGGTTTTTATTAAAGGCGGAGGTAACTTATTATATACCTATCCTTGTTATTCATAATAAAACAATAATATTAACAATAATAATGTAACGCCTATCTGCTATGACGAACAGCAGGGCTTTGTCGATTTGTTTAAGCGCTTATCTGATAGATAAGGCTAAGTTATCATGTCCAATTCATATGTATTAACTTATAACATTCCAATAAATAGATATCATTGTCATTTGCAAGGACTTAGTTATGTTATATAAACAAAATATTATAATGCGATCATACATTTCGGACCTCTATGTAGGTGTGGAGGTCGCGGCGACGTAACAGCACCACGCCTCCAACGAAAATTAAGGGAGGATCCTCCGACCAGGCGAGGGTGATCGTGCCTAGCGTGCCAATTCCAATGGTTGTTCGTTGGACGTTGTATAATGCGGAATGGCTGTGCGAATCTTGATATTGCGATTCAGGACGTAGTGGCGACATCTGTTGATTGTGAGGGGTACTGAGATAGCGTAGATGTTCGCTTGAGTAAGTCGCTAGATGACACTACATAGGTATTATGTAAAGAAACATTCACTCCATGTTTCTGCATTCAGTACGACTAGGAATGTCAATTCCTTCTCGTGCCACTGGTGGTACGAGTTGGTGGCACGACGGGGAATAACCCGTCGTTTCTTGGACTTGAATAGTCATATTTTTGTTAGTATGGTTTTATAGCTTTATTAAGTACCTACTTCATTTCATTTTGAAAACAGACTCTAAAGACAACATTCCTCTAATAGTAAGTGAAATATCCTCATTCATACATTATTATTCAGTCATAGCGCGCAGAACCGACCCATAAAGATACAAGAATAGCAATCGGATGTCCTCCGTGTGGTGACGGAGTAAGAATACAATATGTCACCACCCTATCTCAGCCCATGGGTGTCGGAAAACCCGACTAAGGGACTATCCGTGAATATTAACTTTACGAAATAAAAAGGAGGAAAACTTGAAATTAAACCATATACCAATCCGTCTGGCCAGCGTGGTATTAGTAGGCCAAGTATCCTTCCGTTATGGGAAGAGGGCCTTCCCTGCAGTGGGACATTAATGGACTGTTATTATGAATCGGATGTCGGAGAACCAGGGTAGGTAGCTCCTTCCAGCACGTCGATAGAGTCGAGCTAGTCAAGGTGGTCAGATAGATAGGGTCAGCGTCAGATAGATAATTATGTGCTTTTCAAAGTGAAGAGTATAAATTCATTTATCACGTTTTTTCTCAAAAGAGTTTCTGTTTTAAAATACAATTATTTTAGTCATTATAATATTTATAGATGTTGAAAAATGTCATAACTATAGCTTAATAATTATAAATTAATATGTGCTCTAAGGTGCATATAGATACCATTGAACGACCTATTTGAAAACTTTAATATGAACACTGTGACGGCTAAAATAATATTGACAAACTATAGCCAAGATGTTTTGAACACTCTGAATGCTTACAACAACTTGTCTGTGAATATAAAATTGAATTTATATTCTTCGCATAATTTTGAATACTTTTAAAGCACATATCTTTCTGATGCTGACCGTACAAGGTAGTAAATGGAACCTCCAAATAGGTACTTTATTTGGAGGTCTTATGTTCATGATAACGAGATGAGATGGGGTGGTGACATATTGTATTCTTACTCCGTCACAACACGGAGAATGTCGTCTTATGTTATATTAGCTGATACCCAATTAAATAAAACAGCAGCAAATTAATTGTCAGAACTTATTACGTACTAAAATCACATGAAAGTGTCCGCAGAGTAAAAAAAAATATTTTAGTGACAAAAATTAACATAAAATACATTATTAACTATAAATAATTAACACAACGTTTGTTAATACTTAAATATTTTACTAAACTTATATAAAAATAATGTAAATTAGAATTTGAGAGCTTTTACGAGAATTTTGTGACAATGAGAATGACATGACGTACCTAACTGCATAAGGCCCCATTCGCACGAGCGCTTTTTTAACGGGCGTTAAAAAAGTGTCGAAATAGAACAAAATGCAATCTTATGTTCCCCGGCGTTGTAAATAGAACACAATTTCCAACGCCGAGCGATAAAAAAGCGTCGCGTTGAAAAAGCGCTGTCGTGTGAACAGGAACATAGGATTGCATTTGTTCTATGCCGACGCTTTTTTAACGCGCGTTAAAAAAGCGCTCGTGCGAATGTGGCAATAGACTATGGTCAGACAGTTTGTTTTATGTTACTCATCATAACCAGTCTATAAACTAAATTAAAATTGTTCATATTTAACAACTGTACTCAGACTTATGACATACGCGTATGACTGATTAAGATATAAAATGGGTCTTAAAGTTAGATAAAAATATGTTACGCTAGAATAGGGGTTACTTTAATAAGTAGGGGGCTACATTGATCACTCATTTTCTCTGAATGTGCTAAGAGAAGGATGACCGATTTATAGTATTAGCCATTATCAGGTTTTTCCCATATATGGGGTGCTTCATTTGCACGAAAAAACCACTGCTATAATGAAGAAAATTGAGCGTTCAATGTTACCCCACAACATCAAAGTAACCCCTGTTTACGGTACTATTGCAATTAATTAGTTTCAAAACTTACGTCAAAAATACATGGATGTGATCGATATGCAGTTAGCATGGCAACTTTTACAGTATTGGAGTTTGACATTTAGACGTCTGACATTTGGTATTTGAATTTTGTAAATGTCAGTGAGAACGGCCATTCTAGATCGGAACACGGCCGTAAGCGGTCGTGCCACATGATATTGAAATGCTGCTCATTCTAATATTTAATTTGGTGAAATTAAACCGATATATTTGACATATTGAGGTCTGTGACTGTTGAATCAATCGGTACGTAATACACGTATAAACAGTTATACGTTATTAATTTTTTTTCTTAAATCTTGTATTTACAATTTTCCAATAGAGTCTGAGTACGGCTGTAAGTTAGTGTCATATAATTACAATAATATGATATATTAATATTTCTTACACATTCACACTTAGCCATCTAGTTCCAAGCTAATCAAAGCTTGTACTAGAGGTTTTAGACAACTGATAAACCTACATAATATATACCTACTCTTTTTATTAAAAACGTACATAAAATAATACACAGAGCAATGCAAACATTCATATTTTAACATAGAGAGCGCGTTTCAAAGCCACTCATCTTCAATATGTAGTTTTAAGTTGACATGTCAAATTGTTTCATTTAAATGTATACTTGCATTTCAATTCTCGTACCTTAAAATCGTTAAAAATTCGGTTAAGTTTTTTTTGTCAAATTGTCTTATCTATTGTGTGACAATTTGACAACTAAAAGTTAACTTAACTGAATTTTTAACGATTTTATGGTACGAGAATTGACATGCTGAATAAACACATTTTAATTTTTGAAACACAAATATTTGCATTGAACCGAAATCGAGCTCAATACTCTTTTCGTCAGTCATACAACTAAGTTAATCTAAAACTAAATAGATCACAGTAATCACGCTTCATGTCCAAGAACGGTCTTCTCTATCCAGGGCACGAAGTGTGTGATCCGTGAGTAGACGCCCGGGAACCCGGCCTCCGCGCACTTCTTACCGTACGAGACCACGCCTATCTGGTAGAAGTAGGTCTTGTAGTCTGTTGATGACCACTGGAAAGAAATATTTAAATAGACGGTAATTTAAAAAATATATATTTCTCAAAATTTAATCATCTCCATTTAGTCCCAAACTAAGCAGAGCTTGTAAATAGGTACAACATTACGGATTAACATATTGATATACACACATCAAAAAAGTCTAAGCAACATGCATGATATTACAAATTTACCATTTATATTAATTAATTTCTAAGTATTTACTCACTCAAAGTGTATAGGTAAGTAAACTTTTTTGTTATTGATGACATACTGGCTGGTTGTAAAAAAAAAATTTCGATTATGTTTTGTTTTTTTTCATAAAATTCAAATGACTGCGAATTTGTTTGAATTTGAGTGCATGTTAATTGCTACGTTTTAGTCTTGATTTTATAATTTTACCAACCATTTAAATACAGTTGGCGACAAAATTGAATTGTTAGATATTCTTTACGTCATGGAGCGACGTCATTTGACGGCAGATGCAATGCAAAGAGCTGTAGGGATGTTGCAAGCGGGAAGTAATCAATCTCAGGTATCTCGACATTTTGGTATTCATAGAAGTGTTATTTGTCGTCTTTGGCAGCGCTACAATAATACAGGGGAACCCGCTGAACAGCATCCAGGCCGTAAAAGGAGTACAACCACTCGGCAAGACCGGTACATACAACTGACTGCAAGACGCCAGCCGATGTTAACCGCTCGAGAGATAAGTTTGAGGCTACAAAATTCAAGTGGTGTTGATGTAAGTCCCCAAACTGTGCGAAATCGACTGCATGAGTACGGCCTACGAGCTCGACGCCCTATCAGGTGCCCACCGATACGTCACGGGAATCGCGCTCGTCGAAATGAATGGTGTAGAGAACGCATAACATGGACCCAGGAACAATGGGATAAAATTATGTTTTCCGATGAGTCGCGATTCGGGTTTAGGCCTGATACAAGAAGGGTGCGAGTGTACCGTCGACCCGGAAATACTGAAAGACTCAGGTGCGTTCAGGAAGTTCATCCATACAGCGGCTCAACAGTTATGGTATGGGCGGGTATTATGAAGAACAGGCGAACTGAGCTCGTTTTTGTAAATGGAAACATGAACGCTGAAAATTACGTTGAGGATATTCTCAGACCTTATGTCCATCCATTTGCACAAACCTTTGGCTCCGATTTTACGTTAATGCATGACAATGCGCGTTCACATACAGCTCGGCGAACCAGTGAATACTTGGCAACGGAGAACATCCAGGTATTGCCCTGGCCTGCACAATCGCCAGACCTCAACCCCATCGAGCACGCATGGGACATGCTCCAGAGACGTGTTTTGAAGGACTTGGACGGAGTGACAACAACCCAACAGCTGAAGGATTTGCTACAATTCCATTGGGAGCGAATACCGCAAGATGACATAAACAGTCTCATTAATTCAATGAATAATCGTTGCCGACAAGTTCTGAATAGCAGAGGAGGCCATACTTTGTATTAAATTGTCCTATTCTTTCACAATAAATTCATTTTCTTAAGAAATTTCAATTTGTAAAAAAAAAGTTTAGTTTCTTATGTACCTGTATATTCTAATATTGTTAATTTCTGTTATTAAAAGAACTTATAAAGAAAACAGCTGTTATTTTTACATCATAGAACCCTAAAAATATTATTTTAAAAATAAAATACAACGTTATAATTAAAATAAATGGTAAAATAAATTAATATAAATGGTAAATTTGTAATATCATGCATGTTGCTTAGACTTTTTTGATGTGTGTACTTTTTTTATAAATAAAGTAATTTTTTATAATAATACAGTTATAGTTAAATGGAAAACGTTCGGCTTCATCCATCGACGGCCGATGGATGAGGCAAACCGATGGATGAGGGAGGCACAAGACCGCGCATAGTGGAAACTTTTGGAGGAGGCCTATGTCCAGCAATGGACGTCCATAGGCTGATAGGGATGGATGGAAAACGTTCGGACCAAAAAATTATTCATGTTCATCAACACAAAGTTTTACACTAAGCGGGAAGCAAATCCGAGAGCAATGAAAAACTTGATAGGATGGCAGTCAATTCTATCAAGTCATTCATTGGTATCGAATTTAGTTGCTTCAGTAAAAAAAATGTCGAGTTTACATCTGCTATGTCCGAGGTCGCGGGTTATTATTTATTTGTGCGAATTACAAATGATTGTCTTAACCCAAAAATGTAGTTTGTAACCATTAAGTTCAAGCCTGTAAAAGCGTCCGCAACACAGGACTCTCCCCTTACTCATAAACGCCTCTTAAATTTTAGTCAATTGGTTAGCTTAAATTCTTACGGTTTTGTTTGGTTAAGGTTGGTTTTACTAATAAAAATCTCAATAAACAGTGATTAAATTTAAGAGGCGCTTATGAGTAAGGGGGTCTATGTCTATCCCTAGGTTCGGAAAAAGTCTTTTAAAAAACTCTACACTTACAATAGGCTGCATAAGCGGTCCCCCACTGTCTCCCTGGCACGCATCCTTGCCACCGTTCTTGTACCCCGCACACAACACTCGCTCGTCTATGACCTGCGCCTTGTACTGACTGTAGGCCTGGCTGCAGAACTCGTTGCTCACCACCGGCAGTTGCAACACTTGTAAATGCGTTGCTGAAGGCCCTCCTGGAATGGTTTAAGAAAAAAAAAAAAATAAACATATAAAATATATAAACTAGTGCTTGGTTACACTAATGTTAACTACGATCCTGGTTCCTTCAAGTGAGGCGTGAAAAAGCATCTTCTGAAGCCGCCATAGTGGCGACATTCATGCCTCTACATATATTGTAGCTGGCATGGTGCTCGCCATTCTTGGACTCTAATGGATGCTTAACATCAGGCACCATAGAGTCATTCTGGTAGGCTAATTAAAAAAAAAAAAAGCAAAATAAAAAAAAAAAAAAAAAAAAAAAAAAATAGAAAAATAAATAAAATAAAAAAAAAAAAAAAATAGAAAAAAAAAATTAAAAAAAAAAAAATTAAAAAAAATAGAGCAAAATGATTCGCATTTCTAATTGTCCCATCATGTCAGATAAAAGACGTCTGCGGCTGAATATAGCCTTCTTTTGCAATTTTAATAAAGTCGTCAGTTTATTGCGTGCGAGAAGCCTGCCCACTTTCTGATTCGCTATCGCCATTCTAGAAGACTCGACAAACGTAGTGTAGGACGCCCCCCAGCTAGGTGGACCGACGACCTCATAAAGGTCTCTGGGTCGGACTGGATGCGGAAGGCGCAGGACCGAGTTCAGTGGCGTATATTGGGAGAGGCCTTTGTCTAGCAGTGGACTGCAATAGGCTAGTTGATTGATTCTAGAAGCTATCGGAACTGCTTGCTATATGGCTTTTACCTTGCCACTTTAATCGAACAATCACTTTGGTTCTTCTGCGGCTCTTAATTTCTTCGCGGACGGAAAAACCATTGATCTTTTCATTCTTTTTCTTGACGCCAGGTAAGTATGAATAATTTAGCGGACGTAAAATATCTATGACACTCTGTGGCAGAAAACAAATTTCGGGGCACAAGTTGCTTTGGCTACAGGTACGAAAAACACAACATTATTTTTAAGTCAATCGGGTAAAAATGGGTAATTACCCTTCATTAGAATATTATCAGAGTAATAATTAGGTATCATTTATCTTTTATTAATATTGTCTGATGTTAGAAAAAGATTACCAAACTCAATTACATATTTTTGCCGACAGTACAAGGTCGGTATTATTTAAATTTATGTTTAGCATCTTTTTAGCCCAAGAACGTGTAATTGTAGGGCCTTCATGTATTGATAGCAATTTTAGATACATTAGATCTTGATCTGGTTAGACAAATAATATCGGATTTACTGTAAAATCTTCCTTCTTTGCAAGAAATGTTCTCAATATTCTTTGTCCGTCACCATACGAAAAGTTACCTAGGTACTGATTGGTTGAACCGAAAGGGTCTTAAACGAGTAAAGAGTTGCAATATATTATAATTTTTTAATCTCCAAAATTATTCGCGTTGATACTGATTATACCTAAAGGTTATTAAATTGCCCTTAAAATGCAGATGATCTACTTACTGGGCCTACTGCTAGTAACATGGAATCCAACAGTGCACAGTTTAGCGGTCGTAAAATATCTATGACACTCTGTGGCAAACACAATTTTCGGGGCAATTTGCTTAACTTGGAATCAATGCTTTCTTCAAAACTTATTTGAAGAATGACAAGTTTTAACATTGATGATTAGCAGAAATTCTAAAAAAAAACCTAATAAGGTACTTACTAAGTTAAATGTGTTCATAATTATGTTGCAGAACAACTTCAAACTAACCCTTCTAAACTAATTATTGATTCAACAGACAGATTTTAATGCATAAAACCGACTTGTGGATCTGCTCATGTTATTGGAGGCGATTACCAAAAAAATGGTTCATTGGTTAGGTGTTAGCAGCGAATATTAATTTTACTAACTATATTAGTTAGTAAGCTTTTTGAGAGACTCCTTCTGAACCGCCTCACACCAATTGTCGAACCTCACCTTATCCAAGAACAAGCTGGGTTTAGACCGGGAAAGGCTTGCTGCGGTCAGGTTCTCAAACTTACTCAGGTGATAGAAGACGGTTTCGAAAAAAACAAAATAACGGGGATGGTTCTTGTGGATCTTACGGCTGCCTACAATACTGTTCACATCGGAAGACTTCTCTGGAAAGTTGAACAACTGACACAACTGACAGTACGATTATTATACTTACGGAATTCAGTGTGTCCCCAGCCAGCTATAAGCGGGTTGTAGTCTTCAAAGCTCCGTGCTCTCAGCTCACTGTCCTTGGGTATGCAGATCGGCTTTATTGAGTCTGAAATATAAAACAATAACACGTTAAGAATTATGATAGTTTATTCGGTTATGGTTGGTTTGTGGGACTGTGACTCTTGTGGGGATAGATAACGTAAAGTGGCATGAGATGAGAATTTACAAGATAAAATGAAATAAAATGAGGAGAGATAAGATAGATAATATAATTGAGGTGAAATGAAATTAAAATTCTTTATAAACAGGATCTCCTCCCAAAAAAAGATCAGCATAACGTTCTATCGGAACTTCGTTATAAAATGCCTTCACGCCGTCGTCATCACTTCGCCGGTCTGGCCAAATGCTTCTTTACACTACGTTTGAAGAACCAAAATCCTTTAAAGGGGTGAATATACATGCTGGACGTTGGTTATATAATGCACTGGTTGGGTTTTCCGAGCCTAGTTATTAAGAAGATCGGACGAATCGTCTTCTCTGTCCAGTGCTCCTCTCATCCATCAGATGCCCGTTACCTTTAGCAGATCGTTGGTCCACCATCTAAGGGGTCTGTCCACCAATTAATAGGTACACTTACTAGTATAGGTTACTTCATCAGCCAGCAGTAACACAGCTATGTCGCTGGTGAAAGACTGTGCGTTGTATTGCTCATGTTTGATCTTCTGCTTGATCAGCACGTCTATAGGATGTGCGCCCTCGTCTTCTCTCGCTAGGTCTAGTTCCCCTAGGCGGACCACGTAACTGAAATTATAAAAAATTTGATTCATTAATATGGATATGGACATAGAAAATCACGGGGCTAAATGCTTACGGACTTCAGGAAGGACTTTATATGATGAACTCCTTTTTCAAGAAGCAAAACTGCCGCAAGTTAACCTGGCTTAATCCTGCTGATAGTGTCACAAAGAACGAGATTGACTTCATCATGTCGACAAAACATCATATATTTTTCACCGAATGATCACTGAGACATACTGATGTCTCAGTGATCATTCGGTAAAAACCGGAAGTGATCACCGGATGGTGAAAGGTACATTAAATATCAATCCTGGGCTTGAAAGAAGTCGCTTGATGAAGTTTCTCCGACCTACACCAGTCCAAATCCCCAAAAACTTTCAACTCAAATTACAGAACCCATTCGAGAGCCTCAGCGAGTGTGTTAATGTGAACTAATACGACGAAATGTTTGTGGTAACTGGCCGTACAGTCAGTTCCGGTGGTTTCAAGACCCCGCATCGGGTCATCATAAAAAAAGATCTCTGACAACACTCTCTCGCTCATGGAGCAAAGGCGTACAATGATAGCACTGCAGTTTCCAGCCAATGCTGAAGGCTCAATAGACAGATCTCAATAGAAGCCATTGAGCAAAACAAGGGCTCTAAAGTGTTCGCAAGGGATCTGGCTTTTTCTGAGCTTTAAGAGGAGATCGAGATATTTAACGGGCAGTTATATATATATAGATTAATGTATTAACAACAAAATTGATTCTGTGTCAGTTTGTGACAGTCGGTCAAGTACAACAACAATAGTAGATATATTCGTAGGTAAGTAAAAATGTGGTTTGTATGACCTTACGTAATGCCTGTGGCTTTTGACGGCAAAGGAACGGTACAGAAAGAATTGTAGGTTAAATAGATGGAAAATCTCATGTTACCTATTTCGCGGAACAATTTTCTGTTATTTTATTGACAATGTTAATAACCAAGTTTATTAAGGAAAACCCAGAACATCATAAATTTTCTATAAGAAGTTATGACTATGCACGTTGCATTGGCTGCTTGAATTGCAGGATTCTACGCGCGGGTGCCAGGTCCTTCACGTGATAGAGGACGGAACACTTGCATAACAGCATCTAGGACTTACGAGACCTACTTAGATGTAGGTTTAAGGAGGCCACCTTACAACGCGTTAGCGGTCACCTTCACTGTCTGCTATGTTCCGTCCTCTACCTATCCAAATTTAGTACACGAGGAAAGGCCAATTGAGACGTGATGTTAAATAGTTGGAATTCTTCGATTTAGACCAGTAGTTTCAGATATGTGTACAAACAAACATATTCATTAACTTTATTATATCCGTACATATATTCATAATTAAGATTGATTGTATGACATTGCTAACATGTAATAACTTACCGTGGCGATATTGTGTTAGTTTTTATGACATTTTATATGTAATAGAAAATTACTGTATGATCTAAGGTCGTTTGATAATTTTCCATTAAAATCCCCGGTCCCTAATGCTATGAAACTATGTCGTCATTTTATGTCATAATTTATGTGTTATTAGTGTTTGTGTGCTTCGCCCAACTCATTATTGAAACCTATTTAATCCGATTACTGGGCAAATGTTTTCCCTGATGCTTTCTAATTTATAATAGCTTAGTAATTTATGTTTCGATAATTATATACTTAAATAAACTGTGTGACGAACTCATACGAATAATACTAATATAGTCATTGTAACTGGAGGTGGCTATCTCTACGTGTACCTTCTATACTGCATTTGTTTAGGTATTTAACTAAAGGTAAACAAAAAAAAATTAAAAATGACAAGTCACGCGACCGACTTAAATAACTGTCAAAATTGTTGCCGCGCTATCATGCAAGCTTACTTTTCAATTTAGTCAAGTTCCCATCTACTCTTTACCTGTAGTTAAATACCTCAATAAATGGAGTATAGTGTAATTTTGACCTGAGTAACTATCTCTTAAAGATCTTTCTACATCTAGACTTCAGCCCAAAAGCTAGGGTCCCAAAAAACACCGCAAACATACAAAAAAATAACAAAGTTAATAACTCACAGATCATCCTCATGATTATGTATGCAATGAGCCGCAGTGAGTACATGCTTCGAGCTGATGAGAGAACCTCCACACAGCCAGCTGGTGCCGCCACGACGCGTCTTGTAACCCAGCAGGGCCATCCACGGGAAGTCATCTGTTTTAGAATTATAAATTAGTAGAATAAAAATTACAATAGGTTTAGTCAAAATCAAAAACACCTTAATCAAAATTGTTGTCTACGAGTCGGTAAGGAAAAAAAATTCGTTCTATCTTTTTGACGTCATTTATACTAGATGTTAATCTAAGTTTAAAGGAAGGCGCAGGACCGTGTTCTGTGGCGCGTATTGGGAGAGGCATATGTCCAGCAGTGGACTACAATAGGCTAGCTGATTGATTAATTGATTGAATCTAAGTTTAAATACATTTTAAGGTCTAGAAAACTTTACCACCGCTTCCAAAGCGCTAGTAGAAAGAAACATACTGCCTTATGTCGTGTCCGTTAAACTGACGTCTATAAAGTCACCGCTTTTAAATAATAAAAAAAAATAAACTACCGTGGGGGGTACCATGGCGCTTCTGTCCCAGTGGTACCTATACTTAACTATAAGACTATAGAAAACAAGAAGAATAATCTCACCCAATTTAGCCTTAACCCCACCAACAACTCTGCTGAACGAAGCATTACTGAACCCGCACTCCGGTGGGTCTGGCAGTGCCGCCACGAAGTCATCGGTGACAGCCTTGACTATAGCACGAGTGGTTGTCGTCGTGGTAGTGGTGGTAGCTTCTGTTGGGGCCACTGTTGGGATACCGGGCCGTGGGCAACACACCTGGGAATAGAATTGGTGATTGTTGAGTCTTTTTTTATGATAAAATACCCTGTACTAGTACAAGTCTTTCGGGGAGACAAATTTCCAAAAAAACCTTTGGAAAATTTCTCTTATTACAAGATATGCGTGCTGAAAAAAACGATGAAATTACGTCTTTTTCCGACCTGAATTTCAGTTAAACGTGAATTGCATTGCTCAAAACGAAACTCAAATAAAATCATACACGTTTTTTTACCCCGGACGGGATAAGGCGTGAGTTTATGTATGTTTGTACGTTTTTTCACGTGAAAGTAACAAAAACTTTATAAAATATATAAACTTTTAAAAAAAACCCATTGGCCTGTATTCCTTCAGCTAATCTAACGATAGGTAAGGAAAGGATGTGCCAGAGGTTACATTGAAAATATAGGTAATTCAAGATCTCTACATTTCAAATTCAAACTCTAACTTGTCCATTAGATTTCTTCATTCTTCTAAAAGAAAGAAAGAAAGAAGAAAGAAAAGACATTTATTCCTGCTATACAGATACAATGTTAATACAGACAATTACAAAAACAAAACAAAAATAAAACAAAAATTATGAAAAAGCCACATCTGTGCAGGAATCGGACCCCACTCAGTATAATGCTGTGGCACACCAAGCAGTAATGCTCAGTCGCTTACAGCGCTGATTTTCAGTGAGGCCCATTCAAAAGAAAACAAAATGTACAATAATATATTATGTACTCAATTATTTACCTTGGGGTTATTGCCATCAAATCCGCAATGTGCCTGCCTCAAGATCTGCGTAGCCTGCGCCCTCGCTTCCTGCAATATCTTCAAATATGGTGGACAGTCGTAAATAGAGATACAGCTGCCAAGACCTCCTTCTACAGGGTCGCATGTCTCACCTGTAACAAAGGTACTCTTAGTTATTCATGAGAGGTAGACGACGGTTAGATCTAACTTAGGCGATATTCTAATGTTCCAGCAATTTATTTTACATTGGCGCCAAAAATTAAATAAAAGAACAAGTGTATTTTTATTTTGTTCACTTGAATTTAGAATCTGTCATTTTTGTATTACAAGAATCCGAACAGGTACATTAATGACAGTATAAAAAAATTAAGAACAGATTCCATATTCAAAAGTTATTTGAATATGGAATCTGTTTCTATTTATTTATCTGTTTTTATTTTGTAGCTGTATTTACGACCAGTAGTAAAAAGTAC
The DNA here is from genome assembly GCA_905475405.1 of Schrankia costaestrigalis. Classification (NCBI taxonomy): domain Eukaryota; kingdom Metazoa; phylum Arthropoda; class Insecta; order Lepidoptera; family Erebidae; genus Schrankia; species Schrankia costaestrigalis. The sequence continues at coordinate 1,639,553 of FR997845.1, read as the reverse complement.
AAGTACAATAAAAAAATCAATATTGTTAAATTTTATAGGTAATATCATACAACATCTCCGTGTGGTGTGACGGAGTAAGAATACAATGTGTCACCCACCACCCCATCTCATCCCATGGGTGTCGTAAAAGCCAACTAAGGGACTATCAGTGAATATCTTTACGTAATAAAAATAAGGACTTGAAATCAAACCCTATCCGTTTGGCCAGCGTGGTATTAGTAGGCCAAGTATCCCTCCGTCACTAGAGGAGGCCCGTCTCTGCAGTGGGACATGAATGGGCTGTTATGAATGTAATACAACATTTTGGTCTATAAATATTTTGTATAGACTATTCTATCTTCTCTCTTACATATTATCTGACCCTGTGGACGGTTGGGCGTATTGCTTACAAGCACAGTAGGTAAAAGGGATTGTCTTCATAACCGAGAATGTTCTTCATAACAAACATATTGAATATTTGACCTTTAGTTGGTAATGAGTAATGACACAGTCTAGTGAAGTTCTTAATAACTGCCAAAATTATAAGTCTTGAATAAAACGTTTAGCCGACTCTAAAATGAAATTTTAATGTTTTTTACATTTACTTATAAATTGCATTTGTGCTTTTAAGAAAATCTGTATTTTTGTTGTAAAAGTTCTAAGTGACCGCGAAGTTGAACATGATTTGCGCGCGGTCACAATCCAGTATGTAGCATGATATTACTTCATTCCATTGCCATAAATTTGTCAGACTGGTCAAATGCTTCTTAGGCTATTTATTTTTATTAACACGTGCATTGTTTTACTATCGAGTCTGCTGGCGGCACTGTGAAAGGGTTAATATAGTACAAGGCTTCGATGTTATGATGTAGGGAAAAATTGTTCAACAATTTAAAATGTATTTATTTTTTCGGCATCAATTATTAATTGTCTTAATATTATTGAAAGGAATTAAAGGGTCATTAGCCGACCTCATTTTATACCTACTAAGGTTATTTTTTTTTACCAGATGATGGCTAAACCAGTTCTCAATGTTAACTATAACAATTAAAACATTTAACTGCCTGTTGTAAAGGCTATTGTAATTAAATTAAAAATAGTCACATTCATAGATATTTGACAAGTTAACTACAAACATAAATATACTTCTCCGTGTGGTGACGGAGTAAGAATACACCACCCCATCTCATACCATGGGTGTCGTAAAAACCGAAAACTTGAAATTAAACCCTATACCAATCCGTCTGGCCAGCGCGCTATTAGTAGGCCAATTATCCCTCCGTAATGGGAGGAGGCCCGTCCCTGCAGTGGGACATTAATGGGCTGTTATGATGATGATGATAAAGATACTCAAAATTATTTTCTTTCCATACATGGTGACAACCAAAGCATTTTTTAATTACCTCAGATTTCATCCAAAGAGTTAAGAGAAAACCAAATTACAACATTAGAGAAAGAGAGGTAATGATAAGCAGATGTGTAACTGTATCAATAACTACCTCAATTACTGGCAAACTGCTTTGGAGCTCAGCGGATGCTGTGCACGAGATACCAGGTTCAAATCCCATACAGAACAAATGTTGCACAAATTGTTTGTTGTGTCTATTAAATGTATATGTCGCAGGGAAATGAGGAAATCAGGGATTTCACGAAATCCCTAGGGATATGACGAAATCCCATTTGTACTAGAAAAGAAATGCTCATATTTTTGTTTGTAGGTTAAAAAACACAAAAATTCTATCGTCTGTGGGTTAGGTTAGGTTAGATCTGTGACCATAATGCACGAGGCGAGCGAGCGAAGCGAGCGTGCCGCGGCAGCGGCCGCCGAAGTGCAAGACATTTCGACATTTACCGGAATTTCGTGATATCCTTAGTGATTTCGTGAAATCCCTGGTTTCCTCATTTCCCTGCGACATATATTTGTAAAAAATATTGCGTTAATTTTCAATCTACCTAGTGTGGGATTTAATTTGTCTTTTAAAACATAACATACCTAATCTTGGTCGATTTCATGTCATCACAAAGACGCATTATTTTTTGTTCATAACATATTAAGTCAAGTATAACTTCTACAAGTTTTCAAGTAGCTATGTTTGCTAAGACATGTGACATTGACCTGACTGTCTAACCAACTGACCTTGGTATATGAATAGGACATGCTTATACCACGTGGTAGACTTAAAATACCACCTGATCTCCTGTTTTTAACAAGGATCTTTTTTTTTCTATGAAAGGAAAGGTGATACTTGTCTTAAAATTGGACTTAACTTATCCCAAATGTGACAATATTAAAACCAATGAGGGCAAATGTTATTCATAGACAGTGGCACTGTCGCTAAGCTCCTATTGAAATGGAGCTCAATAGCCTCTCAGCCTCATCTCGTCAGTTCTTCAGGTATGCAAGACAAGTCTAGCATCTTCGTAGCAGATTATGGTCCCACTCCAGGTACGGACCTCCGTTTAAAATAACATTTGCTTCATCCATCATCAAAAAGTGGCTGCGAAACGGTCCTAAATGTTAAGCACCCGATTCTCACTGACCATCCAAAAAACAACAGTACAACATTTATTTATTATAGGTACAATGTTATACATAACTTTGAAAAATATCTAAGTATTTCCCACACAGTGGATATGATATTCTTTCGATGGCTTAACTCTATCTCTGAATCTGGCGTAGAATTTAAAAGGAAGGTAAAATCAACAGGTACTATGTATCTTCAATTGCTTAAACGGTTACCCCCTTACTCACAAACGCCTCTTAAATTTAGTCACTGTTTAGCGAGATTTTTATTAGCAAAACCAACCTTATGCCAAACAAAACCGTAAGAATTTAAGCTAATCAATTGACTAAAATTAAAGAGGCGTTTATGTGTAAGGGGGTTAGTATCTAAGTGCAGAAGAAGTAGGTAATAACCTATGCGACCATCTTGGTAAGAAACTATGCGACCATCTTGGAAAGAAATACAACAGCACATCTCATAAATATAATATATTGACTTTACCTCCTATTTACATATGTCATCGATTTTACAACCGGTCTAACATGTTTGTATTATAATTACTGTACATCTTGAACATCGTGTTCATATTTAATAAATATTACAATAATTTATTTAAATTGCTCTGTTGATCTTTTTTTATGTAATAGGAGGCAAACGAGCCAGCAGGTCACCTGATGGTAAGTGATCACCGCCGCCTATGGACACCCGCAACACCAGAGGAATCACAGATGCGTGTCGACCTTTAAAAAGGGAGTACGCTCGTTTCTTGAAGCTTCCCAAGTCGTAACGGTCCAGAAATATATGTCGTATGATCTGTTGGTTATAAGGCGAGCTTGCCAGATTCCTTCTCTTTCGAACACCTGAGAAAGACCCCCGTGGAAGGAGTTTTAAGTGCCTACTTAAAACTTATTTCACTGTAACTTCCATACTCCAGTGCGAAGTTTTTTTGGAGTAGGAATGTGGAGTTTTAGTTGGAAAACCGATTTTGGTGTTCAACATAACCTTTTGGCCGAGCCCCAAGCTTGAGGTACCTGTACATAGTGTTTGGTCCACGTAAAAAAGGGAGCTTGACTAACAAGTTGTCGGTAAAAATAGGCATCGAATGGTCTCTGGAGTCAGACAACTGGCGTCGCAGCAGGCAGTGTCAGAGATGGCAAGAAAGATCACGTAAAACCAACGTTAACACTAGGAAAAACTTAGCCTTTCTTTGTAGGCGATCCGTAAATAATAAAAAAGCACAATTATTAGTATTGTAAAAACATTCTTATTTACACATTTAGTTGTTATTTACATTTATATTAAACGCAAAGCTTACCAAAAACAGGTACAGGGTTGAAATTGAAGTTATTCCTAGATTCAGTTTTAACAGTTGGTACTGGTGTTAATTCTGTAAGGGTTGGTACTGGTGTAAGTTCTGCAGCTTTTGGTGCGTCGGTCTTCTCTTCAAAGTTCACCGCATCATTTTCTCCTACTCGAGTGTTATCTGTCGAATATGTTTCAGGTTAGAAAATAAATTAAAGCCATATTTCTTAATCAGTATAAGATCAGAGGGAAAATTCTCGTAATTATATTAGTTTCTCAAATCGTATCTCAATGTCATTAATGTCAAATTTGACACTTCATTAACCAATCAGAGAACGTCAAACTTAGATCATAGACGGTAGAGCTCTCAATGTCAAATCATTTAGGTTTACGAGAATTTGCCTTTAGGTATATAAATTTCTTATAACAAGCACCACCTCATTGTTTATCAAGGGTGTAGTAATTTCTTTTATAGAAGCTTCGCAAAATTGTAACGCTGCTAGTTTAAGATGCAAAAACAACCCAAGTTAGATTGGTATAGTAGAGCAATTTTCTTCTAAGCCTAGAAGAGGTCGGTGCCCTGTATTCGGGCGTTTATGGCCTCGTTTATTGTAGTTTTGTAGGTTTTAAGCAAAAGCGTTGTAATACTTTCAGAAAGATTACTATTCAGAAATATTAAGTACAATTGTTTGTATTGGTCGCAACCACCACCTCTAGCAATTATTCTGTCTTAAAATATATTTTTTTTGTTACAATAATTGTGTGAACCACAAATTATTGTCTTAAAAATGAAGGTAGGTACTTTGTGTTCGTAAACTTGTTTTTAAATACATAGACAAAGGGCTTAAACTCTAAAGTTACCTAAAAAACTTAGAAGCCACCCTAAAACCGAAAATACTATTTGAAGAACCTATAGTACCTACTCGTATGTAGATCTATGGCAAGGTTGATTATTCTAATCCTTTTTTAAAACCCTCTGTCATCTGTATTCATTAAATCTTCAAGTTCTTTAAAAAAAAAAACAAATAACAAATACCTATAATATTTTTAAACATTGTAATAAAAAAATATGTTGTTAAGTATATTGTAAAACAACAAAACAAACATGATGTTTGTTTTGTTGGTTTCTATCAACGGCATCAACGGCTCATGTCAAGATGTTTGTTGTTAGTGTTACCATGCGATGAGATGAGTTAGCAACAATATTTTGGTTAATTTTGTGAGTTCAGTGGCGTGTTATATAAAAAGTGTTAGTCAAGTTCATTGCTTATCGTAAACAAGTTATTTGATGTCATCACAAAGTTATTTTGTGACATTATACGCCTAATAAAAAAGTATGTTTATTATGTGAAAATTTACAAAGTTTATGTCTTGGAATATCCTTCTAAAATTGTTGTAGGTTGTATAAAAATCTGTTTAAGTAACAACATTCCTTTTAGTAGTTCATCAATATTAAAAGTTTTTTAATACTAAAGTGCTAGTAAATGGTTAAAACGATGAGTTGTAATGCAAGAAAGAATATCTACGAATTAATAAACGTCTATGATATTTCCAATTTTATTCTTTTGTAGCATTATATTTTATTTTTAGGGCACAATCAATTTTAAAATTGACACATCTTAATTCCAGAAAGGAGTATCTAATCATTGATAAACAAGATACACAGGCATATAATAACAATGGTGCGCTAATTGATTGTGTTATTACAGTAATTATAGTATAGTATCAAAAACCAAACCGGTTTTATGTAAGATGCGTATTTGTACCTACAATGTCTACTATTCTTTAACTTTAGATTTAATTTAACTTTTGACAGCCTAGGAAATTAAATAAGCAAGTAAATTATTATTCATGTGGTTTAGGCTCTGAACTTGCTCGGAATCAAATTGTCTTGAATGGAATATAAAAGATAATAATTGATTCAATCAATCAACAAGGCTATCGCAGTCCACTGTTGGACATAGGCTTATCCCAACACGCGCCACAGAACTCTCAACACTTAACTCTATTTTAATAATTGATTGCAAGCAAGAAAAATATTGATATAAGCAACTTGGTATTAAGGACAAACATGATAATAAGGACAAAATGCAGCCTTCTTTGCAAGATAACCGTTCATTTAAAAGAAATTTTATAGGTGACAGGATGCTTAAATATTATTGCAAGCATGGCAAACATGAGCAAGAATTTACCCCCTTACTCATAAACGCCACTTAAATTTTAGTCAATTGTTTAGCTAAAATTCTTACGGTTTTGTTTGGCATAAGGTTGGTTTTGCTAATAAAAATCTCGCTAAACAGTTATTAAATTTAAGAGACGTTTATGACTAAGGGGGCTAGTGACTAATGAAAGCAGTTTTTTGAAAGCGTTATTAATTAAAATACACAAACAAAATTAAATTAAGTATTCTATAAACTCTTACCATTTTCTTCATTATTCCCACCATTCTGGTTTCCATAAAATGCCTGTTCTATTGCCTGTTGGTTGTTATTAAAATTCACAAAACCATTTCCATTACCGAATTGGAATTCAGTTCCTTGTACTGGCTGTAGTGGTTGACCACCTTGAACTGGCTGAAGAGGTTGACCACCTTGAACTGGCTGCAATGGTTGACCACCTTGGGTAGTTGTAGGGAATTTGACATTTCCTTCGATACTAGGTGATTCTGAATTTTGGTTATTGTCATCTATTTCTATGACGTATACATTTTCTTGTGGTTGTTGCTGGTTAATCACATGTGGTCTATGGCGGTTCTGGTTGAAGAAACCTTGTAAAGTTTCCCGGAATCTGTTTGGTGCCTGGAAGATGTTCTGTCCGTAGTATTCGTTCTGGTTTGGTCTCGGTTGGAAAAATCCTATGGATTAAAAATGATGTTTAACTTTTAGTATTTTTAATATGTTTTGTTTGTATAAAATAAAATATTTTTATGACGCGAAATTCGAGTATCTATCGAGGCGTACAATCTAAACATAACGGCTAGTACCTACAAGAACATAATTTGCATAATTTTAAGTTCACAGTCATAGAATGTCATCGATAATTAAGTCCGCTTGTGCACAAATTCTTTGTGCTAAATTTAATTTAAAAACTAAAACAAAAAACATCTGAATATCCGCTTATATTTAGATAGCCTATTATAACAGAGGATAATATTAATATGTAATTCATATGTGTGTTTATTAGAGGTCATTTCCTATAATATTTAGTTCCGCTTATTAATCATAGACTATTTTTCCGGTTGTGAAATGAGGTTGTACCGAAATCTATCCGTATTATGTTGACTGATTGCTTGACGTCATTCGGGGTTTACTATGAATGACACGGATATTTAACTGTATTAAATGGAGAATATAATATTCCAGGAATTAACAGACAGGTGATGGATCTATTGGGTGAATGAGGAAAGAACTTCGCGCGTTTACAAACTCATGTAGCATTACACGATCAAAGAAAGCTAGACCAAACTGTCAGGCCAGTAGTATTAGTTGAAAAGATCCTTTGTTCTTTCGTCAAAAATGAATAAACTGTTTTATTTTATTTAAACATTTTATTGTTTATTGCATGTAAAGAGTATCCAGGAGTAGGACTATAGATGGTAGAATGAAATGTTAAGTTGATGAATTTTTTATAATAATTTTTGCACTGAGCTGTTTGTAGGAAGGAGATACGTACGAGTGAAAGATATAATGATGTTGCCAGCATTAAATATAAAAGTGAGTGTAATTATATGTATGTGACCTTATTAAGTATTACTTTTAGGGTATTCCCCAACCTTGTATTGTATTTCGTTGACCTAGACGGTATGAGCAACGAATTTTATTCATACCTTCGTTATAAACATGATTGCATTGAAATAACTAAGTAATTAACTTTACTAACTTATGACACAAATAAGATAGGTACAGAATAATTTCAAATAAGTTTTATTTTACCTACAAAGCTTAGATATGCAATTGTACATAAATAAGTAGAGACACAGACTTTTTAGTGAAGATAATTAATTTATTCTAATTGCAACATTGAAAGTTTACTACTACTGCGCCTCGATGCGATGGCTATAAAAAGAAAAATATTAGGGATCGTAGCGATTAAACCTTTGATTTAAATATTTATTTAAATATATACAATAGTAGTAAACTTTCAATGTTGCAATTAGAATAAATTAATTATCTTTACTAAAAGTCTGTGTCTCTACTTATTTATGTACAATTGCATACCTAAGCTACGTGGGTAAAATAAAACATATTTGTAATTATTCTGTACCTATCTTATTTGTGTGGTTTAATTTAGACAGCGAGATAAGTTCCAGAACTGACAAACTCAGAACTCGGAATCGACGGGCATGGTAGACGAAGTAAAGGTTTGTAAGGATCGTCGTAGTATAACCCGGTCACATTTTATCTTGAGACCTGGAGTCGATGACGTCACGTCGCGTCGGACGAATCACTGATGCGCCCGTGGCGAGCGCGGGGGTTGAAAGGAGAACGGGACGCGAGGTTCGCATTTCAGCGAGGTCTATAGATAATGGGGCTGTGTAATATATGTATAATTGTATATGGCACTCGGTCTCGGTCTCTGCCAACCCCAATGGGCATGATTTTATATATGTATGTACGCACAAACTCGGACTAAGGGCTAAGTTAAGTCAATTTACATCTGTACTTAGAACTAATACAGAAGCATTACAAAATTATCTGTAAGCAGTGATTAAGTATGTATTACTTCAAGACAATAATCACGTCAATGTCATTTGTCAATGAATATAACACGTCATTGTGTTTTTATATAAACCGGAACTTTACTTTAGAGGCGCTCTTGTATGTTTTTAATAGGCATAAATATACCTACTTCAAACCATCGTCATGCAGTGATCAGGTAAAAAAATGTCACCAGCCCATGTGATTCATGCTTAAATTTTGTGTTTTACAGGAACGAAGTTAATCAGATCAATCAATCAATTAGCCAATCGCAGTCCACTGCAGGACATATAGTTATCCTGTAGATGTGCAAGGAAAATTAGATCACTAATACCTCGATGTCTAGGAGGACATTCCCTCTCTGACAATGATGTTAACCTTGTTTGATTTCCCTTAGTGGAATTCTTTGACAAACAAGTGTCATAGACGAGATGCAACGACTACGTCTACGTCAAATGAAGTTATATAATTGTGTATATTAATTACACTCATTAGGCATTATTCAGTTTTCTTGATATTTTGTACGTAAATACAAAATAAATTGAGGGGAATTACCTTAGCAGAGGAGTAGTCGTTTTTTTGTAAACAATTAAAACAGATGAGCGAACTGCGAAGAGAGAGATTTACTAGACGGATTTGACTGAGATTTTGCTACAGTGGAGCTGATGCTTCGGAACGTGTTACATCTTAATCGGCTTAGGAATTCCCTCACACATTTACACAACCCTACCTACTCTTAAACTAACCATTTAAGAATCATATAAATAAATGTAGGTATTGGTTGAACTATTTTGTTGCCCCACTAGCAATGGTGGGATGGGAATGGGATGCCTCTAAGGGCAACTTGTAGTTTAAGTATGTAGTAAGTAGGTACTATAGACAACCGATAAACATACTCATAAACTTTTTTGTAAGACTTCGTTTAGTTAGATCACTATTTCAACATGACAATGAATAAGTAGATGCGTTTTATTGTCTCATTGTTAACAGCTGCAATTAGATGTATCTTAGAATAAGGAAAACGTAGTTTGTAAAACATTAGTTTGTCTAGTAAGTTGTACTTGTGTCAGTTTCTTACTTAGTACAAGTTTAAGGTCATTTTGTACTAAGTAGGGTCAAGGACATCTTAAATCAAATGACTTTTAAATTTTTATATTTAAATAACCGTAAAGACCGCACATCAAATCAAAATTTTAAGTAAAAATATTTAAAATTATTTTGAGAAAAGTGACGGAGTAGCTACACTTAGAATTACGTTTTCGTCTTATTCTGGGGATGCAGTAAAATATACTAAGTATAAAAAACGTTATAATATACTTACTTAAACAAATATTACCTTTACATAAATAAAAAAAGGCAATCGTAACGTTAAAGTCTATTACTTCCTTTGTTTTTTTTGTAAAATAATTATTATAGTTGATGAAACAAATTTATAGCAGTGTTGATTTTTATATCTTGATTTGATACCTACCTACCTACTCTATGTAACATAATGTGTGTAACGTGCGCCTAAACCTTTCTTAGTCACTACGGTCATGATAAACGTTCTTGTCACAGTTATATTGTATAATTGTTTTCCTGGAGCTGGAGGTAGTTCTCAGTCAGGCCTGGTAACGGAAGTGGATATTCATCATAAATTAAAAAGAAAAAAAAAAGCCTATGGATAAAAATCGATTAAACTGACTTAGTGCAAAGGGTCCTTTAACCTACAGCTGCCATGAACGAGACCGCGGATTCGATTGGGTGATCAATAAATTATTGTCTTGATTTTTGTTTTTGTGTTCGTTAATTCATTTCATGTCTGTAGAAGTCCCCATGACACAAAGCTCGACTTTTCGGTCCTAACTGATGGAGGTCATCATCATAACAGCCCATTAAAGTCTCACTGCAGGGACGGAGGGATACTTGGCCTACTAATACCATGCTGGCCAGACGGATTAGTATAGGGTTTTATTTCAAGTTTTCCTTCTTTTTATTTCGTAAAGATAATATTCACGGATAGTACCTTAGTAGGTTTTTACGAGACCCATGGGCTGAGATGGGGTGGTAATACTTACTCCGTCACCACACGGAAACTGATGGAGGTGTCTTTATTAAATAGAAACAAAATGGATCAAGAATTACAAGATCACTCAGTATTCATTTTAGACTAGAGCATTTTTTTAATCTATTTAATAATTCAATATTTTAGTCATAGATTTTAGCATATAAATAGAACGTTGTAAAGGTTGTATAACCAGATTTTCTAGTTAATTAAATTTTAAAAAAAACTAGTCCTAAGTTTTAATTGACCAGTGACCATATCAACATCAACATCAACCGCCAAGCGTATGTTTTAAAATATATTTATCATTTTATTTATTCGGTCTCCGTGTGGTGATGGAGTAAGAATACAATATGTCACCACCCTATCTCATCCCATGGGTGTCGTAAAAACCGACTAAGAGGCTATCCGTAAATATTATCTTTAAGAAATAAAAGGAAGGAAAAAAATTTAACCCTATACAAATCCGTCTGGCCAACGGTGGTATTAGTAGGCCAAGTATCCCTCCGTCATGGGAGCAGGCCCGTCCCTGCAGTGGGACATTAATCGGCTGTTATGATTATGATGATTTTATTTATTTAGTTTTCATCGCATTTCAAAATATAGGAAGAATTATTCAATTAGGTACTTACTTAGTTTTTTGTTTAAAATATTTAAGTATGTGTTCTTTCTTCTTCTTTTAATTTAATTTTTATTTGATCCACAAATTATTTTCGTGTGCCTGGATCATTGATTTACAAAAAACCAAAGATACACACTCCACTTCCCAAAAACGTCCGCAACAAATGGGCGCATTGTGCACTCTTTTCAAATTAGTATCGCGTTGTTCTACCGGCATACGTCAATCATTAAATTTTATTGCTTTATGTGCATTACTTTTTAAATACAACTTTATGTCATGCGTGTAAGATTGAATTTGAAAAAAGAAATATGTTTACGATATTACTATACGTATTTATTGCGTATGTTTAATTTGGTGACACTTTTGGCTGTTAGTTTTGTTTGAAAATGTGCATCTAGGGTTTTTTATAAATCAATGGCCTGGATGTTCTTTGTGTCCTATATTTTGTAACTGCCAGTACTTAACATATTTATTTATATCCCAGTAATTAAAACACCAGTAGAGAAAAAAGTGTTAAATTAACCGCACTTATCAAGCTTGTGTTTTAGTTATGCTACAGAATTAGTTTCCCATAATTGTACTTATGTTCAGTTCATTTTAGATGTAACAGTTTTTGTTGCGTTTTTATACAACATGTCATAATACTTTACTACTTTCTTAAATTAATCATAGGTACCTAATATTTTTTTGTAAAAGATTATGTTTAAAAAAACCACACCATCCTTCCATAGTAGAACCTCCACTTTAACATATTATAAGCAATCTATCTATATAATAAACGTTTTTCACAAAATAAATTGTACTTAGGTTTCTTAGGTAGGATATTTATTTGTGTTCTCCTTGCTATTAGGTACATAGTAAACAGCCAATAAAAACGTAATACTTAAATATTTTTTTATTAACTTTCATCTGAGACTTCATAGTTGAATCGAGTCTACAGAGCCTTTTTAATTCAATAGACAACTGGCTGATAAGGCAATTTAAAAATAATATAATAAATACATAAATCCCTACGTAAAATACTGGACTCGATAAAAAATCGCATCCTCTACTCTTCACCGTGACCTACTTTGATATCTCATAAAGAATAAGAATATAAACAATCCAAAAATATATAAAACACTAATAAATAATAACTCTGATATCTACATAAGTATTTTGATAATATTTCTGACCGTTACTAATAAAAAAAGTTATACTTATGACCTTGTAGATTTTACGGATGATGGAGTGGTGGCAGAACCGAACATTTTTGTCTTTGCTACGTAAGAAATGTCAGTCACTACGATAAATTTTAATATAGATTTTATATCTGAACGAGTAAAAGCTATTTTTGTCTGAATCGTGTACTTCGGGTTCGATAAACGAATACGGATCTTATTTTCAGAGCCTAATAATAACCTCCACATCGAAACAAATACTGTTTTAAGTACCCTATTTGTACATGTAAAAATTATAATCAAAACCTACCCCTACATTGTTGTATACATATAGTAAAAAGTTTTTGAGGCTCTAAAAAAATATCTCTGAGTTCTATAAAAATATCCAGAGACTAACTCATCTTATCCTAGGGGTGCCGTAAAAGTCGACCAATGAAAAGATTAAACTAAAACAATTTTTTTTTGTTATAATTTTTTTTTAAATAAAAAAATAAGAAAACTTGACTTTAAAACTCTTAATGTCTCCTTGTTTATAGTTCATTTGTTGCCTGAGTAAAAATATATCACCTTTATACAATCCATGAATGACGTAATTAATTTAAAATTGCCTTTGTTCAGCAGTGGGATGATAAAGGGGTAACGATTAAAGCCGAACGTCCGCCGCCGGCTAAACTAAGGGCCAGATTCAGAGACCGCACTTTGTCTTTACTTTAGCAAAGTCTAGTTATTATCTCTGAATTTGAACAACATTAAAGTAATTTTTCGCATGAAAAAGTTTACTTTCATTATTTATTACTACAAAGTAAACTTTTCATGCGAAAAGATTACTTTAATGTTGTTCAAATTCAGAGATAATAACTAGACTTTGCTAAAGTAAAGTAAAAGTGCGGTCTCTGAATCTGGCCCTAAGTTGGTTTAGCTTAGCTCGCATAGTTGAGCCAGTTTTTCATACATGTGGCATAGTTTGCGGTGGACGCATATGTATAAAAAACTGGCTCAACTACGCGAGCTAAGCTAAACCAACTTAGTTTAGCCGGCGGTGGACGTTCGGCTTAAGAAAGAAGCTTTTTATTTAAATATTATTTCTTAAAAAAAACAAATAAACTTGACCCTTGGTAGGTAACCCACAGCCATGGTCAAACGCATAAATGTTTATCTAGTCAGACAGAACGAACCCGTTAACCTCAGAAGCAAGCACACTACACTACTTCTGGTCCTAGTGTTATATCGAATAAGGAAGTAAAAGTCGTAAAAATAGTCTAATTTAAATACTTGATCATAAAATATAGAACACTGCTATGAATGTCATACAAAAGGAGGCCTTGCGTACAAAGAGGTTGTGTTTACGGCTGCCTTGCGTGAAGCCGCGGTTTCGATTCCCACGTAAGAATGACACAAATGGTTGTCTTTAGTTTAATTCATGGTAATAATAATGAAAATCTGGCCGTAGGTTGCGGGTTCAATTTCCGCTCGAATTTAATATTTTTGTGCATGAACCTGAGTGTTTGATAAGGGTTTGGTTGTTTTCGAAACGATTTATATAAAGGCTTTTAATAAAATGGTAGGTACCTGCCGGTTAAACATAACAAATAAGAAGTGTAAGTTAAGTTTATTAAATAATTGTTAAGTTATAAATATAATAAATTGTCAAAATAAAACAAAAGATAATTGAAAATAAACTTAAGTACTTAATTGCCTTGGTTATCGTTTTTTTTTGTTTTGATAAACACGTTTTGCGACCTTAATGACATTAAGTCATACACGTATTTAAAACTACCTGCCATAATTATTTTACGATATTTAGATAATTACCCTTGCATTCATATATCAAACTCTTTTGTAAATAAAATTGGATATACAAACTCGTTTGGAAAAAAATGCCGCGGAACAAATAAAAAAGTTTTCATCAACTTGAATTTGAAAATAGAACTTCAATAAAAAAACACAGTTCCCGCGTAAATCGCAAGAAGTTTTTATACGACGTGACCAAAGTTATAAAAGACTTACCAAATTGTCCTATCACAGTATGTAAAGAAACACAAATACACAAAAACACACACAATGTTTTAGCCATTATTGTCACTTAAAACGTTCGCGGGACTAACATTAATCGACAGTTCAGTCAACACAACGTTGTTACAACACAGACCGGTCTTACACTGACGGTCAACTACAAGGATCGTGTTTATTTATTAAGTTTAAGCTTGTTTGAGTATACGTCATAATAAGTATATAATAAAGGAAATTCTGATAGTTTTATGCGTAATACGGAACAGGGAGGTCGGATTTTTGAAAAGTTCTCTTAGTCATCGTTTAATAATTTTTGTTAAGGGCGATCGAGTTTAAGTAGAAAAAAATGATAGCTACGGAAGTAAATATACACATACTTAAAGACCTTTCACGTAAAGACATGGCAATATTACCATATCGAAGCTGACGGAAAGCGCAATTAACTACAGAAATTAGGGCAGTAGATAGTAGTCAAAAGACAACTTCACACTTAGTATACTACAGTATTAAAATGTGTTGCGGTTAAAGAAAGAAATAGGGAAATCGGTCAAGACTTTTCATTAGGAAACTTTACAAGTTACACTTATTAATATAAACTACGAGTTATGTGTATTATTCTCTGTTTTGTATACCACGATGTGGTGTGTTGATAGTTGACACACATCCTATCTTATTCCATGGGTTTTGTAAAAGCTGATAAAGGAAAATATTGCTATCATCATCATTATAACAGCCCATTAATGTCCCACTGCAGGGACTTGTATAGGGCTTAATTTCAAGTTTCCTTCTTTTATTTCGTAAAGATAATATTCACGGATAGTCCCTTAGTCGGTTTTTACGACACCGATGGGATGAGATGGGGTGGTAACATATTGTATTCTTACTCCGTCACCACACGGAACCCGTCACCACAAAAATTACTATAATTATCACTAAACCAAGTTTTAGTTGTTCCTTGAAGGGGCTATCCCAGCCTTGAAGTAGGGTATTTACGGAATGTGATGAATGTGTGAGGAAACAAAAATAAAGTGTAAATCATCGAGTTCTTCATCATCAGGATTGCTATCAGGCGAACTTATAGTTTACTAGCTGTTGCCCGCGGCTTCGCTCGCGTTCAGAAGTATTATGATTAATTAGGCTTATTTTTTGTTTAGCGTGTGTAAAAATAAGGGGCATACAATACTTGTTTGTACACATATTCTTAATAATTAATCTGTCATTAGGCGCTAAAACTATTAAGCTATTGAGAGAAATTACTCGATAGCAAGCAACATAAAATATGCAGTCCATGAGAGAAGCTAAGTATCATACTAAATGTAATCCCCTATTTTATCCCCTTGGGGGTAGAATTTATCAAAGTCCTTTCTAAGAGGGTACCAACGTCATAGTAACTATATGCATGCAAAGTCTCAGCCCGATCGGATTGAAACTGACAAAGTTTCGTGCTAACTTTCATCCCCTATTTTATCCCCTTGGGGGTAGAATTTAATAAAGTCCTTTATAAGGGGGTACCAACGTCATAGTAACTATATGCATGCAAAGTCTCATCCCGATCGTATTGAAACTGACAAAGTTGCATACAAACTTTCATTACCTATTTTATCCCCTTGGGGGTAGAATTTATCAAAGTCCTTCCTAAGGGGGTGCCAACGTCATAATATCTATATGCATGCAAAGTCTCAGCCCGATTGGATTGAAACTGACAAAGTTTCGTGCTTACTTTCATCCCCTATTTTATCCCCTTAGGGGTAGAATTTATCAAAGTCCTTTATAAGGGTGTGTCAACGTCATAATAGCTATATGCATGCAAAGTCTCAGCTCGATCGGATTGAAACTGACAAAGTTTCATACAAACTTACATCACCTATTTTTTCCCCTTAGGGGTAGAATTTATCAAATTACTTCCTAAGGGGGTGCCAACGTCATAGTAGCTATACGCATACAAAGTCTCAGGCCTATCGGTTTGAAATTGACAAAATTTCATACAAACTTTCATGCCCTATTTTATCCCTTTGGGGGTATTCATCATAATCCTTTCTTAGCGGATGCCTACGTCATAACATCTACCTGCATGCCAAATTTCAGGCAGATCCCACCAGTGGCTTGGGCTGTGCGTTGATAGATCACTATGTCAGTCACCTTTGAGTTTTATATATATAGATTTGTATATCTTCAAAAAGACACAACTCTCGCACTAGGAATCTCCCCTGCGCTGCTTGCTGGGACTTTACTGACATTAAAATAAAAATTTAACATTAACACAACAAAAATTAACATAAAAATTTATTAAAAGTACTCGAAGTACCTACATCCCGATTCAGAACAATAATTTGTGCATAGCACAAAAAATTGCAGCGACCTCATGCACGACCACTTTGCTACTGAAGCATTTTCATTGACATTTTTATTTTTTACATTTATCGTCTTTCCGGTAAAAAGTTGTACTAGACTTTCATCAGAAAATATAACCATCAGTCTTTTATTCTACAAACAAAGTTTATTAAACATTATAACAAGCAAGTTAAAATGAATACAAAACCAGTTTTTTTTAATATAAGTATCATCAGATTTAAGGAAAAACTTAAAGATAAACAATGTAAAACATTTAAACAAAAATGTTCAAGGCTAATAACACATTATTAGTTGTACTCGTAGTAACTTGACTTATGACCTCTTTGTTATATTGTATTTGTATTTGTTGTATTGTATTTTAACTACACTAAAAAGAGGCGGAGTTTATTTTTGTTTTGTGTTTTAATACCACAAAATTCAGTCATGTCTTGACCAAATATTAATTAAATTTACTAATAAATATTCTTGGCTTTACTTAAGCCTACTGATACTTGATACTTCCCTAGCTCTCACTCCGACGTCGCTCGCCGAGACCCGATAGTGCTTAAAAATGACGTAGCCACCCCATGACAGAGTATAGATAGAGGTCGGCAATTGAGTATTCCTTTCGCAAGCGCGACGAGCATAGACGTAGAATTTCAGTCTCTCTTTTCAGGGAATCGAACCCGAGACTTACGCGTAGCAGTCATTGATTACAATCACTACGTCCTACGGGCTTTTAAGTCTTTATGTATTTATCTACGATAATATACGATAATCATAATCAGTATAATGGTGATATATTGTAGAATATTATTGATCATAAGTCATGGTGTAATGTGTTGTTTTAAACGCTATTATCTGTGACGGGAAAATGATACTATAGTATTTAATGAAATTGCATTTATGAAGGTTTTATTGAGCTATATATCTTTATTACTCATATAAAGTTCAGGATAATATATTGGCTTCGCTAGTTAAGTCTCAAGCTGGCCATTGTGATAGCTTGAAATCATTGAAACTGCATCGAAACGTCAAGTAAAGTCAGTGCGATATGAAAACTCATTTCGCCTGGATTTTTAACTCGTCATCGACCTGTTTTCTTTTAGAATATAAAAATAAAATAATTACAATATTTTTAAATTCATATTATCATAATATCAAAGTCTTCATGAAACTGTAATTCTAGTTTTTACTTAATTATTAATTGAAAACTAAACTCACCTTGACTTCTCCGAGTCCTCTTCTTCCCAATCTTTGTCTTCTTCACAACAACTTGAACTTTATTCTTGGTATTATAATTTTGGCTCGGAGCATAGCCCATCGACGTCGCATTATTCAACGCATAAATGTTACCCTTCATTACTCCATAGCTCGGATATCCCTGAATACCAGACCCATAACTCTGGTAATTATTCCCCATCGTATATACGTACTGATAGCATGGCTTGCTACCACCTCCCCATTTTTTCCCATAAGAGTATTGACAGCTCGAGTAGCTCGTATCAGGGTAATGATAACCATAATCGACTCCATGACTGCCGTGTCCTGAGTAAATTCCTGGACTAGCGTGCCCATGATGGCTCCCTGGGGAACCCTGACTGTAGAAACTATGTAATAGTGTGTCCAAAGCCTCGTAATAATCAGGAGAATGTGTAGGACTCGGCGGTTTGTAAACCAAAGGAGTTTTGACACATTTATGAGCATTCTGCGCTAATATTAAAAATACAGGAAAGCTTTGTAATAAACTGCAGACCGTACTTTCTTTTACTGTCATGTTTTCTGAATGAAATACTGAAAGGTACTGAGTGAAAAATTATTTTGTTTTTCCAAAATTTGGTTTTATCTTAAAATCGATCGGGTATTTTGTAAAATATAAATAAATAAGGTAATTTATTGTTGCGTTGTTGACTATTGTTAGTGTGTGTTACAAAAGACTAATGTTTGATTTCATATAATGTGCTGATATTTTTGACATGATAAGAAACTTTCACTTGAGTGGGTCAAGGTTTGTAATGTGTTTGTTCTATGAATGGAAAAACACCGACTAAGTATAGTTATGGTGACACCGACTATATGGTGACGTAGTAGGATTAATACATTCTCACCAGCCCTTCTGTCGAAACTGATGGCTTGACCGTGGATCATCATAACAGCCCATTAATCTCCCACTGCAGGGACCAGGGACGGGCCTCCTTCAGCGACGGAAGGTCACTTGGCCTACTAATACCACGCTGGCCAGACGGATTGGTATAGGGTTTAATTTCAAGTTTTCCTTCTTTTTATTACGTAAAGATATTCACGGATAGTCTCTTAGTCGGTTTTACGACACCCATGGGATGAGATGGTGTTCATCTTATCCCATGGGTGTGTTCTTACTCCGTCACCACACGGAGATTGACCGTGAATACAGTCTAGGAATTAAGTTAACCGATGGTAGTTATGAAATAATTTCTCGCAGTCACCATTACTTTAGACAAGTGTAGTATGATTGCCGGTCTGGCTAAATCAAAAGGTATGCAACATTGATCTCACACTTATAAGTATTGGGTGTGTCCAGGAGTGGAACAATAGTTTTTCAACTATAATTAATAACAACACAAAATATACTATTTTTGTATTTAATTCTTAAATTACAGAGATCTTATTTAAGTCCATTTTAAGATGATTTTACTAAGTAGTGTATCCTAAAACCTTCTCCTCAATCCAGGGTATGAAGTGGGTAACTCTGGAGTAAACGCCAGGGAAGTTCGCTTCTGCACATCCTTTACCAAACGAAACAACACCAATTTGATAGAAGTAAGCCTTGTTGAGATTTGTCAACCACTGAAAATATAAAAAAATATTTATACATATTATTCATTGGAGGCACAGACCTTTTCTATGTTCAGAGTTTTTATTGACATTTCCTTTTTTGTTAGAGATACAAAGTTTCTTAGTAGCCTGTAACGTCAGAACCTTATACGTATTTCTAACCCCCTTCATGTTCATCCCACAACAAACTGATCCCGCGGGCTCAGTTGTCCCCATACAATCTAAAAACCTCAAATGCCACAACTTAGTTGTGTAGATATACAAGTAAGATGCGGTTGAATTCGACTTATTGAAATATGACAACTAAAATATTCTTCTAGGAGAAGGGAATTTAAAAACAAACTGCGTCAATCAATTTACTTTTTTTTGTGATAGTGTTGTATGTAACCAAGTTATCTTTAATTCCTAAGAAAATATGTGCTCTCTTAAAATTAATAAAAAAATTATTAAAAGCATTGTTCCAACCATTATTATCCGTGTGGTGACGGAGTAAGAATACAATATGTCACCACTCCATATCATCCCATGGGTGTCGCAAAAACCGACTAAGGGAATAACCGTAACTACTATCTTTACGAAATAAAAAGAAGGAAAACTTGAAATTAAACCCTATACCAATCCGTCTGGCCAGCGTGGTATTAGTAGGCCAAATAACCCTCCGTCATGGGAGGAGGCCCATCCCTACAGTGGGACATTAATTGGCCGTTATGATGATGATGATTGTACTAACCATAGGTTGCATAAGAGGACCTCCGCTGTCACCCTTGCAAGCATCTTTGCCACCATTCTTGAAGCCCGCGCATATTACTCTGTCATCAAACTCCACATTCTTGTACTGGATGAAAGCCTCCGCACAAACGTTGTTTGTGACAACTGGCAGCTGGATTACTTGGAGATGTGTCGCTTGAATTCCATCTGAAAATGAAAAACAGAGTCAAATGCCTCTTTTAATTTCGTTGTATACATAAAAGTGATCAAATAAATCTTATCTAATAGAGATATGAATTTCTAAGATTACAGTAATGATAGGAGGATGCCTAGTGTCAGTGTCATTTAACACTGACACACATGTGTCTGTTAAATTAATTTTTGCATGATCCCTAGTGCGGATGTTCTCATTAAAAAACAAATGAAATTTAATCAATTTGCTTATGTTATTGTGACATACCATATTTAGTTCGTCCCCATCCAGCAACTAGTGGGTTGTAATTTTCAAAAATATTTAACCTCATCTCGCCTTTAGGAATACAGATAGGATGTATCGCATCTGAAAAAATACGAATACTCTGTTAAAAAAAGGTGAAATAAAAGCGAACCTCTACTAATGTTACAAGGCTAAAGAGTTCATTAATTCGTTTGAATACGCTAATCTCAGAAACCCCTAAGTAGTTCGATTTTATTTTTTTAATTTATTTTTCTAAATAGTGGGACCTTTATTGAGTAGTACAATTACGTTGCGACATTTTAAACAGGAGCCTTAAAATTTCCTCACTATATAAAGTGCTTTACTCCAGTGATATTATCAAACTTGGTTTACTACACCACGCTCCAGAAAGTATTCTTTCTATCTTTCTAGTGTTCCTTCTTTTTTGTGATAATATTTGAATGTCTTCTTTTGTCTCCTTTTATGACACATGAAGGACTACTTTTATATTTACCAGTAAATTGTACTTCTTTTTGTAGTACGAGAATGCCGATATCATTCGCAACGATGTTAGGAGTGTACTCCTCATGTTTGATCATGTCTTTTATTAGCACATCTACAGGATGTGCCCCGTCGTCTTCTCTATCCAGGTCCAGTTCACCAAAACGTACGACGTAGCTGAAAAATAATTATTAAACAAATGTTGAATTACAAATAAAAGATCCTAACCTAACAACTTTGTTTTATAAACAACTTTGTTTGGTTGTTATAAAATTATCGAACGAAAACAAAAACGAATCATTTAAAAAGCGACATCTCTGATTAATACACGATTACTCTCGTTAAGTAACATCGGCAAGGTCGTTATATAGATGGGTGATCGCTCAGTGTTATTATTGATCTGTTTGTCTCCGTTTATTGGAGGTTAAAAGTTAGCCCTGTCTACATCTACAAGTAGTGACGTCAGAGGCCTTTCAGGCGACTTGAACAACTCTTGCGACCAGCTTGGTCACTAAACAAACATTAAAGACCCGCCTTGTAATCAATAATACTACTACTGTTCTTCATCATAATCATCATAACAGCCCATTAATGTCCCACTGCAGGGACGGGCCTCCTCCCGGGACGGAGGGATACTTGGCCAACTAATACCACGCTGGCCAGACGGATAAAGATATCTTTACGAAATAAAAAGAAGGAAAACTTGAAATTAAACCCTATACCTATATTCACGGATAGTCCCTTAGTCGGTTTTTACGACACTCGTGGGATGATATGGGGTGGTGACATATTGTATTCTTACTCCGTCACCACACGGAGTACTGTAACTACTGTTCTTACTAACAGAGAATCTTCAAAATTGTGAATGCAGTGAGCCGCAGTGAGTACATGACGGGAACTGATCAGAGATCCGCCACATGCCCAGATAGTGATCTTGAAGTTCCTGAAGCCGAGTAGAGCCATCCAGGGGAAGTCATCTGAAAGGGTTTATTTATTTATTTGGTCAACCAACAATTGTTATCACTAATAACATTAAATTTTAGTACTTAACAAAATAATTTAAAATAAAGTGATACAATTCATTATAGGTAAACACCACGTGACCTTAATAGAGTACAGATAGCGCGCGAGTTGAATGCAGTCGGGGTCTGAGGTAAAGGGCGGGAGCATCTCCCCCCGCTATCTGCACGCCCCACCTCACGCGCCTGCAGTGTAGTGCTGTGCCATCCTTGTCAACTATCGTACGTTTGCCGTGTTATTGTGTTAATAGTAATACTGAAGTTCCCGTGATATTTTTTTATTCCGTTTTGTGAAATGATTATTAAAACATGTGATAATTATGATATTGTTTTTTTTCACCATGTTAATCTAGTGTACTAAATAAAATTAAACTTAGAACATTGTTTAAATTTATCGATATGAATGTCAATCAATAATTTATAATTAGGTCACAGCACTACCGCATTCCTAAGCTCTGCATTCAACTCGCGCGCTATCTGTACCTATCTAGACGAAAATAATAACAAAATCTAGTTTAGATATCTACATAGCATTTAAATAACAATGAAACTTATAACTATTACATGCAATAAAATTTAGACATTGTAACATTACATTATAAATTATTGTAAAATAAAATTAATTTAAGTTAACAATAAAACGATATTATATTAATATTAAAACCTGATTAAAATTGTAGTAAACAAAATAAATTAATTAAAAATAAAAATAAATCAATTAAAAATATATAAGGGTTTAATTTTGATACCATCATTATAGAGCTATGAAATATTATTCTTTAGTAACCAATAGCACTTCTGGTTGGCTGAATGAACTGGAAGCAGTATCAAAATTAGAAAACTATAATTATTTCTTAATGACCCCCTTCCTCATTAACGCCTCTTAAATATTAGTCAATTGATTAGCTTAAATTCTTACTATTTTGTTTGGTATAAGGTTGGTTTTGCTAATGAAAATTTCACTAAACAGTGATTAAATTTAAGACGCGTAATGATTAAGGTGGGAAATGTGTTGCAAAAAGGGTCAAAATAAAAGATTTTAAGCAACTTAAATTCATCCAGTAGGCCGAATAAACCAGCAGTGGTCATTTAAACTTCTAGAATTTTATACTCGTAAATTCAAAATCAATGTGTTAAGAAATACAGTGTTAAGAACGAAATAATTTTTTTATTAACTGTTGATCTCTGTGGCGTTGTGGTTAAAGTTATCTGACTGCTACGCAGAGGTCTCGGGTTCGATTCCCGCTCAATGAAAATCTTTGTGTGCATGAACATAATTGTTTCTATTGGTCTGAGTACAAGCTCTGCTTAGTTTGGGACTAGATGGCGTTGTGTGAAAGTGTGAGGATTATTTTATTATTATTATTTATGAACTTACTTAATTTAGCTGGTTCACCTCCGACAATTCTACCACCAGTTGCATTACTAAAGCCACAGACCGGAGGATCTGGCAGAGACGGCACGAAGTCTTCTGACCTAGACTTTGTTAACACTGGTAGTGGAGGAGTTGTAGTTGTAGTAGACTCTAATGCTGGACAGCATACCTGAAGTTATAAAACCAAAGATTTCCAGAAGTCCAGGGACGGGCCTTCTTCCGTAACGAAGGGATACTTAGCTTACTTACCACGCTGGCCTTTTAAATGTTTTTAGTGTATGTATTACCTAAATAATTTATGTTTCAAAAATTATAGCGATGAATTAAAATAAAGGACAAAATAATACTAGTAGCATAATATTTACCTTGGGGTTATTTCCTTGTGCCACAATGTGCCTTCCTCAAGATCTGTGTAGCTCGCGTGCGGTTTACTTGTAACAGCTTCAAGTATGGCTCACACTCATGTATAGTGATGCACTTGCCGAGTGTTAGGTCTACTGTCTGACAACTTTCTCCTAGGAAATTAAAATTTATTATAGAGTCATATCAAGTCAAACAGCATCAGAAAAAATAAAACCTTGACACGAAACCAGAAACTTGTCTGGCCAGTTTGTAGAGTAAGTTACCCTTCATAATTATATATTAGTTATTTTATATTTCACTAACAGACCCGTGCCCACTTCGTTAGGCGGCGAAAAAAACGCGTCCCTTTTTTAATCCTATTTCATTACTGCTCCACTCCTATTAGTCATAGCGTGATACTATATAGCCTATGACACTCCCCGATAAATGGACTAGTCAACACAGAAATAATTTTTAAAATCTGTTTAGTAGAAAAGAGATTACCCCCTATAACGTCACAAACTCACAAACAAACAAACTTTACCTCTTTATAATATTAGTATAGAATTATAGATTAAGAAATAGAACTCGATAGTGGGTTATGTGTTCACTTACTACCTCTAAAGTTTTCCTGTATTACTACGGAAGGCCCATCTGCATTACCAAAAAGTTCTTCCATTTGGTAACGGGATGTGCAAAGAATACAGGGAATCCTCAACTTATCTCATCGTATAAATTTTATCTCAAAGTTCAAATAGGTATCCCTTGACTTAGAAACCAAAAATTATTCAGTAAGTATAGCCAGCGTGAAAAATATCCTTCTATTGGTGTAAGAGCCCTTATAAGTTTCAGTAGAACAATAAACAGAATACAGTACTCACCAAATTGACTAATCACAGATTGTAAACACAAACAAATGCACAAAACTACATAAAAAAACACAGCCATTTTACAACTTAAAACTAACTATGCGTGACATCGACACAAATAAATACAATAAGACTGATTTACAATTAAAATAATTAATGTTTATATTATATATTTGATAATACGTCATATATTATATCGGTGTTTATAAATAATTTGCCCAATTACCTACAACACAGTACGCTAGTAGCTTCGGAGAATGATAAGGGACTCATGCGTAATGGGGAAAATGTATTTTTAGTATTCACAACTACGGGGACAATTATCATAATAGTAGTATAATGTCCTACTATAGATCCGGTCTTAAAGTAGGTCAATTTTGTGCATCCTGTATTAATTATAAAAAAATGGTACCTAGGATGTCTATAATAGGTCAATATTGATTGAAACCATCATTTTATTTTTTTATTACGTCCTTCAGGTAATGGTTTATGTTACCTGCATGTCAATTCTCGTACCTTGAAATCGTTAACAATTCGGTTAACTTTTTTGAATTTTTAACGATTTTATGGCTTATTTTATTTTTGTAGATTCACCAACCCCCAACTGATTGATGTTTAGCTAACAGCCAATTTCATTATACCACCCTATTACGGAGGGATACGGCCTTCTTCCATGACGGAGGGATACGGCCTACTAATACTGGCCAGACGGATTGGTATAGGGTTTAATTTCAAGTTTTCCTTCTTTTTATTTCGTAAAGATAATTTTACGGTTTTTACGACACCCATGGATGTGATGGGGTGCTGATGGAGTAAGTATACAATATGTCAGCACTGCTGACATATTGTCGTCACCACACGGAACAGCCAATTTATCTAGCAAAAAAGGAAAGGTTATTGGCTAACCTGGTGCTGAGAGTTGTTCAAGCGGATCATAGACCTCTGACACGCCATAACAGGCTGAACTAGCACTCGGTCACCCATCAATGGAATTATTTCGCCAACGCTGCTTAACTAGATTTATCTATACCTCTATACTATAATATTATAAAGTGTTAAAGTTAGTGTGTTTGTATGTTTGTCTGTTTGTGTGTCTGTGACGTTGTAGGGGGTAATCTCTGGATCAAATAAACCGATTTTAAACATTCTTTCTGTATTGAATAGTCTATTTATCGGGGAGTGTCATAGGCTATATAGTATCACGCTATGACTAATAGGAGTGTAGCAGTAATGAAATATGTTTAAAAAGGGCACGCTTAATAACGTTTTTTTCACCGCCCAACGAAGTGAGCACGGGTCAGCTAGTCGTTTATGTGCCTCTTATTACCAATAACTAATTCCTAACTAAAAACCAATAATAACGAATGAGCCAATTGAATTTAACATTTGCACTAATGTTATAATTTAGTAAGTCGTAGAAGGTATTTCTCAAGCTATGACAATAAACGAAGGTTAAACCTATGATTAACCGAACAAAAAGGTCTACATACTTCAGTATTAGTCAGAAACTTTGACTTAATAAGTAGAAATACTAATATAATGTAAAATTAAATGGAAATTGAACCATTTTTCCTTGACATAAGGAACTGAATAGATTTATTGATTTTATCTAATAGTTCACTTGTGAGTAAGAAGAGTGTGGGCGGAATTATAAACGTGTATAGACAGTATAAGGTCTCGTTATTCCGTTAGTGGAATATGTAATTGCTTATTTAATATTCTTTACATAAACGTACAACGCCATCTGGAGGCGCAACTCATAAACATTTTAACTGAATTCAAAATGAGAAGTTTCTCAATTATTATAGTTGTTGCTTTAGAACGTTTTTTTTTACAAATTTCTAAGTTGGTCCTATAAACTTTTTAATCAAAATGACATAAAATGACTTTGGCTTTATTAAAAAAATATCTGAATAATAAGTTGGTTTTGTAATTTTATTTTATTTTTCTTTTATTTATTGAACAAACAGTAGTTGTTACATTATTTCTTACATCAAAAAAATTAAAAAATTAGACATCATCCTGAGACAGATATGTCTTTTTATCGCTCTTCATCATCACCATAACCATTAAAATAATAATACGTTCTCTGTTAGACATAGGCTTACAAACACCTAACATTTTCATAATCCTTTCGACCACCTACGTAACCAGTTCATCATAACAGCCCTTTAATGTCCCACTGCAGGGACGGGCCTCCTCCCGTGACGGAGGGATACTTGGCCTACTAATACCACGCTGGCCAGACGGATTGGTATAGGGTTTAATTTCAAGTTTTCCTTCTTTTTATTTCGTAAAGATAATATTTACGGATAGTCCCTAAGTCGGTTTTACGACAACCATGGGATGAAATGGGGTGGTGACATATTGTATTCTTATTCCGTCACCACACGTAATCAGTTATTGTGAAGGAATGTTTTTTTCTAATAATACAATGATGAATGTATGAATGTCATTATTCACCTTAAATTGCAGTCCTTATGTATTTCGTTCATTGAATGAATGAACTAGTTACATTTATAATCAAATGCTATCTGTTACAGGAAACATTAAATTTATTTGGTAATTTATTGATTGTCAAAAATATCTGAGTTGGATCAAAATATATAGCCTATACAAGTACTTACTTAATTAAAATTATTTCATTTTAGTTAATGTGGTGTAGAATCCTCTACAACAGAGACCATCTTACTATCTGAGAAATATCTACTGCAGTAAGGAAGCTACAGTAGCGAAAATCCAATCGACCAGCAGATAAAACGCCGCAAGTGGAATTGGATTGGCCACATTCTCCGAAGGGACCAGGAATACTTACCGAGGCGAGCCCTGAAACCCCCAAGGAAGGTGTAAACGTGGCCGTCCAAAACAGACTTGGCGGCGGACTGTCGCTGCAGAAGAGAAGGGTATAAGGAATACTTGGAGCGAAATAAAGCGCGAAGCTCAAGACCGACCGGGATGAAGACGCACTGTGGACCCATTCTGTCCCATCGAGGGGGCTTAGGAACATAATACCCAACGAAGCTTACAAATATTACAATTCCACCACATTGTATGGGCTTATAGCGACAAAGTATGACCAGTTTATCACTGTAAAAGTTATTACAGACAGTGGCCTGCAGTTATTCCAAGCACGCTTCTCTACAGAAAATGATTTAGATAAAAAAACAAATTTGAAAAACATTGGGATCAACTTTAAAGTAGAATGCCGTTCAAACACAGTTTATTAAAAATGTTAAGACTATTTTCTTTAAAACTGGCTCACGCACTGGGATCGGGGTGATTTTTACAAGCATAGGTACATTTAACGGACTTTTGAAGTACCTATTTCTGCGTTAACAATCATTATGAAAATACAATCAAATTAAATAAAAGAAAATACCATCTCTCCGTGTAGTGACGGAGTAGGAATACAATATGTCGCCACCCCATCTCATCCCATGGGTGTCGTAGAAACCAACTCAGGGACTATCCGTGAATATTATCTTTACAAAAAAAAGAAGGAAAACTTGAAATTAAACCCTATACCAATCCGTCTGGCCAGCGTGGTATTAGTAGGCCAAGTATCCCTCCGTCATGGGAGGATGCCCGTCCCTGCAGTGGGACATTAATAGTCTGTAAAGAATCAAATTAAAATCTTAATTATCCCCTTTTGAAGTTGATTAAAAAGTTAAGTGTACCTATATAAAATAGCCTTCTGTACCTATAATGTAGTGATAATGACTCACTACACCTACAATGAGGTCAGGGCAACATAATATGACCACTACTTGTATACAAACGAATAAGTATAAATAAGTATTTAAAACATTACATACGAGTAGGTAATGTTTTAATTAATTAATTAATATTAAATTATCCTTATCGAACACACAGTGTCGATTTGAGTCGATTTTACATCATCATTAATTGTATTGTAATAAACAAATTACGTTTATATAATTACTCCTTGTTGATAGAGGTATTATTTGTCGTTCTTATTAATTTACTTTTAAAAAAAAGTGCACCTAATAGCATCGGATACAAGGATCAAAGCTACGGGTGGTTAGGGCTCCAGAGATAGGAACCTCTTCACAATACGTGCCGTGTCAAGCAGTACTGCCTTCTGGCCTATGATCCAACTGTCAAGCGCGAGTCTCTTAGATGTTTATAGAGACTCTTTGGAATTGCTTATTATTAAGACCCTATGTTGTCTTAGTGCAACGCAAAGGCTTCCCCAGTAGAAAAATCCTTAGGAAATTCATTTCTTGAGTATCGTACCTTTTTGCCAATTATTTTTATTAAAGGCATCTAGTTCATCCCACAATCTCCATTTGGAAGACCACGGACTCTTTTTACTTTGTTGAGCCGCCAGCGGAATAAGTATTTGAGGGAGAATAAATAAAATATGTGTGCGGTATAAACATAGTATTTTATTTGTGTAGTTATAATGTACAAACACATTTATTGTGAGGGTCATACTGTAGTTACGCTTATCAATAGGTACGCACATATATTTATATATTATTTACATTAAATATTATATTTACTTATTTGTTTCTTATGTCATTGTGGTTTTATGATCGACGAGGTTACAAGACTTAAGTAGTCAATATTTTTACACAACGTACACACAGCAACTAATCAAGCTAGACACTCATGTTCCTTAACCCTAGATAGCTAACCTTCCTAAACTGCTATGAAAAGCTAACGATTCGACTTTTTGACGACCATTTTTTTAAATGAGATTTTTATGTACTTAAAACTATATTTCAATTAAGATTATTAAACTGAGGGGAAATATAGGGTATAAATTAAAAATAATTAATACAAAAGTAAATGTTATGTAACTCTTAAGTATTAAATCACATTTTTTTAATGACCCATATTTTTTTGATTCAAAAAGGCACTCTAAATATTATGATGACTAAATTAAAAGAATTATTTTTTTTTCATCTTAAATAATTAAGTTTAAGGTTTATAAACATTAAATAAATATAAAATATTTAGATATTTTTGGCACAAGTTGGACTAAATCAACTGTATGTTTACCACAAATTGTTACAATTTTTCTTTGCCATACGTCTCATCTTATAGGAACACAATCTGCAGCTTTCGATGCACCTCGGCGTTCACTAAGTTGGTTTAAATTGGCAAACGTGTAGGTAAAAACGTTAAAAAGATAAAGAAAGATACTTATGGCATGTTCGTCATTTTGACGAACGTTAGCTATCTAGGGTTAATACCTTGAAATAAGACACAATTTCAAATGAAAATGTTTAACTTGATGTGTTGCTGTGTGTACCTATATTTTCTTTTTTCATAATCACCTGGTGTATTTCTATATATTTTAATACTTTTTCCGCATTTGCACAACCCCATCCAGCCGTAATGCAAGCAGAGCTTGTACTAAAGGTACTAAACCACTGACAAATATTTAGGTAAGTATTTCGCAAAATGAAATTTTGTAAAAAAAACCTTAGGTAAGTACATAGAAAAATAACAAGTATATGAGTTGTGCAAGGATTGTAGCATATGATCTCCTGCTTGACAACCAGGCTAACCATGCGCCATCAGGTTGTCAAGACAATTTCCATATTGTTTTTTATAATAAATATGTACTTATATTTTTTTATTTCAAAACAGTATTTCCGAAACCATTTGTTAAAGTATTAATTTGACCAAAGTTCCACAGAAGTTTCCTCAGTAATGAGGATCATAAAACCACAACATAATGGCAACATTTCATCATTTTGTAGTTTTTAAATTAAAATGTGGTTTTTTTATCTATTTATCCTGATTTCGAATAATTATATTCTTGTTTATTAATTATTTACTGCATTATTATTTTTTTCCTTTTTTGACAAAATATTTAGTAATTAGTTTAATATTTATCTTTATTTTTAAAAAAAAAGACAAAATGACTTCAGTTTGTTAAAAGATCCGCTGAAGTTATTTAGGTCCTTTTAGAAGAGTAATTTAAAAAATGTGTTCCTTGAAGGTTATAATTTTTTTTTTATATTTTCTGAATACTGTGAAAACTGACAGTTGTTTTGATGAAATATTGTCAACATTAATTTGTTGGAAAAGTTTTTACATAATTTTAATTACTTGCAATAAACCTCCTTTAATGCACTTAGTATTTTAGTGAAAATACTGTCTATGGGATATACCTACACAATGCAGAGAAAGGTCTGCTCCTTGTACGGAAAGAAACTATTAAGTAGACGTAGGGGTGACGGAGTAAGAATACAATATATCACCACCCCATCAGTCTCATCTCATGGGTGTTAAAACATGCTTTTTTTAAAACCGACTGAGGGATTATCCATGAATATTATCTTTACGAAATAAAAAATAAGGAAAACTGAAAATTAAACCCTATACTAATCCGTTTGGCCAGCGTGGTATTAGTAGGCCAACTATCCCTCCGTTACGGGAGAAGGCCCGTCCTTACAGTGAGACATTAATGGGTCTGTTATGATGATGATGATGAGACGTAGGGGCCTCTCTACAATACAATATACCTGCCTATAAAATGCTGACTAACAAACGTCTTCTTAATGGTCAATATCATTAAGTAGACGTTTGTTAGTCAGCATTTTACGACATCCTCGAGATGAAATCCTAGTTAAAGGTGATTTTTGTAGTTTCACAAATGGCCTCCAATTGAATACAGAGCTATGGGGCTAAATAGATAGTGTTTTAGTGACTAGCGCAGTAAAGAGGCACTGAGCTTTTTAGTTTAGTTTTTTTATCTGGGATGGCCTATGGTGGCGAGCAATCGGGGGAAAATATATATCCAGTTTATCATAGTAAAAATACAATGATAGAAATTTAGTGCAAGCAATTATAAAATTAAAACCAATAGGTTAATAATGACTACAAGGCATATTATGGCTTGGACTTATCATATCTTATCTTAATACAGGGTGGCTCATTCAAAGGGGTCAGTATGGGAAAGTCTTAAACTATAAGTCATACGAAGATTTGTTCTTAGGAACCATGACACCGATTTTGATAAAAAGAAAAACTGCATTCATACATTTGAGAAAGATACTGTACCCAGCTCGGGAATCGAACCCGGTTGTTTTGCAAAAATAAACTTATACTTTTTCTATTTAAATATCGATTCTGTAGGTCTTAAGCAGTAAATATCTCTATGAAACATTATGTCTAAAATGAATAAAATGCATTGTTTTCACATATTTCAATTTACCATAGTAAGTAGGTGTTCGAAGTGGCCATCGTTTTTTTCCAATACAATATTCAACACGTTTAGGTAACGATCTTTTTTTTCTTTTTTTATTGGTATTCGAACAGTCACACTGAAACGTTCTATTTTCAAATGAGGCTTAACTAAACAGTCTCTGTATCTACAATATCTACATTACTTACATGGCTTTTCAATTGATTGTTAGTGTTTGATTAAAAGAAGTAAGCAGTTGTATCTAGATAATAATATTACTGTAGATAGCAAAACTTCCTTAAAGGTTTAATGCAATGACAATGGCCACATGATATGTAACACGGTGTATGTAACAAGTAGAGGGGTACAAACAACCATAGAGATAATTTTAAATACCTAAACTGTTGAAGATTGTAACAGTTCGAAGATTAGCCACTTCGAATACCTACTTACTATGATAAATTGAAGTATGTGAAAACAATGCATTTTATTCATTTTAGACATAATGTTTCATAGAGATATTTACTGCTTAAGACCTACAGAATCGATATTTAAATAGAAAAAGTATAAGTTTATTTTTGTAAAACAACCGGGTTCGATTCCCGAGCTGGGTACAGTATCTTTCTCAAATGTATGAATGCAGTTTTTCTTTTTATCAAAATCGGTGTCATGGTTCCTAAGAACAAATCTTCGTATGACTTATAGTTTAAGACTTTCCCATACTGACCCCTTTGAATGAGCCACCCTGTATATTTACATTTTAATTAATATAATATAAATTAATTATTTTTGGTGGAATGTATTTTGTACACTCTGTGTCAATTTTACATTTATTATTATTTTATTAGTAAAAATAACTTAAAATAATATTTTTGTACAACAATATGTTTTAAATAAAACGTATCAACAAACACGACAAACAGCAGTACTGCTACACAGTTACATTCAAAAACATAAATAAATATAGACTAAAAAAAGGTTATGGAAAAGAGTTCGCCAATTTGAAAAAAGTTTTCGAATTCAACTTGGGTTGTTGGAGTATACTATGCGTTTCAAGTAAGAATAGGACTGTCAGAGCGCCATCTTGTTTCGCATTTCTAACGAACTTCATAAATGTCATGTACGGTAGGAAAAAAATAAACACAAAATTTTATTAATTTCTACTTCAATATGTTATATAAATTTTTAAATAAATTAAATTTTAATTGGAATTCAATTCTTCCACACCACTTATGGCATCATAGCTACGTTCTTCATCCGAATCAGATTCTATGTGAAACAAACTGCAAAATTTTCAATAAAACCAGTTTTTTTCGTAAGGTTTTTTATGTTATTGTTTCAATGTAACAAACAAATAAAACGGTAAAAAACGAAAATACATTTTTTTCGTTGAATTAAACAATCTGTTTCTATCGGAATTTTTAACGCTAAATATTTTTATTTAAATTATTTTACGAATTTTTTTGTTGGTCGTACTAAAATGACAGTTGCCACATGAAGTTGGCAGCAAGTGCGATCCTATTCTTATTTGAAACGCATAGTACATAAAGAACTTATTTTAAACCTAGTATTATTCTGAAGAAAATATATTATTTAGCAAGATTAAGATTATTCTGTTTTCTTTTTTTCACGTTTCTCCGTAATCTAACATCTTCAATACGCATATAAATTTCGAATACCATCTTTGACCCATAAGAATGCGGTTTCTTAAATCTGTTTTTTGATTGCTTACTCAAAACGTAAATTAAAACAATAGAACAATAATAATAGAATCAAATTAATTGTAAAATGATTTGTTCTGCTTCTGACAGGTTATTCGAAAATATTTTTTCGAAATTGTATTGCATTCGAGCATTTAAAAAAAAATTTCCGAAAAGAGTTCTTGACTTTAAAATACAAACGGTCAACAGAGTAGCGTTAATGTCATGTTAATTAGGGATGTAAATTATTAGCAGAGTTTTATTGACGCTGCAAAAGCGACAGCAATAAAAAAATTGTGTAATGTACTTACTCCATTTTTAATTTAATTCTATTTTTTTTTGTCAAACATAACAACTTTTAAAATCTACCTAGTTTGTTCGTATACTTTCTAAAACTTTATTTATATTGACAAACTATGACTGTCCTAGACATTCTCTTTCAAGAAATATTTAAGTACACTTATTCCTGCTAGGAGTTATGATCGTACATTAGCTTTTGTGGTCGTAGGTTTCTACCCCCAGTATATGCCAATTTTGAAACGTTCTACAACTTTTTTCTAATTAACAAACTAGAGCAAGAGTGATGAACGTCCAATTAGAGTAATTATTTAGAAACTCTTTTCTGATAATACTTATTTTATGAACTTTAAAACTTTCGTGTTTCATTAGAACTTATTATTAATAACTACACGGGTATTAACACGATTTAATTGTGGTTAATATTAAATTATTTATATATTTGAGCCTCAAAGGAAAAAAATTTAATATTTACCACAATTAAATCGTGTTAATACGACCCGTGTAGTTATTAATATAAAATATTTTATGATCTGTCATCAGTTGGAGTGGTTCCTGGCCGGGTGTGGTGTATGCGCCGCGTGTGGTTGTAGGTGAGGTGGGTGGAGCGCGGGGTTCGCTACAGCGATGATACTGTCTCCTCTAGCCGCCACCACCTGAGGACGGGTTTCGTCTGCCTCCTGGAAGTAGACAAAGTATAGATTATTATCAATCCACCAAGCTTGTTACATAAAGGGAATAAAGATACAACTGCTGACAGTGAACATATCTAGCAAAGAAGGAAACTCTGACACAAATCCAACTTTGTATCTAAAGTCCAAGGTCTCATCCCGTTAAAACATTCATGAGATGCTTATGGAAATATACAGAATACGAAGGTTTTCGTAAAACTAAGGAAGATGCGATACAAATAAAACTCGTATCAAATCCTGCACCATATTATCTGGCGTGGTATGTATTAGTAATTAACACATTTTGGCTCAGATTTGAGTTAACTTTTTTATGTAGAGATTTTTACGAGTATGGTAGTGCCACCTATACGTTCGCTGTAGGTGATGGTAGGTAGTAAAGACCCTTTGTCACCGTAGAAATGATAATGAAATATTAACAAAACGACAACTTACAGGTGGTGGTGTACTGGTGCTAGAATATGAACATCTTGAATCTGCATCATCGCTTTCTGTTTTTACTCCCCACCAACTAGAACAAAATAGTAAGTATGTGGCATTATCCCCGCCATGACACGAAAGGATTGTGATTTGGTTTATTAGGACTATAATAAATCAGTTATAGGTACATTAATCTCGACCTCTGTGGCATAGTGGTTATATTACATGGCTGCAACGTAGAAGTCTCGGGTTCGATTCCCGCTTAATGCAAATAATGTGTGCATGAACATGATTGTTTGCATTGGTCTGAGTGTTTCTATGAATAATAATAATATGTATATTGTATTTACAAAATAAAAGTATGTAAGTGTTAATATCCGTTGTTCTGTTACCCATAACACAAGCAGGTTAAGCTTAGCTTACTTTGGGAACAGATTATGGCGCTGTGTTGAGATGTCCGTGAATATAAAAAAAAGTCTATTGACAACAATATAAGAAAAACTAAAAAGCAATTTCGAACTAAAATGTTCTTAATAGTACCTGTTAGAATTACTCCTCGCAGCATCAGGACTGGCTCTGACACCGTTTCCTTCGTCGCCTTCCTGAACATAAAAAGTTTCGTTAACATTACAATAAGTTTAACATTATTACTTTTTACTCATGTCTTTTTTAAGAAGTAAGCAAAGTATTTCTTAGATCTTACTTAAACATTATCGAAGTAAGTAAATATTAGTTAATTCTTAGTAAAAAAGACGTCGGTAGCAAAGCAGTTGTGTACGCGACTGCCCCGCACGAGGACATGATTTCGAATCGCATACAAGATTTTTTTTTGTTATCATCATTCTCCTGCCCTTATCACAATTTTTTTTTCTTATAGGATATGGGGCAATCCTGTTCTAAATCGGGAACCGCACGGCATATTTTTTTGTGTTTGTTCCCCAAATTATTGTGTCTTGAGTCTGGATGTTCTTTGTGTCCGCTAATTTCACATCTGTAGAAGACCCCGTTGCACTCCCTTCAACTCCTAGTACGGGAGTTGTCTTATTAATAAAAAGAAAACGAGTTATATCAAATATTGGAAAAAATAAGTACTTTTGAAAAGCCTCCGGGTATAAAGAATTATTAGTATTTCAACGAGATGCCAACATGCACGATTAAATAAAATTAGTCAAGAAATTAATTTAGGAACGAACAGTAACCGATAGGTAAAAGAAGCACATGCACAATTGCTAAATAAAGTACAGATACGACTTACCAGAACTGAGAAATGCCATTACCATTCTTAAACAAAATAAAATATAGTGCAAAAGAAATTTGTAGAATTTGCTAAAGCTTTCGACCTAGTTACCATGCTTACCTTTTACGTAAAATGCAAATTAATATCAAAGAAAGTGATATTAACCGACTAATAAAATAAAATAAAATCTACTCATAAATACATATATATAATAATCTGATATTAGTTGTTAGGGGAAAAGTTTTTCGCATATAAAAGTAAGGGTTACTTCAAGGAGCAAATCTTGTGCCCATAATACATATTTTTTCTATCAATTGATTTTTTAATAGAATCTGAATAGAATTCTAATATTCAAATAAGAAACATATTATTTTTATTGTAATCTAATTGGTAATTGTTATAATAGGAATTTTATGAAGTTTGTTAAAACTACTCGTAGAAAACAAAGATTATTATATTGCTTTAGAATTAATAAGACGATGTTATAGATTAAAAAAAAGAAATAAAAACGTTCAATTCACTTTTATACGCTTAGATACAACGATTGCTATGTTTGTTAGTATTCTAACTAAACCATAAATATTCTAGTTAGTTATAGAATCCTATGGTTATTTCTCTATCATTCAATAAGATAGCGGATTGATTCCCATAGATACATATTATATTCAATAGGAATGGATAATTCCGTATTAGTTTAGTGCCAGTGCTATTGTTAGTCGGTGAGATCTATTGGTGTAGTGGGCGCGACCTGTCGAGGACGTTTAGAAGGTGTTTCGTCATCGTCTCGGTCCCTTTCGTCACCCGTTGACGCTGTTGGCGGGAGACTGGAAGGAAAAAAAAAGGTTATTAATATCAAGTACTTTTTCTATATGAGAAAGGAGTACAAAAATATAATATGGTGTCGTGCCTCCGTCTCATTCCATGAATGTCATACTAAGAGAAAG
Organism: Schrankia costaestrigalis; assembly: GCA_905475405.1. Lineage (NCBI taxonomy): Eukaryota > Metazoa > Arthropoda > Insecta > Lepidoptera > Erebidae > Schrankia > Schrankia costaestrigalis. Next base: position 1,602,388 of record FR997845.1, on the reverse strand, counting down.
TTAACACTGTAAGGGGCCTGTTCTGATGTCATTTTTGACCTGTACCTATCTATTTAGTTAGTCTTACATTTGTAGTTATACAACAAATTTTAGTTTTAATGACTGCAACAATTTGCTTGTTTTATAAAATTAAAATACTTATTGTTTACCTAAACCGTAGGTAAGTAAATAAAGGCAGACGTGAAGATATGCAACCTAAGTATGCATGACATTAAGTACCATTAATGGTGGGTAATCATAATAGTTAAGATCGTGTGTGATTAACGCGTTTTAGAATTCAAACTGATTTATTGGATAAGGAAAATTATAATCTGATAGCCAACAATGTAAACAATAGATTCATGTTTGTTACATAATAATTTACATATACTTATACAATATTTAATATTTATGTCTATATGTCTGCCATAACTGCGCCTATTATAGTAACCTGATACAGGTATGCCATCTACAGGGATGGCAAGGGCAAGACACTTCGGTACAGGGTTTCATGTCTGGTTTTTCGTCAATATCGGTAAAAGTAATAATGTTTTTGTGAACTTATTTCGCCAAGAGATTGCAATACAGGAGTTTTGGAGTCAGATGTGTTTGTTGTATTTTTATTTACAAAACAATAAAAAAGAATATTTTTGAAACATACTAAGTAAGAGTTTAAACTAAATAACAACAGAGACCATTAATATTAGCAGATGTGATCGAAATAGGGTCTTTTTAGAAATGTTCTTATTCAACAACATTAAAAAAGTACAATTCAATTAAGAACCACATTTTTAAAACCATTAAAACTTAACATACCCATGCTTAGAATAATGTAGCCCTGCCCTCCTGACGAGTTGTCTCGCAAGTGGGAACAGTTCATCTCGCCTGGTCAGCAGAGCTGGCACGCAGCGGCACATCTGAGCAGCCGCCTCGTTTACCATTACCTGAGGAAGGGAGATTACGGGTTAAATGATAAATAAAATTAGTACCATCTAGTCCCTAATTAAATAGAGATTGTACTACTAGAAAATGGATAATCATACTTATATGCGTTTTTTTGTTAACTAATACAGGATATAAATTAAACGGGCCCGGTGGAGATGGATTAAATTACCACAGCGGTGGTAGTGGGAGAGACCTAGAGGGCATTTTGCTGAAGAGAATATGTCACCAGCCGAGATACGTATAAGCTGTTAAATTTATTGATCCTCCTTAATTAATTTACTCAAACACTTCCCTCGCTAATTAAAAGATAGAAATCCAGTGTTATGAAAAGACATAATATAAATGCCGTACAATATTTTGCTTGTAATTATCTCTCTTTAATTATAATTCAGTAATTACTTTTGCTTTGCTATAATATAGATGAAGTATAATAATTAATTAATAATTTCTCACCTCATGTAGCGTCAACGGTTTCTCAGGTTTCCTCTTACAATCAAACCGTCCGTATATAGCAGCGTACTTCCTGATCTCCTCCATCCTCCTCGGATCTGACTCCGGCATCATCATCACCAGCTCCAGGTCTTTACACATCTTCTTCTTCGTGTTCTGAGGCTTTGGCTCCAGCTGTGGCAAATGTTTGCTCAACTTCTCAGCAGCTAAAGCCAACTTTTGTACGTGAATGTCTAGAAGAACTGGTGTAAGTTGGACTGGCGATGTGACTGAGCCTGGACTTGATCCAGCTGATGCAGGAGGACAAGCGCTTTGAGGAGAGAAGGATCTTGATGCTGTCGATGTGACTGGAGCTGCGGGTGCCGGAGATGACGGCAGGACTATTTTTGTGAAGGTATTTGTTTGGTGAACGGGACTAGCATTAGGTGCTGAAGCTGTGGATCCACAACTGTTGTCAGGAGCACCCGGCGATGGACTGTACATAGGTCTGCTACTTTCCGGAGACGCTACTGTTCTTGGAAGGACATTAGGTAAAGGAGGCATGTTTAAAAGTCTTTGGTTACATTGGATAAAGGGGTTTTCGGTGGGACATAAGTTAGGTACGATAGGAATTTGGAAGAGGGCAGGATTGTTGACCCACTCTTGTAGAGCTTTCTGTAAACGTCTCACGTGGAGGGGCTTGGACGCCATACCGACTAATGCCATTATTTCTAAGAACTCTTCCTCGCCAGCGTCACATAATTGCTGTACGTCGTCTCCCCCTGAAATTAAAGTTTGTTAATTAGTTCTGATGTTAAGACATGGTTATGCGGATGATATACTTACCCCCGGTTTCTGAATGACTGATCAAGTCAAAATCAACTAATCAAGTGTCAAAACTATAATTTTCCGGAACTAAAATGACAGTTTTGACACTTGATTAGTTGATTTTGACTTGATCAGCCATTCAGAAACCCGGGGTTAGTTGTGTTTTGGGGTTTACTTTTTTATTTTTAATAGTATCATAAAATACTTAAACAAAAGATTTTAAACGTTTTTTTTCTATCGAATATTTATTTAAATAAATACCTACACGAATTAATAACTTATTTTCCTTATACTACAACAATTAATAGATTTAAAAAAACATTTTGCAACATAATTACGCTTCCTATATTACGTTTTTGTGATAATTGCGGCAAATTAATTTATGTACTTAAATAAAATTATTCTTTACACGGACAACAAATTATCATTTTCAATCCAGTACTGCTGTCAAACAAAAACCCATAATCTATTATCTCAAAAAACTTACATCAAGAAAGTTCAAGAGAATAATAATGATTTCTCAGAGTCCTAAAAAAACGGACCGCGATATTACAAGTTCTTTTACAATCAGACACAGACGTAAAAAACTGGACTATTGTTACACACAGATAGATTAGTCCCATATACATTAATATGCAAGACTTTCTTGTACGGCAAGTTCATTTCGCTAGCATTGTTCATCATAAAAACGTGAGATAGGTTAAAAAAATATAAACTCACACAACACTTTTAATTTAGGCGAATATGCAAATAGTTACGTGACCATTTTGCGAAGGGGCGCCAAGAAAAAAACAAAAGGATAAGGCTGACTGGCCGAACCCTTCCTTGGCTCGTAATCGCTGGTATTAAAAAGAAAAAGATTAAAAAAAAGTAATTTGCATGTCGACGCAGAGTGCGCGAGTTTTTGCGTTATGGAGATTTCGTTTTTTTTAGATAATTTTGTTTCTTTTTTGATGAGAAAGTGTTTTTTCTTATGTTCCTATGATCTTGTTTTGTATTGTCTGTGAAGGGTATGGTGAGATCATATTAATTATGGCGAATTGAAATATGTAATTGGTTTTGTAATCTCTTTTTATTTTAAGTTTTGAAGACTAACGTCTTAGTCATTTTGAATTAAATAATTGAATCATTATATTAATAAAAATAAATACATAGGTACATCGATTTTCTTATTTACATAATAATTATATTTGGTGGGTAATATTTGTTCCAATTTGGTAATAAATCGCATATTTATGAGTGAATCGGAGTTTTATTGCTTAATTATTTTTTTAATGCCAGATTTGAACCCGAATCTCGAATACGGCAGCTGTATGCCGCTTCTCCACAAAGGTTAATGAAAAGTTTTAAAGTCTAAATAAAATAGGTACCTACATATAATTCTTTACCTATAAAGCTAATAACTAGAAAAATCCGGCGGGAATCGAATCGTTCGATTCCTGCATCGAGTATAAATTTTTTTCATAAGTAGTTTTTTTGTTCGGGTCTAAATAAAAGTTTTAAAATGAAATTTAGTAAAAAGTTGTAAGGAAATAATGTATTATACGCACCCATTTCAAGCAGCGTGTCATAGTACGCCAGTAGGCTTGCTCTTTGCATAACCCTGTACAGCTGAAGTTCAGCCTCGTTGGCAGGGGCTGAAGTTACCACCACTGAAAACATAATAATTAACAGGTTAAAATAGGATAATATTACTGGGTTGACACCTTAGACTTTACTTTGCACTTATAAGTGCGGAATAACCTCTTATTCCGCACTTATAAGCGCCCTCGCGCTGTGTGAGGAATTATTTTACTAATAATAGTCATTTCACAATACGCATTATTATTGTAGTTATTTAGCTACTGCCACACTCTTTTCTAATGCCTTACAGAAAAACAATGATGCAAATAGAAAGAAAGTAAAATGGACCCTAAGTCCACTAAGATCCATAGAAGGACCCGCAACCTCGTGTTCGCCAGTCGACCGCCGTGCCACCGATACAGTTTCTGAATGATTCGGCCCTTAGAGTACCTATAATAATATATATTCGGCCAGTGATGTGAAGGTTGTTACAGAAGACTCCAGGTGCCACCCGCTTTATTTTTATAATGGATTTTATTACACTCGTTAGTGCTAAAAAAACATTATTTTAATATTCTGACGACGACGACTATGACGACGACGACCTCTGTGGCGTAGTGGTTATATAACATGACTGCTACGCAGAGGTCTCGGGTTCGATTCCCGCTCAATGCAATTTTTTGTGTGCATGAACATGATTGTTTGCATTGGTCTGGGTGTTTTCTATGTATAATATGCATGTATTTACAAAAAAAGTATGTAAGTATGTTTATCCGTTGTCTAGTATCCATAGTACAAGCTCAGCTTAGTTTGGGACTAGATGGCGTTGTGTGAAAGTGTGAGAAATATTTATTTATTTATTCTCGGCTCGTGGATTAAAGTGCACATAAAAGTGTAAAAAGATCCATCAATTGATTTTTACAATGGATCTTAGTGGGCATAGGGGTAATGGAATACAAACAAGAGCATAAATACTCCACCAAGCAAAGCGGCGCGCCATGTTGCTTAATAGTCCCTTTCTACCCCCACGGGATTTAGGCGTGCGCTAATGATTGGTACCTAAGCATTAGCCCCCTTACTCATAAACGCCTCTTAAATATTAGTGAGTTGATTAGCTTAAGTAAACTCTTATGGTTTTGTTTGGCATAAGGTTGGTTTTGCTAATAAAAAACTCGCTAAACAGTGACTAAATTTAAGAGGCGTTTATGAGTAAAGGAGTAAAAGTGTAGTAAAAAGTTAAGAAAACAAAACGACAGCACTTTTTTTGTACCGTGTACGTTTTTAAAGTCGACTCATAACCATACATAATGTAAGAGCCCATCTGCCCAGTGTGGTAATAGAAAATAAAGCAAGTATTCAAGTAAAGCAAACAAGTAGAGCTGGTATAAGGTAAATTGTGATTTTGTTAAACTTAGGTGTCTGTCTGTCCTTTTCTGTCACTATTTAAATAAGTTGTGCAATGCATTTCTAATTATGGGAACCTGATCTTCTGATGTTACTCCTAAAGTGATGGGTAGTACCTAATTAGTCGCCCTCTATGGCGTAGTGGTTATATAACATGACTGCTACGCAGAGGTCTCGGGTTCGATTCCCGCTCAATGCAAATCTTTGTGTGCATGAACATGATTGTTTGCATTGGTCTGGGTGTTTTCTATGTATAATATTGTATGTATTTACAAAAAACAAACTTTACATTACACAATTTATTTATTTATTTATTAAAATTACAATTTACGCAAAACAGACCGGAGACGGAGAAGAAATGTTAGTTCAAACATTAAAAACCCTTAACTTATTTACTTTTTCAAGTATAGGCATGCATCAATTTATGAATCATAATAACAGCTGTATATTTCGTGCTAAAAATATATTAGAAGGAAATAGAATATAACGTAACAACTAATCCAAAACGTTTATAAAAGTAAAAACCGATCATTTTGCGTGCATCAAACGATTTGAATACCCTCTGAAATCGCGTGAGGAGAAGCTCATATAAAAAATAACCCCTTTTTAATTCAACCCTAGCTATTACCGAAAAGAATAGCGAAGACCGTTACCGAAGTAAAAATAAATGAATAAATTCTACATAAAGACTCCTTTGTTATCGAACGAGTTGGGTTATAGTTTATGGTATGTATTAGCCAATGCGATGTGTGCGCGGGAAAAATATTGATCGAGCTGTCAAAAAAAATGTTACCACCCTTAGCGTGCACTATTAGTTTTTATGAAGTAAAAAAATGGGGTGGGTAGACTCCACCCCTAATTCAGGTAGTAAATGCAACAAAAAATTATAGAAAAAAGGGGTATGTATACTTTATATAGAATGATACATATTTTTTATGCAAAAACTTTTGTGATTGTGTGTGTGTGTGTATAGATTTTATCCCTAGAAGCGCATTTTGTATGTTTATGTTACTTATACATAATAATCTATTTATTATTTGTATATCTGCTTTAGTTATTCTTTTTAATGCCTATAACTCATCCGATAATTATTTTGGTAATTCGGTATCTATATTTATATTAATTATTGTTATTTCATGAATTGTTTATGATTAAATGTAATTTTAAGTTGAATGTATTAATTGTAATTATTGTACTTACCTATAACTTAAGCTGGTGGATTGTACTGTTAGCTTAAGTTGGTTAATAAATAAATAAAATAAAAATTAATTTTAGAAATCTTTAGAAAAATAAATTAAAGTTAACATGTATTTTTTGTGATTTTGTTTATTTGGTAGAAATAAATATTTCTAACATAATATCTATCTTAATATAATGTCATGAAGTAATAAATAGCGACGAATTTACAATCACGTTTTCTTTAATGTAAAAATTGTTATGTTTTTATTAAACAATTCTTCAACAAATTTAACTAATTTCTAATACAGTATAACAATAACATTAAACAAAAAAAACATAAAAAAACAAACAAACCTAAAAAAAATATCGTCAAATTTCACATGAGAATATATTTTTTTCTTAAACTACAACTAACCCTATCTTTACTGATGCAACTTTTTTCACAACTAAAAAAAGTTTTCTTCGCCACGCCACGCATCGATGTCCAAAAAACTAAATTTGCATAATCTTTTAGATTAAAAAAATCGCCACAGACGTATGCAAATTTAAATTTGATTCAAGGGGTAAAAGCGGCCACGGAGCCCCTTTTGTCTTTTTGATCTTTTTAAAAGTGGTCACGTAGTTTATTTGCATATTCGTACTTATACTTAGTTAATTTTATTCTACTCTCACGATAAGTTTAACTTTTTTTTCCTTATTAGAAAAGGTTATTTTTTTGTCTGTAGTTAGAATACCTTTATTTAACTCGCTACATTATTCGTGAGAATGTTGATAAAGGTGGTTTAATGCTGAGACACGATTAATTATACGTGTAGTAAAGGAATAATAATAATAATACACTATGTCACCTCATCTCATCACGATAATATCGTAAAGGGACAACCATTAAACAGTTTTCCAGCAAAAAAGCCTATTAAACCAATGTGGTACTTAGAGAAATATAGTAATTTCATGTCTCCATACAAGCTCACGATGAATAATAATAATTTACATGATATAATTTAACAAAGATCTTCCTGTTATTTGTATATTCCGGTGCAACTAAGTTGCAATTTATTTTATTTGATTGCGTTTAGTAGTAAAAAACAGATTGAACTGTAATGCCAAATGCCTCATTACGGGGTACGCAACAATCATGCAAGGAGGTGCAGATTCAAGTCCCACGCAGTTTGTGCGATGCAACAATAATAAGCCTGGATATTCTTTGTACCACTTGAAATAATGTTTGAAATAGAGCGAATGGTGCATAAGAACCTTAGTCTTAGAACTAATAGAAATTCACAAATAGTAAAAAACTAAAACGCTTTCGGCCTTATTACAAAATACGGTCTAACTATAAACCACGATTTATTACGTCACAAAACCATTGTTTTTGAAATTTGTTATTGCAAAATCAGTCGTAACGCTAAAGTGTTAAAACTGCTTTTGTATTACTAAATTTATGATTTTGTATTTGTTAATACAAAATCAGTTTTAACGCTTTAGCGTTAAGACTGATTTTGCAATAACAAATTTCAAAAACAGTGGTTTTGTGACGTAATAAATCGTGGTTTATAGTTAGACCGTATTTTGTAATAAGGCAGTTTATGTTTTTTTTTATATTCAACTACATATTGCTGTTTGCTCTAAGTTGCAGTCTGTCAACTGTATTGCAGTCTATTTTATCGTAACGATTGTCATTTGTTCATATTAATGCAGTTAGAAACAAAACATATATTTTTTAATCAACTGTAATTAAATACTACTAGTTCTCTTTCTAGTCAAAATAAAATGCCGGAATGAGGAAACAACAAAGAGCCCAAGGCAAGCAGCTTCACTTAGAATTTGCATACTAAATTGGCACACAACCTGCCAATTTTGTCAATACATCGATGATTTAAGTACAACGTGTTTGTATATTAAACTACTGAAAGTAAAAAAGAATTTTGAAGTACTTAGGTCTGTTCGGGTTAATTAATAAGAAAAAAAAAGTGGATTTTTTATCTACGTCTCTTTGAGGTAATGTATTAATACGCGGTGCCTCCACTCTATATTCATTAAGGGAAATTTTACATACATCTTAACCACTGTATACACGACCTGTAGCATTTCAATAACACTAAATAAAAAATACGTATCCATCACATCAGAAATGTGTCCCGCTTTATTAATTTTGATCTAACTAACCAAAAACAATGCACGCTTGGGTTTTGAATACACATCTACTAGTAATCTTCGTGATCTCAATAGGAAGCGTACCTATTATTAAAGTTCCGCTTAAACAGGAAAGGAAGAGTTGACCAATTCAGAAGCAAGAGAAGGACATAGAAGTAGAAAATTATTTAGAAGACATGGTTATGGCAAATAGACTGACGTCAGGGAGTTACATTAGAAACAAAAGAAGTAGAATTAAGAAAAAAGTGTAATTAATTTAAACTAAATATTAATATCGGCATAACTACATAATAAATGACATTGCATAATATATTGACAAACCATGAGAAAACAAACCAAAAATGAAGAAGATATAATCTTTGTTTATTTCTTTTGTCATTAAAATCTCGAAAAACTACCGTAGTTACTAACAAACAACCACAAATAATACAACATTACTAAATAACAAATAAATTAATATCAAATGACACAAAACTTGTTTTAATAACCCAATTCCCGTGATAATAATTAGCATAATAGGCATCATCCTGTCTAATTATCTGCTACATGACACGAGAATAAAAAATGCATCGTGCGAAAATATTTAATAAAAGAGTGATATAAACTAATTCTCCTGAGTTATAATTAGCCTGTGGCATGTTAGGGTTGAATTGAAGAAAAACATATTTTAAAAATTAAGAGTAGATTTTGATTTGAATTTAATTATTGAACAGTTTGTTAGTTTATGATTAAAACGTTTATAACGTAAAACGTCTCTCAATTTTGGATCAGAGTGTCAGAGGTCTTCGATGTAGCGTAGAAAGAGAAGTCAGTTAATTAATATTCTACAGGTAAATTGATCTCCACTTGGGGACGGAGCAAAATCATATGGTGATCCAACCGCAATTTACACGATGGGTAGATTTATACGAAAACACTGATAAAGGGAAAGTTCGCAGATATTATGTCAACGAAAACAAGAGAAGGAAAACTTGAAATGATTTGCCGAGAAATAGGTACTTACCTACTTACTTATCAAAAATATTTGCAAAGAAGGAACTTTGAAAATCAGTGATAAAAAAAAAATAATCAACTGTCATTACACAAATTTGTTTATGTAGTACTCAGACATGTAGTACCTATTACCAAATTAAAATGCACAGTCACAAATTTCGCACGGAAGTTATACACAAAAAAAAGCACAGAAAAAACTTCTACTCGTTAGTTTTACCTGCACAAAAGATGACATTAATATTCATAAAACAACATTGCGCATATCAATCGCAACACAAGTGCTAAAAAGCATCTAATAGGATGCGTAAGCACACCCCGATATACCTTCTTCGCACTGTCATTACCACCTTTTTGATTTCGAACCTCTTTGTCGCGATTTATTCAAATTTTTTGACAATGGCAACTTTTTGTTTTGCTATCCGTTGTGAATTGTAATCCATTATAATTTGGGCTTAAGAATATTTTTAATCTGTTTTTTTTTGTTGAGAAGACAATGCGTCGCCTGAATGCTTATTTGCTCAACCGACCATTTTGACGATTTTCACTTTTTAATGCAATTTTATTAAGAATCAAATTGCGGATCGATTGGTATATAATACTTGCTGTTTGGACTTTAAATACATTACTTATAACAAATTTAAGTTTTTTTAAACTAACAGAAGAGAATTAAAACTTCATGCTTAATTGCTCAAAGTCCGTAGAGAAACACCAAACGTGCATCCGAGCATCGATTGCGTGCTTAAGTATTCAATCTCCTTACAGGTAACCAATCACGATATCGCATTTTGATGACGCAATACGCCGCCATCATTAATTTATTATGTGACAAAGCTGGTGCTCGCACGCATTTGAGTAAATATTAACGCGATATATAGAAAAAAGGTATTAATTTTAATAGAAAACAGTACCCAAAATGTCTGTGACGAAATATAAATCGGAAAATATAGTCAAACTATAGAAAAGAATCGGTAACTTGTATTTTTGTTAACATTTCTTTGTAGATTATCACTGCGTATCGTTAACTTATAGTACAGGATGTTTAAATTTAATTCTTATAATTTCAGATTCAATTAAATCTTTAAATGAAATTGTGACGTATTTATAAATTAACAGATTGTTTCGAACATTTCGTAAGGTTGTAAAATATAACTAATATAATAATAAAAAATATTACTTTTGTGCGGTGACTGTCAAAATATACCTGCTACTTTCATGTTTGCTAATTGTTAAATGGGTAAATTTCTTAGCATTAAATGGGTAGTTTTGTGTTTACGTACCTATACGCTTTGCGTTCGCAATGATGTAAGATGATAGATAAGTAGATTAATACTACTTTTTACGCGCTACAAATCCATTGCTCACATTGTACATCTATTTTTATGTCCGTTGTTTTGCATTTTCTTCCCTATTTTGGATGAGAAATTCAGAACTAATTATGCCGTTGAGGGATGAATAGCCCATAAACCAAAGAATTCCTTATGAAAACATAAAGAATCGTCAAAAAAGGGTTAATTTTCTTGAAAAAATAAATCTATTCTAAATTGTTTAAATAGTCTCAGTATATTAATTATTTTTTATACGTATAGGTATGATCTTATTATCGTTTTATTTTCAATTTATGTCGTTTTACATAAATTGTAAAACGACTTCAATATGTGCAATAGCACATATTGAAATGAAGAAGTGGAGTCACGGTAATACCATAGTTTCATTTTATGTTGACATTACGTACGATGAATCAAGAATCCGACCAAACAAGAATACGACGAATAAGGAAAAGAAAATAAAAATATTAGAAGTACCTACAAATATATGAAAGCTGACGACAAAGCCTTTATGGAATCTCTAATTAAAAAGGTTTTGACAGGATCAGACAACATAAACAATACCAGGCGATGTAAACGATCTTGTATCGGTACAAAACTAAAAAATATTGTATTTTGTATTTTATATATTATCAAACAGTGTTTTTTTTTATTCTGTGTTTTTTTTAATAATAAATAGCCAGTTAACTAGTTATTTTTTTTTACCACGATACCCAAACACACTGTATTTGGTTAAAGGGCACTTAAGTACTAAATATATTCGAATTCAAAATGCTCAACCTCCACCCCGGTAGTGGTCTATCTCCAATCGCATAATTATTTATGTGTTTATTTGCTCAACCTCCATAAAAAATTGTGAAAATAAACATAACTGTTTGACTTTTTAGTGATTATTTGTAATATATCATTTCATAAACACATTAACTATTTTTTTAATATAAAACTTTTATAAAATCATATTATTTGCTTAAACTAATCAATAAAACGTTTCTGGTGTAAAATGTTGCAAATGGAGGTTGGACACTTAAGTATTCGTGCGACGAATGATAGATCTTTTTCTTCTATGGAAAGTACTCATGGTACAAACTGAGCTTTTGGTTCTCGCAAGAATAATCATCATCATAACAGCCCATTAATGTCCCACTGCAGGGATGGACCTCCTCCCGTGACGGAGGGATACTTGGCCTACTAATACCACGCTGGCCAGACGGATTGGTATAGGGTTTAATTACAAGTTTTCCTTCTTTTTATTTCGTAAAGATAATATTCACGGATAGTCCCTTAGTCGGTTTTTACGACACCCATGGGATGAGATGGGGTGGTGACATATTGTATTCTTACTCCGTCACCACACGGAGAACAAATAACATTAACGAGTAAGTATGTTACCAAAAAAGAGCATTTGATTATAAAATCCTAATCCCACATGACTTCCGCCGAGGTTGATGTGAGGAGGAAAAAACTTACAAAAGACAATGACTTGACGATTTACATATGAGATTGTGTTGAAAAAACGCTTTCTTCATACTATTTAGGGTTCCCTGAACACGGTTCTTGAGACAGAGATCGGGATAGGGGTTAAAGGATATTTTAAATATCTCTAATAGTTATTATTGTTTTATATAAAGTCTGGCTACACTGACACAAAGTACAATACGAAGATAATTGTTGCATATTAAGTGTAATAACAGGTGACTAATGTTTATTTTAAAATTATTGATTATTTATAATATTATATTATTTATTATTTTTAACATTTGTATCTCTAAAAAATCAAAGAGACTTGCATAAAAGGACACCAATTAAAAATAAGCTTCTTGCAATACGGCGTATTTTGCTAATATTATTATATTTAAGTAATCGCTTAGCGAAATCAGGTGAATTATCTACGGAACTCAGCAACACAATTACATTCCTAACTCATCACTTTTTTTAGATATCTTCGATCGAAAGTGAGATTTGTTGAGCAGGTGGCACTGACCCAAACGCTTTTTATTGTAATTAATCAGAGTTGCATCTGTTTAGTAATTATGAGCCGAGACCCACATTTTAAGGGTTAATCAAATATAATAAAGAAATTAGTTTGATCCCTTTGTTTCTTCGTATGTGAGGTAAATTAGCCGTTAAAAATGTATGACGATTTGATTGCAAGGTGGATCTGGTTTTTTTATACTTGTTTTATACAACATCATCTAGTCCCAGACTCAAACTGTGGCCAATGTATATGTAAGATTTGAAGGAGCTGATCTAACAATGCAGAACTTTTGGTGATGATTACACAAGAAACATCTGGGTCAAATCAATCAGCTATTTTTTATGCACATAACAAAAATGTTTGTTGAGGGGAAAGGAACTCGAGAATCTGAAATACAGGTATGTACTACAAGAACCACGCCACGAAGGTCTAATAATAACGTTTTAAGATATTAATTAAAAATTTAAAAAAAAACGCAATAACGCATACGTTAAAGTAGGCAGTATTGTTTTTGTTATCATAATGACAACTTAATGATAGTTTTCGGCAACAATTTGTATATTATAATGAACACGACTTGGACAGAGTGCTTAGTCCTAGATTGTCAGTACCTACCCTTAGTCCTAGATTGTTAAGTCACAACACAGGGGAGCAAACCTAGTGCTATAATGACTTCAAATACTACTTACTTTGAATTTGTCAAAATGAGTTTATGGGAAAGTTCATGCACGTAAAACATTAGTTAAAAAATGAAATAAAATATTAGAAATAGATTAAAATGTGTTGGACATAAAATACGTTTTTTTTAAGTAAATATTTTTGTATTTTAACACTATTGTTTTGACAAGTTTAACATAGTATGCGACATAATGCCATATTTTAATTAGGAACATTTAGATTACCATATAATATAAATAATTAAACAAACAGTCCTTGCGTTCAGGAGCTACGACGAGCATGATGCCACAGACAAACACGAAATACGACATAAATTGCTATGCTTTAAAATAAAAAATGCTTTGCGATAAAATCCCTTTCAATGCCACGGCATCATTTTAAAGCATAGCAATTTATGTCGTTTTTCTGTAACAGTAAGGTTGAATTTCCATTAGTAAAAATTAAAATCCCTTGCCATGCCGTCCCGGTCTGCGTAGGCTTTAAGGGTCCCCGCGTAATATTTTAAATCAGCTTAATATTACAGGAATTTTAACAGGTATTAAATTACCAACACAACGAAGATCCAAACAGATTAATTAACTGTGGATCACGCAAATATTTGAACAATCACACATCTAGTGCACGACGTGTCGGTTAAAATACTCTTAAATGTAAACTAAAATCTAAATATGATTAGACAACCCTATCTCAAAACAGGCCGCTCATCCTAACCCGTCGGCTGCTACAAAAAACTAGTTATTGTCGACCCCTAAGTATAATGACCCACTGCGCCAGTGAACTAAGCAAATCTACTTTTTTATACCACATCGGTATGACAATGGTATGTATGTGCGTAATATACCATGAGTTAGTTTACTGACGTGTTTTGTGGTGTATTTATGAATTTGTTTATTTTGTACGTGGTAATGGAGTAATTAATACGTTGGTGAAAGAAGAATAAGTGAAACTTCGTTAATGTTATCTTTATGAAAACAAAAGAAGGAAAGCTTGCCGTAAAATTCGTCAAGACAGGTTGGTAATACTGTTATGGTTTCTTCCTACCGTAGTCACTAAGGAGGCCTCTTCCTGCATTGAGACATCCTAAAATGATGTTTCATCAAATTATGACTGTTTCTTTAATAATTGATACTTACTGAAACATTGAACATTCCACTTCGATGGATGGGCCTTTATGAACAAAACGAGATTTAACTAGTTGTATTTTTTTTTCCTTTTTAGTAATATTTCCTGTTAAACAATAGTTTTTCAATACCTTTTACATTACTTTTTTTAAAGATTTAAAGTACGAAAGTTCAGCCTAATATTCTCACTGTTCTCTAAAATAACTAAGAAAGAATCTATGCATTTGTTTCAGCTAGAATATAGAAAAACTTGTTAGCGTAACCCACAGTATAAGCCCATGTTACTACGGTGAAAAAGCGATCGTGTGTCATATATGCGAACTCATACATTTGTGTGATCCCCAAATTATGTCTTGAGTCTAGATGTTCCCTCTGTCCGTTAATTTCATCTCCGTAAAAGACGCCGTAAAACAGGACTCGATTCATTTCATTTCTCAAAATTATGTCTTAAATTGTCTACTTAAGCTTAAAGTACATATTCTTAACTTTCAAGAAAGCATTCCTTTACCCTTACAATGGTTTTAAAGTGTTTTAAAAAACCTTTGTTTCAAAAAGCCCATTAAAGTCTGTCTACCACAACAAAAACGTTTTGCCCTTAAGCGCCATTCCATTTTACACATGTTTCATTACAATCAACATCTAATTGATACCCTGGCCCTCGAGGCCTTAGTATTTAGCACCTCGGCCCGACGGTTTTTTTTTTGTTTTTTAGTTTTTATAGTAAAAATTGCGTTTGGTATAATTGACGTTCCATTTTGACCACACTCGGCAGTGGTAGGGTTGAATTTATTAAGTAAAGAGTTAGGGTTGCCTATTTAAATAATTGCATTAATTTTAATTTCCCGCACAGTGTTAGAGTAGAAATACCATAGGTGTCGTTGTCGGAGTCCAGTAGGAAAATAATCGGTTGTAATAATGCATGGCAAACCCGTAAGCGCAGCTTATTAATAGTGAAGAAGGTCTCACTTGGTCTTCTAATATTTTGGAAAAACAAGTTGCTTTTAAGGTTCAGTTCACTTTTCAAATTTTACTGTATTTTTTTTTTTATTTGTACTGTATATTTATTACGACAAAGAACGAAAAAGGTGACCTTTTAAATTCTTACTTAAACACTACACGTGTTCTGAATAAATCTAAACAATATTTAAATTTTCATTTACAATATTTCTATCAATTATTATTAAGTAACCAAGAAATTCCAATTAAAACAAAATAACTTTGACTCACTTCCGCCAACTAAAAGTGTCGGTATTAACAAAAAGTATCAATTTGACAGTCAACCCTAAACAGCGGCGGCTACCCGCCATCTGTCAGTGAGTGACAGGCGCGGGTCAACCCTTCAACGGCGCCTGTGTTTACATTGCCTCCAATTGATATGCTCTACTAATTTATTTACTAATTTACTTGTTTTATAGGCTATTTTTTGTGGCTTTTAATGTTATAATAGAAATAAGAATATCTATTCATTTTAACTGTAAACACCGGGAAATGAAAAGATATTTTAACACTATATGACAAAAGTTAAGACGGCCAGAGCTTCATGTAATCTTTCCACGGCATTGTTAGAAAGACCAGAATTTTTGCTAGGTGAAGGGGGTAAACCGCCTGTCATGGAAGTGGAGGTGACCAGTAACACATTGTAAGGAGCATCGTGATATCTACGTCTGTTTCGTAAGTTCTTGACACAGTCATGGGAGCAAATGTTCCTTTCTCAATCACACGATCGACCAGGCAATTGTAAAAATATAATTATTCCTTTCTCCGTTCTTTAAAGATCATAAGCATATTTGCTATTTTTCTCATGTTAGAGATTCCTATGTTAAACTTTAAATAATCTATGACCCTTATGTTACCTGATACATTTAATCTGTTACATTGAGCAAAGAAGATTTTGCAAAGCACCTATTCATTTTAATCTTGACCAGAAAATAAAACAAACAAACGAACCCTTACATCCAAGTATCTTTCCTTACACAAGTAACCCTACACTCTGAGTCCAGTCAATAAATGAACTTTTTATCTCTCCCTATCCTTTGATTAAACCTAAAACATCTTCCCGGATGTTAAATTCAGAGGGTCATTATTTCCCACCGAAAGCACCTTACGAAAACAAACTAATAATTTTTAATACTAGCAACCCTTCCGTGTTTTTTTTTCTAAATCTGGAGAACATCAGTCCATTCAGTCTCTTCCGTGAGAACGTCAAATATGACCATAGAGAAAAAGTGGAATGAAAAAAATGAATCGAGGGCGACTGGACAGTTGTTGAGTAAAAAACTCAGCGTTCAAAAATGAATAATAAATAGCTTTGATGGTGTATTAACTGATTGAAATTCTAAAGAATTATTTTTTGGTTTTATTTTAGGGTTATGTAAAGACAATATTGTATGGTTACAGACTTACTTGTTGGTAAAGGTGACTTGACTTTTTTAACTATTCTTTGATGCTCTTGGCTGGAACGTTTATTTTCCATGAAAAGAAGTTAAAAATGGCACAGAACGGTAGCCAGATGGATAGGTATTTAAGGCTGCTAAGATTTTACGAGTTTTATTTTCTTTTTTGTCGACTTTTACAACTTATAAGATAAGATTCTTTCACAAGAGAAACGAACACGACAAAAGAAGGAAATTATTAATGGAAATACACTTTTAGCCAAAATGGCAACCGTTGGCTAAGTTTTGTTTTCTTCAATTCATAATTCTTTTCAATTTCAGCAGTGGAATATTCAAGGCCTAACTACCTTTTAAGCAAAGTTTAATAAGTAAGTATTGCGTAAGTTAAGGAAGCGTAAGTATAAGTAAATCAAACAAATTAATTGCAAAATCTATGACCCTCTAACAAAATAATACCCTCTACCTTCCTATCAAATATTAATTCTCACGTTGGTTTTATAACTTTTTTCTGTCCATCCTCCGGCACTCCCTCGCCTACAGGTGTCGTTATAAAAACTATAAAAAGTATTAACCATAGACTGTCGTACTACGATGTAGGTTCTCGTATTTTTTTAGTCTGTACTTTTTCCTTACTGAGGCTCTAATTACTATGTTTGGATGTTGTTTAATTCATGACTATAGATGGTCATTAGTGATGCCTTAAGTGAGGAATATTATGAAATAGTTAAGACATTATTTAGTTATTTATTACATCGCAATTATTTTTTAAAAAACTCAGACTTCTTCTGATAGTTTAATAAGGAGGTCGCTGACACAACAAATAGGCTACTTTAAAATATATTAGTCCTATACAAATATGTCTTTATGTAAGTATACTACGAGTACCTACCTATTACAAATATGTCTGCGTTCATACTTTGGTATTAGACATAATGGTAAAAAGTAGAGCTGCTACCTAGTTATGGCTTTATGTACGCTAGGAGACTACAAAAGTTTTTATCTGTATGAGATTCCTTTCTCTTTAATTATTATTTACCTATCCATAATTATTTAAATTTTATAATATTTCGTATCAAGAAGAATATCTACCTAAATCATATTTGAAAATATAGTATCGACGTGCACTACTCATGCAATCTAAATTATTTAAAAGAAATAAAAACATACACCATATTCCATATTAATTGAATAAACAGTGCAATTTGTACCTTTGTGGCTAGTAGATCATAAAAAAAATGGTTCGGAAACGAAAAATAAACTTATAAATAATGACGAACTATTCGACACATGTCACTTCCGATGCGGCGACCATTAAAATCAGTTAACCCTAATCCAAAATCCAATGTCTCAGATCGACAATTAAAAAGAAATAAAACAAAACACAAATCGTGGCGGGAAACACATGTTGCACTTCTTTTTTTTTATTTTTCTAACAGGTGGCAAAGGGTTTTAAGGTATAAAGCCTGTAGAGAAAGCGTGACAAAAGTATGTCTAAACATGTGTTAGGTACGTTAATTAATTAGTTGAAAAATTGAAAGTTACCCCTTTACTTGAGGCGGTAATTTTTTTGTTATAAATTGAAATCGAATGGGGGGCGCAATGTAGGATGTAATTCATCACAAGGAAGAATAAATTTTAATCAGAAAAAAGGTGAGAGGTCGGTTGTTTGAATAGTTTTATTGTGTTTTGGTAGAATAAGAAATAAAACATTGTTAATTGAATTTAGTTACAAAATTATTCAATTCATCGCCACTATTAATTTGGGCCACATGACTATGTTTATGTTAGTGTTTAAAAAAACGTAAAATGAAAAATAAACCTATTTTATTTTAATACTGGCACGAAAAACACGTAAAGTTACTCTGAAAACAAGGAACAATTAAAAATAAGTAAGTAAGAAATGTATACAACCGGTAGTTCGAAATTTTGGGAAATTTTCGTTCTTACCCTAAATTACGCGTAATTTAAAAGAAAGCATATATTTATAAATAATACCTTTCATATCAGAGAAAGTAATACCTTTACCTCTAAAACGAGTTCCTTGTCATTCCCTAATTATTTAATTATTAAGTACAATGACATTGTTATTTTAGTTCTAAAAGTACCCTACTTTTTAATTTCAAAAATATAGGTATATTGGATTGATCATAAGTCACATCGAATTCACATCAAAATAATATTATAGAATATATATTTTATGTTATCGCAATGTTCCTTTCTTTGTCTGTTGCCAACACAACGTAAATAAAAAGATTCCCATTGACCTTCGCCTTTTTTTTTCAATACGCGATCCTGTTCTGTCCAAAAGTAGGTCAAGTTCTTATTAACCTTTTTGCACGACTTTATTCAACATCATAAAAACCAAATTTTTTATAAGTAAGGTATATTAGGTATGTGATTTGCCGCAAATTCTTTTAACAAAAAACTACTTACTATTCGAAACTGAAGATATTAACAGATCGCGTATAAGAATGTACGAAAATCATTGTGTTTAGGTACTCATATTTTGTAGAGCTGTCTTTAACATGACAAACGTTCGTAAATATCAAATCAAATAATAAAATGCAAGACTGACTGAATGTTTCAATGGTTATTAGTATGTTTTAACTTGGTGAAGATTGATTATTTAGTAAACAGATCCAATTTTTAGTTTAGATCGGTGCGGTGTTTAAACACAATGATCGACTCACCATTATACCGTAGTTAACCTTTTTGTCCTTATTTTCATGCTAAAATAAACCGTAACACAACATATGAAGGTGAAATTTCATGTAGCCAATATTCCTTTTGATAAGGTCAGCGACCCTTATTTTTTTATTTGATGTATTGTCGTTCTTTTTGACATCGTATTTAAATATATTCAATCTATTATTACTTAAACTGGCTATGAATAGAAAATTACGGTGATAATTTTTATTTAAACTTTCATGTCTTTGTAGACTTTAGTAACGCAATTGAAGTAAAAAAGAACCTGATTAGGTGTCTCAGTAAGAAGCCACCAAAGCTTAATGAACCTCCAAGCAGTAGTGTGAAAATGTTACTGTGAGCGGAAACTCAGCGGAACTCTTAAAACATTGAGGCTTTTTAATTTAAAAAAAACTTAATTAAACTTATTAAAAGTACAAACTTACTAGAAACAGACTCTTACCTTAAAAAAAGATTTTCACAGTCTAACATTTTTTTTAGTTATCTGTGGTCTGTACACCACTTTTCCCGCCACAATTGTCCGATACCAACATCTGCTACGCATCTGCCGATTATATCTGACCTGTCCGTTTAAAATCAACGTTACCGGAAGGGTTAAGTAAAAAAAAACTGTCCAGATTGATAATGATAGTGGTTTTTATAATAAACTAATGTTAATCCGTTTACATATCTTTTAAAACGCATACTTAAGAATAGGCTTGATGGTTTTAAATCTTTGCTTATCTTTATTGTCTATTTTATAATGTGTTTATTTCTTGTTTTATCATTATAATGGCTTTTGGACCATAATGGTATGTAGCCGCTCGTAGTTTATTGACTAGTAAGATTTGGGTCTCAGAGAGTGTATAGGAGTCGATAGGACACCCCAAGTAGACACGATCTTAAAATGCGAAGGTTCTCTGTTATAGGGTCTACTTGGACGATCAAGACACAAGTAGCGACATTTTATAGAGTGACGAGACTTCGCATTAGAAACTCTATACTGCATTAAAAAAAACGCTATTATAGTAAGTAGATGACGAATTAGGTAAATGTCATTATAGTCAGACGTTTCCTTAATAGGTAGTCAGAAGGTACCGAAGGAGGAAAATCTTAAAAATCTTTATCAGATTAGGTATCTCTACGCGGGCTAAATAAAGAAAACTGTATTATGTGAGACGTTTATAAAAGTCTGTTGATGTTCATTTACCTATCTACTTTTTGCATCCCTGCAACCCCCGAGTAGACTGGTGTATTTGTCTTAAACATTATGTACCCCTGTCTGTAGCCAAGTCATGGTTTGTCTAATCAAAGTTTTAAAATACTATTCTTAACAAGTAAAAGCAGCAAAAATATATCTTTAATTATTGGTTTTTCCAACGCAACATTAACATTTATTTTGTCTTTAAATAAAGTCATTTTTCAAAGTTCATTTTGACAAGTTTTGTCAAAACTTTTTTCGAAAAGTAACTTTTCTTAAATTCATAAACTTAGGCTAAGGACACATAAGTAAATATAATATAATATAAATAAAGGTTTATAGTCCCAAGTAAAGTCACAGATGTGATTGGCACGATATCATTAACGATCGTAAGCACTAACCTACTTTCGTTCCACACAAAAAACTAACAATCGCCGCCGCGTTTATGTGCGGACAAAAACTGGTGGCCATAGACTGTGCATTATGGTACATTATTGTAAACTGGTTGAAGTAACGTAGGATTTTGTACTAATAAAAAAATTATACATTATTTTATGTGTTGGCAGTAATACTGATGACAAAGGGAAACAAAACAATCTATAAGCAAAATATGCGGATTAGTATAGAGTTTAATGTTTAGCTTTCCTTTCTTTGTTTCCATGTTCCCGTATCCCGTATCTTTTGCGCCATCTTACTCTATCATTACCTGCACAGAAGATCTAGCTCCGTGCATTGATAGAGCTGTTGACAGTCTTTGCCACGCTGACATACAGCGGTACAGCCTTGTCATACTTATAAGTGATAAGGTGCATGAACTAAAAGACGAAAGGTTAGAATACCTTAGGAATGGAATCAGTACGCTTATGTGGCCTGGTAGATAATATGCAAGCTATCCAATAGGCAAGAAAAGCTTAGCATTGTACGAAAAATTAAAATGTCGTTTTGCTTTTATTTAAGTGTCATATTATTATTTTCTCCTACTGCTCCGCAGAGGTATTCTATCATTTTATTTTAAATTCGTATTCCGATATAAAATAAAATTATATTTTTATCTGACTAGAATAAAAACGGCACGCGGCATCGCAGTTTTGATAGGCATCTATGGCAGGATAAACCGCGCGAAAATAGCAGCGCGCCAAAAAACAGATGCACAAGTTTCCGAACTAAAATAAACATGGAGGACGCGTTTCGGCGCTAGCCGCTTATTATAAATAATTAATGATTCCGCCAGCTCTTATGCACGATAAAATGCCATTACGGTTTTCATCGGTGGACTTGCAAAAAATAACGTGAGCCGCCGCCCGATCTCAACTTAAACAAAAAACACGCTTAAAAGAGTGCGCAGGCATCGCTGAAATTCCCGCTGTTTCTTACGGCCGCCCGGTCATTTGACTCCGGCCATTATCTGCGGAATTAACAACGGTAAAAAAATACACGATTCGATAAAAGTATATAGTCGTTGTCGCGGACAGTTTTTGTGTTATAAATAAAAGGGTGCAGCGGGCGCTACGGCCGGTCACCGCGCGATCGTAATGGCGTCAAACACGATAAATATTGCTACTCATGAAAATTCAGCAACACATTATCTGAGCGAGCGACCCTGAAAAACAACAGTCCTCATTCCTTTCGAGATATTTCATCACATCTTAGACAAAAAAATACATCATCGTTGCAGTTGCGCGTTTATTTTTATGCGGTAAAAAATATAGTCATTATAATGTTCCGTTTTACGTATGTGGCAAGCGGTGCGTTATAATATCACAAATGACAGATGCATCATTCCAACTTAGTTCAACGGACAGTACATTTGGTACAAAAACATTATAAAAACTACAAGACAATTATACTATTTGCATATTCACACAGAGAGAGGCATTGTTAAATAAGATGATTCAACGTATGAAAGGAACTGAAGAAGCTTTTTTTGAAATAAGTCTCGCTGTTTTTGAACGCATCTTTGCGTAACCGAATTCTTTATTTGAAATGAATGAGTGGAAATGTATTGTTCTTGCGGGGGTGCGGTTATAGTTAAATACGAGTACTAACGTTCATCTTACTTTACCCCCTTACTCATAAACGCCGCTTAAATTTAGTCACTGTTTAGCGAGTTTTTTTATTAGTAATACCAACCTTATGCCAAACAAAACCGTAAGAATTTAAGCTAATCAATTGACTAAAATTCAAGAGGTTTTTATGAGTAAGGGGGGAAAATACTAAAGCTTGTGAGATTGTATGTCTGTTACTGTTTTAAAAGATCCCTCCGTCATGGGAGGTGGCCCGTCCCTACAGTGGGGCATTAATGGGCTGTTATGATACTGTTTTAAAACTAAAACACTGGGTGGATTTGGCTTAAATTTTTCAGTAATATGGATATTTACAGTTACTGTCTTAATGTTGCATTGTCGTCGTGATTTTTTTTACGCGGTTCAAATCTAGTAATACATCTAAAACGGGACATACCTAAGTTTCTATTATTGTAGTTGTAGACGTTTGTTTGTTTTTCAATAAAACTTAAGAAAATATTTCGTTAATCTTAAGTTTTGGCGTAAGTCAGCAGCTGCCTATATAGCCTAAATAAGCTGTTTCTTTCATAGACCTATAATTTCACTAGCTCGGCTCTTAGTGCTCACTGGCTCATTTGTCCTATTAAGTTTTAAATAAGTTTGTATCGATTCAAGTAATTAAGTAAACAAGTTAAAATTTAACTTAATTAACCAGTCCATACCTACTTAACTTAATTATTACAAAAAGTATCATTTATAATGAAGAGTCGAAAATTAAATGAATTTGTGCAGTTATGGCATCTGAATAACCATAAAAGTTATCTTTAATTACTATTTAATTAATTTTGTTAATCACGTAATTAATAATTATGAAGAAACTCTTTCATTTTCCCAAAACTAGCAACCCTGTTTTCGTGTATGTAGGTGGCAGCACCGACAAACGGAACACGTACATCTCAAGGAATTTCGTAAAGACATGCTTTCGCCTCTATCATTATGAGTTTCAAGTAAAATATTTTACCTAAACCTGATATTTATGTCGTTGTGTTATTTGACAATTTCATTCTTTCTTCTCTCCGTGTGGTGACAGAGTAAGAATACAAAATGTCACCACCCCATCTTATCTCATGGTGGTGGAAATAAAAAGAAGGAAAACTTGAAATTAAACCCTAAATAAATCCGTCTGGCCAGCGTGGTATTAGTAGGCCAAGTATTCCTCCTTCACGGGAGGAGGCCTGACCCTGCATTGGGACATTATTGGGCTGTTATGATGATTCTTTCCAGATGGTGGCGTACCTATATAGTAGTTGTAATCTAAGGCTGTGTAAGTACAGACTGTAGTATACAATAATAAGTCGGTAGTAGACTACTGATTGACTAACTAATGATACACAGCTCTTTAATACAAAAAAAAACATTACAAACAAGGCAGGGCATAGACTCCCTTACTCATAAACGCTACATAAATTTTAGTCAATTGATTAGCTTGCTATTAGGTTGGTTTTACTAATAAAAATCTCACTAAACAGTGATTAAATTTAAGAGGCGTTTATGAGTAGGGGGGAATGAGTAAATACAAAACATGCTGTAATTGGGCTACGCAGATGTCGGATTCGAACCCGGCTGACTGAGTGCATTGGTCTGAAAATTTTTATATTTATGTAAGCATTTTCAACGAAAATTATTATAGTATAACAGTGAGTCTTTTTTTTCTTTTATGAGCGCAGGATGGGGAGACCCCTCACACGGTGGACCGACGACCTGGTTAGGACGGCGGGAAGCCGATGGATGAGGGAGGCACAAGACCGCGCAGAGTGGAAACTTTTGGAGGAGGCCTATGGCCAGCAGTGAACGTCCATAGGCTGATATGGATGGAGTCTTTTAAATAATTATTTACTTACTCCCATTGATTTATAAAAAACCCTAGATGCACATTTTCAAACAAAACTAACAGCCAAAAGTGTCACCAAATTATACATACGCAATAAATACGTATAGTAATATCGTAAACATATTTCTTTTTTCAAATTCAATCTTACACGCATGACATAAAGTTGTATTTAAAAAGTAATGCACATAAAGCAATAAAACTTAATGATTGACGTTTGCCGGTAGAACAACGCGATACTAATTTAAAAAAAGTGCACAATGCGCCCATTTGTTGCGGACGTTTTTGGGAAGTGGAGTGTGTATCTTTGGTTTTTTGTAAATCAATGCTTACTCCTGTTAAATATTATTTGATAGCAAAATTTCTCGCGACGCAGAACATGATCAAAGAGCACGGGAATTTAAAAAAAAACTATAAAAGCATCGTCATTTAAAAACGGTTTATTAAAATATATTAACTTAGTTTCCTACACATACATACATAATGCTTCACACAAAAAAACTCTTTAACTTTCAATGCAAATTTCCCTAAGTTTTTCTTCGCAGTAACAGATTAAAAATTCAAAAATAAATAACAGAAAAATTTTTAAAGTGACGTCGACCATCCGGCACCATTTTTCTTCGAGCATAAACAACAAGAAGTTTTTATTTATGGTAGAGGAAGCGTATTACGGATAAACTCACGAATTGCATATATTTGTTTATATTATATTATTTTACCTACGTATGATATCATGGGTTGTGTTTCGTAAAAATTGGCTCGCATCTACATATTATGTAGATTATGTAGTAGTCGTTTAAAGCTAGGTGTGTACTTTGCAATTTTCAACTGACTTAGGGTGACAAATCAACATCGAGCTATGCTGCGCTGTACTGCGCTGTGCTATGTTTGGTCAACTCGCTCGTCTAATATTTTAATGAGGATACAAACAAACCATGCTGTGCTGCGCTGTGTGAGGCTACGCTCTGTTTAAAAACGCAGCAGTCTCGAGCGAGGCGCGCTACCCGCCGTGTTGAGCCGCGCTGTGCCGAACTGTGCTATGTTTTTATGGAGCTCTGCCATGCTGCGCTGTGTCGAGCTATGCTAGGTTTGGAGCACGCTGCGTGCGCCACCATCGCCTTCAGACGTCAACAACGTGGTAACAAGCTACCGTGACTGGACTCTTTTAACGACAAAATAACACAAAGAATATTCATATCCGCTTCTTCTTCACTTTTATCTTCATCGGATTCAACTATGTCGTAATGTTTACGTTTTTTTGAAACTAGGGTCATATTTGACGAGTTAAACGACTACACGAGCTGCTGATTACTTTATACTGAGCTAGATTGTTAAAAAACGTAGCTTAAGAAACACAGCACAGCACAGCGCAGTACCGTTTAATTGTTATAAAAACGTAGCTTAAGAAACACAGCCCAGCACAGCGCAGTACAGCGCAGCATAGCTCGATGTTGATTTGTCACCCTTAGGGTGACAAATCAACATCGAGCTATGCTGCGCTGTACTGCGCTGTGCTATGTTTGGTCAACTCGCTCGTCTAATATTTTCATGAGGATACAAGCAAACCATGCTGTGCTGCGCTGTGTGAGGCTACGCTCTGTTTAAAAACCCAGCAGTCTCGAGCGAGGCGCGCTACCCGCCGTGCTGAGCCGCGCTGTGCCGAACCGTGCTATGGTTTTTATGCTGCGCTGTGTCGAGCTATGCTAGGTTTGGAGCACGATGCGTGCCCCTCCATCGCCTTCAGACGTCTGCTGATTACTTTATACTGAGCTAGATTGTTAAAAAACGTAGCTTAAGAAACACAGCACAGCACAGCGCAGTACCGCTTAATTGTTAAAAAAACGTAGCTTAAGAAACACGGCACAGTACAGCGCAGCATAGCTCAATGTTGATTTGTCACCCTTAAGGTGGAGAAATGTTTTCAGTTTGCCTAATCTTAATCTTGAACATTCTGGGTACCCGTTCTCGTCTCGTATAGTGAGACGTATTAAGGGACTATTAGAATGGGTATTTATAAAAATTTTAAATTTTTTTTTTATAAAATTTTTAGGCGTGCTTCAAAGCTGTGTCTTTTCTGGATATATAAGTACTGATCACTGTTGAGGTAGGTAGAGACTATGGACGCAACGTTTTACATTCCCTAGAAACCTAATGTTAAAACACACTAACACAATATAAAAATTAACTTTCGCTTCATTGCCATTTCTACACGAAAGCTAATAACAATTCACAACCCTCCACTGTCTTGCCAAATGTTGTTTATAAATACTATCATTAAATTACTTTTAACACATATAAATACGGACATTTTGTTATGTCCGTTATACCCCTTAACGCATTGTGTACTTAGTAAGAAGGCTGTATATGTGGCTCCGTGGCGTCTACTCGCGTAAAAACTTAAAAATAAAAAGTATCGCACTACGTTTTAATAGGGATCTTTGTGCTGTATGTAAAGCCTCTCGAATCTTTATGTATAGTAAGTAACAGTAATGATTATATAGCTATGTATAGAGGTACGGGTTTGATGTCTATACTAGACAATCATTTTGTGCGTATATTTGTTAAGTTTATGCAAATGCTCGGCAGATCTATGTACAAAAAATACCAGAGCCCTCCTATACCCATCACATCCTCTCCACTTTTCTCTTGGTGCAGATGGGTCAAGGTAGGCAGCGACCTGTCTGTGCCCTGGCATTGCTGAAGTCTATAAGTGGCATTTAACATCACGTGGGTCACTATATAGCTCGTTTGCCGCCTTGAGTCAATAAAAAATGCATTTTGCATTGAACGGGGTATCGAACTCGAAACCTTTGCTGTAGCAACCATGGACTTTAACCACTACGCTACACAGAAATCAATAACAAAAATAACATTCTT
Source organism: Schrankia costaestrigalis (assembly GCA_905475405.1). Lineage (NCBI taxonomy): Eukaryota > Metazoa > Arthropoda > Insecta > Lepidoptera > Erebidae > Schrankia > Schrankia costaestrigalis. The sequence continues at coordinate 1,574,768 of FR997845.1, read as the reverse complement.
ATAAAATAAAACAATGTTTTTACACGGAACCGCAAGCTTTTAAAATCATAATTCGTTTCATATTCTGCTTTATAAGTCCGCCATAGTTTAATAAAGTACGGATTATATTAACAAATCTTTTTTTGTGTTCTTATGCATTTTTATGTTAAAGTTATTTTACATAATGGCACTTTTTTAAACGAGCTAAAACTTTAAAACGAAATGCACAAATATTTTGACACTTTTAAGTACTTAAGTTGTTTTAAGAATAAACTTGGATTTATATAAATAACTAAAAAGGCTTTTGTTTAATATAAGCGCCATTTACAAAATCCTCAGGGTGATACAGATTGGTCACATTATACAGGATATATTTGTACCTACCTAGTATGTTCGTATTCTCATCGTATGTAATAATGGATTTGTACCACTCTGTATATTCTCGTATCTTTTTTTTTATGTAATAGGTAGGAGGCAAACGAGCCAGCAGGTCACCTGATGGTAAGTGATCACCGCCGCCCATGCACACCCGCAACACCAAAGGAATCACAGGTGCGTTGCCGACCTTTAAAAAGAGAGTACGCTCGTTTCTTCAAGCTCCCCAGGTCATCACGGTCCGGATATATCTCACCAGTTCGACACAAACATATTTTAACATCAACATTATAAAGATAATTGAAAGAAACTAATGATAATTATACTAATGCTAATGAAATGTTAAATAAAAAGGTATGATATTCAAACTCGCACGCGATGAGAATCGAACCCGTTGCGTCGCGTAATTTGCGTTTTTCTGCCCCCGCTCTGGCGACGGTTTGTCTTGGGATGAGGCTTTTTGTCTATGCCCCGCTTCTTGATCGTTAAAGTGAGTTTAAAAGGTTTTGATACTTGAATGAAGGAAATAGTAGTAGAAAATGTCTTATTAAAACCTTATTTGATTACCTTTTTTTAATATTTGTGTTTTTTAAGATAAAGATTCTTTCGTGATGAAATGAGGGCATTGACTGACAACCCTTTGTCGTCTTTTACGACAACCGCGTGGTGGTGACACGTTAATATACTATGTTAGTCATCCACCACTATGACAATACAAAATCCTTAAAACAGATAGATATTCAACAAACAAGTGTAAATATCTTGTTCAATTTATAAAGTCATTTATAAATAAATTATGTGCAATTAATTACAAACTGTTTATAGATATAAAAGATCTGATATGAACATAGCAGAATAATTTGTAATAACATTCTTCGCATATTTATTTCTTGTCGTGTTCTGTTTTATAGAAAAAAATGGTGTCATATCTATATAAAGCGCTCGAACCATTAAGAGGATTGAATTTTGATTATGATGAATTATATGGAACTTTGTAGCGCAAGGTTTTGTAGAAAGGAGGAGAACAACGTGTTCTTTACCGATTAAACTACGAAAGGTATGTCACAAACATTAGTTTAACGGACACAAAGAACATCCAGGCTCAAAGTAATCACTTGTGGATCACACAAAAATTATGTTGCGTCGGATTTGAAGCTGCGACCTCGTGCACACCAGCGGCTATTTTTTTACCGACGCAGTTAATATTCATACAATGTAACACAACAATAATTTCATACGTAATGTATTGACAAAGTATCAAAACATATTGTGCGAACCACATTGGGTAGAACAAAAACTTCATGTTGCATGGCTAAAGGAAAAACCGTGGAAACAGATGAAAAACTACGCTCACACTACTACTACTAAAGAAAAACTGGATCGAACGATGTAAGGAGGTTTTTTTATTATTTTCATTTAATTAACTGTACTTATAGCGTGTTAATGCTGGCTGGTAAGGAATTTTATTTTTTTATTCGAAATTTGAAATGGTAATTATTAAATGGCGCCTCAAGTTGTAGTTAGTAAGCCATAAAGAGATGTTTTAATATTTATTAATCAATAACTTTTTGTTAACAACTTGTAAAGTTAGTCAAGAAATATAAAATATTATTGTTTTTCACATCTCGTAGCCTATTTTCGTAACAAGAATAATATTAGTAACAGGTTTAAAATGTTTTAATTTAAAGTCTACTTATGTCTGTGATGACGCACGTTACGAATATAATATTACCATACTTTTTAATACCTAGGATGTCATAAAAAAGAAGTCAGCTTGACAGCCCTTTTAAAGTCTCTGATCATTAAATTGAGGCTAATTTTAGTTTGTTTTGCAAACGTTATACCCGGTAACATTATAAAAGGATTATGTATTCCCACTATGTCACCACACGACCTAAAGCTGTTGTTTTACTACTGTTATTCTTATTTTTGCATATAGGGGCACGCGTCCTAATGTTGGCACTGCACCAGATTATCAGCACCCCCAACTAAAACTCAAATTATAAGCTTTCTATTAATTTATTTTGGCTACCATTTAACAAACATTAAAATAAGATCCTTTTGGAATTATAACTGATCCAAACACGACACTTTTTGAAAAAAAAAAGCGATATTTTTAAAAACGCGGGAACATGTCCTTCACATTACTTTGTTTTGACAGTTTCTTTTCTTATGATCGTAGGTAAGTTCAGGGTTTTTTATTTTACTTTATTTTAGATCTTTTAGGTATTTTTTACTGAACCTTTAGGTTTTATTCATGTATAAAATGTTTTATAAGGCTTATCTGACAATGGAAATGAACGTTATCTTGATTTTGTGTTCATAAATGAGGTGCTGACATCTGGGTTCAATTTTTTTGCGAATTGCTAATTATCGGCACTGGTACTGTTACATGACAAAGTGGTATGTAAAATTGTTAATCCATATATTTTATTGTAAAGCGTGATTATTTTATGCCTAGAATTCAATATTTTTGGAAAAAGTAATCTATGATTTCGGATCTTATATCCTGGCATGGTGCTGAAACTAACATTGCTAGTTATTTTCATAGTGTTGATATTATGATCAAAAGAATGTCTATTATTTTTTGGAATTTTTTATATTTATGTAATTATTTTTCTGAAACTTCGGTTGTTAGGCTAGGTATAAATAAAAGAGATTTTACTATAAACATTGGATTATTTCATTTATCTACCTAATTTTATGTCTAATTTTAAGGTGCTGATAATTAGCTCAGTCAATGCCAATAATTGGCGATGATGGTGCCAATAATTGGCGCCAGGGTCATTATTTAGTCAGACTCATCTAAATAAAATGTGTATGAATAATAACTATTTTTTATAACAAAAATCAATTATTTATTAAATAATGAACCAAGAAAGCATATTGTTATAGTTGTTATCATTATCATCACTGTGATAAACGATGTTAAAGTAGGACTAACTCTTAAAGTGCTGATAATTGGTAGCATCACCCTAATAGGTAGTAGATCAAAATTTTGTTTAGTTGACAGATTTTATAATGGGACATTATTTCCCTTCTTTGCAGTGGGACATTAGGGGTAAGAATAATAATTAAAAATACTGTTTTACTTACAATTCATGGGGACGTATAGTTAGAGATTTTTTTAAGTACATTAACTAATATAATACGTACTAATATTATAGTTGTACTTTACCCGAAGTTAAAACATTTGTTTTTGTTATGAATAATATCAGTAACAGGTAAAAAATATGAGGTTTCAGTTTTAATAAGAGTGTAGCAACAGCGTGCAGTCAGTTAATGATAAATAAGTAATTAGGAATACACATTAACAATAACTAGTTAGTTAGAAAGCCTATCTTTTTCTAATTCTAAAGCAAACTCTACCTTATACAAGAAGGATCATCATAACAACCCATTAATGTCCCACTGCAGGGACGGGCCTCCTCCCGTGACGGAGGGATACTTGCTTGACCTACTAATACCACGCAGGCCAGACGGATTGGTATAGGGTTTAATTTCAAGTTTTCCTTCTTTTTATTTCGTAAAGAACTAAACTAGAAGGATGATTCAATATAAATTAATTAGAATACATAACTAAGTAATTTCGGTGCTTTGGATAGTAAATTCGCAATATTACAATGCAAATTTTTTATTTATATTGGTTTTACAATTTTATACATTTCCATAGCAGCCACTTAAAAAAATACACTATTAAATAAAAAGCAATATTTTAAAAAATGCAATCGAATTGAGTACCTACCTCGTCTCTATATGTAAGATATTCTAACTTAGACATTGATAGACACTTCTGATTGCAGGGAGGGCTCTCCTGCATGTATTTTGAGGTAAATATTTGGTCTACAGACACCATACATCAAGCCGATCAGTGATTACCAGATAATCATTGACCGGCTTGATGTCAGGTTTATGTCAATTTTTACCTTCTTCGCAGGAGTATTGACTGTTGTTGATGAAGATTGAAATGAGATTGATCAGTGAAACCTTATAGAGACATATCTAGTTAGGGCCTCTTTAGTAGTTCATCATTACACTGATAGCCTTAAACTGTATTTTACCAGTATGAGGCTAGATTATAAAGATTAACTATAAATAAACAAACTAAGTACTCTATTTTATTTCACAATAGTTTTAAAAACTGTAATAGCACTTTTACACTGACTTTTTAATTATAATAATAATTAATTAAATAAAGTTTATGTGACTTACTGGTCCCATTCACATTTCGTCCGATGATTTTATTGGACCCGTTGGGCTGCGGGGCGGCGGGGGTGTGCGCGGGGGGCGCCGGCCGTCCCGTTTCCTCACCCGGGCTTTCCATATCGCACCTCTCGCTCGCACACATCAACCCAACACCCGCCAATTCGAAAACTTCACAAAAATAATACGCAAACTTTAAAAAAAAAAATTTTTTAAAATAATTTACACGTCATAAAATTCGAACACTGATTTTAAATTTAAAAAGTTTATTATGTTCGAAAATTGATCGATGTTTTTATAATGTTGGTAAGGGGTAGCCGTGACGTTCCTCCCGTGACGGACGCGGCACGACTGAGGCCTACCGGCGGAGCCCTACTGCAGCTGCAACGCCACGCCCAGCACCCCACGCGATCCCTCCACGTGTCCCCACACTTTCCTTGCCCTCGGCTTATGTAAAAAAACATAAAGGTCCTTAATGTGGCTGTGTGAGTGCGCTCTTAGTATAGAAGGGGACGAAAGGGTACAAAACTTGAGGGTCGGCGGGTGATCATTATATTGGGTTTTTTTGTAAATTAAACTAACTTCCTTCGTACGACGATATTTTAAAATGTTTGTCTTGTATCAAATTTTCTGTATGCGAGTATATAATTATGTTTCCGTTTTATAAAATAATACTAGTGATCACGTTATGTGTGTCGGGGACGTTCTTCAAAATCGATAAAACGCACACAGAAAACATCCAGGTTTAGGACAATGACGTGTGGATCACAGAAGCAATCGGTGAGATTAGAACCTAAAACCTCGAACAAGGAAACCGATCACCGCAACCACCGTTGCAACGAGGAAGTTATATAATTTTTCTTATTTTGTTATTATTCTGCTCGTATAGTGACAGATTATTACAATGTCTCTACCCTTTCTCATCAAGTGAGGTGTCTTAAAAATGAGATCTGTGAACTATCAATTACAAGCATCTTCTTAAGCCGCCGTAGTGGAGACATTCATGCCTCTACAAATATTGTAGCTGGTATGGTGCTTGCCATTCTTGGACTCTAATGGATGCTTAACATCAGGCACCATAGAGTCATTCTGGTTGGACAATTTAAAAAAAAGAAAATAACAAAATTGTATTATTGTAAGGAATTGAAATTCGGAAACTAAACCTATACCAATACGCCTCTACCTAAGTATCACGCAAACGGTGCATTATTATTACCTTTTTATTCGTGAACTAATTCAAACTAATTAAGACAAAGCTGTGTATAAAAAATTAAAAAAGGAAATTACGCTGTACCGTTTCGGAGATCCAGAAAACACGCAAACGTTAAGCCAGCAAAATCTTGAAAATGTCCGAAACCTTGAAACGTAAACATTCAAATTATATATCCAAACATTTACTTCGTCCAGCGAACTAAAAATGTAACTAAAGTTTTTTCAATAATCCCATTATTTCAAAAAAGATTTTGCTGGGGTAACGTAACGCCAGCAGAAATTGTTTTTGTCAAATATCTTTAAAATTAGGACCGAACTAATTCCAAAAACTACAGAGACATTTACAGGAGCTAGCGAACTAAATATCTGATAAAAAAAATTACAAACTTCAACAACATTTTGCTGGGGTAACGTTACCCGATCCTTGCATAAGTAGAACAGAGAGAACATTTTAAGAAACCAAAGTTTTCATTGAATTCGTATCATTTGTGTTCAATACATTTTAATATTTGACCACTTTAAAATCTTTCAATCCCAAATATTTATATTTAGCCAACTTTGTCTATACGATGTATGGCTTTTAAATAAATGAGATTAAAAAAATATATATTTATATTTCCCAAGATAACTTCATAAACTTAAGATGCGTTACAAGACTCTTCTTACGACGTTCTATAAGTAGAAGGTAGAGTTATCTACCTCGTTGGCAAAGCGCGGGTTTGAACCCCATGCAAAGTAATTATTTGTATGATCCACAAATCAGACTTGAGAGTGCGGGTGTTGATATTATAAAAAAAAAGGAATGTCATTCCCAGTTGATTGACATAAGCTGGTTACGGTCTGTGGTAAGTAACACCAAAGGCACGAATATATTAAAGCAAACTAGCTGACCCGCGCCCACTTCGTTGGGCGGCGAAAAAAGCGCATTCCATTTTTAAACATATTTCATTACTGCTCCACTCCTATTAGTCATAGCGTGATACTATATAGCCTATGACACTTCCCAATGGACTATTCAACACAGAAATAATTTTTAATATCGGTTCATTAGATCCAGAGACTATCCTACAACCTCACAAACAAACACACAAACTTTACCTATGAATACAATATGTCACCACCCCATCCCATCCCATTGGTGTCGTAGAAACCGACTACGGGACTATCCGTGCATTTACGAAATACAAAGAAGTAAAACTTGAAATTAAACCCTATACCAATCCGTCTGGCCAGCGTGGTATTAGTAGGCCAAGTATGCCATCATGGGAGGAGGCCCGTCCCTGCATGAGGCATTAATGGGCTGTTATGATGACTTAATAAAAGGGCAACAAATGGTAGTCTGGAGGGTAGAGAGTCTTCTATGGCTAAAGGGTAATACATACCTAATGGCTACTACGCTGAAATCTCAGGTTCAATTTCCATTTAGAGCAAAAATTTGTGTGCATGAACATAATTGGGTACATTGATCTGAGTGTTTTCTAATAATTTGAATGTAAAATAAATTACTTACCCAGCTATGACTTTGCCGGTCAGACCAAATGCTTCCTCACTCCACGAAAAGCAAATTATTTCCAATTTGCTTACATCTATGTAGCGCATTAAGTATAAGCCTAATAACATAATAATATCAGGTAGTATAAAGCTTAATCCATTCTGCCTTCGTAGCAAAAACTGAGCCCGTTCGTGTCGGTATCAAATTAAAAATGATAATCAGTTTGCAAAAGCTTAATTCGAACGAAATACGAAAGCGGCCTTCTTGGTAATAAAAAAAAAACATAAAACCACAGACTCGCGAACGTTTTAAGAATGATGTTACAAAAAATTGTACAATATTTGGGGTTAAGCTATGAATATGGGTTAATATTGTGTCTTGTAGGTTTGTTTGTTTTTAAATTAATTAATAATAATCGAAATAAGGCGTAAATAAACAATTTTATAGAGCCCGTAACTTGGCGAGCGCTTAATAGTAGAAAGAAATTTAAAAAAAAATGCTCTAAGGCCATAGGTAAATACTATTTTATTGCCGTGAGGTGACTGCTATGGGATTTAACTCTCTTATGGCCTCAGTAGTCTCTCAACCACATGGAGCCATTTTTTCCTTTCCTAAGAAAGACAACTCCTGCGGGGACTTTTACAGACATTAAATTAAAGGACACAAAGAACATCCTGGCTATATAATAATTTGTAAACCCTACAAATAATTATCTTACGTAGGATTCAAACCTACGACCTTGTGCTCGGCAGCCGCACACACCGCTTTCCAATCGAGGCAGCTAGGAAAAACTTATGGCTAATGTTCATATTACATATTTTACTCCTGCAATTTCCAGGAAGTTACAACATAAATTAAATATCTTTGCAGTATATTTTATAAATTTTTCAGCATCTAGCTGATTTTAAAAGTACGTTAAGAATATAATGTATTCTTAGCGTACTTTTTAAAGAAGTGATGTGACTCCAAAAGCAAAGACATTCTAAGGAAAGTTCCCACATAACAACAGTACGAAAACCAATGAAAGAAAACTCGACGAAAACTCTATACCGATCTATCTCCCGGCATGGTATTAGTAGGCTAAGTAGCCTTCTGCAGTAGCAGGTCAGTCGCTACAAATAACATTAAACGGTTTTTATTATGCTCCTGTTTAATATCTGCATAGTTTCTTTTTAATCAGTATAACAACAACTTTAGCTTCTAATATGATAAATTCCTGTAGTTAATCACTAAACGACAACCAAAAGCTAGTAAAACCTTATTCCTAAAGAAAGATCAGCATTCAATAGACAATTGAAACTGTCATTCAAACTTTTTCACGTAACATCAAATGAAAAAAAAAAACAGCAAATCTTGATCACTGCGTCAGTTTTCCCACAGTACAACCGTTTGCTTTATCATCATATTGACATATTTCTAGCTATCTACTGTTCAGACAACCTTTCACCGACTAGAGGAAAAACCTACACTACCTTATGAGTCGGTCGGATATTATTTACAAAAAAACTATTGAGGCTATAGAAACAGCGAACTTAGGTATTATTTACTTAGATTTAATTTTTGTTAAATCTTATCTTGACTTATTGGAATGGTTTTCTTATTAGAAAATATATTACTTATATTGTATTAGTTTTTAAAAGAAGATTAGGGATTACGCTCTCTGTCGTAGGGAATTTTACAAACTAATCATACATTCTCTAGGGTCTAGTAAAATTGTCGTAAAAGCTGACTAAGATGATGATGACATTTGCTGATAATTACTTGTCCTTTTCCGTGTGGTGACGGGGTAAGAATACAATGTCACCACCCCATCTCATCCCATGGGTGTCGTAAATAACATCTTTACGAACTAAAAAGAAGGAAAACTTGAAATTAAACCCTATACCAATCCGTCTGGATAGCGTGGTATTAATAGGCCAAGTAACCCTCCGACACGGGAGGAGGCCCGTCCCTGCAGTGGGACATTAATGGGCTGTTATGATGATTATGATGATGACTTATCCTTCAGTTTACGTTAGCTAAAGGTAACTTGTTTGTTTGTTTTTTGGTTTAGGCTTGTTTGTGTGTCTATGGAAACAAAAACAATTTCTTTTTATTAGGCCTTTGCGGGATGGGCTCCCTCGAACAACTAACCACGTTACCATGTCACGGTAATCAAGTTAGAACTCCTAGGGTGACCACTCAGTGCCAACATATAAGTACTCAAAAAGTCAATTCAGATTATCTATGCTTTGATAGTTAGATGATCTCATGATCTTATAGTTAATACCTATCAAGGAATCGAAATTAAAAGTCCAATAAGAATTTCAACTTGCGTAAACCAAACTTTTCTGAATAGCATTTTCAAATCTAACTACCTACTTAGATATTAAAAAAGATTGAGGAAATTTGGCCTACTGTGCTGTACAGAGGAGTTAGAGTAATTACCCCCTTACTCATAAACGCCTCTTTAGTCAATTGATTAATTAGCCTAAACTCTTACGTAGTTTGGTATAAGGTTGGTTTTCGTAATAAAAATCTCGCTGAACAGTGATTAAATTTAAGAGGCGTTTATGAGTAAGGGTATTAGTGTCTAGGTAAAATATTCCAGGGCTATTCAATTCAGTGCAAATCAAAGCTCGTTTTGTACGTTCGTCTTGGAGTTCACTGTGTCGTAGTTTTCTTCTCACCAAACTCTCTCTAAAAAACATTATACTATGTTTGCCCACACCCGACTAACAATGCAAAACATAAAAACATTTCTTAAATCTAGTTACGCTAAAACCTCTATTAAAAATAAGAGCAGAAAATCTGTTGTATCTGGTTTTAAAGATTATGCTTCAAAAAAAATTAAATACTTAACATCGAATAAAATAAGAATAATAAGCTAAAAACCATTCCAAATAAATGAATATTTTATTTATATATTGAGTTCTTTAGCTTTACCCCCTTACTCATAAACGCCTCTTAAATTTTTGTCAGCTGATTAGCTTAAATTCTTACGTTTTTGTTTGGCATAAGGTTGATTTTGCTAATAAAAATCTCGCTAAACATTGATTATATTTAAGAGGCGTTTATGAGTAAGGGGGTTAATGTTAATGTATCTTGCCCGCTGTTCTTATAGCTCCAATGATATCTCAAAGAGAGTTTAGAATTATTTTCTCACGGTGACCGGCCTCTACATACAACCGTTTAATTCCACAAATATCTCTCTAAACATTTTCATAGATTAAAACCACGTTTCATAGTTCACTATACTTTCTTCTCTCATGTAATTAACACGTACCTGTTAACGAGAAACTTAAACATCTACAAATGTTTTAAATGCTATTTTATTTACAAGAAGGATTTAACCACTTTGTCAGCAAGTTATCTAAGTTACATGTTAAGTATCAACAATTAAATTTATGTCTTTAAAAATGGTTTATTAATACTTACGATAAATGTTTTAGAATACATAATTTTTGTCGAATCCTAATTTTTTTGTCGAAAGGTGTTGTAATACTTAGTAGTATTTTTCGCTTAGAACATTCGTTAAAATAAAGAAATTGGTTAGAATAATGGATATTTGTGTTTTCAAAATTAAATCATTATTTTGACAGGTTCAAGATAGTTTAGGGAAACTTTTTCTTATATACAAACAGGAACCACCTCCACTGTCCGTTCACCTAATTTGATAAGGTGCTTAACAATGTCTTTTTACCTACTGATGATCTTGGCAGATCTAAATATTTTAGTAGGTAACCGTAGAAGAATTTAGTCAGACATAGAGAAACCATAAGACCAGAAATGGCTCCTGATTATCTTTGTTCGATTAGATGTTAGTTTTCAGGTCTCACTGGCTAAGGGCAGATCTTCAATGATTCCGTAGTGTTTTGCGTAGGTAGGTACATGTCAAAATAAATTCAGGTTTTTCTTTTTTTAGGCGTTAATAATTAGGCCTATTAATTACAGTTTCTACACTATTTTAATTAATATTAGTTATTAAACTATGTTTTTTTCCTGTAACATTGTGACAACATTTATTTCGGTCAGGAATTGTTAATTGGAGTAAAAAAGACTTAAAGATCTTTCTCCAGTAACACACGTTAACTTGCCTTAATACCACTCTAGCCAAACGGATTGGTGTAGGTAGAGTTTTATCCTTAACTTTTTTATTTTGTACAGATAATATAGACTCGTAGTATTTTCGTACCTACCCTTGCCCCTTATATATATGGTGCCCTTTATATATATTTTTATGATGATGATGATGGTAAAGATGTGTGGTGGGCCGACGACCTCATAAAGATCTCTGGGTCGGACTGGATGCGGAAGGCGCAGGACCGAGTTCTGTGGTGCGTGTTGGGAGAGGACTATGTCCAGCAGTGGACTGCAATAGGCTAGTTGATTGATTGATTTTTAGATTGATGAAGGTAATCCGTGTGGTGACGGAGTAAGAATACAATATGTCACCACCCCATCTCATCCCATGGGTGTCGTAAAAACCGACTAAGGTAATATTACCTTTACGAAATATAAAGAAGGAAAACTTGAAATTAAACCCTATACCAATCCGTCTGGCCAGCGTGGTATTAGTAGACCAAGTAGGTACCCCTCCATCACGGGAGGAGGCCCGTCCCTGCATTGGAACATTAATGGGCTGTTATGATGATGCTGGTAAGTGGCTACCGTTGCCTACCCTGTAAAAACCTTTACATCCCTTTCTTAAAGGACCTGTTGCGTAGAGTAAGATACGAAATAATATGGCTTTACTGTTATTAACCTACTACAAAGAGAGGAGGTTTTTATTTCGGTCTCATGTAAACGAATTCGTTTACGTGTTACGAGGAATGTAAAGGTTTTTACAGAGACAGCATCGAGCAAGCGACACCTCTGGTATTGAAAGCATACTCCACGATATTTTTTTTCACGTTATCATGCCACCGCAATGGTATAAAAGAAAAGAAAATTTAGTGTCAGTACCTACCTACCTAACGATACTTTGGTATAACGTTAAAGGAGAATGAAACCTTCACTAAGAGTTTTGGGCCAAGATTATACAGAAATGAGAGTATTATCAATTTATAGCTTCACACTTATTAGTCTCGTGCTAAATCTTTTGTTAGTTTTGGCAATCTAAATAATTTTTTTTTGAAGGAGATGGAAACTTCTGGGCTAAAGCCTGTACATTACTGTACAGAGTAAGGATATGCCCTAAAAATCTTTTCTATTTTTTTCAAGTTACAATCTTAATAAAATTGAGTAATTTTATTATTATTTTATTAAAAAATAGAAAAGATTTTTAGGGCATATCCTTACTCTGTACAGTAATGTACAGGCTTTAGCCCAGAAGTTTCCATCTCCTTTGTGCAGGACGAGAATATACCTATAAGTACCTAATGTAAGCTTGTCGGTATAGTTTTACGATACTGATAAAGAAAATGAGCTGTACGATCTTCAATTTAAACTTTCCAACATGTATTTGAAAACTTTTTTGATGTTTTTTACACCCTTCGTCCAAATTAAATTCAAAATGAAATATTTATATTATTAAGGTTAAACCATCCATAAAAAATATCATTATACATAAACGCTCATTCTCCAAACAAGAATTTCATCGGTAAGTTTTTGTAGGACCGCAATTTTCGGAACGCGACCATCATTTCAAATCGTTTGCGCGGGAAAAACTATAAAATGGCCGACAGCGTGCGTCCGATGCAAATTGCGTGCGGAAAAAGTTCACGGCTAGTAAAAACTGAAAGGAACTCATAGTATTTCATCGACGTCGCCAGTTATTGAGCGGGGTTAAAGTTTTTGTGTAGATTCCAGTGGTGGCGGCGCGGGCGCAACGACTTTTTGCACGACGCGCGGAGTCTGGGAAGCGCTCGGCGGCAACTCTCCTCGGGGGCAAAAACCAAACGAGGACCGCCATAACGCTACTAACCGAAGCAAAAACGTTGCGACATACGGATAGAATTAATGCGGCGACTCTTTAATTTTCTTCAAGAAAGCGCGGGAGGAAATGGTGTAGGTAATGAGTGTTGCCAGACGCAAAAACTATCTGTATAATGACGTCTCTCATTTATCCAGTTTATTTTTCTGTACTGAAGGTAAATATAAAAAGTTCTTATTGGAATGTTTTAAAAGCTCCGTTCCTATTAGAAAAGATTGAAGAATTTTTTGTATAATAAGAAATTGTAGGCAATTTAATAATCTTACAAGTATTAAAAAGGACAACAGTTCGTGGTGGGGAAATATTACGTAATTTTAAAATAATTCTCTTTGCATTCATTACATGTGATGAGCGGTTTTTAAACCAATTGGAATTTATGTCTAGGTCTTCATAAGCGGACCATCATCCCTTAAACTGTTGATATGCCTATTTAGAATCTCGTAATCGTGTACGAAATTATTACGAGATGTGATTAGGTACAAATCTCAAAAATAACTTGTGCCATTTTTTCCTACTAAATAAATAGCTCAGTGGGGCAAAATTATAAATATAGTAGGTACTTACTTCTTCTATAATTTTTATGTTAAAAAAATCTACTAAAAAATCAACAAAAATGTATTTTAGCTTGTAATACTTATTTATTTTTTATTGCTGTATTTGTTAGTTTGATATTTTGTTGCTGTTGCTACTGTTATTTGTATTGGCCGGTTACTTCAAAAGAATCGGATAAAATAAAACAGCCGTTTTTTTTAAATGCAATATTTGCGTACGATCTCAAACGCGTAAATATCTTCAAGTTTAAGTTTAGCTAACTAGTAGTGCCATCTGTGGCTTTTATAGCTCAACTAATGGGCTTTCATAAATCCGTCTAATGTTATAACTGCAATCTCATAGATGGCGCTCAGTTAAATTGAATTTCTGGTTGGGGCCTTTCATTATAATAACTCTATAATTTGTTTATCCATTTTTGGGTCATAACACTGTACCAGAGGTATCGTTCACTCAATAACCCATTTTATTTTATTTTCTTTAGTCTCCTATCTACACCGGAATCGAAAACATGATCTCTCAAAAGTACCGAGCAGGAAACTCGATGAATTTACCTTAGAAAAACTAAGTATAAGAAAAAGGACCCTTAATTAATTGAAAAAAGTGTTTTTTTTTTCATAAAAAAATAGTAGATAAATGTATGACATTCTTCAATCGTATTAAAATTAACTACGTCGTCCTGCTGCTAACCTTGGGTCGTAGTTCAAGACATAATATACCCATCAATGCCCTTATCTTATATTTATGTTGGACATGTACACTCAAGGAATTTAATTCTTTAGCAGTTTGCATAATTTCGAAATCGGTCAGGTTACTATTTACCGACTACAGACGACGGATGACGAACCCCGACATCTTGGCAGTCGTAAAATTGAATAGACAAGGTATATATACCTAGCCTTGTTCATATGACAGACAGGTAGGTAGGTATTTTGTTTAAAGTAAAATTCTTCAATTTTATATTGTTGACAGACCAAAATTAAGTCAAAGTAAACTAGACCTTATCTACCATCTCCATCAAACAGTATCCTCAGTCCGAGTTTGTGTCACTATTAACAATAAAGTATATCGAGTAGCATTCGCTGTTCTGATTGGTTCAATGCATTGTATTGATAATACTGTCAAAATTATATTTTTTACTCTTTGGACAGAATGGACTTTTTGCAAGTTTGTAAACAAAGAAGTTTGAAGTGCGATTCATACTTATTGGTTATATATTATCTTGTGTCTATTTTGAGGTGTAATATCTTTCAAATTCGTTATGATTATTTCGGTATATAATACGACTAAATTACGTAGGTTGTCTACCTGCTAAACAATTAAATTCCTTGACCGTACAACAGTAACACAGCTTGAAATAAAGCCAATCCATATTTTTTTTTAAATTTGCACGCCCTTACTGCGACGAACATGGGCATTTTATTCAATACCTAATAATCGAAACTCGAACAGCCAATAAAATGTAATAGGATGATGCATTATTTGCAGGCACACTACCTACTTAAAATAATATAGCATAAACATTAATAAACGATATGGAGCCCAGAACATATTTTAATTAATAATTCAATATTTTCTTTCTAATCTGTACTTAATAATTATTGAAATATTAAACACACAGTAAAAACTGATAAATAAAACTTTTACCACAAGAATCCATTTGTAATATATATATATAAGTAAATAAATAAAATTTAAACTAAATAGAAAGTAAAATGATCCGAAAAAAATATTGGTTCAGAAAGTTTAAGTATTTTTTACTCAGTGCAATGTTCAGAATTAAAAGCCTACTATCCGAGTTCAAACTTTCAAAAATTTAAATTATGTTTGACGCCCAACGATCAACGGTTTTTTTGACAATTTACTGTGATTTGAATTTGTTGATTCATTTTGTGTAAAAGAATTATTGAAAAACGATTGTAGTGGAGTGTTTTATTGTGACTAATATATGTTTATTGTGTTAAGATGACGACGGACAAGATTCGGAAGGAAAAAAACCAAAACATTCAGGTGTTTATACGTTTAAGGTAAAGAAACAAATGTAACAAATTTACAGACGTTATTTGGCGTGACTCACTGGAATTTCTTTTTAATTTCTATGTGAATTTCTTCTATTACTTAGGCTACACTTAGTTTCACATGTTTTATTATCAATTATTTATATATTCCGATATAAATTCTTGATAAACATCAGACTGTTAAACCACATCTTATCAATATTCTTCCTAAGATTAAAACAGCCATATAACTGTTTACTTTTAGTAAGTGAACTTTGTGTATAGTCAGGATCACATAGATCAAAACAATACACTTATATAATATCACCATGCAAAACCCAAAGGTTCATAAATTTCCCTATGCAGTTATCATGTTTTGAATCACTCTTCACAATCTTATACTTTTAACTTGTAAAGAGTAAGTAATTGAGATTGCTTGCTGTATATTTTATAATAGACTAGTTTAAATTAAGAATGTGTAATTAAAATCTTATGGAGTGCATGTCATGTTTGTTAAAACAGTAAACCAACCAGTCATAGTAATACATTTATGATTTTATACTTGAAATCACTTTAGTTCTTACCTCATGGCATTATAATATTTTTTCAAGTGATGAGATTTCTCTTGAATTGTAATAATTTTCTTGATGTGTATACTTAGTATAGAGATTGATTCTAGGCAGTCTGTTGTCCTTGCATTAGATATTATTTATTTATTTATGGTTTACAAACAATTGTTACACTTATACATTTTCAAAGTAACATAGTTCTTAATTTTATCCTAGTGCACAATATCAAGTAGTAAACTCAAAATGCTCAATGAGATAACAATAAGTTATTATTTTCCAATAATGTTCATTATAAGTTTACAAACAAAAATTAAGTTTACTTAGTAACAATAATTAAGTTTAACTTATGCTAAAGTCAACATATGATTTAAACGCTAATTAATTGAAGCCAACAATTCAGTATTTAATTTGTTGTATTTGCCTTTTGAATTTTCTAGAACTTGGGCCAAACAATTCAATGTTTTTGTCATATTTATTATACAGCCTGCAGAGTCTAGGGATAACCGAGTTCGAACCAGAAACCGTTTTTCGGAATGGGGGGTAAAGCAATTTGATTTTAGCACGGGGGTATCTTCGAGGAACGTTAAACTTGAGTTTGGCCAGCAGTTCAGGGGAGTCGATAAGACCATGTATCAATTTATACAAGAATGTTAAGTCGTGGAAATTTCTACGGTCATCGAGTGTATTCATTTTAAAATAATCTAAATGCTTAGCATAACTTAGAATGGTTTTTGATATCCCAGCCGAGTACGCCAAATGATTGATAAAGCGCTTTTGAATGCGTTCTATCCTTAATATATGTGCTGCGTAATGCGGCCGCCAAACGGTAACGCAATACTCTAAAATACTACGTACGTAGCAGTTATATAAATATACTTTAGTTTTAGGTTTCCGAAATGATTTTGAGTTTCGTATAATAAAACCGAGAGATTTAGATGCCTTTTTTATGATGTAATCTAAATGGGGCACAAACGTTAGTTTGCGATCAAGCACTACCCCCAAATCATTGACAAAATTAACTTTATTTAATTGCACACCGTTCATAATGTAGGTATAATCAATGCAGTTCAGTTTTCGAGTGAAAGACATGTGTAAGCATTTTTTAATATTTAATTGCATACTATTTTCATCACACCATTTCAAAAGCCTATCTATATCTGCTTGAAGCAGTAAAGAGTCATTAATGGTATTAATAATCCTAGTTATCTTCAAATCGTCAGCATAAATAAATGGCAAGGAGTTAGGAAAGCATTTTGTGACATCATTAATAAAAATTGTAAATAAAGTAGGTCCCAAATGCGACTCCTGTGGATCGCCTGACGATACTTCAAAGATATCCGATTTATAACCATTAGCTACTACATTATAAGAACGCTGTGAAAGATATGAGCCCATCCATTTTAAAAAAAGTACAATTAAAACCATAAAGGGACATCTTATGAATCAGGAGGGCATGTGGAATCTTATCAAAAGCCTTACTTATAATTGTATAAATTGTGTCAATCTGTTTGTTTGTATCAATCGCTTCAGATACATATTCAATAAAAGTAGCTAAATTACTACATGTTGATCTATTTTTAGTAAATCCGTATTGAGAATTAGAAGTATACTTTTTAAAATAGTTTTTAACTTTATCACATATCATGGATTCGAAAATTGTAGCTATAATTGGAAGAATTGCTATTGGCCGATAATTACATACTAGATTAACATCATCACTTTTGTGGACCGGTACCACTTTAGCTAGCTTCCAGCGTTCTGGAAAGATACCTGTTGTTAAGGAACTGTTAAATATGATACAAAGAGGAACTGCGTCACTTCCTGGTCCCTTTGTTGTATCCAATTGCTTTACGTACCTAATTATTTATATATTAAGACATTAGAAAACAATATCATGAGAACAATAATTGATATTAATTTAGTGGGGTCACCAAGATTCATATTCGTGTACCAGACATCAGCAACTTGAAAGGCCTGTTGGCGTTTTTCGACGAGCTGGGGTGGATCGAATAAATCACCCACCCTAACGCAAAACCCGCGCCATGACGTGGAGTTGCGGAAAACAGCCCGCTATACCATACCATACCATACCATCGTGTACCAGAGCAGACTTGAGGGGTGCAAACATTAAAGAAAAGCTGAAGCCATAACTTATTGTAACACTTAGCAATTAAATTGAGTTTGAGCTTCATAATATTTGATTGATATAGGGTTTGATTTCAAGTTTTTCTTCTTTTTGTTTCATAAAGATAATATTCACGGATATTCCCTTAGTCGGTTTTTACGACACCCATGGGATGAGATGGGGTGGTGACATATTATATTCTTACCCCGTCACCACACAGACTACTTTTTTATTTATAGTGAAATTACCATTGTACCAATTATTATTATTTATTATTTAATAAGCAGGCAGGCAGTTGAAACAAGTGGTAGCGCCTGTATCTGGTTTTTTTTCATTTTTGGTGCTCATCTAATTTATTATATATATAATTAGTCCGCAAGCTTTCTTAAAAGTTAAGAAATCTAGAGACATGCACTTTTGCTGAACACACCACTTGCTGGATCATATGATCACTTACCTCATCACTAAGTTTAATTCAAAATACAACCACAAATGTAACATTATCCAACAAATAATTAATTTATTTAACAAAACTTTTCTTTCCAGACCACTCAATCAACGCGAGAGAGACATCAAATCACTTGGTGTGATAGAAGTAGTGAATAACCGAGAGGTTGTGGTTCGCCAATCACAGCAGACCTCGCACACCAAGAAGTTTACTTTTGATAGGGCTTTTGCACCTAATTCTAGCCAGGTACATACTATATTCCTACATACTATATTACTTAACAACCTCTGTGGCGTAGTGCTTATATAACATGACTGCTACGCAGAGTTCTCGGGCTCTATTCCCGCTCAATGCAAATCTATGTGTGCATAAACATGATTGTTTGTATTGATCTGAGTGTTTCTATGTATAATATGTTTGTATTTACAAAAAAAAGAGTATTTATTTATGTTTATCTGCTCTAGTACCCATAGTACAAGTACTCTGCTTAGTTTGGGACTGGATGATGTTGTGTGAATGTGTGAGGATTATTTATTTACTTTCACTTTTATCTTTTCAACCTGTCCTTATAGCAGAGTTGTGCTGTTCCAACTAGTTATTGGCTAGCCAGATGGTAAAAGGTTTTGTGAAATGTTATCTTTTTTATTTACTGATGTCTAAATAATTTCCTCAGTTTTAGGAATTATTATATAAAAAAATTGACGATTGTTTAATATTTATTTAATATTTAATTCCCAGTTGTAAAACATGTTGGAATTAGTCCTATTTAAAGTCCTATTCATAGCTTGTGCTAGAGCAAGTAGTTTAAAGATAGGGAAAAGTGTAATCAGTAACTTTCAAATATCAAATACTTTTTAAGAAAATGCTATATTATTATGGCATAATTTATGTGACACTGTTTTCCAGTAGGCTTTGGCTATTAATAACAATAGAATAACAAGTAACAAATACAAAATAATAAATTCGTTATTACAAATCGGTTTCAACACTTTAGCGTTAAGACTCATTTTGTAATAACAAATTTAAAAACAGTGGTTTTATGACGTAATAAATCGTGTTTCATAGTTTTCGATAAGAAGAATGAAAGACGTAACATAATGGGTATAAAATTTGTTTTAGTTACAAGTATATCAAGAAGTAGTGAGTCCTCTGATAGAGGAGGTCCTCAATGGGTACAACTGCACGGTGTTCGCCTACGGGCAGACCGGCACGGGCAAGACGCACACCATGGTGGGAGAGCATACCGGCACTGACACACATTGGCAAAATGTAAGTTTTATATTCTATTTTCTAAATAATTATAGCCTGATCAACATTTAACATCTCCGTGTGGTGACAGAGTAAGAATACAATATGTCACCACCCCATCTCATCCCAAGGTTGTCGTAAAAACCGACTAAGGGACTATCCGTGAATATTATCTTAATGAAATAAAAAGAAGAAAAACTTGAAATTAAACCCTATACCAATCCGTTTGGCCAGCGTGGTATTGGTAGGCCAAGTATCCCTCCGTCACGGGAGGAGGCCCGTCCCTGCAGTGGGACATTAATGGGGTGATATGATGAACATTTTACATGTAGACAATCTTATGAGCCAAGTCTGAATGTTTTAGGTTTTTAGAAGATTTTGGTCATGATGATTAGGTATCATTACAGTTATGCGTTTCAGAAACATTAAGTTATTACTAACTAAAATAATCTTAGTATAAAATCTATACTAATTATTTATACTATTATACTAATTTTATAAAGAGGTAAAGTTTGTGTGTTTGTTACGTTGTAGGGGGTAATCTCTGAATCTACTAAACCGATTTTAAAAATTATTTCTATGTTGAAGTGTCATAGGCTATATAGTATCACGCTATGACTAATAGGAGTGGAGCAGTAATGAAATATGTTTAAAAAAGAGACTCGTGTTTTTTCGCCGCTCAACGAAGTAGGCACGGGTCAGCTAGTATAAAATATTTTATAAACTCATGACTATCTGTACTACAGTATGAATTAATTTTATAACTTTTTGAAACTATCGCATTACATGATTATTAATATTAAACGTAAACGGGAGATTATCGCGCATACTGTTTACTTTTATTTTGTTTGACGTTTCGGAACAGGTTTTACCCGTTCCGGAACATCAAGCAAAATAAATTAAATAAAAAATCCGGTGTTTGGCAGCTATGTACAAAGAGCGATTAATCCATCACCCCAACGAACTTGGTCGCCAACTCACTATGAAACAATATGTGAGACGACTAAAACGTCACAAAGCTGGAAGACGGCATGCGGCAGTAGTCCTGGACAGCAGATGAGTAAAAGCTTCCAATGGGAAGCAACTCTACAAGACAGCGTTTCAGAACAGATTTGCTCATAGCCTTGGGGCTGATTGCAAATACAAAGCAGTTTTTTTTTTTATTAAAAGCATTATTTGTCATTACCCCAGGACCCCCTGGCCGGTATCATACCGCGAGCCCTCAGCCAGCTATTTGACGAACTACGACTTACAAACACTGAATACACAGTTCGTGTCTCTTACCTCGAGCTATACAATGAGGAGTTATTCGATCTCCTCGCCTCATCTGAAGATAACTCCAAGCTGAGGATTTACGAGGATGTCACTAGGAAAGGTTCCAATATTGTCAATGGACTTGAGGAGATCACAGTGAGTATAAATTTTGTATCTCTTTTATATGCTTGCCAGGGACTAAGAATACAGGATATCATCACCCCATGTAATCTCGGTATTAAAAACAATTTTTCGTCCTGTGATTACTTTGAGTTTACCTTTCCATTAAACCTATATATTATATATCTTTATTCTACATTTCGCTGATTTCTTTAATTGTTTTTCTATTTATTTCCATAACACGATAGTTTTTTTAAAACCAAGGAGTTAAAACATGTCCACCCGGGCGGACCTGCGAGCTAAGTTCTAAGTTATTGGGGGTTGGTTTCCGCACTTAGTCCCTGAGGTGGACCATTGTACGTGAGGGGCGCGCGTCATTCCAGCCAGCCCACCTCCCTCCAGAAGCGTGTGAAGTTACTGATTTTGTTCAGGCGAGCTAAACTAAGTTGTAAAATAAAATATTTATGTTCTAGGTGTATAACAAGAGTGAAGTATATAAAATAATGGCTCAAGGACAAGAGAGGAAGAGAGTCGCCTCTACGCTTATGAATGCACAATCCAGGTAATTATATTAAAAAAACTAGTAGGTATTTATCAGAACCATAATCATAGTACAAACATATACAGTATTTCGACTTCATATAAACGGACGAAACGCGAGTTATACCTACACGCTCACGATAGAGGTGGCTTTGGGAAGTAAACAGTCGCGACTGTGCCGCAGTAACGAGCGGGAAAGTAGGTAAATGTAATTATAAAGCTGGAGGTGGGCAGCCCTATCACATGTTTACGTACCGCGCAGTCGTAGGTATTTATGATAAATACTCGGCCGAGATAGACTACTGGTTGTACTGTGCTATAATCGACGACGTGAGCGATAATTTAGTAAATGTAACAGAAAGATTATTAAAAAAATATTCGTTGTAAAAAAAGGTTTGACTATGTTATGCAATTGGTGATCTTTAGAAGCGGCTCGGTTACCCCTGCCCATTAAAAAGACCGCTTGCTCTGCCCGTCTGCCAACAAAGAAAAATCTTAATAATAAATAATAATATTTTTAAGCTAAACTATCTATCTACCTAAGTTCATCTAAACATCCTTTTTTTTTAATATAACTATTTTTAATATTGCAGAAACCATTCCAATGGCCATAGCTTAGCGTAAGTGAAAGCTAACCATGTCATAGTTTTGTACAAAAATGTTTTGTTTATGCTTCTGTTAACTATTCAATATTAGCTCGGGCCTGCGTATTCTGGACAATTCACATAGGTACACTTCCCACCAAATAAATCGAAACACAATGCAAGTTTGTGTTTTGTAAAGATTATGAGAAAAATGTGTATATTTAGGAATATGTGTTATATATAATTGAATAGGGAATTTAATGAGGTTTTTTAAATAATAATGGTAATGTTCTAAATTAAAATTTAATAGATATTTTGTTTAACAAGTCGTTTTTACCCTGTACGTAGTTTGACGGAAATTGATAAAATTACGCACGTACGAAATGAAAACAAAGCTAGGAAATTTTTCTCATAATCCCTACATAACACAAACTTACAGTTTGTTTCGATTTTTTTGATGGGAAGTGTATAATTCACTTTATAAAATGTCTTATTCTGACGAATAGGATATATAATTGTAAAGTATTATTAAATTCAATTCATTGGTTTTTACGTTAAAGAGTAACAAACATACAAATTTTGCGAGTTAATAATATGAATAGGGTTAGATTTAATTTGTTTTGTGTCCACTGGCTTTGGTTTCTGCAATGTTATGTTGTAGAAGCATAATCAAATCTGTAGAAGTAGGTTATAAGTATTTTAGCATTTAATTATAGAAAACACATTACATTTACATTAGTAAAGATAAAAGATCATGCGTAAAGTCGGCAGTAATCGGCAAGGCCGGGTGGTAAAATTGAATATATAGATAAATGTTATGTTTGTTGTTCGACAGATAAGCATTAAACGTTTATGCAATAGAAAACACGTAAATCACTTTGATTTATCCACTATCTTTCTTAAATTTTAAATAAATATAATTTTTTCCAACGAAAAATTTCACAGATAAAATTAATTTTATCATTTGACATTTGTAGATTATAGAATTTTGTCCTTGATTCCCATACATTTTTCAAAGATCAAAGACTAAAGTCTTTAGTCTGTGGTTGACACGACGCCATATATGTTTACGTTTTAAAGCAAGTCCGTTTAAATAGACTATAGCTATAATATTCCCCTTTGAGTATGAAACATAGATATTTAAGTAGAAATTTAGTTACGTAGGCTTTTGTCGATTCTTATTAGCTTTTATTTACTGACTCTTACATACTTGTCTTTTTTCCTACACACTTCGCTTTTTACATACAGAATTAAATGCGTACTCATATTAACACATACAAAGACGTATTTTACATTAATAAATACACATAGGTACACTCGCAAACATGTGGTAGGTATCTTCAGCAAGAGGCCATCTAAAGCCCGATTTACACATCGACAGTAGCGAGTTAAGTAGTAAGTTGTTGATTAAGTTGATTGAAATAGATCTCCATCCTATTTTTTGGCGAGTTAAGTTGACGACACGCGAGAGAGGGGGCTACTTCGTATTCGTACTTAACTCGCTACTGTACTTGTCGATATGTAAATCGGGCTTAAGTCTCTAAAACAATAAAAAAGTTGCATATTAACACCACATTACATTCGTGTAGCGTTATTTATATACATTACTTTGTCCCCAGTCGCTCCCACACAGTATTCACGATCGTAGTCCACATGAAGGAGAACAGTCCTGAAGGAGAAGAGTTAGTCAAGATCGGCAAGCTCAACCTGGTAGACCTGGCTGGTTCAGAGAACATCAGCAAGGCTGGCTCGGACAACCCGGCTAAGAAGGAGAGGGCACGGGAGTGTGTGAATATTAATCAGTCGCTGTTGACTCTCGGAAGGGTGATCACTGCGTTGGTGGAGAGGCATCCGCATATACCTTACAGGTAAATATTTATATAATATACTTTTTTTTGTATATTTTGCATAGTACTTATTTTTTTGGTACATCTTTTATTAAATTATTTTTTCTTTAAAAAAACGACAAAGGACTATACGTTTTGTCGCGGGGACTTTTATAAATATTAATTTAACGGGCACAAAAAATATAAGCACTCTGTAGTAGGAGTCCATTGCATTAACAAACTTGACATGGCCTTAATATATACTGCGGGACTTAACTTGTTTTCCAAGGTGGCACACCCAGTGTAGAACCATTCTGACCTTAATATTGGTTTGGATTCGAACTTTCAACATCGATAACGGCTGACGTCAACTAGGCAGTCACTAAAACGGTACCAAGTTTGATGATCACTAAGTTAGAAATCAATAGAATTGTTAAAATCATACTTAACAGATAGGCTTTAAACGGTAGATGTAAAAGGCATTAAATCAAATGGGTCAAACGTAAAAATAGGCGTACCGCAAGGATCAATTCTAGGGCCTTTTCTCTTCTTAGTTTATGTCAATGACTTGCCTTATATGATAGAAGCACAAGCTGGCATCGTTTTGTTTGCCGATGATACATCGATAATTTTCAAAGTGGCTAGGCGTACTGCAAATGCAAATAAAGTTAACAATATTCTGAATGCCATTTCAAATTGGTTTTCTGCAAACAATCTATTGTTGAATGCTGGAAAGACCAAATGTATAAGGTTTACACTGCCTAATGTAAGGCAAGCACATGTTGATGTCATGCTGGAGGGGCATAGGTTGGAATTTGTACAAAGTACTAATTTTCTAGGAATTACAATAGATTGTAAATTGCAATGGGGTGATCATATCACTGGTTTAGCCAATAAGCTTAGCTCTGCTGCTTTTGCTGTTAGACGGATTAGGCAGTTGACAGATGTAGGAACAGCAAGGTTGGTATACTTTAGTTACTTCCATAGTTTGATGTCCTATGGTATACTACTTTGGGATTTAGAAACAATTTTTATATTACAGAAAAGGGCAATACGTGCTATTTATTGTTTAGGCAGGAAAGACTCTCTCAGGGAACGTTTCAAAGACATAAATATTTTAACCGTAGCGTCTCAATATATATTAGAAAACATACTGTATGTCAGGAAGAATATAAATAAATTCACAAAAGTGATATCACAGACAGAAATTTGCGTAATAAAAATAAACTGCTCCTTCCGAGCTATCGACTTAGTAAGGTTAGTGATTCTTTTAAAGGCGACTGTATACGCTTTTATAATAAGCTGCCTGAGTCGGTCCTTGGTATGCCTGACAATAAATTTAAAACCTATGTTAAGACCACTTTATGTAAAAAAGCATACTACAGGACAGACGATTACCTTAAAGATAAGAGTGTTTGGCTTGGTGCAGGTCTCCCATAATGTGCCATTAATAATAATGGCATAAGTTGTATTAGGTACATTACAATACGTTTTTTTTCGTATGATATTTTAACTTAATGTTTTGTTTATATACTTATTTCAATTTTACACAAACAAATGTACACTCGTCCACATTTGATTTAAGAGTTAGGACTCGCAGAAATTTACTTTGGTCGATGTTAGGTAAGGGCGTCCCTCTGCTATTTGTGTTTCCCCAAATTGTATTTATTTATCATCTATTACTATTGTCAGGACTTGTCATGCTCACTATAATGTCATTGTTTGTGGTGGCGTGGAGGCCGGGTCAATCCCTTCCCTACGATATGGCGAGGGGGTTGATCGCTGGCCTTTGCGTTATACTCGTGAACGGGTGCTACTTGGGGTGACTGATCGACCCTGATATTAACCTTTAACTGGTGACATGGTTATTATGCAACGTAACTGGTGACGTGCGGTCTGAGAAGCCGCTGCAGTGTTTGGTCTATAACATGGAAATTAAGTATGGTAGCTTATTATAGTATTTAAAAATCGGGCCGGACTCGTGGTCACACCAGGTTGTCACACCAGTGTGACTATCAGGAATTTTTTTCTTGTTAGTCACACCGCTACTTATACAACACCTTGTATTGTCACTTGTCATTATCAACTAGTGCTGTTTTATCGATATGTTTATTAAAATTCGTTAACATAATATCTAGTAAAAAATATATTTAAATTAAAGTATTATACTAACTAAATATATTAAATTAAAGTACAAAATTATTTCAACATTTCAAGGAAATGGCCTACTGATATTTCATGGTTTAATAATTTTAATTAACACCCTAAAACAAAATCATCTTTAACAATATATCATTTTGCTGTGGAGCACGGAGCCTCTCCACGACCTAAAGAAGAGAAAAAAGAAAAATTAAAAATTACGTCCACGAAATAGGGGAACGTTGGTGTGTTCTTCATAAACTTCATAGGTTGCCAGTGATAGAAGATATGAATAAACAGAAGAACTAACACTAGGCTAAACAATCTATTTTTGCATAAAATGTCATCATGAAATATCGATAAATAAGAGGCGTTAATCATCCGCACTAATTCATATTTAATACAAGGTGTTGTATTATTGGTGGTGTGACTAACAAGAAAAAAATTCCTGATAGTCACACTGGTGTGACAACCTGGTGTGACCACGAGTCCGGCCCCTTAAAAATAGTATAATCAACTATTACTGGTTAAAATAAAACAAATAAGTTTACGCTAAATATAACTTTTATTAGGAACTTGGCATCACAGCTATAGGTAATATTTTCAATCAACCAAAAATAGATGAGATCAATAATTAGTAATAAAAAAATTAAAAATCAACATTTTAATTAAAAAACACTTTTTATTAGAAAGATTAGATAGTAATTAACTAAAAAAAAAATTATACTGAAATAAAAAAATAGAATTGACAAAACTGACAGTGGCCAAACTTATGTCGTCTTATTAGAGGTTCATCTCCACTATCAATTACGGAAGACCGTTTGTCCTAAGTTGACTTCTGGCTCACAGTGTGGTGTATTACTGGTTCGTCATCTTCAGAATTACTTGGTTCCGTTTCCGAGTTATGATCACTTTGCTTCGGGTGTAAATTTTTGGGAACGTCTTCGGCTTCCGAACCACTTAAATCTTCCTGTACCAACCATTCCTCAATTTGATATTGTGTTCTAGTGCTTGGCACTACTCCCGACTCCCTGCGCCTCTTTTTTAATGTTCACAGTTGTCCATGTTGTAGTAATAACTGTAAAAATAAGAAGAAAGCAAATAATGAATTTTTTTACATTTAGTTACGTGAGTGGTGACATCGTGTCTGAGAGGCCGCTGCCGAATTTTAAATCACTGTAACTTACCTATTTGGGTCCGTGCGACGCAACTTTCTTCCTCTATGTCGTAAATAGTACTAAACTTGAAGGTACTCGGGAGTATAAACAAATAAAGCACTGGGAAGGGGGTGTAATGACGAATCACTGACGCCGCTCGGCCTGTGAGACCGCATGTCACCAGTTAAAGGTTAAGTAATTTTAATTTTTGGTACACTACTAATAAGTGGTGTACCAAAAATTAAAATTATCCCCTAGATAAATATATCTAGGGGATAATTTAGTTGAGCGACGTTTTTATTACTAGAAAACTTTATAAATGTGATTTGGTGCTCCCACTTTTGTGTACTACCTACAGGACGAATCTTCTAGTTTAAGATATTTAAAAATGTATATTGATCCTTTAGTGCAATCCTTAGTTTTTATATGGTATACAATGGTTGCAGCACTTTGTTACAGTTACAAAATTACAAAATTGTTGTAAAATTATAGAGACGTCTAAAAAATGCTGCTTTAGAGTTTGTTACGCCGCTTCTTCTCTACTAGCGCCTTGGAAGCGGTGGTAAAGTTTGGAAAACTTTTAATATGTAAACTTAGACTAAGTAGTTTTAAACTGACGTCAATAAGCTGTTATTTTGTAAAATTATGTTGAAAAATAAAGAAACTGAAACTGAAACTATCTTCCTTATTCCCTATTCCAGAGAGTCGAAACTAACTCGCATTCTTCAAGAATCGCTCGGAGGTCGTACGAAAACGTCCATTATCGCCACAATATCCCCGGGACATAAGGATTTGGAGGAGACAATGAGCACGTTGGAATACGCCCACAGAGCCAAGAATATACAGAACAAGCCTGAAGTGAACCAGAAGATGACTAAGAAGGCTATTCTGAAGGAATATGCTGAAGAAATTGATAGACTTAAGCGGGACTTGCAGGCTTCTAGAGATAAAAATGGTATGTAGTTTTTTTTTTACTTGTATCAAAGTATTTCGTCTGTGTGGTAGTGTACAGGTCTACTAAAATCCTGCTATTCGACATCTGGGGATTATTTTATTTGTACTACAGCAGAAATTTACATTAATTTGGACTTAATTTTTATCGTAAGAAGTCCACCAAAGGATATTAAAAGACATAATTTCGAATCCACAGTTAAAGAAGAAAACACACCAATCAGTTTTATTTAAGTATAAAATTACCAATCTAGCCACCATGGTATTAGTAGGTTACATTGTTACTAGATCTGGGCTGCAACTCAACAGTAATCTATTTTAATTCCCTCTACAGGTGTGTACCTAGCCAGCGAAACTTATACAGAAATGACTCTAAAAGAAGAGGAGCAAAGGAAAGAAATACAAGAACTTCTACTAAAGAAGAAAGCAATGGAAGACGAGAGAGATCGTATGGAAGGGGTGTTCTCTGAGCTTAATAATACGCTGGAGAATAAGAACAATGAGCTGGCTAATACTGTTAATAAGTTGAACAATACTAAGGCGGAACTCGCTAGTACTAGCCATGTAAGTATTGTACAATTAATTGACTTTTTATAATATGTGGGTAGGTAGACAAAGTACTTAAGGGATGGCCCTTGATCCTTGCACATTTTGGAATGTCGATCGGTATAATATGGTAATGAGGTATAGTAAGTGGCCAATGTCTAAAGGAGACAGAGGATTTCCTTCTGTCATTATCCATATTCAGAGGCATTCAATTCAATATTATAAAAACCATAGTATGTAATAGTGCATGTTTCTTTAAAAATCAAAACTAAAATGTTATTAGTTCATCTTCGAATCTTGCGAAAGGACGAATGGTTTATTTTGGCGACAACCAATCGGTTTTTGGTATTAGTGTAAATATTTTTGTGAATAACGATTTCATAAGATGTGACTTATTCATTCATTATTTCTTTTCTGTATTTTATGTTACAAACAAACAATAAATCATTTATTCACGTAAGATATAACGATACCGCTTGTGAAAGTCGTATTAAAGTTATTATCACATAATATGTTCGTCTAACTTAACGGCTATGTTTACTGAGGGTTCGGAGCACTACCATGTCAGAGAAGACACCCACAAGAAACTGCTGGGTTCCTATCGCTCTTTTGGTGATAAAATTGGTAACAGTACATTTTATAATAATCATAAAACTTTCAGAAACTAATAGAGACTCGCGTGGCATGCGAAGAGCAACAGCACTTAGTACAGGCCCACTGCAGTACGGAGACACAGCTCGGTACCCAGGCGAGGCAACTGTTGGCCACGGCTGACGTGGTCACCACACATGTGCAGTGTCTACATGACACTGTTGATAAGAGAAGGTAAGTTCATTACATTATAATAATGATTCTTTTAGCTGTAAAAAAGGTAAAATATTGCTGGGGTCAATATTTTCGATTTTTTATTTTTGTAAAAGTATTGTAAATATAGAAAATGTTCTATATCTACAATTCTTTTGCAGAGGGTATGCAGATGCTAATTAACATCTTGATGCTTATTAGGGCGCTTGTACACGCTAAGTGTACAGTTTACCGTGCCTGCGATAGACAAGACAAATTCTTCGTGTAGATGTTAAGAATTTTGTTTGTTCCACACACGAAAACTTTTCGTGCAGTCATCAGTCGGGCGTAGGGCGCGCAAGTAATAACAAGTGTGAAAATCAGTGTGAGTTTCGTTAAATAAAAATGTTAACTAGAAAGCAAGCTCCCCGCCGCTCCGCAACAACGTTCGCCGAGTCGTGTCTTGCGCAGACAAGATTGTTTTTTTTATTCATCGCCGACGCAGTGTACACAGGTCGTGCATAGAAACGACATGAATTCTTGCGTAAGCCCGGCGACTTTTCTTAGCGTGTACAAGCGCCCTTAGTCTCTGCATACACCTATTAGAACAAGACGTGAGCTTAAATTGTAACGTCTATACAATGTATAATCCTTTAAGTTCTTACTACCATAGACAAATTATGCTGTTGAACAAATAGCTAGATATCCTCCTAAGACTTGTTTTTTTGTTCTACTTTTAATCTTTCACATTATTTGTTCTAGTACGGTGGAGTCAACAAACCTAGAGTTGTTGAAGAAATACCGGTCTGAAGCCAGCCAACACCGTGATGTATTGTCCTCGGGCCTGCAGGAGTATGCAGAGGTGTTTACGAACACTTTGGATACACTGAAAAGTGCTCTAGGTAAGGAAGGAGTTGTTTGTTTTACTTGAATAAGTAAATAATTACAAACTGTAGTTGTGGCTTATGACCAGCGCAGACGTGGGAGTTTAGTCCGCGAACTTCACTTTTCATTAAACCTTTAAAATTGACCGCTTACAACTGTATCATCATCAGTTTTTTTTTTAATGACAACTCCCGCACTAGGGATCATGCCCTGTGT
Organism: Schrankia costaestrigalis; assembly: GCA_905475405.1. Lineage (NCBI taxonomy): Eukaryota > Metazoa > Arthropoda > Insecta > Lepidoptera > Erebidae > Schrankia > Schrankia costaestrigalis. The sequence goes on along the minus strand of FR997845.1, from coordinate 1,543,656 downwards.
CGCGGGGACTTTTTACGAACATCAATTAACGGACACAAAGTTAACATCTACAAAAGATGATTTAAACAACAGCGGTGTCAAGTGATTTGGTTTTGGCACTTGCGCTGATGGCTAACAAGGCTAAAAAGTATAATAATGTAATATTTCTCCAGATGAATACACAACATCAACAACACAGACTCAAGAGCAGAATGTGCAGCAGTTAGAAACTTTGGTGCAGACATTTGTTGATATTGTTACTCAGGTAAGTGAAATGGTATATTGTCCCAAAAATAAGCAGAGTTTGTAAACATAATTAAATGTTGGGTGTTATGGTTGCTTTTGTTCTAAAGATCATATTTTGTTATACACAGAAAGAACAATGGTATGTACCCAGGTATTTTGAATGCGTTTGACATGTATAGGAAGTAAACCAATAAAACCAAATCTTTCAAATTACTAAGCTTTATTAGACACTGAACTCCATGAAATCAGGGCTATTAATCAGGGTAATACAAAAATACAATGATTTTTCTATTTTCAGCTCAAAGCAGAGAGCGCAGAAGCCAGCGACAAACTATCATTATCCAGCGATACACACCGCGCAGCAGTGTCCCAACGCGTGCTGACTCAGCATGAACACGCTCGCTCACAGCTGGGCACGTGTTTGCGTGACTTGGCGCAACACATACAGAAAGCACGTGGGCTTAACGTGGCTGGGGATGTGAGGACCTTCGTGTGTAACTGGGTGAGTCAGCTTAGAATCATAACAGCCCATTAATGTCCCACTGCAATGACGGGCCTCCTCCCGTGACGGAGGGTTACTTGGCCTACTAATACCACGCTGGCCGGACGGATTGGTATAGGATTAATTTCAAGTTTTCCTTCTTTTTATTTCGTAAAGATAGTAGTTACGGTTATTCCCTTAGTCGGTTTTTACGACACCCATGGGATGAGATGGGGTGGTGACATATTGTATTCTTACTCCGTCACCACACGGATAATAGTAGCTTTTATTAATCTTGTTGTTTCTCTTGGCGGTCCTTGAGAATACAAGTGGATATCTTTTGTGCTAGCATATAGTGTCTGCATTTTACTTAAATTGTTTGTCATATTTCTGTACTGTTATTTTTTTTTTAATGTTACGCTAACCGAATTTGAGGCTAGAAGATATATATTAATTTGTTAGCGAAAATTTTAATTAAATTGCCACGGAAGGATCCCAGTTTCCTTCTGGGATAAGGGTACCAGGAGCGGCCTCAATATGAAACCCGAAATGCGTTTCTCAGACTTGTGTCGTACTACAATGTGTACATGTGTGTACAGTTCAGCGGCGCGGCGGCGCGAGTGTCGTCGCTGCAGTCCGCGCACCGCACGTTCACCGCCAGCACCACGCACGCACGCGACGAGGTCACGCGAGGTCGCAGGACGCAGCGGGATTCTCGCTGTGCGCGACTGCGGGCTCGTAGTGACAAGTTACAGGCCTCTATACAGGTTAGTAACACATACCAATATACATAAGTATTTTACTAAGTAACCAATGTTGCTAAGAAAATCCAAAAACATTTAAGGCAAGTTTGTAGATGGATAGGAGAGAAATTTATTAATAATTTACCCATGCAATACTAATCTTAAATATCTGTAACCTTAAACCCTAATATAGCTTGACTTTGTAAGTCAATGTAAACCAGTAGGTGATTGATATTAATTATACCCCTTCGAGCGTAAGTTTGGTTTTTTGACAGTTCATGTCCATGAAGTTTCGTAATACTTCCGCCTATTTTTCAAACAAATAATATTGTATTTCATAGACGAACCCATGTTTTTTTTCAATTACCATGGTTACTTAGTGATGGACACTCATAACGATTACCACCATTATGAAACAAATTACAAATAATCGGTAGAAATAAATGCTATGATAAAATAAAAAAACCTGAACTCTTCATAATACGTTTATAAAGCTAATTCTTTTAACATAGATAAAGAAAGAAACAATAATAAAGTGATAATGTAAGTTGATGTAAGGATCCAATAAATGTGTAAAATAAAGTAGTTTGAAAAATCGAAAAATCGCGAAATCGTTTGTTACAATCGAATGCCATTACATTCGAGATAAAGCTGAACTTCTCTAACGTCAAGCTGTCAAATGTTGTTAAATATAGTGGAAAGGGTATAGCAAGGAAATACAATTAACTAAGGAAATATTTTTGTGTTTTATTCTGTCTTTTATTCCGATTCATACATTTAAAAGCTAAATCTATATATTCTAAATATTTACAAAAAAAAAATGGTTTCTATCTTTACAGGAAATGCAAGAAGAATCAACTCGCTTACAAAAGCGTTTAACAGAACAACTATCTGAGATAGAAACTGAACGACAAGACACTGAAGCTCGCCTTCAAGACTGGATGGCAGAAGAAAGGAATCTGCTAGAAGAAAGACTTGCCAGACACGTCGCCAACGAACGAAGTGCACTAGAGGAGAGACTTGCTAAACATGCAGATATAGAGAAGAACGCTCTAGAAGTAAGACTGGCTAAGAAGATAGCAGAGGTGAAAGAACATGAGAAACTTCTAGAAGAGAGATTGCAGCGTTACACAACATTGTCTGAGATACAGATGGAGAGTGATCAGGAAGAAATGAAAATGGTTGAAGGTGATTTGGAAGAATGTGTCAATTGGGATGAGAAGTATGAGAAGTTTGTTAAGAAGTTTGGCAAGGAGTTTGAAGAAGGTAAGGTTGAGAACTTATATATTTTCTGTTATTTATTCTCCACGTCCATAATTTTACATGGTTTATTGGAATTATGTCTCTTTTTTAATCTTAAAAACCTAAGTAAGATGTCTTGTAATATGGTTTATGGCATATGTGTACAGTAGGGTCTAGTTTACTCTCATGGACAGCAGAGAAGAAGTAATAATTCTCAAAACAAAATCACAAATGTATATTTTGTAAATTAAAATCAAAGTAGAATTTACTCTAAAGTAAGAGTTTTGTATTCACAAGAATAGATGCTTAGGCCTAGTTGCAAGGAATTCAAAATAATATCGTCGTCGTTATGTGGTTGTCATAAGAATTAACTACGTAATATTACAATTATAGCATCTTCTTTAAAATGATAAATCGAAACAAACTGACACATAATTCTTCAGGTTAGAGTAGTGTTAGTAGGAGAAAGGCGATGGAGCGTCTCTAAAAGGTTTACCTTGATAAAAAGGACTAGTTTGTCACCAACTTACAAAAAAATGTTTGTAGTTAAAAAAGGTATTTTAACCATCGATTACTGTTATCGTTTTAGGTACAAATGCAATCAATGTGGACATGGAAGTATTTAGTGAGAACATAGTGGATGTCGTCGAACATCTCAACAATCAGCTATTACAAGTTGTCGACCAGATGAAGGAGCATGTCGAGGTTAGTAGCTACGTCATAAGTGAATAATTATAATAATATAATCATTTAACTACCTCGGTGGTGCAGCAGTCGCAATACTGGCTTGCACGAGGTCACGGGTTCGAATGCCCGTTAATTTCATGTCTGTAAGGGCTCTTTAAATTTTATAGGGCTTTTTCGGTCGTTTGTCGAACGGCAAACGTACGGTCGTGTGTTTTTATACAAATCATGCGGTGCATTTAAGTAGGGTCGAGCGTTCGCCGCACGGCTGCCGCACCACAAACGCACTGCAAACGTACAGCACGAAACGCCTAAATAGGAAGTGCCCTAGGCTTTTTGTTCTGTTAATACAGTTGTACTAGGAATTATTGCCTTTTGTTGTGGAAACATACAAATACCAATTTCAATGTAAGGAATATACAGGGTTTGGGTATAAAATTGTCGCGGAACTTTGTTATTGGCATAGTTAATTGTAAATGCAATTAGTTTTGGTTGCATACTAATCAACTAACCCTGTCATTATGTTAAAATGCTGTTAAGTTTCCTTAAATAAATAAAATTGTCTTGTGCGGTGTTTGTATCTGTGTACTTTTGTGCGGTATCCGCATGGCGAGACAGTTAAGTCATTGACGAATAAGTAGAAAATCTTTGGTATACACTATTCTTTTAATGTATTGTATTGTTAATTACAGAAAGAAGTAACATCTGTGATATCAGGAGACGAAAGTTCCAGTAAAGAATTGGTCGAGGCGACGGACGAAATGTTTACCAACATGGTGGATACCACGAAGCAGATTATTAACGGATTTATTGATAGGATAGAGGTTAGTTGTAGTTTAATAAGTTTTTTGTCAAACCAGTAAATTTAATAGTAAAACTAATTTATTATTTTTATGTTGGCCGTTGTTATGATAGTTCAGTGATTGCTTCAGGGAGTTATTTTTGTCTTTGTTCTTTTTTTAATTGCAATCATATTGTCTTTTTATTTGATCTATGTTGGGTTATATGTTTTAATTGATTTACGATTTTTGTTATTGTTTAATTCCAAATGACAAGTTTCGTATTACATACAGTACTTCTTGTATTATACAGGGTGTAATCATTAAGTGTGCACAGGCGATTATTCCGAAACTATGAGAGATATCAAAAAATTTAAAACTGATAACGAAAGTACTTTATCTAATGAGTAAAATGACATCAATAACTTTTTAAAAATCAAACGAGACGTATCCAAAATTTTGACATTAAACACTCCCATACATTTTGTATGAGATTAGTAGAAAGGTTTTAGTTTCCTTGTTTTAAGTGGTCTAGTATTAATTTTGCCTTAATCATATTTTATGATTACGTATGATATGATAATTATGATTTTCAAGTAGATACACGTGTAGATTAATAAGGTATCTTACCACTTCAACTAATAATAAACCTTGTTTCAATATCGCATTAATTTGAACTAGCTGAAAAGCAGCGCTCTACAAAAATACCAAAAAAAAGTTACTTTTTGTTATTCGTTCTAAATTCAAAATCTTTATCGCGGGTTTTCGTTCCCGCCAATTAAAATTAAACAACAAGGACGACATTTCGAACATCTACTTTGAATACAAAAATTTCTAAAACCTTTCTACTAATCTCATACAAAATGTATGGGAGTGTTTAATGTCAAAATTTTTGATACTTCTCGTATGCTTTTTAAAAAGTTATTGATTTCATTTTACTCATTAGATAAAGTACTTTCGTTATCAGTTTTAAATTTTTTGATATTTCTCATAGTTTCGGAATAATCGCCTGTGCACACTTAACGATTACACCCTGTATACTTGCGTAAAATGGATGTTTTTTGCGTAAATAATTAGGTCTATTATACGTCAAGTTCATACGGTGTCATTCAATTACACTGTAAGCAATACATCAAGCTAATAAAGTTCACTAATTATTTCCAGAGCAGCAACTCCTCCTCCGTGTCGGCGCTAACATCGCAGAGCGACACAGCTCGCAGCACTGCGGCCGCCGCGCGCCAGCACGCCGCGCTGCACCACGCGCGCAGCGGTACAGCTCGCGCGCGCTCCGCACAGCTGCAGGGAGCGCTGCAGCGCGCCACGCACACGCTGGCGGGGCTGGACGATACCTTACTGGAGAGACAGTACAAGCTGTACGAGCCCACTGGTCAGTGTGCTTTTTTAATTAACCCAAACTTATTATTATAACAATCGTTTTCAAAATGTTCTTACAAAATATTAAAATTCTAAACTTAGCGTAACTTTTCTAAAACATTTTTTTACTCTATACTATTTAAATTTAGAAGATTTTTAACAGAAACACGATATCAATAATTGAAAAAATGTAATTTAAATCGAGTTATAAAAAACACTTCATTTCGAAATTACTTATTTCATTTATCTATTTCAAATCACCTTTATATATATATATAAATACTTTTTTTATTCCCGTAGGTAAAACTCCATCTCGGACGCAGTACCGCTACCCGCGCGTGTTGGCCGCCACGTCTCCGCACGACAAGATCCTCGCCAGGTTCAGAGCTATGAGACAGAACAGTGATGAAGTATGTACACTTTCATAACGTTCACTTCCATGAAATATTTAAAAGATATTTATTTATTGACAATCTCTTTGGTGCTATGCTTAGGTTGCGAGTTCCATTCCCGCTCAATGTATTAATACAGCACACTTTATCATAAATGTTTTCATTGGTCTGATAATATTTATGTGTAAATACAGAATAATAATAATTATCAAACCAATGCAAACATAGATATATGTAAAGAAAAGCTTTTTAAATAAGGATAGCTGTTGTCTAGATCGCCCGTAGTTCAAAATTTTCTTAGTTTGGGACTAGATGGCGTAGTTTAACACTGTGCCGTATGTAAAATATAATATTTTCAACTATCTGTACACAAAGTAAAATAAACTTTACAATGTATATCTGTTAAACATTTTAGTTACATTATACACAACTTAACCGTGTGGTGACGAAGTAAGAATACAATATGTCACCACCCCATCTCATCCCATGGGTGTCGTAAAACCCGACTAAGGAAATAACCGTAACAGACTATCTTTACGAAATAAAAAGAAGGAAAACTTGAAATGAAACCCTATACCAATCCGTCTAGCCAGCGTGGTATTAGTAGGCCAAGTAACCCTTCGTTACGGGAGGAGGCCCGTCCCTGCAGTGGGACATTAATGGGTTGTTATGATACACAACTAAAAATAATTTATGTAATTTATTTTTCAGGACTGCATACTAGTAGAAAGCGACAGCGAGTCCCGCCAGACAAGTGTCGGTTCTATGTCCGGCTCAGAAGAGTCGGTATTCGTGACGCCATCCACCTACCTACCTGTGATGTCCGCACACAAGATGGTCAAGTGTACCTCGGAAACTGAAATATATACTATGAAAAAGGTAATTATATTAACCATTTGAAAAGTGTTACTATTTCTTACAAAAAAATAGTTTTTTGCAAAAAAACCTGATACCAGACATGTCTGATCAGCCCAGATATCTATAAATCTAATTTCCCTTCACATAAAGATAGCGCAATCTTACTTGGCCGGCCCGAAGATAGCTTTATCTGAACAGCCATTAGCAATTTTAAACTAGCCAACTTAAATAGCTCTTAGCTATAATTTTTGTCTCCTTAAATTTTTAGTAAACTTTAAAACAATTTAAAGGTCACAATGTCAATTGATGTTAGTAAAAGACCGCGCAACACGGTAAAATGTCTAGTGCTGAAATTGCCGTTCCAAAGAAACACTATTGCAATTAAACTTACTACGTTTTTATTACTTACAGAATGAACAACAAGGTAAAGAGAACACTGAACGTTCCGTTTCACAGAAGAAACCATCGAAACTCCCCGCGCCGGCGTCACATAAAAAGCCTTTAGTAGAACGGAACGGTAACTGATATAAGCTATATATCTATAGTAGAATTATTGTGATTTTTAATTACACAGTGTCCGGTACCTATTTGAGAGTGATTTAGAAACGGAATTGAATAGCTGTTGCAAAATATCTTGTAGAGTAATGATTATTATGAATGGCGTAAATAGATGTCGCGATTTGAATCCCGAAGAAGACAAAAAATGATTGCCCTGAGCATGAATGTCCGTTTTTTTATGTTTATAAAAAATCCCATGATACAGGCCTTGATTTTGAAACTAAAATGTCTGCCTTTTCTAAACTGATAAGAATATCTGCCTATTTATACCAAATGGGCCAAACGGATTAGTATGAGTTGGGTTTATGTTTACTTTTCCTGTTTTCGTAGAGATTATATCAGTGAAATTTATCTGAATTAGCTTTAACGAGAGCCACGGAAGAACGATGAGGCCATTGTGTACTATAATTCTGTAACCAACTGCAGAAAAAGATAGTACTTAAACCAATTCATAATAAATATTATCTCTATTGATACTTGCAACTTCTCATGTGTTATTCTCGCCGAATACTTTAGTGTTATAAATGTTAAAATTCTAAATATACATTTAACTATTATATCTATAATTAATATAGGAATTTGAGTGCTGACTTGCTTTTTAGTAATTAGTTTTATCTAACAATGTTGTTTGAGGTTATAATTACAATATTTTATTAAACTAAAACGTAATTTAAATAAAATAAGATTCATTCACATTGTCTTCAATGGCAGAGTAAGGCTCATAGCACATATAACGTAACGTAAACGGATCGTCACCGTATCAACTCGAGTCGTTCAGTATTCTTTGTATGAAACTCTTTACTGCGACGCACACTAATCGGAATCGTAACGTAATCGGATTTTTGACGTTTGACACCGAAGAAAAAGGCGAGGTTACGTTAAAATGTGCTATGAGCCTTATTTGTAGTTGCCTACAATTTGTAAGTCAATGTATCACATTTGTAGGTACTTGGTGATCTTTTAAGTTCATGGTTACTCTGTGACTCCTAGTTAAAGATGTCCGCGTTTTAACTTTGCAGTGATTAGGCATATCATGCTATGCACATTGTGCATATTTCATGTACACAATTTCCAGTAGAAGAATCACAAACAACATTAGATATTTTTTTATTATTTTACATCTATATTATTAGTTAATATGTGTGTTTATTAATTATAAAATAAAAAGAATAATTAATTATGTGTTATTTCTTATACTTCTTCTAATTTTATGTAGATATTTAAAACAAATTAATATGGTTAAAAACTATTTTTGACTTATAATTTAAATCAATAGTTGTATAGCTTTATACCAATTCGAAGTATAAAAAGACGGAATTATAAATGTCTATATTAAGCTCTAAAAAGCTGGTTTCTACAAAATAAATATTTTTCCGTGATAATTTTCATTCTTATTTCAAAAAGTTTTATTTAATATTACATACTATGGTAACGGAAATTTGTAATAATTTCGGTGTATGCTGTTCGCGCCATCTCAACTGGCTGGCTTAAAGTTTTTGCATGTGACTGCGCAGATGTCATTTTTTAAATTAAATGGTCTTTTCTTAGGTACATGCGCAAACGTTTCTGAAAGCTAACTTCAAACCGGCCTCGTAAGATTGCGCGAGCTATATGTTTGTTTTACTCCAGTGTATGTGTCCTTACATTTTAGTTTGCTTTAGTTACGTATTTACGTTTGTGTAATCGCTGTAATCTTTCGCTGTATAAGAATATTATGCTTCGAATAAAATATAATATACTAAGTTTATGAGTTTTATTTTCAATTTAATTAAACCTTTTTGTCTTTGAGGCTGTAATTACGTAATTAATTTACACGTTAATGGACCTATTAAGCTTGAGTATAACTAGATAGGATATCTCAAGTACCAAATGTTTTCCATTGTTTTCTTCTTTTGCAATTGATTATTTCAGTCATAAAGCCCGATTAACACATCGACAAGTACAGTAGCAAGTTAAGTAGTAAGTTGTTTATTATGTTGATTTAAAAAGATCTCCATCCTATTTTTTGGCGAGACGCGAGAGAGGCACTCCGGTTACAAATTGACAACATGTTAAAATGTATAAGGTATCAGATAGCACGTGTGTCAAAATGTACAATACATCATAAGGCAAAACAGCCTTTTGTCAGAATGTACTAATGCTAAAATGTTCAAACGACAGTATGTATGTATGACCAAATGAGCAATGGTCAAAATATACAGTTACTTAAATCTTCTAGTATACAGTTGCTTAAATGTTGAATACTTATGATGTAAAGTTCACGCTATTGGTAATTTGTAACACAGTCAAATTATTATTTAAAAAAAAGAGTGGATTGAGTTTCTTGGCCACGTTCTTCTCAGAGCTCTACCATAGTCGTCTGCGAAAGTGGCAGTAGTTTGGCAGACTTTTTCTTATAAAACAACTAGCGGTCCGTCCCAGCTTCGCACGGGCATTACTTTCCCGCTTTTCTGTTCAAGTTTTTCCTAAATTTTCTTTGCTATAAACCTCACGGAGCCCGAGACCTTTCCAACGAATGCAAAATCGTGGAAATCGGTACGTGCGTTCTGGAGTTATATAGTTTTATATAGTAGACTAGCGCCTTTATTCGCATAAGGACAACTTCTCAGAATGGCAATTTCTCATGACGGCAACTTCTCAAAAGGGCAAGTTCGCATAAAGGCAATTTTGGTACAGTTTTGCTCTTAAGTATAATAAATAAGTTACTAATTGGAGGAGAATATAAAACTGTCTTAGAAGATTTATTACAAATAAAAAAATAATTTAGTACAATAGGTTTAGAGCTTAATTTTGAAAAATGTGAGTTATTTGTTTCTGAACGAATTGATCCATATTTAATTTCACATATTATTATATGTGTGTCAAAATCCGTCCAGCCGTTCCAAAGATTACTGCTATGAACGCGGTGAAAACTGTATATAGATAGCACGAATGTCAAAATGTACAAACGTCAAATAGTTTTAAATCGTCAAAGTGTTGTAACGATCAAATGTAGGATTGCAGAGTTGTTAGAAATTACAAATGTAATAATGGATGAGTGTCAAAATGCACAAATATAATAATGTTAAAAAAATTAACAATTATAATTGTGACTTTGAGAGAGCACAAATAAACGCCGTAATGGAAGTATTCCCACCTTGTGAAGTTTCTGGGTGTTTCTTTAATTATAATCGTGCAATTTGGCGTAAAGACCTATATTTTATGGTCGATGCAGCTGCGAACAAAGAAAGAGGCATGTGGTATGGTGGGGACGCGAATATAAAAGCCATACAATATTAAAACACAGTCAGTTATGGCTATAGTTGCAAAACTTCTGATTAATACGGAATAATACCGGAAAAAATCAGGGAAAATTTGAGTTTTGCTCCGCTGTACCCCTGGTTTATACCACTGGTGGTAGAACGGGTAAAATTGGTATGCTCCATGGTTCCCCTCAGGGGTAGAGTGGAGCACATGTTCCCAAATGTTAATAATGTATTCGAGTGTTCTACTGCAGATATTATGATGCATGCACATGAGTGCCACTTTCCACTATCGCGAGCACCCCTTCAAAAAAGGTGTAGGTACATTAAGCATTATAAAACCTCTTTTACTTGCAATGACAGAACTATACATATCAAAATAAAAATTAAAAAAATATTTTTAATCAGATATACCTATTTGATTGATCTAGGTATTAAAAAAATATTATTCACTTATTTGTTATTATTATGGGCGACGAAGCTGTAAAATATATTAGAAGAAATGGTGGAAGAATATTACTGAATGGCGGTCATCAGTATTATTACCACAAAAAATAATAATATATTGTGGCGTTGTAAATACTATAATAATCCAATCACAAAATGCTGCGGACCAATTTCCAATGATGATTTCATACAACACGTACAATGTCCACTAATTAATGGTTTAATTACTGTCGGTCATGCATTGGAAAAACTGCGCTAATGTGTATCTATACTTAAGTACCTAATTCAATTTATTAGAATTAAGTTTATTCAATTTATTAATTAATAAGAAATTCAAAGGTAGTGTTATAAGAAATTGGATTTTGGAGGATGTCTCCTCTCTCTCCGTCACTTCTTGAACTTCCTCTTCGCTGTCGCTTGGCGGCAATTTGTGTTGACTAGTAGGTAGTAGTAGGTGTTCATCTCCATCTCGAGACGCCTCTTTGCTTTTTGGAGAACTTCTTCCCTTGTAGTGGTCTTTGCACGCTTCATTGTATTTGTGAACAACTAGATACGGCTGCAGGAACTGTAGTTCAGACGATATGTCAGCACTTGTGATGATATGGTATACCTACGTATACCATATCAGAACAAGTGCTGACATATCGTCTACTGACTACAGTCAGTTATGGCCAAACTTCTCTACAGAGGTTTGGCCATAACTATAGATGCTAGCGGGAAAAAATCCGAATAATTCAAGTTGATTAAATCGGAATAATACCGAAATATACCGGAACTTTGGGATTTTTTCAACTGATCGCACTGTCACGTGATTTTTTTTTTTTTTTACAATACAATACAATTCTTTATTTGCGAAATATGGGTTTACATGAGATCTTAAAATTAGATTATGTATCTAGGTTTCACCATATATCAGCCTTCCAGCATGCAAAGTAAATATTAGAATACAATTTATTAATGATAATTGCATTACAAATGATTAGCATGATAATTTACATTATATTACATAATTAAAATAAAGATGTCAAACTAAGATTTATAAAATTATACATTCAATAAACACATCAACAATTTACATAAAAATTCATATAATACAAGTAAGTGACACAATAGAGACAAAATGACTCATTTAAAATAACAAAAGAAAACAATAAAGTACAGCTAGCACACAGAGTGACAGTTACAACGAGTTATCTTTGAGATATTCATTGGTTGAGTAGTACGCCTTACATGCCAAAAGAGATTTTACACGATTTTTAAATACATTAAAATTTTTTATTTCTAAAATTGTATTTGGTAAATGGTTATAGACTCGTGGAGCCATACAAAACATGCTTTTATTGTATAGTGCTGTTTTATTTACAGGTATTCTTATTTTCATGCCGTGTCTACAACTATTAAGATGCTCAAATAAATTTAAATTCTTTCTTACAAATAACACCACTTCGAGTATATAAATACAGGGTAAAGTTAAGAGATTAAATTCTATGAAATAAGGTTTACAGCTATTTATTTGCTTTAATTTAAATATTGCCCTTACACATCTCTTTTGCGCTACAAATGCCGCTTCTTTGTCAGTACAGTTACCCCAAAATATAACCCCGTATCTTAAAAGAGGAGTAACATGTCCGTGGTAAGCCGTTATAACGGCTGCAGTATCAACAACCCTTGATAAGTTGCTCAAAGCATAAGCAAACTTATGTAGCTTAGAGCATAATTGTTCTGTGTGCGATGCCCAACCCAGATTATAATCTATATTTAAACCTAAGAATTTTGTATTGTTTACTTGTTTAATATCATGTCCTAAATAATTTACTCCAATATTGTTTGTTACTCTATTTTTAAATATCATAAAATTCGTTTTATTAAAATTCATTTTTAAATTATTTAATGTCAACCAGTTAATAACATTACTTAATGTGCTATTAATGTCGTTCTCTAATCTCGAATCTTTCTTACCTGTAAATATAATAGTACTGTCATCAGCGAATAATACTGTTTTATGTGTTGTAAGTGCTGGTAGATCATTTATGTAGATAATGAACAAAAGGGGACCCAGGACACTCCCTTGTGGTACAGAAAAAAGTGTTTTTCTCTTATCTGATTGATAATTTATTAGTGTTTTAGAGCTAGGACACATTCTAGTGATTTGTGTCATTTGTTCTCGGTCACTTAGGTAAGATCTTACGAGATCTAAAATATTTCCTCTAATGCCATAAGCGTACAATTTATTGATTAATATATCATGATCCACATGATCGAAAGCCTTTGTAAGGTCCATAAAAAGTGCACATGCCTGGTTACCCTTATCTAAATTGCTATAAACAGTATTAAGAAAGCTGTAAATTGCCATGTTTATATTCCTATTCTTTCTAAAGCCAACCTGTTCATCACAAAGTAAATTATTATGCTCAAAAAATTTGTAAATACTGTCGTAAATAATCTTTTCAAAAATTTTTGACATTACTGGTACAAGAGCTATAGGTCGGTAACAGTTCATATCTTGTCTGTCATTCTTTTTGAACAGTGGCTTTATAATAGTTATTTTAAGTTTATCAGGAAAAACTCCAGATGAAATGCACATATTTATTACATAGCTTAAAACAAAGGATAATTTGTCAGCAACACATTTCAGAACTCTGGTGGCTATCTCATCATAGCCAGTACTCAAAGTATTGTTTAAATTTTGTATTATTGTTTTTATGTCACTTGGGATAGTAGGCAGCATAAATAGTGACTTAGAGTTGTTCGCAATCAGAACAGGAGGTTCATTAGGCACCAATTTTGTTACTTGATCGATGAAGAAGTTATTAAAAGTATTGGCAATTTGTTGTGGTTGTTTAATAATGGTTTGATTTATACGTATTTCTTGAATATCATCAGAGGGTAGAGTTAATTTATTATTATTTATAATGTCCCATGTAGCCTTGCATTTGTTTCTAGCTTTATTAATGTAATTCACGTTCCTAGCTTTTTGTGTTAATCTAATAATTTTATTAAGCCGTGCTGATAATGTTACGTAACGTGACTTAACTTCTAGACTCCGGTTTTTTCTGTATTGCCACAGAAGTGTTCTCTTACGCCTACAACATATTTTAATTCCTTTAGTGATCCATTTCGGTTGCATTTTGGTAGAAACTCTGATACGAATTTTTGGGAAACATAAATCGTAGAACAAAGAAAACAATTCATGGAACGCATTAAAAGCTAAAATTGGATCATCGTGACTATAAACGTCTTCAAAACTAAGTGAGTTTATACAATCAGTAAATTTGTCTAAATTTTCTTTACAATAGTCCCGCTTTTCAGTGTACCAATACCTCAACGTACACTTGTATTTCACAGGACATTTTAGCAATTGAGCTGAATGATCCGATAAAGCTAGTTCAATTATGTGTGATTTACACCCTCTCACATTGTGTGCAAAGTTATCGATGCATGTCCCGCTTTCCAAACGTGTTGGTTTTTTAATCGCTAGCTTAAGATTAAAATTTTGCAATGTATGTACAAAGTCCCTACAGTCAGCATTGTTGTTTAAAATGTTAATGTTAAAATCGCCACATAGAATAATTTTCTTTTTAAGGTAACACAAATTTGACAAAAGTTGATCCAATCTAGAAAAGAACGTATTTAATGTTACTTTTGACTGCTTAGGAGGCCTATACACACACACCACACAAATTGAATTATCTACCAATTCAATTCCTGAGCATTCAAATATATTCTCTAATGAATATTTGCCAATACCATCAATAGGTTTAAAACTAAGCGAATTATGCACCAAGACACAAGACCCACCACGACGGGCTCTTCTAGTAAACGCAGACCCAACCCTGTAGTTAGGAACCTTAAGAAGACATTGATCACTCTCCACCATATTATGTTCCGTGATGCATAATATATCAACATTGCCATGTTGTTCGTTGAGAGTAGCAAGGTTGAGCGTTAATAATTCCGATTTTGAAATAAGACCGTTAATATTTTGATGTAGGATATTAATCTGTTTGCAAGAGAAAAAACTTATTACCTATTTCTGTTTTATTTGTTTCATCCCTATTTTCAGTAACGGTTAAGGAACTGGGTATCGTATTGCTATATTTAACCTCGTTTTTTCCAAAATCTGTTTGAGTACCTTTGTCCTCAAAAACAGATTGCTTATGTTCAAGATTGTCATTTTGATATTTACAAAATTTATCAAATTTTACCTTATAGTCTATACGTAATATTTCTTTTAGCAGAAACCGGCATTTATTAAGAGCAGAAGATTTGCGCATCGGGATATATGCACTGTAACCCATATCCACGAAGACAGCGTTATTAAATTTTGAGCAAATGAGCTTCAGTTCATAATTTAATTTTTTCTCATTTAGATATCTATTATATGGAACCTCAGAAACCACAATATTGCAATTACTATGTACACTCATAAACTGGCGTAAATAAAACAATGTCTCGTCAGGGCGTTTATCATTACTACCACCTAGAACAACAACTGTATCTTCTTTAGACAATGTACTTATTTCTGACTCTGCTGAAGGCAAAATAACACTGAGAGGTGCTCCAGCTTTCCAGTAACATATGACAAGGAAATTTTCACCCATTAGTTTTTGAAGAGTGAGTTGTATTTTTCGCCCTTGGTCATCGGCTAAAACGATTACTTTACGCTTAATGTTATCTTTTTTGTTTATGTTACCTACACAAAGATCAACATTAGAATTATGTGATGCATCATTAGTATGTTCCTCATTCTCAGACCTATCATACAAAATTTTTTTCGAGCACTTGTTGTGATCTTGGTTAAGTAACGACTTGGATAAGTTCTCTAATTCTGATACTTGACTGTTTACTGCTGCCGGCCCTGTAGGGGTCATATTTTTTACTTGCAGAGATTTTCTTTTATTTAAAGAGGTTGGTGTTTTGCTTTTATTTGACGGTGTTTTTAAATTTTTGAACGTGTCAATAACCTGAAGGGATTTCTCAAGATCATGTTTCAATCTGTTGTTTTCATTATTTAAATTTTCTACCTCCTGGTGAGCACTTAACAACTCATTAGTTAGTTGCTTGATTTTTTCATTGCATTCATGAATTATGTGACAGTTTGAGTCATCCTGTAAACTCATCATAGACGCATCAAACATAATTGATTTATCAGTTAAGTTGGTTAAGTCATCCATAGAACTTGATTTTAACGGTTTGCGGCGTTGAGTTACGTTGTTTTCACTTAATGTATCCATTTTACAAACTATTAGTGATACATTCAACCACAGATTTGATTTATTTGCTGCACACAAAAAAATAAAGAATGGCGGTATAGACAGATCCTGAAATTGTAATCGGTTCCTTCCTGATACTTTGCGAATGGATCAATGGTTCTCAGCTTGACACTTGACAGTTAACCTATTTTATCTATGCTAGGCGAAGAAGTTTTGACCAATTAATCAGTGCTTCCGTTAATTTATATTTCTCTGATAACCCTTTGATTCTAGATTAAAATGATTTTAAATAATAACTGCCAGAAGAGAAGGATGGATAAAGCTTATTTATGCGTTGAATAATTGTTTAAAAAGAACATAAACATGTGACTTGCCAAATCAGAGGTTATATTGTTGTTGATAATTCTTCTTTGGTGAGTTTCAAGCACTTTTAACGATGAAAACTTTATTTTGATCACTATGAAAGAGACGTGCGTCCACTTTATTTCTTGTTTACATCGGAAGTGACCGCAGCATTTTATTTATTTTATTATATTTATTATATTATTTATGTGCTATAAAATTTATATTATTATGTTTTTATTTATTATGTGTATAATTATAATTTATAGGTAAGTATAAATAATTGTAAATAAACTATTTATGCATTTTGTCTGGTACCGATAGTTTTATAAGTATTATTATTTTAGATTAGTTTAATATTCGGGCGATATATTTGACGGAAAATTCGATCGAATCTTTCACTCACTCTCGGGGGGAGAGCTCCTCCGCAAAGCATGTCCGCTCTTACCGCACCAGGCACCGCTGCCGAACAACTCGAGAGTCATGTCACAACGTGAACCACTCACGTCGTGACATGAGTCGTGCAGACGGGCTCGCGCCCGTGAGGCTGCGGTCGGCGCACAAAGTTGTAGCGGCGCCGGCGTGGCACGGCTGTGATCGACGATCGATGCAAAATACTATTTTTCAGCAAATAAAACATAAAAATATTTATTAAATAAATTTTGAATAAATCCGATTTTATGAATTTTCGGGTTTTGCTCCGCTGTACCCCTGGTTTATACCACTGGTGGTAGAACGGGTAAAATTGGTATGCTCCATGGTTCCCCGCAGGGGTAGAGTAGAGAAAATATATTGATCCAACATTCCCCTCCTGACTTTTTATATTAAGGTGTGTACACACATATTTGGATGGACCAGTCCATCGATGGGTGGAGAGGTAATTCTCGGAAAGAGAAAAGAAAATGAAATAAATGAGAGGGAAAAGAAAATGAATTTATTTAAAATCAAATTTAAATAAATAATAAAATAATTTTTAATTAATAAATTGAATTTCTTATAACACTACCTTTGAATTTCTTATTAATTAATAAATTGAATAAACTTAATTCTAATAAATTGAATTAGGTACTTAAGTATAGATACACATTAGCGCAGTTTTTCCAATGCATGACCGACAGTAATTAAACCATTAATTAGTGGACATTGTACGTGTTGTATGAAATCATCATTGGAAATTGGTCCGCAGCATTTTGTGATTGGATTATTATAGTATTTACAACGCCACAATATATTATTATTTTTTGTGGTAATAATACTGATGACCGCCATTCAGTAATATTCTTCCACCATTTCTTCTAATATATTTTACAGCTTCGTCGCCCATAATAATAACAAATAAGTGAATAATATTTTTTTAATACCTAGATCAATCAAATAGGTATATCTGATTAAAAATATTTTTTTAATTTTTATTTTGACATGTATAGTTCTGTCATTGCAAGTAAAAGAGGTTTTATAATGCTTAATGTACCTACACCTTTTTTGAAGGGGTGCTCGCGATAGTGGAAAGTGGCACTCATGTGCATGCATCATAATATCTGCAGTAGAACACTCGAATACATTATTAACATTTGGGAACATGTGCTCCACTCTACCCCTGAGGGGAACCATGGAGCATACCAATTTTACCCGTTCTACCACCAGTGGTATAAACCAGGGGTACAGCGGAGCAAAACTCAAATTTTCCCTGATTTTTTCCGGTATTATTCCGTATTAATCAGAAGTTTTGCAACTATAGCCATAACTGACTGTGTTTTAATATTGTATGGCTTTTATATTCGCGTCCCCACCATACCACATGCCTCTTTCTTTGTTCGCAGCTGCATCGACCATAAAATATAGGTCTTTACGCCAAATTGCACGATTATAATTAAAGAAACACCCAGAAACTTCACAAGGTGGGAATACTTCCATTACGGCGTTTATTTGTGCTCTCTCAAAGTCACAATTATAATTGTTAATTTTTTTAACATTATTATATTTGTGCATTTTGACACTCATCCATTATTACATTTGTAATTTCTAACAACTCTGCAATCCTACATTTGATCGTTACAACACTTTGACGATTTAAAACTATTTGACGTTTGTACATTTTGACATTCGTGCTATCTGATACTATCACGGACGTATACTGGATACTATATACATTTTGACATGTTGTCAATTTGTACCCGGAGTGGAGAGAGGGGGCTACTTCTTACTAAACTCGTACTTAAGGTACAAAAAATATGATGGAGATCTATTTAAAACAACTTAATCAATAACTTACTACTTAACTCACTACTGTACTTGTCGATGTGTAAATGGGGCTTTAGTCTCATAAATATCACCTTGATCATGGTCAAAATGGATACCGTAGAACGGGGTTAATAGAAATCGCGGGGGCAATAGAAAAAAAAAACTTGGTATTATTTTTAATTATTTTTATGTCCAATTCGTTGATCCTACCAAAATCCCGAAATACTACCAAATTAGTCGATTTTGTTTCTTAGCCTGGCAATAATTATAATTGTGGCAACATCAATAAAACATGTCAAAACTAGACGTCAAAGTTTGAGAAAAAACAAGCGGTGTGTGAAGTGCAAAGTTCTAAACTTCGGCCGTTCAGAGAATGCGTTCCTGACACGTCGCGATTAGGGCATGCAATATCGGAAGGTTTTCAATTCCGATACTGACTTCCGATATTAGATCTCAATATCGGAATTCCGATATTAATATCGGAATTTCGTATTTTTTTTAGAAATTGCACTTTTTGTTCAAAAATGCACAAATTCGGTGTGAGGTTGGATTGAATGCAATATACAAAATTTATAAATCATATTATTTAATTTGGATTGCTTGTTTTATACCCGTATTTAAGTTTTACCCACAGTTTTTACTAAATCAGATATTTCTCATTATTTTTCTGTACTTATTGCTAATTAAACTATCTGACTCAGAGACTCAAATCTGAAATTAAATCAACAATTAGGAACAAAAAGTAATTTATAATATCCTATTCTTTAATCTAATATCTTATTACTTATTAAACTTATCAACAAAGCTTAAAAGTTGAATTGACGAACTTCTTAGAATTTAAAATATTTTATTTATTTTATTTTCTTCGGAACACTAACAGCATAATTTACAATCGGTTAATACATAAATATACTTATACACAGCTATTAACAGGTATTCGCAAATATAAACTAAACATAAAACCATTGCAAGACCATTGCATGACAGAAAAAAAAATAGTTTAAAATAAATTGTAAATTTAATTTGTTGCTTCTCTGGGATCGGGACCAAAATAATCTGTAGTAAATAATTTCTTTACCACTGTTGGCTTAGACCTAAATATCTCAAATTCGCTATGCCTCTTGGCAATGCTGTTAACGGAACTACTCGCACGAATGAGAAATGAGTTTTGTCTAAAATTACTGTTGCCTGAGGGTAGTACTAAGCTTTGATTGCGCCTAACTGGCAGTTTTCTAGGGACCCAAATGTTTAGTTTTTCAAATAGGGTTGGGCAGTCGACCCCACCATTGACAATTTTTACAACATCAGACATTGTACGTCTATTCTGTAGGGGCATAAAATGATACCTCTTACATCTTGCTTCATACCCATGATCGATGCACCTTCACCTATACTGTAAATATCTTAGGAACTTTTTCTGTACGGATTCAATGCGCTCGATATAAATGTCATAACGCAGGTTCCATACTACTGATGCGTATTCGAGGATACTGCGCACGAGAGCACAGTATAGTACCTTAATTTTTATTTAATTATATAATATGACAACAGCAATAATTATTGGATTTTTTTTTGTCTAATTTTTATCTTTACTCATTACTAATATAAAACTAACAAAACTCGGAATCAACAAAACTTTAAGAAGTCTTGTTGATTCTAAGTTTGGTAGTTTAAATTACAATCAACTGAAATAAAGGTTCGCTATATTCATAGGTTTATATTTATTTTAAAATCTCGTTTTTCTTGGTAATATGTTCTCAAAAACAACAAAGCGTCAAACATTTTGTCGGATAAATAACCGCCCGACGAAAAAACATGCTCACTTTCAACATTGGTGGGCAAAATTTATGTGAGATAATGTATGTCTGTGACAAATAAACTCATCTTTCACCTCTATTAACGTATGTTGCCTTTTCAGTTATTACAAATCCCAATAGATCAAATTCGTCGGACGGAAGCACTGCCTTCTTCTTTTCTTTGCACTTTTCTACTTCCTTCTCAAATTCTTCTCACTCGTATGGTCTGCTCACTCGTTGTAGCTAGACTAGCTAGTGATTCATCATCTTCATCTGAAGAGACAGAAGCTATCGGTGCTTCAGTCTTTCTTTCTGTGAAGTTGAGACTGCTAGTATCGTTTTGTTTATATTTGAGGCGTTTTAAAAACCTTACAATAATATCACATATTATTAGAGTAGGTAATGAGTGAGCGAAACAGGTAACAATATTATTGTTCTTGTAGCACATGCATAGCGAGTTGGCAACATTAATACGGTACCTACTGTTTCGCTCGGCGACACAAGGATCGATATATGTATAATTTAAAACTCAAAATATAGAAAAATGTTCGAGTTCCGAGATTCCGATATTCGATCACCCAGTATCGGAATTGTAATATCGGACTTTGCGTTCCGAGATTCCGATATTACGATATTCCGAGATTCCGATATTCATGCCCTAGTCGCGATTGAACTGACGCAGTAACTTTGTAATGGCGTTGCAGTTACGATAAAAATATTTTTGCTGGTTGTTTATCGTTTTAACTATTGATGAGCATTAAAACAACATTATTATATCAATAATTAATGAATGTTATAATGTTGTGTCAAACTGAGTGTCAAATAACTTGGTAAACAATATTTTTCTAAATCTACACTGCGCTATTACAAGGTTATGTCAGCGCTTTATATTTGTAGTGCTGTGCCAACAATAACAGTGAATAATAGTATCGTAATCTGTTCTTATCGATACAGTTATACTTTATAAAATAATACGTTTTGTTTTTCTTTTCAAGAATTTGAAAATAATGGACTTTAGAATAACTTTTATTAAATATAAAAATAAAAGTACATTAAATACAAAGTAGCATTTTTATATTTAGGTTGAAAATGGTAACCCCAAATGGCGTTATGGGCCGCCATTTTGTGACGCTGAAACAGTCGTCTGTTGTCGTTTCGTGCGCATAGACCACGTTCTTCAAGTGTTTGCGATCTGTTGTTATTTGACTTTGATTGTGTCTTATATTGCGTTCTTTTTACTTTTGGTGCATAATAATGCCTAAACGTGGACAAACATTGAAAACTGGAGCCCGTGAGTTAATTATCAAGCTGCAAGATTACTTTGAGCGGGAGCGGCAAAATGGCGGACCCCTGGTTCCTGTCGAAAAAGTACAAGAACGCGTCTCTCAGGCGCTTGGAGTTAGCAAACGAACGATTACAAATATTAATAAAGAAAAGTTCGGCTCTACTGGCATGGAAGATAATATTTTACGTACTCCGAAGAAGAAACGTAGAACTAAACCCGTGACAGATATTGATACCTTTGACGCCGATGCAATCAGAAATCATATATATGGTTACTATTCCAGAAATGAATATCTCAACAGGATGAAGCTTTTGGCGTCGTTAAGAGAAGCTGGACTGTTTAGCGGGGGTAAAACTGCTTTAACGAAAATCTTAAAAGATATTGGTTTTTCGTATAAAAAAACAGACAAAAGAAAAATTTTATTAGAACGATACGACATCATTTTGAAACGGATAAGTTTCTTGAGAGAAGCAAAAAAAATTGATAACTGGGATAATGTCGTGTTCATTGACGAGACATGGCTAAACGCCAATCACACGGTTTCCCGTTCTTGGACGGATGATACACAAGCGTCGACGTCGAAAG
Organism: Schrankia costaestrigalis; assembly: GCA_905475405.1. Taxonomy (NCBI): domain Eukaryota; kingdom Metazoa; phylum Arthropoda; class Insecta; order Lepidoptera; family Erebidae; genus Schrankia; species Schrankia costaestrigalis. The sequence goes on along the minus strand of FR997845.1, from coordinate 1,521,169 downwards.
TACCAATGGGTAAGGGGGCTCGTCTGATAATATGCCACGCAGGTACTGCAAAATACGGCTTTGTGGAGAACGCTTTACTGGCATTTCAATCAAAAACCACAAATGACTACCACGAGGAAATGAATGCCAGTACATTTAAAGAGTGGTTCCAGAACGTGCTTTTGCCCAGCCTACCAGAGCCTTCTGTAATATTGATGGATAATGCCTCCTATCACTCGTTTCAAATACAGAAACCACCTACCCAAGCTAATAAAAAAGAAGAAATGGTTGCTTGGTTACAAGCAAAAGGCATTGACGCAAATATGCAGATGCTAAAAGCAGAGCTAATTAAGTTAGTGAAAGAAAATAAAGCGGCAAATGTGCGATACGAAATCGATGAAATGGCTTTGGAGTACGGTCATCGCGTTCTAAGAATTCCACCGTATCATTGCCAATATAACGCGATTGAGCTAATCTGGGCTCAAATAAAAGGTTACGCCGCCCGCCACAATACTTCCCCGCCATTCAGCACGAAAAAGATGATGACCCTGTTAAAAGAAGCCTGCGGGAAAGTCACAAGAGATGACTGGGCAAAGGTTGTCGAAAAGACTAAAAACCTGATTATGGAACATTTTGACCGAGATATCAGGATTGATTCTGTAATTGATAATAATATAATTATACATGTAGGCGAAGATGATGATGAAGACACCACCTCCTCAAGCGAATCGGAGTCTGATTAATATTCTGTACGCACATTTAGTTCAATGTACTTTATTCCATAGAAATACAGATTGTAACTTTGTAAAAAATAATAAATAAAACAATTTTATTATATTAATATTCCCTTTTATTGTTTCCACGTAAAGAACTAAAATATAAATTTTAAATGATTCCGCCAATTTAAAACGGTCTAAATCTAATCATAAAAATAACGCGGCGGTTCATTTTGGAGTAACGGTAACGAACTCGGTATAATGTTGTGTCCATCACTAGTCGTGACTAACTGATAAGTGTCAGGAACGCATTCTCTGAACGGCCGGATAATAGGCAGTTTTAAAAACGTAAGTAGATTTTTTTTTATTGGAATAGACTGGTGGCGACACAAGCGTTTTTTCATTTTTCAATTTAAATTACCATTTAAATTATTGAATTTTTCGTGTTATTTGTTCTAATTTTTTTACTTAAAAGGTTCAGAGTATTTTCCCCTGCACTGAGTAAGTTTTTGTAACTTTATTTCATAGTGTATTTCGACGCTATGGACGACCCCGACCGGGGGGGTGGGGAGGTTTTAACCAACCTTCGACTACGACGACACGTAAGAGGAATATTGAGGTGGAATCTTGTGATGATTCATCATCTCCGTCTAAAAAATTAATCTCTTCTCCTTCTTCTTCAATTCAAAACCATTATATACATCCTAACTTCGAACAAAACCCACTCACATATTCGGACACTGATTTAGGTCCTTTTATTGTGCATGTATCCAAGGCTTCTGAGGATATTTCAGCAGTTTTAAAGCCAGTAACCTTTGGAAAATTCTTATTTGGTAATAAAGTTAAGGAAATTTGTAAAGATGGTATAAAACGCGTAGGAAGGAACCGCATATCCATTCAATTTAAAACTGCCAATGCGGCAAATAATTTTTTAGTGCACCCAGCCCTTACTATTCAAAAATTTAAGGCTATTATTCCAAGTTTATCGAGTTCTCTCATGGGAGTGGTGAGGCATGTCCCTACGGAGTGGTCCCTGGAGGAATTCGTCGAAGCCATCGAGGTTCCTCAGGGGTTTGGTAAGATTATAAAGGCGCGAAGAATTTCACGACGATCTACAAGAGAAGGATCTCCAGTTTATACTCCTACCTCTACAGTAATTCTCACATTTAGTGGCCAAAGGTTGCCTAACAATATTTACTGTTTTTTTAATTCTATGCCAATTGAAAAATATATATTACCAACTATTCAGTGCCTTAAGTGCTGTAGGTTTGGCCATGACACTACACAGTGCCGTTCAAGTCCGCGCTGTTACATTTGTGCTCAAGCCCATGAGGGAAATACATGCTCAAAATCAACTCCCACTTGCCTTTTGTGCTTGGGATCCCATATGGCCAAGGATTCATCTTGCCCTGAGCACTCAAGGCAAAAATCCATCAAAATTGATATGTCGCAGGACAGCATTTCATACCTGGAGGCGTCAGCAAGACTTCCGCAAGTAAGGAAATCCTATGCTGATGTCACCAGATCCCCTACTTCACCACCTAATCTCGCGTCTTCTCCTTATTCCCCTTTGACTTCATCTTACAGGAAAACTTCTTATATTCCACGGTCTCCTCCTTCTCCAGCCTCAAGTCATGGGTATGATAGGATGGCACATTACAGCATTACCCAAACTCCCTCTTCCTCGCTCAATAATAGATGTGGTTTTCCCACTATTGAGCAAAATTCTTCAGACAATAATGTTTTAAATTGTTTGTTGTCTATTGTAATGAAAATGCTTACGCATTTTAACGATTCTCAGCTTTCTGACCACTTCAGGTCACAGATTTCTCAGCTCCTTATCTCCCCCAAAATTCTTTCCAAAAATAATCCAATGGAACTGTCGCAGCATTAGCCGGAAAAAATCGGAGCTTATTTATCTAATCAATAAATATTCTCCAACTGTCATCGCCCTTCAGGAAACATGGCTTAGGCCAGGTTCCTTATTTAGGGTTCCTGGTTTTGCTTGTTTCCGGGATGATCGCGATGACGGTTATGCAGGAGTCAGTCTCTTGATTTCAAGAACTATCTCTTGTACCCACATACTCCTGTCTCCTCACGGTAATGATTTTAACATCATTGCTGTCCGAGTCATGGGTATATCTTTGGTCTCTGTATATATTCCCAAACCTTCTTTGTATATTTTAAATGTTTTATATAATCTTTTTTCCAACATTCAAAGCCCCATCGTAATTTTGGGGGATTTTAATATCCATAACGAAATGTGGGGATCGCACATATCTGACCCACTTTCGGTACGACTTCTTGAAATAATTGATTCACTTAACCTTTACGTTTTAAATGACGCCTCTCCCACTCGAAGAGTGCGTCCTCCTTGATATTGCTAGTGCCGTTGATATTTCTCTGTGTTCGCCTAATTTTTCTTCCCTAATTAGTTGGCAAACTTTGCCGTTCACCTTTGGTAGTGATCATTTTCCTATTCTCATTCACTCTTCTAATTCATTCTGTCATTCTCAACTCACATTCAACCCTAGACTTAAATATAATGTTAATAAAGCAAATTGGCCAATGTATTCAGTCTTTACTGATCAAGAAATCAGTAATCTTCCCATACCTTATCCATCAAATGTAGATAATTCATATACCTCTCTTAAAAATGCTCTTATTTCTTCAGCTGAAAGGAGTAGGTATTCCTCGTAAAAAACCCCCAAGAAAGAAATTATATTTTCCCCCATGGTGGGATCAACAGTGTTCTGATGCGTGTATAGAGAGAAAACAGGCTGAAAAGGCATATTCCTCTACTATGTCCTTGGATAATTTTTTAAAATATCAAAAAGTTGCTGCGCAGACAGTACAGTTATTGGCCAAGAAGAAAAAAGATGGATGGCGTAAATTTTGTGAGAATATTAGCCCACGCACTCCAGTGTCCCTTGTTTGGAACAATATTAAAAGGTTTCGCAAAGTCATGGCTCCATTACATCCATATCCATCACAAGATGACAATATATGGATTCATGAATTTTCACAAAGGCTTGCCCCTCCCATAGCTCCATCGCTGTATGAGGCAACAGTTTTTACTTCGGATGATCCTTTTTCTTCGGGTCCCTTTAGTGGTCCTTTTACTTCTGATGAGCTCTCGCAAGTTTTAAATTACTTAAAGGACTCTTCCCCTGGCATTGACGGCATCCCTTACTCTTTTATGGTAAAGGCTGGATCAAAAACAAAATTATACTTTTTAAACATTATTAATTTGATTTTCGACTCTGGCACCCCTCCAGAGGACTGGAAATCCCACATAGTAGTCCCTATCTTGAAACCCGGTAAACCAAAGTTGAATCCTGCAAGCTACCGTCCCATAGCTTTGTCATGTACAATGGGCAAAATTATGGAACATTTGATTAAAAATAGACTAGAATATATTTTGGAAAGTCAGGGTTTACTATCAAAATTTCAGTTTGGATTTCGTAAAGGCATGGGTACAATGGATAGTCTTAGTATTATCACGTCTGATATACGCGTAGCAATGTCCAATAATCAGTATTGCGTTGGGGTATTTTTGAATGTCGCAGCAGCTTATGATAATGTATTATTGTCAGTTTTACGTCAGAAATTACTACGACTGAACATCCCAATGAAAATAGCCAACTATATTTTTAATTTATTTTGTGGCAGGTCTATTATTGTCAATTCTTTTAGTAATGGTTGTCTCCCAGCTCGACGGGTTTGGAGGGGCCTTCCTCAAGGGTCAGTTCTTAGTCCCCTTTTATATAATTTATATACTTATGATTTAGAATTGTCTGTGAATTCTTTCTGTCAGATTCTACAATTTGCTGATGATCTGAGTCTGTATGTTCTGGCTGATAAATTGTCTGAAGCTGTATCTAGACTAAATTCTGCTCTACATTATCTTCAAGAATGGCTTCTAGGCAATGGCTTAGAACTGTCCATTCCTAAGAGTTCAGTTGTTATTTTTAGCCGTCGACGAACTGTTCCAGCTATCACTATATCTCTTGGGAATCAAACTATTCCTGTTAAAGAAAAAATTAAATTTCTAGGTTTTATTTTAGACTCTAAACTTTCGGGTGTTGATCACATTCAATATGTTGTTCAAAAGTGTGAAAAAAGTATAAATATTTTACGATCTCTTTCTGGTGTTTGGTGGGGTGCCCACCTTTACTGTCAAAAATTGTTATACAACGCTATAGTTAGAAGTCATTTGGACTATGGTAGCTTTTTACTAGAACCTTGTAACAAATCTGGATTGATGTTGTTAGATAAAATTCAAGCAAAGTGTTTGCGATTAATTATTGGTGCCATGAAATCTTCTCCTATTAATGGTCTCCAAGTAGAGTGTGTTGACCCTCCATTATCGTTAAGAAGACAGTACTTAGCTGATAGGTTTTTTCTTAAATTAACTTATAATATTAATCACCCGCTCATCGCGAGATTACACTGTCTTGCGGATTGTATCTCTGCAGGTGGATATTGGGTGCGTAAGAACTATCCTCCCTTATTTAATAGTTTTTCTTTTTATTTAAGCCTGCCTTTTCAAAACTTTACATCTAAAATGTTACCTATTTATGAAATTCCTTTTGAAGCCATTTTGTATCAACCAAATATAGTTTTTAATCTAAATCTAAGTGATGATCCCCTTCTCATCAATAACCAACTCCTTAAAATAATTAGTGAAACATGGAATGATAGTCTCATTTTTTACACTGATGCCTCTAAAATGTCAGATAATGAAAACGTTGGATCTGCGGTGTGGATTCCAAAATATAAGATCATTTTAAACTTTAAAAGTCCTTGTGTTAATTCTATTTTCACGGGCGAAGCAATAGCCATTTTAGAGGCTTTACTTTATATCGAATCGCATAATATCAACAAAGCTGTTGTCTTCACTGACTCGAAAAGCTGCTTATTGTCTGTTCTCTCAAACTTAATTCGTGCAAAAAATGTATCACCTTTAATTTTAAATATTAGGCATATTCTTTGGAGATGTGCTTTAAACAATCAGCAGATTGTTTTAATATGGCTACCTAGTCATAAGGGCATTACTGGTAATGAAATTGCTGATTCCTTTGCAAAAGACGCTGTTGCGTTGGGCTGTCTCAGTCAATATAAGACTTACTCACAAGATCTTGTAAATCTATCAAAATTAAGGTTAACATCTCGTCGCCTGAATGCTTATTTGCTCAACCGACCATTTTGACGAATTTCACTTTTTAATGCAATTTTATTAAGGATCAAATTGCGGTTCGATTGGTATATAATACTTGCTGTTTGGACTTAAAATACATTAATTATAAGGAATTTAAGTTTTTGTAAACTAACACAAGAGAATTAAAACTTCATGCTTAATTGCTCAAAGTCCGTAGAGAAACACCAAACGTGCATCCGAACATCGATTGCGTGCTTAACCCTTTCAGACCTGACTTATTTTTTTTTGTCCTTAATATTTCATTTAAATTTTAATAATAATACGTCTATACATAAGTTTAGAAAAAATAAAATGAAAAATCAGGGTTTTTTAATTTTTGTGAAAAATGACATTTTCTTTATGTGCACAAATGAGGACATCCGTACTAGACGATATGAGTACTTATTATTTTATAAGGATCCTTATATCCTAAAATAAAATAATATTTATTAATGTTTATTTATTACAAAAGAAATAAAATTTTAAAAATAACAGTCTTCTTTCTTCCATATCCAATCTTCTTTACATGATCTTTATTGAGTTCAGGAGACGCACCTTGGTATAGTACAAAGTCATAAGCTTGGTCATGCTTTCCACACAAAAAAAAAATAACTTGATGCCCCATGGGCACTGTTTTCCTTCTGATGTAGTGCTTAGCAGGATGTTTTCCTGTAAAAGGAATGATCTGTTCATCACAGAGTACATTTTCTAATGGCAGTTCTAAGGCACCGTTTCCTGACGGTGTCGTAAATAGGACGTACTTTGTAGAAGGCATCTTCACAATATTGGGGCATTTGTGTGTTAACGACTAGGTGCAAATTATTTCTCAGATCAAAAAATCTGTCTCTCGTCATGTTCTCCGTAAATAAAGGAATACTGATACTGGTTTCCCAGTACATTCCCAGACTTGGATATTCGAATACCCCAGTCGCAATATGTAGGCCGAATAGTACTTCCATCTCCTCTATAGATGTCGGCTTATAACTGACTCTTCCTGATTGTGTAGCATAGAGATTAGTCATTTCAACTATCATCGAAAATAGTTCTGTCGTAATATATTTGAAGTAGTAATCAACTGGGGCTAGCACAACAGGATCGATAGCAATTGGTGGAAACCATTCCATCGCTATATTATTCTCTAGTCGTCTATGTCTCCATCTAATTCCCTGCTTAGGTGTAAGATTAGAAAACATACCTTCATCAGACACTGAAGACGCCGCTGAAGTGACGTCGGATACCTGGAAATGTACAGCTGCTGTTTAGATTTCGGTTTCTGATGGCATGTACTCCGTCACGTCACACACGTCATACACGTGTAGGTTTTCATCATCAGAATCCACTGGGTATGATTGTCTTTGCTGCCTATGCACGATATCTGTCCCAATTCGAACTCTTGATTCAGAAACAGAATAACCTTCGTCTTCATCGTCAGAAGACAATAACAAGTCCGAAAAATTGCCATCCCTCAAAGCAGCCAAAGCCTCTCGTGTGAACATTTTTGTGTTTTAGGTATCAGAACATAAAGTTGGATTAACTGTTATAATAAATTAGTAAAAATAATTGATAAATCAGCACAATTACATCATTTTGGTAAATAACTAAATATTTACTATGTTATAGAGAAATTGTCGGTTGATACGAATGTGCACAAATGAGGACAAAACAAAAAAAAATAATTTTTATAAAAAAATAACAACAAATTATATAAATAATACCTTACACATTACAACTAAAGTATATTCTATAAGTATACATTTATTGCAATACATTTATATCACTATTACATATTATTTAGAAATAAAATATTCGACTTACCTGCACTCGTTCAAATTTTGGCCGGTACTGGTTCAAAAGTGTCGAAATAACGACAATGTGTGATAAAAGATGGCGTAACGAGTATGGTTTTACAATCTTTATTATGTGTATAAATGAGAACAAAAGGTTTCAAATGTGCAATTTTCGGTTTAGCTACTTAAATATTTTTTTAAAGTTTATGTCCACAATCGTGGACACTAGGTCTGAAAGGGTTAAGTATTCAATCTCCTCACAGGTAACCAATCACGACATCGCATTTTGATGACGCAATACGCCGCCATCATTAATTTCTTTTGTGACGAAGCTGGTGCTCGCACGCATTTGAGTAAAAAATAACGCTAAATATAGAAAAAAAGTATTAATTTTAATAGAAAACAGTACCCCAAATGTCCGTGACGAAATATAAATCGGAAAATATAGTCACAGCTATAGAAAAGAATCGGTAACTTGTATTTTTGTTAACATTTCTTTGTAGATTATCACTGCGTATCGTTAACTTATAGTACAGGATGTTTAAATTTAATTCTTAAAATTTCAGATTTAATTAAATCTTTAAATGAAATTGTGACGTATCTATAAATGAACAGATTGTTTCGGACATTTTGTAAGTTTGTAAAATATAACTAATATAATAATAAAAAATTTTGCTTTTGTGCGATGACTGTCAAAATATACCTGCTACTTGCATGTTTTCTAATTGTTAAATGGGTAAATTTCTAAGCATTAAATGGGTAGTTTTGTGTTTACGTATACCTATGCTTTGTGTTCGCAATGATGTTAAATGCTAGATAAGTAGATTAATACTTTTTTTTTCTAAAGAATTCCTTATGAAAACATAAAAGAATCGTCAAAAAAAGGTTAATTTTCTTGAAAAAATAAATAAATTCTAAATTGTTTAAATAGTCTCAGTATATTAATTATTTTTTATACGTATAGGTATGATATTATCACTGTTTTGTATTTAATTTATGTCGTTTTTATTGTACATATTGAAATGAAGAAGTGTAGTCACGGTAATACCATAGTTTCATTTTATGTTGACATTACGTACGATGAATTAAGAATCCGACCAAACAAGAATCCGACGAAAGAAGAATACGACTAATTTAAAAAAAAATAACTAGGACTAATTCAAATCAGACACTAACCGAAAAAAAAAAATATTAGAAGTACTTACAAATATATGAAAGCTGACGACAAAGCCTTCATGGAATCTCTTATTACAGTAGAACCTCGATAACTCAAACCTCGGTAACTAAAAAACCTCAATAACTTAAAAAAATAATATGTTCCCTTCCCTTCAGAGCCCAAAACCTCTATAACTCAAAATTCGCAACCTCGATAAGTCAAATAAGTAATCTCTGTATTGAACCTCAGTAACTAAAAGAAATATTTCCACAACCTCTATAACATAAAATTGTTTATCAATGAGTCATTTTGAATGAGCGTGCAAAACAAAAGTTTTCGGTATTTATGGCTTGCACGTGATCACTACATAATTAAATTGATAACGTAAACAATACATATGTCACCTATTGTTTGCTTCTTCGAAATTCTTTAAATAAAATAAAATAAAATAAAAATCATTTATTTTCAGACCATTGATCCATAGTGTTAGTAACAATATAACTTATAGACTATGTTAGTATACCTATTATAAGACACAGACACAAAATTGACACAAAAGTAACCTAACACATTAACATTAACATCCCTGACAGGCAGGCTCAGCGGGCCCTCATGACATGTAGTTCAGTGAACCTGCCAGCCAGGGCTGAATCGGGTCGTTCAGCAACCATCCTCAGGACTCTGTTCGAGCTCCGTCGCACTCTGTTTACCAGTGAGGCAATCTTTTTTCGCATTACTGCATAAAAATCATCTACACTGGCATCGGCAAACATACCCGATGCGCTACAGTAGCGTGGGAGCCGGAACAGAGCCCTGAAGATGTTGTTGTATTGAACACGTAGGGCATTATATGACTTCTGTGTAAAGCCAACCCATAGGCTACTCGTGTAGAATACTTGGCAATATGCTTTAAAAAGTGTAATCTTGACCTCTGCTGTACAACGAGCAAACCTATGTGCCAACATATTACCACGAATCGACAATGCCCTACGTTCCCTCTCTATATCCAAATCATCACTCATATTTTCGGTGACTATATGTCCCAAATATTTAAATTGTGCCACACGGTTTAGAGTCACTGAGTTAAGTGTGAGTGGTGGTATTGTGGAAGGCCCTTTATTACTAGATGTAAATACCATGAACTCACACTTTTTCTCATTGTACTTCAACCCGTGTGATACAGCATAAGACTCACAGATCCTCAACAACTTTCTGAGTCCCCCGATTGACGGGCCCAGCAGCACCATATCGTCTGCATAACTAAGGTTATTTACGCATACATCGTCTACAAAGCATCCGACATGTGTGCTGCTGAGCTCCTCAATCAGGGCATTTATATAAATATTAAAAAGACGAGGAGATGTCAAACCACCCTGTCTCACTCCGCATTTCATAATATATTCATCAGAATATGAACTACCCCATCTCACAACATTTATCTGTTTACTGTACCAATAGGAGAACATTTTGACAATATCAGGAGACACACCAGCATCTCTTAGCTTTGTCCACAGCCTGTTATATGAGACCATATCAAAGGCTTTGGACAGATCCAGGAAACATGCATACACAGGAGTTTTCCTTTTAACATAATAGCCAACTGTATGTTTTAAGGCTAATATAGCACTCTCTGTAGAGAGCCCTGGCCGAAATCCGAATTGAGTGTCCTGTAGTACTGGAGTCACTCTTTCAAGCTGCTTGTCCAGCAATCCATCCAAAACCTTTGCTATGATTGTGGCTAAAGAAATTGGTCTATAATTTAATTTGTCAGATGTGTCTCCAGTAGGGTTCTTCACAATTGGTACCACAATAGTCCTCATAAGATCCCTGGGTAAGTAAGAGTGGCTTAAACATGTAGTAAACAACATAGCTAATACCCTACAGAGATGAGGTCCAGCATGCTGCAAGTGCTCGATGCTGAGTCCATCATGGCCAGGAGACTTACCCCGTTTCATGTTCTTTATAATAGTCAATACATCCTTGTCAGAGAATCTAATAGGCTGGCCATTACCAGACTCAGCATCGCACACAGACTGAAAACCAGATTGCACTATAAAATTGTCCTTAAAGATATTTTCTATTCGCCTTTGGTCACTAACCCCCTCTACACTAACAGGGAGTCTTATTTTACTTTTTAATTTCTTAGTTCCCTTCCAGAATTTACTAAACTTTTTAGCTGCATGCTGTGAGGCAAGAATGTCCATTTTAATTTGTTCCTGATTATTAATACAATATTTTAACATAGATTTAAATACTTTCCTACTATCACACATTTTCTCAAAGATAGGACCTTCTTTGGGCTTTCCATACTGTACATATATTTTAAAATCAGCTCTAGCCTGTTTATGTGCCTCTTTAACATGTTTATTCCAACCATGTACAATTTTAAATTTTGTTGGCTTATCTGACTTTTTACAACTTGTTTTTGATGCATGACTTAGAACATGTACAATGTCCTGATAAAGTTTTTCAAGTATTTGTCTATGTTCCAAGTCATTACACATCCTGTCTGAACAGTCACTAAGCTCAATGGGAAAATTAAGGCATCTTAAATTATCATTACATAATTGGTAATATACATCAATTTCATCTGCTTCTCTCATACCCCAAACTGTAGTTTTACACATATAATCATTATTTATTTCTAATTTAGTCTTAATTACCCCAAGATTACACAATATCTTTAAAGGAAAGTGATCAGACCAGTACACATCATACAGGACCTCAGCACTGAGCACTAGTTGCCACGCTGACTTAGTGACCAGACAATGATCTAACCAGCTTTTACAGCCATTGGCCTCACTCAAAAATGTATAGGTATCCGAGGAGATGCCTAACTTTAAAATATCAGCACAAACCCACTCATTGTCTGAACAAAAATCCAACAGTTCACTACCAAACAAGACTGATGGATAGGCATTCAAATCTCCCAAGATAAATACCTGTTCCACATTGTTGTCCTGAATAACAGCACTAATCTCGCCTAAAACATGGGTAAATTCGGGGAGGTTAGTCTGACAGTCTGTTGGCATGTATACACTAAAGAGCAATATCTCACGATTTTCACTTATTATTGCTTTTATCGCTACGATGCGATCACTCGCGCACTTTATAATTGAAACGCTATCAAACACACTTTTGCGCCACATTAATGCAACGCCACCGTAGGGCCTGCCACGCTGAACTCCAATAGTTGGGTCCATGGATGATTTTGCCGTGTAACTGAAGTCTTCATCTATGTCTCCAAGTGAAGCTAAATCATGTTGATACAACCACGTTTCCTGTAGGGCCAATACATCTGCTTGTTTACATAAATTTCTCACACATTCAATACCTTTCTTGACGTTTTTACAGTTATAGGTTATTAATCTGGTTTGATCCATTAATATTAGATATATTTGTACAAGACAATGGTTTCCCTGTCACTTTCTTCTCAGTTTCTTCTCTGCCTTTTTTAAAGTGAATAAACCGTCGAAATGTGATACCTTCTGGCCATAAATTATCGTCCAAGAAAGTTTCAACTTTATGCTTAGGAATAAGTAATTTAAATGCATTGTAAGGCCGCTCTTTTTTCATGTTTATTTTTTCTAGATGGACCACTTCATTAGACTTTATTTTTATATACTCGCAAATATCATTCTCCGTAGTTTCTTTGCTAACATGGGATATAAATAAAGGTAATTTTAACTCAGCAGCCTTAAAATTTCCTTTCCCATTGCATACTGCTTTACCTGTCATACCTATAAATCTATATTTAGGTTTCTTATTTTGTACTACGTGCCATTCACTATTTTTCTTATCTTCTTTCCAATTACCGTTACTGACAATTTGTGCTAAAGTTTGTTTTTGTTGTTCAGGACAAGTATCATTACGTGTAATTGTTGATATTGTAGGCAATAACAAAAGAGCTTGATGTTCATTGGTCTGTGATTTAGAGTGAGTGACGCACACAGCAGAGGGCGCCACCGCCGACACAGAGCTTGTTTCTTCACCGTGAATCATCGCCGTATCGCTGAGAACCTGTTGAGTTTGAATCAAATCATCCGTCTCGTTCTGCTGTACATACCCTCCTCTTTTTGTATTTATTCGTATGTTTTCCGCGGGTATTTCTAATTGTTTAGAATTTACATTAATTTCTTTAACTTCCTCTTTTGTCACATAATTCGCTTTAATTTCAGAAATATCAGCCTTCATAACCAACAAGTCTTTTAATAACTTTGTCACATCCACATGATCAAAGCAAATCGGTGGCAATTTGTGTAAATCGTATGCCACATATAATGGTATTTGTTCTGGATCCATAGTTTTAAACACATTAATAATATCTTCTAAATCCTTTAGTTTTTTATTCTTTCGCCTTGACACCAGTTTCTGGGTAGTCTTTGTAGATACAAACAACAATTTCTTTGCTTCATCAATGTCTTCGTCTGAAAAAGCAGACGCACTAATTCGTATTAAACTTTCGTTGTCAACTACGTCGTGTCTATTTCTTATGAAAGCTAGCACTTCCGATATAACGATATTACAATTTGTACATTTAAGCGTTCTCGCTTTAAGGAGAAATAGTAATAGTGTAATTTTCGGTGGCGGAAAATAGGAGCAAGGGTTCATACATACACATGTACATACCTACCTCTATACATATTAACCTAAACCCTTGGTAACTAAAAACTCGATAACTAAAAACCTCGATAACTCAAAATATTTTGTGTTTCCCTTGGACTTTTACTTATCGAGGTTCTACTGTATAAAGGTTTTGACAGGATCAGACAACATAAACAATACCAGGCGAAGTAAACGATCTTGTATCGGTACAAAAACAAAAAAATATTGTATTTTGTATTTTATATATATCAAACAGTGTTTTTTTTTAATTCTGTGTTTTTTTAAATAATAAATAGCAAGTTAACTAGTTATTTTTTTTTACCACGATACCCAAACACACTGTATATGGTTATAGGGCACTTAAGTACTAAATATATTCGAATGCAAAATGCTTAACCTCCACCCCGGTAGTGGTCTATCTCCAATTGCATAATTATTTATGTGTTTATTTGCTCAACCTCCATAAAGAATTGTGAAAATAAACATAACTGTTTGACTTTTTAATGATTATTTGTAATATATCATTTCATAAACACATTAACTACTTTTTTAATATAAAACTTTTATAAAATCTTATTATTTGCTTAAACTAATCAATAAAACGTCTCTGGTGTAAAATGTTGAAAATGGAGGTTGGACACTTAAGTATTCGTGCGACGATCTCAATGGAAAGCTGTGTGGGTTAAAACTCAGATACATAAAGGTCGACACTATGCTTCCATCCAGCAGGACATACCAATGAAGCCTTGGTTTTATAAATTTAGAGAAGCTAATAAAACATCTACATCAGTTGTGTGTAGATTGAGGTTAGGTCATGCTTGTACCAACGTTCATCTTGCTAAATTACGGATCAAAGACAGCTCGATGTGTGAGTGTGGTTTGGATGAAGGTTCCCCTGATCATATTTTTTTCCAATGTCCGTTAATGCGCTCTTCATTCTATGATTACATTCCCTCTCGTATACCTCGTCCTGTTAATTTTAATAATATTCTTACGTATTCTAATTCACCGTTTATATATGTTTTATGTAGCTATATAGAGATAAACAACATAAAACTGTAATGGTTTTGTCATTTTAATTTCTTTGTTCTTGTTTATATTCTTATATTAATATCTACCTTTTTAGTACAGCACAGAATAACACGTATTTAAAGTCCAACAAATCTAATAGGTACGGTATGACAGTTCTGACAAATTGAATAATAAGGTTGGGATAAAAAAATCGATAACTATAATATCCGAAATTTAAGAAAACGATTACGATAATATCCGATTTTTAAGACACTTTAATAATTAATCTCATTATTAGTAAAGGGTATCTTAGAACCTTTTGTAAAAAAACACCACATATTGCAAATTCTCTAATCTGCGAATAAAAAAAAATTCCAAACAGTAGGTACTTTTATTTTAATTATAATTAATTAAATAAAAGTAATGTTTAGGATTTTTTTATCCACTAATAAGACCTTAATAAGTTGCCTCCCGTCACCTTCGACCACGTCGAGTAATAGTTAGTTACGTGTCTAACGATAATAACGATTTTTCGTATATGTAAACGATTTTTTTGCATACAAGTGTATCCGAAGAGTCGCAACACTACGAGCAGTAACCTAACTACGTGACTTTGCAATGAGGTCAAGAATAGAACTATAAGATTTTATTTACTATGTAAATATGTGTTATTTTGCTTTGTTTGAAAGTTTTCAATTAAATTTATATATTAAGAATTGTACATTTTTAGATACAATAATAAAATCTTTCTAAATTCATGGTTTTACGAAAAAGGTTTTCGAAACTGAATAATGTACGCATGCACAAAGTTGTTTCAGTTTGAAAAATATGAAACGTCATACTGTATCTTTTAGATTTGTTGAACTGTATGTATAACAACAAATTTTGATTACCTTGCTCGTCTACTAAAAGTACCTACTGTTTTAACTGGTCATTGGCGTAATCTTAGAATCGCCATTAAAAAAAAAAAAAAAAAACGTAAGTAATATAATATTTTAATAAATATGCTTCTAAATGATTGTTTGTTGTCGTGTAATTATATTTTGCAGTGGAAATTGTAGTAATAACATCTTTTACTATATTAAATTGTTAATTTTTAGCTGGTATGATATTTTGTAAAAAAAAATAAGGTAAATAGACACGCGAAAGGGGTGGATAGAGACGAGAATGGGGTTATTAGACACGCGAATAGGGTAAATAGACACGGGAAGGGGGATAATAGTCACGAGAGAGGGGAGAATAGTTATGTTGGCGATAGGGTTGTCACAAGGTTTAAACTTCACTTTTTCTATATGAAAATATTTAAATATCACGAATAAATTAAACGAAAATGAATAAGTATGTTTATTTGTGTCAGTCTGTTTCCCATTAACATATGAAATGTAAATGTACCGATCATGACAGGATTTTCACTGGTCCTTAGTTGACG
This sequence comes from Schrankia costaestrigalis, assembly GCA_905475405.1. Taxonomy (NCBI): domain Eukaryota; kingdom Metazoa; phylum Arthropoda; class Insecta; order Lepidoptera; family Erebidae; genus Schrankia; species Schrankia costaestrigalis. The sequence continues at coordinate 1,505,286 of FR997845.1, read as the reverse complement.
TTATTATAATTTCATCATTATACAGGGTGGCTCATTCAAAAGGGTCAGTATGGGAAAGTCTTAAGCTGTAAGTCATACAATGTTTTCTTCTTAGGAACCATGACACCGATTTTGATAAAAAGAAAAACTGCATTCATACATTTGAAAAAGATACTGTACCCAGCCGGGAATCGAACCCGGTTGTTTTGAAAAAATAAACTTATACTATTTCTATTGAAATATCGATTCTATAAGTCATAAGCAGTAAATAATTCTATGAAACATTATGTCTAAAATGAATAAAACGCATTGTTTTCACATACTTTAATTTATCATAATAAGTGTTCGATGTGGTTTAGGTAACGATCATGTCATTGCATTTTGTATCTTCATGTGGTGAATTTGCGCTAAAACTGACTTTAAGTCTAACCTAAAAGGTCTTCAACGTTATCTTAGCTAATTTTGTACACATCCTCATCTTTAACGTAACCCCACAAGAAATTGTTTAAAAGCGTTAAATCGGGCGACCTCGAACGACGCACGGTCGCCACATCGAACACCTACTAATATTATAAATTAAAGTATGTGAAAACAATGCATTTTATTCATTTCAGACATAATGTTTCATAGAGTTATTTACTGCGTAAGACCTACAGAATCGGTATTTAAATAGAAATAGTATAAGTTTATTTTTTCAAAACAACCGGGTTCGATTCCCGGCTGGGTGCAGTTTTTTTTTCAAAATGTATGAATGCAGTTTTTCTTTTTATCAAAATCGGTGTCATGGTTCCTAAGAACGAAACTTTGTATGACTTATAGCATATGACTTTCCCATACTGACCCTTTTGAATGAGCCACCCTGTATAATGATATTATTATCCTCAGGTACAAAAATGCCGCGTAATTACAAACCAAATCCAAGTGGTAAGCATTATCGCAAATACGATTCCAATGTAATAAAAGATGCATTAGAAGAGTTTAATATGACTCCTAATTGCTCATTAGCATTTATCGCAAACAAATATAATATCAACAAATCGGTTCTGTATCGACATAGTAGAAAGAGTATGAAAACCCAAGGTGGGCAAAATGCTTTAGACGAACATACAGAACGCCACATCGTTCAATATTTAAATGTATGCAGTAACTGGGGTTATCCACTAGATACGTATGATCTAAGACTTATGGTTAAATCATATTTGGACAATTTGGGTATTACAAACAAGCGTTTTAAAAATAATATGCCAGGACCAGATTACGCCACACGGTTTTTAAAACGCTTTAAGGATTCAATTTCTTTAAGAATGTGTCAAAACATCAAAAAGTCGAGGGCTCAAGTTTCTCCTGTTACTATCACGGAATATTTTGAAGAGTTAGCGGAGTCATTGAAAGACATTGATCCTAAGAATATTGTTAATTACGATGATACAAACCTCTGCGATGATCCTGGACGCAAAAAAATTATAGTCAAAAGAGGAACTAAGTATCCCGAAAGGGTACTTAATCAGTCAAAGTCTTCAATTTCAATTATGATGGCTGGTACCGCTGCGGGTGAACTTTTGCCCCCATATGTGATTTATAGGGCAAGTAATGTTTACGATACATGGACTACAGGTGGACCAAAGGGTACACGCTATAACAGAACTACTTCTGGATGGATTGACAGCACAACCTTTGAAGATTATATTAAATCTATTATTCTTCCTTTCTTCAAAGATAAACCGGGGCGTAAAATTTTAATCGGTGACAATTTATCATCACATTTATCTGTTGAAGTTATTAGAACTTGTGAACAAGAAAACATTTCTTTCGTATTTCTTCCTGCCAATTCAACACATTTAACGCAGCCTCTAGATATAGCATTCTTTAGGCCCATGAAAACTGCTTGGCGTAATATTTTACTAACATGGAAAAAAACTGACGGCAGAAGCCAAGCGTCAGTACCAAAAGGCTGCTTTCTAAAATCACTAAAACTATTAATAAATTCGCTATCGGAAAACGAAGAATCAAATCTTAAAGCCGGATTTCGAAAGGCCGGAATTTTCCCTATTGACTCTGATCAAGTTCTATCTAGGCTCCCTAAAACTGATTTTGAAGATCCTGATAACTCACGTTATGCAGTTGACCAATCCGTTTTACAAATACTTAAAGAAATTAGATATGGTACAAGGAATATTACGGAACCAACGCGTAAACGAAAATTAAATGTAGAAACTGGAGAAAGCTTAGGAAACATAGATGAAGATAATATAGAAAGTGAAACCGAACAAAATATTGGAAGTAAAACAATTAAAAACAAGAAGAAAAAAGTAAACGTGATTCCTGGAAAACCGGTTAAATTAAATCCAAAAACTATTAATAATAATAATAATAAAAATTTCATTTATTAAGTGACCATGACTCATTTGGTTAGTAACTTATCAACTATGATTAGTAAAACTTATAATTAAGATAAACAAATAGAAAAAGGAAACAAAAATAAAAATATGACAATAGAAAATAGTCCCCCCTGCACATATGGCCCAGCATTATTATCTCCCATGCGATATGGCACAACATCGGTTCACATATGTGCAGTCAAGTCTATCCGCAATCATATTTAGTATGCTATTGGAGCTGGCCCACACCCTGCGCACCAGGGATGCACACCTTTTACGCATGGTTGCGTAAAAGCATGCTACGTGCGCATCTGCGAACATACCTGATGCGCTAAAGAAGCGGGGCAGCCCCACCAACACCCTAAATGCGTTATTATATTGAACTCGTAGAGCGTTGTACGATCTTTGAGTATATTTAACCCACAGGCTACACGTGTAAAATGATGTACAGTATGCTCTAAAGAGCGTGAGTTTTACATTTAGTGTGCAATGTGCAAACCTGCGGGCCACCATGTTCGCTCTCACGGACAACGCTCTACGCTCTCGTTCAATGTCGAGATCATCACTAAGGTCAGGGGTCAAAATATGACCTAGATATTTAAATTTAAATACTCTTTTAAGATCGTCATTATAGAGTCTTATAGGTGGAATATTTTCGTGTCTCTTACCCCCGGCCTCAAAGACCATGATCTCAGACTTTTTTACATTGTATATCAAACCATGTGATAGGGCATATTTTTCACATATTGCTAACAATTTACGAAGGCCACAGACCGACGCACTTAAAAGACACATGTCATCGGCATAATTAACATTGTTTACACATTTGCCGTCTATGTGACACCCAAGTCTAGTATTACAGAGCTCACCAATCAAGTCATTTACATACAGATTGAAAAGTGTGGGCGAGCTCAACCCTCCCTGCCTCACCCCGCATTCCAACCTGTAAGGCTCCGAGATTGCACCAGCCCATCGTACAACATTGGTCTGATTTCCATACCAAAACTTTAAAACGTTAATAAGCTCAACTGGTACTTTATTGTCCTCTAATTTTTTCCATAAAACGTCATAGGAAACCAAATCAAACGCCCGTGATAGGTCGAGGAAGCAGGCATAGACAGATGTCTGACACTGCGTGTAGTAAGTAACAGCCTGCTTAAGACACAACACTGCACTTTCTGTAGACAAACGTGGTCGAAATCCGAACTGGTTGTCATGGAAATTTAATAAGTTATTTAGTTGTTTATTAAGCACGCTATCAAATACTTTCGAGATCACCGTGGCTAGAGAGATAGGCCTATAATTACTGCCGTCAGCGAGATCTCCGGTTTTATTCTTTGCAATAGGCACTACCAATGTTCGCATCATCTCTCCCGGCAAGTAACTATGGCCTACACATAAGTTGTAAAGCATTGTCAGTACTCTAGCCATATGTGGTCCCGCGTGTTTCAGGTGCTCGATGCTAAGGCCGTCATGGCCAGGGGATTTTCCCTTTGACATCAATGCTATTGTCTGGTCAATTTCTTTACATTTATAATTCACCCTTAGTGCCATACCGGCCCCAACATCGAGCCCCGACTTTGAGGGTCCTAAAGGAGACTTTACAACAAAATTATCCTTAAACAGATCAGCAATTTTTACCGGGTCACTTATGCCACCAACGCTCATAGGGAGACCTGGACTACTATTCAATTTATTGGTCGCCTTCCAAAAGCTGCGAAAATCATTTCGTGAATGATGTGAGGCCAGAATGTCCATTTTAATTTGGTTTTCGTGATCTTGACACCACTTTAAACGTGATTTAAAAATTTTCCTAGATACACACATGATGGACTCATAGATGCACCCTGAACTTGGTTTACCATACGACACCCAATATTTAAATCTCTGCCTAGCCTCCCTATGAGCTTCAGCTACATGTTTATTCCAACCTATAACCACACTTTTTAAACGCCTACTACCACTTCTCCGACCCATCACAGCCGCCTCACTCAATATGTGTACGATGTCTGAATATAACTTATCTATGACAGTTTTATGACTTAAATTACTACATAAATTATTACAACATTCACTTAACTGTTGTGGAAAGTCTATTAGCCTCAGTCTTTCATGACATTCTTTTTGATACAATTCTATTTGACTAGGACTCCTCTCTCCCCACACTACGGCATTTGTGTTTACATTGTTATCTATATATTTCGGCACAATTACATCAAAGTTGCATTCTATTATTAACGGAAAATGATCGGACCATAATACATCATACGTTACATATACTTTATTAACAGAATTTAAAGCGGCGTCCGTAACCAAACAATGATCGAGCCACCTTTTAGAGCCATGAGCTTCACTTAAGAAAGTATACGAGCCCGACTGTATGCCTAACATAGCCGTATCTATACATGTCCAGTTTTGTTCACTACAGAACCCTGATAATTCATTGTAAAAACGTTCATGGGGATGTGCATTATAGTCTCCTAAAATATACACATTATCTATGTTACAGTAATCTATGATAGCACTCACCGCACTTAATATGTCTGTAAACTCCGTCAGATTCTCCGCAGAGTCGATGGGCATGTACACGTTTAACACTAGGACCGCTTTATTTCCGAACACTAACTTTACCGCACAAATACGAGGATTATCGCACTGCACAATGCTTACGTCGCGGAACAAACATTTCCTCCACAGCAGAGCAACGCCACCGTATGGCCTTCCATGTAGTATTCCTGCCGACGTATCTACTGCAGACACTCCCGTGTAGTCAAAATCATCACTTATAGTACTAAGAAATGAAATTTCTCCCGGCAGCAGCCATGTTTCCTGCAGCGCGATAACATCGCACTGTTTACACAAATCTCGTATGTTGTGTATGGACCGCTTAACATTTTTACAGTTAAACGTCATGAATTTATACGTTGTGTTGTTATGCATTACTGTATAGTTTGAGCGCCGTCAACTGTTCCGTTCACACTTTTCAGTTTAAAGTGTACAAATCGACGAAAAACAACCCCTTGTGGCCACAATTCGTTGTCTAAATATATTGTTAACTTACTTTGCGGGACGCATGGTGATATAAAAGATTTGAATTAAACAGTATTTTTAGTAAGTAGGTAGGTACTTTTAATGCCTAATTATTGTACCCTTATACTTAATAGGTTTTGTTATTATGTTTTTTATTTGATACGTAATGTTTATGTTCATGTCAAAGTTTAGTAATTTTAAAGTCTGATATGGTAATATGCTATATTATTTAGGTGAGATTTGACTGAGAGTAGGTACTTTTAGTAAGTACATAATTATAGGTAGTACCTTTATTTCGAATAGGTTTTGTCATTATGTTTTTCATTTGAAAAGTAATTTTTGTTTATGTCAAAGTTTATTAATTTTAAAGTCTTTTGTTGTAATTTGCGGATTAAATAAGTGCTCAGGTATTTTGTTTCTTTGAGATTTTACTGACAGAATTTTTCAGTAAAAAATAAACAAGGTTAAGTTTTTTTGTTAGAAATTTTAATAGTTATAGTATACGCGTAGTTATAGTATACATTATAACTAATAAGTACTTATATTTTTCAATAAATATTTCTTTTATTAAACTTTGTTTAATTCCTTTTATTATGTTCACCTGAAATCTAATCAAGGAATTTGCAATGGGTCAACCCTATCATATTTTTCTATTCACCCCTCAGGCGTGTCTAATGTCCCCTGAAGGAAGGTGAATAGAAATCTCCTATATTTTCCACTTTTTCATTAAGATTATTAAACAAATGGAATAAATATGCATGTATTTCAATACTTTGACGTAAGACTCAAAAAATTAATACGAAAAAAGTAGGGTATCGATAACGGAAGACTTCGAAAATCGATGTTAAAGATTGAAAACCTATCTATTCACCCCGTTTTACGGTACGTCAAAGTGCTTGGTCATGTCCAGAATCAATCAGAAATGTCTCTTCATGCGTGGTCTTTGTTAATCAACATTATAAAGCAATCGCTAGGTCAACATCCTTCCAATAGAGTCGCAACGCCCGTCCCCTAGATACTTCGACGCCTTTTCCATAAGGGTCGTATCAACTCAAACCGTTCAGTATTATTCGTATGAAACTCCTTACTGCAACGCACACTATTTGGAATAGTAACGTAATCGGATTTTTGACGTTTCACACCGAGGAAAAAGGCGAGGCGGTGCCGACACGTTTACGTTTTGATATGTGTGCTACGACTGGTTTTTTGTAAATCAATGGCTACGACCCTAAGGGCCAGGCCACACGGCGCGGCACCGCACCGCACCGCATTACTCCGCACCGCACTACCGGCCACACGAGCAGTGCGGCGTCGCATTATTCTTACGTCGCCGCTGCGGCACCGCAACAGGCTTGGCTTGGCTTGCCCAGTTGACGACAGTCTACAATAAACAATGGATCTAACTAACTGAGCGGCGCCGCTGCGGCACCACACTGCTTGCACCCCTCCCCGCCTCGTCTGCCTCGCGCCGTTGTCCGGTGCGCCTGCGGTATGGCGCCGGAGCGGTGCCGGACGTACCGTATGGCATACCATACATTTTTATATGTAGGAAACCGTTGCGACACGGCTCAGGCGCCGCGTCGGAGCCGCACCGCACCGTGTGGCCTGGCCCTAAAGCGTCGCGACGCACGCCTGTAACTTAAAAGCGTAAGCGTAATAAGTTTCACTTACTTAACTAAAATAGAAGTGGATATTTTAACGAGTGTTTAGGGATTAAATAAATAAGAATATAATATTTTTCGATGTACTTTAATAGCAAATAGAATACTTACATTTACAGAGTACTTGGCTGTGCCTTGGCTGAATGTTAACATGAAAACTTTAATAATTCATTTTTTTTAAACAACTTTTTTAAAAGTTCTGGTTATTCATGTTAAAGATTCAGCCAGACAATAAAGCCTTTATTATATTTACAATCTCAAAAGAGTTACCCAGTTTCAACAATTATTTTATTTAAATAATTTAAATTTATTAAGATGCCTACATACTTGATGAAACTGGGCCTAAGATTACCTAATAAGTTTACACGACAGTTATGGCTTATTTACCAAAAATATATAAGATATATTACATAAATGTGGTTATGGGCCTGTAAAATATTTTTTTTTGTTAAAAAGTGTTTTTAAATGCAACCGACATTTATTTTCAGACATGGTTAAAAGTCAAGAAATAAATTTGATATTTAACACACTTAAAGGGAAAAGTACAAAACAATAGCAGTTGTTTAACTATATTTATGCTTTATATTAATATTAAAACGGTATCGTTAAGACCACATTTCCACATCTATATAACTTTCTGGATATGTAATAAAATCAACATTAGCCTTGATTGATAAAATAAATTATACAATGCCGATATTCATTTACTATTCCATTTTTTCTAAAGCCACATATAAATAATACAATTTATGTAAAGGTAGCTCCACACTTGCGCATTCTATGAAGCACTATTTATTATTAATGTAAATAAGTACCTGACGTGTACGTCAGTCATAGAACCCGAATTTAATTATAATGAACCTCTGTTTTTGATTCTAAAAATTATTCGCGCCTGCCTTATATCGCGGAAGCTTTTCCTTACGTGATATTAAACCGACGCAAAGGACGTCTCCGTGTGGTGACAGAGTAAGAATACCCCGTCACCACCCCGTCTCATTCCATGGGTGTCGTAAAAACCGACTAAGGGACTATCATCTTAACGAAATAAAAGAAAAATGCAATTAAACCCTTTACCAATGCGTCTGGTCAGCATGGTATTAGTAGGCCAAATATCCCTCCGTCACGGGAGGAGGCCCGTCCCTGCAGTTGGACAGTGATGAGCTATTATTGAAGGGCATCTAGGTTCAGGATACAATCACAAATGATTGTCTTTAGGATCCTTACAGCAACTCAACTGGCCTTGTCAAATTGTGCGTTAAGCTTTAGAAAAAATGTGATGAGTGAATTATATTTTTATATCATTTATAATGTGAAAAAATACATTTAACAATTTATTATTCTACATATAAATATAAATTAAATACTAAATTATATTGTGAATGTAAGTATATAATATAATAGTTATCGTTTGGTTTTTCATACTAAAACTAAGATTAACTGTTTACTAACTTTACGTATAGGACGGGGTTTTACTTAATTATTTAATTAAATTAACAATTAAGAAAACTCATTTTTAAGAACTGCCTAAGTAGAGTTTAAAAGTAGGTATGTTTTAATAGTCACCATCCTTTTAAATAGCACATTAGAAATATTGGTAAAGGAGATTGCAATATGTTTCCGTTTATAATATTTCTTAAAGTGTTTACTTACTTAATGTAGCATAATAACCAGGCAGTCGATCTATGGTGATTCAAGATTTGCTAAGAGCAACTTCTCTATATCGAGAATAACGTAACCCTTTTATTAATTATGAGACGCGTTGCCAAATATTAGTTATAATAACTAGCTTGTGTGGTAGTATCTTTATCGTAACTCTTTATTTCATATCTGCCATCTATTTGCATATAAAAAGTGCAATGGTGGGAATTTCTAAATGCCGACAAAAATAAATAATAAATAAATAAATTATCTTATAAACTAAACGAGTTATTTTGTATTTTATATTTACATTACGCACAACAGTTTTACACTAAGAATAAAATAACAAGTTTTAAATGCAGATATGGACAGTCGTTTTTCATTTAAATAAGTTTTAGTTTTTAAAATGTAGCTTGCAATGTCTTTTGGCATTTAAGATGAGTTTATCTGAGATTTTAAACTATCGCGATCTGTATACACAATACTATTTTATGCGGGTCTTACTCGCAGTATATACTAATTAGCCTAGATACTAGTAGTCACCTTGCCCTTAGCAGCCCTTGCAAGTCGGCCGAAACGTCGTCGGAGAAAAACCTAGGTATTTTTTTTACTAGTATCTAGGCTAATTAGTATATACCGCGAGTAAGACCCGTATAAAATAGTATTATGAGTTTATCTGAGCTTTAATAAAAAGGTTTTACTAGCGTTCCTTACGAATTCACTATGCAACTCGGAACCGTTCGTTAGATTTGGAAATAGTGTTTACTGTATTTTGAATAATCAACTTACATACACGATTTAAATTATGTAGCCCCTACATTATTTAGGCAAAAAAAAATACAAAACTGGTAAGAGACAAATTACTAAAATTGGCCGGGAACAGTATCTAAAACACACATCGAAACGCTCTCATTCGTGCTATTTTACAGTTTTGCATAAAGCTTTCTAAAGCCATGTCGTACACTGTCTATTAAGAAAGCACAATGTGTTATTGTAGAACTCGTGAATTGACCGTACCCCTACCATTTACTTAAATAAGTAGGTAACAGTTCCATATGTTTACATCCTAGTAAGCCTTCAGACAGATCTAAGAGTAAGGTGTTCCACAAGGAGGTACTTTTGGTCCCGTTTAGAAATGTTTAGATAGTGGTTTACAAGCTACAATTTCCTCGACTTATTTACTCTTCACGGTATCGTAATATTCCTTCAGTATTAATCTCTGTATACTATAGGTTATTTACTGATATAATTTGATTGATCCACCCTATGAACGATGAGACTTTGACGTAGACGCCGGGGACATCTTGCCGGCCGCAGCCGAAGCCCCACGATACTAATCCCACTAGTTCGTAGAATCCATCGTCTTGACAGACTAGAGGGCCTCCTCCATCACCCTAGAAATAAAATAAATGTTATGAAAAATGCGTTCAGTTCTGGGGCTACCTCCTGCTTTATAAGATTATCGGTCCCCTTTTTTTATTACGGTACATAGTAGCCATTTTAAAATCTTTCTACTCCATCGGCCGTATGTCCTACCCATTTCGGTTTCAGTCCAAGTTTTACTTCTTTTATTTCACAGAAATAATTTAAAATACCTTCTAACATATACCGTACTATGATATGATATAACGTGTGAGAAATATTACATTGGAAAAACCTAATGCCTTTGCTTTCTGTGGGTCAATATAGCCTCTTAATATAGTCATACAAACTATCTTAAAATCTGTAAGTGAACTAACCTGACAGGCATCGTTCCCAGGTTCCCCACCAGCGCAGAAGGAGCTCGCCGGTAATATAAAGATCTTCTCCGTGACCGCGTTCACTTTGCGTATACACTCCGCGTCGCTCACTATCGGCAGCTCGGCCTCGCGTACTCGTAAGGGTATGGGACCCGCTGTAATAGAGAATTTGTTTTAGATTATTAGTACTTGTCTAGACAAAAAGTCTTATTTCTAAATTTGTGCACAGGACTATAGGTATAACATTGTCTTCGGTTTTTATTCTTATCATCATTATCAAGCAACTGACTTTTACTGTTGGACATATCCTCCAAATATTCCCACTTTAAAGCGTCCAGGGCCTTAAATAAGTAGTTAAATTCAAATAATTTATTATCATCATCATTACGACTTAGGTACCCACAACTACACATCTAACTGTACATACCTAGGTACATCTTTATTCGAGATTGTTTCTTCTAACGAATTTGAGGTATAAAAAGTCGAATTTACTAAAAGTGTGAGCAAACATTGAGCAGTAACAGAGTAGCAGCTGTCGCAGCGTCTGCAAGACACATTTCGGCCGATACAAAGTTTCGTTGTCCGTATATGAGCTCAGAAATATGTCCGAACGCAAATACCTAGTGGCGAAACTTTACTAAGAATGTTGGACATTCGAGTTGTAGACATAAAGGCGCGACATTCGTCCAAACAGTTGGAGACAAGCGCGTGGCGTGCGCAAGAACGTCGCTTTACTTTGGACACCCTTGGAGAAGCGTTTTCAGTTAGGTAAACGACAATAATCTGTACAATAATATACTCACTCTCTCCCATGTATCCGTATCCAGTGACGGTACACCGCTTTCCTGCTGCGTGACTCACTCCTCGCGCCGGAAGACACACCAGGCACACTCCTGGACACAAAAACATTTGGTCAGTATCATACTTAAGCTACCATATAGGACACACAAAAGAAATAAATAACTAATCATGTTTTATAGGTACCCGACTTTAGGAAGACAAACGTTATAGTACGGTCAACAAAATCTCTTCTTGGGAATCTCTCTCAATCTTGGGAAAAACTCTTCTGGGTATGACAGCTTCTTACACTATTACTACACAACCGTAAAATTATGTATTTCAAATAAAAAGAAACAAAAATAACAAACACAAAATAAAAACAAAAAAAACTTGTTATAATCCTATAACAAGTTTTTTTGTTTTTATTTTGTGTTTGTTATTTTTTGTGTTTGTATATTTAACCTACTCCAAAAATGGGTTATGAGGTGACAATTAATTTTTTAAATCCAATTCATTATTAATACATACTTACATCATTTTTGCCTATAGATTCATAGGTAAATAAAGTAAAACCACCCTACCTTCTTTGAGCTCAGCTTTTCCATGTAGTTTCAGCAGCGCTATGTCATTGTCTAACGTCTGGCTATTGTGGTTGTGATGTATGTAAGTGGTGGCAACTCTGAGGGTCTGTGCACCAGGCGAGCCGTACTTCCTCGTCAAGTCGTGGTCTCCTACTCGGACGTAGATCGCGTCTCCGGAACGAACGATACTGGAATCAATATAAGCTGTTAAAATATTTTGGGGTTTGCTTCATGTGTAGAGGAAAACTTGGCATAAGCTACTATGGTTTTGGAGTCGGTTAATTAGAAAAATATTTAGTATTATCTAGCAATATTAGTTCATTGTTAATTATTAATTTATATTCAGAAGATGTCAGTTTGTCGCCTTTACCACATTCATAGCATAAGACGGCGCTGTTAATCTACGTCGACTATGTCGCCACATAGTAGATCTTAAAAAGTCTATTTGTAACTTAAAAACTTGTAAAACACAAAAAGAATTTCAATATGTATTAGTTATATCAACGTGGACTTTGCTTTTTTGTGTACAAACGAATGTATGATTTCACATTCTAATAGGCTCAGTAGCATTAGCTTTTGATAGTCATTTATTAATATGTGTATTCTGCGATTTTGTATGTTGTGTCACTGAATCATTTTACCGAGTCATAGAATGTACTTGTACTTGCTAAGTATCTACAAATAATGAATACTATTAGCAGTGATTTTTATCAGTCGTATAGTACAAGCGTGTTTATGTATGACGTTCCAGAGCCTAATTCTTTTTTGAATTTAGACACAAAAGCATACTTTTACTTACTTAGTAACACAATGTGCAGCAGTAAGCACCCACTGCGTGCCGATGAGTGCAGCCCCGCACAAGTACTGGTTGAGCGAGTTGATGAGCGCGGTCTGCCAACACCACTCCCCACGAGACCCGTCCTCTCCTCCCATCACTCGTGCTGACCGCCCTGATGAGCCTGGAAACATAATTTGAGTTACGTCAATCACTATGTCTTGAAATGGTAAATTCCCTGACATCGCTAAAGCTTTCGATACCGTGTAGTGTTGTAATTTGGTCACATGGTCGCAAGCATTGTGGAGGTAAGTCATCGTCATACCTCTGTCGTATCGTCGCGGTTAATAATGTAAATCGTTTGATCCTCTATTAGTGTAAAGATTTTTTTTTGTGAATTATCGACCGTGATGTTCTACAAGGACTATTCCTTGTACTATCCCAAGTACTATTACTTGGGTGTCTTTAGTGACATAAATGATAAAATTGGACGTCCTTTAACTCGTTTGTTGGTAGCGTTTGTTTTATACAGTGTTCAAACACTCACTTGTCTTCTCAAAATACGTGTTCATCAAAGAAATGTATTATCATATAATTATATTTTCAATACATACCTTTAACGCCGCACACGTACTTGTTGTATTTCTCTGTAGATGTTAACGTTGTGCCAAAACTAGGCTCGTACGGAACTGGAAATGATAATACAATAAATATAAATATATTGACGCTAAATTAATGTTTTACAATAAATAAATATATTTTAGATATTTAGTTTTGGGTAGTGGGCCTTAAAAAGCATTTGCCGAAAAGTTTTTTTTGCTCTAAGCTGAAAATGATTCTCGACGTCGTCGGTCGTAGAATACTGATTAAAGAAACCGCTGAGTTTTAAATTAACCTTAGTTATCTATTATATTTATTTGTTTAAATATTTGATATTAAAAATTACGTCAAAATCAGGTAAACGGGAGTCACATCTTACCCATAGGTGTGGTATGCGTGTGAGTCAGAGCTGTGGTGTAATGTTGGTAGATAGTAGCAGGTTGTGGTAGAGGCAGAGGGGCGCTCTCATTAGCGGGCCGACCTCCGACCACCTCCAGTACTTTAGACTTGGTCGCGCAGCAGTGGGTACCAGCCTTCTTGCATTTGAATACATCCGTCAGTTCAGCGTTACCTGGTGAATAAAACAAAACAGAAACATTTATAAATGTAACTTTAACCATGTCAAATTAATGTTATTACAATAATAAATACAAACCATGCCTTATTTTTATGTGGGTAAGTAGATTCCTACTGAGCGCCATATAATACGACCCTTACAAACCTGCTTTGCTTAATCAAAAAATAAGTGAATGTATTAAACAAGATTAGATTGGTACTTGTCGATCTTGCCCTAATGAAACCATAACGTTGTTCTGGTAACAGAACGGATACCGGATTTTGTAGTGGAATAATCTAAAAAGAAGAAAAATATTTTGTTCCGTTTTTCGTGGAATAAACGCTTTCCTACAAGTTATGTTACTTACGGAAGCAGGTGAAGGAGAGTAGCGGCACGATGCATGAGCCGGGACAGTCGGGGCGCGGGTCGTGCGGAGCTGCTGTGGTCGTCGTCGTGGTTGTTGTAGTGGTGGGCCGGTGCGTCGTACGGGGCGGGACTCTGGAGGAATTCAATGTGTATTAGCTAAAGTTGGAATTATAATTTGGTTTATCATAATATCAGACCGTTAACGTTTCAAAGCAATGACGAAAATTTAAAGAAATTAAACTTCATTGGTTACTTCAGATTTCAATAAAATAATATTTCAAGGCTGCCTTTTTTTGTTCAAAATTTTCGTTTTTTTACTGCCTTTTTTACCTGGACATGATTTTGTTAAAAATGCCAACTTTTCGCAAATGGGGTTTATGAGGTATCAGTGTAGAACTCTGAAAAATACTTTTTATTTTTTTTTATTGCGAATTTCACATAAATTCTTATCATTAAGAAATTGTGTATTGCAATCGCAACCAAAACGATTTTGGAATCGATTTTTTAATAACAAAATTATTGGCTGAATTAATGTCTTGTTCGATTCTCACATTTTTATTCTAGTTAACATGAGCCACAGTATTAAAACAGCCGTTAAAAAGTTAAGTCTTACCTAGTATTATCGCAGCATATGAACCCTTGGACCTTGCAGTTGGTGTGCGACAGTACGACGGCTGGTGCCTCGCAGAACGCTCGCATGATGCCGTGCAGACAGTAGCCGGGACAACGGGGTAGGGGAGCCTGGGAATACGTAACATGTATTATATACATAACAGGTATTATGTAAAGAAATACCTATTAGTAAAAATAATAATTGGCCATTTTTAGTAAGTGTATTGTAGTAGTAAGTATTATGTTGTTTTATAAGTTTGTATATTTTTAAATTGTTTATTTTACTTAATTCTAAACCTATAACTTAAGTGTGTAGTGTAACTGTAAGTTTAAGTTGGTAATTATTAAATAAATAAATAAAAGATA
Source organism: Schrankia costaestrigalis (assembly GCA_905475405.1). Classification (NCBI taxonomy): domain Eukaryota; kingdom Metazoa; phylum Arthropoda; class Insecta; order Lepidoptera; family Erebidae; genus Schrankia; species Schrankia costaestrigalis. The sequence continues at coordinate 1,490,225 of FR997845.1, read as the reverse complement.
ACATATATGTTATTATCAAAACATATGATAGTAAGTAGTAATTATTGTAACTGCCAAGGTTGCCACGTTTCATGCACTCTTTTGACAGATTGCCGTTTTCCTTAGGCTGACTAGAGTCATTCTGGTGAACTAATTTTAAAAATTGGACAGTTTTTATTCGCTTCCGTGATGCCAATTCTTTCTGGCACGGTTATGTAAGTTTGGTTGTAAAATAATAAAATGAATTTTGTATAACTAACTGACCCGTGTCTACTTCGTTGAGTGGCGAAAATATATCATTACTGCTCAACTCCTATTAGTCATAGCGTGATACTATATAGCCTATGACACTCCCCGATGAATGGACTATTTAACACAGAAATAATTTTTAAAATCGGTTTATTAGATCCAGAGTTTACCCCCTACAACGTCACAAACACACAAACTTTACCTCTTTATAATATTAGTATAGATTTTCTCTTTCTTAATATACTGTAATCCTTAGACATTATTTTCAAACTTCTCTCATAATTTCTTGCATTTCACTTTTTTCTCTCTTTTATTGGTAGAGTCAACATTCCTTCGTTATTTTTTTAACACTTTTCAAAACACATTATAGTAATTAATAAACAAACTCACAGGAGTAGGCCTCTGAGTAGTAGTGGGCCTCCTGGTGGTAGTTTCCGCCTTGGTCTCCGTGATGCAGCAGACGCCCTCGCCAGGACACACGGCGTCGTCGTCCACGTTGTCACAGAGAAGGGAGAACAGGCCGGTGATGCAGTCGCCGCGACATTTGCGACCTGGACGTGGTCGCGGTGTTGTTGTTGTTAACTGGAAGTGTTTAGGTAGAGAATTAAATTATTGGGTAATTCAAAGTAAATATCTAAGTAGATGTTTTTGAATAGGTACAATATTTTTTTTAGGGAAAAAGACAGCTTTTAGTAGATGAAACACAACTAAATTGCAATTCCTTTAAAAGATCATCATAATTTATCAAGAAATACATAATTGACCACCAAATTCGTAAAAAAAAGAACTTTATTTTCTTTGACTTCTATACTAAAGCTAGCGCTATATATCTTACTCGGCAGCCTGAAGTTAGATTCTAGAGACCTTTGCGCGTATACACGAACTAAGAAATCACCCGCTCTTATTTCGAAAAGACATTTGCCACAATTTCAAGCCGGCCAACTTAGATTGCGCGTATATCAAATATTAAAAAGCTCTCTCTTACCGCAGTGGTTGGTCTTTTCGTAGAATACTTCTTCTCATTAGGCACGACGAGGTCAGGTGGGGGTCGATCCCCGTACACGTCCTTGGAGACGCAGCACAGCCGACCCTTGACACAGAGGTCTGTTGATGTCAGGTATGCTTCACAGTATTGCGTCAGACGGGACTCGACGCAGACGCCCGGGCAAGCTATGTTACCTGGAATTTATTAAAACGAACTGTTAACTATTGTGATAAAAATATGATTAAGTAAGTGCTTAAAGTAAGAAAGTAACAATTGTATTGACTGTTTTGGTCGCAGAAGTCGCAGTTCACGTGAATGGTAACGAGTTCAGTTTAATATACCTACTCGTACTTATGTTCAAATGATTTGTTGATCTTGGATTGTTTAGATGAACGTAAAACTAATATTTATAAAGAGTGATCCCCAAAATATTGTCCTGAATCGAAATGTTTTCATTACAGTCTAAGCGATACGGGGCTTGATAAGACTCCCACGCTAGTTATCATTTTTTTAATATAGAAAGAAGATACAATAATGAAAATAACAATACAAAAAAAATACAACCGAATTGAGAATCTCCTCCTTTTTTGAAGTCGGTTTTTTTTTAATCTTTATTGGACAGAAAAGGGCTTATTCACTTTGTAAACATGTCGCCCCTTTTTTTTGAAGTCGGTTAAAAATACATCGGTCCATCTCATCTCATGATGACTGTCTGTCTATCACAAAACAAGATCAATCATTTTAATTAAGAACTAGATGGCGTTGAATCGAATATAAGAAGAAAGCGAATGTAACAAATAAACAAATTCCTAAAAGAGAATAGGGTAGGATACCTAATAATTACCACTGTTTTTGTATCTGTCTGGCGCATGCGTGGTCGGCTCGTCGTAATCATCGTCAGCCATTGTCGTGTGCCTTGTGGGGCGGGATGTCGTTACTACCGTCTCGTTTTCTGGAAAAATTAAACAAAAACTGTTTGTAAAATATACTTTAAAAAACGTGTAATAGCTCTTTCTCCTCATTATCTGGGGATAGCTTAGACTTACACCTATTACATAAGGCCTTTTCGTCTATTGCAGAAGATTTATGAGGTGGTGTCTGTGATACATCGCTTTTGATGTCTGTACAGACCGATACGAGAGCGATCATATCCTACCACAGACTTGACAAGAGAAGTAACGGGCATTAGTGTCGAACCATGTTCATGTCGTTTCTGTCTCTTGTTAGCTCCACTCCAAACCTTATACCAGGTTAAATATAGGCAAATACCAGGCTTATTATCTAATCGGAAAATTTGACTGGATCCACAAAGTAGGTACTTTAACTTTAATTTCAAAACTAAGTTTATACCATTATAACCATGTTGGAAGTCTAAAAAATTAAAGGTAAACTTGAAATTATAAAGATAAATTAAAGGTATACTTACGAGCTTCATCAGCACAGCACTTCATGCTGGGACTGGGACACTCGACTTCCTCCAGCACATTGCTGCAGAGCAACGCGGCCAGGCTGTGCATGCAGGTGCCGGGGCAGTTCTTCGCGTCCACCTGCGTGTCCAACGTGTCGAGCAGACCTGGAAGCAGATGGAATAGAATGAGTTTTGTGTCTGAAACATGTTAGACACTAAGTAAAGGTTCTCTATATGGTAGTGTGGATTGACTGTGTTGTGGTATTGCTGACGTCTTTAAGAGGCGGTTACTGATTACCATCAGGTGGATAAGGTTAGCTTGTCAGCCACTTTAAGATAGGAGATGTTATATCAACGACTTCAGAGAAAAAGTAGACAAACAAAACTAATTTTGTGTTTGTTAAGTCCAAAACTCGTAGTGATTATAGTAGATGACGATTAAATAGAGGTCTCTGGTTTAATTAATAATTCGCAAATAATTGCGTGCCAGGTTGTTATTTTTGCATTGTTCCAGGTATTATAATATTTTAAAGACAACTTTGCTAGGATTATAGCATGCCATGCTCCACTATGTCCAATTAACTGGACATTAATAAGTCAGATGCATGTGGCAAATGTATGCCAAGTGATAAATACTATGTTACACTTGGCCCAAGTGTAACATAGTATGTATTAGTATTTAGGTATTTACCATTACGTTGTCTCTACCTATCCTTCTGGGAAAAAGCTTGGGATTATGTTTTAAAGACATCCATGTGGTGACTGGCTAAGAATATGAGCCATTTTCAGCCACCCTTCTCAGATCTTCAGTATATCGGTTCTCAAAAACCTTTAATTAAAATTTAGTGACCTCATTAAGAACTCAATTAAGTGACCTAAATAAACTATGTATTAGTGATCCGATGTACTAAAATGTAAAACAGTCCGTTACACGTGAACAATATTCTCGTCACGCGTGTGTCTAGCGGACCCGCTCAGTTTGACTCGCGAATACCGGCACAGAATGCGGCAGTTACGAAATTGTACGCCGCCGCCGTGAGGTCACTGATCTACTGTTAGTAGGTTAGGGTTTAGGTCAAAGGAATTAGATATAGTCAATGTTCTCCGTGTAGCAACGGAGTAAGAATACAATATGTCACCACTCCATCTCATCTCATGGGTGTCGTAAAAACTAAGGGACTATCCGTGAATCTTATCTTACGAAATAAAAAGAAGGAAAACTTAAAAACAAACCAATCCGTCTGGCCAGCGTGGTATTAGTAGGCCAAGTATCCCTTCGTTACAGGAGGAGGCCCGTCCCTGCAGTGGGACATTAATGGGCTGTTATGATGAATGTTCTTTAATTAAGACATTTTTTTAGATTTTTCTAGCATTCGTTTTCTTTCAGTAAAAATGTTTTTTGAATACGTAAGTAAGTCGCCATTTTGATACCTAAAAATGTTGATCGTTGAATACGTAAGTCGCCTTTTATGACACCTAAGAATGTTGAACGGGTGTTGACATTTTGTATTCTTAGTCTATCATCTCTTGAATATAGACTATTTTCATTCTATAAAAAATTTACCAGCAATTCTCTATGTCGCGGAGACTAATAAACATGCACAACATAAAAACTTTACCCATTTTAATATATTTTATATATGACTAAGTAACTTTTAATAGAAACAAAAAACAACGAATGAAAAAATAAATAAAATAAATATTTTTTACACATTCACACAACGCCATCTAGTCTCAAACTAAGCAAAGCTTGTACTATGGGTTACAAGACAACGGATAAACAAATAACTAAAAAAATAATAATAAAATAGAAATAAAAAACAAATAACTCAATTGGTTAACAATGACTAAGTTCTAAAACACGACCTAATTAAGAATCTGATCGCATAAAGACAAGTAGCAAATATCCCATAGATAAATTCAAAGCCCCATCAAACCACAAACCCACTGACTCATAAAACGGTCTCAAGCTCAAGGCTACCCAATCCTCGGGTCCCACAACAGCAACCTGCGCGGCGACATTCCGACGTGATCTAAAACGCCGTTACCTCCTCCCGGCACATGGATGGGTGACCCTCCGCACCCCTGCCTCCCTCGCAACACGACCTCACAAACATTGAATTGTCGGAACAAATGAAAGGAAAAGAGATATTGTTGTGTGTTATAAGCGATAGCGATTTTTAATAAGTTGAACTATTTAGGCACTGTTGCAATTATTGATTCATAAACTCTTAGATATCTGTGTGGTGACAGAGTAAGAATACAATATGTCACCACCCCATCTCATCCCACGGGTGTCGTAGAAACCGACTAAGGAACTATCAGTGAATATTACCTTTACATAGAAAGAAGGAATACTTGAAATCAAACCCTATACCAATCCGTCTGGCCAGCGTGGTATTAGTAAGCCAAGTAACCCTCCGTCACGGGAGGAGGCCCGTCCCTGCAGTGGGACATTAATGGGCTGTTATGATTGATTATAGCACAGTATTACACTAAAGCATACCACAAACATCTTACTCCTTGCGTCGGTCCACCGCACAACCGTTACCCGATGACCTAATGCGCGTCGTGCGGTGAAATCGTCCGCGGCCGAGCGCCGAAAACGAAAGTACATGCGTGTGAGCGCAAACTGGACGCCTCTCTGTACGGTATGGTTAGGGACGCTAGGTGGCTCCACTTTAACATTCAACTATCTTACAATTAGTCTATTCCTTAATAATTCTGGTTATAATGGTTATTGGTATATGGTATATGTTGGAGTTGTACTGGCTAGGTGTCGGATTGTGTTAAATACAAGGCAAGTACTGCTAGGGAATTCAAGTAAAACACTTCACTGATTTAAAACACTATTTATTTTACTCTATGGATTACACAGTACTATACAGTTTCAAGTAACTATAAAACAAGTGCGTGAACTTGATTTTACGAGCTCGACTGTGCGACTGGACTCTGACTGAACTGAACTGATCTGCCCTCTCCACACTGCGCGTCCTTAACTTATATAGTAAAACTAAATTGAACAAAAAACATTCAAAACACAAATGTTCACTAGATGTTTAACAAAGCATCTATTCACTAATGGCTAACGGTAATTAAAGGATGTGAACAAACAATAGCGATGCGTGCGCAAACCTAACTGTAAACTACAAAGGATCTAAAACAATAAAAGATAACTGTAAATCAGGTGGGAACTTAAAACACATAAAAGATAACTGTAAACCAAAAAAGGATCTCAAACAATAAAAGCTAACTGTAAATCAGATGGGAACTTAAAACACATTAGAAGATAACTGTTAACCAGATGTGCCCCAACATACATCCCCTTCCAAAAATAATGTATGAAATACATTACAAAACGATACTTACATGTTTGTTACCTTATAACTAAATTTTACAGAATAATATTACAATAACATAGTTTGTAACAAAATTAAAGAAAGAAATAATAATATAGCACGATATGACATTACCCATAGAAAATAACAAAAGTTTACAATTTCCTTAGAACATGCAATCATTAGGACCTATGAAACACGTGTTTACATCTGTCTCTTAAAGCTAAAGCTTAAATCTAAATTGCTTTTATTTTTAAAATATCGCTTACAATGGCTTTATTCTAAAAATTTGCTTCTCATATCATCATAAATTGTCTAACACATAATAGTAACATCTTCATCTTTGTGGCGTTCAAAAGATTTACTTACGTACTAATTTATATAAAAGTTAACTTATTTTCTACAAGTTTTACTAAACCATGTTTTGACTGTTTATATTGTTTCACATTAATTACACCTTATACTAAAAATCGTACTGGTGGTCGAGTTACACGTCCTGAGCGCGTTGTATTTGTGTTCGATACGGGTTGGTGTGATGATACAGAAACATTCTTAACATCTAAGGGCGTATTCACACTAACTTCTTTATTACTACTATCTCCTAAATTGTTTTCTTGTATAATGTAAGCAGGTTTCAATCTGTCTATTGATATAAAACCTTTACGGTTAGGATACTGGATTTCATATACCTTATTGTTTCTTTTTAATACGCGGTAGGGTCCGTTATACGTAGGGCAAAGTGACTTTTTTAACATATCATTTCTAACAAAAACGTAATCGCAGTCTTTTAAATCTCTGTATACGAATATCTTACGAGAATCTCTATCGTTACGAGATTTAGGTCGTAAGTTATTTATTATACTTCTTAACTTTTCAACATAAGTATAAACGTTTGTCGATGTCAAACTTGTTTCTCTATAAAAATCTCCAGGTAAACGCAATGACTGACCGAATGTTACTTCTGCCGTACTAATACCACTATCGCTCCTACAAGCTGCTCTTAACCCTAATAACACGGTTGGAAGATCATCAACCCAAGACGTATTTTCTGATAACCTACAAGTAATTGCGGTTTTTAATGAGCGATGCCATCTTTCCACTAACCCGTTACTACATGGATGATACGGGGTGGTTCTTATCCTATTAATACCTAACATTTTAACTAAACTATTAAACAAGTCTGATTCAAACTGTCGTCCCATATCACTAGTAATATTGATAGGACATCCATATCTACATATCCAATTTTCATAAAACTGTTTAGCTACCGTATCAGCTGTTATATCTAATAATGGAATAGCCTCCGGCCAACGTGTGAAACGGTCTATTAATGTGAGACAATAACGGTATCCTTGTTCACTAGGTGGTAAAGGACCAACAATGTCTATGTGTACATGCGAAAACTTTTGTGAATCTGGGAAACACTGTGGGCTCGACACTGTATGCCTATTTACTTTAACTTTTTGACATTGTAGGCATGTTTTTACCCAATCATTTACGTCTTTATTCATTCCGGGCCAGAAAAATCTTTGTGAAACCATATTCCTGGAAGCACGTTTCCCAGGGTGACTAAGTAAGTGTACGGAATCAAAAGCTAATTTTCGAAACTCTTTTGGAATGTATGGTCTTAAGTTATTTGACGTACTTTCGCAACAAATGGAAAATTTACTATTTGGTAACAATATCTTTTTAAACTGTAACTTACAACTTTTGTCCTTTTGCAATAATATAAGTTGTGTATCTATTTCCTGTGCTATCGCTACTTTTTCAAAATCAATATAAGTTGGGCACTGTATGACTTCTACACGTGATAATGCGTCAGCAATAATATTTTCGCAACCTTTGACGTGTTGTATGTCGCTAGTAAACTCGCTAATGTACAACAATTGCCTAGTTCTTCTCGGAGTTTCTTTGTCCGATCCTATTTTGGTAAATGCGTATGTTAAAGGTTTATGGTCCGTGTAAATAGTTAACGGACGTCCTTCAACCATATTTCTAAAATGAACTAACGCCATATAAATTCCTAACAATTCTTTATCATACGTACTATATTTCATTTGAGCTTCCGATAGTTTTTTAGAATAATAGCCTAATGGTCTCCACTGATTAGCTACTTTTTGTTGTAGTACTCCTCCTATACAAGAGTCACTTGCGTCTGTCCTAAGCGATAACGGTGCATCAGAGACAGGATGCGATAACTCAACCGCACTCTTAAGACTCTGTTTGCATTGTTCGAAAGCATTTTCAGCGTCTACGGTCCAAACAATCTTAGTCTTATCCCGTTTCTTAGCTTTATGCAAATACTTATTAAGTTCAGCTTGGTAACTGGCTGCCTTTTGTATATGAGATCTATAAAAATTTAGCATGCCTAAAAATCTTCTTAGCTGCTCAACGGTTTCCGGTTTAGGGTACTCGCTGATAGCTCTTACTTTGTCCTCTAAAGGCCGTATGCCTTCTGATGTGACACTATAACCTACAAAATCTATTTTTAACTGACCAAATTTACATTTACTTAAATTTATTGTTATGCCATACTCATGAAAACGCTTAAAAATTTTGTCTAAATGGATCTTACCTAATTTTTCTGAGTCGGATGCAATTATCACGTCATCGATATAACACGATAAAAACGACTCTTGACTATCTTCTCTTATGTATTCTAAATCTTTAAGTACATGACAACTCATAAATCTTTGAAATGTTTGGGCTGCGTTTCGTAACCCAAAACTCATTTTAGTAAATTCATAAAGGCCAAAAGGGCAAATTATAGCTGTTTTAGGTACATCGTCTGGAAAAATAGGTATTAAATGATAAGCCCTATTAATATCTAATTTACTAAAATACTTCTTACCTGATAATCCGTATGTAAAATCTTGCAAACGCGGTACAGGATACCTATCTGGTTTAGTGATCGCGTTTAACTGCCTATAATCCCCGCAAGGCCGTATTCCACCATCCTTTTTGTCCACGACATGTAGCGGACTGGCCCATGGACTCATGGAAGGTCTGCATATTCCTAGCTCTTGCATGTACTTAAACTCTTCCTTAACTTTCTTGTACCTATCGGGGTGTAACTGTCTAACCCTAGCGTAAACAGGCGGTCCCGTTGTTTCAATGTGATGAAATATTGAATGCGACGGGCCGTCTTTGTAAGACATTGGCAAAGTAATATCAGGATATTTTTCTAACAAATCTTTGTAAGGATTATCACACTGAAAACTGGAAATAGACGGATCATCATGCTTAATGATGGACCCATATGTACGTAAAGTGGTTACTGTGTCTACCAACCTCTTATTATGTAAATCTACAACTAACTTAAAAGTCTTTAAAAAGTCTGCTCCTAATATGGCTTGCTTTACGTCACTTATAACAAAAGTCCACTTGTACACTCTTCGTAAACCTAAATTTAACTCTAACACTACCGTACCGTAAGTCTTTATTTCTGTATTGTTTGCTGCGTACAACTTGTATTCGCACTCGCGACGATTTTTAGCACTCACTTTATTCACTGGGATTACTGAAACGTTCGCACCTGTGTCTATTAAAAATGTTATATTATTTTCCCTATCTGTAATACTTAAGCGGTGGTTTTTATCGAACTCAATACAATTTGCCTCCGCTTCGAATTGTATTTTCTTCAGTTTCCCTGGTTCTCTTCCTGTTTTTTCCAGTTACACGGTGCTTCACACCGGTAAGCTCTTTCCTTGAACCTAAAATGGTGTCTACACACCCAATCGGCGCTTTCAGGCGTCCTACGTGGCTTTGTTCGTGACCTAGAACGCGATCTTGATGTCCTCCAGTTATTATCATTTTTTCTTTGATAGCTTCTACTCCGGATGCCATTTATTTCTCCTCGCAGTTGTTTGAGTTCTAGCGTCATTTCTGCTAACTGTTGAGCAAGGTCAGGCCCATTTTTAGGCATTGACATGACAGTGGCGACTTCTCCTGTCCTTATATTTTCTATAATTTTATCCGCCATCATCGCTAAATTTTCTAAGTTGGTGTCTTGGCTTACTACGAGTACGGCTCTTACTGATGAAGATAACCGTGACATCCACAACTTTTTTAACGCTCCATCGGAAACTTGATACTTGAATTCCACGAATACTTAACTAGCCAAACTGATCACGTCGGGGTCACCACTGTTGGAGTTGTACTGGCTAGGTGTCGGATTGTGTTAAATACAAGGCAAGTACTGCTAGGGAATTCAAGTAAAACACTTCACTGATTTAAAACACTATTTATTTTACTCTATGGATTACACAGTACTATACAGTTTCAAGTAACTATAAAACAAGTGCGTGAACTTGATTTTACGAGCTCGACTGTGCGACTGGACTCTGACTGAACTGAACTGATCTGCCCTCTCCACACTGCGCGTCCTTAACTTATATAGTAAAACTAAATTGAACAAAAAACATTCAAAACACAAATGTTCACTAGATGTTTAACAAAGCATCTATTCACTAATGGCTAACGGTAATTAAAGGATGTGAACAAACAATAGCGATGCGTGCGCAAACCTAACTGTAAACTACAAAGGATCTAAAACAATAAAAGATAACTGTAAATCAGGTGGGAACTTAAAACACATAAAAGATAACTGTAAACCAAAAAAGGATCTCAAACAATAAAAGCTAACTGTAAATCAGATGGGAACTTAAAACACATTAGAAGATAACTGTTAACCAGATGTGCCCCAACAGTATACAATGGTTGCAGCAAATTATTACAGTTACCAACATGTTACTCTATTATAAATTGTCGTTTAGAAAATGCAGCAGTAGAGTTTGTTACGCCGCTTCTTCTCTACTAGCGCTTTGGAAGCGGTGGTAAAGTTTTCTAAACTTTGAAATGTTAAGTACAAACTTAGGTTAAGTAGTATTAGCCGACGTCAATAAGATACAATAAGATTGTACTAAGTAAATTGAATAAACATATTTGAGTTTGAGTCTGCAGTTTAGTAGAGCAAAACTGCCATATTTCAACTGCTTTAGTGGCTGAGCAGTAATGTAGATTCTGTGCCTAAGTGGGTAAGAAAAACACCTGAGATCAATATTCGTTTTGTCGTGTTTGTCTACCCCGGACGGGATGAGGCGCGAGTTTTTGCATGTATGTATAAACTTTTGTGTGATCGGCAAATTAATGTCTCGAACATTAATTTATGCCTGTAAAAGTCCCCGCAACACAGAACTTAATTAGAGATCAAGTATCTGTCGCGATCTGACTATTGTGCGTCAATTTGTTTTTTTATATCGAATGTTTTTGTACTTTTTGAGTTTGTAGGTTGCATACAGACATTAACTCCATTAAACAAGTTTAATGGCAGGTTTTAAGTTTAATGGCATTTTTCTAGTCTTTCAGCGAGTGGCCTTTTTTGTGAATGCGGTGAAGACCAGCAAACAATGGCACACCTGCTGAACTGTTCAAGGTGCTCAAAAACCTGCACAAAAAGACCTCATAAACGCTACTGACAATGCAATCACCGTGGCCTAGTTCTGGGCTGATTACATTTGACCACCAATGCTAAGTACTGCATTGTGTGCCTTACGGCTCGAGCTAAGAAGAAGAAATCTTTCAATGTTAGCATTTGTATGGGTGTTACGAGTATGTAGGTGTTACGACTGGTGTAATGTTGCAGGAAAAGACTGAGGTGAGGGACTTGGGAGTGGTTTTCGATTCCAAACTAACATTTCTGCCTCATATTGATAATGTTGTCGCTAAATCTTCAAAAATGCTGGGCTTCATCATACGAAACGGTAGACTATTTCGCAATCCGTCCACCAAAATTACTATATATAATAGCTACGTACGGAGTCACCTCGAATATAGCTGTACGGTTTGGTCACCTCAGTATAAAGTACATCAATTGAGAATAGAGCGCATACAAAAAAGATTCCTGAATCACCTTACCTATTCCTGTGGACTACACAAACAGCTAAAGTCATACAGTGACAAATTGAGACACTTTAACATGGACGAACTTTTGATTAGAAGACAACTACATGACATGACTTTTCTTTTTAAAGTATTAAGAAATGAAATCGATTGCCCAGCCCTTGTAGGATTGTTTAGCTTACGTGTTCCGCGTCGTGTCCCAAGGAGCACGCTCGTTGATGCGGGATTGTTACATCGGCCGTATGCCAGAACTAACCTCAAGCAATTCGCAGCAATACCCCGCATGTCCAAGACATTTAACACTATTTGTGGAGAGGTAGATGTGTTCTCTGATACATTGTTATGTTACAAAAAGACTGTTTTGAGGCTGTTAAAGTCTAAATTATAAATTGTGAAACTGAATAATTGTAAATTGTAATAATGTCAAACGTTTTTCTTTATTTGTGTTATGTATTGAGTCAATTTTATTTTATTTCTCTTTAATTTAATTTGTTTTTAATTTAATTTAATTTGTTTTTAATTTAATTTGTTTTTAATTTAATTTAATTTGTTTTTAATTTAATTTGTTTTTAATTTAATTTAATTTGTTTTTAATTTAATTTGTTTTTAATTTAATTTGTTTTTAATTTAATTTGTTTTTTTTTTTGGCTTCGTTGCTATTTAATATAATCCGGTGTTACTTTCATAAGCATGCTGTGACACCTTCAAATGTTATGCATTCAATTTAAAAGTTATAATTTATATTTTAGTTGTAAGTTTATAATGTAATAACTACTGGTTGTCCTATTAAACAAAATAAAAAATAAAATGTCTATTTTTTCAGCAAAAAAGTACGTTTTATTATTTATAGACTCCGTGTGGTGATGGAGTAAGAATACAGTGTGTTACCACCCCATCTCATCCCATGGGTGTCGTTAAATTGATGTTTGTAAAGCCCCCGCTACACACGGACCGCGACGGGAGTTGTCTTTTCACATAATAAAAAGTAGTAAAAATATATGTAGTGACGGAGTAAGACTACAATATTAGCTCACCACCCCATCTCATCCCATGGGTGTCGTAAAAACCGACTAAGGGACTATCCGTAAATATTATCTTTACGTAATAAAAAGAAAGAAAACTTGAAATGAAACCCTATACCAATCCGTGTGGCCAGCGTGGTATTCGTAGGCCATGTACCCCTCCGTCACTGGAGGAGGCCCGTCCCTGCAGTGGGACATTAATGGGCTGTTATTATGATTCTATATAGATTTCGTTTTGTGAAGAATACGTTGTAGGATCATATGTAAAATCACACTAACAGACAAAAAACTTAACATAAATCCTAAAACAAAGTCGTTAGGCCTGCGAGGTACTAAGTATTCGGTTAAGCTTGCTCTTCACTGCAGAGGGACACTAGATCCATGTTATAATGAATTTAGTTTAAAGTCTCTCTAGATACAAAATCATCATAACAGCCCATTAATGTCCCACTGCAGGGACGGGCCTCCTCCCATGACGGGGGGATACTTGGCCTACTAATACCTACCACGCTGGCCAGACGGATTGGTATAGCGATACAAAATAAATCACGTAAAAAAACGATGAAAAGTATGACATTGCTGGCTGATAAGTAAAAAAGTAAACCATGTAGAGTTCTCTACATACAATATAATATACTTAGTATTCAATATAGAGTCTCTATTTCCTTCCTAATGGGCAGAGAAATTCACAAAAGGTAGACAGACATGAAAGTTAACACTTTTTGGTACTAGACATAAGTCATAGATTTAAACTGATAAGTTTACGGTAAAGCAACTGGCAACAAAGTTCTGATAGGGGAAGGTTCGTTCAGGGACAAATTGAAATATGGCTTAATAATCATCATCATCATCATATCAGCCAATCGACGTACATTGCTGGACATAGGCCTCTTCGAAGTACTGCCACCTTGCGCGGTCCTGTGCCTCCCTCATCCATCGGCTACCCGCCGTCCTAACTAGGTCGTCAGTCCACCGTGTGAGGGGTCCCACTTAATAATACTATGCAAATATTACGTAATTTTCGTACAGATAATATCTGTGAAATATATTCTATTCCTTATTCAGTTTCTATGACACCCTCAGGATGATCCTTGAATGTATTTTATTATTTCAAACATGAATTTTTGTTTTTAATTTTTTTTATGGAACTAATTAATTCAAATTGTCATTTTCATATTTTACTAGCAAATCCGGCGAACTCCGTTTCGCCACCAGGTGGTTTCGTTTTATGTAATGTGAAAAAAGATTTTCCCGCGTTACTGTTGAAGTTTTTTCTAAATTTTCTTTGCTATAAAGCTAACGTAGCCCGAGACCTTTCCAGGGAATGCAAAACCGTAGAAATCGGTTCGTGCGTTCTGAAGTTATAGCGTCAGGAAGGAAAACCCGACTTATTTTTATATGGTAGATTTCCTATGTAATATTCTTATGTTCAAACACAATTGTAAGACATTGTTATTGAAATAAATAAGTAAAAAAATAAATTAAATGTTGTCCATCGTTCACAGAACGTTCCACATTAAGATAAAAAAAGAGCAAGCAAAAAGTACTTATTCATGCTATGGTTCAAATGATGGTGGTATGGTAACGTTCTTAAAATGGATTACACTTAATAGAACAAGAAGAAAATATAACATTCCTATAATAAGCAGAATTTATACTAAGTATATGTCTGTGCGGTGACGGAGTAAGAATACAATACCTATGTCACCACTCCATCTCATCCCATGGGTGTCGTACAAACCGACAAAGGGAGTAACCGTAAATATTATCTTTACAAAGTAAAAAGAAGGAAAACTTGAAATTAGACCCTTTACCAATTCGTCTGGCCAGCGTGGTATTAGTAGGCCGAGTATCCCTCCGTCACGGGAGGAGGCCCCTCTCTGCAGTGGGACATTAATGGACTGTTAGGATGAAGCTGCCTGTTGGAATAAAGACTATGCAACGTGTGGTAGCTATTAAATGACCATACTGTCGCAAATTACTTTGCAGTACTGACCACATCCTAGTTGAACAATAGTTTATTGATTGCAAGAGTAATCCCTATATGATTTTACGAGTTTTAACAAAATTAGTAAACAAAGAGATATAAAAAAACAAAAATACAACCGAATTGAAAACCTCCTCCGTTTTTTGAAGTCGGTTGAAAAAAAGATGTAATTAAAATGCTATGTATTTTATGTCAATAATAAATAAAGCATGTATTTATTATTTTACTTTGCAAATTCATACATATAGTACATACATAAAAAATAACTTATTCCAATTCACTTTATGCACACAAATATCTATAAATGGGATTCAAACCTACTTTTATTACCAGCCACAACACACGATATATCAAAAAATTTAAAGAAAAATAATCTAAATATTATTTAACAACAATTGTCAAAGACACTCATAACGATATCTATTTAATAATCAATAGATCAACCATCGTCGTGCTTTCTACGGGGTCGTTGACCGCGCGAAAGTCTGCCGCGAGTGTGATACAACCGCGCCGGTGACTCTACATCATCATATGTACGTCAAATTGACGTTTTACACATTAATTTACAAATGGTTAATCATTTTACAATTGGTCAAATTAATTTTACAATTGGTTAATTTTTTACAATTAAGTTTTTGGTACAAAAGACATCGACGCGTATGTGATTTAGGTAATTTATTTTTCTAGTTTGACAGTTTGGTTGTTGTGGTCAAGCCTTTAGATAGGCATAGTAATCATTTTATTACATACTTAAGAATGACGTAAAAGCTAAAGGGTCTACTGCTAAACAAACATCATCTCTATTGAGAGTATATTTCATATATAATAGAGACTATAAGAAAAGTACCAATGACATATTCTTAACTGTGTGTATTGTAGCAAATTAAGTTAATTTTAAATTACTTAATAGCCTTAAAGTCTAGATTGTAATTATTATGATTAGTCGTTTAACAAGAATACATCATAATCAGAATTAAAAAAAACTGAGAGAAATACCTTGTCAACGCTACACTTACTCAATAGGAGCAGTAATAAACATGTATGTATAAAAAAGGGACTCCTTTTTTTCGCCGCCCAATGAAGTGGGCACGGGTCAGCTAGTAGTATATATACGTGTAATAGGCGAAGAACCGGTGGATAATGGAGGCACAGGACAGGACCGCGCAGGGTGGCAATGTTTGGAGTAGGTCTATATCCATCAGTGGACATCCATAAATATTATTAGTAAGTAATTGATTTTTGATAAGTAGTTGAGAAAAAACACTGTACCACTTAACGTTAATGATTCAAGCTTTGCTTAGTTTGGGACTAGATATCTTTGTGTGAATTTGTAAGGAATATTTATTATTTTTTTTTATTTATTCTAAGGACAAGTTCAATGGTCTTTATGAGAAAGAAAAATCTTTGCATAATTCGAAAGACACTTTTGATGTCACAGATTACATAAATAGAAAATAAAATAAATAATTACATAAGCTATGATATAATTAAAGAATAAATAAATTAAAATTATGTTTTAATTTAAGATTTTTTTAGTTCTTCTGTTTCTATTTATAAATTGATTTATTTGAATTTTATACGAATGAATTTTCTACAACATGGCTGTTTAATGAGGCAATGTACTTATTAGATATATGCACTTTTTAATGCAATAAATGATCCATCCATCCATCATTTCGGCACTAAAGCTTGCTAAGAACTATCTCTGTATTGATAACTATTTTCTTGGTGCAGTATGCAGCTTGCGCCTACAACGGTTTAGCTACACACAGAATTAAATAAATAAATAAATCGGACAAACAATTGTTCTGTTCTGATTTCGAGATCACAACTATCATCACGAAAATCTATTTTCATTTATCTACCAGCTATTTCGCAGGCAGAAGTCGAAGATGAATATTAGACATTTAAATTCCTTGCTTATCTATGGGGAAAGTATTATTTTTTTGGTTCTTCCTTGTGGTCAAACTATTTTGTCTAACTAGTTTGACCACGAGGAATTTTTCGAGATCTATGGTCAACATAATCAAATTTTATCCAAATAATCCAGCTATTTTAGCGTGGAGAAGAATATAGTATATTTAAGTAATAAAAACTAGTTTGTGCGAACTAAATTCTTTCTCTGAAATCTGTATTTTTATAATGTACATAACTGTATATAAATATAAATAACATCAGATCTCAGAACATTTGTCTGTGGAACGTATTTGTGTTAATGTGACTGCATTGTACACATTGTCTAAACTGTTCACATTGTCTAGTAAATTGTGTTAATTACGATCTAGATGGCGTGGAAAACTAGAAATAAATTTAAATATCACGACAATATTTTGTTGTTGTTTAGTAACCATAGTACAAGCTCAACTTTGGACTAGATTACGTTACGTGTGAGTGAGAAATATTATTATTAGTCATCATAACAGCCCATTAATGTCCCACTGCAGGGACGGGCCTCCTCCCGTGACAGAGGGATATATGGCCTACTAATACCACGCTGGCCAAACGGATTGGTATAGGGTTTAATTTCAAGTTTTCCTTTCTATGTAAAGGTAATATCACAGATAGCCCTTAGCCGGTTTCTACGACCCCCATAGGATGAGATGGGGTGGTGACATATTGTATTCTTACTCCGTCACCACACGGATTTATTATTAGTAGTTTAATTAAATATTTGGCAGAGCCTTTTAAAGGCGTCTGGAACACTTAGTGGCCTTAAAATCCTCCTTTGACATACGTAACAGGCAGGTATACTAAACCGTCGCATGTCTATACTTATAGAGCGAGGTGGCAGAATGTATTAGTAAATAACATATTATTATTTTACGACAGACATGATACACATAGTGCAATTATAACTTGGTGAAAACATATCATGTTACACGCTTATTGAAACTTCATTCACACGTAAGAAATGAAATAGACACCTGACTGATCCCCAGGCGTTAAACCATGAGGGTTTTGTAAGAGGCGACTGCCCTCAGATGGTAGTTCTCAGGGACTAGCCACAGTAAGAGAAAAATAGTTTAGTACATTCTAGAGACCGTTTCTCATCTTTTAAGCTTGGTGGTCAACTAATGGCCACCTGGGTAGCGACCACCTTAGACTCAAGTGATAAGCTCACCAAAAGGTTTGCAATTGCATATCATGTTAAGCTGGTGCAGTGTGGTCAGCGTGACATACGGAGCTGAAACGTGGTCGCTGACTATGGGCCTTCTCAGAAGGCTTACCGTCACTCAGAGGGCAATGGAAAGAGGTATGTTGGGAGTTTCCCTGCGTGATCGTATCAGAAACGAGAAGATCCGCAGGAGAACTAAAGTGACCGACATAAGCGCTCAGGATTGCCCGGTTAAAGTGTCGGTGGGCAGGGCACATAGCGCGGAGAACTGATAGTGGTTGGGGCAGAAAAGTTCTAGAATGGCGACCGCGCACCGGAAGGCGCAGGGTGGGGAGACCCCTCACACGGTGGACCGACGACCTGGTTAGGACTGCGGGATGCCGATGGATGAGGGAGGCACAAGACCGCGCAGAATGAAAACTTTTAGAGGAGGCCTATGTCAAGCAGTGGACGTCCATAGGCTGATATGGAGTGTGGTCAGACCGTTAAACTGATGAAGTAAAGCCATATCATGATTAGCATGCTTTACCTTCGTTCCTAAACTGTTGGAACTCGCGCTTTGGATCTATTTCTATGCATTCCTTTTGTCATGTCCTACATTTAAAAATAAAACTTACTTACTTAATCTTACTTAACTATGTCCTTAACTTCCTATGACTCATAAAGGAAGACTTTCTTTTATATTATTGCCTACTGTTACTCACTGTGCAAGAAGTTAAAAAAGAAAGTTATAGGATGATTCATGTTCCTGGGAAATGGGTGTTGATGGCACATTAAGTATAGGTATTAAAACTAATAAAATTTTAGGTTTTCGTTCATTAGTTGAAATGTCATTATGAATGATACTTTAAAAATTTTTTTTTTTTGTACAAATGCACAAAGGCGGCCCACTTATAGAACAACTTTAGGGTGATGCAGAGAATCATCATCATATCAGCCAATCGACGTCCAGTGCTGGACTAGGCCTCCTCCAAGTATTGTCACCTCGTGCGGTGAATAAAATGATGAACAAACCGAAAAAGGCAGGTAGGCACTTAATAGAGATAATATGCTCAGTTAATCTTTCATAATAAACATTCAAATTATACACAAGTTAAAAGACATAAAAGTTCGCATAAAGGAATAAATTAAAGGGAAAGAAGAACAGAGATGGAAAATATAGTAAGAAACACGGTATCCGGACCCGTGCTCCACCTAGGTGCTCCACCTGGGTGAAGCACGGGACCTTGCAAGGTCCCGTGCTCCAACTGATGACGTTATTGTACAGTGAATCAGTAAATTGTTTTCCCTAATGATTAAAATGATCTAAAACAATTCTGTAAAAGGAGTAAAACGGTTTATCTATATCTATACTTCTATACTTATGATATTATAAAGAGGTAAAGTTTGGGTGTCTGTGACGTTGTAGGGGGTAATCTCTAGATCTAATGAACCGATTTTAAAAATTATTTCTGTGTTGAATAGTCCATTTATCGGGGAGTGTTATAGACTATATAGCATCACGCAATGACTAATAGGAGTAGAGCAGTTATGAAATATGTTTAAAAACGGACGCGTTTTTTTCCCCGCCCAACAAAGTGGCCACTGGTTACCTAGTTTATAATAATAATATGATGCTTTTGTGATGCACATAATAGAGTTAGAGTATTATACCTACCTTTCTCAATCATAATAGTACCTAAGTACTTATTTTAATATTTTGTCACAAAGTAAATTTTTTCTAAATGCGAAGATACGGGAATTCATTGAATGTTTTGAAACAAAAAAATATGAGTAAAAATAAGGGGTGCGCCAAAGTTCACCTAAAATTTCAACTCCTATAATTGGAAGTCCGAAAATGTTCTTCCTAACATTTTTCATCCTAACAATCGCAATTCCTAATTTTTTTGTCCCTAATGTTAATAATCCGAAGCATTCATCTTCATAATTTTTGTAGCAATAAACATCTATTATACTATTATTTGTTTTCCTATATTTTCTCAACATAACCATCTTTTATACTATAATTTAAAGTCATATCTTTTTTGTTTAGATTTATTTTTATTCATAATAATTAATATTATTATACATTAATTTTGCGTAACTTTGTTGACAACATGTAGGTATAACATGATATACCAAAGACCAGAGCAAAACCAGAGCCCCGCTCCAATCATTCAGTCAAGATCCAGAAACGAAATGGGTCCTATTCATAATTATTGGTTTAGGTTATGGTAGAACTGTGACCCCAACTCACGAGCCGAGCGAGCGCAGCGAACGTGCCGCGGCAGCGGCCGGCGAAGTGCCAGAACCGAATTGGTCCTTTACTTATTGGTTTAGTTACGGCTATGGTAAACTCTCAGGCCATAAACATAACCGTGAACGAGTCATGTTTTATGGATTTCATTCATTTAAGACAAAAATATTCTAATAATTTTAATAAACAATAATTTAAAAAAATGGTTTAATGTAAAAATGTAAAAAGTTGTTAAGTAAAATCACAAGAAATAGTATAAAAACAAACCTTTTTATTACTTTCACTTGGTAAATATTTCTTTCTGAGTATGAGAGAAAATATTATGGTGAAAATGTTTAGGGATAAAAGCGTTATGAGGTTATGACAAAAAACATTAGGAGTTTAAATATATTTACATAACGATATTATTAATAACGATTTTCGGAAACATGAGTGTTATGAACATCGCCGGTAGCAATAATAGTATGAATGAAAACTTTAGGATTTAAAATTTTAGGAAGAGTGATCATTCGGATTACAAATCGTTAGGAAGAACATTTTCGGAAGAAGAACTTTAGGTGAGCCAATATGGACCCAAAAATAAGTGGTGTGTATTCAACAAGAGGCATCGTACAGATAACGGAACACATTTTTTCTACTCGCAATAAAGAGTTCAAAAACCATTTGTTTCGTTGAATAAACTGCTTACAGAGATGTCTCAAAATAATAATAAGTCTTTGGGCTCATCGGTAACTAAACGACACAAAGATTACTAAGATGAAAGATTACTGCAAAGACATTTTTTATTCTTTTTTTTTTAGAAAAAAATGTGTTAAAATAAATCCTGTTGATTTGATTGATTTTATAATTGTGTATTTTTCTTAATTACTTGACTGTACTAATCATCAGTTGGAGCACGGGACCTATAATATTATAGCAAGTACCCGTGCTTCACCCAGGTGGAGAACCTAGGTGGAGCACGGGTCCGGACCCGGTGTAAGTAATGGTTAGAAAAGATTTTTCTCTATATCCCAAAATATAACAGACAATAGGTATTTAATTGTACAGATTGGTGACTTCATTATCATAAACGCTTATTAATGGCCCACTGCAGGCACGAGTCTCCTCCCGTGACTGAGGGATACTTGGCCTGCCAGACGGATTGGTATAGGGTTTCATTTCAAGTTTCCTTCTTTCTATGTATAGGTAATATTAACGGATAGCCCCTTAGTCGGTTTCTACGACACCCATGGGATGAGATGGGATGGTGACATTGTATTCTTACTACGTCACCACACGGATCTCGTCACCACACGGATCCCGTTACCACACGGATCTTTGGTGACTGCATTGTGGAATTTCCTAAGAGTGTTGACTGGTTGCAGTCACCTAATTCTAATTTCATCTATCAATCAATTATCTACTAACTACTACTACTAACGCTATAACTCCAGAACGCACGAACCAATTTCCTCGGTTTTGCATTCGTTGGCAAGGTCTCGGGCTCCGTGAGGTTTATAGCTAAGAAAATTTAGGAAAAATTTCAACAGAAAAGCGGGTAAATAATGCCTGTGCGAAGCCGGGACAGGCCGCTAGTTATGTTATAAATCTTCTCACTAGGAAATCCACTAGACCTGCACGGCCACATCAACCAATGGATGTCCCCGACTGAACATGCGCTTCTTAAATAGATTAAACACTTTAAAATCATCGAGCATCACCATCATAATTTAGCACATCATATTGACTTATTATTTTATTGTATCATTACACTAATTGATTTAAAATATTGACTATGTTATTGTGTTTATTTTGTATTATTTGTATGTCTAAATGACAAAGCATAGTGCTCGGAACTAATTTTAAGACCATTTTGTAACCTATGTTTGACAAATAAAGAATCTGAATCTAATAAAAAGGTCATCTTAAGCTTCAAACACCACGACAACAATCCCCGGATAGTTTACTTATACATCTTACTACTAGTAATAACACATTAGAGTAGGCACGTAGCGCCGCGGGGCGTGTCAGTAGGTGCGTGGTATATGGGTCGAGGTACCGCTGTGCGAGCCGTTAACGAGACGCGCTCTCGTGCCGGTAACACCTCTTATCACTACTGATAATGATTACTGGGTTATACTTTGTAATATCTCTGCTTGTTTTTATTGATAACCTTAGAGTATATCTAGGTACTTTATTTTATTGACAACCCTTAACAGACAGAGAAAACTTAATTAAGTATTTTTTTTTACATTAATCATTTTAGATAAGTGTATATTATATTTTCCTTCCCAGCTTCGCAAGGCTCTTGAATTACTCTATCTATTAGAAAAATCCGCCTGTAATCCGTTGCGCAGTTTTAAAGATTTAAGCAAATATAGAGACAGGCAGCGACAGCGATTTTGTTTTATATATACTATGTAGTGATCTACTTTAATTTATGGACAACCCCTTACAGAAGTTGTAAATATCGAGCTCTGTAGCGTAGTGGTTATATAACATGACTGCTACACAGAGGTTTCGGGTTCGGCTCAATGCAAATATTTGTGGGCATGAACATGATTGTTTGCATTGGTCTGAGTGTTTCTATGTATAATATGTATGTATTTACAAAAAAAAAAGGATTTAAGTATGTTTACCCGGTGTATTGTACCCATAGTACCTACTAACTCTGCTTAGTTTGGGACTAGATGTTAGTTTAGTTTCTTAGTTTGGGAATGTGAATGTGGGAACAATAAAAAAAAATTCAGCCTACGACCTCATGAGCAGCAGTCACGACCAAACATGACCACTTAGCCACTATAAATTTAGTCTACAATCTTTTATTTCCGCACGAAGCTGAAAGTGTGTCTAATTGATGTTCGGAAAGATTCAGTTTTTGTGCCATTTGTTTAAACGAAATTACATAGTATGTTTATTATTAGCACACAAATATTTTTTTCCCTTTCCTGCAAAAGGATTTCAAACAAATAAAACATCATCATAACAGCCCATTAATGTCCACTGCAGGGACGGGCCTCCTCCAGTGACGGAGGGATACTTAGCCTACTAATACCACGCTGGCCAAACAGATAGGTATAGGGTTTAATTTCAAGTTTTCCTTCTTTTTATTACGTAAAGTTAATGTTCACGGATATTCCCTTAGTCGGTTTTTACGACACCCATAAACAATTGATGTACCTATTTGTCTAGGCCTGACTGATTTCGACTACAAAATAATAATACTTATGCATGCTTTACCATAGTTATGCTTTACGATGTTTATGAGATAAGATGAGGTGATGATCATGTATTCTTAGTCCGTTATTAAGACCTAATCTTATCATTCCATGGATTCTCCGTGCGGGTGCCGGGTCCATTGCGTGATAGAAGACGGAACACTTACATAACAGCGTCTGGGACTTACGACCCAGATGTAGGTTTAAGGAGACCCCCTTACAACGCGTTAGCGGTAAGTAATATGATAGCGGTGAGTAAAATAATATGATAATTAAAAGGAAAAAAATGGCTTTACAACATCTACTTTTATTATTACATAGGTACTTCTTATTGTTGTTATTTGCTTCAGTATACATATAATAATATATAATATACATTATCATGACGTATTATTTCAGTACCACATTGTTTGTGTGAGTTCCAATCATTTAATATTATATTTAATAACGCCACATAATAAAGCATAACAGCCCATAAATGTCCCACTGCAGGGACGGGCCTCCTCCCATGACGGAGGGATACTTGGCCTACTTATACCACGCTGGTCAGACAGATTGGTAGAGGGTTTAATTTCAAGTTTTCCTTCTTTCTTAAAGGTATCATTCACAT
The DNA here is from genome assembly GCA_905475405.1 of Schrankia costaestrigalis. Lineage (NCBI taxonomy): Eukaryota > Metazoa > Arthropoda > Insecta > Lepidoptera > Erebidae > Schrankia > Schrankia costaestrigalis. The sequence goes on along the minus strand of FR997845.1, from coordinate 1,466,198 downwards.
TTCTACGACACCCATGGGATGAGATGGGGTGGTGACATATTGTATTCTGTCACCACACGGATTCTTGAGTGCTTATCATAAATATTATAACTATATCTTTTTATTTAACTAAAATGTTATCTTTCATCATATACATGATATCGTGTAGATCTATGACAGGCGTGGTAATGTTATATACGTCATGGCGAATAAACAGATACTTATAGATGTTAATTATCATAAATACATTTACCGTATGGTTTCTATTAACAATTTCACGATGCGATATTATAGCTATGTGACTGACCGACATACAACAACTAAGAGGCTCTCGTGTTTATTATTTAAACTATTATTAAGTACTAGCTTTTGCCCGCGGCTATGCTCGCGTTAAATTTGTGGTAACACTGTTCCCCTTTCCTGGACACAAAAAAGTAGCCTATGTTATTCCCCATCTCTTCAACTATCTCCCCTTAAAAAATCACGTCAATTCGTCCCTCCGTTTTGCCGTGAAGGAAAGACAAACAGACACACTTTTCCCTTTATAATATTAGTATGGATGTTTTAAATATTTTAAGACTATCAGTGTTTCTTAGGGGTGAGGGACTAAAAATAAAGGTGAGCCTTAATTTTTAGGCGAATAAAGGACCTTAACAGTTAAATACATGACTGTATTGACGATGTCTTTGGTACATGGCTGTAGGCTATGCGAAGAAATGTAGTTTGATCCCTACTCAGTCCAAATTTTGTACATGAACATGAATTTGCTTAACAATACCCAAGTGTTCTGATGAACTCTTCCAACTGATCCCACCCTCTTCTTTTTTATCCAGAACAACACGTGCCGGACTTAAGTGCCACCGGTACACTGTAGAGACCATACAAGTACAATCAAAGCGGTTCAGCACTTCGTACATGTGCAAAACCACCAAACAGTGGAACTCTTTGCCAGCCCACGTGTTTCCTTCAAACTACGATCTTTCAAGCGAGGCGTGAAAAAGCATCTTCTTAAGCCGCCATATTGGAGACATGGTTCGCCCAATCCCTCTACAAATATTGTAGCTGGCATGGTGCTCGCCATTCTTGGACTCTATTGGATTCTTAACATCAGGCACCATAGAGTCATTCTGGTAGGCCAATAAAAAAAAAATCCAAGGCAATGCCAACAATGTTTGCATTGCATCTCTCTCAGTCTACGTAAAAGACTTCGACACAACTACTGCGGCTCCCGAATCAGTGAAAGTCAAGTAATAAATTGCATCATTTAAGAATTGCTTTCAAAGCTCCTAATGTATCGAATACTCAAATCAATAAAAAGTCAACTATTTGCAACTTAAAGTCCTTTGCAACCGAAAGGTTATCATAAAAGGAGTTTACCTCCAAGCAGTAATAATATGTAATAAATATTCCTCACACTTTCACACAACGCCATCTGGTCCCAAACTAAGCAGAGCTTGTACTATGGGTACTAGACAACGGATAAACATACTTAAATACTTTTTTTTTGTAAATACATACATATTATAGATAGAAAACACCCAGACCAATGGAAACAACCATGTTCATGCACACAAAGATTTGCATTGAGCGGAAAACGAACCCGAGACTTCAGTTAGACCGAGTAGTGTGTAATGACATCTGTAAAAATCCCAGATATAAAAGTACCTACCGAACCTTAGTGCAAAAGTTGTCTCTTTCAAAAATATATGACTACATTGTACCTGACGTAAAGCCCGATTTACATATCGAAAAGTACAGTAGCGAGTTAAGTAGTAAGATGTTGATTAAATTGATTTAAATAGATCTCCAACCTATTTTTTGGCGAGTTAAGTTGGCGAGACGCGAGAGAGGGGGCTACTTCGCATTTCTTCAAATCAACTTAATCAACAACTTACTATTTAACTCGCTACTGTACTTGTCGATGTGTAAATCGAGCTTAAAGCTCACGATTTAACTAGCCCACTGTACGACAAATTTAGTGCCCTCTCTTTGCCGGTCGAACAGAATGCTTCTTCTCTCTATGTTTGAAGGATTCATTGTCATATAAGATGTAAGGAACATGTAATATAGAAGACAGTTCTTCAACTTACTTTAAATGGGCAACACTTAAAAAAATGCTACACGCTATTTTCTTGTTGTTAAATGAATAATTTTAAATGTAGAGTCTCTACGATAGAGTTTTTTTACAGGCCATTTACATATTTGTCTGGATAGGTATCTCATTGAAGCCCGATTGACACATCTACAAGTACAGTAGCGAGTTAAGTAGTAAGTTGTTGATTATGTTGATTTAAATAGATCTCCATCCTATTTTTTGGCGAGTTAAGTTGGCGAGACGCGAGAGAGGGGGCTACTTCGTACTTAACTCGCCAAAAAATATGATGGAGATCTATTCAAATCAACTTAGTCAACAACTTACTACTCGCTACTTTACTTGTAGATGTGTACATCGGGATTTAGATGATACAGAAAATATCTTGATAAAATAATTTCTAACATAAAAATGTTAAAAGGAATAACTAAATTAGTATGCAATACGTATAACATATTTGTACTAAATTCGCACGTGAAAGTTCTACTGAAGCGATTTGCATAATTTTAACCAACAATATTCTCTCTCCAACTGCATACATTTGCTAAAAAACGAATCAAACAAAACATACGTAAACGTCTATCTATTAAAATAGTTATTTTCATTAACAAACGGACGATAAAATACATTTTGGAAAGTCGTATAACTAACTAGGTACCGTTATTTTACATCAAGACTAAAATAAATACATAATTATCTAGATTTAAACACGTATATATTCTTACATACTAAAAAAACTAGAAAATAGAACACTACTGTAAAAGCACATTATAAATAAATATTAATTTGACCTAAAATCGTGTCCTATTTATGAAATGTCTCACCGGATAGCAATGAACTGGCGAAGGAAACATCCTGTGTGTGATAGGCTGGTATGAAGGCCAGGATTAGGCCACAGGCCACACATAGTCTGATCATGGTGCACTGTGTAACTGTCACTGTGTTACCGTGGCGCGCAAGGCATGCCGACCGCTTAGCTACTCGCGCGCGTGCGCACTAACGCTCATGAAAGGTTTGGACTGCGCGCTGTGGGCGCCAATGAGTAAAATGTAGATGAGAAAGTACTCTGATTGGTGTCGGGTTCCTTCTCACTGTATTGCTTTTTATTCTGTGTTGTGATTTTTGTATAATTATGTAGAGTTGGTTAGTAATAATTGAACTTAAGGGGTTTTTCTGTGTTCTTGTACAAGTATTTCATGTTTAATTTATTTATTCTAGCTTAATTTGCATGATGGCGGGCAAGGAGAGACCCAGCTTTATATGTGACATAGACCTTGAAGATCCTGGGTAAAAATGGACCATGTTCCCACGTTTAGATTGAAAATTAAAGAGTTCACTGTTTTTTTATTTTTTTTATAAAAAACACAAATAGAACAAATAAACATTCTTTCGGATTAACAGAAGTTACACAAAAAATGAAAATATTATCAGAGAAACATGGTTTAAACAAATAAAAAAGCAGAGATGAGTAAGGGACACTTATCTTTTACGATACCCTAAGGATGGATGGATAAGGATGGATGGTCAGGTTGGAAAGGAGGGTCAGGTCACACTTTATTCTTAGTACCTACCCACTAGACGGGCGAGGTATGTAAACGATATATGAAGTAAATAAAGATGTCTATTGTTATCAATCGTAACAGTTCTCATGACCCATTCATATTCACATGAACATAATATAAAAACAATACAAATATAACATTACGGCATATAGTTAGCTCTATTAGGGAAAAAGACTCTATCAGTGTGCCTTGCTTCCAAGTGGACCAAAATATATTATGTCCAGCTTAATCTTATTAACTACTGAACCTCTCTGTTTTGTACATACATACACACATAAACTCACGCCTTATCCCGGCCGGGGTAGGCAGAGACGACAGAACGCCACTTGTCACGATCCTGGCAAACAGATTCGGCCTCGTCCACATTCATTAAGCGAGTCATACATGCGCGTCGGTTACGAGTGCTCTTTATTTGGCCCTTCTCCAATATGCAACCTATCTGGTCACCATATGTTTTCCGGGGCCTACCGGCACCGACTCGCCCTTTCACACTAGCCTTGTATACTTGTTTCGTCAAACGCTCATCATTCATTCTCTCAATGTGACCAAACCAACGCAACATTCCTTTCTCGATTTTGGTCACTATATCATCTTTCATGCCGCAACATATTCTTATCTCATCATTCCTTACTCTATCTGTCAGTCTTAATCCACATATACTTCTCAGTGAACGCATTTCTACCGCATTAATTCTACTTTCATGCTTCTTCTGCCATACCCAACTCTCGCTACCATACTGGTTGGTGCTAGCACTCTTATGAACAGCCAGACGAGCTGTTTGTTTTTTTTTCTGTTTTGTAGTTTTTAAGTTTTTACGTTACACACAGACAGATATTTATTCTAATAACTATTTAATGTGTTTCAAAGTTTTATTCTAGCCTTTTTAGGTGGCTACAACTAAAATCTGTTGAGATCGGTCCTACTCCTTTGTACGCTTATTTCATGTCCAAGCTCCAATAACTACTTAATGTGAAAATTCTGTGGCGTAGTGGTATATAACATGACTGCTACGCAGAGGTCTCGGGTTTGATTCCCGCTAAAAGCAAATCTTTGTGTGCATGAACATGATTGTTTGCATTGGTCTGGGTCCTGGGTGTTTTCTATGTATAATATGTTACAACAAAAAAAATCCGTTGTCTATAGTACCCATACATAGCTTTGCTTATTTTGGGACTAGATGGCGTTGTGTGAATGTGTGAGGAATTTTAATTTTTATTTTACTTTGAGGGTTAACAGATTGTGTCTGAATGAAACGAATTGATTTCGGAATAGGGTGTATTTTTTAGGAAAACTTGCTTGTTTAAGTAATTTATACAATTGTATATAGCCTGAACTGCCGCGGTGGATGGCGGCGCGCGAGGCGGTTGCAGTAGTGGCTACAGCGCACGAGGTTGTGGGTTGGGTTCCCACGCAGAACAATCCTTTGTTCCATCACAAATAATTGCCCTGGGTCCGGAGGTGCTTTGGGTTCGTTAAATTTGTGCTTATAACAACAACACACACGGCATAATCTCTAGTAATAGGCTTTTGAAAAATTGATAACCGAAGCGGAACTCGATCCCGCTTCTCTGGACTTTACGCGTCCAGCGCCATGACCACTGGGCCACCCGAGTACTGTCCGGAGTAGAGTAGTCTCGATCACAAAATTTAAATATTGCTTTACACGGCACCAGAGCCGCAACTTAAAACTTAACTATACAACGCCATCTAGGCGCGACAACCGTAAACTTTCCATTGAATTTTTTCCATTGTCTTTCTTCTTGTTGTTGTTGATGTTTAAAAATTAAATGATTAAACATTATTTATTATATCCCGTCTGTATTTTAATAATCTTTGTCCAAATTACTACAAATTTAACGGCAAAAGCTGGACGTAGTTGTTGGTGCTGGTTCTTGAATGTAACCACGTGACACGTCCCATGAATGGCCGCCATACTGACTACATACCTTCTACATAGCCACCGCAGCCATTGAATGAACTTTTCAAAACAATACTCAGCCCTTCTTTCTGTATCCGCAATGCACTTTGTCAGTGTCCCTGTGTCTGACACTTTTATTATCAACAATTCAACAGACGCAAATAAAAAAGAATCTTAGAACAATCGTTTGTGGATTCATCATCATCATAACAGCCCATTAATGTCCCACTGCAGGGACGGACCTCCTCTCGTGACGGAGGGATTCTTGGCCTACTAATACCACGCTGGATACCAGACTGATTGGTATAGGGTTTATTTCAAGTTTTCCTTCTTTTTATTTCGTAAAGTTAATATTCCCGGACAGTCCCTTAGTCGGTTTTTACGACACCCGTGGGATGAGATGGGGTGGTGACATATTGTATTCTTACTCCGTCACCACACAGAAAGAACCGCTTTACCGAGGTAGTTTTATTTTAGACTACAAATTTTCATCCCTTCTCGTGCTGTGGGTGTTCTAAAAGTCGACTAAGAAAGAGAATTTTGTTAAAACGTATACCACTGCGACTGAGTCATGTACTATGAAATGTTAGTAAGAAACGTGACCTAGGGATCAATGGGATATATTGATCCCTGGGTCACTTTCTGACTAAAATCTGTATCGTGGTATAATCTAGGAGATAAGAATTGTAATTAGATGTTAGTGCCTCACTTTCTTTTGTCTAGCTATAGGTTTTAATTAAAGAGGTCTCGAGATCGATTGCCGATTCATTAGGTTCCCGATCGTAACATACAACGTCACACGTCAAAAACTCCTATCAAAACAAACACCAGTTCTTTTTTCTTTTTCCTTTAATTTTTTAACGCGCAAGTGATGCTCCTGGTCAAAGTGTTATTTGCCGCCCATGTAAGTCACCAGAACCAGAGCTTTGCGACTTCCATGGGCAAATTTTAACACCTAGGCTACGAGAAGCCAGTAATAATTTTACTTGCCTTCTAAATTATCAAACCACTGTAAATAATTAATATTACCTAAAAATAGGTACAAAATAATCATATTATATTCCTTTATATAAGCGTATTAAACATAGTATATAAATAGTGCAGGGTCATTAACCCCTGTGGGTCCAGTACAACTCGCCCCTACGACTACTAGACGACAACTTTCGCAACTCGCGCTAATACCGGATACATTATCATTTCTTTTTAAGCCTACACTAGCCTTAAGGGACTTGTAAGTAATTCTTGTAATTAACTTAATAGCTAACCACGTAAGATAAAGGTTTTTTTAATCTGTTTATTAGTTTGTAAACGACCTCTGTGGCGCAGACATATTTATTACATGGCTGTTACGGAGAGGTCTTGAATTCGATTCCCGCTCAATGCAAATCTTTGTGTGCATGAACATGATTGTTTGCATTGGTCTGAGTGTTTTCTATGTATAATATGTACGTATTTACAAAAAAAAAGTATTTAAGTATGTTTATCCGTTGTCTATTACCCATAGTAGAAGCTTTGCTTATGTAGTTTGGGACTAGGTGGCGATGTGTGAATGTGTGAGGATTATTTATTTAATTAAACGAGTCTAGGGTGCACAGACTTCCCACCGACCGACATTCGGTTGGACCGACGTTCTGGTGAAGGTTGTGGGCAACAGATGGGGCATGAAGGCCCAGCAGTGGACGTAGATTGGGTGATATGGTAATGGTAAAGTGTCAATGTAAATCATGTATGAAGTCCATTCGAAATACCACGGAACGGACTTCATGATGCCGAGATCTGTCATGATGCCGAGATCATGGGCATCTCGGCCTCGAATCAACTAAAAACACAAACTTAAGGTAAGTCCTCAAAAAGATAATCATAGAGTCCTGAAGTCAAAGGGTGACCCTTACCATAAACGACTCTACGATTATATCACCGGGGTCGGGGCGGTCAAGCCCTGATTCTGGCGCAACCTTTCAATATATGTTATTTTAAAAATAAATCTATACATAGTAAATAAAGTCGCTTTTTCTGTCCCTATGTCCCTTTGTATGCTTAAATCTTTAAAACTACGCAACGGATTATGATGCGGTTTTTTTAATAGATATAGTGTTTCAAAAGGAATGTTTAATACGTATAACACATGCATGATAGTAAAGGAACCCAAATAAATTTAGAGATTTCTAATGAAGCTATTCTTAAAACTTTGTTTAAGGACATTCTGTAGTAGGTTCCCGTGCGTAGTCGGGCCAGGTAGTAAATAATAAAACAACTCGCCGTCACTAGATGAGGCTTATCAATACAAAATCCTATACCAGTTCATCTAGCGTCCTATTAGTTTCCCAAGATTCGTATTTAGGCATACTACTTGGCTGGAGGAGGTTATTATGGTGACTTCTATCTAAATCGTAATACCAACCCGACTAGGCAGCGTGGTACTAACTGTAGCTTCTAATCAAGTTGATCTCCGTCATTTGAATAAAAAATCCTCACACATTCACACAACACCATCTAGTCCCAAACTAAGCAAAGCTTGTACTATGGGTACTAGACTGCAGATAAACATACTTAAATACTTTTTTTTTGTAAATACATAGGTAACATATTATACACAGTAAACACTCAGACCAATGCAAACAATCATGTTCATGCACACAAAGATTTGCATTGAGCGGGAATCGAATCCAAGACCTCTCCGTAGCAGCCATGTAATATACCGACTGCGCCACTGAGGTCATTGGAGAAGACCGATTAGTGGAAACTTAAATGATAATATTAAGGTCAATAACCTCTCACTTGTCATACATAACAAACTGATAGCTATTAACGCATCTGCACAGCCGCTTGCCAGACAAGGGGATAGGTAATAGGCTTTATATTGGACTTGTTTTTTTTGGCTTTCATAAAAGAATTTTCATAATTTTGTAATTATAAAAACCAAGTCAATAACTAGGGCGTTGATACCGTTTATAAAACGTTATTTTGTTTACTCGGATAATTCAAAGAATTTCTTAACTTTTGAGAGTGATTATTAAGCTAAATACTTACCTAATTAAGACATATATAATAATCTAAATCTATACTTCTATACTAATACTATAAAGATGTAAAGTTTGTGTGTTTGTGACGTTGTTGGGGGTAATCTCTGGATCTAATGTACCGATTTTAAAACTCTTTCTGTGTTGAATAGTTCATGTATCGAGGAGTGTCATAAGCTATATAGTATCACGCTATGACTAATAGGAGTAGTGCAGCAATGAAATATGTTTAAAAATCGGACGCCTTTAATTCGTCGCCCAACGAAGTGGGCACGCGTCAGCTATTTCATTATATTTCTATGAAACCAACTTAAAAATATATTTTTAAGATGGTTTACAAAGTTTTTTTACAAACAACAAGAAGTTTTTTTAAGATTAATCATGAAATTACTGTGTTCATTAAACAAACAAAAAACTGCCTCGATACCTGATCACTCTTTTGTATTTGTATATACAAATATGTATTTGTATACTCTTAACAGTGTATGAAACACTGATTTTCGGCGTGAAGGTGTGATCCATTAATTGAACCTAAGTAGTTAGATGTTTTTTAAGTCCGTTAATTACATTTAATGTATGACGATCACTATGGCGTAGTGGTTAAATAGTGACTGCTACGCAGAGGTCTCGGTTTCGATTCCCGCTCAATGCAAATCTTTGTGTGCATGAACATGCTTGTTTGCTGGGTGTTTTCTATGTATAATATGTATGTATTTACAAAAAAAGTATTTAAGTACGTTTATCCGTTGTCTAGTACCCATAGTACAAGCTCTGCTTAGTTTGGGACTAGATGGCGTTGTGTAAATGTGTGAGGAAATATGTCTGAAAAAACCTCGCGATACAAGGACATCATCCCAAGTGCGAATAATTAAAAGAAAACTCCTCTTTTGAAATCGTTTAAAAAGTTGACTATATTATTGTGTGCTAAGTAAGATCGACAATGTAGCAATCACTTGTTGAAAGAATATTGTCTGTGGCACTCTCGGTCGTTTAAAAAGTAAAAGTTTAGTTTACTGAATTAACTATCTACTAGTTTCACACGAGTGTACGATAGACGAACGTACGTATTGGTCAATTTTGGAATGCGTAGCGTAATGGCGCTGTTAATGTCTCTTTAATATTAATAGTTAGTTAGTTTATCAGATACTTATCCGCGTGGTGACGGAGTAAGAATACAATATGTCACCATCCCATCTCATCCCATGTGTGTCGTAAAAACCGACTAAGGAACTGTCCGTGAATATTATCTTTACGAAATAAAAAGAAGGAAAACTTGAAATTACACCTTATACCAATCCCTTCCGTCACGAGAGGAGGCTCGTCTCTGCAGTAGGACATTAATGAGCTGTTATATTGAATCAGATACTTTTTATTTTATTGCTACCTTGGTTTGGACACATTGAGACTATAGCTGATAGGAGATAACAAAAAAAATAACGCGATTTTATTTATTTATTTATTTAAAAAAAGACAACTCCCGCACTAGGGATCATGCCCTGTGTCGCGGGGACTTTTTACAAACATTAATTAACAGACACATAGAACACCCAGACCAGGACAATAATTTGTGGATCTCACAAATTATTGTCCTGTGTGGGGATCGAACCCACAACCACATGCGCGGCAGCCGCTGGCTCTACCGGCGCGCCACCGAGGTCGCGATTGTTTAAGGATTTCATCATTTCAGCCAATTGACGTCTATTTATGGGCATAGATACGTCTCTTCAAAATATTTCCACCTTGTGCGGTCTTGTGCCTCCCTTATCCACCCATCCAGCCAAGAAAGACTTACAGGAACATACTTAATTGGTGATGACAGAACCGAAGGATCTGCATGACATCAACGTTTAATGTTACCACTGGTCTCTTTCGGCTCACAGGCATCTTTAACAGCTTGGCTAATCATTACTTGAGATACCTAGAGCGCTAGCGGTCCAGTAAACGCAAATAGGATAGTTAATATACCGCTAGTCCCCTATCATTTTGTCCCAACAATATTAGGATGCTGAGGTGGAATGCTCCGTGTGGTGACGGGCTCCGTGTGGTGACATCCCATCGGTGTCGTAAAAACGGACTAATAAGGGACTATCCGTGACAACACGTTCATTAATAAAATTTATACATCAAATTAAAAATTAAAATAAAATAACTACAAATTAAAAAAAAATGTTATGATGAATATTCGGCGTTCATACAGCTATACACCACAGTTTTAATGAATCAAGTATACAAAGCATGGACCTTCGATTCGATCTCTACGAATAATGATGTTCAAAAACACATCACATAATACAAGAATGATAAACTAAAATTACCGACGTCTATGATAGACAAGACAATGTTGGACATAGATCTTGGTTGTAGGGCATTCTAGCTTTCAGCATAACTTTTCTATAATTATACATACATACATACATAAACTCACGCCTTATCCCGTCCGGGGTAGGTAGAGACGACAGAACGCCACATGTCACGATCCTGGCAAACAGCTTGGGCCTCATCCACATTCATTAAGCGAGTCATACATACTCTATAATTTTGTTCTTTATATTTTGTGTACGTTCTTTATTTTGCACATTGTTCATAATTCTTAAACGCCCCTTGATAGAGACAAACATTCTCCAGTGGAATTAATAGGTCTTAGAAAATTTGCCTTCTTGTATTCGGGGCGGTGCCGGTGGTCGGATTATTAAAAGCTTGTAGCGAGTTCTCATCTCTTCTAATAGTGATATTGTTGTTGAAACGTAATAAAATCATATGACATTGGACGATATTATTTAGAACCACAAGAAAAATTTACAATTTACGTGAGATTATTATCAGAATTCCAAAAAAAAATTTGAAAGAACTGGCCTTTCTCCATAACAAAGACTACAAACATTTTTCTTTTCGCAAAGCGCCATAATTTAATCTTGCATCATTTAAAAAACTAAATAATTCTTCTAATAAGCATAATTATGTGGATATTACGGTACATGTTAGGTAGCGGGGAGTGTGTTCTAACCTGTCCGGGAACCTGTTTGCTTACTGTAAACGAACTCAGGTGGTAACGGAGGTTCACGGAGGTATTAGAATAAGAGAAAGTATTGGTGATCACAAGTTTTAGTAAGTAGGGGCCAGCTGACCGCTCTGTTATGTTTCACAATACTTTACAATAATAGCATTCGACACCTTCTTACTTTTACCATTTTAGTTTTTAATTGACTGTTTTATGGACTTTAATATACCTACTTATATTCTAGGCAATATTTATCTTTACTGCTTTTCCTCGGTATTTTAAGCGAAACGTGAATTCGAAGTTTTTGACTGTTATGCCGTTTTTATTTCTTTGGTTAATCGGGATCACAGCCTATGCAACCTCACTGACTGTTTTACGTCTGGTAAGGGGTCAGTTAGTCCTGAATATTGACTTGTCAAAATGCGTTTTTAAAGTTTTTTAATTCTTTACAAAGAAAATAAAGTACCTACTAGAAACAGAATAACACAAAATTCATTTGTAGTTTTTTAACTATTTCAATCAACATGACAAGTACAATTCAAAAACTTTTTTCATCTTGATTAACTCAGACTACGAATATTGAAAAAAATGTTATGTTACATCTCAATAAATCATATTATAACAACATCGATGATACAGAGTTGATTTCACAAAACACAACAGAACAGGATCACAAGCGTCCAGTTTGTTACTTGTTCGTCCTTGCCACCCAGTGGGCTAACGGGATATACTACTCGACGCTGGATATAGATTATTATGCAGATGCGTTATCTAGCATGAATAGTTAATTTATCAGTTACAATATAGTGGTTTTTTAACATGACTGCTACGCAGAGGTCTGGGGTTAGATTCCCGCGCAATGCAATTCTTTGTGTGCAAGAACATGATTGTTTGCATTGGGCTGAGTGTTTCTATGTATGTGTACTTAGGTATTTACAAAAAAAAGTATTTAAGTACCTATGTTTCCGTAGTCTAGTACCCATAGTACAAGCTCTACTTTGTTTGGGACTAGATGGCGTTATGTAAAAGTGTGAGCAGGATTATTTATTTAATAACTCATGTCGCGACTAATGTCGTATCTGTTTAAATAATCTGTAGTATCACAAATATCAAAAACATTACATTGGAAGGTCTCGACAGACATACATTGATATAATTCCAATACTTTGCTACACGCTAACCTTTCTGTGCTTCTTAAGAACCTTATACATGCCTACCTAAAACAAACACATTTTTTTTTAAAGTACATTCCCTCTACAATCTATTAAAAGAACTAGGACTGCCGAGAACTTCAGTAAGCTCTCTACTATCACGAATGTCCAAAACGGCATTGTTAGGTATTCTTACCAAATTTGGATAGGTAGAGGACGGAACATACCAGACAGTGAAGGTGACCGCTAACGCGTTGTAAAGGGGCCTCCTTAAACCTACATCTGGGTCGTAAGTCCCAGACGCTGTTATGCAAGTGCTCCGTTTTCTATCACGCGATGGACTCGGCACCCGCACGGAGAATCCATGGTATGCTAAGATTAGGTCTTATTTTTATGTACATTATGACTACGAGTAGGTACCTACTCGTAGTCATAATAACGAGACAAAGAAGTAGCATCATACCTTATGTTAAGCTTTACGCTTGTCTATACAATATGAATAAGAAGTTCAGAGTTCCCTCTGCACAGCAGCGGTGCCTGTCGGCTTAAATCACAAGCTGTTAAGTTCCATAGTACTGTAACTTCACTGCTACTAAACTCTACATACTTACGTCTTATACATGACTCCTTAGTATATTAGTAGCCGAAGTATGCTGCTGACGTTAACAAGGCGCAGTTTCTAACGTAGCAAAACATCCTATGCCTGAATATTCTTTAATAGTGCCCTGACCCTGAATTAACGTTAAGTTCTAACAAATAACGACCTAAATTGTCCGTTTTAAACTTTTAGCCATAGGTACTCATGGCATATTTCTTTTAAGAGGGAAACGTGGCCTGCTAATCACAAGATTGCCAGCCGAAATATACTTACAGGTTTTTTTTTATCTCTTTTTTTATACTTATTACTACTTACTAGAGAAAACATAGGGCTCTCACTTTTTCACAATAACCGGTTTGGGACCCTATATTATGGTTAGTGTGTAAGTTACTTTATAAGTTATAAGTTTTTATTAATGGCGAGTCTCACTGTTTCAGGGAAGGTATCAAACCGTTATGTAGGAAATAAAACTGTTGATTTGTTACTGTGATATCGTGTTTATATAAAAATGTCTGACGTTTTGTTTAAATAATGACTGTTTTGGTTTCTTGCCAAATGGACACGCAATTTTTAAATAATTTTTATATCACTGTCCTTTGGTCCCATCAGGTCGGTTGGTTCCATTCATGGATTTATAGGAGTAAGACAATTAAAATATTGTTGTTTCTTTTTTGCATTATTGAAATATAAAGATGTTTAGATGAATTTGTTCGTTTGGTAAAACGTCTTAATAACTGATCTACATGCGATAATTTTGATGTCGGAATAGACTATTTACCTATTGAGGACTGATAGCATCATCAATCAATTAGGGTCAGCAGAGCAACAATCCCTGAATTCGAACATTTTCTTTACGGATCGCGTATAAAGGTATACCTACGTATCCTCGAGGTTGCGCGCGGGCATTCTTGTCAGATTCAAGCATTTCTTGTACATTTAAAAGTACCTAATAAGTACTTTAAAAAAATATTTTTAGGTGCTTCGTTCTGTCTGCGCTGACCCTTGTGTCCACTGCCGAACATAGACCAACACCAAAATAAAAATGGCTTTTTGATTTGGTCTCGTGTGTATGTTATTATATAGGGTGAAGCTACCAATTATCAGCACTTTAAGAGTTAGTCCTAATATAATATGGTTTATCACAATGATAATACTGATAACGACTTAACAACATGCTTTCTCGGTTCACTAATAAATAAATAATTGATTTCAATTATAAAGATTTTTTTGTATTCATACACATTTAATTTAGATGAGTCTGACTAAATAATTACCCTAACACCAATTATTGGCACCATCATCACCAATTACTAGCATCGACCGAGCCGCCGAGAAGAGTGTAATGTGGGCCCAGTTTATAATTCCAAAAGGATCTTATTTTTCATTTATTTAAACGGAAGCCCAAATTAATTAATGGTAAGCTTATAATTTGAGTTTTTATTGGGGGTGCTGACAATCTGGTGCAGTGATAGCATTTGGATCAATGGCCTCAGTCGTCTAGTTCCTAAAAATGTTTGCTCAATGTATGACTATCATTTACACTAGAAAATGTTGATCCAATGCCAGTTCATGCAGACTTTTTGAAGGACATTATAATCGATTATTGATAAGGTTTTAAAAGAAAAGGCGAACAATTAGAAAACATATTTAATCACTTCTTCTTTAGTTTAATCAAACTTTTATGACTAATTAAAAAAAACAATGAGCATATTCCTTTTAATATCTGAACTTATAATTAACAAAATGATAGTCTTAGATAATTAGAAAATATCACTTTATTATAAACAAATAATATTATAGTAAATAGGTTCTAGAAATGCGACCGTCGTCGTTGTATTGAAGCCTGTGTTTTTAGATAAAAAAACAAGACAGAACTAAAAAAACATGTCAAATAAAAATAGCTGATTTTACATGTTTTTTTGGCATTATTTTAGTAACGTATCTTTATTTACTACTCGTTTCAAAACGAAAAGGGGTTTATAACATGTAAATGGCCGTATCTCCTAAACAGCAAGTCAATTCTCGTTCTTTAAAATTGTTAAAAAATCGGTTAATTTAACTTTAGTTGTCAAATTGTCTTACCTATTGTATGAAGTTAACTTAACCGAATTTTTAACGATTATAAGGAACGAGAATTGACATGCTGGTTGTGGATTTTTCGATGGTAAGTTTTGGTTTACCTTAGTCAAATTAGACCCTACATTGTATTAAATGAATAAACCATCAGGTACACCCTTTTTATTATAACAACTCATTGTTTAAGTTCAAGACAGTGCGATGTATTTGAAAAGTACTATGAGTGAAAATAACAGAACGGTTTATAAACATACTTACGAATTAAAAATCTTAATGATGATATTAAATTTAATATTTTATTGTCAAAATGTCAAATTAAGAGTTATTATGAATGGTCGATAATTAAAATACATGAAATGTTATATTTATTAGACCAATCAACAATGTTAAAGATTTTTTACTGTTTTTTATGGGAACTTATGATAGCTAATGTCTTAAATTTATTAACATCCGTTTTAGATTAAAATTTAGAATATAATACCTAATTCTACCCCAGGATTGATGTCTTAGGGTCGTAGCACATATAACGTAACGTAAACGGATCGGCACCGCCTCTCCTTTTTCCTCGGTGTCAAACGTCAAAAATCCGATTACGTTACGATTCCGATTAGTGTGCGTTGCAGTAAGGAGTTTCGTACAAATAATACTGAACGGCTCGAGTTGATACGGTGCCGATCCGTTTACTTTACGTTATTATGTGCTATGGCCCTTACACAATAGTTACACAACAAAACCAAATATTCTTTTAAGATTATTGTTTAAAGGAGCTCTCTTCAAACTTAATTATTTTCATTGTTAACAAAATTTGATAAGTACCTAATTATGTAGTACCTATTGTACTATAGTTGGTCAGATATTAAAATTAATACACAAAAAAATCACTTTAGTTACAAACTTTGAAAATATCAAGTTATTTAGGGATGATATTAGGATGATATATAATTATATGTACAGTATGAGGACATTGATAATATGATTGGTTTTTAAAGAAAGACAGACAACAATGAGGAAGCGAGAAAGTGAGATTATAATTTATTGATGGTTTTGAAATTGTATATTATAACGTTAATAATAAGTGCTATATTTTGTTGCACTGCCATGACTTTTTATCGAAGTGCAATGTTTGAATGTTTCCGTCACACCAGTGTCACTTAGTAAGACATGATGAAACATACAATGTCAAATAGAAGTAAGTAGGGATTCAATCTTTTATAATTTCAACCTTATGCCGAACGCCATAAGATACATTTTAATGTGATAATTTTCAAAACTTATGCACAATTATTCAACTATTTTCGGTAATCGGATGTACTTTTCTTACTCATTGATTTGCTGTCTTTCTTTAAAAGCCAATCACATTATCAAAGTCCCCATACTGTACATTATGTTATTCTTTTTTAGATTAATTTATATGCAATACAAAGAGTAAAACAAATTATTGTATATGCAACTATCTGACCCGTGCCTACTCCGTCGGGCGGCGAACAAAAAAATGCGTCCCTTTTTTAAACATATTTCATTACTGCTCCACTCCTACGAAGTAGGCCTCCTTACCCTTTAAGTATTTAGTTGTGAGGCAAATTATTGAAAACTAATTTTATGTCCTGTCATTTAATTCTTGTAAGTTACTTATGTATAGCTTAATCAATTTCTAAAACTCCAACCTAAAAAGGTCTTAAAAAAATGTCCGTCATAGCTACTGAACAGATGAACCGATTTTTAAATATGTTTGATTCATAAATGAGTGTTTTTAGTTATGCTTCAAAAAATCGCTTCAAGATGGCAGCAAAATGGCAATTTTAAGGCTGGACTAGTTAAAAACTGTAAATTATTACAATTGATCAATATGGCCACCACAAATTAGTGCAGTGATTTCTTAATATTTATGATACATAACTCACGCCTTATGCTTCTCATGGGGTTAGGCAGAAACAACTTAGTACCATGTACTATGATCCTTACAAAATTTAAGATATTAGTACCCGGCCGTAAATATGGCACATCGACCTGTTGGAAGAGCAAATGTGGAAAGAGACAATCGGTCAATTCCGGCTTCGTAGAGCGTGATCTCTGTCCCACACTATCAAATCATACTTTGTTTTAAGGGTATGCATGCCAGTCGCAACTTCATACATATGGAGAAAGTTAATTGCTCCTTTATTTGATAATTTATTATCATATGTTAATTTATATGTTAATATTATTTGTATGTTTCCCCCGTACCCTTTCCCCAAAGTTATTTTGGGCGCAATTTAAGCGTGCACGTTTCCGACATAAATCTTTTAGGTTCCGCACCCCCTTAACAGTTGCTAATAGATACTAGACTGTTTGCTTTTTGATTGTGCGACAGAGATGATGTTCTGCGAAGCCGAAATTGACCGATTGTCTCTTTACAAAAGTCGATGTGCAATATTTACGGCCGGGTACTGTACCTTTTATTGAAATTTTTCATCCCGTATATCGCGTGCTTCAAACCAGAGGGGCGTATGAACAAAAACGCAATTTTTTTTTTATTACGTCAATTTTTAGTACTTTTATCGACACACAACCTCTTTTATTTTTTTTATTTCTAGCTATATTATTTAAAAAGATATTTAATAAAATACTTTTAGACGTATGCTAAAGATCAGTAATTATCATCGAACCAGACAGACGTACAGCGGCCGTAACTACGCCTGACGAAATGTGTATCTTGCCACAAAGACGTATGTGCATACAACTATCTATTTTCACTAAATTATTATTAAAATATACACATCAACACTGTCCAGGGGTATTTTATATTTGCTTATTAATTAAGAAAATATAAAATACAAACTTATACTCAAAAGTCACGACATTATATTTCATAAAAGGCCGTTTAAACTATTTTTTTTGCGTAATTATTTTTTTATTCAAATAAGTAAATAACTTGAAATAATAGAGATAAGACAATGAATGTGTTTCTTAAGCAAAAGCTTTTGCTTATTTTTAGCAAAAATTAATCTGTTTTTAACTGTTAAGTGAATAATCAGCAGTCAGTACACCCAAAAAACGGTAAATAACGGTCCTGCAACGGTTTTTTATGCTTGGATTAAGTTATTCAGGCTTTAGTGCAGTATATTCTTCCAGGTCCGACTTGGATGCAAAAAAAGTTGCTCTTCCATCGCAATTTTTCGCATTTTTTGCAACATGTCTTACGCGTGTTTAATTGTTTTGAGTTCAGGCGATTGAGTGGTTCAGCTTAAAACCGATACGTCGTGCTCCTGTAACCAGCTCATCGTCACTCTCGCTTTATGCGGACGGGTGTTATCGTCCATGAGCTTAAAAATTGGCCCAATTGTATGCGGAGCATATTGTCTACGGAGGTAGACTATTATAATTAGCACCTCGTTAAGCTATTTTTCAGCCGTCATGGTGCTTCTGATCAAAACGTAAGTAGTCTGTTGTTCGACCATCACGAATTCCTGTCCAATAATAATTGTTCCATCGTGGTATGAACAGATTTCCGGAGGATGTTGTAGATGGCTATCACAACCAGGAAATCGTCAAACACGTTTTCTACGTGAATCCGAGTGGAAACCGAAGCTGGGCTCATCATAACAGGTTATCTTTCCAGAGCAAATGTTCATGAGCTATCTAGTCGTCCTCGATTTGCTTGGCATAGTGCTGGAGTACAAAGCAATATGCGAGCATAAAGGTAGGCTTTGTGGCATCTCCTGACAGTTTGGTCACCCACACGACAGTGGCGCTCTTGCTGGAGCCTCTAAACCAGTTGGTTGGCAGTTGCGTGACAGTAACATTTGGCTGTCTTTTCGCGGCAACTTGCAATATCGATAATTTCGTTGAGCGGTGATGGATTTTTTTCCATGGTATCTTCACTTCAGCCACTTCACCAGTAGCACAGTAACATGACCACAACCTTGATTTCATGTCTTGTCTTGTTCCAATCTCTTCAGCAATGCTCCGCTTAGTGCCCGCAGCTGGGAGCATGCCTACTGCCCTTAACATTTTTTCTCTGATGAAATTGCGCCGCTGCTTGACGCACACAACATAATTCTAAACCTACAGTTTAAACCTACTGTTGGTTAATGAAACCTTCAGACTTAAGTTTCGTTATGCTGTTCAAAGTTTATTTCTATAGCGGTTTTTGTAGTCTGCATGCCATTTTTGTATGTACCTACTTATGCTACTTTTCTTAGCTTGACAATGCTGATTCGTCACCAATAAAAACAAATATATAATAATAAGTTCCTTTTATATAAAATTACTAACAAAATTTACTGATTATTAGTTGTTTTATTGGAACATCATCGAAATTAATCCAATTATAAATACATACGTCCGTTCTCTGAACAAAACTTTCAACACATTTTTGACAAGCCAAATAGACGTATAGTCTCCAAAAATAGTACATGTAGTGGATTTAATTACATGGAAAAATAATTTTAAAAGACGTTTTAAGATAGTGATACTAAGTTACCATCTTTTTTAAATATTGCATTACGTATAAAAGTTTTGATATATACGTCCGTCCAATATAAGCATTTTCTGAAAAAATATGGCACAGGGTTTGTGCAATATTGTTGAGCTAAAAAGACGTAAGTGCGATATTGCGAGTTTTCAAATACTTACACAAAAAAATAACATTGCACATAAATACAAAAATAAATTCATAAAATACGTCCAAATTTTTTTTTAGGTACATTCATTAGAAAAAAAGTTATTAAGTTTTTTGCTGTTCCTGAAAAGTAAGGGTACAGCGTATACGCCCCTCTGGCTTGAAGCACGCGATATCATCCCTAAATACTTTATTCACCCGTATTCATCCTTATACAATATGTCACTCCATTTCCATGGCATTCTTCATGTACGCGTCTAGTTCTAGATCTAATGCAGATTTGGTGCCCGCCATGTACTGGTCTAGCTGCAGGTCAAGTTCCTCTTTGGTGACAGTTTTCTGTTGTTGATTGCGACTTATACCACCTGTAACAAATGCAATTATTTAGTTTTACTATGGTGACAAACAGTGGGTTATATGTAGTTTAAATTAGCTATATAAATTTTCCCCCTTACTCATTTATATAAACGCCTTTTAAATTTTAGTCAATTGATTAGCTTAAATTCTTACCGTTTTGTTCGGTATATGATTGATTTTACTAATTGACATCTCGCTAAACAGTGATTAAATTTAAGAGTCGTTTATGAGTAAGGAGGTTTATTTAAATGGTGATATTATTTCTTCAATTTAACATCTGTTTGAAAAAACTGCTTGACTGAAGGCCTTATCGCTAGTGCAGAGTTACTTTTTATTATGTGAAAAGTTTTATTTCCGTGTGGTGACAGAGTAAGAATTTAATATGTCACCACCCCATCTCATCCCATGGGTGTCGTAAGAACCGACTAAGGGACTAACCGTGAATATTATCTTTACGAAATAAAAAGAAGAAAAACTTGAAATTAAACCCTATACCAATCCGTCTGGCCAGCGTGGTATTAGTAGGACAAGTATCCCGTCATGGAAGTAGGCCCGTCCCGGCAGTGGGACATTAATGGGCTGTTATGATGATGTGAAAAGACAACTCCCGTCGCGGGGGCTTTACAAACAATAACTTGTAGATCTCGCAAAGAATTGTCCTGCAAACCTTACCCGCGACCTCGTACAGCCGGTTTCACGACTGACGCGCCACACACAGCCTATCTTAATATTGTTTTATAAGTAATGATTCATCATCATCAGCCAATCGACGTCCACTACTGGACATAGGCCTCCTACAAGTATTGCCTTCGCGGTCCTGCGCCTTCCTCATCCATCGGTTTCCCGCCGTCCGAACAAGGTCATAGGTCCACCGTGTAAAGGGTCTCCCCACAATGAGCTTTCCGGTACGCGGTCGCCATTCCAGAATCTTTCTGCCTCAAGTAATAATTAAATAAATAATCCTCACACATTCACAACAACGCCATCTAGTCCCAAACTAAGCATTGCTTGTACTATGGGTACTAGACAACGGATAAGCATACTTAAATACTTTTTTTTTGTAAATATATACATATTATACATAAAAACACCCAGACCAATGCAAACAATCATGTTCATGCACACAAAAATTTTCATAGAGCGGGAATCGAACCCGAGACCTCTGCGTAGGAGTCATGTTATATAACCACTACGCGACAGAGGTGGTCAACTTCGCAGTAATACATTACCTCTCCCGCGGCCAGCAGGTCTTGCTCTCCGGGCGACTTGTCCTCTGTTCCTCTGTTGCTGCGTGCGGTACTGGGCGCGGAACGTGTTCACTCTGCCTACACCGCGACCCCTGCATGCATACATGGTTAAATTATAATTATATATTTATAGAAATAATTAGATTCTAAGGTCAATTATAGACACTTGAAACATACATTAATTTATATTAATACATTTTTTCAGCCATAATTAGATTCTAAACGAAACTATAGACGTTTAAAACACATACATTAGTGATGGACTATAAATTCTCTTGTTTTGATGGACTATTCATACAGCTTGTCCTAACCCCATTTTATGTCAGTCGTAAAAACGACTTTAGACTCTACTTCATAATTACTGCCATTTTAGAATGGCTTACTTAAAATTTTCCATAAAACCCTGTAGTGATATAAATTTTATGGACGGAGTAGGTCAATTTCCACTGTATGAGATATGTAGATTAGATCACATTATTACAGTTAAGAATAGATAGATATCACGAGATAATTAATTGAAACTATTAATAATAATGTAATGGATAATAACTAAGTATTCTTGTACATACTATGGATACCCACCTCAATATATATTTTTGACTAATTGCACAACATCGTGGCAGGAGAGCATTATCATCTCCCACATCCGAGAAATCTGAATAGCGTCATACTTTGTCATAAGCGATCGATATCCGAAACGATTGTTTCTCAGTAAAAATTGATCTCCGATATTTGTTCATAATATTATATTATGTGTTACTATTAGAACATACAAAAATCCTGGCAAGACAATCTAGATGATCTAGTTGGAGGAAGTTAGTAAGTGTATGTATAATTTTACCTAAAACGTCCGCGTATTCTCTGACCGCCTCCACGCCTTCGGAATCCTCTCCAAGATGCACTCGATAGATTGCTGAATGATGCCGATCTACTGTTGAAATATAAATATGATATAAATAAAACACACTTCATACTAAAGTCTAAAACTAAACTAAGGGGAATAAAGGGAAAAATATCTTTACTCGTTCTGTTACAGCCTTGATGGCGCTATCATAGTTAAGTGAAATTTGGACAAATAGTCTCTCTTGGATCAACACAAATTTAATAACAAGGATTTGGGTAGCCTAGCGTTCTAGTTGTCTGAAGCTTTCACTTGGAAGACACAGGATCAAATCCTGAATCAAGCTGTATAATTTTTCCCTTTAATTAATAATAATAAATAATCCTCACACATTCACACAACGCCATCTAGTCCCAAACTAAGAAAACCTTGTACTATGGGTACTAGAAAACGGATAAACATACTTAAATACTTTTTTTTGTAAATATATACATATTATACATGGAAAACACTCAGACCAATGCAAACAGTAGAGACAGAGCGGGAATCGAACCCGAGACCTCTGCGTAGCAGACATGTAATATACCGACTGCGCCACAGAGATAGTCAATTCATTAAGTTAATGATCAAAACTTTGCAAACATAACTTTAAATATTATATTAAAAACTTACATTAAATGTAACTAACCTGAGGTTTCCATTACTCTGTCTCCAAGAGACCCTATTCTTGACACTCTGCTGACTAAGATTACCAACACTGTTTGATCTACGCAATCTCTGCAGGTTGTTTTCACTACCAAATCTTCTCAAACCCATCTGTGGCATGCCCAGGCGCTGCTTCAAAGCTTGCTGCAAATGTAAATTAATAAACATTATAAGCTTTATGTAAGTAAATGTATCACTGCTCGCACAGCCCTATTATAAAGATCCCAAACAGCCTTTTTTTGGGAAATATATTTCATCCGACTAATTATACATACATACAAAATTTAAATACAGATGTCTGAAGAAGGGGAATGCATGTTCCTATGGTGTGGGAATGCATATTCCTATGGTGACACATTAATATGATAAACTGTACATAAAGTATGCCCCAGCTAAGTTAGTCTTATAATCTTGAAGTTGTGGCTTATACCTGTAAAGATGTAATTTTTGGCTAAATGGAGGTTTTTACTTGGTTATTGCATGTTCAAAGAATATGTCTGTCAGTTAAGTTTAATCTGGCTCAGTATAATTGTATGATCTATACCACATCTCATACTAAGACTATAATACCCTTATAATGGATTACTTAATTAAATAGGCAAGCATGCCTCCCAACACTTAAACACTGTCCTTGCGATATAGAGTATGATGTTAAGGTGATAAATGTACATATAAAGTTATAGAAAGAACATTGACACAAACAAGAATAACAGTAAGAAAATATTGAAATGGATCTTCATTAGCTCAGCATATGTTAACTTGTAACAAAATACTAACATTCGTTAATGGTAATATTTTAACTTGCTTTATTCTGCTGTGTACTACAAACTAATACAGATTAGAACTAGATTTTAATAGCACAATAATACACATCGATGCAAAATAGTGAAAATCTTAATCAGTCTATAAATACAGATAAACATCAAGTTATACAAATACCCGCTTATTTTGCATTCCAAACCGGCGTGCAAGTTGATCGGCTGCCAACCGGTTGCCATAGTTTACGTTTTGTAACCGAGCTGATCCCACAGAATTGCGTCTCCATTGCTGTTGCTGTCTCACGACGAGGTCTGGTGCCATACTCGCCAAGAGTGTAAAACGATCATTCAAACTCATGGTAGTAGCTTGAAGTCCATGTATTTTGTCGATCACCATGATTGATATGAATAAATTCCAAACACAAAATTAACCTTTACAACATAACTGTTACATTAGCATCACGATCAAATTATTGCAAACACAGCGTAATTTGATACTACCCGTAAGTTAATCTCACAAATTATAAAATATGAAATTTTCGCCGCGAGCGGTATCAAGCGCTAACTAAATGTCAATGTCAAAGGTGTCAACGTCACAGAATATTCACTATGGTTTCTTCCTTCCAGGAGCAATGAATTGTCTATGGTTTATTTTAAAATTAATTTTTGTAATGAATGATACGTGTGTAGGCTTGTACACTCTGTCTATAAAGTCCTGAAAATAAATGAGGCCGCCACTGTGCTACACGTAGCAACCCTATTTAGTCTGAGAAAATAGTTTTCATACTAGTAATTTATTGAAATAAAATAAGTAATTTTGAAACACATTATATCTAATAGGTACTCAAGTAAGAAATTCACACAACTCATAATGAGATAATTCATTTCATTGGTTGAAACCCTAAGTGATTGAGAAATTTGAATAATTGTTATAGCATGACCTATTAAAATGGTATGGGTATTAGAATAAATTAACGGATTGAATCAGAGTAATAAAAACGCATGTACACAGTTAACAAGGAGATTTATTCATCGCTTTCATCGTAGGATTTTTTAAATATTCGATGTTGAGATAACTTTCGTTGCCACCTTCATCGTCATCACTAAAGCTTTTTTTGCTGCTGCTATTATCGTCAGTATTTGCCCACAGGTGACGTCCTCTCTAGTAGTATTCTGATTGGAGCTTCTCGACGCGATGGCAACTGTTTTTCCAAGTTTCAGCTGTGATGCTGGTGAAGGCCCTTTTAGAAATTACCAACATTTTGTGACCTGCGGGAACATAAATAGTTACTTGTTAGTGATTATTTTATAAAATATTCTGTTATTTTATATATCAATTCATCATCATCATAATACTTGGCCTACTGGTACCACGCTGGCCAGACGTATTGGTATAGGGTTTTATTTCAAGTTTTCTTTCTTTTTATTAATAAAGATAATATTCACGGACAGTTCCTTAGTCGGTTTTTAAGACACCCATGGGATGAGATGAGGTGGTGATATATTGTATTCTTCCTTCGTCACTACACGGAAACTACTGATTTACTAACTATACTAATATTATTATTAAAAAAGATTTGATTATTAGTTTATTTGTAGGGGCGTATAGGGGGCAAAGAGGAGTAGAAAGGGAAAATAGGCTAGAAACTATTATTTTAACTATTTTATACAGTTAATAATGAGAAAAATTACTATACAAAAGAATATGCTTTATTATACAGGTTACCTTGTATGAAGAATGATAAATAATGGCTTTTTTTAGTTCTTCAGGCAAATCTTGATTTTTATATTACTAGGGCATTTCTTGTAGGCCTATTGCATTTAAAATTTTGCGTAGAACTTCAAGACTACAATTAAAATCCATCACAGTTCTAGCTATCACCTGCAACTATCTTAGGGTTGGTTGGAGCCTGAAATTTTACAAAAATTATGTTGATTGAACATTTGATTATTATTTAGGCGATGTGGTCGCTAAGCGACAAATCCTATAAAATTAAATTAAAAAAAAAACATTTGATTATACTTTCACAATAAATTTAGACATACCTAGACACAAAATACAGGCAAAGAATGGGATGGAAAGAATAACTGCAATACCTAACTAAAATTTATTCAGTGTTAAATATTAACTAACAAGATATCATTTAACAAGGAGTTACTAAGAACTAAATAATAAAAAATAAAATAAAATATTGCAATTAATTATTTATTGTCGACAGACCAGTTGATGCGAAAGTGACATACTTAGTTTAGTTATTAACCGTAATATAGACATAAAGCAATTAATTCAAATTCAAAATTGGGATAAATCTTGATTGAATTATACTAATGCAACTGATAATGTATCAACAGAATAGGTCGTACTACAATATTTCTTACTTTCAATGACAATCTTACCTAAAACTATGCTATGTACGCAATGCCTGTTTTTGGTCTATAAATCACAAATGGAGTGAATATATTACTTGAGACAGATTACAAAACACAGTAACACGATTACATACCCATCAAAGTTGCAGTTCGTCCATAAATATCATCCAAATCACATAAAACTTGAGCAGCTTCGTGTTCCGTCAAACATCGATAAAGAACTTTAAAAATCACTTCCCACGTGCCACTTTGATTTACTCCACTCATTCTTTATGTTGTTTTTCGTAAGTCAGTATTAGTTTATTGTAGATTAATGAACCTAAAAAAATCACAAAATAAAAACCGTTCCGCAACTTCTACTCGATGACAGCTCATGTACACTCTGTCTATAAAGTCCTGAAAATAAATGAGGCCGCCACTGTGCTACACGTAGCAACCCTATTTAGTCTGAGAAAATAGTTTTCATACTAGTAATTTATTGAAATAAAATAAGTAATTTTGAAACACATCTAATAGGTACTCAAGTAAGAAATTCACACAACTCATAACGAGATAATTCATTTCATTGGTTGAAACCCAAAGTGATTGAGAAATTTGAATAATTGTTATAACATGACCTTTATAGAAGTAAAGTAGTGTTAGCCCTTTAAACATTTTAGATGACGATGTTTTATTTCTGTTTTTTATGCACTATAGTCAAGCCATTTTAAATTTTGACAGTTGTTTTGAGCCATAGAATGTAACATAATTTAGTGTAAGAATTATGAGCCATAACGTAATTTTTGACTTCTGCAAAACAATTATGTTCTATGGTTTCAATTTTAGTGCTGCTACTATATGGCTGCTGCCACATGTATACCAAACTTAAAAAACTAAACTATAAATAATAATCGATTATCGATTAATCGCTTGTTATCTAAATCGATAAATCTCTTAATCGATTTCATACACCAACCCTAAACTACATGGGTCAAAATTCACCTATTAGAATGGTATGGGTATTAGAATAAATTAACGGATAGAATCAGAGTAATAAAAACGCATGTACACAGTTAACAAGGAGATTTATTCATCGCTTTCATCATAGGATTTTTTAGATATTCGATGTTGAGATAACTTTCGTTGCCACCTTCATCGTCATCACTAAAGCTTTCTTTGCTGCTGCTATTATCGTTAGTATTTGCCTCTTCTCTTGTAGTATTCTGATCCGAGCTTCTCGACGCGATGGCAACTGTTTTTCCAAGTTTCAGCTGTGATGCTGCTGAAGGCCCTTTTTAGAAATTGCCAACATTTTGTGACCTGCGGGAACATAAATAGTTACTTGTTAGTGATGATTTTATAAAATATTCTGTTATTTTATATATCAATTAAAACTATACTAATCATCATAACAGCCCATTAATGTCCCACTGCAGGGACGGGCCTCCTCCCGTGACGGAGGGATACTTGGCCTACTAATACCACGCTGGCCAGACGTATTAGTATAGGGTTTTATTTCAAGTTTTCCTTCTTTTTATGTCATAAAGATAACATGTCACGGATAGTCCCTTAGTCGGTTTTTACGACACCCATGGGATGAGATGGGGACGGGGTGGTGACATATTGTATTCTTACTCCGTCACTACACGGAAACTACTGATTTACTAACTATACTAATATTATTATTAAAAAAGATTTGATTATTGGTTTATTTGGAGGGGCGTATAGGGGGTAAAGAGGAGTAGAATGGAAAAATAGGCTATAAACTATTATTTTAACTATTGTATACAGTTAATAATAAGAAAAATTACTATACAAAAGAATATGCTTATACAGGTTACCTTGTATGAAGAGTGATAAATAATGTCTTTCCTTAGTTCTTCAGGAAAATCTCGATTTTTATATTACTAGGGCATTTCTTGTAGGTAAAGCCTATTGCATTTAAAATTTTGCGTAGAACTTCAAGACTACAATTAAAATCCATCTCAGTTCTAGCTATCACCTGCAGCTGTTATCTGAGGGTTGGAGCCTGAAATTTAACAAAAGTTATGTTGATTGAACATTTGATTATACTTAAAAGAAATTTAGGCATAGGTACCTAGACACAAAATACACGCAAAAAATGGGATGGAAAGAATAACTGCAATACCTAACTAAAATGTATTCAGTGTTAAATATTAACCAACAAGATATCATTTAACATGGAATTACTAAGAACTAAATAATAAAATATTGCAATTAATTATTTATTGTCGACAGACCAGTTGATGCGAAAGTGACATCCTTATTTTAGTTATCAACCGTAATGTAGACATAGAGCAATTAATTAATTCAACTTCAAAATTGGGATACATCTTGACTGAATTATCCTAATGCAACTGATAATGTATCAACAGAAAAGGTCGTACTACAATATTTCTTACTTTCAATGACAATCTTACCTAAAAATATGCTATGTACGCAATGCCTGTTTTTGGTCTCTAAATCTCAAATGGAGTAAATTTATTACTTGAGACAGATTACAAAACACAGTGACACGATTACATACCCATCAAAGTTGCAGTTCGCCCATAAACATCAGCCAAATCACATATAATTTGAACAGCTTCGTGCTCCGACAAACATCACATTATAACCTTAAAAATCACTTCCCTCGTGCCACTTTGATTTGCTTTACTCATTGTTTATGTTGTTCTTCGTAAGTCAGTATTAGTTTATTGTAGATTAATAACATAATAAAAATCCCAAAATTAAAATCGTTGCGCAACTTCTACTCGATGACAGCTCATGTACAAGTCTATTTTGAATTTCAGTGTTGCCAGACACATGAACAATTTAGTTCCTCAAACTTTAATTTCTTGACTTTATAGACAAACAGTACAAGTCTATTTTGAATTTCAGTGTTGGCAGACACATGAACAATTTAGTTCCTCAAACTTTAATTTCTTGACTTTATAGACAACCTATACGTATATTGTACAAAATATAATTATTGCCAGTTGCCACTGATTTTGAAAATAAAAAAGATAACGGAATATTTTTTTTGGTATTCGGTTTGATCCATAATACATATGATTCGAACCTGCATAACCGGACAATATGCGTCCGAACATGAGCGACGCACGTTCACGTTAAACATAATTAAACCATTGCTTTCTAGTGGGACATTAGCCTACGTCATTTTCACGCAACTGTAAACAACGAATTGCCCGGATGCTATAGGATTCGATGTCCGGACTTTATAAACGCAACTTCAAATCCTAATCTCGAGTACCAAAAATGTTTTTAACGGTCTATTTTGTTTTTAATTTTCTGGTCATACCTAAGCTATAAGTTAATTTATATGTAAATTGTTCAGTAACTGATGGTTATTACGACTAAAAACTAGAAACACCTTATAGGATGTTGTTAAAGACAATAGTGTTCTGTGCTCCACTCTATGTTAACGTAAAAAGAATCGCAACATGACAATGTTGACATTGACAATTGACATCTCTGTTTTTTTTTTCAAACTGTCATGTTGTACCAATTTTGCGGGTGAATTGTTTAGGTTATAAGTTATTTCATAATATTTTTAACTAAAGATAAGTATCCTAACTGCTCTCAATGAATTAAAAATGTATCGCATATAATCTCTCTACAATATGGTATAGGAAAATTTAGTGATTGTTATCATTTTAGTATTTTTAGGCTGTGTTTACGTAGTTACTCTTCAAGGTTCGATTTGCTTCGTTAGTCATGTTGGACTTGCATATAAACGGGCGTCATGATAGTTGGCGGCTCATTTCGATCCAACCTCCAATGTCAGACGTTAGCAACGGTACTCCAGTCGACGAGTTCGATTGTAGCGATATGGACGCTTGCTACGAAACTTTCGATAAGGATGGGTATGTTTATAAATAAACTTTTAAATAGTTTTTGCCAAAAATATTACTTAAGTAAGAAAAACTGTTAGTTATATTGTCAAGGGCCTTATTAAATCGATTATCGTACGGTTGCCTAGGATAGTTGATTGATAAAAATGAGTTTTTCTGTCATGTTTACTGTAAAACTTTTGTTTTTGTTTTCAAATGATTTGAATGATTACATCTTCTGTTTTAAATAATAGACAGAAAAAGTATGCAGCATTATTTACAGTAAATTTAAATAAACCTGTTATTAACATAGTCATTATAAAGTCAGATTGAATTTATTTTTTGTTGACATTTAAACTTAAATTAATATGCTAATTAAAACTATGTAGGAGAATGTTTATATTTTGTACATAATTTACCTAAGCCAAAAATAAAACGGAAAGGTTTTAAAAAAATAAAATAAGTGTTACTTATTCTACCAGCACTGTTCTATATTATTCTGATAGCCATAATCTATTTTTGTTTTATTAAGAATAAAGTATATAGGCAGAATTAGGGTTACAAAGTATTTGCACAAGAGTAGTTAAATATATCTTATATGGCCTTTGACCATTGTGTGTTGCCAGACTTGACTTATATAACAGAGATGTGGTTACTGACTATGAACCTTATCTAAAGACTGACAATGTTACGAAGAGCAATGAAAAAGTGAGCAATGAAA
Organism: Schrankia costaestrigalis; assembly: GCA_905475405.1. Taxonomy (NCBI): domain Eukaryota; kingdom Metazoa; phylum Arthropoda; class Insecta; order Lepidoptera; family Erebidae; genus Schrankia; species Schrankia costaestrigalis. The sequence continues at coordinate 1,435,372 of FR997845.1, read as the reverse complement.
AAGTTAACCTGGTTGTTTCTGGAGTTTTCAAATAAAAATGAGAAAATCTACATGATATTTCAAAGCAATTGACATTAGGATTAAAGTGGCAAATGGCAGGACACATAGCACACAGAACCAATTGGTGATTGGGCAAAATATGTTCTGGACTGTAGTCTGGAAGATAGAGATATAAGACTATGGTGGTGGGAGGTTGATGGCTGAAAAAGGCACAAGATTAGGTGCAATGCAAAGATTTTGAGGAGCCCTATGTCTAGCCCTTCATGTCCCTGCCACATTCCTCGAATTCCCGCCTTCTTGACAGAATAATGTGAGCAGCCAGTCTTTGTACTATGAAACCCTTTTCAGTCTGCTTTTGGTCTAGGTAGCCAAATGTGTCAGACATCATCATAACAGCCCATTAATGTCCCACTGCAGGGACTTTTTACGGTTAGTCCCTTAGTCGGTTTTTACGACACCCATGGGATGAAATGGGGTTGTGACATATTGTATTCTTACTCCGTCACCACACGGACAATGTGTCAGACAGAATCGTAAAAAGATGGCTCGATTGTGTTGCGGTCGCGGTAGTGTGCTGCCGTGTCCGAGGTTGGGGGTTCCTATCCCACGCAGGACAAGTCTTTGTGCGATCCTTAAACTGTAGTCCTGAGTTGCGATGTATTTTTTGCCGTTAAATTGATGTTTGTATAATACCCGCGACAACGGGCATGATCCCTATAGTGCGCGAGTTGTTTTTTCACAAGAGAATATAATGAAACATACGTACATACATGATCTCGCCGTTAAACAGTTATGTTTGGCGAGTTTTATATGTTAAAATATTGTAACCTATTTTATTAAATAAACTTAAAAAAAAGAACATAAACTCACGCCTTATCCCGTCCGGGGTAGGCAGAACGCCACTTGTCACGATCCTGGCAAACAGATTGGGCGTCGCCCACATTCATTAAGCGAGTCATACATGATAATAATATAATGATGTTTACTAGATATAAAACCTAGTGCTTCTTTCTTACCAAAATAGGGCAAAAGGGCGCGAATTAAATCTTTACTCCAGCTGACCAAATCGCTATATGATTTCATTCTGAGTGTGCTTTGTATATTATTATGCTCGTAAGTATTTATGCTCGAACAACTGAACCAATTCGTATAACATTTAACAGTTTTTCACACCATTGATTAACACATGAGCTCTTATAATCGTAATAAAAACAATCAATGTTCCCAATTTATGATAATGAAGGAGTTTATACATGTTAATGCCAATAGTTCATCATCATCATATCAGCCAATTGACGTCGTCTGCTGAACATAAGCCTCCTCCAAATATTTGCCAACAGCGATCATAACGACCCATTAATGTCCCACTGCAAGGACGGGCTTCCTCCTGTGACGGAGGCCTACTAATACCATGCTGGCCAGACGGATTGGTATATGGTTTAATTTCAAGTTTTCCTTCTTTTTACTTCGTAAAGATAATATTTACGGTTAGTCCCTTAGTCGGTTTTTACGACACCCATGGGATGAGTTTACTTTATTTAATCGTTGTGGTTAACAGGGATGGGAAACTGAACCTAGACGAATTCCGTCTGATCTGCAAAGCTCTCTTCCGTAACGACAAAGGACACATCTATCCTTTAACCGAAGACAGGGCTCGTCACATCTTCCAAGTGTTCGACAAGAATGCTGATGGGTTTATAGACAAGGAAGAATTCACTTTTTGTTGGAACCATTGGATTAAAGTGGTGAGTTTTTCTTTTTTTTTTAATTTTTATTTCCAAAATACAAATAACAAACAATTAGCCGCACCACACAGACCTCACAGGGTCTATCTAGGTAACAGCGAGCCGCTTAAAAACATTTTTTCATTTATTGACTTGTATTTACAAAACTATCTAACTTTCTAAAGGTACAAAGTGTCTTTTTAACGTGACTTTAAAGCTATCACTATTTAAACTGTACAGCGTTTGTAAATTATCCGGGAGTTCGTTTAAGAACACAGGGACCAGATATTCATCAGTTCTTTCACCATATAAGTTGTTACATTTTGGTAATAATATATATTTATTGCACTTTTAATTAAGTTATGGAGATAATGTAGAGAGATGATTAGAGGACGAAGAGCGTTTGCGCTCTACGTCCGATCTGAAGCCGTGTAAACATCGTCGGCAGAAGTAACAGAACAAATTATATGACTGCTTAGGTACGCGGTGTATAGCACAAAATAAGTTTTTGTATTATTTAAAGACAAGATTACGTGGAAAGCCAATGGGCACAGAATACATCAAAGAGAAACCTGTAAATGCATCTCCTGTCATTTCTAGTCTATGGAACTGGTTGCATAAAAGTTACTCAGTTGTTCTCAAGATGTTGCCATTCAATTTTAAATGTGACGTTTTAAAGTGGTAACTCCGAGCTATTAGTGTCGTAATGGGTCGAATAATCCAGCTCAAAATAGCGATGAACGGTAGCCTTAAAGTACTTAAACGTGCATCACGATAGCGCGATAATGCGCCACATTTATACACATAATTCCGAATTATTTCGGCCGCGATGCACGTTAGTTCGAAAATGCCACATGTATTCGAAATTCAGTATTACAGTGCTAACATTAGTTATGATGTTGTTTAGATCGTGAGGCCAGTGAGCGCGTTCCTGATAGTGGATGTGCAGAACGACTTCATCTCCGGCACCCTCAATATCAGCAAGTGTAACGCACAACAAGATGGCAGCGAGGTCAGTTTAAATACTTTTTTTATTCACCTGTTAGAGGCCGTCTTTTGTCTAGGTTTGTCTAGGTGTACCGGGTTCCAGAAATTATGATAATATGGCGTACTGAATAAAAACCACAGTGTTCCTTCTCTCACCCATGAATGACCAGGACGGCGAGAATAATAAATAATAAAGTAAATATTTACGGACATCTCTACACAGCGCTATCTGTTTCCAAAGAAAGCTAGGCTTAACTTGCTTGTGTTATAGGTAACAGAACAACGGATAATAGTTATTTACTTTTTTTTTTGTAAAGTCGTACATATTATACATAGAAACACTCAGACTTCATGCACACAAAGATTTGCATTGAGCGGGAATCGAACCCGAGACCTCTGCATAGCAGTCATGTTATAAGTATAACCGCTACGCCACAGAGGTTGTCAGAGAAGACTGACTTTAGTCCCTACGTAAGGAGATTTTATCTAATGTACTCTACCTAACCCTACAACCGTAGCTGTATAGCCTATGTGGCATACCTAGTGGTTGTATTGGCGTATAGTATAAATTCCACGGTTGCTACGTAAATGCCTCGTGTTCAATTCCTGCGTAATCAAAATTTTTTGGACGACCTCTTTGGCGCAGTCGGTATATTACATGGCTGCTCCGCAGAGGTCTCGGGTTTGATTCCCTACCCTTTGTGTGCATGAACATGATTGTTTGCATTGGTCTGAGTGTTTTTTTTGAATAATATGTATGTATTTACAAACAAAGAAGTATTTAGGTATGTTTATCCGTTGTCTAGTACCCGTAGTACAAGCTTTGCTTAGTTTGGGACTAGATGGCGTTGTGTGAATGTGTGAAGATTATTATTAATTATTTGTTTTTGCATTAACATGTTTGTCTGTTTTATGTATGTACTCGTATTACTAGGTATTTACAAAAAAGTGTAGCTAAATGTTTGTTCGAAGTTGTCTCCGTTGCGAGAACTTTGTCCGAAACAATATTCAATAATGGGAATTTACAATAATTAACAAATTAATATAAATCCTACAAATAACAATAATACAAATAACAGATTATAATCGACATAAATAAAATTGCAAAGTCATTACGATAATAATTTTACATAACGCGTCCTTGATTATAGAAAAAGAAACGATATCATTTACACAATAATTGATGATTCAGATACATTTAATTACCTAGAAAAGGTCTAGAAATTGTCTATTGTATGCTTTTTTAGTAAAACAATCTTTCGGTTTCCCTTTGAATGCATCACATTAACATGTTTTGTAGGTACAGTCAGCCCCAAAAGTCGCTGAACACATTTTAAATTCCAAAACTGCTGAACACTAAAAATGTCACAAGTCAGTGTCGCAACAAGAGCACAGAATAAGCTTTACATACGAAACGACCATAACACGCTGAAGACGGTTAGAGGTCTTCACCCGTAACCCTGGGCAAGGGGTCCACGTTATACCCCGTAGAACTGGGTCCTCGTTCGAACTCAGCCACCTTTCTGCCCTGGCCTACTAGGACAGGAGGTGCCCACCCCCGCGACTAGGACGCGCCGAACAAGAGTTACTCTGATGGATCTTAGAGGAGGGGACTCTAGGACCCTCAGAGCCGGGTTAATGATCTCGTATAAGCCCGAGAAACAAAGGCACGTAGTTACCTACCGGCTACCTAGTACGCAATCAGGACGTTTAGCAACCGTACGACTGAAGTCACTTTGTTACCTTTGCACACGATCCTTGCAGTTGTATCGCTATAAATATGGTGATGCATGGATACAAATGCACTGTAAATGAGCGTTGTATCGATGCATACGAGTAAAATCTGCTAAAACGTAAAAAAAACCCGCAGTGTGTAAAGGTTCCTAAAAGTTATTATTGAACTCCTTTGCGCCAACAATCAGGAAGAAAAGGTAACATGGTAGTTCATATGTTTATTAGAATTACCTATCAGCCCTAAACCTTACTAGATACTTAGATACTACTACTAGGTTTATAGGTACTAGATATTATGGCTAGGTTTCTCCTCGTTTTTAAATAAGGCTCGTACCTGTATTAACGGGTTGTAATATGATATTTGTCAGTAGATTACATCGTAAAGGGGACAGTAATTTTCTAGATACCGCCAAACCTCTATTAAGACGCTAGCTTGAGCCTATAGCGACTTGTTCCGGTTCGACCCCATGTCGTGAAACTTAATTTCTAATTAAAAATTGGCGACAAGAGCGCTAGTAACGATTGTAATACTTAGATGCGCAGTAACGTTTAGGTACATTTATGTATGATTCATGGATATTCCTTTTTTTTGTACTAAACAAATATTAATAAATAAATAATCTTGGAAATTCGCCGTTTCGCTCAAAAAAATCTAATTTAAGAATTTATCGACTTCTATGAAAAATACACGAAATTGTCACCTCCTCCACCTCTTTTTAAGAGTAAAATAAAAAATAATATTAAAAACAAATACACACATCAAAAAAGTCTAAGCAACATGCATGATATTACAAATTTACCATTTATATTAATTTATTTTACCATTTATTTTAATTATAACGTTGTATTTTATTTTTAAAATAATATTTTTAGGGTTCTATGATGTAAAAATAACAGCTGTTTTCTTTATAAGTTCTTTTAATAACAGAAATTAACAATATTAGAATATACAGGTACATAAGAAACTAAACTTTTTTTTTACAAATTGAAATTTCTTAAGAAAATGAATTTATTGTGAAAGAATAGGACAATTTAATACAAAGTATGGCCTCCTCTGCTATTCAGAACTTGTCGGCAACGATTATTCATTGAATTAATGAGACTGTTTATGTCATCTTGCGGTATTCGCTCCCAATGGAATTGTAGCAAATCCTTCAGCTGTTGGGTTGTTGTCACTCCGTCCAAGTCCTTCAAAACACGTCTCTGGAGCATGTCCCATGCGTGCTCGATGGGGTTGAGGTCTGGCGATTGTGCAGGCCAGGGCAATACCTGGATGTTCTCCGTTGCCAAGTATTCACTGGTTCGCCGAGCTGTATGTGAACGCGCATTGTCATGCATTAACGTAAAATCGGAGCCAAAGGTTTGTGCAAATGGATGGACATAAGGTCTGAGAATATCCTCAACGTAATTTTCAGCGTTCATGTTTCCATTTACAAAAACGAGCTCAGTTCGCCTGTTCTTCATAATACCCGCCCATACCATAACTGTTGAGCCGCTGTATGGATGAACTTCCTGAACGCACCTGAGTCTTTCAGTATTTCCGGGTCGACGGTACACTCGCACCCTTCTTGTATCAGGCCTAAACCCGAATCGCGACTCATCGGAAAACATAATTTTATCCCATTGTTCCTGGGTCCATGTTATGCGTTCTCTACACCATTCATTTCGACGAGCGCGATTCCCGTGACGTATCGGTGGGCACCTGATAGGGCGTCGAGCTCGTAGGCCGTACTCATGCAGTCGATTTCGCACAGTTTGGGGACTTACATCAACACCACTTGAATTTTGTAGCCTCAAACTTATCTCTCGAGCGGTTAACATCGGCTGGCGTCTTGCAGTCAGTTGTATGTACCGGTCTTGCCGAGTGGTTGTACTCCTTTTACGGCCTGGATGCTGTTCAGCGGGTTCCCCTGTATTATTGTAGCGCTGCCAAAGACGACAAATAACACTTCTATGAATACCAAAATGATTACTTCCCGCTTGCAACATCCCTACAGCTCTTTGCATTTCATCTGCCGTCAAATGACGTCGCTCCATGACGTAAAGAATATCTAACAATTCAATTTTGTCGCCAACTGTATTTAAATGGTTGGTAAAATTATAAAATCAAGACTAAAACGTAGCAATTAACATGCACTCAAATTCAAACAAATTCGCAGTCATTTGAATTTTATGAAAAAAAACAAAACATAATCGAAATTTTTTTTTTACAACCAGCCAGTATGTCATCAATAACAAAAAAGTTTACTTACCTATACACTTTGAGTGAGTAAATACTTAGAAATTAATTAATATAAATGGTAAATTTGTAATATCATGCATGTTGCTTAGACTTTTTTGATGTGTGTACATTAACCATGATAATACAAACTACATAAACATTATGTTTTGGTATTCCCCGAGTGTATAGGTACTTAGTCATTTCGTAATTATTCATGTTACGTAGTATTTACTACAACGACATTATTTAAGACTAGACATTAGACGTCACTCGAAAAACGATCATAACATCACAAAAAACATAACAATGATGAAGTAAGAAAAGATGACTTAACTAAAACATCTCTTCACGTAGATGTCGACTGAGAGTTGGGAAAATATTTGAATATATATAACTAGGTTTTGCCTGCGGCTTCGCTTGCGTTAAATTCGGGGTAGCACTGTTCCCCTTTCCTGGACACAGAAGAAAAAAAAAGTAGCCTATATTTACTACATAGTTACTTTCCATCCCTTTAACTATCTCCACTTGAAAAATAACCGTTTTGTCGTGAAAGAAAGACAGACACACTTTCCCATTTATAATATTACTAGCCGGTAACGCGACTTTGTCCGCTATTAAATTTGAAAATAAATAAAATAATAAAAAAACTTATTTAATTCATACAAAGTTATCATCATCATCATATCAGCCAATCAACGTCAACTGCTGGAGATAGGCCTTCTCCAAGTATTGCCACCTTTTGCGGTCCTGTGCCTCCCTCATCCATCGGCTTTCAGCCGTCCACACCAGCACTTTTCAGTACGCGGTCGCCATTCCAGAATCCTTCTGCCCAAACAGCTGTCGGTTCTCCGCGCTATTTACCCTGCTTGTCGCCCCTTTAACCGATCATGTCGGTTACTTTGGTTGTCTTGCGGATCTCCTCATTTTTAATTCGATCACGCAGGGAAACTCCCAACATAGCTCTCTACTATTCCCCTGAGTGACCATCAGCCTTCTGAGTAGGCCCATAGATCAGGCTACAACATAGTTCTCTCCATTGCCCTCTGAGTGACCATGAGCCTTCTGAGTAGGCCCATAGGTTAGGCTACAACAACAACAAAGCTCTGTCCATTGCCCTCTGAGTGACCATGAACCTTTTAAGTAGGCCCATAGGCCCTCTAAATTTGATTTTTTTTTGTCATAGCTTGATGTTATATAGCCTATAGCCTTCCTCGATAAATGTTCTATCCAAAACTGAAAACTATATTCAATTCGAAGAAGTAGTTCCTGAGATTAGCGCGTTCAAACAAACAAACAAACTCTTCAGCTTTATATAATAGTATAGATATAGATTATAGATTAGGGGAACCGATCGATGAGGCAGCCACGGGAACGCACAAGGTGGTGGTGTTTCAAACAATTTGTAATAAATTTTATGAAATAAAGTATTTTGAAATTTGAATTTGAAATTTGGAAATGTTTGGAGACCTATGTCCAGCATTGGACTTCCATTGGCTGATATGATGAAGATGATATAATTGGGGAATGCCTATACCTATCTAAAAGCGAACGCACTTAGTAGGTATATTTACTGAAATGTGGGTTTAATATATTTACTGATATTTTGATGATGATGAAACTAGGTTTCCAATAACTTATTTTAAGGTATAGCGTTTAGGTTCCGTTCTTGAATCTAAACGGGAAAACTAGCAATATATTCTAAAATCAATTTTTTGGTCTTATATTAGGCGTAAGACAAAAATATCAATATAGGAAGCTAAATATAATTTTGTCTTCCTAAGTAGGTAAACCTGCGCTCAATTCCGTGTCTAACATCCATTATTGTAAGTATTAACATAATAGGTGGATGCTCTTATCGAAAAAGCATCGCAGTGACGTATTATTGTTTTGTGTCGAAGAAAAATTACAGGAAAACCCTCTATGTCAAGGTTCTTTGTGACGTTCTTGGGTTAGCGAACTGAATGGAAAAGGTTTGGAAGTGAAGATTTTGTTTGTGGTAGATGGTTTTAGCAGTGTTGAAGTTACTGTCCACCTCAGAAACACTCTTTTATAGGTTGAACAAAATTACATTCACAAAAGGCAATTCCAAACTAAAAAATTAACTAAAAAAAATAGTTTTTAAAAACGAAAAACATCACGAATAACGCCATGAATTTTAGTCCTTCACTACATTGATGACCACTTTGTTATAAAAAACATATAATAATATGTTGTCGAATTGTCATGCTATTTTTTACCTTGCCTTATTTAATAACCTAACAACGCTGTGGACATCCCTCCTTAGTAGATAGGTAGTTTACTAAAGCTCTTAAAAATATTTATTAAAATATTACCGTACGAAACGGTGTAATAAGCGATACGAATTGAAAATAATGTAATAATAATGAATGCGGACGAGGCCCAATCTGTTTGCCAGGATCGTGACAAGTGGCGTTCTGTCGTCTCTGCCTACCCCGGACGGGTGAATGCGTGAGTTAATGTGTGTATGTATGAATTGAAAATTCCTATAGTGAGAAGAATTGAGAGAAGTAAGCTAAGATGGTTTTGATATATTGAGCGAATGAATGACAGGATGTTGACAGAATTTGTTCCGCTATTTAAGAGTAAAAATTTAACAAATGTACAAATTCACAAAGGATTTATGAAGAATTTGCATCTTATCGAAACGGTATTATTTTTCTAAAATTCTAGGTACTCATTTGTTACACAGTTTTATGTTATGACGGCCCCGGTGGCACACACACAGCGCTTATATCTAAAGCGCCGATTACACTAGACTACATGTAGGACACTACATCTTGTAGGACACTACATGTAGTCTTTCCATTTCCAAAACAATTACATGGAAATGGAAAGACTACATGTAGTGTCTCCTACAAGATGTAGTGTCCTACATGTAGTCTAGGGTAATCGGCGCTTAAGTCTGTGTTCCACAAATTCTGGTCTTTAGGCTCTTAACTTAAAATGGGTCACCAAGCGGTCTTGGTCGGGTGCTATAGTAAGGCAAGTTTACCTTCATCGCATCTTTCGAAAAATCATATTTCAGCAATAGGTAGTTCCTAGCATGGTATCATCATCATCATATCAGCTTATTGGCGTCCACTGCTGGACTTATAGGCCTCCTTCAAATATTGCCACCTTGCGCGGTCCTGTGCCCCCCTCATCCATCGGTTTCCCGCCGTCTTAACCAGCTTGTCAGGAAGTATATTAGCATGATATAAGCGTCGATTACATTAGACTACATGTAGTCTTCCTACATCATGTAGGAGACTACATGTAGTCTAGTGTAATCACATTTAGGCTGTTAGGACACTACATATCGGAGATTGGCGAGTCCCGACCGTCCTACATTATGTAGTCTATGTAGGAGACTACATGTAGTCTAGTGTAATCGGCGCTATAGTTTACCAAATTCGCACTGTTACCCGAGAAGCCATGTTTCAGCAATGGTACACCAATAGGTTGTAATAATGAAAATTTATGTATAATTATTATAATATATTGGTTCATTGTGTATGCTGTTTAGCGTCGATGGGGCATAGCATGACGTAAATACATACATACCGAACCATACACAGGTACATACAAGAGTTCAATCAATGACTGTTAGGTCGATATCATTACCTAAGAGATTGTTGCAAATTATACGTTTTTAATATATTGAGTATGCATAGGTATGTTTTCCGATAGGCCGTATGTACCAAGCAGTAATTTGAATGTTGCTGTGTTAAGGTGAAAGAGCATTCTGGGTACCTAGTCTTCTTCCTAATCGTTCGGTTAGTGGTCAACCGAGTGTCGCGAGTTGTTCAATCCGCCGATAGGCGTCTAATGGCTAACGCAGACCTGGACGGCATGGCAAAGTATTTTAATTTTTACTAATGGAAATTCAACCGTACTGTTACAGAAATACGACATAATTTGCTATGCTTTAAAATGATGCCGTGGCATTGAAAGGGATTTTATCGCACGGCATCAAAAGACGCGCCACAGGCTCCCGTGGCGGGATGCCGCGGCATACCGCGGTAGGCAACGGCATCCCGTTGCCTACCGCGACCGAGTGCCACGGACTCCGGCGCTAAAAGACGCGCCACAGGCTGCCGTGGCGGGACGCCGCGGCATACCGCAGTAGGCAACGGCATCCCGTTGCCTACCGCGACCGAGTGCCACGGACTCCGGCGCTAAAAGACGCGCCACAGGCTGCCGTGGCGGGACGCCGCGGCATACCGCGGTAGGCAACGGCATCCCGTTGCCTACCGCGACCGAGCGCTGACTCACGGCAAAATCCCTTGCCATGCCGTCCCGCGGCGCGCTGTGGCATGCCGCGGCATCTAAGCGGCCAGTGTGCGCTGACTCACGGCAAAATCCCTTGCCATGCCGTCCCGGTGTGCCCAGGCCTTAATGTGGCTTAACAACTATGTCACAACGACGACTGCTCGAACTGACTTTTTACGTGGCCTCGGAAGCACGGAGACGCGCAAATAAGATACCTACCCTCCTTTGAAGCAATAATTGTTTTACAAATTGGGAGAAATAACAAATATTCTCAAAATCTGAATTTATTTGGTAGTTGGTAAGAAATACCCTAGAAAGACTTACATGGATACCGGTGACGTACTTTATAAAATGCAAGTGCGTAGCAGTCGGAACTGACGTGCACGAATAGTATATACCTATACCTAAATTAGGAAATAAACAAATCTAATTGTACAGGTAAGTATAGAAAGTTTTTTTTTTTTTTTTTAACGCCACGAATGACGTCGCCTGGGCTGAACTTGCCCAGACTACCTCCGGTCTATACTTGGGAGGGGGTGGAAAACTCTCATGAGTAACCGAGGGAGGCCCTATGTCCCTGCGGGTTATGCGCGGACTCTTACCGGCTAAAAACCACCAGACCTACTACTCGGTTGCCCTATGGGCTGCTAAGCGAATCGGAACGTCCCCCCCAGACTGGGGTCCGGGGAAGCGTATAGAAAGTAAGTTTTTATTGCTATTATAGGCTCGAAAGTCCAGCCACATAGTTACAACTTTTTAATTGCTATCTTTGCAAATATAACATACTAGCTGACCCGTGCCCACTTCGTTGCGCGGCGAAAAAAACGCGTCCCTTTTTTAAACATATTTCATTACTTCTTCACTCCTATTAGTCATAGCGTGATACTAGGTATATAGCCTATGACACTCCTCGATAAATGGACTATTCACACGGAAAGAATTTTTAAAGTCGATTCAGTAGATCCAGAGATTACCTCCTACAACGTCACAAACACACAAACTTTACCTCTTTATAATATTGGTATAGATTAGAAGCGTTTTTTTTTCAATTTTTAATATTAGTTACACGAGTCTTATTGGTAATATTCACTTTACAATACATGTCCTTGACAAAACAACTCAGGCGCATCAACTGACATTGTATGATCAATAACGGGTGTGTCTGTAATGTAATGTTACATACGGTTTCGATTATTATACTCGTTTCTATGACGTGACAGCTATAACATCGGTAATAATCTTATAGCTCATCTGTTTATATAGGTATCAGGACTTGAACGCAGTGCTACAACGCAGAGGTCTTCAGTTAATTTTCCGCTTAATGCAGGTTCTTGTGTCATCATCCTATCAGTCAAGAGACATCCACCGATAGACATAGACCTCTTTCAATTGACTCAACGGATGTCTGTTCTCTGCCTTTCTTATCTGTCGGTTCTTCTTGGCAACTTGTATCAGTTTCAAATCCGTTCTCAAAAGACCCTAAGAAGATCGTTTCTTAGCGTCATCCTGCCACGTGTGGTTTATACCTTAACTTGTAACTCCATGATAAAGTTAAGCAAACGTATCTAAGTTTAAAATGATCGTATCTACCCCGTCCTTCAAACGCTCGCGTGAAAACAACAATTTGAACAGTTTAAAAAAAATATTGGCACAAGAAGCAACTATAATTTGTTGTTGCATGACTTAGCTTATCTGCAGTGAAGCAATTGATAAGTTTGTCTTCTTTGCACGATATGCTAAGTTTGAGGGAAAAGTTTTGTAATAAATTGATTGAAAGTTAAAAATAAATATTTTGAAAAGGTTCTGAAAGTCTAACATAATGATGAGGTTTAAAGTGACTAAGGATTTTTTACTTAACAGTCAGTTAAGGCGCTGGTTGCCATTATAAAATGATAAATATTATGGATTGTTATTATAAAACAACAACAATGTCTCTCTTACATGCTATAAAACCGATTCAATACCAATTCCTTCGCCTTTGACTCCAGTATTTCTAGGAGGAATCACGATACGTATAACCTCCTGACTTGTCCGGCGATGATACACGTACTCCGAAGTAATCAATGCATGCCTAAGTTTCGAGTCTTATATAGCCCTGAGATACGTAAAAAAGAAAAATTTATTCAAAGTACTCTCTTACAATTTCTAAACAAAAAATCTAATTGAAATACCGCCATGTTCATGTTAATTAAATAAAACAATCATTAAAAAACCTCTTAAAAACGTAACTTAATATCAAAACAACTCATTGAATTACTTACTCAAGTTCTCGCCTAAACTTATAAATTACCTGTCAAACAGTTACCTAAAGCTAAAAATAATGTAGTTGAGTTAATTGTGAACAGTTTGTGAGTTCACACCTATCGTGGTGATGGCTATTAAGGCCTATCAAATGTGTTTGGTGGTGCCTGGTACGCCGCCGCATTCACTGGATTGAAAATTCGCTTCTCATAAATTGCTTTTTTCGTGTCAAGTGACGTAATGATTGCGGATTAACTGCATTGGTTACGTGACCGAGTTTTAAACGAATTGGTGGATAAATTAATGCATTAAGTATAGGAAAGTTAAGGGATGAGGGAGGCACCAGACAGATACAGATGGAGACGTTTGAGAAATATATACTTAATTATGTCCAGCACGTGTGGACGTCTTTTAGATGACATGATCATGATTTAAACTGACGATTGATGGGGTTAGACAGAGACTATGTGGCGTTGCCTGTGCGGCGCTCCACAAACTATGGCCCACCTCTCATCATGTCCTGGATGCCCTAACACCTGCACTCAGGAAGAGCTAATGATTGCCAGCAATAACGCAGTCAGTGTCGCAGAGTTTTGGGCTACATTAATTTAGTCCACAGTATCGTTTTGCCATCGATACCCTAAGAAGAAGGCAGAGACTATAGGATTGCTATCAGATAAATTAATTAGTGTTTGTGTTTTTCTCCTCAGAATTGTATTTAGTATTTCTGTGGTGACAGAGAACAGCATGTCAATTCTCGTTCCTTAAAAACGTTAAAAATTAAGTTAATTTAACTTTTAGTTGTCAAATTGTCACACAATAGGTATTCTTGTATTTTAAATTTAAAATCTTTTTAAAGTAATGTAATCGTAATGTAATCGTACTGTAACTAAGCTTAGAACGGCATTCTTGTAATTTTTAAAGTGACAGTTCTCCATTAAAAAACGTCAAACTTGACGTTTAACTTTATTTTAACTTTATTTTTAACGAAATGTTTAAGAACCAGAATACCACTTTTGGATTAATTAAAAATTAAATTTAAAAAAATTTAAAGTTAAGTTAAATGAAATAGTATGTTTCGAGAATTGACCTGCAGAGTAAAAACACATAGAAGACCACTTTAAACTAATTATTTTTCAGAAAAGGAACGAATGCAAAACATACATTTAACTAAGGCAGTATAATATTATTATATCAGACAGGGAAATTTTTTTTTTTTTTTTTTTTTTATATTTATTGTCATTTTATTTAAAAAGAATAAAATACAATACTAATATTACAATCTAGTCTTAAGACTAATAAGTAATTTTAATTTAACTTAAACGTTTACAATATGTTACAACTAAGTGATTATCCATTGACGTCATCTTAGAGTTTATTATTAAGGGGAAGCACTTTGTTCTTGTGTCCGATAGTTTAGTACTTATACTAAACACTTATTTCACTAACACTAAAATCACTACACTAACTCGAACGGTTTAGTCCTTTTAAGCCTTCTCACCAGTCCCGTGTTATCGAGGAGCTGGATAGCCTCGACATTCACGTGGTGATGAAGCCTCCACTCGTGGGCTGTAGCAAACTTTGAAATGACTTTATCGACGGTATCCACCTTGAGATCCCTATGAATATCGCAGTTTCTGACATACCAAGGCGCATTTACTATGCTCCTCAGCAGCTTGTTTTGAAATCTTTGGATTATTTGAACGTTACTTTTTTTGGCGCATCCCCATAGTTGTATACCATAGGTCCAAATTGGTTTCAAGATTTGGTTGTATATAAGAAGCTTGTTTTGGATAGACAGGGTTGAATTCCTGCCTATAAGGTGATACATTTCTCTATATCTTAAGTCCAAATAATCTTTCTTCTTCTTTATGTGAGCTTTCCAGCGTAGCTTTGCATCTAAGGTCATTCCTAGATACTTAGCCGTATTAGCATATGGTACTTGATTGTTGTTTATATATACCTGGTGCGCGGTTTTCGAATCTTTGTTTGTGAAATCAACGTGAACAGATTTAGATTCATTTAGTTTTATTCTCCATTTTTTTGTCCATTTTAGAACATTATTAACAGAGACTTGCATTTTTTTTGCAGCTTGTTGATGGGTTTCAGCAACAGCCAGAATTGCAGTATCATCGGCAAAAGTAGCCATAGTATTATTATTGAGTTCTGGAATATCACTAGTAAATAGTAAGTACAGCACAGGACCTAAGACGCTTCCTTGTGGAACACCTGCTTTTATTTCTTTAATTTCAGAGTAAGCATCTTGCTGCCTTATTCGAAAGGTTCTGTTAGAAAGATAAGACGTAAGTAAATCAGAGTATTGTTTTGGCAAACAATTTTCTAGCTTCAGTATAAGGCCGTCATGCCAAACTTTATCGAATGCTTGTGCAACGTCAAGAAATACAGCAGTACATACTTTCTTTTCTTCAAGAGCTTTTTCTATGACTGTTACTATTCGGTGCACTTGATCAATAGTTGAGTGTTTTTCTCTAAACCCAAATTGGTGGTCTGGAATTATTTTTTTCTTTTCTATTATAGGAATCAGACGCTTTAACAGAAGTTTTTCAAAGAGCTTAGATATAACTGGAAGCAGTGATATAGGTCTATAAGAGTTAACTTCATGAGGAGGTTTCCCTGGTTTTGCTATCATAATTACTTCTGCAACTTTCCACAAATCCGGGACATGCTTAAGTCTAAATGTAGCATTTATTATAGTTGTAAGCTTAACTATTGCTTTCCGTGGAAGATTTTTAAGCACTTCACCAGTGATAAGTTCATATCCAGGTGACTTTTTTGCATTAATATTTGTTTGTATTTCCTTTGTGACTTCTTTTGGAGTAACAAGTTTTATATCTTCGTCATCTTGGATTACTATATAGCTGGGTGACAAATCATCTTCTTGAGCTTCTAATGGCTGAAATGTATTTGCTAGGTATTCTGCAAATATTTTTGCTTTTTGATCATTATTACTTGCCCATTTGCCATTTTTATCTTTAATCGGAGGAATTTGATCAATTCTTTTATTTACTTTCTTAACTGCTTTCCATAAAGAGAAATTTGTACTTTTATCTGCAGTTAGCGATTGTAAATGGTTATTTGTTTGGGTGTCGGTGTAATGTTTAATTTTTCGAGTTAGTAACTTAGTTAAGTTGTTGAGTAACCTTTTGTCTAGTGGGGATCTTGTTTGATGCCAGATTTTTCTCTGCTTTCTCTTTGTGCGCAATAAGTCAATAATGTCTGAAGGATATGATGGTCCCTTATGTTTTTTCGTGATTGCGGGAGTATTTGTCCAAGCAGCATGTTGAATATCATTGACAAATTTAGCGACTTCCAGGTTTAGTTGTTGGGAAGTTTTTATTGGCACTTTAAGGTTGATTCTATTTTCTAGATCTAGTTTAAAACTGCTCCAGTCTGTAAACTTGTTGGTTAGACTGGGAGAGTTCTCTGTTTTTAGTATAGTATTAGATAACGTTAATATTATTGGAGAATGATCGGAGTTCATGTTATGACATTCTTTTATTTCTAAGTAATTTCTTGAAATGTTTTTATAAATAAAGAAATCTATGAGATCTGGAGTTTTGCTAGGATCAGTAGGCCAATAGGTAGGTGTGCCTGTAGAAATCACGTCACATTTTGTGTCAGTTAGTGCAGACAGGGAAATGAATAATTTATTGTTGGTTAATTTTAATTATGACCGAAAGTATTAATACACCTTGAGCCAAATGTCCCAATTCGGCAACGGGTATCCTCTAGTACTGTCCATATTTATCTGGCTACAAAAAGTACGAAGTGTCCTTAGTCGGCTTTCACGATACCCATGGGACCACCATCTTGCCACCCATCATGGGTGGCAAGACAATTTTTTGTTCTTTTTTTTTATACTAAGAAAGAAAGAAAGAAAGAAAGAAATTTATTCGCTATAGAACATGGTTACATCTTGATGTTAACATTTTCAATAGGAGTCCGACATATTCGCCCTTGACAGGCATGCGAATGTTATACTTAAAACTAAAAATTAATAACTAAAACTACTTTTGACAATAAAATGAATTAAGTAAAGAGAAGTTAAAACTTACAATTAAAATATTCGTCTAGGGTGTAAAAACATTTCTCAATTAACAATGACTTTAATTTTGTTTTAAATTGTGATAATGGTAACTCTCTTATCACCTAAGGAATATGGTTATAAATCTTTATTGACATTGCATGACTATTTCTGTAACGAAGACTACCTTTACACAACTCAACTTTCAACCTAGTAGGATCCCTTTTCTTAAATCTACTGTCATCGCTTACTTTACTAAATAAGTGTGCATTATTTTTGATAAACATACCAGATTCTATTATATATATTGATGTCAGTGTCATAATTTTAAGGTGCTTAAATATAGGCCTGCAGCTAGTTAAAGGGGAGACCCCAGTTATTGCCCTGATACACTTTTTTTGAGTTATGAAAGCCTTTTGTATGTGTGTAGAGTTGCCCCATAATAGTATGCCGTATCTCAGAAGTGAGCCTACATAACCATGGTATGCGCATAAGGCAGTCTCTTGATTTGCTGTTTTTCGTAATTGTCTTAGAGCATAGACAAATCTGTTTACTTTATTACATAAATTATTTATTTGTACTTTCCAATTACAGTTCTTATCAAGTTCTAATCCTAGAAATTTTACGTTATTTTCTTTTATACAGATAATATTTATTTTTGGTGGAGTCTGTTTGTAGTTACAAAATTGTATGTATTTAGTTTTTTTAATATTAATTTTAAGAGAGTTAGTCTCTAACCAATCAATAACTTGCTCTATTGTGTTATTTACTTCGTCATTGTGATTAAAACCTTTTTTCTCTGGTATAATAACGGCAATATGACTATATCAAACCTGATGGAAAGCGCGAGTACAGTCCACAAATGAACCCAACGGATAGAAGTCCAAAAACAACTTCAATCCGTCGTCATCATCTTGCCGGTTTGGCCAAATGCTTCTTCACACTGCGTTTGAAGGACCCAATATCATACGATGGAGGAAATACGTGAGCCGAAAGCTGGTTCACAACTTAACGGTTCGGCATATTTTACAATTTTTTTCCCTTACCAGAAAGAACTAGGGTAACAATACCGTAATAGCCAATTACCGTACACAAATAAAAAGAGCATTCAGATGATTATCCATTACAAAATAAATATGTCTGAAATCTTATTATAAAATGTTCGTTTTCTATTAACTTCACCGTCCTTGATGCGACGTTAGTTTTGTACTAAACTAAGACATTGCAACGTTGATATTGTTTATTTTGTAACTTAATATTTATTAGGTTTTAGTTTAAACTGCATAGCTATCTAGAAATATGGACTACTTATAAGCGCTTTTTTCATTAACTACTATTACGGGTTTTTATTGTAGGTACCACTCCAGGACAAATACCTCTGCACTTTTTTTGCGATGCGTGTCTTGAATTTTTTTGCCGCGGTTTCCTGTTGCTTGGAGTCCATCCTAATTACTACTAATTTCGCAAATCAATTTACAAAATCGACTAACCCACTCAACGACCGGGCGACTGACAAAGACTTGGTTAATATACGCACAAGTTGGTCGCCTGATTCTAATATTTACGCTTGAACCTACCATACGCAGATGAACCTTTGCTTTATAAACATAAAGCTTAGATTACTCTGCGCTTGTCACCCTCACACACAGGTTGTTAAGTCCCATAGGCCTTTAACTAAGTATTTATTGTTCAGCTAGAGGTGCATTAACTGAACACGGCGGTGGTATAAAGTTTCTGCTAAAGATCTACCGCTATCGATCGATCTTATACACAGCTTTAGATTACAAATAAATTCTCGCAGTACTTATGTATTTTGAAATATCGTAGCAATACGTAGCATTGTAGAACTCCCGTCGTAGAGTAACGTAGCTACGAAATAATATAATAAATAAATATGACAATAGTAATAGTCCAGTCAAAAGTTGTAATTGTAGAGTGCTTGAGCGGGAACCTAAGCGATTTCTTCAGAAACTTATTCAGACTTTTTGGGCAAATCGCAGGGCTATATTTAAATCGATAAACCATAAGTAAATTAAAAAGTAACGCTTCTACCTTAGCTTACCAAAAAAGAAAATGAATAATTATACTTTCCTATATACAAGGACAAAAAGTCTATTTAATTCTTGATTAATATAAAGTAAAATTATCGCTTTCCTTTTACGCCGCGCCGCGTTTGCATTCATAAAAATTATAAAACGTCCATTAATCAAATTAAACGTCAAATCATAATAAAAGCGGCTTATAGGGAATCAATATTATGTTGTAGTATTTAATTAAGGAAGTAAACGTTACGTAGCGTTAGTGGGTAAAAGAAAAAAAAGAAAATCTGTACATTTACAATGTCCGTGTGTGACGGAGTAAGAATACAATATGTCACCACCCCATCTCATCCCATGGGTGTCGGTGGACTATCCGTAAATATTATCTTTACGAAATAAAAAGAAGGAAAACTTGAAATTAAACCCTATACCAATCCGTCTGGCCAGCGTGGTATTAGTAGGCAAAGTATCCTTCCGTCACTGGAGGAGGCCCGTTCCTGCAGTGGGACATTAATGGGCTGTTATGATGATGATGTACAATTATACGCCTTTGCTCCTTATATGAGAAGTGGTGGTGTTGTGACAGAAGTACTTATACCTACTTAATTCTTATGGTATCTTTTTTAAACGACTCCAAAAAAGGAGGAGGTTTTCAATTCGCGTGTATTTTTTTCATGTTTGTTATTTCGTAACTCCGTCAAATTATAATACTTTTATGTATTACATACATCCAAATTGCTACCATAGAAATTTTATCAAAATAGGTTCAGTAATTTACTTTTATCTAAAAATGAAGTTAAAAATTATTAACATAAGCCTTTTCAAAAGTATAATAAGTTAAACTTTAACGCATGACAAACATTTTTTGTCACAACAATCCTGCCACAATGACAGCCATTAATTCTCTATGCCAACAGTTGAATTATAACCATACCATAGAGACTGGCAAGGTCACGCGAAACTCTACCTATTCTCTATGGATAGATATTGGTTTGATTAATTTCTATGCAGTATTCATTTAATGATTGATTATTATGTTTAGATGTATTGTATTTTTTAGTTCTATTTTTGATCAATGCAAATATTTGTGTGCAACTTGAATGTTTGCTTTGGTTTGTATTTTTGTTTGTACCTGTTTTTACAAATATTTTCTATGAAAAAAAACACGATTTAAATCTGAGCTTGCGATGACTTACTTAGTCATTTTTTTCGTTTAAATTAATGATTTACAAAAATTTAATATTTATTAGTTAAAATTGATGAAATTTTCATGCGACCAACTCTAAGTATATTTTTGCTTCTTTTATGAGTCACTAGCTGTATCCCGCGACTTCGTTCACGCAAAAAATATTTTGGTAGTACAAACGTACAATTTTTTTTGCAGAACCCTATAAAAAGCCTTTGACTTAGCTTAACGACTTTCTCACAACAACGATAGCAGGGATCACCGTCTTACGTGCCATCTAAAGCACGAAGATGCCTAGATGAAATTGTACATTACTACTGAGTGGTCACCCATAATAGAATGACCTCACCGACATTGCTTAACCGCCGTTATTATTTCTGAATCAGTGATTGGAACTGGCTGAAAGTGGCTTGCAGTGAAAATTCGCGCACCCAGGAATTCATACAAACATATTTATTTTCCCGCCAAAATGCGATGACGTAACGACTCTCTGTCAAAACTCCTATGATGTCACGACTCATCTGTCAAAAAAATTATGACGTCACAAATCATCTGCCAAAAACTATATGACGTCACAGCTCATCTGTCAAATTTTTGTGATGTCACGACTCACCTGTCAAAACTCTATGACGACACGACTCAGCTGTCAAAACTCCTATGACGTCACGACTTATCTGTCAAAACTCCTATGACGTCACGACTCATCTGTCAAAAATTCTATGACGTCACGAATCATCTGTTAAAATGCTATGACGTCACGACACAATTTCTCCCGTTTTACCAACATTTTCCTTCACTGCTCTGCTTCTATTGATCGTAGCGTGATGAAAAGTATACTATAACCTGACCAAGAGTATGGAGAATAATCGTACTAAGTTTCATCAATATTCGTCGAGTAGTTTTTGTTTCTATAACGAACATACAGACAGACAGACAGACAGACAAAAATTTTAGTGATTCTATTTTTGGCATCAGTATCGATCACTTATCACACCCTGATAGTTATTTTGAGAAAATATTTCATGTACAGAATTGACTTCTCTACAGATTTATTATATGTATAGATTTAACGGAAATCCCGAGGGCAGTCTATAGATGCTATCTTGCTGTACGAACACAATCCTTAGGACCAAAAGGTTCGCAAAGGACCCTGACCTCATCAAAGATAATGATCTACAGTATTGACTGATTGCCCTGGCCGCTAATGTCCTACTCGTAGTCATAAACATAAGTTTAAGAACATCTGTCATTAGATCTTCAAATTGTAATATGATTGTAAACTGTTTGTTCACCTAATAAAATAAAATAAGTAAATAAAACATGTACATATTGGTTACAGGTAGTGGAGCCTATCAACCGTCTGCTAGACACGGTCACATTCGATGCTGTGTTCTACTCTCTGGACTGGCACCCAGCAGACCACGTCTCTTTCGTCGACAATGTTCACATGAGGGAACTTCATCCTTCTAACCCGGTAAGAATAAGAGCTATAATTGCTTGAAGTTTACTATTAAACGTTGTAGATGAAGCTGTCTAATGAATGAATTGTAGAGTATCACTGTGTCTTCCTTTTGGCCTGCCAGTTGACATTTTCGGGTTCCCTAATCGCAAGCCTTCTGGGTCGTTTACCCTAAAAAGTTGACTCGTTCTATATTTTATTGCTATTGCCATAAGTATCCACTAGTGCAAGAGGCCTTGTGGTAACGGCTGCTCATGGACTTCAGCAGAACAAAAGCACAGCTGCCTACCTTGAACTGAAGCTGTTATGTCTCAGAGCCATTTAATGTCACAGCCTTGCACCAAGTCACAGTTAAATTTTCATTAATCAATATGATAATATATTTGTAAATTTGAGTGACAAAGTAACACTTATGTAAGCCCAGGATCAGCTTCTCATATGGATAACTACGTAATTGTAAGGGTCTACTGCATGTCATAAAAATAAGTAGAAAATGAGTATTGAAAGTAAAAGCACTAGTATTTTTACGCAAATTTGTCTATGCAAAAAGACCTATGAAGGTTTTACTACATTTTGATTTGCCAATAAATAAAAGAGTTGCCCGAAATGAAGAAAATCAATGAAGAGATCGTAAAACATGAGTGGTCCTCCTACTTAGTTTGCCAATCGTAAAAATATCAATAAAAATTTAACCTCGCTAAGTTTTTCAATACGTCCTCTTGATAGCGAACTTGACGTTGAAATGATAGGGTTACCGAACGTATTATATATTGTCAATAAAATTTATTTGATCTTTCGTTCGTTTAGAAATTTTTTAGTTTCGATATAACTTTCGATATTATATTTATATTTAGATAGGTCATTATTTTTTCTATTTGACCTACGTTTAAGATTTACTGTGATTTTAGCGTAAAATCTTGATAGATTATCAAATAATAGGGAGCCTATATTTCAACTTAAGATGTTTTCATAATTCTAACCACATTATAAGCCGGTTAAAGAGTTTTTCGAATTTTACTTGTCCTTGAAATATAGTAATATTTCTTGAATCTCCAAAGTGAAAGGGCAAATCCATTCTTTCTTCTTTTACAGAATTCCGGCATTTTGGTTCAGACAGCGAGTCCTACTGCAATTCCTTATTTGTATTTTTACCTTCTGCATTTCTCTTCATCAAGATCAAGTCAATGGATACATTTTTGGCTATGCTGATCTAACCAACTAAAGTTTACTTAGGGCCTCCAATAGTTATAACTACTTATAATAATATAGTTCTATTACCTAGTAGTTGATTCAGAAACCAGATCAAAACCCCAACCGGTACATAGGTCTTAAAATCTGTCTTTTAAATACCGTAAACTAAGAACGGAGTGGAGTGGAAGCATTTGGAACGTCGAAATCTGCCAATTGATTCAAAACTAAATCCAAGAATGCCGAATTGCCATACTATAATTTACAGCAGATAAACACTATAAAAGAGCTCACTGCTAACGTCACGATCATAATAGATCCTGTTGCTAATACCTAGCTCATCTTTACATACCCATCATGTAGACAACAGCTCAATAGTATATCAACCCTAATTTATATCTAATGGTGCGTGTCACTCAATGAATCGGCACATCGCATGACCTAACCTCTGTTATTGTATCACGATATTTTATTCTATTGACAGATATAATTGTTTCTGTGAACCTAAGTCTGTTGTATCTATTTAAACTCACTAGAGTTGGCGGGGGCTTGATAATGCGACGGTACTGGCGACGTACGTGAGCAGCAGTTACCTCTTATTTATCATATGGGTCATTAGCTCTTCTGCTACAATAGGCAATAAAAACATAAAATAATTTTAGCCTCAAACGGTGACTGACCACGTAAAAACTTGCAAAAAAAAATTATCTATTCGACAATTTTTTTTTCATACACATCAGGATAAATTAACGTTGTGAAAGACAATGCGACATATGGCGAAAAAGCCATATACAGAAAAAGTCCTTAAACAAAAATAATTAAAATACTTTATACGCCAGGTAAGAAGTCGCGAGATGAGCTAGACCAGGCACTTAAACACTGACCTTTATTACCTATGGACCGGAACATGTGGACGTCAAGGAGAGCGGTCCTTGCCCAGCTGTGGGATGATACAGGCTAACACTAACTGAAACTTTGAATTGTCATTAAGGTGTCAGCAGATAAAGCACAGGCGTACGACACAGTAGTCTTCGCCGGCCCCCCTCCGATGAAGCAGAGACTCTGGCCTCGACACTGCGTTCAAGATACTTGGGGTGCTGAACTGCATAAAGATCTGAAGGTAAGGCGATAATTGAGGAGGTGTAATAACCGCCTTGACACGATAAATGCTTATGAAATAACTCTAGGGTTATCCTTTCGGAGGAGTACTGGCTCCTTTAGCACAGAGCGGCAGAATATCTAATGCTGATTCTCAATTCTTCATTGTTCTCCATGAAGACAAAGTCAGAATAATTCATGGCGGCCGCGTACTGGAAGAGGCAAGAGATCAACGATCTGGTTAAGAATGGATGGTGGGAACCGATGGTTGAGGAAAAGACAGGCCATATAAGGGCGTATTTGGAGGAGGTTCAGCAGTGGGCGTCCCTTAGCTACAATGATGATGTTGCTGTTTCTTTTTTTTCTCACAATAAATAAGACCCTTATGTATATTTTTACTACACCCTGAATTTAATTACTTCTTTACAGATAGTAGATAACGCAGTGAAGATATACAAGGGGACTAACCCCGAGGTGGACTCATACTCCGTGTTCTGGGACAACAAGAAGTTAACCGACACAAGTCTAAGTCACCAACTACGCATGCGCGGAGCTACAGACATCTACATCTGCGGGCTGGCTTACGACGTGTGTGTCGGTATGTTGGCGTCTTACTACTAAACTACTGGGCTTTTTTGGATAGTGACAGGGTATCGCCAACGGCTCTGAAATGTCAAACAGAAACACTCTTGTACGATAGATACTTAGACTAAATATTGAAAGTACAGCTAATAGAAGTCACTATTCGTATTCAGCACGATTGGTCGAATCTTAGAATGTTACTTGAGTTGTCTATTTTTTCTATCATGTGTTTCCTACATCATATAAAATTAGGTCCTGGGTGGAGTTGTGAAAAAGTTTTGGCCAGTTGCAAAAAAATGGCTAACATGTTTTGATAACCTTGCATTTAAACCGATACAGTCATGGCATGACTTTGAAAAAAAAAGCTAAAAAAAATTGCCAGCGTAGTATTTAGAGGTAAAATTTCCTTTCTACTGAAGGAAGCTCGTTCCAGCAGTGGGCTTTTAATCTACTATATAAAAATAAGTCGGGTTTTCCTTCCTGGCGCTATAACTCCAGAACGCACGAACCGATTTCCACGATTTTGCATTCGTTGGAAAGGTCTCCGGCTCCCTGAGGTTTATAGCAATGAAAATTCAGGTAAAATTTGAGCAGAAAAGCTGGAAAATAATGCCCCTGCGTAGCCGGGACGAGGCGCTAGTATTGTTATAAAAATAATCTCATTGCATTATTTTTCAGGCGCGACCATAGCCGACGCTCTGGGTATAGGTTACAGAGCGATATTAGTAGACGACGCGAGCCGCGGAGTAGACCTGGCTGACATAGAGAAGACCAAGACGACCATTGTTAATAATAACGGGGTTATTGTTAACTCGGATGAGGTAAGAAAAAGTGTAGATCTGCTTGTAGCTGTTCCCAATTCACTGAGATCTGCTGCCTTTCCACCGATTCTGTGAGAGCGCCACGCACGACTAGTACGTCAGCTAGCTCCCTCTCGCGTGCAGTCAGCGTGCCAATGTAAGAAGAAAAGAAAGAAAGAAAACATTTATTTAAACAAATTACACAGAAGCAGGTACACACAAAAACAAAAAAAAAATCAAACATAGTACAATAAAATACCTTTGCCTCTGTGGCCATGAGTGGCTATGTTTAAAAAGGACCCTGGTTCAGCATTATGCCAGACGTCAAGTTAAACGTCTAGCGCTGGTTGTCAACCAGGACCTAAGTGAAGGATGTAGCGCAGCGCAGTGGTCTGCTGTGGGCTCGCGTCTGCACTGGACACAGCAGTGTGGGCTCGCGTCTGCACTGGACACAGCAGTGTGGGCTCGCGTCTGCACTGGACACAGCAGTGTGGGCTCGCGTCTGCACTGGACACAGCAGTGTGGGCTCGCGTCTGCACTGGACACAGCAGTGTGGGCTCGCGTCTGCACTGGACACAGCAGTGTGGGCTCGCGTCTGCACTGGACACAGCAGTGTGGGCTCGCGTCTGCACTGGACACAGCAGTGTGGGCTCGCGTCTGCACTGGACACAGCAGTGTGGGCTCGCGTCTGCACTGGACACAGCAGTGTGGGCTCGCGTCTGCACTGGACACAGCAGTGTGGGCTCGCGTCTGCACTGGACACAGCAGTGTGGGCTCGCGTCTGCACTGGACACAGCAGTGTGGGCTCGCGTCTGCACTGGACACAGCAGTGTGGGCTCGCGTCTGCACTGGACACAGCAGTGTGGGCTCGCGTCTGCACTGGACACAGTAGGGTGGGCTCGCGTCTGCACTGGACACAGCAGTGTGGGCTCGCGTCTGCACTGGACACAGCAGTGTGGGCTCGCGTCTGCACTGGACACAGCAGTGTGGGCTCGCGTCTGCACTGGACACAGCAGTGTGGGCTCGCGTCTGCACTGGACACAGCAGTGTGGGCTCGCGTCTGCACTGGACACAGCAGTGTGGGCTCGCGTCTGCACTGGACACAGCAGTGTGGGCTCGCGTCTGCACTGGACACAGCAGTGTGGGCTCGCGTCTGCACTGGACACAGCAGTGTGGGCTCGCGTCTGCACTGGACACAGCAGTGTGGGCTCGCGTCTGCACTGGACACAGCAGTGTGGGCTCGCGTCTGCACTGGACACAGCAGGGTGGGCTCGCGTCTGCACTGGACACAGCAGTGTGGGCTCGCGTCTGCACTGGACACAGCAGTGTGGGCTCGCGTCTGCACTGGACACAGCAGTGTGGGCTCGCGTCTGCACTGGACACAGCAGTGTGGGCTCGCGTCTGCACTGGACACAGCAGTGTGGGCTCGCGTCTGCACTGGACACAGCAGTGTGGGCTCGCGTCTGCACTGGACACAGCAGGGTGGCGGGGCTCCTGCGCGGCGCCATATGCGTTGCTTCTTTCTATAATTTTCTGATTAGGCATTGATTTTTTTATGGGCGGCCACCTGCCTTACGTCATCCCGCCTCGGGAACACTACAGCCATAGTCGGAGCCTTGTTTGTTAATCACCAAGATGCGTCGCGGGCAGGCAAGTCTTTAGGGGCCATAGATGTATCTGCACCTTCTTTCATCCCACGGGTCTATTAATCGGGGTTACTATACATTGATCCTTGAAACTACAACTTTCGTTGGATTCTGTTAATGTGCAATATTAACCCTTTCACAGTGCCGCCAGCAGACACAATAGTAAAACAATGCACGTGTACCATATATGGTACACTGCACTGGGAACGTGTTAAGACACATATTTAGAAGAATTTTCTTATAAATTATTTATCTGTGGTTTCCAGGTGCTATCCATGGTTGAAGGTCGTGACAGACGTCCAGAACTAGGATATAAACTCGCCATGGAACTGAAGAACGCCATGGAGGACCAGTGAGATAAAAAAACCTAAAATATTAATAACCCTTATATTATGGAACCAACTGAATCATAACTACAGTTTTTGAATTTCATTGTTGCTTGGAGGAAAAACGCACCCATATGCTGCGGCAGTCAGACAGCTGAGCTCGGTTGCCATGCAAAAACGAAATTTAAGAACTATGTACAAGGCTCAATTTCCTTTGGTAAACGTGGAATGATCTGCGACGCGCTCAGCTAGGGAAGTCGCACAAAAAGAAAAG
This sequence comes from Schrankia costaestrigalis, assembly GCA_905475405.1. Classification (NCBI taxonomy): domain Eukaryota; kingdom Metazoa; phylum Arthropoda; class Insecta; order Lepidoptera; family Erebidae; genus Schrankia; species Schrankia costaestrigalis. Next base: position 1,407,550 of record FR997845.1, on the reverse strand, counting down.
TGTGATTAAATAAAATTAAACGAATTTAGACCTTATTGTATTTGAATGTCATACGAAAATGAGCTTATTTTGGGTCATGATTCAGTTGGTTTGATAGTACTATTTAGCATCACTAGTTGAAAAATTATGCATTTTCTTTGGCTGTTCAATAGATAAAGCTGAATTAATTAAGAAATAATAGAGATTTCATTGTTAAGGTTGCCCACTGTTGGGTTTGGGATTTGTTAATCTAATCCTTTCGCACCCTAGAAATCTCCTGTTGGGGTGGTTCGCAACTTGATGTACGAAAACCCTTTACCTAATATTAATTTGATTGATTTATAATTATTTTATGACTTTCGTAAAATCCGGTGGGAAATGACAAAGCTACATTATTATTGATGTATCTACCCTCAACCTACCAATCCGCCTAGCTGAAGTCTAGAATAGTTAAGTTTCTCTACATCACAGCACTGGGCCCATCCCTGCAGAGAGATATTAAGTTAACAAAGCACAATAAGACATTTACTATTTCCTAACTTAATGTTCCTGTTAATAATCTCTATATGTTAATAACACTTAGTACCTATAGCTATCTCACTCGCTCTTGCCGATTATCATATACTTTGTCTCACTCTGTTAGCGTTCCAATACTACTATTTTGCGTCACAAATTGCCATTATTTGTCAGAATGACGAAACGTCACAATTTTGTCCAATTATCATACTAACTCTATTTTGTTTTTATTAATACTTACACCATATCTAAGTACTTAATTATTAAAATAGGACCACAGCCAGCACCAATAATATTAATAAAACATTTTATGTAGAAATTACAAATGTATTTATGATAATAGAGTACAAAATACAGTAGCTATTAGATGTAATGTTATGTATGAAATACATAATTATAAGTCACATCGGTACAACCGATATAGAACCTATTTTGTTGTAAACTCGTCGATCCTAACGCCATCTCTTGCTATGGCGTTGAACTACTAACACAAATTTTGACACAACTGTCGAAAAATAATTGTGATGCCGATTTTACGTACTTTGTGTACTTAAAAGTTATAATTTTAATGAAATATAGTAATTAAGAAGCTCTCGATACATAAATAAATAAAAAGTTAAGATTTTGATGCTTTAACTGTAACACAGCCACATAGCACCAAAAATAGTTCGATAGCTGTCAAATAAAGCCATGACATTAAAATGTGTTTATTCGCGTATGCTGAAATTTTTAAATTAAATTAATAAAATATGTATAATATCTAGAAATCTCATATAATGACAATTTAAATAATAACAGTTCAATATTTTACATCGACGACACCTCCTTTGAACAAAAAAAAATCCTGTATGTTAAGGATTTGCTTTTAGTTAAGAAAAATAATTTATTTTATTTATTTTTAATGTAAGGGGTATAATAATAATAATATAGATTGTAAGAAGAGTATATTTTACAATATATTTGTTCCTTATAGCACAAGTAGACATTCCTTTAGAAATAAAGATAAAAGAAAATATCTGTAGGTCTAGTAAAAAAGTCAATTTTTATGAAAACTAACCGTATAAAAATATTCACAATAAAACTCTTTTGGTCGTAAACATATTCAACTTATCTCTAAAAATAAGTTTTTTATACAGGGTGTCCCAAAACTCGATACACTTTACAATTTATATTACTTATTATTATTATTTTTTTAATTTATTTATTATTTTTCTGATAACCAGCGTGATTTGCTTTATCACCCGGTTTCGGGTTAACGTCGTGTTTTGGGACACCCTGTATAATTAGTTTTCATAAAAAAATTACTCTTTTTCACTAAACCTTTAAGATGGACTGTACCGAATTTTATTGTAGGTATTGTAATACCACAGAGCACAAGCATCATAGATTATAACAATATCACTGTTAATATTTAAAAAAAAAACATTTTGGTGCAGTCCATCTTTTATGATCACGTAATTTGGGCATATGAATATAATTATGGGGAATTATAAAATAATTTAGTTGAAAACTAATTAGAGAAAACTTAACAAGAATTAAACTCTTTAAACTGCGTCGATAGCAAAGCGGTCCTATAAGCTGACGTGCACGAGGTCGTAGGTTCGAATCCCAAGCAGGATTATTTGTGCGATCTACAAACTATTGTCCTGAATTTAGATGTTTATTGTGTTCCTTAAATTGATGTTTGTAAATTCCGTGACACAGAACAAAATGTTTATAGCAGGTGTAAGTCTTTTAAAAAATTTAAAGAATTCTATATTCTTGTGCCCTTATAACGTGATAAGACCAGTTCATATAGTACCTGCTGTTTGTACTTATATGTGTGTGATAATGACATAATGATCTGTCTAGTATACCTAGTAGTTTTAATTATTATCTTCTATTTATTAATACTGACAATTTTCATTTATCAGCTTATTCCACTTTTCCCCAATTGATGGGGATTAGTGAACTTTTCGTTCACTTTTTATTTTGCCGTTAACGAAGAAAGGTGAACAAAACACTTACTAATCCCTATCAATGGGGATTATCAATGGGAAACAGTGGAATAAGCCCATTTATTATTAAGCTCTCTTTATACCATATTATTTACTTATTTATGTAATGTTTTGTGAACAAACTTAAATAATGGTTGTACTTATTTGTTCTTCAGTTAATTGTTTTATATAACATTGTCATTTTATATAATATTGTCAGATAAAAAATCTAATGCAATGCGACAATTAGTATTTAAATAAAGGGCAAGGCAAGCTTCGTTCGCCCTGTTTGGCTGCTGTTCCATCTAACTAACTCTATTTTAATACTTTGTAAAATCTAATATTTAATTATTTAGTTCATAAAAATATTGATTTCGTACTTCATACAATTGTGTTTCAGTAAAAAATATATTCCATTTTAACATTTCTTTAACATGAAAATTTTTTGCTTACAAAATACTGTGACATTTTTATTTGCGAATGAGGGGGTTAACCAACTACATTACGCGCCATCAAACTCGGCCGCCCTGAAGTTAGCTAGCAGGAAAGTTTGTGCATTTACAGAAATAAAGTTAACACCGGCTCCCCGCCATTTAGTTCCAAAATTGATATCTGCGCAGCCATTTGCAACAACTTCAAGCCAGTTGGGTTAGTTGGCGCAAACTTTAGTTTATTGTAAACAAAACAGTTGGATAGTGCCGTAGTGTATAGTAAAAGTAATAAAATATTAGACTGAGGTATATACCTGTAGACTAAGTGGCGATTAGATACATAATAAGTAATGCATTTAAAAACCAGTATTTTATTTTAACTTAATATAATTTTAATTTAGAAGGATAATTATTTATTTTAATATAATAATATTCTTCTCATACGACGCCATCTAGTCCCAAACTAAGCAGCACATGAACTTTATTTATTTAATATTTATATTTAATAATTACTTTACTTATTTATTTCATGTTATTTATATTAATATAAGCTTAATGTTTGCTTCCCTGTTTGTACGTTTAAAATTACACGGAACAATATTATTTGTATGATGTACACAAATGCTCTGATACAGTAAAATGCTGTAACCATTTTGATAATATTGTCAGAATTAATAAATAAAAGAATAAGTTGGTCAGTTGCCTTACTAGTTGTTATAGAGATGCCAGTTATTTAATTATTTAAGTGTGCACTAAATTATAATTATTAAAAAGTTGAATTTGTTTTATTTATAAACCCTTTCCAACCTTGCTTACTTATTTTATATGCGCTTACAACCATTTGCAATCGCTGATTTATATTCGATAACACTAGTTAAACAACATCGACGAGGTCAATCCATGGATGGGTGGTCTACCCAGCGGTATTTCACCTGGGCGTCTATCTGCTTCGAAGGCACGTAAAAAGTAGGTAAAGTAATACCATGTCAAAGGCTTATGATCGGCTTGAACAATTCTCGATACCAATTTGCCCACTAACCAAACTATAAAGATGAACTAAGAAAACACTCGCTCCCCCATTTAGTTCCAAAAATGATATCCGCGCAGATATTTGCAATAACTTCAAGCCGGCCAACTTGGATTGCGCATCGATTGTCGACAACTTCATTCGAATTGACAAACTCCTAATAAAGGACAATAAAATAAAACAAAAGCATTTATTATAAATTAAAAAATATATTATTTTAAATTGTGATTCTATATTACAATTACGTAAACATTATTATCACGTTTCTGGACGGATAACAATATTATCATTGAGCTAAAAAACAACACATTATTTCCTAAAACTCGAACTATACAAATACTTGTTAAGGGGCCTCAACTAGATATCATAAGAGACCTCGCTGTAATAATTGCCATCATTACAATTCATAACATAAAAAAAGTTTTTTTTTTCTTTTTTTTTTACAACTCCCGCACTAGGGATCATGCCCTGTGTCGCGGGGACCTTTTACAAACATCAATTAACGGACACAAAGAACACCCAGACCAGGATGTCCTGCGTCCCACCCTGTGCTGCGTGGGGATCGAACCCACAACCTCTTGCACGGCAGCCGCTTGCGCTACCGTCGCGCCACCGAGGTCGTCAAAGTTGACTGCTTTAGGTTTAAACTACTTTTCGAAGTAGACCATTTGTACCATAATTTTAAGTACCGTCATTACAGAATGTCCTACTACAGGGGCATCCCTATCTTTCTAAAGATATTGTCTGAGTCTGCTTTTAAGATATCTCGGAATAAAATCGATAACACCTTCTTGGTTATAAAAGAATAATTTAATGAACTTTAAGGACAAAAATCGTTTGCACAGCGTTAAGCGTTTATACGCATTGTCTGAAAGTCTTAGTGCGAAACGTTAAAGGAAAATATCACAAAATTTCTTGTGACTCTTAAAAGAGAAGCCATTTTCCATGTTGAACACACATTCAAGTAAATACAATTCGCGCAATATTACTAGGCTGGCATGAAGTTAGCTCAGAGACATTAGCGCATATATAAGTAGACAACACAAGCTCCCCGCCATTTAGTTCTCAAAATGACATCTTAGCAGCCATTTGCAACAACTTTAAACCGGCTTACTTAACTTGCGCGTATTGTACCTACCTACATAAGTATTAACATTATATAAATATTTATTTTAACAGACTTTATCATACAAGCGTGTTGGTAATTTGAGCATTAAAAAAACATCACAATATTATTACCTAGATTTAAGTTATCTAAACATTACTACTAACAAAATATGATGGAAAAAAAGATCGCCGCTACATCATTATTTGCTTTCCAATATCTTTCATCAATAACCCCCTTACTCATAAACGCCTCTTAAATTTTAGTCAATTGATTAGCTTAAATTCTTACGGTTTTGTTTGGTATAAGGTTGATTTTTGTAATAAAAATCGCGCTAAACAATGATCAAATTTAAGAGGCGTTTAGAGTAAGGGGGTAAAACTAACAGCCAAAAGTGTCACCAAATTATACATACGCAATAAATACGTATAGTAATATCGTAAACATATTTTTTTTTCAAATTCAATCTTACACGCATGACATAAAGTTGTATTTAAAAAGTAATGCACAAAAAGCAATAAACTTTAATGATTGACGTTTGCCGGTGGAACAGACGACGATACTTATTTAAAAAAAGTGCATTGTGCGCCTATTTGTTGCGGACGGTTTTGGGAAGTGGAGTGTGTATGTTTGGTTTTTTGTAAATCAATGGGGGTAAGTGTTTGTTTTTAAATCACGCGCATGCGATTTAGTCAATACAACGCCATCTATTGTGCGTAAAGTAAAACATAACAATTTTACAATTAGTAAAACAACAATACCTACTTATTTTAATAAGCAAAACAATTTCACACAAGACAACTAAATAACGGGAGGGGTTAAATACCGTTTATTTAATGGCAAGAAATCTTTTTTACCATTTCTTAGACTTTTGGTGCTTGATATGCTAATTCATTATTTGCTATAACCTACGAACAATTTATTTCATACTAAACTTAAAAAATACATGTTTTACATTTTCATTCTAATGTGATTACCCCAGTAGTTTTTTTAGGTTTTCTATATCGACTTAGTGTAAAACACAGTGTGCTGATCTTTAGTTAGTTAAAAATTAGGTACAAGTTTCTTTGATAATATTATTGTTTATCATTTAATCTTTCAATAATGAACACATACTCCAATAAGCAACATAAATAGTTTTAAAAGACATCAAACTTAAAACGCTTAGGAATAAGGCACAATTTGGTTCATCAAAATCTGTAGTAAATTTACTGTATAGCAGGAATTGAATACGTAGATAATACTTCTCTACTTAACTTCTCCGCTATAAACTCTATTATAGTCATAACTAATTCTCTACGACTATTAGCACAAGACATTAATATCCTGAAAGCTTGAACATAATCGATAGGATCTAATCTACGGAGGTAGTTGAAAATTATGAATAATAATTCCTTTAATTGTTCCTTTACATTCAACCATATTTCGCGGAGGGAGACCACAGCTGAAAAAAAAATAAAAGTTAGTTTATTTATTATTATTAAATATAAAAAAGTTCATAATGGTGACCTGCAGTTTTAATATCAAGCAAAAAACATACCCCCTTACTCATAAACGCCTCTTAAATTTAATCAATGTTTAGCGAGATTTTTATTACGAAAACCAACCTTATACCAAACAAAACCGTAAGAATTGAAGCTTATCAATTGACTAAAAAGAGATTGGGCAAAATTAACCTAGAACCAACAGGAACAAAATATATGCCGGGTTATTAGTCTTGCTATGAGAAACATTTTAATAAAAAAAAATCTCCCCTAGGTGCTGTCCAACTGTAATTACACACAATTAAAAAATAGTTTTTTTTTATTTCATAACTCTAATAAAAACAAAGAAATACATGTAACGTTATCTAATTGATATTAACAGACCGACCCAACCATTCTATCGTTTACTCGCTACAAAAAAATACATAAGCCTGCGTCATGCGCAAATTCAGGTATTATTTTACTTTTTCACTCTTACACCACATGTATTACGGGGTGTCCTACGTGGGCCAGGAAAGCGACACGATGCGACGCGATGCTACACGCGACGAGTGTTCTACATGATTACGTCACGTCTGGTCGCAGACCGTCACATAGGACACAAGTAGGGTACCCCATCGATTTGATGGCGTACCTCGCGTTCGTCGCATCGCGTCGCGTCGCGTCGCTTTCGCCGCCCACGTAGGACACCGCGTTAGACAGAGATGGCACTTTGATAAATTAAATCATTCAGGAGAATATGTCGTACAGAATCGTGTATCCACGGTACGCGTACGTTAGGGAGCTGTTCTCATATGATAAGTGTAATATATTATTTAGGTCACGCTAGACATGCAGGCATAGAACAGCCTGCAAGTCCAATGGATTTCTTTTTTTTCTTATTAAAAAAGACAACTCCCGCACTAGGGCTCATGCCCTGTGTCGCAGGGACTGTTTACAAGCATCAATTAACGGACACAAAGAACACCCAGACTTAGGACAATAATTTGTGGACCTCACAAATAACTGTCCTGCGTGGGGATCGAACCCACAACCTCTTGCACGGCAGCCGCTTGCGCTACCGTCGCACCACCGAGGTCGTTGGTAGATTTCGTTATTGTTGACTTATAGATGGTTATCCACGTGCTGACGGAGTAAGAATACAATATGGGGTGGTGACCCCATCTAATCCCATGGTTGTCGTAAAACCCGACAAAGGCACTATCCATCAATATTATCTTTACGAAATAAAAAGAAGGAAAACTTGAAATTACCCTATACCAATCGGTCAGGCCAGCGTGGAATTAGTAGGCCAAGTATCCCTCGGTCACGGGAGGAGGCCCGTCCCTGCAGCGGGACAAAAATGATGTATTATTAAACATTAAAACACATAACGTAGTTTTCATTCATAGCTGTTATGATCCTTATATCTCTCATACCCCATACATATTCAATAAACAAATTATGAAAATTATATAAGTTTAACATGTGTAATAATGAGGAATATATATTAGTTCTGTTGGTCCTGGGTTTTTTTTGTATGAAATTTGCCCAATGTCCTTTAAGAGGCGTTTATGAGTAAGGGAGATAGATCTCAGGATTGTCCGATTAAAGTGGCGGCGGGCAGGACGCATAGCGCGAAGAAGTGATAGCCGTTGGGGCAGAAAAGTTCTGGAATGGCAAGCGCGTATCAAAAGACGTAGGTTTGACAGACCGCAGACGCAGGTAAGACAAACTAGTTGCTTCATCATCATACCAGCCAATGGAACTTCACTTCTGGACACAGGCCTCCTCCTAATATTTCCTATTTCCACTTTCCACGGCCCTGTGCCTCCCCAATCCATCGTCCCCCGACCTAATGAAGGGTCGTAGCACACACATAAAAACGGAAAGGGATCCTCACCGTATCAACTCGAGCCGTTCAGTATTATTCGTATGAAACTCCTTACTGCAACGCAAACTAATCGGAATCGTAACGTAATCGGATTTTTGACGTTTGCCACCGAGGAAAAAGGCGAGGCGGTGCCGATTTCTTTACGTTTTGATATGTGTACTACGACCCTAAGTCGTCTCTCCACCGTGTGAGGGGTCTTTCCACCCTGCGTCATTATTCTTATTACAATGACGTAAAGAAGACTTGAAATAAAATAAATACTTACTGGATACCCCGAGCCCTGCTGCTCCCCCTATACCAGCTCCTAGTGCGGCCCCCATGCGCCCTCCTGCATACCCACCCAGTAGCCCACCAGCTAAAGCGAAGGCACCAGCTAATACTGCGCTGTCCGTGTTCCATACAATCCTGATTTCAAACACATCACCTGTAAAAAAATACGTTTTGTTTAGTACTTAGGACTCTTTCAATTTAGGCGTTTCGTGTCGAACGTTTGCAGTTCCGAAAAGGTGCGTATGTCATACGGCGCACATCTGCAACGTCTAAATTGAAAGAACCCTAAATAATATTTACAAATTATATAGTTTATTGGTTAGGGCGGCAGAAACCGATAGATGAGAGAGGCAGAGGACCGCGTAAAGTAGTTTTATTTGGGGAATGTTTATGTTCAGCTGTGTGGACATCAATTGGCTGATATAATGATGATGATAGTTTATTGGATCTAGTTTTATGGAAGATAAACTAAGAAGTTAGTTTATCAAGAAACTCAAGTTTATTCTGAACTGAAGTGAAACATACTAGGCCAGTCGGCGAGCGCGAAAATTGATTGAGCGAAGAATTACTAGCACAGTAATTCTTTGAACTTTGACGAATAATTCAAAAATATTTTCAGTTTCTTATTTTTGGGCTCTATCTTTTCAATCGTGTATCGGGCTAGCTGTATCTATAGCCAATGTCTCAAAATAGATTGGACAAGATTTGCCCAAAACTTTTACGGGGCATAAAGTATATACCCATATGCACGCTTGCTCCGCTCGATCAATTAGGGTAGATTTTTTACTTAAATGGTAGGTAGCATATATCAAATCTCTTTAAGTCGAAATTTACGAGAAGCATGTAACGAAAAAAGGTAGGTCTTTTGTATTCTTGGACTTTTGGTATGACTTTGGTATCAAAGTATGTGTGGCGGTAAGCAATGCAAGAGAACAGAATTAATAATCTCTTGAAATATTCTTTAAAGAAGAAGAGTCATAGATAGCAATTTTAACTTTAAAAGTCTAATATAGAGTTGGCTAGTGACCATGGCTGGTGTAACCTGGCCGGAATGTTAATACCCATTAATGTAATAATCATAGATAGCAATGTTTATAGGCAGAAAGCACTAACACCCCAGCACAAAAGATTGATGGGGTCGAAGTGCAGCCTGGAGGGTCCCCGAAAAGGAGGAGAAGAAGAAGCACTAACACCCAGTACACTAGTTTAATCTAAGCTTGGATGTCAATGGGCTGATAACAATAGCAATTTACTTTATTTAATACTACTTTATTTTACACTGAATATGTAGCTTATCACTGTAATTAATTTGATATAAATCACTAAATATCTAAACTTATATCTTATCTTAAAGTTCTTAATTACACAGTTAATTATTTTCTTATTATCTCCTATATTAGGTCTACTATGTATAATGATGTCTGTAGACCAGAGCCGCAGGTTCCAAACCCGTCTCAAGTAAAAAAACAAAAACAATCTATTCATTTTCTTTTTATTGAAGTAGGTAGTACTCCTTAACACATATTATATAGACATTTCAATTAACAATAATCAATTGTGTCTGAATGTCAATAAACATAAATCATGGCTTACAATAAGAACAAAAACGAGATAAAAAATGTAATATAAAACAGTAATAAATAAAACAAAGAAATTCACTAATAAAATGTCCGCCACATAACCCCATGGACCTTGATTGTCCTAAGAGCCTCTGGGTCTAAATTACAATAATTTAATAAATGTCAAATTCAATGTTTTATGATTTACCATTATAAATGTTAAAGTTTACTCTATTGTCCCAAATTCATTTTAGAAATCTTGATGAAGATACCTTTTCTACAGGCTAAAATAAATAGATTTAGTCACAAACATAAGCAAGTAACAAAAAAGTTCATTAGAAAGTCATCATCATCATCATAACAGCCCATTAATGTCCCACATGACAAAGGGATACTTGGCCTACTAATACCACGCTGGCCAGACGGATTGGTATAGGGCTTAATTTCAAGTTTTCCTTCTTTTTATTTCGTAAAGATAATATTCACGATTAGACCCTTAGTCGGTTTTTACGACACCCATGGGATAAGATGGGGTGGTGACTTATTGTATTCTTACTCCGTCACCACACGAAGAAAGTGAATTGAACATATAAATTTGTAATAATTTAGATACCCCAGTGAAATAGGTTCAATCAGACTTAACATTTAACTAACTGGATTATATACAAATATATTTTAACACTCTGCGGGGTCTTGTGCCTCCCTCATCCATTGGCTTCCCGCCGTCCTAACCAGGTCGTCGGTCCACTGTGTGAGGGGTCTCTCTCTGCGCAGGGAGGAAATGTTTGGAGGAGGTCCAGCAGTGGATGTCCTGATATATTTTAACACAATATTTATAGAACTAAATATTGCTGTCAAGGTATAGTTAATAGTTTGCATTTTTATTTTCACTAATTTTGAAAGTGTTTCAAAACAATTCTATTTTTGAAAGTGTTTCAAAACAATTCTATTTTTTAAGTTAGTTGATACATGCTTTATTCACTTTAGTAGTGCAATTACTATTTTGTATTATATATGCTCGTGGAATATAATAAATATCATGTTTTCTCTGTAGTCTTAGCAGTATTTACATAAATTAAATAACACTTACTGATTTGTAAAAGAATCTGTTCAAGCCAAACTTGATCAAATTGCACTTCACGGCCGTTATAGACTTCAACCGACATATTATTAACATTCATTATTATGTCGTAGTAAATAAATTTCTTTTACTATTACGAAATAATTGACCTTAGCCCTAACTTTCCTTTTATTACTTCACATTGAAATCTGCAAACGTAAAATATATACATATTTATATTACGAAGGAAAGAGTAAAGTTTAAGTAAAATCATTTAGATATCACAAACCGATAATGTTATACTTTTTATTTTGAGAACAGTAATCGTGAGCAACTTCTTGGCAAATAAACAAAAATAAAATAAACGTCATCGTCATTGCTAACGTCAAAACATTACGAAAAACTGGATAGTACGCTCCGTTATACGTACCTATATTCTCAAGTTTTAATTATTGTAACTTCATCACTTAGCACAATCTTTCATACATTTAATTTTATTTGTGTTTATTACACGCCTAGATAGAAGAATTAGAGATTTTCATCACAATCCCTGTGAAAAAAACTGGTTATTACGCTCCGTTATACGTACCTATATTCTCAAGTTTTAATTATTGTAACTTCATCACTTAGCACAATCTTTCATACATTTAATTTTATTTGTGTTTATTACACGCCTAGATAGAAGAATTAGAGATTTTCATCACAATCCCTGTGAAATATATTTTACTAGCTGACCCGTCCCCACTTTCGTTGGGCGGCGAAAAAACGCGTCCCTTTTTTAAACATATTTCATTACTGCTCCACTCCTATTAGTCATAGCGTGATACTTTATAGCTTAAGACACAGACTATTCAATACAGAAAGAATTTTTAAAATCCGTTCAGTAGATCCAGAGATTACCCCCTACAACGTCACAAACACTGAAACACACAAACTTTACCTCTTTATAATATTATAAGTATAATACCAAGCATAGATTAAACTGATGGAAGGCTAAAAAAAAATATGTTTATTTGGCATTATGAACATTCTCAGTAATTTATAAATTACTTACTTTCATTTTTTTACACTGCAATACTATATTAAAAATGTTATAATGCTAGCAACTTTGAATTTTTATTTCCGGGATTAACATGTACAGCAGCGGGCGCGTTACAACACTGTTTATTATCTATAAAGGTATATTCACAGGTCACAGCACAGCGACATAATGCTTTTATTACCAAAAAGTTATTAATTATATTTGGTTGTCATCCATTCAAATGTAATATGAATCTAACGCCTGTTTGTCACTAGAATATGTTTAATTGACAGTACTTATCTCAAGAACCACTTGTTCAAATTGAACAATCTGGGCGTATTTTTATGTTACGACGACGACGGCGTAAAGGTACATGGTGTCACCACATCTAAGCCCATGCATGGGTGTCGTATAAACCGACCAAGGAAAATTTCGCAGATATTATTTCTACAAAAAAAAACAAAAGAAAAGGGCCATTAGTACAGAGCGGTATTAACAGGATAAGTGAGACCTTCTTCACTGATGGAGATTAACTTAGACTGTTAATACTCGTCCCTTTAGAAAGGCTGTAATAATAATATTTTTGTGGAAGTCTTTATGCTTTACTAGCTGACCCGTGCCCACTTCATTGGGCGGCGAAAAACGCGCCCGTTTTTTAAATATATTTCATTACTATTCCACTCCTATTAGTCATAGCGTGATACTATAATATAGCCTATGACACTCCCCGATAAGTGAACTATTCAACACAGAAAGAATTTTTAAAATCGGTTCAGTAGATCCAGAGATTACCTACAACGTCACAAACACACAATCACACAAACTTTACCTCTTTATTATATTAGTATAGATAAAATCATGCTACCATCAATAGGTGGAAAAAATAGTAAAGACGTTGGAGCAATAAATCGCGTGTATTTTTAATAAATGGAATGATAGGACGAGGCGGTAGAGTATCACGCCCTTTCACTCTGAATCTTCGCGTTGATAACAATATGCGAAGATAGAGGGTTGCCTGAATAACTGCATCCACAAGCACCTATGCCAAGAGTGAGAGGACGACCTATAAAAGACATCCTACGATAAGAAAATATTTTATTTTTATTAAGAAACATTTTCTTACCAAGTAGTGACTCGCTGACTGACTGAGCAGTTTCGATAAAAGTAACAGTGTGTAAACGCCTTTAATCAAAACTTTGTATGACGTATACGTATCGGCATAAGTCTAGATATATTATCTAAGTATAATCATAGTAACTTGCTGTACACACACACGCACAAAAAAGTTTTAATTGGTCACTGCCAAAGACTACTAGGTATAGTGTTAGTATACTGGCTACTGCACTAACGAGACTTTGCCGCGTGAATCGTTCAGTAGTTTAAAAAAAAATAACATTAATTTTTATATACTTTTATTATAATCATTGTAAATAATATAAGTTATTCGTAATATTGTGTGCCCACAAACTATTTGAGGAATTTAAGTTTCCAAAACATAAACCATGCCGGGATTAGAGTTTGATCCTATTTGGATTGAAAGAATACTGCTTCACATTAGTAAGTTTACCTACTTAATTCATAATTTATTTTTAACCGACTCAAAATAGGAGGCGCTCAATTCGGCTGTATTTATTTTAAAGTTTGTTTGTTGTGTGCTTTTTATAACTCCGTCAATTATAAGCCGTTTAAAAAAATATTTAATTAAAGAATACCTACCTAGGTATAGGTACCTCGTAATTTAGTTACTTATTAACTAAAAAAATACGAAACTTTTGTAAAAAGTCAATGTAAAGGGAATTGCGTACCTAAGTAACTATTATAATCCAGTTTCTAGTTGGGGAGTAGTTTTTTAATTACAAAATTATTATACTTAGTTTCTTAAATCTTTGACAATTTAAAGAGACATACTTATTAGATAAGTATATCTACCTACAGAAGTTTTCTTATCGAATTTTTAGAAACCTTTTCGATTGTGTATCATTAACAACTCACAATCTGAAGGTGAATTGAACAATGATAATTTTATCAGGCTGTCTGCTAAAAAATAATAAAGTTATTATTCAGATCGGATAATACAGACCCCTCACTCGGTAGACCGACGACGGCGAACGCGGCCATAATGTTTGCTTGGAGTCGATATCGCATTATCATCGGGCCATATCATTTCCCTATATTTATCTCGCTTGCACTTACGAGTCTTCTTACAAGCATAATATCTTCTATCTCTTTTTGGAGTACTCAGATGTTAACGCGCGTACTATAGGGACGATGAATGCCACAGTACACAGGAACGTGCACAGTGGTACGTGTTGGACGAGGCCTATGTCTAGCAGAGGATGTCTCTTCACTGATATGATGATAATGATATCGAGGAGGTCTTGCCAAGACCTGCTCGTACGACCTGCTTATCTTGTTTTCCCATAGAAACTTGAATCAGTTAGGTCTGTTGCCAAAAAAAGGCCATAACAACTAAATCAGTGATCAAACCTTACACTGTAACAAAATTTATAAAATTGTATTACGGTTGTCAATAAAAATTAAATATTTACCAGTTATGCAAAGTGGAGTAATGCATATATTATTATAATTTAGCAAAGAAACATTGTTTTCTCTCAAAAACCCTTTACCCAACGGAAACATGGCTAAACTTGCTTAAAAGCAATTTAACGAAAGAAGGCATATAAATAGATCGAGGCTTGTATTTTATTTCGCTTTTTCTAACTGATTAAGACTAAAAAGATAGTAAATTTTAATTTTACTTACAGGTAAATTAGGCAACATATGTATAGAATACACTTTTGAGGGAAACTCTGGTACATTCGCGATAGTTGGAGGCATATTAGGAGGGCTTGCTGGAATGGCTGTCGGTGGGGTCCGCCTAGGAGCTTCAGTAGGAGCTGGTCTGGGAACAGCTGCCGGTTACTTTGCTGACAGTGAGACATTTTTATTTTTCTTAGTTTTATATGACTTGATTAACACTGGCTACGTAACTCAACTTAAAGGCTACAAGACCCTGAACGAATTTTATATTATTCTTCTTAACTTCATGTGCATTTTTAACAAAAAACTAAGATCTATTACTCATCAAAATATTTAGAAATCTAGACCATGTTGCCGTTTCTTACTGAATGACGCAAATGTTGACCAGGCACAGGTACTTCTAGATATATTGTATTGTGTGATGTTTGATAGCAAATATGCTGCTTCTCCGAACAGGTTATGCTCCAGAAGAAGGTCACAGAGACTGGGGAGACTGGAATCAAAAACGTATGCTAGCAGGGTGTTCTAATTAAAATAATACTTAACACTACTTCCCACATAACACAATCCATTTAGTTGTCATTAGGAATAACTAATTTAATATATTTTTATTTCAGATATGGTTGAACTCCGAAAAGTTTGGGACAAAATAAAAGAAAAACTTGAGGGTATTTTTGAATTTATTTACGACTTACTGAGAGAACTAGATGCTGAAGATTACGCAACTATTTTAGTATTCTTGTTAGACAATAATGCTGCCCTCGAAGAAATTGTAATTAAAATATCTTATTTTATCGCTAGAAAATTACAAAAAACAGTGAAGACAAAGTATTCTACGGACGTTGTACCTTATAGAGTACAATAATATATATGAAAAAAAGCTTTAGGTACCTTATAAGGGTCTGTAATAATGTAAGCGATTTGGTAAAGTAAACTGTAAGCGTATGTTATATTATAAATAAATAAATTAATTTTTGCCAGCCCAGGTTAGAAGACTTCCTCATGCACTTACAAGAATTTTGATCAAGAACAATAAAATGTAAACATATAAAAATACAATACCTAAGTAGGTAGGTATAGTTCTAAAGTTCTAATATTGTAGACTGATGAATTTGCCTTGTCTTGAAGGAATACATGATATTAGGTATATTTACGTTACGAGTCGAATTTTAAATCTGCAGAATTTTATTTCCGTTAAACTGACTCCCAAATTGAACTTCGACATTTTTTTCCCGTCCGACTCGTGGTTATACACCATTTGCCACCCCAGTTTTCTACGACTAGATTTTACTTTGACATAATGAAACATCGATACATCTTAATTTCGACAATATTTTAATATCAAAACAACATAACTGCGACGGTACTGTACTTCGACAAAGCGTTTCTTCAACATGACTTTACTAAGAAACAATGGGACATCGACGACATTCTACTCAGACAAATACGCTAGTCCGACAATTACCTAGTCTAATTCGACGAACTGTCCTCTGAAATAGGTACTTTAAATTCGACATTGTTTTAAATCGGCGTGACATATCTTAGAAACTTAATTGTACAATATTTAGACTGCACGGAGCATTGCTTTCAGTGGTAAATAATAATATAACGTTTGTCTCTGCCCCGAGTTTGTAGTTTTTTAACTTCATATTAGACAAAGTTTGTATACCGAGATAATACCTACAAACAAAGAATTAAAAGTACCTAGTACATACAGAAAAGTTTCGAGATAAGCGAGAAATACATTTCATAGGGTTAGAATGTACAAATAGTGGAAATATCTACTTATATTCGTTATGATACTTATTATGTTTAGTAAAGTTAAGTATTTTTGTAGCCTGCGCTCTGATCATAATATTTTTCCTTATACGCTATTATTTCCAATATTTGAAAGAATATGTACCTACACATAATGTTTTACTAGAAAATCATAAATAAAAATATCTATAATATTAAACTTTGGTTATAGAAAATAGCAACTACCGAAGTACTGAGGTACCTATTACCTACCTAAATTACCTAATAAAAATATATTATGTCGTACTGTCATTATGAAATAAATAAATTATAATAATACATAAATATACCTATCTAATATTGATACCTTAATCTTTTTTATTGCCTTAAATTGGTAGACGAGCAAGCTGCCCACTTATTTATTTATTTATTTATTATGGGTCTCCAACAAAGGCAATACATTAGAAATTAATTTTAAAATTACAGAATCATGGCGTGTATTCCTTCAATTACAGGAAACCACAGCATGCGAATATAAAAAACAACCTAAAATAATGACAAACTAAATTAAAAACATTGGCAATATAAAAATTAAAAAATTAAATTAAAATTTGAAATCTAGAATACTTTAAATTAAATCCTTTAAATATGATAACACAACAACAACACCAATTTAAAATAATATTATGATATCCTAATATCAATTAATTTTGAATAATTTGAAAATAAGAAAGAAAAACAAACTAATAAAAAATATAAAAAATATATATTTAAAATATATTTACAATTGCGTCTGAAAGATTATATTTTTTAGCAAAGTCTTAAATTTTAATATAGGTAAGCTGAGATCTAATTCATTGGTTTTGGAGAGTGAGTTATATTGTCGAAAGAGTCTTGGTACAGCAGCAAAATACCCGAGATTTGATTTTGCTACGGGTATTGAAAAAAGGTTGTATGAGCATTTTCTAGGTAAGTGTAAGGGTGTTGAAAAATTTAATTTGTTAATAAGTTCGCTGCTATCAATGAGACCGTTGTATATCCTATATAAAAGCATTGTGTCTAGGTACTGTCTGCGATTACTTAGAATACTCATGTTGTAGTGTTTTAACCTATCCACATAACTGGGAAGCTCCCTTGCCAGATGGTCATTGTAAGATAAATGGTACAAAAAATGTTTTTGAACACTTTCTATACGCTTGTTGTACACTTCGTAGTGTGGATTCCAGATAGGGCTATTGTACTCAAGAATGGGTCTGACTAAAGAGTTAAACAATAATATTTTAGTGCTAGGCTTTTTGAACTCTTTACAGTTTCGCAGTACAAAACCTAAAGTTTTGAACCCTTTAGAAACAACATTTAAAATATGGGTGTCAAATTTCAATTGAGCGTCTATTGTAATGCCTAAATCGCGAACTGCGCTCATGCATTGTAAAGGAGTTCCATCAAAACTATAGTCATTACGATGTGTGTTTTTGTTACGAGTAAATTGAATATAGTAAGTAACATTTATCTGTATTCATTTTCATATTGTTGTTTTTACACCATTCGGATAGAGAGTTTAGATCGGCTTGCAGCAAGAATGTATCCAAATTATTTTGTATTGGTTTCATAATTTTAAGGTCATCTGCATAAAGAAAGAAGTTAGTGTGTTTAAAACAAGTACATATATCATTAATAAAAATTTTAAAAAGGATAGGACCTAAGTGGGATCCTTGTGGGACTCCTGATGTGACCAGATATTTATTTGAGCAGTACCCACTTGCTACTACTTGAGACGTCCTTTCGGCTAAATAAGAACTAAACCAGTTTAACATAGATCCACATACTCCTGATTTGCTTAGTTTATGCAGAAGGATTGAATGATCTACTGTATCAAATGCTTTACTAAAATCAGTGTACACAGCGTCAACGGGTATGCGACTGTCTACAGTGCTAACTAATTGCGATGTAAAACTTAGCAAATTTGACATCGTTGATCTGGACTTCATGAATCCATGCTGAGATTCTATTATTTGTTGTTTAAGGTACCAAGACAGGTGAACAGTTACAAGTTTTTCAAAGATTTTCCCAAAAGTTACTAATATGGAGATAGGTCGATAATTATTAACGGAGCTTTTGTCGCCAGATTTAAAGATAGGTACTATTAAAGCTTCTTTCCAGGCCGTTGGAAAGAAACCATCGTTTAAGGATTTATTAAAAATTAATTTAAGAGGTGTAACTAAAGCAATTGCACAGCGTTTAATAAATATAGGTGGGACCCCGTCATTCCCCGCTCCCTTAAACTCGTCTAATGTTTTTAAAACCCGCAATATTTCAAAGTCACTGAGAGTCCGATTACAAAATGAAGATGATGACACTATAGTATCAAGTGGAAATGAATGATTGCTAACCGTGACAGTAAAAGACCTTTTAAAATTTTCAGCAAACAAGTTGCATATTTCCTTACCTTCAAAGGCCACTTTATCACCCAATCTCATATCAGAAGGGTAACGGCTAGCAGACTTTTTTTTATTCTTTATAAAAGACCAGAATAGTTTAGGGTTTTGTTTAACAGCTAATTCTATTAGTTTGACGTAACTACACACATCAAAAAAGTCTAAGCAACATGCATGATATTACAAATTTACCATTTATATTAATTAATTTCTAAGTATTTACTCACTCAAAGTGTATAGGTAAGTAAACTTTTTTGTTATTGATGACATACTGGCTGGTTGTAAAAAAAAAATTTCGATTATATTTTGTTTTTTTTCATAAAATTCAAATGACTGCGAATTTGTTTGAATTTGAGTGCATGTTAATTGCTACGTTTTAGTCTTGATTTTATAATTTTACCAACCATTTAAATACAGTTGGCGACAAAATTGAATTGTTAGATATTCTTTACGTCATGGAGCGACGTCATTTGACGGCAGATGAAATGCAAAGAGCTGTAGGGATGTTGCAAGCGGGAAGTAATCAATCTCAGGTATCTCGACATTTTGGTATTCATAGAAGTGTTATTTGTCGTCTTTGGCAGCGCTACAATAATACAGGGGAACCCGCTGAACAGCATCCAGGCCGTAAAAGGAGTACAACCACTCGGCAAGACCGGTACATACAACTGACTGCAAGACGCCAGCCGATGTTAACCGCTCGAGAGATAAGTTTGAGGCTACAAAATTCAAGTGGTGTTGATGTAAGTCCCCAAACTGTGCGAAATCGACTGCATGAGTACGGCCTACGAGCTCGACGCCCTATCAGGTGCCCACCGATACGTCACGGGAATCGCGCTCGTCGAAATGAATGGTGTAGAGAACGCATAACATGGACCCAGGAACAATGGGATAAAATTATGTTTTCCGATGAGTCGCGATTCGGGTTTAGGCCTGATATAAGAAGGGTGCGAGTGTACCGTCGACCCGGAAATACTGAAAGACTCAGGTGCGTTCAGGAAGTTCATCCATACAGCGGCTCAACAGTTATGGTATGGGCGGGTATTATGAAGAACAGGCGAACTGAGCTCGTTTTTGTAAATGGAAACATGAACGCTGAAAATTACGTTGAGGATATTCTCAGACCTTATGTCCATCCATTTGCACAAACCTTTGGCTCCGATTTTACGTTAATGCATGACAATGCGCGTTCACATACAGCTCGGCGAACCAGTGAATACTTGGCAACGGAGAACATCCAGGTATTGCCCTGGCCTGCACAATCGCCAGACCTCAACCCCATCGAGCACGCATGGGACATGCTCCAGAGACGTGTTTTGAAGGACTTGGACGGAGTGACAACAACCCAACAGCTGAAGGATTTGCTACAATTCCATTGGGAGCGAATACCGCAAGATGACATAAACAGTCTCATTAATTCAATGAATAATCGTTGCCGACAAGTTCTGAATAGCAGAGGAGGCCATACTTTGTATTAAATTGTCCTATTCTTTCACAATAAATTCATTTTCTTAAGAAATTTCAATTTGTAAAAAAAAAGTTTAGTTTCTTATGTACCTGTATATTCTAATATTGTTAATTTCTGTTATTAAAAGAACTTATAAAGAAAACAGCTGTTATTTTTACATCATAGAACCCTAAAAATATTATTTTAAAAATAAAATACAACGTTATAATTAAAATAAATGGTAAAATAAATTAATATAAATGGTAAATTTGTAATATCATGCATGTTGCTTAGACTTTTTTGATGTGTGTATTATAACAATTAGCCAAAAGAACACTACATATATTACGTAAAGACTTAAAAGTTTCTCGATCCAGGGGATTATTGAATCTTTTTACTCGTTTGTGATATTTGTATTTTTCTTTAATTGTGCCAATAAGATCCTGAGAGTACCAGATCGGATATTTATTACTCTTGGCCCTTTTTATAGGAATATGGTTACTTAGATATGATTTCCCTGATTTGAGCATAAAATATACCAACCATTTCATTTACTGCAGTACAACTTTTGAATAAATTCTCCCAATTAAGTAATAGAATTTAAATGATCTGTTACTTTCTCATAATCTGCTTTAAAAAAGTTCGGTTTTAAGTTTGCAGCTGGTTCTAAGGCAGATTTAGTGGAAATTTGTGTAGTAAACAATAAAGGTGGGTGCAATGTATCAATTGATGACAAAGGGAAGTCACTACTAGTAAGGTCAGTTATCGGTAAGGTACTTAAAATTAAATCTAGTGTTTTGAACTTGTTGTTCCTTATTGAGTTATATTGCTTTAAATCGTTGAGGGCGATGAAATCTAAAAACGTGTTATTAACTTCGGCAGTTTTTGATTTTGGTTCAAGTTGGAGAGTGTTATTCTTTTGGAGCCAGAGTACGGGAACCTGGGGACACTTGATCCCCCCTTTTGTTTTTCATCCCTAATTTCCTTAGTGACTATCCATTTTAAAAGATATTGGTACCGAAATACGTGAAATTCATTTGCCTATAATTGATGTAAGACTCAAAGATATAAGTGCCTAAATTTCATAATTATTTGACTAAAAGTAAAAATAGAGAAAGGTATCAAGTGTCCCGTATATACTGGAGACTTGGTCCTCGGGTTCAAGTCTCCCATATCTAGGTTCACATGATACTATTACTAAGGAAATAAATAAAAAATGTTTTTAGAATATGATAATCTATTTATATTGTTTTCAAAATCACATAACATAGGCATATCGGTGCTATACTCACACCGTCTCCATACATAAATCAATTGCTAAATGTGAAACTTCCGTTTCGTATTAAAAAACAAAAACAAACTCAAAACAAACTTATATCTTCAATAATAAAAGAACTCAAATGTCTCGCAATCACACCCTGAATAAAATTTAAACGTAATTAAGATAAAGACTTAAAACAATATCTTATTGAATTGAACCCGGGACATGTAAAACAAAATTTCAAGTTACGTTTAAGCTTCATTTAGGTGTTCTAGCAAAATAATCTCTTCATCGATTGTTACTCTTTTTCTGGCACCTTCTCTTGTTTTGTATTCTCTGGGCATATCGGTAATCTGAAATTAATTGAAAATAAAAGTTAAAAGTAGTTAAGGGACATTTGATTCTCCCGGATCAAGTCTCCCTTAGCTAAGTGGACCAAGTGTACCCTGAACCGTTTGAGGTTATAAACAAGAATATTTTCAAACGTCTCGTCGCACGAATACTTAAGTGTCCAACCTCCATTTGCAACATTTTACACCAGAGACGTTTTATTGATTAGTTTAAGCAAATAATATGATTTTATAAAAGTTTTATATTAAAAAGATAGTTAACGTGTTTATGAAATGATATATTACAAATAATCATTAAAAAGTCAAACAGTTATGTTTATTTTCACAATTTTTTATGGAGGTTGAGCAAATAAACACAAAACGCCTCGAATTAAATTCATACACACCTAAAAGCCATATTTACATTAATGTTTAATCAAAATGTAAACTTACGGAAATTTTCTCTTTGCAACAACAAACACTCGGTCGTCCGCCATTTACAAACGCGTCAAATTTGACAGGTGTACCAACTTTAGAAAGTTAGCGGGTACCATAGACAACCGATATTGCCATTATAAAATTTAATATCACCCATACAAGTTCTGAAAATCTCGTGTACCTAGTCTCCCTTAAGGATCAAGTGTCCCCAGGTTCCCCTATACTATTTAAGTTAAAGTCACCTACCAGCAGGACGGGCTCTCCACTGTCAATAATATTTTGAGTATTGGTTGTGTATAATTCTAGAGCTTCATTGTGCAGTGGGGGTGGTAGACAGCATTTATGTACAAGCATCTAGAATTAATATTAATATTTTTACAACCCCCCAAGTTCAAATCCAAGCGTATCCACAAATCTTCGAGATCACTCTCAAATTGCGATATTCGACTTGACTTTAGGTTTTTCGACACAGCAATTAGTACCCCGCCACCATTTTTGCGATTACTATATCGGGAATCTTCCCTGTCGCGCCTATATACTATATATCTATCATCGAATAATTCGGAATCATAAATGCTCCTATTTAACCAAGTCTCCGTTAGAATAATAATATCATAACTACTTAAAGACATATTATGATAAAAATCTATCGTTTTAGTTCTGAGGCCTCTTACATTTTGATATTAAACAGAAAGTGAACGATTGAATGTTAAATAATTTAACCAAGCAACTTGCAAAAATACATATTAAAATATATTATTATTGTAAATTAATTTACTAAGAGATTTTATCGTTTCCATAGAGTTAACAACTAGAGTCTCTGATGATTCAGATTTCTTCATTAGTATTTTACCATTGCGAACCCAAACGAATTTAAAACCAATTTCCTTTGCACGAGAGCGAGCCGCTGCGTGAATTGCTTTATTTTCAGGCGATAAGATTTTTACTTGATAGTAACCACCGCTCATGAACTCCGGCAATGCTAGGGCACAGGCAGACCGCTGCCTAACTTGGAATTAATCATCATCATCATCATCATAACAGCCCATTAATGTCCCACTGCAAGGACGGGCCTCCTCTCGTGACGGAGGGATACTTGGCCTACTATTTGGATTGGTATAGGGTTTAATTTCAAGTTTTCCTTCTTTCTATGTAACAGATAGACCCTTAGTACCGACTAAGGGACTATCTGTTCTACGACACCCATGGGATGAGATGGGGTGGTAACATATTGTATTCCTACTCCGTCACCATCACGGATTTTTTGCTCTCTTTAAACCTCGTTTGAAGAAGATCGTTGGGAATACACCG
This sequence comes from Schrankia costaestrigalis, assembly GCA_905475405.1. Classification (NCBI taxonomy): domain Eukaryota; kingdom Metazoa; phylum Arthropoda; class Insecta; order Lepidoptera; family Erebidae; genus Schrankia; species Schrankia costaestrigalis. The sequence goes on along the minus strand of FR997845.1, from coordinate 1,383,531 downwards.
CAGATGGCAGTTCCAGAGCCTACGAAAAGAACGCTTGAAACGAACAGTAATGGATGGGATCGTTTCCAGGTGGTAGGAATGAACGATGCTACAGGTGCGAATGTCGCACCATTCGCACCAGTAGCAAAGTTTGGTAGACAGGTAGAATCACATCCACCGATAACGTGAACCTAGTTTATTGATACCTATGCCTTCTTAACACGTTCCCAGTGCAGTGTATCATATGTGGTACACGTGCATTGTTTTACTATTGTGTCTGCTGGAGCACTGTGAAAGGGTTAATATACCTGCGATTGTTATTAAAATTTATTTAATATCACTTAAAAATTATCTCAGCAAAGCACTCGATAAGTACCTATCTTATTTGAGATAAAATCTAAAATATATCTAATCAGCTCTAGGTATGTCTTTTCTAGTGATTAGGTACCTATGCCTACTACGCTGTCTCTGTTTCGATCACTGCTTAATTACAAATCTTTGTGTGTGGTAAGTATCTATACTTAGGTAAGTTATACCTACGTGTGATCAGTTGCCCGTTTGTGCTTTCTATGTAATAATTTCAGGTATCAATATTCTTTGGTAATAGAACGTGTATGCGGCTGCCTTATTGTTCGAGGTCGCTGGTTTGAATACCACTCAAGACAATATTTTTTGCGATCCCGAAATGATGGTCTCGAGTCTGAATATACTTGTCCGTTAATTTTATGTTTATTTTCCCAGTGACACAGGGCTTGATACGAGTTATTCCCAAAGAAAACAAAAATCTATTGTCAATGGTATCTTTATTTCGAATCACATTCAAACTACATACATACATCAATAAATAAATTATAACTTAAATTACAAACACATTATGACTACAAGCGTTTCATTACATTAAAATCACGATCAACATGATAATTTTAATTATATTTAAAGTAAACTAATCAATCTTTACTTACAAACAAAATGCAACAATATCAACAATTAAATTTATGTTTAACTTTTACATATCAACCGTTCATTATTTAAAAATGTCGTTTTTTTAATGTCATTAATTTAGTCGACATAATTATTATCGAATAGTACTTAATATTTGTATTAGCTATGTAGGTAGGTCGTAACTTATAAAAAATAATTTAAACATATTAACTAACTAACTAACTTATCCATATATTATATTTGTCAGGCGCTTGTAAAGCTAGAAATTATCTTTTTACCGAGCATGCCAGATGCTGCTTCTAATATAATCATCGCTAATTGCATATTATTGGCCTTCTTGGCGAGGAACTTGCCAACATTTTTGTAATCTTCCAATCCCATGCTCGATAGATAATCGTAGACAATTTTATACAAATCTTTTAATTTATCTTTTATTTCAAGCCATAAGCTCCTCATTGATACCACTAGAAAGAAAGAAATATTATTTAGTTTCAGAAAATATTGCGCAGTCTTTAGTTATGGAACAGAAAAATAAGCAGAAAACGGCTTAGCTCCAACTCTTGAGCTGCCTTGGTCGCATGGTACCTACTCGTAGGTGCACCAATGGTACCTATACCTAATCCCACGAGGGTCAAATGAATGATGAAATGATTTCATTTTGATGCTTAGATGCTTCTGCTGTATTTCATTTTCCAAAAAGTTTTAACCTTTCTTTCTTCGAGAAAAAAGAAAATATTACCTGCATTACTTGGAATGTAGCTCTAAGTAGGTTCTCACAAAATAATATTGCTTATGATATGGAAGTAGGTTAAAAAATAAGATAAAATTAAACAAAAAGTACATTCCGATGGACTAAATAGATTTTGATTTTAAATGATAGAATATCTTGATTATGAGGGTATTACTATTAATTTAAATCATCGTAGGTAGGTATTTCGTACGTACTCTTAATTAACGTTAATTTAGGTATGTATTTTTGTCAGTGGCAGGTAATTATTTAAAAAGAGTATATATGAGGAGATGAGTCCGTGACCTGACCTAATGTTTCCTCTATACCACATATAAAAATATTAATAAAAAATATACTTACTGACGATTCCAACTCCACATGCACCACCGACGACCCCACCCACAGCAGCACCAATTTTTCCTGCATAATGTCTTCCAATCAGTCCTCCAGCAATTGTCAGTCCAGTAGTAACCAACAGAGCAGTTTTAGTCCTCTCATCATTCAGGATTACGCGGAAATCAAAACGATCGCTGATTGACAAAATTAAGTTCTCAATATTTTTCTGTTTAAATGGTAAGGCACAGGTTTTACTTTTTAAAATTCGGCTACAGAACCCTTCATCACAGTCAGAGTCTGATGACGATGGTGATGAAGGCGGTGATGACGCGGGTGATGAAGAAGATGATGAGGATGCTGATGAAGGTGATGAAGAATCAGAACTCATTTTGAGAACGATCTGTGCTCTGCTGAGAATCAAACGGTTATGATGATCTCGATTAAAAAAGTTCAGTAAAGAAGATTAGATGTAAAATGTAGGTAGAAGTATTTTTTAAACCTTTCCGCTTGATATTCTAGGTTGTGTAACTGATTATATTCATTTTGACTCAAAGTAGTTCATTGTAATTTTTAAACTATCGCGTTTCATTATTATAAATATTATATAAACGGGATATTAACGCGCATTTAATTTACCTTTATTTTACTTGACTCAAAGTAGTTCAGTTAAAATAGCGACTTGATCAGCAAGATCATTGTAACACTGAATTTCGAAGTTCAGATGTACGGGATCCCTTAAGTACTAACTGAAACGCGAATCACATTAGCACGAAAGTGTAATGTTTCCTATCGCGAATCGCGATGCACGTTGTGATATTATTATGTCACATTTATGTTCTGACAGTGATAATTTACTATAATTATTGATTAAAATATTTACTAAATATTATCCCGATTTCAAAATAAAATTACACCAGGTAATCAGTCATCTGTGTTCCTGTTCCCTTGCTTTTAGTTATCTGTGGTCATAGATTATACACAATAAGTATTATACATCTGTGGTTCTCACAAAAAGTTTTGTTTTGTTAATGTCAATCGCGAATACGTCAAAACAAGGCAACAAAATCTCATGAAACCTATTTTTTTTAAGTGTTGTAAAAGGAGTATAAACTAAAAAGGATTTATACTTACAAAAATTAATTTCTGCCATGATACAAAACAACAAACCAAATATGAAACTGCTACAACGTATGACGGAAGAAGCACAACTGCTTGCCGAAGAAAAATGGATTATAGACAGTTTAAAAAAGATAAAAGCTCAAAGAAATGCTTTACAGGTATTCACTTAACAATCCACAAAACGTAATTCTTAGTAGATGAGAAATGTTTATAGAATATTGATTAGGTTCTCATGTGATAGCAGAAACAAGTTGGCTCCTCAACCAGTAGACAATGACAAGGTATCATAAATATGATACACGGGAGATGAAGGGGTTAAAAGGACATGATATCACCACACCTTATAAGGGTGTCATAAAAGCCCATGGGAAATAATATAGACATTTCCTTTACAAGTAACCAAAATCAAATTTTGTTTTTTTTTTAAACAATTTTCTAGCCAACTGCCTAGTATGGTATTGGTATGTTAATTTCATGGTGATATGACTAAATAAGAATGCTATTGGTCTATTAAATATTTATATATTGTAATAAAAATGACAAAAAGTCTGGGTTTAACCTTTCGAGCGTCCGACCAAATTTTGACCCACACCCCTACATGTCCAACTGTTTATGCGTTTTTTATGAGAAAAATACCCGTCTCAATAAATGAAAATTTATGAATGAAAACTATAATTATATGTCATGAAACGAGTAGCACTTATTGTCATGTTTGTCACTGTTTTGCGGTAAAGTTAGTTATAAGTTATTGTGTTTTTTCCTTTTTGTAAATGTGTAATTGTCTGGCTTTACTGTAAATAAATTGTTTTTCTTTTTCTTTCTTTCTTTCTTTCATGTTATATAGCGATAAAATAATGAATAAATGAAGAAATAAAATACATACATTTCTTGCCAGGAGCTGTTTGTTATTAGCAAATTCAAAAACAGTAACCAAAATGGCCCCGGGCGTCAACACTTTATTCTCAAAAACACACACTACACATTTCGACAATAAAACATTTTAAATAATTTACTTATTAACACAAGACAACACTTTAGTAACATTTAACGATACTTGAGATAATAAATCACTTTATTTACACAATTGAAACAAAATACTCCGTTATTACAATTCACTCACAAAAACCCGCGAATCACAAAGAATAAACACCTGCACTTGTTTCATTTCTTTAAAATATTTTTTTTTGTAAATTGCCACAGTAAATATTTATTTGACCGATAGATTACGAACTATTTAAATAATTAGCATCAAACCATAGTGCATTTAGTGAATGAAACGTGAAATATTACCAATTGAATGAGCGCGGGAAAGAATGGGCAGTTTTATATGGGCTGCGTCCCATGTGTTGTAACACTTTGTGACCTATATCATTTGAAAGATCTCAGCGAGTGCTATGTTTTATTGTATGGGCATAACTCCGTATCTCGTGCAGGGAAACTGTTATAGGGTTTAAAAAAAAAAAAAAATGTCTTAACTAATTGGTCTTTTAATAACTACTACTAAAGAGATTTAAAGGTAGAGCCTACTTTGACCCAACACCCTCTCTGCCACCATTGTAAAATGTGATTTACGGCGGTTCTTCTGGGTAGAAGAGTTCTCAAGCTTTCAGAAACGTTTGCGCAATTACATGGACAAAGAAAAAACAGCTTCCTATGCTCCCCGCCATTTTGTTCCAAATATGACATCTGCTCTCTGCGTCCCAACCTTTGTAACATGTTGCGACTAGCATAAACATGTTCACCTAGATTTTTTTTCTATAAATATATATATTTTTCATTAAAATTGTGTGCAGGTCAAAAGTACTGAGCTGTTAATGATAAAATAATTTTTGTATCAAATAAGGCTTTAATCGTACTTTTTTACATTTTGTGACACGGAAATACATTATACTTATTCCACTTATAATAACTGTCGACAATTTACAGACAGTAATCGTTAGTTTAGACCGTTATTAATAAGTACACAGTTAAAAATATATAAGTGAAAATGGTAAAGTTATCGCTAAATAAATCTCTTACGTAAATGTATAGATACGTTAAAGAGTTGAGGATGAGAAAATAAAAATCCTCATCGCATTTTTCTCTACATAGCTGTTAATGTTGATAAGGTTGTCAAATGATAGTATAAATATACAACTCCTTTAAATAGACCTGTTTTATTCACATATATCTTTCAAAATATTTTGAAAACACGAAAGTACACCTTTATTCTCAAAATACCAGATTCGCAAAATACCAGATTCTCAAAATACCAGATTCTCAATATACCAGATTCTCAATATAGTATATTTCGTACATTCGAAAACAAAATTGTTATTACTTTATTCACTTACTAGCAGCTCCGCGCGGTTATACAAATAAAGGTTATTATTACTTTTCCTGCAAATAGATTGCATGCGCTTTTTGCAATAAAATACTGTCTGGTTTTCCTTTAGGATTGTCTCTATATATTATTGACACTGTCATTATTGACACAGTCATTATTGCTGCTTAAAAGCGAGTGTAATAATTTTATAAAAATAAAACAAAATGAAATTTATATTAAGCCAGAAATTTCTAGGCTATTTTAATACCCAATGGATACAGAAAATCACGAATGAAGTGTTTAGTTGTTACGGAGAAAAAAACAGAACAACCAATGCTGTAGAAGGTTGGCACCGAAGAATTAACGCCTTAATTCCACCCAATCCTTCGCTATTTCAGTTTATACAGAAAATGAAATCTGAAGCACAAAAGAATAGAATTAAAATAAGAAGAAATGCTCTCTACTGTCCAGATAAAAAAAGAAGGGCAAAAGACATGGCAAAAGACAAAAAAATTCAGAACATTATTTCTGATTGTATGAGTAACAAAATTACAGTTACCGGTTGTATAAATCTCTTAGCCACAATAACGCGATTTTGAAGAAACCGTTTCTCACTTGTAGTTGTGTGTCCCGGAGTATATTTACGAGTATAAAAGATACTTTTAGTTGTTCTGTATAGGTACTTTTATTTTGTTTTTGGTATTAGGTACAATTAAATAAAATACATTCAATTTTGTTCCTTCTCTTTTCTTGCTTGTAGTTATGCATTTAAGTGTACTTCTGCTATATTGAGAATGTGGTATATTGAGAATCTGGTATTTTGAGAATCTGGTATTTTGCGAATCTGGTATTTTGAGAATAAAGGAAAGTACAGCTCAGCAACAACACCACACCATGCTTCCAGCCCTCAGCCAATAGGCGTCCATTGCTGGAGATGGGCCTCCTACAAATATCTTTACTTTGCCGATCCTGTGACTACCTTATCACTTGGCGCCACCCCGATATCACGCGATACACGCGGTCGCTTTTCGAAAACTTTTTTGCCTCATCGCCATTTGTAAGTTCTTCGTGCTATGTCGCCCCTTTAACGGGCAATCCGGTGGTCTATCGGTCACTTTAGTTCTCCTGCGGATTATCTCACTTCTGACTTAATTACGCAGGTCAACTCCCAATAAAGCTCTCTTCATTCCCCTGTAGATGGCCAAAAGCCTTGTGATTTGACGAGTGAACCCCTTCTCGAAGTTGGACTTATCGGGCCTGATTGTTCCAGGTAAATATATTCCTGGACAACTTTAAGTGTAGCGCCTCCAACCGTGATTGAAGTGGGTGCAACATGAACATTTGCCATGATCTTGGTCTTGTCCGTGTCCATTTTAAGACCCACTTATTGAGAGATACTATTAGGGTCATCGAGCATTATATTGAGGTCCTCCTTGGTATATGACATGACACCATTTTCGTTAGCAAATGAAGGTGCGTGCGGGATATACTCGCCATAATATATTGATGCTATTTCCGTTCCAGTCTAAGAGCCTAAAAGCATCTTCCAGTGCAGTGGTAAACAGTTTCGGAGATATTTAATCACCTTGTCTTATACCTCGCTGCAAGTTCATAGTTCTTAATAATCCATCCTCGAGACAAACCAACATAATGGCGTTTCCGTATACTTAAGCACTGCAGTATTATGAAATATCGTTGGTGTACTTGGCATCCTTGGAGAGACTACAACACTACACCAGTAAGTTAATAATGGCATCTACACTAAGCGCAAACTTATTTGACCGACCTGAAGTTGTTGTAACTGACTGAGCAGATGTCATATTTGGAACAAAATGGCGGGGAGCATAGGGAGCTGTTTTTTTTTATCCATGTAATTGCGCAAACGTTTCTGAAAGCTTGAGAACTCTTTTACCCAGAAGGACCGCCGTTAATCTCATTTTACATGTCTGCAATCTTCTCAACGCGTCGCTTACAATGGTGGCAGAGAGGGTGTTGGGTCAAAGTAGGCTCTACCTTTAAATCTCTTTAGTAGTAGTTATTAAAAGACCAATTAGTTGAGACATTTTTGATTATTTTTTTTATTTTTTTAAAACACTATAACAGTTTCCCTGCACGAGATACGAAGTTATGCCCATACAATAAAACATAGCACTCGCTGAGATCTTTCAAATGATATAGGTCACAAAGTGTTACAACACATGGGACGAAACCGCCCATTCTCCTTTGGCCCTATATGTAGTGACGCGGACGGACCGGGATCATTTTGCATATGGACCGATATGCAGGGACGCGGACGTGTCACGAGTTAATAAGCTGTCAAAAAACCCACTGATTGAAAAAAAAAATGGAGGCTGAAGGAAAAGCCTTTGTCCTGCAGTAGGCAAATATAGGCTATTAATTTTAATAAATAAGAGCACTTTATATAATTACTATTATTGTTTTGCCACCAGATCGAAAGACTACATTTGGAGAGTATGCGAGCAAAACTAATTGCAAATAAATCCCAAACAGAAGAGCCAGCGGTTGCTAAGTCTAGTATAGTGGCTCCCTCTACTTCCACAGAGAATATTCTATCAACAAATACCACTAACCAACTAGAAAAGGTTCCGCAGATTGATCCACTACAGTTAGCATCAAGTATTACTGATTTGGATGAAAGTGAATTGTGTAATACAGAAACACTTGATCTTGCTGTCACTAATCCTGTATTTAGTAAGTATCAAGCGTTGCTTACCATCAGCCAAAGCAGAGCCTAGTAGTCTTGGCTTATTAAAAAAATTATTCATTTATTTATTTAACAGCTATACATATTTATATATTTTCATAAAGCTATCAATTACTATATGTATTGTTCTGAAAAAATTGTCAGTTTTACCTTACACTAAAATAATTGCTACAAAAAATCAATGAGTAACCTAGGTAAACATCTTGTTAAGTCTTTTAACTTTTTGCACGCCAGTGCCTATTAGCGTTACTTTACCACGGACGCCAAGCCTAGTATAAATGATATCTGCTAAGAATTTTCACCAGTGAGGGGACATAATCAAATAGTTATATTCATTCATTTCATTCATAACAGCCCATTAATGCCCCACTGCAGAGACGGGCCTCCTCCCATGATGGAGGGATACTTGGCCTACTAATACCACACTGGCCGGACGGATTGGTATAGGGTTTAATTTCAAGTTTTCCTTCTTTTTTACTTCGTAAAGATAATATTCACGGATAGTCCCTTAGTCGGTTTTTACGACACCCATGGGATGAGATGGGGTGGTGACATATTGTATTCTTACTCCGTCAACACACTGAGAATATAAAATAAAATAATAATAGTTATATAATAGGGTATAATAGAATAGGGGACAACTCAAAAGTTAAAAGGTGACTAAGGGAAAGTAAAAATATTTTTCGGGTTGTTTTTTGGCCAGTCCCTGCAGTGGATATAAAGTAATATATTCATACATTTATTCTCAGATATTGGACAATTTGGAGAAACAAATGATGAAGAAGATGAAGAATCAGATATGGATGATTGTGTCCTTGATCTTGACCTCTTGATGAATGAAAAGGCTCATCATAAAAGTAATAATGATGATGATTGATCATTTTACATGTTGGTTGTATTGGTATTATCTAGGATGGTGCATGAATTCATCAGAAATGTGAGAAAGTGGGACATTATTAAAATGTTGGTGTAGTACTAGTAACAGCTCTTATAATGATTGAAAAAAGAAAAATCTTGTTTCTTTTTACTGATTAAGAAAATATAAGGTACTTATTTATGTATAAGATTTTTTATTAATCCTGTATCTATTAATTTTATTTCCAATATTTCAATTTATTTTTCAGGCTTATTTTAACCAAAAATTACTACTTGTTTTGTTTTTATTTATTATTTTTTCAAAATTAAAATAATATTAAGTACATGATCACGATAGTGTATACAAACCACAAAGGTTTAAATTGTGAAACACATTTTGACACTATTTTTTTATTAACCAATTGGTGATAAAATAAATAATGAAAAGGAATTTTAAAGAATTTAGTTATTAAAATACAAAAATATATTAACAAGAATTTAATAAAGTTTTGTCTTACATTAATCTTTTTATGTATTTATGCTATATACAATACATACAAGAATTATTAATATATAATACAATTTTGGAAACGAAAACTAATATACACTGTAAATGGCACAGATGACCAAGTTGAGAGAATTATAACAATTTAGGCACTGTGATTCGTTTACTTATAATACTATTTGTAATAAATGATCACAGCAGTGTGTTCTAACCTTTAACTGGTGTCTTTATATACAATACGCACCAATTAAGTCGACCGGGTTGAAGTTAACTATCAGTGAAATTCGCGTATTCACAGAAACAAAAAAAAACACCCGCTCCCCACACTCCCAACTAACACCACCCACACTCCAAAAATAACTTGCAACAATTTCAAGCCAGCCAATTTAGATTGCGCGTACTTTATATTGTTATTTACATTGTGTAATTGGGACAATGATAGTAGTTGAGGGAATTGTATTTAAAAAAAGAAAGAAATTGCTTCTTGTTAACCTTCATACAAGGAGGACATCGACAATGATGTTAAATGGAAAAAACCAATCTCACCATGTACCCTTGATCTCGTCAGTGGTGACACCCGTCCCTGCAGCAGGACATTGACTGGTATGAACCATAAAATCAAGTCTCCAAGTATTGTTTTGATTATTTTGCCTACAACACTATGTCATCTAGGGTTGATGATATTTAAACTTTTATTTGTCGTTTTATTATTAATTAATACAACTACAATTAAAGTAGGCTTCGAATTCCAATATGTCCTTACCTCACTTCTTTGTACAGCATCACCGTTTATCAATGTTTCCTTAGTCAGTTTTTCATTTAAAAAGAAAACGTTTTCGTGTACTATCTTGGAATTCAATACTTTGACAGGTTTAAGATAGAAGTCGAACTTGCTTTTTTGAAGAATACGCCTTAGACATCATTGAAAGCAAAGCCACCTGAGCCCTTTTCTCGTTAACCAAATTAGTACATTGCTTTCCATCCCTCCGTCACGGGAGGAGGCCCGTCCTTGCAGTGGGATATCAATGGGCTGTTATGATGATATGATTTCCACAGTCTATCACATTTTCAAAATGATTTTGTTATAGCTAAAGGTGGGTCTACGCTAGACGAACCGAGCACGAGCGGATCACGAGCCGAACACAATTCGTATAGTGTGGACCGACTTATAAGCCTCGAACGAGCGCGCTGCGAGCATTTCGTTCGTGCTCGGCTGCGTTCCGCCTGTTGTCGGTTTTTTGTCAAACACAAAGGGATTTGCTTCGCGCTTGAGGACAGTGATCGTTGTAAGTCCACACTTGACGCCGCGAACGACGAAACCGAGAACGGCTCCGCTCGTGTTCGGTTCGTCTAGCGTAGACCCACCTTTAGGTTTATTTCGTTAGTTTAAATGTAATCTGACGTGGTGCTGAGACCTACGACATTTTAAGCGTCCAGCGTGGGACTCGAACCCGCGACCTTGTGCACGAAAGCCGCATATCGCCAAAGTGACTACTGTCGCCATTCTATTACAAACGTCATAAGTGTCAAAATAGACTTAAGTGGTTGAAAGTTAATTTTATGTCTTAAATTAACTTTTGTATAGAACGTTGTACACGGCGTCTGTTAAGCTCCATGGCAACAACAAGGCGTAACTTTATGTAGGTATAATATAAAAATAAATAAAATATCAATAATGGAAGTCACTGACAGACTTTCTGAAAAGGGATAATTCTATAACAAAATTTCACTACATATATATAATTTTCGAGAATAAAAAATTAAGTCATTTATTGTAACATTCCACAATATACATCAACGACACCAGCCTTACAAATACAATGAAAAATATATATGTATTATTATATTCGATACCAAACATTATTATCAGTCTTTCATTCATTATGTTCATTCTTAAATGTCATTCACTCTAATCGTACATCTATAGGATAAGGAATGACATGCGTCAATATAGACACAGACGCTAAAGATAGGTTACGACTAGTACAGATTGCAAAAAAAAAAACATTTTTTTTTATTTCGCAAATATAGCGTTCTTTTGCGTTTCAAAAATGGTTATGGTTGAATAAAAATTGACTGAAACGTATTTTCATAATAGAAAACGTGTTCCAAGTAAATAAAAAAAAACAGTTGTACGTTTAATCTCATGAATAACAGTATAGAAAAGTTGGGAAATGATGTACCAATTTTGAAACTAAACAAAAATGGATCAATTTCAACTAAAACATACTAAGTATTATAACCAAATAACTAGAGCAAGCAATCTTATTCCCGGCATAGTATAAATTAATCTATCTTTAGACGTCTGTGTAAATACGGGATAAAAACTTGTGTCTATATCACAGCTTCATACAAAACTTAATAACTTCACTCAAAGATTTATAAATTCAAATACAAATTTTGTTCATTACTTTCTAGCCACTAAGAGTAGTAGAATAATATTTTTTTTATAAAAGAAAGTATTTCTAATTATTGCACATAATTAGGAACATTCAGATCCCAGGAAAAGTGATAATTAGTATTTTTTTTATATACATTTCTCAGAAAATTCTGGTAATGAACAAAAATGATATTTGTAATTAAACAACTTAATATTCGAATTCTGAAATTACATTCAAAAATAATAATTTTATAACATCGTTCACTTCGATATAGACACTACAAAATGAAACAAGAAAATAAAAATTACAATAAATTAATAAAATAACCTATGTAATTAACATAGAAAAGCTATTTGTACAAGATATAATTTATACATTAAACATTATACTATTTGTTATTTTAACTATAAGTTTGTCCTTATAGTATTTCTCAAATACCACAAGGACATGCAACTTATTTAATAATGTGTAGGTATTTTTGAGGCCTGTAATGAACCATGGTTAAATATTGTTTTTTTTTTGTCGACGCTACCATTGGGCTGAGATTTTAATTCTAATATTATTATTATTACAATAATATAAATATAAGTAACTAATTACAGTTAAGTCGACTGCCATGCCATATACGTTCACCACGAGTTACAGCCACTTGTCCAGCTAAGTCAGGATGGGGTAAAATGAGTTCAGACAAATAAGTTCCAATTCCAATAATTGCACACATAAGGAATTTGAGCACCTAATTTAATATCACATATTAACATAATATCTGAAGTAATATTTTAGCAGGTAGTTTGTTTCGCCAGTAAAACAATGTTAAAGTATAGTGCGAGTAATATAAAAGGTAATACATATTACTCTGCTGAGTTGTCTGTGAAAAATATAGACTTTAGAAGCCCTACACAGGAGGTTAAGGCTATTATACTACAATATAAATGATCAATTTTATCATCTGATATGTAAATCCACCACTGAAAGCAGACATCCAAATATTTTTTAATAGCTACAGACTTGTAACCAATGCAAGGCTAAGAGAAAGGTAAAACTGTGACAAAATAAATAAGAATATTGATTGAAAAGGTTCCTGGCACAACATAATAACAGGATTTATTTGAAAAGGTTCCTGGCACAACATAATAACAGGATTTATTTGAAAAGGTTCCTGGCACAACATAATAACAGGATTTATTTGAAAAGGTTCCTGGCACAACATAATAACAGGATTTATTTGAGCTATAGTCCATTGGTAAATATAACATAAACCTACTTAGGTTTTAAGTCATTCCTTTGGGTCTAACTTTGATACCCAGACAAAATAGTGTTAGACTCTTGTATGGGAACTACTTTTACTTGCAGTGAATAAAAATCCTTGGGATAATACGATTATTGGTAACAAGTCTAAAATGATTGATGCAATAATTTAGCTGTCTAATAAAATATAATACATGGAAAAACTTTAAAAAAATTGTCCGCGTGGCATTATTGAGAAAGCATAAACAAAAGCCTTTGTCAGTTTGTATGTCCTTTCCTAAACTGCAGTTTACCCCAGTAGCAAATTTTATCGAAATCGCTTTAGTAATTCATATGTAAAGGCGAATGTCCTTTACACACAAAAAAAAAGTCCTTTAGAAAAATAAGTTGTCTCAATGAATGTACTCGGTCAGGTCAAAACGAATGCATCATGTGTAGTCCATGACCAATAACTCATAATTATGACCTATTTATCACCTCTGACCAGTTACCCTCACTAACAATAGTTTTTACATAATGTTGAGTCTATTTGACATGAACGCAGAACAGAATATATCCATTGGTACAACTCTTTAATGTTACATGGTAGTAACGATTGAACGATGTTGATAGGGGACGTGCGATGCGTGTGGTCGTTTTACGAAAATAAAGCATTGACAAATCAATCGATGGATTACATTTTTATTCAATATTATTCAATTTAACGACGTTATTTATTCTACCATCGCTTGATCGATCAGTATTGCAGAAACTATTGGTCGACTTCAACTAATCGATTATTATCATCGAAAACTAATGATTAACATCGATCAATGATCGATCGATTAGTGAGGTAACACCCTTGAAGTGTTATTTTCTCATCCGTTCTCATAAAAAAGAACAATTTTTAACAAAAAAGGAATTACTGATGGAGTTTACAATTTAATTTCGAGCATAAATCATCGACCTAAATTAATAAAACAACGATAAAACATAGATTCAAATGGTTTTATAAAGACTAGATGCCTTGCTTGTATCGCAGGACAAATAAAAATATATTCCAATTACATAATATTAGTTGTCTAGTACTCAAAGTGCAAGCTCTGCTTAGTTTGGGACTAGATGGCGTGATGTAAAATAAAAAAACATTTCATTCTAGAACTTTCGAGAGCCCCATCCATCGACACAAGCAAATCAAAGCTGGACAAGTTTACATACAATATTTCGTAAATAAAAATTTTGTAAATAGTCTAAGAGAAATTCTTCATTCAAAGACCAAAAAACTATAAAATGGAAACTTTTTAACAACAAGAGTTCATTAGATAATTGGGTTTATAACCCACTGGTTCGTATTCGTAATACTCTGAGGTACGGTGTTGCCGGTGTTGGCGGAGTTGCGGGACATATCACGCGAGGCGCGAGGACCCACACGTGGTGTAGAACAGTATGTACGCGGCGCTCGACTTCACCTCGCTTGACGATATCTCCGTCACCACGTGGTCGTCGTATTTGTACCATCTGGGGATATGAAATTATTGTTAATACATCATTCGGTTAAGTCAGATAGATCGAAAGCATGGTTTTACTCTTCATAACAGTCTACTAATGTGAACAGCAGGCAGGACCGAAAGGAAACTTAGACTACTACTTCCACTCTACTCAAAAGGATTGGTATAATGTTTTATGGTGTAGATTATTTGAAAACACAACATCTACACGATAGGTATTTGTTTAAAATCGTATCGAAATGTCATGTCATTCCATCTCAAACGTCAATACTGTCAAATTTGACACATTAGAAACCAATCAGACAACGTCAAACGCTAATCAAAGACTATAGAGTATAGACTTGTCAATGTCAAACCATTTATGTTTACATTCAATACAAGTCAATCTTTCTACTCACAAAAGATAACAAAAATATACTCACTTGCCATACACGCTGCTCTTACAATAAGCCGTGTAGTGTCCCCCCTCCATAGACCCGTAATGGTTGGACACCGCATACAAATTGTACGTGTGATTCGTCGAACAATGCAGGGCAAATTGTCTCATATCTAACTCTTCTAAAGGAAAATCTATGTATGTCTGTTTCTTT
Source organism: Schrankia costaestrigalis (assembly GCA_905475405.1). Lineage (NCBI taxonomy): Eukaryota > Metazoa > Arthropoda > Insecta > Lepidoptera > Erebidae > Schrankia > Schrankia costaestrigalis. The sequence goes on along the minus strand of FR997845.1, from coordinate 1,368,329 downwards.
CTGTATGCATTACACATGTATTCTTTAGGGTCTACGTAGAATCGTTTGAAGTGGATGACCAGGACTGGAGGTAACCTAGATATGTCTAGCTTCTTGACGGCGTCCCTTTTCTCTTTGCAGTTGGGACAGTTCCAACCTGGTATCGTTTCACCGTTTAGGTAGAGTTTCAGGCAGTCCTGTGGATGGAAATTGTAGTTTTAGTGAAAACCTGCAGCCTGAAGTTAGCTATCAGAGAAGTTCGCGCATGTCAGGAATAAATAAAACACCGGCTCCCTACCATTTAGTTCGTCATCTGCACAGCCACTTACAACAACTTACGGTAAGTACTTGGCGAGTAGTATACATCTATACTAATATTATAAAGAGGTAAAGTTTGTGTGTTTGTAAGTTTGTGACGTTGTATCTCTGAATCTACTGAACCGATTTAAAAAACTATTTCTGTGTTGAATAGTCCATTTATCGGGGAGTGTCATAGGCTATATAATATCACGCTATGACTAATAGAAGTAGAGCAGTAATGAAATATGTTTAAAATTGGGACGCTTAATAACGTTTATTTTCCACGCCCAACGAAGTGGACACGGGTCAGCTAGTATAATATTATATTTATGAAATATTTATTTAATATTTAAATTTATTGTAGCTGGCATGGTGCTCGCCATTCTTGGACTCTAATGGATGCTTAACATCAGGCACCTTAGAGTCATTCTGGTAGGCCAATTTAAGAAAAAAGCAAGGTTGAAGGTAGTTAAGATGAGAAGTAGTATAATATACTCACACTGAGCGCGCACCGGTTGGCGCTGGCGGGCAGCTCCAGCGACAGGTTGGAGAACGACTCGTACGTCACGCTCTGCTTGCCGCACACCGTGCAGCGCACCGTGGACTTGATCTGTCCGTAGAACAGCCGCAGTATCAGGCTCTCCTTGCTCTTCGTGTACTCGTGCCACGCCTTCTCTGACGGCGGTAAACTGTCCTGGAAGACAATATGATTCCATCAAACACTTGGCGACTCTCAAAGGACAATTTTATCTACGCCAATAAACTTAATTTTGGCCAAAAAACTCGGCCGGCCAAGATGAAGTTAGCTGTCAAAGAAGTTCACGCATGTCAAGAAGAGATAAAACACCCCCTCACCACTCTCCCATTTAGATCACTGTAAATTCTCCTCACGTTCTCGTAGTACGTTTTACATAACTAGCGATTTCATAAATTACGCCAGGAATACTTTCCTAAGACGTTCATGCCGATACTATAACGACCATCTTGTAAATGCTGACATAGATATGCTGACATATAATGCTGACATAAAATCAACTCGAATATATAATTTACAAAACTTATGTATTTAGTAAATTTGCCTTCAAACGGAAACATTATAAACATGTATATGTAGATATAATTTATTTTGTAGACATTTGGTATGTAATGGACCTACTTGGTCTTTTTTTTATTTATTCTGTTATGTCAAATCATGTATACGACTTTTTGTCTCCTGAATGAATAAATAAATAAAAAACTGATATCTGCGCAGCCAATTGCAAGTACTTCAGATCGGTGAAGTTATTTGGCGAGTACTGTATGTATGTATGTGTAAGACCAAAGTGGGAAGAATCACAAATGAAATTTATACAGTGGGACATTTAAGCCGCCCATTACGTTTTGCTGATATTATAAGCCTATGATTCGTCGGGCAAAATCCAATTACTGATTTACTAAGAGACGATTGACAACTGATGCGGATGCGAACGGAATATTCTGTGATTTATCCAAGGCGTTTAATTGCGTTCTACATTACACATTTATCATGAAACTACACTATTATGGTATAAGGAAGGTTGCTCTGAATTTCATCTCATCCTATCTAATTGACCGGGTACAGTACTGTAGACGTAGGGGTACCCCAGGGAACCATGTTAGGGCCTTTTCTATTCTTGGTTTACATTAATGTTTTACCTATCTGGTAATAAAATATCAGATTGTTTGCAGATGACACATCCTCAATATTTAAGACAATAATGCAAAGAATGCTTTTACTAGTATTTGTACAAAACACTAGGCTAGTAATAAATAAAGTTTACTGAAGGTACTGTTTATTTATGAATTTAAGTCATTATTTTATGTTAAAAAGCCTGTAAAAGGATATCGTAAAAATCAACAAATTTAAGAAGTAGTTATCACATTGTTATGATACGTAATGATTTGTTACTTATGCTTAGCTAAGAGTAACAATAAGTTGCTACTTACTTTGTGTGGTGGTACATTGATGGTGAACTGCAGATCTAGGTGTAGCCAGTCCATCAGTATGGTGAGGAACTCGTGCGAGTCTTGCTGTTCACAGCCACGGAACGCTCGCTGGTGCTTACCCACCTCGTTCTGTAACGAATATAAACCGAAATAGTAATTTCCAGGTGGTAGATATCTTTAAAAAAAATGCAGTCAGGAGTGTTAATTTGGGATCCATTTCCTTTAAATCTTGATTTAACATTCATAATGAAGTAAGATCGAACCCTTAAATCGATAATGTAGAATGCTATCTTATTGTCGATGGTAATCATAACAGCCCATTAATGTCCCACTGCAGGAAAGGGCCCTCTCCCGTGAAGGAGGGATACTTGGCCTAATAATACCACGCTGGCCAGACGGATTGGTTTAGAGTTTAATTTCAAGTTTTTCTTCTTATTATTTCGTAAAGATTTTTACGACACCCATGGGATGAGATGGGGTGATTACATATTGTATTCTTACTCCGTCACCACACGGAAAAATAATGTCGATGGTAAACATTATGACAATTAAAATATTAGCTCTAAATGGTGTAAGTTTGCTAAACAATATTCAACTTTAGGTAGCTTTTAAATTAACGATATAAACTCTATCATCGTTGTGCCTGCTGCTTAATCCAAGCAGCAACCATGAGCGGTCTACTGCTGGACATCGGCCTCCCCAAGTTCACCACTCCTGCCACTGTCATACTCTCTTCACAGGTTACATATTACACATACACCAACGGGCCGGAGGTCGCTTTACACCACGTTTGTCAATACGTAAAAGTTGGGTACTGTACCCTTTCGGCGAAATATTTGAAGTAACTTAGCCGTAGAATATTATAGAATGATCAATTCAATATCAAAACGTCGCTTACCCTCAGGTCCCTGGTGGCTATGAACCTGTACTGTCCGGACCACAGCGCGCGCACGACGGCCGCCAACTCTTCTGCTATCGCGCCGCGAGTGCTGTGAGACCTGCCAAACACAAAGTCTACATACAACTTCCATACAACCCCTTGCAGAGGGTAGTAATACTTATTTCCGAAACCACGTAAACATGCACCCGCGAATAAATATACGAAACAACTTTATCACGAATTTCAATTCTGGCATTGATTTAGAAAATACACATTGTCGAAAGGTTAGGTTAGAACGGCAAAGCACGACACTAGTAACGGCTGGTAAGTGCCAGATTGAAAATTTACGCTGAAGTGATTTCAGAGACTAATTAATCGCAATTGCGTTAGTTGTATTCGTGTTCGCGTTATTCTAGGTTCAGTGATCCTGATATTATGGTTGGCGTTTCAGCCCCTTTCTGAATTTTTAGTCTACCACCATCTTCTAAAGATGATGATGGTGAGAAAAATAGATAGATATATAGATAGATTTTTTTTGTCTCTTATCACGCTGCAATCTGTCGCCACAGGGACATTAAACAGTGGGTAGGTTGGGTTTGTTTTGGACATGCTCGGAATGCGACCCATGTCGCATCCTACTTTACATCATGTTGCGATTTTAGTATATCTTGGGGCATCCTCCGCTTCAGTCTGCGGGTTGTTATCTTCCATCAAGACATTGGCAAGGCTATTCGGATGGTCCTCAATTCTTTTCTTGTACTTGCTGGTATAGTAAAGTATTTCTTGTTTGACTGTAGACATGTGCATCGTGATGAAGTTGTTCATTTGTGACGAACTAGGGCGCATCGGTTAGATAGATAGATGATTCAAACCAAAACGACTTAAAATGCTACATATTCATAACAATATAAAATAAAAATAACCTAATATAAATATGAAATGATACAATATATTTACCTGTTAACATGTTCCAAATACTGTCCATTGCAGAAGTAAGTGACAAGTATAGCGGTGTTGTTGAGGCACTGTATTATAGAGTTCATGTAGCACGTGTTGCCTAGGTTCTTTAAGCCGGTGAGCCCTCGACCCTGACAGATATACATACATTATTAATATAAGTACTTATTATATTGTATTAATAGTTAATCTATGTGATTTGTTCTTTGGTTAATACAATACAAGTCAAAATATCTATTTTTTATATATGACCCATTCATATAAAAAAAAGATATTTAGACTTGTGTCTTGTCAGTCAGAACTGTAGCTAAATAATGTTTTACATTTGTAAACTTATTGTGACTGGTTAAATGTTTTGTTGTTACAATATTACAAAGAGTTTACGAGTTTCACTTACATTTCGAATTACATTTTGGCTGATTCGCTTTCCTTATACCTACCTGCGATTTTTGTAATCTGTGTACTATTTGCAAACCAGTGTCCTTCTAAAACCTTGACGAAACCCAAATTATATTATACCATTTTGCTCAAAACGTCCTCGCATAAAGCACTGTTACAATCACCTCGTCGATCACGCAACAACCAGAACGATAAAAAACCCCATCATAAAGCCCCTACCATTTGTGAACGCAAGCGAAAACATAATTCTTGAGACCATAATAATTTTATAATATATAAAACTATAATATTTTACATGAAAAATATTTTTCTTTGATATTATTTATCACTACCTACATAGTAAAACGAAGTCGCTGTCGATATCTGCTGTCCGTCTCTATATATGCTTAAATCTTTAAAACCACGCAAGGGATTTAAAAGCTTCTTTCTTAATAGATAGCTACTACATAAATTCAAGAGGAAAGTTTGTATGTGTAATGCATGTATAATATTGTAATGTAGAACGCCCACCAGCTAGTTGGACCAACGACCTCAAAAAGGTCTTTGTGTCGGACTGGATGCGGAAGGCACATAACAGTGTTCTGTAGCGCGTGTTGGGAGAGCAGTAGAGAAGTCTAGCAGTGGACTGCAATAGGCAAGTTGATTGATTGATTGTAGAGTAAAAGGTTAGTACTCGTGCAAAGCCGAGGCGGGTCGCTAGTGTTTTATAAATAAAGATTCGTTTAGTTAGCCAGCCGATTGTTATCGTAAGGCAAAAGGTCAAGTTCAGGGTGAAATATACGAACTTTGACGTTGGCTAGGGGCGTGAGGGTATACTATATTATGTTTGTGGCTAGTTGAAATATGGCTAAAGATTATACTGTTTATATTTATGCGAATATTACTTCAGGTGAAAAGTAGTATAGGGAGACCGAAATTAGAGAATTTCAGCACTTCTGTTTTAATCGAAGGTGCAATATTCGATCATCTAAAAGCGTCCCTTTTATGTGCCTCGCACAAGTCTACCTTGACTATCTCCTCTTTCTCTGTTTAGTTCATTTTTATGAGTTATAAAACTCTCTGTTATGTTTTCTATCCATTTGAAACTCTAGTATGAGGAAGCGGTTCTCAAAAGGGTTATTTTAATGTTAGTTGGCCATTTATTTTTTGTGTAAAAAAGGTATAGTTTTAAGTTGGTCCCATTAGAATTTTGTCAAAATTGGCCGAGTGATATAATTTTTACCTCAAAAAATATCGCATTTTTGTAAACCATCCGTTAACTGAAATTACGTATTACAGTCGGTATCAACGCCTGGTGTTACCGAGTCGGATTTTCGTTTCAACCCTTTCACAGTGGTTTACCATAACCATGTCTGCTGGCGGCACTGTGAAAGGGTTAAAAATAAGAAAACTGCAACCCACTAACAATCGATATACCTATTCTAATAAAAATGGTATTTTTTATCTTTGTACCGCACCTACACTTTCCACCAGACAAATCGATTAAAGCCACCTAGACATACTTCGTTGCATTTGTCTTAGTTAAACTTAGTTCAACGACACCCATATTGTCTACATAAAGTTAGACAGAATAAGCTATTAGTTATATTTACAAGAGTGCTTATAGTCGTTCGGTTTAATAATGCAATAACCCTGCGACACCCCCTCCCTCCTAATGGATTTATTGTCTTTTCTACTTTGCTTTTCACCCTATAGTCTGGTATGCCAGTAAAGTTTTTAAGTTAGTAAAAATAACTGTTTGTTCTTATTTTACATATTTTTTTAAAAATCTGGCTTTGTATACTGACTGAGTGTAATAACTTGGCCTTTTCATCCCCCACCGGACAGACAGATTGGTAGGTAATGTTGAGTACGTCACAACCCTCATCTCATGGCATACGTATAATTCAACTGACGAAATATTCGCGGATATTATCTCTAAAAATAAAAATAAAAGAATAATGTGTATAAAGCTCTAGGTATACTATACCAATCCCTCTGTCCAGTATAGTATTAGACCAAGTTTCTTTTGTGACTTGGAGGAGGAAATTGACCTGTGCTGTTGCGATTTCAATAATTTTCAAGTTTTTAACTTTGCCTAGATGAAAATTAACTTTATGAATGCATTTTGACAAGTTAAAATTTGTATTAGAAAACATTTTTGCTCCCCACCCAGAGTTCCGTTTTGATATTCGCTCAGCGTCACCATGATTAGGATTAAGTGTCATTTGGATAAATACAATGACTATTTAAAACCTACACGTTTATGAAACTGTCTGTAACGTGGTCCAGTAGGTACTAACAACACGTCGTCGCCGCTAATGCGTTACTCGTGTCACGCCACACACACATACACTAAGTACCCACACACATGCTGTTTGTGAAATATTTTAGGCAGTGGATAGGAAGACTTTTTAAGTAGTACTTAAGATACAGTCATAATTGAGAGAGAAACTAATTAAAATATAGCGTATCAACGGCGAAGTGCCAATAGATTCTAACTAACTTAGACTAAATTTTACAAGAAACGAAAAAAGTAATTAATTATTAAATTTTCGATCAATCAAAAGGTTTGTAATTAATTTAGAATAATAATAATGTTGTATGCTTAAAATATTAAGCTGAATTAGTATATTTTGTGTTATGTTTTGTTAATTATACCTACGTTAATTTAGTTGGAAGGTATTTCCACATGTAAATTAAATGCTGTTAGAATAAAAATAAATGTACGAGATTTCACTAAAACATGCAAATAATGACGTTCAATTCAAATCGATAAAAAAGTGAATTTCTCAGATAGTGTCAGTTAGGAGTTATTGGCACTTCACCGTCGTTATACATTCTCCACGTAGTTAAGAATACTTACGCGTCTAAACAACCAAACGATATGGTTCTGCGAATATTTAAGCTTGACTTTGACTTTAAGCACCATGCTGGCGGTATCCAACGGCATGCATCGCCGTTCACACCCCACTATCTTGAATACTTCGACACTACACGATTGTAAAACACTTTTTGTCCACTATTGGGCAATTAACACTATTCTGTCATTTCCGAAGTTTACGTAGTTATTAAATAAAGTTACTTTATTTATTAGATATATTGCAGAGAATGTTTGTTTCACTAATGCTCAAATTAAAATTATTCAAACAAATTAAAATGTAGATTTTTAATAAATCAAATTTTGCGAAATTTCTAAATGCGATAAAGGAATCGTTTCCCGAAATAACTGACTTTTATGTAACTTTATTTAAAATATTCGATATAATTTTATTACAGTTATAATTTTTTTTAGTTATATAACTTAACTTTTTATACATTAATATAAAATAAAATTACCAATAGCACAATAAACTTTTAACACAGTTTCTTTGTAACTAGTTGACATAAGTTAGTACAACTCAAATGTTTAAAGAATAAATTAGAATATCAAAAGTCATTTGTCAACAATAGACTGGATTTAGTGTAACGAGACAATGGGAACACAAGTATAAGTAGAACTATTAAATAAAGCATGAACACTGTCGCTAGAATAGATATAAACATTATTATTTTATTTTATTATTATTTGTTTATTTTATATCCACGGGTGTTAGCTCAAGTGTGTTCTCGAGCATAGTTGTGTAAGCACTGGCGACGTTCACGTGTCAGGGTTGCGGTTAAGGGTGGGCGGTAGGGTGGCTATCATTCTTGTTTAAATATTACAACTGTAAATATTCGCTAAAATAGTCAAACTATAACAAATAAACTGCTAATGTGGTAACTGATATAAAATAAAGTATATTACTGCACAATTTTACCCTAATAGTGTGATTGATAGGGATTGTCATTGAGGATGGCTACTGTACACGTTTTCGTTGAAAGACTAGTGTATTGGAGATTTACACACGCTTTTTGTTCAACCCCAAGCGAGGCTTTAAGGGAAACCTAAAGATTAACCTCAACAGACATAGGCTGCATAGTCTAGATGTTTCTGTAGAAGACATAATATTCAACTAAAATCTTACTACATATACAAGAACCGACTATTAAGTTTGATTCGTGTAGTGACGAACTATTAAATATAGGTCCATTCCATTTATCCTTTGAATGCTATGAGTAGTGGTAGTAGGAGAATATATTACTTGTTACAGTGGAGTTAAATATACCATGTCAGAAACTTTTATTTAATATCCTACTTTCTCCCCTAAATATGGTTCCACTATTGATTTCATGAAATTTTCCTATTGCTATATATAATATTAGAATAGAACTTCTTTAACAACAGTTAATACTTATTTTTGTACATGTTTGTGGGTGTACGCGTCTCTTATAAAGGGTTGCGCGGGTGTGAGCCACAAATAGATTGTCTTGCACTTGACTTGACCTTTGTGGAAATATAAATTGCATTTCATAAATTCTGTAAAATTAAATGCGTTTGTAAAAAAGTTGCTTTAGTTTTTTTTTGTAAAATACAAAGTCCTGAAATAATGGCAACAGATGGTAGTGCATGAACAACGTCAATCCTTCTTCGAATAAGAGTACAGAGGAATCGCGTGAGTCGGAAGTTTGTTAAGACGGATTGGTATAGGATATTCTGTTAAGTAGTTTCTTTTATTTTCGTAAAGAAAATAGCTGTTGACTAAGGGAAACCATAGTCAACTTTTCCGATACCCACAGGATGAACTGTAATGTTGCAACTACTACACGGTCACATAATCTAGAGACCTCGCTGGAATGCGAATTTGCGTCCCGTTCTCCTTTCAACACCCGCGCTTGCCACGGGCGCATCAGTGATTGTTCCGACGCGACGTGAGGTCATCGACGCCAGGTCTCGAGATAATGTGACCGGGTAGTATGTATTCTTATCTCGCCCCCACGCCACCATAAATATCCGTAGTGAGAGTATTTTCTTTTGTTTGGCATAGTATGCCATACAATTAATATCTAACCATATATAATCCAATCCCTCATCGTACGAGCAAACTACTACTTACAGTTCTGTATGATTTTGTAGCGACCAAAACATGTAAAAAAACTCTAATATACAAACATAAAATGATTGATAGTACCTACTGTGTGTACAAGACACAGGGCGGGGCTTATGTTTGGCTATATTAACCTACCGCTTTTGGCAACAATTTGCTAATAGATTGGGTACTGTGGCCAAAAAAGTGTACATTTTCTTTGTTAAAATTTTTGAAGTTTTGATCCGTCACCCCACTGATGACTTTCATCAGTGGGGTGACGGATCAAAAGTCCAAAAAAAAATTACTACACTACTTATTGTCGTCCTATAAGCGTCGTAAAAACAGCGAGTATGTAACATCATTGCCAGACCTAAAAAAACTCGAATTAAACAATAAGGTTCAAGAAATAGAAGACTAAAATAATTATCTTGCATGGCATTCAAGCCTGATCCCTGCGAGCAGTGTGGAGTGCAGTAGCAATGAGTCAACTTTTCAGCATTATCACTGATTAGCTAAGGAGGCAGTTTTATGTATTTACAGTGCCTACAAATCTCCGTGTGGTGACGGAGTAAGAATACAATATGTCACCACCCCATCTCATCCCATGGATATTGTTAAAAGCGACTGAGGGACTAACCGTGAATATTATCTTTACGAAATAAAAAGAAAAAAAACTTGAAATTAAAACCCTATACCAATCCGTCTGGCCAGCGTGGTATTAGTAGGCCCAGTATCCCTCCATCCCTGGAGGAGGCCCGTCCCTGAAGTGGGACATTAATGGGCTGTACTGTGTGCCTACAAAAGCCATACATTATTTTTATTGGTTTCAAACAAAGCGTCTAGGTCAAGGAACAATTATTCAAATCGCGTAGTCGTATCGGTCGAATCATTATATTAATCATAACGCCATGAAATTTATTGTATAACCCTAGACTAGTGGTGTGGTGGGACATGCAAATTAACACCGAGTAGGGGGGATGGATCGGCTGAATTTAATATATTAGGTATAGGCACGCTATATAAAGAAATACAACATTATAACATTTATTTTGGTGGACATAGTTGAAGGTTTTCCATGTGGGAGACCAAGAGGTCTATACTAAAGCCAAACTCGATGTGAAATCTTTGTAAACAAACCATATGTCATTAACATGTAGGGTTATCATACCATTCCAAAATATTTGTATTTAAAAATGAGAATTTTATTAGTATTCCGTATTTTATGACATAATTTGGCATTATCAGCTATCAAGACGGCGCATGTGATGGGGTTTCGTATTTAACCAGAAAAGTAAATTAGGAAATTCAAATTTTTTTATAACAATGAACAACCCTTATTATTTTGCCTGTCAATGGTTGCTAAGCATAGGTTTGTTATTAAACATTTCACATCGACTTTGGCTTTAGTATAGGTGATTCCATCATCTTATCCCAACGGTATAGTGAAATTCGATTAACGAAAATACTGAACAACAAACTGCAATGAAAGAAAACAGAGGTTGTCAATATAAATGTATTTATCCTAACATGACCAGATTGCATGGTGTTTAATGTCCCTTTTAAGAAGAATATCGCAGGCTAGATTCCCGCACCAATCTAAACATTTATCTGTATGGCTGCGAGATTTGGTCCGGCTTTTTTTTTGGTTTACGTCCCACTGTATATAGGTACAGGCCATCATCTGCAGTGTCGAAAAACTTGGCTTAGTAAAGTGACAAGGCGGGTTAGTATTATATTGGACTAATTAATTAATTCTTAATTATTTAATTCTTGGACTCTATTGGATGCTTAACATCAGGCACCATAGAGTTATTCTGATAGGACAATTTAAAAAAAAAAATGTCACGTTTTCCTTTTGTTTTCGTAGAAGTTAATATCTGTCAATTTACCTTTCGCTGCTTTACGACCAGGGGGAGTCAACTCTGTTCTACACAATGTTTCTATTAGGGCTGTTAGTCACGACAGAGAGAAAAGATGAAATAGAAAATGTTATGTCATTTCCTAGCAACCACCTAATACTTGTTTATATGGAGCTGTCAACAGTCAACACTACAAGAAAAGAAACCGTTTATTTTGTAAATTCCTAAATATCTTGTAAATAAATAAAAAATCTCGATAAATAACAAGTTTATCCTGAATTAAAAACGTTGCACGAGCATCCTATTCCTTAGTTGAAGTGTTTTTGTGAAATTGCATCCTATTCCTTAGTTGAAGTGTTTTTGTGAAATTGAACGTTATTGACTCCAGTTCTGAGAAAGTGACTCCTATAGGGTTTTTGTTATGTTACAATGAGTTTCAATGTAGAGAAGAATGTTTCAATAAAGAATGTGAATATTTTTTATTATGAATATTATTTACATAAATAAATTGTAAAAGAAATGAAGTTTTTTATTATCAAATCCAACTCTAAATACAGTCATCCTAATTTAAACCTTCAACAAAATAAACAAATAGATATATTATATAACGCCCTAATAATGTAGGGCGTAATATAATATATCTCTTTGTTTTTATTAAATAAAAAAAATAATACAATTTCCCGCGCTGCTGATTTTAACCGCAGTTTTGGCTCCCGATAGATGGCGCCGCACGCTTAGGAAAAGTTTCCTCACGAATTTTATATGAAGTTGACATTCTTCTCCTTTGAGTATAATTGTTCTGTGTTTACGACATCTATAGATGACGACCTCGGTGGCGCGCCGGTAGAGCCAGCGGCTGCCGCGCATGAGATTGTGGGTTCGATCCCCACGCAGGACAATAATTTGTGAGATCCACAAATTATTGTCCTGAGTCTGGGTGTTCTATGTGTCCGTAAATTGATGTTTGTTAAAAGTCCCCGCGACACAGGGCATGATCCCTAGTGCGGGAGTTGTCTTTTATTTAAAAAAAAAGATGTCTAATTAGGAGGAGTTTTTGAGAGAAAAGTGTTCAAATAAAACGACAAAACATCCCAACACGCCTCACAGTATGACGTCTAACTCCTACCACGATGATGACACAGTACAGGCATGTTTATACGTAATGTGTGTAGTATAGGAAGCCTTACAACAGTTTCACGTCCACACGACTCGCCTTGTGACCGCTCTGTATCACTGATTTCGGTAAGATTACCCTGTGGGCTTAGCGAAACATGTTTTGTGATTTTTGTGTCACGTTTTGTTGTAAACTGTCTCGTTTTGAAAAACATGAGACTTAATTATGATAGTGTTTTCATCTGAGCGTCTTCGTTATTCATAACAGCCCATTATTGTCCCACTGCAGGAACAGGCCTCCTCCCGGGACGGAGGGATACTCTTGGCCTACTAGGTAATACCACGCTGGACAAACGGATTGGTATAGGATTTAATTTCAAGTTTTCCTTCTTTTTATTTTGTAAAGATAATATTGACGGATAGTCCCTTAGTCGGTTTTTACGACACCCATGGGATGAGATGGAGTGGTGACATATTGAATTCTTACTCCGTCACCACACGGAGAAGGAGCGACAACATATCTGACTCAATATTAATGTGTATGTCGTCAATTTATTAGTAGGTATAAGTCAAAGGCACGTTTGTTGATAGTTAGCGAGCAGGGATTAGCGCACGCTTGGGGATTCACAACCTTCAATACGATATACGTCAACGTACGCTCACCCACGACACTGTCACTGTATCGTTATATAGATATACAAGTTTAACTATTTATCTCCGTTTGATGATAGAGTGAGTATACAAGGCGTCATAGTCTCATTTTATCTAATGGGTTGTTGTATATAACACCTAATCTTAGCATTCCATGGATTGTCCGTGCGGGTCCATCGCGTGATAGAGGACGGAACACTGGCATAACAGCGTCTGGGACTTACGACCCAGATGTAGGTTTAAGGAGACCCCCTTACAACGCGTTAGCGGTCACCTTCACTGTCTGCTATGCTCCTACTGTGGGAAAGTTTGGACGTAATATTCTAGGTATATAAAATCTCAAAAAGGGACTTTGATGGAGCAGGCTGTCCTCATTCACTGTAGGAGAAATATTTGAGCTAGATAAAGGACTTGCCGGTTGGCAAAGTAGAAGAAATTGTACTGCACCCTTAATCACAGTTAAATTTCGAGAAGAATTCGAAAAATTTTTTTTGAATTGATAAACTCACGACTCAGGGAGTCCACTTTTTGCTAACCCTAAAATGTTAGTTACACATAAAAGGAATTTTAAACACATGATATGAATTGTTTATGTTAAAAATAAGAGTACAAATAGACTAAACGCCTAACAAATGAATATTAGCAATAATGTTTTCGTTGCTATGAAGATTATAAAAACTCTCTCTGTTCCGTGTGTTTTTATAGTCAAGATGTCGCTGCAAATTATAAATTAGAATAAAGTTTATATCCCTGATTATTCAAGTTTCGCCTTTTATTTCATCAGTTTACATATTTTAACTTTTTATATTATGAAACCAGTCACAATAATTAATTAATGTCATTATTTGTACTTAGCAAAAATATCACTTATCATATTTTTAATAATAACAACAATGTACCAACATTAAAATTGCAATTTATTGGTCCATGAAATACGTATAGGTAAAATTAATCGAAATACATAGAGCTACGACATTGAAAACAGTTTTTCTCTAAATTCTTGTAAATGGCCGCTACACAGGAAATGAGGATACCAGGGTTTTCACGAATAGTCCTGGTCAAACGGCATTATTACTGCAGTTATATTAGTGTTTTGACATATTAATACACTTTTTATCTAAGTTACAAAGTACTACTTTTTACTAAACTACCAACTAAGGAATAAGGGTCGTAGCACATAGGTATAACGTAACGTAAACGGATCGTCACCGTATCAACTCGAGTCGTTCAGTATTATTTGTATGAAACTCCTTACTGCAACGCACACTAATCAGAATCTTAACGTAATCGGATTTTGACGTTTGAGACCAAGGAAAAAGGCGAGGCAGTGCCGATCCGTTTACTTTACGTTATATGTGCTACGACCCTAAACCAGTAAATTCGACATCTTCTGTGATCTCGTGTTATCCCTAGGGATACCGTGAAGTTCCTGGTATCCTCATATCCCTACGACATATATACAGAGAAACTAAATTATTAAAATCATATAAGATAGAAACTCACCACATCGCCCCAAACAGGTTGAAAGTCTCTTTGATGTAGATCACTAGAGGGCGCCACTTTGCTCGGCTTCGTAGTACGGTCGAATGTTGGCATACCAGGTTCCTCTTCGTCCGATGATACCTACATGAAATACATTTGATTAAATTATTCAAAATTAATTTCATAGCACGAAATTGCCCACCATGCAATTATTCATTATTGTGATTGCCCACAATGCAATTTGGTTTAAATTTTATTACTATTCCAGAAGAACCAAGTACTCAATCAAACTGGTAGCTGATAGAGGTACGTTTGAGCTTAATGTTTTAATTTAAATTGGTACACTGCCTGTCAATAACACGGTGCGGTTGCCTCCAATAGAAGGAAGGAAACGTGTTTAAATATTACAATACTATAGTTTGATCTTGAGGTACCTCAAGAATAATTTCTGTTGCAACTACTGTGTAAAAACACCCTGTCTCCGCCCAGCTTTCCGCGTACCATCGGGAGGATTGACTTTACAAAGGTCAAGATATAGTCAAATGGATTGGTTGTATGTAAAAATTTTCTTCTTTAGTTTTCGTAGAAATAATAACTGTGAACTTTACCTTAGTCGGCCTAACGATAAATAAAAATGAGATGGGGTAGATAATTGTTTCTATTTTCTTTTTTTACGATTGCCAACATTTTGAAATAAGCGGTGAACATGACATGGTTCGATGGACAGCCATACCTGTCCCTTATCTGACTAAAAGAAACATTTTGCTTAACGTGAACAGAAAAATAAATTGATTTTTCCGAAATAAATAAAATATTTTTTTGTGGCGTTATTGTTTACAAACTTGTTGTAAGTTGTGGTATTATTTTTCTAGATATGTATAGTTATTGTATATTTCCACAATTATTTAACTAGTTTAAATTTATAACTTTTATTAATGGTCGTACTACTTGGCGTTAGGGCTCTGTTTAACCACACGGGATTTTGGCGTGAATTTATATGTAGATACATAATAATAATGGCCAACCTTAGCGATGTTAGGCGAGGAGTGTGACCGGTTTAATCCAGTAGCACCAGAACTGTCCGACATCATGTATGAGTCGCCATCTTCGTCCTGTACGAGAGATAATGTAGTTTAGATAACTACAGAAATACTATTAAATACTAATCTGCCAATTTGGTATGTAAAGTTTTTTTTTGGTATTTTTTTTATATTTTTATTTTAAAGGTTTATTAATTATAAACAACTAATTTGAGTATTTTTGCTTTCCTACTTGTGGTTTATTTGTGGTAAACATTTAAAGTGAGTAATTCGACCGCATGTGTGACGTCATTCATGCGGTCGAATTACTTACTTTGGCTGTTTACTGCAAATAAACTGTAGGTGGGAGGGCAAAAGTACTCAAATTAGTTGTTTTAGTTATTGAGCAATGAAAGCAGAAACAAACTTCTGTTGAGCAGGGCGACATGATGTCATTTAGACGTCAAATGAAAGACAAAGTAATTTATGTAATAATTGTAAAAATAAACACAATCTTGCGTTTTTTTGCGCTAAAAATATGATTTTATTACTTATCGATCTAAAATCTCTAAATGGTTTTGGATTCAACATAGGTAAACTTTTACTTTACATACCGAATTGATGTTTGGATTCGAATAGTGTCGTAATCGTGAATTTTTTTGGGATCGCGGCAAAAGGGCAGAATATCATTGGTAGAGAAATTACCAAGTTTTAGAACTTAATTCTGACATTTACATTTTTACTGCCGTTTTACTGAAGTAACCACAACCGACAGTGTGCCAATTTAATTAAGCTCAAATGTATCAGCTACCAGTTTCGTTGCGAACTCATTTTTTCTGGACTAATACGGTAATTAAATTGAATCCAAAGTGGATTGTAGACAATGAGAAAAATTGCTTTGTAGGCAATTAAAATTATTGCATTTTGGGCAATGACAAATGCATTGTGGGTAGTTACAAAAATTGCATTTTGGTCAATGACAATTGCATTGGGGGCAATTACAAAAATTGCATTTTGGGCAATGACAATTGCATAGTGCATTATGTACCCGTAACAGTTACAAAACTTTTGTGTATAAAATAATTACTTGTCGACTTTTAAAGACAATCTGTTACTACTTGTAAACATTCAATTTGTTATATAAACGTGGAAATAATCAGAACTAAGGCGCGAATTAATATATTTTTTTCAGACTGGCGGACTAATTCATATAGACATATAAATATACTATTTTTAAATTTATTTGCTATTTTTCAAATAGTACGTCTCATCCCGGGGAGTCTTAAAAGACGAGTAAAGAAAGAGTTCACAGTTAAAATTACAGTCAAAAATTTGCTACAAAACCCGGTATTTAAATGTCGGGCCAGCATGATATCTGCAGTAATAGTTTACCGTTTAGTTTCTGATACAGTGTAGTGTATAGTTACCCCATGCTCAGTGCGGTGCATGTCAGGCTTGCGCTTGTCGCGCGCGTGCGCCAGCTTGCGCTTGCGCTCCGTCTCGAGCACCTCGCGCGCGCGGTCGAGCTGGTCGCGCTGCTGCCTCACAGCGCTGATCCGCGCCGCCGCCAGCGCCACCTCGCGTGCTGCCGCCGCCGCCGCTTCCTGCTCGCCCACCAGCCGCGCGCGCTCCACCGCTGCAGTACAATACGACAAGCATCACATAACTAAACTTTAACTAAAGACGGACGTAGATATCCAACAACAACTAACCATTAACTGGAACTTAGAGCTCACATAACAAATTGTGGTTTTAACAAAATACGCATAAACCAAGAATAAGTCCTTAAAGAACACCATGACTGTAATTTTAAATAGAGACCTAGTTTTTAAAATAATTTCATAAAGAGAGTCCACACAAGTAGAACAAATCACGAAAGGGATAATGATGTTCCGAGTTTTGCAAACAAGAAAAACTATACTCAACCCTATCGAATGCTTTGTCAGTCACAGTTAATCCTATTAAACTAGTTTAAATTTGTTTTTTCTGTTGACGGTGATACAGCACAAATTAATAATACATCACAGGGCTAATTATGACAAACATCATCATTATTAATATAAAAAATATTAAAACAATCTCTCTACATGTTGTGAGAGCCCAGAAATCTTGCTAAATTAAATATACATCAATTAGAATAATTTATTGGTGGGCAATTAATTAGAATAATTGCTCTGTGGGTAATTATAAAATTGGGTTTTGGGCAACTGCAATAATTGTATTGTGGGCAATTTCAATCATTGACTTGTGGGCAATTTCAATAATTGTCTTGTAGACAATCACAACGCGTACCCTAAACAGTTAAACAAGGCATAATTTTCATTATTAATTAACGAATTATCGGGATATTTATCATGGTATCATATCATAAACATGGTAAATATCCCGATAATTCGTTAATTAATAGTGAATGTGACCATGACAGTTTAAATAATCATAATTTTTATATTCCAGTCCAAGAAATTTAGAATAATGTAGTCGGAGAGGAAAGTGTATTGTTGGTTAAACTCTACTGCTTAAGAACAAGGGTTGATTATACAACAATTCAGTGACGCAAGCCTGGAGGTTGGACTAAAGATGGATATGGCCAAGAAAAAGATAAGGACATTCATAAAAGAAAATAGGCTTAAAATAAATGTCGAAGAGTCCAGTATTTACATGAATACATATTTACTTAGATCAATTAGTCTTTTAAAAAATAAAATGACTATACATGTATGACTCGCTTAATGAATGTGGACGAGGCCGAATCTGTTTGCCAGGATCGTGACAAGTGGCGTTTTGTCGTCTCTGCCTACCCCGGCCGGGATAAGGCGTGAGTTTATGTATGTATGTATGTAATTAGTCTTTTCCCAGGCTCGAAAAGTCCAAGATATTGAAAGATGAGCCATTTAAGCCAGTTAGGATTTCTGAAGCTAAAAGGAACTAATACTGTTCTGTTACATTATCAACAAAATCCATTGGACGGGCGAAATACTACTCAACACTGCATTCAAACAGCGCTGTCATGATAGTCTTAACTTTTTTAGAACTATTCAGATGTGCGCACTCCTTGAAAATTAGATCTACTCTAATGGAGAACCTGATTGTAAACCTTATTTATTGCGACCTATCATTGTGGATAAACAGCCAACCCAAACTAGAACCTTAGCCGACTTAATCTTCACGATGTATGGCTTTAAAATAAATGAGATTAATAAAAAACTAGAACCCTGCGGAACACCTTATGTTGCTAACTTATTTTATTGGACACAACATCGTGTTTCAGCTTTCTTCTTTTTTTTAACTCGGCAATATGTCCATACCGAATGATTTAAAGCGCAAATACAGTCCAGAAATGAAGCCAACGGATAGAAGTTTAAAAATAACATCACTTCAGCGTTATCACCTTGGCTGTAAATAAGCCCTTAACTTGAACCTTGCGGAACAAAAATAGTGTACCTATTTAATTAAATTTGATGATATTTGTAGAAGCCCTATGTCCACCAGTGGACGTCAATTGGCTGATATGATGATAATGACTAAATTTTCTTCAAATTCTAAAACTTGTAATATTTTTAATCATCTTTATTTTACTTGAAAGTCCAGAAAATAGCGTATTCTTTTTCTCAGTCAAAAGACGTCGACGGTCTTTTCGTTGTCTTGTGCCTCCTAAATAACCAGATCGTTGGTCCACCTTGTGAGGGGTCTGTCCACCTTCTGTTTCCTAGTAGAAATAGTGAATAAATACAATGGCTTACCGTCAACATCGGCATCTCCTGTATCCTCAGCAGTACTGGCGATGGTCTCGGCAAGTTTCTCGGCCTCCTCTCTCTCACGTCTCTGGTAATCTTCTAATTGCTCGCGGAGACTTAGGTTCTCTTGTTCCTGTGTATAATCGAATAACAAATGACTGAGAATGTCTTTAAGTTCTGCAACTAGGGTATTACATTTTGTCGTTGGGTAAGTGGAAAGCTGTACAAGGGGAGGTCAAATAGTGCAGGATTGACCTTCTGGGGCTCAGTGAAATGCATAAAAGGGGCAATTGCCATTAAAGACTGGCAAAGGGAACATTGTGTACTATACAAGAGGGTTACCTTCATCATATAGGAGAAATTATTGAATAGTGTCAGAGTTTTATTACCTCTGACACGATACTGGAATTTTAATTGTTATTAAATATATTCCTTAGCCATATGCCTTAACTTAGTTCGACCTAAACTCAATCATTTCAATCTTATAAGTGGTGATAAAATGGAGTCCATTACATTGCGGGTAATTACAAAAATTGCATTGTGGGCAATTCAGTAAAAACAGTACTTGCATTGTTGGCCATACAGTACTTGCATTGTGGGCAATTACAAAAATTGCATTTTGGGCAATGACAATTGCATTTTGGGCAATGATAATTGCACTGTGGGCAATTATAGTGGACAATTATAATGCAGCCTTATAAGATAACCCTCAATTTACAGTAATTTTAAAACTGAAATCTAAAATGTTTTGTAAATTTGTTATTTTTGTAAAAACAATGTATATTAAAATAATGACAATAAAAACACATTACTTATAACAAATAAAATGACTTACCATATCATACTGCTTATTCTCGAGCTGCATCAGTTGTGATATAATCTCCTGCTCTCTCAACTTGTAGAAAGCACGTAAATCATCTTGCACCTCAGACTCGCGCTGGGACCGAACTTTCTCCCAATCCTACAGCAAAATATACATTTATATGAATTACAGTAGAAATAACCTACTATCCCCCAGTCCGAATGTCTGATCATTTAAAAAATTAAATAATCAAGTGTCAAAATTATTGACAACTATCATTTAAGAAATGGTGCTCCCACATTGCTGTTAGAATAATTATGTTTGTAAACATTTTCTAACATAAAAACATTTACTAAGAAATGTGGTCAATTGTAACATTTTGTTGAGAACTATTACATGTTACAAGAGCTTTTAAATCTGGTATTCGCTCGCAGTTTGCCTTGCGAAACATTTTTAACGGCAATGTGGGAGCATCTTTAGATTTGATTTGACAGAGCAGAGCACATTAACATACGAGTTAGATGAACATTGATTTGACAAGCGTTTCAGAAACCGGGGGTAAGTCACTATTTAGAATTTCAATTACATTTAATATTTGATTTTAATAAATAATCAATAAGTGTTTTAGAAGTTTTAAGATGTCTCAATGACATTCTTTTTTATGGCAAATAATGATGTCAGCATTTTTATCAGGTAAATCTCAATGCATTTGGAAGTAAAATCACTATGTCATTTGTAAAATAAAATGTATTCAAAGCATGGCAAACAAGACGTGTCTCTTTATTAATTAACTTTTTAACAATTAAATTTGGCAGCAACAAAAATTCGGTATGTAAAGATTCTTTTTGGTATTTTTTTATATTTCTATTTTAAAGGTTATTTTCGCTTTCCTACCTATAGTTTATTTGTAATAAACATTTTAAGTTTTACTTGTGATGACGTCATTTGTACGACCGAAGTACTTGAGCAATGAAAGCAAAAACATTTACATACCGAATTTATAATATTTTCAATTATCGAGATTCAAAAAGTTTTCTGCCAATGATCAACGTATTTTTCGTTCAAGTAGAGCATCGCAGCGGCCATGCTCGAGCATACGCGCCTAACCGGCTATCAATTTAAACATTTTATATTCCATGCAAAAATGAAATTTAGCTATTGCATAGAAGATTCAATATCCTTTAGCACATTATGAGATACTCTCCAGATAAACAGAACATATACATAATACATAGTGTTACCTGCTCAGCCTCTATCCTCTGCATCTCAAGCGTGAGTGACGTGTCTGCGATGCGTTCCTGTTGTTCTAATATCAGTTGCATGTTGCGAGCGCGTTCCGAATACACCTGGACTGCGGCCGCCTGGGTGACACAGTTATTTGTTAATACATATTACAACATTGTATGAGTAGATAATATTTTAATATTTAACTGCAAATGCTAGCTAGAATTGGAAATCAAAGGGCCTTTGCTCAGCAGTGAGATGATAATGGCTTCAACTAACTAACTAGTAAGTTATAAAAATTCAGATATCTTACCTTGCTAGATCTATCAACTATAGGCTCGCCAGGTTTAGGCCTCGTGGAAGGAGGCCCGGGCGCTGCCGAAGGACTCAGCTCTGACCACGTCGGGTACTCGATATCACCTATACATACAAAATTATATAATAAATAACTAGTTTTTTTTGTGTCATAAATGACTAAACAATGAACAATAAATAAAATAAAAATAAAAAAGCCTTTCATTAGTGCAGTGGCAATTTACAGAAAACAGTTAAGTTTATGTCACTTTAGTCCGATATGCCCTGGACCCCTCTATGGGTGAAGGCCTCCAGAGATTTCCACTCGTCGCGAATTTTCGCCAGGGTTAACCAATTACTTGAACCGACGGTTTCTATTTCGTCCCTCCACCTTGCTTTTGGACGACCTCTGCATCTGTGACCCTTTGGTCCACTCCACTTAGTCACGATATTTGTCCACCTGTTATCTGTGAGACGTGCAACATGACCCGCCCGCCTCCATTTGAGGTCTCGTGCGAAGGGTAAAGCATCTATCACGCCAGTTCGCTTTCTGATGTTGTTGTGACGAACTCTGTCCTTCAATTTTATTTTTAGTAAGCTGCGTTCCATAAATAATGGACATTGGCAAGCGCAAAACAGTCCTCAAGGTAAGGGTGTTTAATTAATTTTAATTTTCAATTACACTCTTGAAAATTGTTAAAACAATAAATCTACTAAACTCCCGCTTCGAGTACCATTTTTTTCCATTGTCTTTCTTCTTTTCGAATTAATCTACTAAGCTACTAATACTTTTGCTAATAGCTATTCTAGCAGAGCTCTAACCACCATAAAATAATGTCATTTTATTTTATCTAGCGATCTATTTTATAATTTTCTTAATTTTATTATTTAAGAGTGTTAAAAAAACTCAAAATATTTTAAGCGAATAGAGCTATATAAGACTAACTAAAACCCAATAAGAGTGTACTTACCCAGCATATCATCCATGAAATCATCCTGTCTAGGCGGCAAGGCCTGAGGATTAGTAGTGAAGGCTGGATACTTTAGCAGCCAGTCTTCGTACCCACCATAGAGGGCCAGCGGGTCCCGGGAATACTGGACCTTTACATCCCACTGTAGACAATAACAAATTATCTAATTATTAAGAAAAGAGTAGTTAATGTGTATGTTTCAAGTTATTCCTACTTCCTATAACATTGAGTCCTTCAATGTATTTGACCTGCAAATTGGCGGCGAATAAAGTCATCTGTTGCCATCATTCCTGAGCAGCGTTTGCCCTTTCCATCAGGCTCATTCATTGCTTACACAACAGGTCAGGTCATTTGCCGTGTCCTTATAAAAAAAAAACTATTTCTGTAGCTTTTAAATACTACAGGGAATAATATCTAATGTCTGTGCTGTAATGGACCAAAAGGTATGTTAAAGCCGTTAGCACCCAAAGAGTGTCTTAAAAGTTGGCTACAGAACTACTATTTAAAAAAAAATACAATCGAAATTGAGAGGTAGTCCCTTTCTTCTCCGAATATCGATCGTCCGAAAATCATAATCCCAAACAAGTTTACTATAGTCATCACTTTCCATAATGTTCGCGTATACGAAATTGTATATTACCTAATCGTCTTTACCTATAATACTTGTGTGTCATAAAATGGGGTACTATAATTATTACATATCCTATTTTTTTTTGCTATAAAGTCACATGTCCTAAAATAAAATATTAGGGCGAAAGTCAGAAACAGTTGGTTAGGTTAGGTTAGTATGGTGACCACAACGCGCACGAGCCGAGCGAGCGAAGCGAGCTTGCCGCGGCAGCGGCCGGCGAGTGCCAGAAACTCTTTTTTTATGTAAAACTAGCTGCTGTGCCCGCGACTTCGTTCGCGTGGCGGATGTTACTTACTTCGCAATTCGATGTAATACTGAAAAATCGTTTTTTAAACCAATCGTTTTTTTAACACAGATATACCTACAAACGAATTGTAAAATTAACGAACAAACCAAAACCTTTTCAAAAACAGACCTTTACAAAGACAGATCTATGACGACTGCGTCTAAACTTATACTGAAAGACATGAGCGAACGTCATTCTTGCAAGGAAAATCTTAACACCGCGATACTGAAAATGACGTCACAGGCACAATGCCATCTGTAACAGATGGCATGATTATTTGTAATATATCATTTCATAAACACATTAACTATTTTTTTACTATAAAACTTTTATAAAATCATATTATTTGCTTAAACTAATCAATAAAACGTCTCTGGTGTAAAATGTTGCAAATGGAGGTTGGACACTTAAGTATTCGTGCGACGTGTTGTCAAATTTTTAAGTTAAAATAAATGACATCGCTTATTTCATCATAACAGCCCATTAATGTCCCACTGCAAGGACGCGCCTCCTCCCGTGAAGGAGGGATACTTGGCCTACTAATACCACGCAGGCCAGTCGGATTGGTATAGGGTTTAATTTCAAGTTTTCCTTCATTTTTGTTTCGTAAAGATAATATTCACTTAAATTATAATTTTAAATTAAATTATAATAATACCAAAAGAATAATTGATACTTTAGATTAATAGCTTACTAATACAATTTATATTTAATTAAATTGCGTTTCAATTACAAAAAAACACAAAAATATAACAATCAAGTAAACTTATAATTGATTTAATTTAATAAGACCTTTAATTGATATTACACATACGATTCATGGTTAATTTTATTAACATTTAAAAGGAATAACTTATTAATAGCACTTAATAATAAAATAGTTATAGATTATTTAAAAACTAATTTATTTTATGATTACTACTGGTAACGCCATCTCGTGAACAAAAGGAACGAAATTTAAATTCATTCAACATTGAACCAAATCCATTTTTCATGACCCCTGATTTGTATTGGACTGTTCTAATAAAGAGATCTAGCGATATCTCGAGTAATACTTATCTGATTTTGATGAAACATACCTCAGTTTAAGCCTAATAAGAAAGGCTACAATACAATGTATTGGTCTTAAGATCATATTTTAATTCGTTTTAAAGATGAAGAAAGGTGCGGTAACAAACAGACAAATAGACATTAATTATAAAAATTCTAAGTGTGTAGTGTTGTTGCTTTTTGACTTTTTTCTACATTTTATAGATAATTTTTATCTGAATTTTTGAAAAGAACTGACATTTCGACCTCTACAGTTTTATTATAGTATAGATAGAAGATAGATAGATTACCTTCTTTAAACTTAATACCTAAAAACTACGTATCTATGTATTTTAATATCTAAAGCGCGCTTATTCCGAGAAGAGTCAATAAGAACCACGTCCGTTCGCATTAAGAGTCAATGTGAATGAAATTATATAGATGCACCGGTTGGTTGGCCGTTTCGGACGTTAAACAAAAATCAACCATACAGCCGTACTCATACTGGCGCGGCGACATTTGGAAATTTTCTTTCATCTATATCTTGTGTGTTTATAAACCGATTTCTATAAAAAAAAAATTATGAATAAGATATTAAAGTGTACTTTTGAAATATGTGAGTTTGAAAAAGATATGTCTATGCAAATTACAATATATTTATGTAGTAATAAATGAACTATCGGGATATTTACCATGTTTAAGGTTTGTGAGTTTCCGATATTTCGGCGCTGTTACAAGCGCCATGATCACGGAGGAACTGAAGTACTTGCGGTTAATATAATAGTCTTAGGAGTGAAAATATCGTTCTACCCTCTTTCGCACTCGTTTTTTATTACTATTGTCCTCACTGTTCTCACTAGTTACTCGAACTCGATCGCGACACACTACACTCACAGTATCCACTCGCGTTTTTGGTGCACTCACTTTTTTGTTCATACATAGGTTAACCACTGGACGCCAGATACTTGACAGTTGAAACCCATCTTCGCGATCGAAGTCGCACTCACCTTACGTCGGGCTAAGCTTCTGTGTTCGAATATTTCTACTGAGGAGCGTAACGCACTACGTGAACTAAGGAACGACGATAGTGTGTTAGTCTTAAAGGCAGATAAAGGTAATGCTACGGTAGTTATAAACGCAACAGAATACGATGATAAAATTAGACACTTATTAAGTGATGACAAAACTTATAAAAAGGTAAATTACAACCCGACAGCTCGAACAAACCGATACACGGAAAAGTTGGTCAAGGAATGCAAATGCGCCATCGGAGAGGACACTACGATGTATTTACTAAGACCTAGAACATTACAACCTCCTAAACTATATGGTTTACCAAAGGTTCACAAAGAAAATGTACCAGTACGGCCGATAGTAAGTCAAATTGGGTCACCTACGTACGAATTAGCGAAACACGTAGCTAAGGTACTACAGGTGTTAGTGGGGAAGACAACATCGTACGTGAAGGACTCGAGACATTTTGTGGACATTCTCCGGCAAAACAACGTGAACGAAGCAGAAGTGATGGTCAGTTTCGACGTTGAGTCACTCTTTACAAACGTTCCAATATCTGACTGCATGGAGGTAGTAAAGCGGAAAATTGCTGATAATGGAATCGCTGTAATCGAATACATCAGCCTTGTGCATCATTGCCTGTCCACGAGTTACTTCATATACAAGAACGAGTACTACCTACAAATTGACGGAGTAGCAATGGGCAGTCCAGTCGCTCCGGTTGTGGCCAACATATGGATGGAGCACTTTGAGAGTATAGCCATTGCCACTGCCCCCTATAACGGTAAAAGGTATGTAGACGACATCTTTTGTATTATGGAGGGTGATGAGAGCACTGCACAGGGTTACGTATCCCATTTAAACAGCATTCATAGCAAGATGAGCTTTACCTACGAAATGGAAAGAGACAGAAGTATTGCATTCCTCCATGTAAACATCAGTGTACGGGAGGACGGCTCGCTTAGCCACACAGTGTACAGAAAACCAACACACACAGACCGCGACTTACATGCCGACTCGCATCACCATCCGCGCCAGTTGAATTCCGTTGTAACGTCACTTACTGACCGCGCATATAGCCTATGTGACGAGGAACATTTATCAAAAGAACTGTCACACTTAAGCGGCGTTCTACAAAGGAACGGATATAGTGGCCGGATTAAACCACCCAGGCACAAAGAAAGACAACCGGACTTCAAGGTGGAGAGGCAACCAGCCTTTTTACCGTATGTCAAAGGAGTGACAGATAAGATCGCCAACATATTAAGAAAAATGTCTATAAAAACTATCTTCACTCCCTTGAAAAAAGTGTCACAACATCTCCGCACACCGAAGGATAGTTTCCCCTTGGAACAACCGGGTGTTTATAAGATTGACTGCAGTTGCGGTAGTTCGTATATAGGACAAACCAAACGAACAGTAGCATGCCGCATCAAAGAGCACATCAGAGCGGTCAAAAACAACGAGCCACAGAAGTCTGCAATCGCGCAACATTTACTGCAGTCGGGTACAGGCCACTGGATTGAGTTACATAACCCTCAGATACTTTCGACAGAACGCCACTATATACCAAGACTGGTGAGAGAAGCGATTGAAATTAATAAGTACCAAAATTTCAATCGCGAAGATGGGTTTCAACTGTCATGTATCTGGCGTCCAGTGGTTAACCTATGTATGAACAAAAAAGTGAGTGCACCAAAAACGCGAGTGGATACTGTGAGTGTAGTGTGTCGCGATCGAGTTCGAGTAACTAGTGAGAACAGTGAGGACAATAGTAATAAAAAACGAGTGCGAAAGAGGGTAGAACGATATTTTCACTCCTAAGACTATTATATTAACCGCAAGTACTTCAGTTCCTCCGTGATCATGGCGCTTGTAACAGCGCCGAAATATCGGAAACTCACAAACCTTAAACATGGTAAATATCCCGATAGTTCATTTATTACTAGTGAATGTGACCATGATAGTTTAAATAATAATATATTTATGTATTTCATACACTTTGAAGAAAACCCTAACGATTAAACACGTTATTGTGGGTAATATATAAAAGAAAGATATATACTATTCAGGACTTACGTACATCTTTTGAAGACCATTATTTTTGTAATACATATTTTTGACGTATGATCA
The DNA here is from genome assembly GCA_905475405.1 of Schrankia costaestrigalis. Lineage (NCBI taxonomy): Eukaryota > Metazoa > Arthropoda > Insecta > Lepidoptera > Erebidae > Schrankia > Schrankia costaestrigalis. The sequence continues at coordinate 1,340,679 of FR997845.1, read as the reverse complement.
ACGTATGCGATGATATGAGCTCGAACGCGCGTTTTTTCAACCGACTTGCTTCAAATTTTTCGTCACTGCTCAGCTCATATGTGTCTTAGCGTTATGTTATACAGCCTATAACCTGCCCGGGAGTATGGTTAAAATGCCAAGTTTGGTTAAAATGCCTTCAGTAGTTTTTGACCCATGCGTGCACATACAGACAGACAGACAGACAAAAAATTTATTGATTGCATTTTTGGCATTAGTATCGATCACCATTCATCCTCCAATATTAATTTTTAACATAATATATTCAATGCACAGAATTGATCTCTCTACAGTTTTATTATAAGTATATAGACTAGAATATAGTATTTACGTTTTTTAAATATTATAGATTGTGATGGTTATAGCAACAAAAATTAGGTCATGTTATGTTTAGGGATTTAGGTTTTCGGACAAGTGATATTATAAGACATGAATTTAGGGCTAGCTATCATTCGGACACATGATGATTCGGACACAAAATGTTATGACACCTTAGATTATGGATAAAAAAATTACGAGACAAAATAGAGAACAACATCGAGAACCTCCTCCTTTTTTTGAAGTCGGTTAAAAATGGAAACTATCTTATTAGCACATACAAAGAGGAAGCCAATACCTGCAGCGGTAAAGGAACAAATACTTAGATTATAATTACAACAATTAATTACAACTTTCAGTAACTGGCCATAAGACAGGGACACTTGGAAAGCAATGAGGATACTTTTACCCAGCACTGTGACAAAGGTTATATAAAAATCAAACGAAAGCAATCTCTCATACCTTAAGTAAAATAGTTTTAAGCAAGTGCAAAGTCTTGCCAGGTATCACTGCAGTACTGTTCCAGTCCAGCATCACAATCAGTTCCATGCTGGCACGGTCAGCCCATATCGGTCTAGAGGCTGATGGTAGATTCTGTTCTAATACATTCGCTGATTGCCTGTTGAATGAAAAAGTTTTAATGCTTATGTGTTTAATGGCTGTCGGTTGTTCGCACCATACGCCCTGCCCATCGCCACTTTAACCTGGGAATCCTGAGCCCTATGTGGGTCACTTTAGTTCTCTTGCAGAGTCCCTCATTTTTTATTTGTTTATGCGGGGAAACTCCCAACATATCCAACCATATAATATTAAAAAATTGATAACAAACAACTGCCACTTCTCGGTCTATTCAATGTCATTTACCGCATCTGTCATGTCTAAAAACCATCTCTGGAGTGATTGCTTTCATGCTATAAGTTTTTTATTTTTGAACCTATAACCATTTAGGGTGACCATATAGGTATTAGAAGACCATTTTTCTCCGTCACTGGAGCAGACCCTTTATATAGAGTGATTGAGATGTTATAAGGCTGAAAATATATCGAGCCATTACCGCCGACTTATCGTAAGCGACAATTTTACCTAAATAACGTTTTTTATCACAAACGACATTTTGAACTATAACGGATCATAGTCTGTCGAAAAAAGGGTGGGAAATACACTAATTAAGAAGTTATAGCAAGTGCTAAATTTATCGTTGGCACAACATTTTTTTATTTTTTAAAGTAACCGACATAACTAATACTATCGTAAGTTGCGTAATTATCTAGGAATAGTAGCGTAAGTGACACTACTCGCTATGGCAACCTACACTGTTCATCAAAATTTTGCCACTTACTATAAAAACAGCCGCAAAATTTTTTTTAACTGTTTTAAATAAAGCTTCAAAAATCATAACTGTATTTTAAATTTCAGTGCGATATCACCATTATTGGTGATAATATTTAAAAAAAACCTTCTCCTGTAAAATTTAGTTTTTGTCGGTTACTATAAGTCGGCGGTAACGGCTCGATATATACATTGTTTTTATTTAAGATCTTGTGATCAGTCTCAAGGACTATGAGCAGATGTGATGTAAGAATAGGCGTGGTAGGGGAAGGCATTCCTCATTAGGAAATTTTGCCCTCTTTAATAATAGTGGCTTAGTTGGTGTTGCAGAGTTTAAGGATTCTGTGTCGTTTCAACAGTCTTTTAAATAAATATTCAGTAAATAAAGTATAATTACCCAGGTGATATACATTCCTCAGGTACACTAATACAGGCTGGATAGTTAATATGTGATTCTATGTAGTCCTTCCCGGAGCGGGCGTCCAGGAGCATCACCTTCAGTTTGCCACTCTTCAATATTGAATACAGCTGCTCGCTTTTGATTGTTACCTCATGAAGACCTAGAATATAAAATCAAATAATATAAAATTTTGGGAGGAGGCTCATCCCTGCAATGGGACATTTATGGGCTGTTATAAATGAACATTGCTAGGGGATGCCCTATGCCTTACAAAAACCACATTGGTGACAATACTTTATATTTTCTGTACTATATATTTGTAGTTTCTGTCTACCTCCTATAGAACAAGGAGTAAGTCTTATGCCTACGTGAATATGTCGCATCTCTAGTTCATGCTGTCATTTTGGTTCACTGATAATATTATCAGTGATATTGGTGATGTATTTTATGTTTTTCATAGCTTCCTAATAACATACTAGTGTCCACTACTAAAAGGAGGACATCCAGCCAGCAGTGGACAACAATAGGCTGAAATGGATGAATCCACTACTCAAGCCTTAAAAATGTTATTGATTGCATTAAAATTTTATTGTTTACTGTAAAATTCTGATATAACCAAGGAAAACTTATTAACCTGGTAATCCAGATGTAGGAGGTGGTTCAATAATAGGCATGTTATCAGTAATCTTCTTTCTGTTCTCCTCTATCTTCTGTTTAATCAATTCATTATCTTTTATATCATTCAATCGTTTTGTTTTCTGCTCTTTAGCATATCTGAAAAATACATTCAAGCAAATTATAAAATGGTATGGATTTGACTATCTATGAAATTATTTAGGTATGGCTTATTTCATCACACATATATGTAGATTTGGACAGTTCTAATTGTTATTTTGAAATATATTGATTTCTGCTCTTGATTAATCAAAGTAGGCAGCATAAAATGTGTTAATTTCATAACACAAAAAAATTATTTGTTTTTAATAATCATAATGATATTTATTGCCTTTAATTAAGAGATTATCCTATCTTGTAACATAATACTTTCCGAGTGCAGTGTATAATTTATGTATAGTGTCTACTGGAAACACAGGAAAAATGCAAATACAAATGGCACTAAGCATAGAATCTTGAAACATACTTGAATAAAACATCTTTATAAATACTAGTTTTATGATTGTGATAAATTTAAAATAAAATATAAAGGAGGAGATTCAAAACTAATAATAATGTTTACAAAATTTGATATCTACAACCTAAGATAATACAGAAGCCTAAGACTGATGCCAATAATCATTTAGTGCATAATTTGGCACACAATACTTATATTCACAAGACATAAAACTGCTACCCGCAAGTTTTACTATTTTACAAATGATAACAGGGGATCGTTGATATTAGCGAGTCCTGCAATATCTAAAGTTCCCCCAACATTGTCTGTATTTTAAAATAACTTCTAAATACATTGAAACAAAACATCATAATATGCATTTTATGGAATACTAATATGTATCTTCAAGCAATCAATCATTAATGATAAAAGTTATCATTTTATATTTCTTAAATACATAGAACTACAATAAGTACAACTAAAATGAATGCAGGAATGTTCACACACAAATACCTCACCTGTCAATAAGGCTATTCTTCAATGTCTCAGCAGCATCTATAGCCTTGTTTGGGTTCTTAGCACCAAGCATGTTATTGAAGTATGTTTTGTCTTTCAAATACTCCTTGTCTTTGCTTATGTAAGCAATCACTCGGAGGTATTTCATGTAGTAAACATAAGAGTACTCTTCATCTCCCTTTTCGCGAGACTCTTCTGCACTTTCAAATAGTTTTTGAGCTGTTTTGCACAACCTGAAAATAATTATGCAAATATATTTAATAAATTTGCCAAAATAAGTTCCACCTTAGTGAATTTATTGCAAATACTTACAGTGTAGCTCTTTTATACTTTAAATCTGGTACATTGTGTAATTTGTCCAAATCCTCTATACATTTCCCAAGGTGAAGCTGAATTCTTCGTGTTTCAGTCATGTTAAAAATTTGCTCGCCGTATCTTCTAGTGCTACGTATTATCGTAATTTAAAGTCTCTAGGACCACGGAATACTACATTTGTTTGTATAAACCCAAGGATTGTTGTAAAAACTCACTGCAAACAAAAATTGAGAATAAATCACAAAATGTCAAGTTTTTTTTTAATTTTCCAATTTGTCACAGATACACAATATTTGAATAAATAGTATTCGCTCCTTTTTACTCATAAATATTTATTTTTGGACTTAGCTTTTAATTTATAAAAAAAAAGATTATTAAAAATAGATATAATAGTTTAATATTAACCAAAACATTTAATTAAAACTATCACTTATTTTAATAGGTTTTTCAAGTAATAATTTCCCTGTAGATTATTTTCTCTCAGTTACCTAATAATATAAAATATAAATAAAGCTTTTTAGGACTTGCTTGCTATGCTCGTGGCCTCATTCCTTCTTATCCACATAATAGGCTTACTCACGCTGTATTAAGTACTTTTCACTACTCTATAATTCCGTATTATTTTACTTCACGCTATGTAATTAGCGCTATCATTTCTTCAAGCCGTTCTGAGTGATTCAAAGACCCAACAGTATACGTGCTAACGTATTTAATATTAAATACGGTAGCCAGATTATTCAAAGGAAAAATGACGTTCAATATAGTCACTAAAGAACACTTATACTTAGTAGATTGGTCATTGTCTACAATAAGACTAAAAAGAACTAAAAATTTGAAAAGTAACCTGATTACTAGGCTAACTAACGAGCTAAGAGAAGAAATTATGTGCATCCATAAATGTGACTATCGAGAAAAGTATGAATTTGTATGTAAGATTAAAATCAAATTTTCCTGTCGTAAGTAATTTAAAAGATTTTGAAACAAGGATAAGTAATATAAACTGTATTTTAGGATATTACATTTTTTAGCTGTTAATTAAACGGAATACATCACAGGAGTAGAAGCGACTAAACGTAACTATTCGATTTACTTTCCATGTTTAATCTGTGGTTTGACAACTATGTGACATCAGTGTTTTGTACAGCTCATCATGCTATTTTAGTTCTTATCATCTTTGTCTAAGACTTACTTTTGTCTTTTTAGTTTAGGCCAAATGTATGGATGTTGTACCTACATAACGTAAATAGCGCAGGAGCGCAAGTTTTCATGCGCAGTGGATTCTTCCTCATTTTCGCTGGTCGATTGTGGTTTTCCATTTAGTTTTTCAGCTGATCACGCTTTCCACAGCCGCATAGCAGACCGTCCGTGTCGTGGGTCATGTGCGAAACTGTTGTAGCGTTGTGAAATCGTTGGGTGATTGTGTTGTGTAGTTGTTTGATTAGCTAGTGCCTGTGAAAATGTTTTCAGGACTCACTAATCAGGTAAGTTCGTGGATGGGGGCAGCGAAGGGCGAGCCCCAAGATGAGGAAGTTCCAACCCCTACGAAGGAGGCGACTGGAGAAGGCGCAGCGGCGGAGGGTGAAAAACAAAGGTACGACTGTTTCATTGTTTATATTTTGCTTTTTATTTTAAAATTAAAATTCACCAGATTTAGGGAATTGTTGAATATTAAAATCATACTATTAGAGAAAAATCACAGATCAATAAAATTATCTTCTCATTTATGTGAATGGTTTTGGAATAATTTTATTTGTAAAAGTGTGTTTTGTAAGGTCTAATATTGTAATGATGAAATTCGTAATTACTTTGTGAAAAACGTAACTTTGTTGTAATATTGATCCCAGTCTATAACTTTAAATCTAGGTCAAGTACTTTTCTTTCTTGCACTCATATTGGAATGTAAGCATTGTGCTTTTGGAACAATGCTAATTAAATTGTTCTAGCTTTTATAATGAATTATTACAAGATAAAGAAAAAATATACTTAACATTTATTTTCAAATTATAAAGTATTGAAAGAATTTTAAAAAATAGAATAAAAAACTGTAATTGTGATCTAATAAGAATCAAATAAGGAATAAGTGTAGTTAATAATTTTTATAAAAATGTATTCTTTAACAATTTTTATTTTCTACAGTCCAACAAAAGGAGGCAGCAAATTGGACCTTATCACCAATGTGAAGTCACAAATGACCGGATGGCTCGGTTCAGGGATCCCAATACCTGGTCTTAGGAAAAATGAGCCTGCACCAGCTGATCTTCCAGAACAGCAGGTCCCTTCAGAGCCGGCTGAGGTTGCGGAAGCAAAGCCTGAGGGAAAAGATGATGATGATAATTCTAGGTATAATAGGTACGAGGGGTTGGCGGAACTAATGAGTTGAGGCATATTTTTTTGGCTTCTCTTTTAAGTTTATTTCTTTTATCGGATATTGGGTTGTTGCTGATTATTTAAAAAATATATATTAAAAAAATTGTAGTGTTTTAAATTTTACATTTATAAAAAAGAAAAATGTAATTATTAGCCTTAATTAAGCTAATTGAATGTAACAGAAAGGATTTAATTTACGTTTCATTAATATTAATTGTAAAGTGACAATGTACTTCAAGTTTGTCCAGAAAATAGTTACTCATTAAGGAACATCAAGTTGTTCTCCTCCATGCTTATTACATAACAGTGACAAGGTAATATCCATAAGAGTTATTTCTGTATATCACAAATTAAAATAATGTATCTGCAATGCAACACAAAGAAATCATGCATCATGATTTTTTTTCAATATCATCACAATTATCCCTATTTTCGACACAAGTGATGTTTTTGAATAGCACTTTTATAGTTGTATTATTAACAAATTGGGCTTAATGCTTATATCATCACAAATATCTGTTTTCATGGCTTTTTGGCACTTTCACTTGAATATGAAATTTTATGAAGCACTTTTTTATTTTAATAAATACTGTACTTATTTATTTACACTTTTATAGTAATAATTATACATGACCTTATTCACACAAAATTTAACAAAACTTTTTTTTACATTTCCTGTTCTATTTTTAATAAATTATTTCTACCATATTAACAAAATTACTTCCTCTAGAGAATTTAGAAGACATGAAATACCACAGTAACATTTTTAGATGCACTTGATATATTTATTAACTCATTTATTCTGCTCAAACCCCATTTTTTATTTATCATTGTTGTGCATTCTATTCTTAGTGTACTTTTTTGATAATCTTTTTTCTGGTCTAGTCACATTCTTACATTATACTTACTCATAAACAAAATTACTAAAATTACTTTTAGTTTAATTGCATATACACTTCGTAATTATTTTATTCCTTTCGTTAACAAATTGAGATATTGAATAAGAATATCTCCGAAATTAGCTTTGATATAAAATACTAGTTTCTCTATTAACATTTTGTTACAATTACGTGAATTATAATATAATATAAAGCATAAATTCGATTCGCGGTTGACCACCGAATGCGTGTATAATGCATTTTAGATGGGTAAATAAGTACGTTCCTTTATATATATTTTTAATTATGTTTAAATATTGTTTTTATAACTGAACGTTTTTCATCCGCGTAAGTATATGGCTAGACCAACATTGTGTATTTAGAAAGAATACTCTTGTCTAACAAGAGTATTCTTTACTTACGTAAATTTATAGTGAGGAGAATTTTGATCATTATTTTTAAAATAAATTAAAAATTATAGCTTTTGAAAAATAATAGTGTAAGGCCGAAAAATATACATAATAATATCGACAACACCATATTGTATTTCGATCTTTAGTTTTGATCATCCTATTAATCCCTGAATTCTTTTTACGAGAAACAACATAATAATTATCGTCTCGGCATAGTTACTTTTTAGCTAATCTGTCTCTTGTGGTGTAATCTAAATGCCCTTTCGTGTATATCACAACCTTTTTTTTAAGAACTTAGTCTTTATTATTATACCCAATTATATGTAACACCTAGAAAAATTTAACCGATATTATATCGCCTATCTTCCTCATACTCTATTTCCAGAAGTTATGACGATTTACTATTTTGGTAAAGAGGTTGACATCTCTGTAAGACCAATATTAGAGGTTACTGGAAGTTTTCTGATCGATAGTAAGAACGTGATTAGTGTACGGATCGGGCAGACTTGGTGTAATAATCATATTTATGTTGGCTTAATATTATATTGCTTCCTGTTCTTAATATATATTTAATTGAATTTGCGCAGTTTAGTTAATGAAATTATATAAGACTACACAGCTTATGTTTAGGTTAGGGAACGGCTGGGCTATGCTCTGGGATTGCTAAAGTCAATTCGAGGCAATTACCACATGTCATTGAATGGACCTTAAAAAAAGGTTATAAATATACTTATTAGATGTCGCAAATGGGTAGCTCTTAATCCAATCAATCAACTAGCCTATGGCAGTCCACTGCTAGACATATATAGCTCTTAATCCGATGGTTTATATTTATAGATAATTTATTCAGACCTTCAGTTTTTCATAAAAAAGGGGGACGTGATAATAACTACCTATGTAAAAATAAAAATGAATAAAAATGAGAAAAATACAAGCCTTTTAATCTTGCCAAAATTTAAATTTCAGAAGAGAAAAAGGCAAACTCACTAAATCTTCCCTAAAGAATAACTAAATATTCCAGTAGTTGTCCCGAGTCGCATAATACGCTCAATTTCACCCTTATAGTGAAAGATTACGTAATACCACGCAGCCGCTTTCTATTTACGGATCATTTGCTTCTACTCTATGCTTAGCTGGAAAACACCCACGTTCTGCGCAATTTCCCCGAAATGAATAAACAAGGAGGAAATTTAGGAATACTTGGTTCATTCAGTAAATTATTTGACGTAATTTATGGCAAAATGGTTTTATTGAATACTAAACAATGCCTTAATCCGTCGCTTGATTTATCGGTTTTTTCCTCTAGGGAAGTGGTAACTGCAAGCCCTAAAGCAAATGTACATTTCTGAGGTTCTAAAGATAAATGAATTATTCTAATTGCAATCCGCGGATTCTGAAGTCAGAATTTTAAAATATATGTATGCTTTAAATATGTAGATTTTTTTCCGATTAAAATATCTTGTCATATTTTCTTGTTTATCGCTTTTCTTAAGATTCGCTTCTGGAATTATGTTGTATGGTTGTTGCTAATGTGGTTTGTTGTATTGGATGCAGCGCCACTGGTGGTGCTGATAGCCGGCCAGCCTCTACAGGGGGTACTCCGACTGAAGAACAGCCTGCAGGTGTGGGGAACGGTGAGTTGGACGATTTTGTGTTTGATATTGATGTATATAGAAGTAGTAGCACTATGTGTAGTTAGTTAATGTTATTATTTAGGCCCAAACCTTGCTACAAACATTTAAAACACAATTATTTGTAATTAAATAAATTGATTTGTTCTTATTGAAATCTAAGCTTCAAAAGAGGCCATCCGATCGTATGATCCTGGCTGTCAGGGACTTGGCAACTGCTGCAGCAGTACTCGTTCCCTTTAGAGGGCTTCGTCGGCATAAAGTGCAACTGGAACGGATGATACCTAATACTATCAGGTCTGACCCCGACACGCGAGGCCATTTGCTATTGCAGGCCGATATCTACTATGAAACTTTTATCGACGCACGCCGAATCTTAGTAATATAATACAGTGTTCTCAGTATTTTTTGAAGCACAAACTTACGAGGGCCACACCGAAATGATCGGGAATGAAATACTTCTGAATAAATAAGACTTCAAATCTTTTTGGTATTTGAAAATATGTGCTTTCTTAAACTTAATTCTATGTGGTAGCTATTGCAAATTGACAGGTCGGCGTGAAAATGGAACTTACGCGGGAACATTTTCAAGCGATAATTTTTCACAACTTTCGCCGAGGCTTATCCCAAGAATAATGTCTCACCGAGCTTGTTTCTATTTATGGATTTGAAGTACCTAATCAAACGACTATTTTACGCTGTTACTCTAAGTATTGTCGAGGACGGTCTTCTATTACCACAGTATCTTCTACTGGTCTGCCAAAAACAGCATTAAGTCAAGAAAACGTCGATGCTGTACTCCAATCAATACAAGGAGATAGCCATGTGACATACGAGCAGATACGGGCTTCCCTCAGCATTGATATGACAACCATTCAAACAATATTGCATAATAAATTGGGTGTTAGAAAGTAAGTTTCCCACTGGGTGCCCTACCGTTTGACAGAAGAACGAAAGTCAGCTCGAGTTAATTGGAATCGCTCTGCTTTGCAACGGTTACATAAAGAAAGCTCAAGTGCTGTTTATAATATCGTCTTGAGTGATGAATCGTAGATATACTCATATAAGCCCAAAAGAAAACACCAATCGGCTGTTTGAGTCTACGAAGATGAGGTCAAGCCAACAAAAGTTGAGCGCTCTTGTGGCGTGTCAAAAAGAATGGTGGCTTCGTTTGTCTCGAAAACCGAACATGTGGCTACGATTCTTTTACAGAAACGACGAACCGTTACTGCTAATTGGTACACAACAGTTTGTTTTCCGGAAGTCAGAAGAGAACTTCGTAAAAGTAATCCGAATCGTCGCATAATCCTTCACCACGAAAATGCGAGCTCCCACACCGCTCGGCAAACGATCGCATTTTTAAATCAGGAAAACATGGAGTTGATGGACCATCCTCCATACAGCCCTAGCCTGAGCCCCAGTGATTACTTTACATTCACAAGAACTAAAGATTTGTTACGTTGTCAACGATTTTAAGGTCCAGAAGAGTCAGTCGAAGCTTACAAAACGGCCGTTTTGACTATGTCCACTTCAGACTGGAATACTGTTACAATAAATGCTTTAAACGAATAAAGAGATGCATCGATTGTCACGACGAATACTTCGAAAAGCAATGAAAATAAATTTTATTGTAATAACTTTCTAGTTTTTTCTATTCCCGATCATTTCGGTGTGGCCTATGTAGTAGTAGTAAATAGTGGTTTGTTATTGTATCCCTTTAATTACAGTAATTAGTATGCACAGGTCAAGCAATGTAGGTTAGTCGGATTAAATAGTTAAAATGCCCGCACTGATGCAATTAGAGAGAAGTAAAATTGGTTCTCCGTGTGGTTACGGAGTATCTTCGTGTGGTAACGCAGTAACAATACAATATGTCACCACCCTATCTCCTCCCATGGGTGTCGTAAAAACCGACTAAGGGGCTATCCGTGAATATTATCTTAACGAAATAAAAAAGAAGGAAAACTTAAAAATTAAACCCTATAGCAATCCGTCTGGCCAGCGGCGTGGTAGTAGTAGGCCAAGTATCCCTCCGTCACGGGAGAGGGCAGGACAGAGGGCTGTCCCTGCAGTGGGACATTAATGGGCTGTTATGATGATGATGAAAAATTGGTTTTAGAGATTATAAAATACATCTGAAATAATTTTAATCCGACTGATTTATAGTGCAAATTTGTTTTTTTTTATTTGCTAGAACTTTTTATTTTTTTGTTATTTCACACATTTTCAGGTGAACAAGCCAAAAAGTTTTTTGCTGTTGATGCTATTGAAGTACCTGACATGCAAGAGTGTTAGTAGATTATTTTTTATTTTATTTTGATTTATTTGAATTAGTACAAGTAAGTTTCCATAACTTAATCTTTACGTTAATGCCTGCTTATTCTTCTGATGTATGTGTATTTATTCGTCGCTTTATGCGTATTTGCACAGAATTTAGTATTTTTATTCGCAGGGGTTGCGGACTAAGGGTCGTAGCACATATAACGTAACGTAAACGGATCGTCACTGTATCAACTCGAGCCCTTCTGTATTATTTGTATGAAACTCCACTATTCGGAATCGTAATCGGATTTTTGACGTTTGACACCGAGGAAAAAGGCGAGGCGGTGCCGATCCATTTACGTTACGTTGTATGTGCTACGACCCTAAGACTAGTAAATCACGGTTACATCCTAATCCTTTTTTTTTGTAAAATGTGGAGACAAAAAGCATGAACAAAGCGGTTCAGCACTTCCTACATTTTGTTAACAATTTCTGTAAATTGATCGAACTATCTATCGTACGTTTTTATTGTTCTTACCATCATTGCTGCAAAGCGCGGTTAAGGGCATCGAAATAGTGTACCATTTTTGTTTTGCTGCCTTAGTAAGGCAGTTGTCAAAAAAGTAAAGTAATTACTACATCCTTATCAGTAAAACTTGTAAATAGTGTTTATTTCACTGTGTTATTTCGCCTGTTTCCGCTGTTATTCTTGTGTTTTGTCTACTATTTATGTTAATCGTAAGTCAAGGTTCTCTTTTGTTTGATACTCAATACATTGCTCAACAATTAAAACGTAGACCTTAATTATTTTTAGACATAAAGGTAAGTTTAAAAGACGAAATGTGACCGACGTATGTCATAAGTTTAGATTGTCTGATTACCGTGGCAATCGGCAGGGAACATAGGATGGAGAACTAACTCGTTATGACAGACGGTTCTACAATGGTAACTACACTTCGAAAGGTGCTAAACAGGGTAAAAGCGGCAGAGAGACTAAGAATGAGGGAAATATGTATGATAGAACAAGATTTAAACTCCTCCTATGTAAGGCTTATTTCCACCTGTGGACAACCCTACCTAGGCTGTTCTGATGGGTTTTTGACTAAGGACATACAAACTGGTTTGGTGGTCTTTTACTCCATCAGTCGAGAGGATTTGTTTATTAACGTATAACAAGTTTTTGTCTTGGGTTCAAATCCCACGAAGGGCAATTGTGTGCGATGGAGAAATAATTGTCTTCAGCCTTATTGCACTTTATGACTGCTAATCCATAAAAACAGTATATTTATTAATTTAGATTACAAAGAAAGACTGAACGTCAAAAGCAAAAGTGTCTGCTAACCCTGAGCTACGCTTGTAGAACTCTGAAATGAAAATGACCAAGTCGAACCCCAACATCATATTCAATTTAGTTAAAATAGCGCTTTCAAAAACCTTTACATACTTCTGCCTTTCGTACGGATAGTAGGATGACGCGAATGAATAATTCATGGCGGCTTTCGGTATCGGACTATATTTACTGAAACTTAAGTGACGAGATTGTCACTTGGCCTTCAGCTCGAGATGTTTGCCGAACGATTGAAACTCAAGCTTGTATTCAATCCCATCTCCTTTATAATATGTAAACGTATTAGTCTGTTGAGTAAATGTAAACAGAAAGGATGTCCAAAAGTCTTTTTGGGGAATTGGTTATTTTTTGGTAGGAGAATAAAGTTGCGAAATGTGAGTGTTTGTGTGGCGATGGAATAAGAATACATACAGTCTTCATCCCTTCCGAGTCTGTGGATCGATATCCAGTTAGCTTTTAAAATTAAAAGAATATGTCAGCTATCTGTCAACCCTTTCACAGTGCCGCAAGCAGACACAATAGTAAAACAATGCAAATGTACCATATATGGAACATGGGACTGGGAACGTGTTAATCACGCCTTAGATTCATAATAGGTCGGGGAAAAAGTCTTTTCGCATAACGTAGGTATAAACTTATTATAAAATTTCTTTTACTGTACTACTTGTGTCTGGCTGGTTTTGGTAACATTAAAAAGGTTACATTATAAAGAAAAGAAAAAAATAAAAAAAAGTTGTTTCCCGCTATTTTTCATTTGTTTTTCTCTCCGTAAAAATGAGTGAATCTAATGAAGAAATTCGATACATTTTAAAATTTTATTATAAAAAAGGCAAAAATGCAACTCAAGCAGTGAAAAAAATTTGTGATGTTTATGGACCTGATGCAGTGTCAGTAAGAGTAGCACAAATTTGGTTCAAACGTTTTCAGTCCGGAAATTTTGATGTTAAAGATGCACCTCGCTCTGGTCGCCCTGTTACGAATAAAATGGACGCCATTTTTGAAAGAGTGGAGCAAGATCGGCATATTAGTAGTTACGATGTAGCTGAAGAACTGGGAATTGACCACAAAACAGTTTTGACCCATTTGAAGAAAGCTGGTTACACAAAAAAGCTCGATATTTGGGTGCCACACGAGCTCACTCAAAGAAACTTAATGAACCGTGTACCTACTCATTTGCGATTCATTATTGAGACGTAATGAAACCGAGCCGTTTTTGAAGAGATTGATAACTGGCGATGAAAAGTGGATCACGTACGACAAGAACGTGTGAAAAAGGTCGTGGTCGAAAGTTGGCCAGGCTTCACAGACTGTGGCCAAACCTGGCCTAACACGAAATAAGGTGATGCTGTGTGTATGGTGGGATTGGAAGGGCATTGTTCATTATGAGCTTTTACCGCCCGGCAAAACCATCGATTCTGATCTTTACTGCCAGCAACTGATGAGATTAAAGGAAGCAGTCGAGAGAAAACGGCCGGAATTGATCAACAGGAAGGGTGTGGTCTTTCATCACGATAACGCTAGACCACACACATCTTTAGCCACTCAGCAAAAATTAAGAGAGTTCGACTGGGAGGTCCTAGTGCATTCACCATATAGCCCTGACCTTGCGCCTTCAGATTTTCACCTGTTTCGGTCTCTTCAGAATTCTTTAGGTTCTGTAAGGTGACCTCAAGAGAGGACTGCCAAAACTATTTGTCCCGTTTTTTTGATCAGAAGTCCCAAAGTTTCTACAGTAACGGGATAATGTCTCTGCCCACAAAATGGCAGAAAGTTGTTCAACAAAACGGTACATATATATTGTAAATAAACGTAAATAAACTTTGAAAAAAATGTCTTGACTTTTCATACAAAAATACGAAAAGACTTTTTCCCCAACCTAATATATGACTCACGTAAATTTGGGAAAAATGACCATGTTTTAGAGTTTCGAAATAAAATCCAGTAGCTGCCCATTCGCCTTCGCTGGAATGCTCTCAATTTTCTCTAAAAAAAAATTCTTTTTACTTCTTGCATTCAAGACCATAAATGACATTGTAGGCATTTAAGATAAATCTATCGTTGGTATTTTTGATACCACTAATTGTACTATTTTCTTGCAGACCGCTGTAAATTCCTGTATATACAGGAGTAGTTTCCGTAGTTTTACAAGCATGAAATTACCGGACTAGTAAGGCTCAAGACATTTCTCTGTGAATTATACAAATTATTATCTTGCGTAAGATTAAAAAACTAATGAACTCGCGTACGGCAGGCCGCATGAGCAAATCGTTGCAGGCTTTAATTTCCCCGAGGCTTTAATTTGGCTTTGGTCTATACCTACTTATTCTGATTCAATTCACTGCACTATCCGAAAAGGAAAAAAAAAATACTAAAGTCATTGTAATGTAACTAATTATCAAATTCCCTAATTTACAATGAATTTCCGCAGTGACAACTAAGGCAGTTGCTGGGGCCAAGTCTCTGGGCAACTTCCTTTACTCGGCTGTGAACAAGGCTGGAGCCAAAGTTAGCGAGACCACTGCCAAGATCAAGAAAACCGTCGAGGAAAATGTAAGTACTTAAATTTTATCTTATTCAACCGACTTTAAAACTAGAATGTTGAAACCGGAATTCAATTTTAAATAATTAAAACCATATTACGTACGATCAAGAAGTCAACGATTTCAAAATATAATGTACAATTATAACATACACATTTACAAAATATATAAAAAAACAGAACGGTGTCAATGGATATGAGACAGTGCGATATTTAACGTAAACATAATTATATAACTAAATTACTCATGAGTAAACCTAAAAACTTAATCCTTTAAAGTAAGTAACATGTTCTCATCAATCTATTTTCATATCAACTAATCTTCATACTTACTTCGTAGAAGCGAAGGGGTTTCACAGGGAGCGATTATGGGTCCGTGGTATTTGAACAAGCTAAGTGTGCCATGCCTGTGATCTCAATAGATTATATATTATAATCTCGATTGTAACGAACTATGTTCATTAATAAGTTTATTCAGAAAGGGTCGAGCTTGTCGTTGGATTTTATTATAATAAGATCGTAAAGGAAATGGTTAGGTCGGTAGTTATATTTTATTTGTATTGAGGTAGTTGATAAACGCTATAGTATATCCAACATATACCTAGTACGTGTAAAAATTAAGTCACCATGAGAGCTTTAATAATCTCACGGTAGTCTTATTAATGATAAAATATGTATATTATTAACCGACTTCAAAAAAAAGAGGTTCTCAATTCGGTTGTATTTTTTTTTTGTATAGTAGGTATAATATTTTTCTCTCTATTAATTTCTTCATTTACCTTATTTTTATATTATTCTCTACGTCACCGTAAGTTTGGTTGTCAGAACATTATGAAAGGAAGACCGTTTTTAAATTAAAAATGAAAAAAAAAATACTTAACTACATCTATGAAACAATAAAATTCTCGCATTTAAATCGTTCGGAAAGGGACTGGTGCTGCGATGTGGAAAAAGTCAATTTGGTTAACTCGACTGTACAATTGGGAATTTTACTATTTAGTACAGAATATTGTGTGAATGGTTTCGAATGGAAAAAATATTTTATCGCTTCCTATCTTGTTCCGAGGGTGTCCGACAAGGAATAATTGAGAAGCTTTGTCATCAAAGAAGGAAATCATTGTTAATATTTCATAAATATAAATTGAACTTGTCTGGTTATAGTAGGTACGCCAATTTTTGACGGTATCTCGAAAATTTAACAGTTTTAACACGGATTTTATGTTGTCCGAGCGGTAGGACAATGGCAATAGGACCACAGGGGCATAGCGAATTTTGTTAGGTTTCTTTATGGCGGACGTGCAACGCATAAGAGTGGTCAGAGTAAACAAGTAGTAATTTCAAAATATGCCTACCAGATCCGTCACCACTGATTTTGATTTAAATTTACCTAAAAATCTCGATAAAACTAGTTGAAGAATCGTTAATCATAGATAAGAGACAAACTTGCTACCGTGACTAAGGACAGGGGAAGCATGACAACTGCGATGGTAGATAAAAAGTTTCCGATTAGCTGAAACGAAAGAGATCTTGTTATCAAAGTTGGACCATTTTTGTGAGATGTGTATGCGAGTGGAAATAATTTATTGGTATGACAAGAAAAGAGAGTTTAGTTTAAGAATTTACAAAGAAGCATTAAAATAGCTTCTACGTTTAGTGTTATTCTGTTTCCCATAATACACAAATATCGATAAAAAAAAACGGTGTGCAGAAAAATTAAGTCACCACTTCCTTGCGTGTGTGTCGTGAAATTGCGAGTGTAAAAATCTTGAAAGAAAACAATTCCAATCTGAATGTCCTGAATAACGATGGAAACAGTTTGGATCACGGGTCAAGCATTCCTCATGACTTAACCAATCATTTTTAGATATCCAAATTCGTTACATGTAACAATCTGCCAGCTTGGTGCTCTAGATATTTCATGATAAAAGAAAGTTCAAAGTACTTCAGTTGGACTCGTTTTCACTAGTTTAAATTGACACTCGAAACCCTAGGACTAGTTAAGACCTGACCCTGAGGTATATCGCAGTTGAAATGAACCACATAAGCTAGTTATTTGGCTTTTTGCCAGATGTAGAAGAATCGCGGCCAAACATAATGCAGGTATGACGCAAGGGGTGGGGGACGCTTTGCGATGCCCCCTTTTGTCATACGCAGACAAAGATGGGAGATACAAAAGGTTTTCGCTACTCTTGTTAAATTTCGAAACGGTTTGAGGAACTTTTTCTTATGTGGTTTGTCCAATTTATTCAGCTACGTTTTATTTGATCTTTTGTGAAGGTTTCGAGGGTCTTGTTTGAATGATATATCGATAAAAAGAATCGTATTTGCTGAGATGTGACATTATATTCATATTTTGTTCTCAAAGAGTGAAAGTGTATCATTTTTGACTTATGTGACATTATTTTCTGTGCTTGTTATCAGTATTCTAAGAAACTGAAGAAAATTGTTGTATTCAACAATACCTTCAATTACCCTCTTTTTACAAGCTTTTAGGTTTCTAAAAGCTTTCGTAATAGTTCTTTTATGTTGATTTATGACATTGGTAAAAAACACACAGGACCATAGGATACGATTAAAATAAAGTCTAGAATTCGAAAACGATTTTGCTTCTAATTTAATAGTCATCTCATTCGACTCCTTTCCAATCAGGCTAGCTTCTGAGATACAGTTACCCTAGAACACAAACATCCTTCTTTCTTCAAGAAAATGCACAAGGTTTTATTTCTCATAGAGAATCTATATCTTTTTTTTTAAACTTATCTATATTTTTATACTTTAACTTTAAAAAAAAGACAACTCCCGCACTAGGGATCATGCCCTGTGTCGCGGGGACCTTTTACAAACATCAATTAACGAACACAAAGAACACCCAGACCAGGACAATAATTTGTGAGATCATCCACAAATTATTGTCCTGGTCTGGGTGTTCTTTGTGTTCGTTAATTTAGATTTAGATTAGTTGAATTACTCACTCAATTTAGATAGAGTTGAATAGCATAATTAACCTCTCGTTTACGTTTAATATTCACTTTACTCAAGTCACAAGGAAGGACAGTTTAACTCTTTAATAGTTATACTTTTCACTCGCAAAAGATCGATTATGAGGTCGTAGAATTAGTAGTCTGTAACAGACAGTAGCAGAACTAGTAGAAGACATTATAATTACAATATTAATTCAAGTAGGTATACCTGCGTGTCAATTCTCGTTCCTAAAATTCGGTTAAGTTAACTTTTAGTTGTCAAATTGTCACACTCTAAATAAAACTTTAACACGACCACAAAAGGTTACAATTGCAATAGCAAAAACATGTCAACTAAAAGTTAACTTAACCGAAATTTAGGAACGAGAATTGACATTCTGCTTAAAAATTAAAACAATTTAATGTAATATTCATAGTAATTTCCTAGTTATTCCAGCAGCTTTTGTGAAATTGGCCAGATTGCAATTATAAAAACATCTTCCGCTATTAAATTTAGCAGCGAAATGTAATTTAGTACCAAACATAGTACACTAGTGGAGAATATATTTGATATCATTACATTTACAACACAAAAGAATATGTATCGTATAAAATGTCGCAGATACGAGTACGCATTGAGATTCATAGCAGAAATATTCCTTCCATAAGCCCTGTGACGTGTCGTAAATATTTCTTGAAATAGATAAAATACTCAATGTATAAATATCTAGAAACTGGAACGTTTTTAGGAAACGTGGAATAGTAAGGGCCTTAGAAATGGACATTTTTACTTATCAATTTTATTTTTTATTTTACTTTATTAAGATTTCCAACAGCATTTTAGATAGTTGCTTAAAATGAAACAGGTATAGTACATAGAAGCCAATAACAGGATATTATAGCCACAGAACATTAAAATACATTAGAAAGGCGAAGTAGGCGGGGCTCGCGCGCCTCAACTGTGAGCAAACGCTCATAGTTTGTTTCGAAAGCGACGCATCCCCGCGTAGTCGTCCGCGGACTTTCATGGAGTGCGTATCAGCGTGAAAAAGTTTAGAAAGCGTCAAAAAATGCCGAGTTGTGCTATTATTACTTGCAAAGCAAGAAGCCAAGTGTCAAGTATGACAAAAGAAGGAATTTCATTCCACCACAAATTTAGACTCACCTAAATTTCTTGATTTTATGACAATATTTACGAAAAACTGATTTTGGCAACAGAAATCATAATATTGCATTGTTTTTATTCATTGCCGGCATTGTTTGCTATGCAACCTTAGTTTCGCCTATTCGAAAAGCAATGCATAACGCCACGCGCGCTTTCCACTGATACATCCGACCGCAGTGATGTACCTCAACAGCGCTCTTTATCGATAAATTTTATTCATTAGATTTTTCTGATTATAATTTATTTATGGAACTGATTTTTAGACATGAATTGTTATTGTTGGTTTAAATAACATTTAGTATTGTTATTTTTATTTTCAATTGTTTCAAAGTAATCATTTTATAATGATGTCACGAAATAAATCTTAAATCGTTTTGAAATTAATCTGCATTGTACGATAGACCTACGTGGGAATTGCACTTACGACCTCGTGCACGGCACCCGGCACCCCGCCACAGAGGCGGCTTTTTACGGTAATTTAACTGTTTACGTTTTGGATTATTCTTTATGGATAATATTATGGCATATTATATTATGGCATATTATATTATGGCTAATAGCCAGATTTTATGTTGTACTGATGTTATGTTTTTTAGGTTTCCTTAAGCGCCTGATGTAAAGGAAAAATGGATTAATATAACTGGCAGAGAAGATTGGTTTCCTACAAAGACAAGCACCATTTGCTCGAAACATTTTAACGAAGATGATTACGACATAAAAAAAGTCCGGAAATAGATATATAAAAAACTACCAGGCCAAATTGAATATTTTTTTAGGGGACAAAAAAATTACAACTATTCCGCTTCGATTAAAAAAAGTCTCCCCATAGGAGACTTTTTTTGGTTCATTTCATTTGAGTAAATGCATATCAATTTATTTTTATGGAGAATATTGTTTTATTTAATTACCCTTAAATTCCAAGAACAAAATTTCTTACCTATTAAAATAGTATTTCTTCAAATATTTATTTAATATTCATTTAAAAATTTTACTTTTACTACTGTAATTCACAGTCACTTGTTTTATTACTAAGTACTTACTCTTTATTTTTGTTCGAGTGTATATAATTGACGTAACCTCCTACTTTTTGAAGTCGGTAAAAACGGTCTTGACTTTTCCATACGAAAATAGATTATTATTAATTTAGTTTCAGATCTACTATTTAAGGAGTTATTTTATTTATAATAAGTTTATTATAAATAAAATAACTAATATACAGTTGTATATTATGATTAAATAAAAAATATCATTGAAATAAGCATTAGACCCATTTCAGATACAATAAATAAATAACTTTGCAAATTATGAACCTTCTATAATATAATAATCGATGCAATTTTATCGTTTGTCAATCACTAGCGTAAATGTAAAATAAATTGCTTTTGCACAGCACATACGTAAGTAAGATTACGTCTGTGTGAGTGAGCTGTGTGACCAAACATAGCGCTTCGTTTGACGTTGTGCGTGTGTGCGTGACACTGTATTTACTTTCGTTGCTTACGTAGTTGTAGAAATAGTGGGGGCTTAGTGGCTACAGCGGATCCGATGCAAACTGCGCTTGATAACCTTTCTAATGTATTTTAATGTTCTGTGATTATAGCTATTCATAACATTATAATGACCTTAAGTTTTAAACAATAGATATATCAATTTAAAAGACTGATGTATAGGTACACGAAAAAAAAAAGAAACGAATTGTAAATGACAATAAAAAGTAACATTTAAAATATACATACATTTACAATATACACGTGCATCAGAACACAATACATAAATAATATACCTAATTATACTAATAAATAAATAATAAATAAATATACATTTACACACTCACACACAAATGTCCCAATTACAAATGTCACAATTAATCAATAAAGATATCATAAAATATTGGAAGTCATTTTAGACTTTCTAAAATTAATTGTCCTTGTATGTATTTGATGTACGCTGAGGTTGTTGTCTCTGCAGCTCATATTACATTCCAGGGTTAGGGCTCTTCCATGGAGGAACACTTGGCTTACAAATACAACGCTGGCCAGATGAATTGGTATCGGGTTTTGTATTTAGTCTTCCCTCTTTGTTAGAGGTATTGTCTGAATATTATATGTATTATCTACATAGTTCATCTAAATAGTAGTTTAATAGTATGTCGTGTTTTATCACCAAAAAAAAATAATTTTTAATATTAATATAAATAGGGGTATCTCAATGCTACTACCACTTGATTTAAAATATAATTTCTACTAATACTATTAATACTCGATCAACGATCAGAAAATGAAGGTGGAAAGTCCATAGATGGTTCAACAGTAGAATCTTGAGAAGCCCATTATTACGGTAAAAACACATTGAAAATATGCTTTTACAATATACATGTTTAAATATTAAACACAATAGTCTTGCCTAATCAATAATTTCAGCTCGGTTAACAAACTTCCAAAACGCCATCTTGTTATAAAGGTCAACACACTCCAAGTTGAAAGGTTTTTGTTCTCATTCCCGAAATACGTGAGTAAGCAGAAACCACTTCGTGATTTAGTATAATCTTACTTGCCTACAGATTATAAGATTACAGAGGTCCTGTCCGCTTTGATTGTTGATTGTGTTTCTGTGGTTTGTGTCTCAAGAACATCTTGTGGTTTTGTGTCGGTTGTTTGTTTTTGGGATTGAGTTGGAAAAAATATCGTCTTGAATTTGGAGCTTGGTGTTTTGGATGATACATGCAAGGCTTTACTGTTCAACCATAATGTGTGTAACTGAAGAAAGAAATAAAACGTAGTTCGGTTCTGGAATGTATCCCCCTAAGTCAGAGCTTGTATCGTTTTGACACCCCCTGATTTCTGTCACTTTTATCGTGAGCACTTTGATATTCACACTATCATCATCTATATTACGCATTAGCTTAAAGCTAGATAAATGTGTCACCATTAAAACACACTTTTATCCTGAAATAATATTCTTTTGCTTTTGCTTTTAAAAAGACAACTCCCGCACTAGGGATCATGCCCTGTGTCGCGGGGACCTTTTACAAACATCAATTAACGGACACAAAGAACACCCAGACCAGGACAATAATTTGTGGATCTCACAAATTATTGTCCTGCGTGGGGATCGAACCCACAACCTCTTGCACGGCAGCCGCTTGCGCTACCATCGCGCCACCGAGGTCGTCGATATGGGGCGTAACGTAAGGGATAGTTACGTCTAAAATAGATTCTTCTCAGGTTTTCAATTTATCTCGTCTCGTGATCGTATGACGATAGCTAAATGTATCCAGTTACGTTATATTGATAGTAGGTCACGTTGTGTATAGTTTACCAATGTTTGACCCTTGTCACTGAGTTTAATATCGCTTCCACGTAACTTTTTGGTTTAGGGAAATGGTAATCGATTAGGGGTGGACATTATTTATGTCTGAGTCTTTCTTATTTAAGATTTATGGTGTAGTTATATCATATTACCTTCGTAACAACACGTATTAAAATTTCTTTGTATAAAACTTAAAAATGGATAAGTTTAAAAAATCGAATATTACAAGACTTCAGACGCGTTGCAGACGATTTAACCACAGATGAGAGAGTGTTCACGCTGTTACTGCGCTAAGGTAGCGAAAAATACTAACCAAAGGAGAATGGGCAAAAATATATGGAGCTTGGTCCAAATTTCCACCATCAATAAGAACTATGACATATGATGGAACACTGCCTTCTGAATCGGGTCCATATTGGCTCACCTAAAGTTCTTCTTCCGAAAATGTTCTTCCTAACGATTTGTAATCCGAATGATCACTCTTCCTAAAATTTTAAATCCTAAAGTTTTCATTCATACTATTTGTATTGCTACCGGCGATGTTCATAACACTCATGTTTCCGAAAATCGTTATTAATAATATCGTTATGTAAATATATTTAAACTCCTAATGTTTTTTGTCATAACGCTTTTATCCCTAAACATTTTCACCATAATATTTTGTCTCATACTCAGAAAGAAATATTTACCAAGTGAAAGTAATAAAAAGGTTTGTTTTTATACTATTTCTTGTGATTTTACTTAACAACTTTTTACATTTTTACATTAAACCATTTTTTTAAAATTATTGTTTATTAAAATTATTAGAATATTTTTGTCTTAAATGAATGAAATCCATAAAACATGACTCGTTCACGGTTATGCTTAAGGCCTGAGAGTTTACCATAACCGTAACTAAACCAATAAGTAAAGGACCAATTCGGTTCTGGCACTTCGCCGGCCGCTGCCGCGGCACGCTCGCTGCGCTCGCTCGGCTCGTGCGTTGGGGTCACAGTTCTACCATAACCTAAACCAATAATTATGAATAGGACCCATTTCGTTTCTGGATCTTGACTGAATGATTGGAGCGGGACTCTGGTTTTGCTCTGGTCTATGGTATATCATGTTATACCTACATGTTGTCAACAAAGTTACGCAAAATTAATGTATAATAATATTAATTATTATGAATAAAAAGAAATCTAAACAAAAAAGATATGACTTTAAATTATAGTATAAAAGATGGTTATGTTGAGAAAATATAGGAAAACAAATAATAGTATAATAGATGTTTATTGCTACTGAAATTATGAAGATGAATGCTTCGGATTATTAACATTAGGGACAAAAAAATTAGGAATTGCGATTGTTATGATGAAAAATTTTAAGAAGAACATTTTCGGACTTCCAATTATAGGAGTTGAAATTTTAGGTGAACTTTGGCGCACCCTTCTGAATCATTATAAGAAGACCGCAACCAAAAATATTCACTCAGTAAAAAGTTATGACCGCATGAAAACTTGCAATTTATAAACCTTTTTACGCTTCATTATATCTTTTAAACTACTCGATTGATTTGGGTGTATGACATTTTGTTGTAAATCATCCATATTCTGGTTGATATAAGCTATAAGAGCCAAAACATAAACAACATGGCGGCAGCGGTAGGAACATCGCTACGTCAAAAAAATCAAACCCTATCATGTGGGGTATCAAATCAAATGAAAAGACTTATATCTTTACAATGATTATATTTATTTTAAATTATTTGTAATACTGGAAAGAATCATAACAGCCCATTAATGTCCCACTGCAGGGACGGGCCTCCTCCCGCGATGGAGGGATACTTGGTCTACTAATACCACGCTGGTCAGACGGAACTGGGAAGAATGTAAACACAAAAATATTTCACATAAGTTTTATTTATTCCTGTCTCATAGTGTGGAGTCTGTCCTTAAAAGAATACATCTCAAATGGCTTCATCCACAATAACGTTGTCCAGATTCGCAACTGGAAGTAGAATTGTGGGTCTCGCCTATCCAAAATACCAAACAACAAAAAAGACGACCTCGGTGGCGTGACAGTAGCGCAAGCGGCTGCCGTGCAAGCGGTTGTGGGTTCGATCCCCATGCAGGACAATAATTTGTGAGATCCACAAATTATTGTCCTGGTCTGGGTGTTCTTTGTGTCCGTTAATTGATGTTTGTAAAAAGGTCCCCGCGACACAGGGCATGACAACTAGTGCGGCAGTTGTCTTTAAAAAAAAAATACCATAACGTGGGCACAGCAACCCACAGTTCGCATTCCAGAAAGACAAGAACAGTAGTAGTTCGAAATGGTTTCTCGATACGTGTAGTGTTGTCTTGCACGTGCGTGTGAAAATACGTATTTTTAAAACAGTCATAACTTTTTTCTGAGTGAATATATTTTTTTCACCTAGTAATCAAAATTGTATGGTATTTAGTCGACTTTTAGCTTACATAGCCCTCAATAGTGGTGGAAATTTGGACCACTTCTGCTCATTGTCCTTTATATTGAGGTATTGAAATATATCCTAGCCTCAGAATTTCAAAAGTTCGTCGCCCTCAACACCCTAAACTAACGAAAAACTATTAATAATAAAATAACTACCTATTCCTGGCAAAGTTTTATCAAATATTACGAGTTGCCTGCGCGGTGGAAAAGTACACCACTCGCCTCAAACTTTGCTAAGTAAAAAAAAATTCCAGATAGATTTATAGCTCTTTTGTTGATATTATCTATTACGCAATGCGGCAACGAGTTTTTAAATCTAGATTAATACCTCGAGAGAGTTTTGGCTCTGAACTCTTTACTAAACTGGGGCACATTTATTAAATTATAAAAAGTCTTCATTTTATCGCCTCAGAAAGTTTTACACTGGGTATAATTGTTTATTGCCTGTTTCCCAAAACTGTATTGGTAGCGTGACGGTCGCGGATTCCAGTCCCGTAACTATACGGCTTTTTTCGTGTTCATTGTAAGGATTTTTTGTAAAAGTTACCTTTATAAAATGCATATTAGGAAATTGTAGGAAAGTCAAAATTAAATAATTATGTTTACAAATAAACCGCCTCAATCGGTTATATTATCTCTAAACTCTACTTGCCATTGTCATCTGAAATAGTAGTGGTAGTTTGGTATTATATACTATGAGCTTCCATGCCACTTTATAAAACTTTGACCTAATAAAACTAGATATAACAATGAAACACGTATTACATTAGTCATGTACATACTCTATTCAGAATCGATCTCACCTAGTTCCATTCTACACTAGCTAATGATCGGCCAAGTGCCAGGTGGTGCAATGCAGGTGTACCTACTGACGAAGATTAACGAGACTCTATCTCGAGTTATACGAGTTTTATACGTAAACTAGGTTAAATGTTTGTACTGCTGAGAATTAAGTAGGTTTAGCATTTGTGATCTCTGAGGAGGAATATTATGTAGTTCTAGGAATAACTTTCGCATTACGTTTTGACAGGGATCATAATTTATTTTACGGATCCAAAGAACATTCAGATTTGCACACACATTTGTCTTACATGGTGTTCGGACCCGCGACGCTTGAAAGCCTAAAGGTTTCTATTTTATAGCTTTTCATTAAAATGTTAAGAACAATGTCGTCCCCAGTTTTCACCGTTCAACTGCTCATGTAAAGGAAATCTCGCTATTTTTGGCATTTAACTATTTGAATATAGTGGTCCATGAATATTTATTTAATTCCGAAGCAGTTCGCGCCACTGGATCGCTTGACATACCGTCGTTTTTAAAACATTGGAAGGTTTTCTTTATGTACTTTTAGACATAAACGATTGATCAAAAGTTATTGGTCTTTAAAGTATTGATTAACATCTTTAAAACTTTTCATTCCACTCGGAAATTTTATTACGAACGACAAGTCTTTGGTAGTGCATGCATAGGCATATCGCTCCCCGCTCTCGTGTTGAAAATTGGCGTCTCATTTTTAATTAGGGCTACTTCATTTATGTAAATAAAAGGTATATTGAATTATAATTATGTAAAGCGTCCATTGCCTTAAAATTTTATTTTCTTTCATTATTTATTTTTACAATGATCTTAACTAAGTTGGGTTAAAGTGTAGGAAATAATTATTCTTGGGATTCTGTTATTTTGTAGCCTTCGTCCACAAACACCGAGACTAGCTATTGTATACTCCCAGTTCACAAAGGTTTCTGCCTTAAATAGACTTTCTAGACAGAAGTTTGGAGGCTTGACACAACACAGATACATAAATAATAGTTGTTGGTTAGATATAGAATCGATTGGACCCAGCCTTGTCTATTTTGGTGTACGTTGCACTCGCATGAATATCTCAGGTTATCGGTTATTTCGAGTTGAAGTTGGAGGTTGTTTTAGTAGTACTCCTCGTATTCACGATTTGTTTGTCGTGAACTAGAAGGTAAATCGTTTCCGAAGTTGATATTTTATTCGTAGCTTCTGCTATGGTATGCAGCAGCTTTGTGCATGCTGAATTGCTGATGTCCATTAGAGTCAGCTTAACATTTACCATCAGGGGGACCGCTAGCTCGTCTGCCACATTAAAGCAATAAAAAAAAATGCTTTTGTTTTCCCTAATCAGAGATATACTGAGATCTCACTTTTATATCTCTTATATCGATCTTCTCCAGACAATAATAATGGGAAAAATTGAGGGGTAAAGAGGCGTCGGGAGAAGGAAAATGTCTTGGCTTCGAAACGTTAGACAATGGACCGGTATCACCAACGTAGAACAACTGTTTCGTCTGGCGAAGAATGGGAAGAGATATGCAGAGCTGACGGTCAACCTCTAGTAGTGGAGAGGCACTGCAAGAAGAAGAAGAAGAATAGAAATAAACCTTTTAAAGACAAGAAGGCAGTCCTTATGATGTCACGTGTTGGAGGTTGTCTTTGATCTCAACGTATTTTGTTTCATTTCTTAAAAGAATTGGTTATTTTATTACACTAACGGGCTAAGATTAAACTAGATTTAGTTCTATCTGCATTACCAGCTACTTTCGTAAATGCAGCGTGAAATTTATGGAGGTTTTATACGGATTAAATTCAAAGCTTTTAAAACGTAAGTAAGTTTCTTAACTTAATTTAGTTCAGTGTCAAATTACTCGTGCTTCCAGTTTTATTGGACTTTGTCCCCTTAATCCTTATAGACTGGCCCTAATTAAGCCGTTCCCATGAGAAGACCCGGGTTTTATTCGCGTTACGTATGTAGCATACATTATTAAACCTACTTTTTCTACTTTTCGAATAGAGTTGCCTTTATTATTCAGTTTATATGTTGTTGTGGACGTTGGTCGTGTTTCTTTAAATACTTGTAGTCCCAAAAATATTTTTTATCTAGCTCTATCCACATACTTAGCTCTAACTGACTTAGCCTTTGTCCTATTTATGCAATTTTGTGGCATTTCCCTGATGTTTATATTAAATTTATGTAGTGTAATCGAATTTTTCGATGTTTTCAATTTACCCTTTTTTAAACTATAAATACTAGTTTAATTAGCTTCCCGCGTTATATGTAATTTACTATTATGTTCCGTGTTTCCAACGGCAGTTAATTAAAAGCGATATTGTAATAAATATCTAATGTACATTTTCTTAGTATTTGTAAAGTAATTGAAACTCGGTTGTGTTTCTACGAATATTAGCAAGTTCTGTCTTAATAGTGTATCATTTGTATAATTGCGTTTTTAAGTATTAAAAGTATTTCTACGGAA
Source organism: Schrankia costaestrigalis (assembly GCA_905475405.1). Lineage (NCBI taxonomy): Eukaryota > Metazoa > Arthropoda > Insecta > Lepidoptera > Erebidae > Schrankia > Schrankia costaestrigalis. The sequence goes on along the minus strand of FR997845.1, from coordinate 1,312,068 downwards.
CTTGTCGGTTACGAGTGCTTTTTAATATTCCGTTTCGTCGCTAAGTCCCTATTTCCTAAGAGCGTTTACGTAGCTGTAAGACGGCATAAAATATTCGCTGCGGAAAAGATTCTTGGTTTTTTGGTGACGTTCTAATTGAATGTGTCTTTAGGGAATACGTGGTGGCTTTTCGTTCTAGACTTCTGAGCTTTGGTGAATTTTTCACGAGGCAAATCTTTTTTTAGCTTTCATTGGTGTCTTTTGGCGCTGACGCCTTTAAAAGGCGGCAAAAAAGTATATTCTGACAATAATGTCAGCTGCCAGTTTGACTACATTAATGTATTACAGTCAAGTAATACATTAATGAAAAAAGATGTACAATAATACAACATGGAAACATGTTATCTCACTGATTGACGCATTACATTGATGAGAAAAGGGGAATGTGCTTTTCAATGCGAAACTTAATTACTCTCGAATTGAGAGTCACGTTAGTTACGGTATGCTGCTTCCGTTTGGTAGATCGCTGAAACGAAACCAACAAAAGACATTTGTTTTGTGGGATCCGCAATGATTGACCCTTAACCTGGACAATACTTGACGACCTCGGTGGCGCGCCGGTAGAGCCAGCGGCTGCCGCGCATGAGGTTGTGGGTTCGATCCCCACGCAGGACAATAATTTGTGAGATCCACAAATTATTGTCCTGAGTCTGGGTGTTCTATGTGTCCGTAAATTGATGTTTGTTAAAAGTCCCCGCGACACAGGGCATGATCCCTAGTGCGGGAGTTGTCTTTTTAAAAAACAAAAACAATACGACGGCAACATTCTTAGTTGGGCATCTAACTTGTATTGTAAAAATCTGTTGCTCTCTTTATAGAACTAAGACTAGGATTGAAAATAGAATTCTTTACTTCAGGAATAAATATGTTTTTGGTGTTTGCTAAATTAGCCTAAAGCTAACAAGAACCACAAAAAAACCTACCTCTTGTATATTCCCTACGTTACCAACTACATCTTTCTCGATTAAAACCTCGTTTACACGTTTAGTCCCATGTTGGGCACCAACCATCACAGAACATTTATACTCAAAGGAGAAGAATGTCAACTTCATATAAAATTCGTGAGGAAACTTTTCCTAAGCGTGTGGCGCCGTCTATTGGCAGCCCCCTAAAACTACGGTTAATGTCAGCAGCGTGGGAAATTCAAATTGATGGTTATTTTAATTATTATAAACAAAAAAATAAATCTTAACGCCCTACGTAAGGCATTAGATATATCTCTTTGTTTATTTTGTTGAAGGTTTAAATTAGGATGACTGTATTTGGAGTTGGATTTGATAATAAAAAACTTTATTTATTTTACAATTTATTTATGTCAATAATATTCATAATAAAAAATATTCACATTCTTCATTGAAACATTCTTCTCTACATTGAAACTCATTGTAACATAACAAAAACCCTATAGGAGTCACTTTCTCAGAACTGGAGTCAATAACGTTCAATTTCACAAAAACACTTCAACTAAGGAATAGGATGCTCGTGCAACGTTTTTAATGCAGGATAAACTTGTTATTTATCGAGATTTTTCATTTATTTACAAGATATTTAGGAATTTACAAAATAAACGGTTTCTTTTCTTGTAGTGTTGACTGTTGACAGCTCCATATAAACAAGTATTAGGTGGTTGCTAGGAAATGACATGACATTTTCTATTTCATCTTTTCTCTCTGTCGTACATCACAGCCCTAATAGAAACATTGTGTAGAACAGAGTTGACTCCCCCTGCCAACCATTGTATTCCTAAGGCGCTGTCTCCACGAGCGATAAAATTGCAGCGATATTATCGTCGTGCCACGTATTTCTATATACTCTGTATGAAGGTGTCTCCACATGGGACGTTATCGCGGCGATTTTTGTTCAGACTCGCCGCGATTCTATCGCTCGTGGAGACAGCGCCTAATCTGCCAGAGCGCGACCTTATTTTTATATCAATACTTTCGCTAAATAGCTTAAAGGCTTACTGCGCACTGTCGAGTTGTCGTCACTAATACCTATTGTATTATTTAACTTTATATATCTATGTAGGTACTAGTAAGTTAATGTGTATAGAAGTTAACCCTTTTCACAGTGGCGGCAGCAGACAAAAATGTAAAACAATGCACGTGTACAATATATGGTACAATCGACTGGGAACGTGTAAATATAGGGTTAGGGGGCTTAAGAGTTTGTGTTTTAGGGTGATGAGCGCAGTATAGAGACACCCTCCCTGAACCGAATATTTGTTTTGCAGCGAGTTCTTCTGCGTCTGGTCTGGACAAACGTAGAGCGTAGGGGCTTATCTTAATATCTCACAGTTAAATAAGGTCCGTAAGATCTAGTAACGAACAGACCAAATAGCCTACTAATATCACGCTGGCCAGAAATGGTAGATTCTCACGAGTATTTCGAGCTCGTATTCTCCAGAGTCATCTTTTACGACAACTAAGAGAAGAAAATAAGTGCTGATTTGTATTCTTAGTCGAAGTGTTGTCTGACTAAATAATTCATAAAAGCTTCATAATAAAATTGGCGTTTCCGATTTCTTCGATAACTCGAGTTATACCTTAGTCAATTCCCTCAGGTGATTCGTATCTGATCATTTCGGTGACTGATTTTATTTAATTTTCATAAGGTTAATCCCTTTGCGTAAAGTAGCTTTATAAGAATTTTGGTAAATGAACGGGAGAAGGTATGCTATAAAGTCTAATTTTCGATAAGTATTGCGCCGATTACTATCAATTTGGTAATAATTTAGATGGCTGGAAAAAAAAGTAGACCCCAAAGTGAATATAGATTAGAAAAGCTTATATTTTTAGGAACCACAATTGCTTGTCTTAAGCTTAGATGTCCTTTGTCATGTCTGCAAAAGTCCCTGTCACACAGGACTTAATCACAAGGTGAGACTTGTCATTTAAAAAAAGGGATACAGAAAGACCTCCGAAAAATGTGTCTAAGAAACCCAGACCGTCCACTGTTTTCAGACATATTAATTAAAATTATAATTTCTTGCAGCAATTTCGATAAAAGCAAGTGACTGTTACTTTCCAATGTTATTCTAACTTGTTTAATTATGATTTGATATTGACATGACAGTTAATATGTTAATTCAGCAGACAACATTAGATTCTTTAATCGACTTAAAAACAAAAAACTTAAGAAAACAATGAATGTATTTTAGGTTAAAACAAAGAAGACAATTCAATAAGTGTTCCTGAATGCCCTCGCTTTCGACATCGTGGACCGGCAGAACTAAAATAGTATTAGAATAACATAAAGAACTGGCATAAGTAACCAAAGCGAGAAACATGGTTATTTCGTTTTAGTTTGCGCTTGATTAGAAATCGATGTTCACGAGAGCAGACGAGGCGGGAATCAAATAGCTTTTTGTACAAAAAGTATATTCGTTTTTACTTTACTTTAGTAAAATGGATTTCGTTCTACAAGTATAAGGTTTATTTATTCAAATGTAACTAGTTTTGTGGCAAAGGAACTGTCTGGATTGAGGTTTTGTACTCTTATTGGGTACGTAGCTTGGTAATAGAAGCATACGTTTTTTTAGAAGACAACTTTTGCACTGTGCAAGGACTTTTACAGACATGAAATTAATGGAGCTTAAGGATATCCAGGTTCAAGGCAATAATTATAAAAAAATAGAATAAATATTTCTCCCACATTCACACAACGCCATCTAGTCTCAAACTAAGCAAAGCTTGTAGTATGGGTACTAGACGACGGATAAACATGTTTAAATACTTTTTTTTGTAAAGACATATTATTATACATAGAAAACACCCAGAACAATGCAAAGAATCATGTTCATGCAATAATTGTATGAGCGGGAATCGAGCCCGAGACCTGGTGAATTACAATTAAATTATTGGTGAATTACACTAATCATTTCTTTCGTGGTATACGAACCTGCGATCTCGTGCACTGCAGCCGCATACACGATTGCTTTGCCTTCGAGACAGATATCATTAAGGCTCGTAGGGAGAAAATAGATTGACAGCTGATTGTGTAGTACCAAAGATTCGCTTCTGAAATCTGAAGATGGTCTTTTCTAAAAGATCTATCTTAATTATGCATATGCTAAGTTTCACAGTCCTTTTGTTTATTGTGTAATACCCTTGTTGTGTAAGGGAACACAATTATTTGTCTCCATGACAAGTTTACTTCCTTTAGATATATCATTGTATTGTAGCCTAGATTTTACCCCTTATTTCACTGGTATGAGTAATACGTATAGCTAATAATTGAGTAGTTTAACCGTGAAAGAGAAACTAAAAAAAATGGTTTTTCTTAGTAGTAAGTGCTCTTTCAATTTAGCCGCTTCGTGCCTTTTCGGTGCGTTTTTCGGACGACCGCAACGTTCGTTTGTTTTCATACAAATCTTGCCGTATTTGAAGCGGCATTAGCAAGATTTGAAGCGGCTACATTGACAGAGCCTTAAGATAATGATATTTGCGATACCGTGTCTGAATTTTTTATTGCCTATGTCTGCAGTGTTCAGGTGTAATCAAGCTGTTGCCTTTACTGCTTATCTTCCGCATGTTTGTACAGGAGCATTTCTACCTTTTTTCTAGTCTTTAGTGTTGTCTACCACTAAATGGCTCTCCCTTCCGTTTTCTTAAATTGTAAGACTGATTATAACATCAGTGATGCAATACCTTACCGATTTAAATATATGTTACCCAAGTCTTTCATTCTTTGTCTGGTGCAAGCTACATATCAATATATAGGGTTTCAACATTATACATATATTATACATAGGTTTTTTTTTTTTTTTTAAATATTTTACGACCTAACATGCAATCGGTCGTCAGACCATAAGCAGTTTTTTTCAGTGTTATTGGCATGTAAGGTTTACTCTTCCACTGTCGAGTAGCCTTATTATACATAGGTAGCATTATAAGAATGCTACCGTGGCAAACTCCCGATGCTTACCATAGTGCTAAGCAGTTACGATAGCTTAAAGACGTTGCAAACTTCGTTTAGGCGCTGTCTATAGAGCCATATAAAGGCCCTTTTCACTCATTTTCGCCCAATCTGCCTGGTCAGCAGCTGTCTCCATAAAATTAATGTTTGCCACAAAGTAACGTTTACCAGTAAGTAATATTTTAGTAATTACCTTAGAAAAGGGTTAAATATTTGTGTCATTTTGTACTCTTGATTTCACACAGCGAAAGTTAAGCTTTTCCAACTTATTCGTTATAAAGTTTAAAACATAATATAAATTACTAAAACTTTATAACTTAATAACGCTTATGAAGGATTTTAATGAGGTTTTATCTAAGGATTATGTTGGTTCAGCTCTCGTTGAAATAATTATTTGTTGAAATTAATTTATAACCTGTCTTTGATTATGTTGTATAACTTTAAATTAGAATGTTTATACTTTGGAATACTGAAGGATAATTTTCATAAACAGTAGGTATCATATAACACGTTACTAAACGAGAAAACATGTTTCTCATTCTCTCACCAAGCTTAATGCAGGGCTTTAGGGGACGAGCCTCCTCGAGTCACGAAGGAAAACTAATTATACTACACTAGCCATACAGATTTATTTATTTTTTTCAAGTTTTCTACAGAGATAAAAGCTGTGAAATGTTCCTTAAGTCTACTTTTAGTACATCCACGATGTGAGTTAGGGTAAAATCACAAATTAATTGAAAACCTCTTTTTATTTTATAATCATTTCAAAACGTAAATTGCTGCATCAGTCGTAAACTTTGACTACAACATCTAAAATGTTCTTGCGCCTCCAAAAAGTAAGTAACAACAGTATTCTAAGTTGTAAGTTAAAAGTCGTATTTCTCATGAAAATATACACAAGTTTCAACACTTAATACATAAATATTTGTATGTAAATATTTAAACTTTGTGGAGACAAAGTTTTTGACAAACTTATTTGTGATTTGTACAGTTAAATTGTTGGTAGGACTAGTAACTTGTTTGTGGTGTTTAAGAGTGTGGCTTAACTAATATTATATAGTAATAATGTATTATAATATTTCTCGCACATTTAGGGTCGTAGCACATAATAATATAACGTAACGACGCATCGGCACCGCCTCGCCTTTTTCCTCGGTGTCAAACGTCAAAAAGACGATTACGTTAAGATTCCGATTAGTGTGCGTTGCAGTAAAGAGTTTCATACAAATAATATTGAACGGCTCGAGTTGATACAGTGACCATCCGTTTACGTTACGTTATAATTATGTGCTATGACCCTTACATAACGCCATCTAGTACCAAACTAAACAAAACTTGTACTATATGTGTGGAAACTTGGCCTACTAGTATTACGATAGTCAGACGTTTTAGTAAGTCATTGTTTTTGTCTCAAGTATCCTTTTTAGTAGACTTTAACGATATCGTCAGGGTCAGATGGCGTAGGGGTATTATATTATTAGATCAGCATAAACAAAAATCATTAAAAAAGTAATGAAAAATGGAATTTATCCCAGAATGTCAGAGTTTCAAAAGGTCAGAGTTTGAAATGGTCTGTTTTTCATATGGTTAGAGTTCTAAAACGTCAGAGTTTCAAAATGCCATGTACAATAATATACTTAAATGTTAAAACGACTAATTAGGTACCATTACACAATATAATCTTAACTGATCCAGAAGGTGTATAAACCTATTTACTATTCTCTTTACGTCAATAAGAAAATTTAATGTCAATTAGATGATAAATGTAATGTCATCGATTTTCTATTATAGTAATATTCCATTGCATATTGGCATTGTGAATCATCGGCATCAGAATAGAATAACACTGTTGAACACTGTTCTCTATTTTATTTTTTACAATTATTAAAAAAAAGAAGCCAATTACCAAGATATACGAATCAAACAAGGAGCATTGCATCATAATTTAAAAAAAAGACTCACTAAGGATATACGGAAAGAAAATCAGATTTGCAAAATTATAAGTGATCTTCTAAATAATATTATTTCGCCATGTGAATGCTTGAATTTATTAGCAGATGTCTGAAATACATGGCACTTATTATTGTAGTAGTAAGTAAGTAGGTAGTCATTTTAGGTTTTGCGTTAATTTCTTAAATAAAATACAAAGTTGGTGATCAAAATTGTGTTTGACTGTACATTGGCTAAAATTGCAACTGACATTTCAAATTAAAGACCTTTTGAAACTCTGACGATATGAAAATCAGACGTTTTGAAACTCTGACCTTTTGAAACTCTGACATTCTGGGATAAATTCGAAAAATGTAATAACGAAGGACCATTAAAGCGTGTATAATAATAAAAAGGGAAAAAAAATCGTTTACTCGGCATTCGTATAGAAATGATTGATATAAAAATATGAGATTTTGTGAATGTTGATGCTGAATTACGGCTCATTTCATAAAGCGCCTCATTAACTTCTACTTTACGATAAAGACTTGAGATTTTACTGATCGATCTAAATGGGGAAAATTTATATTTTGGGTTTATCCTCTTTTTGATTTATTCGTACTTTTTCGGACATTATCGTTAGTATTAGTGCAAGTAGAAAATGTTTATAAGCTACACAATAGATTTAGACTTTTAAAGTAAAACTCAAGAACGTTAACGCCCGAATATAAACGCTGGAAGTCCGAAGATTCTCTTAGGTCTTGGATGTTTAATGAAATAATACTACTAGGTACTGTTCTTATTCTACTACTACTTGTGCCACAAATCTATTATCATAAATGGGACGTTTTGAAACGTGTTAAACTGATAATGTCATAAGCATTTAGATAACATCACAAGCTTGACTTGCCTTGCTCAATGTCGCGTGTTGAAATACCAATCATTAAAGATAATGTTTTGCAAACGGCTGACTCTGTATATCCGTTATCCATTCTCCACGTTGCTAATATCCACACTTGCCGTGCTCTGCTACTCGGAAAATATTCATACTGTATATAAAAAAAATAATGCTACTTTACTTTAAGCCCGATTTACACATCTACAAGTACAGTAGCGAGTTAAGTAGTAAGTTGTTGATTAAGTTGATTTAAATAGATCTCCATCCTATTTTTTGGCGAGCTAAGTACGAAGTAGCCCCCTCTCTCGCGTCTCGCCAACTTTATAAATAAATAAATTTAAGTCCAGCCGGTTTCCCTGTACTTATTTTTTGATGAATTAGTTAATTCATTGCGTATACACATGTAATATTTTGTACACAAATATTAGGTAATATTTTAATATGCATGCCACTTACTTTGCAGTGTGACGTTCATGGGCTATTCTGATCAGTACGTGTTATTATACTTCAAACTTACCTGTCTTAATACTACAACAATTTTTATTTCGTCGAGGCTCCTATAAAAAATATACAGTTATAGCTTTTTCCTTCTTAATATAACTAGAAACCCAGACTTAACCACTTAACTGTCCCATGAGTCATATATGAACATTTGCATTGTTTTACTATTGTGTCTAGTGGCGGGACAGTAAAATTGTTACGTTTACGATATTCTTGATTTTTTTTTAAAGTATGACACAATTTTGCCAATATGCCTCTCAAACACTCGTTTATACCAGCTAACTCATTAAGCGCTTAAACAGATCTCTTAGGTTTCGTGAATACAAATTGTTCAAACTCGTCACGAATACAGAAACGATAGAATTGTACCTTTTTAATGGGATCGATTTTATTTGCAAATGTTGCAAAATGTATTATAATTGGAGCATTTTATTTAATTGCTTTCATTTTGTTTTCGGTATTGGAACCATTTTTGAAATAAATTGGATCCTACTCAATAAACCTTCTCAGCTAGTCTTCTTTTATCCGCCATGTGTCGGGTTCTCGCCTGAATCCGATGTTGCCTGATTGTAAAAGTGATTCATAAATTGTATTCTATTGAATAAGCACATTTTGATTTTTGTAAGCGAACAATGCGAAGGGATCAGCTTCTTTTAAGTTATTAGGACCATTTTATTTAGTTACAAGTATTAGTATTAGCTTTTTATTGTTCTTGCATTTACTTATACTGAATTCTTGCATCTTTAATCTTGTATATGTCGCAAGGAAATGAGGAAACCAGGGATTTCACGAAATCACTAGGGATATGACTAAATCCCGTTTGTACTAGAAAAGAAATGCTTATATTTTTGTTTGTAGATTATAAAACACAAGGATTCCAACTTGTATAGGTTAGGTCAGGCTAGAACTGTGACCATAATGCACGAGGCGAGCGAACGAAGCGAGCGTGCCGCGGCAGCGGCCGCCGAAGTGCAAGGCATTTTCGTCATTTACCGGGATTTCGTGATATCCCTAGTGATTTCGTGAAATCCCTGGTTTCCTCATTTCCCTGCGACATATACAAGTAAGATACTGTTTACTGTAATCTGGATGAAAAGAGACTGGTCCTCACGACACAGGGAATTCTAGTGTGTGGCCCAGAAATCTATAATAACATATTGTATTTTGCTTTTCTCAATAAATAAATTCATTTCATTTTGCTGTAAGGTAAGGAAAGGCGACGGGATAGTTTCTACGGCATTCTCACAAAACCTGTACTCGTAAATGGCAGTAACTATTTTTGAATGATCCATTTGTATGTTTGTTGTGCCTTGTTAAAATAATATGTGCTTAATTTATTATAACGTGATACGATAAATAAGCGAACGGTTTCCAAGTTGCGTAAATTGTGTTTACTTTTTAATTTCCTGTTCATAAATAAAAGTTGCTGTTTATTAATAGTATACAATTTAAAAGCAAAGGCTTTGGATTAAGATTAATATTCATGTGGGGACTATGTTTATTATTATAATATTTATAAAAGGCAAGCTGGGCTCTTGATACTGAGGGTTTTGCGGGAAATTGGCCAAATTACGCGAATGGAAAATATGGAGGGTATCAAATCAAGTTTATTACTATCAAAGAAAACTATTACTGACAGAACAATTTGTTCCTTTTATACTATATGTATCTACCATTGATTTGCAATTCTGCATTAAAACAATTAATTGTACATCCGACGTAGTATTGCGTTACTGCGCATGTTTAATGCGCAATGAGTCTCCTAATTAAGGTCATGTCTTCATACGATAATCGAATTCAGTCAATGTAGGTACGATGTCAGTGAAGTCCTTAGAGCATAACACATAGTACATAAAGCATTAAACTCTTAAAGGAGACGGTTTGTTTTGTTCGGCGAATAGGCCCAGTCACAAATTGTGCGAGTTTATGAATGAAATGCATACTGGTTTATTCCTATAATCTCTAGATAGATAGTTTGCACATATGAAAACTCCCTCTAGAGGGAATACTCTGAAATAGGACAATCAAAACATGACTCTAGGGATAACCTAAAATCTCACAACAGCCATTGTCTAATGAATATACACTAATAAGGCAACCAAGACCTCTCGAAATAACGCATGTTTTTGCAGGCTATTGCTTGTAGATCTAAAATAATAAGGTAGGTAGTTAAAGAGAAACAATGCACTATACATAGTCTGGCCATAAATACTGTTACAATTAAAAATAAGAAAGATATTACATTTGAATTTGGAATCTGTCATTTTTATACGATTGTTCATTGTATTTTCTAATTTTGGCGCCAATACATTGTACAATATTTTGCTATATTAAAATGGAGTGGGGTGATAAAGAAAACCGAATCGCTGTGATTGCATTACACAAAGTTGGTATGGAGCCGAATGTAATTTTTAAAACTCTCCATACGCTTGGTATTAGTCAAATGTTTGTGTACCGGGCTATTAATAGGTACAATGAGACCTTCTCTGTTTGTGACAGAAAAAGATCTGGCCGTCCACGTAGTGTTCGTACGAAAATGGTGGTCAAAGCAGTAAGGGAAAGAATTCGAAGAAATCCTGTCCGAAAGCAAAAGATTTTATCTCGGGAGATGAAGATAGCACCCAGAATCATGTCACGCATTTTAAAAGATGACTTAGGACTTGCAGCCTATAAGAGACGCACTGGTCATTTTTTAACTGATAATTTAAAAAAGAATAGGGTGGTAAAATCGAAGCAACTACTGAAGCGGTACGCAAAGGGAGGTCACAGAAAAATTTTGTTTACGGATGAGAAAATCTTTACAGTTGAGCAACATTTTAACAAACAAAATGACCGTATTTATGCTCAAAGCTCTAAGGAAGCTTCCCAATTAGTCGACAGAGTGCAACGTGGGCATTATCCGACTTCAGTGATGGTTTGGTGGGGTGTTAGCTATGAAGGAGTGACTGAGCCATATTTTTGTGAAAAAGGTATCAAAACATCGGCACAAGTGTATCAAGATACCATTCTTGAGAAGGTAGTTAAACCCCTTAACAACACCATGTTCAATAACCAAGTATGGTCCTTCCAACAAGACTCAGCGCCGGGTCATAAAGCTCGGTCCACGCAGTCTTGGTTGGAAATGAACGTTTCGGACTTCATCAGAGCTGAAGACTGGCCGTCGTCTAGTCCCGATCTTAATCCGCTGGATTATGATTTATGGTCAGTTTTAGAGAGTATGGCTTGCTCTAAACGCCATGATAATTTGGAGTCCCTAAAACAATCCATACGATTGGCAGTGAAGAATTTTCCCATGGAAAGAGTGCGTGCTTCTATTGATAACTGGCCTCAACGTTTAAAGGACTGTGTTGCAGCCAATGGAGACCACTTCGAATAAGCTTTTTATATTTTGAATTGTTTTATATTTATGTATTAAACTAACACACTGTAAAAGTAATAAATATTATTTGCAATAAAAAAAAATGTTTTTTCTTCGTAACAATATTTATGGCTAGACTAGGTATATATGACACAAGAAATATTTATTACTGTTCACAATTAAAATTAATACAGTCATCTATTATAGCAGTATTTCATCTTAAATAGACGCAGGTGGCTCAAGCTCACTTAAAAGCAGAGCTCAAGATAAAAACCACACTTTACACATCACAATGCACAGCAGCTAACAGTGACTGTACCTGTGCTCAATAAGCAATAACAACAGTATCCAGCAAGAGCAGCTTTATTGTGTATTATGCACTCTATCTAAATATGCCATTTTTATAAAATATAAAAGTACAAATAAATCATGCATTTATCTTATAAAATCTGAAACAAAAACAATGTTGTCTGTCAGTGTCAAACTGATTAAAACTGTACTACAGAGTATCTGCTATTGGCTGTTATTTACGTTTCGTTCTACGATTATTTTTAAAGTACGTTAATTGATAATTTGTATTAACCATTAAAATAAACCTAAGAACGTTCCAAAACAAGCATTTTTAGGTGTAATACTTTTTTACCATTATTTCATTATTCCCTCTTCGTTTAAGTATAATTTGTGCTCGGTTAACTATATTAAGATGATAACTATTTTTGTGAGTAATATGAATAATAAACATTACTGTTTAGGGTGGTGCGAAAAAAACCGTCTCCTTTAATCTTTGTTATATTCTAGAATCTTGTTTGATGTTAGGAACGTGTTGTGAACCTTCGAGGCAGGTTTAGGAAATAACTCAACTGGAAGATGAGTTACGAAAATAATTAGAAACTAAAAGGCTAATTTTCGTTAAGGATAGTAGAAGGAGGTAAAATCAACCTTATACCAAACAAAATCGTAGGAATTTAAGCTAATCAATTGACTAAAATTTAAGAGGCGTTTATAAGTAAGGGGGTAGGCGTATAAGAAGCTGACTAAAACAATCTTTTCTAATTAAAGCCTGCCAACAGTTCCCTTTTTTAGAATGTGTTCCATTGAAAATACTACCAACCCTTTTTATAGGATTGTTTTGTATTTTCAACAGGCTCACATTAGATTATTTATCCCTTTTCCGTCGGGATAAAAAGCCATCTCATATTTTTATTTTTAACCGTATACCAAATAAAGGTTTCTAATACTTTTCTTTTTTTTATATTTGTTGCTTCAGAAGTCTCTTAGTTCTTGACTGATTTGAAAGTGTTATCTTGTGAAAAGCATCATCACAATAACAGACGCTATTAAACAGCACGAATGACCAAACTCAGCTTTATAAAGAGACGCAGCACTACAATACCTTTGTAGATATTTACAACAAAATTAGGAACGATTTCAATAAAAGCGTCTTTACACGAATCGATAATATTACCAGCTATTCAATTTAGCTTCAATTGTTGAAATCGGTGGCTCGCGTGTTCATGTACTATCGCAAATAAAGTACTATCGGTGTTATTGACTTGTGCTCGAAAGTTTTGGTCTGCGGAGGCATTTTCGAGCTTCGTCCTCTATTCAGTCGGAACAATAGTAGAAATGCCAACTTTCTCTACGTTGTCTTTAGATGTTTTATTTTGATTTGCCTTTTTTGTGTCATTGTTGGGAATGTTCTGATAGGGTTCAACAACGTGTTTTGTTTATTATTAGAAATTCTGATATGAAACACCAAGTTTAAGTTATTGGATCAATGTTCGTGTCACGGAGAAGTAGCATTACGTAATGACACTACCACATGTAATACTGCCTGGCGAGCAGTGCGGCGTCGGAGCACTGTACGTTTTTGCTATGAGTGGCCATCGGCCGTCGTGGGGTGCTTCAAACCTTTACATATTTTTTGGTCTTAACAATAGCTGCCCCGCGCTAAAATGGGCATAGCACTGACTCGATTAGAAAGACAAACTGGTTAAGTCGCCAGGAAAACGATAGTTGAGGACGGTACATAAATAAATAAATTAATGTTCATAACATATTTACCCAACGCCATCTAGTCTCGAACTAAGCAGACGACCTCGGTGGCGCGACGGTAGCGCAAGCGGCTGCCGTACACGAGGTTGTGGGTTCGATCCCCACGCAGGACAATAATTTGTGAGATTCACAAATTATTGTCCGGAGTCTGGGTGTTCTTTGTGTTAATTGATGTTTGTAAAAAGTCCCCGCGAGACAGGGCATGATCCCTAGTGCGGGAGTTGTCTTTTAAAAGAAGAAGAGGTTGTACATTAATGCTTGATAATAACTGCACATTATATAATATATCTGGAAAGTCTTGAATTACGTAATATAGCCAAATTCTAAATAATAATTGAATAATCAAATGAGAAATACCACAGCTCCCTGAATAATCTTGTCCACTTTACTAAGTAAGGCCACCGGCATAATTCGATACAATTTGATTGTATCTAATTTTGTTTCTAATTTTGTTTCTAATTTTGTTTCTATTTGTGGTACAATGCTTCATTTTGGTTAACTTGGAACTGATTAACTAAATTACATTGTTAAGAAGTTATTTTTTCTCGACATATTGACGTCATGAGCTAGTCGCTTGCGTGATGGTGAGCTTTATGCTTGTCAATACCAGTAAAGCCTTCTTTAACAGAATACTTCTTTGTAGTTACGCATTTAGATTCTGGTTACAACATGATGATATTCCAATAGTCTCAATCAATCTGATCATTTTTTTTTAATTTACGCGTAAGTTACAGCTAAGTACTTTTTTGGAGAAAAAAAATTAGGCAACTGGGACCTACTACAATACTTAATAGGGAAATTAGAATTGATTGGTAAATATGATGAATGATATCTTTAATGACCGTTTTTACACAAGTAACTTTTTACGACAATTCTAAAATACCACTTCTTTTGTTAGGTACCAATTTTTTCCATTGTCTTTCTTCTTTTCGAATTCTAAAATACCTAATATTTTTCTAGAATACAATCTATACTTGATAATTTATTATATTTCTTTGGCAACGAAAAGAAAGTAATGTTTTCACGATCATACCGTACTAACATAACGCAGTAATAATCTATTGCCACAAGGACAATATAAATATATTAGACTCAATACCTTGAAAATAGAGCCGTTTATCAGAGAGCAAGTTAATGAGAAGCGACACGTCCCAGGGCCGCGCATCGACCAAGACCTAGATGTTGCCTCGACACTGATCCACATTGATCCTACACCGACCTCGCCGCTATATTAATTCTTTGACCGTACGTTCAGTTTACGTTGTTGAATGAGTGAATTTGACGAAGACGTTTTGATACTTGGATTTATTTGACACTTACATATTTGTAATTATAGAACGACGTTTTCATTTTGATACTAGCTCATTTAAAATTTGTAAGGATAGTAATACGGTTAGTACTGTCAGTCTACCCTCATGGACCATGTATATCAGACCCAATATCTTGTAAATAGAGCCGTTTTATCAGAGAGCGAGTTAATGAGAAGTGACTACGTTGTTGTATATTATGTGAAATTGACGAAGCCGTTAGATACTTGAAGGTGGTTGACACTTACAAGTTTGTAAGGATTGTTGTACATGGCGCTCGGTAGTTTCTGCCTACTCGTATAGGCATAAGGCGTGATTTTATAAATGTCTGGATGCAAGCTTGAAAACATATAAGAGTTTATCTAAATATGTTTGCGATTATTATTGCTTGAAGTGCAAAGATTCAATGAAGCTTCCATTATGTAATAAAATGTTTATTAACGTTATATCTTTGTGAAGAGAAATAAATAAATAAAATTATTATTATTAAATTGTTCTGACACAAGCTATCGTTTTAAAAATTTAACTTTTACAACGCATCATGACCCAAATTTAAAAAAAAATAGATCGAGAAAAACAGATAGTTTATTTATAATTAACCCTAAAATAAACCTACATTCTCCATTATGAAACCGGACTCTATACAATATAATATTTGTTTAGGACTTACAATTAATATTGGGTTACAAAATAATTATTATTAATGTTTATTGAAACAAGGCTAGCCTTATGAATAAGTAATGTAAACTAAAATTCGACCTACGTCAAAGTTTGACATACAGTTGCTAATTCATTATAAAATTTAAATAAGTCTTAAAAAAAATTCATCTTGTCATATAACTTCTCCTTAACATAATTATTAGAAGGAATATTAATTTTATTCGGTTAGTTCGTTGGGTAGGACATTATGTATCATTTCTCCGACTGATCTAGTAGGGTAGTAATAGTTTTTGAAATTTGTCCCAAGCTGCTTACTATATTTTTTTTTAACTGATGCCCGCGGTTTCACCCACGTTGTATAAGTAGCTTAAATGATATTCTACACCCTAAACTACTTATATTTCAAATTTTATCAAAATCCATTCAGTAGTTTTTGCGTGAAAGAGTAACAAACATCCATCCATCCATCATGAAATCCTGACAAACTTTCGCATTTATAATATTAGTAGGATTAATGTTTTATTATTACGTATAGTTTCTCTAGTAGAACATTATGTGACGATCTCGTAAACTGTCTTCGCCAGGCGTGTTGCACGCCACTATACGCATAAATTATCCCCCTTCATATAGACATGTCGGTACAATAACGCTTGTAGGAGAGTCATAACTTATATTTTATTACTTCTATATCATTATACGTAGCTGAGAAATAACATAAATGTATTATTTATTTATTTAGGAAGGTGTTGGAGCAGGAAACATGATAAAAGGTTCTATATCAGGTGTTATTACGGCAGGATAGCGTGCTACTATTTTTCAAGCTATGTGAGTCAGTTTATTTACACGTTTTACTGTGGATCTCTAGATTCTGATTTAATCATGCAGGGATATTTTGGACATAGATCTCTACACCTACTAAAGGGTGACTTCTGAGAAAGCTATTCTATTAGTCAAATGTAGGCTTGTAGTAAAATTGATTTCGCGCAGTTAGCTTTATGTTCCCATTCACCCGTTGAAACAGACTACCCCTGCAATGTCCTACTGTAGGAACGGGTCCGTCCTCCAATAAAGAAAGGAAACTTAGCCTAATAAAAGCACCCTTGCCTGACAGATTGAACGTGGTGTACTGAAAAGACAGACAAGTACCTACAACTACATAAAATAGAATATTGCCAGAATATAATATTAATAAATAATGTACACAGCTCACGAAATACGAATATAGTACAATATTTACTTAATTAGTAATGGACAAACGTGACTGTGGATATCAATGTGTTATTATAATATCGTAGGTACCTTTGTTAAGGACCCTTCCCCGGTCCCTCGTGTAATCAAATTAGAACTGAACAATTATAAATGTAATTAATATTTTAATTTTCTCTTTAAAGGTCAAAATAAGGTTCTAAATTTAGTTATATAGCACTTAGGCCCGGCGCCCACTATCGGCCGGCAACGGTGCGGCTCGGTACAGCTCGAGCGCTTTAGGCCGCTGTGGGACTGCTTCGGTCGGCGTCGAGCTGTACCGAGCCGCACCGTTGCCGGCCGATAGTGGGCGCCGGGCCTTAAACGCTAGTACAGCGATGTAATTTTTATATTAGAAGCTATGATTATGAAATGTTTAAGTGATGTAGGTATGTATGTCGTGAATGGGACCAGACATATTTTAAACTTGGGTTAACTAAGGGTTTGGTTTCAATTGCACTGTGTCTGGATGTAATTTATTTGCCAAAAAATTTGTGTGCCTTAAATTTGATTATAAGTAAAAGTCTTTTAAACACAGTAAGTATTCTATATTTTAAGCAAAAGACGTTTGTTTTTAATCAGCTTTTACTAATCTCTAGAGATTAAATGGGGTTGGATATCAGGTATACTTATTTTATATTACTAGAATAATGGTACAAAATGATAATGGCTATAGGTATTTTCCATGCAAGGCATATTAAGTTAGCAACCTAATATCAGCCTGTAACTTGTGCTCCCGTAACTAGAAGCTGGTCCGCCTATAAGATTTATATTAAGGATCGCCTTTTGTTATCTATAAAAGGATTTAACCGGTAGACCGATTATTTAGGGACTGGAATATTTATGTGTATCCGTCTTAAGTCTTGTAAAGGTATTCACGATATAAAATACATACATATGTATGTTAATAAGATTGCTTGGGATTTGAATGAGGTTTAACTTTACATATTTGTGTAGCATTAACTGTTTCTCTGTTGTGAGTACTATGGAAAAAATTCGTATAGTTTAACTATTGTGTCTCCTCTTGTGGAATTCAGTGGTATTCAGTGGCTCACATTATTAATGAAATATTTGTTCTCGGGTGAAGATAGCTATGAATAATATGGTTGATGTTTTTTTCTCAACCACGTAAGAAGCCTGCCCAACCTGTGTCTGTTGACAAGGCGTCGCCATTCCAGAATCTTTCTGCTACAATATGGCTATAATTTTCATATTGATTTCTATAACAAAACAAAGAAAAGACTGTTGAAAGTAATATTAGTTGATTAAATAAATGTACAAGAGTCTTCCATGTAAGTTAAATGCATGGAAAATCATCATCAGCCTGTGACCACAATCCCGTTGTTATATATGAATATTTGGCCTATAGATACTACGCTCGCTGGACTGCCTCTTATCAGAGATGAGTTGCAATGGTGACTCTGTATTCTTAGTTTGTCATCTCACGGAAAAAGAAACGTTCAATAATAAAAAGTTCCAGGATGAAACTCTTAAAACACGTGCTTCAACTAAAATACACATTCGAGCGCATCGTCTCGTCGTATAACGAGCTGACAAATCAGAGGCTGGTTCATACTGAACAGCTATCAAATTAAAATTAAACCCTGCCTCGTGATTGGTCCGCTGGCGATGTGCGCGAGTCTGCGGGGGACGGAGTTGCGATCAATACCAGAGCAGTTACGTAACACGGAGCACTCGCCACCTTAACGTGCAACATACTGCCAAGCTATTATCGCCAAGTATTCTCACATTCTGAAGTCGGTTAGGGAGGTTTTCGCATGCGGATGATATACGTCGCCACGGCACCAACACAACTTTAGGGAGTCTAGTTACCGTATAGACAATCAGTTTACATTGTAGCTTCGCAGTATTAGTTTCTGTTGATACTTTGTATATTTATTAGTTTAGAATTATATAATATGTACTCGTAGTATACAAGCGATTACACATTATAGCGATCATAATATCAGCGAAAATTCGGCTACTGCTTAGGGCTTCTCCACAATTACAATTTTCACCGCTCGCCAAAATGTGCTCCTCTCAACTTTCGACCCTGGTTATTTTATATCAAACAGCTTAGGGAACTACGACAGGGCCTTCTCTAGTAATCTAGTGAAAATTGACTACACGCTGACTAGACGATATTGGTGATGTCAAGATTTTAGGTGCCTTTTTTAGTAGAGAAAATAACAGCGTACTTTGACTATACTTGGCTTTTATTAAACATTGGATGGTAACGTTATAACGTATGAAGTTATAAACGTGCTTTTTATCTCTTCAATATCTAGTCTGGCACTCTGTTTGATATAGAAATAAAGTTTTTATTTAACTACCTACGTGGCGTGTTGGTTGCATTAGGCGGTTGCTGTATATGAAATTACTGGTGGATACCCCAACGGTTTTATTTGTGCCATCAACATGTAAAAATCCTTGCTACACATGACATGATCCCTTGTGCGGGAGTTTTTTTTGAAATAGAAGCGTAGCGCTGTAGTACACAAAGGCAGGCGGCGTTATTTCAGGACAAAACCATGGGGTTTCCTATCCAGTTTTCTCTGTACACGCTCCTAAATCATTTACAAAGATATACTGGTAGACATTTTTCCGCATAAAAGGTGTGAAATGTGGTGGCAACATAATGCACCCTCAAAGCACATAAACTCTTTGCTTTTCATACCCAACGTCAGCCTTAATCACAGTAATTTGCTATCGGAAAAGGGTTTCCCAAATTTTATGAGGTCAAACAATCAACTTAAACGCGGGGCAATAACACCATAACTTATTTACGGACGTTTGAGGGGCAAAGCCAAGTATTTAAATATTTAATGTGATATAAATGGCGTCAGCTGAAAATTAGAGATCAAATATGTATGACATTGATTTTTTTTTTTGGATTTGGAATTTACGAACAGAATTTCATTATTAACTTTAAAACTTTTGCGTTTCATTTTATTATTCTATTAGAATTTCATTTCTGTGAAGATACTACTTTTGTTTCTAGGATCTTTCCGAGATAACAAAGCTTTTACTTGTCAAATCAATTTTATTATTTCGGGTACCCATTATTTCTTACTCCGTCACCACACGGAGAAAACGTAGTATCTGAAAATCTAAAACTTGATTATCTTTTCTTTTACTCTATGGTATTCTACCTGTCAATTTCTTAAGTCGACTTTTACGACACTTTACACGTAAATAACAGGAATTAAAGTTAAATTTTACCTACAATCCTAACATATAATATATTATATTATATACGTCAATACACTTTACACAAAGTATTACCGATCAATATATAGGTAATAGCTATTCAAGAACTGCCGACTCATCTTACGTTGCTTGGAGTGGCTTTACTTCGCAGTATTCAAATGACTGCCTCTTATTCAGATTTTATATTCAATAGAGTCTTGTATTATATATGAAGAATATTTTTGTAAGCCAAGTATCCACACAATATCACAATACGTGCCGTGTCAAGCAGTACTGCCCTCTGCATCAGACCTATGATCCAATTGCCAAGCGCGAGTCTTCTTAGATGTTGATATCTCCTTGATGTTACGTACTGTAATTGTTATGATGCGTAGCACTAGGAACCCACGGGCATGTATTAACGTAGACAAACGATGCTGGTTTTGTAAGGATTGTTTGTGTTATGTCGTTGAGTAGTCTCAACTTACCCCGCTGGCCAGACGGATTAGTACAGGGTTTAATTTCAAGATTTCCTTCTTTTTACTTTGAAAAGATAATATTTACGGTTAGTCCCTTAGTCGGTTTTTACGACACCCATGGTATGAGATGGGGTGGTGACATATTGTATTCTTACTCCGTCACCACACGGACAATTATCGTCCTTATTTAAGCTGAAGATCGTCCTCTGCTGGACATAGGTCTCATTGAAACCACCTTTAAAACGTCGTAAGGCATTTGCCAACCCTCACTTTTTGAAAATATCTTTTCCACAAACTGAAAAGTGAACTCACTAACTTTTGATATTAAATTTTGCAATTTAAACTATCAGCGCCCGGTTAAAGTTAAAACGACATGTCATCACAGAGGTTTGTAAGCGGGGGCCGTCCGCGTTCAGTTTTATTAGTTAATGGGTAACTCGAATATTCTGGCGGCCACTCGAACGTTAAAATTAATTGGTTAATAGAAACCTAAAAGCTTGTATAATATTTTTGTTTTAAATTATTTAACTTTTTATCTTATGATTTTTGTGTGTGGTGTATGATAAGTTAGTGTCACCAAGTTATCTCATCCTAGGGTGTCGTTAACGCTAAGTAATAGAAAGGTTTCATACGTATTTTCTCTGTCGAAAAAGAGAAGAAAAGCTTGATATAACCCTTTCTACCAATCCGACTGCCCAGGGTGATACCATTAGGCAAAGTTTCCTCTCGTATCACTTCATGTTCTTCTGTCTTCCTTATGTTCTGTAGCCTTCTGTCTCTGAAGTGGGTCATTCGTAGAAAATAATTATTTAAACCTAAATCAATTTAAAGATTTTGTCACTAACGAACAACGGTAAAACTCTACTTAGAAAAAGAATAAACTCTTTTACGAAAAGAACGTAAAGACAATAAAAAAAATTAAACTTTAAATCAGCACACGAGTTTAGACGCTTAGACCATTACGCCACCTAAGCCAGATGATTTTAATACCATCAATTAAAAATATAGATACTACCCAAAATAATCAATATCTTTAAGTAGTTACACTTGATGACGTCCTCATATTATTTTTGGTCAAACGACCCTTACTAAAAAATAGGCATTTGTGCTTTCGTTACGACTGTCCGTAATGAAGATTGATGACACTAAAACCTATTTAAATACATGCTCTAACATTTGGAGCGAAGGCTTATAATCCTTGCTTATGTTATAAAAGGGAATTTGTATGCCCTTGTGGTGATGAATTAGGGTTAGGTTTAGGACTATTTCATACTTTTAGTCCTATCTCAGCCATGACTGAGAGCCACTGATTTCGGTTTTCAGTCCTCTACTCAAAGATAGTCTTGCGATAGAGACGACTGACAATAGTTCGTGATTAGTTGTCTGTACAGTCACGAGCAATAATATGTACACGTTGTTAAATTTTCTAAACTATCTGCACGTTTATCTAGACATTAGAATACCAAAATTATTTCGAAATTTAGAAGAGGTTCCGTACAGTTTTGAACTAATCTTCGAATATTCAATTTTGGATTGGCAGAACTTTAGTTAACTGATTTACAAAATCTGAAAATATGTACATATTATTGCTCGTGACTGTACCATTGAACTTACTACGCCACCGGTGAAATGTAGATGGTAATGAGAATATTTTGAGCTATTTATAGCTAATGGAAAATTAAGTAGTTATTTTTTCCTCAAGTTAAATTCAAGGTCGGTACACGGATCGTTAAATAATTTATAATTTACTGTGTACATGTTCTTAATTTATTTTCTACTTAAAATAACCCCTAGCTATATAGGTATAATAGGTTAAGTCCTTTACCAAAATCTTTCTACACCTCAATGAAATAACCTATCGTGGAGACCACACCCTAAAGACAAATAAACTCTGAGGTTACTCTTTTTTCTTCAGAGACAGTAGGGGCAAGGATCAATTTTGCTTAATCCTTCTATAACCTACTAAGAACTAGGACAACCAAGAGCTGTCGTAAGAAGAGTTGCACGGCTATCTAAAATGGCATTATTAGGATTGGCGGACTGTAAAGATTAAAGTTAAGGCAAAACCAAGTGGCCTTAACTTTTTTTATCTTAAGAATAAAATAGGATCTTGAAAAATTATATGCTTATTCTGTCTTCTTTTTGTTACAATTAATAATAAGTTAATATTGTACTAATTATAACTATCTTTGTTTCAGGTAAGTGCCTAAATTTCTCACGGCAAATAAGTATAATGTTACAGCAAAAGTAATAAACATGAATATTATACATAATAACTAGCCATTATGTATAAGGGCTACTCAATTTAGATAAAGTGATTAACTCATTTAATTTTACCTTTTAACTGGCAGAAGTTAGAAACAGTTGGTTAGGTTAGGTTAGTACGGTGACCAAAGGACGCACGAGCGTGCCGCGGCAGCGGCCGGCAAGTGTTAGAATATAGTAATACTATATTCTAGTTTTACATAAAAAAATGTTTCTTGCCTTTGGTCACTGTACTAACCTAACCTAACCAACTGTTTCTGACTTTTGCCTTAATATTGTATTTTTGCCAGTTAAAAGGTAAAATTTCAATGAGTTTTGACTAACATCGATGGTCAAACCCACTTTTGACTGAAAAAAACAGTCAAAAGTGGTTTTGACCGGTTATGAGTTTTGACTATAACATATATAATGGCTAGTTAATGTGATTAATTCTGCGACATTTATCACTTTATCTAAATTGAGTAGCACTTATACATAATGGCTAGTTATTATGTATAATATTCATATTTATTACATTGGCTGTAACATATACATATAAGAGGTATGTAAAGCTATGATATAGAGGCGGTTTAGTGAGAGTTTGAAGTATGTTTCAACCCTGACACGCCGGGCCTATTACGAGATGTCCGCGGCGACGCTTTATACGTAAAGTGTCATCTTGTAGCTGTAGATGGCAGTTTTGATGACAACCACTATGCTAATGACTCTTTGTGATTGTGTTTTGTATTAGGTATGATGTAGATGTGGTAACGGAGTAAGAATACAATATGTCACCACCTATCTCATCCCATGGGTGTCGTACAAACCGGCTAAGGATCTATCTGTGAATATTACCTTTACATAGAAAGAAGAAAAACTTGAAATTAAACCCTATACCAATCCGTCTGGTCAGCGTGGTATTTGTAGGCCAAGTATCCCTCCGTCACGGGAGGAGGCCCGTCTCTGCAGTGGGACATTAATGGGCTGTTATGATGAGATTTGGGGGTTAGAGGCAAGGCTCGGAACCGGTTTAAAAAATACCGCTTGATACCGGTTTATTTCGGTTTTCCTCCGAACTTTTCATAAGAACGTAAACGTTTTATGAACTATATTTTTACCTAAATTAACCGGTTTATTTGACGAACGGCATGTCGTTAAACGCGTTGCAACTTGTCGCACAGCGGCGCGGTATGAAGACGAGAGACATTTTGATTCTTAGAAATAACCATTTGTATCAGAAATAATTTTGTCAGTTTTGACAAAATTATTATCACGTACGGTATTAAAATATTATTTTAACTTGACAAAACTGATTGAGTGATTGATTGTCTTTTAGTTGATTTTTAGAGGACTTTTTTGTCAAAAGACTTCGAATAAGTCAACAAAATAACAGTTTCATGTTGTCCCAGACAATTTTTTTTACTACTTAAGAATGACTTATTACGGCGCTTGTACACGCTAAGAAAAATTGCCGTGTCTACGCCAGACAAGATAAATCTTCGTGTAGACGTCAAGAATTTTGTCTTTTTCGTACACGAAAACTTTTTTTGTCTTCCGCAGACAAGACAATTTGGAACGTGTACACGCCAGGATTTTTTTCGTACAGTCGTCAGACGGGCGTAGGGCGCGCAATTAATAACAAGTGTGATAATCAGTGTGAGTTTCCTTTAGTAAAAATGTTAACACCGCTCCCCGCCCCTCCGCAACAACGTTCGCCGTGTCTTGTCTTGCGCAGACAAGAAAATTTTCTTATGCATCGCCGGCGCTGTGTACATAGGTCGTGCTTAGAAACGACACGAATTCTTGCGTAGGCCCGGCGATTTTTCTTACCGTGTACAAGCGCCGTTAAGAATCATTAACAAAAAATTACCTATAGGTCCTTTATGCTCTCATTTTGTGTTAAAAAATCGAAAGCAAAATTTTAAGAAATTTGCAAGATGATTATATGTATTATTATTATCCAAGACTAATTTTGCCAAATATTTTACTTTGTTCATTAGATTCCCTCTAGTTGAAGAAGAGAAACTGTCGTTCCTACTAGTTTATCATTCCTCTTGATAGTTGAACTCCCTGTTAAATATTACAAATTAGATTGGTTACGCAATCAAAATGCAAATAATGATATACGGTAAGTGTGTTTATTATTATTTGCGTTTTAAATGCGTAATGCAATCGAATAAGCAGTAGGTTGGAAGATCCTCTACGTACTTCTTGGTGAGTTCAGCTTTCAAATATGTAAATAACTACGATAATAAATCTTTTTAAACATTCGAAATGAATTACATTGTGATTGATCGAGTGTAACGCAAATGCAAGTGAACTAGCGTATAGTTAAACTGTTTTTTTTAAATTAAGCTACTAATAGTTCGTACATAAATATGTAAACGAAAACACTGATTAAATAACAGATAATATATTGTAAGGATTACTGACGTTTTTGGCAAAAAACATTTCCTAAAGTGACACAACTTACCAAAGTATGTTTCCCAAATTATCATTTGGCAAAGAACCATTTGGCAAAACCATCTTTTCGCAATTTTACAGATAGCAAAACTATTTTTAGCAAATTATTGTTTAGCAAATATATTTTTTCCGAAAAATTATATAATATCATTAAGATTTATTGAGTTCACTTAAATTAAAGTTTTAACGAACTTCCATGAGGAATATATTTTTGACAAAATAAAGCGTTTACTTATTGTATATTTGATTAACTAAAATTTGAGCAAGTAAAAATTTGCCAAATGAATATTTGACCAAGTGAATAAAATGCGAAATGTAAATTTGTGAAGCATTCTTTCTGGAAATGAAATTTTGCGATAAGTTTTTTGGGAAGTGAAATTTGACCAAACGTATTTTGCCAAACGGCAGGATCCCATAATGAAAAGCTTTTTTTTTAATTATACCAAATAGTTCTAAAAGTGTTAATATTATAAATATTTAATATACTAGCTGACCCGTGCCCACTTCGATGGGCGGCGAAAAAGACGCGTCATTTTTTAAACATATTTAATTACTGTTCCACTCCTATTAGTTACAGCGTGATACTATATAGCCTATGACACTCCCCGATAAATGAACTATTCAATAAAGAAAGAATTTTTAAAATCGGTTCTGTAGATCCAGAGATTACCCTTTTATATGTATTTTATCTTTATCTATGGATTACCCCCTACAACGTCACAAACACACAAACTTTACCTCTTTATAATATTAGTGTAGATATAAGTACCTATATTTGTGCAGATTAATACATTCCAGAATTTTAAAAAAACTTCTCTTTTATTTTTCTTTAATCTTTTTTATTCGGTAACATTTAGGTACGAATGATCCACATTGATGTTAACCTGAGTAAAATCTAAACAGCGCGTGGCATTTCTTTAGGTATAGTGTGTCCGTATTAACCGGTTTTTATTGCTCTAAACCGTTTAATCCGATAAAACCTTTATTTAAATACTGTTCTAAATATCGGTTTAAATAAAACGGTTTAGCGAACGAAACCGAATGTAAAGGTTTTGCGGTCAAGTACATAATAACGGTTTGAAAATTTAACCGGTATCCGAGCCCTGGTTAGAGGTGGCTGAAGAAGGAATTATAGGTAACCAAACCTTGTATTGCATATGGAGAAAAACGTTTAGTCTATAGATACCATACTTGCCAGACTGCCTGAAATTGGGTTTTGTGTAAAGGTTTATTTATTTTACTTAAATAGCAGACCCTTTGTTGCTTTTACCGTAGAGATGAGTTGAGATAGGGACTCCTGTATTCTTAATACACACATCAAAAAAGTCTAAGCAACATGCATGATATTACAAATTTACCATTTATATTAATTAATTTCTAAGTATTTACTCACTCAAAGTGTATAGGTAAGTAAACTTTTTTGTTATTGATCACATACTGGCTGGTTGTAAAAAAAAAAATTCGATTATGTTTTGTTTTTTTTCATAAAATTCAAATGACTGCGAATTTGTTTGAATTTGAGTGCATGTTAATTGCTACGTTTTAGTCTTGATTTTATAATTTTACCAACCATTTAAATACAGTTGGCGACAAAATTGAATTGTTAGATATTCTTTACGTCATGGAGCGACGTCATTTGACGGCAGATGAAATGCAAAGAGCTGTAGGGATGTTGCAAGCGGGAAGTAATCAATCTCAGGTATCTCGACATTTTGGTATTCATAGAAGTGTTATTTGTCGTCTTTGGCAGCGCTACAATAATACAGGGGAACCCGCTGAACAGCATCCAGGCCGTAAAAGGAGTACAACCACTCGGCAAGACCGGTACATACAACTGACTGCAAGACGCCAGCCGATGTTAACCGCTCGAGAGATAAGTTTGAGGCTACAAAATTCAAGTGGTGTTGATGTAAGTCCCCAAACTGTGCGAAATCGACTGCATGAGTACGGCCTACGAGCTCGACGCCCTATCAGGTGCCCACCGATGCGTCACGGGAATCGCGCTCGTCGAAATGAATGGTGTAGAGAACGCATAACATGGACTGTCGACCCGGAAATACTGAAAGACTCAGGTGCGTTCAGGAAGTTCATCCATACAGCGGCTCAACAGTTATGGTATGGGCGGGTATTATGAAGAACAGGCGAACTGAGCTCGTTTTTGTAAATGGAAACATGAACGCTGAAAATTACGTTGAGGATATTCTCAGACCAGCATGTCAATTCTCGTTCCTTAAAAACGTTAAAAATAAAGTTAATTTAACTTTTAGTTGTCAAATTGTGACACAATAGGTATTTTTGTATTTATAATTTAAAATCTTTTTAAAATCTTTTTAAAATCTTGTAATTTTCGCGCTAAAATGAGTATTTTTGTCATATGAAACGTCAAAACCTTTGCGTTTATTTTAGGAGCGGCAGTGCGCATGCGCGAGGGACGCGTAACGAGCGGGAAAAACAAGTTAGGGATATCGCATTATTACATTCAAAGACCCTGATTTTCATATATTTTTTTCTTAGAATAGAAGTTTACGGAACTTATAATATTTTAATTTACCGAAGAGAATTTCCTGTAGTTGATTTATATATTAATGTTTTATTTCTGTATATGGAGTCTCCGAAAATCTATTAAAATTTCCAATCTTTTAAATTGTAAACCGTAAACTGGCAACTCTGTTATTTAACTCTTTTTTGCCATTTAACTTAATTGTAACTTTTTCTTTACCGGACAAGAATACCACTTTGGATTAATTAAAAATAAAATTTAAAAAAATTAAAAATTAAGTTAAATTAAATACTATGTTTCGAGAATTGGCCTGCTTATGTCCATCCATTTGCACAAACCTTTGGCTCCGATTTTACGTTAATGCATGACAATGCGCGTTCACATACAGCTCGGCGAACCAGTGAATACTTGGCAACGGAGAACATCCAGGTATTGCCCTGGCCTGCACAATCGCCAGACCTCAACCCCATCGAGCACGCATGGGACATGCTCCAGAGACGTGTTTTGAAGGACTTGGACGGAGTGACAACAACCCAACAGCTGAAGGATTTGCTACAATTCCATTGGGAGCGAATACCGCAAGATGACATAAACAGTCTCATTAATTCAATGAATAATCGTTGCCGACAAGTTCTGAATAGCAGAGGAGGCCATACTTTGTATTAAATTGTCCTATTCTTTCACAATAAATTCATTTTCTTAAGAAATTTCAATTTGTAAAAAAAAAGTTTAGTTTCTTATGTACCTGTATATTCTAATATTGTTAATTTCTGTTATTAAAAGAACTTATAAAGAAAACAGAACCAAAGAAAATAGAACCCTAAAAATATTATTTTAAAAATAAAATACAACGTTATAATTAAAATAAATGGTAAAATAAATTAATATAAATGGTAAATTTGTAATATCATGCATGTTGCTTAGACTTTTTTGATGTGTGTATATTACCACTCGTACTTAATACTTTTTTAAACTTTAATCGAAAGGAAAATAAGCGTAAAACTGTGCATATTCAAAGTAGAAAAAAATGTTAAAATTTAATCTAATCTAATTTTAACATCAGAATCGTCTCAGCCATTTAAAATAAAAGGTGCAATAAAACGGACATACCTACATACCCACATTTACGTGCTATAAACTTATTACCTTCCTTCTTCCACTAGAGTAATCCACAAGCAAATTATTTCTAATCTAAACTTTATATAATTCTAAAGAGTCTGCTCTCGGAATCCATTAAATCTTTTTTCTTCAGCAACTTCTACTTTGGTAAAAAAAAAAACAATTGTGCCTACAATAGAAAAGTTCTTTCATTATGTATTCACGGTGGGCTCGAGGAAATTGCACGGAGAAATGGTATTTGAGAAATTATTGGCCCTCATTATTAAGTGAACCTATTGTTGAGATTAAAAATGCTTAATAATATCAACGTTTATACGACTATATTGACGAACTCTGTGATATTGTGTAAATGGTCAATGACTCTTTATTTATTTATTTATTTAAGAAAACTTAACAGCATTTTTAACATATGACAGGGTTAGTTGATTAGTATGCAACCAAAACTAGTTGCATTTACAATTAACTATGCCAATAACAAAGTTCCGCGACAATTACAAGCGAGGTAAGTAATATTAGTACATATTATGAATGACAATAAAATTAATTGTGTTTGATCTAAAATTAAACTTAATCTATAGTTATATTAATAAAATTTAACCTTATCTATAGTTATATTAATAAAATTAAACCTAATCTATAGTAATATATAAAAAAAAAACAAGGAAAAGAAACTGAAGAGGGTGACATAACATTACATATTTATAATACAAATCAATTAAAATCAAAAGTAAAAGCGTGATCGACTTAAGACGGAGCTGGAGCAAGCATTACTCTCACATCTCGTTCTTAAGTCTCTTATGCTAAGGTGGCTAGCAAATCCTACTCATCTTTAGCATGCAGAATAAGGGAAAGATTGCAAAAAATACCTCTACGAAAATCATCATCATAACAGTCCGTTAATGTATCACTGAAGGGACGGGCCTCCTCCAGTGACGGAGGGATACCTGGCCTACTAATACCACGCTGGCCAAACAGATTGGTATAGGGTTTAATTTCAAGTTTTCCTTCTTTTTATTGCGTAAGGATGATATTCACGGATAGTTCCTTAGTCGGTTCTTACGACACCCATGGGATGAGATGGGGTGACACCCTGTATTCTTACTCCGTCACCACACGGAGAAGTGAAGTGAGTACGAAAATACAAGAGTAAAACTATATCGATTTTTCCCGCGAAGTATTAGCAAGCCAAGCTTCCCATCATCTGTAAAAGAGTCCTGACTCCACAGTGGGGCATAAATCGACTGCCGTAATGTAGTAACACTGCTCTTATATCCTTAGCAACTAAATAACTTGTCTTTCAAAGTTACGTAACAGTATTCTTAAGTACGTTCTATTTCTGGCAGCCACTTAAGTCGAGCCATATTTTATGTTTCAATTCCAATAACTAGGTTATTACTGCCTGTTGTTGCCAAGATAAAAGTCTTTTATACGACGTTTTTTTTTACTTGAATGGCGTAGAAGGAGGGTAATGTTATTCGTGTGTATGTCTATGTTGAACTGGTTCTGAAGACTGATTCCTATTATTGTTCTGTTATGTTTAATGATAGTATCCTTGTGACCCTTTGTAGCATTAACGTTTTGAATATTTTTGAAGATCCATTTGCTCCTAGTTTTCATATAAAACAACAGTTTTTCTATATAAAAAAAGCATCTCGAGAAACCAGTCGGGTTGATGGATGTCACGCTGTATTGATTTGAATGATTAGAGTACCATGACAGGATAAAATGGGGCGGTGACACCATGTATTCATATTACACTCTTCTTTATCGGTCACAACATTGAGAACACAAAGATTTTATATAAATTCAGCCGTAACCTAACCAGAAGAAAATGACTGTTTGTCATCAAATATTTTCTACAAAAAGATATTCGCTGTAATTAAAGCTCAGGGAAAATAAAATCGTTTACTGTTCTAAGCGGCTTTATTTCTCGGTACACCGGTGATGCGATTTGAACCCTTCTCTCTTGGTTGAGAGATTTTACGGTCATGTATACTGTTGAGATGGTAATAGGAAATTTAAAATTTATTAGAATTAACCTCTTAACGTTAGGTACGTTAACGTTGTTATAATCCTCGTTGATATTGATCCCATTCCCACCTCTCTACGAAAAGTTTTCGCTGGTTTTACTTTAGAATAAACCATCTCCCAATACTCAAAAAATCGTTTTTTTTTATCTTATTTATTTAAAAAAAGCTATACTTACATCGTATAGATTATGTCGGCTACTCAAAAAATCTTTAACCTCACAAATTGCTCCCTTGTAATTCCAGGCCCGAACAACAAAGTGCTTTAACATCGTGCTAGTTACAAACTCTAGAGTGTCTACTCAAACTTTATTAAATTTAAACGCAGCAGGTATTTTGTTACGCTGCTCGTGTATGCAATTTAGCTACTCTTTCCCCACCCCCCGCCCCTTGAAGCTACCCCACCCTTGCTCTATTGGCCTTGCTAATAGAATTCCTGACGCTTTGTTTAATGCCTCGTGCACATGAGTGTGTTCAAGTGTTAATTAACCCCCTTTGTGTTCGGTGCTTTACTTGATGTTTACGAAGGATTTGGTGTCTTACACCTGAATAGCTGGCTGGTATGTTGCTTTTTGGTGGTATTGTGGCGATAAACTTAAGAGAAAATATTGCTTACCTCATTATGAAGAGCTCGATTAAAGGAATTTTCGTAAGTCCTTTAGAATCGTAAGCAGCGTTGATATATAGTATACCTACGACACGAGAACTTGCATGACTGCTGGGATGTTTTAGTTTCATCAGATGTTGTAGGGTGCAGGAACACAGCTCACAACCCCGAAGCCTAAGTTGTTAAAACCCATATAGCATTGTAATGTCATTAGGCATGACCAGGTGGATAGATATCTAACTACGATAATATATTATTTTACTTCTCTCACCTATATACGACTACTTTTATAAGTTTTCCTTATTTGGATTTTTCAAAGTTTCCCCTATCCTGGTTTTGTCACACCTATGGAAAGCACAAGTTGTTAAAATAGGTATAAATGACTTCCTTTATTCTTCCAAAAGTTTACTCCACAATAAGTCTAGAAACGTACACATTAAAGGATACTTTACTTACATAATACATACCTAAGTATCTGTTCTAAAATATGATACCGTTATAGTACTTACAAGTACTTTGGTAATGTGATTCTACTTAAATACTTTAAGGCCGTGTTTCGTAAGTACTTTACATATGTGGACGACTTAAGAAACGTTTTTAGCTTCAAGAAGTTTGTTATCGTAATTGTATTCTTGCCTTTGATCATGTTTTACTTTAGGAAGGGTAATGTTTATTCTTTGTTTTAGTTTACGATATTCTTATATTAGTGTTTATCTAATAGGTTAGGTTTCTCAGCTATGTGCTGTCAACTGCTGTACATAAGCTTCTTTAAGTTTGGATCACTCATTGCCCCCACCCTTCGCAACTAACCATTTCCGTAGGCTTAGGTTGTCATTTGCTTAGGTTGATAAAAGTTTCAAGCGAGGCAAGACTGAGATTGTCTTCGTTATATGCGATAAAGAAATATTTGTTTTATTCATAAAGATACAATGTCACCTAGAAGGACTAACAGTTATTGTTAAAAATAGTTGAAAAGATAAGTAAAGAGCGAAAGCCTAATTTCATCTGTCATTCTGTATAACTATTTTGTCGACATAATGCACCGTCTTAACCACATTAAAGTCTAACAACTTATGAAGGCTAAAAAGCAAGTTTAATATCTAAGTAGCGTAAGAGCTATTTACATAAGTATATTTACGTAGAAATTTCCTCGGCAACAAAGTAACCAATCCGCTTTGAGTAGAAAAGTTTTTATGAGAAAGGAACCAACTACTGCGGGATAGGAAGTGGATATTTTAAATTGGATCCTTATTTAGGACATTGGTTCGGACATGCTCTGATTTTATTGTGTTAGTTTTGTGTGAGTAGGTTTTTCTTATGAATAGGAGTTATTTTTATAAAGGCGCGGCGGTTTGACCATTTTAAACCTGATGAAAAGCGCGTATATATTCTAGAAATTAAGGCAACGGATGGTAGTAAATAAAAAATGTCACTTTGTTATGACTTTCAAAGTCGCGTCACATAGCACACATACGTATTTGTAATGGCACTAGCAGTACTGGATCTGGCTAAAAATATTGTCCGGACTGATATTCACCATCATACTTTGCAACTATTACAAATATAGTTCGCAAAAACTTTGAAACCATTGCTTACCCCATGAGAAAACCTTTAACTTTCTAACTCTGGTTAGTTAGATGTAAACTCCTAGTCTTTAATTATAATATTTAACATCATCTCATTGCAATCCCTCATGTATTTATAGTTTTCTGGTCAGTGTGATTAATCTATTATAATACGCATCTCTTCTACCGTTCTAAACTAGACTACAGAATCTTGTTAAACTAAAAAGTAAAAACTCTACAAATGGCGAATGATCTAACTAGGATTACAAATCTTTTTATCTTAGAGAGTATCTATTTCGCAAAAATACTCCTAATCATTTAATTTTCCTTGTCGCTAAATGTACATTAATATTGTAATATTTATTTAGATTTTGGCAATAATACTTAACGTCCCGTTGTTTGCCCTATTTAAAACTATGAATATTATGTCGGAAAAAAGCTTTCTCATTAAGCCCATTACGTTGTTCATCATTAGCCCAAGGTACACTCCAAAGAAACTTGGCATGGATTTTTTTGTCAAGTTTTCCTTCTTTTGTTTTCGTAGAGATAACCATATCTGCTATAGCATTCCTTAAGTCGGCCGTACCATGACCATGACTTATAGGATGAAATGGCGCGACAACATCATGTATTAATTAATGCTCCATCTATACTAATATTTTATAGAGGTAAAGTTTATGAGTTTGTGACGTTGTAGGTAATCTCTGGATCTACTGAACCGATTTTTAAAATTCTTACTGTGTTGAATAGTCCATTTATCGAGGAGTGTCATAGGCTATATAGTATCACGCTAGGGCCAATAGGAGTGAAGCAGTAATGAAATATGTTTGTAAAACGAACGCTTTTTATTCACCGCCCAACGAAGTGGGCACGGGTCAGCTAGTTACGAATGAAAATATTGAAAACTATTTTGATATGTATAAAAGAAAATGTTACATAATCAAAATTCCGTACAATAGCAAATCAATTTGTTATCCCTGTTGTAATTAATACCAAAACTTTTAAGTCTTTACAAAGATTATGAATGTCGTTTGTAGATTAAATCACCATAAATTTGTCACTGTAGCTCTGCGCAAACTCGTAAAACGTCCCTGCGTATAACACCAACTTTTAAGCAAACCTTTAGGAAAAGGTAATTATTATAAATGGTAATTATTTCACCCCTCCTCCTGATGCTTTCTTAAGAATAATTCAGGATGTTTCATTTACGCTTCTCGGCGAACTTTTAGACCACCATTTTCACTCAATTTCATACAGATAATGTTGTTTGTGTAAATGTGTACAAATATAAAATAAGCCTCCTAAATTTTATGGAAGTCGACCGAGAAAGCGGAGGCTGTAATTTAATGTTATTTGATGCCATACCGTATTATGTATTAAGTGTGCTTGAAATGTTTCACGACAATAAGTAAATGACTTGTTTCTTTATATATGATGCCACAAAAAAAAGCTTCTCTATTGGACGCACTTTTATTAGATTTACGGAAATTAGGCTAAACGGATTTGTGTTGATTGGGTTAATGTAATTTTTTCTGTCTTTGGTTTTCGAAGAGTATTTGCTTTCTTTTCTCGGCTGGTTGCGTCTGGCGTCGGACTGATGGCCGTTGTAGCGTGTTCGTAGAGACCACGTATTGCTAAAGGTGAGGGAGCCCGAAAAAATAGCTGGATGACACGGGCTGACGACTGCAAAGAGTGCCGCGAAATTAACCTATGTCTGGTAGTAGACGGCTCGTAACTGAGAGAAATAAAGATATTTTTTTTTAATACTAAACACGGCAATATGACTATATCGAACCTGATGGAAAGCGCGAGTACAGTCCACAAATAAAGCCAACGGATAGAAGTCCAAAAACATCTTCAATCTGTCGTCATCATCTTGCCGGTTTGGCCAAATGCTTCTTCACACTGCGTTTGAAGGACTCAATGTCATATGATGGAGAAAATACGTGAGCCGGAAGCTGGTTCCACAACTTAATGGTTCGGCATAGGAAGGAATTCCCGAACTTTTTGGTGCGAGCCGATATCTGACAGACCGACTGAGTATGACTCCGCAAACCGGCACGAGTGGTCCTGTTATGAAAAGGGGACGGAGGAACAAGATCGAATAACTCTTCAGAGCACTCTCTATGGTACATGCGATAGAACACACTAAGAGACGCGATATTTCTGCGAAGCTGTAGCGACTCCGCGTGCTCCGTGACCTGGGTGTCATCAACTATGCGGAACGCATGACGCTGCAGTCGGTCCAGGGCTTCCACGAGATACTTGGCAGAGCCATCCCAAAGATGCGAACAGTACTCCATGCTGCTCCGAACCTGCATTTTGTAGAGCAGATACCTCTGTTCCGGCGTGAAGTATCGACGCACCCTGTTTAGGATGCCAAGTTTACGTGAAACTGTGGTGATTACTAAAAAAAGTTCATGATAGGCGCACAAACTAGTAGAGTAGGTCTAGGAAACACGGAAAGTCAATCGGACAAAGAAATTATAAAATCTTTCTTAAACCAAGATGAGAATAACAGCTACAGAGTGCACGCAATAAACGTAGAAATGGTAAGCTGCAAAGTGCTTTTGGATAGGGGTCATTACTCGCAACGTCACGACAAAGTACTAGGGATTATACGCGAGGCAGTGAGTCTGTCGATTGCCAGAGCTAGAAAAGGACTGACTACGAATGAAAGACTAAACATCCAATTTGTTAAGGAAGGCTCTACTAAAAAGACCACCTACAAGCCTTTTTCGGTCCTGAGTCCGGCAGACGATTGGACCCTACTGGTTGACACGTATGAAACACACTACAAAATCCCGGATGATATCTGCGTGTCGCCGTTGAGACCAGACATATTCCTCTACTCAAAATTGAAAAAGCGTGTAGTACTTATTGAGCTCACGGTACCGTGGGAAACTAACATCCCTAAAGACCACGCAATTAAGACAAATAAATACTTTGACTTGACAAAGGAGATAACCAGAAATGGCAATGGAAATGAATAGGGTTACTCTGTATGCCGTGGAAATAGGTGCGAGGGGTACACCAGCTAAATCCCTCTACAATCTATTAAAAGAACTAGGACTGCCGAGAACTTCAGTAAGCTCTCTACTATCACGAATGTCCAAAACGGCATTGTTAGGTTCCTACCAAATTTAGATAGGTAGAGGACGGAACATAGCAGACAGTGAAGGTGACCGCTAACGCGTTGTAAGGGGGCCTTAAACCTACATCTGGGTCGTAAGTCCCAGACGCTGTTAAGCCAGTGTTCCGTCCTCTATCACGCGATGGACCCGGCAACCGCACGGAAAATCCATGGAATGCTAAGATTAGGTCTTATCGACATAGTATATATTTATATATAGTCTGTTCAGTCTTAGTTGCCTTTTACAACATTCTCATTATGAAATGGCTTGGAGACTCATATACTTATAGCCGTAATTATTTACGATGAAACTCATGTAGTACATATAAGTTTGTTATTTGGATGAAAGCCAATTTGTAGACGTAGCTTTTCCCTCGTCTATCATACAGCGGGAGTACCGCTTCACCCTAATTTACACTCGACAACTTAAATTTATCGCGTCTAGTTTGAAAATTTAATTATCTAGTATTGCCTCTAGGGCTGTTAAATTGTCTGAATGCTTTTGAGTTGCTGACTATTTCTATTGTTTAGGCTTTGTGTGAATTATATTTGTATTTCTTGATATGAGAACTTTATAACTTTCTTGTGTACATGCTTTTTTTGCGTCCGTGCATTTCTCTGTTACATCGTGTTTGCTAAACGGTTTTACGTGCAAGGATAATACCTGGCATGATGATATAAAAGCCAACCTCAGGACAATCATTAGGACATTTTCCAAACTGCATGGCGTACGTAGCAGTTACACCAATGACGGTTACCGTACACGCAAACGCTGCACCACCAAAATAGTCATCATTATCATCATAAAAGCCAATTGGCGTTCACTGCTGTACATAGGCTTCATCCAAGTATTTCCTTTATACGCAGTCTTATGCCTTGGGCATACATCGGTTTCGCGCAGCCCTAACCAGGACGTCTGTGCACTGTTTGATAGGTCTTCCTACGGTTCCTGCGTCTTCAGGTACGTGGTCTTCATTGCAGAATCTCTTTGAAAAAAAAACAAGACAACCATAACTAAACAAAATATAAACAAATATATTTAATGAAATATTAATTTACTTTAGAAAAAAAGCTTTATAGAGTCTCATTAGTCAGAGTGAAGGTTTTCTTCGTTCCGTTCATTTCTCTAAGAAATTTACACCCCGTCGTGTTTTAATTAGTTCTCGTCTTACTTCAAGAATGTCTGAACCTACTTTGTTTTTTTAAACTAGATCGTTGCAAGCGTCGTTGTTCGTCGGGTTTACTTTGAGATTCCTCTTCCAGGGATATATGGATAGTTGGACTATGAATATGTGTTAAAAGCTGGTCAGTAGAGTTGTATACTGGTTGATTTCTTTCTTGTCACTCTTAATGTTTTTATTTAATTAAATTATACATGCATATCAGTGTAGTGCCGTGCTCGAGGCGGTAGGTTAGAAACCCACGCCGGAGAATTCTTCGTGCGATCCACAAATTATTGTCCTGAGTTCCTTGTATCCGCTAAATCTATGTTTGTATCTCCTTTCTCCTTTGAGCTTCAAATATTTACCATTTCAATTGTTTCCATTATTGAATATAATCTATCCATTGTATCCTATGGCGTCACGTTTCTGTATACACGAATATACATATACTATGATGCAACACAGCTCAAAATCCACTCAGTTGTGCTTAACTAGGCACTCAATTATTCTGAATATTGCTGTGTCCTTGTCGAGTTATGTCTGTTATATAATCAAACGACGTGATTTAACCAGATATCTAGTATAAGCTGTTGTGTATACTGCTCGTGTTGATTATAGCTGCTGCCTGTTATTGCTTAACTGCAGGGAAGAGTCTCGTCCTGTTGTCTAAGGATACTTGGCTTACTAATACTATAATATTCATCATAACAGACCATTAATGTCCCACTGCAGGGACGGGCTTCCTCCCGTGACGGAGGGATAGTTGGCCTACTAGTAGTACCACGCTGGCCAGACGGATTTGTATAAGGTTTAATTTCAAGTTTTCCTTCTTTTTACTTAGTAAAGATAATATTTACGGTTAGTCCCTTAGTCGGGTTGTACGACACCCATGGGATGAGATGGGATGGTGACATATTGTATTCTTACTCCGTCACCAGACGGAACTATGTTGGCCTGACCGATTGGTACAGGGGTTTCATTCTTCTATTTTCGTCGAGATATT
This sequence comes from Schrankia costaestrigalis, assembly GCA_905475405.1. Classification (NCBI taxonomy): domain Eukaryota; kingdom Metazoa; phylum Arthropoda; class Insecta; order Lepidoptera; family Erebidae; genus Schrankia; species Schrankia costaestrigalis. The sequence continues at coordinate 1,273,667 of FR997845.1, read as the reverse complement.
AGCTACCTTTCGCATAGTCGTATTTTTGGCCTACGTAGGGTTGAGACATTATGTATTTTTACTCTTTTTACTTACCTTATGTTTACAAACATACACTTAACGAACACAGAGACTTACTTGAACTGAAATTTGACTCAAAAACCTTTATAATCAATAGTCCGTGGGTTACGGGTTAAAAAAAAATGTCTTCTCATTCTGTAGGTGTCATAAAAATCAACTAAGTGAAAAAAAATGCATATATTATCTCTAAGAACGAAAAGCTCCTTGCTATAGGGAACCGTCTCTATAGTAAAGAGCTTATATACATATATTCTCATAAAATATCTACTAGGGAATAGCTTGGTCTGGCTTACGTATCACGCAACTTAGAATCAATAATACCCTGCTTAACATGACCTAAATCCCGTATGCATTAGCCATTCTGTTATACGAACAATTGCTTTTGGGTTACCATGTCGAATGTCAGTGGTACGGTGAACTTGCTGTGGGTTAATAAAGAAAACTTCGTTTTATTAAAGAGGTTTAATTTAAATGGAAAAGAATAAAAAGAAAACTTAGAATTAAATTATTTCAGTGAACACGATGAGAAAGTGATTAAAAATTTTCATTATCAACTTTTCCACACAACATCCAGTAGGACTAATGCTGGTGTCCGTGTACCACTTCGGCGCCTTGTAGATACGTACAACAAATATTTCAATGACATAGACATCTTTGCCTTATCTAACAATCAATTCAAAAGTCGTGCCATTGAACTACTATCCGCTTTGCCACCTTAATTATTTAGTTTTAAATATCTGATTGTAATTATGAATATTTTATTAGTAGTGCTACAACTAGGTATAAGTATATATTGTAATCTTTAGATGCAGATGTAACAATGTCTTGACCTTTTTCCTTTCTTTACACAAACTAATTTGATTTTGTTAATCCGTGAACATTGGTGTGGGTTATGTGCTTATTACTCTAAGTAACAATGTATATTTATTAGTTAAGACTCTAACATGTAACCGTTTTTTGTTCCAAATAAAGAAAATAAAATAAAATAAGAAAATAAAAATGTGTATTGCTTATTATAAGTGAGATATTAGCCGGGCGTATAAAGCTTTGACATAAATAATAATAAGGCAATAGTTTGGAAGGAAGACACAGGCAAACGTGACCTTATTACAATAGCCCTCTTATTGTATCCAAGACTAGAAATGAGATGAATCTACTATTTAAAAAATTTGCATTAAAAGGTATTATACTGAGTTGACATATTATTTTATTACCAAGACTACTTTGTTACGGTGATTATCAAACGTCTATTTAACAAACACAATGAACATTCAGACTCAGGAAAATCATTCGAGGATTGCACAAACCTCGTGTATAGCAAACGCAATGCACGAGCGCCACACCAATAAGGCTGCGTTTCCACTGACGCGGAGCTGGGCGCAGAGTAGAAGGTGAAAATTGGAGCGGAGAAGAGCGGAGCATCTGCTCAGCTCTGCTCCACCCCGCTCGTGCTGTTTCCACTGAAGCGGAGCGGAGATTTCGAGCATAGTGATTGGTCAATTCGTGCACCGCTAAGCTCCTCTCCGCCCCGCTCCGCGTCAGTGGAAACCCTCGTCCAACCACGTCTACACGTGTAAAGGTTCCTATACTATTATATGCAGAGCCTCATTTCACACACACCAACAGTCTCGTGATCTAATTTCTTCTCAAATAAGCCTTCATTCATTTTACCGAAACCACGAATTCATTACGTAACAGGATTAAATGAGAATAGCGAGTACATCTGATTATGTTACCCAGCTTTTACTGAATGCAAGTGAAATATGAGGCGGTCGGCGGAAATTTGAAATGTTGAATTAACTGACCATTCGTACCGCAAACCAGTTTCAGTTGTTAATTTTCACGTTGCATTGAGAATTTAAAAGAATTATGAGGTGCTAATATAACAACGGAATTGGACGGAAATGCTTTATTCAATTTATGAGATACTTTTATTTTGTATATAGTATATTCTCATCCGTGTGGTGACGGAGTAAGAAAACAATATGTCACTACCCCATCTCATGCCATGGGTGTCGTAAAAACCGACTAAGGGACTATCCGTGAATATTATCAAATCAAATCAAATTTATTTATATAAAAATATTACATAACAATACATTAAATTTATCAATGTTGACTGGTCCCAAACTAAGCAGAGCTTGTACTATGGGTACCAGACAACAGGCATACATACTTATATTTATAATTATTTATTCCTACTACTTATATAATACGTGACATAATAAATAAAAACATATGAACTATATAAACACATAAATAACAAATAAATTACGTCACGGCTCGATCAGGTGGCACTTGTCCGCGAAACCGACGGAACACCACGCCCTGCGGCCAAAAGGTCTCCTCCATGACGAGATGCAGGTAACATGTTGGGACCCGAACCACGAACGCCTTGAAATTAACGTTGCGGCGCGATTCCAACAACTGCACTCTCGCCGTGTACTTCAACCTATGGCAAACGTACTCGACGATGTCCTCAGCCTTTGTGGTGTAATGCAGGCGTGAAATGTACACCGGAGTGTTCGGTTTTGCAGCACGGACATTGCTACTTGGCTCGCTAGGTGCTGTGCCGCAGCAGTTCTTAATGCTTCGCTGGCGGGGTTTTTTCCTTTGCACAGCCACGAAACCATCATCATTAGACCGATCTTGCAAAGGCTTCTTTAAAACAATGGCATTGGGCTCATTATCTAAAGGAGCTCGAGAAAGCGCGCAGGGAATAGCCTGCTTGACGGGAGCGGGGCGCGCGTAGCTTCGTGTGACACACTCTGCCTTGACAGCTGTAGACGGTGTTGACAACAAGACCGCTGACGCGTAGCTTGTTGTAGACGATGCACCGTGACGTGCGCTTACACGCGCCGACATCGGTGACACAGATACTTTGACCGAATTACGCAACTCTTCTAGTTCGGTGCGCAACTCTGTCACGTTTCTTTCGGATGTCTCCAACTTCTTCTTGACATCCGCCAGACTTGTCTTCAAGTATACCATGTCCTTTAAAAGACTTGCTACGTCGACGTGCTCTAAAGTAACCAGGGGTAACTTTTTCAAGTCCCTAGCTACAAATCTTGGCACGTCTACGGGATCAGTCGTCTTGAGCAGTGTGAGGATGTCCTGCATACTTTTCATAGGTCCGTCACGTCTACGTGACACCATCTGGTCTTCTTTATTCAGCGATCGAAAAACCAACAACTTGGCAGCCGCGATTTCTTCCTCGCTGAAATTCGAGACACAAATCTGGAGCGCAGATACTTCGCCTATGACGTCTAGCTTCTGTTGTACAAAAGCCAGCACCTCATTCTCCACAAGTTTATCACTCATGGTGAAAATTGACACATGCGTCGGCTCGCGCCGCGCTAAACATTTATTAATTAATTAATAACTATTTACACGTCCGACTCACAGCGCTGACGATATATATTCGTCAATTATCTTTACGAAATAAAAGAGAAGGAAAACTTGAAATGAATCCCTATACCAATCCGTCTGGCCAGCGTGGTATTAGTAGGTCAAGTATCCCTTCGCAATGGGAGGAGGCAGTGTCGTCCCTGCAGTGGGACATTAATGGGCTGTTATGATGATAGTTTATTCTTGTTTATGTTTGTATTCGTTAATTTATGGAAATATTAGATTTTATAAGAAACTAGATACGCACTTGGAGTAACTAGATGGAAAGTCGCGAATATATCGTTGTTATGGATTGATGTTAAAAGCTAATAGGTTTAGGTTTCAATTGACGCATTTCATTAACCTATTCGGTGTTTAGTTTGAAAGTAAGTTTTAACACCGTAGTTAGAAAAAGCCAACCCGTAGATAAAAGTAGTTAATACCAAGAATAATATATAAAATCTTAAACCTAAGTAGCACCTATATTTAAAGCTAGATTGTGACAAAGCTGACCTATTCACGGAGTGTAGTGAGCTCATCCCTTTGAGAGTTAATGCCGGCTATTCATTACTCCACAGCCAACGCATTCATTACCAAGGATAGGAGACCTTTACCATACGACATCTTTTAATGAATTACTTTTGATAAGGCAGAAAAGAGTCGGGGATCTCATCACACTCGGGATTCTTTCAGAGGGATAATGTAGGGATTTCAGTTTCGTTTGATCTATTTGACTTTGATGAATTGATTTTTAAATTGAATTTGGTCGAGTCAATGCGGTGACGTCGTTATGTAGATATTTTTAGACGACTTCTAAAAAGGTTTTCTTTAGCCTTTTGTCTACTGCTGGTGTTCATTGAAGACGGTTTTTTAAACCATACTGAGTTTTAGCTACACATGGATTGCCGTGGTTTAGTCTTTCTTGTGATTGAGGAAGTATTTGTGACCATGACAAAGATCTAGAACATAACCTTGATGCAGGTTTAGGTGTTTCCTTACCAGGCGTCAGCATCTTCACCTAGCGCTATGTTTCTTCTTCTACCTTTCTCATTTGCCAAGAGCCTAACTTTGCCTCTTTCGGCATCATTACAAATGTAAAGCTCAATACCTGCTCTCATTACCCTAGAAGACAAGCTATTAATTCCCATAGTCCTTAGAAAAACACTCTCCATGCTCCACTGCTCATCAAATCAATAAAACCTTTCTTTTTATGAGCGTTAGCAAAATAAAAGCGGTAATTACGAGCAGATAGAGGAGGTGCAATAAAATTCCTTTAACCATTAGATAGCACTTTGCAAGATCCATTTACAACTGTTATTTCTTAATACAGCTTGTGTTTTATGTTAAAACTTAATGTTGAAGAAACTATTTAGGTCAGTGGATAGGTCGTTAGTTGTCACGTGGATACGGATAGACTTAGAATAAAGTGTCTTAAAAGTCGACTAAAAGAGAATGATAGACCGTATCGTAGCAAAAGCAGGTCCATTTGAAAAACACCCTGTAAGAACCGCTGGTCATCGTGGTAAAGCTAGTGGATGTTTTATTTGCAGTTATCTGAATTTCCAATCTTTCTCTTTGTCTAGTCAAGACAAGCTACTTCATATAAAATCTTTTACCCTCTCCTTGGATTAGGAGTTGGATTATCACCCAATGGGGTGATTACATTCTAATCCAAGGATATGACAATGTGACGAGATCAAATGTGATCTCGTGCCTTAAAGGTGGCAAGAGACTATAATTATTTATCTACCCATAGCAAAGAAGGAATGCCAGAAAATTGGATACCTATCTCTGACCTGCATCCGTAGTATCTGTTGGACAAGTATCTCTTCATAGATGGAGGCGCCTGCCTATTTGGATGCGAACAAGCTGTTATGCCAATTATCACAATAAAGTCATTACTTCTAACTCAACACTAAATCTTCTAACAATTACATAAAGAATCCCTCAGGGTGTTGTGACTCAACCAGTAACTGCCGTTTGAGGTCAAAGCGCAAACATTTACGACTTCAGCTATATACGAGCACCTACATACGATTTTCATCGCCCATTACACTGCCGCCTGATTTAGTCGTGTCAGATAAGCACTCTGATACTGATTGTGTTCCTTTTATTTTATTTGCTTCTAATTTAATACGAAAGATTGGTGTTAGGCTGTTTCTGGATATTGTTTTATGATCTTTCGCACCGTTACCACTTCTCTATTTGTTGTTTATCGTGACGTTTATGTAAAGTGATGGGTATAGCCTCAAAGGTGGACTAAAAGCCAACTAAGGGGAAAGTTCTCTGTTGTCAGCAAACCAGGAAAAACATACTATATAATACGTCTGGTCAGCGGTCAAATATTTTATCTGCGTGAACAGCAACGGTTGAAATAGTATTTAGATGAATTAAAAAAAGGCCCCTCCCTGCAGTGGGACATTAATGAGCTGTTATGATGATGATGAATTAAAAAAAATATTTAAGAAGTTTTCAATTGTCTAGCACCCGTATTAAAAGTTCTACTTAACTAGAGGGTGTTGTGTGAAAGGATATTATATACGCTCTACCTAAGATAGCCCTAGTTAGGACAGCCGGAAACCTACGGATAAGGAAGGTCATTAGTGGAATCCAATGTCCAGCAGTGGATGTCCAATGGCTGATATTTGACTACCCGAGATAACGGCACTGAAAATGTAACTATTTATTAGCACAAAATATTTCATAGCTCGTAATATAATTAAGCGTTACCCTAATTCTATATTTGGTACATAACCCCATATTCTAAATCTGAATAATGAAGCAATAAAGATAATTCAAATGATCCCTGGAACCGTAATTTACGAGCAATGTTTTAATGATTACGTAGCGGTTAAATGACGTAAATTCTATCCGTTTGAGATTGATGGTGTGCGCAGTAAACGAGGTGCTAGGGTAATATACCATTCATATTCCAATGAGAGAATACAATATTGTGTTGTCCTTTGGTGTGATTTACGATTTTAACTGAATGGTACACTTCGGATCTAAAGGATCTTTGCAGATGGTAGATCAGTTCAGGAAGCTGCTGCCTAGGTCCGCTGTTTTAATCCACCTTCATGCTATAGTGCGCAATTAGATAGTGTAATTAGAGGACTAAGCGAGATCCCGGAAAAAATACTGGTCATAGGCGTTCTTTGTGCTCGAGTCTTCGAAGTATTCTTTATCACCAATTCCACATTTACCTTGTTTACCAGTTTGTTATAAAATTGTAAAAACAATAAATATTAAAATCTTTTTTAAAGTTAACTTCGACAACGTTCATATATCATTAAAATCAAATATTAATGGAATAAATCTGCAGAGGCGACGTTGCTATAAAAGGTGCCGTTAATACCAGGTAACGGGCACCCCATCGATATATCTACGGTGTTTATGAGTCGAGAAATGCGTTATATACTAAACCCCTCTTGGGTTCTCGAAGTGTCTTATTACGTATTTTTATATCAATTGGTATCACAGGTAAAGCGAGTTTTCCAGTTGTCAACTTCCTGTAAATGTACATTGTAAATAAGGAAATGCCTGATAAAAGTACATGTACAGTAAATGCGAAAGTTTGTGAGGATGAATAGATGGATAGATCTTTGTTATTCTTTCACGCAAAAACTACTGAACGGATTTTGATGAAACTTTACAGTGCCACAAGCCACTGTTTGTATATCTGTTTGTTTAACTAAACTTTCTGAACAGGGTGATATAGTAGGCTAATTTTATCTGTTGAGGACGTGTAATTACAACTTCAGTAGTGCAATTACTGTTGTTACTAATAATCTATCAATTAATTAGGCTAATGACAGCGAATTACCGGCAAGGTGATGGGTGACAGAGTAAAGTAATTTTTGGACCAACCGTTGCTTTCGTTTCAGAACTGTATTCGTGTTTTCCATCAGATTCGATACTGTCATATTGCCGTAAAAAAACGCGGAGCGGAATAATAGCTCACAACGCGTTGTGGTTACAGTAAAACAGCCACGACGCGAAAAAAAGCCAAGACGCGTTCTGAGCATTAATTGTGTTGACGATATCACGACGGGCAGGTTTCTGATGAAAACTCGCACAACGCGATGTGGCAATGAAGATAAGCTAAGACGCGTATATATTGATAAGCAAAATAAAGTATTTCCTGACTACCTACAATACTTTCTAATAAAAATAAGTCGAGTTTTCCTTCCTGACGCTATAACTACAGAACGCACAAACTGACTTCCACGATTTTGCATTCGTTGGAAAGGTCTCGGGCTCCGTGAGGTTTATAGCTAAGAAAATTCAGGAAAAATTTGAACAAAAAAGCGGGAAAATAATGCCCGTGCGAAGCCGGGACGGACCGCTAGTACTTTCTAAAGATAAGCATCTTTTTCGCTCGGTAAAACTTCAACCGAATCGCCTTATCTGAAAATCACGATATCGGTAAAACCTTTATATTTTTGAGATACTTTAAGCGAACCGAGGTATTGGTATAAAAAGATGCGGCTTATATATTCTCTCATTTATGTTATCTTGTTTTCGCGTAAGACAGGGATGCTTGGATAGGTATAGGGGAGGCTTTGCTCAGCAGTGGGACTAATTAGGTAAAAAAATTGTATTTTCTTATACTTAACTTGCATAAAATGTTCTCGTTTAGTTATTGTTACAGGAAATGATTGACTGTTTGTGCGATCTACAAATTATTGTGTTGGTTCCTAGATACCATCAAATCCTTTGAATATGCGTTTGGCGATCCTTAGTACGGCAATTATTTTTATAATACAATCCGTTATCTTTATTAATAGAATGCATTAGAACTTTTTATCACAATAATATCAGTAGAAATAAAAATACGTGCAATCAGTTTTATATGAAAACAGAATGAGCTTCAAAAATATAATATTTACAAGCGAAATGTCGACAGTAATGATAAATTATTCAGCGTAAACATGTTTTGACGTGGCGAAATGTTTCTGTTGACTGAAATGAAACGGTAACGAAATGTGCCCGGTAATGGCCTGTAGCACTCAGAGGGTTGAGCCCTAAGGATAATATGGGGTGTAAATTTTTTACGGTACTTTAGTACTTTTTTAAAGTTTCTAGGTTTATGATTACGAGTTTTAATACATCGTCAAGTTTTAAAGTGGCTGTTGGGTTGAAGTTGAACTAATAAGCCTGTTCTCATTTAAATCTATTATTTATCAGGAATGCATTTATACAGGTTATTAATGTAATAATTGTATGATTATCTAAATACTAAAGGATAATTGAAATGAACGTCACAATTTATTCTTTAGATAGTTATTATTAATATTAAGGGCCGTCGTCCAGTGACGGAAAGAAACTCGATCCACTAAAACCAGATTAGCCAGCCAGATTGGGCTTTCTGTTAAGTTATCCTTAATTTTCTGGTAAAAAAATGTAAATTTGCGCAGATTCTTCCTCTCTTAAGCATTTACGCCAATCATGACATGAGCTATGGTGTATACACCATGTATTCTTACTCCGTCCTCATACTGACACTTATTTATATCTAAGGTACTTCCACCGAATAAGGGCCGGCGCCTATTAAGGACTATAATATTATAAAGAGGAAAGGTTTTATATTTGGTTGTTTCTTTGAATTGAATAGGCTCTAAAACTACTGAACAGATTTAAATAATTCTTTCACTGTTGGAAAGCTATATTTTTCCTGAATGACATAGGCTATATTTAATTTTTTTTTGCCCATGCAAAGCCGGGACGGTCCGCTAGTTTATAAATATATGTGTTAAATATTTATCGTAGCGTAATAATTTATTAATGCCATACGTTGACATTTTACCTTGTTTATCATAATAAAAATAGAAATGTAACGTTCGTTACGTGCTGTCGTAAATAACAACAAAGGTTCATCAGACAGGCTTACTAACTAACAAAAAGAAGGAAAACTCAAAGATCAATCAGTGAAAGAATTCACATGGAACGAGTAGCAAGAGCATGCGGGACGGGTCTTTAAAACATAATAATAAATAAGCTAAGTTACAGAAAAAATGGTGCGTGGCTGCAATGAGATATTAACTCGTGGGCAAGAGAAAAAATTAAGCCTGTAACTGACTGCTGCATTGGCCAACTTACTGTACCATATTAACAAGCTCCTCCTTCTTGCATATTGATCGCCTCGCAGAACACTGTTCTACTTTTTCTCCGCTCCCGCAGGGTTGCAACTTACTTATAAATGCCTAGGTGTCTCTGGTGATCGATATAACTCTAATGCCTTCATTACAACCTTTTAAATTAAGAAAATAATAAACGAACCGTAATTAACCGCGCCTAGACAGGTTCGTCATTTCACAGCTGTGTGGTGTATTCTTTAATCAAACCAATCTCTGAGTAAATTAGTTTTTTCTTTGCAGTAATAACCAAGATTGGATAAAGTAAGAAAAATATATTTGGAATTAAAATTCGTCCTCCGCTACGAATTATTTGCTTTAATTAAACTTTGGACGAGCTTTGTTTTAAGATTAAATAGAAACATTGAGTATTTTTCAAATTAAAACTTGTAGTTTGTTCGGGTTAAGGACTCTTTCAATTTCCAATTCCTTTCAAGCCGTTTCGAGCCGTACAGCATCTGTGCGTTTTTCGAACGGCAAAAGCAACGTTCGTTTGTTTTCATACAAATTTTGCCGTGTGGCATCCGTACGGCTGCCGTTTCGTGCCGTACGGCAGTATTTATAGTGTCGAACGGCAGCCGTAAGAGTAAGAGCAAAGAAAAATATTCTAAAATTAACAGAAATGTACACTAGTTAATGTTATAAATTAATTTCGTTACAGTACCACTCGTGTGGTATACATATTTTTATTACATAATATTGAGTATACATAGTGTCTTCACTATCACACCATTTCATATAGTTGTTGTCATCTCTGATGAAGAGGTGAAAAATCAAATGCAAACCCTATCAGCCTTATTACAAAATACGGTCTAACTATAAACCACGATTTATTACGTCACAAAACCACTGTTTTTGAAATTTGTTATTGCAAAATCAGTCTTAACGCTAAAGTGTTAAAACTGATTTTGTATTATCAAATCGATGATTTTGTATTTCTTAATACAAAATCAGTTTTAACACTTTAGCGTTAAGACTGATTTTGCAATAACAAATTTCAAAAACAGTGGTTTTGTGACGTCATAAATCGTGGTTTACAGTTAGACCGTATTTTGTAATAAGGCCGTTAGTGTCCACTGTCCATGTCTCGCGTGGTATTTCGCCAAGTTTTCGTCATTCAAGAGGGCTCAACCCTGCACTGGGACATGACTTGTATAAGACATAAAAACAGAGATAACGCAGTTATATCAGTAAGCCTTTTCTTGTAAACCGTAGCGTTCTTATTTCATTCGCTGTAAGATTACATTAGGGGCTTTGTATCAGCATTTTCAATTCAATTTGAAAAAGTTGTTTGTTTTTTTATGAACTTAGCTCTTTTCGAAACCTCTGCAGGCTTTTTAAAACTTATTCATTGATTTCATAAAGTTTTTTTTCGATAAAGTTTCCTTTTGTTACCTGTTGTTACCTGCTGGTTCTAAAATTAGGGTAATGTTTTTTGCGTATGCTTAAGAATTAAGAAATTTAATACAGTTGCTCAAACATTGAGGAAAAATGTTGGCATATTATCGCGGCATGTGTAACGTACTCTATTAAACTTACATTGTTTATAATATACCTAATAAATAAATAATCCAGCAGGTTAAGGTTAGGGCTGAAGTGCGTCACGGCGTCAAAGTTCGTATAAACCATAGAAGTTCGTCTTTAAAAATCATCTCCTAAATACAAAATATATTGCCATAATATTTTGATAACTTTTTTTATGTAAAAATATGGTTCATGCACTCCTTAATAAAACAATATCTACGTTGTACTCTAATTAAAAAGGCTCAACAAAATAGTATTAAACAAGTCTAAATAATAATTTCAATATTAAAGACAGTAGGTACACGCTACGTTCAAAGCAACAATTACCCTCTCAATAATTAAATAATGTTTAATATTATCAAAAGTGACGTAACAGAGTCGGATCTACCTTTATTAGATCTATTTAATATAGCCCCCGAGATGTAAAAGGAGTGTTGCTTGATGATTCAATTTGGCTCATTAGAAGTGAGGAAGTTTGGTGTTTAATTGTTTGAAAGGTTGTACTGAACTTGCTTATTGGGAGAAAGTTTTTTAATTTAAGTCTTATTGGCATTACACTCTCATAGTTTCTCCAAGTCCTCCGTTTTCTATTGATTAGTTTCGTTGCGGTTTTAAATGTTAGTTGATATTTTTTTGCGAGGTTATACAATAGATTTTGGCTTACAGGCGTTACATTTGTGGAAAACCATACTATTTTTATTTGACACAAGCACAAGGTGGAAATCCCGTAGCCATGTAATTTGACGTGCTACTGTACCCATCCATTGATTTTACCTATACATTGACCATAGAATTTCAACCCTAGGATGAAATGAAATTTATTGTACTGAATAAAGCAAAATACATATTATTATAGACCCCTAGGCCTAGAATTCGCTGTGTCGTGGACACAAACAAAACTCACTCCTTGTTGCTTTAGGGATAAAAGTAGCTATACTATAATGCTTATATTGGTCTATTGTGTGCTTTGATGGGCATTTATTCTACTTTGGTTCTATTTATGTTGATTCCCTATTCCTAGTATCATATTATTGCGGTATAAACGAGAATATTTTATTTTCGTGGAAGTACTCAAACATTAATGGAGAGTGGCTTTCAAAAAGCTTTTACTCGGTTAAATGATTTACGTACCAGTTAGGATTACTTTAAACACAACTTTATACTAGTTTGGACACTATTATGAATATAATTCTCAATGTGGTGGCGAAATAACTAATTTATCTACATAATTCTGTCACCACTAACTCATCCCACAGAGCTTTTTAAAAGATGAAGACTGTAGGAAAGATAGCAGATAAATAATTTCAGCGAAAACAAAAGAAGAAATTTTTTACATGAAACTGCTGTGGTATTCGGAATTATCCGTCTCTTAAAAATGTAGTGAAATAAATATGCATGTTGAATTACGCAACGCTTTAAATCCGTTGTGTAGTTTAAAAACTTTAAAATGCCTTTTGCAAGTATTTTTTCGTCTATGACTCTTTTACACAAATCTCAAACACTTTCAGATGATTTTTTTTATAATGATGATATCAAACTAATAGAATAAGCGAAAACAAAATCGCGTATACAGTTTAGAAATTAAGGCAACGAATGTTAGTCTTCAGATGTCTTGAAGTCTTACTTATATATTTATGTGTTTATAAAAGTATATTATGATTATTTACTATTATATTTTATTTATTTGTATGTCGTTCTAAATGAAACTCTTTCCACTTTTCCATGCTTCTATGGACCACAGAAAAACAAGACCGTGAGTATATTGTACCTGAATAATATTATCATTAAAATCTTGCTGTTATTCCAATAATCATAAACGTACATTATTTATTTTTTCATATTGATTAGAAAACATACATATACCGTTAAACAAGAAATAAGTTTTATCGTTTAGCAAAATTTGTCTTTATACCTCACCCCTGTTGGTCATAGCATGATTTTTTTTTATAAGCCATGGATACTCGTAAGCTGTTTGAAATAATAATTCGTTTTTAATTCGTACCATTAAGCCCGATTTACACATCGACAAGTACAATAGCGTAACTCGCTACTGTACTTGTCGATGTGTAAATCGGGCTTTAGTTCCTTATGATAAGGCGTTTAAAGAGCTCAGTCAAACCAATTCGCATCTGTTGGATTTAGGATGCACGAAGTTCCGATCTATCTGCGTTTTGACAGTAAGACCATTAGCCTGTATTTATTGGCTTTTCGGGATCCTGGTTCTAGTCACTTATGGGTGATGGAGAATGTTTTTTAAACGGCACGCCTACCTTCTTAGGTTTCCCACGTCAAAAGCAACAGAATTACAAATTATGTACCTTTATATGTCAAGGTGTTACCTACGAGTATGTTCTCTTTTCTCCTTTTATTTTCTTTACATCGTATCTAAAATATAGTTTTGGATGGCTATAGGGCTCGTTGGTGACCGAAATCCTTACCATGAAATCATACCCTAATTACTTAACCCTCTTTGCTAACAAAACAGTTTGCTTTTCTATAACTGAAAAGCTTTTTATAAAATTGTTCGCTTCTGAATATTCAATTATACTTTCATGATACGTTTGGCTTGCAATATTATTATGTAAATTGGCAAGTTTATATGGAGTATGCATAAAAATGAATGTGAAAATCTCCTTCAGAAGTGTTTTAGATTTAAGTCTTTGAAATAGCAGGTACCTCACAAACGTAGTTTTAGTAGTTTAACTGAACGTAACAAAGCACGTTTGCATTTATTGGTTATGTTTTAAAATAGTTTATTTTTATGGTTTAATGGAAACTCATTTCACTAGTAATAGCTTTTTTAAGCTGCAAAACCGAGCTGGAAAAGTTACGAGTCCATCGTAACTTTTCCACGTTGATAACATACCTGCTAATAAATATTTTGAGTGGCTTATCGGTTGCGATTACTGTACCATCTGCCAAATGATCATTAGGTACCTTTTCTGGTTCTCTATATAAAAATGCTATTGTTTCGATGCTATTTATATAATCTCGACCTAAATAGTTAGAACAATAACCACTTTCAATCAACTTTGATCTATCGTATCTATTTTATCCCAAATCGGCTATTTCACCAAACAATAGACTAACGTATCGATCATTAATACTATAGTCTATTTGATATCTAAAGATAAAATCTCGTTACAGTATTAATCAAGCTGATTGGTTCTGTCAATAGATTCAACGTTCGCCATTCATTATTATATCTCTTTTAGTTTATTATTAGCTTGTTGTTTTAGTATTACTGACTGTCTACGTGACGTAATGTCTGAAGCTTTATATGCAGGTTATACACATACCCCCTTAATCATAAACGCATCTTAAATTTAATCACTGTTTAGCGAGATTTTTATTATGAAAACCAACCTTATACCAAACAACGTAAGAGTTTAAGCTAATTAATAAATTGACTAAAATTTAAGAGGCGTTTATGAGTAAGGGGGATAATGGTATTCTGTATATTTTTGTTTCGACTCTAGGTTGATAATCAGTTTGATACACACATCTAACTGATTGTCTGAAATAGGTACTTGGAAATCGTACTTTGCAGAGCACTCTGAGCATTAGGTTCTAGTTACTATACTCTATTCATCTGGGCGTATGAAATTAGGTAAACAAACAAGAAAATGGGTCTTTTTAATGTCACGATTACTCATTTCGATGAAGACTCGAAAATCATCATAATTTAGGCTTCTAGTAGTCATTATTGATACTGAAAACCATGTTTTTATTATTTTTCGTTTACTGAATTACAACACCCTTTAGGTAATCAAGTAATTACATCCATTGGTTCAGCATTTAAGTTCTTGCGTGAAAGCAATCAAAATGAAATCAAAATAAATAATTACTCTGAAATTGGATGAGTAAAAACTCATTTTGTAGCGCAATAAAATGAAGTTAATTTCACTGTTACATGACGAAAAGTGTAAACAACTTCACATTAATGATGATAATTAAAACACAAATTTTATCTGTTCGACGTAATTTTATTCAATGTTTTTTTTGTTGGGAATAATTAAATGCAGAAACAGTTTCGCCTTTGCGACAAAGATATTGCCATAATTCTTCTTCGTTTGGTTAGTGGCTAACGTGGTGCCGAGTTGTTCAAGGCCACTAAAGAAGCTTAACGACACAGAAGCACTGAGATTAAAGATGAAATACCCCTGATTGGGCACCCATCTATGGAATAATAATATTTATAATATTTATTTATTGACTCCCAAAACAAAAACAGTTTACAAAGTTTAGGTACATTGCGAATATAATTAAGTAGTGGCAGCCTGGTTTTCAAGCTAAGTTTAGACCTATATTAAGGATAACCAGAAGACCTCGCCGATGATGCTTAACCAGCATTATCGTTCATAAATAAGTGATGGCAGCTGGTGGGCCTCAATTGGCGTACTAATACCACCTTAGCTAAACAGATTGTTAAAGATTTTTATGCAACTTTTCCTTTTTTGTTTTCGTGGCGTGGTTTGTTTTGTTTTTTTTGCCGTAATCGGGTTTTATGAAATCCAGGGCAGAGCGTATAAGGGCTTTGCATAAAACCTCTCTGAAAATCAGCGCGGTAATTATTTTTACCTTTTATTTCACACAATGTGATTCCCTGTAAGTTATAGCTGTTCTGAAATTTTCTATAAATAATATTCTACATCATCATCATAACAGCCCATTAATGTCCCACTGCAGGGACGGGCCTCCTCCACAGAGGAATACTTGGCCTACTAATACCACGCTGGCCAGACGGATTGGTATAGGGTTTAATTTCAAGTCTTCCTTCTTTCTATGTAAAGATAATATTGACGGATAGTCCCTTAGTCGGTTTCTACGACACCCATGGAATGAGATGGGGTGGTGGTTCTTACCCCTATGATTATCACGTAATATTTTTCTACTTCAATAATAGTTTTTCTATAGTGACAAATTCGTTGGTACTGGTATTAGTTTTACTTCAAGCTTTTCTTCTTTTTTTCCGTAAAGGTAATATCTGCAAATTTTCCTTTAGTCTTATTTTACAATAACCACGGAATGAGTAAGGTAACACCTAATATTAATCAGCACAAGAAGTATAACATTATCAGTAATTTTACTCAGTATGCAGTATTGCTCAATAGTTTTGCGGAATTCTGTATTAAACTAGTTCAGTTAGTCGATTTAGATATCAGACGCATTGCGCCAACTATAAATTGAACAGATATATTCACGAAATAATATTTTCATTCCTAACAGAAAGAAAACAGTTTTCTTAAAGCATTTGTCCCAATTAGGATACAGTTCTCCGTGTGGTGACGGAGTAAGAATACAATGTGTCAACACCCCATCTCATCCCATGGGTGTCGTAAAAACCGACTAAGGGACTATCTGTGAATATTATCTTTACGAATAAAAAGAAGGAAAACTTGAAATTAAACCCTATACCAAACCGTCTGGCCAGCGTGGAATTAGTAGGCCAAGTATCCCCTTCCTCCGTCACGGGAGGAGGCCCGTCCCTGCAGTGGGACATTAAGGGTTGTTATGATAACAGAAAGAAAACAATTTTCATAAAGCATTTGTCCCAATTAGGATACCTACAGTTTCTTAATTCCTAATTTAGTTGTACAAAATACGTGATAAAGAAAACTAAATGGCGTCTTTTAGTGCCGCTTTACAGGTTTATGGACCGTTCTGAATGAAACTGGAGACTTACTTAACATATTCATAAACATTAGCTTTTTTGACTGCGTTCTATTAATACGTGTTATGATTAAATTTTACTGAGCGTTGGAAATTGATACAGAGAAAATTAAAGCGCTTTTTTTTCTAGTAATATATTTTACTAAAATCTTAGGGTTGCCTAGAAAAGTTTGTATTACTTCCAAAATAAAAAATACATAAAACCCTATAATATTAGTAGACCGAAGTTTTCTTCATTCTTTCCCACTTTTTGAGCTGTTATACTTTAAAGGCGAGACCACGCAGTTCATCATAAATACTTTTTATCATCTATTTTTCATCATAATTCCGTACTATGTCATAATAATTAGTACTTCTTTCATAAATAAAGAAATTTCAGTAATTTTCTGTATGTACCCTCCTTTCTCCATCTAATTGTTTGCTACGATAATAAATTGTGTTCAAAGTTGACCCAGTTCCCTCCCCCTTCCCCTGTTTATAAAGCTCCCCCCTCTTTACGCCCTCGAAGGTGCTAATGTGGAATTTAATTTGTTTTATAGCTTTTGTTGTTTGACTTCGCATTGTAACAGTATTCCGATTAATTTTGACCTGAATTTTTAATGTCGCGTGTTTGATTTATACATATACATTATTTATTGAGCCTTCATTGTGGGCCATTGCAGGACCTGCAGTACTCTTATATGGATTTGATTTATAGCAAACCAATTCTATTACTTGTCAATTCCCTTCGCGGGCGTCTAGTTCATCGTAGTAGTATGGTGTACACCAGTGGCGAAGGGTGGATTTTTATAAAAGGGAAGCCGAAGATTCCGTGGACTTTTGTTCTACTTTATATTACTATTATTCTGTAGTTCATAGGTATTCGTGAGAAAATGTTTCGATTTTACCTAGTTGTCCCGAACTCATAAACTTAAAATACGAAAATGTTTCTCTGTTTGGAAGACTTCTTTGATCAATTAGATTAATTGTTTATATTGCTATATCCTAAATGATTCTACATACCTACTTACTTACTTTTAGAATCTGAGAATACTGTCTGTAAGCCACTTACTTATACGTATCGAAATGAGATAATTGTATTAAAATGTTGCGTAAATCCACAGCGCCGGCGTTTCTTATATTTAAAATTCAATTTCGAGAATGATGTTTTATCACACATCACATAATAGGATAGACAATATAATATAACACTATTAACCTGTCCCTTATAACAACAAACTATTAAATTTGCTGAAAACAATACAAACAAGTACTTACAAAAATATTCCATAGGATCCCAACGCACTACGACAAAAATAAAGTCAACCAATGCACAACACATAATACACAATCATAAATAATTAAACATACAAATTTTACTACTTTAAACAAGAAAGCGAATTTTATAACCTATTTGCAGAAAATAAATACAAATATCTGTTTTTTCTTCAAATGGTCCTATCGTTTACCGATGATTCTGCCAAAGTCAAGACGCAAGCCGTATAAAAATATAAAAACAAATACATTAAAAACTAAAAATTCAGAAGAAAGGCTGATTTCTATCAGATTTAAATAATTGATAAAAACAAAGGAATGTCAATGGCAAATTAAGTACTTAACGTGAAATGAAATGAAACTTCGTTACAATTGGTCGGTCCACTGGTTGCAATAGTGCTTTCTCGCTCTCGCAATGTTGTAGTTGTATCTTTTATCCTTGTCATAAGCCGGTGGCCATCGGCTTATATGGTACCTTAGATCGACGAAGACAAAGTGTCACGTGACCGTACGATTTCCGTACAGTCTGTTGTACTGGATTCCTAATTTCGCGACCGGCTTACTGCGCTCCGCGCATGCGCGCTTTAGGTACTCTCTGACTGAACCATAACAAGTTGTTAGTTGACAACCTTTAATTACAAGATGGCGTTATGAGTACGTAAATAATTATATTGAAAATTATTATTACTATAATTATTATTGCGATTTACGTAAGAGAATACTTTTTTGTTTTATATTATTTTGTATTGAGTGGATGTTGCGTCATTGATTTATAATTGATTATTATACAATGCTAAGCGGTTTTTGCAAAGGTAAGCCGGTAGGAATCGAGTTATATGGACACTTCGCCACTAGTGTACACGCAGTTCGTTAATTTTTATTTAAAATTCTATCTAATTACTTGGGATTAATTAACACTAGTGCACATGCTGATATGTTAATAGTAATTTATTTAACATTATTTTATTGTTATAAAAATAAATGTTATCTAATTTGTTTATGGCGGACTTACATCTTATAAGGTTATATGTACATTTTTAGGCAAAATGGTTAGACAATTTGGTTCCTCTAGTCTCGGGTAAAATATAACAGGCATAAACAGCTATTAATGGTACTATAGCGAATGCTGCGGGGGGTAACCATGGTGCTGTTACAGTTAAACCAGCTACGAATGGTGCTAACATAGATCCTATCCTGGACACCGCAGAGGACGATCCCATGGCCATATTGCGCGCTACCGTCGGGAATAGTTCTGCCGTGAACATAGCTCTGAAATGGAAAAAGGATTATGTCAGAATATCCTCAATAATATTATGAACTCTCTACTTTGTCGGCACCAAAGTCCTTCAAAATTATAAAGTTTTAATGAACTTGTGTTTCTTGACCACATTTTTGTCAGAATTTAGTTGTTGGTAGATTGGCTTGGCTACCCAAATAAACAAAGATATTTGACTTATTTGTTTTCGTCACACATGTGTGCTATTTAAAATGTTTTTACTATTATGTAGTGCACCTGTTAAGACAGTATACATTTATAATTGACGTGAGTTTTAGTTACTTAAGCATCTCGGGTAACCACCCTAGTACCACGGTACCACCCGTAGCTAAGTAGGTAGATGGACCACAAGAGGTAAATTCCTGCTCTTAGCTGGCATTAACAATGACCTCATGTACAAATTTATGTTATACCTATTTTTAAACATATTCACTTCTGTTACCGTTTTGGATATGAATTCGCTGTTAAATACTCACGCAGTAGAGAATGCTCCTGAAGCGCAACTGACTCCTATAGATCCTGCTGCTAGCTTCACGTAAAACCAATCATCAGGTACGGCAAGTGTGGCATTGCTAACAGCGCACACGCTGAACAAACTGATCAATGTTATGCGTCTGCCGATGCGTATACACATAAACGCTGCCAATATCATTCCTGGAATCTAAAATAGAAAACTGTGTGAATGAAATTACACCATCTTACAAACGGTAGAAATCTTCAGCAAGCGGTGTCGATATTGGTACCAAGATCTGCCCATGCACTTTCAAGTTTTCGCCAGTTGAGGTATTTCTGTAGTTCAATGTCTCTTAATTCGTAAATCTGATTTTTTAAGGTGTTCTCTGAACATATCTATAACAAGTAGCCATATTTGTAGGTTTTTTGACCAGAAGAGTTTCAAAGACATGTATTAAATGAACATCAAGTAGGTACAGTGGTTTGCTGGGGACTTAAACCCGTGCCCTCGCTTCTATTACAGTCTATCTCGAACGCTATGCCATTGCTGATTTGTAACGTTTTTGAGCTCCTTAAATAACAAACAGGCTAAAAACTTACCTGCATCGCACCAGCTAATGCTATACTAACGAATACGTTAGAACTTGTTTGCCCAATATACTGATTGCTTCCGTAATATGTAATTCCTGTCACGAACCATACGGTACATGAACAAATGGTGTTGATCCTAATTTTTTTGGTCTTGACCAGGTCGAAATATGTAGCCTTCTTTAGCTTTGTCTTGTCTATATCTATACTCTCCATTGCAATGCTCTTTGCGACATCCATCATGTTTTGTGGAGGCATTTTGTTCCTAAAATAAGTAATTGCTTTCCATTATTAAATTGTATGCGTCATACTTCATCCCGCAAAAACGCCCTACAGACTCTTAGCAATGAGACACAAATTCAATTCAAGCTCAATTCAGGACAGGTTATTTCATTGATTTCATTATTTTCCAAAAAATTAATCGTGTTAATAATACAATCAAAACTAATTAAAATACATTTAGCACCAAGACTTTGTTGTCATCAAAGATGGAGCCCATAAAAGTAATGCTTACCATTTGGCTGCCTTATTCATAATGACACTAGCTTCCTCCAATCTTCCCATAGAAATCAACCATTTCGGTGATTCTGGCATCATAAAGAAGAAAATCAAATAAAAGAAATTTGGTATAGCAACTCCTAAACAAAACATATCATATGTTCTTAAGAAGTATGCAAATAATGGCATTATCATCTCTCCGAATGCCACTGGGAGAGCAGAAAAGCATGCAATTAGCTCTCTCTTCCTTGCTCCTGTAATTTCGATGATGAAAATGAAAGGGGCCAGTAATAGTCCCGCTGTAGACATTCCAAGAAAGAAACGTACTGCAGTGAATGACCAATATGATGGACAAAATGCTTCTGCCATGGTTGTTCCTAGCTGTATCATAGATGATAACAGTAATGCTGGTCGTCGACCAAATCTGAAAACAAAGTTTAAAAAATATGAAGTACGATTTTAATGCATAACTAATTTTTTGACAGCTACTTTGCTTTTAATAGCGATGATTTTACAAGTGTGCTTAAAGAATTTGGTCTAGCTAGAACCTTTAAAGGCTAAAGTTACAAATTTTCATTGTACTTTCTATACTAGGTTCATTTGGTTTCCTTTAGCACCGCTCTTGTGAGCCAAGGTCACCAGCACAAACACTCAAAACTTCTAATTATGGGAGCAATATCGCGTCAATATATATGCTAACTGGCACCTTTGTAAAAAAGGTTAATATATAAACTTTACTTAATATTCAATTGCACTTACCTATCAGCAACGAATCCAAAGAACATACTCCCTATTAACACACCAAACATATTGACGGTCTGAGTCAGATTAGCGAGCCATGCTCTGTCGCAGATCAGGTCCCATTGCGATATTATAGTATTTCCAAAATCCGTATAATACTCATACTTCTCACAGTCACCATAACACTGCGACACTTTAGGTGTATTCGTTAAGTTTGTAACCAGACATAGAAATGTAGTTTTTGGTGCTATAAATATGATACCAAGTTGTTGCCACATCGCCGCAGTTTTCGTCGGTGCCATAACAACAGCCAACATAAATATTTGCCATCTGCCTATTTCTCCTATTGCTTTTATTAGTTTGTCTTCGCTTTCTGGCTCCTTGTGATCTTCATTTGGTTTATTTAGTTCCATATTCAAGTATATTGTCACAACAATAAGTTCATTATTGTTAGGTTTAGGGAAAATATTGCTAAGACTCTCTGAGAGATCTCTTGTCTGAATATTGTGGCAATTCTACTTTTATTTATATTCAATCTAACTTCGTTAAAAATGAGAGCATTATTTTTTACATTCCAATGCCAATACAGAATTACGGCAGCCGAGACATAGTTATTTTCTAGTATAACAGCCCTGTTCATTCTCGGAGGAATAATATAAAAATAGTGATATCTCGAACTTTGAAATCAGCGTTTGAGCTAAGGAAAATGGAAAAAGAGGAGGTTACGCGTAAAACAATGCCCTACATAAATTAACTGGTTAAGGTAATGACTTTTACTATTAAAATTAAATATTCATGTCATATTTTTTATTTATTTAGAGACTGAACATTTACAATTTAAATAAACCACAACAAACCAGGTTAACCGTATTTCTGCATGTAACATATTTATTTTAAATGTCGAAAACAAAATATGTAAATTACATACTTTATTATTGTTATTGCATATTGTTGTTGCATACCATTATGTCTGTAAGGCGTAATTGCGTAATTGGATTAGTTTTCCCTTTATTATTAGAGTAGTGTCGTCCCTTCAGTAGGACGTTAAGTAGTAATAGCAAGAAAATGCAAAATAATTTTATCACCACAATTTATCTTTCAGTGTTTTAAGTATGCATAATCTAAAAAACTATTTATTATAGGGACTTGGTATACTTATTATTCTATCAGCATACTAAAAATATAATAAATAACACATAATTATGAACTGCAAAAATAGATCCCGAAAAATAGAACAATTATTCCCAAAACTGGGACACTTAGTGCGCTGCAGACTTGAAACACAAAAAGTGTGTCGCATTACACTTCACGTTATCGGCCTACCCACAGTACAATGACACTACAATACTTTCCACAAAGGTGTTTGATACCAAAAGAGACATGTTCTAATCGCTTAAAATTCACAAAATTAAATTAAAGAAACCTAATACTTTATCAACACTAACAACGACGTATTATATTAGATTGTCGAGTATAATCTTAAAACTGACTATGTAATTAGTTGAATTACTAAGTTAACCTACAATTTAATTCTATTTCTCTAATTGTTTTTATTTTCTATTATACTGGATTTTACATTAAATTATCATTTTATCTTAAAAAAAAAATTACAAAACTTGTTCGTAAGTAGCGAAGCACTCACGGTCTGAATAATTATCCAAAATCCTGTCTAAATATATATTATCTCTTTGAATTACCTATGTTTATGAAATGTTCAAACTTGTTATTTTTACGCAAAATCCGTTCCGAACAGTTTAACATCAAAATGTAACGCGTTTATAACTAATGATATTTTAGATTAGAGGTGTTAGTCTGTGAATATTCCAATTTAGAAAAATAAAATAGATCTTTATTGCTGGATATAGTTGGACATAGGCCTCTCCAAGTACTCGCCGTTCCATCCGGTTCTCCGCCCGGCTCATCTAACCCTTCTTAGTTTCTCGGTCCACCGGGACGGAATTAAAAACTTACACAGGATCTAATCTGCAGCTCTCTAGATCTTAACTCGGCTTTTGTGCTCTTTAAGGTCTATGGTAAAAATACCTTTTTATTTAATATAATAACAAGGTAGGCATCTATAAAAAACAACTGTAGTACAATGATTATTTACAGATAAAACCTCGGATAGTCCATGTATAGTTTGATTGAATTTCATTTTTATATTTTTTATTGTTACAGACCATTTTGGGTGATCTGAACCGTGAACAGGATGCCTTCATCAAGGGCCAAGAGGGACGTGGTAGTGCGGCCGCCGTCGCACCCTGGGTAGGAGCACCCAACGAGCCTGCATTGAAGGAAGAGTGCCTGTCTCTCTCCACTGTGAGTATCAACAACAATCATAATCTGAGACGACTGACACGTCGACGGTTGGGTGCCGGGGGTCTTAAAATCTGATCTATCGTATTAACGATTTTACCTAGTTATTTTTGGTGTATAATTATATCCGTTAACTAAATAAAAGTGCCACAAATGCGATATGTTTTTGTGAATAAGTACAGCAGCTAGTAAGATTACAGTTCTATGTGTGGGGTGGGCAGCAACTTTGCTGTGCTCTTCCATTGGGTACCTTGCATACCGTTCTCATCAGGTGTGCTGCTTGCTCGTCATCATAAAGCACTTAAAATTTTAGTAAATATAATAGCAATATTGCATCGAAAAGTGGAAAACTGCACCTTGGCTTTAACGTTGACACACGTAGCAAAATGTAGGTAAAGTGCCCGGCCCTTTAAGGTTATTATTGTATACTTTGCAGACGATTTGAGTGCATTACAGAACAGGGGGAATCCGTCCACCATGTTTTTACTGCTTGAAATGTGGCTATGTGCAAAAAAATTAACGGTTAAATAACTAAAAATACGTATTTTTAAAACAGTCATAACTTTTTTCTGAGTGAATATATTTTTGTCACCTAGTAATCAAAATTGTATGGTATTTAGTCGACTTTAAGCTTACATAGCCCTCAATAGTGGTGGAAATTTGGACCACTTCCGCTCATTGTCCTTTGTTCCCAGTTCCATGTTATAATTTTCTTGGTATATGTTTTCAGGACCGAAGGAATTTCGTCCGTGCGCCACCAGCCGGCGTTGATTTCGACTTCGACTACGACAAGATGTACCCGGTAGCTGTAGCCATCATGGCCGAGGATCCCAACCTTGAAAAGATGCGTTTCGATCTCGTGCCAAAAGTGTAAGTTTACAATACGTTCTTATTCTCTTCTTTTTCTCTCGAATCAATGGTCGTAAACTCAAACAGTTTTTGAATAGTGAGTGGCCACTTCAATGGCATTTGGAGTTGCCGCGTAAAGATCAGTCATCGTACACCGCTCAGGGCACAAAGGGCACACCAGTAGATGCGACATCGATTGCACTGGATTGCCGCAGTCACATAAGTTCATTCTCTTTAAGTTATCTAAGTTTTTCTTTTCTGTATCTTTCTATGTAATCTATTTTATGTAGTTTTTTATGTTATAACAAATTTTGAAGAAACTAACATTTCAGCTGTACAAACTAATTTGATTTATGTTACTAAAATGTTTACAATTACAACATTCTAAGTTGCAAAAGCGAATGTAATATTGAGGATCATCAGATCGTTAACTGTGCAAATCATTGGATGAATTGGAATACAAGAAGCAAGGTTGCCTAATATATGGATTGACTAACGGTCAAACCAAGAAAAAGCATTTCGCGCGTGTTTTGCAGCTTCAAGCTTAAAATCTTTGTGATTGTATTAAAGCTCATATAATACTTTGACCATTACAGTATCACGGAGGAGAACTTCTGGAGGAACTACTTCTACCGCCTGTCCCTGATCTGCCAGGCCAACGAGGCCGACGCGGCCGCCAGCCGTCAGACCAGCGCCGACGACTCCCAGGGTATGCGACATAACATGCTTTATAGTCGTCATGTACCCTCCATTGACATTACTGACGCTGATTAAGAAATAGGTAGGACACGATTTAAATAAAAACGTAAAATTTAAAGAAAATAAAATACTAGGCATAATTGCAAATAACGTGTTAAATAGATTATTGCTCACTAAGATTTATGATAAAGATTTTGCCCAGTTTGATATAGGAGTTGCCTAGTAGCAGGGTCATTTTGTAAACAATTAAAACAATCAAGGCATAATAATTATGCTCAATTTATGAATTGTTTACACCTATTAACACCTTTATGTGATGTCAAATAATTTGTTAATGTCGAACCTATGTCTATTACATTAACTACACTTGAATTAGGCACACAAACTCAATGTTTTTAGTACTTGACGCACGTTTAGATCTTTCTGGAAATTGATGACGGTACTTTTTTCATCATTCATTTTATCATCATTTTCGTTATTTTTTTTTTCATTGTTTATTATGTTTTGTTTTATTTTATTTCCGAATCAGACGATAAATCGGCAAGCGAGATTGTTGTAACTGAGAAATCGTCACAGGAATCTATTGATGATGTCAAGAAGAGAATTAAATCATTAAAAGTCGATAGAGAGAACGACGATGGTAAGATTTAACTTTGTTTTTTTTTATTTTTTCAAAAATTTATTAAATACTAACCAAAATTCAAAAATTTCTTTTTTGTTTCGTTCACTTGTCAAAATTTTCGTTTTGTCTTGCTTTTGACGTAAACACACGCGGCCATTTTATTGTGTTTATTTGTTTTTTTTCAATACATTATCATTCTTCATAAAAAATTTCATAATGTCGTGAACTTGTAAAAGAAATGCAACCAACTTTGAGGAATATATCGCCTTGCATGCTCTGTGTATGTTATGACTGTCTACACTACAAACGTTTTCAAATTTTTAAATATATCAATCCTAACATTATATTTATGTATAGCAACATACAATTTTATCGATTCTTTAACCCTATGAATTTTCTTAAATTAAAACACGAACAACTTCGAACACTTACAACAAAAATACATTTTTATTTTTATCATTAATTATGATAAAACTATATAAACCCTATTCTGTATATATATTATTTATGTATATTTAAAACTAAATTGATGCTAAACGCATATATTTTTTCCTTTCCCCCTGGAATGCAGCTTAAATCTTCGCACGGACATCCGAAGGGCATCCACAGTCACTATAAATGTAACACCATTACACTGTTCTATATATTATTATACTATAAAATTATAATAAATACATTTATTAATATATAGAATCCAATGTTAATATTATTTAATCATCTTATCGCCTGTTTCTATTGCACGTGTTGGAAAATAAAAATGGTTTAGGTAACGCGAGTGACAATATTAATATTGTGACAAATGCAACGTTGCCGTGTTATGCAGATGTGTATAATGTATAGAACAGTAAAGAACTAGTCAATACGATGCTTGCGATATACATTACATAGGTACTGCTATTACGATCCACTCATAAGAATATTGTTTCACACTTGATAGAATAATGCCATCACGACTTTTTGGTAGCAGAGACGCACAGATTTTAATTCTATTAAAGAAGAAACTATATTACGTAGCCATTATTAATTTATTGAATGTAATATAAAATATATATTATATTTGTCAATATAGGTATTTGGTATAGGTATTCTGCAGTGTTAAATTTACCTGGACGATTTAATGTAATAGTGTGTATGTGTTTAAGAGTCGGACGTAATGTCGTGGCATTATTGTGTCGAGCACACGTCACTGTTAATCCTCTCACATTATAATATGTTACTACTTATAGAATTTATCGCTGTTTGCATATTTATTTGAACTTTTAAAGATATATCACTATGTCATATCTTCATCCTTGTTGTTATCTCGTGTCTCGTATATATTATATATATGAACCAAATTAATGTTATATGACAATATAGTTTCTCTGTCCTACACAATAAGGACTATAATAAATGTATATATAACCATGTCTTTATTTAAAGTCTGTTGTATGTCTCTGGTAGAACATTGGTCTGTATTTTAATAGCCTTAGGCATCTCTACTTAATCAATATACCTACTCGATGAAATCTACTTAATATTATACTTTTCATTTTGCTATTGACGTAAAGACCAATATGGTTGAATTGTATACTTATCTATAAAAAAATAAATAAAAATAAAATCAAATAAAATTTTCTCAATGGAACCTATTTTATTGTCTACTAAATGTTATGTCTAAGTATTGATTAAGGTTATATAGCTGATAATATCACACTGTTCATTAAAATTCGGCTCAGTAGCGTTAAATGTAAGTATTTATTGTTCAGGTTTTGACATTGCTACTTATATCTTATCTAATTTATTATAAAGCCTTGCTTGACTGTCTTGTGTTTACATTTTATATATTCGCTTATATATTACTCAAAGTTGGTCATTGTATCTTGTCGTTTGTTTTACAATTCGCCTCACGATTGTTTGCGCCGTAGCAATGTTGAAACTTTAATCTTTTTGTACATAAACTTGTGTTGTCAGCCTAAAGAAAATTTCATCTTTATTAATATCGTTTAAAAGTAATTGTTGTGTAAACGGCATTACGTTTTTAACCATGTTAATTTTACTGAGGTGTGATAGTACAGTCCGATGTTTTAAATAATCTAAATTGTTGTTTCTATAATGTTGATCATAGCCGCGACATATCACTTATGGGTGACAGTCAATTATCTCCATATTTAACTGCCGTGTTTCGATCTTCAATAAATAACATTTGGTATACTAACTATATCTGACAACACAAACTATCTTCCCCCACGTTTGTTTTGTAATTATTTACAATTAGCATTAGGTCTATATTAATCAGGAGAATAATCCAATGTTATTAAAGTTGTGTAGATTTAGGTGGATACTTATTTATATGATAGTGTTTCACGATTGGATCGACAAGTGTCTACAGGCCTAGTATGCTGTCGCCCGGGGTTTAATTGTAACCGTATCTTGTTCATATTTGCTTTGTTGCTATAAATTTAATATTGATGTCTCTATAAAGAATATCATCTCCGAATTCTACAAAGTTATTTGAAGTAATTAAACTAATAACAGTAAAGTTGTGCACTCGATCTGCATCTTAATGATCGTTGAAATACAAATCTCTTTCAGATACTAATGTTGCATCTTCTGCATTTCAATAAAAAAATGTTGAGCAATAAATTAGTGATGATGATAATACTTTAATCGGTGTCCATTTAATCATAGTCCTGAAATTATTAACTATAATGATTTGGCTGTTCGTGTGTTATTGCGTATCAATGCATTTATTTGTTGATCTCAAGGTTCGAATATATTATAATTTGTCTTTCTCCGGCCTATGGTAGTTCACCTTGGCCTGTTTATCTAAGTAGAGTTCCTAGACATGTGCAGTATGTCATTTATCTAGCGACAGTGTATAATCTCAACACTCGAAACATTTGAATATTGTTTAGCGAACTTACGACGTATAGTTAAAAAAAAATAATGAAAAATTGGCATTTATAGTTAGTTATTATGAATTGAAATAATTATATTATTCTAAAATAATATATTGGTGTTGTTATTTTACATTTTAAGTTGTAGACACCCTTTTAGTAAATAGTATATTATTAGTATTATAAATATAATTACAATATGACATTGATCAATCCTCAAAACAGAAAAAAAATGAGGAAATGAAAGTAACTAGTATGACTGCCTTGAGTTTCGTAATGAAGAATAAATTATCAACATGCCAAAGTAAGTATAATAAACTGCAAGACAAGTTTAGGATGCTAATTATTGCAATTTAATTAACGAAATATATCCTAATTATTCTAATATCCATGACATAGTACAAATATGTACAGTATTTCCACTTCATAGAAACGAACGAAACGCGAGTTATATACACGCTCACGATAGCGCCGGCTTTGCGGAGTGAACAGTCGCGACTGTGCCGCAGTAACGAGCGGGAAAGTAGGTAAATGTAATTAAAAAGCTGGAGGTGGGCAGCCCTATCGCATGTTTACGTACCGCGCAGCCGTAGGCATTTATAATAAATATTCGGCCGAGATAGACTACTGGCTGTACTGTGTCCATGATCTTGCAAATGGTAATAAGTTTTATACATGTCTGTAAACTTGTCTTGGCCTTAATTTATGTAGACTTTAATAAACGTGTTTGTTGTCAGTTTTAAATGTTAGTCTTCTTAAATAACTGACATATTGTGTCTGCAGGGGCTTTATTTTAATGTGTATGCAATGAGTGTTATTAAAATTATTTCATAGTCTTGTACTGCAAATCAATAGAGTTTTCATGTTAAGAATGTTGTTATTTTAAAATTGAAGAACCAACTTTAATATTCTTTCTAATGATAGGTAGACCGGGCCATATCTGGTTTCAGTAGTTCGAATAGGTTTTAGACAGTTTTAACGATAACTCACCTGTGAATATGAAAGTAATCTGCATGGTCTTTATTATCATAAAGTAATAATTTATGGTCTTAATCCAATTTAATTTCTTATTCACCAATGTAGGCTTAGGAATCAAAATAGTATTTCAATTTATTTATGATTTTCTTGTTCGGTTTCATTATATTTGATCTATTGATATATTTTCTAACAGTTGAAAACTAAAATATTTGTTAAATTTAAAAAAGTAATTTTCAAACTTCATGTCAATTCTCGTTACTTAAAATAGTTAAAGATTCGGTTAAGTTAACTTTTAGTTGTCAAGATGTCTTACCTATTGTGTGACAATTTGACAACTAAAAGTTAACTTAACCATATTTTTAACGATTTTAAGTAACGAGAATTGACATACTTGTGCTAAATGCTTGCTTTATGAGTTTGCAGTACAGGACTATGACTGTATGTATAATGTATATTATGTTACAAACACTATATTGTTTGTTCGTACACTTATTACCAAAATACGTATATAACTAATATGATATTTACAGAACAATGGGAGAAAGAACTTGAAGCTGAACTGAACGAGTACGAAGTGGTGGCCGACAAGACAAGTGACGACAAGTGGGAGAAAGAGTGTGAAGATTTACTCGGAGACGACGTCGACCTTAAGTAGATGTATTACATACTTTATATCTTTTAAACTATTGCGTTTTATTATTATAAATATTATATAAATTGGAGATTATTGTGGCATGCTATTTACCGTGTAGGGCGCGGTTTATACTGAAGAAACGTATAACATATTATTATGGAGGTGGAGAGTGTTTTGTTCCATGATTGACTGCTACGTAGATAATTAGTTATTCTTCGTTGAAAAGATGAACTAAATTAGTCAAATACGACTATATTAATGCAGTTAAGATTTATATTATGTTTTCTTGACTAAACGCCACCGCCATACGTCCGCGCCACGCCACTTCAGTATAACTCGGGCTTAACCTGTGCCGAAACGTCAAGCACAATACAGGTGATAATAATACCGCGTTAGTCTCCCTTTTTTATATAATATTTGATAAAATAATCGAATTAGTTCGATTAGAATTGATTCGATAAGATATCGATTTGGAATCGATTATATTGTTCGGTTTAATTTGAGGTTTTATTATCGACAATATTAGTAGGTATACTTGGATTACGATATCGATTGGAAATTCTAACACGTATGTCGCGCAGCTGTCAATGTTGGATGAAAGTAAGTCCTGATTATGACCAGCCTCTACAGAAAAAGCAATAGATACAAGTATTAAATATGTCTACATTTTTAATTTATTATAATGCAGAGTTACGACAAAGTGTAAGGAGAGCTGCTTACGGCCGAATACTCAAACGTCTTTTAAAAGTAAAGCGGCACTTAAACTAGATATTTGTATGAGAATATCTAGTCTTAATAACTTTCTTTAATAGATAAATTAATTGGACAATAAACGATTTATTATGTTTTTTTGTTATGTGTTGTTGAGGTAGCCAATGCTTGCTTCCCTGATACCTAATGCATCGTAGAATGGTAAAGAGGAGGACAAATGCAAAGAGTAGAATGCTGGGTGTATTTTGTGTCTAGAAAACGATGTTTTAACAGTCAGCTTAACATCTTGATTATTGTGCATTTTATAATATCAACTGCAACTTATAATAATTAAACAAAGGCAGAGGAAAATTGCAGGAGAAATTAATAGAGGCTGGTCTTATAAAGTTTGACCCAAACGGAGCTCAATTAAATTCTTACGATGGATATCTAATAAATAATGCGTTTAAATAACGATTATATTATATTCATAGACAGTTGTAATTTTAAGACATGCTGCTTTACATATAATTATGTATTTATTTATTTATATAATCTGCATGTCAATTCTCGTACCTAAAATTCAGTTAAGTTAACTTTTAGTTGTCATGTTTTTGCTATTGCAATTGTAATCTTTTGTTGTCGTGTTAAAGTTTTATTTAGAATGTGACAATTTAACAACTAAAAGTTAATTTAACCGATATTTGGTACGAGAATTGACATGCTGATGATTAGTTGAATAAATAAAAACATAGAAGTATTAAGGTTTTTAAAATTACAATAAAAAAATATTAACACTGTTGTTCGGAAATATTATAAATAATATTTTAAATATAAAATAAAATAAACACATTATTGTATGACAAGTGCATAGCTTTGTCGATACGCATAATAATTAGGCCTAATTATGTATTACATTTCATGTTATATTATTATCATTATTTAGCATAAATTAATTTAAAGATAGAGGATCAATATCATACATTCCTAGTAAACTGATTGCAGCAGTACTCATAGTACGAATTACTCAATACGTAAAAAGTTTTGAACATCATTAGTACATTTTTTGGTATTAATTAATCTATACCAGATGGAATCCTTGTGGTGACTGAGTAAGAATACAATATGTCACCACCCCTTCTCATCCCATGGGTGTCGTAGAAACCTACTAAGGGACTATCTGTGAATATTATCTTTACGAAATAAAAATAAAGAAAACTTGAAATTAAACCCTATACCGATCCGTCTGGCCAGGTCATCCCTCCGTCACGGGAGGAGGCCCCTCCCTGGAGTGGGACATTAATGGGCTGTTATGATGAGATGGTGTTGACTAATGTATCTGCCTTCTGAATAAAATTCAAATTTTTGTGTACATGAACATGGCAGTTTGATTTTGCTCTGGGCTTTTTTCCATGTATAATACATTCCATTCGTTTCCATAATCAAACAAGCCCATTAATGTCCCAATGCAGGGACGGGCCTCCTCCCGTGACGGAGGGATACTTGGCCTACTATTACCACGCTGGCCAGACGGATTGGTACAGAGTTTAATGTCAAGTTTTCCTTCTTTCTTTGTAAAGGTAATATTCACAGATAGTCCCTTAGTCGGTTTCTACGACACCCATGGGATGAGATGGGGTGGTGACATATTGTTTTCTTACCCACACGTTTCCACAATAAAATACAAATATAATAAGTACGTTTATTTGTTGTCTCTCTTTGATAGTTTGGGAATAGATAGGTATATTAGGTAGAGGAACATTAGCCGTCTTACTAATAAACATTTACACACTCGCTATAACAAGGTTATAACAAAAACGTTACTAATAAACACACTCCGCTATACGCCTGTTATAGCGGTGGTGTAAGTTGTACGTCATTTTATACAACTGTTATACAGTCGACAGACCTCGTATAACAAGTGCATAACTTACAATATTGTGTTGATTTATCTCTAATTATGGATTATTTACATTATTTTGAAATTTTTGACGAAATGGAGAGTGAAGAACCACCAAGAAAGTAAAAACTACTAATCTCGTTATAATCCGTTTATTTTAGATGATTGTAAGTTTAAAACCAAATAAAGATTTACGAAGGCGTATGCAAAGGAAGTGGTAGATTTAATCCGTGGTGAAATCGAACAGAGTACTAGAGGTCGTGTCTTTTCAAGAGATCTTCAAGTTTGTACAGCATTAAGGACATGGGCGCGACAGAAAGTGGAAGATGATGCTGCAGACATTCACGGCATGAGTCAGCAATCCGCGACAAATGTATGCCGACACGAGTTGCTATTGCACTAGCAAGGAAAGCTTACCATTTTATTCATATGCCACGAACTCTTGAAGTGGAAGAGGAAGTCATAGCAGAATTTCGTAATATATGTGGCTTCAGAAACGTAACAAATGCTATTGCCTGATTGCACACATATTAAGATCAAAAAGGTTGGTGGTGACAATACTATATCAATAGAAAAGGAGTGTGTTCAATAAACGTATAAGTGGTATGCGATACCAGCCTATTAATAAAGGACATTGTAGTACACTGGAGGGTAAGTACTCATGATTCCCGAATTTTCAGAGAAAGCTCAATACGGCAGAGATTTGAAAATGGAGAATTTCATGGTCGGGTGATGCAGGTTATGGACTAACAGGTTGTTTGTTTACACCTGTACAAAATCCTGCTAATATTAAGGAGGAGGCCTACAATAAGATTCATATACTGACTAGAAACCCTGTAGAAAGATGCTTTGGTATATGGAAACAGAGATTTCGATGCCTATTACACAGATTCAGTGTATCATTAGAAAATGTTAAACTGTATTTTTGCACTTGCGCTTCTGCACAATATTGCAATGAAAATAGGGCAAAACACAGAAATAATGGACATCGCCCGGTGACCCCGTTTTGAGACATAGACCACAAGAATTCAAAATAATGCAACTGGATAAGTTGCAAGGCAATTATTTATGAATTATGTTTTGTAATATAATTAATTAAGTCAAATAAAATACATTTTAGTTATCAATTTTATTTATTTTCTCTGTACGTATTACATTTTCCAGTTCTAAATTTTTTATTTTTAACTGCTGCTCTTTCCCTTGGAGTAAATGTTCTTCTTCGGCCCACTCGTGGGACTGTGTGTTATCACATTAATCCATTTTTAAAGCTTGTTTTGTTACAAAATCACACCATACATTAGCCTATCGATATTGTCACTATTTAGTTTTCGAGGTCAACTAAATACCTTTTCTAATAAATCCCAATTTGCAAAAACGCTTCCTCTTCTTTGCTATTTATCTATAATCACTTGATTCCATTTTAATGCTTATTTTTATGAGATTGTAAATCAAACTAAACCGCGCAAACAATACGAAATGAAATCTCAAAAACTCAACCGTTTTGACATAATATTTTAAGAGACGTTCAAAAGTAATGTCAAAATTTGCTAATGTAAAAATATGTAAAAGTGTATAAAATTTTGCGTTTATTACGATTTCTAAGTCGAATTTCAACATTAGGGCATTATATTAATATTCTTTATGACATATTAATTTATTTAATATTTTTACAATAAGAATTAGTAGGTAAAAATATGAAACTAATTTAATGACATTTTTGAATATATTACTTTTTAGAATGTTTCTGACAGTATTGCCAGTGGTCAGTGTCATAACTATTTAATAGTTACCCAATGCTTATACCTGGTTTATTAGTCAAGTACAGTCTTACTAATAAAATTTTCTTATACAGTCGTTATACACATGAATAGTTATTCCTTGAATAGGAGCGTAATAGCTGTTTATACACTACTTGACTAATAAACCAGGTATAAGCATTGGGTAACTATTAAATAGTTATGACACTGACCACTGGCAATACTGTCAGAAACATTCTAAAAAGTAATATATTCAAAAATGTCACTAAATTAGTTTCATATTTTTACCTATTAATTCTTATTGTAAAAATATTAAATAAATTAATATGTCATAAAGAATATTAATATAATGCCCTCATGTTGAAATTCGACTTAGAAATCGTAATAAACGCAAAATTTTATACACTTTTACATATTTTTACATTAGCAAATTTTGACATTACTTTTGAACGTCTCTTAAAATATGTCAAAACGGTTGAGTTTTTGAGATTTCATTTCGTATTCTGTTTGCGCGGTTTATTTTGATTTACAATCTTATAAAAATAAGCATTAAAATGGAATCAAGTGATTATAGATAAATAGCAAAGAAGAGGAAGCGTTTTTGCAAATTGGGATTTATTAGAAAAGGTATTTAGTTGACCTCGACAACTAAATAGTGACAATATCGATAGGCTAATGTATGGTGTGATTTTGTAACAAAACAAGCTTTAAAAATGGATTAATGTGATAACACACAGTCCCACGAGTGGGCCGAAGAAGAACATTTACTCCAAGGGAAAGAGCAGCAGTTAAAAATGAAAAATTTAGAACTGGAAAATGTAATACGTACAGAGAAAATAAATAAAATTGATAACTAAAATGTATTTTATTTGACTTATATATTTATATTACATTTATATATATTACAAAACATAATTCATAAATAATTGCCTTGCAACTTATCAAGTTGCATTATTTTGAATTCTTGTGGTCTATGTCTCAAAACGGGGTCACCGGGCGATGTCCATTATTTCTGTATTTTGCCCTATTTTCATTGCAATATTGTGCAGAAGCGCAAGTGCAAAAATACAGTTTAACATTTTCTAATGATACACTGAATCCGTGTAATAGGCATCGAAATCTCTGTTTCCATATACCAAAGCATCTTTCTACAGGGTTTCTAGTCAGTATATGAATCTTATTGTAGGCCTCCTCCTATTATCAGGATTTTGTACAGGTGTAAACAAACAACCTGTTAGTCCATAACCTGCATCACCCGACCATGAAATTCTCCATTTTCAAATCTCTGCCGTATTGAGCTTTCTCTGAAAATTCGGGAATCATGAGTACTTCCCCTCCAGTGTACTACAATGTCCTTTATTAATAGGCTGGAATCGCATACCACTTATACGTTTATTGAACACACTCCTTTTCTATTGATATAGTATTGTCACCACCAACCTTTTTGATCTTAATAT
This sequence comes from Schrankia costaestrigalis, assembly GCA_905475405.1. Classification (NCBI taxonomy): domain Eukaryota; kingdom Metazoa; phylum Arthropoda; class Insecta; order Lepidoptera; family Erebidae; genus Schrankia; species Schrankia costaestrigalis. Next base: position 1,237,298 of record FR997845.1, on the reverse strand, counting down.
GTGTGCAATCAGGCAATAGCATTTGTTACGTTTCTGAAGCCACATATATTACGAAATTCTGCTATGACTTCCTCTTCCACTTCAAGAGTTCGTGGCATATGAATAAAATGGTAAGCTTTCCTTGCTAGTGCAATAGCAACTCGCGACACGAGTTGCTATTGCACTAGCAAGGAAAGCTTACCATTTTATTCATACAGCATTCCGACAGCATACATTTGTCGCGGATTGTTGACTCATGCCGTGAATGTCTGCAGCATCATCTTCCACTTTCTGTCGCGCCCATGTCCTTAATGCTGTACAAACTTGAAGATCTCTTGAAAAGACACGACCTCTAGTACTCTGTTCGATTTCACCACGGATTAAATCTACCACTTCCTTTGCATACGCCTTCGTAAATCTTTATTTGGTTTTAAACTTACAATCATCTAAAATAAACGGATTATAACGAGATTAGTAGTTTTTACTTTCTTGGTGGTTCTTCACTCTCCATTTCGTCAAAAATTTCAAAATAATGTAAATAATCCATAATTAGAGATAAATCAACACAATGTTGTAAGTTATGCACTTGTTATACGAGGTCTGTCGACTGTATAACAGTTGTATAAAATGACGTACAACTTACACCACCGCTATAACAGGCGTATAGCGGAGTGTGTTTATTAGTAACGTTTTTGTTATAACCTTGTTATAGCGAGTGTGTAAATGTTTATTAGTAAGACGGGTAGTGTATAAACAGCTATTACGCTCCTATTCAAGGAATAACTATTCATGTGTATAACGACTGTATAAGAAAATTTTTATTAGTAAGACAGTTAGTATATTATTTCCGTTCCTTTTATTGCATTTCTAATGATAAAAAGTAATTTTGATTCAAATACAAATTAAATTTTGTCGTCGAAAAATTTTGTCGTCTTGACTAATTCGGGCTATGAATACTGCTCCGAATTCAGTCAACTTATTATTTTGCTGTGTTCACGATTACCTCTCATAATTAAATTAATTTATGCTAACATTTAAGTATCGGCAAAATACATAAAATTTAAACTTAAACATAAGCTTTGTTGAAACGCCAAAAAAAAGTTATAAATTTAATGTAGATTTTTAATAATAGTATTACTGTATTAAGCACAGAAGCAACATATCAAACTATACGTTCGATAATGGCTCTTATTACAAGGGTGATAAGGTGTAAGTAGTTTGATTTGTTGCTTAGTATTTTTAGCTAATTCCTCTTTTTAAATCTATGTCATAATTTTGTATGGTTATTCCTTCTTGCAACTACGATCGTATCTTAAGACTTTAATATTTTAGTAAATCCTAGTTGTTTAGATTTATTGTGTATATATTTCCTTATTTAAACCAAAATTTTTTTTTAGCACTAACTAAAAAAATCAAAAGTACTTTTGGCTTCCTCCTTTCATTAAAATATAGTAACATTTTTACACTACTATTTTGAGGTGCATTCACAGCAGTGGTACCAACCTATACTAAAACCAAAGTCGATGTGAAATGTTCATTGTTATAAAAAAAAATGAAATTTCCTAATTTACTATTCCGGGCAAATACCCATCACATGCGCCGTAGTTACTTCATACATACATAAATTCACGCCTTATCCCGTCCGGGGTAGGCGGAGACGACAGTAGTAGTTACTTCATGTCGTCTTGATAGCAGATAATGCCAAGTTATGTCATAAAATACTAATGAAATTCTCATTTTTAAATACAAATATTTTGGAATGGTGTGTAATTGGAAGAAAATGCCTTAAGGCATTAAGCCCGCCATTGTACAACAATGTAAATTGTGCATAAAGTTAAATAAATAAATAAATAAATAACCCTACATGTCAATGACATAAATATGGTTTGTTTACAAAGATTTCACATTGAGTTTGACTTTAGTTCTGGTTCTTTTGCTAGAGAGACCTAACTAAACCAGCTTGATTTTTTTGTGTAAGACAAGACTTAATTTAGATTTTATATTATTAGTATTAATTACGCAATATATAAATATCTTGGTACTGTTAATCTTATGTTAGTCATTAATTTTGTTATGAATTCTAATTAATATTATGTTGTCGAAATAAACCAAAAAATGAAGATAATTTTTTTTTGACGTTCGGCGTTTTTTAGTCTTCCCTTTGACCACCAGCCATACTCTTGCTTTGCAAAGACTCTTGCTTTGAAATCATCATAACAGCCCATTAATGTCCCACTGAAGGGACGGGCCTTATCCCGGGGCGAAGGGATACTTGGCTTTACTTATCAACGCTGGCCAGACTTATTGGTATAGGGTTTAATTTCAAGTTTTCCTTCTTTTTATTTCTTAAAGATAACATTTACAGATAGTCCTTTAGTCGGTTTTTACGACACCCAAGGGATGAGATGGGGGGGGAGGTGACATATTGTATTCTTACTCCGCCACCACACGGATTGGTTTGAAATGATATTCAATATTTTGTAGAAGTTGAAGTTATCTAGGACCTTATTTATCATCTGAATATATTTTTTTATACTTTTTTGGTTTATTTCGAAGTGTCAAATATTGTTTTTGTTTAATAGTTTGTTTTGTAAATAATGTAAAACAATTATATATTCTATTCTTCAATAAATATAATTTAGCTCCAATACAAACGACTCTTTTTATTTCTATGATGCCCCTTTTTTTTAAACAATAACTTATTGTAGCTAAGTTTTAAGTTGAAGAAAAATAGTATTACTTTTACTATTAGTCGTGAGAACTAATATGAAATACGTACGAAAAGTCTTTGTGGTTAAAAGTTAGTCAAAAATGGATCTTCTTTGCATAACTTTAAATGTGATTTTAGTTTTAGAAGTGTATCTATCAATCAACTAGCCTATTGCAGTCCACTGCTCGACATAGACCTCTCCCAATACGCGCCACAGAACTCGGTCCTGCGCCTTCCGCACCCAGTCCGACGAAAAGACCTTTATGAGGTCGTCGGTCCACCTAGCTTGGCGTCCTACACTACGTTAGAAGTGTATAGATACTTTTTATTACAATATGTTAATACTATTTATATACAGGATGTTTGGTGCATCGTTTGCCAAATTGAAGTAGCTGATAGAAGAGGTCATTACCCGTCTTTCCTCACTCCCCTAGCTGGTTTTAACCTCAACATATTTTAGATATCGATGTAAAGCTATTTTTAAAAGAAAAACCCAATATTTACCATGAACACTTAAAATTTTTTTTAAATTTCTTCCGTCAGTCCTCATAATTATGTTTTGTTTTAAAGTTTAATACTAGGAGCATCAAATAAATTCATAATACACATCAAAAAAGTCTAAGCAACATGCATGATATTACAAATTTACCATTTATATTAATTAATTTCTAAGTATTTACTCACTCAAAGTGTATAGGTAAGTAAACTTTTTTGTTATTGATGACATACTGGCTGGTTGTAAAAAAAAAATTTCGATTATGTTTTGTTTTTTTTCATAAAATTCAAATGACTGCGAATTTGTTTGAATTTGAGTGCATGTTAATTGCTACGTTTTAGTCTTGATTTTATAATTTTACCAACCATTTAAATACAGTTGGCGACAAAATTGAATTGTTAGATATTCTTTACGTCATGGAGCGACGTCATTTGACGGCAGATGAAATGCAAAGAGCTGTAGGGATGTTGCAAGCGGGAAGTAATCAATCTCAGGTATCTCGACATTTTGGTATTCATAGAAGTGTTATTTGTCGTCTTTGGCAGCGCTACAATAATACAGGGGAACCCGCTGAACAGCATCCAGGCCGTAAAAGGAGTACAACCACTCGGCAAGACCGGTACATACAACTGACTGCAAGACGCCAGCCGATGTTAACCGCTCGAGAGATAAGTTTGAGGCTACAAAATTCAAGTGGTGTTGATGTAAGTCCCCAAACTGTGCGAAATCGACTGCATGAGTACGGCCTACGAGCTCGACGCCCTATCAGGTGCCCACCGATACGTCACGGGAATCGCGCTCGTCGAAATGAATGGTGTAGAGAACGCATAACATGGACCCAGGAACAATGGGATAAAATTATGTTTTCCGATGAGTCGCGATTCGGGTTTAGGCCTGATACAAGAAGGGTGCGAGTGTACCGTCGACCCGGAAATACTGAAAGACTCAGGTGCGTTCAGGAAGTTCATCCATACAGCGGCTCAACAGTTATGGTATGGGCGGGTATTATGAAGAACAGGCGAACTGAGCTCGTTTTTGTAAATGGAAACATGAACGCTGAAAATTACGTTGAGGATATTCTCAGACCTTATGTCCATCCATTTGCACAAACCTTTGGCTCCGATTTTACGTTAATGCATGACAATGCGCGTTCACATACAGCTCGGCGAACCAGTGAATACTTGGCAACGGAGAACATCCAGGTATTGCCCTGGCCTGCACAATCGCCAGACCTCAACCCCATCGAGCACGCATGGGACATGCTCCAGAGACGTGTTTTGAAGGACTTGGACGGAGTGACAACAACCCAACAGCTGAAGGATTTGCTACAATTCCATTGGGAGCGAATACCGCAAGATGACATAAACAGTCTCATTAATTCAATGAATAATCGTTGCCGACAAGTTCTGAATAGCAGAGGAGGCCATACTTTGTATTAAATTGTCCTATTCTTTCACAATAAATTCATTTTCTTAAGAAATTTCAATTTGTAAAAAAAAAGTTTAGTTTCTTATGTACCTGTATATTCTAATATTGTTAATTTCTGTTATTAAAAGAACTTATAAAGAAAACAGCTGTTATTTTTACATCATAGAACCCTAAAAATATTATTTTAAAAATAAAATACAACGTTATAATTAAAATAAATGGTAAAATAAATTAATATAAATGGTAAATTTGTAATATCATGCATGTTGCTTAGACTTTTTTGATGTGTGTAGCTCACCAAAAACGTCAACTTTTTGTTTATTGACTTATTTTAACTATAGAGACAGGTAAAATTTAAAGATAATGATCAACTTCACAGTACCTACAATAAAATAATAAATAAAAGAGAGAAAGTTCTTTCATTTTCTGAATAAATGCCTTACTTTATCCTCTTTCCATTGGTATACAACATGTTATAAAATAATAAATAGTTTTTCTACAAAACATGTGTAGTACATAATTCGAAGTAAAGAAAACACGTTTGATGCGTGTCCGTTACCTCAGCCAGATGTGGTCGAAAATGGTCATTTGAATCTTATAGATAATTAGTTTTGCGGCTTCTGTAATTGTTGCGCACATTTTTAAATTTGTTGCGCTTATAGTTTTTTAATTATTTCACAAAAACATTTCCTGCTGAGGTAACGTTACCCCAGCCAGACCTTTTTCTTTCTAATGGGAATATTTAAATAAATACTAGCTATAAAATTAGTTGTCTAGATGAAGTAAATGTTGTGCCTTATTTTGTATTTGTTCTTTCTTCGGTTGCGAAGTTATTCGAGATTTTGCTGGGGTATCGTTTTTGGTTTTGCTAGATCTTTGAAACGGTTAAGCGGATTCTTATCATTATTTGTACAAGACTTCTTTGGAATTAGTTTAAATTTGTTCTGCAATAAAAATACCAAAATAATACATAGCTTAAAGGTTATTTCATTAAATAGAAAAACACTTCAATTGGTCCCAGCACTCTCAATAAGAGGTCTAAAGACTTACTTTAAACATTATTTTGAAGCTTGTGACTGCCTTCAAATGTATGTAAAGTTTCATTAGTATCCTGTAAGTATTTAACAAGTTATGATGATATTCAGTTCTTCACGAGCACGGTCATGATGCGCGCGGTGTTATTTGGCAACTGATAAGCCTGTATATGGATATATGAACTGAATGTTATGTCAATTATTAGTTGTGTAGTTCAGTTGTATATTAGTAAAATTTCAACGTAGTACATTGGATAATTAATGAGATAATACGATTAAAGTCATTAGGAAGTGAATGACCGTGGTAACCCGACCAAGTTTAGGTGGTTACGAAAAAGCGAAAACGCAGAACATTATGCTACCTTCTAAAATATGTAGGATAGTGTTACAAATTTAGTACAGACATTTACACAAGTGTTAAAAAAACTACATGTTTATTAACGAATTTTTATTAACAGGTAAAATAATCATTTCAATTGAACTTTTAAAGTATTAATAAACTTATACTTAAAAACAATCACAGATTAAAATTACAGATAGTAATTTTGCTTTTTTGAATTTTCTATTACTTTTTATTTAAATGATAGATTTCAGTAAACACAGTACACAGTTACAGTTTTTATTTAAATAGGTATACACAATATTGGAATGTGTAATGATCACAGACAATAAATAATTATATAATGGTTTTTTTCAGTTAACACTAAACTTACGTATGTCTACTAATACCCACTTATATCAATTAAAATCACAGATCAATGGTAATACTAAATGACATCACAATGTAGTAAAATGCTCACAGTTAGTCCTACTGTTTTGTTGTCTCATTTCAAATATCACATTTTTTTCCCTAAGTTTATACACATAAAATGAACTTAAACTATTTAAAAATCACAGATCAAAAATAATAAAATTTAGTAATATTAAACTGCAGTCAAATAATTATGTAAGTATTACTTTTAACTAATTACAATCTCAAAAAGTCAACGTGTAAAGGTAAATAAAATAATAGGTAGTTATAAAATTTTTACCTACTTTTATAAAATAAAATTATTTGAAAGTTTTTTAATTGTAAAGATAGATAACATAGTTTTATATCATAGTTTAAAGAAGAAGAATTCTGTATTAGTCTAATCAAGTCTCAAATTCCCGATTGGAATGTCTGCCATAATGGAAGGTTTTCCAGAGGTTGATATTCATGGTTGTTATTACCAGTTTAATATTAGACTTCTTCTTTCTTTTATTTGGCAAACTATGCCGATGTCGACAATTCTGCCAGAGTCCGAAGTTACTTATGTCTCCTTTCTTCTATCTATCACTAAGGCATTCACTGAGGGACTCTTAATGCCGTGCTGTTACTATTGCTTTGTACGCGTCTGTACAGAAATTGTAAGGTGTATTATACTAAACATTTCAAAAGATAGCATAATGTTCTACGTTTTCGATTTTTCGTAACCATCTAAACTTGGTCGGGTTACCACGGTCATTTACTTCCTAATGACTTTAATCGTATTATCTCATTAATTATCCAATGTACTACGTTGAAATTTTACTGATATACAACTGAACTACACAACTAATAATTGACATAACATTCAGTTCATATATCCATATACAGGCTTATCAGTTGCCAAATAACACCGCGCGCATCATGACCGTGCTCGTGAAGAACTGAATATCATCATAACTTGTTAAATACTTACAGGATACTAATGAAACTTTACATACATTTGAAGGCAGTTACAAGCTTCAAAATAATGTTTAAAGTAAGTCTTTAGACCTCTTATTGAGAGTGCTGGGACCAATTGAAGTGTTTTTCTATTTAATGAAATAACCTTTAAGCTATGTATTATTTTGGTATTTTTATTGCAGAACAAATTTAAACTAATTCCAAAGAAGTCTTGTACAAATAATGATAAGAATCCGCTTAACCGTTTCAAAGATCTAGCAAAACCAAAAACGATACCCCAGCAAAATCTCGAATAACTTCGCAACCGAAGAAAGAACAAATACAAAATAAGGCACAACATTTACTTCATCTAGACAACTAATTTTATAGCTAGTATTTATTTAAATATTCCCATTAGAAAGAAAAAGGTCTGGCTGGGGTAACGTTACCTCAGCAGGAAATGTTATTGTGAAATAATTAAAAAACTATAAGCGCAACAAATTTAAAAATGTGCGCAACAATTACAGAAGCCGCAAAACTAATTATCTATAAGATTCAAATGACCATTTTCGACCACATCTGGCTAAGGTAACGGACACGTTTGATGCATAACATTAATCGTAATTATTGACGCTATAGTAAATCATGAAATTTTTTTTTCTTTTATTTTATTAAAATTAACTCTAATGTGATAAGGTAGACCCAGTGCAGTGAAAAAAAAAGCTAAAGTAACTAGGTAAGTACGCTAAAATGAATCAATTATAGCAATTATAGCTAGTAAATTTACCTTTGCTTATTCATCAAACGTGTTTTCTTTACTTCGAATTATGTATTACACATGTTTTGTAGAAAAACTATTTATTATTTTATAACATGTTGTATACCAATGGAAAGAGGATAAAGTAAGGCATTTATTTAGAAAATGGAAGAACTTTCTCTCTTTTATTTATTTTTTTATTGTACTGTGAAATTGATCATTATCTTTCAATTTTACCTGTCTCTATAGTTAAAATAAGTCAATAAACAAAAAGTTGACGTTTTTGGTGAGCTATTATGAATTTATTTGATGCTCCTAGTATTAAACTTTAAAACAAAACATAATTATGAGGACTGACGAAAGAAATTTAAAAAATTTTTAAGTGTTCATGGTAAATATTGGGTTTTTTTTTTAAAAATAGCTTTACATCGATATCTAAAATATGTTGAGGTTAAAACCAGCTAGGGGAGTGAGGAAAGACGGGTAATGACCTCTTCTATCAGCTACTTCAATTTGGCAAACGATGTACCAAACACCCTGTATATGTATGAGAATATTCCCGCCACACTTTCACAAAGTCTAGTCCCAAACTTAGCAAAGCTTGTATTATGGGTACTAGACAACGATACATGCATATTGCATAAAATGTTGCATGTTTGACGACCTCTGTGGCCTAGTGGTTATTTAACATCACTGCTACGCAGAGGTCTCGGGTTCGATTCCCGCTCAATGGAAATCTTTGTGTGTATAGTCTAGTGGAAAAAGTATATAAGTATGTATACGTTAACACCATTTATTCTTACTCCGTCTCCTCGTCGATGGGTCTAAGCATTACTTACGTGATATAAATATACCTATTAACAAAACAACTAGGTACGTCAACAAAAAACAATAATATAATGTTGCAAAATCTAGCAAATATCACTAATATAAACCTAATGAAATACGTAGTTATTAACACAATCCGTGGTAAGTGATATTTCACCGAATCACTAATAATAAATAAATAATCCTCACACATTCACACAGCGCCACCTAGTCCCAAACTAAGCAAAGCTTGTACTATGGGTACTAGACAACGGATAAACATACTTAAATACGTTTTTGTATGTAAATACATACATATTCCATATGGTTCTCTATTTTGTCTCATAATTTTTTTATCCATAATCTAAGGTGTCATAACATTTTGTGTCCGAATCATCATGTGTCCGAATGGTAGCTAGCCCTAAATTCATGTCTTTTAATATCACTTGTCCGAAAACCTAAATCCCTAAACATAACATGACCTAATTTTTTTTGCTATAACCATCACAATCTTTAATATTTAAATAACATAAATACTATATTCTAGTTTTACATAAAAAAAAATGTTTCTGGCACTCGCCGGCCGCTGCCGCGGCACGCTCGCTTCGCTCGCTCGGCTCGTGCGCGTTGTGGTCACCATACTAACCTAACCTAACCAACTGTTTCTGACTTTTGCCCTAATATTTTATTTTAGGACATGTGACTTTATAGCAAGAAAAAATAGGATATGTAATAATTATAGTACCCCATTTTATGACACACAAGTATTATAGGTAAAGACGATTAGGTAATATACGATTTCGTAAACGCGAACATTATGGAAAGTGATGATTATGGTAAACTTGTTTGGGATTATGATTTTCGGACGATCGATATTCGGAGAAGAAAGGGACTACCATTCCATATACATAGAAATCACTCAGACCAATCACTGAATAATATTATACTAAAACAGGCACTAAATATCAATACTCCTAGGTCACTTTACACGAGAACACTTTAAGATCGACTGTATTGGACTTAACGTATCAATATGTTATGTTATTCTATATAATAATAATTATACACAACGTGTTACAATATTTTTTACAAATAGTATTTGAAACTTCTTGCCAATAACCTGTTAGTTTGGATAATGTTGTTTGGAACGTGTTTTTTATGCAAAGATGTTGTTTTTTTGATGAAATGATTTATTTATTTATGAAATTGAAGATTCTAATGTTTAATCATTGATAGTGGTGTAGACTCCTACATGTTTGTAGGAGTTTAAAGGCAAGTTTTATTAGAAATATCTAAAAAGAAAACTGGTAAAAAAATAGTCCCTTAGTTTTGTTTTCTGACCTTGGTTACATCCTGTATTCTTATTCTATCAATACTCAGATTATTTTATCAGTCGAATATGCGTTTCATTATTACAATTAAATAAGAAAAGATTAAGTGATCTTAGCTCTCCAAAATGTCACTGTCACTGTCAATATCACTCGAATAGCAATAAGTATCGTTAACGTTGTGTATCAAGTGTTTTTAATCACAAACTAAGAGCTTCAGATAATTACCAGACTAACTTAAAACCTAATGTTTCTAACTCTTATTGCTTCCATCTCATCACTTGCTAAAATAATCGGCAGCTCCTTCTTACCTATAATAAAAATTTCTTCTTAGGACAATCATGCGTTAAGACCATCATACCACTGGTCTAAAGAGGAGCCAGGGCAAAAAGCTTCCTTACTGTTTTGGTCTGGAATCGTGCTTAATATCAGGTGCATTGTACTCTGTCGCCTCGCAGTGAAAAACACACTCATAGAAAAGAATGTTGAATTGTTTTAGATTTTCTCCATTTGGATATTTATTTAAATTGTCATTTAATAACTTTATTAATAACTAGCTGACCCGTGCCCACTTCGTTCGGCGGCGAAAAAAACGTGTTCGTTTTTTAAACATATTTCATTACTGCTCCACTCCTATTAGTCATAGCGTGATTCTATTTAGCCTATGACACTCCCTGATTTCTCCGCCCTACGAATTTAGTCCGACCAAGAGATCTACTTGATCTTTCTATCCGTGTGGTGACGGAGTAAGAATACAATGTCATCACCCCATCTCATCCCATGGATGTTTTTGGTTGAGGACCATCCGCCCCACCACAGCCCGTGTAAAGTACCTAGTAGCGGTCGTCAGAGACCAACTACTCGTCCTAAACAAAAAAAAAACCATAGGTGTCGTAAAAACCGATTAAGGGAATAACCGTAACTACTATCCTTACGAAATAAAAAGAAGGAAAACTTGAAATTAAACCCTATACCAATCCGTCTGGCCAGCGTGGTATTAGTAGGCCAAGTAACCCTCCGTCACGGGAGGAGGCCCGTCCCTGCAGTGAGACATTAATGGGCTGTTATGATGAAACGATCTTTTTGAGGTAGAATTAATTTATAGTACAGGTATTTAAAATTAAAATCTTACTCCAACCAAAATGTTGATACTAAGAAAATTCATCTATACTAACATCGCGTTAGACAGATATTTTACGTTATTCGCGCATTATTTTAAAACTGAGATATCTTTCAAACTAATAATCGGATCTCATCGCTGTAAAGGTCAATTTTGTTTAAAATTAAATAAATATAATGATTAACGTAATTTATTTTGATAAGGGTCAATACCATAAAAATAAAATACCTTTACAAACAATGCATTTCTTTAAGTCAAATTTGATTATTATAAAAAAGGTCGTAGTGAGTCAACCTTAGAAGATAGATATATGCTATCGTTGACTTAATTGTAAAACTTTTTTAAAGGTACAATTCTCTAATACATCATTTCAGTATATCTCCAGACGTTTAAGCAGCAGAAGCAAAATAAACGTTTTTAAGCGTCCCTTTTAAATACATATTTCATTACTGTTCTACTCCTATTAGACATAGCGTGATACTATATAGCCTATAACACTCCCCGATAAATGGACTATGAAACACAGAAAGAATTTTTTAAATCGGTTCTGTAGATCCAGGGATTACCCCCTACAACGACACAAACACACAAACTTTACCTCTTTATAATATTAGTATAGATTTAATATAACTTATAATTGATATAACACATACGATTCATGGTTAATTTTATTAAAATTTAAAAGGAATAACTTATAATTAATAGCACTTCATAATAAAATAGTTATCGGATTATTTACAAACTCATTTATTTTTGAGTATGATTACTACTGGTAACGCCATCTCGTGAACAAAAGACACGAAATTTAAATTCATTCAATATTGAACCAAATCCATTTTTCATGGCCCCTGATTTGTATTGGACTGTTTTGTTTTTGACTTTTTTCTAGATTTTATAGATTTTTGTCTGAATTTTCGAAAAGAACAGACATTTCGACCTCTACAGTTTTATTATAGTATATCGATATAGATTATTAACATTGAAAAATACTGACAATAAAATAAAAATCACAAAACATTAAATTATTGTTTAATGTTCTATTTGTTTAACATAATAAGTTTAATTAAGCCACCAACAGATGGCGTTATTTGATATATAGTTATGATATTTTTATGTTCATCTTATAGCATAAGTATGTTTTGTAGTTATACATAAAGATTGAGGGCCATCCGCCCCACCACAGCCCGCGTAAAGTAGTAAAGGTCGTCTGAGACCAACTACTCGTCCACACAAAAAAAAAAAAAAAAAAAAAAACATAAAGATTTTTCACTCGCCATTGAAGTTTTATTACATAATATTCCATCGAGTACTTTTTGGGATTTGTTCATGGTCCTTCGAGCCGGATAAAAAAATGTTGTTTTATTTATCCAAAAAAACTGCACGCAGCTTAACTCTAAATAATTATATTCCAGTCTACATTCCTAAGATAGCGCTGTTTAATATTTCACTTTGTAAACATAAACTACGTATAAAACTAAAACTACTTATTCTTGAGCACTTTAAATTCAAATATCTTTTGATAGACTGAACCGATTGTAATGAAACAAAATTTAAATGGATCTTCAAGTTACGCTCAATCGTTGTGTATTATTAAAGGCATCTCCATTTTACGTTACATTTAAAAATACTGCACGCAGTTAACTCTTGATGTAGTTCAGTCTAAGTTTGAAAGATGGCGCTGTTTAATATTAATTAGTTAAATTCAAATATCTTTTAATAGACGGAACCGATTGCAATGAAACAAAAACTAAATAAAACTTCAAGTTACGCTCAATCGTTGTGTATAAAAATCATCTAAATTGCTTTGGTACTTTTTACGTGATGCCCGAACAAATTTTAGGTTACAGATAAACAGACATACAGATATACAGACATACAGATATACAGACAAACAGACAAAAATTCCAAAAATGGTGGAAATGGGTTCTATTGGTTGTCTTTTAATACCCTAGCTATTTTTTTTGGATTTATTTTTAATGTACAAAAACGACTTTTCTACAGTTTTATTATATGTATTATTATTATATGTATAGAAGATAGATATAGAAAACGAATGGGTTAAAATAATCTAAGCATGGCTTACATAATAAAGCTTTTTTAGTATTGTAAAGCGATGTTAGTGATAAATAAAAACTAATTTAGGTAATTTTACCTTGAAGTCATATTTAATATTTACACTTAAAAACTTATACTTACTACTACATTGGAGAGATAAAAACGTCTTGGTATATTACGTAAAATGTATTCGAGTATATTATAACTGATGTTGATGACAATCAATAACACTAAAAAACTTTTAATGAAATCACATACATTTTAGCTGACACTATATATCTAAATAATATTTATCTTCTATATTATAATATCTATCTTAAATCAATAAAACTTCAAACACTCGTCAACCAAAATATCAATTTTCTACTCTTTTTTTGGTTTTGATTTAAAAGTTGACAAACTGGATTCATACACTTTTACATTAGGTACACGTACGTTCATAATGTTCCTTATCAGGCAATGATACTTTACATAATATAATATTCTTCTTATCAAAAAGGAAGGTTTGTGATGGTTAAGCAGTGCCCTTATTAGTCTACAAAGTTATGTAGCAAAGTCTTAGTAACCAGCTAATATGTTACCTTGAATACTCCATAGATACCCTAAAACCGAAAAGGATTTGGACGATATTGACGTCAAAATGCCCTATGTCACTGGCATGACCCAATCACGGGAGTTCACTTCAAAAATATCGCTGTTCGATAATAAAATGATATGTTTTTATTTATTACATTACTAAGGTTATATTAGATTTACATGAAGGTATAATTAGGCTTATGCTATTGAGATTTTCTAAGCCAGATGGTCTGACAATTTATTTCCCCTAGTCTCAGGTAGAATGTAACAGGCACAAGCAGCTATCAATGGTACTAGAGCGAATGCTGCTGGAGGTAGCCATGGTGCTGCTACAGTTAAACCAGCAATGAATGGTGCCAACATAGAGCCTATTCGGGATACCGTTGAGGAAGCTCCCATAGCCATGTTACGGGCTACCGTTGGGAAGAGCTCAGTCGTGTACATGTATCTGAAATAAGAAGGGGAATATTAAAATAAAATCAACATCAAAATTTTGAGCGACATGATTGAGCTATCTCATTTGAGGAATAAGATCGGTTTTCTAGCATCTCTTAGGTTTCTCATGCTGCGTCTAAAGAAGGACCATTTGGTTTTGTGCCAGTTTACAGGATACGATACGATCTAGAGTCACTTCTACTTTCAGAAATGTTACCTTCTCTACCTCAAGACAATTTGGTAATTTTATCCTAACAATGCCATTAAACCAATTTGTGTGCCCAACAAAGTCAACATCAACACTATCGAAAGTTCATTTTGAGAGTTTTATCAGTAGCCTTACATGTTGCGCTTTTCTGCCTTTATATTACAAAAGATGAAACAGATACTCACATAGAAGAGAAAGCACCTGAAGCACAACTGACTCCTATAGATCCTGCAGCTAACTTAACGTAGAACCAGTCATCAGGAACAGCGAGTGTAGCATTGCTGACAGCGCACACGCTAAATAGACTGATCAGCGTTATGCGTCTGCCGATGTGTTTACACATGATCGCAGCCAATATCATGCCTGGAATCTAAAATAGATAAGTGAATTAATATCGTATATTTTTTAACATCTAGAAAATGCTGCTATAGAGTTTGCTTCGCCGCTTCTTCTCTACTAGCGCCTTGAAAGCGGTGGTAAACTTTGAATATGTAAACTTAGATAAAGTAGATTTAAAATAAAGTCAATGAGTTGTTGTATTGTATTACATTGTGTTGAGAATTATACGAACTTGAACTAACAAGTAGACGTCTGGAGTCTAGGTTGGTGGTCCAAGTGACCAAGTGGTGTCTGCTTAATCCAGTTTCAAGCAAACTTATAGTTGCTTACTATAAATAGCTGGAAGTGCAAATTACCAGACTACTTCGAGAATAAATATCAATTACTAGCACTGCGCGAATATTTTGACTGGAGATCTCGTGTACGAAAACCACTTATTTTGATTAATGGCATAAATTTTTCGAGTGTAGGTGCAGCTGAGCTGAGCCTGGGCTAATGAATATATTGATGGGTAGAACTTACTTGCATCGCACCAGCTAACGCTATACTGACAAATACGTTAGAACTGGTTTGCCCGATATACTGATTGCTTCCATAATATGTGATTCCTGTCACGAACCATACGGTACATGAACAAATGGTGTTGATCCTCAGTTTTTTGGTTTTGACCAAATCAAGATATGTAGCCTTCTTTGGTTTTGTTTTGTCTAAATCTATAGTCTCCATTGAAATACTTTTTGCGACAGCCATCATATTGTCTGAAGGCATTTTGTTCCTGGAATGAGATGTTTTTGTCTGGTTTATTAAATCTTTCGAGTTTCACTAGAACCGAAACAAATCTCAAGTGCCTAGATACTCTATCTTCCTTACTATTGTTTTGCTGTTTGTGTAACGTCGAGTCTAAACTTTAAGTGAATGATTCAGTCATAAATGGTTAGATTTATTCTGTTCGAAAATTATTTTGAGGAAAAAACTAGTCTAAATATGCTTACCATTCAGCCGCCTGTTTCATAACCACACTAGCTTCCTCCAATCTTCCCATTGAAATCAGCCATTTCGGTGATTCTGGCATCATGAAGAAGTAAATCAAATACAAAAGATTTGGTATAGCAACTCCTAAACAAAACATGTCATATGTCCTTAAGAAGTATGCAAATATTGGCATCGTCATCTCTCCGAATGCGAGTGGAAGAGCTGCAAGACATGCAATTAGTTCCCTCTTCCTTGCTCCTGTAATTTCCATGATGAAAATGAAGGGGCATAGCAATATACCAGCAGTTGACATTCCAAGGAAGAAACGTACTGCAGTAAATGACCAATATGTTGGACAGAATGCCTCTGCCATGGTTGTTACCAGTTGGACCATTGACGATATTAGTAATGCTGGACGTCGACCATATCTGAAAACGAAGATTTAAAACTTATTAGAAACTTTATCCGATATTTAATTTTTTGAGCCAAGATAAATAATTAGGTCTAGCTCAACCTGTTTGGCAATAGCTTCATATTTATATTTTGGAACTGATAAAGATAGTTCCATGATTATCACTCATGACTCCTGTAAGTTAAAATATATAACCTGATATTCAAAACCTCGAGACTTTACATTAAGAATAAAAACGCAAAGATAGGTATGCGCATTCGAAAGAAGAGATAAATATAAGGTACTTCACTTAAAATTGATTAAAATTAATGAATAAAATAAAATAGCACTTACCTATCGGCAACAAATCCAAAGAACATACTCCCTAATAACACACCGAACATATTAACGGTCTGAGTCAGATTAGCGAGCCACGCTCTATCGCAGATCAGGTCCCATTGCGATATTATTGTATTTCCAAAATCCGTATAATATTCATACTTCTCACAGTCACTGTAACACTGCGATACTTTAGGTGCATCTGTCAAGTTTGTTCCCAAACATAAAAATGTTGTATTTGGGGCTATAAATATAATACCAAGTTGTTGCCATATCGCTGCAGTTTTCGTTGGTCCCAAAACAACAGTCAACATCAGTATTTGCCATCTGCCTAATTCTCCTATTGCATTTATTAGTTTGTCCTCGCTTTCTGCCTTCTTTTGTTCTTCCTTCGGTTGATTTAGTTCCATATTGAATTATATTGTCACAACGATTAGTTCATTACTGTTGGGTTTGTAAATAGTGTTAAGAAGGTAATAAACTTATTATCTCTTGTTTGTATATTGTTAGTAGGTATTTTATCTGGTGCAGTGATTAACAGTGGTTATTATTTATTTACTTGTGTCGTCTTAGTACTTAGATCCGTCTAAACCGACAGATTAGACCACGTGCTGTACTGTCGTGTTGTGTCTGATAGATAACTCCCTGATGTTCGTTGCATGCGTTTTCTTTAAACTAGGGGTGTGTAGTTCCTGTAATAAAAAAACAATAATTTAATACAAAACTTTATTCAGTTTGTTAGAATTATTGAGTTGTAATTTCTGTGCCCTTAGCTTATTTTTTGGGGAAGAAGGTTTAGGTCTGTTACGCACTAGCGGCACTCCCAAAAAGTAGCTGATTTCATAGACTGAAATGTGCAACCAACATCAGTTGTCCTAATATTTGTTTCACTTCCTGATGGGTCATGAAAATTCTCGATTCATGAAAGAAATACCTATTTATTGTGAACATTATTGTATGAAATAACGGGAATTAATATAGACGAAGCAAAGCAGGCTTGGATCAGTATCAGGGATCGGAGTTTTAGCCTGCTACCATGGGAACAGGACGTAAATATTTATTGCCCTTTGAAAATGGTATAGTATGTTTTTTACAACAGTAGGTACGTTAATAAATTTTGGTAGTAAATTTCAAGCGAGAGATTATATTCGACATAACCTTTTAATGCATCGTTTATCTATATTCTTTCTTCTGATAAGAACCTACCTATAGGTACCTACTCTTGTTTGATTATTATGTGATGTCTGAGTTGTAAGCATCAACGCAGGTATTAGAGAATACTTATAAATTAAAGCCAAGGATAACTAATCCCAATTTTTTTTTTTTGGTTTAATTTCATTCTTGTATGTTTGATGTCATCGAGGCATAAAACTAAAAAAATAACTGATTTAAACAAGTGGTTTGTGTCACAACGTTGAATTACTAAACATATACCTCACACATTCATACAACACTGTCTTTTTATTTTATGTAAACCTAATTTAATACTTTACACAAACTATTTTTAAGTCAGGCTATAAAAACAGGTCTAATAGCATTCCTATAAAGTACTTAATTAACATAATTATTTTTAAAAGTTATTAATTATATGTCAATGAGTTTATATTCCCTGTAATATATCTTATCTCTTATTATTATTAAATTGAAAGCTACGTCATACCAATTGGTCTATCCAGCCTTAGAGAAACACTTTTAATTTTTTATTTAAATCTACGACCAAAAATAAAAAAACGTATAAGACGATAAATAAGGAGAAATAATATCAACTCACATAAAGTATCTATACTACAGGCGTGCCCTATGTAGGAAGGTATATGTTCAGAATTGGGTTAACATGAAAATATCTACAAATCTTCATAGTTTTAAAATATTTGTGTATTTATTTATTCTAGTACATAATGATCAACGCATATGAATCACAAAATACACAAACACTGTTCACAAAATATACAAAAATATCTCTCAATAAAAGCCAAATTATGTCCCGCAGATTCACGCACAAAAAAATTGTTCTATGCGCTATCCTTTATCGCAACACTATGAACTACACAAACACTGGAGTCAAAGACTCCATTGTTTCATCAAATTAAATACTTTCAGAGTCACTTAAACTACACCAAAGTAATTAGAGAACCCGATAAGTTTACCGGCCCTGATGACATATTAAACTAAGTAGCCGGCTTAGTAATAAGGTAATTGAAAATTAAGACAATTTGTTAACGCGTTTTTAACGGTAATTAGAAACACACGAGAACTAAGACGGTATTATGTTCTGCACTACTTACTGGTACAAGTAAGTCTATACAAACAAACTGAATGATGTAGCGTATATTGTACTATATAGGTACTTATAAAGTTATGGTATACTTTCTTCTTGACATATTATACAAACAATAAGTTAAAGTACCCACATACAATTTATTAATTTGTTTACGTTACCTTCGAAAATTAATTAATAAATTTTATGTTTTGCAATAGATTGTACTATCTTCTCAGGGACGGTTTGAGTAATGCAAGTCTTGGCGATATGTATGAGTGATAGAGAAACAGTCTGGATTTTTTTCGGGATTCCGACACACATACCTAAGCCAAAGGCGGATGGGCGACCTCTAAAAGGTTTTACTTTTATCTCAATAAAAAACACATTTTAATTTCATTTTAACACATCTTCTACGAAAGTTTTAATTGGAAATAATATAGTTACACAACAAAACAATTTGAATAAAGTGTTTAAAACCTATAAGAACAAACACCCGACGACGATGGCATGTCCAAATATTTTTGTGTTAATTACCTCTGCTCATGAAATGTAAAATCTGATAACTCTCGCAAAAATAAGCATTCACAGCTGAATTCACACACATTTCTAGGTATTGACTAGCTTTTTATTGGCAATAAAATATTAGTTGCTAATAAAAAACAACATAAAACCGACGATCAAATGGCAAATAATTCGAGACCGCTCGAATTCTAGCACGTGATTCAACGCCGTGATTCTTTTTCATTGTTTTTAAGTCAACAACACTATTTTTATCATCAATTATTTATTGTAAACTAGCAGACCTAAACAAAGCTGAAACCTATTCTAAAATGCTAATCTTAACTTATGATACTCGTCTTCAAAGACACTAATTTTACTTGTTGCAAACTATTTAGGGTAATTTGAACTGAAACTAAGATAAGGTCAGGAAGGGATGTGGTAGTGTTGCCGCCGTCGTAACATGGTTTGAAGAGGACTGTTTCTCTCCACTGTGAGTATCAACAAACATGAATTGATCAGTATAATAGCGCTTGTTGAAAATGTGGGATTAGATTTCTAGAATTCAACTCGTTCAACTACTTAGGTACAGTTAGCATCAAATAGGTGACACTTTTAATTAAATTGTATAGTTCAATAGTAAAAGTAGGAAGTGACATTTTAATTTTTAATGAAATATATGTATTAGTATTATTAGTAAAATTACAATATGACATTGATCCATTCCTGAACACAGAAAAAAATAAGGAAGTGAAAGTAAATTGAATAAAATATCAACTGTGCTAAAAACTAATACTTACGACTGCCTTAAGTTTTATAATGAAGAATAAGTTATCAACATGCCAAAGTAATTATAATAATGTACCAACATGGCTAGTTTTTGGATGCTAATTAGTATATTTTATTAATAAAGATCCTAACATCCAAGATTTAGCAAATTATATTCTCGTTCAAAACATGTCTTGGCCTTAGAAACGTGTTGAAAATGATAATAATTTTAAATTACAAGTGTTTTTAAGTTGACATTGACATGTTTAGATATTTAGGTTTCATCATCTAGGTATGTAAGTATTAGATACTATTAATATATTATGTTGTATGTATTAACGTTTTGTAATCGAGTACTGCAGAAGACGTACCACGTCACCACGTCTAGTTAGAATATAAAATGGTATTCTTGTACACTGAGCTTTTTATGTATCGAATTCAGCAGAGTCTAGTCATAGATGAATACTTTTCTTATTGCTTTTCATTTATACTTTTTCTAAACAGGTACCTACTTGGAGGCGTGGTGGCTCTAAGGGCCAGATTCAGAGACCGCACTTTGACTTTACTTTAGCAAAGTCTAGTTATTATCTCTAAATTTAAAAAACATTAAAGTAATCTTTCGCATCCCAAAGTTTACTTTGGGAAGATTACTTTGAAAGAAAGTAAAGTCACGACTCTGAATCTGGGCCTTATATCTCGATTTTGAATCAAAGTCGAACTTTCCTTCAAAGTAAAGTCAAAGTGCGGTCTCTGAATCTGGCCCTCAATCTCACACAGGAGATACAAACGCGGAGAACTTTTTTCGGCAATCTACAAATCTTTGTTCTAATTCTGAATTTTATTACTGTCTGTTATATTAATGTAGAATATCCGCGACATACAGCATAATTGCTAGGGACTGGGATATTTTTTGAAAAAAAAAATCCTGGTTTATTAATACAATTAGGTGTATTAATTATTTTGAAGTATTTCATAATTTAATTTTTGTTTATAATGAGATTTCAATACGTTTTAAACATAAACGTGTACTACGTTTATGTTTAAAACGTATTGAAATCTGCTTACAAAATACGCTTATAAGCAAGAAAAAGTTTAGTTCCTACTTACCTACTTACTTTTTTTTAAATAAATTTAAACATGAACACAACACCATTGTGTCTTTTTTCACAACTTTTTTGTATACGAGTATGTGTTGCACTATTATTACTGCAAATTATTTGCAGAACATTGAGAGAAATCTTGTCTTTCTCCGAAAAGTGGGAAAAATAATGAATGAAGATTTACGCGGAGATAACGTTAACCTTAAGATCAATAACATATTTCTCGATAAAATAATCGATTAGATTAGATATCATTTCAGAATCGATTACATTGTTCGGTGTGGTTATCGACAAGTTTGCAATTTTATTTAAATGTTTGGATTACGATATCGCTATCAAGGTTCGGTAATTTCGCTCATTTTATGTCCATCAGATGTCAATAGTGGATCATACTAAACCCTGATATGACTAAGCTCTTGAAAATTGCTTTGTAATGTAAGTATGCAATTTTACTTATTTTGTAATGATAAACATATTATAATACATAACGTAGGTACTATACCTATAAAATACCTTTACCAATGTATTTACAAAAAAAAAGTATTTAAGTATGTTTATCCATTGTCTAGTACCCATAGTACAAGCTTAGTTTAGTTTGGGACTAGGTGGCGATGTGTGAATGTGTGAGGATTATTTATTTATTTATTTAATCTTTACAATAAACGAATTTTAGTAACGAAATCTGTTGCCTTGTTTTTATGTTTATTTTTCGCTTTTTAGAACCAAAATAATATTATAAATGTTCATGCATACCTACACAGGTAATACGACGGGTCATTGACAACTATGATAGGCCATCGAGCTTAGAAGGTCACAAAAAGGCGTGGTTAATTCTAAAAGCACATGTTTTCAGTGTTAAAGTACGCTAAGCCATTTTTTAATTTACTTTATGCTCATCAATAAACCATTTTTTAAAAATCTGTTTATGTAAATGAATAAATGGTACCTATTCTATTTATGGAGCTTCAAAGAATTGCCGCAAAATAATTGTATACCTACAGCAAGTAAATAATTGTGCTGTCACATCAGTCAAGGAACGTCCAACGCATCATACATGTCAAATTATCTCAACAGGTACCTAATCTGGGAATCTTGTCACACACGTATTTTGTTTAATTATTACCATAAAATAGTTTTTAGAGACACTATAAAGACAATTTACACGTATTTATTTAATTATTTTCATAAATTAAGTATACAGTGTCTCTTGAGACACTTTAGAAACACTTTACATCCGACATATCACCTCTTTTTCATATTAAATATATAATTATGCAAATACAACTAAGCATTTAACTTGATTGATATATAGTTGAAGGTTTCAAGTCTTTGAGGTTTTTTGTACGCTACACTTACGAAAGAAATATTAACATAGAACACTTCCGTTTATTTTTAAGAATTATAAATTATCTACGTAGTGCGAAATTAATATTTTAGTATTTGCATATTTGTATAATTAATTTGATATTGACGTAAATGGATATAGGGTGATGCTACCAATTATCAGCACTTTAAGAATTAGTCTTACTTTAATATCGTTTATCTTAGTGATAATACTGATAACGAAAGTTAACAATATGCTTTCTCGGTTCACTATTAAATAAGTAATTGATTTTTATTATAAAAATTTGTCTTTATGCATACACATTTTATTTAGATGAGTTTGACTAAATAATTACCCTAACACCAATTATTGGCACCATCATCACCAATTATCAGCATCGACCGAGCCAATTATCAGCACCTTAAAATTAGACATAAAATTAGGTAGATAAATGAAATAATCCAATGTTTATAGCAAAATCTCTTTTATTTATACCTAGCCTAACAACCAAAGTTTTAGAAAAAAAATTACATAAATATAAAAAAATCCGAAAAATAATAGACATTCTTTTGATCATAATATCAACACTATGAAAATAACTAGCAATGTTAGTTTCAGCACCATGCCAGGATATGAAATCCGAAATCATAGAGTACTTTCTCCAAGAGTATTGAATTCTACGCATAAAATAATCACGCTTTACAATAAAAAATATGGATTAACAATTTTACATACCACTTTGTCATGTAATAGTAGCAGTGCCGATAATTAGCAATTCGCAAAAAAATTGAACCCAGATGTCAGCACCTCATTTATGAACTTAAAATCAAGATAACGTTCATTTCCATTGTCAGATAATCCTTATAAAACGTTTTATACATGAATAAAACCTAAAGGTTCAGTAAAAAATATCTAAAAGAACTAAAATAAAGTAAAATAAAAAAACCTGAACTTACCTACGATCATAAGAAACTGTAAAAACAAAGTAATGTGAAGGACATGTTCCCGCGTTTTTAAAAATATTGCTTTTTTTTTTCAAAAAGTGTCGTGTTTGGATCAGTTTATAATTCCAAAAGGATCTTATTTTAATGTTTGTTAAATGGTAGCCGAAATTAATTAATAGAAAGCTTATAATTTGAGTTTTAGTTGGGGGTGCTGATAATCTGGTGCAGTGCCAACATTAGGACTCGTGCCCCTACATAATATACTAGCAAATCGGGCGAACTCCGTTTCGCCACCAGATGGCTTCGTTTTATGTAATTTGAAAAAAGATTTTCCCGCGTTACTGTTGAATTTTTTCCTGAATTTTCTCGAGACCTTTCCAATGAATGCATAACCGTGGAAATCGGTTCGTGCGTTCTGGAGTTATAGCGTCAGGAAGGAAAACCCGACTTATTTTTATATGGTAGATAATAATTTATTGATCGACCAGCTGTTATCCGCAACGAATCGTCGTTTGTATTAGGTACAATATTTTACTACGGAACCTTCTAAAAGAATAATTCTATATTACTACTTGTAAACTCAGCTATCTAATCGAAAAAGCTTCTAAAAATATAGTTAGAATTTTTATGCTTTTTATTTTTTGGCAACCTACAACTAAAGTCCCGTTGGAGTTGGTCTAGCCGTTTCGCAGATTACTCGGAACAAAGAGAGGTTTTTTTACTCTGAATTTAGGTATTGGAGCTGTGTATTTATATGTATTTATTTGAATATTGAATTGATATTATTCAATTCAATTCATTTATTTTTAACATAGTATACTTTAATGACGTCAGTTTCATTCTACGAAATCTAAATTATATCACCACTTCCTTCATGCGAGTAGACAAGAAGCCGATTTACTTTAAAAATATCGATGTACACACAGCAACACATCAAGTTAAACATTTTCATTTGAATTGTGTCTTATTTCAAGGTATTAAAGTACATAAGTGTCTAGCTTGATTAGTTGCTGTGTGTACCATCGAACAAAATACAAGGCCAGCTTGTGCCTCTTTCATATGACGCAACGCAAGTAAGTATAAGCCAAAAAGAGAAAAGGCCCTAAGATTGATCCTTGGGGAACTCCTATTTTTTTGTTACAGATATCCATTGCAATTTTATATCCTATACTACTAATATTATAAATGCGAAAGTTTGTGAGGATGCATGGATATTTGTTACTCTTTCATACATAAACTACTGAATGGATTTTGATGACATTTGGAATATAGGTAGTTTAGGGTGTACTTAGAATAACATTTAAGCTACCTATACCACACGGGTGAAGAAGCGGGCATCAGCTAGTATTATATATTTTTTTCATAACTTTTTCCTACTTTATTCGGCTTTTTGCAGCCAACAGGATGATTGAACAGGAGAAATAGGATGATTATGTACAGTCGTGTTCTACATAATCATAACAGCCCAATAATGTCCCACTGCAGGGACGGGTCTCCTTCCGTGATGGAAGGATACTTGGCCTACTAATACCACGCTGGCCGGACGGATTGGTATAGGGCTTAATTTCAAGTTTTTCTTCTTTTTATTAAGTAAAGTTAATATTTACGGATAGTCCCTTAGTCGGTTTTTACGACACCCATGGGGTGAGATGGGGTGGTGACACACTGTATTCATACTCCGTCACCACACGAAGATGATTATGTACAGTCGTGTTATTATAAGATATAATAAATCTTAGACACTTATCGTGACCTCGTATCTCCTTGTTCAACATCACGCACATTTTTGTCAACTAAGTACTTATGTGAATTGTTTATTTTAAGTATAATAACATCCCAACACTTGTAATGAGAGGTTATTTTAGTTTTTGTTAGTAAATTATGTCATTAGGAACTTAATAATTTACAATAGTAATTTGCACGTGAATAGAACTGTAGTACACACAGCAACTAATCAAGCTAGACACTCATGTACCTTAATCCCTTGAAATAAGACACCATTTCAAATGAAAATGTTTAACTTGACGTGTTGCTTGTGTACACGACAATTGTTTTTGAACTAATATTATAAAGAGGCTCGACTTTGAAGTGAGGCTCAGAAAGAGCTCAATTAATTGTTATGATCGATATGTAATAATACGTTGAAATGAGAATTACATTGATATTGTAGGATTATTTTAACTATCTCCGTGTGGTGACGGAGTAAGAATACAATATGTCACCACCCCATCTCATCCCATGGGTGTCGTAAAATCGTCATGGGAGGAGGCCCGTCCCTGCTGTGGGACATTAATGGGCTGTTATGATGATTTTGACTATTAATTTTATTACTTAGATTATTTAGAAATATATAAGTGTACAATACAAGGTTATTTAACGTTTAAGAGTTGAGGAGTAAAAGTAAAGACATCTACTGGACACGACATTCTCCAAATGTTTTCATCATGTGCTTTCCTCATTTATTAACCTGAGTTATATCATAATAATAACTGTTTAGACATAGCCCTTCTCTAGACATCGAGCAAAAATTGATTAGCAATTATATACGACCACGGCCAGAGCAATCTGTGCCGTAACGTCAAGTAAAATAAAGGTAAATAGAATGCGCGTTAATATCCCGTTTATATGGCTCACTTCGTTGGCAGGCGAAAAAAACTCGTCCCTTTTTTAAACATATTTTATTTCGGCTCCACTCCTATTAGTCATAGCGTGATCTTATATAGCCTATGGCACTCCCCGATAAATGGACTATTCAACACAAAAAGATTTTTTTAAATCAGTTCAGTAGATCCAGAGATTACCCCCTACAACGTCACAAACTGACAAACAAACAAACACGCAAACTTTACCTTTTTATAATATTTTTAGTATAGAAGTATAGATTTATAATAATGAAACGCGATAGTTTAAAAGTTACGATTCTATACGATGTTGGATAGATGATTTTATGTCCATAAATATACTTTCGCCTCATACAATCATTGCTTATTATTTCTTTTATGCCAAATGTTTTTTAGTTGTTATAAAACTAGTTATGCCGTTAGTTATTTGTAGTAAGCCTTTAGCACGCGATAACACATTTAAAGGCTAAATCAAAATATATGTATGTTTTTTAACTTTCGCGATTTATAAGGTGCGAAGTTTTTTACTTGCTTTAGGTTTGTAACACACATATCAAAACGGAATGGGATCGTCACCGTATCAACTCGAACCGTTCAGTATTATTTGTATGAAACTTCTTACTGCAACGCGCACTAATCGGAAACCTAACGTTATCGAATTTTTGATGTTTGACACCGAGAAAAAAGGCAAAGCGATGTCGATCCCTGTACGTTTTGATATGTGTGCTACGACCCTTAAGCGGAAGTAGGTGAGCTGCGATCAAAGGTAAGTACTTAAGTATAATTTTATTTATAAGTATAGTAAAGGTCATGAACAGGGAACATAATGCTTACCGCAAAATCTAACGTTTAAACATTAATTTTTATGCATACGAATATCCGCATTAGCAGGAATTGAACCTCAGACCTCTCTCTCTCTACGCATCAGTTATATATAATACGCCCACGCCATACCCACTATAGTAAGCACGTTATCATCTGAGTACTCCAAAAAGAGAAAATCTAGATTCTTATATATACGGGTCTTTATATAAGAATAGAAGACCCCGTAAGTGCAAGCGAGATAGATATAGAGAAATGATATGGCTCCCTAAGACTCAGATGATATCGCTATATCGATAGGCCACAGAATAAGTATATCGAACAAAAAGTTACAGATACAAATAAAAGTAAATAAATAAATAAAATAATTCTCATACATTCACACAAAGCCATCTAGTCCCAAACTAAGCTGAGCTTGTACTATGGTTACTAAACAGCTGATAAACATACATAAATCCTTTTTTTGTTGTAAGTACATAGGTACATAATATACATAGAAAACACCCAAAGCAAACAATCATGTTCATCACACAAAGATTTGCATTAAGCGGGAATCGAACCCGTGACCTCCGCGTAGCAGTCATGTTATATAACCACTACGCCACAGAGGTCGTCAGTCGTCAAAGTAAACTATAAATTTCAAATTTTATAAAAAATAAATACCTATCCTTCTCTTAATTTAATAAATTTAGATTATTAGAATCTTAAGTTAGTATGCTAATTGTATTAGTTTCTTTTTTATCTTAGAGATCTTTATTATTCCAGATTTTAGGTCTCATTAGCAAAATAGTGTATCGATTAGGTATTTAAAATATAAATAGGTAGGTACTGATTTAATAAGACATTTAAAAACTACCTGTTTATTATTTATATTAAAAGTCATGTCATTATTTTTTTTTCTAAATTAATCTAAATGAATTCGTCGAATTTTAGAACCAAAGGTTTTGCCTTATTTTTATGTTCATCTTTTTTTATTAATTCACTATTTTATAATATCGATATTATTTCTGGTATCGATATGTCAGAAATAACATGCAAATAGACCTGTTTATACACTAAAATGCCTAACGTTTTTCCCAAAAATTAGGCTTTGTAAAAAATAATAAAATATATTTTTGTTTCAAAATTTTCAAATAAGTAGAAGTAAGTAGTAAAATTAGTAGTATCTATCTCATTCTATGCAAGCCCTTATTCCAGACTAAGGGCCAGATTAGAAAGAAAAGTTTACTTTCAAAGTAATCTTCCCAAAGTAAACTTTTCATGCGAAAGATTACTTGTAATGTTTTTCAAATTCAGAGAAAATAACTAGACTTTGCTAAAGTAAAGTCAAAGTGCGGTCTCTGAATCTGGCCCTAAGAGAAGATAAGTTTTATCTATATGAAAAAGCAACGTGATATTGGCAATGTATTATTTTAGGCCAAGTTTCGATACTGAAATATTGTCCCTGCATTAATATTATTATGATTTAAAAATAGCATTGATTATCATCATA
This sequence comes from Schrankia costaestrigalis, assembly GCA_905475405.1. Taxonomy (NCBI): domain Eukaryota; kingdom Metazoa; phylum Arthropoda; class Insecta; order Lepidoptera; family Erebidae; genus Schrankia; species Schrankia costaestrigalis. The sequence continues at coordinate 1,208,826 of FR997845.1, read as the reverse complement.
ACAGCCCATTAATGCTCCACTGCAGGGACGGGCCTCCTCCCATGATGGAGGGATACTTGGCCTACTAATACCACCCTGGCCAGACGGATTGGTATAGGGTTTAATTTCAAGCTTTCCTTCTTTTTATTACGTAAAGATAATAATTATTCACAGATAGTCCCTTAGTCGGTTTTTACGACACCCATGGGATGAGATGGAGTGGTGACATATTGTATTCTTACTCCGTCACCACACGGAGATATTAATAAATATTAGTTAGTAATTTTGGCAATCCTTACGTGTTCCTAGTTATTATGAAAACAACACTACAGCAACAAAAAAAATCCAAAATAATTATGTAGAAATTATCACTGTATCACTTAATAGTATTATTAATTATAAATCAGGAAGTAAGTATCAATATCCTTGGTCACCTAACACGAGAACACACTTAAGCACCACTGTATTAGACTTAAAGTATCAAAATGTTTTTATTTTATCAAATATTTTTATATATACTTAGGTACGTGTATTGTTTAGTGTTTAAAACTTCTTGCCCAAAACCTGTTTGTTCGGACCGATACAAAAAAGTTGAGAGTTGTGTGTTTTTTGAAAATTATGTTTTTTGAAATGTACTTACTTTATTGTTTTTTGGCAATAAATGAAGATGGTTATTGTTTGATTAGGGGAATTAATTTTATGTAATGGCTATTTAGTTTAATGAACTCTGTAGTGTGCTGGTTATAAGTACATGAATTGTTGCATTTGTCTGTGTGTTTTTATAATTTTATTTTAACATATTTGAGATAACTCAAAACGCCAACTACAAAACGTCAATAACAAGTTTCCACAGATATAAAATTAAGTTAGGTATCTTTCATGTATGGGCTTACAAAAGTAAATAAAAAAGAAAAAATAAACAAAAAGTTAACAAATCTTCTAGTCCTTTTATGGTCTTTGATTTGAAAGTTGATAAGCTAGATTCGTTTCCGTCATACAAATAAATTGTTACGTTATTTTAAGATGCTTTACTTATTATAATATTTTTCTTCTTTACATAATATTAAATAAAGTCGCCTCTGCATTCTGTATACATATTATGTACTTATGTGTTATATTAATTGTTTACCACTATTTATGTTTAATGCGGCCATGCGGCTTACATCCTTAAATAACTCGTACACTGAAACATATAGAACTAAGTATTTAGAAAAAACTAAACTAGGAATACCAAGTTAGAGAAACAATGATGTCACTGGCACGTTGCCAGATACTAACATTCTGCTTAACATTTTTAGTTAAATTGAAATGATTTGATTTGATTTAAGTTATACGAGTTACGAAGTGTACAGTATGTAACCAGACGATTTAATTCCAATTTTATCTATACATCTCAAGACTTGGGATAAATCCCACTCCCTTTCCCATGACAGTGACTCCTGTAAGCTAGGATTTCAAAAGGCACTGAGCATGTCACACAAAAATTTGAACGACTCGAGACTTACATCAAACGACAATGAAGGAATTGGATAAACTTTCCTCGTGGCAATGCGGTATACTTGTAATGCAAATAAGTTACAGCTATAGCATATCCGGTATGATCCTCCAAATAAATTGTTGTTACTTATATCCTTTTCTAAAACTCTTTGGATTTTTTGGTAGGTACGCACAGAGGTTTATCACTAACCCGCTTACTCATAAACGCGTCTTAATTTTAATCACTGTTTAGCGAGTTTTTTATTAGGAAAACCAACCTTATACCAAACAAAATCGTAAGACTTTAAGCTAATCAATTGACTAAAATTTAAGAGGCGTTTATGAGTAAGGGGGTAAAATGTTAAATGTCCTTCTTAACCACGGGTTAGTTACGGGTTTAGTTCGAGTTTTATCTCTTTGTTAACGTGAACATCTGCGTATTTTATTGTCGATCGTCTTATGTGAACTATAACTAATTTCAATAATAAGTGTGGTAAAACCGCCATTGTATAAACGCCGCGTATTGCCGCGAATTGTTTAAAAATATATAATATAATAGCTACTTACAAGGCTGCCGTCACCTTGAGCCTACTCAGCCAGAAGGTTACACATGAACTAAGTTAAATAAACAACGAATAAGTCCAACAAGGCTCGCCATCCTAATATCATTCGTGACCTGCATAATACTTATGAAAGTTTACCTGTTTTACCATAAACTAAACGTTTGTATCTAGATCTTACTTGTGTGCTTAAATCGTCTTGTTACTTAGATGTTTTCGTTTATTATTAGAAGAAAGAAACTTCCTATATTATCATAATGTCCATTAATGTCCCACTGCAGGAACGGGTCTCCTGCAGTGACGTAAAGATACGTGGCCTACTAATACCACGCTAGCCACACGGATTGGTATAGGGTTTAATTTCAAGTTTTCCTTCTTTTTACTTCGTAAAGATAATATTTACGGTTAGTCCCTTAGTCGGTTTTTACAACACCCATGGGATGATATGGGGTGGTGACATATTGTATTCTTACTCCGTTTCCACACGGAGAGATTTTCGAGATATATTGACAGTTATCTAGGTACGTACTTTACTATATTATCCTAGGGATGAAAAGGAGTGATGACACCATTGTATTTATTTGTAGTTTGCTTTCAGTAGTTTTTACCACGAATCTGAAAAGTACAAAAATAATAAAAAGAAGGAAAACTTTCTTACTTTAAAAAAATTGATACTATTGAATGAAAAAGGTAGGTATGTCAAGATAGGAAACATTTTAAAAAAATATAGCTACTAAATAAATTTTAAATCAGGAACTAAGCAGCATGCTTGATAGAAAAACGAATTCTAACATACAATTCAATCCATCCATCCATATGAGTCTATGGACGTCCACTGTTGGACATAGGCCCTCCTCCAAACGCTTCTACCCTTTGCTTTCTAGTGCCTTCCTCATCCATCGGTTTATAAAAAAACATTGACTATCTTAATAAAATATTAAATATAAATTAATAAAAAAGCGCCACTTTAAAATAAATAGCAACTGGTCACAATCTTAAATTGTTGCTGTAATCATCAATATTTTGCTATGGAATCAGTTATGTTATTAATTTGGCTTCGATTTTCCCTAAAAACAATTGTCAGGTATATTTTAGGTACTAAAACAAGAAAAATAATTAATGTAGTTGTCTGAAAAGTCATTTACCAAAAAATAGTAAATTTAAATTGGAAATATGTTTTGTTGTTCTTTGGTGCACATTAAAGTTTATTGAATCTATAACAAAACGCCTGTAGTATCTTCACCGTTAAAACTACAAGATCGTGGAATGGACAGATTCAAACTGTGCTAAGAGTATTTTAGCAGGCGTATGTTTCTTTTGGTGTATTATTATTTTTGGCTAAGCTATTAACACAACAATTTAACACAAATTATTTTTAACCAACAAAACGAACATTTTATTATACTTCCACAGTTTTATTAGCGAATATGTAATAGCAAAATAACACAAAACCATTCTAGCCTTTCTAATGAGATGTATAATCAACACTACGTCAAAATGTGCTGGAACTAAACACTGTACGTGAATATATTTCTCTACTCAGACGGTCTATTAGATATTATTATCGTCTCACTCTATTGTTCGGGGACTTCGCCGAACCATTAAATGGTGGGACATAGATAAACTTCCGGAACATTATGTGTTTTCTCCATACTCCATCCTATAATATAGGGTTCTTTAAAAGTCGTGTGATAAAACACTTCGCTAGACTGGCCAAGTGATGGAAACAAAGTAAGTAGGTATACTATCTAGAAATAAAGACAAGGAATGGTAATCATAAAAAACGTTTACTCATTAACCTAAATCTATTAAAAGCCCCTTTTTTTTAAAGCACCTAAAATTACGCTTCAATCGACGAGCCTAAAAAAGTATGTCATAGAGGTACTTAACCCATTACCCGCCGCAGTTGTATATAAGCAACTTATCATTTCTGAGCCCCTAGCACCGCAGTTGTAGATTCGCAACTAAAGTTTACAAAGTTATTTTTAAACGTATTTTTATTTACGTAGCAGCATTTTCATAATAAAAATAAAGACCACCTTTACCACTCAAGGAATTTCTTTCGTTTTCCCTAAAATCACTTACGCAAAGCACCAAATTAACGGTGTAAAAAATTAACAAAACCCATCGCAAAATGCAGGTTTGACCTTAACATGTACCGCCAGAGTTGTATAAATACAACAGTAGTGATGTAGCACATAAGTTTATTTATTACTCTTAATGCAAACTTTAGTTAACTCAAATAATATACAAATAGGTTAGGCATTTAGAATTAAAAAGTAATTCAATGCTTGTTGCTGTTTGAACCTATTTCTAACTATAACATCTAAAACTGAACATGATTTAGGGTAGATTCGTATTACAATTCGATAGACGGTTTTTTCTAAATTGTATTTTAGTAACAACCCTAGTACTTTAACGTTATCAAAGAAGTCCAGCGCCGGAGTTGTACATATGCAACCGCTTGTGACGTCATAAGCGAACTCATAATGATAATAGTGAGGGTACATCTGTTTTATTTGTTAAGAATTATTAATGAAATAGTGGGTACTTATTTTATTTCATTGGGTCTTGTGGCCGTGTTTGAATCGCAAAATGTCGAGTGCAGAGGAATTAATAAGGATTTTAGAAGGTTACGAGGAAGATGTAGAAGAATTTGTGACCGATAATGAGTTAGAAGAGCAGGAGGTATGTACCCAAATTTGATTTATTCTGATAATTCTATAAATACAATTCATTTATTTTTTACAACTCACTAAGTATTGTTTTTTATTTTTTAGGAAAGCGGTGACAATGAATTCCATTGGACTGCAGCGGAAACGACGCCAATCGTACAACCATTTAATGATTTTCACGCTGGTTTTTCATCAGAAATGAACCTTTCGACCAATTCTAATGAACTAGACTTTTTCGTATACTTCGTCGATGATGGTTTGGTGGCTGAGATAGGCAGGTGTACCAACAGGTATTACCAATTTTACGTTCGACGTGTCGATATACGAGAACATTCGAGAACCCATGCTTGGCGTGACTAGCACAACAATGTTCGTCAAAGCTGTGGCAATTAAATGCCCAGTCATTGACCATAATGTTTTTTTTTTAAACAAGAAAATTTTTAAACTTTCTATTACCCTCTGTCATAAACAAAATGCACGTAAACATCGATAACCGGAAATAATTTCACTTTCCGCACTATCTACGCTGTTGTTTATCTCTAATGTTAGCGCCGGGGTTGTATAAATGCAACAATAGGGATTCCAAAAGACGTATTTAGTTGATTTATGAACTTATACTCTATCAATGGTTATAGCTTTTTTGATTTGGGTAATTTTAATTAAAAGGTTAATTAATAATAAAAAACATTAGATATTCATAAAAACGTGTATTTTTACCCGTAAAATCGAATAAAAATCTAGTAAAAAAAATAAAAAATAGGGAATGGTGCACAACACTATCGTTGACCTTGAAAATACGTGATTGGCGCTAGGGGCACATTTTTTTGCAGGATTGTGCAGCGGTTAAAAGGTTAATCATAAATTGCGCAGATAATCAGAATGGCGCTCTACATTTTGGACACAGAAGATGAAAAAAAAAACGAATTTGTAAGTATAATGGCAATATTTTTACTTTCACAGTTTTAGGAGTTAACAACACGCAGTTAGTTACAATTACAATAATTACGAGTATCATTGTGTAATACTCATTCTTAAATTGCTAATATTTTATACTTAGGCAAAAATTTTGTTTGTGATTTGTGAATGTGTGTACAAAATATAAAACTAGGCCCCTTACTTATAAACGCCTCTTAAATTTAATCACTGTTTAGCGAGATTTTTATTACGAAAACCAACCTTATACCAAACAACGTAAGAGTTTAAGCTAATTAATCAATTGACTAAAATTTAAGAGGCGTTTATGAGTAAGGGGGTAGGTGTGCAGGTAAGTAGCTAATTTAGTTTTTAAATCGGGTCACTACTTAAGTGGTAGGTAACATTCTCGTGTACTACACTCGATACTGGCAAATGTTTTACCTCTCAACAGTAGGAAGGGCGAACTTTAGGCAATAACTCTTGCGAAGCTAAGGGCCAGATTCAGAGACCGCACTTTGACTTTACTTTAGCAAAGTCTAGTTATTATCTCTGAATTTGAAAAACATTATTGTAATCTTTTCGCATAAAAAGTTTACTTTGAAAGAAAGTAAAGTCACGACTCTGAATCTGGGTCTTATATCTCAAATTCAGAGAAAATAACTAGACTTTGCTAAAGTAAAGTCAAAGTGCGGTCTCTGAATCTGGCCCTTAGATTCCTTTGCAACATTGTAAAGTACAAAACAGATAGAAGATCTACAGGGTCAAATCAAATAGATTTTAAAAGTACTTACAAATAATGTAAGTATTGCAACTAATTTCAATTTCACAAACTAACATTACCCATGATTAATTATATACCCTGAGAGTGGATTACTTATTTAATTTGGATACGAAGGGACCCCGAGGTCAAGTTCTTGGGGACTAAATAGAGACAAAGACGCTTTTTCATACAGAGTATTAAAGCTACAGGTTCGTGAAAGCTGTTGTTGTAATATTTGGTTTCGTTACATCTAGGTGCAGAAAAAGTTTAAAGTAAAAAAGTCCCGAGTTCGATTCCCGCTCAATGCAAATCTTTGTGTGTATTGAACATGATTGTTTGCATTGGTCTGAGTGTGTTCTATGTATATTATGTACCTATGTATTTACAAAAAAAGGTATTTAAGTATGTTTATCCGTTGTCTAGTACCCATAGTACAAGCTTTGCTTAATTTGGGACTAGATGACGTTGTGTGAATGTGTAAGGATTATTTATTTATTTATTTATCTTTGACCAAAGAATTTCGGCCATGGAGCTAGGTAAGGCGTGGGGCAGTATCGGAAGATCAACAGACAAATCTTAAGGTTACTCGCAACCATGAGGTTAAACTAGCTTGCGGTGTTTACCTACTTATTGTTTTTGGGTGTAGTTTACATGCATTCACCCGTTTATCTATTGAAAATTCTTCGCTATTATCTTCTTAAATTCCTTGCAAATTTAGCAACATGTTCTGACAAATATTATTAACTAGCTGACCCGTGCCCACTTCGTTGGGCGGCGAAAAAAACGCGTCCCTTTATTAAACATATTTTATTACTGCTCCACTTCTATTAGTCATAGCTTGATACTATATTATTATAGCATATGACACTCCCCAAAAAGCGGACTATTCAAAACAGAAAGAATTTTTAAAATCTCACACAAGGCATAGAAAATCAAGTACCTACTTAACTAAATTATACTACTGGTTTAGATGTTTATAGCATAATATTGAGCCATTTGCAGCAGTTACGACAATCATCTCTCAAGCGCATAGTATGGTGTTATCCCAATTATCCCACAGCTGGGCAACCCTTCTTGACTTTCCCATATCTCGGGCCACAGCCAATGTCGGTCAGTGTTTCTATGCGAAAGGCACACGGTTAAATGAAATCCAAAGTTCAAATACGTTGGACAAAGCAAAATCAATATTAATACTTAGTGTAAACATTAGCTTTGCACACAAGTTAAATTGTTCATAGTACGAGTATTTACGTTACGTGTCGTTTGTTTGACATAATAGTACATACTTGTATTAGGTGTCAAGCAAAGAAATATTTATTACATCCCTGGGCTGTGGTTTTTAATTAATATTTTTACATCCCTATGGTTTCTAATTAATATTTTAAATATACGCTGTTATGCAAGTGTTCCGTCGCGTGATAGAGTCACGCGATGGACCCGGCACTCGCATGGAGAATCCATGTAATGCTAAGATTAGGTCTTAATTCATAATTCATAATCTTTATTCACTTTAGACAGGGTACATAATAATTGATGTTACATAAAATAATTTTAGGTTCTAACCCATCTAGCCATCACAGATAGCATGCAAATTATAATAAATAATTTAAACTTACTATTATTATTAATTATTAATTAAGTAAGTACATTATAATAAATTTCAATAATAAATACTATACATTTCAAAATAATATTAACATAACATTACTTATCTTAGTAAGACCACTTTCACGACGCGAAAAGGGACAGTGATTATTCATTGTCCCTCAGGACACTGACCGCGTCGCTTTAGAGACTTAAGCCCGATTTACACATCGACAAGTACAGTAGCGAGTTGTTGATTAAGTTGATTTAAATAGATCTCCATCCTATTTATTGGCGAGTTAAGTTGGCGAGACGCGAGAGAGGGGGCTACTTCGTACTTAAATCGCGAAAAAATAGGATGGAGATCTATTTAAATCAACCTAATCAACAACTTACTACTTAACTCGCTACTGTACTTGTCGATGTGTAAATCGGGCGTAAGTATCATCATAACCGCCCGTTAATGTCCCACTGAAGGGACGGGCCTCCTCCCGTGACGGAGGGTTACTTGGCCTACTAATACCATCCTGGCCAGACGGATTGGTATAGGGTAAGACTAAGTATATCAAGGATTATTATTATTACTCTATTTTACATAAATATTTACATAATAAATGTTTGCGGATGGATTCTAAACGAAATATAAGCTACGTTTAGTAGGTTTTTTTACCTAATTGTTTATAACGCATAACGACTGACGTAAGTAGTACCATTAATTGAGTAATTTACGTTACATCTACGTTTTTATAGCTTGGGTCTTTTTACGACCTCTGTAGTGTAGCGGTTATATAACATGACTGCTACTCAGAGGTCTCGGGTTCGATTCCCGCTCAATGCAAATTTTTGTGTACATGAACATGATTGTTTGCATTGGTCTGAGTGTTTTCTTTGTATAATATGTATGTATTTACAAAAAAAAAGGTTTATCTGTTCTCTAGTACCCATAGTACAAGCTGTGCTTAGTTTGGGACTAGATGGCGTTGTGTGAATTTGGGCGGGTTTAGTCAATAATACCTACAGGTATAGTGGGTTAAGGCCACGGTGTTCCTTTTGTCCAAAAGTCTGGTTACAAGAGTCAACAGTACTACTCACTGCCTCGACAGAATCTTGTTTTAAGGGGGGTTTACACAGGTGAGTAAAGCAGCACGTTTTTTGAAATAAATCGTCCATCTAAATGGCAATTCGGCTAGGCCGCAAGGGAGAATTTGCAAGACGGTTTGGTGAGGCGATTTGTCAAGCGACTAGTCGCATGACAAAAATCGACCCGTGTAAATCCCACTTGATTATAAAGTCCTGTAAGGCCGTGGTCTGAAGTTGATTCCGCTTCTCTCAGTTAAATAAAGTTGAATCAAAGTCAAAGTCAAAGTCAAATAGCTTTATTCACTTAGGTTACAAAGTAACACATGCAAATCGTTATACATGTAGTAGAATAGTATAGAGAAAAATGTCTGCCAAACTACTACCACTTTCGCAGACGACTATAGTAGAGCTCTGAGAAGAATGTGGCCAAGAAACTCAGGCCACTCTTTTCAAAAATAATAATTTGACTTTGTTACAATTACCAACAGCAGCGTGAAGAATGATGTGTGCAAGCAAATCTTACATGCATAGCAATTTAAAGTTTAATTGAAAAAAAAAATTTCATTGTTAATAAATTGATTTAAAAAAGCTTTAATTGCATGGCACGTGCATCAGTCATCTCGTCACTGCGATATCCGACAGAAATTAACACACAAGCATTTGTATCGTCAAGTTGATTTTGTTAATCTTTAAGTAGTTGAGAATGGAATAGAATACCATTTAGATAATATAATTAAATACATTTACAAATGCAAGTGAAGTATTTCTATCGTTACAATAACAAATAAAACTGTAAAAGAAAGTAATAAGGTAGTAACATAACATCCGCACAACTACCTAGGTTAAGCCACAATCTACACCATGGAACAAGCAACATGAAATCACGATAATTGAAATCTAAGCCCATGAGTTTTTGTCATTAATATAATCGTTTATTGTATAATAGCCTTTCGATAATAACTGATTTTTTACAAATGCTTTAAAGTTTAGTAAAGGTAGATCCATTACATGCTTAGGCAGTTTATTGAATAAACGTATACCGAGTCCCGCAAAAGTGTTATGTACCTTATGTAGGCGATGTTGTGGACCTATCAACTTATGCCTATTCCTCGTACCAATGCTATGAATGTCGCCATTTCTATCATACTGTTCAATATTTTGCTTAATATATATTATATTAGCATATATATATTGTGAAGCAACTGTTAAAATACCTATTTAAACGATCTCTCAATGAAACATTCGATTCAAGATTGTAGATAGCTCGAACTGCACGCTTCTGAAGAATAAAAATAGATTCGATGTCTGCAGCCCTACCCCACAAAAGAACACCATAGGACATTAAGCTGTGAAAGTAACTAAAGTATACCAATCTTGCTGTCTCTATATTCGTTAGCTGCCTCACTTTTTTAACTGCATAAGCAGCTGAACTTAGTTTTCCTGCTAGAGCTAATATATGAGCACCCTATTGCAGCTTACTATCCAACGTTATTCCTAAAAATACAGTAGTGTCTACAAAACGAAGGACCTCACCGTTTAAAATCAGATTATTACTAAGGCTTTTAACATTGGGCATAGAGAATTTTAAGCATTTTGTTTTGGCAGCATTTAAAAGCAAATTGTTAGCAGTAAACCAGTTCAGGACTTGTGCGAGAGATTCGTTAACTTCATCTAAATTAGTTTGCTTACGGTTTACTTTGAAAACGAGTGAAGTATCATCTGCAAATAAAACAATGTCGCACAAACCCTGAGCAAGAAACGGCAAGTCATTGACATAAACTAAAAATAGAAACGGACCTAGAATGGATCCTTGAGGCACGCCCATACTTGGCGGAAGACCAGAGGACCTACTACCATTTACTTCGACATACTGAACCCTATTGCTTAAATACGAAGATAATAAATCAAGAGAAGCATCCCTAATTCCATAATGTCTAAGCTTGCACAGAAGTGTCCCATGATCAACGCAGTCAAAAGCTTTAGAAAGATCACAGAAGACGCCTATTGCATCCATAGAATTTTCCCAAGCATCATAGATATATTTCAGAAGAGAAACACCCGCATCAATCGTTGAGCTACCCTTCCTAAAACCGTATTGCTGCCTATGAAAAATATTATTTAAATGAAAGTGACTCTCCAATTGGCATAAGATAATTTTCTCATAGATTTTACTAATCACAGGTAGTATTGAAATTGGTCTAAAGTTACCAGGGTCGCTTTTTGATCCATTCTTGAACAAAGGAATAATCTTACTGTGTTTCATTAGATAAGGAAATACACCTATGGCAATACACTTATTAAATATAATAGATAAATGTGGAGATATATTAAATATAATACCCTGAAGAAGCTTGACAGACATACCCCATAAATCAGCAGATTTCTTGGAATTGAGACTTTTGAAAGCTTTTATGATATCATTATGGTTAATAGACCTAAAACTGAAGCGGTTCTTACATTCAATTACTTTATCTTTTAGTAAAAATTCTGCTTGGTTTGGAGAGGAATTTAAGGAGGTTGTTGTATGAATAGGAACATTGACAAAGAAATTATTAAAAGCATGTGCAATGTCAGCATTATTGGTGAGAACCTTATCTTGAGTTTTTAGTACATAATTAGTATCACGAATTTTCATCCGGCCGGTCTCTGCATTAATAATGTCCCATGTACTTTTAATTTTGTTGTTTGATTCCTTTATCTTATTACTCAAATAAGAAGACTTTGCTATGGCACAAGCCCTCTTAAAAGTTTTCGAGTAGTTCCTGACATATTGAATGAAATCTGGTTGAGTATTATATTGTTTCATACCATACAATTCATACAAGCGAGCTCTACTTTTATATATACCTGTTGTTGCCCAATCACAGAATTTAGTTTTAGAGTTACTAACAAAAGTCTTAGTTTTAAAAATATTATCATATTCAAGCTTGAAGAATAGAATGCTGCGTAATCTCCCTATACAATTAATATTGGAAATATATTAATATTATATAATCGGGAGATGCTATTTATTTACCCTTTTTACCAAAGCAAACTATGCCAAAAAGTATGATTGGAAATATAAAAAAAGTTAAGACAATATTTAAATAGGTCACGAAATGACTTGTGTTGTTCTACTAAAACAAATACTATCCGAGTAGGTACTTAATTGATTGAGCTGAAAAAGTTCCGTGATTATAATACATAGTTAATAAAAATCTTATAGTTCCTGCAGTCCAAAGTTAACCACAAGCAATAGGGTGGACGAATGGTCCCCACATCAGGGATGTTACTTTAAGCGTTTGAACAATTTAGTACGTTTTATCTACAACAACGAAATATTATGTAAATATGAAGACAAGTTTGTTTAAAATTATCTATTGGCCGTAACCTTCTTTTTGATCAGTAAACTTAGAACCATCAAACCGCGCGTCCGTTACGAAAGTAACGGATCTAGAGATGATCATAATATAAAGTTAAATAATAAAAATAATCATAAAATAATTAAAGTTAAACAATAAATTAATAAAATAAAGTTAAATAATAAGAAAATAAATAAAGAAAACATTTTTTTTGTAAATAATAGTTTATAAAATGAAGTGTGTACTAGTGATTAGTTTTATTGTTATTGGTATGTAAATTAAAATTTAATTATATTGTAAAATAAGCTTTAGGGCAAAAGGGTTTTGGAATAACGACCTAACCGGTAGACACCCTTAGTACTTTGGATTGACGACCTAGTTAGGACGGTGCGGGACAGCGATGGACGAGGGAGGCACAGGGTAGAAATAATGAAGGAGGCCCAGCAATATACGCAGTAAAATAAAAAAACTGAACTAATTTTATGAAATATCATCTATAGAACTAGGTTTTAATATTAGGTTAGTAACGATGAAGAATTTTTGTTGGTTTTCTTTCGGTGAAAATGTCATATTCACTCTCAAAATATTTATTGGATTTGAATTAAGCGCACACACAGGTACCCAACCATAGTTACTAATTTCTGTAAACCATCAAGGGTTAGTTAACTGTGAAATCCCATAGCTACATGTTTTATATGTTATGGTATGTACTCGTATGTTATGAAATAGTGAATGATAAACTAGTACGTAATCAAGATCATTTTGTAAAGGTTAATGTCTAAAAGTTACATATTTTGATAAAGTTTAGACCTTTCGACCATACATAACATTATTGCTATCAATTATAGCACATAATTGTATATGTGTAACACAGTCGTCTCTTTATTTCTATGTAGGTAAAGACTTACGCATTTTATCAATCACTCTAGAGTGATTGAAAAAATGCGTAAGTCTTTACCTAATCACTCTAGAGTGATTGAAAAAATGCGTAAGTCTTTACCTACATAGAAATAAAGAGACGACTGTGTTACACATATACAATTATGTGCTATAATTGATAGCAATAATGTTATGTATGGTCGAAAGGTCTAAACTTTATCAAAATATGTAACTTTTAGACATTAACCTTTACAAAATGATCTTGATTACGATTACATTATTGCTATCAATTATAGCACATAATTGTATATGTGTAACACAGTCGTCTCTTTATTTCTATGTAGGTAAAGACTTACGCATTTTATGAATCACTCTAGAGTGATTGAAAAAATGCGTTTTGTCTGATTAATTAATTTTTTTGGCTTGGGACGTGCTTTCTTTTCGAAGGGCTCACCGAGTTTTTTGCTTGCCACCGCCTGTTTTATCCATAAATAAAATTAATGTAATACAAGCAGATGGATTTGTAAAGTATTTGATGTGCGAGTTTTCTCAAGGAACCTACAGGTTGAGTTTGGATCTAATTGAATCACTATACAAAAAAACTATGTTTATAAGTATGTTTATAGTTAAATAAATAAATATTCCTCACTCTTTCACACAACGCCATCTAGTCCCAAACTAAGCAGAGCTTGTACTATGGGTACTAGACAAGCAACGGATAAACATACTTAAATACTTTTTTTTTCGTAAATAAATACATATTATACATACAAAACACCCAGACCAATGCAAACAATCATGTTCATGGACACAAAGATTTGCATTGAGCGGGAATCGAACCCGAGACCTCTGCGTAGCAATCATGTTGTATAACCACTACGCCACAGAGGTCGCCAATTTATTTTGTCTTATACCCATAATATAAACACATCTCTATTTTGGGATCAGATGGCATAGTGTGAATGTGTAAAAATAGAGCTTACTGAAACTCCCTATTCTTTATCATATTTCCTTTTTAGTATTTCCTAGTTTTTAACATTCTTAAACAAAGAATACTTTAAATATTTTACCTATTAGTATATTTTAACATAACTTTATATTATGGTAGAAGGGCTCATTGACCGTGACCGTCGAACAAGCTCATGCTTATGTATCACGTAACATCTAGATAACTTTTATATTATGTCAAAACATAATATATAACCTTCGTGTAATGTAACCTCGGCAGAGTTCTTGGTGCTATGTAGGTACTTACGGAACCTTAAAGAAGTTATGTCGGTTCTTGACGCCCTCTAAACACTTCCATATCATAAATATTATATAAACGGGATATTAACGCGCATTTAATTTACCTTTATTTTACTTGACGTTTCGGCACAGGTTGCACTGGCCGTGGTCGCAAGCTGACTGGTGATGCGACGTCACAGCTTCGTCTTCGTGATAGATAATATATTATTATCATCTACCCTCGCATCTTGAGATGTTAATATAAAGTCCCCCTACACACAACACTGACCGTATCGCTGTTCTGTACGTTAACCGACCGTTCAAAAAAGGGAGGTATTGTTTTCGATATCACTGGATTCCACGTTGCTGACAACTTGAAACCGTCATCCCGGTTAAAGTTTTTAGGGAACTTTTTGATTTCAATGGCCTCGCGCACAAGTCTTGAGTAATGGTGGCGATCGGTGGAGATTACCCGTGGCTTATGAAACTCGATCCAGTGATTAGCGCCAGCGTTCACCAAGTGTTCGGCGATAGCTGACTTGTTGGTCTGTCGGTTCTTCACAGCAGCTATGTGCTCTTTGAGCCTTTCAGCAATGGTCCGCTTTGTTTGCCCAATATAAGAACTGCCACAGCTACAGTCAATCTTGTACACGCCAGGACATTGCAGAGGTAGGACATCCTTTGGTGAGCGTACTATGCTATTAACCTTGGCCTCCGGGGTGAAAATGGTGTGTATTGAGTAGTTTCTCAACACCGAGCCAATCTTATCTGTCACGCCTTTCAGATAAGGTAGGTACGCAGGTTGCCTGTTCACTCCAGGATGTATGTAAAAAACAAAACTGTCCCGTCTGTGACATACCCACACAAAGAGACTGTTATCAACTTATCAGATACCAAACTAGATGAACCCACGACTAGTATTCTGGCCAAAGGCATGAATTTCGCCCTAACACCTAAGCGAATCCCGTACGAAAAAATAATCGGTAGTGTCGAGGAGTCGATTATACGTAATAAGTTGCCACCCACTGATGCCGATACTCTGAGGCAGGACGTGTCAGTAATATTGCGGAAATCTAGGACCCGGCGAGTAACGTCACTACAGAAGAGCGTCAAGCACTGAAAGAGATCAGGGAAAATTCTGACATTTTAGTGCTTAAGGCCGTTAAGGGAAACGCCACTGTAGTGATGAACACAACTGATTATTACGGTAAAATAGGGGTACTACTAAGTGATGATAAGGTGTACAAACCGGTATCATATAACCCCACGGCCAGAGTGTCACGGAAAATACGCTCACTAGTCCAAGATCATATGGACCTTTTCACAGAAGAAAAGTACGAGCGGTTAAATAAACCAAAATCACACCAACCACCTAAGTTATATGGGCTACCTAAAATACATAAGTCTAACGTACCATTGCGGCCTATCGTGAGTCAAATCTCTTCTCCTACTTACGACCTTGCAAAGTACGTTACGTCAGTATTACAGCCACTTGTGGGAAAAACACCGTCTTTTGTGAAGGACTCGCGCCATTTTGTCCAGTTGACAAGGAATTTACGATTGGAACCTGACGAACTGATGGTGAGTTTTGATGTCGAATCTCTGTTCACTAATATACCAATCAAAGAATGCGTTGAGGTCGTTAGAGACAAATTGAGTGACAATGATATGCCCCACAACTATGTTGATCTTTTAAAACACTGCTTGGATGGCAACTACTTCCTTTTCCAAGGTCAATACTACCTCCAGATTGATGGCGTCACAATGGGGAGTCCAGTAGCCCCGGTACTGGCTAATCTCTGGATGGAACATTTCGAAGAGAAGGCCCTGAGCCTGGGCCCTAAAACTATCAGACTTTGGAAACGTTATGTTCAGACATCTTCAGCATAGTCAAAGGAAGCAAGCAAGAGGTAGATCAATATATTGCACATCTTAATGCTCTCCATCCAAAGATGCGTTTCACGTATGAAATGGAGGCGGACAGGTCATTGTCTTTCTTGGATGTCAGGCTAGCCGTAAGACCAGATGGGTCCATATCACATAGTGTTTATTTGTTATTGTAACGATAGAAATACTTCACTTGCATTTGTAAATGTATTTAATTATATTATCTAAATGGTATTCTATTCCATTCTCAACTACTTAAAGATTAACAAAATCAACTTGACGACACAAATGCTTGTGTGTTAATTTCTGTCGGATATCGCAGTGACGAGATGACTGATGAACGTGCCATGCAATTAAAGCTTTTTTAAATCAATTTATTAACAATGAAATTTTTTTTTATCAATTAAACTTTAAATTGCTATGCATGTAAGATTTGCTTGCACACATCATTCTTCACGCTGCTGTTGGTAATTGTAACAAAGTCAAATTATTATTTTTGAAAAGAGTGGCCTGAGTTTCTTGGCCACATTCTCCTCAGAGCTCTACTATAGTCGTCTGCGAAAGTGGTAGTAGTTTGGCAGACATTTTTCTCTATACTATTCTACTACATGTATAACGATTTGCATGTGTTACTTTGTAACCTAAGTGAATAAAGCTATTTGACTTTGACTTTGACTTTACCGTAAACCTACACACACGGACAGGTATTTACACGCAACGTCTCATCATCACCCGCGACACCTTCAATCTGTGATAACATCATTAAAGAACAGAGCATATGATCTCTGTGACCCTGAGCACCTGGGGCGAGAGCTAGACCATGTTCAGGAGGTACTTACGAACAATGGATTTAAGGTTAATACGCGAGAGAGACCAATAAAAAGAGAGAGACATCCTGGAGTGAACAGGCAACCTGCGTACCTACCTTATCTGAAAGGCGTGACAGATAAGATTGGCTCGGTGTTGAGAAACTACTCAATACACACCATTTTCACCCCGGAGGCCAAGGTTAATAGCATAGTACGCTCACCAAAGGATGTCCTACCTCTGCAATGTCCTGGCGTGTACAAGATTGACTGTAGCTGTGGCAGTTCTTATATTGGGCAAACAAAGCGGACCATTGCTGAAAGGCTCAAAGAGCACATAGCTGCTGTGAAGAACCGACAGACCAACAAGTCAGCTATCGCCGAACACTTGGTGAACGCTGGCGCTAATCACTGGATCGAGTTTCATAAGCCACGGGTAATCTCCACCGATCGCCACCATTACTCAAGACTTGTGCGCGAGGCCATTGAAATCAAAAAGTTCCCTAAAAACTTTAACCGGGATGACGGTTTCAAGTTGTCAGCAACGTGGAATCCAGTGATATCCCTTTTCCCTTTTTCCTCCCTTTTTTGAACGGTCGGTTAACGTACAGAACAGCGATACGGTCAGTGTTGTGTGTAGGGGGACTTTATATTAACATCTCAAGATGCGAGGGTAGATGATAATAATATATTATCTATCACGAAGACGAAGCTGTGACGTCGCATCACCAGTCAGCTTGCGACCACGGCCAGTGCAACCTGTGCCGAAACGTCAAGTAAAATAAAGGTAAATTAAATGCGCGTTAATATCCCGTTTATATAATATTTATAATAATGAAACGCGATAGTTTAAAAGTTACAACTTCCATATCAGTCAATGGACGTTGACTGATGTTCACCGGGTCTGTGACTCCATTCTCCATTATTTTTCAGCTGCCTTAACTAGGTCGTAGGTTCTCCGTGACGTGACCTGTTTCAAAAGATCGACGACCGACTTACTGGCCTTCGTAAGTCTTTAAAAAAGACAGGATCACTTAAAGAAAATATGAACTCCGAGTGCTCATAGAGCTAGAAACGGACTCCGACTAACCATCATCATTATATCAGTCAAGAAACAGACATGTTCTTTAGTAGATTTCTTTATGATGTCCCGCTGCAGAGTGGGCCATCTTCCTATGAAGAATAGAATCTCTTTACTACTAGCATGTTGGTCAAACGATTTGATGGTTTCTTTCGATTTTTGTCACAATGTTTTTTATCCTTATTGAATTACTTTTACGAAATTTATGAAACGCGAATTGGTGACGATCAAATAGGAATATTACTTAAGTAAATATTAATCATAGTTATATAATTATTTTAATGATTATTGTATTTGTTTTACTGACAGGTTGCCCTTCACATATTTGACCTTAACTTTTCTCTATGTTAATTAATTATAACGGTAAATAGTATAGTTACGTATTCATTTATTACAGACGAATAACATTCTTTTTATTATGCATTATGCGATTAATTTGAAGGGTTATCGCAGTAATAATATAATATACTAGATGATGCCCGCGGCTTCAACCGCGATATATAGGTAGCTTAAATGTTATGCTACACCTTAAACTACCTTTATTCCAAAATTCATTAAAAACCATTCAGTAGTTTTTGCGTGCAAGAGTAACAAACACCCATTCATCCTCACAAACTTTCGCTTTTATAATATTTGTAGGGTTTGAAGGGTCATTGCTGTAATAATATACCTATGTAATATTTCTCACATGTTTAGGTACATATCGCCATCTACTTCCAATTTTAGTATACTCGTACCTACCTATGGCACAGTGTACTACTACTAGTCGTAGCTAGTAGTTTTTAAAAATATACACACATTTATATTGAAATCAACACGATTAAATCAAACATTTACTAATGTTCTTGTAGACAAAGATTTGCATTGCACGGGGATTCACCGCGACTTTCGATACAGCAGCCTTATAATGACTACTGCTTATAGGACAAAATACTAGGTCTTCACATATGAAATTGTTGTTTTATTTCTGCGCAGTCTTTAGCCTCTACATGCTTTTAAAACATAAGTATATTGTTTGAATTATTTTTGTTATTTAAGAAATATAGGTATAGAGCTAATTACGAGTATACCACATTCGGTATACAGATAGGTGAAGGGTTAATTATAAATATCAAGCCGTCCTTTTTTTCGTTTGACTACAGATAACATAAGCAAACTATCCGTTAGTCAGGTTTTTACTACATTTATAGATGTCACAGCATGCCTCTAAAAGTAACACTGGTATGTTTAATTATAAAATATCACAAAAAAAAACAAATTTAAAAAAAAATCTTAGGTGTCTATAAAATAAAACATAAAACAAAGTTTATTAAACGAAAATAAAGTTTATTAAGATAAAATTAAAATTTACCTATGGAATAAACATGGCTTAAATTATTTGAATTTATCTGTAGGTATAGTTTTAATTTGACTTCTGGTTGGAAACTATATGGTGTTTAATGCCTAAACTGCTTCAATGGCAAAGAGGTTGTGTATACAACAGCCGAGCACGAGGTTCGGTGTCGAATCTCACGCCAAGTAACTATTTATGTGATGCTCAATTATGATTTTCTTAAGCCTGGATGCTGTTTGTGTCCGTTTAATGTATGTATTAGGACGCAGGGGTCAATCCCTAGTACTAGTAGAAAGTAGACTTTAAAAAATAATTGAGTAATGCTGAATCTGTAGTCTGTTACTTATTATCTATATAATACATAAAAAATGAGTACCTATATTTAAATTTGATATATAAGTATGAATCGACATAAAATATTACTTATTACAAAATAAGAAGGTCAATCATCAATATAATAAAAATAACATTAACATAGAAAACGTTACTGACATACAAATACTTTTTGGCAATAGTAAAAAAAGGTATTTCTCGAAGTAGTTTTTGTGTATCATTCATTCTAATAATAATCAATTTTATAAACGCTTTTAGTTTAAATACCTCGTTCTGTGGGTGTGGTTAAAGCTTAAAAGACTATTAAGTTGAAAGAGGAGGCCCGTCCCTGCAGTGGGATATTAATGGACTGTTTACTAAGCCTAGTTGTAAACTCTATTATTTCCTATGTATCGAGATATCTACGAATAATGTTTTCTATAAACAAAGTTTTCGGCGAATCGTGCTTTCTAGGAATAGAGATTTCTATAAGCCATGTTTTCTGTGTACGGTTATATCGTACAAGCGTGTTTCTGTATTACGTTCCACACTCGTAAATATGTATTTTGTTATACTTTTGCATGATACACTTTTTTTTAATTTCAGTATTCAAATGCTGCAATACCCAAAGAGATGCAACACTTCGGTTCTTACCAGACAGCTTTAGACAAATACAAAGAGGATTTAGCAGTAAGTATTATAATCTATCTATAACATCTATCTATAACATTATAAAGAGGTAAAGTTTGTGTGTTTGTGACGTTGTAGGTAGGGGGTAATCTCTGGACCTACTGAACCGATTTAAAAAAAATATTTCTGTGTTGAATAGTCTATTTATCGGGGAGTGTCATAGGCTATTTAATATCACGCTATAACTAAAAGGAGTGGAGTAATAATGAGATATGTTTTTTCGTCGCCCAATGAAGTGGGCACGGCTTTTTTTATAACAATCATTTTGTTAATTACAGCATAAATGTCATTTAAATCCCAGCGCTGGACGTGTACAAATAGAGTTAAATATATTAAAAAATAATGAAAAACTGGACACTTACCTGGTCAAAAAATTCAGCTCATAATACTTCAATGATTGCAACTCATTTAATACAAAGCAGTATTTATAATAATGTCTTCATTCCACAAATGTTTATTGATTAAAGTATTAATTTCTTACACAAATACTGACTTATTTTGAGTAAACACATATACAAACACAAGATGTATCACTGTCAATGTCTTTTAGTAAAGTATAATGCACCTAAAAGCCGAATAAAAAACTAGAGCGTTGAAATCGATTAAGTTAATACCCAATCTCGCTTACTGAAATGAAAATAATATTGTTAATAAATTTTTCATTTCTTTTTTTGCGTGAATAACCAAACTTTAATCCAAACCAACTTGGCAGTATCTCTATTTGATAAACTGTTTTAAACAATACAAAATTTTCAGTAGGTCAAAATGATAGAGTTTTAAGTTACCAAACATTAATAAAAATACATTGGTAAACTTCACCTTTTTTTGGATTCGGTTATAAAAGAATACATTTAAATTTATCTAAAATAAAACGAATTTAAAACAGCATCTATCACAGAGCTACATACATTCATAGAGTTCGCGACCATAATGGGCATAGATACGCTTAGGTAGTTTTATTTAATTATAATAATAACTAGATGATGATCACGGGTTTACTCTTGTTTGAGGAAAGCCTTGAATCTTTATTTACTATTATTATTAGAAAAAAGGTTAAAAAATAACTAGGAATATGAAAAACGTAAGTAATTATTTAATTTATAAAATTAGCGCCTTAAATTGAGCCTTATCTCTCTGTAAAATATATCTTTCTAAATCTATAACTATATGCGTATATATAGTGTGTAATTTATAGGTAAGGAGTAAGCCTAATCTGCAGTAAGGGTGAAACTCCCACCAAACACCCCCCAAACGGGTTGTTCTCATAGTACTCCAAAATATTTTCTCAAACTACTCTAAGACAAAAAATGACTTTAAAAAGTGTGTTTCATTTTACTCCATGAGAATATAAGATTATTCTCAGACTACTCCAGAGTACTGGTTTAAGTTATTATATACATACATACATTCCTTCTCAATCAAGTCCGCGCATTTGTAATAAGATACAATAGTGTCTGTACAGTCAGAAAACTGTTGTTGCTGTACATATTACTGGAATACTTTGAGAATAATTTCAGCTACGGAGTAGGGTGCAACTTAAATGCAATACTTTAAAATAATATTTAATTCTGTGGAGGAGTTTGAAAATTAATGTATAGGGTTCTTATCTTTTTAGAACAAAAGTATGGAGTACTATGAGAACAACCCAACCAAACGAGCATAATTTTCTGAGTCGTGTGCCGCAGAATTTCTGTCGAAGAAATATTGTGTGAGGAATAAATGAGTCTACAGACAACTTATTTTACGTCGTCAGGTGAATCAATTAGGACATTTCTATAAAATCGTATGCAGCAGAATCTCTGTGGCAGTAATTTTGCGTCGAGATATATTTTATGCACGGCCTCACTTAATTGCCCAATAATGTTAATTGCTTAATAACCTTTGATTACAAGATCATTATACTTCGGTTTAATATGTAGAGTACAAGAGCCAGAAGTACTTGGCCTAACAAAGAAAAAAATAATATTTTGGAAAACATTATAATTATTATTCAACAAAATCTCTATTTAGCTCTATACAAACAAACATACAGCAGTAATTTAAAACCTATTAATATTCCCAGAGCCGCCTGGTGGTCGATCTTCAATGCCCGAGGATATAATAATACGTTATTATACGTAAGTATGTATTATTCAATTTGACACTAAATTACCCACACATTACATACGGACGGACAAAATGATTGTTGTTACATGTTTGTAATGGGTTTCTATGTATTATTTTGTATTGTTTGTCGTAAAATATGACTAGTCGCATGAGAATTGCAAATTATGGTCACTTTTATTACTGAATTATAAGTTTTAAACGACTTGATAGAAAATTATACCAGAAATATGTTTTTATTTACATTTGTTAACTTAATTTATTTTTACAAGACACACATGCATGACAATGCGGCTTCTTTTTCTGTGGATGTCCTAAAAATTAAGTAGGGGACATAGCATAAACATTGCAAGAGAAAGACTTGGCCCCTTTTTTATAATTAAAAAAATAACAAAGCGAAGAGAGGAGACGTGCTGCAATGTTGGAAGGTTATTTCCACTAAGAGGAGACAGAAGAGTCTCGGCCGCCCGATTGTCTAGTCGGCGACGCGGCGAAGTAGAGAACTGTCTACCTTCTCCGCTCGGCCATGCCACCGGTGCTGCTGGCTCGCTCGCCGCACAAAATTCAATGGAAAAATCACACATCTTCTCTTTTCTCCCCTTGATCCATTTCCACCAAAACTAAGCGGAGAAGAGATGTGGAAATAACGAAATCTGATTGGGTTATTCCAACACATCTCCTCTCTTCTTTTGTCCTCTCCGCTTTGGTGGGAATCGGGCCTAATAGAGATCTTACGTATTTTAAACTGCTACTGTGCATGGCAGCTGCATATAGAACTTGCTTTACCACTGAGGCTGTTAACCTAACCAATAGAGTATTTAAACCAGAGTTATAACAGGGTTTCTGATGAATCACTTATATTCCCAGGAGCAATGGTACATCACCTACGTCACGGCGGATCGCAAGAGTGAAGCAAATATTATCTGATAGTGACTTCGATATTAGAAGAGCTACTGTCATATATGCACATGGGTAAGTAAGCACTTCGTAATTTTGTCTAACTATTGTTTGATAAGGTTTCCCTGCGCGATCAAAATGAAAATATCTCCAGGACAACTAATGAAACAGATTTATAGCACACATAAGACACACAACTGGCAAACATCGTGTGCTGCAACGGCGACCGTTTTCTTGGAAGATGCAGAGTAATCAGACCCTTGGCGAACGACCGACGATCATGTAAACGTTGCGGGCAACCGATGGTTAAGTAATGGAAGCCAGGATAAAAGATGGAACAAACTTCCCACTCCACGGCATACATCTCCATTACATACGCCAGATAGAGAATACTCATACAATTAAGCTAAACTTAAACTTAGATTAAGTGATATAAATTACGGTAAGAAAAGATAAATCGAAAGTTGTATTAATTTTGAATAAACCCCCTTACTCATAAAAAAATTCTCAAATTTTAGTCAATTGATTAATTAGCCTAAGCTCTTACGTTGTTTGGTATAAGGTTGGTTTTCGTAATAACAAATCTCGCTAAACAGTGATTCAATTTAAGAGGCGTTTATAAGTAAGGGGGAAAGTGAGTTTGAGTTTAAGTCCAGCAAGTCTGCTGTTATACTGAAAATGCTTTATAATGTAGTGACCATGTTTATGCAAATAAATGATTCTTATGTATAAAATAATTCCAGATACGTGGAGGTATCTACAGACGAGAGCATAAGGACAGTGGTGTCAGCCTACCTGCGGAGAGGAGGGTACAACGTCCTGCTTGTTGACTGGTCCAACATGGCGTTCGGGAACTACATCGGTGCTGCTAAGAATTTACCAACGGTAAGACATTTACTATCTATGTGTAGACGGTGTATGCGAGCCCGTGTCATTACATGAATGTTGTAAAAGATAACTGAGAGAATCTCTCTCTTCCTGGCTATAAGTTCTAAACGGTCTTGGGGTCAGCCTTCTTTATTTTCATAAGAGCTGTGACTCGACAATACAATAGTATAATAATGTGACGCAACGTGGTAATAGCTCTATCTTGTTAACAAAAGGTACTAATTATTGCCGTGCAAGTGATCACGGGCTCGAATCTTTCACGAAGACCAAATAAAATCCACAAATTATAATCCTAAGCTTGGATATACTTTGTGTTTGTTTCTTTTATGTCTGTGAAAGGTCTTAGTTATTCTTCGTCCGTTGCGTCGCTATACCTCACGCTAAAAGGTGTTAAAATCATGCCTTCAATGTATTTCAGGCAGGTTTAGCTGTTGGTAAGGCTTTATTCAAGCTAGTAAAGAAAGGTCTGCCCATCCAGAACCTGCACCTGGTGGGACACTCCATGGGTGCTCACCTCGTCGGCTATGCATCGAGGTATTTGGCAGCCAGGGGATTTATTATACCCAGGTAATTATTATTATGACTTTGCTTGATAGCGCATACTAATAATAATAATATTCACTGCAGTACCTGCAGTGAATATTATGCTGTGATAGGGCGAAACCTTGTCTACAAATCGCTTAGACGGCTTTTTTATGACACAGCAAATGGAGTAAAGACATTGTAAGGGTAGTTTCCTTACACTTAGGTTGTGGAGTGATCCGTAGTAGTTATCACTAACACAATAAGGGTGGAAACGGGATGTGAAGTAAAACGTGTCCGTTACCAAAGATGATGTTTGTTGTATTCACATTTAATATATTAAGTAATTAAGCGTTTATAAAGGGTTTGATACTGAATCTCAACAATCATAATATCTACAATTAAAACATCAACACCGTAAGACCAACGGTTCAAAATCTCAACACTTCAGAATGTCAACAGCTTAGTATGTCACTAGTTTACAAGATCAAACTTTAAAATATCAACATGGAAAAATTTTGGTTGTTGCTTATTGAAAGTAATCATCATAATAGCCCATTAATGTTACACTGCAGGGACGGGCCTCCTCCCGTGACGGAGGCATACTTGGCCTACTAATACCACGCTGGCCAGACGGATTGGTATAGGGTTTAATTTCAAGTTTTCCTTCTTTTTATTTTGTGAAGATAATATTGACGGATAGTCCCTTAGTCAGTTTTTACGACACCCATGGGGTGAGATGGCGTGGTGACATATTGTATTCTTACCCCGTCACCACACGGAAAAAAATATACGTACACATAAAATATCTAGACTTTCTTGAGCCCAAATTCTTTGTGTCCGTTAATTTCATTATTATTTTGTGAATACACAATTATTTTGCCTGGGAATCGAATCCACGGCCTTGCACTCGCCCTTTACACAACTACTTACTACCGAGACAGTTGCAAATCGATTCTATAACTATTGACCGAATAACCGTTGCCCGGTCGAAACGTTGCCCGACACTTACTTTTGCTCGACTGAAAGTTTGCCCGACGTAACGTTTGACCGATATTTACTTAGGACCGATTTAGGGTTTAACAGACACAATATCAAACTCATTTTATTGGTGTTAGAACAAATGTTATTGTGCCAATAAGTATGATTATGATTCAAAGTGTTTTAGACTAAAATTATTTATCTCAAGTGAAACATTAAGTTTTATTAGAACAAAGTATTATCATACCAAGAGAAGACATAGACCTCCTTCAAATATTCCTCCCTCCTTCAATATAATTCGTTGGTACCTATTCTTTCTATGGTTTTTGTTTATGTGAGTAATGTTTGAAATAACAACAAAAAATCTAATTTTACTAGACTGGCGACCGGAAACGGAGGGCGGTGAGACCTCTCATATGGTGGACCTTCGACCTAGTTAGGACGACAAGAAACCGATGGATGAGGAAGGTGCAGGACTACCCAAAGTGGCAATATTTGAAGGAGGTCTATGTCCAGTAGTGTACGTCAATTGGCTGATATGGTGCTGATGACTGATGATATATGATGACATACCGCATATATCTTATAACGATTTCTTGGTATGATAATACTTTGTTCTAATAAAACTTAATGTTTCACTTGAGATAAATAACATTAGTCTAAAACACTTTGAATCATAATCATACATAATGAAACAATAACATTTGTCCTAACACAAATAAAATGAGTTTGATATTGTGTCTGTTAAACCCTAAGTCGGACCTAAGTAAATGTCGGTCAATCGTTACGTCGGGCAAACTTTCAGTCGAGCAAAAGTAAGTGTCGGGCAACGTTTCGATCGGGCAACGGTTATTCGGTCAATAGTTATAGAATCTTGCAAATCTATACATAATAATGTTCCGACATGAATAATGAACCGACAGCCGTTGGGGCAGAAAGGTTCTGCAATGGCGACCGCATATCGGGTGGAACGCAGTGTGGGGAGTCCTCTCACACAATGTACCTACGTACGACCTAGTTAGGAGTGACGGTAGGAAGCCGATAGGTGAGGGAGGCACAGGACCGCGCAAAGTGGCAATTTTTGGAGCAGGCCTACGTCCAGCAGTGGATGTCTGTTGGCTGATATGATGATCTGTATTACTTCCAAATTACTTCCTTGAAATTAAACCTTATACCAATCCGTCTGGCCAGCGTGGTATTAGTAGGCCAAGTATGCCTCCGTCACGGGAGGAGGCCCGTCCCTGCAGTGTGACATTAATGGGCTATTATGATGATTACTTTCAATAAGCAACAACCAAAATTTTTTCATGTTGATATTTTAAAGTTTGATCTTGTAAACTATTGACATACTAAGCTGTTGACATTCTGAAGTGTTGAGATTTTGAACCGTTGGTCTTACGGTGTTGATGTTTTAATTGTAGATATTATGATTGTTGAGATTCAGTATCAAACCCGTTTATAAAGTACACAAATACCTAAGATATGTAGTATTTCACAAGCGTACTTAGTTTATAATGTAGGTTAGTAAACAATTACAAATAGTGTCGAGTAAGCTCTTTTTTTTTTTTTTTTTTGTGTGGACGAGTAGTCGGTCTCAGACGACCTTTACTACTTTACGCGGGCTGTGGTGGGGCGGATGGCCCTCAACCAAAGACATTTAAGTGACGTGCCACAGGGGCACCCCCTTTGGGGTACGGACCTCGGCCTGGACCGTCACTGACTAACAGGACGTGCGGAAGGCACGCCCTCTAGGAGCGAACGCGGCGCGTATTCCGGCCTCGACGGCGAGGACGGAACCGCGGACGTTTTGTTATGGCTTCGCGAGCCGTGTGAGCTCTACGTTGAGCGATCGTGATCCTATCGTCCGGCTCTTCGAGAGCATGCCTAGGTCTACGAATTTTGCTAATCTTGGAGGGGATGTACCCGGACGCCCCGACCACTAGTTGGTTGGGGTGAGTGGCAGCCGAATCAAAGTAGCGGCGGGAACAGAGTTTCATGTGTTGCTGGATAGTAGGCAACCCGAGGTCTATGTGAAGATCCTCGTTACGCATGAACCACGGTGCTCCCGTCGCTTTGCGCATGAACCTATTTTGAACTGTTTGTAACCTATGGATCCTGTGTGGCCTAAGGTGGGCAAAAACTACGCACGCATACGTCATTATTGGTCTGATACAAGTAGTGTATAACCTAACTTTGTTTCGGATCGACATCTTAGACTCCTTCCGGAGGAGCATGTGCAGCCGTCCCAACACAAACGTGGCCCGCTTGCGAACCATGTTTATGTGGGGACGGAAAGAGAGCTTATCGTCGAGCAAAACGCCAAGATATTTGGCCTCCTTAGCCCAAGGGATCGGGGAGCCAAACATCCTGACTTTTTGTGTCGCTGCCGAGAGAGGCGAGTGGTTCCGTTTCTTGTGAAACATCACCGCTTGACTCTTTTCGGGGGGAGTAAGCTCGTACAGACATTTTGACTAATAAAATTTTAACTTAAAGTCACTAACTAGTTTCATTCACTAGACAACGCCATCTACGAAGTCAACTAGAAAACTTTTATTGATGCGAATAACAGTTGGGTCTTGGAACTAAAATACTTTTCATTGTTTTTTGGGTGATTCTATGTAAGAAAGAGTAGATCTGGGCATTTTATTAAATTTAGTAGAAAGACAAGCAGGTACCGGATAGTATATGATAGCGACTGCTAATGACGTCAGATATAACGAAACCGCTGCCTACCCTGAGACTCAGGCTTTTAATACCCGTAGCCATCTGATTTAAATACAGTTACATTTTCACAACACTATTTAGAGGTAATTTACCCAGAGAGCTTCTTGCCTAAGAGACCTGCCATCTGGTAAAATTATATTTCAATGTTCGACAGAATATCAGGCCTGGACCCAGCCTATCCATTATTCTACCCACCAATAACAGTGCCGCCATTAATGCCATCCGATGCTGCCTTCGTGGACATCATACACACTGACGCTGGATACTTCGGTACTCCAGCCAGCACTGGACATGCAGACTTCTGGCCTAATGAGGGACAAGCGACGCAGCCTGGCTGTGCGCCTGCTATTATACCACTGACCAATGAAGGTGAAACTGATTAAAACTAATTAGTAGAGATTATCCGAGATATATTTTAACTATAATCCATATAACAGTCGTCGAATCTCATACTGGAGGAATGGGCTTTGTTATGTTTAGAGAAAAAACTTGACCGATAGGCTTGTACTCTTTT
Organism: Schrankia costaestrigalis; assembly: GCA_905475405.1. Classification (NCBI taxonomy): domain Eukaryota; kingdom Metazoa; phylum Arthropoda; class Insecta; order Lepidoptera; family Erebidae; genus Schrankia; species Schrankia costaestrigalis. The sequence continues at coordinate 1,179,612 of FR997845.1, read as the reverse complement.
ACCGAAATTACACGTAAGGTACCTATACTCATGGAGAACGTAGATGATTTTGTTCATTTTTTATTTAAGCAACTGTCCTTTGACTGTTATTTCATAGTAAGTAAGTGGCTCCGCTCACAGAAATCAGCTATGCTACAGCACAACTTAAGCACCAATGACACTCCCAAAAACGAGTTATTTCGCTCCTGTACCACACCATAATGTCATGGTCTGGTAATAATGGCTGTTTTGAACCTGATAAAAATTTCCATACAATAAACGTAGGGTTTTTTCATATTAATTTTTAACTCTTGCACCAAAAGACCATTCTAATTTTTTTTTTATTTTCGCCAGCTTTCTGCAGTCATTGGCGTTCCTGGCAGCTTTGGGCGGAGTCTTTGATATCAGATGAACTGCTTGCTCGTCAATGTCAGGATTACGACACCTTCATCAGAGGTGGCTGTGCTGATAATCTGGTTGTTAACTTGGGAGTCAGAGCTACCTCAGAGTGAGTTTAACTTGTCTTTTTACGTTTTTGTTTAGATGTAGTAATTTTGATTTTTGTGGTGAAGTAAAAATACATTGTTTACTGCTGCATCTCGTCTCTTGGGTGTCGTAAAAGCTAACTTGGTTTCTCCAATGATGGACAATTACTTGGTTACTTAAACCACGTCAGCCAAGATTGGTTTTATGGCAAGTTTAAATTATGTTAAACCATATTTTTCAGAAATTTCCTTCCGGTAAGTTTTACGATACCCATGGAATGTGTTGTAATGGTGCCTATGTACTTATTCTTAATCCGTCACTTGATGGAAAAAATTATATAATTAATGTTTTTATTTACAGTTTACGTGGAAACTTTTACTTGACGACTGCAGCGAAGTCGCCATATGGATTAGGACTAAGAGGAGTTAGGTGATAACGATCATATATCTACCGCGAATTATTATCTAAGTCAAAAAAAAATTGTGATTTAACTATGGCTTTTTTCTTTAATTGTATATACATAAACTTGGTATAGAATTTAGGTATTTAGATTAAATAGTAAATAAAAATTCTTTAAAAACTTTTTTTTATTTATGTATTTGTTTTGTTACAAAAAATATCTTTATTCATCATTATCACAGGTTACCTAAACTATCTATACAACATACTTATTACGTATTTGTATGTCACTGGCATTGTAAATATAATATATAAAATGTAAATACTAAAAACTACACAATGAAAATTCTAGAAAAATTAAGTTAAGATTAAAGTCATAAAAAATCCACAAGAAGAGCTGGCCTATGCAACAGATGTAATCAGAAGAAAATGGTGGAATATAACTGACTAGTTTTTTAATAGATGAAGCTAGTTATTACTCGTTTGTAAAATCATTAAAAATGTCGTCCCTTACAACCTAACTAAGAAATATAGATTGATGTTTTTGTTTGTGACTAAACAAAATATATTTACATAGACTTAATATCTAACTACTAACTACTGAGCGATGTATTGTTCCTACTTTACTATTCAAACTTATTCAGAATAATAAGAAACTACATAAATATAAAATATTGTACAAAGTATTTTGTAAGTATATTGTATTTGTACAAAGTATATACTTTGTACAAATTGAACAAAAGAAAAGCCTAGAAATACCCTCGGTTTCGGAATGACTGATCAAGTAAAAATCAACTAATCTAGGGTCAAATTTTAATTCCTGATAATGATATTTGACAAGAGTTTTGACTCTTGATTAGTTGATTAACTTAATTACTTGATCAGTCATTCGGAAACCGGTTAGTAGCACAACAAGTGTGTTTGTCATTTTTATTAGCATGAAGGCAAAGCTCGAACTTCGAAGTAGGGCCTCCTGGGTTCTTAACCCGCTGTCCAAAATTGTCTACTGCTTTGCGCTGATTTGAAACTATGGTTCCCTATATTTCATTCGCTTATGTCATCTACACTACTTAAAGTTAACTGATAATAGATATTATTTTCATTGTAACGTTGTAAGCTTAATTTTGGATCGTTTAATTAACAGGTTATGTACAACTTAACCTAACTTCTAATGTCTCCTTCTAATTCCTATATCAACCGGCCCTTAAAGATATCTTTACTTTAAAAGGACAGGCTTAGTCCTATTATGCAAGGACACTTTTACCACAAAACAATAAAACTCAATTGAAGTTTTACCTCATTTTACCATTGCCATACAAAACAAGGTAATTATTCTGAACATTTTATGCACTAGACTGCGCAAATTAGAAAGTCAATGATATTTTTAATATCAATTTTGTATATCTATTGACAATTACCTATAAAGCTATACCACGGGCTATACCTTAACTCATAAAATATTCTATCCTATAAATACTTACACGTAAAAAACTCACTCAGCGTGGTATATAATGTTAAGATCTATGTGAGATTTTTTTTAAACTTTTTGTATAAACATTTTCTAGACTTAATTCTTATTTGCTTATTTTTTCATCTTCATCCTTATCAATACTATCAGCTAAAGTGACTCCCTTAGTCTCAGGCAACACCAGACAGACCAAACCCGCAATCAAAGCTGCTACTCCAAAAATAGCATTTGGTAACCACGGCACGCTGACGACACTATTGGAAATAAATGGTGCCAACATAGTACCAACTCTCATCGCAGTCGAAGAAGCACCAATACCCATATTCCTCACAACAGTAGGGTACAGCTCTGTGGTGTAAACATATATAGCGCAGGCGACTATAGAGGCACAGCTTACTCCCAAAGTGCCAAGGATGAGGTTCAGGACGAAAATATCAGGAACGAAGTAGAGCATGATTATGAAGGCTCCCCCGATGATGAAGAATATTGAGGTGGTGAGACGACGACCAAGTGTTTTGATCAGCCAGATTGATACCAGATTTGATGGGAGCTGGAATGTAAATAATATTATTTTAGTATTCCAAAGATCAGATTTAGAAATCCCAGAAGGAAAACCCTAGACCCCCGGCTAAATGCATTTGGAAACTGGAATTTATGGATCAACACAGACAGACAAGTAGATTTGAGTAGTACATTGGTTTTAATTTACATTGACGCGGTTTTTTTAGTGCTGTGGCGTTTGTCTGTGTCGATCTATAAATTTAACTGTAGCTTCAATTTCAAGTAAAGTAAGACGATTTCAAACAATTTGTGATAAATTTTATGAAATAAAACATTTTGAAGTTTGAAGTTTATACTAAAGTGCGCATCGTGCTATTTATTAGCAAGTCAATTACTTAAGTTACAAAGCAAAGGAGTCTTATACACATCATTATAGTTCCCGTCTCTGCTAAATGCCTACATCGTGATTCCTATAGCTGATATTCTGAAGGGCCCACTAATGAAGTCTCTGCAGTGGACTACTTACTAAGAGTTTTGCTATTCTTACTTTTAAGATACGGGATCTCAAAAGTAAGGATAAAAAATTCTTCAGGTAGGTTTTTATTGTTTATCTTAGAGGAACACTGCAAGAATTTTCCTCATTGCTGGTTTTGTAGATGTACCAGTGTACTTACCTATTTTAAAATTCCTTATTCCTTATAATAAACTAAGTATACAAAATGTTACTACTCCATCTAATTCCGAGAAACGAAAATGTCGGAGAGAATGACTAAGAGATTTCAATGAATAAACTTGAAACAAAACTCGATACTAATCCATATGCCTAGCGTTACATCATTTCATAAGGATTCCCTCTATACAAGTAGGAAGCCCCTCCTACCAGTGGGTCATTCATAAATGTAAAAAGACGTAATCTTAACCTTACCTGAATGGTAGCAGCTACTGCAATACTGATGAAAGGATTAGGACTTGTCTGACTGATGTACTGGTTCAGGCCGAAGTACACGATGCCTAATATTAGCCACATGGTCCAGCAACACAAAGTCTTCGTCATCAGAGATTTCTGGAACAGCGCTGTGTAATTCAGACGTGACTCACTGGAATTCCTGGATATCTCATCTGATAGCATTTGTAAAGTTTCTTCTACTTTTCCTGTAGGCAGTTTATTCCTGGAAATAATACAATGTTATAATATTTATTATTTATTTTGTTGCTTATTAAACGGTTACAAGACTTACGAAACAGTCGCGTGATGACAAGCCTCTTTCTGGTCCATTCCAGATCCAGAAGATCTGATTTTTAAAAAACTCTGTTCAGTGCTAAAAGAACCCCGTGTCTTATAAATAAAGTTCTCCGATGTTCTCCGCTTGTGTCTTTTTTTTGAGCTCATTGCTCATTAATTTTAACAGTTACTGGACTTTGCCACCAAAACAAAGTTACTAGCACACTACTGCTTGGAGGATGATTTAGTTTGCGGTGCCAACCACCAAAACAGATGGCACTTACTACCTAATGCCATCATAATTTGTTTTGAAGTTTACAACCAACTAAGAGGAAATATGGTCAAAGAAGGAGGTTTTAACAGGTAAGAGCGAAGAGAAACAAATATGTTAGAGGCACTGAGTGGAAATTGTGGGTACCAAATGCATGTAAATAATGAAAAACAATATTGTATTCTTACTCCGTGTGGTAAAGGAGTAAGAATACAATATGTCACCACCCTATCGCATCCCATGGGTGTCGTAAAAACCGGGACTATCCGTGAATATTATTTTTACGAAATAAAAAGAAGGAATCTTGCAAATTAAACCCTATACCAATCCGTCTGGCTAGCGTGGTATTAGTAGACCAAGTATCCCTCCGTTATGGGAGGAGGCCCGTCCCTGCAGTGGGACATTAATGGACTGTAATGATAAATTAAAAATACTCACAAAGCAGCAGCTTTCTTCACAATAACTGTAGCTTCACTGACTCTTCTTTGACTGACGAGCCATCTCGGAGACTCGCTCAATGTGAAGAAGTATCCGATATAGATCAGTGGAGGTATACTTAGTGCCAGCATGTACGTGTCCCAGCTTCGGAAGTAGTAGGCGAACAGTGGTACGGTCATGTGTCCTGGAATATTAACATAAGCTAACTAATTAACTATAACCTTTTTATAAATAAATAAATAAAATAAAATAAAATAAGCTTGATTTTAAAAGTCCAATAATTGGATAATTGACGACCTACGCAGAGGTCTCGGGTTCTATTCCCGCTCAATGCAAATCTTCGTGTGCATGAACATGATTGTTTGCATTGGTCTGGTTGTTATCTATGTATACTTTGTATGTATTTACAAAAAAAAAGTATTACAGTATGTTTATGTTGTCGAGTACCCATAGTACAAGCTTTACTTAGTTTGGGACTAGGTGGCGATGTGTGAATGTGTGAAGATTATTTATTTATTTATTATAAAAGTTCAATAATGACCTAGTGGAGGGATAGTATAGTGTACTTAAAGAACTGTTCCATTAAATGTCGTTCGTTTCAATAATAAAAAAACAAGTGTAAGATTTGAAATTAATATGGACCAAATTAAATGTGTTATGAAAACATGTATAAAATAAAAAAAAAATCTCACACTTTCAAACAACGTCATCTAGTCCCAAACTAAGCAGAGCTTGTACTATGGGTACTAGACAACGAGTAATAAACATACATAGTAAATAAATACATATTATACATAGATAACTCCCAGACCAATGCAAACAATCATGTTCATGCACACAAAGATTTGCATTGAGCGGGAATCGAACCCGAGACCTCTGCGTAGCAGTTATTAATGTTGAATAACCACTACGCCAGCGCCACAGAGGTCATCAAATTCGTCATATTGCTTATAAATATTTATATAAAGATTTATATACCTTTAAATCTGAATTAATTTTATTACAAACATTGATAATTACCAAAAATTATAATTAGCATTTTATAATTAGTTGGATTATTATACGGGTAATAAAATAACTATCCATGAATAAAATCAATAACAACCGTGACCTAGCCCACTATCTTTCGATGTGACTACTTCCTTTACACAAAAGTAAAGCGCCGATTACAATACCCTATATGTAGGGCCCTACATCTTTTAGGGCACTACATGATGTAGGGCGGTCGGGACTCGCCAATCTCCGATATGTAGTGTCCTAACAGCCTACATGTGATTACACTAGACAATATGTAGGGCCCTACATGTAGGGTAGTGTAATAGGCGCTTAAGCTACCTTTTTGTAAATATTATATAGACCGCCCTAAATGTAATTATAATTTTATTTATTTTCATTGTAATTTTATGTTTTTAATTTAATGTCCTTAAACTTATAAGTTTGATAGCCTCAATACAGGCTATGCCTAGTGTGGCTATCACTGAAATATGTTAATAGATTTAAGTGGATGCAAATAAATTATCTTATCTTATCTTAAATCCCTAAAAGTTCAGAGGGGTAACTGTAAGGGAGTCTCTAAAATCTGGAAATACGGTATACTGATTAAAAGGACCAGAACAGCAATAAGCGAAGCATTATTTGAGTCATCAGGACGGTGAACGGTGGTCTACGTAAGACCCCGATAGCTCTAGAGCAAGCCAAGCTCATGACCTACTTCTGTATACAATAAAACCATAACATCAGTCAAACGACTTGTCCATCTTGCTACCAAACGAGCGTACTCCCTTTTTGAAGGTCGGCAACGCATCTGTGATTCTTTTGGTGTTGCGGGTGTCCACTGGCGGCGGTGATCACTTACCATCAGGTGACCTGCTGGCTCGTTGGCCTCCCATTATATATATAAAAAAAAGATTAAGCGATTCCTACGACGCGATGGTAACTACATTGATCTCAACTTACCTATAATGAACGGTATATGGAACAAGCAACCAGCTGCTTCTCTATACTTGGATCCAATAGCTTCCATCACGATGACGAAGGACACGACCATAGTCCCCGCAGTCGCCAGCCCCAGGAAGAACCTCAGGGTTGTGAACACGACGTAGTTGGGAGAGAACGGAACCCCCAGACCGATCACTACCACTGACATAGTAGCTATCAGGAACGTTATCTTGCGACCATATCTGCAATTTAAATGTTACTTGGTAAAGTAACTGTCACTATTTAACTATATAATTAACTAGCTGTCCCGTGCCCACTTCGTTGGGCGGCGAGAAAAACGCGTCACTTTTTTAAACATATTTCATTACTGCTCCACTCCTATTAGTCATAGCGTGAACTATATAGCCTATGACACTCCCCGATAAATAGACTATATAAAACAAAAAGAATTTTTGAAATCGGTTCAGTAGATCCAGAGATTACCACCTACAACGTCACAAACACACAAACTTTACCTCTTTATAATATGTATTAGTATAGATTAAAATCGTTAAGTGTTTGCCTGTGGGGCAGAAAAAAACCTTTTTTTTACCCCTTCCCCTTTTCAGTAAAGGACTATTTATGCGGAAGAACCTTAGATCTTTTGACTTTGGCACAAGTGGTGCTATAGTCAAAAGGTCTGTATGTTTTCGACCCGCACTAAAGGGTTTAGGAAGTCATTTTTCAGACTTGGGGAGCTTCAAGAAACGAGCGTACTCCCTTTTTAAAGGTCGGCAACGCATCTGTGATACCTCTGGTGTTGCGGGTGACCATGGGCGGAGGTGATCACTTACCATCAGGTGACCTGTAGTTGCCTTAATACCTGAACTGTTTTTGCGTTTTGCAACAACTTTCGTTTTGATATAGCCATTACTGTGTCCTAAATAAAATGATAAATTAATCATAATCACACACTGTATTACTGAAAACGGTAATGTTGTTCGCAAACTTCTTTCTTTTTTATTTTGATTACAATTTGATTGATGAAATAACGTAGGTACATATAACTTAGTAGTATATAAAGTATACCTTAGTCGCATGAAATAAGATACTTTTTCGAATGAAAACGTGTGTTGTAAACGTACTAGATATGTTGTGAATATACAATACAAGGAACTAAGTAATGCTCAATATACTATTTGTTAACAGTTACATAAAAGACTATCAGAGGTCATACAAAAGATCATACAAAAGGCTTTCATAACTCAAAAAAAGTGTATTAGGGCAATAACTGGGGTCTCCCCTTCAACTAGCTGCAGGCCTATATTTAAGCACCTTAAAATTATGACATTGACATCAATATAAATATATAATAGAAGCTGGTATGTTTATCAAAAATAATGCACACTTATTTAGTAAAGTAAGCGATGAAAGTAGATTTAAGAAAAGGGATCCTACTAGGTTAAAAGTTGAGTTGTGTAAAGGTAGTCTTCGTTACAGAAATAGTCATGCAATGTCAATAAAGATTTATAACCATATTCCTCAGGTGATAAGAGAGTTACCATTATCACAATTTAAAACAAAATTAAAGTCATTGTTAATTGAGAAATGTTTTTACACCCTAGATGAATATTTTACCAACAGGACGTCGCCCTGTCGGTCGCCCCAGGTACCGCTGGAAAGACATCGTTAAGAACGATCTGAGGGAACTTCAAGTCAGCAACTGGCAAGAGGTGACCAAGGATCGAGCAGAGTGGCGTTCTCTCGTGTCGGAGGCCAAGACACATTTTGGGTCGTTGAGCCAGCGGAGTAAGTAAGTAAGTAAGATGAATATTTTAATTGTAAGTTTTAACTTCTCTTTACTTAATTCATTTTATTGTTAAAAGTAGTTTTAGTTATTAATTTTAGTTTTAAGTATAACATTCGCATGCCTGTCAAGGGCGAATATGTCGGACGCCTATTGAAAATGTTAACATCAAGATGTAACCATGTTCTATAGCGAATAAATTTCTTTCTTTCTATCGTGTCTATATTTTTTATCGATTTTTATTTACAGCATATAGCTATTAGTAAATAAGTTCTATAATAGTTACATAGTAGGTTTTGTTTAACCGTTGAGGTGTATAGTATGAGAAATAATTGAAGCATGATAATGATTCCTTGAATGTCACCACGAACGAACTTTGTCCAAGCAGCGAATTGAGCGAATAGCCAATTATGATGCCGATTTTATTTTGACGCTAAATTTCGTCCTCTTCTTTTAATTTTTATGCAGGGAAAATACGTTACGCCTACGGACCGCAACGGCTTTAGGGTGCTCAATTATTGCAATTCAGTGTCACAATGAAAACTTGACTCTTTGGCTTTCAAAGGAGTGATTATAATACTAGAGTTTGTGAAGCAATTGTTGCGAACCATTCATAAATTGATTAATTTACTTAATGATAGTATTTTGACCTATAATTGCAAATGTAACGGCACATAGTCTCGTCTAGTATACTTTCACATTTTTGATACTAAACATCTAGGTCTTACAGTGATTATAAACCAGACGGTGAATGCACTAAACCTAACGTAATAGTTTATTTGTAACTATTATTTTGTAATAACACCTACAACTAGCTCTTACATGGTTTTATGGACATTGTGTCCAAAGATATCGACTGCCGTATAAAATATAATTGATATGAAATAATAGAATATTATATGGCCTAGAAAGAGTAGGTCAGGGTGTAGATCCTGCAAGATTCACAGTTGTAAAAAAGAACGTGGGATTGGTTCCTAGTCTTTACAAATTTGGAATTCGAATTACTCTTACTATTTAGAATAAACTAATTTTACAATCTAATGAAAAATAACTAAAATTATTCACAGCGATGAAAAACGTACTTACTCATAAACGCCTCTTAAATTTAATCACTGTTTAGCGAGATTTTTATTAGTAAAACCAACCTTATACCAAACAAAACCGTAAGAATTTAAGCTAATCAATTGACTAAAATTTAAGAGGCGTTTATGAGTAAGGGGGTATGAGCCTAAAATTGTGATTTTCACCAACACGACGTTAATAATAAATATTCATGGACATCTCTACACAGCGCCATCTACTCCCAAAGAAAGCTAGGCTTACCCTGCTTGTGTTATGGGTAACAGAACAACGGATATTAATACATAAGTATATACTTTTTTGTTTTGTGAATACATACATAAATATTATATGTACATAGAAACACTCAAACCAATCCAAATATGTAATCATATTTTGCATTGAGCGGGAATTGAACCCGAGACCTATGCGTAGCAGTCATGTTGAATAACCACTACGCCACAGAGCCCGTCGTTAATTTTTATTGTCTTGTTGATGAGCAATGAGCATGCGGCTGGAGTAAAAGGAGACTGTACATTGTGTATGTAAGACAAAGGCAAAAACAAAACACGACGCCTTTCTAAGTATCTGGTACTTGGTGTCCACTGTTTTAACAAATTCATTAATATTCAGTAATAAGTACTACTTAGATTAAGCATAGTGCCTGTTTTCGCTCATTTAAAAACATCTTGCGGTCCTTTTCTTTCCCGGCTGGACAGATCGAGCTGGCGAGTATATCGGTATGAAAATGTAAGCCCATTCACAACTATGTAAAGCCTACCGAATATGGTTCGAAAACAGACAGGGCGCCGAAGTAAGAGCCTTCTCAGGTGGAGTTACCGAGTGTGGAGATACTATGCGCTCCTATTCTGTCATTTGATGCAATGCAGTATGGCTTTCTTCATCAACAGTGCTAAGTTGGAATACTTCGCTTTAGCATCCTATCATCATAACAGCCCATTAATGTCCCACTGCAGGGACGGGCCTCCTCCCGTGACGGAGGGATTCTTGGCCTACTTATACTACGCTGGCCAGACGGAATGGTATAGGGTTTAATTTCAAGTTTTCCTTCTTTTTATTTCGTAAAGATAATATTTACTGTGAAGAAAATGTTTATGAAGAAAATGTTACTAATCTCCATGCTTTAAAATCGTTATACGAGGCTCTCGTGAAGAGCCATCTAGAATGTAACGCAACAGTTTGGTCTCCACATGAAGATAAATATGTAACAATGTTAGAGCGAATACAGAATACATTTATTAGATTTATTTATCTCAGGCAGTACGGGGTCTACCCAGGATACCCACTGCTGTACCCTACTTTGTTTGTTCTGGGCATGGTAGGCTACTACAAACTTGAAGTCAGAAGGAAAGTAATGATGGCCACCTACATTTTAAAAGTGATGCGTGGCGTGGTACACAACCCGGCCATTTTGCAAGTGACGCGATTTTGTGTCCCCGACGAGTACGTGGGGCGGCGGCGCCTTCCTCCTCAGAGGAGGAAGAGAGAGCAGAGTCTGCTGGAGGTACCGCGAGCGCGCACTAACCTTCTGCAGCGCGCGCCGATAACGCGGGCGCTCTGTACGCTCAACACTGTCGCAACCAAGATAGATCTGTTCTCGTGCTCATTGAACGAATTTACAAAGGTCACTTATTCCTTTTTGATCACAATGTCTACACCGTAAAATGACTTTGAAGGATTACGCATAAAATGCATATTGAATAAGTAGCAAAATAACTTACTTTTAAAATGGCTACGAAGCAAAATGCCTCAAATCATAACGACTTAGTACTAATACACCTTTAAATGAAAATGACTTTGTAGTAAAATAGTTGAACATCACAATGTCTACGAAGTAACGCGACTTTAAAGGCAAACGTCTTTGTAGTAAAATACCTTTATGTGAAGATGACTTGAAATCCAAAATACCTAAAATGCAAAACATCTTAGTAGTTTTATGACCAGAACTCTAAAATGCTCCAAATTACATCAAATAAAAGTACAAGCAATGGTCCAATTCACGAATGTTAACAATTATTTACAACATAATTCTTCAGATAGCAAAAGGAAGCAAAGAATTATTGTTTTAGTACCGTAGGGTTTTTTAGTACTAGGGCGTAGAAATCTTGTCCTTCTGTAACGAACGACAGAATTTCTGGATAGTACATTCCGTGTGGTGACGGAGTAAATTCCGTGTGGTAACAGAGTAAGAATATAATATGTCACCCCATCTCATTCCATGGGTGTCGTAAAAACCGATTGAGGGACTATCCGTGAATATTATCTTCACGAAAAGGAAAAAGGGATTATTTGCTAAATGGCAGATTCTTAAAACGGCAAATTCGGTAAATGGCAGATTCTTTAAACGACAGATTCTGAAAACGGCAGAAGTACAGTACCAAACAACGTCGTAAATAATTCTATACATTATGTAAGTATTAAGGGTAATATTTAAAATTAACGTAAATCAAATTAAAAAATCCATAAACTTAAAAAACCATCCAGTCCATCCTTTATTATTTTTTACAATTATCAAACTAACTTTTACACGACATAATCGTTTTAAACAGTCTAAAGTTAAATCTCACCATTCAAGGTCAACTATAAATTTTTTTTTCCTTTTACATGTAAGTCATTTTTTTTCAATTTTATATCCTGAAAATTACCCTCCTTTTTTAATAATTGTAAAAAATAATAAAGGGGTGGTCTTTTTGGAATCAATCCATTAATACGGCATGATTAAAATAATACGTGATTTAATAATAGACAAAAATTAAGTGTGTAAGCAAAAAGGCTGCATTTAGAAAATTACATTTTATAATTAATGCATCTATTTGTTTTAGAAAGGTAGCCAAGCAAAGCTACAAAGATCATGTCTAATAACATTTTGTTTTAGCTGACGACTGTACAATATCTGCCGTTTTCAGAATCTGTCGTTTAAAGAATCTGCCATTTACAGAATCTGCCGTTTTCAGAATCTGCCATTTAACGAAAAAACGATAAAAAGAAGGAAAACTTGAATTTAAACCCTATACCAATCCGTCTGGCCAGCGTGGTATTAGTAGTCCAAGTATCCGTCCGTCACAGGAGGAGGCCTGTCTCTGCAGTGAGACAACAATGGGCTGTTATGATGATGATGATGATGACACACCGGGCCTTAACTATTTTAAAAAAACGGAGTTTATCTACTATTTAATTTATTTGAAGAAACCTGATACTCGTCCGCTTTAGGAAATAACTAAACAGTAATAATTAAAGTAACATTTTATTTTATTTATTATTTACAAATAAAAGTAATTGTATACAAACAATATATAAAAAACTACGTTGATTATTAATTTGAGGTAATTTGAGGCAATTTGATTTATCGTCGTTTTTGATAGCGATGAATTATGATTCTTAGTCCTATGGCATTTTGTGTATTATCCTTTATAGTCGTTTTAATTTTTGAGACATTATGCTGCATAGACAAGAAACAATGCAGGTGTATTGCAAATTAGGCAAAACACTTTAGAGATATTGATTTGAGGCATTATGCTTCGTACCCATTTTAAAAGTAAGTTATTTTGCTACTTAGTCAATATGCATTTTATGCGTAATCCTTCAAAGTCATTTTACGGTGTAGACATTGTGATCAAAAAGGCACTTATTGTGTAGTATGTAAGTTAGGTTAATGTTAGTTTATAAGAAAAAATTGTTGTACTCTATCGCATTAGGCTAAGATCCTGTAAAGATAGATGTATATTTGGTTAATAAATAAATAAATGTCCCACCCATGGGATGAGATGGGGTGGTGACATATTGTATTCTTACTCCACAAACTCACCTGTCAGACAAGAAGCCGAACAGTATGCTGCCAATAAGTACTCCGAGCTGCAGCACGGTCTGTGTGAAGCTGGCGAGCCACCTTCTGTCGCAGACCAGCCCCCACTCGGAGACGATCGTGTTGTCGAACGGTGTCGTGTCGTACTTGTACTCGCTGCACCCACTGTAGCACGTGTTGTTCAACAACAACTCGGTGCTGTTCTCTACGCTCACGCACCGGAATGTCAGCTTCGGGGTCAGGAATAATATCGCCATTTGGACCCATCCTGAACTTAACTTTACCAATGATATGGAACTTAGTAATAGAAACTGCCAGCGACCGAAGTTCCCTATTAGTTTCACGAAAAGGTCTTCTTTAGGACCAGTGATGGTCATTTGATTATTTTTGACCACCATTTTGAGTTTGAGGCTAACTGCACATTTGAATTTTACTTTTTTTTATCTACGTAATGGCAATGCAATTATTGTTAAAAATATTCTTGATTCAAAGCGGATTTCTTACAATTTGCTTTTTATTTCGTTAGCACAGATTATTTTATTTTAAATGCACATTAATTGTTCTAATTTTAATTATTCATTGCATTTTTACACATTTTTATTTAAATTGTATTTCGTCTTAGTTATTATTATCTAATCTTGAATTTGGTCAATGTTTTTATTATTAATATTAACTATTTTATTTAATCTTCTTTATATAAGTAAATATTTAGCACACTTGTTTGCTTGCCTTCAAATAAAACGTTCTTGTCGTCTGAATTTCTTGCGTTATCTGTGAACAGAAAATAAAGTTATTTAAAATTAATGGCAAATAATTTTATTCGTCTTGGAGGTGGTAAACAATACATAAATTAATGTTTTTTTTATGTTTATAACACAATACATCATTATATGTAATAACAATAATATTGTGAAAATGGTGACTGAGTTCACGATTTAAAACATTAGGTATAACTAAAAGACGTCTTCAAGGCTAAGTTTATCTTTATTACACGAGGCTCGTCTTTGTAACAGGACTTATAAGGGCAGCAGTCTATGTAAAAGTCGCGGAATAAAGGAACCATTTACTGTCTAACACCTTCTTCATAATAACAGCCCATTAATGTCCCACTGCAGGGACCGGCCTTCTGACGGAGGGATAATTGGCCTACTAATACCACGCTGGCCAGGCGGATTGGTATAGGGTTTTATTTCAAGTTTTCCTTCTTTTATTACGTAAAGATAATATTTACAGATAGTCCCTTAGTCGGTTTTTACGACACCTATGGGATGAGATGGGGTAGTGACATATTGTATTCTTACTCCGTCACCACACGCGAAAGATACAAGATACTAAACCCTATACCAATCCGTCTGGCCAGCGTGGTATTAGTAGGCCAAGTATCCCTCCGTCACGGGAGGCGGCCTGTCCCTGCAGTGGGACATTAATGGGCAGTTATGATGATGATGATGACTCCAGCACAACTGTCACACCACGACGACTTACTAGTGATAGTAAGATGTTCTGACAAAACTCCTTTTGTGTTACAAATGAAAAGAAAACTAGAATGAAGACAATCAGCAAACCGGTTTAACACGAGGTCATACACTTAGGTAGGTTTTCTCAATAATTGCTGGTGTCTTGTGACCTTAGCTATACGATTATGGGCATGTGTAATAATGTTGAAGTAGGTCTTTATTATAATATCATTATCATCATATCAGCCCATTAATGTCCGACTGCAGGGACGGGCCTTCTCCAGTGACGGAGGGATACTTGTCCTACTAATACCACGCTAGCCAAACGGATTGGTATAGGGTTTAATTTCAAGTTTTCCTTCTTTTTATTACGTAAAGATAATATTCACGGATAGTCCCTTAGTCGGTTTGTATGACACCCATGGGATAAGATGGGGTGGTGACATATTGTATTCTTACTCCGTCACCGCACGGAGATATTATTATATTGACATTAAATTAGTCACTTTTATCTATAAACAAAACTATTGTTTGACATAGAAATTTTTGTGTTTAGATATCATAACTTGTGTTAAACTGACAGGCGAAGGTAATGGAAAGGAAGTAAAATAAGTTCTGTATCCTTGTATTGTCCTTTATGTGATTGTTGATGTATCACATAGTCAGTCTTTGAGGATCGAGGAGTTCCTCACTAGGACTAATGCACAGGGCATTTACAGGACTTTTACACTAGCTTTTGCCCACGGCTTCGCTCGCGTTAAATTCGGGGTAGCAAAATACTTTTTATAGTTTTTTATAGTTGAATGAATGTCGACTATCTCCACTTAAAAAATCTCGTTAATTCGTCGCCACGTTTTTCCGTGAAAGAAAGACAAACAGACAGACACACTTTCCCATTTATAATATTAGTATGGATAACTGAAATGAACCGACAAAAATTACTATCAAACCCTTAATTTGAGGATGACACGTGGTGTGAGGGATTCGAAATCTTGACTCAGACCATGCCTGTTGTATTACACGAGCGCTGTGTTAGTGAGGCAGTCTTACCCCCGGTTTCCGAATGATTGACTATCATTTCAGTTCCTGATGATATTTGACAAGAGTTTTGACAATTACTTGATTAGTTGATTTTTACTTGATCAGTCATTCGGAAACCGGGGGTTATACACTTAGGTAAATGTACCTGCCAAATAATGAGTTCCGCCTTTCATTGATTAGCTACACTACATTCTATGTCTACCGCGTGTATATTAGTAAAGTTTTTTTCTAAGTAACCTATCAGACATCAAGACCTGTCGCTAGTACTTTCACAAACATGTAATTAAGAACATAACAAATAAAAGTACATAAATAAAAAGAAACTACAATTCATATTAAATAACTTGCGTAAGATTCGAACCCACGACTGTTCGTGTTCGTGCAAAAGATGTGGACGCTATTAGATTTCCGTGATTGGTAAATTCACCTAAATAGGTATACAAATTCCACACCAGGGGTGCTTCTCCTTGGGCAAGTCATTGTTGAGGCGGCGGTAGGACCGATCAGGATTGGCTACGGATAACACAGGATGCAACCATGCACGGTTGTTTTGACAAGTATCTGTGTCGTGTAGGCCAGATGCGGACTCTAGGGCGAGGATTTAGAGCTCTAGACATTGGTGGAGTGATCAGCATGAGCATTGCAATGCCAAGACCTCGTCGTGATGTTAGAGCTGGTCAATTTGTCGTCGCGATGCCAATGTTAGATAGTAACGTAGAGGCTACGCAAATATTTAAGAAAGAAAAAAACAAATGATACTATTTCGTGTCATCAGTAAAGGATTTACTTGTAGTGACGGAGTGAGAATGCAATATGTCACCGCCCCATCGCATCCCATGGGTGTCGTAGAAACCGACTAAGGAACTATCCGTGAATATTATCTTTACGAAATAAAAGGAAGGAAAACTTAAAATGAAACCCTATACCAATCCGTCTTGGCATTCGTAGGCCAAGTATCCCTCCGTCATGGGAGGAGGCTTGTTCCTGCAGTGGGACATTAATGGGCTGTTATAATTATAATGAATAAAGGATTATCCCTGCAGACATTAAAACACTGCTCTATTACAGTAGTAAAGTAATAAAAACTATTATTTATTTTAGCAACTAGGTTAATTGTTATTATCTTTATTGTTTTGTACAAGAATAATACTTTTAACTACGCAATATTTTAGCAGATTTGCCTCATGTTATTTAC
Source organism: Schrankia costaestrigalis (assembly GCA_905475405.1). Classification (NCBI taxonomy): domain Eukaryota; kingdom Metazoa; phylum Arthropoda; class Insecta; order Lepidoptera; family Erebidae; genus Schrankia; species Schrankia costaestrigalis. The sequence goes on along the minus strand of FR997845.1, from coordinate 1,162,549 downwards.
ATTATACTGTCCGTGTACTGATGGGTTCATATTGTCAATTGTCACTAACCCATCTTATACAGAAAATGGCGTAAATGTAGATTTTACTAACTGCACAACAGTTAATTCAGCAAAGAAATAAAACAGGTCATATTTCAAAAATACTAATAGTTATAAAAACTAATATTGCTATCTTGACTCCGTGTGGTGACGGAGTAAGAATACAATATGTCACCACCTCATTTCATCCCATGGGTGTCGTAAAAACCGATTGAGGGACTATCCGTGAATATTATCTTTCCGAAATAAAAAGAAGGAGAACTTGAAATTAAACCCTATACCAAGCCGTCTGGCCAGCGTGGCATTAGTAGGCCAAGTATCCCTCCGTCACGGGAGGAGCCCTGTCCCTGCAGTGGGACATTCATGGGCTGTTATGATGATGACTATCTTGAACCTGTTGAACACTGCAAGGACGGGCCTCCTCTAAGACTAAGAAAATGATGGTAAAAAATAGGTAAAATAAAAAATAGTATGTACTATACATATACTTACTTAATAAGCTACGTTTATAGCGCCGATTACACTACCCTAAATGTAGGGCCCTGCATGATGTAGGGCGGTCGGGACTCGACAATCTCCTCCGATATTTATTTTTATTTATTTATTTCCATAAACATTTACACACAGTTTTGAAGAATGCCCTAACTCCTGCGCTAGTTAAAACTGTGTTACAGGAGTTAGTGTCTTCCCCGTACAATAGTCGCAAATAACATTTATGTTAATAAAGTGATATTTATATGACCAATATGATTAAAAATTAGTTTAAAAAAAAAAAAAGGAAACTAATAAACTAAGCCAAAAAAAAAAACTATACAAAACAAAACAAAATCGTGTGTGTGTGTGTGTGTGTGTGTGTGTGTGTGCGTGTGTGTGTGTGTGCGCGCGTGTGTGTGTGTGTGTGCGTGTGTGTGTATGTGTGTGTGTGTGTGCGCACGCGCGTGTGTTATGTGTGTGTGTGTGTGTGTGTGAGTAGTTAAGCCACGACAGTGACATGTAGTGTCCTAACAGCCTACATGTGATTACACTAGACAACATGAGTAGTGCCCTACAAGATGTAGAGTCCTAATTGTAGGGTAGTGTAATCGGCGCTTAAGACAATCTGCATTGATTTCGTATATTATAGCCGCGGATTTAGCCTTAAAAAAATTGAGTCCAATTTCCCTTTTAGTAATATTATTACATGGCAAACATTTTAGAAATTCAACGTATTGAGGACACTGTAAATATGGCCACGCGTGGGTATCTTGGCCATAATATTGATGATATAATAATTACATCGTGTTATGCAAAAAAATATTATTTTTTAAATTAATGCCGCATTAAATCCAGGTCAGACCCAAATTATTAAAAATCAGTATTTAAACCTGCCACAATTTGAAATCCTGCATCGAACTCCAAACTGTTTATTTATTTCTATAAGTTGTGTACAGTGTAAATAAAAATAAATATTCCTCACACATTTACACAACGCCATCTAGTCCCAAACTAAGCAAAGCTTGTACTATGGGTACTAGACAACGGATAAACATACTTAAAATACTTTTTTTTTGTAATTACATACAAATTATACACAGAAAACACCCAGACCAATGCAAACAATCATGTTCATGTACACAAAGATTTGCATTGAGCGGGAATCGAACCCGAGACCTCTGCGTAGCAGTCATGTTATATAACCACTACGCCACAGAGGTCGTCACGTACAGTAGGTCGTAAAATATAGTATATTGTGTTTATAGTAACCTATTGTATCTATTATTTTGTAATACATTACGTACTTTATATACAATTGTAGGTTTATTTTTAAAAAGGGCATGCGATTATCTTAATAGATATAATGTTCGACATCGACGACCTTCTCTATTGAAAGTTAAATCTATTTATTATCAATTATTTTATTGAGTAAAGTGCTTCGATTGCCTTAACCCGAAACACCATGAGAGTTCAAAATCTATTTCGGACATACTACGAATAGAGACTACGATTGATTATTCGCTTGTGTCGATAAAACACCCCAAGATCAACCAAAAATAAGTTTTTAATCTAGTACTTACTTAGTAGTAATTGAGGTAAACATCAGCTAAAATAAAATTCTAGAAAGAAATTCTAAATAATTGGAAATAAACAAAAAAAATAGATTCTTTCGTATTGCAGTTCATTATTTCAAAGTGAAAATAGTATACGACCTCATAAAGGTCTCTGGGTCCGACTGGATGCGGAAAGCGCAGGACCGAGTTCTAAGGCGCGTTTTGGGAGGGCTTGTTGATTGATTGATTTTGAAAATAGTAGTCTCAAAATATTGACTAACTCTTACTGTCCTTTTATGGGTGATAAATCGATGATTTTTCTTGTTATCGATTAGTTGGTAAATAGCACTTTCATATTTTCGACGTATCAACACACCTAGACGTCTCTTTGCTGCATTTTTTTTTTATATTTAATGAAAACATAATTGTTTACTTTGGCATCTCTAAGAGTTAACAACTTATAATTTGTAATAGTTGCCATGACCTTCAGAGCGATTTTTATCTTTTATATCAATTGTTGTATTGATGCAATTATGAAACCATAGACAAGTACGAAAGGTAAGTTCGACAACCTAACAACTTGCTTAATGCTAAATCACTGACCTAGGTCAAGATAGTGAAAGAAATTAGAAATAGAAGCAGTTATTTTTTTTTAAACTGCATAGCGGAAACTTTTTAACAGACAAAGAATATCCAGACTCAGAATACTAATTAGTGGATCGAAAACAATTGTCCTACCTGAGGTTCGTACCTAAGACCTCGTGCACACCTGCTGTGCTACTGAGCTGTTGGTATTTTTGATTATACATTTTCAGTGTGTTGATGAATTACGAATGAAATTATTACAATAAGCTGTTATTATGTTGAAAAATAAAGAAACTAATGTTTTGACCCCAATCTTGTTGTAAAAACTGACTGACTAAAGAAAATTTCCCAGAAACCGTTAGGAAAACGTCTGGCTAGCTTTATTAGACAATTTTTCATCCATCAGTAAAACCATCTAACTAATAAAGACCGAATAGATTGAAAACCGTCTATCAGGCGCAACTCTAGATCTATGAGAAAGGTTATCTTTGCAGCGGGATTTTACAGGGCTACTAATAACCGGTGACGGAGTAAGAATACAATATGTCACCACCCCATCTCATCCCATTGGTGTCGTAAAAATCGACTAAGGGACTAACCGTAAATATTATCTTTACGAACCAATCCGTCTGGCCAGCGTGGTATTAGTAGGCTAAGTATCCCTCCGTCAAGGGAGTAGGCCCGTTCGTGCAGTGGGACATTAAGGGGCTGTTAAGAAGAAGAAGAATAACCGACTATTCCCAATTTTCCCCGAATGCTTTACCCCGAACGGGGGAAATTTGTAGCGTGACAAGGACTTAACTAAAACATTTTAAATACGTAGTTTCTTTATCTGGTATACAAGGTAAAACACAATTAGTTTGGACGAATTCTCTGCATAAATAAATACTGTAATTTTACAGGAACCTTGTGAGATTAGGGTTACCCTTGAATATATTCAGTATTTTACTTACATTTTGATAAAGGCATGGAATTTTAAGTTCCTGAACTGTTCTGGAAGTGGAACAATGACATTTCAGATATCGAACTAAATATCTCTATGTCCTGCGACCTTTGATGTAAAAACAGATACGATATTTTTTTTATACTTAAATTATTCTTAGCTTTTAAAACATACATGGTACCTACATTATGTTAATTAATTTTTTTAACTTCAAAGTGAATACACGATGGTAGTGAGAAAATGAATAATATAATTTTGGTAATTTTAGTTAATATTTTAATGTTATGAAGATTCTTTTAAAAAAAACAGGCTTAATGATACAAATATATTAAAAACTACTATTATAATCATCTATTTACTTTTATTGTTCTCGTGTGAAATTTTGTCTAGTGGAAATTGTAGCAATGTGTAGTTACCAGACTGGTATATTTTATATCATAAAGTAGGTATGTATATGTATTAAAATAATTAATATTAATTTACTAATAATGTCAAAATACAACTGTAATACGCAAAAGAACTACTGTATGGCGCATGTTTAAACAGTTTTTTTATTGCCCTAAGCCGGCTAACGAGCAAGAGGCCCACCTGATAGTACCTAAGTGGTAACCTCTGTTCATGCACAGCCTGGTCACTGCCTACTTTACCTTTTATACAATCGTTACCTGTGCAACATTCTATAATATTCATTCACAAGAATACAAATAAAATATAATAAGAATAAAAACAATAATCATAACAGGCCATTTTGTCCCACTGCAGAGACGAAGCCTTAATTAATTTGTAACTGTTGTTTTGTCCGCTTTAGGTACTGTAATGCTTAATGTGAACTTTCTCTTAGTCAGTTTTACGTATGGGATAACGCAAAGAACGAAGAAGGCTCACGCGGTGGAATCACGAACTAGTTAGGGCACCGAGAAACGAATGTATGAGAGGGGCACAGGACGGCGTATAATGGAAATAGTTACTTGAAAGAGGTCTATTGGACGCTATATTGATGACTGATTCACTTGCTACGTCACTACACGGAAGAAAAATAATACTCTATTTACTAATTGCACAATTATTAGTTTAAATATTTAGTTTAATTTTATTTAAGGTCGCTTAAATCGTGGGGAAATCCCAGGAAAGCCAGTGATAGACGATAATTGGCAGCTATCCGTTTGATGTATACTTATATGACAATAATGTAAATGGTACTTAAATAGGTCTTTGACAACAATGTATAACTATTTGCTGTATATTTACGCCTTTCAATATGTATAAAATTTTAAGATGGAAAACTATTATGCACACAGTATTTTTTCTTCTAATTGTATTTTAGCATAGAAAAACATTCTTTATTTTTTTAGGTGACCATGAGTTGGTCGTCGCGGATGACCTTTACTCATCTCATAACCTATGAAGGTCCACAGCCGAACATAGGCCTCCTCCAAACATTTCCACCCTGCGTGATCCTGTACCATCCACCTATCGACTTCCCACCGTCTCCTAACTAGGTCGTCGGTCCACCTTTACTTACTACTTTATGGGAATAGTGAAGCAGATAGTGGAGAAAAGGCCTTGCCAAATACATTCCTAATAATAATATTTTTTAAGTTTTATTTTAATTCATTAATCCAATAAGAAATATTAAAAAGAGTGTGTAGGTACATTACAAAATTAACCCTGTTAAGCTACCCCATTTTTAATTTGTTTAGTTATCAATACATATTAATATAGTACCTACAAAGTAATCAGATTTGGCGCGATTTTTTTTTAATCAAACTTTACAAACACTTTCATTAGTATCTATTTATTTATTTATTTCGTATCAGTAAATACTTACGCCTACAAAAAAAGAAGGAAAACCTTACTCACAACGACGTAGGCCAAGGTACTCTTGTTCCTATTATTTAGAAAATTAATCCTTATCCCATTAAATTTGTAGTCCATTCATTATTTTGTTTTCATTGGTTTATTTGTGCCCTTAATTTCACGTTTTACAAAAAATTTTATAACTCGTAAAAATATTAAAATAACAATAAAACATAAAATAAACTTTTATTAATAAAGAATGTAACATACCTTATAAAGACAAAAAAAAAATATTCACTCGAAAAAAAACAACAATAAGTACTTATACGTCAAAAAATAACAATATGGCTGTCACACATTGTGCGCACGAGTCGAATGCTTAACTACTACTGAGAGAATGCATGATTGTAACAGGACAGTCGTGTAATCTGACAATATGCAAAAATACCGGTTTTAATTTTGAAAAGATTTTTTTTGGAACCAAGTAGAGCAGTGCAGAACAGTTGATAATAAATACAATGCAATTTCTTGCGCATATTTTACTGTTAAAATTCTTTGTTTTAAATATGCAATTATTTGAGTAATCTATACCTACTTAATATTATAAAGAGGTAAAGTTTTGTGTTTTTCTCTGGGATCTACTGAACCGATTTAAAAAATTCTTTCTATGTTGAATAGTCCATTTATCGGGGAGTGTCATAGGCTATATAGTATCACGCTATGACTAATAGGAGTAAAGCAGTAATCAAATATGTTTAAAAAAGTGACGCGTTTTGTTCGCGGCCTAACGAAGTGGGCACGGGTCAGCTAATTATTAGATATAGTGGCAAGCTTCCTAAATGTCTTATTAAGTTTATTAGTTGTAATTAAAAAAATAACTTCCTCGGTGGCGCGGCGGTCGCGAAAGTGGCTGCAGTCCACGAAGTCGCGGGTTCTAGATGTATTGTGCTTTGTGTCCGTTAAATTGATGTTTGTATAAGTCCTCACGCGGCATAGGGCATGATCATATGCGAGAGTTTTTTTGTGAACTAAGTAATAAAATTATTGTTTTTTCCATTAATTTTAACCTACCAACAACGGACCAGCCTTACTTATAAAACATAATCCACATAATTTGTAATAGAATAGTCATCGTCATAACAGCCCATTAATGTCCTACTGCAGGGACGGGCCTCCTTTCGTGACGTAGGGATACTTGGCCTACTGTTACAACGCTGGCCAGAACGATTGGTATAGGGTTTAATTTCAAGTTTTCCTTCTTTTTATTTCGTAAAGATAATATACACGGGTAGTGCCTTAGTCGGTTTTTACGACACCCATGGGATGAGATAGGGTGGTGATATATTGTATTTTTACTTCATCACCACAAGGAGAATAGTATTTGAAGATAACTTGTAACTTTAGAAACATCAATGTATAAGTAGACACAGAATATCCTACTTAGGACAATCAATCGCACACGCAATAAGCCCTGCATGGCATTAAAACCCGTGGCATTAGCCGTGTACAGTTAATTTAATTTTATAATTTAGTCATAAATATCTAATTAAGTATGTACGCAGTATTACAGCGAAGCATAGCAAATTGTACTAATCAACGTATAATGTTCTAACATTATTACAACATCTAATATAACATTAAGCCGTCTCGAAGGGTGCTTGTTCGCCCGGGCCCCGAAACTGATGAGGGGCCATGCCCTTAAATGTTATGACAACTAAGCTAACATTTACTATACTTACTATATTTTGTGTTCCATAATTAAATAGTACATAAAGACGTGAATTTTAAAAATTACTTTAATATTTTGCTAGATAACCTACCTTGCGTTTCGTATATTTGGGAATGCAAAAAAAACTTGAGTAAGTAGTTTAAGAAAGTTCGTCAGTTTTATGATATTTTTGTTGGATTCACGTTCCCAGTGCAGTGTACCATATATGGTACACGTGCATTGTTTTGCTATTGTGTCTGCTGGCGGCACTGTGAAAGAGTTAAGTCGTATGCATATAATTATGTTGAATGTAGATTTATCTCCGTAAATAGAGAAAAAGGAACAGCGGTTCCATTGCTGCACATAGGACAATTCGTCTAGGCGGAAGTTAAAAACTAAATATTTTACGACATTTAATACATCATGGACCTTCCGTAAAATTAAGCCTGATTTAATTATCTTCCTTATGCTTGACGCTTTAGATGCAAATATTAGGACTCTCTTTGTCAATGATTGACAGAAACGTCATGATTTATATCATTATGTAAATTATAACTGTACGAGTATAATTTATAGATGTCATGTGTATAACTAATTGGGTTTATACATCCTTGTCAATATTGATGTTTCATAATTAAGGTTGTGGCATTTATGATGCTAGAGAGAGTTAAACTCAAACGGCCTTATTACAAAATACGGTCTAACTATAAACCACGTTTTATTACGTCACAAAACCACTGTTTTTGAAATTTGTTATTGCAAAATCCGTCTTAACGCTAAAGTGTTAAAACTGATTTTGTATTAACAAATACTAAATCATAAATTTGTTAATACAAAATCAGTTTTAACATTTTAGCATTAAGACGGATTTTGCAATAACAAATTTCAAAAACAGTGGTTTTGTGACGTAATAAAACGTGGTTTATAGTTAGACCGTATTTTGTAATAAGGCCGAAAGTTTCTCTCGTTGATCTATGCAAAAATGAAAAGATCTGTCAATGGCTTAGTGCATCGGTGTTATATCTCTGTGCATATTTAAATGGCGCTGGGTAGGAGATTTCGAATTGCATTTGCTTTTAAAATGTTTTTTTTTTACAAAAGACATTATTTTTATTAGAGGTTGGAGTTTAAATCATTATACATAAATAAATAAATAATACTCACACATTCACTCAACGCCATCTAGTCCCAAACTAAGCAGAGCTTGTACTATGGGTACTAGACAAGAGATAAACAAACATTTTTTTTTTGTAAATACATACATAATATTATCCATAGAAACACTCAGACCAATGCAAACAATCATGTTCATGAACACAAAGATTTGCATTGAGCGGGAATCGAACCCGAGACCTCTGCGTAGCAATCATGTTTTAGAACTACTATGCCACACAGGTCGTACTAACTTAACATTTCTCTCAAAACATCTAAAGTAAGTGGTAAGAAATAGCATAGAAGCGCCTTCTTCAGAAATAGCGATTACACTTTAATGATATTGCTGTTACTATTCTTGTAGGCACTGCAAGACAGCGAAACGCCACCTGTCGATTTTCGTAGGCTATATTAGAGTCGATCGCAAAACTATTTCCATTAAAAAATGTGTATAATATTTATTACTTACAAAAAAAAGTATTTAAGTTTGTATATCCGTTGTCTAGTATCCATAGTACAACCTCTGCTTAGCTTGGGACTAGATGGCGATGGCGTTGTGTGAATTTGTGGGGAATATTTATATTAATTTATTATTTTATTCATAGTGTTAAGGATTGGGAGTGGGATTGCGAGTCAGCCTGTATTCTAAGAAAGGCAAACCATACATTATTACCTTAGGACAACATTTCCTAGTGACACCAACACGTAGTAGCTAATATAGGAGTAGAATATCCTACTACTAGTGGCTTCGAGATGCCACCGCTAAGCTTGCTCCTATCTTTTGCGAAGGTAGTATAGGAAGCGGTAGGGAGGTGAAAGGGAGGGGGCTAGCACCAAGATCAATGAGGACGAAGGTCACCTGAAGAGGAAAAGAAAGAGACACCAACATACCTGGATAGCTCAAAGGTTTCTTTTATAACGACATTAATTTTGTTCTCTTATAAAGATTATGTTTTGCTATAGTACCTAATCCGTTACTTTGCTTTTACAACCAGCTCAAAGTACAAATATTGTCATTAGATAATTTATCCAAAAGCAAAGCATAGTACCTATTTAATAAAACAGTTTAATATGATTAAACTATAGGCTCTATTTACTTTAGGGCTTCAAGGCATTCTGTATACACATGCGAATAAGATAACAAATGAATAGTATCATCACTACATAGTTTCATACTATACGCTATTGCTGCCTGTCCGTCCCTCATCATCATAACAGCCCATTAATGTCTTACTGCAGGGACGAGCCTCCTCCAATTGCGGAGGGATACTTGGCCCACTAATAAATAGTATGCTGGCCAGACAGATTGGTACAGGGTATTGTTTCAAGATTTCCTTCTTTTAATTACGTAAAGATAATATTCACGGATAGTCCCTTAGTCGGTTTTTACAACACCCATGGGATGAGATGGGGTGTGATATATAGTATTCTTACTCCGTCACTACACGGATAATACATGCATAATATTGTAAAGTATAAGCATTGCATCCGTGCAAAGTTGGAGCGGGTCGCTAGTCCTGTCCTACTTCCTACTAATCCTACTAATGTTATAAATCCGAAAGTTTTTGAGTATGTATAGATGGATGGATGTTTGTTACTCTTTTACGCAAAAATCACCAAATTAAATTTGATTAAATTTGGAATATAGGTAGTTTAGGGTGTAGAATAACATTTAGGCTACTTAACCCACGGGTGAAGCAGCGGGCATCAGCTAGTATATTATATGATGAAATCTAAACATAGTTTTCGGGTAAGTATGTACAATTTTGTTTCGTCAAGAAGATATTTAAGATTAGCATAGAGAGTGACCATAATAGGAGATCCGGTTGTATTCCAATAATTAATAAATTAGTTTTGACATTAAAATAACTGGTTTAAATGACAACTGACTTAATTAATACATGTCTATGTGTTTATTTAATTACTAATTTCTCTGTTAGCACCAGGACTTTGACGCATGGATGTTATTTATACATCTTAAATTCAAACAAAGGCTTCATCATAACAGCACATTAATGTCCCACTGCAGGGATGGGCCTCCTCCCCTTGGATACTTGGCCTACTAATACCACGCTGGCCAAACGGATTGGTATAGGGTTTAATTTCAAGTTTTCCTTCTTTTTATTTCGTAAAGATAATATTCACGGATAGTCCCTTAATCGGTTTTTACGACACCTATGGGATGTGATGGGGGTGGTCACATATTGTATTCTTACTACGTCACCACACGAGTCAAACAAAGGCTTATCTTATCAAAACTTTACAAGCCGATTCAATGATTCACGTGACATTTTTGTTTGTAAGAATGATAGGATTAGCTGCTTAGGTGGCGCAATTATACAGATAAGAAACTATGTAATGATTTTAGCGCCGATTACACTAGACTACATGTAGTCAACTACATCTTGTAGGACACTACATGTAGTATTTCCATTTCCATGTAATTGTTTTGGAAATGGAAAGACAACATGTAGTGTCCTACAAGATGTAGTGTCCTACAAGATGTAGTGCCCTACAAGATGTAGTGCCCTACAAGATGTAGTCTCCTACAAGATGTAGTGTCCTACATGTAGTCTAGTGTAATCGGCGCTTTAAATAATCGTCAATGTCAAGTAAAAGTGCCCGTGACCCAGGGCTAAAACTAAAAAAAGAAATACCATTGTAATCACGTCAATTGATTAAAGCGTTATTATAACAGCTTAAATATACTGGTAGGTGAAGCCATTTCCGGTCTAGGTGAAGTAAAGGGAAAGGCGGATAAAAAGGTACATGTTTTAAATGTCCGTCGTCTTATAAATTCGAACAAAGTCCACGGCTTGTTACTTTATTACCGTAACTGACTCCCAAACTGAATTTCAACAAACTTTTCTACGACTACATTTTACTTAGACATAATGAAACTTCGATACATTTTAATTTCGACATTATTTTAATACAACTTCGACTTTACTGTACCTCGACATAGCGTTTCTTCGACATGACTTTACTTAGAAACAATGAGAGTTCGACGACATTCTACTCAGACAACTATACTAGTCCGAAAATAGTCTAATTCGACATACTATACTCTGTTGTCGTAGAAAAGTTTGTCGAAGTTCAGTTTGGGTGTCACTGTAATTTACTCATCAGACAATTAAAAAATGTTGCACTGCAATAATACCCTACGTCTCCAGCCATGAATGGAAACTTAAAGCAATAATGACACTGGCTGGCTAATTAGCTTCAAGATTTTCAAGACGAGTTTTTAACTTTCATGGATTTATTACTTTTAAAAGCACTTTTAGTAGGGAAGAGGAGAAGGAACAACTAAAGGTGTATTTGTTTGTTCCGATATAAATATACTGTATTCATAACACTTATAACAATTAATAGATAATAGGTAGGTACCTACATCATTTACAATAGCAAACATAATTTTCTTTGTATGAGATGAGACTAACTTAATGTGTACCTATGATAATTAATACACTTAACAAAGAAAAAGTTAAAATAAACCAATTATTATTTATTGTAATTTTTATTTATTTATTATTTGCTATTACACTGGGTGAATATCAAAAAGTTTAATTTTTTGTCAATTTTGGTGGCAATTTTTATTTTTCAGTTTTCATGAAAAATAATCAAGTAATATGAAAAAGGAAAGTCTACTATATAAGTTACTGTAAGAGGGCCGTCTATATCTAGATAGGTTTTTAAGATATTTAAGTTTAAAGTCTGTAGTGACCACCAAAATTGAAATTGATACACCAAAATGGAAATGACCACTGAATTTGAAAATAAGCAACACCAAAATTGAATTTTTACCATTTAGAGTCATAAAGGATAAAATAACACATGATTTTACATAATTAAGATATTTTTATATTTAATATATTTATTGGTTTTTCAATATTACGTCAATAACCAGGAATAACTATTTTTTAAATTAAATTATCACAATCATCAATCACTACGAATCAAATAACATTTAAAATGATCAGAAAAATGTCAATATTTTGAAAACAATTGTTAAACAATTATACTATTTAAAAAAAAGTAAAACATTACAAAAATAATCCCTTCAATCCGAGAACTAGTTTAAAAAAAAAATAACTTTTTTAAATTATGCATTACAATTTAACGAAATCACCAAACGAAATGAATTCGTTTTACAATCAGTCTTAAAATATAATTTTACGTAATAAGCCTTATTGAGAGTGCCTAGCTGTTCGTGGCCTAAGCAAATTAATAGTCGGAGTCATAGAAATGGCATCTTCGCAATCAGAGGGTTGAATTTCGGCATCTACATTGTCATTGCTTGGTAACCTGTAAAAACCCAAATGCGTACCGTGAAGGCATTCAGTGAAGCTGTATAAGCGCTGAGGCTCGACACAAGACAGAAAACGTAATGTCACTGGATTCTTGAAATTTTTGGACCAAATAGCTTCGTGCACCTTCATGGTGGAACCATGAAAAGGTTTTAACGAATTAGGAGTAAGTCAGTCCTTTTCAGTGATTTCATAGTCTTATCAATTATATTATCTGTCATTTGATTATCTATTTTTTAATAGCTTACTAACATTTTGTTATCTTTAAACGTGTTTCCTGTAAGTACAATTATCTCTTCTTAGTTCTGTTATTCTAAGTAGTAATAAATTTAGCTCCTTAGCTTTTCATTCTTGGTATCGTCTAAATTTATTCTTAAATTCACGTTACTGAAGTAACTGATGATGCATCTGAATTTGGACTATAAAGGCACATCAAAGGGACAGCCAAACACTAATAATGCTAACACATGGCGAAGTAGGGCGTGATTGTTCCAGAATTTAAACTGCTCGTGCGAAGATGTAGATTTGAACTGCTTGTGATTGTTGGTAATTTTCTAGACCGTAAGCATCTAGTAACAGTAGCATGTTGATTTATACTCTCTTCATCACATTGGACAGACCTTGTTACATAACTGCAGCTTGAATAGATTCATAGTCAGCTCGAACATTACCTGAGTCTTGCTGTGGTCTGCAGCTAGTATGTACGTGCTGACTTGATGCATTTGATTCTCCTTCTACCAGTCTTTTCAATGCTTTTTTTTGGTAATATTCATTTTGGTATATTTTATTTATTTCTTTGTAAAGCTGAAGGATCTCATTTCGACATTTGTCGACGTAAAACAAGTTTACTTTCTTGCTTTTTTTTGGCATCTTTCCCTTTCTTTTTTTCTTAGAGCTTCTGCTTCTTCAGGATTGTTTTTAATTCTTGCTTTTCTCTTTATTTCCGGCATTCTCTTTTTAAGCAGTCTCTCTGAGCAAGTATGCCAAAACGGAGCACCGAATGCTCCGTTTTGACATACTTACTAAAAAAAATGTAAGTATGTTGTGCAGTTTTAACATAGCATCACAAGTCATCAAAAGCTGGCTCAGAAAGTTACTATTGTAACATTTATGGAGTGAATATAAATATGAAATAATTTTTCTCCATTAATGTTACGCACGCGACAGTACAAAACTAGTATAATACGTAGGTGCTTCATCATATCATCCTATAGACGCCCACTGCTGGACATAGGCCTCCTCCAAACATTTCCACCCTGCGCGGTCTTGTGCCTCCCTCATCCATTGGCTTCCCGCCGTCTTACGTACGTAGGTGCTTACGATGTGTCAATATTGGTGGCTCGTTTTCAATTTTGGTGCCATGAAAATGCCACCAAAACCACCAAAATTGAACCACCAATATTGAAACCAGACATAAAAATAATCAGAAACAGTAGGGGGTTAAGGTTGCCACTAAGTGAGTGTAGTTAAATTAAACATTGTCTCAATGTGTATCTATAGACTTAGTGATTTATCCATAAAACAACAAATTGAATAAAAAATCGATCCACCGAAAATTTGAAAAATCTTGTCCCCCATGCCACCAAGGTAGATAGTTACCTTTTTAGCGGGAAATCACAACACTTATACACATAACTGCTACATGCAAACGCGGGCCCACAACTGAGACGCTCGACACAATAAAACGCTATACGCATATGTCGTACAAAACTCGTGGTATAGTCAGTTGAATAAATGCCACCAAAATTTTAATTTTTCTTGAGACAAACTTTGATTAGGTATTTCGTGTATCTATAATAGATATATTAATACATCTTAAATGTTTTTAGATTGATTATTTTATATATTAACATATATAATTGCGTATTTAGTAAAGTAACATGAATTGTAACCGTAGCGAATGAAATTGTATAAAAATATGGAGTTGGGACATGCCACCTAACTAGAAATTTTAAGACACTTTATTTTTTTTTAAATTATTTACATATTTATAACAAAATTGGATCATGGCCCTGAATAAATATAGTTTCGTAGTTGATTACAAAAAAATATCAGCACTGAAATATTATTTTACACCTAGATTCTCAACGAAGACACGAAAAATTTGCCCGTTTGATATTGACCCCACTAAAACATTTCTTCCTTAATTAGCTACGATTAATATTGTTAGTGTAATAAATCCTTAAAGGCGAATAAAGGCGAATTTTATAATACAAGGCTCAAGATTTTAATTATACAGCGTCAGAAAAATAACAAATAAAGAGTGGTATGGTTTCTAAAATAGTCTTTTGAAATTAATACAAAGAGAACTTAGACAAAGAGTATTTATATGTATTCAGCAGGCATTACATCATTGTCGTCTATCGAGGTCGTTTAGGCGCTCTCCTGTTCGAGTTATATTTTGCTTCTGGCCGTGAACACCGTCTGCTGCATTTTTTTTTAAAGACACGGAAATGTGACTATTTGAAACCCGATTAAAAGCACAAATGCAGTCAAGAAATGAAGACAACGTATACAAACTTCGGAGTAAAGTTGTAAAACGACTTGGTGGCGCGGCGGTCGCGGTAAGCGGCTGAAGTGCACGAGGTCGAGGGTTTGATTCCCACGCAGGACAGTTCTCTCTGTGATCAAAAAATAATTGTCTGAGTCTGAACGTTATTTGTGTCCATTAAATTGATGCTTGTAAAGGTCCCTGCGACACAGGGCATAATCCCTAGTGCGATAGTTGTCTTTAAAAATTTAATTCAATGATTTTTGGCTGCTATCCGTTGCATCTTTCAGGACTATGATAAGTCAGCCTGCTAGGGCCAAATACGGCTGTGGTGGAATGAGCTCAGTTTTCCGATAATTTAAACGAATAAGTATGAAGGTTGATGTAAAACATTTCACCTAGTTGTTTTCCCAAACGTCTCATTGAACACTTAAACAGCAACATAATAGTAACATTGATGAGTCCAAGTATTTGTAAGGTCACTAGATGATCTTCCTATACGTCACACAATACGTGAACTGAATACACATGTTAGGTACTTTGTAGTGATTATGTAAGTACGTAATCATGGTCCTTCTAATACCACGTTGAAGCGAATGGTTTAACATTAACTTTTACTTCGAAAATCTATATTTATACATTTACAGGTTCTTTCTTCTTAAGTTTTAATCGTTAAGTAAAATTAAATACCTACAATCGAATTTGTAGATTCTGTTAGTAGAAGAAAGTATAATAAAGTAAGTATATAAGAAATCATATACGTACTGACATTGGAGACATGACCAAAAAACTGAAAAAACTTAGCACATCTCCCATCCTTGAAGACTTGCAGTAGGTTCACCTAAATACTGCAAGGTATAATTGTAACAATTTTCAAAACGACACGAATTATTTCCCCCGATTTTATTAATTTGCCTGGACTACTTATCGGCCTTAACTACATCCATACAATGAGAAGAGATGAAGAAAATTGTGTATCATTACTACCTTATTAAACTGGTAGTAAGTATTTAATTGAATGGGTTTTCCAAATAAGGTGGCTAATAGCCCGTTGTTAGTGATCTACTTTCCTAAGATACTTACACAAAAAACAATAGGATTTGATGAAATAAGAATAGACATTTGCATTTTGGATAATATAATTAATTGATAACAGGTAATTTTAAGTCTCATAAAGAAAATAAATTTCCTGTAAAAGAAACAACTAAAAATATTACATATTATGCATTTCAGATATATTTGTCCTTGTTACATAAGATGCACAATAATGAAATATGTAGGAGAAATTAGATCCGATCCATGGTAAATTTTTTGATCCTTTATTTAGCCTAAGGAACAAGACTTGGTATTAACTACTTCCAAACTAAGTTGTTTACTGTATATTCTATCATCTGTACGACACCTTCAAGCGGGACTGTGATCTCATCTCTCGTCATGAAATAGTAAATGATAAGTAGGTATAAGTAATAATTTTCAATAAACTGCCTTGATGGTAAAGCGGTCGTGTGTGCGACAACCTCACCCCAAGTCCCGGGTTCAAATCAAACCCAAGAAAGAAAGAAAAAATATTTATTTTGCACCTCACTGCACAATATACTTATTAAAATTACAATAAACATAATAAAAAGTCACATGAGGTGTAAAACTAGGACCAGTCTCAGCATGATGCTGCAACGGCCCTTATTAGGACGGAACGGACGTCAAACACTTAAAAAGTAAATTAAAATAATAACAAGACAATTATTTGCAATCTACAATAATTGTATTGTAATAAATCAAGACAATAATTATTATTGTCTTGATTTTGGATGTATTTTTCGTTTACGCTAATGTCTTTAAATATCTTTGTTCTATATTATTATTGAGATAATAGTAGACTTCGTAATAATATACTTAGGTATTATAAAGATATTTCCATTTCAGACATATTTTATTGGACCTTTTACGAATTAATAAATCTAGTACAATAAAATAATGTCAGTATATTGTAGAACACACAATATTATTATTATTCCGTTACGGGAGGAGGCCCATCCCTGCAGTTGGACATTAATGGGCTGTTATGATGATGATGATGTATTGTAGAAGGACTAAGAATTACAGGTTTATTATTTTTAGGAAGGCAGATCAGCATCGGGGTCTCGAATAATGCTTGGCTTTCTGCCTTCTTGTTTCTTTTTGTCCCGTCATTGATTAAGTAAAATCTCGAGGCTTCACTGCTGTAACATTATCGTATTTACCATGACTTTGGAGCTACAGCACATCTGCCTGACAAACCAAAAGACAGAAGTAGGTACAGTCTCTAACAGGTGTCATAAGAAGCGTATACCTCCACTTGCCAGAATTTCATTTGGCCGAATTTTCATTGAGTATTGAGGTTAGATTAGGTTTATTCTTTAAGCCATCAAGAAGTAGGAGACCCGCTTCACGGGTATCCGTTGAGCTGTTTTTTCCGTTATGTCTAATAAAATTAGGGCAAAAGAAATTCGGGCAAACGAAATTCGAGCATAAGAATATTATGGAATATAATTTTCGGGCAAACAATAGATAACCCCTAAAAAGGCCTAGTTTCATGCTGTCCATAGATAAAGCCCCTACGCCTCAACAGGGGCTAGATATTTTTACGAAATCTACTTAGTTAGAACATAGCTTTTATCACGAAAGAATTACCAAAAGGTTATATCAAGCGGAAACAAAATGTACTTTTTGCCAACATTTTACAATCTATTGTTACTTTTTTTTTGTTTTTACCTGTTTTAATTCCATTCACTACCAACTGAACTAGTATACAAATAAACAAACAAAAAGTAACTAAATCTCTGTTTTTGCTCCTATGTTAGATCTAATCAGTCTTGTGTAGTGTCTGTGAATCTAATGTTGTACATTGTCAGATAAAGCCGACTGTCGCACGATAAAGACGTCTGCTTGTAACAAAAGAAATAAACTTGATTAGCGAGTTGTAAAACGTATTTATGTTAGTGGAATAAACATTTGAGGTGACGGAAAATAACAAAATTTAATTTAAAAATATGTTAATTATTTTGACTTAATCAAAATAGTGGTTATTCGAGCTGACGAGTATATAGCAAACATTAAAATAAATGACAAAATGAAAATAGTGCGAAAAAAAAGTTAAGTTCTTAAAATAAATGAAAATAGCTGTGATAAAGTGCCGAAATAAATTTAAAAACAATAGTTATGTGCATTTTTAAATAACAAGAAATCGATTGACATTAACTAAATATTACTTAATATGGTTTTTAATTAACAAGCCATAAAAAAAACGCAAAAATGGTAATTAAAACCACAAATCAAATGACCAACAGTGGTCCTAAAGAAGATCCTTTCGTGCAACTAATCGGTAACTTCGGTCGCTGGCAGTTCCTCTTAGTCAGTTCCATATCTTTAATAAAGTTAAGTTCAGGATGGGTCCAAATGGCGATATTATTCCTGACCCCGAAGCTGACATTCCGGTGCGTGAGCGTAGAGAACAGCACCGAGTTGTTGTTGAACAACACGTGCGTACGTGGGTGCAGCGAGTACGAGTACGACACGACACCGTTCGACAACACGATCGTCTCCGAGTGGGGGCTGGTCTGCGACAGAAGGTGGCTCGCCAGCTTCACACAGACCGTGCTGCAGCTCGGAGTACTTATTGGCAGCATACTGTTCGGCTTCTTGTCTGACAGGTGAGCGAGTCTAACATATTCTTATTATAGTATACCTAAGTGACGTAGTCCAAATTGTATACGCGAGGTGCTCGAGGTAGCGGGTAAGATTCCCACGCAAGACAGTTATTTATGCGATCCACAAATTATTGAGCCTAAATGTTCTCATAGTACATACATACATAAACTCACGCCTTATCCCGTCCAGGGTAGGCAGAGACGACAGAACTCCACTCGTCACGATCCTGGCAAACAGATTGGTCCATGTCCACATTCATACATGCGCGTCGTTTACGAGTGTTCTTTATTTGCCCCTTCTCCAATATGCATCCTATCGGGTCAGCATATGTTTTCCGGGGCCTACCCACACCGACTAGCCCTTTAGTTTAACGAAGTAGTCAATATAATATTGTCACAACGAAAACTAAAGAAGGAAAACCAAACGTAAAACCCTATGTACCTTACAGTTAAGTATAATAATGATATTATTATGCCAGTGCCAGCGTATCATTATTATGACAAGCTAAGTTTCATAACTAGAGTTTTATTTCTGTAATAGTAACGCCCGAATACTCAAACGTCACTTAAATCGTCTAACAATAAACGGCATCCTAAACGTTTGGATCCTTAATTTTTTTTCGGTATACACAAACGCTACTTAAGTCATTCATATCTTTGATTAGATAAACATCCGATTAATGTTTGCGTACTGGTAACATTCACCTCATAAAGTATGTTTTCAATTACAAATTTAATTACCTTATGCTGTGTTTTCGTTTTACGCTGAAAATGGAAAAGAATAATCAGTTGTGTGCTGCATACTACGATTGTAATTGAATATTCACTTGGAAATTTTCAGACTTAAGTATTACAATTTCAATAAACAAACTGAATTACACCATTCTTTATTTTTAAGTATCCCTATAATTGGTTATTATCTTTATCTATGATTGACACGATCATTGCACAAAGAACGAAACGTTTACTCAGTGACACTGACACAACACGACAAAGCGCGAGTTTTTATCAGCTTGAAAATTTTTAAGAAGAATCTTTTACTTTCGAAAAGAGATGAAATCATTTAGAAATAATTAAAAAGTGAGTGAAATGTGAACGTAATACGAAAATGAGACAATTTAATGTGAACACATTCCAACATACTTCTTTTTAAATTGCAAGTTTGTGATTCAATTCAATCAACAATGACTTTCCAGATATCAAAATATTGTAGAAAATAAGGAAATAAACGGCTACATGATAAGAAGCGAGAGACCTGGGAATTTGTGTGTCAGCACTGTAATGCCGTTGCTGTGAGTGGCTTCAGATCATGGCAACAACTGCGACACTTTTACGAGAAACACAAACAGAAGTCAAAAAATAAAAACAGAATGGAAATCAATAAGTACAGAATAGAAATGGAAATGGAAAAATTGAAAATAATAATCTTGTATAATTATGTTGTATATAAATAAAACTACTTATAATTAAAAAAGTGTGTATTTATTAAAGTAGTCCTTGTTATAAAATGTTGATTACTATAAAGGCTTCTAGGCTGTGGTACCTACAGGTTTTTCTTCTACGGTAGAAAGTGAATCCTCTTCTAAGATCCCATTTCGCCTACGCAGCGCTATGTTGTGTAACAAAGCGCATCCCACAATAACTAGTGGAATAATATTAATTTTTAAACCCATTCTATGTTGAAGACAGGGAAATCTCCTTTTTAGTACACCAAAAAGCTTCTATAGGATTTCTGGTGCTTATTTGGGCTCTATTGTAAGCTTATTCTGTTGGTGTCCGTGGATTTTATAATGGGGTTAGCAGGTACGGTCGACACAGATAACCGCTATAACCAAGTAGAGTCTCATGGCTTGAAAATCTCCACGCTCTAACTGTGCACATAGAGGAAAGTCATTTAATATTGTGCTATCATGTTCGGAACCTAGCCATCTTGCAATAACATTTGTAATGCAAAGTTTTGGCTGTCATTTAATGTACAATTCGGTGAATGAATACACTTCTTTGATTATTAAAGCGATAATCGTCAGCTGTAGGGACGAGAGGGGTTGTTAAGTCCGTTAAATTAGAGTGAAAATATTTATGTAACGCCTGATGATTTTTTTATAGCAATATTAGATTGTAAACATCACGACCTATTTTTAGGCGTAAAATAGTTTTCTCAATCGAATCCGATTGACGTTGAAGCCGCCTTAACTGCATATTGCTGACGATTATTTTATTTATAAATGTGTTTAAAACTAAGGTTTTCCAGAGATTTTTTAATGACTTTAAAAGCCTGTATACTTTTACTCTACCGCTAGTGCGGCAACTGACGCTTACTTTACTGATTTCCAGACATTGAACCACTGTTTGAATCATCATAATCACTTGTTTATTAACTTTTTGGAGATTTAAGAGACCTTGCGACCACTCTCAAGTTTTTAAGCTACTTTAATCAATTTGGCAGGTCATTTGACAGCTAAATAAGTTAAGTAACGTTTGAGTATACGAATTTATTACTAAGTCGGCGTTTAAGTACAAATAAATTTAAGATAAATCGTTGCTTAAAATTGTGGTTTGTGTATAGGATAAGAGCTACTTTGTAGCTAAGAAACCGATAAATATTTAACTAGCGTTTGAGTATTCGGGCATACGACATTAATTGGCTGCAATGATGATCTATACAAAGTTTTAATAAAATCTGTTTAGCTTTTATCAAGAAAAGATTCCAGTCTAATTTACTTAAATGTTCAACTAACTATATTTTAAAATGAAAACTTAATTACTAAAGAAATTAAAACAAATGACTACTTATTTACATAATAATATAAAACAACCCCACCAAATAAAACTGTAATTTTTTGCCAAGTAAGTACGGGAATTAATGCCCCACCTTTGACTTAACAATTACTTAGTTAGACTAACCTTTTTTCTTTTGTTGAGGACGAGTAGTTTGTCTCTGACGACAGTTACTTACTACTTTACACGGGCTGTGGTGGGGCGGATGGCCCTCAACCAAAATTAGACTAACCACTACAGTATTTTATTAGATAATCTATTCATGGGCAAAGTTAACACATTTTTGTTTTATTTACAGTAACTAAGAAAAATTATAATTTCATTTTGTTTATAAGCTTAAATTTTAATACTTATTTGAACAAAATACAATTTTTTGCTTGAATTTACTTTTTGTCTGCTAATATAGAGAAACAAAACATATAAAGTAATGTGCGTGAGAGACATCCTGATCTCTTTAAATACAAACAACTAACGGATTAATTTCGATTTTCATTAAATAAAACAATTATGATTATCTTACCTAATTATCTTACCTGTGGTCGGCGATTGGTATATAAATTACCTTCACAGACCTGGTGGCCACGATGGCCAGATGGATTTATTTCTTCGGGGTTCGCACTTTAGGCAATTTATCACCTTTTGGGCCAAAAATAATAATCGTTACTCTTATAACCCTAACGAACAGGCGGAAGAAGCATTAAGTAGACGAGTAGATGGCTTTTATAGGTTCCATTGATTATCCGTGTGGTAACGGAGTAAGAAAACAATATGTCACCACCCCATCTCATCCCATGGGTGTCGTAAAAACCGACTAAAGGACTATCCATAAATATTATCTTTACGAAATTAAAAAGAAGGAAAACTTGAAATTAAAGCCTATACCAATCCGTTTGGCCAGCAGGTGGTATTAGTATCCCTCCGTCACGTGAGGAGGCCCGTCCCTGCAGTGGGACATTAATGGGCTGTTACAATGATAGGTTTCATTATCAATTCCTTGTGCCAGCGAGTATCCATTAGTAGGTCAAGTTTCTCACTGGAAGAAACCCTTCGCTAGTGTGATTGAAAACACAGCAACAGTGAACGAATATACGTCAAACGTTGCCTAATAAAATATATAAGTAGGTACAGCGTAAGATTTAGTTATAATCTTACAGATATTTGTATCTTAAATATTGACACGTTTACGATAAGGGTCTCTTATTTATCTGATAAAGGTGCAACTAAGTAGGATCACAGCCTTGTTGCTGCTTGGACTATCATGAGTTTTTTAAACAACTAGCTGCTGACCAAGCGAGTTCTGTATTTTTTTTTAATATATAGTAGTCTGTATACCTATCCGTTACTTTTACGCAAAATTATAATTCGAAATATTTTATTTATTATATCTAATATTATTGACTATATAATAAACAAAGGGATAATAACTATATAAATAATAAATAATATACATAAACTGTAGCATTGTTATAGTTAATAACATCGTTATAGCTTGTAACATCGTTACAGCTAATAACATCGTTATAGTTTATAACATCGTTATAGTTTAGTGACGTCAACCAATACTTGAGTTTAGATACATACATTTTAAAATTTAGAAACTTTACCACCGCGTCCTTTTTTTAAAGGAAGGAATAATACTATTTGTACCATCAGCATCGGTACGTCCACAGATTACTTAATAGGTACAGTCACGAGCAATAATATTTATGTACTTACACATTTTCACATTTTGTAAAACTGTTATCTAAATTTCTGCTAATCCAAAATTGAATATTAGAAGATAAGTTCAAAACTGTACGGAACCTTTTCTAAATTACGAATTAATTTTGTTAATCTAATGTCACGATAGAAGTTTAGATAGTTTAGAAAATTTGACGATGTGTATATATTATTGCTCGTGACAGTACCTCGTTCTATCATTTTCGTGACAGCCATTTATAACCATCAGATCCGCTTTGTCCTTTAATCCATTGAACCGACAAGGTAACCCGCTCAGGGTCAGTGTTCATGAACGTGACATACACAGGTCACGTTAATAGTATATGTGTGCAATTGTGCATGAATGTGGCTAAGTGTTAGATACCTCTATAAACTCGTTTTTTTTATTTTAGTCGATAAGGTTTATCAAACTGAAATACATACACATTGGATGTAACATTATCTAAATAAAAATATTTTTAATATTTTTGTAAACACGTTCCCAGTGCAGTGTACCATATATGGTACACGTGCTTTGTTTTACTATTGTGTCTGTTGGCGGCAATGTGGAAGGGTTAGTAATTAGCACAACTTTAAATTAAATTTTTCATTTGTGTTTTAAACTTGCACGATACTAACATAATAGATAAGAAAACTAAAAGTAAACAAAACAAAAACAAATTAATGCATCTCATCACGTCATTCAATGGAGGTTCACTGACTGGACAGAGAGGCCTCCTACAAATACTTTCACCAGCATGTCAGTCAGTCGTAAAAAAATTTGGTTAAATTAACTTTAGTTGTCAAATTGTCTTACCTATTGTCATGACAATTTGACAACTAAAGTTAACTTAACCGAATTTTGTAACGATTTTAAGGAACAAGAATTGACGGGTTATTAGATGGACGTCATGTTCGACTTTAGTCATGTTCTGCCTTAGTCATGAATTTGTCAAGTTTGCTTTTTTGACATGACATGCTGGTGTGGTCCTGGGCCTCCCCAAATTTACCGCCGTCCTAACTAAGTCATCGGTCTACCATGTAACTGGTCTCCTGCGGTTTCGGGTACGTGGTTGTCATTCCAGAACCTTACAGTTTTTACCCATAGTGCTGTGCTAAGTTTTGTACTAATTGGCGTTGTGAGAATTTGTAATGAATATTTTTTATTTAATTTTTTGTACACCAAGGACTAAAGAACATAATTTCATTATAGTACACTCAATACAGCCAACCTACCAGCCTAGCGACCTTATCGCTCAAGGTAATCTGTGTTTATAAATATTGGCTAGAGCGAAGAGTGTAGGAAAATTTAAAAACAGGTATTCGTTGTTAAGATGCTAGTATAATTTATGTATTTAAATCTATTTATATATAAATAACACAATTATAATGACGTAAACTCATGAATAAAATCCTCAATTAAATAAATAGATTTAAAATAATAATATAAAATTGTCAAGGCAAGTTGGCAACAATTCCTAATTATGTCATTTAAAATAAACTACAAGACGTCATTGTTACATAAAAATATAAAATAAATGCAACATAAAATAACGAAACTAAATTAATAATTATGCAAATATGTTACAATAACATCTATAGGTGTGTTTCGCGGTAAATTGGTGCTAAATTAGCATAATATCTTGTGTCTTATTTAATTATAACTTCTACTTTTGTGACGGATTAATATAAAAACCTCCCCATCTCATCCCATGGGTGTCGTAAAAACCGACTAAGGGACAATCTGTGAATATCTTTAAGAAATAAAAAAGAAGGAAAACTAAAAATTAAACCCTATACCAATCCGTTTGGCCAGCGTGGTTTTAGTAGGCCAAATATCCCTCCGTCATGGGAGGAGGCCCGTCCTTGGAGTGGGACATTAATGGGCTGTTATGATCATTAATATAAATTGGTGTCACAACCCCTCTTCACCTAAGATATCTGCTTAAAGATCATAAAAGTGGTTGTTTTCGTCGAGAGAAGAACAAGATCGGACTCTGCCCCACCTAAAACAGTGATTGTGACATACGGACGGACAAACAGACATAAGTACTCGAATCTATAGGGTTCTATACGAGTATATTGCCATTTAGCAACGGAACTCTAAAAAGGAATCTATTACAATGCAATAGGAAATGTTTTGGAAAAATGTCCTTGAAATGGCAGTTGACATTTATTTACAACACGACAATAAAATAATTAATAGTCTCAAAGTCATTAAAAAAATTAAAAACAGGTCTTACGTAGTTCTTGTTTGTCAAAACTTATTATTTCGAAACTGAATTTTGAATAATTAACCCTGCCTTGCCTTATTAATTTATTTATTTAAGGGTACTTCAACGACTTACTCACTAGGACATACATAAACAATGAATTATTTATAGTTTTAGGCATAGTGAGTTGGTCACTTACAGAAGTACACAACTCTCACAGAAAGATAAAGGGACAAGTAAGATGATGAATGAATTGAGACATGAATTAAACTTACACAAATTAAGTTAAAAATTACATAATATCAAATAAGTACACTTAAATATTAATCAGAAAATTTAAAATTAAATTTTATCAATCAAAAAATTAATTAATATAGATATAACAAATTAAAACAAAATAAAAAATTAAATTAAATTACATAATTAAAAATAGGTATATAAGTAATTTAAGTTAAAAATCGGCATCGGCATTAATAAGTATAAAGAATTAAAATTGAATTATTAGCATTGGCAATACAAAGATAAAAATAGAAACAACGTAGAGAAAATTGTAAATGGATGCAATTCGTCTTATGATTCTTATATCCAAATTTTAAATAGGTAATTATTAGTTTTAATTAAACCAAAGGAAAATTGGTTTCCCACGCCCAGACTACCTCCGGTCTATACTTGGGAGGGGGTGGAAAACTCTCATGAGTACCCGAGGGAGGCCCTATGTCCCTAGCGGGTTATGCCGAGACTCTTACCGGCTAAAACCACCAGACCTACTACTCGATTGCCTTAAGGGCTACTAAGCGAATCGGAACGTCCCCCCCAGACTGGGGTCCGGGGAAGCGAAGAACTTGATTTTCCCTAAGAGAACCCTACATAGAGAATCATGATTAGAGCGCGCACTGCGTTCAGGTCATGTTATAGACTAACAGAGAGCTTAGGGGGCCTAAGGGATCAGAGCTTGAGCGTGGGGTTTGGGAGAACGGAGGTGTAGGCCACCGCCAAGGTATAAAAAAGAAAGCACCAATTTTCAAAACTACAGTAATTATTTTTGATTTCTGATTTTATTCTGATTCGGGTTAATTTGACGGACTAACAATTATTTCTGAATCACACAAAGAACTTTCCCGCATGGGGACCAAACCCGCTACTTCGTGTAAGACAGCCTTTCACGCGTCTACTTTCCTACCGAGGCAGCTTAGTTCCTATAAAAAAGACTAGCTCATGACCGCGGCTTCACCCGCTTGGTATAAATAATCCTTAAAATAAATAAATAATCCTCACACATTCACACAACGCCCTCTAGTCCCAAACTAAGCTGAGCTTGTACTATGGGTACACGACAACGGATATACATACTTACTATAATATATATAAATACTTTTTTTTTGTGAATACATACATATTATACATAGAAAACACCTACCCAGACCAATGCAAACAATCATGTTCATGCACACAAAGATTTTTATTGAGCGGGAATCGAACCCGAGACCTCTGCGTAGCAGCCATGTAGTGTACCAACTACGTCACAGAGGTCAATCCTACTATGCTACTAATCCTTATGTATTTAAGTATGTTTATCAGTCGTTTAGTACCTATAGTACAAGTTTTGCTTAGTTTGTGACTAGACGGCGCTGTGCGAGTGTGTGAGGAATATTTATAATTCATAGTAACTTTTTTGTATATAATAAGTTATCCCTTCTTCCAGATATGGTCGCAAGACAACGTTCCTGATAGCTACTATGGCAGTGGTAGTGATCGGTCTGGGGGTTCCGTTCTCTCCCAACTACGTCGTGTTCACAACCCTGAGGTTCTTCCTGGGGCTGGCGACTGCGGGGACTATGGTCGTGTCCTTTGTCATCGTGATAGAGGCTATCGGATCCAAGTATAGAGAAGCAGCTGGTTGTTTGTATCAAATACCATTTATTATAGGTAAGTTGGAATTGATAATAATATAAGCACCTAAATGTAGTTGAAGTTGCTTTGAATAAAATTTGATTGATCCACGTTCGTGTCAAGATAATTTTTGTGTTTATTTTTGAGTGTAACTCTTCTTGTGGTCACGGAGTAAAGACTAAATGTGTGATCAACCCAGCTAAGCCAAAGTTCTCAGTTCCTCATGATTAAAAAACAATGTTAAAATTTTCATTGTCTTTTTTTTTATTCTGTAGAACTCTATTTTCGTAAAATACAATAGCCATACTCGTAGTTATACAACGTGAAATCAAAAAACCACCTGTGTAAATAAGTCCCATCAAAATTTTGATTTCATACGAATTATCCGAAACAAGGAAAAATTTGTTAAGTGTTATTTTTGGCAAAGGCTTCATGTACATATTCATACGTTGTCTACTTTAACAAGGTATTGCGGTCATCATAAGTAGATACAGTTAGTTAATAGTTATTCCCATTAATAACTAATATTATAATGTTATGTTATTATTCCACGTCTCCATAAAGTGGCTCACGGTCCACGGAGGGAATCTTTTTATTACCTTGCTATAGCGTTATAGGGTTTCATTTAAGTTTACATTTTCGACCAATTTTGTTATGCTTGTTGAACCTTCAGTCATTAACGACAATCAAAAACGAAAAGACCTGTACCATAAAGATCTGTTTAGAACTAGAAAGCAATTCACGTATTTTTCATTATTCCTTTTCTCTGGAGACCGAGGGAAATTTGGCCTTCTTATACCACGCCGACCTGATGGATTGGTATGGAATTTCGTAAAGACTTACTTACTTTGTTTTCGTTGAAATAACATCTTCAATATTTTCCTTAGTTGGCCTTTACGACACTTATAGATGTAGTGTTGTTAACCTATTTTTCCTTCATCACTATTCTGATTCTAATGTTTTTATATCAGTAAAAATAATATTATCAAAATACTGTTTCCAGGTCATGGGACAGTCCCAATATTCGCGTATTACTTCCGCAGCTGGGACAAATACACGTTGGCGTTGGGTATACCTTGCCTGATATACATCGGATACTTCTTCACTGTCACTGAGTCCCCAAGATGGCTCGTCAGCCAGGGCAGAGTCGACGAAGCCTCTAAGATTGTGAAGAAAGCTGCAATTATGTAAGTATACTGAACTATTTTTAAAAAGCGTGTCTGTGAATTACTTCCAAATTCTTTTCATCCCTTAAAGCCCGATTTACACATCGACAAGTACAGTAGCGAGTTAAGTAGTAAGTTGTTGATTAAGTTTATTTAAATAGATCTCCATCCTATTTTTTGGCGAGTTAGGTACGAAGTAGCCCCCTCTCTCGCGCCTAAATCGGGCATAAGTTTAAGTATTTGTGTATCTGGCGGTAACTTGTAGATGCAGACAAACCTTTCGACTTCCATAGTGGTACTGGGCATTTCGTGTAAATAAACGGTTTAATTTCATTCCATAGAAATGATGTACTGTAGAGTTTCTCTTAAGCTATGCAAAGCAATGGACAAATTCCCTAAATCGAGGTGTGCTTACCCAACTTTTACTATTTCTTGTATTTCGATTGTTTAGTAATGTCATCATCTAACTCAAACTTAGTCTTAATCAATAGAATTTAGACCGAGTTCTACGGAAAGCGTAAGCGATAAGTGGTAGTTTACGCTTATGAGGACATCACAAAACTGGGTCTTACCAAAACTTACTGATATCGATAGCCATCAATCTTTTGAATTGTAGAGGAACAACCAACCACTCCGTGTGGTGACGGAGTAAGAATACAATATGTCACCACCCCATCTCATCCCATGGGTGTCGTAAAAACCGACTAAGGGACTATCCGTGAATATTATCTTTACGAAATAAAAAACTTGAAATTAAACCCTGTACCAATCCGTCTGGCTAGCGTGGTATTAGTAGGCCAAGTATCCCTCCTTCACGGGAGGAGGCCCGTCCCTGCAGTGGTACGTTAATGGGCTGTTATGATGAACCAACCACCATCTAAACATCAAATCACTAAGTTACTTTAATTAATTTCAGGAACAAACTTTCAACAGCAAAAGTGGATGAAACTCTCAAGCTTATGTCAGAGGAGATACGAAGGAACTCGAACAAGTCGAGACCGAACTACACGGCGCTGTTCCAGAAGTCCCTGGTGGTTAGAACCTTGTGCTGCTGGTTCATGTGGGTTGTTATAGGGATCTTGTACTTCGGGGTGAACCAGTACATCAGTCAGACCAGTTCTAATCCGTTTATAAGTGTCACGGCCGCTGCTTTAATTCAGGTATGTGTTTTAAAAAAAAATTAAACTTTAAAACATTGTTATCTAAAAAAATTTAAACTTTAGTAAAGTAAAAAAAAACCTTTCGCGGCATAGACCCGTTATTAAAAGTTTTAATAAACTTGAACTTATCAAAATGGTTTTTTTTTTCACGTACATGATAGTTACATTTATTTATTTATTTATTAATCATAAACTTAAATCTATCTTTACAGGCAGGCCTAATGCGACAGATAAGTTGAGCTTATTATCTAATAACTTTTTACATACTCATAACTATATACTATCTTATATTTAACTTATTTTATATCTAATACACGGTAAACACGAAAAAAAACTAGTTGCTGCACAGGCAGTAAGCCGTCTTTGTGAATTCATTCAGTGAACAAGAGAATATATCTATTTGAGCAGACAGGTCGTTGAGCACACGCAGCGCCCGCACGAGCGGTGCGCGCTGCAGCAGGTTGGTGCGCGCGTGGGGCACCACCAACAGAGGTGGTCGTCGCCGACGTCCCACATACTCGTCCGTTACACACAGCTGAACAATCTCCAAAATACCCGGGTTGTGAATTTTACCGCGTATCACACTAAATATGTAGGTGGAGAGAGCTACCTCACGTCTCACTTCGAGCCTGTAATAACCAATCATGCCTAAAACGAATAAACTAGGATACAAAAGTGGGTACCCTGGGTACACGCCATACTGCTTTAGGTATAAGAACCTAAGAAATTTATTTTGTATACGCTCTATCATTAGCTTGTACTTTTTTACGTGTGGTGACCAAATTACTGCATTGTACTCCAACTGACTCTTTACAAGTGCTTCGTAGAGAGCTTTCAAGGCACATATGTTTGTAAAGTTGTTACCCTGTCGCAATACCATCCCTAAATTCCGGTATGCTTTTTTGCATATGTCAGTGATGTGCTGCCGAAACAATAATGTGCACTCGAAGCGCACGCCCAGGTCTCTTACCTCAGTTACGCGCCTTAACGGTAACCCCTCCATGACGTACTCATGATGGCTCGGGGTTCGCGAGTGGCTGAATGACAGTACGGAACACTTAGCCACATTAAAGTACAACTTATTGTCTTGACTCCATGCTAATATTCTGTTGATGTCTTTTTGTAGTACGCTATGATCTGTGCTATGTTTTATTTCTTTTACTAGTTTTAAATCATCAGCAAATAATAAAGGAATGGACTTACATACTACCTTAGGGAGGTCATTGATCATCAGAATGAATAGCAGGGGCCCTAAATTGCTCCCTTGACTCACCCCAGATCTTGTATGGTATCGTCCTGGTCGAAATCCGTGCTGAGCGTCAGACAACTTTGCACTAATCTGTGGATAGAGACAATTGTGAATGGCCGACTCAAATACCTTGGCTGGAGCACACAGGACTGCCACCGGTCTGTAATCAGCTGGCGCAGACCCTCCACCTGCTTTCGGTACTGGTACTACTCGTGTGAGTTTCCATCGGTCAGGATACGTTGCGGTTTTCAGACACACGTTAAATAAATGTTGTAAAGGTTCCACCAATGCTGGCCCACAATCCCTTAAAATGTATGGCGGGATACCGTCCGGCCCGACCGAACGTTTCGGCGACAGACGCGCGAGCGCACGACGCACGTCGCGCGGCTCGAGTTGAGTCAGGGCCACGCGCGCGCCCGGCGGTTCTCCCATGCGCTTACTAGCCACCTCCACACTCAACGTCGCTGAGTCCGGAGTATATACAGACTCGAAGTAGCGGGCGAACTCTCTGGCGCACTCGTGTTCTGCAAATATCCTACCATCTTTTATTATTTTCTGGCTGGAAGTGTTACCTGTCTTAGCTCTAATGAAGTTCCAAAACGCTCGCGGTTCTCTCGCTAATTGGTATTGAACGCGGTCCCTGTACTGGTCGTGAGCTCTCTTCGTCTCGGCCTTAACCCTCGCCCTACACTGTGAGAACGCCTCGTAGTCTTCATTAGACTTGCTACATTTATATCTTTTATGCAACATGTATTTAAGTTTTATGTCATGAATAATTTCGTTTGTATACCACACTGGGTATGTATACCTAATACCTACTATCATTAGTCTTTGATTTTTTCGTTGGCACGTACGTATTAAAAACTGTATATATTTTATTATAAAAAGCATTCAATATAGCGTCCGGTTCACTAAAATTACTCACCTCACTCAAATCTATTTTACCTAAGGATTGGTATAAGCTTTGGAAGTCGGCTTTATTAAAGTTCCACTGAACTCGGGTTATCGTCTCCTGGCACAGCGGCGACGCAGTTTCAGTAGTATCAGCTGAGTCGATATACGCGTGTGCGGGCCGCGCGCGTTCCATGCGCACGTGCAGTGGCGGGTGATACGCGTCCACGGGCTGTAGCCCTTCGTCTGCAGCGCTCACCGAGGCGCCGGCGCCGCGTGCACACAACACCAGGTCCAACTGTCTACCATTACAGTTCGGCACATCGTTGCACTGAACAAATTCACAAAACGACGTAAAATAATCAAAATAATTTACAATATTAATATTACTAGAATACAAATTAAAATCCCCTATTACAACTAACTTATTATTATACTTAACACATATTTTTTCTAATATACTAAATAGTACCATGTATTCATTCTCATCACACTGCGGAGGAATATAAACTACACAACATGTAAATAAATAGTTATTTTGTTTATATACATTAGCACAAACTAGTTCAAACTTGTAATGTATCACCTGACACCTGCACTCGCCGTAGTTCCAGCCGCGGTGTGGCCACTAAAAGCACGCCTCCATGCTTGCGTCCGTCCGCTCGATCACACCGCAACACATGGTAGCCGGCGACCACGAACTCGGAATTTTGTATACTTTCATTAAGGCCTGTTTCTGTGATGGCAAATACATCGCATCCAGATGATTCAAGTAACGACAAAAATTGAGTCGTTTTGGTCCGAATACCTCTTACGTTTTGGTATAATATATTAAAGTGTCTTTTGGGTTTGTTGTAAGTTAGGTTGGGTTGAGCGGCGAAACCAAATCCACTCGCTGTATTCTGTATTCACTGGCCATATATCTGCATCACATAGCTTTCCAAATTTCCCCTCTATAACGCCTATCTTGAATGAAGCTTAGACTCGTTCATTTTTAGGCTTTAATTTCTCAATAAATATGTCTGTATCACTACCTAATATTTTTTGTAAATACTCTTTTAAGTTACCCTCCGTCGTGCTTTTATCTAACCTCCAAACATGTAAATACTTTCTTCGCTCGACTGCTTTTAAAGTCTCGACCGACGTACTACCTCCTTTCTTAATTGGATTCCTTTTTCTCACTTCAGTCCAAGTATTGTTATCATTGTTATTTACCGCCGTTTTGCTGGCCATCGCCGCGTACGTCACTTGCGCGAGTGGCCGCTCGAGCTCGGGAGCGCTGGCGTCGATGGCGGGCGGTTTAACAGCTGACGAAGACGCGGGCGACGCTGCTGACGTCACGATGTCGTCGCTTTCGCTGATCAACAATGACTCTTGGCTGGTTACACTTCTAGTTTCAGGACCTTTCTTGATTTGTTTCGGTTTATCTTTAATTAGTTGCCGTTCAGTCAATACAGTAATTTGTTTTTCATACGAGTTACATTTAATATTAAGTACATTGTTTTAATTCTTCCCTCAGTTTAGTGTTTTCTAACGCCAAAACTGTCACTGTAGTTTTAAATTCCTCCATAATTTTCTGTTCAAAAGAATTTATTCTATCTGCTAAAACATTATTCATGTTTTCCATTATTTTATGGAAGAAACAATCTAAATCCTGAGGCATTATACATATACCTAAGTAAATAAATTGTAAGGTTTTTTTGCATTTTAATTCATTATTTTACAAGTTTAATATAGTATTACTTAAGTACGAATACTTTTTGCGAGTTAATCATTTTAGACTAAAAGAACTGTAAAGTTTTTGTAATTGCATCACTATAATGAGAAAGGTGAAATACAAATAAAAAAACAACTACAAATTTCTTTTCTATTAGGTGTAGTATATTTTTGCACAAACACTTACATTTTATTTTTCATCATAATAATGTCCCACTCCAGGGACGGGCCTCCCGTGACGGCGGGATACTTGGCCTACTAATACAACGCTGGCCAGACGGATTGGTATAGGGTTGAATTTCAAGTTTTCCTTCTTTTTGTTTCATAAGGATTAATATTCACGGATAGTCTCTTAGTCGGTTTTTACGACACCCATGGGATGAGATGGGGTGGTGACATATTGTATTCATACTCCGTCAGACACACGGAGATTTATTTTCATCATTTTATTTTTAAAACTATGTTATTAGTTCTGCAGAGTCCTTGACCATTGTAGAAGGACGATGCACACACCATCTGCTAATCATATTTAAATATTATAAAAACATTTCCAGATACCATCAGACCTAGCAACAATCTGGCTGATGAAGACACTCGGACGTCGGCTGACAACATCACTGTTCTTCATCGGAGCTGGTGCCTTCATGGTGATCCTCTACTTCATACCAGACAACTTCACCCTCACTCTTATCTGCGGAACTTTAGGAGTCAGCTGTGCCTCTGTAGTCGCCTGTTCCATCTACGTATTCACATCAGAACTGTACCCAACAGTTGTGAGGAATATGGGTGTTGGAGCCGGTTCCACTGCCATGAGAGTTGGTACCATGTTGGCACCATTCATTTCGAATAGTGTCGTGGATGTACCATGGTTGCCGAACACCATTTTTGGAGGAGCCGGTCTTCTTGCTGGTTTTGTGGGGTTGGCATTACCTGAGACGAAGGGTATGGCGTTGCTTGATAGCATGGATGAAATTGAAGAGGATAAGACAAAACTTTGATAACGGTGTCTTTATCATAATGTTAGCGTAAAGACTGTCACTGATGGACAAAGACCTCTTCAAAACGCTTGGACTGTGTGTGATAGGACTCAATAAATAAATGTTGTTTAACGCAAACCGTCTTTTAGACAGTTAGTTCAATAGTTAAATCTGTTTTATATAGGTAACTAAATGGAGCGATGAGAGGAAGAGTGAATTATTGTACTTACACAAAAATATATTTTGTTGTGTATTTATGTAACTAATGTGATATGTTGTTAAGTTGCTGTGTACTATACTCTAGATAAATATACTTAGATATTATGATTGACGACCTCGGTGGCGCGACGTTAGCGCAAGCGGCTGCCGTGCAAGAGGTTGTGGGTTCGATCCCCACGCAGGACAATAATTTGTGAGATCCACAAATTATTATCCTGGTCTGGGTGTTCTTTGTGTCCGTTAATTGATGTTTGTAAAAGGTCCCCGCGACACAGGGCATGATCCCTAGTGCGGGAGTTGTCTTCCTAAACAAAAAAAAAAAAAAAAAATTTTGCATTAAAATAAAGACTTGAGTTACCTAATCTTAGACAATATTCAAACAATGATCATACATGGGTTAGATTTGCGTTAAGCGGGAAACAAACCCAATATCAGCATTTGTTAAATGTTTGTTAAATATTGTTATTATCTATAACTTGCACCTAAATACTACAAGGTAATTATTACAAGTGCCAACAAAAACACGCAAAAAACAAAGACGCGGTTGCTTTGAAACAAAAACTTCACCTTGATCACAATCTTAAGAGTAGCTTCACAGTAGTTTTGTAGATACGTATACCTATATCCGTGAATGTTATCTGTACAAAATAAAAAGAAGGAAAACTTGAAATTAAACCCTATACTAATCCGTTTGGCCAGCATGGTATTAGCAAGGTAAGTATCCCTCCTTCACGGGAGGAGGCCAGTCCCTGCAATGGGACATTAATGGGCTGTTATGATGTATAGTCAAAAACTAAATGGCTTTATCACCTCTACAGTTAATGTTAGTTGCATGTCATAAAACTATTAGGTTCAATATCGCACAACAAAACATCAGCTAAATCATGACGCTACTTTGACATATCAGTTCTTTTGTATTAGCAAATAGTCGTTAGATATTTATAAAAACAAATAATAAAGTCAACGTTATTGACAGTTACTAGAGTATATTTTCGGTAAAATGTTTTATTCTAATGAATTTCTCTCTTTTTTCCTTCTATGTCCATCCCTATCATTTCTTGCATGACGTCATTGGTGCATATTTCAATTTAAAGTTTTCGTAATTTTATAATATAAAACAAATTAGGGTAAACCACCTAATCGTTAGAAGTCCTACAGTTATTGGCACTTAAGAGTTAAAAGTGAGTAAAAAGAAAGAAAACGCTATAGATTATTCAAGTTCAGTATGATTATTCAAATATTATTTATTTAATATTTTTATCATAATTTATTTATTTCATGTGACAACATAGCAACAATAAATTTATCACAATCCTTTTATTGGCATTAGTGCCAATAATATTTATTTAATACTATTCAATCACATAATAATGATTAAGTATAAGCAAAGATTAAAGTATTTTATAATTTTATGATATTTTATATTTTAGTCTGACACGAAGTCCACCCTTAAGGTGCCAACAATTGGGTGGCTTACCAGCCAATATTTAAATTCTACATTTTCAGTTTTTCTGAAATGACAAGCTTGTAATGTCACAAGTAACAAGTTGACTTTAGTTTTAAATTATTTAATGGTTTTTCATGGTTTTTCACATACAAACTCTTCAGTTTAATATAGTGACATTTGTATTGTGTTAGTAGATATTATTATTTATTGCGTTGAAGTGAAAGTTTAAAATAGATTGCACTTTTAATCTAAGCATAGTTTTGATTACGGTCAACCATGACCGCAAGCTCACGCATAAACATTAAATAACGATCTTAATGAATTTGAATTATGATAGAATTTTTTGTCAAAACTGATAAAGCCATTTCGTTTTCGGGTATAATATAAAGTCATCTTGAGATGACTGACGTCTATTGTATGAGCGGCGGTTACAATTTGCCAAGAGCCGCTTGTGCGTAATTCAGTTTAATGTTTTAAAAAAAGCAGGCTTGAGCTCATACGAGCGTGTCCGTGTCGATTACTTGGCCAAGTTCTATAAACAGAAAAAAATATCGTTTCAGTTTTGACAAAACCTAATGGTACAAACCAAAAATTTGTCAATGTAGAAATAAAGAAGTTATATGAGTTTAAAGGTGGGCGCGCGAACGAAACGCGGAGGATTGCAAGCAACGCAGCAACTTCTTGAGATCTAATTCTTTTTATCAATTATTGACTGAATTTGATTGGTCAAAAAAAATTACTATTATCAAGTTTACTATCTTAAAAACTTATAAAGTTACTCACTCTTCTCTTTCTTTTACCTTATTGTACTTTGCCGTGCCCGATAGGGTCCATATTTGGTATATGTAGGTATGTAGGTATTGTGACCACCTTTGTAAACAAATGGAGAGCAATAAATGATTGAGTTTGAGGAGATGGCTGGTGGCAGGATATAAGAAAATGTAAAAATAATTATGTCGTCTACTGGTTGACATATTATAATATGTATATAAATATTTATTAGCATAATTTGTAGTTCCTAATTTTAGTCTAAATTGATTAATTAAATTAGGTAAGAATAAAAATGTAAATATTCAATGACTTCCTGTTTAATTAAGGAAATAAATATTGTTGTATACATAATCCCATCTAGTTCCATATTGAGAGTTGATACCAGAAAACTTTTTATATCTCGCAGGGCGCATAGAACTTCTACTGGAAGTAACTACAAACTAACGTTTAGATATGTCACAGGGAAATGGGGAAACCAGGGATTTCACGAAATCCCTAGGGATATGACAAAATCCCATTTGTACTAGAAAATAAATGCTCATATTTTTGTTTGTAGGTTAAAAAACACAAAAAGTCTATCTTCTGTAGGTTAGGTTAGATAAGAACTGTGACCAAAATGCACATGCATGCAGGCGAGCGAGCGAAGCGAGCGTGCCTCGGCAGCGGCCGCCGAAGTGCAAGGCATTTTCGACATTTACCGGGATTTTGTGATATCCCTAGTGATTTCGTGAAATCCCTGGTTTCCTCATTTCTCTGCGACATATATAAATAAACTAGCTGACCCGTGCCCAAATCGTTGGGCGGCGAAAAAAATGCGTCCCTTTCCCTTTTGTAAACATATTTCATTACTGCTCAACTCCTATTGGTCATAGCGTGATACTATACAGGGTGGCTCATTCAAAGGGGTCAGTATGGGAAAGTCTTAAACTATAAGTCATACGAAGATTTGTTCTTAGGAACCATGACACCGATTTTGATAAAAAGAAAAACTGCATTCATACATTTGAGAAAGATACTGTACCCAGCTCGGGAATCGAACCCGGTTGTTTTGCAAAAATAAACTTATACTTTTTTTATTTAAATATCTATTCTGTAGGTCTTAAGCAGTAAATATCTCTATGAAACATTATGTCTAAAATGAATAAAATGCATTGTTTTCACATACTTCAATTTAGCATAGTAAGTAGGTGTTCGAAGTGGCCATCGTTTTTTTTCAATACAATATTCAACACGTTTAGGTAACGATCTTTTTTTTTCTTTTTTTATTGGTATTCGAACAGTCACACTGAAACGTTCTATTTTCAAATGAGGCTCAACTAAACACGTCTCTGTATCTACAATATCTACATTACTTACATGGCTTTTCAATTGATTGTTAGTGTTTGATTAAAAGAAGTAAGCCGTTGTATCTAGATAATAATATTACTGTAGATAACAAAACTTCCTTAAAGGTTTAATGCAATGACAATGGCCACATGATATGTAACACGGTGTATGTAACAAGTAGAGGGGTACAAACAACCATAGAGATAATTTTAAATACCTAAACTGTTGAAGATTGTAACAGTTCGAAGATTAGCCACTTCGAACACCAACTTACTATGGTAAATTGAAGTATGTGAAAACAATGCATTTTATTCATTTTAGACATAATGTTTCATAGAGATATTTACTGCTTAAGACCTACAGAATCGATATTTAAATAGAAAAAGTATAAGTTTATTTTTGCAAAACAACCGGGTTCGATTCCCGAGCTGGGTACAGTATCTTTCTCAAATGTATGAATGCAGTTTTTCTTTTTATCAAAATCGGTGTCATGGTTCCTAAGAACAAATCTTCGTATGACTTATAGTTTAAGACTTTCCCATACTGACCCCTTTGAATGAGCCACCCTGTATAGCCTATGACACTTACCTATGACACTAGTTAATAGTAGTAGTGAATTATCTTGTAATGAAAACAGGATTTCTGTTAACAAACATGCATCTTCAGTACATAAAGAAGACAGCTTATTGTCATTATTTAACCAGACAAAATGTAGCAATGATAAAGTTTATATTTTCTCTGACCAATTGGGCTTAGGTTTCAGTACTCTGTTAAAAAGTTTTACTAATTACTCCATTGTAAATAATTGTTACCCCAATGCTAGCTTCACTCATATAATTAATTGTTTAAAGAATAGTAATCTAGAAGCCTCTTCCACTATTATATTATTATATGGTAATTGCATGTCAATTACTAAAAAAGACATCATTCACTTGACAGAAGTGATGTTAATGCTTAATAAAAAAATAGGATGTAGGTTCATCACATGTGCCTTACCATATGTACAAAATGTAAATAAGGAGTATAACAAAGTTATATATAATATAAACCTAATGATGTATAATTTAACTTGTCGTCATAGTGACTTTATATTATACTTCGAAACTAACAATTTTGTAAATAATTATACATTAACAAGAGATACAATGTATCTGTCAGTATATTATAAGCGACAACTTGCTAAATTACTAGCATACAACGTTTTACACTTTGACACAGGTACATGTAGGGTATCGAAGG
Source organism: Schrankia costaestrigalis (assembly GCA_905475405.1). Classification (NCBI taxonomy): domain Eukaryota; kingdom Metazoa; phylum Arthropoda; class Insecta; order Lepidoptera; family Erebidae; genus Schrankia; species Schrankia costaestrigalis. Next base: position 1,123,074 of record FR997845.1, on the reverse strand, counting down.
ACTTAGTTAGTAATAGTAGTACAATTATTTCTATTGACACAGGTACATGTAGGGTATCGAAGGACTTAGTTAGTAATAGTAGTACAATTATTTCTATTGACACAGGTACATGTAGGGTATCGAAGGACCTAGTTAGTAATAGTAGTGCAACTATTTCCATTGACACTTCTTTAAACTAAGAAGTATGACAAAGGGTAGGTCTCTGAATATAGCTCATCAAAACATGCAAGGACTACCCAGCAAAGAGTTAGAATTAAGTTTGTTCTTAGAGTCCCACAACATCCAGGTAATGTGTATTACAGAGCATTGGCTAAAAAGTTATGAAGTTAGTTGTGTTAATAATAGTCATTTTACAGTACATAGTGTGTTCACTAGAGAAAAATCATGCAGAGGTGGGTCATTGATATTAGTATCAAATAATATTATAAATTGTAAAGAGCGTAAGGATATTGTTAGTTTATCTATTGAATGTACAGTGGAAGTATCCTGCATTGAACTTAAGCAGTATGTTATAATTTGTGTGTACCGTCCCCCTTCTGGTAACTTGAAAACCTTTGAGGAGGTAATGGAAGACTGCCTTAGGAAAGTTGAGAAGAGTAAGAAAAGTATAATATTGTGTGGAGATTTTAATATTAATATATTAGAAAAATCATCTACATCTAGCAGATTTCTGAATCTTTTTAAATCATTTAATTTAAAACACTTATTTAGTGAACCTACTAGGATTACAAAAACATCTTCCAGTTGTTTAGATAACATTTTTAGCAATCGAGATGTCTCATATAAGGCATTATCTAGTGATCTGCCATCAGATCATTGTGGACAGATAGCAAGATTTCCGGAGGCAGAATTAATAGATTCATATGAGGTATCGAGTAGGCCTTTGAGTAGTGCTCGCTTAGTTTGCTTTAGGGACAATGTTGTGAGCGGTATTGACCCTACTCTTCTGGAGATTCATTCACCCAATGCCATGTATGAAGGTTTATTTAACACAGTAGAAAACAATTTTCAAAAATATTTTAAAGTAAGGAAAAATTTAGTAAAAGTCAAGCCAGCGTTTAATGATTGGGCTACTGTTGGTATATATAAAAGTAGACGTAGATTGTATGAATTATATGATTTAAAGAAATATAACTATAATCCTACATTTATAGAGTATGTCAGAAATTATTCAAAAATATTTAGGAAAGTTTGTTGGGAAGCTAAATCTCTTTATGTAAGTAACATAATAAAGCAGTCTTCAAACAAAGTTAAGGCTACTTGGCGAGTTATTAATGAAGCCAAGGGTAAGCCTCCGAAACAAATAGGCAATTTAAACTTAACTTTAATTGATAATGGTAGGACAATGAAAAATGATGTTGATGTAGCTTATGTTTTTAACGACTTTTTTGTTAGTATACCAGTAGCCACTACTAAGGCTTTAAACGCTTCTTCGATAGGTGCGTGTAACTTTTTACATTCGTGTGTAGCAAAATGTGACACCAATTTTGAATTCAAACATGTTAGTCCTTACGACATTGTTAACGCCTTTCAATCTCTTGCTTTGAAAAATTCTGGTGACTTATGGGGCATGTCAGTAAAGGTAGTCAAAAGTATAATAGATGTAGTAGCTCCTTATTTATCAGTTATTTTTAATAGGTGTGTAGATTCAGGTACATTTCCCGATTTAATGAAATGTAGTAAAGTTGTTCCACTTTTTAAGACAGGTAGTACGACGGATCCTGGTAACTATAGGCCCATATCAATTTTACCGGCTTTTAGTAAAATATTTGAAAAAATCATGCTTAGGCAATTATTGAAATATTTTAACCAGAATAGCTTACTGCATAAAGATCAGTATGGCTTTACAAAGGGTTGTTCCACCACTGATGCAGGTGTAGCTTTATTAAAACAAATTTATAATGCTTGGGAGAATTCTTGCAACGCTATAGGTGTATTCTGCGACCTTTCAAAAGCATTTGACTGCGTATGTCATGAAACGCTTATACACAAACTTAGGCATTACGGTTTGCAGGATTCTTCCTTAGCTCTTCTCTCATCCTACTTGAGTAGTCGGACTCAATATGTTGAAGTTAATGGTTCGAGGTCCTCAGGCTTGCCCGTAACGTTGGGTGTGCCGCAAGGTTCAATTTTGGGTCCATTTCTGTTTTTAGTGTACATTAATGATTTACCTTACCATTTAAAAAACATTTGTGACGTTGTACTGTTCGCTGATGATACATCTTTAATATTTAAAGTTAATAGAAATAGGACGCATTTTGACGAAGTAAACAATGCACTCACAGAAGTAACTAAATGGTTTACTGCTAATAACCTTGTACTTAACCCAAAGAAAACGAAATGTATTAAGTTTGCATTACCAAATGTTAAAAACCTTGGCCCAAGTTTAATTTTAAATGGTGAACTGCTGGAAGCTGTTCAATCCACAATGTTTCTAGGTATAAAAATAGATGAGAAGTTACAATGGGGTGCGCACATATCTTATTTATCAGCGAGGCTCAGCTCAGCTGCTTACGCTGTTAGAAAAGTTAGATATTTGACAGACGTAGATACAGCTAGATTAGTTTACTTCAGCTATTTTCACAGCGTTATGTCATATGGTATACTATTGTGGGGTACAGCTGCCGATATACAAAGTGTATTTATTTTACAGAAAAGAGCTATCCGTGCCATTTATCGGCTTGGAGCACGAGAATCGCTTAGAGAATTATTTAAGGAAATAGGTATCTTAACCGTCGCTTCCCAATTTATTTATAACAGTATATTGCATGTAAGACAGAATATACATTTATATACCAAAAGAAGCGATATTCATACGGTAAATACTAGAAATAAACATAAACTGTGTGTCCCTCATTACCGTTTACACAAAGTACATCAATCGTTTATGGCACTTAGTATACGCCTTTATAACAAAGTACCTGAAGAGATATTAGAATTACCGATTACTTCATTTAAAGAAAAAATTAAAAGTTGTTTAGTAGCCAAAGGATATTACACTCTTGAGAATTATGTTAGTGACCGGGATGCCTGGATTTAAAATAGGTCTATGAATTAGGACTCGCAGAAAAATTTACTTTGGTTGATGTGAAGTAAGCGCGTCCCTCTGCCATTTGTATCTCCCCTGATTGTAGTTTTTTTTTTGTTGCTCTTATTGTCAGGACTCGTCATGCTCACTATAATGTCATTGCTTGTGGTGGCGTGGAGGCCGGGTCAATCCCTTCCCTACAATATGGCGAGGGGGTTGATGGCTGACCTTTGCGTTATACTCGTGAACGGGTGCTACTTGGGGTGACTGGTCGACCCTGACATTAATAAATTTACATTTTAATACACTTCTGAGTTTTTATTCAAGGGGTCATTTGGCTGAGCGACGTCTTTACTACTGGATAGTTATTTATGAATGTGATTTGGTGCTCCCACTTTTATGTACTACCTACATCACGACGCTACCTTTATCATTGAATAATCCTTGGTTATGGTTATGTATGGTATACAATGGTTGCAGCGCCTAATTACAGTTATCTCCTATGTAAAAATTATGACGTCAAGAAAATGCAGCAGTAGAGTTTGTTGCGCCGCTTCTTCTCTACTAGCGCTTTGGAGGCGGTGGTAAAGTTTTCTAAACTTTGAAATGTTTTAAATTTAGATTAAGTAGTGTTAAATGACGTCAAAAAGATACAATATTATTGTACTACTTTGAATAAATGAATGAAAATGAAAAAAAAACTCCTATTTTCTGTGTCATATGGACTATTTAAAACAGAAATAATTTTCAAAATCGGTTTAGTAGATCCAGAGATTACCCCCTACATCGTCACAAACACACAAACTTCTTCATCTTTATAATATTACTATAGCTGTACTAATTGGAGCAGTAAGTAAAGTGATATGACTACAAACTTATAAATGACTTCCACGCTGATAAGATTCGCGGCCTATAGAGTGAACCAATACCATAATCGCCAACGTTTCTCAATATTATGTGCTTTGCCATACTAAGTACGTACAGCGCCATCTATTTATATTTCCTGCAACTATTAGTTACTCAAATCAACAAATGATGTCGCTTATACATTTTCTGAACATTACAGAACAACATATCGCTCATATTTTGTTTAAATATTATTGACATGGCTTTTCTAACCAAGATTTCCAAAATAAAAATAAAAATTACATATAATTTTTTACCTATAAAGCTAGAAGCTAGCGGTATAACTAGAAAAATCCGAAAAGAGACGGATGCTCGGGTGGCCTAGTTGGTCATGGCGCTGGACGCGTATAGTCCAGAGACGCGGGTTCGAGTCCCGCCTCGAGTACCAATTTTTTCATTTGGCTTTTTTCTTTACGGATTTAAAAAAATAGTTAAACATTCCGAACCCTTATCTCTTAGCAAGACGACACTAATCTAGGAATTCCCAAATTTTTTTCACTATAGTATTTGAAACTCGAAATCTTATTTTGAATTCACTAACTTACAAGTTTGTTTATAGTTATCAAACTCAATGCACGATTCCTGCAAAGCAATAATGACGCTACCTCGCCATATGAGTACATACCTACTTATTTTATGTATTGTTATAACACAAAGGAAAGTGAAGTAAGTTCACGAATCTATATCAGGTGTGAGTTTACGTAATTATTTGTATAACCTTCTTCGGTAGTCATGAATAAGGTTGTATTTGAGAAAGTGGTTCTTGTAAAAGGATGAGGCTGTATGCTAGTGTTATGTTTATATTAAGGCTAAATGCAGTGGATCAATGCCGTCGACATGTAACACGCCTCGTTAACCAAGCCATAATTGCATGCGGTTGCTGTTCACGAGGTCGCGTATTCGAATCCCGCGCAAGGTAATTATTTATATGATGGTTCTTTGTGTCCGTTATATTAAATACTTGTATTAAAAGTCCCCAAACAAAGACACAAAGTAAGGGGAATAATTTGTGGACCGCAGAAATTATTATCTTGCTCTATGGGATCGAATCGAAACCACGACCACACTCGATACATCTAGAGATGTCTCGAGGTGAGAAAAAATATGGAAATGAACATTTTCATATGTTATTGGCCACAAGTAGTAAATACGATTAAATCCAGAACAGGAATCAATGGATCTATAACTACTTATATATATATAAATATTCCTCACACCTTCACACAACGCCATCTAGTCCCAAACTAAGCAAATCTTGTACTATGAGTATTAGACAACGGATAAACATACTTAAATATTTTTTTTTGTAAATACATAATATACGTAGAAAACACCCAGACCAATGCAAACAATCATGTTCATGCACACAAAGATTTGCATTGACCGGGAATCAAACCCGAGACCTCTGCGTAGCAGTCATGTTATGTAACCACTGCGCCACAGAGGTCATCAAGACTTAGTAATACACCAAGGCCAGAGAAGCTCAATTGTCAGCACTCATGCTCTCAAAACTTGATACGTCAAAGCTGTCAATCCGTCAATAGTGTTGGGAAACATTTGGTAGTCGATTATAATCGATAAAATCGAGTCATGATGAAACTTATCGATTGAAGGTCAATGCAACTGTTTTGTTAGTCGTGTATCTATTGTGAAATAATTTGTTTAGTATTTAGGTTATTATTTATTTACTTATTCTGTCACCAAACTAGTTACTAAACTAGATAGCGATAAAGGCGATTGAATGATAATGGTATCTTCTAACAATACAATGCGCGAATGCGCGATCTGGATCTGACGCAAGATAGTTGTTTGTGTGATCCACAAATTATTGTCATAAGCCTGGATGTTCTTTGTGTCTGTCTGTAAAATTCTCCGCGATACGGAGTTTGATAGGGATCAATATCTGCGTAAGTTGTCTATAAAAAATAAAATAAAAACCAAACAGAAAGCAAACTAGGGTAAAGGCTCCAGTGAATGAACACTTAAGCAATTTTCAAACTTCAAAAAATAAAAACATATGTTTTTTCTTATGCATAGGTCCTCAGAGCTAGTTTTTCGTTTAGAAGATTTATTCAAAAATATATTTCAGGCTCGTTTTACCTTTTAGGATACACAGTTTGTAAGATATTTAGCAATATATATAGAAGAATACCCCAAAACCCCAGTAAATGAACGCAAATTTCCAGTAAATGAACAGAAAAAAACCCAATGAATAAACACAATTTGGTTTTTATTAATTATCGTATAAAACAGTAATAATTGCAGCAAACACAATAAAAAAATCTACCTATTGTTCAAAATTATTAAATTTTGCATAGGTAGAAAGAAAGAAAAACAAGATACATGGGCAAGAGCAGAAAAAAACTATTTAATATTATTAATCTAAAGGACGCCAAAGCCTCAAATTAAACACCTTGGCCTGCTGCGGTGTCATGGCTGTTGTGGTTCTTTAACGTCTATCTGGAATCTGCTTCAGTCCCCCGTCTCTGGAGAAAATTCAAGGTCATAGCCATCCTCAAGCCGGGAAAATCAGCTGACAATCCTAGAAACTTTCTGCCCATAATTCTTCTGTGCCACACATACAAGCTGTTCGAAAGATTGTTGCTGACCCGGCCCACAAAGGTTATAGACCCGAATGGGATCAGGTCTCAGAGCAATCAGGTTTCAGGCCGGTGAAATCGTGCTGCAACCATACACTTAAACTTACGCAGCACATTGAAGATGGTTTTGAGATGGTAAGAGTAACCAGTGCTGTATTCGTGGACCTATCGGCGGCCTTCTTTCTCCTTCTTTTTACCATTTACTGCTTCTTCCGCTTCTTATACGCTGGCTATCTCGCGCTAACTTCCCAAGCAACAAACTTCATCGAAGTTGAGTCCAATCTCACCTCAGCTCTTAACAATCTGAGCCATAACTATGAGGCAAACTCGCTTAAGCCTAATCCATCTAAGACTGAATCCTGTTCCTTCCACCTCCGGAACAAGGAAACGGGCCGCAAGCTTAATAGGTATCCCGATAGCTCATAATGACTCCCTCAAATATCTCGGAATCTCCCTGGACAGGTCACTGTCATTTAAAAACACTGTCAGAATATTAAACAGAAGGTGCATTCTCGCAACAACTAGTAGCAACGGCTCATTTCCAGAAAATGGGGAACCTCGCCTCCGGTAATGCGGACATCTGGGCCGGCGCTTTCTTTCTCGGCTGGAGAATACGCGTGCGCAGTCTGAAACCGATCAGCTCATGCTAGGTTAGTGGATACAGCTTTGAAAGAAAACTCCCGGATTATTACAGGTTGCCTTAAACCTAAATCGGTCAAACTGCTGTTCCCACTGGCTGGCATCGCGCCCTCCGATGTCCGTAGGGATGTGAAGGCCTCCCTTGAAAGGAGCAAAATTGATGACGACCATCGGCACCCAATGCACGGCTATGTTCCAGTGCAGCAAAGGCTGCGTAGCCAAAAGATCTTCATAAAGTATGTCTACCTTTTAAGTAGCGACCTAGCACACGGAAGGTGCAACTTTTCGCGCGAAAATAGTGTCACTACCAGAACCGTTTGTATCACTCTCTGTGAGGCTTTCGCCCGGACATAAGTTACCATGGGCTACCTGGAAGTCCTTAAACACATTGCGAACCCAGTTAGGACGAAGCAAGGAGAACATGCTCCGGTGGGGCCTTACAAATATTGGCGGACTGAGTTGCCTGTACGGTGTTCCCCAAACTATGGCCCACCTCTCATCATGTCCTGGATACCCTAACACCTGCACTCATGAAGAGCTTAAAGGTTTGAAGGATTTTAATGTGCAATTTAGTTTCAAAAATATAATGTTCATTTACTGGTTAATAACCAGCAAACAGTAAACACCAACAAATGAATTTAATCTTTACCTTCTTGAATATAAAACTCATTTTCGAGTGTTATGATTATGTCTTCTTACTTAAAACTAGAAAATGAACACAATGGAAATTGTTGGTTCATTTACTAGATTTTAAAAACCAATAAATGAACACCCCTGTCCCAATACTGGCCAAAAGATCAGAAATCGATTTATGAAAAGACTTGGAAAATGTGAACTTAACAGCATTAAAATAAAATACATTTTTTTACGAAAATGTAAAATCGTCAATACCCAATGAATGAACGGCCGTTCATTAATTGGGTTTTACAAGATTTTGAGTTCCAATGCTGGGACACTTAATATTATACTGTACCGGAATAAATACATGTTTAAATGGATTTGAAATGCATTATTTAGCTATTCTATTATATTTATAAACAAATATCTTGACTAAAATACTGCAGGTTTGGTTATAATATCGAATCATAAACGGTTCGTAATACCTGTGACGTAAATTCCGGCTCGAACAAATTCCCAGTTTCACGTTGCCTACCACTTTAGACGCTCGCCGTTTTGAAATGAACAGTGACTTTAGAAATCAATGTTGCTAATAATATTAGGAATATCGTTACTATTACTAAAAAAAATACTCTCTTTGGTAGAAATGCCCTAATTTCTTATTTTTTGGAAAAAACTGCGTTTTGTTTATTCACTGGGGGGTGTTCATTCACTGGAGCCATTACCCTACCAAAGGCATGAAAAAAAGGCTTCAAATTACACAGAAGCCAATTAAAAGACCTACATATTATGTTCATAACGTTTCTTGATCGAATAACAAATGGGAAGATGCGTAGAAGGACAGAATGAAATTCCTGACACATTCACACAACACTATCTACACCGAAACTGAGCAGACCTTTTACTACGGCTACTAGCCAACGGATAAACATACACACATCAAAAAAGTCTAAGCAACATGCATGATATTACAAATTTACCATTTATATTAATTTATTTTACCATTTATTTTAATTATAACGTTGTATTTTATTTTTAAAATAATATTTTTAGGGTTCTATGATGTAAAAATAACAGCTGTTTTCTTTATAAGTTCTTTTAATAACAGTAATTAACAATATTAGAATATACAGGTACATAAGAAACTAAGTTAAACTTTTTTTTTACAAATTGAAATTTCTTAAGAAAATGAATTTATTGTGAAAGAATAGGACAATTTAATACAAAGTATGGCCTCCTCTGCTATTCAGAACTTGTCGGCAACGATTATTCATTGAATTAATGAGACTGTTTATGTCATCTTGCGGTATTCGCTCCCAATGGAATTGTAGCAAATCCTTCAGCTGTAGTAGCAAATCATACACCTATTTATGTAAATGTATATATGTTACGGCTAAAACCCGAAGCGCGGCTGCATCTAGTTTTAGCCGGTTAGAACTAGGTGTAGCCACATACTCTTGGTTAAAACTAGTATTAGCCGATAGTTTTCGGGTAAAACTAGGTCTAACCTTCATCATTCCGGCTACAACTAGTTCCAGCCATTCACTGTTGGATAAAACTAGGGCTATCCGATATAATTCCGGCTAGAACTAGTTCCAGACTATCCCTGTTGGATAATATTAGATGCAAACAAGTAACAGACGCCTGGCTCACGCGAGTCGCGCCCCCCTGCCTTGCTTTATAAAAGTGTGATTTATAATTATAATAATATTCTTTAAAATTTAAATATGCAACTATTGTCTGTTGTTAAAAAAATGTTCCTGATTGTCCCTATTATAGTAAAACTTGTACTCCTAACAATTTGTGTTAATTATTACAATTTGATTTAAAAGAATACAAAACTATCTACGTTTCTAAAGATTGGATTTTTTTTTTAAATCTAAAAAATCTTTGCTGATAGCATGCCGGCTACAACTATGTACAGACGCTATGAGTCATACTCGCTAGTAGACCTGCAGTAGATCAGCAGCACTTGGCGCTCACAACCTGCAGAGGCGCGTGTCTCGCTACGCCCTCCACCCCGCGCCGCTGCTGCAGATGCTGTGAGTCATGAGTGTGACGCGGGGCGGAAGACGTGGCGGGACACGCATCTAAGTTTTATCCAACAGGTATTGTCTGAACCTAATTCTAGCCGGGATGGTATCGGATAGACCTAGTTTTATCCAACAGTGAATGGCTGGAACTAGTTGTAGCCGGCTTGATGAAGGCTAGACCTAGTTTTACCCGAAAACAATCGGCTAATACTAGTTTTAACCAACAGTACACCTAGTTCTAACCGGCTAAAACTAGGTGTAGCCGCACTTCGGGTATTAGCCGTAACATATACACATTATAACTTCCATACTAATATTATAAATGGGAAAGTGTGTCTGTTTGTCTTTTTTTTACAGCATAATGGAGCGACGAATTGACAAGATTTTTTCAGTGGAGATAGTTGAAGGGATGGTGATTAACATAGGCTACTCTTTTTTTTTCTTATGTGTCCAGGAAAGGGGAACAGTGCTACTTCGAATTTAACACGAGCGAAGCCGCGGGCAAAAGGTAGTAATTACATAAAAAAACTAGTTGGGAGAGGCCTATGTCCAACACTCAACGGAATGCAATAGGATTGATTAGTACACAGAAAACACCCAGACCAATGCAATGCACACAAATGTTGGCATTGATCGGGAATGGGACCCGAGACCTCTGCAAAGCAGTCAAACTACACCACTACACGCACGCCAGAGGTCGTCAACGAAATGCTCTAGAACATCCGATTACGACTGTTAAGACGGATTTAAAATAATTAAAATAAATTAATAAAATCAACATTTTAACTTTGACTCACTCTTAAAATTTCTTTAAATAAAAAAAAAAGTATTTTTACATATTATTTCTAATGACGTCAATAAAGTGATTAATTTTCCTTCTAAAAATTTGGTGTCAATTTGTTAATCTTTTAATTCATTATTAAGCGAAGACGTATCTATTGATACCGTTTGGAAAGGTATCTGTCCATTACATAACCATACAAGTATAAGCGTCAAGTTTTTTTCTTAAAACTTAATTAGAAATGTATATATAAGTAATTAATTATGTATTTAGTGAAGTAACTGTATTTAATTAATCACCTTAATAAAAAAATAAGTCAATAATTTGACAACCGTAACTTAATTAAGGTAGTACATAGGCAATTAATATGTAGTTTAAAATCAATTTTAATAATTTTTAATTACACACTCATAATTTAACTATAACCTTATTTCTATAATCAAGGTCAGCATTTGTTTATTGCAGTGGCAGAAGAACTTGTAGCAATGTTAGAGTATACAGTGGTCTATCTTATACATAGTCTGTAATCTCACTAGCTATTGCACCTTTTCACTTAAACGTAATTAAGTACTTAATATTTATTTATATTTATATGTTTTCTAAGTATAATATGTATGTATTTACAAAAAAAAAATTAGGTATGTTTATCCGTTGTCTAGTACCCATAGTACAAGCAATGCTTAGTTTGGGCCTAGATGGCGTTGTGTGAATGTGTGTGGAATATTTATTTATTTATTTACACGCTAATGCTTGGATAGGTGAGTTAAGCTGGTAATAGAATACCTCTATCACAGGCATAGGTGGTATCGATTCAACGGCCTCTTGCTAAAGGGAATTAGTACCTAAAAAGGTAAAGTACTATACAGAGTGTACTCAAACAACACCTAAGTACATAGACACCTAATGCCCATGTGATTTGGCACCAACGCTGGCGAGCCGTAATATGTTAAAGTTTTGTGCAAATAAACCCCCTTACTCATAAACGCCTCTTAAATTCTAATCAATTGATTAAATTCTTAAATTCTAACGTTTTTGTTTGGTATAAGGTTGGTTTTGCTTAATAAAAATCTCACTAAACAGTGATTAAATTTAAGAGGCGTTTATGAGTAAGGGGGAAAGAGTAGGTAACACAAAACATTGCTGGTTCAATCTGAACTGTAAAACTTTAGCGTGAACGAAACGAAATAACTACATTTTTTTAAATAATCCTAGAAGAAAACACGTGTCTTTCAAGCATAGTATTTGAAACGTTAGACAAACTCTTGTTTAAAATATTTTAAAATTTTATACAAATTTCATGCAAATTTATTACAATTTAAAATTAAATTGCGTGCATTTCTCCGGTGTTGAAATAGTGGGCAGGTATTTTCAGTGACGATTTTGCAATTTAACATTTAAATATTCTATTTATTTTCGTCCTTCCTGCCGTCCTTCCTGTTTGATTCTTAATACTACGTCTAAAGCGCCGATTACACTAGACTTCATGTAGTCAACTACATGTAGTTGTAATCACATGTAGGACAGTGTAAACAGCACGTCATAACACTAAAAAGTTAGGACGTCCTTATGTAGGAGACTACATGTAGTCTAGTGTAATCGGCGCTTAAGAACTATAATACTAGTTTTTGACTAAGATATTTTTAGTGCATAGACTCAGGCTAGCGCGTTGATCGTAGATGTGGAAAGTGTAGCGTAAACAAGATTGTCTTTTATACTAAGTTATTTAGGTTTGTCTCCGTGTGGTGACGGAGTAAGAATACAGTGTGTCACCACCCTATCTCATCCCATGGGTGTCGTAAAAACCAACTAAGGGACTATCCGTGAATATTATCTTTACGTAATAAAAAGAAGGAAAACTTGAAATTAAACCCTATACCAATCCGTTTCGCCATCGTGGTATTAGCAGGCCAAGTATCCCTCCGTCACTGGAGGAGGCCCGTCCCTGCAGTGGGATATTAATGGGCTGTTATGATAATTATGATATATTTAGGTTTGAGTTCCACGTATAGCAAAAAGGTAGAGGTCTAAGGATGTTTTTATGGTGACTTGACTAAATCTCTGCAATGCCCGTGATGTTACTACGATTGCTGCCCAGACACGATGATAAATGTGGTGCTAAATCGAGAAAGAGGTATTTCATTATTTGTGAATCGCACAAATAATTTCGAATCGAAGTGGGCACGGGTCAGTTAGTTGAATATATTCTATGGTTTCGGGGTCACTTTTTGAATTAGATCATTATACCTAGTTGTCTCGATGGTTTCCGTGAATAATACCTATATTTTTACAAGCTTTCTACATATTTATTGTAAACATTTTATGAAAATTATTCTTATCAATAAATAAATCTTTTCTGGGGCCAATTAGTATAATTTTAACAATATTTAGATTTTATGAATATTAGTATTTTTAATCGTGGGATCAGGTGAAAAGCGGGATGGGGAGTTTGTATAGAGATTCTCTACTTGGTGTTTAGTAGTCTTTGCCTACCCTATACTAATGTGAAAAAGGCGTGAGATTTGCTGTTGTATCGAACAATTTTGTGTTATAGCCTTTTTCTGTATAGTTTTGCGTATGATCCATGATAAATTACGTTTTTGTCTTTCCCTCTTAAAATAGTAAAGCACTCAAATTTTATTGCTCCTAATTTATTAACATAAGAAAGTATGTAATTATTTTTTCATAACTAATTCAGACATAATAATGCACACAAACTGGTAATATAAGTACCGAATTTTCCTGTGAACATCAAATTAGTAGGTACTATAGATCAGCGACTGTATAAAATTCTCACATTTAGAGGTGACAATATTGCCACAACATCTCATACCATGGTTGTCATAAAGCCGACTAAACTAAGAAAGATAGCAGACATAAACCCCCTTACTCATAAACACCTCTTAAATATTAGTCAATTGATTAGTTAAATTCTTACGTTTTTGTTTGGTAAGTATAAGGTTGGTTTTACTAATACAAATCTCGCTAAAAAGTGATTAAATTTAAGAGGCGTTTATGGGGGGTATATTATTATCTTCAAATTGAAAAAGTTTTGACATAAACCCTATACAGTTTTGACTGGTCCGCATGGTATTAGTAGAACAAGTATACTCCATGTGAGTGCTGACGCAGACACACGATGCTGATTGAGAGAGGTGGGGGAAGGTTTTAAGGTTTGGCGGATTATTTATCCCATTATATATCAACTAACTATCATAAGCATAGCTACGGTGGTAAATTTTGAACTCTTGAAACTTTGTATGAAATTACTACGTTGAAGCTATATGTTCCCGAAAAGGGTCACAACAGGAATCTTACAGAAACTATCCCGACCCTTAAGAAGTACGCGAAGGCAACTCATCATATGCTTCTGATTAAATTCGCTAATAGCACCAAAACGTTGTACCTAATTCCCGAAATAAGCATTAACAGACTGTTAATGCTCAGTGAGGAACAGATTGTTGGGCCTGGCTAATTTAAATAGATGTCCATCCTATTTTTTGGCGAGTTAAGTTGGCGAGACGCGAGAGAGGGGGCTTACTTCGTACTTAACTCGCCAAAAAATAGGATGGAGATCTATTCAAATCAACTTAATCAACAACTTACTACCAAACTCGCTACTTTACTTGTCGATGTGTAAATCGGGCTTTACAGGAATTAAACTTAAATGAAACTTTGTAGGAATAAACCCAAAAAAGGCCGCTGTTCAATCTTTACGCTGACTCGAGTTGTTGTTAAAAGGCCTACCCCAATACTATAGTACGAGTAGTAGTAACATTACGTAAAGCTCATTCATTCATAAGAGCCTAAACTGGCGATGGCTACATCATTATACAATCGAGTTACGGTTAAGTTTTCATTCATTAACATACTGGTTCGTTGTCATTGGGTCAGGTACCTGCTTCATGCTCCATGACCTTTATATTTACATGCAGGTGTGTGATGGTATTTTTGTCTTACCACTTCTTATAACGAGGACCTAGTTAGGACTGCAGGAAACCGATGGATGAGAGAGGATCGCGCCAGAATACACTTTGTCACCATCCCAACACATCCCGTAGACGTTGTTTCCGGAAAAATTTGCATTAACTCTACGAAACGAATATAGGAAAACGACGTAAAACTCTAACCCCCTTACTCATAAACGCCTCTTAAATTTTAGTCAATTGATTAGCTTTTAAATTCTCACGGGTTTGTTTGGCATGAGGTCGGTTTTACTATTAAAAATCTCGCTAAACAGTGACTAAATTTAAGAGGCGTGTATGAGTAAGGGGGTATGTCTGGACAGCGTGGTATAATATAAGCCAGATGGATTGCTCGATCTTGTAGTAGGACATTATTGAATAATAATAATAAGGAACGTCAATGACTATTTACTGACTGACACTTGTCTTGTAAAATTGTATATTAATACTTTTCTAGAGCATCTACGTCATAACTTGTTCATAAAATGTGAAAGGATAGAATATGTTTATTGTATTTAAGTAATACTTAGAAAATTGACGATAAAGCACAAGGGTTGCCTAATTAAAGTGGCTCCAGGCAAAGAGGCCTTAACAACAAACAGGTATGAAATGATAACTGAATGTCAAAATATTGCACATTTCACAATTCAGGCAATATAATTTGATAGTCTAAAGGTGTGTCCAAACATTGAGCAGCAAGAGCGCGGCAGCAACACGCGGCATTCGTAAGACACATTTCTGTCTTGGTAATACAGGGTTGCCGCGCGCGGCAGCCGTCCTAATCACAGCGCGGCGGTCCGCATGCGGCAGCCGCGCTCGATTGCCGCTCAATGTTTGGACACACCTTTAGGGGTCGCGTAAAAAATGTCTAGCGTGCGAACAGAGCCTCACACATAATAGTCGTAAGCGCGACCAAGCCAGTCATAGCATATAGGCAGATATATTAATTTAATTTAACTATGATAATAACTCCGTGTGATGACGGAGTAAGAATATAATGTGTCACCACCCCGTCTCATCCCGTGTCGTAAAAACCGACTAAGGGACTATCTGTGAATATTATCTTTACGAAAAGAAAAGAAGGAAAACTTAAAATTAAACCCTATACCAATTCGTCTGGCCAGCGTGGTATTAGTAGGCCAAGTATCCCACCATTACGGGAGGAGGCCCGTCCCTGCAGTGGGACAATAATGGGCTGTTATGATGAGTATAATTACAGTGATAAAAGCCATATCAGCTTATGTCTAGGCTAGGCAACGAGTTGGCTAAGGTCCGGCATTGCCAACATCCAGAAATAGTGATTACCACTTACCACTAGGCAGACCATGTGCTCGTCTACCACCTTAAAGTAATAAATAAATACAAAATGGCATCATCATCATAACAAACCATTAATGTCCCACTGCAGGGACGGGCCTCCTCCCGTGACGGAGGAATACTTGCCCTACTAATTTCAAGTTTTCCTTCTTTTTATTACGTAAAGATAATATTCACGGATAGTCCCTTAGTCGGTTTTAACGACACCCATGGGACGAGATGGGGTGGTGACACACTGTATTCTTACTCCGTCACCACACGGAGACAAAGAGATCTGGTTAGGCAAATTAAAAATGTCATAATCTGTATTAATAATTCTGAAACGTAGTAAGTATATTGGAAAGCCCAAGTCCTCTCTATTTATGCATAAGATGTAGTACACAAGTATCGTTGTAAGACGCTTGATGACGTTAATAAGACCTCACACGAGACACCTGTATCTTTCTCATACAATATTTATTTTATAATCCTCGTAATATATTGATTAAATAAATTAATATCGAGATAAGGACATCATAATGGAGGGGTATCGCCGCACGTCCCTTATTAGCAATTCAGTGACTTTCGTCAGACGAAGAGAAATTTCTTGTTGTTCATTTTGTGTGTGAAGCTTTACGAAACTAGTTGTGAGTGTATTTTGCAGGTGTTTATAATAGTAAGTGACAACTTTATTTTATTTCTAACACTTTTATTAATAAGTTCATTGATTAGAAACGGGATATATAACGCTACATGTAAAGAAACCTATTTTATTAACAAGATCCTAACTTAGTTATTGTTTTAAAAATATCCATGCACGTCAAATTTTGGTGACAGATTGTACTTGAATATATAAGCTACATAAATCCAGACTCAGGACTAATATTAGTGGACTGCTTATCTGTCTGTGCCTCCTTAGATAAGAAGCTAAACAGGCTTTACAAAAAAAGGCTTGCACGACTTAATCATCGCGCATGTAATTTAGATTCTAATAATAATTACTTTATGTTTAATTAAAGCATTAATATGATAACCATGACGGCTTAAAATTATTTAATTACTTGCAATAATTTGAATTTAAATAAGTATAAGTTAACTTACCAATATTAGTTTGTAATTACTTTGTTTTTAAAGGAGAATGAAACCTTCACTAAGAGTTTTGGGCCAAGATTAAACAGAAATGAGAGTATTATCAATTTATATCTTCACACTTATTAGTCTCGTGCTAAATCTTTTGTTAGTTTTGGCAATCTGAAATCCAAGATATTTTTTTTTGAAGGAGATGGAAACTTCTGGACTAAAGCCTGTACATTACTGTACAGAGTAAGGATATGCCCTAAAAATCTTTTCTATTTTTTTCAAGTTCGAATCTTAATAAAATTGAGGAATTTTATTATTATTTTATTAAAAAATAGAAAAGATTTTTAGTGCATATCCTTACTCTGTACAGTAATGTACAGGCTTTAGCCCAAAAGTTTCCATCTCCTTTATTTGATTTAAATATGGATAGGATAGATACCCATGGAACGAGAAGGAGTGGAGTGGCAATATTATGAGATGTTTTCTCTATGTGTTTTTATTTCTTCAATACGAAGACATATTACATGCCCATAAACATTACAATATTTATTTTGAAACATAATGGTATCCAAAACATTTGAAATATACCTAATGACGAAAAAACTGCGTAAAAACATTTTTGCATAAATAAGTATACAAAATTTATTATATAATTTGAGACAGTTCTCTGTGTTTATTTATAAATTATTTTATAAAATTAGTTGCATCATTGTCGCTGACGCAAATACGACCGCTTTTCAGATCTGGTTAGGCAAATTAAAAAAAAATAATATGAGAGCACACTGAGGTTAATTATTGACGAAATTAAGCAAATCTTCAAGAATCTGCGTAATACTTAAGCTGGGTATTTATCATAAAATGGTAATAAATTCTCCTTGTGGTGACAGGCTAAGAATCCTTAGTGTCATCCTCACTAAAGACCTTAAATATTTTTTTTTTTTACTAAACACGGCAATATGACTATAGTCCATAAATGAAGCCAACGGATAGAAGTCCTAAAACAACTTCAATCCGTCGTCATCATCTTGCCGGTTTGGCCAAATGCTTCTTCACACTGCGTTTGAAGGACCCAATATCATATGATGGAGGAAATACGTGAGCCGGAAGCTGGTTCCACAACTTAATGGTTCGGCATAAGAAGGAATTTCCGAACCTTTTGGTGCGAGCCGATATCCGACAGACCGTCTGAGAATGACTCCGCAAACGGGCACGAGTGGTCCTGTTATGAAAAGGGGACGGAGGAACAAGATCGAATAATTCTTCAGAGCACTCTCCATGTAATGCGATAGAACACACTAAGAGACGCGATATCTCAATGGTAAATTAATGAGTTCAACATCAAAACTTAGACTCCTAGACTTTTCTGAAAAGTGAAGATGTTTAGTACTCGGAACCTTCGTGGTGCTGTTGAAGATTATGTAGGTACTTATGGGTGTAAAATATGAAGCAAAGTAGAATTGTAAAGATACCTATAGCTTTTAGTAATAATATAATTGGCAACAGTATTTAGTTGCTTGATTATTTGTCGATATTAATTCACGAAGAACGGAAATATAAGCTGATAAAATATTTCTATTTCAGTGTTATAAAAAACTAGCGGCATGTCCCGGCTTCGCACGGGCATTAATTTTCCGCTTTTCTGTTAAAAAAATTCCTGAATTTTCTTTGCTATAAACCTCACGGAGCCCGAGACCTTACCAACGAATGCAAAACCGAGGAAATCTGTTCGTGCGTTC
This sequence comes from Schrankia costaestrigalis, assembly GCA_905475405.1. NCBI lineage: Eukaryota > Metazoa > Arthropoda > Insecta > Lepidoptera > Erebidae > Schrankia > Schrankia costaestrigalis. The sequence goes on along the minus strand of FR997845.1, from coordinate 1,104,395 downwards.
TGGAGTTATAGCGTCAGGAAGGAAAACCCGACTTATTTTTATATAGTAGATTACTTCTAGAAATTACGGGAATCACGTTCGCATTAGTCCTAACTCCAAGTCTGAGATATTCTGTGCGTTGTCCCTCTACAGGGACGGGCTTTCTGAGATATTCTGTGCGTTGTCCCTCTACAAGGACGGGCTTTCTGAGATATTCTGTGCGTTGTCCCTCTACAGGGACGGGCTTTCTGAGATATTCTATGCGTTGTCCCTCTACAGGGATGGGCTTTCTGAGATATTCTATGCGTTGTCCCTCTACAGGGATCTCCAGTGACAGAGGGTTTGGCTTACCTTATACAATGCTAGTCAGACGTTTTAGGCCGTAGGTCAAGGATCTATTCCTACTTTTGTTTTGTAGAAATAACATCAGCAAACTTTATGTATCATCATATCAGCCCATTAATGTCCCACTGCAGGGACGGGCCTCCTCCCGTGACGGAGATATACTTGGCCTACTAATACCACGCTGGCCAGACGGATTGGTATAGGGTTTAATTTAAGTTTTCCTTCTTTTTATTTCGTAAAGATAATATTCACGGATAGTCAAAGGAATATAAAAGATACCTACCGATAGGATGACATATATTGTATTCTTACTCCCTCACCACACCGATACCAACAGCATTTTAATAATATATGTATTACAATTTCTGCTTAGGTTAGTTCTAGAACTGCTAGATGGCTTTATGTGAATGTGCGAGGAATATTATGTATGAATATTTGTTATGTGCCGTAATATTACTGTTCACATTCAGTTCTAGGCCACTTTCATAAGTTTCTTTGTTCCATGACTCATGATGTGAGGGAGGTTTGTTTGGTCAATGCCTTATAGATGGAATGATTGACATGATGAACAAACTTCGTAATATAATGAATTACGTATTTTTGGTCACTTTTCCGACCGACTCTAAAACTGTGAAGAGGCTCACGATTCGGTTTAATAAATTTTCCAATATATTTTTTTTTTCGAAACTGATCTTTTGCGCAAGATTAATTTCTAAAGTGGTAAAATGTGTCCCCCCATCCTGTAACTTTTAAAATACGAATATAACAAAAACATGCAAAGTACTTACTAAGTACCAAATTTTTTTTAGAGGGACTCTGTTATACCTTAACTAATTTAAATGTCACGAACTCTCAACATCCTATTTCTCTTAATCTTTCGTTGCAATGGCTATTGGTAAATACAGTACCACCGCCCTATGCTCATTCTATGAGTTAAAGAAAATTATTATTAATTATTCTCATTACACCAACAATTTATACTACGCTAACCCTAAAAAGTGAACTTTATAGTAGACGCGTTTAAACGGAAAAACGCGATAACTTTTATATTAATAAGGATATTGATTTGAAATTTATGTATGATTAATATTTGATTTATTTATAGTTATTTCAAATTTATATTTTTCCTGAATTGTGTATATTTTTTAATTTAGTGCAAGTTAGCCGTATATACCCCTAATTCCACAATATTACTTTACGCACTACACACGTCTAACTAGTAGTCAGCGTAGTGTATTACGGGCGGTCACAGTACTAAACAAGTGTGATTTTTATTGCTTTACATTGCTTACTCTAAAATACATTATGCATTCATTTAAACTTAAGCCTACATTTAAAAATGTCAAATATGCTGTCTTTAAAGTATTTAACATAGTTTTATACGAGAAATAATATAAAACATACAGTCGCTAACTAGTGCATGGCCAATCGAAGAACGAAATCCGATCGGGCTACATTACGCTAAGTAACAGTTAGCATAGTGTTACACGAACTTTAAGCAAAGCGGCTAAAACTTACAAAATAATATAGTAAATTATAAACCATATTTTATACAATATAATATGTATTTAATAGCACATAAAATTTACCCTTTTTAGCAGTATAAAGCGGAATCTCATCCTTTTTATCAAAACTCCTCAATGAATATTTTACCTTTTTGGTACACTAAATATTTACCTCGTTTTTGTGTCATTTTTGTAAAAATACACTAACACTATTAATATTTAGACTAACTTGTAACAATAGCTCTATTAATTAGCATTATACTAATGAAGTGTTCCAAACCGCGCACTTCCATCTTATAATGCGACAAGTGAAGTTAGCGTAAACTAAATCGGGCGATTCTAAAAATTACCTGTACTTAGCGTTGTATAAAATTTGTAACTTCGTTATTTTTGTATATTACTTCATGATTTTTTTATTACAAATAAAATAGCACATTTTAAGCACTTTAGCGTAAAAAACTATTTTTCCTAAAATTCGAGTTAGCGTAGTATAAATTGTTGGTGTCGTTGTATTTATATCAATGTCCAATAAAGATAATATAAGTTAAGTACAGTTATGGTATTTAAAGGTCCGCCACCTTAAGGCCTATTTTCGTGTGCTTATGCAGTGTGAGCGATAGTCTGCTTTACCAATTGAATATGACATAATATTGTAGTCAATGGTCGCCTGTCACTAGTAGGGATGACAATACAATATCGGTTACCTAGGATACAAAATTAGTCTTTCGTGACAGCTCGTGAATCGGAAATAATATTTATTATTATTTAATATTACTTATTTATTATTCAAGTTTTATTTTCTGTGGCTATAGGTATAATAAATTATTATTTAAACAGTAATAAATAAACAGTAACAGACATTGACAATGACACAGAGGATATCACAGCAAATTAAAAGTTTGTAATGACTAAACAGGCCTGTTGGTAGAATTATCGATTAACTTAGGAGTCATTATAAAAAAATAGAACAGAACAGACTAAATAGTTTATTTAAAAGGTTTGATGTTGACATGTAACTAGACGTAGACCAAAGGTGAAAATGAATTTGACCCTTATTATCATACTGTGTGAGTATAGTTTTATGTGTTTTGTCTATACAATGCTTTAGTTTCAAAAGGTACTAAGAGTTTTAGGTTTCACAAACGAATGAAAAAGAAAACTGGCGGACGTTTTCGGTCAAATCAACGCACAGCCCAAACCACTGGTGGGATCTGGCTGAATTTTGGCATGCAGGTAGATGTTATAACGTAGGCATCCGCTAAGAAAGGATTTTTATAAATTCGACCCCTAAAGGGATAATATAGGGGATGAAAGTTTGTATGTAACTTTGTCAATTTATAACCGATTAGGCTGAGACCAAGCATACATATGCTACTATATATATAGAAATAAGCCTTATTTTTAATAATACTTATAAATACGGGCGAAATCGCGGGGAAAAGCTAGTGTGTGCATATTTATAGTCAAAAATACGACTTTTCTGCGCTCTAAAGTCACGATATCTCGAAAGCGATGCTTTGTAGGAGAAAAGTGTTCAGATTTTTTTTGTAGACAATTTTACGATCTACAAACTTTGTCTGAACCATTTTTCGATAGCTCTCGTTGTTTCAGAGATATACGCAAAAAACGCAAATTTGTGACCTTTGACCTTGAATAAAAAACAACGCACAAGCGGGATCGATGGGGACTTTTGACATATCATTTGTAATGACGTATTCAAGGCCTGCACAAAAATCCAGCTTGTTGGGAATTAATGCAAACTTTAATCATAATTTTGTCTATTTTGACTGGACTACAACTCAAAGTACCTTTATGTTACTCAATAAAATAAAACCGCGTTGTCTTTCTCACCCGTCGTAGCTGTTACGGAGTCAACTTGCCAAAGACTTGTTAGTTGCACTGTTCATGCGAACTCTCCTATTTCTTTGCTTGGCATAAAATTCTTTAATCTGGTTTATCTCCACACGTTTATTTGATACTGAGGTCGGGGGAAAGAGGAATTAATTACTAAACTTATTATTTAATTAGTAGTTTCACCAGTGATTTAAAATAAAAAAGCATCTCTGAAATATTCAAAAACTTTATTTATATTGATGAATTCGCAGTAAGACTAATCGCGCTTTCGATCAAGTTTCGATGCACTCATTTTGCCGTGTCATTATAAAATATTGGGGCCACATGCATTAATTAAGTACTTACCATCTGACGATGTCATTCTCATGATTTTCTTTGCAGTATGTACAATAATGTACAAGCTCCGTGTCGTGACGGAGTAAGAATACAGTGTGTAACTACCCCATCTCATCCCATGGGTGTCGTAGAAACCGACTAAGGGACTATCAGAATCTGTGTTTATTACCTTTACATAGAAATAAGGAAAACTTGAAATTAAACCCTCTACCAATCCGTCTGACCAGCGTGGTATTAGTGGGCCAAATATCCCTCCGTCACGGGAGGAGGCCCGTACCTGCAGTGGGACGTTGATGGGCTGTTATAATGAAGATAATGTACAATAATTATAAACTTCGAAAATTTTCTTTAAATTATGAAATAATTGCCATCATAATCACTTATAATGGCGTCAAAGATATATTTCTCTTGAGCTTATTGGATTTGGTAACGGAGTAAGATAAGGTACCTACCTACACGGTGTCACCAATCCATGTTGGACTACTGTACCAACAAAGGGACTACTGTATCCAGGTGTACAGGAGACAGTGTCCCTATAAAATAATCTAGGCACAAACCGTTGATCCTAAACCAACTAAACGGTCCAAACGTGATATGGGTAGGCTGAAATTCAGACAGTAATTCAAATAGTTCTAGACAGCTAATCATATAGGTATTCTAAATATGTACCAATAAAGTAATTATTTATTGTTTACGGTTGCTTAAGTTTTTTTTTATTTCTATTCATACGAGCTTTTGCTTCACTTATTGTAAAGTTATTTTAAAAATAGATATTTTGATTAAATAACAGGTAATTAAATATTATTACATTTTACTTAACACTATATTACATATAAAGCGAAAGCAATATAGAATTAGTAATTAATTAGGTGTCTGACGCAAGACGTAAAATAAATACAGGTTTGATGACAATTTTTTATTGTAAAACAAGCGCCTGTTGAAATATTGTTAGCAAGTTTCATTTGTGCAATAATTGCGTACTCTGAAATGTAGCTATCGGTCAGGCTGTGTTTTGAAAACCTTGTAACGCATGCATAATGACAAACTTAGATATTTATTATTTTCAGAGTGTATATTTTGTGCTCATTTTATCAAGAGTTATCTACTAAATGGAGTTAGTAGTTACCTATATCTAAAAAATACAAGCTTTTAAAATTACTTATTAGTTAGGATATAGTTTCTTGATATTTTACGTTATGTATATAATTAAAAATGTAACTGAATTCTGAACTAGGTATTATGACCTAGGTTCGTATATATACGCGTATATACCGCGAGTAAGACCCATAAAAATAGTATTAAGTATGAATTCTGACCTACGCACAGTTCTGCTCTCATACAATTTACTTCTGCAAATGAGCTTTTAATGTGCGTAAGCTTGCTTGCTTTTAATAATATAATAAAGACAACTAAAATGTTTTATAATCCCCACAGGTAAGGCTAAAAGCCCAACCTTTTGGAGAAAAGAAGGGATAAATACTAACCTAACGATACTAAATAACGTTGTACATAGAAAACAACTAAAATGATAAGTAAGTACCTATGTACCATTTGAAAAATGTATACCTTCAACAGTAATATGAACTATAAATAAATATAAGTAGGTTTACTAAAATATAAAAAAAAAATCCATTCCAAAAATCTCTCCATAGACAGTATCAGACTAAAACATAGGTACTACAATATAATTAAAATATGTTTGGCAAGATTTTCACACCCAGTTGCAACTAATTCACAAAAAGATAGATTAGGCTAAGTAGTCACGGTTATTTTACAGTGTTTCATCAAAATGCGAAAATTGGGTTATGGTTTTTTTTTGGACTCTTTAAATAATTCTTAATTGACAATTAACCTTACAATACTTTACTATATTAATAAAAAGAAAATAAGTGATGTTTGGCAGCTTTATGATCTTGGTCTATTGACTCTACTGATGCCTTACTAGCAGGCAAAGTAGATTAACTCTGAGATGTTTTTAAATTTAACGCAACACTTCAAAAAGTATAATATACATTAGTTTAAAATTAAATTCGTAACAGGAAAAAATATATACATACACCTTGGCTTCTCTGCTTCTCCATTAATTAATGTAGAGGGAATCACCAAATTACAAAATTCCTAAGAAAATTTAATCTGTAATGATAGAGTCATCTCTTTCCAGGGGTATAGAAAAGCAGATTAAGGGAATGTTAGTCCTACTAACACAGAACTTCTTACATAATGAAAACTGAAACATTAAAGGACTTTTGTAAAGATAATGAACCTCTAAGAAAGTTCCCAAAGTGTTCTTGCATCTCTAAAAATATTGGTATGACGAATAAAAATACACATGACTCCTAAGTAAACTTAAGTTACGAGTATGTTGAATTAAATATTTATTTTATAATTTTTCTGTTTCAGTTGGAAATTTAATTATGAAAATATGCATTTTGAGCGTGATCATTGTTCTGACACTGACACAAATCTACAGCGGTGCCGGAGAGGCGAGGGGTGACCCACAAGATGATGCAGATAATCTTACAGTACACTCAGGAGATGCTACGATGTAAGTTACTAAATATAATAATATGCAAAATTTTATACATGAGAAAATTATACAAATTTAATATGCTACTTTTCCATTAAGTGGAGTAGACTATAAAGACTAAAATAAATTACATAATTTTGCAAATAACACTAAACACTTATTGACAGAGATTTCCAGGGAACTAAACTAAAATATCTTGGAACCTGCAATGAAAGTAATCACTAGGAAATGGAGGAATTGAAACGCTATGCTATTCCAAATAGTCGATCAATCAACCAATCAACTACCATATCGCAATTCACTGCTAGACATTTGGCCTAAAGTAAAATAAAAAAAATCTTACAATACAAATCTCTTAAGTAGTCCAAATTTCTCTCTCACAATTGAATTGTTTTTATACACCCATTAACTAAATGCTTACTATATTTTAATACTAGTACGTAGTGCCTATTTTTAATTTCAATCTTATCTAATAAGTTATAAGACCCCCAGTCCAAAACAAATTTTACTCTCTAACATGTTCTTACAAAAACAATTTTCAATTTTCCAGAGGAATTCCTGTCGGGCGTCAATATGATATCATGGCAGGAGTTCGGTCAGGATATCCACACATGAATAACGACATTAAATTCAACACAGCCATCTATGAGAATCAATATCAAAGTCAATTCAAAAATATAGACAAAAGTGATACAATTTCTAATTTGGAAAAGGAAAAGCAAGTTGATGATGGTGAAAGTGACGATTCTACAAGTAGTGATAAAGTAAATGATGAAACAAATAAAATTGACAACGATGATCCTCTTGACAATGAACAAGATGCTGATGATGAAGAGGTCAATAATGATGATAAAGGAGAAAGCGAGGACGACGATGAAAGTTCAGAAGATGAAGTTCTTCTAAGTGAAGTAACATTTGATGATGACGTCACACCAACTAAAGACTACATAGAAGATGAAACTGATGACGACAATAATGATAGTGACGATAATGATGATGATGATGAAAATTCAGAAACAACTGAAATAAAAGAAACTTTTTCGAACAAAAAGAAACATACTAAAGAAGTTGAGGAAATGAGTGTTACTCAGCGTATTGTTGAAAATAATAAAAGGAAAAAGATAATAAAAACTCCACCAAAAAAGAAAAGGAAGCCAAAACGAAAACCTAGAGTTACACAATTACCTATTGATGATGCCCGAATGACTTACACTCTTCCATTACCAAGCTCTTCAGGGTACCCAGGATACCCAGGTGTTGGATATACAGGCGGCCCTACCCCTTACCCAGGCAAAGGAGACGTTAATCCTGCTCTGCAGGGTGCTGCTTATCCACAAGTGTACCCACCTCCACAATATATTCCAACTAACTCCCCTTATCCTAACCCATATCAATCACCTTATCCAACATCACCCTATCCTACGTCACCTTACCCATCACCAAATTATCCAGGCTATTCACCTTATCCACCCAGCTACCCAAGCACTTATCCACCCTTTAATCCATACCCTTACCAAGGAGCTGGAAATACACAATTGCCTCAATTGCCTGGAGTTCCTACTGGTTATCCATCCCAAGTTGAACAGGCTGACCAAAGTTCAAGAAAATATCCTTCATATGCGAACCCAGCTTCGAATGGATTCGGTTCTGGGGTACCAGGCCAGGTTTTGTCTGGACAATCAGCTTATCCAGCGGGTGTAACTTATCCCGGATTTCCAGCCCAAACTGGATTTCCCGGCCATTATAGTAATCCTCCACAGTCGGAAAACGCTGCACAAACCGCGCATACTGCACAGCGTGGCTTTCATTCCCATTCAAGTAATCAGGGACCACCAGGATTTTCGGGACCGCCAGGATTTTCTGATCAACCTCAACCCTATACACAAGGTGACAATGCTCCACATGGAATACCTGCTCAACCAAAGTATCCTACTCAACTTGGATTCCCTGAACAATCAGATTATCCTGCCCAATCTGGACGATTTATTTCATCTGAATATCCTGGACATCAGAGACAACCTGAGTACCCTGCACAGCGTGATTATTCTGGACAGTCTAATCATCCTTCACAATCTGGGTATCAACAATCCAGGTATCCTGGACATCATGGCAGTTCTAAGCACCCAGATTATCCAACTAAATCAATTTTCCCAACGCAACCAGAAAATCCCTCGCATTCTGGATATCAAGGAAATAGTGAATATGATAGTGATCAGACAAGACAATACAGTCAGCATAGGCCACAACCCTCTGAACATCCAGGACCTACAAGTAAGTGTCCTTTTCTAGTATAACTTGGTTGGTATAGTATAAATATGGTACTGGGTTCGAATTCCACGGAAGTTAATTATTTATGTGATTCACAAATTATTTTCATGACCCGCGACATTCTTTGTGTCCGATTATGTCATGACTGTTTAAGTTCCCGCGACACTGAAGTGTCTTTTTAATAAACTTAATTCGTCAGGACTTGTCTTCTTAAATCAAGAAATAAAATAAAACTACAAACGGATTAACGGTACAGTATTACAAGGATAGGAAAAAAATAGTAGGCTTTTTATATAAAGACACTTTGACAATAACGAGCCTGATGAAAAGCATGAATAAGTGCACCAATGAAGGGCTGACCCCACATTTGGCGTACGCGTTCCCCGGGAGTCGACGCTCTCGCGACGTCTACGTAGCGCTCACGCGGTGTTCGCGTCGCATTCTTACCTCTTCGACCGCTACCCACACTGCCCACTTTTTTTTTGGTCAGTCACAGCATGGTCTCTAAAATTACCTGACTGAAAGGGGTTAAGCGTCACGTGATCGCCGCGTACATGAGACGCCAATGTCGAGCGAACGCGACGTCGCTCGACGCGACGTGAGCGTCACTCAAACGCCCGAGGAATGCCGACGCCTAATGTTTGGGAGGCCTTATAAAAACAATTGCACTCCGTCGCCATCACCTCCTTATATTTTATTATTTGTATTCATTTTCCAACTCATTGTTTTTATAGTAAGTATTTGACAAAATGTGTTGTATTGTCACAATTAGAAAGCTTATTGGACACATTTTACAACAATAGAATAATCGTACTAAGTGTTAGTAATAGTCATTTCATAAATGTTTCAAAATTGAACTACGGCATTGAAAACGTGTGTAAAAGTTTTAAAAAATGCCATTATCTTGATAGTAGACGTCTAAAATTGTCAGAGGTTTGTAAGTCTATAAATTATGTAATAGATTGTAACGATTATGATGAAAACTACTTGTATCCCAATAACGTAAAAAAATTCGTAATGCGTAATCAACCAAGCACTAATAAAACCTCTAGTAACATTTTGCCTAAAAAAGGGACAATTCCTTACTATTTTAATGTACAAAATTTTCATAAAAACAAACGAGCAATAAACCCACCTGAACCTATCAGAAATGTAAACATTGGCACAATTCCTTATTACTTTCCAATATTACAAAAAAAAGATAAGTTTTTTCGTGCCTAAGGCCCATACGTTGAATGTTCTGCATCAGAATATCGCTAGTGTCTTATCAAAACGTGAACTCTTAGAAATAACAATCGAGGAGTTACGAGATGCACAAAAAGAGCCTGACGTTATTTGCCTGTCAGAAACTTTTGTTAAGAAAGGTAATGAGAGCTATATAAATGTGTATAACTACCAACTAGCTTCAAATTTTTGTAGAGAAAAGCAAAGAGGGGGTACCTGTATTTTAGTAAGAAAAGGCATCCCGTTCAAAGATTTATTACATTTAAAGAAGTTTGCTACCGAAAACACATTTGAAGCTTGTGGCATAGAGCTCGAGTGTTATGAATTGCTAGTCATTTGTCTATACAGAACTCCAAACTCTGAGCCTACTCAGTTCTTAAGTAAATTAAATAGCCTTTTGCATTATATAATTAGTAAATACAAATCAAAATCGCGTATAATAATTGCAGGTGATTTCAATATTAACACTTTAATAAAATCAAATGCAACTAATCACCTACTAGACATATCCTACAATTACAATTTGAAAATTCACGTTGATGTGCCTACGCGTAAGTCGTCTTGCATTGATCATATTCTAAGCAACATTCCTAATGCTACCACGTCAGTTATGCCTCTTCATCTCTCTGACCATGACACTGCACAAATGTTGAGTTTTCCGGTAGCCAAACAGATGAATAAATTTACATCCTACTTTATATATAAAAGAGACTACAGTTTGGATAATATTCGAAAATTTAAAGATTGTTTAGATGAAATATCTTGGTCACATATATACACAAAACACGATCCAAATATATTCAACGAGTTTCATGAACTGCTATGTTTGTTCTACAATCTTTGCTTTCCAAAAGTAAAAGTAAGAATAAATAATAATAATAAAAAGAAACAAAATTGGTTAACCAAAGGCTTAAAAAGAAGTTGTAAAAAAAAACGTACACTGCGACATAAATACTATAAAAATAAAAATGAAAATAATAAAATTAAATACATGAAATATTCTAATATCCTAAAAAAATGTATAGTAAATTCAAAAAAACATGCAAACATTAAATTTATTAACAAGAACAAAAATAAATGTAGAGCCACGTGGGCAGTAGTTAAGAATGAAATTCACGATATGAATTGCACGGGAAACATAGAGAAAATCGTAATTAACAACGCAACTCTGACAAACCCTATCGACATTGCTGCTGCTTTTAACGACAATTATATCAAGTTGCCACATACTAGCACTCAGAAAAATACACCAAAAAGTCGTACTAGTGCAGCCGCTAAGTCAATGTTTTTAAAACCTATGCATGAAAGGGAGGTTAGACGGGAAATAATGTTGTTGTCTAACTCAAACTCTGTAGGGTATGACGAAATCCACACTAAAATTATTAAAGATTGCGTCAACCAATTAACTAGTATTCTGACACATCTAATTAATGTATCATTCGAATCGGGAACTTTTCCTGATGCTCTGAAATACTCAATAGTCAAGCCTATATATAAAAAAGGTATAAAGAGTGATATGAACAACTATCGTCCTATAACGTTAATACCCATATTGTCCAAAATATACGAAAAATGTATGTATAGAAGGCTAATCGACTATTGCGATAAGTTTAACATAATTAATAAGGAACAGTATGGCTTTCAAAAAAATAAGTCCACTACATTGGCAGTGTATTCTGTTGTAGAAGCTGTGGTTACTAATATCAATAACAATAATCTAACCACTGGGCTATTTTTTGATATCTCAAAAGCCTTTGATTTAGTTTCCCACAATTTATTACTGGAAAAGCTTGAACTAGTCGGTATCAGAGGTCCTACACTTCAGTGGATAGCCTCATATCTTAGTAACAGGCAACAAAGAGTCATTATCAATAAACTAGACGATAATCAAGACATGATACCTTTTTCATCAGTTTATAAGCACAATAAATGTGGTGTTCCGCAGGGAAGTGTACTCGGCCCTATTTTATTCTTACTGTACATAAATGACATTATTAATATAACCAACCACCAATGCACTTTGTTTGCTGATGATATCTCAATTATCGTGGCAACTGAAAAATCTAATAATTTTATAAATAATCATGTGACTGAAATTAATAATACTATAGACAAATTAATACAATGGCTTGACATGAATAATTTAATAATCAATCTTGATAAATCTGTATATATCAATTTCAATAAATGTAAGAATCCTAATTATAATATAAAACTAAACATATTGAAAATTAAAGAAGTGTCACAAACAAAGTTTCTGGGCGTAATTGTAGACGAGAATTTAAACTGGAAACAGCATGTAGACAATGTTTCAAAGAGAATTAATAAATTTGTATATGCTCTTAAACAAATAAAAAATGTAACAAACCTAAAGACAGCCATCATGTGCTATCATGCATATGTAGAATCGGTACTACGCTACGGGCTTATCATTTGGGGAAATAGCACAGATTTGAACCGAGCATTTGTTGCTCAAAAAAAATGCATCAGGGCAATGCACGGGATGCATCCGGAGGAATCATGCCAACCAATATTTAAAAAACTAGGTTTATTGCCGTTGCCGTCCCTCTACATATTTGAAGTATGCATGTTCGTCAATAAACATAAAACATTATTTAAATCAGCCAACGAGGTTAATCCACGGAGCCGGCGTGATCCACAGAGACTCGCTCTACATGATCTTCCCAGGCTCTCTAAATATAAAAAAAGCTGCTTATATAATTGTGTCCGGATATATAATAAAATTCCAAGCAACATAAGAAATTTTAACCCTACACTATTTAAGAAGAAATTGTTCGAATGGTTAAACACTAATAATTTTTATAGCCTTAAAGAATTTATGGACAAGAGGTCTGCATAGTTGCTGGTTTATTAAGTACTACTCATTTAATAATTATGTAAAATTTGCATGCTAGGTACAATTCTGGCAAAACATGTAAGCTCTATAATGTAATTGTAACACCATGTATACACCATGTTTTATGCAAATAAAGATATTATGATGATTATGATGATTATGATTGACTGCGGTACACGTTAGGTAGTCGTCGTAGGTCAGTCCAATTATTTAATAGAACAGAGATTAAAAACTAACATAGTGAGGTCGCGGTCAACCGGTGAGCTTCTAAACAATTGTGTTGGTGAAAGGTTCAGTGGTCAACTTGACGCATAATCTTTGATTGACAGAGCAAGGAGATCTGCTAATGTATTATATTTTAAAGCTATCACGACTTTCTTCGCACCTAGCGATAAGTTGATTTAAACAGACTGTAACCACTGCGAGAAAAGATTATGTTTCTCCCATACTATATTCTTTACATTTTTGATTTAATATTACTTACTAAATCCATGAAACATAGAAATTATCTGAATTTATCGAAATATCATTGAAAATATAGGAGGTCGAAACAGGACTCCAACTCGGTGTTTTTTTTACAGTAACTACCCCTAATGCTAAATTATTGGGCTACTAAGTAGAGCAGTATAATGTCATAATACGTTATCTTTTTATTTTTTTTAAAACGAAGTAGTTTATTATTTAGCTGTAAATATTTCTTAATAAATGGGAACTCTATGTATTCATGTAATATATTTATAGAACAAGATTAATGCTATTATTAAAACCTACATCTGGATTTTATCCAGAACAATCCGAAAAAAAGCGATATCTGTAAGCTTATTTTATCCTTAAGTCATTATTTTGCATTCACAATATCGGCTTACAAACACACGGAAACTAAACTCTGTCCATTCGTTTATTTTCTTTTTGACAGCTCATGTCTATGAATTACCGGTTTTATTTTCGTAATAATGTATTACAGTAATATCCTACTTTAATGACGGGTAACGCCCCTTTAGTGAAGTGCCCTTTACATAACAATACGTATTTTTTTTTACTTACGTCTTTAATAATATCCTACAGCATGGCAAAAGCCTTTTCTTCGTACTTCTATTTTGTTCCATTACCATAACAAAATATGAACTAACAAACTTTTTGTCACTTCCAGAACCGCCCCGTCGTCAAAAGTCAGCAGTGATGACCTTGACCCAGAGAGCCATGTCAGCAGTTGTTGAAGCTCTAACCTCCGTGGCCCTCTTTGATGACAAGCAGTGTGTCCCACGACTGCTCTGTGAGGTAGCCAGTGGAAGTGCAGCTAAGTCTCCTACGTTACAGAAGGCTACGGAAGGATTAGGACCATTGTTACAGTAAGTACTGTACATAAAATATTTTAAGCCTTTTTAGTTTCATCGCAAAAGAAAATTCCAGTCAAAATAACAAGACAAGGAAAAGAACTCAAAGTAAATCGTAGTTCATTGTTTGATATTACACTGATCAGGTGACCAAATTCGTCTTCGTGATAGTGTCTTCTCCTTTAATAAAGATAGTATTTTACAGTGATGATAAAAATAAACTAATTCAAAGACAGATTCAACATTTGATTCCACTTTAGTGGCATAAGAAAAAAATCCACTAATTAATATTTCTATATTTTACTGACGATCTTTATTTTTTTTGCAGTATCCTGCAGTCGTTCAATGGCCTGAGTACATCCCCGCTCGTTTTATTCGGTCGAGCGACAGCCTTGGGAATGACTTCTATGGGTAATCCCACAGCCTGTCATTATGGTTATCCTGAGTGTCCAAATGATCCTGAAGGACTACTTGATTATCTTAACAACCATAACGGAGGATTCTTCCGATTTTTCGGCGAACCAGAAACTCCACCACCGAACACATTGGAACAATTCTATCAACAACTATCAGTACTGCAACAGCAACCAGGAATGACACCACAACAACTGCAGCAACAAATGCCACCGCAATTGCAACAGCAAATGGCAATGTTGCCACAACAATTGCAACAACAAATGACAATGTCGCCACAACAATTGCAACAGCAAATGGCAATGCTACCTCCGCAGCTGCAGCAACAATTATCAATGCTCTCACAACAACAGCATCAACAGCGGCAGATATTACCACAACCTGCTCAACAAAACCAATACAGCTATCCTTACGGTATGGGTCGACCTTATGCCCCACAATATGGAGCACATTATTATCGAGAGCAGAATTCTTACAGAAACGCAAAAGAAATAGAGAGTGACATTGCTGTTTCTAATATAGAAGAAAGAATACAAAATAAACCAGGAAACGATGCATTGGAAGACAACAAAAAAGAGGCTGGCCCTTCTTGGACTTTCCCAGATGACAATAAGAAAACAGACAATACCTTTAAAAAAGAAAGAGATGAAAACCCTAT
Organism: Schrankia costaestrigalis; assembly: GCA_905475405.1. NCBI lineage: Eukaryota > Metazoa > Arthropoda > Insecta > Lepidoptera > Erebidae > Schrankia > Schrankia costaestrigalis. The sequence goes on along the minus strand of FR997845.1, from coordinate 1,089,094 downwards.
AAGACTTCATCTTCCGGACAGATCCCCAAGGGAAGGTGAGAGGGGCAGTCGTAATACATTGAAATTCCCAAATGATAAAGGACCTTCAGAAAATAATGATGACACAGAAAGAGACAGAGAGGAGGAACAAAAGAGGAAAAAACAAAAAGGTATATTTTTCCCAACAACAAATAACTTTAATATACTGCTAAATTATCAAACGACTACTCCTGTAAATTTAGAAGAGTATGTATTTGATTATGAACATAATTTCTACGTGAAAAGACCTAAGGCTGTTGTTAAAGAACAGTCTGATACAGTGTATGTTGTGAGAGGGAATGGTGACCCAAATCATCCTGAAGTTGTGAAGGTTCGCCCGGGACAGAGTGCTTAACTATTTTTAATAAACCAAAGTAGCATGTTTTACCTAGTTGCGTTGATGAAATGTATGTTTAAATTACATGACAATTTAAAACTTGATACTTAGACCTGAATTTGATATGACATTAATCACGGTGGGGAACTTGGATTAGTAATACCTTATTTATTGGTCCTATATCAAGTTATCTTTCTTTGAAACACACTAATATGAGTGATGATATAAAGATAATATTAGGTCTTAACGTATGAAATTGCCGTTTTGTATGGAGATTTTATGCGAATTTTGATTTTTCATACTAACGTTTTCTTGGTTTTTTCAAAAAATATTTTCAATAATTACTTAAAATGAAATTTGATATAAGTAATAGCACACATCTTAGCTAACTTATAGCATTTTAATCATAAGAAAAAAAAATAAGGGAAGAAGTTACATCTGTTAAAATGGTAAAATCCGCTGGTTTAAATTGGACCCATATTTACAGGCTTATTACCAATACAAATAATAATGATTTTTCTTAATCATCTTTTGTTAGTTGTTGGTAATGTCCTCTATTTACCAAATTACAAAAATAATACAAGCAAACTATGTTTTAAAAGAAAATAGAGGCTAAAGACTAAGGCGAAAAAAAAACGTCAATTTCATAGGACCTATTATTTCCTAGAGACATTATGAGTAAACTTTTCTATTGTAGTTATCTTTTACGACACGACGGGATAGGATTGGTTGATGACACTGAATCACCATACAGAGAACGTTTTATTATTAGTTAATTTATTTTTTATTATAAATACTTACCGAAAAACAACGATCAAAGCTCGGACAAACTAATTCGAAAAATATGATGATACATAGTAATACTAAATAATGTTAATAATACTATCTGTTTGTACACAATAAGTAATAGCCTTAAGTATAATTAAGTAAATTATATTAATTTTAATTAATTATAGTAATTTATTGACAGAGGGCTATTTTATTTCCCTATTGACTACTCCTCTCATACTTACAATGTATGTATTTTACCCAATTTAGTATTAATATGGTATATAAGTAATATTTCCTGACAGTTTTGACAAGCAGTATTAAATATCTCGATGTCGAAACGGTTGCAACTATGTAGCAGTGGTGCACGAGGTCGTAGATTTGAACACCACGAAGTTTTAGTAAGATTTACTAAATATGATAATAATGTTTTGTCTGGATTTATTTTATGTCCGTTAAATTGGTGTTTATAAAGGTATCTATTAAGTAATACTCTTCAACAAAAGTAGACTTTAAAAAATCAATTAGGGAAGTAAAAGTATATCTTGGCAATCATAACAGCCCATTAATGTCCCACTGCAAGGACGGGGCTCCTCCCGTGACGGAGGGAAACTTGGCCTTCTAATACAACGCTGGCCAGACGTATTGGTATAGGGTTTAATTTCAAATTTTCCTTCTTTTTATTTCGTAAAGATAATATTCACGGATAGCCCCTTAGTCGGTTTTTACGACACCCAAATATTGTATTCTTACTCCGTCACCACACGGAGGCAAACACCACGCAGGATCTATAGCTGATAAGGCAGAGAGGTTTTGGATTGGTGGCCACGAACGAAAAAAGCAAACGGATCCTCCACGATAGAGCAAAGATAAAAAAAGAGTTGAGAAAAAAGCGACGCACAGGTACTCCTTAGAGTAGCTGTGTCAATCAGCATAACAGCCTATTAATGTCACACTGCAGGGACGGGCCTCCTCCTGTTTCAGAGGGTTACTTGGCCTAGTAATACCACGCTGGCCAGACGGATTGGTATAGGGTTTAATTTCAAGTTTTCCTTCTTTTTATTTCGTAAAGATAACATTCACGGATAGTCTTTTAATCGGTTTTTACGACACCCATAGGATGAGATGGGGTGGTGACATATTGTATTCTTACTCCGTCACCACACGGAGTGTCAATAGTCAACGAAAAATAAATCTGTACGCCAATCTATATGTACGTCTCTATATCAATTCGTCTACGGTACAGTAGTGTATCTAAGCTAACCTTCCCTCTACCACTAGAAGAAAGCCGTCCTTGCATTGGCCCATTAATTAGCAGTTACAACAATTTAAATGAATTAAAAACTCGGAAGTATTTACTGTATATAATAGCATAGTACGAAGCATTAAGTTCAAGGAGTGAATAAAGTTGGTGTCAAGTTAAAAATTGTTGCTTTAACCAAATTCGTTAATGTCACGACCGTATGTGTCTGTGGACAATGTCACAGTACAACCAGTAGTCTATAGCACCGATTACAGTACCCTACATTTAGGGCCCTACATCTCTTAGGGCACTACATGATTTAGGGCGGTCGGAACTTGCCAATCTCCGATATATATCCTAACAGCCTACATGTGATTACACTAGACAACATGTAGTGCCCTACAAGATGTAGGGCTCTACATGTAGGGTAGTGTAATCGGCGCTTATCTCAGCCGAATATTTATTATAAATGCCTACGGCTGCGCGGTACGTAAACATGCGATAGGGCTGCCCACCTCCAGCTTTTTAATTACATTTACCTACGTTCCCGCTCGTTACTGCGGCACAGTCGCGACTGTTCATTCCCCAAAGCCACCTCTATCGTGAGCGTGTAGGTCTAACTCGCGTTTCGTCCGTTCCTATGAAGTTGAAATACTGTATATATTTGTACTATGACAATGTTATTGGACTCTGGTCACTAAGGTACGAGTATTTTGACGACCATGGCACAGTGGTTATTGTGTATTATCTACTGGCTTGCGTGTAAGTACCTACAATAAGTGCAAGAGAGTATGTGTATGCAGAAATGTTTTGTACTAGAAGTATAGGTTCTGTTTAGGACTAGATAGCGTTTTGTGAATTGAAATAAAGATTAATTAACTATATTTATTATGTTACGGGCAACGTGATAAACTGGGCATTATTAATAAGGACCGGTCTTTATTAATAATGCCCAATAACGATGGGCAAAGTGATAAATTTATCACTTTGACCGGCCCTTATTAATAATGGCCGATGACCCGTGGTCCATGTAATAAGTTAGTGTTTGAGATAGCTTAAAAAAGCTAAAACCTAAAATTAAGCCAAAAGTCAGAAACAGTTGGTTAGGTTAGGTTAGTATGGCGACCACAACGCGCACGAGCCGAGCGAGCGAAGCGAGCGGGCCGCGGCAGCGGCCGGCGAGTGCCAGAAACATTTAAGTAAAATGTTTATTTTTTAACTACTATGTCCAATAGTTTATTTTTTGTTAACTTTTCATGAAAATTTTGTAAGTTTAATTTCATTTAATAAACAAAAACACTACAGTTCACCTATTTTATTACTTTGCCCAAGATAGGGTGGGCCTTATTCATAATGGCCGGGAAAAGTGATTAATTATGCTGTATTAATCACATTGCCCAATTGAGACGGGCATTATTAATACAGACCGGTCATTATTAATAGTGCCCGGATTTATCAAATTGCCCGTAACAATTATATTAATGCTACAAAAGGATCTTAACTTTATAAAATACTCTCCGTCACTGTAACCACTACGCCGGTAAGTATGTTAAATAAATAATTTTGTGTAATAATTAGTTACATTAACCATTTTACCCACTTTATTTTTTGTACACTATGGACAAGATTACATATTATTTTTAAATAAGTTGACAAAGCGTCCAAGGCAGGTTTTTTATATGTAGATAATGTTTATTTTTATATGTAGATAATGTTTATTTACTTAAACAACTAATTTTATTTCTAAACATGATAAGGATAAAATGTGATAACGCATTTGACAAATTCAAGATAAGTTAGAAATGATTTTTGTATTATCATGTTTTCTATAGAGCAAGTTCAGGTGCGGTTGAATGAAGAACTGCGCCCAGTTCTGGGTCCCATGTTCTCTTGATGCGGTTGCGCACTAGCCCCCTTACTCAGAAACGCCTCTTAAATTTAATCACTGTTTAGCGAGATTTTTATTAGCAAAACCAACCTTATACCAAACAAAAGCGAAAGAATTTAAGCTAATCAATTGACTAATATTTAAGAGGCGTTTATGAGTAAAGGGGTAGGAAATAGACTCGTTTATTTAAAACGTACTTAATTAATTTTTATGTACACAAATAATAATGTGAATGTTTTCATTGGCCTGGGTGTTTTCTTTGTGTAATACATATGTCTATTTACAAAAATAAAGTATGTGAGGATTTAAATATCAATCTGTTGTCAAGAGTAGCAGAAATAGAGATGATTTGGTTTCAAAGAAAACTGTAGTCGTAATAGATTCCTTAATAACGAATAAAATGATATCAACAATTAAAACATATGATATACTTAATCATTATTTTATATACTTCCTGTACATCAATACTGATAATAAGTAATCACTTGAAATCTAATAAAAATCATAGAGAATTGTATCAGTAATTACATCTAGTTTTAGTCTAAAAATATGATAACTATCTTGTTATTAATTGAGTATTACTCATTTGGGTCATTACAATTATCCAAGTTGGATTAATATCATCATAATGTACCAATAATGTCCCACATATCAAGCCTATTCCAGAGACGAACGGAAACTTAGCCTTCTAATGCTACTCGGCCAATGTGATTCGTACTAGGTTTTCTACCAAGTTAACTTTCTTTTGTATACATCCTTCATCTATCATACTCCTGGCCGTATCTCTGGAGGTAAGGTATACCTTTTAAAGGTAAACCACCAGGTCATAGTTTGGTATCACTAGTTAAAACCACTTCTGACAACAACAATATAAAGTATGCACCATTGACCGGCACTCTTTCTTCTAATGGTGCAGATGAGACTAATTAAAAATATCATAATGGTATCATCGATTCGTTTTACGCCGTCGTATGCCAAGAAGAGTCAATTTTATTTTACTTTAGATACCAAAGGCATTGCACAATACGCAAATGCCTCCGGTATAAACGATCGTGCCCAATTAATCAATATAATTTCAAAATTAAATTGTCATTGACTCAATGAAAATATCAAAATGATTACCTACAATGTTATCTTATTTATTTACTCTAATTAATTTTGATTTAAATTCAACGAATGGATCTTGCGTAATTGATTTATTTTATACGATGTTTCACACTTGTCGATCTGATGTATTAAACTCCGTAGTTTACAAATAAAACTCATAGCGATTTTCTACGCCACTTGTAACTCTGGAACACAAACTCTTAAGCCTTGAAGTGCAAAACTCACTTCTTGGTCGTGTACTGGCACAGAGCCACAGAGTAGCAACATTTTATTATCGTGGGGAATGTTGATACCATGTCCACCCGCCTTTAGACCAGGCGAGCAAGATTGGCGGAGTCCTGAAAAGTTGGTGACATCATTGTAGTTATTAGTCGGTACATAACTCTCCGTGTGATGACGGAGTAAGATTACAATATGTCACCACCCCATCTCATCCCATGGATGTCCTAAAAACCGGGACTATCCGTGAATATTATCTTTTCGAAATAAAAAGAACTATCCGTGAATATTATCTTTTCGAAATAAAAAGAAGGAAAACTTGAAATTAAACCCTAATCCGTCTGGCCAGCTTGGTATTAGTAGGCCAAGTATCCCTCCGTCATGGGAGGAGGCCCGTCCCTGCAGTGGGACATTAATGGGCTGTTATGATGATGATGACATAACGACTAACATGTGTGATGGCAAGTAGACTGACATTACACGAAAGGAAAATAGAGGGACTTACAACCTAAAATCATGCAGACTTACGGGCACCTATGGCCAGACCGTCTGTTTAATAAAATGATTTGATTAATCTATCGTCTTTTCACGTTAGATTGCACAGTGCGCAATTGCCACCATTATTCATTAATGTAACGCGCAATATTTGCGGTTTTTCTTGAAGGTTGTATCTAATCTATACTGAATACTAGTGAGGCCGTGACTTCGTGTCCCACGCATTCAATTATTTGTATGAGTTGCAAAATAGTGATGGACAGGACTTGAGTTTTTTAAGTCCTAATTTAGGGACTGGACTCAATTTTTGGAGACTGGACTCATAAATGAGAGCTCAAGCCTTTTTGTCAGTGACAAGACTTACAAGTCCTCACAATATGACTCGAGAACTCGAGTCTTTAAACGATTACTATATTTAAATAAACTTTTATGACTTAAGTTCATTGCGAGCTCCAGTCTTTTTAAAAAAAGTGAGTTATATTTTCATTCTGTTGATATACATTTCCTGGCTATAGGTTGTTAATTAGATTTTAAGCAATAAATACTGAACCTAGCATAATCACGTATAATCTCGTTTATTATTATGTATAAGAATAAGTTGGTTACAGAGTATTTGTAAATAAGTATTTTGTCAAAAAACTTAGAGGACTCAATTTTCTTTGAAAAACTCAAATCTATACATATAATAAAACTGTAGAAAAGTCGTTTTTGTACATTATAAATAAATAAAATAAAAATAGCCAGGGTGTTAAAGGACAACCAACAGACCCCATTTCCGGCATTAGAATTTTTGTATGTTTGTCTGTTTGTCTGTTTATCTGTATACTGAAAATTATTTTAGGCATCACGAAAAATCTACGAAAGCAATGTAGATGACTTTTATACACAACGGTTAAGATTAAGTTGAAGTTACATTTAGTCATTGTTTCATTGCAATCGGTTCAGTCTAACAAAAGATATTTGAATTTAATTAATTAATATTAAACAGCGCCATCTTTCAAACTTAGACTGAACTACATCAAGACTTAAACTGCGTGCAATATTTTTAAATATAACGTAAAATGTACGTAAGCAATGTAGATGACTTTTATACACAACGATTGAGGGTAACTTCAAGTTCCATTTAGTTTTTGTTTAATTGCAATCGGTTCAGTCTATCAAAAGATATTTATAAGTGCTCAAGAATAGTTTTAGTTTTATGAGTGTTTTCGAAGTGAAATATCAAATAGCGCCATCTTACGAACTTAGATTGCAATATATAAATATATAATACAAAGAGAATTGAAAAAAATATAGAATAAATAAAATAAGCATAAACACATTTAACAATAATTTAATGTTTTGTGATTGTATTTCTATATTCTATTGTCAGTTATGTATTTTTTTCAATGTTAATAATTAACAATAATTTGTTACTTAATTGATTTTATAGACAAAAGACGAATCAGAGGTATCAAGCCCTGTGTCGCGGGGGACTTTACAAACATCAATTTAACGGACACAAAGAACATCCAGACTCAGAGCAATAATTTGTGGATCACACAAAGTATTGTCCTCCATGTAAACCGAACCTGTGACCTCATGCACGCCAGCCAGCTAATGCCACCGCCGCGTCATCGAGGCAGTTTATTTAGTTATTTATCAATGGACATGCCAACATGTGTAATAGGTCTTTACCTAAGAAATTCCCGTTTTATTTTTGCGCAGTCTTTAGACTCTATATTCTTTTAAAACATTAACCACCTTACTCATAAACGCCTTTTAAATTTAGTCAGTAATAGTAATTTAGATTTTTTTTTAAATCTTATTCTACCATAACGTGACGTCCAAATGTATTCATTTATATTATGCCATGTCATTAATTCTAACTTATAAATTTGACAACAGATGACGTTGTACGTGTGACGTCATTTTTGTATCGCGGTGTTAAGATTCTCCTTGAAAGAACAACCTTCGCACATGTCTGCCAGTTTGACTTTTGAAGCAGTCTCTAAAGTTGTGTCTTTAAAAAGGTGTTGGTTTATTAGGGTCCGGACCCGTGCTCGACCTAGGTTCTCCACCTGGGTGAAGCACGGGGACTTGCTAGGTCCCGTGCTCCAACTAAAGACGATAATGTACAGTGAACCAGTAAATTGTTTTCCCTAATGATTAAAAGGATCTAAAACAATTCTGTAAAAGGAGTGAAACAGTTTATCTAATTATATAAGTATACTTCTATACTTATCTATACTAATAATTAAAAAGAGGTAAAGTTTGTGTGATTGCGTATTTGTGACGTTGTAGGGGTAATCTCTGGATCTAATGAACCAATTTTAAAAATTCTTTCTGTGTTGAATAGTTCATTTATCGGGGAGTGTCATAGGCTATATAGTATCACGCTATGACAAATAGGAGTGGAGCAGTAATAAAATTTACTAAAAAAATGGACGAATTTTTTCGCCGCCCAACGAAGTGGGCACGGGTCAGCTAGTTCTTTAATAAGGCTTTAGTTTTATTATAGAACTTGAGTTCTACAGTAAAAACTCAGTCCTATGAGTCGAGTGTTTTTGCATTAGGACTCAATAAAATGACTCAAGACTCATAACTCAAGACTTATTTTAGTCAGAGTCTTGCGAGCTCTGTCAAAATGAGTTCAGTCGCTAAATTAGGACTTAAAAAACTCGAGTCCCGTCCAACACTAGTTGCAAATGATTGTTCTGGGCCTCGATTTGTATGTACAACTGCATGTGCGCTCTATGTTTTCAAGTCTCACAACGACACAAGAAACCGATTTTTTTTTAAAGTCATTTATTGTTGAACGCGGTAATCGTAGAAATCACCATCATAACAACCCATTAATGTCCCACTGCAGGGACGGGCCTCCTTCCTTAACGGAGGGATACTTGGCTTACTAATACCACGCTGGCCAGACGGATTGGTATAGAGTTTAATTTCAAGTTTTTCTTCGTTTTTATTTCGTATAGTTAATATTGACGGATAGTCCCTGAGTCGGTTGTTACGACACCCATGGGATGTGATGAGGTGGTGACATATTGTATTATTACTCGGTTATCAGCCGGGGAATAATAGAAACTGTATTTTTTTAAAGTGGGGACATCTGCCATGGCTTTGCAAAAGATGTGTGGGCAAACGCCAACCAGACTAAAACGAGAAGGCTTCTCACATAGGCAGGATACCGTGTTTTATAGGCACATACAGATTAAACTACTGTGAGAAAAAACATTGTAAAAGAATTAGGAGGAATTGAACAATTTAGTGTTGCCAATTAATTATATGACTACAATCGAAGAGTAACGAGATGTAATTAATTAATTGTTATTTTAGGTACTGCGGTACAGTGGCTTTACTAATTACCGAGTTTGATTGTCAGTTAAAATAAAATGAAGGCCAAAATTTAACTTCTTGAGTCTTTAGGTACTATATAATGGGGCCTTCTAATTTGTTACAGTTTTAAATGTGACTACTTAAAGCCTAGATGGAAAACAACATCTTAACAGCCCATTAATGCCCCACTGCAGGGACAGCCCTCCTTCCGTGACGGAGGGATACTTGGCCTACTAATACCACGCTGGTCAGACGGATTGGTATAAGGATTAATTTCAAGTTTTCCTTCTTTTTATTTCGTAAAGATAATATTCACGAATTGTCCCTTAGTCGGTTTTTACGACGCCCATGGGATGAGATGGGGTGGTGTGGTGACATATTGTATTCTTACTCCGTCACCACACGGTGAACTAAAAAGACTAGGGATTAACAAAATTAATCAGAAAATGAAAGAAGTTGAGTCTTGTTCACTCTCGGCGATGAGCAAGATTTAGAATGCAATCGCACCCATGAGAACGCACTACGAATTTAAATATCGTGTACTGTACAGGAAACTGTGTGAGCTAGGCTCGGGAAACACGTTTCATGTGTGTGGGCTTCGGCTTGGCAAACATAGTTATATTATGTGACATTACATTATCATGTTTTAATTACCTATTCATTACAATGACATGTTTAAACGTTAAAAAGTTCCCTAATAAACCACTAAAGACACCAAATCCGCGTACAATAGCAACCTAGAGGCATATCAGTCCTCCAGACTTAATAGACTAGACTTAAAAGTCAAGTAAAGCCCGATTTACACATCGACAAGTACAGTAGCGATTTAAGTAGTAAGTTGTTAAGTTGATTTAAATAGATCTCCATCCTATTTTTTGGCGAGTTACGTTGGCGAGACGCGAGAGAGGGGGCTACTTCGTACTTAACTCGCTACTGTACATGTCGATGTGTAAATCGGGCTTAAGTATAATTTATCACTGCCCACTGTCAGACTGGCACAAAAGATAGGTAGTTTTTATACATAATCTATAAGGTTTACTTTTCAGTAAGACAAAGTTTCCTATAGTCTGTTGTCTCGTAATTATTTACAAACAATGCTTCCGCTACTTTGAGACGGTTGATACTCATCCTAGCTACGATTGCTGCATTAAACTACTCTATCTCTAATATTATCTAGATTAAGGTGATCTAAGCATACCTCTTTCACAGCATGACGACAACATTTCAAAATTTAGAATGTGGCTTTATGTTTACCGAGGACGGAACACGCTCCGTTTGGTCGTAAGGGACGGATCCCTTCAGCACTTCCTGTTAATCAGCAAGGGTCAACGGTCAGGATCATACCCGGTACTAGTTACGTTGCATAAATAATTTCAGTTAAAAGTTATCCACTCCACAGACAGCTAATAGTGGCTGGAAGTTATTAGAGATATTCGTAAGTAAGTATAATAAGAAGAGACAAAGGTCTATGAAAATTATGCCTTTTTTTTATACTTCCTAATAAAAGGATGGTTATTAAGTACTGGTAAAGTGGTAAATAAGTATATAGAAAGCTGTTTGAGTGAATGTAAGGTGCCGAAGACGATCAAATAGTACCTACTTGACCTGGTTAGGTTAATAGTTATAGGTCAACTTTATTTATTCACCTCGCGTTTGTGACCCTTCATTAAAACATAGAAAATGTTTCCGTTTCCAAACAAATCTAACCTTGAAAGCTCAAAGCTCACGTTAATTCCAGATTGAACTAAATAAAATAGGCCCAAGGAGGCCATAAAATCTGATAAAATCTTCTCACCAGGAAAATTCTTAACAAAACAATAGACAAACAAAAACAGATTATGCAAAAACCGCACCCTGACAAATAAAAGGACTAACCATGGTAACCCGACCGTACACAATACGGCAGGTTCTAAATGATTTTAAGAACTATTATTGTCAATTAAATTTGGTAGAGTTATATTATTATCATTTGTAGTGAAAGTCGACGGACGAAGGACGCGGCTCGCGCGGACGAAGAGTCGCGCCAGTGCGTTGCCGACGCTTGTACCGCGAGCACGTGTCGCGTTAGACAAACGAACTAAAGTCGCGTGTGTTGTGCACGAACGATACTGAATGGAATACGACTAAAGTCATCTGTAATAAGTATGTCAGTTTTATATTGTTGTTATTTTATTACATAATAGTTGTTGCGGAAGTTTGCAAAGTGTTTGTGTTTTGAATTTAACGGTTGGCCGTTGCGAATCGGTTTTGTTCATGTTATTATGACTCCAAGGCGTGCATACATTAGGCTTTCGGCAAGTTTATGTTTACCTTGACGGCCTACTTTTGCCTAATATTTTTGAAACTAGCATTGAAAGTGCATTATTAGAATATTTTTCTTAAAAGAAGACACTAGTTTAAACATAAATCGTACTTGGAATACTACTATAGTACACACTAAAAAGTATCCCATCAAAAATGTATTTTGCTATGAAAACTATTGCCTCTACATTTTTAAAGCCTTTAAACTAAGCGGAGTAAGACTAAATACCTACTGACCAACTAATCATACCCTGTGTCATAAAAGTACTTACCTAGTAAATAATTTTAGTCATGTACACTTGTGTGACTTTAGATCACAACTCGTCTCCCCTTCCATACATGTGAGAGTCGTAAGAGGCGACCGAAGTTCCAGAGATCATTTGTTTATCTTTTGTTATTAGGCCAACTAATGAGTACCTGGGTAAAGACCCCTATTCAGTCGAGTATCGAACCCAACAGTCTGTATCGTGAGCAAAATGTTGGCGCCGCACGTAGTGAAGCGGTTTCATGACTATCATGGGTTGCCTTCATTCTTGCACTTATAGATAGAAATATCTATGTCAAATAATGTGAGATAAAGTAGTAAAGTCTATCTATTAATAGTACTAACAATATAGTATTTCCACTTTGTGCGTTTCTGTCTGAGCTTCCCCCATCCATCGCCTCCTCGACTTCCTAGCTAAGGCGTCGGTACAGCTTGTGAGGGGAAATATTTGGAGGAAGCTTATGTCCGCAGTAGATGTCCATTAGCTGAAGTGATAGTGATTGTCTGTAAGTGGTTGTCTTACACACGTACAATCTGCTTAGTTTAGGGCTAGATAGATTCACGCATAGTATTATATGTAGGTACCTACTAATCTATGATAAAGCTCTGATTGTAAGCATTTTTATCCTATTTTGTATAAAATTGTCAAAAAAAATACTATACTTACTTCATTGTCAATGATGCTTACCTACTTAATTGATTTGAACTTGTACCTGCTAGGTATTTTATTTCTTTTATTCGTTAATTAATTTTATTTCTGTCACAAATTATCTTAAAATTAACATAATACACTTGTTTAAACATTAGGTAAATTGGTGTGTTATTTTACATTCATTTGGCTCGTGCCAGCAAACTAGAGGGTAGAATTGAATCTTCAGCATAAAGTTTATTAGTAAAGATGGGGCCTTTATCAGTCACATACACTTTATCAGTGACGGAAGTAAACTTGGCCTGTAAGAAACATTTTTTAACGAATTAGTTATTTTGTACAGGGTTTAATATCGACTTTTCTTTATAATACCTGTAAGCCTTATCGGCTTGTCTTTAGGTGGAAGGGTACAGTTGGAAGTGCAATTATCCATCAATGGTACATAATATCTAAGTCAAGTATAATTAGGCCAAATGACTTAGTCAAACAGCAGGACCCCGTTTTCAAACGCAGTATAAAGGCACTCTGAGTTTTACATCGAATTATTCTCCATCTTAATATTAGATAAGCGATCTTATCTTTAAAGTATGGAAGTAAGTAAGCCTGATTAAACCTTTATAAGGATACAAATTCAATTTATATGTAAACAAAGGTATGTAGAATAAAGTACCATATTGCACCATAAACCAACCAATGTAACTTGGCCAAGGGCGTTAAATCAGGCCAAACATAATGAAGGGTTCAATAACTCAATTCTCCCTCTGGTGAAGGAATAACAATCATGGCATACCACACCGCCTCAACTCATCCCATGGTGTAGAAAGACTGAGTAAAAGAAATCAATGCTTTGTGTAATACAGTCCTTAGATGGCTTTTTACGACACCCTTGGGAATCGATGAGATAGTGTGGTGACACTAGCTATTCTTAGCGCGTCACCACAAACACTGCAGTGTAGCTGTACTGCACGATGTTTCAAATCCCACACAGAACAATTTATTAATACATAAATATTTTCGATGTCCTTTGTGGACGCTCGGTAACATGCAAAAGTTAAACATTTGTGTGCATGAACATGGCTAATATATTAAGGTCTTAGTATTTTTGTTGCACTCACAGGTTGCACTATTGTACATTTTCGTGTAGCGACGGAGTAAGAATACAATATGTCACCACGCCATCTGATGAGATCCATGGGTGTCGTAAAAACCTACTAAGGGACTACCCGTGAATATTATCTTTACGAAATAAAAAGAAGGAAAACTTGAAATTAAACCTTATACCAATCCGTCTGGCCAGGCGTGGTATTAGTAGGCCAAGTATACCTCCGTCACGGGAGGAGGCCTGCAGTGGGACATTAATGGGTTGTTATAATGATTGTACATTTAGTGAAATTACAGACCTTACTGACCATAAAGCCCGATTTACACATCGACAAGTACAGTAGCGAGTTAAATAGTAATTTGTTGATTAAGTTGATTTAAATAGATCTGCATCCTATTTTTGGCTAGTTAAGTACGAAATAGCCTCCTCTCTCGCGTCTCGCCAACCTAACTCGCCAAAAAATAGGATTGAGATCTATTTAAATCAACTTAATCAACAACTTACTACTTAACTCGCTACTGTACTTGTTGATGTGTTAATCGGGCTTTACCATTAGTGCTCCAATATCTTTTGATGGATTAAAACAATAAAAAAAACACTAATTAGTCTACTTACTATATTGTATACGGGTCTTACTCGCGGTATATACTACTTAGCTTAATACTAATAGGATAAATACCTAGGTTTTAGGTAGCCTCTACTCAGGCTAGTACTAGATGGCGTTCTGACCTTTATCCATCATTACCACACCTTGACTGTGATAATTTTACCCAAAATTACTTTGTAGATACGATGGCGTTTCACTGCGTTTAATTTGGGGCCATTATACGACATTTCATTTTAAATAACTTGTTTTTTCTTTTTAATTTCGTCGCAGGCGTAAGGAAGAACATTGAAACCTAAAAGGCAAGGTCAATTTTATTACGTACGAACCTTATCAAGTGTAACAACAATATTATTGTTACTTCTTAAAATATATTGGACTAGCTTTTGCCCGCGACTTCGCTCGCGTTAAATTAGGGGTAAGACTGTTCCCCTTTCCTGGACACAGAAAAAAAAAGTAGCCTATGTTACTCTCCATCCCTTTAACTATCTCCACTTAATAAATCACGTCAATTCGTCGCTCCGTTTTGCTGTGAAAGAAAGATAAACAGACACACTTTCAAATTTATAATATTATTAGTATTATAAAATCCAGTTAATGGCACAATGCTAGGATGGGTCTAGAACGTAGCTAATAAAAAGTATAGATAACAGAAGTCACTACTCGTACACACCACGTATCACCCAACCATTCTACGGGCCTTTTCTAGTGGGAAACTTTGGCCTTGGCCTTAAGTAAACACTTTTAACACAACGGCATATATTCTTATATTAGGCAGGGCTCGTACACTATGGCTAGGGCTACTAAACAACTGATAAACTGTAGGTAGGTACATTGTAAAAAGTGTATAAATATGTTAAAAATAATTATAATAATATTATACGTTTGTGTTTTAACCTGCTCAAATTTATGTAATGTTATAAGTATTCTTTTTGTTGTAATCGTATCATACTTAATCTTCATTGTAACAATTTAGCATTATTTGTTTTGGGAAGGACTGTTTCCCAACATACAGCTCACGCTAGTTTGGGAATCAGGGCTTACACTTTAATTGTATACACATTATGTTGCAATAAAGAATTTATTTATTTATTATGTAGTAAATACAGAAATTTTTGATTTGATTTTTGAAAAAAGTAAAATAAATTCAAAATAATAAATAAAGTACAATAGACTTCCAAGTTGAGTTTATCCTTATTTAATTTGTAGAGATAAGAGACTCTGAATATCAGCGAAATTTACATTAGTCGCTTTTTACGACACCCACTCAGTAAACCATCAAATAAACCAGGAGGGATGAAAGACGTTATAAATAAAATCGTTACATTTTTAAATTTCCAGTTTTTGCGATAAAACTAAGGTGTCACTGAAGCCGTTGACCTTTCCCAAACAAGTATTACTTATATTTAAAAGAAAAATCATATATCAATAAATTTTTGATTAGTAAAACTCAATTTGCTATTAAATATGTATTTTTAGGTTATTTACTCTTATTAATACATAATTAGTTTTTTATTATGATGTTTACCTGCTTAAAGTTTTTTTTCATTTAAAAAAACGTAGTTTGAACGAGTTTATTTTGATTGCTAATTACCAAATCCTTCTTATATAAGTAGGTATGCAAAAACGGTATGAAATAAAAATTAATGTATTTGATGTTCAAAACTACTATTTAATTACTAATTATAGATTAATATTCTTTTGGGTGTCAGACTAATGCACTTAAAATAGGTAGGTTAAGTTACTATTTTGTAGATTGGTGACCACTTAGTAGTATTTCAATTAAGCACGAGGGCACATAGAATGTAGAATGGTTTTCGGTCCCTATTGTAAGCGTGGTTTTCAGCGTCAAGCCACATCAAAGACCATAAATAACTCTGCAGTTTTTTATTTAAATGGGCATTCTAAGATTACGCCAATGACCAGTTAAGATAGTACTTTTAGTAGACGAGCAAGGTACCTAATCAATATTTGTTGTTATACATAAAAACGTGTTATTCTGTGCTGTACTAAAAAGGTAGATATAAATAGGATATAAGAATATAAATAGGAACAAAGAATTAAAATTTAAATGACAAAACCATTATACTCTGCAGTTAATTAAGGGAAATACTTAGATGATTTGGAGACGTTGAAAAGATGTATGATAGGAGATTATTAGATAAAAAAAAAATACAACCGAATTGAGAACCTCCTCCTTTTTGAAGTTGGTCTCCTTTTTGATTAGTTTAATCTGAAGGTTGTATTGATTATAAAATAAAAATAAAATAAAATAAAATAAAATTCATTTTTTTTATTTTTTATTATGAGGTATGTCATTGTGTTGGTCTTTCTCTTATAACATCTATTACCACAATCTATTACACAAACGTTCAAATATACAAACGAGAAAAAGGTAACTTAAAATATTTAAATACATTGCTAAACATGATATAAAGATGTTACTACATAAGCTTCCGTAGACAGGCTCACTTTGTATGTAACGCAAAACCAATTTGTCTATACAAAATTATAAAAACATAAAACTCTCTAAATACGTGTAATAAATTTGTAACATTAAAAGAAAGTATAAAAAAAAAACATGTCAACTTTCTTTTACATAACAATAATGGCACCGAAGACCTCCTAACCCTAAAACTATATCCGATTTATATAAAAAAGTTCACATTTGAATAATTCATGTAGCCCTTTAGAACGAGATCATCGGACATCGGATTAGTCGACTAAATTAAATAGTCGATGTCTCCACACTAGCTGTGACAGTTTTAGTTTCGTTTAGAAACGGTAGGATTGTGTCAAACGAGTTTAGTAACCGTGTTCCGAGATGTCAAGCGTAGGGTCAACTGGTCGATGTACCTTGTTTATGTTTGATTTTGAACAAATGCTACAGAGAGGCTTATGAACAGAGGGGGGAGACTCGACATGTCCTATAATCCTTTATCGTTAAAAGAATACTGCTCTACAATGACGAAGTGAGCTCTACAAATGACTCATGGTTGGTAGTTGCAGTCAAATATGTTTTGTGTATTTATTAAGAAGTAGTTTCTATCTATGAGTAGATTGGCTCGTTACCTAACGCCTTTTTGCGTAGTGTGGTGCATTAAAGGGGTGCTTGTATGCATGTAAAAGTTATTGTGATCGTTATGCAGGGGTTAATTTCCAGTGCGAGTATTGTTGAAAAAAAGACATTAAGAATTTGGGTATTTTAAAGCTTGAATAAAATAAAAGTTTCAAAAATTTCAAAATGTTAGTACAAAAAGGCCTACCTACTGCTCTCTAGTCAATGAAATGTGTAAATTGTCAATCACAACTTCTCGCATCGCTTTTAAGCCCTTAATATAAGATCTTGCGGTGACGCTCTGCGTTTTATTCCATCATCAGACACGCTGACACACACATATACATAGTTATGTAGAAGCTAAATAGTTACACTATAAAGAAATAGAAACCATAAATCATAAGCTTATCCTAATTTACCAGACACACAAAAGGAGTAACAGTCCATAGAGTAACATTTCGAAGCTACCGAAATCAAGTCATAAAAAACTTCAAAGCTCACTAAAAACGAACAACGTGCCATAAACTGCCATATAGAACCACAAGATGGCGCCAAAGTTTTACGAAACTAAACTCGGTTATTATTATTCATAATTTTGGTGAAAATTAATCTGTTTTTGTTACCTTTGATCTATTTCACGACTAGGAAACGTCCCCGACTCTTCTCGGTCAACTTTAACTGTATTATTTAAAGTAAATTCGGTCATCTTCCGTATTTTGGCGGTTTTCCGCGTTTCTATGTTATTCTAAATTCGTGTGGAATTTTAACTAACCCACGTTCAAAAACTGCATAGTCCATCTTAGTTTTTAAGACTAATTATTTTTGATTAATGGTCTGAATGAGCCTTTTGCTGTTAATTTGCGCTTTTATTTTATATAACCTAGACTAACATTTAGTTTGAACTAGGTATATTTTTAGATCATCGTTTCTTATCGATATTTTATTTACATGACTAGTACAGTCACTCATTATTATTATAGGTAAAAATTTAGAGTCATGTATGCATAGTCATGCAATTATGTCCGTGACCGCCCTTAACTGTCTATCTGGTTGGTACCAACTATCATTCTTTTATCAAAATGTTCATCTCATATAGAGGCACTGCTTGCCTTAATGCACGAAAGTTAATATAAAACACGCTACGTAAGAAAGAAGATGGTAAAATTATATAATGTACTTAGTCCTAAACCTAATCTATCCGAAAAGACCATAAATCACTAGGTCTGAACTCTGAACTCTTTTTTAAAAGACGTGAATTATATGTGTGTGTATTTTTAATAAGATCTTAATTTATTCATTCAAAGATAAGAAACAAGGAAAGATAAAGTGATTCTCATAACGATTGGAGTATATCTGATGATAAGGTGTTATCATTATGTACTTACTCGTAATTACTTACTACAATCTTTTGCCATACTACACATGCAAAATAATGTTATTAAGATAATTGGGGATATCGCAACATACAAAATTACTTACTTAATATTCTAAAAAGTCATTTTCAAGTCAGTAAATTTGTATAATTGTGTATAAAAATAGACATGGTTTCTGTATACTTAGTTGCAGTTACTTATTTAAGGTTTTATATAGATTAAAAATGTGACTTTTTTGCCATAAATCGTATTTTTAAAACCACAGTAAAATATAAGTAAGGATATGCTTAGAAAAATACAAGAGACGCAAAATACTTACCCATAGAGTTTACAATAGACAAATTTTCAAAACCGTCTAGGTATTTATAAAATTCGTTTGTTATAACTATTATAACCGGTAAACGCCACAAGCCATTAATTCCATCGTCTTCGTGAGTTCACCCAATTTCGCGGCATAACTGTTTCTATTTTGACATGGCTCGCTGTCAAACACTTCCTGGAACCAATATGGCGGCCATTCGACTGTCACAGACAATTAACAACCGATTTTAATCTTTAGACCCGTTATATTAGGACGCTGCGTTGAATAAAAATGGTTTAGGAATAAAATTTTAAGTATAATTTAACTGTCCGGATCGTGGAGGGTAAAAATAAATAATGGGGAAATAGTTTGTAGCTGACGCGAGTTTCTTGTCCATGTTTAAATGTATTTGTCGAAGTTATAATTGTGATTAATTAGTTATAAGATTTGTAATTTATTATTTTGTAGAGTTTGTGTATTTATGTATACGATGAGAAATATTTGATTGATATAATATTGATACCAACAAACAAATGCTTTTTATGTCATATTTCGAGTAAGTAATTGTAGCTATCCGTGTGGTGACGGAGTAAGAATACAATATGTCACCACCCCATCTCATCCCATGGGTGTAGTAAAAACCGACTAAAGGAATAACCCTAACTACTATCTTTACGAAATAAAAAGGAGGAAAACTTGAAATTAAACCCTATACCAATCCGTCTGGCCAGCGTGGTATTAGTAGGCCAAGTAACCCTCTGTCACGGGAGGAGGCCCGTCCCTGCAGTGGGACATTAATGGGCTGTTATGATGAATTGTAGCGTGTGTTTAGTTTTATTAAACTTTAACAATATCCCTGGCATTGTTAGTATTATACGCAATCATGCAGGAGTTTTTTAATTAGATAAATGATATACAGATTCCTGAATAACATTCCATATTACTCTATTTTGAATTTAATTCCTTTTTGCAATAATATTAAGGTTACTTTTGCATTAAATAATAATATTACCATTGTTATTCAACAATGTTACAGACACCTTGAACACCTGATATGAATATATTATTTGTAAATCTGAATTGAATGAGGCTTTGACTGATTGATTAGATGATTTAGATAATGTGACGTCATAATATCATTTTAGCCAGACATAACACGGGTAAACGTGTGGTGAATGACGGAGTAAGAATCAATGGTGGCAACATCATATATTATCTTATGGGTGTCCTCAAAGCAGACTAAGGAAAGCTCGCAGTTATACCCCTCATAAACGCCTCTTAAATATTTTAGTTTAGTTGATTAACTTAAATTCTTACGTTTTTCTTTGGTATAAGGTTGATTTTCCTGATAAAAATCTCGCTAAATAGTTATTAAATTTAAGAGGCGTTTATGAGTAAGGGGGATAATGTTCACGAAAATAAAACAATAAAAAACTTGATACAAAACGTAATATCAATCCGTCTTCTCTACATGCATGACTGTATGTTTTCCTAATAAATAAAGTAAAAGGAACACTACCTATACAACAACTTTCTCTTACTCAAAATATAAAATCTATACTTAATATTATAAAGAGGTAAAGTTTGTGTGTTTGTGACGTTGTAGGGGGTAATCTCTGGATCTACTGGACCGATTTCAAAAATTCTTTCTGTGTTGAATAGTCCATTTATCGGGAAGTGTCATAGGCTATGAAGTATCACGCCATGACTAATAGGAGTGGAGCAGTAATGAAAAATGTTTACAAAACGGGCGCGTTTTTTTCGCCGCACAACGAAGTGGGCACGGGTCAGCTAGTTTACTATATTTATGTCGATAGTTACTTACTGCTATCAGAAAACCTTCATACAAAAGGGTAACTATTGAGTCAATACTCCCAAACATTTTAAAAACGAAAGCTATACAACATCAACTAGATAAAATAATAATTATGTAAGTGCTCTACCATATTTGATATGACTTGTATTAAAAACATAGCTACATTTAAACAAATTAAGAAAATAAAAGATATTGCAGGAGAAAGTACAGGCTCTTAAGGTTTTTAAACCCAAGGGTTTATTTCGTCATTCTTTGCTTGAATGAATTAGGTGAGATGTCTGTGTTATCAACTGTTTTGATTGGTAGGCAGACTTAATGAACAGCCAGTAAACAATATTGATAAGAAGTTCATTATCTTTTTAAATTAGGACATAAAGAATGAGATCGATAACGCAAAACAGCGGAAAGAAAATTGCAATCAATTTTAATTGCAATATCAGCCAATAAATGTCCACTGCTGGACATAGGCGTCCCAATGTTTCCACCCTGTGCGGTTCTGTAACTTCCTTATCCATCGGTTTCCCGCCTTCCTTTGTAGCTCATCGAGCCAACAAGTGAGGAGTCTCCTTACCCTGCGGTTTCCGGCTCGCGGTAGCCATTTATACACTATATGCTTCAACGGCTATCCGAAAAAGTAAAGTCTGTTTAAAATACTTTTATTTAATAGCTTCCTAACATATTATAAAAACTGATAATATAACTGACATAATATAATATAATATTCATTCAACGCTCGTAACTGTTTAAACCTTTGTAACACCGCCCGATGTGTGTGCCCGCGCATAATAATGTACATCCTTAATAAAAGATTAAATTATTATACACACATCAAAAAAGTCTAAGCAACATGCATGATATTACAAATTTACCATTTATATTAATTTATTTTACCATTTATTTTAATTATAACGTTGTATTTTATTTTTAAAATAATATTTTTAGGGTTCTATGATGTAAAAATAACAGCTGTTTTCTTTATAAGTTCTTTTAATAACAGAAATTAACAATATTAGAATATACAGGTACATAAGAAACTAAACTTTTTTTTTACAAATAGAAATTTCTTAAGAAAATGAATTTATTGTGAAAGAATAGGACAATTTAATACAAAGTATGCCCTCCTCTGCTATTCAGAACTTGTCGGCAACGATTATTCATTGAATTAATGAGACTGTTTATGTCATCTTGCGGTATTCGCTCCCAATGGAATTGTAGCAAATCCTTCAGCTGTTGGGTTGTTGTCACTCCGTCCAAGTCCTTCAAAACACGTCTCTGGAGCATGTCCCATGCGTGCTCGATGGGGTTGAGGTCTGGCGATTGTGCAGGCCAGGGCAATACCTGGATGTTCTCCGTTGCCAAGTATTCACTGGTTCGCCGAGCTGTATGTGAACGCGCATTGTCATGCATTAACGTAAAATCGGAGCCAAAGGTTTGTGCAAATGGATGGACATAAGGTCTGAGAATATCCTCAACGTAATTTTCAGCGTTCATGTTTCCATTTACAAAAACGAGCTCAGTTCGCCTGTTCTTCATAATACCCGCCCATACCATAACTGTTGAGCCGCTGTATGGATGAACTTCCTGAACGCACCTGAGTCTTTCAGTATTTCCGGGTCGACGGTACACTCGCACCCTTCTTGTATCAGGCCTAAACCCGAATCGCGACTCATCGGAAAACATAATTTTATCCCATTGTTCCTGGGTCCATGTTATGCGTTCTCTACACCATTCATTTCGACGAGCGCGATTCCCGTGACGTATCGGTGGGCACCTGATAGGGCGTCGAGCTCGTAGGCCGTACTCATGCAGTCGATTTCGCACAGTTTGGGGACTTACATCAACACCACTTGAATTTTGTAGCCTCAAACTTATCTCTCGAGCGGTTAACATCGGCTGGCGTCTTGCAGTCAGTTGTATGTACCGGTCTTGCCGAGTGGTTGTACTCCTTTTACGGCCTGGATGCTGTTCAGCGGGTTCCCCTGTATTATTGTAGCGCTGCCAAAGACGACAAATAACACTTCTATGAATACCAAAATGTCGAGATACCTGAGATTGATTACTTCCCGCTTGCAACATCCCTACAGCTCTTTGCATTTCATCTGCCGTCAAAAGACGTCGCTCCATGACGTAAAGAATATCTAACAATTCAATTTTGTCGCCAACTGTATTTAAATGGTTGGTAAAATTATAAAATCAAGACTAAAACGTAGCAATTAACATGCACTCAAATTCAAACAAATTCGCAGTCATTTGAATTTTATGAAAAAAAACAAAACATAATCGAAATTTTTTTTTTACAACCAGCCAGTATGTCATCAATAACAAAAAAGTTTACTTACCTATACACTTTGAGTGAGTAAATACTTAGAAATTAATTAATATAAATGGTAAATTTGTAATATCATGCATGTTGCTTAGACTTTTTTGATGTGTGTATTTGTCCGTGTGGTTGTACTACGAATACTGAGTGTACTTCCACCCCAACTTATCCTGAGGGTGCATTACAAGGCTATTATATTTAACAGTCAGTTTCTATGGAACACGTTGGAATACGTTGAAGAGACAAGCTCGGAAATTCTAAATAACAGTGATATTGTCGAACTCTGGACATAATCAAAAAGTCTTACTTATTTAAAAGAAAAGTGTTAAATAAATTCATATTCTAGAATATTCTACAGATCACTTTAAAACAACAAAAGACTTTACAAGGCTTTATACAACTGTTATTAAAGTCCAAATTCCTGTGCACAAGTGCCACTACACCTATATGGTCTGCGGCCATGAGACCACTTTGTGAGTAATACGACCGAGGCTTATTGCCGACCTTACAGCTCCTACTATTAAATAATATTCTACAGAATATGTAGTTAAAATGTACTATTGTTGATATAGTGTAGTTGGTCAGCCTCAGTACTCGTTGAACACAGAGTGCAACCAGTAGTGTGTTAACTTAACTGAGTTAAGGGTAAAAATATACAGTAGCTAGTGAAGTTATCAAATAGTTTGGGTTCTTCAGTACCAGTTTTACTCAGTATCTTTGAGGCTGTAAAATCATGACAAGGTTCTATTAATGTTGTGATAAACTGATAGTGTTATAAATGAGAGCCTGTGAAAATGTACTGTGCTGTCGTATGAGGTTGCGATTAGAACGAAACCTACACAGACATATTTTTAACTGATACAAATAAATGAGATTAAAAAAAAAGGAATGTCCAGGCTTCGGCCCATCTTTTGTGAAACAGACAAACAAAATTATTAACGAAGTAGCTGACCCGTGCCCACTTCGTTGGACGGCGAAAAAAACGCGTCCCTTTTAACACATATTTCATTACTGCTCTGATAGTAGTAGTAGATAGTAGCAGTAGTAGATAGTAGCAGTAGTAGCCTATGACACTCCCCGATAAATGGACTATTCAACACAGAAAGAATTTTTAAAATCGGTTCAGTAGATCCAGAGATTACCCCCTACAACGCCACAAACACACAAACTTTATCTCTTTATAATATTAAGTATAGATTAGTACTGCGTCAGAATCCAAAGCAAGCAGCACCCGAGCAGTCGATCTTGAGCACGTAGACATTCATTACTTACCTTTGTACAACACTTGAAGATGAGATATGATAATAATCTGTATGCTTACCTCGCCACTGATAAAAAGTATGTGGTAGGTATGATAGGTAACCTTCATTATTAATTATTATGATATATTAATTTACGTTTATTAAAACGTCAATCAAAATAAAACTAATTGAAATGTAAAAACTTGACGGTATATGCCGCTACTATTCATTATGTTGTGACGCAGATTTCATTAACCTATAGTACAGAAATATAAAAAGCCTATAGAATGGAATTATCAGGCTAAAATCAATGTAGAATGTGTAATGAAGAAGTTGCATCTGTAGAACACTTTATGTGTGACTTCAAAGATACTAGACAAAGGATAAGGATACTGAGATTGCGGTATGTAAAACTCATTTGATATTTTGTATGAGAATTTCTAGTTTAAGCGCTGCTTTACTTTAACAGACGTTTCAGTATTCGGCCGTAACGGCCTACTTATCTCTGAAAAATTGAACACTATTTTAAAAAGAGTCACAGTAATATTCTTCCAAATTGTTCTTATGGCTCAAACCCATCTATAAATCTGTTATTACCCCCTTACTCATAAACGCCTCTTAAGTTTAGTCACTGTTTAGCGAGATTTTTACTAATAAAACCAACCTTATACCAACAAAACCGTAAGAAGTTAAGCTAATTGATTGACTAAAATTTAAGAGGCGTTTATAAGTAAGGGGGTAACCCACTCATCATCATCATTGCGTATGGCTTCTGCTTTGAACCTTGCTTGCTTTTTGCTTGCTATACATCTATATCCAGCTGGAGGAGCCAATCTTACCCACTACCGCACTGCTATTAAACCTATTCGTCTTTTAGACAAAAGGTTGCAGTGTATAGTTTACGGACAAGACTAACATTTAAAAACGATCGAAGTGCATTGTTATTTGCCTCTAAAAGCCACAAGATAAGAAGATCAAGGCAGGAAAGTAAATCTTTACTCGCCTTTTAAGAAAAGCTCGAGGTAAATTGGTCTCCGTCCCTCACCATACGGACAATAATTAGTTCCGAGGTAATATTTAAAATACCTAAGTTCGTTTGTTTCTCACCCAACACCTGTTTACGGCTTTCCAATATCGATCATGAGAAGCGGATGACATGTAATATAGATCTAACAAATTATTTAACATAACGTTTACATACTTTCATTTTTATTTGCTTATAATGAACTTGATCTATTGATAACTATGTGTTTTATATTCTTATTATAATGATATCTCCTACTCATAATATAAGTGAAATTTTAATGACTTCCTAGTATCCAATTAGGATAAAACATGGACAAAATTAGGAGATAATTATAGAAAATTATTAATTTGATTTTCAATAATAAGATATTATGCTTATTGTACAGTTGATTGTAAGGTGTAAGAAAGGGAGTAATGTAATAACATTTGAAACAAGGTTCAGGCTTTACCAGACGATTTTGGAAATAGAGACAGACAGTAGTATCAAGACGAGTGGGGAAACCTTTGATTAAGGGCCAACCCAAAAAAGTAAACCGTAAAGTATTTATTTAAAAAGACAAGGGATTATAATGATGCAAAATGGTAAAACAAAACAATAATATCAAATGAAAATAGAAAAACTACCTTTTTATAACTAATAATATTCACGGATAGTCCCTTAGTCGGTTCTTACGACACCCATGGGATGAGATGGGGTGGTGACTGCTAAAACACTGTATTCTTACTCCGTCACCATACATAACTCTATTTGCGACTAGAAAAACAAAAATACAGAAACCAATGCAATAGTAATGTTAATCTTCGGCCGTTCAGAGAATGCGTTCCTGACACGTCGCGATTGAACTGACGCAGTAACTTTGTAATGGCGTTGCAGTTACGATAAAAATATTTTTGCTGGTTGTTTATCGTTTTAACTATTGATGAGCATTAAAACAACATTATTATATCAATAATTAATGAATGTTATAATGTTGTGTCAAACTGAGTGTCAAATAACTTGGTAAACAATATTTTTCTAAATCTACACTGCGCTATTACAAGGTTATGTCAGCGCTTTATATTTGTAGTGCTGTGCCAACAATAACAGTGAATAATAGTATCGTAATCTGTTCTTATCGATACAGTTATACTTTATAAAATAATACGTTTTGTTTTTCTTTTCAAGAATTTGAAAATAATGGACTTTAGAATAACTTTTATTAAATATAAAAATAAAAGTACATTAAATACAAAGTAGCATTTTTATATTTAGGTTGAAAATGGTAACCCCAAATGGCGTTATGGGCCGCCATTTTGTGACGCTGAAACAGTCGTCTGTTGTCGTTTCGTGCGCATAGACCACGTTCTTCAAGTGTTTGCGATCTGTTGTTATTTGACTTTGATTGTGTCTTATATTGCGTTCTTTTTACTTTTGGTGCATAATAATGCCTAAACGTGGACAAACATTGAAAACTGGAGCCCGTGAGTTAATTATCAAGCTGCAAGATTACTTTGAGCGGGAGCGGCAAAATGGCGGACCCCTGGTTCCTGTCGAAAAAGTACAAGAACGCGTCTCTCAGGCGCTTGGAGTTAGCAAACGAACGATTACAAATATTAATAAAGAAAAGTTCGGCTCTACTGGCATGGAAGATAATATTTTACGTACTCCGAAGAAGAAACGTAGAACTAAACCCGTGACAGATATTGATACCTTTGACGCCGATGCAATCAGAAATCATATATATGGTTACTATTCCAGAAATGAATATCTCAACAGGATGAAGCTTTTGGCGTCGTTAAGAGAAGCTGGACTGTTTAGCGGGGGTAAAACTGCTTTAACGAAAATCTTAAAAGATATTGGTTTTTCGTATAAAAAAACAGACAAAAGAAAAATTTTATTAGAACGATACGACATCATTTTGAAACGGATAAGTTTCTTGAGAGAAGCAAAAAAAATTGATAACTGGGATAATGTCGTGTTCATTGACGAGACATGGCTAAACGCCAATCACACGGTTTCCCGTTCTTGGACGGATGATACACAAGCGTCGACGTCGAAAGTACCAATGGGTAAGGGGGCTCGTCTGATAATATGCCACGCAGGTACTGCAAAATACGGCTTTGTGGAGAACGCTTTACTGGCATTTCAATCAAAAACCACAAATGACTACCACGAGGAAATGAATGCCAGTACATTTAAAGAGTGGTTCCAGAACGTGCTTTTGCCCAGCCTACCAGAGCCTTCTGTAATATTGATGGATAATGCCTCCTATCACTCGTTTCAAATACAGAAACCACCTACCCAAGCTAATAAAAAAGAAGAAATGGTTGCTTGGTTACAAGCAAAAGGCATTGACGCAAATATGCAGATGCTAAAAGCAGAGCTAATTAAGTTAGTGAAAGAAAATAAAGCGGCAAATGTGCGATACGAAATCGATGAAATGGCTTTGGAGTACGGTCATCGCGTTCTAAGAATTCCACCGTATCATTGCCAATATAACGCGATTGAGCTAATCTGGGCTCAAATAAAAGGTTACGCCGCCCGCCACAATACTTCCCCGCCATTCAGCACGAAAAAGATGATGACCCTGTTAAAAGAAGCCTGCGGGAAAGTCACAAGAGATGACTGGGCAAAGGTTGTCGAAAAGACTAAAAACCTGATTATGGAACATTTTGACCGAGATATCAGGATTGATTCTGTAATTGATAATAATATAATTATACATGTAGGCGAAGATGATGATGAAGACACCACCTCCTCAAGCGAATCGGAGTCTGATTAATATTCTGTACGCACATTTAGTTCAATGTACTTTATTCCATAGAAATACAGATTGTAACTTTGTAAAAAATAATAAATAAAACAATTTTATTATATTAATATTCCCTTTTATTGTTTCCACGTAAAGAACTAAAATATAAATTTTAAATGATTCCGCCAATTTAAAACGGTCTAAATCTAATCATAAAAATAACGCGGCGGTTCATTTTGGAGTAACGGTAACGAACTCGGTATAATGTTGTGTCCATCACTAGTCGTGACTAACTGATAAGTGTCAGGAACGCATTCTCTGAACGGCCGGACATTAGTATGTTATCAATTAAAATGACATTCGATGTCACTCTATGAGTATGTCAAGTATCAATGTCAGTTTAATTGTTTTAAACGTCGTAACATCATACGAAAAATGATAGATAAAATATGCCAATAAATCATTAATTGCTGAGAGCAACGAACAAAAATGCAGCACCCTATCTTTTTCACCCGTGCCGGTCTTCGGAATCATAGCCGATCTTACCAATATCCTGTCAATTCGTATGCATATCTTTCCATAACACAAAAACACTTGCTGCGGTCAGTTGGATGGGCACTCTAAGAAGTTCTCAGATGACAAACAATTAAGTTGTAGAAAATTAACAGTTAAGTTCCTTCCTTCTATGACATTGGGTCCTTCAAGCGTCACAGGATCTGGAAAGTGGTACTATATTTCTTAACTTTATTGGCAGCTTCTAATGTTTTTGATACTCTTTTTCTTTTTAAAAAGACAACTCCCGCACTAGGGATCATGCCCTGTGTCGCGGGGACCTTTTACATACATCAATTAACGGACACAAAGAACACCCAGACCAGGACAATAATTTGTGGATCTCACAAATTATTGTCCTGCGTGGGGATCGAACCCACAACCTCTTGCACGGCAGCCGTTTGCGCTACCGTCGCGCCACCGAGGTCGTCATATTAGATACATTTATGTATTATATAAAACTAATAGCCCAGTCAAATTAGACTAAATTATGATTAAAGTTTGCATTAATTCCCAACAAGCTGGATTTTTGTGTAGGCCTTGAATACGTCATAACAAATGATATGTCAAAAGTCCCCATTGATCCCGCTTGTGCGTTGTTTTTTATTCGAGGTCAAAGGTCACAAATTTGCGTTTTTTGCGTTTATCTCTGAAACAACGAGAGCTATGGAAAAATGGCTTAGACAAAGTTTGTAGACCATAAAATTATCTACAAAAAATATCTCTACAGTTTTCTCCTACAAGGCATCACTTTCGAAATATCGTGACTTTAGAGCGTAGATTTTATGTGGCCTGCACAAAAATCCAGCTTGTTGGGAATTAATGCAAACTGGATATCTATTTTGACGGGACTATAAGAGATTTCTCCAAAATTTAAAAGGAGAGACAGTAAAAAAATATAATCTTATATCCCATTGGTGTCGTAAGAGCCGACTATATTGTCCTGTGGGATAAGTAGGGATAAGTTTCCTTTCTGCTCCTTACAGTAGAACATTAACAAACTGTTTATCAAACTTCTTCATATAAATCAGCTGATCACCCGCGGACATACACTTACTAATGTTAAGATAATGACTTATTACTGCTATAAAACTGTTCAACACTTTCTTTAGTTTGTTTTATAGAGACATGCCCGTTCATTTATATGTTAATTTTTTGATGTATACTTGTTATTTATGTTGTGAGAACTTGAGTAGTTATTTGCTTTTCAACCGACTTCAAAAAGGAGGAGGTTCTCAATTCGGTTGTATTTTTTTTTTTTCGTTATGGCTTGTTATGATCCTCCATATCAGCCTATGGACGTCGACTGCTGGACATGTGCCTCATCTAAAAGTTATGATAGATAAAATATGCCAATAAATCATTAATTGCTGAGAGCAACGAACAAAAATGCAGCACCCTATCTTTTTCACCCGTGCCGGTCTTCGGAATCATAGCCGATCTTACCAATATCCTGTCAATTCGTATGCATATCTTTCCATAACACAAAAACACTTGCTGCGGTCAGTTGGATGGGCACTCTAAGAAGTTCTCAGATGACAAACAATTAAGTTGTAGAAAATTAACAGTTAAGTTCCTTCCTTCTATGACATTGGGTCCTTCAAGCGTCACAGGATCTGGAAAGTGGTACTATATTTCTTAACTTTATTGGCAGCTTCTAATGTTTTTGATACTCTTTTTCTTTTTAAAAAGACAACTCCCGCACTAGGGATCATGCCCTGTGTCGCGGGGACCTTTTACATACATCAATTAACGGACACAAAGAACACCCAGACCAGGACAATAATTTGTGGATCTCACAAATTATTGTCCTGCGTGGGGATCGAACCCACAACCTCTTGCACGGCAGCCGTTTGCGCTACCGTCGCGCCACCGAGGTCGTCATATTAGATACATTTATGTATTATATAAAACTAATAGCCCAGTCAAATTAGACTAAATTATGATTAAAGTTTGCATTAATTCCCAACAAGCTGGATTTTTGTGTAGGCCTTGAATACGTCATAACAAATGATATGTCAAAAGTCCCCATTGATCCCGCTTGTGCGTTGTTTTTTATTCGAGGTCAAAGGTCACAAATTTGCGTTTTTTGCGTTTATCTCTGAAACAACGAGAGCTATGGAAAAATGGCTTAGACAAAGTTTGTAGACCATAAAATTATCTACAAAAAATATCTCTACAGTTTTCTCCTACAAGGCATCACTTTCGAAATATCGTGACTTTAGAGCGTAGATTTTATGTGGCCTGCACAAAAATCCAGCTTGTTGGGAATTAATGCAAACTGGATATCTATTTTGACGGGACTATAAGAGATTTCTCCAAAATTTAAAAGGAGAGACAGTAAAAAAATATAATCTTATATCCCATTGGTGTCGTAAGAGCCGACTATATTGTCCTGTGGGATAAGTAGGGATAAGTTTCCTTTCTGCTCCTTACAGTAGAACATTAACAAACTGTTTATCAAACTTCTTCATATAAATCAGCTGATCACCCGCGGACATACACTTACTAATGTTAAGATAATGACTTATTACTGCTATAAAACTGTTCAACACTTTCTTTAGTTTGTTTTATAGAGACATGCCCGTTCATTTATATGTTAATTTTTTTATGTATACTTGTTATTTATGTTGTGAGAACTTGAGTAGTTATTTGCTTTTCAACCGACTTCAAAAAGGAGGAGGTTCTCAATTCGGTTGTATTTTTTTTTTTTCGTTATGGCTTGTTATGATCCTCCATATCAGCCTATGGACGTCGACTGCTGGACATGTGCCTCATCTAAAAGTTATGATTCTGGTTGCAGGTTTTTCAATTCGTTTTATTTTTTCAGTCATTTGTTTCCAAATAAAAAAAAAAATTATACTTGTTCAAAATGTTCAGTAACGTCTTCAAAATTGGTTCTGTAATTTGGATTTTGTACAAAAAACCTGGTTTGTGTACTGTGTCAGTATACAGTGTTCTGGGAGAATCTGGTGCTTACCACCTTCTTTAATTTACGTAGAAAATGCGTTTTTGTTTGCAAGACTCAAGCATGACAATCGTCGATTTGAAGTTAGTAAGTAAACCATCATCTTATTTGCTGCCAACCCTTTCATAGCAGAAAATCCTTCCGTAGCGGAGAAATAGCTTGCTTTTGTCTCCCTTACAGTGGTACTTATGATAGAGACAACGATAGTACAAACTTAATGTATTTCTCACGAACCATTTACTTTTAAACCATTTCAAAATTATTGGTAGCTTAAATATTTATGATGGCTATCCGATATATTATAAAATTCAAATACCTTAATCAAACTCTAAGTATGTAAGTATTCAAATAAATTTATTAGTAGGTAGTATAGTTATTACGTATGATTTCCACTGAACGAAGCGCGCCGGAGACCATTAACGTTGACCAAAAGAAAGTAAGCCTTATAAACGGGTCTTAAATTTCATTTTTGCATTGAGGAAAAAAGGCTTGCTTATGCCGCGGCGGCCGGTCGTCTGCGCACGGTTGCCATGTAAAAATTATCTTTGAGTACTGTATGCAAGACTCAATTTTCCTTGGGTAACGTGAAATGTTCTCCAAATCGTACATTAGAAGTGGCCGCTGCCTTACGTCCAAGGCTGTGCGTAGGCGAGCCTCCAATAACTAGTGGTCAATCTATTACTAATACTATTCGGCTGCTAATAAAAAGGTAATAAAAATAGTTATTCAAATATATTCGTCTATTTGGGCTCCGTGATCTTGAAATACTTCTGTATAGACACTAGGTGAACATGCAGCGCAGCTTGGCTTGCTGTAGGAAAATTGATCTGTACCATTCGCTAATTATTTCATTTGCTAATAGCTTTTTAATACTGTTAAAAAAATGTTATAAAGAAAACTTAATTAATTTTACTTTTTAATCTCATAAGAAGCATCCCAAGGACAAGGATTGTTCTAAAGAAGAGTCTTCAGTTTTTCTTCGGCTTATTTTTTACTTATTGCCATCTGCGAAAGTATTATTGCGATATATTTGTTTAATTATGTGTTTGTCATTTACTACTTACCACCAGGTGTGCTGCCTAAACGTTTGCCATCTAACGCAATAAAGAAAATTAGTAATTCAACTTTCAATTTCTTTAATCAATATTATTTTGTAACAATAAAAGACTGATGTTAGTTTCACTTTTATTTTGTAACTATTGAGTAAGCATTATAATACTAATATTAAATAGTATAATAATTAATATCCAAACATTAATACACTAATCCTATAATCTATAGATACTATAATTTAAACTGTTGAGGTAATAATATTCTTACATTGCAAACCATTATAACAGCCTACCTACCTACTAATATTTTACGATAGGCACGGGCCTCCTTCACGAAGAAAACTTGGCCTTCTAATATGCTGGTCAGATGAATTAGGCTTAAAGCGCTACACTACCCTACATGTAGGGCCCTACATCTTATAGGGCACTACATAATGTAGGGCGGTCGGGACTCGCCAATCTCCGATATGTAGTGTCCTAACAGCCTACATGTGATTACACTAGACAACATGTAGTGCCCTACACGATGTAGGGCCCTACATGTAGGGTAGAGTAATTGGCGCTTTACTCCTCCTTGACTCTTGCTCCCTCTCTACATGTTGTAGAGAGGGAGTACTTTTACATTGAAATAAAAAAAACACCATATCTTAAAATTTATTTAATTAATGTGTAGTCATTGATTTACAAAAAACCAAAGATACACACTCCACTTCCCAAAAACGTCCGCAACAAATGGGCGCATTGTGCACTTTTTTTTAATTAGTATCGCGTTGTTCTACCGGCAAACGTCAATCATTAAATTTTATTGCTTTATGTGCATTACTTTTTAAATACAACTTTATGTCATGCGTGTAAGATTGAATTTGAAAAAAGAAATATGTTTACGATATTACTATACGTATTTATTGCGTATGTTTAATTTGGTGACACTTTTGGCTGTTAGTTTTGTTTGAAAATGTGCATCTAGGGTTTTTTATAAATCAATGTGTGTAGTACAAAATGAAATGTGTTACATTTTAATAGGATAAGTAGTTCCTGAGATATAGATTGATCTCTGTGTCTGTAGACGTGCGTAGAAAGCAGAGGTCTTTGTAATTGGTTTATTAGAGGGTCTCATTTATATTATGATGGGATTTACCGAAACAAGGTTTAGAAATTATGTTTTTTAACATTCACCGCACAAGGGAAGTTCAATCTCAACTACACTGTGCAACTCACAGAACATTAAAAGTATTTTAATGTTCTGTGGTGCAACTACACGTAATAAATTATTCAACCCTCCATTACCACAGACAAAAAACAAATCTTAAAATAAGCTTACGTTATCTATGCATTTACCATAGATAATAAATAAACCTTAACTGGTCTTTTGTCTATGCCGCTCTCAGAAATGAATCTATTTATAGTCAGGATATGATAAGAATCGTGTTGCTCTTGTCTCTGGATGTAGATAATTGTTTGAGAAACAAAGGATTCTACTTTGTACTGTAGTTTAAACTAGTAAAAGCACTCGACTCTGTCTGTATATAGTTTGTTTTGTCGTATGGCTAGTGACAAACTCGTACCTTTACTCATGAATTTATTTACCTACCTAAAGAAAAG
This sequence comes from Schrankia costaestrigalis, assembly GCA_905475405.1. Classification (NCBI taxonomy): domain Eukaryota; kingdom Metazoa; phylum Arthropoda; class Insecta; order Lepidoptera; family Erebidae; genus Schrankia; species Schrankia costaestrigalis. Next base: position 1,054,733 of record FR997845.1, on the reverse strand, counting down.
TAAGAATTTGACTATCTTGAACTACAAAACAATTTTTATGTTATTTTTTTTTTTAATTTTAAAGTACGAGATGCATGTAGATACTAGAATTCTTTCGGTTTCAACTTAAAATTTTGACAGGTTTAAACTTTTTTTTTATATTCTATAAAATATAAATGTCCTACTGAAGGGACGACCTTGCTGTAGAGACTATCTGTAGACCTATAGTAAGCCATGGGATGAAACAGGATAATGACACCATATAGTTTTACTCCATCATAAAATCAATCGAAATTGTTAATCACATACACATACCACTTACAGTACATAGTACACACAGCAACTTATCAAGCTAGACACTCATATATCTTACTACCTTGAATATAAGACACAATTTCAAATGAAAATGTTTAACTTGATGTGTTGCTGTGTGTACGAATGCAATAAGTGTGTAGGTCACTTTCCTACGACCTAGATATGCATCTAGGCTCATCAAACAATGCTAATGCCTCTTATCTTGACTTTACTTAAACTGAGAGCGTACTACACAGCTAATCATTAACTTGTAAAGTAGCTCTAGTTTAAGAAGCAATTTCTTTCGGAACACTTTTGTCTTAAACGGTCAATCAGAATAGCTTATATTTTATCCTTTGCAAACATAGGTAAAATAATATAAGTCCTCCATGTTTTGCCATTACATGGGCATGCAAAATAGAGCTTATCTATACTAATATTATAAAGAGGTAAAGTTTGTGTGTTTGTGACGTTGTAGGGGGTAATCTCTGGATATACTGAACCGATTTTAAATATTCTTTCTGTGTTGAATAGTCCATTTATCGGAGAGTGTCATAGGCACGCTATGACTAATAGGAGTAGAGCAGTAATGAAATATATTTAAAAAAGGGACGCGGTTTTTTCGCCGCCCAACGAAGTGGGCACGGGTCAGCTAGTAATAAATAAGTAAGAACAATTTTCAGATGAAAACTTAATATTAATACTAGTTTTGGATCTTTGTGTCATATAGTTTTTTTGCACACAAAAAATTAACAGTCTCGTAGAACATTCAGGCTCAAGGCAGGTCAAATCACAATCTTGCTTGGGATTCGAACCCAAAATAAGCACTGCAGCCGCTTAAACGACCGCTTTGCCACTAAGGCAGTTGTAGTAAACAACTTGCTTTATATTGTCAGTACAAAATATGAACTTTGTTTTTAACGATATACAGATGCTACTCCTGGTATCGGACCTAACTAAGAACCATTTCCGGGCTGATAGCTATCATAGCGCCAAGTTTGCCTTCTAACCGGTCAACTATGCGTGTAACTTCTGTCCTATATATATTTTATGCGTAACGTGTGCAACCATAACATATTCTGTTTGTTAATTAATTAGCTTCCGTATCGACTTTATAATTAAATCGATTAGTTCACTGCTTAGTTAGCAATGGGGTCGTGTAAGCAGTACTTATCGCAAAGTCTAGGGCTTCATCATATCAGCCAATAGACGCCCGCTGCTGGACATAGACCTCCTCCAAATACTGCCACCTTGTGCGGTCCTGTGCCTCCCTCGTTAATCGGTTTCCTGGCGTCGTAACCAGGTCGTCGGTCCACCATGTAAGGGGTCTCCCCACCCTGCGCTTCATCATACCAGCCCATTAATCGTCACTGCAGAGACGGACCTCCTCCCGTAATGAAGGGATACTTGGCCTACTAATACCACGCTGGCCAGGCGGATTGGTATAGGGTTTAATTTAAAGTTTTCCTTCTTTTTATTTCGTTAAGACAATATTCAGGAATAGGCCTTTAGTCGGTTTTTACGACACCCATGGGATGAATGGAAATGTTACATGTATTCACATTATTTATAATACGTTTGTCTTGTTTCAGGTTTGAAGAAACTTATGAGCAGTGACGCAGCGAGTTGCGAAAATGATGTGAATTATAACATACCTAAATACTAATACATAATACGAATATAATAATATTAATAGTGAAGTTTAGTTATAGTGTTAAGTGTTAAGTGATTGTGAGCACGGATAGCTTTTGTACCGGTAAGTTTCATTATTATTGTCCTTTATTTATATACTCGTATCTCTATCACGGCTATCTCGGCGACTACGACTATTACGGCACTATCTCGACGATTTTATTCATCATCATCATCACCTCTAAGACCAAATACATCCTCTGTTTTTTCACGTGGCTCAGTAGCAATTAACCCCCTTACTCATAAACGCCTCTTAAATTTAATCACTGTTTGTCGAGTTTTTTCTAAGTATAATCGTATGAATGTAAGCTAATCAATTGACTAAAATTTAAGAGGCATTAATGAGTAAGGGGTTTAGAGCTTAGAGCATCTAACCATGCCTGGAGTAGGTACATCATAAAACAAGGGCTAATAATGAAACAAATCATCCCTTTTTTCTTATTGTATCTTTATAGAATAAATAAATAAATATTCCTCACACATTCACACAACGCCATCTAGTCCCAAACTAAGAATCTCTCTTTAGAGAATATCTGCCAGCGTGACAGTCGTTCTGTCGTCTCTGCCTACCCCGGCCGGGATAAGGCGTGAGTTTACGTATGTATGACAGCAGTAGACTAAATTTAATTTTAGTCTCTAAAGTAGACTTGTAATAGAACTAAGTTTAACAGTGATTTCATTATAACATAGTTGTAAGGTTCGGCTTGTGTTTCGTATGTTTTTGTGATTGTTGTGTCAATAGAATACAGATAATGTAGGTGACCCCAATGGCAATGTGTGACATACTATATGGTGGGCGATTATGAGGTTTTGTATACAATGGGTACGAAAAGTATAGAAACGCCATCCAGTTTTAGAGGAGCCGACCTCATATTATGGGTACTAGTTAATGGTTAATTGGTATAGGCAAGTATGTTTATACTTTCCTATATATATTTTTTTTGAGAATTCGTACATAAGTTTTACATAGCAATAAGCATAGAAAATATTAAGACCAATCTAAAGCTTGATTTAAATGGATAAGTTGTAAGGCCCCTGGCTAACTTGGAATTGATAGTGCCATTATTCCTCTATCACAGGACAAGGGCGGTCCCTGCAGATACATTAGAAAATGAAAGAATTTTATTAAGTATCGAATGTCATCTCTATTCTCCCTTCCTTATGTTTTCACTCACATACAAAACGCTATAAACTTTGACAAAATTATTGATGCATTAATGTCCCACTGTAGGGACGGGCCTCCTCCCGTGACGGAGGGATACTTGGCCTACTAATACCACGCTGGCCAGACGGATTGGTATAGGGTTTAATTGCAAGTTTTCTTTCTTTTCATTTCGTAAAGATAATATTCACGGATAGTCCCTTAGTCGGGTTTTACGACACCCATGGGATGAGATGGGGTGGTGACATATTGTATTCTTACTCCGTCACTACACGGAGATTGATATGATAAATTAGTGATAAAACTATTTTCGTGAAGCTACCGCAAACATCTGTTTTGGGAAACAAGCTCGCTGGGGCGATATTTCCGGACCGTTATGACTTGAGGAGCTTCAAGAAACTAGCATACTCCCTTTTTAAAGGTCGGCAACGCATCTGTGATTCCTCTGGTGTTGCGGGTATCCATGGGCAGCGGTGATCACTTACCATCAGGTGACCTGCTGGCTAGTTTGCCTCCTATCATATAAGAAAAAAAAAACGTTTTGCCAAGAATATAAAATAGGCAAGGCATGTTTTAATTAAATGCACATCAAATAATTTTTTACTATTCAAATCCTATTAAGTACTTATAAAAACTGATTGCGAATATAAACAGGCGTATTATAACAATAACACACCTGTAATAACACTATTGCTTATAACAGGTACATTAGAACTCTAATCAAACGTCGGATTTTAAGTGTAAATTATGGATGACAGAATGTGTAAGATTCTGCGAGATAATGCAGTTGGATTTCTATATCAGCCCATGGACGTCCACTGCTAGACATAGGCCTCCTCCAAAAGTTTCCACCCTGCGCAGTCTTGTGCCTCCCTCATCCATCGGCTTCCCGCCGTCCTAACCAGGTCGTCGGTCCACCGTGTGAGAGGTCTCACCACCCTTCCGGTGCGCGTTTGCCTTAATTTAAAAAATTACTTTCTCATCGGACTAAAACACCAAATTACTTAACCTACTTTAATGAAAATTAGGCCAAGAAATGACTGAATTCTTAAGTAACAAATATTTAAAAAAAAAAAAATTTTAGTACTTAAACTATAAATTATTTATTTTCTTAATATTTTTGGAACATTTCATGTACCTAGCTACAAATTCAGACTACAATTGCCACTATCCTAGCCCTTGCTTCAGCCCACGTATGTCCCACAGCAGGGTCAGGACCCCTCCTATGAATAATGCTAACGCTGATCACAGGTTTGTGTCAAATTTTCCATCACTGCAAGCGACATTGACTGTTAAAGTCGATCATCTGTTCACGCGATCTGCCTCAAGTTTTTCCAATTAACCTTTGATGCCATAAGGTCTATTTTCCTTTACAGGTAGCCCTCGTTTAGCCTGTAGGTTGTAACCTTCGTACAGAGTAAGACCATCTGTCGTCGGGAATGTTAAGGTGCTGTTTCACAACCTTCTTTATATGGTGAAACAGGTCATTGCTATCGGAACTCGACCTTAAACGAGCGCTACGTATAATACGAGTATATTTACTTTGATTTGATATTATTTATTTATTTTATTATAGTTTGAACAGGTGATTTTGATACATTGTCTTTATTAATAGGTGTAACCTTTAGATTTTCAAGGTTTTTTGGTCGGCTGTGCGTGTATATTGTTGAGAATATGAAATATAAGTAAATAAACCTAAAAATAATAAAAAGTACAAAATAATCCCGAACCAGAATTTCGTTCAGTAAATTTTCTGGGTAGACGTCCTAAGGTATCTCTATTACGTGATAGTTGTCTTAGTTTTAGTTTGTTTTATACCAAAAAGACAATTTTAACATTTACGACAAGATTTGTCCGGTACAAGCAGGAAGCGTTTCCCACAGTGCGAAAGACAACTCTCGCACTAGGGAAGGGGTCAAGGTCACATGAAACACACTACCAACTACCAAACAAACTACCTCTAGGCCAGTCTAGGCCTCATAAGCCTAGAGGTAGTTTGCGAGGGTTCCGAACCCGGGACCTCGTGCAAGCAGCCGCAAATTTGATCGCTTTGCCACCGAGGTATATAACTTGTTATTATTACGCTACTTTCAAACAGACATAATATTATTTATAAAAAAAAATATTATTGTATTAGGTACTTACCTACATTCTAACATTACTCTAGACTAAACAGTTTTCTAATGAAATATTTTCTAGTGACATTTTTTTAAGATAGTTCATCTGTTCCGCCAGTAGACACAATAGTAAAATAATTTGAATCATCACACGGAGAAAATAATTTGAGACAGGAAAAGGATTAGTGTCTCCTTCCATTATTATAAATCTATATTAATTCCTTACTATAATCCTTAAGTTCCTGCTTACTACAGTGTTATGCTTGATCTTATGTTAAAATACATGCCCTGTTCTAATGTACAGCCTGTATATAGGGTAGATGTCTAATTGTCTAGATAGATAGATCATAACAGCCTATTAATCCCCCACTGCAGGGACGGACCTCCTCGTGTGACGGAGGGATACTTGGCCTACTAATACCACGTTGGCCAAGTGGATTGGTAAAGGGTTTAATTTCAAGTTTTCCTTCTTTTTATTTCGTTAAGACAATATTCACGAATATTAATCGGTTTTTACGACACCCATGGGATGAAATGGGGTGGTGACATAATATTGTATTCTTACTCCGTCACCACACGGAGATAGATAGATAGATACTAATAAGTAAATCAGTTTATTCATTAACCCCAGATAGAGGCGGAACTAAGCACCATCATTCTAATAAAATGTAGGAAACCGTGTTGTTTTGTCTCCATAATTAAATAGTTGCATTACAATCTTGTTCTATTCTATTATACATGGTGGATTAAACATATATCTACTTCTGTATTTAAGGCTTATCCTAGATAATAGTTTCAATTACTTAATTGTTTTTCTCAAAAGTACTTAAAACCTTTTTTTTAATTTCATTTTACTTTAGATAGAATGTAACTCTTTTATTCTACAGTGCGTATTCTGTCTGCAAAATATTTTATGGTCAGGCCTCTATGCGTCCTAAGCACAGTATAACCCTAAGCGGCGGAATAATTGGCCACTCCTACTTTACAGAAGCAGGCAAAAAAGAAAGCTTTGTGTTCATAGTTCATACGCTATAATTAACCACTTACCCCCTTACTCATAAACGCTTCTTAAATTTAATGACTGTTTAGCGAGATTTTTATATGTAAAGTCGTATGAATTTAAGCTTATCAATTGACTAATATTTAAGAGGCGTTTATGAGTAAAGGGGTTGGAAGTGGTTACTTAGAAGCTGCTTGAAGCGGTTCTTAACCGCCATAAACTGACCATTGAGGCAAACAATGTCTGTCAGAATCTAGGGTTATTCTTCCAGGGCTTACCTGAAGTCCTTGACTAAAACAGCTACAAGATCATCTAGTTTTAGTCGATTTGTGTCCGTCTTAACCTTGACACCCCTGCATGTCGTGAAATATATACAAGGATTTTAACACGTTAAATAAAGGTAGATTAAGAACCATGCAAGCAAGCATTACTCCGTGTGGTGACGGAGTAAGAATACAGTATGTCACCACCCCATCTCATCCCATGAGTGTCGTAAAAACCGACTAAGGGACTATACGTCAATATTATCTTTACGAAATAAAAAGAAGGAAAACTTGAAATTAAACACTATACCAAACCGTCTGGCCAGCGTGGTATTAGTAGGCCAAGGATCCCTCCGTGCCGGGAGGAGGCCCATCCCTGCAGTGGGACATTAATAGGCTGTTATGATAAAGCAAGCATCACTTACCATTAGGTGAGCCTATTTCTCAGACTTATATCAGAAAACCACAACATACAGCCTATACACCAATACCCTTGACCTAAAGACATAAGTAGGTCCTATAAAGATAATATGAGTAATTGTGCCTCGCCGACTCGTTGAGGAAAATTATAAGTTGTTAGTTTATAGCAGATTTTGTTGCGTGACGTCATACGGCGCCTGTGGTGGCGCTTACCCGTGGGTGGGTAATCATACCTATTAGTTTGTTAGTGGTAGCGAATTTTGTAGCTATTATTACTTGTATATTAAAAGTGTTTTTGAGCTGAATGTTATTCTATGTGGGTTAATGGTTGCAGTGCACGATTGCTACGGAGAGTTCCCAGGTTCAATTAACTTTCTATAAAAAACCTTATTTACCGTGGTCATGAATTCTTGCCAGAACATTACTATGTCTGTATTTACAGAATGAAAGTATGTTTATCGTGTACAAGTACTGTTTAGTTTGGGCCTAGATGGCGTTTTCATCATATTTTCTTAAGGCCAAGTTCATTACTGGAGTTAAGTCATCCTTGCAGTAGGACATTAATAAATCGTATGATTAAAATATGGTCGATCTATTTCGTATTGAACTTCAAAATAAATATAGTTTTTTGTTACCGAATGTCAAGGTCGTATAAAAACAGTTGTTAGTATTTATTGCCTAAAGCTATTACTTTATTAACGCCACAAATAAATATAGTGTCACGCTAAAATGATAAATTGTTTTTATTAATTATATTGTGTAGTGATAATGTCAATTTATTATTTAAAGCTTTGCTTAGCTTAGACAAACTGCCTTTTTTTTTTTTTTTTCTCGGGGGGAAATCCTCATGGAGTTCCTCCGCCCCGGAGAGGGCGGAGGGGTCTGTCAGACTTCTACTGACTAAAACCCCCCGGTGTTCCGTCTCTCACGTGTGCCAGGAGCCGCGGGAAACCATGATTTAGACAAACTGCCTGCCTTTACTACAGGGAGTACAACTTAGAAAACTTAGCTTTGTCATAAAAATGTCTAGTAGGAAGGTACGAAGGGTAGGTGGGGGATATGGAGGGTAATACGGTTTGCCTATTAAATAACTTTCAAGGAAATAAATTTTCACGTAGGTACAAACGTACACATACATTTTTATACAGTACAAAGTTACAATAGAGTACAAAGCATCTAGACTAGAATCGGGAGATAGTGGGACGGAATGAACTAGTTTTATGAATGAGGATCCATCGCTTGAATTCCTGAAATATGAGTAATTCGTGCATACTTTAAAAAACTAAGACATAACATACATTAAAAAAATCGCCAAATTGATCCTTATGTGACGATAAAAAAGATAGACAAAAGAACATACTTAAAACGAGTAAATATATTACGAAATATATTATTATTACCTATCATATAAATATAAACCGAGTTTAAATAATTTTACTGGTTTAGTCGGAAATTTGTTGGCAAAAACAGCGTCCTCTATTAACTGCGACTGCATAACGTACGAGTAAACCTTCCATATCGCACGCATGATTATAAAAAATCTAATCCCTACACTTCATCCTCGTGTCCTACAACCATACATAAACAGTCCGACCTAAATAATCTCACAATTCAAAGAACGCACCTATACGGTATACATATTGCAATAATTCTGACAACTGGTAACTTACACTTTAAATATTCGTCACCACATCTCGATCAAGTCACGGTTAAACTATAAATAAACATTTTTGTCCAATAACATGGTGTTCTCAGAAACAATCAGAGTGGGCGTATGGCGAACAGTGAGTAACCGTCACTTAGCCAGAACTACTTATTGACCATGTGTATGTGTTCTGTGCTTCGTTAGGAGAGTTTAGTTAGAAGTATTAGCTTTATCATGACTGTCTTGGAATGCAAAATGTCAGCATACGTTCTCGTCCTTTGATATCGTTAAATACACATCGCCACCTAGTCCAAAACTAAGCAAAGCTTATACTATGGGTACGAGACAACGGATAAACATACTCAAATAATTTTTTTTTGTAAATAACATACATATTATACATAGAAAACATTCAAAACAATGCAAACAATCATATTCATGCACACAAAGATTTGCATTGAGCGGAAATCGAACCCGAGACCTCTGCGTAGCAACCATTTAATATACCGACACCGACTGCGCCACAGAGGTCGTCAAAAAAAGGTAAATATAATTTAAAATATATCCTGTCATTTGTTTGTCCTTTTTTATTTTGATTTAGGTACTGGGCTTTCTTATCCTAGCAAGCAAGGAAGTAAGAAGGTAAACAAATCCATCTAGGACATATCGAATGCAATAACTCTAAGGCAGCCTTAAAATATGCTTTTTTAAGTCCATCTTTAAGAACCCGATAAAAAAAAGAAATAGTTACAGCAACGTTTTGTTTACCTTCTTAGAGGCTCCAGTTTAAAAATGGGATTTGATATGATATTCTAAGTTTACCTTTTTGGTTTTAGACAGAGTACCTTCTTGCTATGTCTGGGATATACCTACTTTTGTAAGATCATTCCGTGGGTGTCGTAAAAACCAACTAACTGCTACTTAAGACCCTGCCTAAAATTGAAGGATAACTTAAGAAAAAAGATATACAACTCGTGGGTAAGGTCTCCAAAAAAACACCAATAAGTCCATATAAAGTCACGCGCTATGATTTGTCCATGAGTTGTCACAGGTAGGCGTGAGCTTCTAAGAATAAAACATGTTTCACCAGCTTCTGATATCTAAAGCTTAAGATTATTATCTGATGGATAAAGAACATGTTGTTGAACTTGACTCGTTTCATCATAACAGCCCATTAATGTCCCACTGCAGGGACGGGCCTCCTCCCGTGACGGAGGGTTACTTGGCCTACTTACTAATACCACGCTGGCCAGACGGATTGGTATAGGGTTTAATTTCAAGTTTTCCTTTTTTTATTTCGTAAAGATAGTAGTTACGGTTATTCCCTTAGTCGGTTTTTACGACACCCATGGGATGAGATCACCACACAAAGACTCCTTTAATATTTTTATATTAACGTCTTTGGTTATTCAGAAACTCAGCCAAATGACGTCAACTGCTGGACATAGGCCTCATTCTCAGGACTTCATCTTCCTCTATCCTGTGCCTCTCTCATCCATTGGTTACTCGCAAAATTTACCAGAACGCGCGTCGGTTCACCCTTGGTGCCCTGGGTCTTCCGGTACGCGGTCGCTATTTAAGAGTGTTTGACTTTGGAATCTCTATGGTTATACTATTGTAAACAACACAATGACAAAATGATTATTCAAGGGTTAGAGGAATAATAAAAACGAAATAATAAAAATAATAAAATTGTAATTCCTGAACATATAACAACATCTTAATTACCAGTTGTTTTAGGAAAAACACTCTCATCTGGTTTATTTTAATTGTAAGTTATTTGCAATGCTAAGAACGAACTCAGTTCAGGACTCGCTCAGTACCTTATCTCGTCTAACAAACAGGCTATTAAAAGAATCATATTTAGACATAAGTTTTCTGCACGCCATTTAATACAGATCTGGCGCCAACGAGCTTTTTTTAATGACAGACTACGTCCATGCTCACGATTCTGCCGCCACTAAGTTTATTTATTACCTTGTATGACGTATGACAGTTACTGATTATTTTTAATATCATTAGCGTGGATAAGAGAAAATTATTGACAAGTTTTTAAAGGGCCTTTTAGGGCTGATTAGGGTTCGACCTAACTAAACTGATTATGTGATTTTCATTTTTTCCCAAAAAATATTTCGTATTTTATTTTTACAATACGACTCTAGGACAAGGGCTTAATGCCTAGACATTGACAAAAGTGAAAAAACAGATTCTTTACCGTTTTACGTTGCAATCAGGACAGTATCCTGAAAATGTTTTCAAACAGACTGGACTGTATTATCCCATATAAAAAGATAAATAACGGACATAAACAGGCTTAAAATAATCATCTGTGAATGTTATAAATAACATATATTATTATAAAAAATTATAATTGGAATCGTCTCAGAGCACGCACTTGTCCCAATCCCAACCGATCGATCGTGGGCTTCAACTGTATCTAAAAACAAAAACGTTGTCGATGTAGCAGTCTACATACAAAACTTAACTTCTGTAACTTATTTTTGTTGTGTGTCCATTTGTATTATGTATTTTTTCAATAGCGCCTACCATTCAGTAGATATCATACTTAAGTATATATTTTCACTTTCAATAACACTTACTAGTACAGTATCTCGTAAAATAATCATTAAGTACAACTTATTACGTAAAAACATCAGTTTTGAACCCACGTACTAAATATCAAGTGCCTGTTGAGGGTCATTTAGGCGACCAAACTATTCACTCATGTTATTTTAAAGTTGGTTTAAGATCAAATTGAGTAATGTTGCATTATGTGGCCATAGTTTAAGTTAGTAAAAATGTTTTTTTCTGTGCAGATGATTTTATATTTTTTTATGCGTTTATCACCCCAGAATATAAGCTGTTATAATTCCATAGCTTTGTACATAATTTAAGTTAGTAAAAATATTATTTTCTGTGCAGATGATTTTATATATTTTATGCGTTTAACACCCTAGAATATAAGCTGTTAAGTTTCATAGCTTTGTAATTTCAATAGTCACTGTACAGCCCGATTTACACATCGACAAGTACAGTAGGGAGTTAGTAGTAAGTTGTTGATTAAGTTGATTTAAAAAGATCTCCATCCTATTTTTTTACTTGTCGATGTGTAAATCGGGCTTACCACTTAAATACATTTCTGCTTGAAGGTATAGTAATCGGTCACAGTGGTACTACCATCTTATATTAAATTACTAAAGATAATTATGATGACCTATTAAGTAATTGTGTATCGAAATTACTTGAAAATCTATAAATAAAATGTAATGATTAAATATTCACGGACATATTGAGGCAGGAATTGCACCGGGTTATTACCATTAGTCCCCAGTTGCATTTTCTGAGCAGTTGTCTGAGAAGCGTTTATCTATTTTACAATTAATTTCGCGTACCTACCAGTAAAGTAAAAATTAAAACTTTTCACCTCTGACATGCAAAAATACAAAGTTGAAATAAAAAATACAGATTCTCTCACATTTGTCACAATCGAGTAAATAAATTAATATTCTTTATAACTGTTTTGTAAAAATAATAATGTCAACGAACTACAGTTAAGTTTTTTATGTAAATTAATTATTTTATTGCCACTGAACTATATTTATTTTATTAAAATAACTAATAGTCAACATCCATTTTGTACTAGGTTACGTTTTTGCACTCTCCGCGTTACAATCTATACTATAATATTATAAAGAGGTAAAGTTTGTGTGTTTGTGACGTTGTAGGGGGTAATCTCTGGATCTAATAAACCGATTTTAAAAATTCTTTCTGTGTTAAATAGTCCATTTATCGGGGAGTGTCATAGGCTATATAGTATCACTCTATGACTATAGGAGTGGAGATAAGTGGAGCAGTAATAAAATATGTTTAAAAAACGGACGCGTTTTTTTCGCCGCCCAACGAAGTGAGCACGGGTCAGCTAGTATGTAGATATAATTTCAGTTCCTAATTTTATCTTCATCATTATTATATTAGGCAATTTACGTCCACTTCTGGACATAGGCCTCCTTCTAATATATCCACTTTACGTGATCCTGTGCATGCCTTATCCATCGGTTGCCCAAAGCCCCCATTCCAGGTTAATTTACTTAGAAAAAAATTCTGATAATATTTTAGAGACGTAAAGAACGTCTATTATAATACAAATTACGAAAAACCAGATCGGTTTGACGCAACCAAATTGAGAAGACCCTTTTCAACCGACTTCAAAAAACGGAGGAGGTTCTCAATTCGGTTGTATTTTTTTGGAGTCGTTTAAAAAGCAATCTCATTTACAGATTACAATGCGAAACAAAGCAAAAACAAGTGGAACACTGAAAAATTGTGTTTATAAATAAATCTAAAACCTGTATTAATCTAGAAAGATTTTTATTATAGCTAGACATTTTTTTCGTTGTTGCAGGAACAATGTGGTTCTATTAAAACGGTATAAGAATAGTTTATGTGGTTTCTAGTTATGCTTTATGTATTCTACGCTAATTTGTTCATAAATTGTCAAATATTTTGACCTTTGACGCTATTAATTGTTTACCGTTACTACAAATTTTGTGTCCTAGAAATACTATTTTTGACCTAGGTATAAATGCGTTGTTTGTTGATTCGGTTAAATTGGTGGTCTATAAGTCTGCGCTACACATGAATTCTTGTGAAGAATAGTCACATAAATGTGTTATTCTTAAAAGTTCATTAATGTCCCACTGCAAGAATCCTACAGTGATGGAGCCTAAATTGGCATCAGTAAAACAACGGGGAACGTATAATTAATTATACGCCTAATATAGCCTATAACACTCCCCGATAAATGAATTATTCAACACAGAAAGAATTTTTAAAATCGTTTCAGTAGATCCAGTGATTACCCTACAACGTTACAAACTTTACCTCTTTATAATATTAGTATACTCGTAGATTAAGTAATTGTTTAAATTCCAATTACGATATCATACAACTCGATTAAGGTTACCATTCTTAATCGAGTTGTGATACATACATTTTTAGATTGTGAACGCTAAAAGCATTTGTGCGATATATTTATTGGCTGTGGAATTTGTTGCCGTTCGTTAATCCACACCTTAAATATTTATTTGTGCAGAATTTAAGCATCTTTTTATTTATTAATACAAATATAACTTTGAGAATTTACGGTATATCATTCTGTGGATATAGTAATTAAAAATACACCACCACAAAAATCTATACATATCCGTCTGTCCAGGTAAGGCTAAATCTCTTCAGTACTGAAGCAGACAACTTGGCAATGTTATCATGAGTTTTCTATTCATAGATGGTGGAACATCTTTAGCCCTAAATTTTGTCTTTTGTTTGCCTAATAAAAATACTTTCCCTGTAGTATGTCAGACCCGGTAAGCTGCGCAAGCATAAGTCGCGGGTTTAATCTCACCCAGCATAATCTGAGTCTAGATTCCTTGTTGTTAAATACATGCTTATTAAAACTTCCCGCATCCCTGGTTTTGTGAGGAAATTATCTTTTTCAGTCAAAAACAAGCAAACAATTTTGTTTTCAGCACTATTTAATATTTATAACCGTCTTCAAAATAAGAAGGAGGTTCTCAATTCGATTGTATTTTTTTGTTTTTGTATTACATTAACATTCACGCTGCATTTTCGTTTGTTAACGTTTATGTCTCTATGATATGTTTAACAATGCTTCTTTACCTATTGTTATGTATTTATTGACGTAAGTATGCAATCGGTATGTTTATATTATGTAAATTATATATTCTGATATTCGTCATGACGATGACGTTACAAATTGGATTTCAATGTGGTGGCTTCTTTTTTGTGACAGTTGTTTTTAAGCCCAATGCTCCTGTAATGATAGAGGGTAAATATGTTTACTAGTACATACCACGCTGACCACTTATTGTTTTACATTTTCAATCTCAAAGAATAATGCTTTGCTTGCTAATTGCTTTATGAATGGTTTAGATTTTTAGACTTTGTAAGAATTTCACTAGATGGGAAGGAAGTGTCCCATTGTGTATTCTAAAGCCCGATTTACACATCCACAATACAGTAGCGAGTTAAGTTAGTAGTAGAAGTACGAAGTATCCCCCTTTCTCGCGTCTAGCCAACTTAACTCGCCAAAAAATAGGATGGAGATCTATTTAAATCAACTTAATCAACAACTTACTACTTAACTCGCTGTACTTTAAATCGGGCTTTAGTCTGTCATGACACGGAAATAGGTACCTACACCACTTTTATTTCTGTTTATTAGAAATTACTACGAGAATTAATAACGATATCTACTCTGGCGATATACTAATAACGTGTGCGGAGGCAATACACATCGAGTCTATTTTAATATTATCTTACAAATTTGTCCCTGAAAACATCTAAGCCGCGTACCCATTGTTTTTTAACCGGTCAAAGATATCTTGTGCGTGAGAACTTGCTCCACTCCTATACCTATCTCTATTTTGTGAATAAGCTATCACACCGCAATAGCAAGGACGTATAGTCTCAAATCACCCTCCATTCTATCAGCATCAGATACTTAATGTAAAGATCTCATACGATGACAATCGTCGACAATTGAATCGTGCTAGTCAGTGATCATGTCGAACGCAATAACAATGAAAGTTCCAATTATTACATTAAATCAACTTGACAATAATTTTATATCATAGTTGCTGTGTGCTACTTCTAACCATGTGATACAAAGACTTTTACTAACAAGAAATGAGTGACCTCAAAAAAGACAATGGCTGGTCTCTTTATTATTGGTCTCTTTATAGGCTCCTGAAGACACATTAAAATTAAATCGTCCGCGCTGTTGGGCGAAAAACGCGCCGCTTTTGTTTCTTGAGGAGGAGCTTTCTGCATGTCCTGTTTGTCAGTGACGGTTTAGTCCAGATTTATACACCACCAGGTTCCACTTAGATGTCTTTATTTGAAAGCTTTCCGCTACAAAATAATCCGCGTAAAGTAATAACCAATTCGTGTTCATTACCCGAATATTTCCATCGAACAGGAATCGAACTCGAGACCTCTAGGCAGTAGTCATACATAAAAACATTAACATACACACAAACGCAGAATACATACAAACACAATTAGAATAAGACACACAGTATGTGCGTCCTCAATTAAAGCAACAAGTATAATAAATCAATAAGTGTTGAACGGTGCGAATGCGTCGACATTAACGCGAGTGTGGGATACAGAAATATTTTAGTTCTTAGAACTGTATGTCTCTGGCAGAGGTATGCAAGAAGCTTATATTAGAAGTTTTACATTGTTGTTGATAATTGTGAGGTTAAGCTACTGTCGTGTGGTGACGGAGTAAGAATACAATATGTCACCACCCCATCTCATCCCATGGGTGTCGTAAAAACCGACTAAGGGACTATCCGTGAATATTATCTTTACGTAATAAAAAGAAGGAAAACTTGAAATTAAACCCTATACCAATCCGTTTGGCCAGCGTGATATTAGTAGGCCAAGTATCCCTCCGTCACGGTAGGAGGCCCGTCCCTGGAGTGGGGCATTAATGGGCTGTTATGATGATGATGATGATGATCATGAAGTTACTGTCGTATGGTTTGCAAAGTGATTATTTAAGTTTGATTTATTGTAACAAGACGACCTCTCTGGCGAAGTCGGTATATTACATGGCTGCTACACAGAGGTCTTGGGTTCGATTCCCGCTCAATGCAAATCTTTGTGTGCATGAACATGTTTGTTTGCATTGGTCTGAGTGTTATCTATGTATAATATGTATGTATTTACAAAAATAAAAGTATTTAAGTATGTTTATCCGTTGTCTAGTACCCATAGTACAAGCTTTGCTTAGTTTGGGACTAGATAGCGATGTGTGAATGTGTGAGGATTATGTTATTTATTTTAATTAATGATACGTTAATTTCCCACTTAACAGAGCCTATTTATGGCATTCTAGCTGGACAAGGTTTTATGTCAATTTTTCCTCCTTTTTTAACAAACTTTCCTTAGTCGGTTTCATTGCAAAATCACATAAAAATAATAATGCCAGAAATGGCTCCATTCCAGCAATGGAAGATTCTAAAAAGTTCTTCATCATAACAGCACATTAATATCCCACTGCAGGGACGGGCCTCCGTTTGTGACGGAGGGATACTTAGCCTACTAATATCAAGCTGGCCAGACGGATTGGTAAAGGGTTTAATTTAAAGTTTTCCTTTTTATTTCGTTAAGATAATATTCATGAATAGTCAGTTTTTATGACACCCATGGGATGATATGGGGTGGTGACATATTGTATTCTTAATCACTCGAAAAAGCTCTTATAAAAACAGAAAACAGTAACTATTTAAAAACATCCAATTTTAAACTAAAACAGTATATTTAACAGAAAATATCCAATAACATGTAACTAGTAAGTCGACGTATAATTAATCGTCCCGGGAATCGAACCAAGGCCGCCCACTGACAGCATGATCTACAATACACATTAATAACAAAGTTATCTCGAACCATTGTTTAGTGTTTCTTTATTTTATTTTATTTTATTTTATTTTATTAGGAAAACCAACGACTATAAATACACATTACAAGATTATCAGTAAAAAACAGAATAAAACAAAAAATGTTAAATGTTATTTAAGATAAATGTTTGTTTATTCAGTTTTGTTTTTTAGTTATCGACTTTATTATTGTACTACTAGGGATGATTAATGTCCTACTACAGGGATGGGTTAGGTGATTAGTCTCCTTGATTAATAGTATTTTAAATATACATAATAATATAAATTAACATACATAGCTTTGGTATAACTAGAAAATTTCGACAGACAGTGGTACAGAATTTAATTCTCGACACAGGATTCTTATTTTCGTTGTTGGATAAGACATTTATGGGCTGTGATGATGATGAACGTATTTTTAATGGTAAAGCAAATCCGCTGGCATGGACGAGGTCGCTGGTTCGAATCTCAGGCTTTATTATCCTAAGCTTAGATGTCTCATCCATCTATTACTTTACTTATGTACATAAACAAATTAAAATTGTTTTAAATATTTTATAATATTAGTGATAAAACCAGTTTAATATAACATGACTCATTGTACATAACAATAATTAAATCAATACATTATGTATGTATAAAAACTATTGTTATTTAAAGTATTTATTGTGTTATATGTTATATCAGCGCCAATGTACATAACTTAACACTAAGCTATTGTGTTAAAATATCTTTAATATTTATTTTTATTTATTTATTATATCAGTAGTAAATGGCATAGTAAAAAAGTATGTATAAACACTTCAATTCTATTTTTTGATTTTATTAATTACCTCGGGGTGGCGCGACGGTAGCGGCCGTTGTGCACGAGATCACGGGGTTCGATTCCCAGGCAGGACATTTATTTGTGCGATCCACAAATTATTGTCTTGAGTCTGGATGTTTCTTGTGTCCGTTTAACTGATGTTTGTAATGGTCCCCGCGACACAGGACATGATCCCTAAAACGGGAATTGTCTGATTAAAACAAAAAAAAAACTTAATTTATTTTATGACTGTAAAGATTTGCTTAAAAAATCTCAAGACTTACAGTCTATAGATTTCGGTGTATATTTTCCACTCCTTGCTCTATTGTAGACTGTTTAGGGGCGATTTATTTATAATAGTTATTAGGTATATTGAATGCAAGTTATAACTAGGGGTTTTTATCACGAAAGATTGTACCATTTCGTGACTGGTACTGGTGAATAAAATCCTACAGTCAGCAACTAATTTTATTACCTATTGTAGTATATCGTTTTTTTTAAATTCTTGACAGTGTCTAGCCTTTTTGTTTTATGGTGTTAACAACATTCTGAGGCCTTACCAACTGTTTTTAAAAGAACGGTCTAATAAAACATGGTGTCATTACTCCATCTTATTCTATAAGCTCGACTAAGGAAAAATAAGTATCTGTTCTTAAGTGTCAACTTGACACACAATCTAACTGGCGTGGTCATTTTTCCCCCCATCCCTGGAGAAGGCCAATTATTGATCCTCGTCTGGTCAGATGAATGTTTTTGCGCAGCGGCAGAAATGGGCGCCACGCCAGGCGAGTGGTTATGTTTTTTCTTAGTCATCTTTTAAGACATTTAAGGTGGTTACACTGTGTATTCATATGCCTACACAACTAAGAAAACTATTTGGAAATATTATAGCAAGGATGGGCCTCCTGCCCTGACGGAGGGATACTTGGCCTACTAATACCACGCTGGCCAGACGGATTGGTATAGGGTTTAATTTCAAGCTTTCCTTTTTTTTTTATTTCGCAAAGATTATATTCACGGATAGTCACTCAGTCGGTTTTTACGACACCCATGGGATGAGATGGGGTGGTGACATATTGTATTCTTACTCCGTCATCACACTGATATTATATTTTATTTTTATTATATTCGTGTATTGGGTATAGTCTACGTATAAATATTTGCATTTAAACTTTGCACAGGTGTTTTATTTTCGTAAATAAATGTCTGCAGACGCGTAGTTAAGGAATTTCCTGATAAATATTTGTTGAACTATGTCTATGACACATTTACATATCGCCATCTAGTCCCACCAAAGGAGAATTGATATCTAATAAGTATGTTCTTATTTTGTTTTTTGTAAGTAAATACTAACATAATTTCATTTCATTTATTCATTCATAACAATTTACATTGTGTTTGAAATAATACATTACAAAAATAATAATAAGACATGCATTACTTTATATAAAACGGGAATAATTCAACATAATAAATAATTAAAACAAATAATTACAGTTCAATTGATTTGATATAAATTAACTTAATGAAAAATATCAGTATAAATAGTATTTAATGTCAACAGATAAATGTATGTCTACCAAAATACGTTTACAACATAAGTAATATTCACAGTTTATTTAGTCTGAAGTCAGTTCTGATACTGAGTATAAACACTTTCCCAACAGGAAGGCCTTAAGTCTTGACTTAAAAACGTTGGTTTGATATACCAAAAGTTTCAAGTCGTTTGGTAGCCTGTTAAATATTTCTACTGCTTGGTAATCAGGGCAATGTTTAATAATATTAAATTTTGGTGATATTTTGTTTTTTATATCCTTTCTACGTGTGCCCTCTCTAATCTCTCGTTCTTCACTTGACTCGTACTCGTGAATGTGTTTCGAAAAATTTGTCACAAGAACCAGTACGTATAAACCAGGAACTGTTAGTATACCTAATCTTTTAAAATGCTCCCTACATGAGTCACGTTGTGTAATACCCACCATAGTTCTTACGGCACGTTTCTGTAAAACAAAAGCTTTAGCACAGTTATAAGCATAGCTGTTTCCCCAAAACATGATGCTGTAACGTAGTCTAGACTCTACTAACGCGTGGTATACGGCCTTTATTTGAACTAGTTCTAATTCATTGCTCAAGCTCCTGAGTGCATAGCATGCAGATGATACCGCGGAATCTATAGCTGCAAGTTCAGATTTCCAGTTCAAGTGAGAATCCAAATTAACGCCTAAGAATTTTACATTTTCTACTAGGGTAATATTATTTTCTTTTACTAATAGATCCTGATTAGCATTTTTTTGAGCAGTAGTCTTAAAATAACATTATACTTGTCTTACTTGCATTTAGTATTAGACCATTCGACGCAAACCAATCACTGAGGAGCTCCACAGTTCTATTAACACGTCTACTCAATTCTTCAAGGTTAATTGCATCTATTACAATATTTGTGTCGTCTGCGAAAACAACGAGACTTGCCTCTGGTTGAGTTATATGCATGTAATTGATTAGGTCATTTGTAAAAAGAATGAAAAGCAAAGGTCCAAGTATCGAGCCTTGAGGCACACCACGTTTTATATTTGTTATTTTTGACGTGTGTACTATCTCATGATTACTTTCATTAACAGATTTTATTTCGACATACATTCGCCTATTTTGTAAGTAAGATGTTATGAGCTGAAGTGCGCTACCTCGTAAACCATAATGTTCAAGCTTCAGCAATAACAGTTCAAAATCTACGGTGTCAAAAGCGGAACTTAGGTCGATAAATAAACCAGCCACTTTCATTCTGTTGCCTAGCTTATTCACCACGTCACCAACTAATGCACCCACAGCATCAGAGGTACCGACTCCCTTCTGATAACCAAACTGTCTCAAGTTTATTATTTTGTTAATATTAATGTGTACTACAAGTCGATGCTTAATTACTTTTTCAAAAATTTTTGACAGCGTTGGTAACAACGATATCGGCCTATAGTTTTGCGGGTCTGTCCGCAAACCCTTTTTAAACACTGGCATTATTTTAGCTAGCTTAAACTGATCAGGAAATATCGACTCTTCTATACATCTATTAAAAAATTTAGAGAGTGTAGAGGCTAATATGTTAACATTTTCTTTGATGACTGTAATGGGTATGTCATCAAAACCACTAGATTTCTTGCTCTTCATTTGGTTAATTATCTTTGCAATTTCATGAGGTGTTGTAAATTCAAAAGATAAATTACTCTCTATTCTCTTTGTAGATGCCTTCATAAATGATATTGCTTTATTTACTTCTGTGGTTTCTAACGACGATTTATGAACAAAATTGTCGACGAACGTATTAGCTATTTCTTTGTGATCTATAATATTTTTATTATTTACTTTTAGGGTTAAATTTTTAGATTGTCTGTTTCTAGTTTTATTTTTATGTTGATTTACCAGTTTCCAAGCTGCTTTTGCTACGTTCTTAGCTTTATTTATTTGATTTGATGTCGCTATTTTTTTTGCTTTTTTTATTACACTTCTATAAATTCTAACATAGTTGGTTTTATATTGGGTAATGCTTTCGTGTTTGACTCCACTAGTGCATAAAACTCTTTTCATTTTGCTAGAGGTTTTGACTCCTTTTGTAACCCACTTTATTACACTATTTTGACTAGGTTTTATTCTAATTGATTTCTTTTTATAACAATTCTGAAATGATTGGTTAAGATGATACATTGATAAAATGCACTATCTTTCATCAACTACTACAGGACTATGAAAAGACCTATTGATCTAGAATTTTAATATAGGTAAATTGATACCTTTAACTAGGTTTTTGTAATTACCAAAACGCGATAGCTTGATTTTGGCTCGATCATATTTATTTTTGAAAACACCTCTACAAAAACAGTTTTTTACATATTACACGGAAAGTACACTATCATTATGCTTAGGAATTACTCAAATACATTCGTAACATCAATATTAGTATTACTGTAGAATATCATTACATAACTACAACCAATAATTTTTAATGAATCAAATAAGATTTTAGCAATTTCTAAGCGCTCCGGATCGTTGCGGGCGCATCGCAATTTCAGACCTTATACCGATTAGTTAACGATCGATACAGAATGAGTACGGTCGACGATTCAGTCGGGCGATGGCCCTCTTCGACGCCGGACCTGTGCATGTCGACTCACCGTTCGTACTAAATTTTATCGCGTAATTTTTAATCGTAGGTAAAATATATAGGTTAGGTTTAAAATATATACCTAAGTTTTTATTAATACTTTGTTCTCTTTTATAAGTAAATAATAGTATTATTTTATAATAGTTATTTCGATAACATTGGTTCGTAAAATATTTTTGTAGTTATGTCTTTTATAAAACTTAGGTAAAGTTCGCCATAACTCAACCAAGTACCTAGTTACTGTTGACCCTTTTGATAATGCAAGCGTTTGTTTATATAAGCGATTTTAGACTATATGCTCAAGTGTAATAAGTTTTATAACCGTTTTCGTCAAGATCACGTAATTGAAATGGCCTCAGTGGCGCGGGCAGTGCGGGCCGGTCGCGGTAGTGGCTTGCGTGCACGAGGTCGCGGGCTCGAATCCAACCAAAAAAGTTGTTTGAGCGATTCACAAATTACTGTCCTGAGTTCGGATGTTCTTTGTAAAAGTCTCCGCGACAGTACCTAGGAGTTGTGTGAAACTGAAAAAATCTAAGAAATAATATTACTCACCTATTTTATTTGCAAGCTTAGGTAGGTAGGTACTTACTGATAAGATCTAAATAATACTTTTTACTTTCGCGGAAACTTTTACAAACATGAAACAAACGAACGAACACAAAGAACGTCCAGACTCAGGACAGTTGTTTGTGGATCACACAAAAAAATTGTCTTACGTGAGATTTGAACTCTCATGCACTCCACCGCGGGAACGTTTACAAACATGAAACAAACGAACACAAAGAACGTCCAGACTCAGGACAGTTGTTTGTGGATCACACAAAAAATTTTCTTACGTGATATTTGAACTCTCATGCACTCCACCGCGGGAACGTTTACAAACATGAAATAAACGAACACAAAGAACGTCCAGACTCAGGACAGTTGTTTGTGGATCACACAAAAAATTTTCTTACGTGAGATTTGAACTCATGCATTCCACCGCGGGAACGTTTACAAACATGAAACAAACGAACACAAAGAACGTCCAGACTCAGGACAGTTGTTTGTGGATCACAAAAAAAATTGTCTTACGTGAGATTTGAACTCTCATGCACTCCACTGCGGGAACGTTTACAAACATGAAACAAACGAACACAAAGAACGTCCAGACTCAGGACCGTTGTTTGTGGATCACACAAAAAAACTGTCTGCCTTAGGCAGTGGCGGGCGCAGTAATCGGTAATCGTAAGTCAGCATGAAGAGTCCACCACAAGGGCGAGACGAGACGAGAATTGAAATCGCACCGAACTCTTTCCACCAAAAATTGACATCGCGACATGCGTGTTTCTTGTTAATGTATTTTGAACTCTATTTAAGAAAAAATACGGTTCATTTTTACACAAACAAAAAGTAGCAACAAACAACAATAGGCCTATCGCGAGAAGCGAGTGTTTTTATTACAAAGTTAATATATACTCTATTTCCTAAGCAATACGGTTCATTTTTACATAAAGATTTCAATTTTTGCCTCGTTTCGCCCCTCTGGTGGAAAATCACCTACGGCCTTATTACAAAATACGGTCTAACTATAAACCACGATTTATTACGTCACAAAACCACTGTTTTTGAAATTTGTTGTCACAAAATCAGTCTTAACGCTAAAGTGTTAAAACTGATTTTGTATTAACAAATAGAAAATAATAAATTTGTCATTACAAAATCAGTTTTATCACTTTAACGTTAAGACTGATTTTGTAACAACAAATTTCAAAAACAGTGGTTTTGTGACGTAATAAATCGTGGTTTATAGTTAGACCGTATTTTGTAATAAGGCCGATTGAGTTCAAATCTCACGTAAGACAATTTTATTTGTTCCATCCACTAATTATTGTCCTGAGTCTGGATGTTCTTTGAGTAAGCTAAGTAAATGTTTGTAAATACCCCGCGACACAGGACAATACATAGTGGGGCTATTGTATTTTTTTTAAAGTTCTATTGTTTTGCGTGAGATTCAAACTCGCGACCTCGTGCACTGCGACCGCTACCCCGAGGCGGTCAAATTATTTTTGTGATCCCCAAATCATTGTCCTGAATCTGGATGCGCTTTGTGCTTTCATAATACCTTGCGCGGGTGTAAATTAAAAAAAAATAGGGGCTACATGTATAAACATAATAGACCGGTAGATAGGTTTTTCTGTAACAGAATTTTCTGTTACCTACCGCGGACTGACGTCACAGTATAACCAGTAGTCAAACTGGGCCGAATATTTATTATAAATGGGTGCGCGGTACATAAACAATAGTAAACATGCGATCTACTTTGTGTTTCCATTTAGTTTTGTAATTGTATATTAATACTTTTTATTTTTCTATTTTATATTTAAATAAATAGGAAGTGTTCTGTAAAAAACGTGTTGTTTTATGATTGATACATTTAATTTAAAGAAACATGTATATGTTTGTATTTATATCCACCATGTTTGTGATATAAATAAAATACTAAATTATAATATTAAGAAGGTACTTAACAAGTCATTCAGTAAAGTAGGTACAGTACCGGGCCGTTTATATTGCATATCAACCTATAGAAAAATACAATCGGTCAATTTCAGCTTCGTAGAGCGTCAGAGAAAAAGTCGATGTGTAATATTTACGGCCGGGTACTGTATTTATTATATTGGCCATGTTTGTTTGAAATTGAATTTATCGATAACCAAAACCAAACTTTAAACAGGTCTATTAGATCTATTCTAACGTCAAAATAAAGGCATCGAGGTCACTTTATGGATGGGTGACCAATCCATTCAAAAAATTACATCGATGTCATTGCTTAAATTTACCTAGATCAAAGTGAAAGACACGCATGGGGGATTACATAAAGGGGGGCTAAATTTTCATTATTATTGACCTAAGTACAACAAACCGTTTTCGTGATAAAAAAAATACTATATTATAATATTAAATACCTAAGTCATTTAGTAAGGTAGGTATTTATATCAGCCATGTTTGTTTGAAATTGACATATGAATAATATATTTAGTTTCAATTTATAACACACAGTCCGCTCGTTACTGCGGCACAGTAGCGACTGTTCCCTCCGCGATCGTGAGCGTGTAGGTATAAACTCACGTTTCGTCCGTTTCTATGAAGTTGAAATACTGTATATATTTGTACTATGGCACAGAGCGATAACGTGTCCTTGAGGGCCGGCGGGACGACGACGGCGCACACGGCGCGGCGGCGCGTGAGCGAGAGTATATCCATCTCATTCGCGCGCCGAGGGGCGCGCCCCTCTGGCCACGGCCGAATTCAACTCGAAAATTTTCAAAGCAGCGTCTTAAAGCTTTTAAGAAAACCATTTATACCCATATTACTCCAATTTTTATTTTCAATATTAAGCCTAAAATCATAATTATTTCTGTCATTAAACACCCTTTTCTTAACTGTTAATGCATGTTCAGAATTATATTTTTTTTTAATAATTTTATCTAAACGTAACTCACAAGAAAGTCCACCATGGCCATCAGCTAAACCATTGTGGTCAACAAAACTATGCTCTATAACTTCTTCTGCTACATTTGTGATTAAATTGTCAATGCACGAACGAGACTGATTGCGTATGAAAGTAGGGTCACTTATGAGACACCTAAAATTGTAACACGTTAACACGCCCAAGAACTCCTCTGATTTTTTGTTCTCAACAAGTATATCGACGTTAAAATCACCGCAGATAATGCACTTTCTGTCAAGAAAATGTTCTAACAGTTTTTCTAAGTTGGCCATAAAATAATCGAAATTTTTATCATCTGGACTTCTATAACAACAACATATATGTAGACCTGTTTCTAAATCTCTTACACCACAAATTTCAAAGCTCTCTGACCTATACAACTTTTCAATAGAAGTTATGTTCTCAAATTCCCTGTTTATATGTGCCAAAATAAGACTACCTCCCCTTTTTTTGTTAGTTCTTGTGTTAAAGCTAGCCAAGTTATAATGAGGCATACTGAAAACTTGTACTGATTTGTCGTTGAGAAAATGTTCTGATATACACAAGTAGTCTAAGAGTGTGCCTAATGTTTCAATGTACAATTCAAGCTCAATTTTTTTGTTACTAATTCCGCATAAATTAATTAAATAAGCGAATACTTCTTGTGGTGACGGAGTAAGAATACAATGTATCACAACCCCATCAAATCCCAGCATGTCGTAAAAACCGAATTAGGGACCATCAGTCAATATTATCTTTACGAAATAAAAAGTAAAACTTAAAATTTAACTCTACACCACCGCCAATCCGCCTGGCCAACATGGTATTAGTAGGTCAAGTAACCCTCCGTCACGGGAGGAGGCCCGTCCATTCAGTGGGACATTAATAGGCTGTTATGATAATAAGCGATACCGTTAACTTGATTAACTCGGTAATTTTTTAATTTGTTTTCTTTCTCTCCTTTTTATCCAGTCTCCATTTCATCCTCTTTTCCAAAAGTCAGCAATGCACTAACCCTTCTTTCTTTTCACATTGTTCTACTATTGTGTCTACCAGCTGTACAGACAACCTGTTAATTCAATCCCTAATCAACGAAGTTAATTAGACAACAAGTACTTAACTACATACTAAATCACTAAAACGATAAAAAAGAATAAACTAAAAAAGAATTCCTGACTTATTTGCCAACGTATACATTAAGACAGGAATTCGAATAAGCACAAAAAGTGTGGCGACCAAAGTGTCACGACTCCCGATCCCTGAATGGGTGGCGCGTGTTAAATCGGGAACACTAAAAAAAGTAAAAACATTCGGCTACCGTTCGGGTAACTTCGGGAATCCTCGTACCCACCTGTCGTGTTCCACCGATTAGGAATTTAAATTTTTTAAATTGTTTACATTTTTTTCCTTTAATTTTATTTTGTAAACAAACTGTTTTAAGGAGTGCTTGAATGTAAATAAGTTTAGTAAAGATGGTGGAATTTTATTCGTTCATTTTTAGATGTTTGATGACTTCCTTGGTTATTTGTCTATTTTTATAATGAAACGTTTTGGAAAATGAGGAATGCGACTGACGTGCTCGGTTGGGAGGTGGTGGCATATCTTCCGTTGCATTTTTTAGTAATATATTGGGAAGGAACGAAATAGATTCTATGCTTCGGTGGACACGTTAATGTCCTTTGAGAATGTCCACATAAGTTATAATTTGTCTTTGGTTGTTTAAATGGATATAGTGTATAGAATATAGTCTAGGATGTCGTTGAGGACCCATCCCTGCAGTTGACCATTTAAGTAGATAAATTAAGTCATTATGCGGAAAGGCACTAAGAAGTCCAAAGTTGTCATCCATGTCATCAATAAGCCGTATTAGAAAGAAAACTCGATACGTTTCCTATGCTACATACAGTGGTCAGCGGGATACTAGTATGCATATTTACCTTTTATCACTAATCCCAGCAGTGGGACATTACCAAGCCAATAAGAAGTGCAACAAATAATAAGTATTTATCCTCTACAGTTCCCATGTCCGAGAAAGGAGTCATTACAGATTAGTAAAGGGCCTGCCCTACAACTATCAATGTCATTGAGATTTATGTCTGTCTGTATGTGGCCGCCGTTTGTTCAGCAATTGGATAATATTACAGAGAGTCATGTCCGGCATTATAGCTTCATCAATTAGTACAGCATTTTGTGTTGCAGTTTCTGTGTCTATATTGTTAAACGCCTTTTTAAATAACTAGAACAACACAAATATTCAATAACTGTTTATGGACGTAAAGATTGTATTGAGCGGGAATAGTACCTTTGTGTAGCAGTCATGTAAGTACTCGACCGTCGATATTTAAGGTCCTTCCTAATGCTACGGGAATGCGGTTTTTTTCCCTTGAATTTACTTAAATTGGTTTCGTCGTTTCATTTCACTAACTATCGTGATAAAGATATTAGTAGGGAGACGAATTCCTTACCAAGAGATCAAGCCCCTTACAGCGTAAATATTTGCAATCACGAAAGTAACGAAACAATAGGAAATGCAGGACAATCATAAGAATACCGCAAATGATGCATCGAATGCGATTCAAACCCACTATCTAGTGTAGAGCAGCAAGCGATACCGCATCACCACTAAACCATTAAAACAATACTTACTTAAAACATTACGTTTAAATCTTTTAAATAAATACATAAAAGTTAACAATACCATACATATAACATAATTAATTAAACGTAAATATACCGTTAAATGAACGGTTAATTTTGCCGAAAACATATGTTTAATGTACTAATTAGGTTGATAACATCGTGTTAGTGTGTAGTGCCATTTCAGTGTCTATGTAGCACCATTTATGGCACTAGGATTAATCGTGGATAATGGTAGGAACACACTGAGTGCTTGCTTAATATTTGGTTTATATTACATTTTTAATAATCACTACATAGTATAAAACAACGCTTTCTTTGTCCCTAAGTCCCTTTGTATACTTACTTAAATCTTTAAAACTACGCAACGGATTTTGATGCGTTTTTTTAATAGATATAGTGATTCAAGTGGAAGGTTTAGAAACCCATATAAATTTAGAGATTTCTAATGTAATCGTCTAATGAAACTGTACAAGTATACGTTGTATGTCACTCTGTAGTAGGTGGCCGTGCGGAGCCGGGGAAGGTCGCTAGTATATCTCTAATTACAACCTTCGTTACCTGTTAAATCTCCTTCGGTCGTCTACCAAGATTGCTATAAAGAAGACTTAAACAAACATAATTTTATTGATACATGTACGCAGTTGTACACAGTAATGTGAAATCAATACGATTAAATCAATATTATCCCACTAGTGTCTAAATTTCTTCAGCGAAATCTTGCCAATTTTCGCACCAGGCAAACATTGTCGTAAGTAGTGACTATTTATTTGACATTGACATTTATTAGTGTTACAACGTCAAATAAATAAACAGTGACGCAACTAACTTAACCTAATTCTTACAGTGTGTTTAAATTATTGAAGTTGTACGGTTGTGAATGAATGAAATCGAGTGTTATCTGTGAATTAATAAATCTTAGTGATAAATCATGGTTATCGTGGTTTAAACATGTGTTTAAAAACTGTGTCTTAAGTGTTGTTTTTCTGTGTTTCAGATTGGAAATATGTAAGTTTCAAAGTTATTTTTTTTCTTCTCTTTGCAAGGAGAGTATAATATGAGAACGGAGGTCGTTAACGGAAGTGATGGAAATTATTTTTTAAAGATATAGTCTTATATAGTCTAGCACTAGTAATCAGGTTTTGTGGTGCGGGGAATTTTACAAACATCATTTATTTGTCCTGTACAACAGCCGCTACCGTAACTGCCGCGCCAACCACGGTTTGTCCCTTTTCAGCCATTCCCGAAATGAGGGTTCAGTAATTCAACCCGCCTACATGTCTCTGACATCGCTTAAAGACTCCTGACTCTATCAAAATACTACTAAACGGTAACCCATCTATGTAACTGACCTTGCAGATGTTGCTCAACCTCAGTTATCTCTAATCGATCATTGGGTACAAGTAGTCGTAATCAAGGGCAATTATATTTTTTTAAATTTTTAAAAAGTTTGAGATTTTAAGCTTTATTTTACATTTCTATGTGTATCCACAACCTAATATAGGTTCGTAGCAAAAACTGACCCATATAATGTTAGTAAAGCAAGGTGAATGACATTCGCGGGTCGTTGCGTGCCATTTGATACAAGTGTTCACATCCTGTTTGTGCTGAAATATATAGGTGACTGGGACTAACCAGTTCGATTCTCACTTTGACGTTTGTCTATTTATAGATTACTGATAGTC
The DNA here is from genome assembly GCA_905475405.1 of Schrankia costaestrigalis. Taxonomy (NCBI): domain Eukaryota; kingdom Metazoa; phylum Arthropoda; class Insecta; order Lepidoptera; family Erebidae; genus Schrankia; species Schrankia costaestrigalis. The sequence continues at coordinate 1,024,944 of FR997845.1, read as the reverse complement.
ATTGATTCAAGGATTTTTTACTATGAATGTAATTGATTTGAGTGTTTGAAATTTAAGATAATAAAAAAAGTACATAAGTAAAAAGCCGTGCATGAGGTCGCGGGTTTGAATTCCCGACAATGCTTTTAGGAATTATTGTATTGCGACTAGAAATTATAATGTAAAGTCTCCGGACACCGGACATGATTGCTAGCCCGCTTCCTAGAAAGTGATTTAAAAAAACAAATGTGTTCACTGCTTTGTACCCATTCCACTTGGAGTCACTTCGAGGGTCATTAACGATAAAGCTGGATGAGAGGCCTATCATTATCACTTCTTTCATTCAAGCCGCCCTTGAATGAAAGAAGTGATAATGACAGAAATAAAATATTGTAAACTAGCTATCCCGTGCCTACTACGTTGGACAGCGAAAAAAACGCGTCCCTTTTTTAAACATATTTCATTACTGCTCTACTCCTATTAGTCATAGCGTGATACAATACTGCATATGACACTCCTTGATAACTGGACTATTCAACACAAAAAGAATTTTTAAAATCGGTTCATTAGATCCAGAGATTACCCCCTACAACGTCACAAACACACAAACTTTACCTCTTTATAATATTAAGTATAGACTAAAAGCTGTCGCGAAATGCGTTGGTAAATTAAGGCCAGTTTGAATGCATGCTTAATCAATTTGACTCACGCATTCCTGTGCGCGTGTGATGTGCGCACACAGACACAATGTGCGCTCTAACTATTGTTATATAGAGTTCATAATACAGTAGAGCAGACGGTTAAACAAACGCAGTATTAACGAAAAGAAGAAAGATAATGTAAAAAAAAAATTGTTACCCGAGACAGGAATTGAACCTGCGTCTTCGGAGAATACGTAGTATTTATTTACCCTACTGCGCCAGTAAGAGGGTTATGAGGCAGCTTAGCTATGCTCTGGCATTTATAACGTTCTTGATCGGGGTGGTAAACTTGCCATTAGTTTCGCTTGTTCGTCTGTCACCTTAATACAATAGTTGTTAATATAATTATTGTGAATTAAAACGTTTCTCTTCCTATAAAACTCTTTTTTTAAGCATACAATATATTTGAATCATCAAAGCACATAAAAAATCTCTGCGGTGACAGTCATCGGCCTAAAAAAACCGACCGAACCGATGGTATAGGGTTTTTACTGTTTTGACTTTTAGTCGTCGCTTATTACCTTTTCCTGATAACATGGAGTACTTAATGATAACCTCTTAGGCCACCACGTTATGTCTTAGAAGATGATCATATCAGTTAATAGTTTTACTGTCTGGTATGGCATATCTATATGTTTTAAGATCTATGTCTAAAAGTGGAGTTAATATGTATGAGTAAGAGTGATCATAATGTATGACGAATTGTTTGGAACTCGTAATCCAACAGTGTATGTAAGTGCCTGCATCGAACTTATTTCGGTACAAGATTGTCTAACATTCATACAATAATGTATTATCTATGTTTTATTATGTTACTTTATTTAAGAATAGGTATTGTAGTGCAGCGGAAGTGAAGTAGCGGGTTCAAATTCAAGACTGTATTATTGCGGTACACTAATGTTATAACTTAGCTACTTTTATTTTATTACTTTCCATTCCGCTGACAAAAATTACATTACAAAATAAACTAAAATTTATAAAATGTTATGTTATTGATTGATTTAGAACATGGTAGAGGCTCTGTCCATAACACAGGTACCTTTCACACAAGTTTATTTTTCTTTGTTTTTTCTCTACACAATGATACAACTAACCAAAATATTCTAAAATGTAATAACCATTGTGAGAAACTGGTGCCTAAAATAGGTTTAGTAAAAAAACCTGTGTTACAGGTTATAAGTCGATCAAAGTCTAAAAATATTAAATCAGGTGTCATCATAACAGCCCATTAATGTCCCACTGCAGGGACGGGTTCCCTCCCGTGACGGAGGGATAATTGGCCTACTAATACCACGCTGGCCAGACGGATTGATATAGGGTTTAATTTCAAGTTCTCCTTCTTTTTATTTCGTAAAGATAATATTAACCGTTAGTCCCTTAGTCGGTTTCTACGACACCCATGGGATGAGATGGGGTGGTGACATATTGTATTCTTACTCCGTCACCACACGGATGCCTAAAAGTCAGGTGTGTATCATACAAAGTGCTCACAATATTTATAATATTGTTAAGGTTACAATTATTTTATATTTCCGTTCTTCCTGTATCAATTTGAACAATAAAACTTACACCAAAAATAATTAATTGCCCCTGTCACGATTTTTTTATGCATGAAGCTAATTTAGCGATTTTTGTACATGAAACAAAGTAAGCTATTTTTTTCACATAAATCAAAACTAATTAGACAAGAACCGCGCAATCGTCCTCGATCATACAAACTTCAAACTTCAAAATGCTTTATTTCATCAAATTTATCACAAATTGTTTGATCGTTCGTCGTTCGTCGATCGATCTTCGTCTTACTTTACTTGAAATTGAAGCTACAGTTAAAATTATAGATCGACACAGACAAACTCCACAGCACTAAAAAAACCGCATTGTATTGTCCAATGTAAATCAGAGGAGAAAAATATATAATAATTAGAAATAAAAACTGAATTACCAGCATAACTTTAACTTCTCTACGTATCTTTACTGTGGCTATACATTAAAGTAACTTAAACTTACTTATCTAAGGGTTAAGTTACGATCAATCTGTCAGACAATGGATTAGTCACTTTAGTATGCTTTGTTCTTATTAGTTTAATGATTTAAGCTGAACAAAGAAACTAAGTCCAAAGAGACTGTCTTTACAGAGACTATTTGTCTGTATTCTCATCTTTATGATAGTAATAATAAGGCTCATGATTACTTTAGGATGTCTTGAAAGGTCTAAAAGCGAACGACTTCTGTAGTAATGATTATCCTGGCTAGTAGTTGCAGCGTGTTTAGTGAGAGTACTTTATTTTCGTTTGGCTGTTTCGTTCCCTTCAAACGGTGATATGTATGTCCCAGGGATATGAGGAAACCAGGGATTTCACGAAATCTTCGGCAGTCGCTACCGCGGCACGCTTGCTTCGCTGGCTCGCCTCGTGCATTATGGTCACAGTTCTAACCTAACCAACAGAAGTTGGAATCATTGTGTTTTTTAACCTACAAACAAAAATATGAGCATTTCTTTTCTAGTAGAAACGAAATTTCGTCAATCACTAGGGATTTCGTGAAATCCCTAGTTACCTCATTTCCCTGCGACATATATAAAAACAAGTCTACGCTTTTAAATACATCGAGTTGGTTAACAATCAAAAACTCTTATTTTAAATAACTATTTATTTAGTTTTTAGGATACTAACTGTAATTTTTAATATCTACCTACCTATAATCTTCTGTAAATACAAAATTAACTTCATTATTAAATCTTAAGGAACCAAATCTGCATATTTCAGTCAAGAAAACTAAAAGAAACAATCATATTCATGTTAGTAGTAACACTTAAGCGCCGATTACACTACGCTACATTTAGGGCCCTACTTCCTGTAGGGCACTACATGATGTAGGGCCCTACATAGTGTAGGACACTAAATGAATTAGGGCGGTCGGGACTCGCCAATCTCCGATATGTAGTGTCCTAACAGCCTACATGTGATTACACTACACAACATGTAGTGACCTACAAAATTTAGGGCCCTGCATGTAGGGTAGTGTAATCGGTGCTTTATTAGTTCAACATCAGATCGTTGAACCCAGGACGCTCGATGACCGACTAACTATATTTGTATTTGAACCAATAACGCTACTCTATGGGCTCGTCCGATTAAGTGGTTGAGATTAAACGATCTGTTTTTCTGTGTGTTTGTGTGTACGTCCAGGTAGCCACTTGTTTTATTAGTGAGCTTTATTATTAGTGGTTAAGCAATATTGTTGGAGTGGCTTTGTTAAATTTTTAGGAGTTTTTACGTGCTAATCTTCAAATAAGCCAATATTTGAAGTTTCTTTTTGATTACTGTTTATGCTAATCTTGGTTATTTTATTCCCATAATATAATATACAAGAGTTTGACGTTAAGATTATTTTTAACGAATTTCTAAAAGAGGATCGGCCCCAAGCAACGCTCCGATAAAGCCAACGAGTCTACTAAGAAAAAGCCAAGTTAAGCATAACTAGTTTTAGTTTGCCAAGTTATCCTTCATTCCCGCTAAAAAATCATCGTCTTTGTAGTAGGACAAAGGCTAGTAATAACGTAATTACAAATCAATCTTTACTCATATAACAGTTTTATAATGACGCGTATATATAGTTTAAAAATATTAAAAAGAAACTCATTACTCATAGATGTGGGCTACTGATAACGATAACAACTGAGTCAGGTTGCTGTGTGTGATCACGTACGCATGAGAAATGAAAATAGCCAAAGTACCACTGAAAAGTCAAAGTTAATTTTTTCACACTTAAGTAATACCTATTCTGCATTCATTCATACAATGTCATCTGGTTCTAAACTAAATAGAGTTTGTAATATGGGACCTAGACAACGCATAAAGTTTGTTTGTAAAAACATACTTATTTTTTAAAGAAAACACAATGTTCTACATAAAGATTTGGATTCACCGAGAATCGAAGTCGAGACTTCTGCGTAGCAAACATTTTCTATATTTCCCTACCTACGCTATCGCCTCAGAGATTTTTATCAAAGCCCTACTATACGTCAAATAAAAGCGTGACATAAAATCTATACCAATAGGTACGTCTGGCCAGTGATCAGATAGTCAAGTTTCCTTCCTTTACAAAAACAGGTACTTTTACAGAGGGTCATTTTGTCTGTCGCGATTTTCGCGGGAGTTCCCAAAAATGGCGCCAAAACATTAATACTATAAGCATACCTTCATTATCAAATAATCAAAGGATTTAAAATTAATAATCCAAAAAAAAGTGTTAATCTGTTATGGCCGATAAATAATTAATTTGCTATCTGTGGCATGCGTTGGAAGGCCGTTCCTAATCTATTTTATCTGTATACGTCATTAGTAGTAGCTGTAGTAATTATTTTTATTGATTAATTTAATTTTAATAACACATTTCGACATTTTATATCGATAAAAGTAACTTACAAAATATTTCGTAAAATATTTTTAGGACGTTGAAGTAGTGCGTGCCATCTACCGAAATTTTATGGCAACAGATTTTATTGAAGTAGTACTTACCTTAGAGTAATAACTAAATTTCTTTTTTCAATAATTTTGATAGGTGGCTTTATTTTAAATCGTAATTTAAATTTTATCCCTTCTATACTTAAATCATTTTATTTCTGCTAAATTTTTGTCAAAATTGTTGTGAAAGTTTATGCATATTGTAGAAAAAAATTGTTTGTAAGTCTAAGTAGCCAACTATTAAAAAAAATTGTGTATTTAATACAGATTTTAGAATGAATTTTTTTTGGGTAAATAATTAATAATATGCAGAATGAGGGAAATAACAATATCAAATAAAGTTTTTATTTTTATTGAGTTTTATTAGGTCTTAAATGAGTGTTTCCAAGATTATCCATTTTTCTTTACTCGATACCCTGTATAAATTATATAAGGAAGGAACGGCCTAACAGCGACAACAATTTTTTGCAATTAAAATGCAATTTAATTAGATTTGTATTTAATAATTGTTAAAAGTAGCAGCGAGAGCTTGGAAACATTGTGGTCAAAAACTGATACTAAGTACACAAAATTCAATACTCCCGTCACTACTTTCAAATGAAAGCTTAATTATTCACACATCTGGTAACGAAACCATACCGCGATTCACAACACTAAAACAACGCCATCTACACGCAACAAAAGCAAACGATTATCCTTAACAATTGTAATGGAAATTTTCTTTGAACTAGAGAAACAATATTTAATTCTTTGAAACTATATTGTTATACAAACACATGTGAATCCAGGAAGCATAACTAGTCGTGATGTTCGTGACTTGCTTTGTAAGCATTATTGCATAATAAAAAGGAAAAACCTATATAACCTGATCTCTAACTTTGGTTATTATGTTTGAAATCAAAATATGGATGGAGGTCTTATTAATCTGGTTGGTTACCAGAACAAAATGGTCCTTAAAGTCACTATATTTGTATGGATTGACAGTTGTTTGAAAGGTTTTAATAAATTGGTTTGTTAGTTATGTGCATGTTAAATAATGTCATGTTGTTCTTGGGATATTGCTGTACTATAAGCGATGCGAAATAAATAATTAATATGTTTTAAGTTGTTGTTTATTACTGTCTTATCAAATTCGATAGCAAGAGATAATTACTATTAATTTTTGTGACAAATAGGGAAATGAATGTTTGTAGTTATTATCGTCCAAAATGTAAAGTTTGTCATAAAAGTTTACTGTGGGAATCCCGGATGACTAATGTCGAATTTCGGAAACCAAAACACACTTTGCCGCCTATATGCAAATATTGTAAGAGAAAAATTAACTTTAGGTACCCTGAATTTAACTAAAAATTGACTACTGAATGAAAGTTACAAATAACAAGAAACCTGGTGGTTTAATTCGCACGGGACGGGAGTTTGCGAGACGCGACAGAGGGGGCTACTTCGTACTTAACTGGAGACCTATTTAAATCAACTTAATCAACAACTTACTACTTAAGGGCATTGCATTGCTCAAACCCCAAAAACACGCTCGGTTTGGAGAAGTTTGTTGACGAATCCTTACATATGTTTACTTCACAAAAAAACATGAATAAACTAGATACTACCGAAAAAATTTTGTATTGATTAAAAACGCTAATTATTTCTTAAAAACTTCCAAAAAAAAATCACGAAATCTGGTATTTTAATAACTAAATATCAAATTGTCTATTAAACGGATGATTGATTTTATTCGAAATTTATACAAAAAATGTGCTATATTCTAACTAATAATCTGTATTGATTACTTTATCTTAATTATTCGTTATATTTAAAATAATTGATAAAAACTAGATTTTCATAAAATCCCCGCGCCTGCACCCCCGCTACCGCCGTGACGATTGCTCGGGAGTCGCACATTCAGTGTCGTTACGACTCTTGTGACGGGTGGACTGTACGACCGTATTTTCTTACCGAATAAAACTTTAAACCGACCAACTTTGAATGAAAAAATATTGTAAATAAAAAGTACACAATTGTTTTTAATAATACTACTTGTAATTAAGTTCATAAGTGTAATATATCCTAGTTTTTTAAATAATTTTGTTTTTTAATCACTCATAGACTATGCCTAAATATAAAAATAAACGTAATGTGAAGCGTGGCCGAGCTCTTCAAAATTATTGGTAAGTACCTACAAGCTAAATATTATACATTTATATTATTTTATACCTTTGTATGCTTTAGTTAGACACGTTTTTATTTGTAGGATGCGATGTTTAGATTCATTTTTAGAACATCGGCATTGCTTCGATTAAACTTATATTTTGAGTACCTTGATAGTACCTAGGCTTTCGGTGGACTCCGAAGGTAGGTAGACATCAGCCATGATGGCAGTACCTACGTAAACCAGCAAGTTGGTACTCGTTTAAAAGAGCTCAGGGAGACCTAGGTGACTGTGAGGGACTGACTTATGGTGGACTACGAAGGTAGGTAGACTTCAGTCATGATGACAGTACCTACGTAAACCAGCAAGTTGGTACTCGTTTAAAAGAGCTCAGGGAGACCTAGGTGAATGTGAGCGACTGACTTATGGTGGACTACGAAGGTAGGTAGACTTCAGTCATGATGGCAGTACCTACGTAAACCAGCAAGTTGGTACTCGTTTAAAAGAGCTCAGGGAGACCTAGGTGACTGTGAGGGACTGACTTATACTGGACTCCGAAGGTAGGTAGACTTCAGTCATGATGGCAGTACCTACGTAAACCAGCAAGTTGGTATTCGTTTAAAAGAGCTCAGGGAGACCTAGGTGACTATGAGGGACTGACTTATGGTGGACTCCGAAGGTAGGTAGACTTCAGTCATGATGGCTGTACCTACGTAAACCAGCAAGTTGGTACTCGTTTAAAAGAGCTCAGGGAGACCTAGGTGACTGTGAGGGACTGACTTATGGTGGACTACGAAGGTAGGTAGACTTCAGTCATGATGGCACTACCTACGTAAACCCAGCAAGTTGGTACTCGTTTAAAAGAGCTCAGGGAGACCTAGGTGACTGTGAGGGACTGACTTATGGTGGACTCCGAAGGTAGGTAGACTTCAGTCATGATGGCAGTACCTACGTAAAACAGCAAGTTGGTACTCGTTTAAAAGAGCTCAGGGAGACCTAGGTGACTGTGAGGGACTGACTTATGGTGGACTACGAAGGTAGGTAGACTTCAGTCATGATGGCAGTACCTACGTAAACCAGCAAGTTGGTACTCGTTTAAAAGAGCTCAGGGAGACCTAGGTGACTGTGAGGGACTGACTTATGGTGGACTCCGAAGGTAGGTAGACTTCAGTCATGATGGCAGTACCTACGTAAACCAGCAAGTTGGTACTCGTTTAAAAGAGCTCAGGGAGACCTAGGTGACTGTGAGGGACTGACTTATGGTGGACTACGAAGGTTGGTAGACTTCAGTCATGATGGCACTACCTACGTAAACCCAGCAAGTTGGTACTCGTTTAAAAGAGCTCAGGGAGACCTAGGTGACTGTGAGGGACTGACTTATGGTGGACTCCGAAGGTAGGTAGACTTCAGTCATAATGGCAGTACCTACGTAAACCAGCAAGTTGGTACTCGTTTAAAAGAGCTCAGGGAGACCTAGGTGACTGTGAGGGACTGACTTATAGTGGACTCCGAAGGTAGGTAGACTTCAGTCATGATGGCACTACCTACGTAAACCCAGCAAGTTGGTACTCGTTTAAAAGAGCTCAGGGAGACCTAGGTGACTGTGAGGGACTGACTTATGGTGGACTCCGAAGGTAGGTAGACTTCAGTCATGATGGCAGTACCTACGTAAACCAGCAAGTTGGTACTCGTTTAAAAGAGCTCAGGGAGACCTAGGTGACTGTGAGGGACTGACTTATGGTGGACTACGAAGGTAGGTAGACTTCAGTCATGATGGCACTACCTACGTAAACCCAGCAAGTTGGTACTCATTTAAAAGAGCTCAGGGAGACCTAGGTGACTGTGAGGGACTGACTTATGGTGGACTCCGAAGGTAGGTAGACTTTAGTCATGATGGCAGTACCTACGTAAAACAGCAAGTTGGTACTCGTTCAAAAGAGCTCAGGGAGACCTAGGTGACTGTGAGGGACTGACTTATGGTGGACTACGAAGGTAGGTAGACTTCAGTCATGATGGCAGTACCTACGTAAACCAGCAAGTTGGTACTCGTTTAAAAGAGCTCAGGGAGACCTAGGTGACTGTGAGGGACTGACTTATGGTGGACTCCGAAGGTAGGTAGACTTCAGTCATGATGGCAGTCCCTACGTAAACCAGCAAGTTGGTACTCGTTTAAAAGAGCTCAGGGAGACCTAGGTGACTGTGAGGGACTGACTTATGGTGGACTACGAAGGTAGGTAGACTTCAGTCATGATGGCACTACCTACGTAAACCCAGGAAGTTGGTACTCGTTTAAAAGAGCTCAGGGAGACCTAGGTGACTGAGAGGGACTGACTTATGGTGGACTCCGAAGGTAGGTAGACTTCAGTCATGATGGCAGTACCTACGTAAAACAGCAAGTTGGTACTCGTTTAAAAGAGCTCAGGGAGACCTAGGTGACTGTGAGGGACTGACTTATGGTGGACTCCGAAGGTAGGTAGACTTCAGTCATGATGGCAGTACCTACGTAAACCAGCAAGTTGGTACTCGTTTAAAAGAGCTCAGGGAGACCTAGGTGACTGTGAGGGACTGACTTATGGTGGACTACGAAGGTAGGTAGACTTCAGTCATGATGGCACTACCTACGTAAACCCAGGAAGTTGGTACTCGTTTAAAAGAGCTCAGGGAGACCTAGGTGACTGTGAGGGACTGACTTATGGTGGACTCCGAAGGTAGGTAGACTTCAGTCATGATGGCAGTACCTACGTAAAACAGCAAGTTGGTACTCGTTTAAAAGAGCTCAGGGAGACCTAGGTGACTGTGAGGGACTGACTTATGGTGGACTACGAAGGTAGGTAGACTTCAGTCATGATGGCAGTACCTACGTAAAACAGCAAGTTGTTACTCATTAGGTCTTGACCTAGTTGACTTTGAGACATTTACTTAGGTACCTTTTTTTTCTCCAATGTTTTGATATCGACAAAATTACAAGTACCAATTAAAACAGGACATGTGGTAAATATAAGTTTATTTTGTTGCTTTTTATGTAAGCTGAAATAAGTGTTTATTTACGGCATCACATTGTAAACGTCTAAAATTATGAGAGCTTTTCATCTATATCTATCTATATATATAAAACTCAAAGGTGACTGACATAGTGATCTATCAACGCACAGCCCAAGCCACTGGTGGGATCTTGCTGAAATTTGGCATGCAGGTAGATGTTATGACGTAGGCATCCGCTAACAAAGGATTATGATGAATTCTACCCCCAAGGGAATAAAATAGGGGATGAAAGTTTGTATGAAACTTTGTCAATTTCAAACCGATAAGCCTGAGACTTTGGATGCATATAGCTACTATGACGTTGGCACCCCCTTAAGAAGGAATTTGATAAATTCTACCCCCAAGGGGAAAAAATAGGTGATGAAAGTTTGTATGATACTTTGTCAGTTTCAATCTGATCAAGCTGAGACTTTGCATGCATATAGCTATTATGACAATGACACCCTCTTAGAAAGGACTTTGATAAATTCTACCCCCAAGGGGGTAAAATAGGGGATGAAAGTTAGCACGAAACTTTGTCAGTTTCAATCCGATCGGGCTGAGACTGCATGCATATAGATATTATGACGTTGGCACCTTCTTAGAAAGGACTTTGATAAATTCTACCCCCAAGGGGAAAAAATAGGTGATGAAAGTTTGTATGAAACTTTGTCAGTTTCAATACGATCGGGCTGAGACTTTGCATGCATATAGTTAGTATGACGTTGGTATCCCCTTAGAAAGGACTTTAATAAATTCTACCTCCAAGGGGATAAAATAGGGGATGAAAGTTAGCACGAAACTTTGTCAGTTTCAATTCGATCGGGCTGAGACTTAGCATGCATATAGATATTATGACGTTGGCATTGGCACCCCCTTAGAAAGGACTTTAATAAATTCTACCTCCAAGGGGATAAAATAGGGGATGAAAGTTAGCACGAAACTTTGTCAGTTTCAATTCGATCGGGCTGAGACTTAGCATGCATATAGATATTATGACGTTGGCACCCCCTTAGAAAGGACTTTGATAAATTCTACCCCCAAGGGGATAAAATAGGGGATTACAGTTAGTATGAAACTTAGCTTCTCTCATGGACTGCATGTTTTATGTTTATTTGTTTATTGGATCTCAAACAAAAAAATACATTTCTTTATTAGTAATATGTAGGTACATATTACTAATATATATTATGTTGCTTGCTCACGAGTAATTTCTCTCAATAGCTTAATAGTTTTAGCGCCTAATGACAGATTTATTTTTAAGAATATGTTTATAAAGAAGTTTTGTAGGCCCCTTATTTTTACACACGCTAAACAAAAAATAAGCCTAATTAATCATAATACTTCTGAACGCGAGCGAAGCCGCGGGCAACAGCTAGTTATGCATAGTTATTATGAATTCTGTCTGCTGCCTTGTTTTTAAGATTAATGCATACATAAACAGACAAACAGCTGAAAGCTAATTTGTTTTTCATATTATAGAGTAATGATTGCTAGTAAAGCAAACTCGTAACTTTTTCCATATTTCTGATAATCCTCCTGCTACTTATTTTAGAGTACATTACCGCCACAAATGTGTTATGTACTATGACTATTTTATTAAATAAAAATTTTTGTTCTAGCTTGAAGAAGAGATACTACCAAATTTTACTGTAGAAGTGGGGCATTCCCAGGAAGAAACAAAAAATATATCTGGAAGAAGAGTAATAGTGGCAAGTAGTAATAGGCCTCCTTAAACATACATCTGGGTCGTAAGTCCCAGACGCTGTTATGCAAGTGTTCCTTCCTCTATCACGCGATGGACCCGCACGGAGAATCTATGGAATGCTAAGATTAGGTTTTATCTTCTTTGATTAAAATAAAATATAAAACTTACTAAAGCTGTTTTCTTAATAACCATTTTGCCTATTTTACAAAATAACATTTTACAGTTAGTTTCATTTTTTTTCTGTTTCCATCGCTGAAAATCATTGAGTTCAATTCAACCTTCAGAAGAATGTCTGATGAGGATCAGGTAAGTACAAAGTGTAGTAGCATGAGTAATTAAATAGGGAAATGATGAGAACTGGGTTCTTCTAGCTGTTCCCATCGCTGAGAACCGTTGTGTTCTTACCTGGTCATCATCAGACCTTCAGAAGACATAGTGTAGTAGCATCATTAATCAAATACCTAAATTATGAAAACAGAGTACTTCTAGCTGTTACCATCGCTGAGAACCATTGTGTACTTATCTGGACATCATCAGACCTTCAGAAGACATATTGTAGTAGCATCATTAATCAAATAGGCAAATTATGAAAACTGAGTACTTGTAGCTGTTACCATCGCTGAGAACTGTTGTGTACTTACCTGGTCATCATCAGACCTTCAGAAGACATAGTGTAGTAGCATGATTAATCAAATAGGCAAATTATGAAAACAGAGTACTTCTAGCTGTTACCATCGTTGAGAACTGTTGTGTACTTACCTGGTCATCATCAGACCTTCAGAAGACATAGTGTAGTAGCATCATTAATCAAATAGGCAAATTATGAAAACTGAGTACTTCTAGCTGTTACCATTGCTGAGAACCGTTGTGTACTTACCTGGTCATCATCAGACCTTCAGAAGACACAGTGTAGTAGCATCATTAATCAAATAGGGAAATGATGAGAACTGGGTTCTTCTAGCTGTTCCCATCGCTGAGAACCGTTGTGTTCTTACCTGGTCATCATCAGACCTTCAGAAGACATAGTGTAGTAGCATCATTAATCAAATACCTAAATTATGAAAACAGAGTACTTCTAGCTGTTACCATCGCTGAGAACCATTGTGTACTTATCTGGACATCATCAGACCTTCAGAAGACATATTGTAGTAGCATCATTAATCAAATAGGCAAATTATGAAAACTGAGTACTTGTAGCTGTTACCATCGCTGAGAACTGTTGTGTACTTACCTGGTCATCATCAGACCTTCAGAAGACATAGTGTAGTAGCATCATTAATCAAATAGGCAAATTATGAAAACAGAGTACTTCTAGCTGTTACCATCGTTGAGAACTGTTGTGTACTTACCTGGTCATCATCAGACCTTCAGAAGACATAGTGTAGTAGCATCATTAATCAAATAGGCAAATTATGAAAACTGAGTACTTCTAGCTGTTACCATTGCTGAGAACCGTTGTGTACTTACCTGGTCATCATCAGACCTTCAGAAGACACAGTGTAGTAGCATCATTAATCAAATAGGCAAATTATGAAAACTGAGTACTTCTAGCTGTTACCATCGCTGAGAACCGTTGTGTACTTACCTGGTCATCATCAGACCTTCAGAAGACATAGTGTAGTAGCATCATTAATCAAATAGGCAAATTACGAAAACAGAGTACTTCTAGCTGTTACCATCGCTGAGAACTGTTGTGTACTTACCTGGTCATCATCAGACCTTCAGAAGACATAGTGTAGTAGCATCATTAATCAAATAGGCAAATTATGAAAACTTAGTACTTCTAGCTGTTACCATTGCTGAGAACCGTTGTGTACTTACCTGGTCATCATCAGACCTTCAGAAGACATAGTGTAGTAGCATCATTAATCAAATAGGCAAATTATGAAAACTGAGTACTTGTAGCTGTTACCATCGCTGAGAACCGTTGTGTACTTACCTGGCCATCATCAGACCTTCAGAAGACATAGTTTAGTAGCAACAGTAATAATAATAAATTCGTTATTGCTCTGAGCGCGGTGAACATTATTTCCAGTAAAATACGTATGTATAAAATTGGCGTCTCCGAGAGAATAAATAAGTTAGGTCAAAACAATGATAAATTTGTGTCGCGTCTGTGATTTGAATAATCATTAGTTGATTATATCCTAGTATTAATCTCTGTTAGTAGATGGCGCTTTTTCTATGAAAACTGTAACAAACCTCAGATCTTCAAGGTCATTGAGCAATGCAATGCCCTTAACTCGCTACTGTACTTGTCGATGTGTAAATCGGGCTTTAGATATTTTTGGCAGTAAAATAAATATTTTTCTTTAAAACTACCTATACTGTATCTCGATGACAGGCAACCATAGTAATAAGAATAACATACCCAACTCTTTCATAAATCAATGCACGGTATAAACCATCAATTTATTGACTCTAATGAGTCTTAGACCACTCTGTTTAATGAGTTTAATAACATACGTATGTATCTTTCTGTAGTTGGGTAGTATAGTAAAATGAAGGAAGTGTGCTTAACAATTAACTTGTCAATAAGGTTTGAATACCGTTTAGGCTACGAAGGCATGGCAATCGTACACAAGTACAATATAAAATTAAATATCTTTATTCATCATCATCATCTATCCGTGTGGTGACGAAGTAAGAATACAATATGTCACCACCCCATCTCATCCCATGGGTGTCGTAAAAATCGACTAAGGGACTATCTGTGAATATTATCTTTACGAAATAAAAAGAAGGAAAACTTGAAATTAAGTCCTATACCAATTCGTCTGGCCAGCGTGGTATTAGTAGTTCAAGTATCCCTCCGTCACGGGAGGAGGCCCGTCCCTGCAGAGGGGCATTATTGGGCTGATATGATGATCATCATCATCAAATTAGTTAACAGACGTCGTCTGTTGGGAATAGACCTCCTTCGTTCATTTATAACCAAATTCTTGCAATTTCATTTATATTTACACTTTACGGGGTTGTGCCTTACTCATCCATGGGTTTCCATGCCGCTCTTACCAGGTTTGGCGTCCACGGTGTAAAGTCTTTGTCGTTCGTTCTACAATCTTATAAGATATTATACACATATTATTTATTTAAACACATTGTAAAATAACACTTATGAACGAAACAAATGAAAAATAATGAAACTTCATAACAAATACTTTAATATATGTAATTAGTGTAAAGATACAACAGAGAAAAGATTAAGTCAATATGTAAGTCTCAAAAATTGGTAACGCGTCGAACCTTCGACTGCGTTCCTGTAAGCTACTCGTACCTAAGCAATTTATAGGGAAAAAGAAAAGCACAATAATTAGTTCTACTTAATTTCACCTACCTATCATTTCCCCCTCATTGCATCTCTTAAAAATATTACAATGCAGAGAAAGTCTTCTAATATGCTTGAAGGGAAATTCGGTGTCTTTTATGACACCCTCAGGCTGAGATGGGACGCTCACAAAAAGCATTTTAACCCATCCCTACGCTGTCAAATTTATTCCATAATGTCACTATGGTTCAATTGTTATAAGTAACTGTAACGCCTTCAATGTGGGTCTCTCCCACAGATAAACCATAACTAAACCGAGATTCAGTACGCTTATTAACGGATATGATGTCTTAATACATAATAACAGTTACACGCACTCGTCAAGGTGTCGACAACACTATGAAGAGATAATGTGCTAATGCTACCTTGATGACCACATCTTGGTGGATAAGAGTTTCTTCTTGCTATACTGCCTTTGTTCCCGTTTATGGCAAATATTTGATTGCAGAAATATGACTGTTTTATCTACTCCTATTTAATATACATTTTTACAAACCTTATCGTTTGTATTATTTCGTGCAGGACTATGCTTACAATTATGACAATTACCATCGCAGAACTACTATGTTTAGGTGGAAGGGTATTGTACCCGGCAAGGTGCACTTGGGTTCCCAACACCCGAAAAAGGCTAATTTTACGAACATACCCTTTAAAGCCAAACACGAAAACCAAAGCCGAACCGAAAGAAGATGCACAAAGCACTTCCTCCGCACTAAAGGTTAATGAGCGTAACTTTATATATTCTCACTTTCTTCAACTGTGACTTCTGTTAGCCAGGATCAACAGCGTGACCTCGAAAAATCATCAGAATCTAAGCGTGACAATCAGCTCGAGTCTCGGGAAAACCTCAAAAGCCTTACGTATGTCATAGTATCTGGGATGTTTATTAGTTCTTTTCATTAAGAAAACAAATGATTTTTAAGAAAATGACGAACGAAATGAAGGCGTTGCAAATCGTCTATTTCTCCATAAAACAATAAGTGTTAGTCGCAACAGCTTACATGTTATATAATATATAACTCTTGTTTTCTCACGGTAATGTATTACGAACATCACAAGTGCTATTTTGTGGACATAAGTGTCACTTAGAAATAATAAGATTTTTGGGAGAAAGTGCCCGTTAAATATGAATTTATAAGTTATATGTCCGCGTGGGTTAAAGTTACGTGTTTCGGGTGTTTTAAGGGTCGAGATAATGGATTCAAGGAGGCTTAAAGCTTCTTCTTTTTGTTTTAATTAGTAACTTAATTTTAATAACAAAATTTTTTAGTCGCCAATTCTGCAGTAGATAATACAAGACCACGCTGGATGGGTAGAAGAATTGTTTTTAGTTTTTTTTCTGCTTCTTGCCTTTATAGTTTTTATTAATTCGGGGGAAAGAATTCTATGATCTTACCAAGATAATACACTAGTTAACAATGAGGTGAAATAGAGACTTATATTATTTATTTATTAAAACAAAAATGTCTTACCTAAGAAAACATGTGTCATAATAGTAAACCAAAGTATAACATGGCATGAAGACGTCATTGGTATGACTGTCTGCATCATAACAGTGTAGATCATAGATATTTTAATAAAAATGAAAGTGCCCTGAACTCTTGTTAGTAAGAATAAAGAAATTAAGATATTATACTCATAACTATTAATATTATTGCTGTTAATGTTTTATATGCTACGGGTAAACTATCGAGGTAACGCGAAGGTTAAGTTAAGCGGGGACTAAGAATATTTCTTTATTTTAAAGACAACTCAGACAGACTCGCGCACTAGGGATTATACCTTGTGTCGCGAAGGACTTTTACGAACATCAATTAAGTGGATACAAAGAACATCCAGACCAGAAATATAATAACTACTCAAGCAGTCGGTCAACTTAGGCTTAAGACAATTATGTCTGACAATTTGTCTGTGGAACTTGCTTTTCAGTGAGTCAGTTCAGCACCTGCTAGTTCAACCAGAAATGCTTCTGCCCCACGTAACCCCGAAAATAATAAGTGAAAATAATGGTATGTTATGAAACGTAATAGCTGATATAATATTACGCAATATTACATTCCATCAAAGTTATTTAATTAATTGGTAACATTACAATTAAATACATACATTCAAGTTATAGTAATAAAATATTATTACATATTTCTATGGCTTTACGTCAAACTATAATAAAGTGCTAGAGACCTCTAAAAAAAGTGCAAAAAGGTTCGAATTTCCAGGGCGAGCAATGATTTGTGTAATCTACAAATGATTGACTTCTTATGTTAGAAACCTATTAGAGCTCATCTAGCCGCCGGTCTGGGCTCGGGGGATAGACGTGCTGAACTCCTAAAATTACTAAAACCCACGGTGTTCCTTACACCGTTCCTTACCCATTGCTCGCCCTGGAAATTCGAACCTTTTTGCACTTTTTTTAGAGGTCTCTAGCACTTTATTATAGTTTGACGTAAAGCCATAGAAATATGTAATAATATTTTATTACTATAACTTGAATGTATGTATTTAATTGTAATGTTACCAATTAATTAAATAACTTTGATGGAATGTAATATTGCGTAATATTATATCAGCTATTACGTTTCATAACATACCATTATTTTCTCACTCCATGGACGGGCTTCAATGACGTAGTAAATTTGGCCTACTGATACCACGTTCATCCGACTGATTGGTATAGAGTTTTATGACCACATCAAACCTACCCAAACACCAAAACCAGTCCAGAAATGAAGACAAACGATGGTAGTCTAAAAACTCTGTCGTCATCATCTTGCCAGTTCTTTTTTTTACACTTTCACACAACGCCATCTAGTCCCAAACTAACCAGAGCTTGTACTATGGTTACTAGACAACGGATAAACGTACTTAAATACTTTTTTTATACTTATATTATACATAGAAAACGCCCAGACCAATGCAAACAATCAAGTTCATGCACACAAAGACTTGCATTGAGCGGGAATCGAACCCTCTTCATAGCAGTCATGTTAAATAACCACTACGCCACCAAGGTCGTTTGGTCAAATGCTTTTTCACACTACGATTGAAGGATCCAATATCATAAGAAGGAGGAATGAATTTGAGCAGAACAGATGTAGGCACATTTCATCTTATTTTATCCGAACCGAATGGGGCTCCTGCAAATGTGCTGTTCAAGTTCATGGCACAATTAAAGATAGGCTAAGTGTTGTTGTTATGTTTAGGGTACGATGGGACTGACATACGCTGCGCGTAAAAGTCCCGAATAAACAAAAGAATAAAAAAAAAAAGGAGGAAACATAATATGAGCCGGAAGTTTGTTTCACAAATTAATGGTTCATTCTTTCGTTATAACAGAGATAATATCGGTTAATGGTCATCCATCTATAGAATGACCTGCAAGACGTTGCTTAACCGGTGTTGGCGAGAAATATTTGTTAATACTCAAGTATCTAAGCAGGCAAGTGTTTAGAAATACAGTAGGTTTTTGTATAGGCTACACCGTGCGTAAGTTGTTGTGAAGTGCTAAACGGCCATTTTAAACATAATATGAACCGACTATTATACCCTTTTCAGCGTAAGTTTGGTTTTTTGTTCCGTTTAATTAAGTAAAAGTTTTGTTTCAGAAGCCGTTCTATGGTTCAAGCAGCGAGACCCGCTCAGAAAGGTATGTAGCATTCTTACTTTTTTCTTTTATCATTGGTTAATGTCTAACCTGGAGTCGAGAGAGGTTGAAAGGCTTTTGACACTATTATCTTAAAGTTTGTGACAGCCGGGATAAACTAGTTACGTGCCTTCTAAATCACTCGGTCAGAAGAAACACCACTGACCGGTCATCCATCTACGTAATGACTTTGCCGATGTTGCTTAGCCAGCGTTCATCATAACAGCCCATTAATGTCCCACTGCAGGGACGGGGCTCCTCCCGTGACATAGGGATACTTGGCCTACTAATACCACGCTGGCCAGACGGATTGGTATAGGGTTTAATTTCAAGTTCTTCTTTTTATTTCGTAAAGATAATATTCACGGATAGTCGGTTTTTACGACACCCATGGGATGAGATGGGGTGGTGACATATTTTATTCTTACTCCGTCACCACCAGCGTTATCGGGTTTAAATCAGTGATAGCAACTGGCTATAAGCGCCTCTTACTAATGTGTAAATACATTAAATTAAAAACAAATGTTTTAAAACTATCGCGTAATTTTAGAAGGTAATTAGCGTTACGGCTTACACAATTAACTGACAACGGTAAGTGCTTATTAGTTGAGTCAACCACTTGATGGGTTACCGCTAAAGGTATATGACCGGGCTATGTAATTGTTTAACTGAATGTGCATAGCCACCGGAATATTATGATAATGAGATTTTTGTCTAGTAAGTGAAACAAGAAAACCACTATCCCCCTTACTCATAAACGCCTCTTAAATTTAATCACTGTTTAGCAAAATTTTTAGAAGTAAAACCAACCTCATAACAAACAATACCGTAAGAATTAAGGCTAATCAATTGACTAAAATTTAAGAGGCGTTTATGAGTAAGGGGGTGTATTCCTTGTTAGCTAGGCTTAACAACTCTATCTGGTGGCGAGAAGGGTTGGTATATGCGGCTTCCGTGCACGAGATAACGTGTTCGAATAATAAATCTCTACTTCTAATTTACTGCAGGAACGGGTCTTTTCCAGTGACAAAGAAACTTAGGCTACTCATACCACGCTTGCTACATAATCCTACTCATACCACGCTTGCTACATAATCCTACTCATACCACGCTTGCTACATAATCCTACTCATACCACGCTTGCTACATAATCCTACTCATACCACGCTTGCTACATAATCCTACTCATACCACGCTTGCTACATAATCCTACTCATACCACGCTTGCTACATAATCCTACTCATACCACGCTTGCTACATAATCCTACTCATACCACGCTTGCTACATAATCCTACTCATACCACGCTTGCTACATAATCCTACTCATACCACGCTTGCTACATAATCCTACTCATACCACGCTTGCTACATAATCCTACTCATACCACGCTTGCTACATAATCCTACTCATACCACGCTTGCTACATAATCCTACTCATACCACGCTTGCTACATAATCCTACTCATACCACGCTTGCTACATAATCCTACTCATACCACGCTTGCTACATAATCCTACTCATACCACGCTTGCTACATAATCCTACTCATACCACGCTTGCTACATAATCCTACTCCTATTAATATTATAAATGCGAAAGTTTGTGAGGATGTATGGATGGATGTTTGTTACTATTTCACGCCAAAACTACTGAATGGATTTTTATAAACTTTGGAATATAGGTAATGTAGGGTGTGCAATAACATTTAAGCTACCTGTACAACGCGGGTGAAGCCGCGGGCACCAGCTATTATATATATCTACAGTGAAAGTTAAGTTTTCCTTCGTTTATTAACAATTATAGTAAGAGCGTTATTATCTACGTACATACTACAAAAAGAGGTAGAAAATATTCTATAAGAATAATAAATAAATTAAAATGTTTATTTCCAAAAACAGATCATTACATATATATCCATCTCACTGGTATTTAGAAACTAAATTACAATTTATTTTACATCTAACTATGAGATAGAGTAGTATGACAGTGTCTGTGCTAGTATTAACTGTGTTACAGACAGACACTGAGAATAGAAGATCCGTAAGTGCAAGCGAGATAGATATAAACAAATGATACGGCTCTAATACTTGATGATAATGATAAGGCGATATCTATACCTATTAGGTATACGTCCCATAATCATCTTTTACTACAGCCATGGAATTTGACTTTGTTAGCAGGTATTCCTACACCGTCACCACAATGACAAAAATGGCTATTATTGACAAATTTTTGGTTAAATCATTGTTTATTTATTATAAATTCATTCATCATACTTTTGAATCATTTATTATGACTTTAATTGTAAATAGCATTGACAGTTCCACTTAAAATGATCAATCAATTACAAATATACATTTGTATTTCGCGTTAAACGTAAATAAATAGGTCAATGACATTGGTATTGAAGTGACTAATCAAATAAAGAGTACGACTTTGTTAATAGTCCAGGCAACGAATAATTCTAGATGGAAAAGTCGAAAGCAGAAAGTTCGACTTACGAACTTTGTTTGGACTAGTAAGGAGACAAACATACTAAAAGTTCAGTTTTTTGTTCTTTGGCTTAAATCTCAAAAACGGTGCGTCGTACGAATTTTTGTTGTACTACATAAGGAAACCTAATGAAATTCTCTACAACTTTGCTTGTTATATATTTTCTCAATCTCAAATCATTGCTTAGCTATGCGCTCTGAAAAAAGGCCGGTTTTCAAAAATGAAATTCTGAATTCAGTCATTTTTAGGGTTAGATTTTTTGGTATACTTTCAAATTATCATCAAAACCTCGTTTAAATTTCTATAGGAATGGTACTAGCATAATACCATTGTATTCGTATTACAGCCCAAGTATCATTCCAACAATGCAAAAAACTCATACCTGCAAGAGGACATTCAATAAGCTAAACACTACTTAAAGCAAAAATCTATTTTAAAAAAATCAACATAGTATCCTGTACTTGAGTTTGGTTTACCCCACGCATGGTCGTTCGGTTTCCCCCAAAACGACAACTCCTCGATGTATGGTTGATATCATAGTCGACAATCAATGTAACGATAAAAGGAAGTGCTTACGTACGTATTGAGTTACTTAGCACAGGAAGCTTGTGTCACGCCTAAACCGCAGGGCTGTCACGAGTAGTTTTGGGTGCATATAATTTATAAATATTATATAAACGGGATATTAACGCGCATTTAATTTACCTTTATTTTACTTGACGTTTCGGCACAGGTTGCACGGGCCGTGGTCGCAAGCTGACTTCATATAATTTGTCTTTTTGGTGCATATAATTTGTGTTTAGCGCACGCGCATCCTAACCGCTGTTTTGTATAATTACGTTCCACAGACGCGACATTATTGAAGGTACGTACTTGTTCAATAATGTCGCGTCTTTAGGAGTTAGATCTACTATCTACTACAGTCAGTACTACGAAGATACAGAACATGCATATGAAAATGATTTTTTTTTGCTACAAAGTCATCCAGCCATTCTTATTCTGTTTAAAGAAACGCCTGGTAAGAAAAAGAGTTTTTTTATGGTGGTTTGTGACATGGATTTTAGCTTTATTTTAGTAACGAATGCATCAATCTTAAAATAAAAAATACGTCATCCTTATAGTTTTAAACTAACACTCGTTGCAATAGGTTTTATAACGCAATGAAAGGGTTTAAAAAAATTGAAATGATCATTTATCTCGTTAACGAATTGGTATTTTTTTAAATGTTTTTTTTGTTCCTGTTTAGTATACTAAAGGTACTTTAACTATAGTTATCGTGTGTTAAAAGAAATTAACCATTCTTATGCACATCCTGTATAATTTAATATTACTATCACACCAATACTTACAATTCATGTCAACATAATATTCACTACACCTAATCCATTACGAAATACTTTCCCCAACCCTAGGTTACATAAGGGCGTGCACACACTCAACATTTAAAAACGCATGACGGACGTGTGGCGATGCATGCCGTATAATAGAAATGTGACACGCCCTTGCATTGTGTTGCTTTCTATGTCATTAGTCATAGAGTTATGTATTGTGGAGGGGTAGAGGGGAAGTAATAGCCATTGTTTTCTATAACTGCCCAATAATGGGGCATTATAGGGACTAGAGAAGGTCCAGTGACAAAGGGAAATTAGGTTTACATATACCTACCTCCTTGTGGTGACGGAGTCAGAATACAATATGTCACCACCCCATCTCATCCCATGGGTGTCGTAAAAACCGACTAAGGGCCTATCCGTGAATATTATCTTTACGAAATGAAAAGAAGGAAAACTTGAAATTAAGCCCTATACCAATCCGTCTGGCCAGCGCGGTATTAGTCGGCCAATTATCCCTCCGTCATGAGAGGAGGCCCGTCGCTGCAGTGGGACATTAATGGGCTGTTACGATACCTACCTACCATGATCAACAGATGTATTGTTATCGTTTAGGTTAAGTTTTGGTTTTTTGTGACACGTTCTTTTCGGATAAAAACCACGGTGCTATTATTCCTGCTCCTGTGTCTGACACCGATATGTCATAAAAATGGACTAAGTAAGCAAAAAAAATATCACAAATGGTTGCTACGAATAGAATTAGTGAATCTTGATATTAAACCATAGAACAATCCGTGTTTCTGTGTATACTATGTAAGAAAACGCAAAGATCTACGGTGTCACCTAGACACTAATTTTTTTCTAATTTATTTTTATAAGGTAGGTAAGTATATTTATTTCTCTCTCAGTAAAATTTTACGACTCTTTATAAGTTGATAACGATCTATACTTGATACCTCACAATGTCCATCAAATGACTTTTCCACTCCTTAATAACAAAACAGTAAGTTTGTATGTCATTGTTATCTATCATCAAGGAAGTTCATCGTTCACTAAAACGTTATGCGTTACCTGCGTGTGCGCACCTTATGTGTTTGTATGAAACGACCCCATTGTTTGTACGTGTACGGAGTGCTTGACGTTACTGGCTGTTTTTAAAGCTGTTTTAGGTGTTATTGGCCTGCTTTTTGTATGGACTGGGTAAGGAAGTAGAAATGCTTCATGGGTATCAATCACCATTAGGATTGAATTAAAAGGACTCAATTTCGTGTGTTGGATGAGTTGTAGGGAGAATTCAAGAGGGGTTATAGTAAACCACTTTTCGTTGTAGGCTTTCAAAAGATCTATTATTATAAATATTCCTTTGCAGAAAGATGCCTTTCTTGCTTTTCAATATAATTAGTCCATAAAAAGTTTTTAAATGCCACTACTACTCAGACCAAAGCTACTGATCCTCTAACTTAAGCATCATAACATTAAACAATAATTAATGTAATACGACCCTCGCTCTCCTACTTAACAATACATTAAAACAAATGACTTTAACATACAATTAGCAGCCCATAGACAGACAAACAAACGCAATCATGTATACATACATAATATAAGTGGGTACAGTCACGAGCAATAATATGTACACATTTTCAAATTTTCTTAACTATCTGCACGTTTATCTAGACATTACAATATCAAAATGAATTCGTAATTTAGAAGAGGTTCCGTACAGTTTTGAGTTAATCTTCGAATTTTCAATTTTGGATTGGCAGAACTTTAGATAACTGGTTTACAAAATGCGAAAATGTGTACATGCTCGTGACTGTACACCTACATGGTAATGACTAGTAGCATTAAGGAATTGTCACTATCTGGTGTTATGGAGAATACTGTATGCAAGGCTTTGACTTAGGGGCAGCTTTTCTCTGCTTAAAGGGACATATTTTATGCTCTTATTCTGTCTTTTAATGAAAATATAAATTGGTACCTATACACAAAGAGGTCTCTATGTGTCTCTTGGTCTTAGTATGGCAACATACTCTGAAGGCAATCGGGTTATTATGGCGCTGCTTGATTGAAAACAAGATTGTGTAAATAACAATACTATTAGAGAGGTTCAGACTTTAACACTCATTCTGAAATACAGGATTAACTAGTTCAGGCTAGATTATAAAATACTAATGTACATTACAAAATTGTATAGATTAGGTATTTGTAAAGATTAAATAAGATGAATTTACACCAAAAGTCCACCTCCAAGCAGTAGTGTGTAAATGTTACTATAAATTTATTTTTTATTTTTTTTTATTTAAAAAAATATATATATTTAAGTGGACGGGTACAGTAGCTTTATATTAGTAAAACACTCATTGTTCTACATCTAGTTAAGATAAGCATGAAGCCTTAGATTACACTATGTTACGTATCATTCGTCACGTCACAATATAAATTATAAATATTATTACAAACTAAAATAATATAATACAGTTCAGTAGTTAACATACAGGTAGTAATACTAACTAACTTATAACTAAACAATGATGAGTTAAACTAAGTTGTTGTAGTATGTTAACACAGTCTTATTTGAGTTGAGTAAGAGGTTGAGCTAACAGGAAGTTACTGTACAAGAAAGAACCTTTGTTTTAAACTGTAAACATATTTATAACATGTTGGGGGATAGATTTTTAACTTACGAGTATATTGCCTTGATAAAGCGATGGTAAAGCGATCGTGTTTAAGGCGGCACGCGGTCATGGATTTGAAGCCTAGGCATTATTATAATTTTTCTAATTTGCTAAACTATTGTCTGTTACTTAGGTATTCTTCGTGTATGTTAATTGCATATGTTTAATTGACCCTTACGACACAGAGCTGAAATTGCAGCGCGGAAGAAGTCTTAAAAAAATACCAATTTTCGTATTAGGATTCAAACCTCGCGGAGACTTTTCAAGACATGCATTGAACCAAAAAGCATTTGTGAATTTAAAAATTGTTTATCTTGTACCGAACCAACTATTTTGTGCACGCCGTCACAGATTGCGACCGCCACACCATCACATGTATCAATAAATAACCACAAGACATAACTTGCAATGGTAGGTAAAGCTCTTAAAAACGTGTAGGCTACACAGGTCACTCGTAAACCACATCTAATGTCATCAAATCTATGTAAATTAGACAATGATACAAAACCACACAAAAGATACACCCACGCAGTGAAATCTCCACGACCTACTAGTACACTAAAGTTTTAACAGAACGGGGACAGCCGAAAGGGCGTAGAATTAGGATTTATTAGCATTAAGCTTATTTAGCGATCTATTGAGGTATTTAGTGAATTTGGTACGCTTAAATGTGTTAGAAAGTGCTGGTTTCTATTTCGTTTGGTTAAATAGCTATCAGTAATTATAGGCGCCACTTAAATAGTGACTTTTTGTCAGCCAAGTCAGCGTGGTATCTGTAGGCTAAATTGCCTTTGATATTAACATATTATGTTGACCAGATAGGTTGCATATTGGAGAAGGGCCAAATAAAGAGGACTCGTAACCGACGCGCATGTATGACTCGCTTAATGACGATTGACGACCTCGGTGGCGCGACGGTAGCGCAAACGGCTGCAAGAGGTTGTGGGTTCGATCCCCACGCAGGACAATAATTTGTGAGATCCACAAATTATTGTCCTGGTCTGGGTGTTCTTTGTGTCCGTTAATTGATGTTTGTAAAAGGTCCCCGCGACACAGGGCATGATCCCTAGTGCGGGAGTTGTCTTTTTTAACAAAAAAAAAAAAAAAAAAATGATTGTGGACGAGGCCCAATCTGTTTGCCAGAATCGTGACAAGTGGCGTTTGCCTACCCCGGACGGGATAAGGCGTGAATTTATGTTTTTATGTATATGGAGAAGGCCTGCTTCTGTAGTGGAACATTTAATTTTATATTATACTTTTATAAGTAAACTGCCTCGGTGGCAAGGCTGCAGTACACGAGGTCACTGGTTTGACTCCCACGCAAAATTATTGTTTTTTGTCTCCGTTAATTTTGTCTGTCCCAACTCCCAACGACACATATCTTGATCTCTAGTGCAGGTGTTTTCCTTAAAAAAATATGTAGGATAATTATCAGGTAAAATTAAACAGAACAAAATTTATGCATATCTTTAGCTTATACTTAAATTGTTGTTCTGTTCGACCTTCGCAGTCCCAACAAGATCTAACAACGATAGAGGTCTTAAAATGTACACAGACTCTTCAAATAACTTTCTTTTTCAAAATAAAGAAAATATTTAAGGTAAATAAACAGGCACAAAGTTCGTCAAGACTCTGTACAAATATTTGTAGAACACACATAACTCTACACTCGTGCCTTGTTATAATCACACGCTCCAAATTTAGACCCTATTTGCTCTTTTTATAAGTGCTACTTTACAATATCATAACAGCCCATTAATGTCCCACTGCAGGGACGGGCCTCCTTCCATGGCGGAGGGATACTTGGTCTACTAATACCACGCTGGCCAGACGGATTGGTATAGGGTTTAATTTCAAGTTTTTCTTCTTTTTATTTCGTTAAGATGATAGTCCCTTAGTCGGTTTTTACGACACCCATGGGATGAGTTGGAGTGGTGACATATTGTATTCTTACTCCGTCACCACACGGAGAACTTTACAATGTGATAACTGATTAATGTATAATTATAGCAACAGGTATTTTTAAGTGATGGAGGAAAACTGTCGTACTATTGTAATAGGAAGTCTTCCATCTTTTATTGAATAACAGAATGATATTATCCGCTATATTCCCTTAGTCGTCTTCTATGAGATAAGTAAGACAGGTATTTCAGTTCCTTCTATTAAGTGACTATTTTCTGCTCCTGACTATGTTTTGCTATTACCACTTTAATCGGGAAAACTTACGCTCTCTGTTATATATTTTGGTTTTCCCAAAGATCTTCTCGTTTCTTATTTCTGAGCAGGCAGAGATTAGCCTCCGAAAAAGCCACTAATTGTTTAAACAAACCTCGCTTAAAGGTCTGTTGCTTCAACATTTCTTTTGTATTATAAAAACACACCGTGAGAGTTCAATAAACCCTTATCAGATGTCATACCGGTAGTTTACTAGATAACGATTAAATTTTTATAAGTAGGTATAGTTTTAAAATTTGGACGTTGATCACGTCATTAAAGTCAAATGCTATTTTACTGAAACTTTACTTTAAATATCATTTAAAAAATATATTAATTTCAGTTAGGGTTTCATGTTAAGTTTACCTTCTTTAAATGCTTAAATAAGGTACGGCTTTATTGTAAACTAGCTGACCCATGCCCACTTCGTTGGGCGGCGAAAAAAACGCGTCCCTTTTTTAAACATATTTCATTACTGCTCTACTCCTATTAGACATAGCGTGATACTATATAAGCTATGACACTCCCCGGTAAATGGACTAATCAACACAAGAATTTTTAAAATCGCTTTAGTAGATCCAGAGATTACCCCCTACAACTTCACAAACACACTAACTTTACCTTTTTATAATATTAGTATAGATAAATGCTTGTTTTTTGTTACAGTAGAGATAATCTGTAAAATTTACCTTACGGCGCTTGTACACGGTAAGAAAAATCGCCGGGCCTACGCAAGAATTCGTGTCGTTTCTAAGCACGACCTGTGTACACAGCGTCGGCGATGAATAAGAAAATATTCT
Source organism: Schrankia costaestrigalis (assembly GCA_905475405.1). NCBI lineage: Eukaryota > Metazoa > Arthropoda > Insecta > Lepidoptera > Erebidae > Schrankia > Schrankia costaestrigalis. The sequence continues at coordinate 996,435 of FR997845.1, read as the reverse complement.
TGTCTGCGCAAGACAAGACACGGCGAACGTTGTTGCGGAGGGGCGGGGTGCGGTGTAGTAGGGTATCATACTATTTGCTTTCTAGTTAACATTTTTACTAAAGAAAACTCACACTGATTATCACACTTGTTATTACTTGCGCGCCCTACGCCCGTCTGACGACTGCACGAAAAAAATCCTATCGTGTACACGTTCCGATTTGTCTTGTCAGCGGAAGACAAGAAAAGATTTCGTGTGCGAAAAAGACAAAATTCTCGACGTCTACACGAAGATTTGTCTTGTCTGGCGCAGACACGGCAAATTTTCTTAGCGTGTACAAGCGCTGTTTAAGCATCCACGCTCGAGATAAAATAAGATAACGCCACCTATTATATTCCTAATACATCACCACACGAACATTATAAGTAACTTATGACGTACTTATTTAATTTAAGGTCACTTCTGATTATCACTTCAACATCCTTGCAAATTATTTGACAACGAATAATAATATAACTAAGAGGAAATAAAGTAGCCCAGTTATCAACATTAGTTGAACGCGGAAAGATGCCTGCTGACCTTATTAAAGTAATAGCGTGAAGGTTACAGCCGTTTTGCATATCGCGTCGTGACCAATACACTGACAATGGTATTGAATTGCTTGTTTATGAAGTAGGTAAGTATGCTAGAAAACTGCATAGTTGTTATTGTGTTTTCCTAAATGTGTTTCTTCCAAGTCCTGTTGGTTTCCATTTCATTAACATATTCATAGAATGGCCTTACTAAGAGGCACAGTTGGGGTCCGAATGTTCCGTCAGCTAGCATGCATGGACAAAAAAAGTTATGAAAATTCGGTCTGTCGCTCAGAAGAAAATTGATTTTGGTACATCATACCATGAAACCAAATAAAACGACCATATTATTACTAAAATTATTGAATTGTGCATCATACCATGAAACCAAATAAAACGACCATATTATTACTAAAATTATTGAATTGTGATAGATTAAAAACACGACCTACTTTTTTTAACTAGAACTAGTAGCTCTAATGGGGACAGGCATCGCCAGATTAGAACAGCTTTTTTGCTTGGCAAAATAAAGGTATAAATATGCAGAGCATATGACCAACATTAAGCGATAGATAGCAATAGGCAAGAGAAGAAGAAAAAGTATTTGACATCATTGCGTTCAAAGAACTTTAGACACATGAATAGATTTTTTGATTAAAATTGGTATTCTTGTACAACTAGAAACATAAGTAATCACAAAACCGTATGTTTTGTGTGTGTAATCTCTGCAATGAACACATGTTTACAACTAGGTCAAAACCGCTGCTCAAGGTCAAAGGCACATTAGTGATGTACGTGTAGGCTTTACGTTAAGTAAACATGCCTTTACTTTAACTTTATTTACATTTATTACTTGCTATGTATGTTAATTTGTATGGTTTTAAACCGACTCCAAAAAGAGAAAGTGTTTTATTTACCTTAGAACTCTATTTTCACTCATTTAATTTAGTATCTTTACCAATTAATAAAAACGTTTTATTTGGAAATAAATTACGAGTATACCACTCGTAATTTGTATAAGTTGGTCCCGTAGATTTCATTAAAGTCGTTTTAGTAATTTATATTTTTATCTAAATAAATATGGAATTACTTTGTCATTTAAATAAACTAAATTAAGCATTATACTAAATCGATATTAACGCTCTGGTGTATTAGTTAAGTCGGTTTAATAATTAGAAAATAATTGTATTTGAACTCATCACCTTGACGATTTATTATCTAATAGTTTTTACAAATTGCAATTTTTTGAGGAAATAAATGTTTTGAATAAGGAAGTTTAATAATAAACTCTACTACATCTACATGTGGTGACGGAGTAAGAATACAGTGTGTCACCTCACCAACCCATCTCATCTAATGGGTGTCGTAAAAACCGACAAAGGGACTATTTGTGAATATTATTTTTACGTAGTAAAAAGAAGGAAAACTTGAAATTAAACCCTATACCAATCCGTTTGGCCAGCGTGGTATTAGTACGTCAAGTATCTCTCAGTCACTGGAGGAGGCCCGTCCCTGCAGTGGGACATTAATGGGCTCTTATGATGACATCTACATCTAATCGCCACCGAGTCACGGCCGGGTTCAAATCACACGTGATACAAGCGAGTAGGTAGAATACAGCATCTCCGGAGTAACGAGATCACCATGCATTCTTCATTCATGGAATATTGAATGCTTGCCATCAGGCAGATAATCATGTCAATCATATATGTCCATCGGTTGACATAATTTGGCTAACATCGTGAAGACAAAAAAAAAAATAGAAAAATTACAACTCGGTAACACATCGAAGTGCAATAATTTCTTAATATTCAAACATAAAAATAAAATGCCTCTCATTAAGTAATGTCACATCCATGCTATGTGAACGAGAGAGGATGTCCATATTCAGCTGACGTTTGTCACTTGCAGTTAAGATTGATTTATTGATAAGAATGTCTTTAAGATGTTTTACCGCCATCCGCTATCCACCACCTTCTTAGTTAATTATACCGAGTTTGTTATTTACTTGGTCCTTATTTGGTTAATTGTTGAAAGAAATCTTGTGTGGTAATCTGTAGAGAGTGTTTAGTTGCGGTTTGTATATAAAAAAGTAAATTATCATGGCACTTATAGGTGATATTACATTGATGTTTAACTTTCGCTTGTTTTGCTTATGGTTTATTAGGTTTCGATAAGGTATCTCCGTGTAGTGACGGAGTAAGAATACAATATGTCACCTCCCCATCTCATCCCATGGGTGTCGTAAAAAACGACTAAGGGACTATCCGTGAATATTATCTTTACGAAATAAAAAAAAAAGAAGGAAAACTTGAAATTAAACCCTAAACCAATCCGCCTGGCCAGCGTGATATTAGTAGGCCAAGTATCCCTCCGTCACAGGAAGAGGGCCGTCCTTGCAGTGGGACATTAATGGGCTGTTATGATGAAGGTATTAGTGCCATCTAGTTTCAATAGAAGCTGCTTTTTGTATGTTATAAATATTCTTACACGTTGACTTAAGAGAGTCACGCTGCTTACAGCATGAATGGGCCGACTCGACCGGGGCAGTAATTAACAGTTTACCTTATTCATCATAACAGTCCATTAATGTCCCACTGCAGGGACGGGCCTCCTCCCGTGACAGAGGGTTACTTGGCCTACTAATACCACGCTGGCCAGACGGATTGGTATAGGGTTTAATTTCAAGTTTTCCTTCTTTTTATTTCGTAAAGATAGTAGTTACGGTTATTCCCTTAGTCGGTTTTTACGACTCCCATGGGATGAGATGGGATGGTGACATGTGGTATTCTTACTGCGTCACCACACGGATACCTTATTACTCTCCTCTTGTTTCCTGAGGCACGTACAGATAACGTAAAGGTGCGTCGAGGTAGATAAAGGCCTGACTCTGCCTTGGCATTGCCGTAGTTCATAAACGAAGGGTACTACTTACTATCAGGATGGCCGTTTGCTAGTCCTTAAAGAAATAAAAAACCATCATACATAGAAACCAACTTGTTCCACAATTGTTTTGTGAACTCGCTGCAACGATATTTCCGGACCGTTACGACTCGGGGAGCTTCAAGAAACGAGCGTACTTCCTTTTAAAAGGTCGGCAACGCATCTGTGATTCCTCTGGTGTTGCGTGTGTCCATGGGCGGCGGTGATCACTTACCATCAGGTGACTTGCTGGTTCGTTTGCCTCCTATTACATAAAAAAAAAACAAGTTTAAATTAAACATAGTTTTTGATACTAACAAAATGTGATTAATTTTAAAAGCGAATTTTTTTCTACATTTCTCGTCTCCAATATTGTTATTACTCGCAATAAAAACACAAGTACTTTTACAAACACTTCTGTTACAGTAAGTAATCACTTGTAATAAGTACTTCTGTATCTAGATCAGTAAACAGCGGTATGATAAGCGTCTTAGCGGCGACATCAAACAACAGTGCGGCGACAAATCGCAGTGGGCGATACCAGTGTTACCAGTGGAATTATCTACTGTTTGTGGGAGATTGCACGTACCGTACTTGTTTATAAGTTTTACTGAGAACTACTTGGTGTTTAGTAATGCAATAGACAGGTATGACGACCTCAATAGAGTAAGTGAGTTTGATTCTTGTACACATTTTTGTGTTCTGGAATAAAAGTCTTTCTGGCTGAGCTTTTTTTCAAAAGTTTCTTAGTACTAGTATTTTGGACCGAGTATTATATAGTCCGTGTGGTGACGGAGTAAGAATACGATTTGTCACCACCCCATCTCATCCCATGGGTGTCGTAAAAACCGATTAAGAGACCATCCGTGAATGTTATCTTAACGAAATAAAAAGAAGAAAAACTTGAAATTAAACCCTATACCAATCCGTCTGGCCAGCGTGGTATAAGTAGGCCAAGTATCCCTCCGTCACGGGAGGAGGCCCGTCCCTGCAGTAGGGCATTAATGGGCTGTTATGATGATATTGTATACTAGCGAACCTAGCCCGGCTCCGCACGGGCACCTACTAAAGAATGTCCTTAAGCAACCTTTAAGTACAGCATACTCTAAATTTATATAAAAAAAGCCTTTTTGGAAACTGGTTACCAAACTTCGGTTTCCAAAACGGCCGAAGGGGTTTCTTTACTTTATTATTATGCATGTGTTATACCTACATATAAACCTTCCTCTTGAATCACTCTATCTATTAAAAACCTCATTTAATTCCGTTGCGTAGTCTTAAAGATTTAAACATACAAAGGGACATAGGGACAGAAAAAGCGACTTTATTTTATACTATGTAGGTATAGATATTACTCTATAAGGACACGGCATGACCTTAACGAGACCAATTGAAATCGCAAATGCAGTTCAGAAATTAAGTTTAGGATGGTAAGCATAATAATTTTACTGCAACTTCTTGGAGGTGTCGTAAAAGCTGGAAGTTCGTAAGAAAAAGAAGAAAAACTTTACCTAGTCCATATCTAAGCAGTAATGTATGTTTCTTTGTTTAGGTGGAATAGCACACTAGGTGGAATAGAAGCTCGTGTCTAGGATATGCAACAGCTAAGCTAAGCAGCAGTTGAGGTCCATTAGTGGCGTTAACCACTTAATAACAAATAAATATTTCATTTAGATCGTTTAATAAATATTTATTGTATTAAATATTATTTACATATTACATGACAATTGCGGTATGACATGCATACCGTAATTGTTATAATATATAATTAAAGTTTCAATTCCTCGTTGGAGGATGTCCCTGCAATGGGACATTAGTGATATGTTATGATAATGTTGTAAATATAATAATAAGAGTTATAAAATTATGAGGTAGTATATTACAATTAGTATATAATCTATTATCTTTTATGCTTGTTATATTAGCATATAAAATACTAGCTTAGCTTTTACCCGCGACTTCGTCCGCATAAGTTTTCTTAACTCAATTTAGTTATCTGCCTACTGCCTACCCCTTAAGAACGTTGGCGTGATTATTTATAGCCTATGACTATTTCTAGGTTATCATCTATCACCATACCAAATTTCATCAAAATCCGTTCAGCCGTTCAAGCGTGAAAGAGTAACAGACAGACAAAGTTACTTTGGCATTTATAATATTAGTATGGAAGTATGGATTAGATAATGTATAGTTTGTTATTTAGCATTACCACTGTGTTACTCACAAGCACGTGTAAGTAACGCAGTGGATTTTAACTATCTCAGTATGTTCAGTGGAAGAAAGGATACAGTCTTTATAATTTTCTTGAACGCACATACGAATTTAAGGACTGTAAATGTTACACTCCTGGGACGGAGCCAGTCTTTATGTTTAGTTGAAAAAATATCCTAGAAATACCTTGCTGGAGGGATTAGTATAGGATTTTGCCAAGTTTTTTACTGTGCTAAAAATTGTTTGTTGACTGGTAGTTTCTTATTGCCTCTTCTGACACCTTAGGACTGATACGCACTAGTGAATCTTGCGTTCTATCGTCCATTAGGGTCATAGCACATATAACGTAACGTAAACGGATCGGCACCGCCTCGCCTTTTTCCTCAGTGTCAAACGTCAAAAATCCGATTACGTTACGTATCCGTGTGCGTTGCAGTAAGGAGTTTCATACAAAGAATACTGAACGACTCGAGTTGATACGGTGACGTTCCGTTTACGTTACGTTATATGTGCTACGACGCTTATACCACACAATGTAGATATTCATCTGTATACTCGTACTTAACACTTAAAACTAGTCTGTGTACATAAATAAATAACATATAATAATATCATAAAAATATTATTTAATAACAGAACACTTAACATGACTCAATCGTTTCTGTATCATGCCGTAATAGTATGTTTGTATAAATATAGAGCTTATAACTTTTAGAAGTGACATAAGCACACGACATGTCGCCTTTTTAGTGGTAGAAAAATGCTTGGTTTATTTAAAAAGATATTGTCTAAACTACTACCTAGAACCTTAAGGGTCATACCACATAATAACGTAACGTAAACGGATCGGCACCGTATCAACTCGAGTCGTTCAGTATTAATTGTATGAAACTCCTTACTGCAACGCACACTAATCGAAATCGTAACGTAATTGGATTTTTGACGTTTGACACCGACGAAAAAGGCGTGGCGGTGCCGATCCGTTTACGTTACGATATATGTGCTACGACCCTAATCCGTCTTAAGGCACCAGTCTGACAATGTTATTTTGTTTTGGTGGAAAAGAACAGTGGCTTGTGCCCAGGGCAATGAACCCAGTGTTTAATTGTGAAACTTACAGTCAGGCAAACAACTTTTCGTCTCTATGATCCATATCATAAACGTTTCAGATTTCTGATTAAAGAGTATGTAAATGTTTATAATATCGAAGAAAACCTTATTGGCTTACGGTCGTGGTATCATACGCCAGTTGAACCCTTACCGAAACGTCAAGCTTAACTACCTTCAAATACCGTTTCATCATATCATCATCATCATATCAGCCTATGGACGTCCACTGCTGGAAATAGGCTTCCTCCAAATACCGTTTAGTTTTTGTGTAAACAGTGAAAAAATATCATTTTAATAACCCAAAAACGTACCAATTAAGGGACAGGCTTTGTGGTCCGTCTACATAGCCTGCTAGTACATTTACCCCGGCAATGAAACCGGTACCTATAAAACTTTGTATCAACTTTTCTTTCTCTGACAGTTACTTTATATTTTACCTTTTCATCAGACCCTTTGTCTGATCTTATAATAATACCGGGATATCAACCGTTAATAAAAGTTATAATCCCTAGTGGACAATGGTTTCTGTTATTTATTAGCTTTAGTAAATTATGTATTGAGTAGTTTCATATATTTTAGAAATTTATTGTCCGTGTGGTGACGGTGTAAGAATACAATATGTCCACCAACCCCATCTCATCCCATGGGTGTCGTAAAAACCGACTAAGGGAGTAACCGTAAATGTTATCTTTACGAAGTAAAAAGAAGGAAAACTTGAAATTAAACCCTATACCAATCCGTCTGGCCAGCGTGGTATTAGTAGGCCGAGTATCCCTCCGTCACGGGAGGAGGCCCGTCCCTGCAGTGGGACATTAATGGGCTGTTATGATGAAGAAATTTATACATAATTTGATGTCGTCTCTATCAAATAAGTATCCTCTAATCTAGTTTAATAGGCGTGTATTAATAACAACTTTGTTTTCTTGTTGCAGATTTCCTCATGTTGTCCAGTATAAGATAATTGTAAGTGATATAAACACTTAAGATTGTAGAAAAAAAGGTATAATGAAGTATGTTAAGTTAATACGATGTATGCGATGCGGATGTCTGGAATAACTATGTAAATGTAATGTACCCTAGAAACCTGTGGCGACATGATTCTCTTTCAGTGTTTGGCCGGGCGCCATACAGTGCGCACGCGTTCCTATATTGTACGTCGAACTTAAGTGTAACCTACTATCGTTTTGTAATTTATAACGTCTTATTTGTGACTATGGACGGCGACATAGATGAGGATGGAGGAAGTACGTCGGAAATATCAAAAAATTATGAACAAGGGATTTTGCAAGGATTTTACCGCGGCTTGGGAAGCAATAATTCTGACAATATATTGAGTAAGAAGGAAAATGCTAATGTTTATGCGGAAAAAAGGAAAGTAAGAGAGGATGAAGATAGTGACGAGGAGGGTTTTATACCAGTCAATCCTAGAAGATCGAAGCGACTAATTAGAAGTAATTCATTGGATTTAGAAAATAATAAGAGGGTAGATTTAGAAAACAATAGTCATTCACAATACCCAGATTATTACGAAATATGTGTTACTTCGCTGAATGCCTTGCCCAAACAAATAGCAATGGCAAAGATTTTGAGGGCAGAAAATATTACAGGTATTACAAGGATTAGGTATAAAAGTCCCTTTAAAGTACTAATTCAATTTAAAAGTAAGGAAGATGCGGCTAAATTGTTAGAATGTGAAAAAATTAAAGATAATGGATACCGTTGTCAATTGACACAAGAAATGTCCGTGACGTATGGGTTAGTAAGAGGAGTGGACTTGGAACTGAAAGATGAGGAATTAATGGACATTTTCGTTTCTTCTGCTGAGATATTATCTATCAAAAGGTTAAGGCGTTTGGATTTGGATGGGAAATGGGTAGACAGTGAGTCGATAAGAGTTTGCTTCAAAAGTACTACCTTGCCTTCTTGTATACACGCCTATGAGTGTCGATTTAGTGTTGAATCGTATGTATTTCCCGTGACACAGTGTAACGGTTGTTGGCAGTTTGGACATTTTTTTAAATTTTGCCCGACAAAAAGAATGTTGTGTCCCAAGTGCGGAGGCGATCACCCAAACTGTAACTCTGTAGATTTTAAATGCTTAAACTGCAAAGGGAATCATTTTGTGTTAGACAAGACATGCCCTTTTTATCTCAGAGAAAAAGCAATTAGAGTTACTATGAGCAAGGAACAAGTGACATACCGCAGAGCTTTACAACTGTTCTATCAAAATAAAGAAAAACGAGTTAGTGAGAGGCTCACACCTGAATACGCTGCTAACAATATTCTAAGTTCCACCTCATATATAGGTGGTGATACCTACCGTGACAAGTTAGTTAATGGTCGTAAACGTTCCGATGTTATGCCTATGGAACAAATAACAGAGGAGGATTTGGAAAAAAGCTCAGGAGAAATGTCTACGATTCTTCAGAACACAACAAGAAAACATAAAAATCAGAAAAAATCAAAAAGAAAGATTCAATTACCTAAACAGCAACCAGTAGGAACAGATGGCGAGCAATCACACATGGAAGAGGAGAATACTAGCCGGGATGAACAAATAGTATATAAATTCGAGTTTATGAAATTTTGGTTAAAAATGAAAACTATTATTTTGTCAGAAAGTACTATCGAAGAAAAAATTATTTCTGTTCTTAAAGTTATATCTGGGGAAGTAAGAAGGTTTTTTAGTAGTAAGTTAATGAATGGAGGTATGTTTGAACAATTTTTTAAATTTTTAAATGGATAATTCAAATAAAATAATTAGAATTAAAATTTTACAGTGGAATGCTCAAAGCTTAAGCCCAAAATTAATTAATTTTGCAGATTTACTTATAAGGGAAAGTATTCACATAGCAGTAATCAGTGAAACATGGTTTAATGTTGATTCTTTAGTTAGAATAAATAGCTATAACATTTACCGTAGTGATAGGTATGATTCATACGGCGGTGTGGCAATAATAATACATAAGTCTGTTCAATCCCGTGTACATTCCTTTAGTCTAAACAATTCTGGCATTCAAGTTTTATGTGTAAGGCTTCTTAACTGTAAAGATTTAGAGTATATTTTATCTATTTATTGCCCATCGAACGTAAGAACAGAACTTTCGGACTGGGACACACTTTTCTCGGCTTTTTCCGCTAGAACTTTAATTGCAGGGGATTTTAATGGGCACCACACTAACTGGTCAGTTAAGAATGACACAAGGGGTAGGCAAATTATGGAGTCTGCTCTGGAGAATGACTTTATATCACTCAACGACGGTTCGATTACGCGAATGAGATTAGTCGACGGATATTTACAGCAAACTGCGCCGGACATTTCGTTTGCTACCACAGATATTGCTACGAAGTTTACTTGGCAAACATCTAACGAAAACCTTGGGAGTGACCACATAATAATTAGAATCTCTATTAATATTTTAAATACATTTACTATAATTAAAAAACGTAATTTTCAGAAGGCCGACTGGCATGGGTATCGGCAAGCTCTAGGTAGAAATTGTATTACATATACTGAAGGTCCTGACAAAGTTCAACTTATGTATGATTTACTTACCGATCAAATTGTTAGTTCCGCAGATAAATATATTCCCTATATAAAGTATTGCAATAAACCTAACGTGAATTTCACCCCGAAGGAATACTGGGATTCAAATATATCAAAAATAATAGCACAGAGGAGATTAGCGTTGCGTAATTTTCGTCGTAATCCTACACCTGGTAACCTAACCATTTTAGAGAAAATAACTAAAGAGTCACAAGCTATGATACGTAAAGCAAAAGCACGGAGTTGGCAACAGTTTTGTAATTCTATTGATGAAAAGACTGCGGCCTCCGAACTATGGCGTCGTATGAGGTGGGCAAAAGGTAATAGACAGCAAAGAACATATTTCTCTTTTAGTAAACAAACTGATTTATTAACTTCATTAACTCCAGATTACGTACAAAACAATATGCCTATATTTGTGTCTACAAATTTAATTTTGGAAGCAAGCTTTACTATGCATGAACTCAAAAGTTGTCTTAAAAAAAAAGATACCGCACCTGGGGAAGATAATATAACGTATTCCATGATTTTTCATTTGCCTGAATCACTGAAACAATTTTTACTTCAATTATATAATAACATTTTTTTATACGGTGTTGTTCCGCAACAGTGGAGGAATGTACGTATAATTCCAATCCCAAAGGCAAGTTCTAGTAATAATAGTGAACCTAAATTAAGACCTATTTCTCTACTCTCTTGTTTGTGTAAAGTTTTTCATGTGTTAGTGTCTAGGCGTTTAGAGTGGTATGTTGAAAAAGAAAACATCCTTTCACCACATACCGTTGGTTTTAGGAAGTCGCAGTCTTGTATGGATTCATTGGCACGTTTAGTATCGCATGTACAAATTGGTTTTTCACATAACATTCCAACGTTAGCCTGCTTCTTAGACATAGAGAATGCATATAATAATGTTTCAATTGATGTGGCCATTAAATTATTAGATAATCTTCAAATTGGTAAAAAGATTTGTACCTATCTCTGGTCCTTTTTAAGCGAAAGATGTTTAAATGTGAAGTCTGAGGACGGCCAGTTCTCACTCTCTAGGTGGACTAACAAAGGCTTGGCCCAAGGTGATCCTTTGTCACCTTTGCTTTTTAATATAATAACTTACAAGATATGTAATCAAACTCAGAATGTACTTATATCACAATATGCTGATGATTTTACTATATTTGTTAGTAATAAAGATATTAATACTTGTGAGAAATATATGCAAGAGGCTTTAAATTTAATGACATTATTTTTAGACGAATTAGGATTAGTTTTATCGGCAAATAAATCTAAATATTGCCTGTTCAGTAGAGGCCATAGAAGAGATTATCCCACTATTGAAACCAACGGTGAAATGATGGATCGAGTCACAAATATTAAGTATTTAGGTATGTGGTTGAGTGAGAATTTGCGGTGGGGTAAACATTTACACGAAACTTTAGATAGGTGTGGGAAATACCTCAATATTTTAAAATGTTTAGCAGGCAGTAACTGGGGTGTTCACACTACACATTTACGAAGATTATATATTTCGCTAATTAGAAGCAGGCTCGATTACGGTAGTTTTATATATGACTGTTGTGCTAACACACAGATCAGTAAACTAGATAAAATTAAAAACCAAGCACTTCGTATTGTAGGGGGTTTCATTAAAAGTACACCGATTTATGTTATGGAGTCGGAACTTAACATTATGCCTTTATTTTTAAGAAGAAAGTACTTAGCATTTAAGTTCATCTTGAGAGGTATGTCCTGGTCTGATAATCTGACTATTAGTTTAGTTTCTAATTTAGGTAACCTTTGCCAGACAACTCGCTACTGGGTTAATAAAAAGAAACCCTTACTTACTGAAATCTATGCAGATATAAAGCATTACGGTTTGGTTTCTTCTAAAACCCTAATGATGTTTAGTTTGGATATTTGGGTATCATGCATTGACTTGCAGAGTAGTGTCATAAGTAGTCTTAAGTGCTTAGTAGGTAGTAAAAGATCTCGTGACCCTAACATTCTTTTGAACAATGTTTTACTGGAATTAAATTCAGAGTACAATGAATGGCATAAATTCTTTACTGATGGGTCAAAAAGTACTCAAGGCCAAGGGGCTGCTTTTATATATTATAATTGTAATGTTAAATATAGTTTTAAAATAAATGCTTCTGTATCAATTATGACGTTGGAGCTTATTGCAATCTATGAAGCGATTAAGTATGCGCTTCTTCAGAACCTTAACAATATTGTTATTTTCACAGATAGCAAAAGTGGTTTGCAACACTTGGCTCGATGTACCTCTGGCTGCAGAGGTACATCGATAGCCTATGAGATAATAAATGCTATTCACAAATGTAAATCGGATAGTATTGAAATACGGTTGCAATGGGTTCCAGCGCATATTGGGCTAAAGGGTAATGAGGAGGCTGATCGGGTTTCAAAATTAGGAGCATTAGAAGGTACCGAAATTGATTTTTTGCCAGATTATTCAGATTTAATTCCAAAAATTAAATTTCAATGTTTTGGCCTATGGAAGGAACACTTCCTAAACATATCAAAAACAAAAGGCATTTGGTATAAGACCATTCAACCAGAGCCTCCTCTATCCCTTTGGTTTGATAATATAGAGTTAAGTCGGAATGTTATTAAAATAATACTAAGACTAAGATCTGGACATTATCCCTCAGCTAAATTTGCTTTTCTCATGAGAAAAGTGGAGTCGCCAAATTGTATTGCCTGCAACAGAGTTGAAGACGTACAACATCTGTTAATGGAGTGTAGCAAAAACAGAACTGATAGAGAAATTGTGATTAAAAATTTTAAATTGAACAAGCTAGATGTTGGATTAATTCAAACTGTGTTGTCACGTCCCAGCTCTGAGGTGGCAAGGCAATTTTCAATATTAGTCACACTGGGTGATACATGATGTAAATACTGTATTATTATTATATTTTTATGTGTCTATGTAAATACTTAACTATATATACGATGGGGTTGGCATATCCATGTGGATAAAAACCCCAATTTTTTACTTCAATAAAGAAAGAAAAAAAAAAAAAAAAAATGATTCTCTTTAATTAATTGTGGCAACGACGGATGCATTTCCTTTCGATGATACGGCATGTATTGGTTCGCTGCTAGATAAGTAATAGATGCTGCTTTGGTATGCGGCTGATGTCAACAAGATCGCGGGTTCGAATAAGGGTTAATTGTTTATACGATCTACATGTGATTGATTTTCCGTGTGGTGACGGAGCAAGAATACAATATGTCACCACCCCATCTCATCCCATGGGTGGCGTAAAAACCGACTAAGGGACTATTCGTGAATATTATCTATACGAAATAAAAACAAGGAAAACTTGAAATTTAACCCTGTACCAATCCGTCTGACCAGCGTGGTATTAGTAGGCCAAGTATCCCTCCGTCACGGGAGGAGGCCCGTACCTACAGTGGGACATTAATGGGCTGTTATGTTATGATGATATACATAATCGGACCATGTCTCCTCCAATTTTTTCCACTGCCAGCGATCATAATATGCTTCCTTCATACATCGACCTACCGCTATCCGTATTATGGTGGTCTTTCTTGTTAGAGGTCTGCCCTCTTTGTGTCAATTACGGGATTACCTGAATGTTCTAAATCTCAGTTATGTTGCTGTTAGCAAAGATAGTTGAAGTACATGCAACACAGGATGTCGTATCAAAGGGACCATAGTCCATCTGGAAATTGGACTTCTATAGCTAGAGCACGACCTCATTACATAATAGAGCGATTTTTTTTATTATAGATAGTAATTATGAGCAATCTAAAAAAAGCATAAAGCATCTTCTGAAGCCGCCATAGTGGAGACATTCATGCCTCTACAAATATTGTAGCTGACATGGTGCACGCCATTCTTGGACTCTAATGAATGCTTAACATCAGGCACCATAGAGACATTCTGGTAGGCCAATGAAAAAAAAAATCTGTGCACAATATTTAACGTTGTCTAATGTTAGACTAACATCTGTACCAATTGCGAAGACAAGTAAATACTATTTACTTCAACAAACCCATCATTCAAAAACATTTAACAGTCGCGACAATCTGTTAGCCAAACAAAAGACATAACAACATAATATGGCGCCATAAAAACATGTAATTAATATCCTTGTTAATATACAAACGGTCCTTTTGTTGAGATCTAGATGGTACACACAGCAACTAATCAAGCTAGACACTCATGTACCTTAATACCTTGAAATAAGACACAATTTCAAATGAAAATGTTTAACTTGATGTGTTGCTGTGTGTACGCTAGGAAACAACATGGTTTCCTAATATGGTCCGAATCCGAACGCACTGCCTTGGGGTATGCCAACAACGTAGTTTTACCATTTATGTATTTAAATACTTAATAGATTTTTATTTGTGTTACATATTTTAGATTTAAGTTCCTGTTTTGTTTGTTTGTGTTGTTTGTGAAGGTTTATGAATACTTCGCAGCCCTTGAATATCCTAATGTAGGTAAATATTTAGCACACCGTACACAGTAAATCAAATTGGAATACTTTTTGCGCTTTTCTTCTCTGGCCTTTGCCATATTATATCTTTATATATGTGATGAATTTGCCAGCTTTTTTAACATCTGTAAGACAAGAACTAAATGTAACGTATTCATAGTCCATTGGATATAAAGCTTTTTTAAGAGCGTGGGTATTTAGGTAAATTTAAGTTAGGAATATATTTTATTGAACCCGTGGGTTCAAACGGCAACAATCCCTTCTTAACTAACCCATACCCATTTGAATCCTACTTCGGGACTTTATACTTTTCTTTCCATTGTTATTCGGTTTATTTACCTGCAGAAGTTTTAGCAAACCTACCTTTATAGGTGAAACCTTATTAAAATATTTAAATAACAATAGGTAAGTAATTAACCATGATTCTTGTTACTGCTACAGTAACAGTCTTACAGTACTTACTACACTTTTTTATTATCAAATTACAAAAATCAATTACAGTGTTGTGTGTGTTATCAAAATTAGCACAAAATAACCTCAGTGTACCTTTACAATGTTTTAAATGAAACAATAGCTAATTATTATAATTCTTAACAACTTCTTCTATATACAATAAAGCCTTGTTAAATTAATGTATTTGATTTAAAATAATAAAAGTAATAATGTTGTAAAGCAAAAAATAAGTTTTTATGCTAACTAATTTTATACTATTGGCATTCGTCATTCATCATACTAGCCCATTAACGTCCCACTGCAGGGACGGGCCTCCTCCTGTGACGAAGGGATACTTGGCCTACTAATACCACGCTGGGCAAACGGTTTGGTATGGGGTTTAATTTCAAGTCTTCCTTCTTTTTATTACGTAAAGATAATATTCACGGATAGTCCCTTAGTCGGTTTTTACGACATGATGACGCATGGGATGAAATGGGGTGGTGACATATTATTATTGTATTCTTATCCGTCACCACACGTCATTCGTCATTATATCAATAAAATTTACGAGCGTTCGCCATTTTATTTGAATTAAATAAGAGGTAATGTTGAGGAAAGAAGTAAACATCTCTATGAACGTTTTTATGTAGTGTGGCGTAGTGGTTATATTTATTTATTTATTTATTAACGTTAATTTTCTTAATCTTAAACTTATAAAATGTGGTTACAATAAATAGCGTTTACAGAATGTAAATCCAATACTAGGCAAACAACACATTTACACTGTACAAAAAAATATAAAATGACTGCTACGCAGAGGTCTCGGGGTTCGATTCTCGCTCAATGCAAATCTTTGTGTGCATGAGCATGGTTGTTTGCATTGGTCTGGGTGTTTTCTATGTAAGTATAATATGTATTTACAAAAAAAAAGAAAAAAGTATTTAAGTATGTTTATCCGTTGTCTAGTACCTATAGTACTAGCTCTGCTTAGTTTGGGTCTAGATGGCGTTGTGTTAATTGTTGAGAGATATTGATATCGTATTGTATTTTATCGAACTTTGCGATACAAGTCAAAGAATATAATCTTTACGGACATATCACACTTCATTTACGGCCGGTCCTAATATTCGATCTCAATCTATTTTGACCGATCTTGGATCGAGATTTTAATCCGTTTGTGACAAAAGGTGTTGCAATAACCAATCCAACGATCGTAATATCAATCCAAAAATTTAATCGATCGGTGGGAGGAGTGTAATCCATTTTTAGAGATCTTTTGCATCGACCTCTCTTTGAAAATGACAAGAGCTGGGTTTCAATAACGGTTTATACGTTTTTGACAGATCTGTATATACGAATCTTAGATTAGTTTCGGCAATCCTAGAATATTGGTCGATTACGGGCAATCTTTTAAAGTAAATTGTATTGTTAATTATAATATAGATAAAAATAATAGGTATCTAGGTACTAGAATGAGTCGCAATATAATATTTGATGATAGTGACAGTGATTTAGAAGCCTTGGAGCAACTTTCCGACTGGGATACCGACGACGTGAATGTGCTTGGCACATCGTAACATTTACTGCAGGGTTAACCATACACATGAATCTCCATGATAAAAAAATTATTTATGTTAAGCCCTCAATTCAAAACAAAAATATTCAAGTCTTCTTTCTTGTTTTTTCTGTTTCTGTTTTTTTAATACAATGGCCCCCATCGTTCCCCGATGATTCTGCCAACGTCAAGGTGGAGAGTTCTTTCTTGTTTGTTTTTTGTTAGTTTGGCGGGCGACAACTTGACAGTTGACAGTGACAATGTGTTCCGTTCTTATAAAGTTGGTACGTGGTATGGTGTAATTATTATAATGTTTAAAACGTTATTTATTTACTTATTTCTGAATAAATCTTATTTTTAAAGATAATATGTTACTAAGCATAAAGCCTATATTACACTAATTTTTTACCTACTTTCAAAGTAAGTTATAATACAGAAGTTTTATAACAGAGACTGCTTCAAACGAAACGCAAGAGAGGGAATGGATCGATCTCCAATCCTTTCCTAAAATCAATCGACGATTGCTCTCTCTTGTAATTGGGATGCAGATAGATGATCGATCGGCTGATTGAGGTCTATCTTAGATAAGAAGAATCTTTCGATTAGGTATTCGATATTAGGATCCGCCGTAAGTGTGTGCGAAGGGACGCAGATAGAGCCATGGCAAAAACTTGACTCTTCAAAAACCTCAAACCAAATTTACAGTCTCTTCGTTAGTCGATGGAATGCTAATTATTGCCACAGATTACTAATTATTAGATTATTAATTAGTTGTGTTTTTACGCTTTGTGTCAGTAAAAAGTTGGTGGTTGCTGTGCTGTGTATAAGTAACCAAATCTAAGGTTTTTCGACATTTACTAATCACTAGCTGATGCCCGCGGCTTCACCCGCGGTGTATAAGTAGCTTAAATGTTATTCTACACCCTAAACTACCTTTATTCCAAAGGAGATGTTCCATTTGCCCATACATTCTGGGCCCAGGCAAGAACTTACACGAAACCATGTGTGTTTTTAAGTACCACCGTATAGGCGTTATTTAAAGTGGAATTATATCATACTCCAAATAGCTCAAAATACAATTTTCACATAACAAGTTACCTAATTATTTGAATGTATAAAATAAAACCTACATATAATCCGTAATCAAAAGCGAATTAATATTCAATAGTAATCTGCGAATCACATCAAAACATTCACAATACGTATTGTAGTAGCAACACAAATCACAAACAAAGTACATTGACACAAATGGGGTGACAGATGCTAAATGTGTTGCAATGATTTAAAAAAAAATTACCTCCGATTTTTCATTAAAATAAAGACAAAATAATTGTTTTACAATAGTAGGTTTTGCGTACAAGTTCTATTTTTTAACGATTAAAATATAATGTAAGTATTAAAGATTCAAATACATTGTTTGTGATTATTATACTTTTATATGAATAAAATATATTTTATCTCAGACATTATTTTTTACGCACATAATATTATTTTATTTTCAAGGGTAGCAACATAAAAGATATCCGCCATTAATTCAACCAATGATTGAGGGAATTAAACACTGTTCACTACCATTTAAAACTAAAATCTTTCCCCCAAGTTCTACGGAGAAATAAAAAACACTAATTGATTTTAAAAATTATTTGTTTAATTTTAATTATTTAAAACATTCTGTCCGCTCTGAGCCCCAAATGGAACATCTCCTTTCATCAAAATCCATTTATAATATTATTTGAAATTAGGATTATACATGATATACATCTTTCTATCCTTTACTAAACTTAACTAAATTAAAACCGCAGATCAGTTTTAAACAGTTAAGTAATGTCAACGGACAGCCACAGTATAAATTAATGCAGTAGGTAAGTCACGTACTCGGCCGAGCATACCAAGAGTAGCCACTTCCTTTGTGAGGGATGCCACGGACAAGTTAACATACCTGATCTATATCTGTGTAACTGTTCCGTTGTTTAGCTATGGTAAGAATGCGTAGGGTTTTTAGCCTAAGTATCACGGCGATTTACAAATTGTTATCCTGCGTCTGGGTAATCTTTCATCATCATCTTAGCTAATTGAAGTCCACTGCTGGACATAGGCTGCCTCCTCCAAATATTGCCACCTTGTGCGGTCCTGCGGGTAATCTTTATTTACCTTAATTTTGTAAAAGTCCTGATACAGTGTCTAGTGCGAAGGTTGACTTTTTGAATAAAAAAAATGCTTAAAACTACATTAAGTATTATTTACTGTTACGACTAATCTTAACAAGTGCTTATTCAAAGGAAGCTCTCCTGTCACTAACAATTTATTATAATGTCTTTCTTCAACCATCAGTTGTTGTTAACAAGGATCATATTTGTTTGCAGTTAAATAGATAACGAGATTGATATTTGTTTGCTTGGACAGTATAGAAGTTGCAGAGAAATTTAGTCTTTATGTGATTTTCGTTATGGAAACCGTTACTGCATCAGATTAATATGTAGTTAATATAGTTTTAGGTGTGTAAGCTTTTGGAAAACAAACATTATTATTATTATATTTTTATTATATTTTATGATTGTACATAAAAAACTAACAAGGAATAAAAGTTTTATATACATGTTACATACCAATCAACTTGCTTACTATTCCTGTTTATAAATATTTGCATGAAATCGAACCCGAGATCTTTGCGTAACAGTCATGTTATACCACCAATATATGTACGTGTATCGTAAAAGCCTCAGAAGTAGCTTAACGACAACGACAAAACCGGGACCAACTATTACCGTGCCACATACCACTGAGTTGTCACCCATTTATTCATATGAAATACCACTAAGTGGTTTTGAATTTTTTTAAATTAAAATACAACTTCCGCACTAGGTATTATTCCTGTATCGTGGAGGCTTTTATATGCATTTAAATAAGGGACAAAAAGTACATCATTTGTGTATCACACAAATAATTGTCATGCACGGGATTCGTACCCACGAACTCGTGCACGGCAGTCTCACACTACCACCACCACGCAAATGAGGTGGTCACTCAGCTATGAATAAAACGGCTGTAAGTGGTTTCCCCTATGTAGGTGTGTCCTTGCCGTATACCTCCACTTGCCAGAATTTCATTTGCCCGAATTTTTATTTTCCATAATTTCATTTGTACTTATATTGTTGGCCATTAGCCATTCCTTAGCCACATAATATTTACTTGCCATAATTCAATTATGTTAAAACTGAGAGACTTAAAGCAATCCAAGTTAGGTTTAGAAGTAGGAGACCCGCGAAGTCTCGGGTCTCTCTGTTTTTATTTATTTATATATTTTACAGAAAGCTTACAGTCTAATTATTATACTATTATCTATACTTATAATAAAACTGTAGAGAGATCAATTCTGTACATTGAATATATGTTAAAAATTAATATTGAAGGATGAATGGTGATCGATACTAATGCCAAAAATGCAATCAATAAATTTTTTGTCTGTCTGTCTGTCTGTCTGTCTGTATGTGCACGCATGGGTCAAAAACTACTGAAGGCATTTTAACCAAACTTGGTACAATTGTAGTCCATACTCCCGGGCAGGTTATAGGCTGTATAACATAACGCTAAGACACATAGGAGCTGAGCAGTGGCAAAAAATTTGAAGCCAGTCGGTTGAAAAAAAAGCGCGTTCGAGCTTTTATCATCGCATACGTTGATCATACGCCAAAAATATGTATTACAAAAATAATGGTCTTCAAACGATGAACAAAAAAGTCCTGAATAGTAATATCTATCTTTTATATATTAGTCACAATAACCTGTTTAATCGTTAGGGTTTTCTTCAAAGTGTATTAAATACATAAATATATTGTAATTTGCATAGACATATCTTTTTCAAACTCCCATATTTCAAAAGTACACTTTAATACCTTATTCATAAAAAAAAAATTATAGAAATCGGTTTATAAACACACAAGATTTAGATGAAAGAAAATTTCCAAATGTCGCCGCGCCAGTATGAGTACGGCAGTACGGTTGATTTTTGTTTAACGTCCGAAACGGCCAACCGGTGCATCTATATAATTTCATTCACATTGACTCTTAATGCGAACGGACGTGGTTCTTATTGACTCTTCTCGGAATAAGCGAGCTTTAGATATTAAAATACATAGATACGTAGTTTTTAGGTATTAAGTTTAAAGTAGGTATCTATCTATTATAATTAAACAATCGGAATCGGATAAGTAATACTCGAGATATCGCTAGATCTCTTTATTAGAACAGTCCAATACAAATCAGGGGTCATGAAAAATGGATTGTTTTTTTGAATGAATTTAAATTTCGTTTCTTTTGTTCACGAGATGGCGTTACCAGTAGTAATCATAAAATAAATGAGTTTTTAAATAATATATAACTATTTTAATATTAAGTGCTATTAATAAGTTATTCCTTTTAAATGTTAATAAAATTAACCATGAATCGTATGTGTAATATCAATTATTATAAGTCTTCAGACTAGCCTTTAAAAATATCAATTTAACGGACACACAGAACATGCAGACTAAGGACAATAGTTTGTGTATCACAATTGTCCTCCATGGGAATCGAACCCGCGACCTCATGCACGCCAGCCATGTAATGCGACCGCCGCGCCACCGAGGCAGGTAATTCTGCCGCACCATAACGTGGCGTGCAAATGTATTCATTCATAATTAATTAGCGATTATCCGTGTGGTGACGGAGCAAGAATACAATATGTCACCTCCCCATCTCATCCCATGGGTGGCGTAAAACCGGAACCGGACTAAGGAACTATCGGTGAATATTATCTTTACGAAATAAAAATGAAGGAAAACTTGAAATTAAACCCTATACCAATCCGACTGGCCAACGTGGTATTAGTAGGCCAAGTATCCCTCCGTCACGGGAGGAGGCGCGTCCTTGCAGTGGGACATTAATGGGCTGTTATGATGAAAAAAGCGATGTCATTTATTATAACTTACAAATTTGACAACAGATGGCATTGTGCCTGTGACGTCATTTTCAGTATCGCGGTATTAAGATTTTACTTGAAAGAATGACGTTCGCTCATGTCTTTCAGTATAAGTTTAGACAAAGTCTTCATAGATCTGTCTTTGTAAAGATCTGTTTTTGAAAAGGTTTTGGTTCGTTCGTTAATTTTACAATTCGTGTGTAGGTATATCTGTTTGTTATAAGGGTTAAAAAACGATTTTTCAGTATTAAATCGAATTGCGAAGTAAGTAACATCCGCCACGCGAACGAAGTCGCGGGCACAGCAGCTAGTACATTAATAAATATGGTTGTTGTCTATTGCTAATTACAAGCTTTCACATATTAAAAAACAAATTAGCGTACAAGTAATAAGATTTAAAAGAAAAAAAAAAGAAACAAACTAAACTAAAAACAGACATGCAAACACGCAAACACAAAACAATGCAAACAAAAAAAAAATTGCCGTTATGTTTATTATAAATAATAAAATTATGGCAAAAGCAGGTACGGCATGTGAAATTCGGGCATAAGAATTTTATGGCATATAATTTTCGGGCAAACAATAGATAACACATTGAGAAATATGCTTTAGACATTGGAGTCGTCTACAATCCTGGAAATACTAATTTTGAAAGATTTTTGGACGTGTATGATTCACAATTACAACAAAGAAAACGAGCAATAGTTTTTGGAGATTTCAACATTGACCTACTGACAAAAAACAAAAATTTAAAAAACTATAAACTTAGACTACAAGAAGCAGGGCACAACATACTTAATAAGATCAATAAAACATATTGTACAAGAGATTCACGAACAAAGAAATCCATCCTCGACCACGTTACAACAAACCTGAAAAAAGAACATTATAATTTTACTATCATCAACTCATCAATGTCTGACCACAAACAGATATACTTTCAATTAGACAAAACTAAACCACCTCCAAGAATACGTGTAAACTATGAAACTGTAAACTACGAGAAGTTAAAGACAGCAATAGAAACACATGGTCTCGAAGACGCTTCTTATTTACAACTAGAGTCAAAACTTATACAGTATGTAGAAGATTGCAAAGTGCCAAGAACAAAACTACTAAACCCACCAAAAGACGACTGGATTAACAATGTTATAATTACTGAAATAAATCAAAGAAACAAATTATGGATACAATACAAGAACAATCGGGAAAATAAGATGTTAGAAGAAAATTATAAAGAAACCAGAAACAAAACTGCAAGGCTAATAGAAACAACTAAAAACTCATACTACAACAAACTATTTACAAACTGTGTTAATAACCCAAAAAAAACGTGGTCGCTTATAAATTCTCTAGCAAATAACAAAAGAATACGTAGTATTGCTCCTTCAAAGCTTTTACTTGATGATACTTATACCACTAACACTAAAGAAATCTGTGATGTCTTTAATAAATACTTTTCAACAATAGGATCTATACTTGCAAATAACATACCTAAAAAATACCATGATTGCACAGACCATCCCGTTTTTATGACAAGAAAAACATATAACAATGAACTCACGACGCTCGATCCATGTGATTGTAGGGAAATAAGTAAAATTATCAATAATCTTGATTCAAATACTAGTAGTGGCATAGATAAAATAAGTACAAAAATTATTAAAAGTTTAAGAAGTTTAATTTCAGATAGTCTAGCTAAATGTATTAATAAATTAATAATCGATGGAGAGTTCCCTGACACTCTCAAGGTCGCAAAAGTAACTCCAATTTACAAATCAGGATCCAATACCGACCCTGGAAACTACCGTCCCATTTCAGTTTTACCAACACTATCAAAAATTTTGGAAAAAATCTTACATAGTCGTCTTTTAAAATACCTAGACTCTTTTGATCTCATATCAGAACGTCAGTATGGATTTAGAGCTAAAAACAACACCACTGCAGCCACAATAGACTTAACAACGAAAATAAAAGAAAACATAGATAAAAAACATATAGTATTGGGTATTTTTATCGACTTGAAAAAAGCATTTGATACCGTTAGTCACAAGCTACTACTGGAAAAGTTACAACATATTGGTATTAAAGATAATGCACTTAAAATGTTTAAATCCTACCTAACAAATAGATTACAAATAGTAAAAATTCATAATTCCGAAAGTAGTTCTTTACTAGTGAATGCAATCCGGACTATCCGTAATCCGAAAAATCCGGATATCCGCCCATTTTTACTCCGGATTTTAATCCGGATTCGAAAATTAAATCCGCGGATTTTCTGAATAATAAGAAATTGTAAGGCAGAGTGGATATAGCGTTATTCGAGGATAGTGGATCATGAGGACGGTATTAGGAGGCCGCTTACAACTTATCTTACGCTTATGTTCAATGCATTCCCCCTATAAGCGTTGAATCAGAGCGTGCTTTTTCTACAGCAGGAATTATGTGTTAACAAATTCGCAGCAGGTTACACAACTTTAGATGATTTATTATTTTTAAAATCACATTTTGATGGCAGCAAAGTTAATACAGACATCTACAAAATAGCAACTTTACAGGAGAGCACTTTTAGTAAACACTAGTTACCATTTTGAGAATTGTGAACCAATTAAAATTAAAGTTGGCAGAATGAATTAAAATAACCTTTTTTATTTCCTATTGGGGCAATATGGTCGCTCAGCAACAAAGCCCATAAATAAATTATTAAAAAAAACCTTTTTTATACATTGTATAATGAATTCTATCCCTATATTGTCATTTTACTGCAATAATGTAGAAATCTTTTTATAGGTAGAGAGATATCTTACATGGAAGAAGACATCTGCCTGATGACCGTTCATACGTCTTTAACCGCCACAAAAGAGGTCATTTCGATATAGAATATTATAATTTAAATGAGTAATAAGTTCTGAGACTTTCTTTTATGGATATTTAATGTAACAAAAGCGACATAAACATTCCATTAATGATCTAAACCAAAAAAATATCAAATTTGTCAACAAAAATATTGTAGATGTCTTCATTTACGTTGCCTTTAACATTAATATGTATGTTCTTAATAGAAAAAGTAGGCACTTAGGTAAGTAAGAACTTTTAACTGACTGTTGTCTTTATTTAGGTTGGGTTAAAATCATCTGTGGATGCTCCAAAGTAAGGCTGCCTTTCCACCAGAGATGTGCGATGGAAATGTGTCGTGCGAGAATATCTAGCTGTGCTGTGAAAATATGTGGGTGTTTCCACCCAAACCTGTGCGATGAAAATGCGCATTAATGTGTATCGCGAGGATGCGTACAGTATGCGCAAAGCTCGCAACACATCTTTCTCAACACACATTCCTCGCACAACATCCCTAGTACACGCTTGTTTTGTATGCGCAAAAATCTAGCTCCGCTGAGCCGTTTCCACCAGAGCTGTGCTGACCGGGGCAAGGTAAATGAAACGATTCTATTGGTTCTTTACAAACAAATTCCTCGCTGTGCATCCTCGCACATCTCTGGTGGAAACGCAGCCTAATGGCGGATAACTGGCAAATGTCCGTTTTTACGGTGATGTATTTTTAAACTAGAGTGTAGATGTTTTTATATACTTCCAGAATAATTTTAAATACCTACTGCAGTTATTTAAATAATTTTAATGCAGAACTTTAGGTAAAGTTATATAAGGCTCATTTTCGTACAGCAAAGAAATATGCAGAAATGTAGTTAATGTAGTTGTCCGCATTAACTTTGATGCCATCGATTTTATGTCTCATAAAAAACATAGTCTTTTTTTTTTAATTAGGTTAAATAAACTGAGGTTAAATTATTTTCTTACTGTTGTAAAGTTATTAATTTGTCAAGAAGTCAATCATTTATGTTTACCTGAATTTCTATTAATTTTAACTTTTAATTGTTTTAGTAACGTAACTCAGCTCACGAGTTATAGACAGATTATTTTAATAATGCGGATTATTTGCGTGTGTAATCTTTAATAATTTGAGGAGAAGTTTTAACAGTCTTTATTTTTGATCACCAAAAAATTATTTTAATTTGTATTTATTATTTTCATTTGAAATTAAATAATTACAACAAACAAATACAAAAAAAATACCGATTATATTCATATGTTTTGATTTTCCAGTGTTTTTATTTTAATTCATTTGCACACAAATTCATTAATAAACGGATTTGTTAATTTTTTATAAAATCCGTAAAATCCGGATTATCCGGATCGAACCAAAAATCCGTTCCTTAAAATCCGGATTTTGAAGCAGGACGGATTTGCATTCTCTATTCTTTACCCATTACGTACGGAGTTCCCCAAGGGTCCATTTTGGGACCATTGTTATTTTTAATTTATATTAACAGCATATCAGACCTAAATTTACACGGTCATTTAACATTATACGCGGACGATACGTGCTTGTTTTATTTTGGGACAAGCATGGATGACATTATCTCAAAAGCCCAAGATGATCTTAATATTCTATCACAATGGTTTAAATATAATTTGCTAACAGTAAATGTATCTAAAACCTGTTACGTAATCTTTAGAGCTAAGAACAAACAAATTCCAATACATGACCCACTAACTATTGATAACTTCCAACTAAAACAGAAATCCTGCGAAAAATATCTTGGTCTCAGAATGGATAGTCACTTGACGTGGACCAATCAAATTGATCACGTTAAAAGTAAACTGTCAGCGCTATCAGGTTCTCTTCGTGGTATAAGTCGATGCATACCGAAAAACATACGCTACACAATTTACAACTCCCTCGTTAAGTCACATCTTCTATATCTTATTGAAATTTGGGGGAGCGCTGGAAAAACTAAATTACAAGAATTACAAAGAATACATAATAAAATCATAAAGGTACTATTTTGCTACCCACACTTGACTCCAACAAATAAAATATTTCACGAAACAAAACTAATGAATATCAGACAACTTTACATATTTAACACTTGCATTCTTATTAGGAAAATTTTAGACAAAACCATCCACACTAACATAATTTTTATAAAAAAATCACAAATCTCTAAACGAAGTCTTCGCAAACCAAGCCTACTTGTTTTGCCAAAAATACGCACTAATTATGCTAAAAAGACTATCAGCTATGAAGGAGCACAGCTGTTTAATAATTTACCTACATATATAAAAGATGCCAGTTCACTGGATAGTTTCAAATCTCTGCTATACAAGCATATAACTGAAAGCAATCCTTTTTAATGTTTGAAGTTTGATACTTTTATATAATAATGTATACTTACTTATGTACTTTGGTGACGGTTACTTATAGGTTTACTAAATGTTATATACAATGTTCTTATGTAAGTGGCTTCTGTCTTTTATAAGAATAAATGATTTAAACATAACCATGTCCTTGCAGTATGACATTTTTTTAAGAGACATCTTCTTCACTAAAGATTTTGCCCCATGCGGCGGAAACTTTTCAAACATCAAATAAACGAACATAAAGCATCTCCAGATTCAGGACAATGATATGTGAATCGCACATTCTCCTGCTAGGGATTCGAACTATATTAGCTATAGCATCGCAGCATATTAGCTACCGTGGCAGTCCTATTAATCTAATAATAAAATGCTTGTCAGTCTGTTTGCCACAACACGTTGTATAAAACAAGTAAGGCTGCCTCGGGCAGCTGTCAATATAATAAACATTGCATAACGGACCGGTTTCAAGGTCTCTACCGATCTGCGTTCTCTGCCCACACTACCTTATCAAATGTATCGATTTATTTATCGTATATTAAAGATGTATTATTAAGTGTTTTAAGTAATTAATGCGAGGTTTTAAAATGGTAAATCAAATTTCAAAATGGTTTATTTTATAAAACTTATCACAAATTGTTTGAAATCGTCGTTTACAATTTACTTAAAATTGAATCTACAGTTAAAATTATAGATCGACACAGACAAACGCCACAGTACTAAAAAAACCGCCATAGTTTCGCCATCTCAACTTAACGGAGTTAACTTAACGGAACGGAGGAAAGCTCCCAGATTTATCATTGCAAAAACAAAAGAAGAAAAACTTGCCCTTTAACCCTTTACTAATACGACTGGCAAGAACGTGGGACAAAAAAGTCAAAATTAATACAATAAGTAATCTAGTAAACTTAGAACATATTTTTGGTTAATGCTTTCGTATTATAAAGAGGTAAAGTTTGTGTGTTTGTGACGTTGTAGGGGGTAATCTCTGGATCTGCTGAACCGATTTTCAAAATTATTTTGTGTTGAATATATCATATATGTCATAGCTTATATAGTATCACGCTATGACTAATAGGAGTGAAGCAGTAATGAAATATGTTAAAAAAAGGCAGTAAGGCGGGTCAGTTATTAGTTTAGTTAGTTATTTATAAAAAAACAACTTCTGCACGGACAGACTGACATACAAACTCTAGACTATAATTTATGGAACACACATCTTACGTAGTATTCAAACCTTAAACCTGTAAACCGTATTTTTTGTAAAGATTAGCAGCTAATCACTTTAGTAAAGTGAAGCTACCAAGAAAGTTTTAGTGTCGTCATATTTGAAAGAGAGCTAACACAAACTGCACTGACTAACTTAAAACTACGATTACAATCTCTACAAAATAGGGCGTAAGTGTCAAAATTCTATGAAACAGTATAGGTAAAGAGCAAGAGTAATGATAGTGCCAGTACCCTCTTATCTACACGTTTAGGAAAACAAGTAAAGTGTAATAGAGATTAAACCTTATTGTTGGTGTGCCTATAGTGTTAAAATATCAAGTTCTCATAACCTAAAGTTTACGATGACCTGTAGCTTAGTAGTAATAGTCCATACTGCAATAGGTTGGATTCGATTTACATAAATGTGTGCATTAACACGAATATTTTCATTGGTGTTATGCATGTATGTATGTCCGTGTGGTGAAGGACAAGAATACAATATGTCACCACCCCATCTCATCCCATGGGTGTCGTAAATCCGACTAAGGGACTATGTGTGAATATTATCTTTACAAAATAAAAAGAAGGAAAACTTGAAATTAAACCCTATACCAATCCGTCTGGCCATCGTGGTATTAGTAGGCCAAGTATCCCCCCGTCACGGGAGAAGGCCCGTCCCTGCAGTGGGACGTTAATGGGCTGTTATGATGATGATAATCTAATTTGGAACTAGATGTGCTTTGTGGGAATGTGTGAGGAATAATCTATTATTGATATTCATTTTATAGTTTTTTAAACAAAAAGTAAGACCTAACACAAAACTCTTTAGGTACTAGCTGGCCCGGGTAGCGTTTATTGGAGTAACTTTCCATTTAGAGGTATGTCCTCGTAGGCTTTTGTGTGCCTTATTTTATATTTATGTTGTATAAGCACAAACAAAATTACTTAAAAAGTTATCGAACAGTCATACTCGTAGTAGTAGGTAAAACCCATAGATAAAGTATTCCATACATTACCTAGAGGTACCAAGAATGGACGGTGACTAGGTCAAATAATAGATA
Source organism: Schrankia costaestrigalis (assembly GCA_905475405.1). NCBI lineage: Eukaryota > Metazoa > Arthropoda > Insecta > Lepidoptera > Erebidae > Schrankia > Schrankia costaestrigalis. Next base: position 967,176 of record FR997845.1, on the reverse strand, counting down.
AACTGACTAAAAGAATCGCTATTTTTCTATATAACCAGGAAACATGGTAGGAAAACCCGTCTTATTATAGAAAATATACAAATAATTGTCCCGTACCTGGATGTTTTTTGTCTCCGTTAAATGGATATTTGTAAAAGTACCTTAGACACAGGGCATGATCATTTTGTGATCCTCTAGAGTTGACCTTAAAAATGAAAAGTCTAGATAATGAAATGGTTTATTGCACTTCATATGTATAAATAATAATACTATTTTTACGGGTCTTACTCGCGGTATAATATACTAATTAGCCTAGATACTAGTAATATCGTAACCTAGAGAAAAACCTAGGTATTTATATTACTAGTATCTAGGCTAATTAGTATATACCGCGAGTAAGACCCGTAAAAATAATATTATGTATACAAATCGCGATAATTTAAAATCTATTAGTATAAATATTGGAATAAAGTTAATAATATAAGATTTTCATAGATTTAGTAAATATGTAATAGAGAACAGAATAGAACGAAGAATAGTAGTTTACCTTTTATGATGATTTTAAATATCATCATTATTTGAAAAGAATAAACCCAATTAATTAAATGAATAAATGTTGTTAGTAAGCTAACCTAAGCTAACCCATCAAAAAGTGAGATATTAAAGCACTAACAAGAACAATTCCTAAGGTTATCTAAAACTAACGAAATTCGATACATGAACAAAAAGCTTAACAAATATAAGTTTAACCTTGTTAAAACAAAAGCTCTACAAAGAAATACTCTTAATGTACAGATCATTGACCGGTAGATTAGTTACAGCATTATTGTTAACGTAGCGGACTTACTGCGAGCGGGGAGCGTAGCGGGTTTAAGCAATATGTTTTTTTTCTAATAGTAAATACAATGCAGTGTCTTTGAGTTGAATTAAAAAATGAAATTGTTATTTCGCAGTCTGTTGCTCAATCAAGAAGGTCTGATCGCACAAATAATTGACCTGCTTGGGATTCTTTCCCGCTACTTAATCCACAGGAGCCGCATACCGCAGCTACAACTAAACCATATTTCACGTAACGTCCTTTCCATCCATATGACGATCTCTGTGGCGCAGTCGGTATATTACATGGCTGCTACGCAGAGGTCTCGATTCCCGCTCAATGCAAATCTGTTTGCATTGGTCTGAGTGTTTTCTATATACACACCTCAACAAAGTCTAGGGATATTTGGTATTTACTCAATTAACTCCAAAATGATTGAAGATAACATAGAACATGTTTATATTTTTATAAAGGTAATTTATCAGGCTGCAATCCAGAATTAAATAAAACTATTATTTTTGCTTAAATAATTTTTTATTCAAATAAATAAAAAAATTGGAAAATTAGTAAAACTAACAATGAATTTGTTTCTTAAGCAAAAGTGAAAATAATCGAAAATTAATCTGTTTTTAACTGTTATGTGAGTAATCAGTAGTCAGTAAATTAAAAAAACCGTAAATAACGGTCCTGCAACTGTTTTTCATGCTTGGATTAAGTTATCCAGGTCTTGATGCGGTATAATGTTACAGGTCCGACTAGGATACAAAAAAAGTTGCTCTTCCATCGCAAGTTTATGCAGGAAAATTCATCAAAGCCCTTCTTTTGAACATGTCCTACGCGTATTTTATGGTTTTGAGGTTAGGCGATCGAGTGGTACAGCATAAAATTGATACGTCGTGCTCCTGCAACCAGCTCGTCATCACTCTCGCTTTATGCGGACGGGTGTTATCGTCCATGAGCTTAAACATTTGGCCCAATTGTAGTCTACGGGGGTAGATTATTAGTTCTAGCACCTCGTTAAGTTATTTTTCAGCCGTCATGGTGTTTCTGATCAAAACGCGCTCTGTTCTTAGACCGACACAAATTCCCGTCCAAATCATAATTGTTCTATCGTGGTATGAATAGTTTTTCTGAGGATGTTGTAGACGGCTATCACAACCAGGAACTCGCCAAGCACGTCCTCTACGTGAATCCAAATGGAAACCGAACCGGGACTCATGTGTAAACACCACTACAGATAACAGGTCATCTTTGCAGAGCAAATGTTCACGACCTCACTCTAGTCATCGTGCGCGATTTGCTCAACGTATTGCTGGAGTTCAAAGCGGTATGCAAGCATAAAGGTGGGCTTCATTTCGACTTCTTCTGACAGTTTGGTCACCCGCAAGAGGCTCCACCAAGAGCTGGGAGCCTCTAAGCCAGCTGCATGGTAGTAACATTTGGCTGTCTTTTCGCGGAAACTTGCAAAAATCGATTATGTCTTTGAGTGGTGATAGACTTTTTGCTGTGGTATCTTTCAGCCACTTCACCAGTAACACGATAACGTGACCATAACCTTGATTTCATATTTTGTATTGTTCCAATCTCTTCAGCAATACCACGCTTAGTACTCGCATCTAGGAGCATGCCTACTGCCCTTACAGTTCCTCTATGATGAAATGGCGCCGCTGCTTGATGCACACAATATTAATCATTGGAAATAAACGTTTAAATTGTTATAAAACTTAAATTTTACACAAAAAAGCAGTCAAAACTTACTGTTGGTAAAGGAAATTTTCGAACTTGACTACGTTCAAGCCGCGTATATCTTTTATTTTTAATTTTATTTTTCAAATTCAAATTTAGAATGGTTGAAAAAGGTTAACAAAGTAAGTTCATCAAAAGAATTAAAAACAAACACATGTTTTTTGAGATTCACAACTTAATACAAAATATCGTGAAAATATCCCTAGACTTTGTTGAGGTGTGTATGTATGTATTTACAAAAAAAAAAGTATTTAAGTATGTTTTTCTGTTGTCTAGTACCCATTGTACAAGCTTTGCTTAGTTTGGGATTATAAGTCGATGTGTGAATGTGAGATGACAACAAACAACAAACAAACAAAATACTTTATTTATGTACAATCTCCAAAAACACATACAATTTAATTTAGTAACACATAAATACACTGCAATTAATTTTACTAAGCATCTGTTCTGGAGAAGTGTACACAAAAAGGAACCTTCTCAGCATATTGTCTGACTTTCGTCAGACACTGATTTTCAGAAGGCCCATTTTTTGTGCACTGATGTTTAAAAATTGAGCAATAAGTTCCTCTATTTTAACAATAAGCTTTTTTTTTTTTAATTTATTTCCTCCACCTGTATAATTAAACTAACAACTAAACTAACAACTATAATATACTAACAATACTAAACAACAATAAAACTAACTTTACCTTAAACTTAATATTACACTTAACACTACTTAAAAGCCATGTAGCCCAGCAAGACATTACAATTTTTAACACTGGCCACATTGGCATCCAACTACTGTCAGTCACTCTGATGACACTTATACAAGAAACATACAAAAGCAGACACAGCTAAGTAAACATAATGTACAATATCAAAATACAAACGTTTGCACTTAGTGCAACAATGAGTTTACTAATACATGTAATTATCTGTTATTACACTATCAATAAACATTACAACAAATTGCTTAGAGTAAAAACTAAACAAAGCACACGTATACACAAAATTAACAGTACAAAACATAGCAGGGCAGTAAACAAAAATAAGAAATACGCAACGAAAACAGCAATTGAGCCACAAAGTTACCACAAAAAATACAGACAGTCTACAGGTAAGAGATGTCGGCCCGAAGGTTACCAAAATTTTTTTGCCTATCCAACAGAAATTGCGTCAGTCGTAATCTAAAGACCATGATCGAAGGAGTAGATCTCACGGGGGGTGGAATATTGTTCCAGATTTTGGAAGCAGCATACCTAAAACTGAAAGGCAGCAGATCTGTGACTGTGTGTTGAGAGTTGCAGTGAACACTGTCTCCTGCCAACCGGTCTTCTACTAGCAACCCATTCCAGTCTATTAAACAAGTATTTCGGTTCTCCATGTTTAATGATGTTAAACAGTAAGCAAGCCAAATGCAATTTCCGCCTCGATTTCATCCTAAGAATACCGCTTGAATTGAGAAATGGTGTTACATGTGTTCTAGGTGGAATAGTGAAACAGAACCTAGCACATGCGTTCTGAATTCGCTGTATAAGCCTCTCTGTCCTACCCAGCAATCGTGGACCATAAACAGCATCCGCATAGTTAAGCTTAGACAAAATCAGCGATTCTGAGATGATTATTTATTTATCAGCCTCTAGACGCCCACCGCTGGGCATAGGCCTCCTCCGAACGTTTCTACATTGCCCGAACCTAATCTACCGTCCTTTACTATTACTGGAATTAATTTACACTTATGGTGGCCTCCTCCAGTGGCAGGGTAAAATTTGGACTACTAACGCTGGCCAGAATTTGAGATTACATTTTTGATTGTGATATTTTCCATCTTTTTTACCCTTACATAATAATTATCTTTCTTTTTTCATTTGTGAAAAAGCAGTAACAGTAAGCATTATAAACCGCTCATCGCTCCGCCCATCGCGTAATTCAATCACAAGTCATTCGATACTCTAAAACGGATAGTGTGGGTAGTTGAAAATTGATACTTTGCGTCAGTTTGTGTTTGAAAAACAACAGTTATGAGTTTAAACGATATAGTTACCAATGTCTTTACTAACTACCTTTTCCTGTGTTGATTTTATTATGGCATATATATTGTATTAAAAGATATGGCGGCTTTATTGAGCTTTTTATTGGCTTTTTACTTTGTACGGTCGTTTTGATTTGATAGGAACATGCTATGGTATGCCGTAATTTAAGTTAAAGGTTTGGACTACACGGTAAGTTGGAAAATATTTAGTAATGGTTATTTTTTTAAATAAATTGAATTTGGATTTATGATTGTATATAAACTGATAAGAAATGAAAGTCTATGAGTAAAGGCAAGGGCTGGTAGATATAACGACTTATTTCGTCGATCCCCAACACGATATACAGGAGCAAACTAGACAGTTTGCTCCTGTTTGCTAGCAAAAAGCTTCATGTCCATGGATATGAAGCTTTTTGCTCTCCTAGGAGTAATGTACTAATGTTTTGTTACTGTGTTTAGGTAGGTACAGTAGTTAACAAACTACTCTGTGTTATGGAAATAAACAATTGACATAATTTAAATCAAAAACACATTTTACCTTAATTTTTATCAAAACTTTTTAGTGTTTTCACGAACATTCTTACATTGTAAATAATGCTATGTTACCTACAAAAGTACGTAGATAAATAACATCAATTTGATTGTTATGACCCGTAGTGAAGTACTAAAGAAGTCCATAGTTACCGATCCTCAACGATCTCCATATCGGCTGTAATGGCCAGGTTGCGAGTGAAAGTGGCCTGGCTTTGACCTTTGTGAGCTAAGGGCCGCTTGTGCAATACTGATCTACTTAGGAGGTCTCTATATCGTTGTGTGTGAAGGCTGTATGGGTTAGATGTTGTGAGTTTGAACGCCGTACTATTACAATAATAAAAAAGGATTATCATCATCATTAGCCATTGGATTCTCTGCTGGACACAGTTTTTCTCTAAATATTTCCAGGTTGCGTAGTCTTGTGCCTCCATTCATCGGTGTTCCGCTATTTTGTACAATAATATAGTAATAATATGCTTAACACATTAACTAAGCCATCTAGTCTCAAACCAAGCAAAATATATAGCTTTGCCTTCCTATATTTTGTGATTAAAATTAAATGATTACAATGTGTACTAGTCAACGGTTATATACAACAATACAAAGTTGTATACAACACAACCAAACCAATTCAAACATTCGTGTTCATTTTCACAAAGATTTGCGTTGAGCAGAAATCGAAACCTAGAACTCTTCGCAGCAGTCATGCATTATAATCACTACAGCAAATAGACCCTCAAAATAATAATGAAAGGTTACGCTAACAAAATCTAACTTCACTCTTATGTTTCTATTTTTCTTATCGTATCGGAAAGAGGCTTCTTACGCGCATCGATTTCTACACCTTTAGGTATAATAAGGTATACACTTTTAGAAACCAACAAAGGGATATAAATTTAATCCCTAAAGAATAAAAATATTCCTTTTGGATTAAATTTTGATCTTTTTGTTTGCAAAATTAAAAAAAAAACAGCAAATCCAATTAACCTTTAAGTATCAAGTTTTTGGAAAAATTTTGCCCAGTAATCTTCCACAGGTTATATTTCTCTTTTGACCATGGTACGTTACGATAAGGGCACAGACCCGCCCTGACCATACACGGCGAGGTCCAGCAAGGTCGTTTGGAGGTCGCTAGAGGTCGCTACCGCCGCTGCTCGCATAAGTACTATATATTTTTGGTCGACGAAGTTTTTAATGTAAATAATGTAATTTAATACTTGTCATTGATTGGTGATTTAGGTTATCTTTTTGACGTTGGTACTTGTAAATCGAAAAAAAAATAACAGCTTCATTTGTGCTTAAAAAATTATAACCAATTTAACCTAATATTGATAATATTTAGAAGACACAATACAAATAAAAACATTAGTTGACATAAACATATTCTATTTTAATTATGCCCGTTTGCCTGGAGTTTCTTAAATAACATTTTTGAAGTACTTAGTTATTGCCATGCCGCCATCACGAATGAGGATTAATAGTTGATCATACATCCTTTCAAGTCAAGTTTTATGTAAAGTAATTTGTAGCTTCCTAACGTGGATTTATGGGATATTGCTCGCTCTATAACACCCATCTTCTAATTTTCTTGCCTTTCCTGTACGTATATATTGGTATATCTGATGTTTGTGTAGAAGTCGTTCTTATTTTAATTATTCTTCTTTGTTTACGCAGGGGGATTGTTTTATACGCAACTTGTATTAAGATAAAAGGTTTTTACTCTATGACTATATTTGTACTTTGCATCAAGTTCGATACGGTCATATTGCCAAAACATATTGACATATGCACAAAAAATATTGTGATATTACAGTGATTATAATTGATTACTTGTTGAGTTTTTGAAATTACATTTATTGTTAATGTAGCACAGAGAGAACGGAAATATAAACTAATATGATACCTATATGTTTTGACTAATCATCATCATCATCATATCAGCCAATTGACGTCCACTACTGGACATGGGCCTCCTCCAAATAACAATTTTTTTTTAAACAATTTTCACACTCGTGCCGTACAAACGTACAGTGTGACTTAACCTTAATAGTTAAGACTCATACTGTGAGAGTGAAGGTCATCTAACGAGACCTGTCATCGGGCAGCACGATAAGTGTCCTGCTGTGAGGCTATTGTTGTTGATTATTGCGTGTGACAATTACTTGTAGGTAAGTAGTTTTATTTGTGTTTTGGGTTAGAAGAGCATGTTGGGGCGTTTGAGCTTGTAATAAGGCCGTTGTAAGAGCTTGCAAGTGGTATCGCGAATACATGCAGTTCTGAAGAAAATTAAAAAAAAACAGTAGTCGAAACGTAATGTTACCTTAACCTTAAGGATAAAAAACCAAAAGAAACTAGAATAAATAACATAATGATGATTTTAAATTTTACATAACTTCAAGACAAGGCAAGTCTTAACCAAACCTACCCTATAGGTGAGGTAACTCAATCACCTACATAGGACCTATTTATCATGATAATAGAATCACAGAGACCCTAGGAATATCTGCTATGTATAAGGTTTTTAACAAGCTCGCTGCGACGATATTTCCGGACCGTTACGACTTGGGGAGCTTCAAGAAACGAGCGTACTCCCTTTTAAAAGGTCGGCAACGCATCTGTGATTCCTCTAGTGTTGGGTGTCCATGGACGGCGGTGGTCACTTACCATCAAGTGACCTGCTGGCTCGTTTGCCTCCTTTTACATAAAAAAAAAATCTACCGTTTCTCCGAGAGATATGTGAGCTTGTTAAGCAACCGTTTACCTTCAAAATCACTATTAAAACTTTACTATTAAGTTCGTCTACATTCAAACTACTAGAACCAAATTGAATCATCAAAAACACGTTTTTGTGCACGCTTTTTGCTTAACAAATCGATTATATTAATAAGCAAACTTATTTGCTTGTCGATACTATCTTAGAGATAGACAGACGGACAAGTTTATCAATCAATATAGATAAGTTGGTGAACGATGCCTTCGGCAAGGTTATTGTGTGGGTGACTGGTACTAACTGACAGATTATGTGTGATGACAAAATTAATATTATTTAATTTTATTAATGAAATTTGTCCTTCTTTAAATGAGGTATAAAGAGCGCTTTGCTTCCTGTGAAGATAACAGCAGATGAAGATGACAGCGATCTTTAGTAAAGGTACATACTAACCGGCGTAGCTTACTTAAATCTGCCATCTTAAATTAAAAACTAAACTAAAACTTGTCTTTAAACAGTCTGCTGCCGTAATGTGTTTCAGTAATGCTTTCGTTTTCTGAAGACAAAGTAAATTGTAGAACAATCGTACATCGCATAATATGTTCTCTCCATATTATGATGTACTTAGGGTCCTTAAAAAATAGTGTAAAGAAGCTTTTAGCCAGACAATGTGTTAACGTCAAAGCATAACCGCTTTTAAGTTTGAAACAGACACATACCTTCCTTCAAAAAGGCTTTCGCAATGTAAAGGAAAATTGACCTACTAACCAGCCCAATAAAACGTTAGTACATTTTTATGACAAGTCAAAGAACCATTCAATAACAAATAGTAGATACGCAATGTTTAAATGTCGTCATTCTTATCAATGGCGAATAATCTTTTCCGATCTACCCACACATTGCTCTAATACAATCTTCACTTATTTTAATGTGTTTAGTTAAGGTAACTAAACGCTAACTATTATATTGACAATACGACCTTGTAGGCCCACGCCCACGCATGGACTAAACGGCTAGTCCTGTTGAAATTGTATTTAGAACTAGATCGCATTCATTTTTTACGTACAATTGTGTGCTTTTTTGTGTCTTATGTCTCTTTTGTTGATGCGATGACTTCATGCTCGATCTGCTTAACTACTTATTGTATTATAAGATACTATAACCTACGTATGGTGACGGAGTAAGAATACAATATGTCACCACCCCATCTCATCCCATGGGTGTCGTAAAAACCGACTAAGGGACTGTCCGTGAATAATATCTTTACGAAATAAAAAGAAGGAAAACTTGAAAGGCCAAGTATCCCTCCGTCACGAGAGGAGGCCCGTCCCTGCAGTGGGACATTAATGGGCTGTTACGAATAACCTACGTCTCACAGTGGCATCTAGTCCCAAACTAAGCAGAACCTATACTAAGGGATTACTACACAATTAAAGAAACTTACTAATTTTTTTTGTGAAAATGTTCGTATTATTTGTAACCCTAATCTTTAACTTTTACTTAGGTACTTTCCGAACCCAAAGAACATTCATGCTCAGGATAATTTTCAGATTGCTTCAAATTTATTTAGCGTGGGAATCGAACCCGCAACCTCATTAACAGGAGCCGCATACAACACAAGATGACAAATCTATATGCAATACAAATATCATTATATTAAACAATTTACTTAATGATCGTACAGTTTGACATTTTATATGTTAGCAATAGTTTTGCAATAACAATATTTAGTTTGTAGATAATCAAATAATATAATATTGAATAAACGAATTGATAGGTCAACAGTTTAAACGGACAAACATACTTATAACATATTATATGTCAATAATTTTATGTCGTTGTGGTAGCGATTTACATATACTTATCCCTAAGGCATAAAATTAAATATTTAAATTAGGTATTGACAAGTTCCCTGTATTGATAGGAAAAACGTTTTTCCACAATTGTACAGTCTAAAACAATTACTGGTTGTTATTAAAAGAATGTACATATCTAAGGGCTATTTCAATTTAGTCGTTTCGTGCCGTAAAGCTGCCGCACGCTGTTCGTGCCGCTTGTTATAAGCTGCTGCCGTACGACAGACGTACGACACTATACACCTAAATTGAATTTGCCCCTCTTTTCAGAGATCCTACATGTATGAAAAAACCTTCCTAACAAAATGGTTGTCTTGTGCACAGTTTCCCACCTTGTTCCGAAATAATTGGTGTGTAGGCCCCTTATTTGCCTTTCACAAGACAATAAAAGGTGGTAACATTCTAAATTCTTAGTAAGCACAAGCACAGGGAAAAGCACTAACTTAGTCATTTACATAGCTCTGTTCTAAAACATTTCCTTCAATCTCGGTTAAATTTTCCTGTTACATAACATATTACGACTAAACACCATAATAGCACGTAATGCTAGTTAATCGTCTAGGCATGTCTATATCTTGTATAGTATCTCAACGCTGAGCTACTGTTTATCAAACGTGTGGCATTATAATTATACGTATTTAAATGCTCATGTAAAGTGTAGAGATGCCTTTTTTGTGTTTCTACTTATCTTGACAATTTTATGATAATTGATTTACGGGTTTAAAAATGAACGAGCTTGAACCACATACGTAAACTTGTGTTTGGTAAACATGGAATGGCATACACTAATAAGCGCCATGTTAGGATCCTTTTTAACCTGCTTGGAGTATGGGTACTGCATACGTTATCTCGGCTAATGAACTAGTAATATTCAGTCAATCATATTTTAGTTTGCTTTATCTATACTAATATTATAAAGAGGTAAAGTTTGTGTGTTTGTTTGTTTGTGTGTTTGTATATTTGTGTGTTTGTGACGTTGTAGGGGGTAATCTCTGGATCTACTGAACCGATTTTAAAAATTCTTTCTGTGTTGAATAGTCTAATTATCGGGGAGTGTCATAGGCTACATAGTATCACGCTATAACTAATAGGGGGGGAGCAGTAATGAAATATGTTAAAAAGCGAGACGCGTTTTTTTCGCGGCCCGACGAAGTGGGCACGGGTCTGCTAGTTAATTATAAAGATAATTACTCGGAACAAAGATATCGCTTCTTGACTTCTTCATTAGATAGAGACCGTGTAGGAGCGGTACTATCGATTTAGCCACCTCCAAGAAGGTGTTACAATTTGCTTTGTTTAGGTGACAGGTTACAGTAGCTAGTGAAATTACAGTGCTATGTGGCATAACAGCATATATCCCAGAATAGTCAGCGGATTAGCTGTGTTTAGGCATTGTTACGCTAGCTCTTCGTAAACATAAGACTATCGAAGCTTTTTCTCTGTCATCTCTATACCTTCTAATGTTGGGTAATATTATAAGCTCGTTAATAATTCTTGACACAAACTATTCTGCGAAATACTGTATATCATTTTGACTATATATGTCATTTGAAGCCTTTATATATGAGATAAATAATTATATATACGGAATAATTGTTTAATGTCCGTCTTAGTGTTAATTGTGTAACAAGTGCAATTAAGTAATTAAACTATTGTAGTTAAAAATGAATTGTAGTGTACGTTGGTAAGTTTTTGCAAGTTAATTACTTATGTACACACAGCAACACATCAAGTTAAACATTTTCTTTTGAAATTGTGTCTTATTTCAAGGTATTAAGGTACATGAGTGTCTAGGTTGATTAGTTGCTGTGTGTACAAATATTATAACAAGTTAACAAGCACAATTTGTGAATGGTGATGACATGAAATGGTGTGGTAATCATATTGTCGGATGTTTTGATAGGTTTTGATCACTGAGTTTACTACTTAATTTATTTAGTACAAGAACATTACATTCCTCACACGGTGGACCGGTGATCTGGTTAGGACAGCGGGAAACCGATGGATAAGGGAGAGTTCCTTATCCATAAAACTGTAACTGCTGCAATAGGCGTACCATGCCCATTGTCGCTGGGATAATTACAAACATTCTCCTTCTCTTTTTGAAGTTGGTTAAAGATGTGCTTAGACGATTCATTTTGCTATCCTTGTTTGGAAATCTTACATACTTAATATCTGCGAACTTACCCTTTGTAAGATTATAAAAATACATAAAAGTAGTAGAACTTCCTTATAGTTGTAACAAAATACCTAATCTTTAAGATGCGTCGGTTAGCTTACCAATATTTTAATAGATCAATTTAGGTATTATTAATACATATAAACTAGCTCTACTATTACAACTAGTATCTTAGTAACTAGTTGGAATTTTCAAAGAATCCGGTTTGTTCATAAACGCCATTTTAAAAGCAATGATCTTAATGATTTATAAATTTTATTACTTTATTTATTTCATATCGTAATAAATAATAATATAATAACGATATAAATATATAAAAGCTTAACGTTATTATAAGATAATTTATCCATATGTATTATATTTAATTAATATTTTCCTATGGGTAATTATGTAATAGTCTTTAAACTCTTTGGATATACCGTTTAGTAAATAATGACTTTATTAGAACATTGCCCATTAAGAAAAAGTTAAAAAAATCCGAGCTTTGCTAATATAACCGAGCATGGTTTAGTCCAGTTTAGTCCGACCCGGTGAGCCAACGAACTGGTTAGGACGGCGGGAAACCGATTTATGAGGGAGGCACAGGACCGCACAAGGTAAATATTTGGAAGAGGCTTATGTACAGCAGACGACGATGATTGTTTAGTCTTCGAGTGATAACTGAAGAAGTAGACGTTGTTTCTTCATGCCCATGTTGAAATTTGACTAATAGAAAGATCACAGTTACCAAGTGGTAGGTCTTCATCCGCTGTGATCGCTTAATCCACCTTCAAGAAGTAGTGTAAATACAATGTTAGTGTTTAGGTGTAAGCTTACAGCAGATAGTGAAATTACCGTCTATTCCTAGTTTCCCCCGAATACTTTCCCCCGATTAGGGGGAAACTGGGACTATAGGCACACTACTGGCATGAGATGGGGCGGTGACAGAATGTTCTAACTTCACAATAAAGATAACAACATACAATCAATAATAGTTAGCATAGCGATATGAAATAACATTTATTTAAATTTCACAACATTTAGACAATAAATATAATTTATAGTTCAAGTGTAGACCGGTTGCAACTATGTGTTATGGTGATTATTATCTTATATTTTGACAAAAGGCGACGAGTATACAGTACATCTGTGGTAGACGAGTCACCAATTATATGTTAGAAAAAAAAATGGAATTAGAAATAACAACACTAACTGACCCGTGCTCACTTCGTTAGACTGCGAAAAAAAAGCATCACTTTTTTAAACATATTTCATTACCTACTGCTCCACTTCTATTAGTCATAGCGTGATACTTTATAGCATATTATGACACTCCCCGTTAACTACTTAACGGGAAGTGTCTATTCAACGCAGAAAGAATTTTTAAAATCGGTTGAGTAGTTCCAGAGATTACCCCCTACAACGTCACAAACACACAAACTTTACCTCTTTCTAATATTAGTATAGATTTATAAATTAAGTGATTTTTCTTACTTAATACCTACGGAGAAAGATGTCATGATTTGTGCCGTTCGCTGTATTCAACTGAAGTTTACTAGGTCTCAGGTTCAAATTCCGGAGTTTGCTCAATCTTCAAGAAATATTGTAAAGGACACTGCGACCTGCACTGGCTTTAGTCTGTGGTAGGGATTTGACATAGAGACTCTATACCAATCAGTCAATCCATCGTGGTATAAGTAGACTAAATTTCACAAAGATACGACTTTAATTGTACCTACCTACACTAATAGACTGGTATGATGTATCAATCTTTATCGGAATCAAATTTACAATACAATTTATAGGAAACTTAAATAAATTCATCATAACAGCCCATTAATGTCCCACTGCAGGGACGGGCCTCCTCCTGTGACGGAGGGACACTTGACCTACTTATACCACGCTGCCCAGACGGATTGGTATAGGGTTTAATTTTAAGTTTTCCTTCTTTTTATTTTGCAAAGATAATATTCATGGATAGTCCTTTAGTCGGTTTTTACGACACCCATGGGATGAGATGGGGTGGTGACATATTGTATTCTTACTCCGTCACCACACGGAGAAATAAATTAGTAACACGTAAATATTATAAATTAACTTTAAAATATCAGCTTTTTGGTGTTGTAAAATTGTTTTTGGAAATAAAAAAAACATATTTTAAGAAAACACCTGGATTTGCTAATAGCATTCGAATAAATTACTTTTTTTAAAATAAATTTGAATTATTTAAATAACGAACTAAAACGACAAATCAGTTTATTGACATCTAATAATAATCTTGTTTTACGAATTTATAGTGTTGCTAATTTCAAACTTGCATAATTATTTAAAAAAAAAGGCGTTATTTCAACTCAATAAAAAAAGTATACTTAACGTAATTCATGATTTAATAACTCAGTGGTTTAATCCACGGAGAATCGCTGGTTCGATTCCTAAACAGAGAGGGTCTTCTAAACAAAGAAAAGTGGATTCATTTAAATAAAAAGTGATTGTGATCTAGTTAGGATGAGGGAGGCACAAGACCGCGCAGGATGGAAATGTTTGGAGGAGGCCTATGTCCAGTGGGCGTCCAAAGAACGCCTGATAGATGAGATGTGTCTGTGTACTACTATGTATAAGCTCTTATTACTTTGTGAGCGTATGTGTACGGGAACACTAATTTTATAATCTACTAGCTGACCCGTGCCCACTTCATTAGGCGGCGAAAAAAACGCGTCCCATTTTTAAACATATTTCATTACTGCTCCTCTCCTATTAGTCATAGCGTGATACTACAGCTACTAGCCTATGACACTCCCCGATAATTGGACTATTAAACACAGAAAGAATTTTTAAAATCGGTTCAGTAGATCCAGAGATTACCTCCTATAACGTCACAAACACACAAACTTTACCTCTTTATAATATTAGTATAGATTCGGAATAAATCGTATTCAATATGAAACTGTCAGATACCAATACCTATGTAAATAAATATTTTTATTTTATTTTATTTATTTATGTAAATAATATGTAATACTACTGTATATGATGAAAATTTAACGTTGTAATACCTAAGAATGCGAACTCTGGCGAATATGACGTAAAAACTAGACTAAGGCTAGACATTAGTTGGAATCGCCCACGTCACCACAAACAAGACTCGAAGGAGAGTTGCAACCCAATTATGTATACTTAGGTCATAACAGTAACTATTATCTATATTCTATTTATTTATGACGTTTGAGTCCCATTACTTACAATAAATTCTCCGTGTGGTGACGGAGTAAGAATACAATATGTCACCACCCGAGTCTTTACGAAATAAAAAGAAGGAAAACTTGAAATTAAACCCTATACCAATCCGTCTGGCCTGCGTAGTATTAGTAGGCCAAGTATTCCTCCGTCATGGGAGGAGGCCCGTCCCTGCAGTGTGACATTAATGGGCTGTTATGAGTCTCAATACAGGTAAAGGCTTGGAAGCATAAAGGTTCAAAGGAAACATTTTTATATTTAGTTGGCAACGAAATCTTAGGTTTGTTGTCGTTTTGTGTATGAAAACTTATGTTTCTATTTAAGATTTTTCGAATGAATGTACTTTAAACATTTTTGGATTCTTTAGCAGATCCAGATTACAATTATGATAGTAATTCAAATTACACATACATAAATTCAAGCCTAGTACTTAGGAACATGATAGAAATTCTTAAGATTATTTTAAAATGCTATAGTATAAATATTACACAAGTTATTCTGCTTGTTTCAAGAAATTCCTATATGGTTATGATATTCTTATAATATTACTCAAATATTTACGTAATGGCATCTACTACTTCTATGGTGCTTATTAAATCAAGTAATGATTTAGTTCTGAGTCGGTTAAAATGAAAACATTTTTTATTTTTAAAAGGTATCTCATTTACTAGGGATCAAGCTCACAGGGACTTTATAAACTTAATTTAGTAAACGCACACAAAGAACATTTTCGTCTCATCCCATGGGTGTCGTAAAAACCGACGAAGGGATTATCCTGTGGAGGGATGTCCAATCTGTCTGGCTAGCGTGGTATTAGTAGGTCCCTGCAGTGGGACATTAATGGGCTGTTATGATGATGATGAAAGAGCAACTAGGGTCAAGATAATAATTTGTAGATGACACAAAGAAATGTCTTGGATTTGAACCCTCCGTGCCAAGAAGGTTGTATGAAGTCTGTTCATCCTACTATCCTACTAATATAATAAATGCGAAAGTTTGTGAGGATATATGGATGGATTGATGTTTGTTACTCTTTCACGTAAAACTACTGGACGGATTTTGATGAAATTTGGAATATAGGTAACTTAGGGTGTAAATTAACATTTAAGCTACCTATACCACGAGGGTGAAGCCGCGGGCATTAGCTAGTCTTTAAAAAACTAAGCTCATTCCGTGACGGGCTAATACCAGAGGCATAGATTACCTTATCAAGTCCTACCCAGGTCTGAAATATAAATATTATCAACATTACAAGCCCGCAAGCGTTATATAAGTAATTTACATTAAATTTATCAGTAATTTAGCAACTGTGTTCGTTAGTGGGAATTATTTTGCATATTAAAGCGAGATGTATGTATTACGATGCGTATCTTTGACCTGGTGGTGGTGAAATTATCAATTACTTCATTGCGTATAGACGTTGAGATGTATTCGTATATCAGAAATATCATACAAAATAGAGAGAAATACAGATGTATATTTACATACTAAAGTGTGCCTAATCATACCTATTTGAAATAATACTCAAAATAGAGACAAATGAAAAAGTCTATGAGGTTACTGAAGTTCTTGGCAGTCCTTGTTCTTTTAATCTTTTAATTTAACCGTCTCGTGTATCATATACCTATGATACATTCTCATTGTTCTACGATGGTATTTACTGGAGATACAAACAACCTGTCAAGCTGTTATAAATACTATTTATCGTTGAAAGCAGTACGATCAAATCTTTCAATATCCAGCGGTTTAGCATACCTGTATAATGTAGAAAGTAAAGCGCCGATTACACTAGACTACATGTAGTCAACTTAGGGATGCGCGATCCAGTTCATCGATCCGATTTTAAGGATCGGATCGGATCGTAATGCGTTGATCCGATCCACGAATTGGATCGCATGCCATCGATCCGATCGATGTCAAGAAAATCGATCCGGATCGGATGCAAATAAGTAAGACACAATTATTTTTAGATAGGTAAGCATTTATTAAGTAAATACAATTATGAAAGGTGAGGAAAAAACAACCAGTTATATATAAGTTAAAAGTTCGAGTTGGCATCTTTAGAAATAGTTCTATAGG
Source organism: Schrankia costaestrigalis (assembly GCA_905475405.1). NCBI lineage: Eukaryota > Metazoa > Arthropoda > Insecta > Lepidoptera > Erebidae > Schrankia > Schrankia costaestrigalis. Next base: position 950,046 of record FR997845.1, on the reverse strand, counting down.
TACCAATCTTCGAACTCTAAACTTTTGAGAAACAATAATTTAGAGAGACGACATGGATCGAGTCTGTTTCGACATTCGCTTAAAGTTAAGTTTGCCGACGAAAAGAGCCGCTCTGATGGCACCATAATTCAGTTTTATAAAACAAAATGTCCGCACAATGAAGATACTCAATAAAACTAATCAACCGACCATAAACTTTACTCGTTTGTTTACGAACTTACCCACACAAATATTATAAATAAAATGTAATAAGATGCTCGTATACCTACCCGCAAAAGACGCCGCCAAGTTTGGAACATAACGTAACCTAAACAAAAGATCATTTCGTTCCTAACAACATCGTAAGCAGTTAATGTAGGTAGATAAACTGAATTTGAATCCATACGATCCAAACGAATCGATCATTGTAGCTTTGTATCGATCTTACAAAAAATCGTATGGACTCGATCCGATCCAAAAATCGAGAGATCGTATGGCTTCGATCCGATTTTCAACAAGATCGGATCGGATCGGCGCATCCCTAAGTCAACTACATCATGTAGGAGACTACATGTAGTCTAGTGTAATCACATGTAGGACAGTGTAAACAGAACGTCCTAACACTAAAAAGTTAGGACGTCCTTATGTAGGGGACTACATGTAGTCTAGTGTAATCGGCGCTTAAGTAAGTAAAGCATAAGTTAATGTGTCTTTAATATTAGTATGTATTTGTTGTGTACAGTTTGGTGATGGAGAGCCGCGTGGGCCTCGACTACATCGTAGAGCATGCCGAGTACACGGGCAAACTCGCCGCCGCGCTCACCTCGCCGGCGCCGCCCGTCAAGAAACAGGTAACTATGACTACATTACTCTTCTTATAGTGTGTAAGTGTTGAGAAGATAGATCCCTTAAAAAAATTAGCCAAACAAATTGCAAAAAATGGAAGGCCGAAGTATAAACTAGACCCTAGTTTATAATATCGTAATAATAGTCACCACATCGATGGTCTCTATATCGAAAACGTTCCATTGTCAGGGTAATGTATCGATTGTTCCCTAAATTGATGGTACGCTATATCGACATTACTCTTAGACGACTATACTCGTACCTACTCTACATCGACAGTGCACCAAATATCTGGTTTTGAAATTACAGTTTCTCCACTTACGCTACACGACCACTCACGGCTTCTTTTTTCTAATTTCCTTAAATACCTACTACTACTATTTATTTATTTACTACTACTAATATTTAAACCCATTTTGCAGGTGTTCGAGTTACTATCAGCATTGTGTGTCTACAATGCTGAAGGGTATACCAGGGCGGTCGACACCCTCGAGAGGTATAAGGTATGTCGTTATTTTTTTTGTAAACAAGTTACATATCTGCTAAATACTAATAGGGTTTTGAGTACAAATACTAACTTCTAAGTAAAAGTAAAGTAGAACCTTGGTAATTATATCTACAATTATCCAGGAAAAAGTTGATATGCTATCCTAGGAATTTGCCAGCGTGGTTAAAGTTGGATAAGTTTTCCAAGAAGGAGACTTGTCTCTCTAGTCCGGCTTTTAAAGGATGTAATAAATCACATAAATATTAAGTAATTTAAGTGCATATAAACCATTAGTAGCTCTGTTTTCTTCTGCACTAATATCTGTTCTAATAGTCAATAAAATAAAACATTATTTCTTACAGACGTTGAAGAACGAGCGTTACCGGCTGACCGTGGTAGTGGAAGAACTGAAGAATGCGTCCACTCATGATTACAAGACGGCGCTGGTCATCTTCATCAACTGCCTCATCATATCAGCTCCCAGGCTACCTGACAGGATCAGGGTCAGGAATGAGTTCATTGGTAAGAAATATGAAGATTAAGTTAATTAAGTTATTACATAACTAGGTACATCGATGTCGTGGGCTTAAATCCTACATATGACAATTTTTTGTACGAATTAAATATATTTTTTGCTTTTAATCTTTTTTTAAATTGATGCTTATTAAGAGCATAATTGCACTTTACGAGGGAGAAGTCTTTATAAAAAATGAAACTATGTAATTTGTCCTTATTTGGACTAAGACTACAAACTGTCACCATTCTATCTAAAAAGCGTATTGAAGACTAATAAGCAGTCAATAAATCTATCAAGAACTAGGCAAACTTGATACCATACCAGATACCAACTCTTCAGGGTAGCGTTTTATCTGTAAACCAAGTTTCAAGATGTGGACAAAATCACTTTTTAAAAAAGTTTTTGAACTTTATTTTTATTGATTGTTATTTCTTTTCTGTTTACAGGTCTTGGACTTCTACCAACGTTAAATAACTTAAGGTAAGAATTATTTATTTACATTTAAGTCGTACAACATTACCTAATTAAAATACTATCTCCAAAACCAGAGTGTTGATATATACGATCATGATCGATGTTTTTTACACAATCATTCCTGATCATTTATATAAAAACGAAATCACTTAATTAAGTTTTATTGGATTAACTTAGAATCGTGTTTCTTTTTAAAGTCATCGTTTAATAATTCAGCTTTGTTAACATTTAAAAAAACAATACTACCATAGAATCTCCTTCTCGTCGCGTCTATTTGTTGTGGCTAATACTTTTTTTAATTGGAAGTATATTAATCATGCCAAGCATTTGAACCTGCTTTTGGTATAGGCTCATTATGATAACGAGTCTCGTAAGGGTTTACCAACTAAAACTAACATCGCCCTCTTACCTAGAAGACGTTGCCAGGACATTGACAAGACAAACACTACTTGAGCAGTCGTGTTATGACAATAAAGAATCGAGTGTCATGACTATTCATATTTCGTATTTTTTACGCTTAGCTTAAGTGATCCAAATCCTTGTCTCTTAAACCAATATAGAACCAAAATTGATTGGATTTCTCAAGAGCCGCTAACTCTAGTAATTTTCCACTCAACTAAGACATCACCATCTTGGCTGCATAGCAATAAACTGTTATTTCTTTTTAATAACCAAACCCTTTTAGTTTCATATCAAACATAAACTAATAAAAACGAATATGTGGAATATTAAACTACGTGCGGGAACTTGGAACTCGTTTTGAACGAAACACGTTTGTTTCCATATTCCATATTTGATACCAACCCCTTTTTTATTTTATTTCTTTTATATATTCACACTAACAATGTATTAAATTGTACTTTATTACTCTCACACGTATATTCAAAGTAAATTAGCACCAAAAAACAAGACAATATATTTAATCACATAAATTAATCGCCATTAAAGTTGCAAAAACTTGGTGCGTAACTCTCTGCAACTGTGTCGAGAGTCGAGACACTAATAAACACTGTGTTTATGACTAACTAACAATTGTGCAGACGTTTAGAAGATATTTATTTATTTATTAAAGATAGTAAGGTGTAATACTTCTGATCGGAGTAAGAATATAAAATCTCATTACTTTATCACAATTCAAAACAAAATTAAAGTCATTGCCAATTGAGAAATGTTTTTACACCCTAGACGAATATTTTAATTGTAAGTTTTAATTTCTTTTTAATTCATTTTATTGTTAAAAGTAGTTTTACTTATTAATTTTAGTTTTAAGTAAGTATAACATTCGCATGCCTGTCAAGGGCGAATATGTCGGACTTCTATTGAAAATGTTAACATCAAGATGTAACCATGTTCTTATCGAAATCACTTGAAAGCTGTCTAAAGGGCAAAAACTGCTATCTGGTGTTAGAAGAAGTCTGTATCGAAACGAACAGTTCTTAACGACAGGTGACCATGACATTCGTGTGTTAACGAAACATTTGTATAAAAAACTTCTGATGATACTTAGGTAACACGCTCAACATTAACATTTAGTTATTCTAAGGTACCAGGTCTGAGAAAGGCAGTCCACTCTCTTACTGCTAGATATACTTAAAAGGAACACAGTCTAATTTAATTGAAATATCTTTTCCTTTTGAGGCCTTCCTTTATTTTTCTTTGATTGTCTGGGCAAATAATCCTTTATATCCTAGGCGTATGCCCAGCAGTAGACGTCGTTTAGCTGATATGATGACGATAACAAAACGAGCACAAAACTTTTATAAAATGATAACACAGTGTACTTGTGTTCCCAGTTGGAAAACACATAAAAAGGTAGAGTGTGTGTGGGCGCCTCGCTTGGACCGCGCCATATTTGGCAACACTCTGTATAATCTTGTGCTCGTTAAGTTTATTAACAACGCTATCAAAATGTGACTAAACCCTCAGTTCCTTGAGATGTTGTTAAGTAATATGTTTTATTAAACATAGGTATGTTTTCTTGTCATTTATTTATACATAACGATTTACACATAGATGGCAGGTAATATTATATTAGTATGTTCAAAATAAATTGTTAAAAATAAAAACCTTATTTTATTAAAAAAAACATTATTTTACCGGGGAAATCCCCATGGACTCAGATTATTAGTGACTAAACCTCCCAGTGTTCCGTCTCTCACGAGGGCGAGAACCGCGGTAATCCATGTGTGCCCATTCTTCTAGGCAGCATTTTTGGTAATCAAGTATCCGTCCTGTCAGTGGACATTAATGGGACGGTAAAAACAAATAACTAGACAAGAATCTTGCAGAAAAACTCACAATAATATTCTAAATGGCGCTCATCACGTATCTATGCCAGCTGCAATTTTAAAACCGTGCTATTTGTATCCAGGCACGAGGCAGCTAGTCAGCCAGACCTGGGCGTGCAGCTGGACGTGTTTGAAGAACAGCGGGAGAGCGACGAGGCGCAGGGTCCTGGCGGCATCAACCTTAACTCACATCTCGACGTCTTCTATGCTATACTGAAACAGGTAACTCTATTTAAAATAATGCAACATAATATTAGGTCTTTACCTATGAAATTCCCGTTTTGTATGGAGATTTTATGCGAAGTTTGATGTTGATACTAACCTTTTCTTAAATTTTTCAATAATTATCATTAAACTTAATAGAATGAAATTTGGTATAAGTAATAGCACACATCTTAGCTAACTAATAGCGTTTTAATCATAAGAAAAAGAATATAAGGGAAGAAGTTACATTTGTTTAAATGGTAAAATCCGCTGGTTTAAATTGGACCCATATTTACAGGCTTATTACCAATACAAATAATAATTATTTTGCTTAATTATCTTTTGTTAGTTGTTGGTAATGTCCTGTATTTACCAAATTACAAAAATAATACAAGCAATCTATGTTTTAAAAGAAAATAGAGGCTAAAGACTGCGGCGAAAAAAAACGACAATTTCATAAGTAAAGACCTATTATTAGTGTGCATTGTCAGACTCTACGAGTATTATGCTACTGTTGGGCAAAAGCCTCTTCTGCTGACTTTCACTTATTTTGGTTCATGGCCATTATATTAAAATAATTTGTGGATTACATAAATATTTTCCGTGAAATTTAAAACTATGGCAGCCGCATAAAAGCACTCTATACTTTTTGTTCTATGGGTGTCGTAAATGTCGACTCAGGGAAGACGTATTCTGATGTTCATACGTTTTCCCTAAGTCAAGATATACGACACCCATAATCAGTCACATGTTCATTAAATTCCATTTCATTTCCTGGAGAAGTCCTGTCCCTGAAGGGGCACCTGGTCATTAAAGTGCTTTTGTGAATGAATCGGTGAAAAAAATTCTTGGAACAATATAATTTTTTAAATTATAATTTCCAATTCTCCCTTTCAGGTTGCTGAAACGCCTCAAGAAATACCTTTCCTGAGCATCCTGCAGCACCTGTTGAGGATAGACCCTAAGGAACCCGTAAGCGACATAGTGTGGGACACTGCAGAGACGCTGGTACACCGAGCTACTCTGTTGGAGACCAGGGAAGATGCCGCCAAGTTACTTAGAGCTCCGAGCGTTCAGGTTTGTATAACAATTACCATTTGTTTTCATGAAATAACAACTCCCTTTGGGGATTTTACACATAATTATCTCGCGTGGAAGTCAAACCAGTGACCTCTGCGTAGCAGTCATGTTATATAACCACTACGCCACAGTGTCGTTAACAAGCCAAGAGCTCTCTCAAACAATCTCTCTTAAAAAGTATTTTGAATTATTTTATTCATCCCCAGGCCAAGGTGGGTTGCACATGTCAGCACCGAGACATCGCAGGCGGCGGCAGAAAGCAAAGCTTACAGAGGGCTTTGTCACCACCGCCGCCACCTCCCCCACCACTCATGACGACATCACCACCAGGTACTTCAACATACACTTTATAACATTCATCATAACAGCCCATTAATGTCCCACTGCAGGGCCGAGCCTCCTCCTGTGACAGAGGAATACTTGGCCTACTAATACCACGCTGGCCAGACGGATTGGTATAGGGTTTAATTTCTTCTTTTTACTTCGTAAAGGTAATATTCACGGATAGTCCCTTAGTCGGTTTTTACGACACCCATTGGATGAGATGGGGTGGTGACATTGTATTCTTACTCCGTCACCACACAGAGGACTACGTCACCACACTTAATAACATTAAATCATTTATTAAATTTCTCATTATAACTAAACTGCGGGACAAGTCTTGCACTAGGGATTGCAAACATGAAACTAACAGAGATTAAGAACATGTAGGCTCAGCACTATACTTTGTGGATAGCACTAACAAATTGTCCTACGTGGGATATGAACCCGGCTAATCGGGCACGTCAGCCGCACGTTTTCAAATATAGACAATTAACTTGAAAAAAATATTACGTGTAACACTTTACATTGTTAGTTAGTTTTATCAAAAATAAAATTTATATTATTTAAAAAAAAATTACAGGTATCCCTCCACCACCAATGATGCCACCATCAGCTCCGAACCCCCCTCAAGCTCCAACATTCCCGCCTCCCCCTCCGGTGCTCCCGCCGCCTCCCCCGTGCGGTCCCCCTCCTCCTCCTGTACCGCCTCCCCCCTCGGCCCCGTGTCCCGCACCTCCGGCACCTGTCATCGACGTGAAACTCCCGCAGCAAGAAACACCACTACCCAAGACTAAAATGAAGACTATTAATTGGAATAAGATTCCTAATAATAAGGTACGTTCTTGAAGATACTTTTTATCATCATCATAACAACCCATTAACGTCCCTCTGCAGGGACGGGCCTCCTCCCGGGATGGAGGGATACTTGGCCTACTAATACCACGCTGGCCAGACGGATTGGTATAGGGTTTTGTTTCAAGTTTTCAATCTTTTTATTACGTAAAGATAATATTCACGGATAGTCCCTTAGTTGATTTTTACGACACCCATGGGCTGAGATGGGGTGGTGACACATTGTATTCTTACTCCGTCACTACACGGAGTATACTTTTTTAGAGTAAGTAACTTTTTCTAGGCCTATTGCCCAGGTAGAGCTTTCCGCAACTAGAAACACGGTGTAAAGTCGGAAACTTAACGGCGGTGGTCCCTTATATCCTAATAGTGCTAGAACGATTACGGAGAGAACTTAAATAATAGTTTTTCATCCTTTTTTTGCTACAATGATATATTATATACCTACAGTTCTGGACTAGAAGAAGGCCACAATGTCGGGTTAGGCACAAAAAATACCTAATTAATGTGGGCAATGGGGCAGGTTATATAGTATACAGAAAAAAAACTTAAAACTTCTGCAATAGCGACCGCGAACGAATATTTAGATATTTTTGACTGGTGATTTTCTTAGATCTAGAAAGAAAGAAAGAAAGAAAAATTATTTATTGGCCAATAAAAGTCACATACATTAAATGAAAAAGACAAAGAATTTAAAAAAAAAAAATTACACAAAAACAAGAATAAAAAAAAAAAACAAATAGTAAATACAAACATAAAATTGGCCAAAAGGACCTTGCCTCAGCATTTTGCTACTACGACTTGTTAACCGTAGTAGCGCTGGTATTCTGGCAGGGCCCCGTTATTATTTATTTTTTGGTTGTATAAAATAAACTTAAAATTTTTAATAAATCAATACATTTTTTTTTAAACAAAAACAGAGAGGACAAAATAACACAACAAGACATAATATTATGGTACGTCACAAACATATCCAAATGAACGACAGTGACAGTGACTAGATCTTTAACAACAATTAAAGATTGATTTTATAATAATTATTATTGTTTTCAGATCATAGGTCAAAACAACATCTGGTCTCTGGTGGCGTCGAGTCACAAACATTCACCTAAAGCTGAACTAGACTGGACCGAAATAGAAGGACTCTTCTGTCAACAAGTAAGTGTGTTTTTCTTTGAAAACTTATTTAATAATGTTTATAAAGCAAAACGGTCTGGGTCTGATAATAACATAGATTTAAAGTACAAAAGCAAAATTCTGGCTCAGGACAATAATAAGTGATTCTTTGTACTGTCTAATATGTGAATAGCACAAATTATTGTGTAATTTGTGAATGGTAAACATTATTTTTAAAATTGTGAATCGCACAAATACATTACGGACATACAATTACATTACAAAGAGTAAAGTCAACTTCTTTGTTAATTAAATATTTTGCTCTATTTTTATAGATACAACAAACAGGTTCCGCCGGGTCTTCTCCTCGCCTGGGGCGAAGTCCTATCTGCGACAGCTCGGGCGAGAGGAAGCCGAGGAAAGAATCCTCCGAGATCACACTGCTCGACGGCAAGAGAAGCCTTAACGTCAATATATTCTTGAAGCAGTTCCGCAGGTATGTTCATTCAATTAAATAATTCGTATATTAATGTTATGTACAGAGGTCGGAATTAGGTAGAGTTATTCATGTACTTACACTGATTTCATACAGCGAAAGAATAAAGTGGATATGCTACAAATCCCGGGATTAATTAAAAAAATAGAAAAATATCCCACGATTTAAATAAAAAGTTACATATTTACTTTTACACACTTTAAACTACTTACTGCACGCGCGACGTTGCCACACTTACATCAATGACATCGGATGCTCGAAGTTGCAAAATTTGAACAAAAGGAAACAATAGCGGTAATGCGGAACACTGAGATTGTATCTCTTTCTAACGCATTCAAACTATATCTTAGCAATAAATCGGTTTATTGACACAGCTCATTCGCTTACCTCGGTTCGTCGAATGCGCACACGTGTTTACTATTGTGTTTTGTGTGGTGAATCCTGTTTGACCCTGGATTGTTTACTGGATTCTGGACTCTACTTAATACGACTATTTCGGCACGCATTAACGGACTTTGATTTGGCCTTACTGTATTGGACGATTGGATATTTGAAGTTGGTGATATACTTGGTAAGTTTATTGTTCATATTTATATTAAATGTCCTTTACATTAGATTTTCCCAATGTAGAATGTTTGTTATATTGTCATAAAATCGGTGTTGTTTAACTCAAGATGTTCTTTGATACAATTAAAATAAAGTAGCAATGATTTCAAATGCTACTGAAGAAGCTTAACATACGGGACTCTTTTTTTAATTGCTTTAATTGACTATATGGTTAACGATTGGAATTAATTTTTCTGGTAATCTTTTACAGATTTTCTTTTTAGGTTTAAACTGATTAATTATTAATTAATGTGTTTATGTGATTATTACGGAAACCTGTCCTACTCGAGCGTTCTTGTATGTACTTCTGGAACAAGCGTTTATAGTATTTATATTAAATAGTGACAATTACTACATATCGAATGGGAAAAAACGTTTATAATAGGACGAATATCCCTTTGACCACTTACATTAAGGTGAAGAGTACGCAGAACTAGCGTCACTAATTTATTTCTTTACGTAACTCCTAAATCAGCTCAATTTTCAGTAATTGAAAGCCCAGTGGCACCAGAAAACATATCTAAAGTTTAATAAAACTCTATATACAATTTTTCGATTTGTATTTTATCTACAAAACAGGTTTACGCCCAAAGTAGCTTCTTTCCCCAAAGACTGAGCGAAAAGGAGTGTACAGTGAATCAATAAGCATTATTTATCGGTGTTTTTTAGTGCCCTTGCGCTTACTAAGTAGAAGCAGACACTTTAAATTTATACGTAATGTATGTTACTATAGTTGCTATAACAATAAATCTATATCTAAATATATAAAAATGAAACCCGTTTTCCGTTTTCACGGCATCACGCGTGAACGGCTGGACCGATTTCACTAATTCTTTTTTTGTTGTATTTGTACTTATTATTAGGAGAAGGTTCTTAGGTAGGTGTAGGGTAGGTTGTTGGGTAAGGGTAGGACAACGCGTGAACGAAGTCGCGCCGGGCCAACTAGTATAGTATAAAACAAAGTACCTACGCTTCCCGCCGTCTGTCTCTTTGTATGAATTTATGCACGCTTAGATCTTTTAAACTACGCAACTGTTGTGACCTATCTCTCACATACTTACAAACACATGCATACGGTTTTCTAAGATTGACTATTATTTTGCTCCAGATTAAAAATATTACCATGGCGCAGAGTTCAATCAAAGAAGCCACCATCAACAAGTGGATCAAAGATAATCCGGAGCTATTTTACGACCATGCAAGTGGATTAATTTACTGTTCCAAATGCGAAGCACATTTGAGTGCGACTCGTCAGAGTAACGTCAAAAGACATGTAGAAGGAGCAGTACATAAAGGCACGAAGAAAGAGCGCCACATTCCTTTAGAATTTTACTTCGACTTAATCGAATTTATGATTCTTTGTAACATACCGTGGTCCCAACTGAGCAACAACGCATTTAAAACATTTTTTCAAAAGTACATTTGTTGCAATTGCAAAAATATTACTCTACCTAGTGAATCCTTATTGAGAAAAGTTTACCTGGATCAGCTTTTTAAAATCAAAATACAAGAGATGCAAAGTAAGATTGTAGATAAAAAGCTATGGCTTTCAGTAGACGAAACTACGGATTTCTTAGGACGAGCTGTGGTACATTTGTTGGTGAGACCATTAGAACTTAGTAGGAACCATCGGCCTTACTTAGTGGCATGTAAAATGCTAGACACTGTAAATGGAACAACGATATCACAATTTGTTCAAGATTCTTTAAAAAATATGTGGGGAAGTTCATTTGAGAGCAAACTAGATAACGTTAGAATGTTATGTACAGACAGTGTGGCATACATGATATCAGCTGGTAGAATGTTAAAATCAACTTTTCCTAAAATGTTGCATTTCACATGTTTAGCCCATGCTCTAAATATTGTTGCGGGGCAGATTAGAAAGGAGAATCCTAATGTCGATAGTTTAATTTCAAATTTGAAAAAAGTTTTTTTGAAGGCACCAAAAAGAATTAAAATCTTTAAAGAAATGTGTCCGGATTTACCTTTACCTCCTGCACCTGTAATTACCAGATGGGGTACTTGGCTTGATGCAGCATTTTATTACGCTAAGCATTTCGATGAAATTAAATCTGTATTGTCGGTGCTGAATGGTCAAGAGGCAAAATCAATAGAGAATAGTTTAAACATTTTTAATAATAACGACAACATTAAAGATGATTTGTCTCGTATTTACGAAATTTTTTCAATTATACCAACAGCTTTGACATCTCTTCAGAAATCCGATCTTTCTCTAATGGAATCATTTGAAATATTTGATGCAGTGAGATTAGCTTTGATATGGGCAAATTGCGAGAGCTTAAAAGATAAAATGGAAAAAGTCATGGATAGGAATCCTGATTTGGACGTTATCAGAAATATAGCAGAAAAAATTTCTTCCTGCACTAATGATGACGAGGAGGAGGAATTGTATAAATTTGCTAACCTCACCTCAGTTGACGTAGAGCGATCTTTTTCAATGTACAAATGGATTTTAGACGTTCGGAGAAATTCATTGAAACCAGAAAATATTGAAAAGCTAATGGTCATATATTTTAATTCTCACAAAAGTTATACAGAGTCGGAAGCGAACACTTCAAATTTTACTGGTAATGAATCTGACAAGGAAAATGATTCCGATGGACCGTTTGAATAAGGAAAACTTCCCGAAATAGGCTTATGAGAATTTGCTTAAGACTATTAATAATTTGTATTGTAAATTAATGTAAACTAATAAAAACTGTATGTTAATAAATTATCTTTGTTTTATTGGTCTAATTCTGAGGTTTTTATTATTATTTATTTGTTTGTTGGCCACACGGGATTGTCCATTAGAAATCCCGGGATTATTCATCAGAAATCCCGGGAAGGTCCACATTAATATCAACATTTCGATGCAAGTACATAAATAACTCTACCTAATTCCGACCTCTGGTTATGTATTATACCAAGCGGTAGAAAATGGCTAATAGGTCACCTAAACAAACAAACAAACAAAAAGTAATTTCTTCATCTAAAATACAACGGTATTGCTTATGAATGTCGTTTTATAGTGATCACCTACGCACGTCTACTTAACGGCTAAGTTTACTAAGGGTTACGTGTTCCGCACGGAACACCATGTCAGTCTTTACTTTCGTATCGAATCACGCCATGTATCGTGGTGACTTTACAAAAAAATATATAGGATAAAAAGAACATCTTAACTTAGGACAATAGTGAATCGCACAGATAATTTTCGTACGACGTATTTGAACCCACGACCTCCTTGCAATTTTAAAGACAACCTAATCCCATGGGTGTCGTAAAATCTGACTAAGCGTTAAAATAAGTTATGGACTAAGAATACTTTACTACGACTCAATAACCTTAAAATAAACTTAATGTTTTTACTTCCAGCTCAAACGAAGACATAATCCTGTTAATCCGCGAGGGTTGTCACGACGACATCGGCACAGAGAAGCTGCGCGGTCTACTCAAGATCCTGCCAGAGATCGACGAGTGTGAGATGCTGAAGGCGTTCTCCGGAGATGTCACCAAGCTGGGGACAGCAGAGAAGTTCCTGCTACAACTTATTCAGTTGCCTAAGTACGTAAACTGGGCCTAAGTAATAACAGTGAATGATTAAATGTGACCTCATATCATCCATAATGAAAAGTGACTTAACTATCATTATTTTGATTAAATACAGCTGTAGTAATACTTATCCGTGGGTCGTAAAAAGCGACTAAAGAGACTAGCGTAACTGTTGGTATCTTTACTAAAGTACCTACTTGACACAGAACCCAATGTAAACCCGTCACTACACCATCTCATCGCGAAGTTGTCGTAAAAGGTGACTTACTGTACGACTCAATATCTCAAAATAAAACTTGACTTAAAATCCAACCAACCTATCTCACCCCGTGGATGTTGTGAAAGGAGACTAAGCAGACAGATTTTTCTACGAAAACCTACGGATAGTACATACAATGAATAATTAACATAAAACTCTTTGGTCTGCGTGTAAATCTAACTATATCAATCCATCAGGTAACTTTTTCATATAATTTTCTAATTGGCTAATTCATTTTAATATTTATGTTTACAGCTACAAGCTGCGCATAGAGTGCATGTTGCTGAAAGAAGAATGGGCTTCAACCTCCGGGTACTTAGAGAGTGCCATCAACGCTATACTGGTGGCTGGAGACGACCTCATGTCTTCAAGAGCACTTCAGGTGACATTTTGATTTTATTTTGTTGAGATTATTTTTCTTATCTCTCACACATTTTACTCAACAACCTTCTAGTCCTAAACTAAGTAGAGCTTTTCTATGTCCATTAAGAGCTGATTAAGAGCGTTTATAGCACCGCCAATTGACACTTTAAACGCTTTAAAATTAGTTAAATTTCGCATTCGAAAAAAACGGCCGTTTTTGCAACATTTTTCTAATTGAAAAACATTTAAAGTGTTGTTGAGAGTGTGTAATGTTATATTCGAGATCGGATGACTTTGGTGCTATGTTATTCGTTGTGGCGTTCATTACTTTTTAAGTGATTCCTATTAATCAAAAGAGGGGTCGTGTTATTCGAGGTTGTATGACTTCGTTGCTAAGATTTTCGTGTTGTATGTTTGAGAACGAATTAGTCTCTAAAGTAATAGATGTATTTTAATATTAAGACAAGTGCTCGGATGGCTTTTGTCAATGTCAAGACAGATTTTATGCCAATTATTTGTGATTTTTTTTTTTATTTATTTTGTTGAGCAAAAATATTAAATAACCTATAAACCCTTACCAAAGTGACCAACATAGCGCTCAGGATTGTCCGGTTAAAGTGGGGGTTGGCAGGGCACATAGCGCGGAGAACCGATAGCCGTTGGGGCAGAAAAGTTCTGGAAAGGCGCAGGGTGGGGAGACCCCTCACACGTTGGACCGAGGAGTTGGTTAGGACGGCGGGAAGCCGATGGGTGAGGGAGTCACAAGACCGCGCAGGGTGGAAGCGTTTGGAGGAGGCCTATGTCCAACAGTGGACGTCCATAGGCTGATATGGATAAACCTATAAAGTTTCGGCACACACATACCTACACTAATACGTATTACCCTTTCAAATAAGCTACAATATTCTTTTTAAAAAATGTTTCCACTGTTTATTTGACTATTAAACTTCACATATGAACGTGTGTGTACTGTTGGTGACACAGGAGGTGCTGTACCTAGCACTGATCGCGGGCAACTTCCTGAACGCGGGCGGGTACGCGGGCGGCGCGGCGGGCGTGCGCCTCGCCTCGCTGCACAAGCTGGCAGACATACGCGCCAACAAGCCCGGCCTCACGCTCATGCATTATGTTGCTCTGGTTTGTTTACCTATTCTATATGAAAATAATAAATCTCAAAATAATTAATCTTTGCAAAAATTTTGCATATACACGGGCAGTTTCGATTATTGATTTCAACGATCTTGTGTATAATGTTATGTTAAAATCAGCCTTTAGAAAATAAGTGACCTGATTTTTTTTAGACCTTTGAGGCATCCATTCGTGTACATTTGATCCATTGGAAAATGAGTGATGTCTGGCACTGGTATCTTGGTACACATTCAGTATTGCAGAGCGATATTAGCTATCAGTAAGGAGATAGTTTTTAGCCATCTTGGATACCTAAACTGTCACGTTGTTAGTTTAATTTTGTTGTGTATGTATGCATCAACAATGTATCAAGTTATTATTAAAATATACTTAGGTATATATAATGTATTGACTTGTCTATTATTATATTTCAGCAAGCAGAACGTAAGAACAAAGAACTGATACACTTCGCTGACGACACGCGAGTGCTAGAAGAGGCTGCTAAAGCGAGCGTCGAACAGCTGCATAACGAGATCAAGAACCTTGAGAACAGGATCGCTGTGCTCAAGAAGGAAATTCAGTTGCCGACGTCACAACATGATATTAAAGAACAGATGGGAGAGTTCTTGCAGGTAAGTTTTATCTTCATTTTAGAAGGTCAGAAAAGATTTAACGTGGTGAAGAAAATGCTACAGTTGCAGTTGTTTGGAGGACAAGATTTTTATGATCCATTAGGCCCTGCGCAGACGACAGACTATCCGTGACGCACTTTTTAGTCTGTGAAAATAGAACCTATGCAATTATAAGCAGTAACGCACATGATGCGCAAAAAGTCCGGCGCACAAAAGACTCAAACATATGCCATTTATGGCAGACTTTTTGTGCGCCGCAGACTCGATCGCACAAAAAGTGTGCCGTCTGCGCAGGGCCTTATTAATCACTGTTCTGATCCTGGGGTTTCTTTTGCATGTTGTTTATTAAGGGTATGATTCCTATCGCATGGTTTACGTTGTTTTTCTAAATGGTTACGTGAAAATATTTTGAATATTTAAAAATAATGATAAGTCTTGACATTTATGCTGTGAGTGTCGTAAAACCTGACTGAGAAAATGACACGGCATTTACATTATTGATGCACTCATATTTTCATTTCTATCTAAAATAGGAAAACTTGACTGATAATCATATCCCAATTTCGTCTCTCCGCCCTAATATCAGTTATGTCAACATTTTGTTCGTCGCTAGATGAGGGACGTCCCTGCAGTGGGACTAAAGGACTTATTATAGATAATAATGCAAGTCAATTTACCCTGTAGGTAGCGGAACAAGAAGTGTCAGCGTTAAACAAAGACATGGAAGAAGTAGAGAGTATCAGGAAGCAGCTGGCAGAGTTCTTCTGTGAAGATCCTGTCTCTTTCAAGCTTGAAGAGTGCTTTAAGGTTTGTAAAACAGTTATTCAATCATTTTTACTACAAGCTAAAAAAAAAATAAGTTAGTTATACAGTTTGATGTTATTTTATTTTATTTTACAATTTTAAGAAAACTTACAGCTAGTAGATACAATATACAGAATAGAACATAAAAAAATGAAGGCCAAATAAAAGTTTCCACAGATAACAGAATGAGTAAATAAATATAAAAAATAATAATAGATGTAGATAGACTTTTAACATTAGAAATGTTGAGTTTTAAGTTATACAGCAGTAGACAGGTAGAAATAGGAAGGAAAATATACATAACATATAATATACAAATACATGTTAGCTATATATTCAGAAGTTAAGTCTTGTCCAGATAACGAGATAAGATATACCTACTGTGTAGTACATATTATTATAAGTGCTAACATTTGTCACCACAGTTGTTCGCATGGTTCTGCGGCAAGTTCCGTGCTGCCGTGTGCGACAACGCGAGGAGACACGCGCACGACGAGCAGGCCGCCGCCAGACGACGACAACGAGACCTTGCAGCCGCCAGGAGACATGGTACTGTAGACACACAGACACAAACACACAACATCTACACACATGTATACTGACACACAAAGGCACATCATCATAACAGCTCGTTAATGTCCCACTGCAGGGACCGTGACGGAGGGATACTTGGCCTACTAATACCACGCTGGCCAGACGGATTGGTATAGGGTTCAATTTCAAGTTTTCCTTCTTTTTATTTCGAAAAGATAATATTCACGAATAGTTTCTTAGTCGGTTTTTACGACACCCATGGGATGAGATGGGGTGGTGACATATTGTATTCTTACTCCGTCACCACACGGAGCACGGAGACACATACATGCGTACAAAGTATTCTATGATTTATCCAAGGCTTTTGATTGCGTTCAAAATGACACACTAATCACGAAACTACTCTACTATGGGACGTAAGTGCTATAAGAGGCGTTGCGCTAAACTTTATCTCACCCTACCTACGGTACAGAGTGTAGGGATCGACTTTAAACTTAGGGGTACCCCAAGGATCCATATTAGGGCATTTTATATTTTTGGTTAACAACAATGACTTACCTAGCCAGACAGAAAATGCCACTTTAACAAAGCAGATTAGTCTAAAATATTTAGACAATTTTTCAAGAAAATATCTTCAATCTTTCTCTTAGTCAGCTTTTACAGAATGTATTGACAAACTTTATGAACTAATAACTGTATTTCAGGTAACGGCAGTAGTGTGTGCAGTACGCCGGTATCTGAATGTGAGTCGCTGATGGAGTCACTCCTGCTGGATATAAGGAACGGCCTCGGCAGACGATCGCTCAGGAAACCTCACGACCCTTCGCCTTCACCAGGTCCGTACTACTATTTTGAATAACGTAAGGGTCGGTTCATATCTAGCGGAATATGCGTCGCGTATTATCGGTCGTTACGCGACCAGAACTGACAAATGTATAGAAAAACACTCGACCGTTCACACTCAACCGGTAATACGCCGTCCAATTTACGTATTGCCGGTCATACGCTGGACGCATCATCCGTCAGATATGAACCAACCCTTAAGTTTCCTTTTACTATTGAAGCTGTTTTGGGGTTTCTGTAATGGGATATTTATTGGTACTCCAGTACTGTTATATTATACTTACACAAAAAGTTGGTCCAAAAATGCCTCCAATGGTCAAATCTTCCAACCAGGTCGCGGGTTCTAATCCCACGCAGGACAATACTTTGTGCGATCTGCAAACTGTTGTCCTGAGTTTGGATGTTTTTTGCGTCCATAAATATTATGATGTCTTTGTAGTCCCGTGACACATGTATTGATCGCTAGTGCGGAGTTGTCTTTTAAAAATGAACATCATTAATGCTAATTCTCCGTGTGGTGACGGAGTAAGAATACAATATGTCACCACCCCATCTCATCCCTCGGGTGTCGTAAAAACCGACTAAGGGATTATCTGTGAATATTATCATTACAAAATAAAAAAAAGGAAAACTTGAAATTAAATCCTATACCAATACGTCTGGCCAGCGTGGTATTAGTAGGCCAAGTATCCCGCCGTAACTGGAGGGACATTAATGGGCTGTTATGATAAATGCAAATCTTAAGCAAATACAAGATTTTTACGATCTAAAATGTTGATATTATTTCCAGACGTGACTCCAACAGGCAGCTTGCGTAGGAGAAGTAGAGCGAGCCCTGGTGATGACGAGGAAGGCTTGCTGGAGTTCCTGCGACACTCATCACCTGCCGCCAACGATCTGAGGGAGAGGAGCGCTTGGGGCAGTCTTGGTATGACGTTTTTAAATGATATGTTTTTTTGTTGATTTTAACATAAATTTGATTTTTTTCATTTATTTCTTTTTTGACATAAAAAATTGGTCTTGGTACTTAAAGAATTAAGTAAACTGAAACAATTCGGTATGTAAAGTAAAAGTTTACCTATGTCGATTTCAAAACCATTTCGAAATTTTAGATCGGTAAGGAATAAAATCAAAGAGTTCACTTTTTAAGTCATTTGGACTTTTTCGGAAAAGTATGTTTTTGGAAGTAATGCTGATGTGTATTGTACAGATCGTTCGTGGTCACGTCGCGGCGCGCCCCGCGCTCGCCTAGAGCTGCCCGAGCAGTCCCGCGAGCGCGCCGCCTCCCCGCGCCCCGCGCCCGCCCCCGCACACACGCCCGAGCCTGAACAAGTGCCGGCTAAACCTAAGTACACATCCTTTTTTATTTTTGTTGTATATTTATAAGTGTCTTCTCCCATCTCATCCCAGGGGTTGGTCATCATCCCTCGATTAAGGGACTATCCGTGAATATTATCTTTACGGAATGGAAAGAAGGAAAACTTGAAATTATACCCTATACCAATCCGTCTGGCCAGCGTGGTATCAGTAGACCAAGTATCCCTCCGTCATGGAAGGTGGCCCGTCCCTGCAGTGGGACATTAATGGGATGTGATGATGATTTATAAGTGTAAGTTTGTTTTTAATTATGACCAGCGCAATCTTAGTTGGTTGGGTAACGTTCAGTCACGTTCGCGCATTTACAGGTACTAAGAAAACATCAGCTCCCAACCATTTAGTTTCAAAGATAACATATTATGTGCAGCTTCCAGCAACAACTTGAAACCGGTCAACTTAGATGGCGCGAACTATAGTACAATTTTCGGGGCGGACTCGTGGTCACACCACTGTGACTATCAGGATTTTTTTTCTAGGACATTTTTTTTGTGCTTTATATCAAATCTCACGTGGGACAATTTTTGAGCTAAAATTATCGAATTATCAAAGTGGCACTTTGATTGGCTTGCAACCATCAAGTAACCATTATGTAAGATCAACTAAACAAAGCGCTTGGAGTACCCTTCATTGATTTATTTTTGCTAATGATTATATTAGAGTGGGCTTGAATTGATCGTGGTAATCATATTAATGTATGACTTGTGTTTCCAGAGAGTGGCGACAGAAGATCGAGTCCTGGCTGAGAGCGAGCTCCGCGGAGGAGTCTCGCCCCGCGTCCTCAGTACGAAACAGAAACAGGCGCTCCTTGGAAAACGACTCCGGTAAGATAATTAATTTCCCTCACACGATGGGCCGACGACCTGGTTAGGACGGCGGGAAGCCAATGGATGAGGGAAGCACAAGACCACACAGAGTGGAAACGTTTGGAGGAGGCCTATGTGACCCCAGTGGGGGTCTATAGGCTGATATACGATGAAGAGAATTATGAGATTAAGAGTTTTATTTTATCGGTGACTTGCTGTAGAAACTTTTTATGAACATAGACGTGCTATTCTCTCGTTATCACAAAAGCGCTCCCTGCTAATTTGTCTCAGAAGTGTGTTGCAACGTTGAGTCATATTTGTTTCCTGCTAAGGTTCTAGATTTTTGAGTCAAGTTTGATATTGCTTCTATGCACTGATTTTCTTATGCCGTTATGGCTAAAGACACTTGACTGACTGACCCAAGTTAACAACATTACCCAAGTTTTTTTGAAATGTCCTGATTCAGAAACAAGAAGAGTCGTTGTTGGATGATAAGGATTGTAATTTTATTAGAAACTATACTGGTTTCGTTTTTGCAGAATATTGCCATGCCTATCATAACAGCCCATTAATGTCTTACTGTAGGTACGGGCCTCCGGGCGCAATGACGGAGGGATATTTGCCCTACTGATACCACGCTAGGCAGACGGATTGGTATAGGGTTTAATTTCCTTACTAATTTTTCCTTCTTTTTATTCACCACACGGAGATTGCCATGCCTATGTCTTCATTTTATTTTATGTTCTTAATTTTTTTATGTTTCTATACAGAGAGCGAACGAACGAACAGTTTAGAGCCACTGCCTGAGGGTAGAGCTGAGTGGCGCCGAGTGCTGCATGACAGTGATGTGGTCAAGGTTCTGGAGACAGTGGAAGGTATGTATTTCTCTTCTAGGCATGTAAAACCCCTATTAATCCTTAAAATATTAATGAGTTTGTATTGCTTTTCGTAGATGTTCAACCAAAAAAGAAAGACAAGGTGCCGTGGAGAAAAACGGAAGAGAACGAGGAGGTACGAAGACTCCGAAGGCAAAGATCAAGACAACAGATAGAAACACCACAACCTCTTATATCTATCACCGAAGAACAACGCAAACTGCCTGACATACAAGTCACTGCAGAGAGGATACAGAAAACTAATAGACTTGATAAACCAGATAAAGTAGAAATAGATTCCGATAATATAGAGACCCCACCGGTACAAAGAAAGTTCACTTCGACCTTCAATCCACCTCCAGAGAGAGAGCCATGTAAAAGGTTTCAACCATCATTACCAACTAGAACGATAAACGACAAAGCAACCTCAGAAATGAAAGATCTTTGCCAAGAAATATTAGGTGACGGCCAGTTCGACAGATTCTCTGCTGCAAGAAGAACGAGGCGGTATAAGAGAAATGCGGATTCGAGTTCCCCAGAAGAGGAGAAGAAACCAGAACCAGCTCCGGAACTAGTCGCCGAAACTCAAATCATTAGACCTTCAAAATTAGAAGTCCAAGCTTCTTATAAAGTAGAAACCCCGCAGGAGGTTGCGAAGCCGATCGAAGCCACGAAGGACGACAAGGAACACAGGCTCAAGCGCTGGCAGGACAGACTAAAGAACCAAAGCACAGACAAACCGACCAAAGATACAAAACCTTACCTCCGCATGAGGAGACAGACTTCGATCAACCAGGAGGACGTCCAGAAAGCGATTAGGGAACTTAAGTCTCCAGCCGATACTCCGACCGGAGTTTGGTCTAGGGACGCTTACAGAAAATCGTTAAATACGAAATCGGAGAAGGCCCCGGAGCGAACGATCTCGCCGCGGATGTCCAAAGTGAAGAGTGAACACGAACTGAACGACGAAGGGTTCGAGGAGACGCAGAGCTTGAACTCTGAGAGCGCGTCGCAGGGAGCGTCCTCCGGCTGCAACGTGGAGTGCTCCTCCCCCGTGCCGCCGCGCCCCGCGACCAACAAGCTCGCCAGCAAGCCGGCGCGCCCCCCCGCGCGGACAACACGTCGCCCCGCGCCGCAGCCCTCCCGCGCGAGCTCGCTGCGAGTTGAACGCTCGGCATCACGCGCTTCCCTCCGCAGCTCCCGCAGTTCTCTTAATAGCTCTGCCTCCGTGTCCACAGTACGTCGCGCGCCCCCCGCCCCTGTGACACCCCGCGTCACCCCTCGCCCCGCCCCCCGCCTCCCCGCCTCACGCTCCTCCTCCAGCGGCAGCTCAGTAGGCCCCGCCCCTGCACGACCGCCTCTCAGAAACACTTCCACGCGTACAGGCACATCAGGGTTCATGCGACCCACACAAGCCTCGAAGGGTAAACTTGGGCCCACTGCACAGCAGAGCGTCAGGGCCTCGGTCAAATAGATAGAAAAATAGCAACTTTGAATTACATTTTGCATGGCACCGTTTTATTTCTGTCGTCAAGTCGATAAAGTTTTGTATATTTGATATAAGGCATGTTTTTGATAGATCGACAATGACAGGTTTCCTGTCGAATTGTGACGACTACAGTTTTTTCCCAAAAAGGCATCGAGTTTTCCGCATCGTGTGTATAGTAATGTTATGTTAGCAGGTGCTAAGTTTCTTATAGATTATCAGGACCAAAATATTTTTACCGCGAGGCCAGTTAACAACACCAACTTTCATAATACTTTCCTTCTAAACTCAAGTTTTTTCTTACTTTTTCGCGGTAAATTATAATTAAGTGATAATTATGGTGCCTTGTACTGTATGTGACTTGTTAGTTTTATTTAAATAAACAAATATTAATTATTAAAAAAACAGATAATTATTGGAAACTTCAGGCGCTAGAATCTCAACTGACAAACAAATCTGAAGTCTTCAATGACTGATTATAATAATTTAAGTTAAATTAAGATCTGTTTACAAAGATAATTATTATTATAATACGTAAGCCCGTACGTAATTTTATATTATTATTATTATTTTATTTTTATATTTTAATAAAATGAAAATTCAATGAATGTGCCACGAGTGAGTACGGGTATTTTAATTTTATTACCATTTAATATTAATTATCGGGTATCTATTTATGCAATTTTTGGATAGGTAACTGTTATAAATATTACATAAACGGGATATTGGCGCAGCGTGCTATTGACTTTTATTTTACTTGACGTTTCGGCACAGGTTGGACTGCGTTCAGTGCTTAGTAAGTAGTAGTAGCAGTGGTCCCAAGTAACTCTTCATTTTTTTAAACAACAACTGTCAAATACTATTTCTGTATAAATTGGAAGTATAATATAGCTATCCTTAATCTATTTACTCAGTCGTAGTAAGTGCAAAAGAGATAGCAAGAGTTCGGCAGCGTATCTTTCATGCAACGGAAAAATATTTGACAGTTATTGTTGTTTGAAAAAACTCTTTATTAATAGAAAAGTAGGCTTAACACATAAATGGCCCCCTGCTAGGACCGGCTTTCTCTGTATAAGATATGGCCTATACATACTAAATTAAATTTGCAAGTTGAATTATATTTTGCTTTGATTTTTCTTTCTCTTGCAATGATATTCACTCGTTTCTCTTAGGATATCCACGATACATAAAGGGTATTTTTGGTCAGTCGCCGTTTTGAAAAGATATTAATGTTATAGAAGATAAATAAATATTATTTTCATATCAGTACCTAAAAGGTATTATGTTCTATTCCAAAAATTGCTATACTAGAAGCCTAATTATTCAAGTCATTAATATTTTTATTGTATTTTGTACTAAAAGGAATAAGTTATGCAATTATGTATATTGTTTTTAAATTGAAATACGAACAGTAATGATCTGATATTATGTATTCCATAGATCTTGAACAAAACGGAGGATTGTCACAAAATATAATATTAAATAATTATAAGACTTTAACACACTAGTTTATTGTACGTGTTTATTTACTAAACGAATATACAATAAATTGACACAACTATGACTTTTGTATTGTATTATTTCTTTTCCCTATTCAGTCCAATACAGTAACTATAATATAAAATAGTCAGTTTATTTTAAACCTGCCCCGGCTCCTCACGGGCACCTACTACAGACGTTAAAACAAATCGTTAAAACAACGTTTAAGTACAGCTTCATTAGACGATTACATAAGAAATCTCTTAATTTAGGGTTTCTCTACTATATTATGCATGTGTTATACATATAAACCTTTCTCGTGAATCACTCTATCTATTTAAAAAAACCGCATCATAATCCGTTGCGTAGTTTTAAAGATTTAAGCATACAAAGGGATAGAGAAAGCGACTTTATATTATACAATGTATAGAAGACAATTTCTGCACCAATGATTAAGCTCTGTGTAGTGGGAAATATTACAGACATAACAAACACAAGGAACATCCATGTTGAAGACCAGAATTTGGGGACCACATAAATAAATATCTTACGTGAGATTCGAATCTACGACCTCGTGCACAGCAGCCGCATATTGTTTTCTTTGACTGCACCATAGATGTATCGGGTTTGATTCCCACTAAATGCTGCATAAATATGATGCAATAATGTAATATACGGTATGCTTTAAAAGCAAATTACTAATAAAACACAGGTTCAAATTAAATTTATAATTACAATAAATAAACAAATATACTTATTAAAATAATTTATCACTAAATTGTTTCCTACATGGTGGTTTTCATACTTACATAATGTCACCACGACATTTTAACCAATTATTTAGGAAAAATAACTTCGAAAATAAAATAAAAAATTCTAAAAATCCTGACTGATAAAACTGTACACATTTCGTCTCGTGTGGTATTAGTCCAATATTAGTTTTACATTTTCCTTCTGTCAGTGTAAGAATTTCTTCTTTGAAGTGGAATGTTAAATGTGATAATGTGGTGACATAAGTCCATGCTAAGTCAAATGTAGACTTTACAAAGACTAGATTTTATATTTTCTTTTTATTTATTTTGAATATAATTTCGCCATTACCAATAGTAATGCGGGTATCAAACAATCCCGTTGTCAGCTAGTTCTATCAGCAGTTCAGTCATTCTTCTTCTACATTCAGCGCTGGAGGTGTTCACTGGCTGAGCACCAAGAGAAGCATCCTGAGGCGCACTTGCCTGCAAAATGTTACAGTTTTAATATTGACTCTCATACTGATTTCCGAATTACTGAACCCAGAATAACATTACCACGAAAACATGTAATCACGAATAACGTTACCACGAAAACATATGTAATCACGAATTTGTATTCGGGCATCGCATTGCCATCGTTCTAACTTAACCTTATCTTTCGACAATGTGTAAAACGATATCAAAATTAAAATTCGTGATTGCATATTTTCGTAGTAACGTTATTCGTGATTACTTGTTTTCGTGGTAATGTTATTCTTGGTTCAGTAATTCGGAAATCAGTAATTCACCCTTTAATATTCATTGTCTGTTCGAACAAAAAACTTTTTTCACACAACGCCATCTGGTCCCAAACTAAGCGGAGTTTGTTCTTGGGTAGATACTAGACAACGGATAATGAAGAAGACGTGACGTACCTAGTCGGTATATAATCTCGGGCTCGATTCCCGCTCAATGCAAATCTTTGTGTCTGTTGTCAAATTGGTCTGGGTGTTTTCTATGTATAATATGTATGTATTTACAAAAAAAAGTATGTTTATCCGTTACCGTAGCTCTGCTTAGTTTGGGACAAGATGGCGTTGTGTGAAAGTGCGAGAGATGTTTATATGAATAAAATACTGTGTTTTACCTCTTCTTCATAAACATTGGGTGCTTCGTCACTGTCACATGTCATTATAGGAAACATGTCGAGAGCCATTCCTAGAGCGAACTCGCCACATCTTCTGAATTCCTCTTTGATCCTGGTAATATGAAAAGTTATCAATGTAAATGAAAGCTTAGTTAACCCTAGCTCACTAACCATATTTTCGAGTAACATTATCACTAACCATTCGTAAATTTTACGACGCATTAAAACATCAATATTTATTAAGTAAACTTTATTAATGACACAAAACGACCTTTATTAGCAGTCTTGGTTGTCTTTTAATAAAATAACATAACCTGTTTTAGAAATACCTTACATTGAACAATGGTTACACATAGAAACAATATGCCCTCTGAAAACAGCTTTTTTGCAGCCTTGCAGAAGTTGGTGGTCATACTACGTTTTTTTGCAGAAAAATAGTTGCAAGTTTTTTGTGATCTGTGAACTTCTTGACCGGAACCTTCCTATTTATAAGATCTCCGCGATGGTCTGCTTTAAGTCTGATGCCTCTCTTGCAAACTTTCGTAATTTTACGACGATCACTCGATATATCCTAATGTAATGAACGTACATCCGCAATGACTAATTCCGGGTCACTAGTGATGCTACTTAGGAAGGTACTAGGAACTAGAAGGGCGGCGGGAGTCGGGATCTTACCAAAACACTAAATCCGCAAGATACGTGTCGTCATTTTGACGAATGGTTAGTGATCTAGGGTTAAATAAAATAAAAGATAATCCTTAAAACTCTTCTCGATCCAAGGTTTTATGATGAAAGGAGGTCATAAAAAGTGGAAATTGAAAAGGTCATCTTTATCATCATAACAGCCCATCAATGTCCTACTGCAGGGACGGGCCTCCTCCCGTGACGGAGGGATATTTGGCCTACTAATACCACGCTGGCCATACGGATTGGTAAAGGGTTTTATTTATTCCTTAAGATTATAGGCCCTTATTCGGTTTTTACGACACCCTTGGGATGAGATGGGGTGGTGACATAATATTGTATTCTTACTCAGTCACCACACGGAGATCTATGGATGGGTATTTTTCGATTTTTTTTTGTTTCTGCTTTGTAAAGTAAAGTAAGGTTAAAATGTATAGGTACACCTTAATCTTGTGCCCACTATGGTAGCATTAGGACATGCAATTAGACCCCGCTATTGAAGAGCTCTACCTATATCTGATAGGTCTTTAACTCTACCACACACTAAAAGAAACGACAAACTTACTAATCTTCACATAGGTACTTACATTTCCCTGAGTCCATCTTTATCCAAGTTACTAGTAAACGCGGAGTCTTCATCGCTCATCAGCAGCAGTCGGTCATACATCTCGTCGGAGTAGTAGTCCAGGAGGGATGTGAGGTGTTCGGTCCTGAGGTCCCGGTCCGTGCAGAGGTACAGGATGTACACCAGGTCCGCGGATATTGTGGAGTAACGGACTAGTTGGAAGTCTAGTAAGTACATCTGAAATAAATAAATTATCAAGTTCTAAAGGAATGATAAAATTTATTACACATTCACACAAATATTTCAATCTTCTATAACTAAGCTCAAGATTATGTACCTACCTACTATGTTTTATATAAACGGGTACATTGTACCTAACATTAGTTTTATAAAATGTTTGCTTGTGCGGGGATCGAACCCGTGTCCTCCGGTGTGACAGATTGCAGGAGTCAGGTTCTGTCAAGGTGCAATCGTTACTAAATTTCGTATATTTTTTATAAAATTAAATAAATGAGATTTAAAAAAAAAAAAGTTTATTTTCATAAATTCTACGGGATTTCTATAGGAGCATATCCTTACAATCAAAAAAAGTTTCCGTGTATCGTATAGGATTCATAGTACATGGCAAGTGTTAAAATAGATTAAATAACTTACGTCAGCAATATCGCCATCTACGTATTTAAACAAGAAGTTATTAGTCCAGCAGTCGCCATGACAGATCACAGCCAAGGGTTCCTTAGGAGTCACCAGGTCCACCATGGTGGTAAAGAACCGGTCTTCACTGCAAAAGCTCCTCATCTTACTCAAATAGAACTCTTTGTCTGCAGACCCTGACAGCTCCTGTTCCACCATGGCTATGGCATTCCTGGTGGCTTCTTTGTAGTAGTTTTTGTAGTAATCTATGTTTTCTTTTACAAAGAAAACTGAAATGTAAGAAAATATTATTTGTATCTTATATTTAAAGGTTATTAATTAATGGAACAATTCTTGGTCTATGTGCCAAAATGTTATTTACGTTTTTGGCATTATATGAACTGGCTTACAAGGATAGGTAGGTAACTAGTAAACTGCTTATCAACATCAAGGAGCCAGACATCACCCGCTCTTTATGTTAGGGACATTTTTTCGTTATTCAGAGTCATCTTTTGTTCAGAAACATTATTATTAAAGCTCCGCGGACTGTGCCCCTTCAATTAGGTAACCCTAATTATTTTGATTATTTAGATTCTAACTTAGTATAAACTTTTACTTACGTGTAACATAAATGCAACCTTACCTTCATTTATACCATCTTTATCATTTAACAACTCATAAAACGCCTCAGGATTATGTCCCTTCATCGCCAAAGACAACGCATGGAAATGTGCCAACTGCTTCAGTACCAAATAACATTGTTCAAGTGCCAAGCCTTTTCTCCTATCAGCCATCACATAGCCTTCTCTCTTCAAGTCCTTGAGTACCACACAATCATTCTGTGCCAAGTAACACTTAGGCACGTTTTTAAATGGGTTGTGGATCTTCCATTGGCCTTGAAAGTCTAAAAGTGCTGGCCATATCTTGGTATAAAAAGCTACTTCGTTGCAGAATAACTCTTCGCTTTTGAACGTTTCTCTGATGTGGAAGCTTTCTGGAAGACATTTGTAGATGATGGAGCCCTCCCATGGTTGTTCTGATTCAGAACCGTCGTCAGCTTTGTGCCTTTGTGTTCCAATTAAGGATATGCAGTATACCATTGATGTGTAATTGTCTCCTCTTTTAGAGCCTGGGGCACCCTGTGAATGGAGAAAATAAAAAAACATATTATTAGCAAAAATCCTATTTTCAGAATTGTGGTTCTTCCAGAGTCAAACATTAAACCTTTTTTTATTACTTGGTTCCTACGAAATATACAAACCAACACAATGCACTAACCCCCTTACTTATAAACGCCTCTTAATTTAATCATTGTTTAGCGAGATTTAGGTGTTTCAACAAACTTTAAGCATTATATAGAACTATATATTATATATAACTAAACATCATTTTTAAGCTCTTTACTGCCTCGGTGATAGTACTTATATGATGAAGAATGCTTCCATCGTGAACTATTCGCGATATGTTGTTTCTGTCTCTTAATGATAAGCGATACATAGCTTTGAATGTATGCTAAAAGTGTAAAATTTTTATGCAAAACAATATTCTGTTAATTGAAGTTTATGCCATTCGTTTAGGTATGTGTTATGCAAAATAATACTCTGCTATATAGGTATACTTAATTCTGCAATTAAGGGATTATCCTTTTAAAGTACCTTCGCATCGAATCAAAACCGAGTTGTCTTATACTCGTAAGATATTTGATAAGGATAATGGGGTACACAAGGCGGATACCGGTTGCAACTGGATTGGCAATGGCTTCCATAATAAGGGTCATTTGGTCGAACTTTTACTACTTATTTTAACACGCATTTTAAGTTCGAGGCTCGCATTTTAAGACCGTTTGAAGCCTCAAACAAAAAGCTAGCCAGCTTTGTTTGATTTGTTTTGCACTTCATTATTATTCTAAATTAAAAAATTGTGTAAAAAAAGAGTAAAAAACATGATTCTTCTGATAGCTTATATTCTTATCTGCGTATCTGGGAATAAGATATCCTCATGATTCTTCTGATAGCTTATATTCCCATCTGCGTATCTGGCACTACCCTTGCAGGTAAGACCTTAAGACAAAAAATTAGAGAGTGAGATTTCAACTGATGACTGTCGTAAATGGGACACATAGGCAGTAAAAGGTACGCATTGACCTATGAGAAAAACGAAAGAAAACATGCCAAAAACTTTTCCACTATCATTGCCTACAATGATAGTGTATAGTACAAAGTGTTCGTGTATACGGCTTCCGTGTATGAGGCCGCGGGTTCGAATCCCTCGCGAGATAATTATTAGCGTCATCTAAATCTATACATTAATGCCTTGAGCTTAGATAAAATTCATGTCTGTAAAAGTCCCCGCTACACCGGGCTCGACCCCTAGATGTCTTCAAAATAAAAATAAAAACATAACAAAAACGAAATTTCACAACAATAGCTTCACACTTAAATAAATAAACAAAACAAAAAGTATTGTCTACCTTAAACTGCTGTATGCTAACATCAGGATAATCATCTTTGAGTAGACTCTGCAAGAAGTCAAGCGTGATCTCACTCATATTGTCACTGACTAAACGCACAGAACCCTCCACACTCGCAACACACACATTACCTAATTGTTTTTCATTGTAACAACATTTTAGGTAATAGTAGGACAGTCCGTATTCCACAAGAAATAAATATACACTGATTCTTTTATGTTTACTGTGAAAATCTTACGTATTTTACGTTGTATTGCACACATAAATAAATTTAAAACCGGTTTGCTATAGCTGTAATTATTGCGCGGGTTTTGCCAAGTAACTGTAGTAGTTATATGTTTATCATAATATGTTTTGGTTACTAAATATGTTATATAAATATTCTGGTCGGCTCTTAAGTGTCCTACTGCTGGGAAAAGCGTTCTTCTTTCGAAGAGAAACATGCCCAACTGTACATGTAGGTACCTACCACGCTGGTCCCTTGGCCAGGTGGAGTTATCCTTAAGTGGTAAAAAAGTAAATTGTTTAACAGGTGTTCATATAATAATATGATATGTATCATATATGATACACGGGACAGGAAAACGGTTAAAATGTAATACCTTAGTTTTAGATCGAGTTTTCCTTATTTTATATAATGCAATATGTTTGTGGAAATTCCCTTAGTCAGCTTTTGTTACATGCAAAAGGTTCTTGGCAATTTGTTTCTTAATACGGAGTCATTGATGTTCACAGCTTGTATCTTATTTCCAAATTAATTTAAAGCACTTGAAGACATATTGATTCCTGTCATTAGTATAATTAGGTACATTAACTTAAAAGCCTAAATACTCAATCAATCTTCTTGTGCACGACAGGTTTTACATTGTTTAAATATCCGCCACATTCTCTCATTAGGTATGCACTTAATAATACATTAAAATATGTTACTACATATTCCTAATACCTACTACTTACTTTTCTTTTGTTTAACAAGTAAATACATCATTAATATTGTTTAAAAAGGAAGAACTCATACTAATCCTTCAAGGTATGCATGGTGCTTACCTACTCCTGTTCAAAGTCTTCTTATATATCTTATCATCATAGATATCTCTCTATCATAGTTCTTAGTAGATAGTTTCCCCAAATAAACTAAAAACTATTTAGATGTAGTGCGCCTACTAATTATCTTATAGCAACTTGCTGAATCTCGTCTAAATAGACTACAAAATATTAAAATAGTCTTAGAAGACTACGATAGTTATCTATTGTGGTAAATATTTTTTCATGACGTCATTTGGCCGCGTTATTTAAAAAAATGACAATTATTTTATGATCGTTCAAAGAACAAAATAAATAAGTACTTTTTATTTAGTTAATAGATAAGTATAGGTAGCGTCGTTTCGATAAAACATGGTATCACTATCCCATTTTTTAGCTTAGATAAAGTAATGGCTCCAGTGAATGAACACCCCCCAGTGAATGAACAAAACGCAGTTTTTTTCAAAAAATAAGAAATTAGGGCATTTCTACCAAATAGAGTATTTTTTTTAGTAATAGTAACGATATTCCTAATATTATTAGCAACATTGATTTCTAAAATCACTGTTCATTTCAAAACGGCAAGCGTCTAAAGCGGTAGGCAACGTGACACTGGGAATTTGTTCGAGCCGGAATTTACTTCTCAGGTAGTACACACAGCAACTAATCAAGCTAGACACTCATGCACCTTAATACCTTGAAATAAGACACAATTTCAAATGAAAATGTTTAACTTGATGTGTTGCTATGTGTACGAACCGTTTATGATTCGATATTATAATCAAACCTGCAGTATTTTTGTCAAGATATTTGTTTATAAATAATAGAATAGCTAAATAATGCATTTCAAATCAATTTAAACATGTATATATTCCGGTACAGTATAATATTAAGTGTCCCAGCATTGGAACTCAAAATCTTGTAAAATCCAATTAATGAACGGCCGTTCATTCATTGGGTATTGACGATTTTACATTTTCGTCAAAAAATGTATTTTATTTTAATGCTGTTAAGTTCACATTTCCCAAGTCTTTTCATAAATCGATTTCTGATCTTTTGGCCAGTATTGGGACAGGGGTATTCATTTATTGGTTTTTAAAATCCAGTAAATGAACCAACAATTTCCATGGTGTTCATTTGCTAGTTTTAAGTAAGAAGACATAACCAGTAAATGAACATTATATTTTTGAAACTAAATTGTACAGTAAAATCCTTCAAATCTTTAAGCTCTTCATGAGTGCAGGTGTTAGGGCATCCAGGACATGATGAGAGGTGGGCCATAGTTTGGGGAACACCGCACAGGCAACTCAGTCCGCCAATGTTTGTAAGGCCCCACCGGAGCATTTTCTCCTTGCTTCGTCCTAACTGGGTTCCCAATGTGTTTAAGGACTTCCAGATAGCCCATGGTAACTCATGTACGGGCGGAAGCCTCTCAGAGAGTGACACAAACGGTTCTGGTAGTGACACTATTTTCGCGCGAAAAGTTGCACCTCCCGTGTGCTGGGTCGGTACTTAAAAGGTAGACGTACTTTATGAAGATCTTTCGGCTACGCGGCCTTTGCTGCACTGGAACATAGCCGTGCATTGGGTGCCGGTGGTCGTCATCAATTTTGCTCCTTTTAAGGGAGGCCGCCACATCCCTATGGACATCGGGGGGCGCGATCCCAGCCAGTGGGTACAGCAGTCTGACCGGTGTAGGTTTAAGGCAACCTGTGATAATCCGGCAGTTTTCGTTTAAAGCTGTATCCACTAACCTAGCATGAGCTGATCGGTTTCAGACTGCGCACGCATATTCTCCAGCCGAGAAAGCAAGCGCCGGCCCAGAAGTCCGCATTATCGGGGGCGAGGTTCCCCATTTTCTGGAAATGAGCCTTTGCTACAAGTTGTTCCGAGAATGCACCTTCTGTTTACCATTCTGACAGTGTATTTGAATGTCAGTGACCTGTCCAGGGAGATTCTGAGATATTTGGGGGAGTCATTATGAGCTATCGGGATATCTTGCCATTTGATATTTCGGCCCGTTTCCCTGTTCCGGAGGTGGAAGGAACAGGATGCAGTCTTAGATGGATTAGGCTTAAACGAGTTTGTCTCATAGTTACGGCTCAGATTGTAAAGAGCTGAGGTGAGATTGGACTCAACTTCGATGAAGTTTGTTGCTTGGGAAGTTAGCGCGAAATAGTCAGCGTATAAGAAGCGGAATATATTAGGACACGACGGTTGGTCGTTGGTGTAAATGGTAAAAAAGAAATGGAGCCAGAACGCAGGCCATTCTTCAGTGATCTCCAGCGACTTTGGTCTGAGAGAAGGAGGACCGGAAAGCGGTGATTGTGGAGGAGCTCTCGAAGTATTGCGACGAATTTATGGTCAAGGGTCATGGTTTCCACTTTCCATAACAGTTGCCTGAGGCTCACTGTGTCATAGGCCGCCGATAGGTCCACGAATACAGCACTAGTTACTCTTGCCATCTCAAAACCATCTTCAATGTGCTGCGTAAGTTTGAGTGTCTGGTTGCAGCACGATTTCACCGGCCTGAAACCTGCCTGCTCTGAGAAATGATCCCATTCGGGTCTGTAACCTTTGTGAGCCGGGTCAGCAACAATCTTTCGAACAGCTTGTACGTGTGGCACAGAAGACTTATGGACCGAAAGTTTCTAGGATTGTCAGCTGGTTTTCCCGGCTTGAGGATGGCTATGACCTTGGATTTTCTCCAGAGACGGGGGACTGAAGCAGATTCTAGATAGACGTTAAAGAGCCATAACAGCCATGACACTGCAGCAGGGCCAAGGTGTTTAATTTGAGGCTTTGCCATCCTTCGGGTTAATAATATTAAATACTTTTTCCTGGTCTTGCCCATGTATCTTGTTTTTCTTTCTTTCTACCTATGCAAAATTGAATAATTTTGAACAATAGGTAGATTTTTTTATTTTGTTTGCTGCAATAATTACTGTTTTATAGCATAATTAATAAAAACCAAATCGTGTTCATTTACTGGTTTTTTTTGTGTTCATTTACTGGAAATTTGCGTTCATTTACTGGGGTTTTGGGGTATTCTTCTCTATATTGCTAAATATCTTACAAACTGTGTATCCTAAAAGGTAAAACGAGCCTGAAAAATATTTTTGAATAAATCTTCTAAACTAAAAACTAGCTCTGAGGACCTATGCTTAAGAAAAAACATATGTTTTTATTTTTTGAAATTTGAAAATTGCTTAAGTGTTCATTCACTGGAGCCTTTACCCTATTATGTCTTTGAAAACAAAAGAAGGAAAACTACGTAAAACCCTCTAACCCAGGTTGCTATGAGTAGGTTGAAGGGAACCCCAACCTACTCATAGCAACCTTCACTTTAGTGGTCATAGATATCAAACATAGGTAGAGGTAAATGAAAGCCCTGATAATCATCTAGAAAAAGCAGCAGTAGAGTTTGTTGCGCCGCTTCTTCTCTACTATCGTTTTGGAAGCGGTGGTAAAGTTTTTAAACTTTAAAATGTTTGTAAACTTAGGTTAATTACCTAGTATTATTTGACGTCAATAAGATGCAATACGATTTTACTGAAAAAAAATCTGCATCTACTATTAGGTACCTACCTAATAGTAGATACAGATTTCTTAAAACTAATTGCGAGAATGTTCTACATTCATACATTTTACAACCGTGTGTGAGATGCAATACCTTAAACTTCCTTATACCTACTTCCTATCCAAATACAGAGGTTAGGTTTAATAAATAATAAAAATTTATTTAGTTTTTATTTTCACCATCCTAAAATAATCAAGTTTCTATGTGTGCTACATAGAAACTGCTAAAAATAAAACTTATCACTAAGGTCGTCAATCCGATGCTTACAGCAATTGATCGTTAGGGCACAAAACTTTTAGGGATTTTGATGCATAGATGTGGCAAGCTATAGAGCTCACGATTCATAGGTCTTATGAATAATAGGGTATACGTCTTCGAGCAAATAATATTGTACCAAACGTCTTTATATCTCAAGTAGGGAACCCATTTATTACATATTTGCGTTTGATAATAAAAGTATCTACCTACATAAGTTACTGACTATGATACAATCATGGTATCCCTACATAAATATGTGGGACATTTGACTGAATTGCTTGGTAGTAGGGGTCTCCGTGATTGAATAATGTGCCTTGTTTCAATAGCTAACGACGACAACAGACAGCTGGTCATACCTCACATCCCATTGCGCAACGTTGTTAACTGACGAATTATCTACCTACCTGCTATGATATCGGTATCTATACTTCTATACTAATATTATAAAGAGGTAAAGTTTGAGTGTTTTTAGTTTGTGACGTTGTAGAGGGTAATCTCTGGATCTACTGAACCGATTTTTAAAATTCTTCCTGTGTTTAATAGTCCATTTATCGGGGAGTGTCTTATGCTATGTATTATTACGCTATGACTAATAGGAGTGGAGCAGTAATGAATTTTTCTTCACCGCCCAACGAAGTGGGCACGGGTCATCTAGTTTTTTTATAAACCGTTAAAATGAAAGCTTAGATATTTTTAAATTCAATTTGGCAATGATCGATGACTTTTGTGATTTTGTGGCGTAGTGGTTATTGTCCATGATAGCTAGGCAGAGATTTCGGGTTCGATTCCCGCTCAATGCAAAAGAGGTTTGTTTGCGTTGGTCTTGGTGTTTTCTATGCATATCCACATAAAACAGTTTATTAATCCGTTGTCTAGCACCTACCCATAGCTTTGTAGCTTGATTGTATACACGCTCCGCTTAGTTTGATGAAGGTTTTTTTTTGTGAAAAATCTTTTGTGAAAAAGTTGCCAATGGGGAAAAAAGTTTTGGAATGGCGGGTAGGTAACATACCTCACCAGGTGAATCGACGACCTTTTTGGAGGACGATTGTCGATAGATGAGGGTTCCTCAAGATCTTGATCAGTGGATTCGTTCTCATTTTGAGGAGGCCTATGTCCTCTAAAACCGAGTCTTGGGCGATCTTTTAACGAGTTGGTTCAGGTAAACGAAATAAGAAATCCAGATCTCGTTAAAATATTGTTTATTTTATAACTGCTCTTTACTGTATTCTAATACCGGCTACTTACTTTAAGTTCATTAGCCGGATCCACACCAAACGATCCTTTTGGATCGGCGATCCCGCGATCCATCGGCAAAGAGCGAGCTATCCTGTCGCGCAGTTTGGATCGTGCGAGAGCGCGCTCCTGCCGCGCGCTAACGGATCGCGCTGGATCGTTTGGTGTGGATCCGGCTATTGACTCGTATGAGGTATTTGTGTTCACGTGAACGCAAAATTAAATACCGAACGTTCACAGACTAACAACAGTTGGAAGTAAAACCTTCTTAATTTTACTAAGGCTAATGCCTTAGTTGGCGTTTTATATTCCCTTTAAAAAATAAAAAGCCAACTATTCCTTTTAACTGTTAATCTGTTACCTACTTATGCAGTAAGTACCTAATAAATTTACTGCTTATGTAGGTAACAGTTTTATTTGTTAGAGAACGAAAACTTAAACAAAAACCGATAATTATTAATAAAATGGAATTGACGGATGTAATGTTTTTACAAATAAATAATAATATCTAAATTCAGATTATGGTAAAAATCTTTTTGATTGTGGGCAACCCTGCTATTGCAATTTTGATTTGACATTCCAGCATTCGCGCCGTAAGAAA
Organism: Schrankia costaestrigalis; assembly: GCA_905475405.1. NCBI lineage: Eukaryota > Metazoa > Arthropoda > Insecta > Lepidoptera > Erebidae > Schrankia > Schrankia costaestrigalis. Next base: position 913,711 of record FR997845.1, on the reverse strand, counting down.
ATGCGAAATGTGCGTTCAAAACATAAGAAGAAGATGTCATAAAACTCACTAAAACACATTTAAATTAAAGTTTTATGTTTTTATTCGAATTTCCAGTAATTTACTTAACTTAGACATCAATCTAACTTTAATGAAATTTTAATGATTTCTTTTGTTTCATAACATTTCTTGAAAAAGTTACATAAACTTTTTTTTTAAAAAAGCAATGTTTCGTAGCTTTCGAATGCAAACGTCAATATCAGCAGTGAAGAGATTTTTTTTCTTCTACTGCGGTCTGCGAGACATTTTGCAGATTTACAATAAAGTTTGTTAGCGCTTTAATAAAAACAAGAATTAATACTTAACCCACAGGTTTTGTGTTCTGTTGATTTTGAATTTTATATCAAACAAGATGCCTGTGGACCAAATACAATACTCTGAAAGATATACTGATGACGTCTACGAATACAGGTGATTCTTTTTAAGTTTTGATATAGGTAGTTTTCGCGCAAATTTATATTTTAAACCAATGCTTTGCTCATTTTTGTCACATAAACTGCCCATGAAAAGTGTTTATTAATAAATAAATGTTGAATTTAGTATACAATTATGTTGTATCTTGCAAAATTTAGTAGCAGTGATAAAATGATGATGTTGTAATTCCCATTGTCTCCAATATGTATATTGTTTTCACAGTATTACAAAAGTAGATAAACAAAATGATGTGCAATATTAGTTATTTCTCTGTTTATACTTATTGCTTTGTTGTTTATCTTGTGACTAAGAAGAAAATTTACATGATGTAATAACTAAGAAAGTTATTCATTTTAATCAATTGATATAGCTGGGAAATGCTAGCTGTACCTACATGAAGCTGAGGAAGAAAAGCTATATAATTCAGGCCCTGTTTTTAGTATGTCCTTTCCACATTGACACAGATATCAATGATAACAATATTTAATCTTATAAGAGAGTAAATTATAAAACTATAGTAAATTACCCCATATTTAATTGTTGTTTCAGACATGTTATCTTGCCTCCAGACATTGCGCGTTTAGTGCCCAAGTCTCATCTAATGACGGAGACAGAATGGCGTAACCTTGGAGTACAGCAGAGTCCCGGCTGGCTGCACTTCATGGTGCATAACCCAGAGCCTCATGTACTCCTGTTTAGAAGACCACGGACAGATATTCAAACTCCGGTCAACGGACTGGATACTAATACTAACTCAGCGGTTAAAGTTTGACTGACTATAGTACTATAGGAAATTATACTAATGTGTTTAGAGGAAGACTCACTGGGTGCTATGCTATTTTGATTGTAACTGAATTCTTTACGCTTTATTTTTAAATTATATCTTATTTGTAGAGTTGTGTGGTGTGATTTTTCCTCAGTGAATATGAACGTTTGCATTGAAATGGAAGTTTTGCGTGTAAAGTATTTAATTGTTTTTATATCATATTAATACTAGTAGTTATACTAGTACTTATATTAACTCTGTTTAGATAGGGACTATGATGAGAAGGTGCCAACTTGGCACCTTCTAGAGGCTTGGCACTGCCAAGCCTTCTTCTAAAGGTCTTACATAGATAAAGTCATCTTGTAGCTGTTTACCGCAACCGTTCAGGCACCAACGCATAAACTACCTCGTATTTACACATTCGAAAAAAGTTACAATCAAAATATCATAGACTTGTAAGAGCACCTTTAACAACAATATGAATTAAAATGTTTACTATTTAAATAAAGTAGTTTTACGTGATATATTAAATAACAATTATTATTGTTAATGTTATTGAGACTTATAAGAATATATATAGTTATTGTGACCAAATATGTCCATCCAAAAATATAGTGGCCTTTGTATTTTCTTTGCTGTTCTTATTTAAGTTTTGTTTAATATTGTACGTAATTTAACACGTACTGCATGAAAATAAAGTGTAGCTTAATATTATAGAGTATACAATATATCATATTAAAGTAAAAATCATCATATTAGCCCATTAATCTCAATGCATGATGGACTTCCCGCTATCACTAACGGAAATTTGACTAACTAATACAGATACCTATTTATGTTCCTATGTATTCATACACAATCAATAATAAGTGAATCATTTGATAATGTTTAAAGTGTCATTGAAAGTTTTAATCTGTCATGAATGAAACATGTTTTGAAATGTAACCTTGAAAAGTAGTTATGCCACAATCTTATTCATAATACATAAGTCCTACTCTCATCCAGATGGTCCTGTTAAAGTTTAGGGACTAAGCAGATCGATAGTCTCATTGTGAAGAAAAATCTGTTGCTAAATTATTATTCTGGGCAAATTAATATTCGTATTTATTTAAGTTTTCATTTTAGTAGAAGGAGAGCCATCGGTGCATTGTGTCTTTTATAGACTACTAGCGGCCGGTCCCGGCTTCGCCCGGGCATTATTTTCCCGCTTTTCTGTTCAAATTTCTTCCTTTCCAATGAATGCAAAACCGTGGAAATCGGTTCGTGCGTTCTTGAGTTATAGCGTAAGGAAGGAAAACTCGACTTATTTTTATATAGTAGATTATGGTGTAAAACAAAATAATAATTGGTTGTAACTTAATATGTATAACATAATGTGCCTTTATGCTTTGCATTTACCTTTTAAAATATGTGTGATAAAATTGTATGATATTAATACTTATGCCTTAAAATATTTAATGAATTTGTTAGGTTTTTCATGATTATTCTTATATAAATGTCGTATGGAGAGGTCAAATAACTTAAAGGATATAAAGAAATGTTTACTTGAGTAAAAGTTTTTAAAATGAATTGCGTTTTGTTTTTAATCTTTTGTAATTTAATTTCTTGAAATCATTACATACACTACACCTATACGTAGTCACTGTTGTACTATAGGTCCCTGCAGTGGGCCAGTAGTCAAAAGAACGAAAATGTTGTGTTATGTTTGAAGCCCAGTGCTGAACACAAGTATAGCGCCGATTACACTACCCTACATGTAGGGCCCTACATGACCTAGTGCACTACATGAACTAGTGCACTACATGAGCTAGTGCACTACATGAGGTAGTGCACTACATGAGGTAGTGCACTACATGAGCTAGTGCACTACATGACCTAGTGCACTACATGACCTAGTGCACTACATGATTTAGGGCGGTCGGGACTCGCCAATCTCCGATATGTAGTGTCCATCCAGATCTAAACAGAGCTAACTCAAAAATTGACGTTTTTGACTTTTACACGCAGTCGAATTCTTTGATTCGTTACGCATCGACCACGAAAACAGATTTAAATATATCAACACTACACGACGCTAGATGTCGTAAGGAGTCTTTTTTGTTGGATGAACGGACTCCGCTCCTCGGAGTTATTTTGATTTTACTGATTATATCTAACATTTTTCGTAATTTTATTTTGAGTTGTCTCTATTTTAACGATTAGTTTCAAGTGTCTGAAACTAATCGTTAAAAATGAAACATTTTGAGATAAACTTGTATTGCTGGTATACATCTAGCGTCGTGTAGTGTAGACTCGTATATTTAAATCTGTTTTCGTGGTCGATGCGTAACGAATCAAGGAATTCGACGACCTTGGTGGCGCGACGGTAGCGCAAGCGGCTGCCGTGCAAGAGGTTGTGGGTTCAATCCCCACGCAGGATAATAATTTGTGAGATCCACAAATTATTGTCCTGGTCTGGGTGTTCTTTGTGTCCGTTAATTGATGTTTGTAAAAGGTCCCCGCGACACAGGGCATGATCCCTAGTGCGGGAGTTGTCTTTAAAAAAAAAAAAAAAACTGTGTAAAAGTCAAAAACGTCAATTTTTGAGTTAGTTCTGTTTAGATCTGGATGGACACTACATATCGGAGATTGGCGAGTCCCGACCGCCCTACATCTTGTAGTGCACTACCTTATGTAGTGCCCTACCTCATGTAGTGCACTAGCTCATGTAGTGCACTAGCTCTTGTAGTGCACTAGCTCATGTAGTGCACTAGCTCATGTAGTGCACTAACTCATGTAGGGTACCCTACATGCTCTGGTTTATATCACATCCTCTGGTTTATATCAAACCAGAGGATGTGGTATCCAATCCAATTTAAAAGTACTAAGTATAGTACAAGCTTTGCTTTGCCAAGTTTGGGACTAGATGGCGTTGTGTGAATGTGTGAAGAATATTTATTTAATTTTGTCCATTGTTTTTAGCTTTAAAACTTTTTGTCCATTATGTTTGAGTCGTTTATTAAAAAAGCAATTAAGTTTTAGTTAGGTATTTATATTTTATGAATAGAAAATTATACAATAATATTGTATAATTTTCTATTCATAAAATATAAATATGTAAAAAATTTCTATTTATAAAATAAAATCTTTATCAAATTGGTAGATGCCATAATATTTTATTCTCATAATTTATTAGGCATGTTTTCGTCGTAGGCGCGACTCATTTTGTGAGAAGCATAATGCCTGAGATAACGCTTCAACTTCTACAGACAGTTATCAAAGATCATTTTCCTGATGTGACTTTGCAGAGATTTAAGGTCAGTATCTGTTGTAATGAGTGTTATACAAATCTGACAACCTTATTTAAAAAGGTAAAAAACCGTATTTTTCGACTTTAAAAAAAAAAGTAGTTAAGTAAGCACTTACTTAAATATTAAAATATCTCAAAAGTAAGTTAAAAAGTGTCATCATCACAGCCCATTAATGTCCCACTGCAGGGACGGGCCTCCTCCCGTGACGGAGAGATCTTGGCCTAATAATACCACGTTGGCCAGACGGATTGGTATAGGGTTTAATTTCAAGTTTTCCTGCTTTTTATTTCGTAAAGATAATATTCACGGATAGTCCCTTAGTCGGTTTTTACGATACCCATGGGATAAGATGAGGTGGGGACATATTGTATTCTTACTCCGTCTCTACACGGAGATAAGTACGGAGTTAAGTAAGTACTTACTTAGATATTAAAATAACTCAAAAGTAAGTTAAAAAGTTTATGTAGGTACTTATATGTAACACAAAAATGTAGGTTTCCCTGTCCCGGTATATTTTTGTGTATATACAAGATTTTTTAAATATTTTCATCCCAACAGCATGCTCCAGGCGTGATTGTCGGCGAAAGTTTTACGTCTGCAATTTACAGAATCTACCTCAACGGTAGTCACAAAGACTTTTTTTTTTAGAAACGTGTTTAAGAACGAAGCCGCATTTTATAGTGTAACATGGCCTGTGTTACAAAAATATCAAAGTCAATGGAAAATCCAGGAACCAATAAATATGCCAAAGTGTTATTTGGCAATGAAAGACTGTATAATGCTGGAAGATTTAAAATCAGCTAATTTTGTTTTGACTGATAGAAGGAAACGTCTAAGTTTAGACTACTTTTACATGATATTGAAGAACCTAGCTCAGTTTCATGCGATATCGTTGGCGATGAAGTGGCAGGATCGTACATCTTTTGAAAAGCTGATCAATAATGAAAATGGGATTTTTGAATGTAAGTACGGAATCTAATAACAGTATTAAAATGTAGTGCAGTGACGGTTTTGTGATGAACGACTTGTGGACCACACAAATAGGTTTTTTGACGGCCTCTGTGGCGTAGTGGTTATTCAACATGACGGTTACGCAAAGGTCTCGGGTTCGATTCCCGCTCAATGCAAATCTTTGTGTGTATGAACATGATTGGTTGCATTGGTACATATTATACTTACCTACATAGAAAACACCCAGTTTATGTACATTTTGCGCTTATGTTTACCCGTTTTCTAGTACCCATAGTACCTACAAGCTAGGCTTAGTTTGGGACTAGATGGCGTTGTGTGAAAGTGTGGAATATTATCTATCTTGTGTAGGATTCGAAACCACGATCCCGTGCACGGCATCTGCATCCACAAGCGTTTCGCCACCGAGGCAGTTACTAAAAAATAAACTTCAACATCTAATATTTTTAAAAAATTTTACTTTCCTTTCAAATGAACTCATAAAACAATAAACTTTTTGCCATGTAAGTAATTATTAAAAAATCAAACAATTGAAATAGCTTATATTTAGTACCTAAGTAGGTAACCGTTTGAATTTATTCTGTAATCTTCAAAAATCGACTATGATAATGTTAGGCATTAGACGTAGACAGGAAATGAAGTTTCATCACACTGAGGACGCTTCTGAACTGACCGCTCCCTTCAAACTTGTAAAATCGGTGTTGACCTTAGAACTGATAAAACTTTCTATATAAATACAAGTACCCACATACGACATACTTCTACGACAAGGCAGTGAAGACTGCAGTAGAAATGATGGAAGAAGACTTGTCAGGCAAAGAACATGAACTTTACTTAGAGAAGTTTAGAGATTTCTGTATTCTAAACCATTTCTATGAGACTGTCATGTTAGGGGTTCTTCCTCGAGAGCCTTTAGCAGTCGTGTGCCATGGAGACTTTTGGATAAACAATTTTTTATTTAAATATGTAGATAATAAACCAACACAGGTAAAAATTTTCATTTAAAATAAAAAACATCAATATAATAATATAAAATAATAATTATCACCGTGTGAAGCTGAACCATTAGCAATTAACTAAATTTCATAAATAATTAAATAATAATAATTTGACGAATTAGGTAAGTAAATGTACTTTTTAATAAAAAAAATTTCTAATATTGTTTTTTACCTACACACGTGGATAAAACATTGAATAATAAATTAAAATCTTGCTCATTATGAGAATAAGTAAAAATTTTAGTATGAAGGACATATCAAACTTTCATTTAAGTAGGTACCTATCTACGGAGTTAGGTAATTAAATGGCACATGGTGAACAGCTTGAGATGCTTATTGAACGTTCTTTATTTTGGCTTGATAGGTAATCATCGGCTATAGCAATGAAGAAAGTTTTGCAATGTAGGAAGTCCTTAAATCAGAGTTTTGTATCTTTCTTCTATAATCTATTAAAATATTAGAAGAGAAGTTCGGCTGTATCTTTTTACTTAAAAAGTATATAGTTGTACTCTGTAATTTCTTCGTTCTTTCAGATGTATTTCGTAGATTTCCAACAAGCCCGGTATTCCTCACCTGCGACAGACCTCGGCTTTTGTTGTACCTCTGCACAGACAAAGACTTCAGGAACAAACATCTCACAGAATTTATAACGTTTTACTCTTATCAGTTGCACAGTAGAGTTACGCAGATGACAGCTTCAGATTCTCTGTATCATGTTAGTGTTGACAAAGACACCTTGTTGAATCAGTAAGTACAGACCTACTGTTCATTAAGTATATCTATTAATATTTTTATCCTAATAGGGTTAGCTGCCTTCTGTGATAAAGGGAAACTGATATAAAACTTCCCAGGCCACAACCAATGGGTTGTTATAAAGTTATCTTGTTTTACCATGAAACGCTTGACCACCGTAGGCCCAAGGCTGAAAAACCTCGTGATTTATAATAATATGAAACATAAATACCAATAATACCTACATATTTCTTAGAATATCATGAAACACATACAGTTCCGAATTAAACAGTTTCGTCTTTTAGAATCAAAGACGTATCACTCATCTAGTTATAAGTATTTATAATGCTATAGGTAATTACTAAGTCTTGCCATTTATATCTTTGAAGGTCTTGTTGGGCAAAGATACTAGTATACCCTCAGTATAATTCAATACGATTAAGAAATTATTTAATTAGCATTAATATTTTTCTAGATAAGACATAGCAGATAAATGTTGAAAGAATGTTATCATTGCCCTTGGCCTGATTAGTTTTAACCCCTAATTCAAAAATCAAATCAAAATCATTTTTTTTTATTTTGGACCCCTAATTTACTTTGCACTTACCTACTTCAAGAATTAGGATAATGTACTAACAGAACTAGGTAGTGTTTTAGGTATGGCGTTATTTTTAAGAACGAACTAAATATGCAAGTTCAGAGTAGTAATAAGGAATAAGTAGTACCTATTTACTTACCTATAACCTTATGAACGCCACTGACAAGGCAGTCACTGTGGCCAAATTCTGGGCTGGTTATGTTTAAAGAAAAGAGATATATATAAAAATATATAAGTATATTTGTAGGTATATCTAGGAATCGAAAGAAGAAGAAGAACTTACCTATAATATTTTAATTTTTCTAAGTTGATCTGGTAAACGACGGTATGCATGTGGCTTAGAGTATTTTGGAACTTACAATATATTTTTAGTGAGTAAAGCCTCCAATTTTAAAGAAGCTCGTTATTTTGCAGAATAAATGTAGAATTAAAGCGCTGTCTACCGTTCCTGCTTGGTGCTTCTTTGGGAATGTTTCCATCAATGACGTGCTCACAAGAAGACGGAGTCGATGCGTTTCATCAGGTACCTACTTCATACCAGGTAGTAGTTTACACTGCGTACCTAGTGCTGCGTGCTGCAGCAGTGATGAACTTTTTTGTAGCTTAATTACTTACTGTTGTCACATAGCATTCTGTAGTTAATATATTGTATTATAACTTCTTCTCCGTGTTGTGACGGAGTAAGAATACAATATGTCACCACCCCATCTCATCCCATGGGTGTCGTAAAAACCTACTAAGGGACTATCCGTGGACATTACCTTTTCGATATAAAAAGAAGGAACCTTAAAATTAAACCCTATACCAATCCGTCTGGCCAGCGTGGTATTAGTAGGCCAAGTATCCCTCCGTCACCGGAGGAGGCCCATCCCTGCAGTGGGACATTAATAGGCTGTTATGATGATTATAACTTATCAGCATTGCTCTTTCAAATTATCTTTTTATTTCTAGTGTGAATCAGATTTATCACCGAGAAACTCCAACAACGCAGAGTGCAGAAGACTCATGAAGGAGCTTATTATAGATATTGTGGATAGTGGAGTGCTGTGAGATTGATTGGATAACAACAGCATGTACTTACTTGATGCTGATGAAGAACCACTGTTTCCTAACTACTGTTAGGGCTGCGTTTTATAATTACTTGGTATTTGTGACGTTGATTAAAGATCTCTCTTCTTACCCATTGGTTTTATTTATATACGAAAACATAAGATGACAATCCTGATAAAAACCATACAACAATACGCCTGGACAGCGTAGTTTTAAAAGATTGATTTCCTTTAGTTATTAGAGTAGTTTCCGTGTGGTGACGGAGTAAGAATACAATATGTCACCACCACATCTCATCCCATGGGTGTCGTAAAAACCGGCTAAGGGACTATCCGTGGATATTATCTTTACGTAATAAAACGAAGGAAAACTTGAAATGAAACCCTATACCAATCCGTTTGGCCAGCGTGGCATTAGTAGGCCAAGTATCCCTCCGTCACTGGAGGAGGCCAGTCCCTGCAGTGGGACATTAATGGGCTGTTATGATGATGATGATTAGAGTAGAGACCATCAACTTTCTTTGCGAAGGGATAAAAATGTCCTTAATAACAAAGAGAGATAAAATTAAACACAAAGTACTATGTTGAATGTTTATTTGTGTAACTTCTAAAAAACATTATGAACACAGTAAAATATACAAATAAATGCGAAGTAGTACATTTTATAAAGTTGCCAATATTAAAATAATAATTAAATTTTGTAAACGGAAAGCTAAAGTACTACATAATAAACAAAAAATAAAATTAATAACAATATATTAGTGTAAAATTTTTAATTTCTATTTTCGTTAAAAATTATAATATTAATAAAGATTGTGCTTTTTCCTTATATACTATATTAGCGAAATTAATAAGAAATTTAAGTAACTGTCGCGGGATGAACTGAAATTTTTCAATGTTACCATCACCAAAAAATGCGGCTATTCAAAAATTCCAATACACCGTTGCAACGAAAAAATAATATAATAAACCATGATATGGTTAGATCGGAAGTTCTTAATGTAAAGTTAGCTTCAACAGGATTATTTAACGATCGTATAAAAGTCTCTCCAATATATCCTTATCTAAAAAGGGGTAGGCAGCGTATTACTAGTAGAGACACCATACATAACGATATACGTCAGGCATACGACATAAAAATTGTCGTTCCCTTATAAAGCATCATCGATGTACGTGTCGTGCCTTTTGTAATAGTGAAAAAGTTTTGGATACATGTTTAATTCCTAAGAAGAATCCTAAAGTCCGATAGCACTGTCCAACATGCTCGCCGCGTCACCCGACATGCGCGTCGCACGCAGACCTAACAGTATAGGAAAGGAAACTGTCTACTCTGTATAGAAGCACTTCGATTATTTATTTCATCATCTAACGATACATTTTTGATAACTCGATAAACGTTTAACATACACAAACATGCTTATATTAACATGCTCGATATCATTTGGCTACATCTAAATACTACTCGCAAAAGTTAACGAATCTGTTTAACTACGACCATACTATAAATATGGCATACATTTTTGGAAAATCGGAGAGGTCTATCTAAATAACAATAGGTATTTCACTATAACTTAGGCCCTTCCAATTTATATTTCGGTAAAAACTTCATTTAGTCAGAATTACATATCAAAATACGTCACAGTACGTGGTTAAAGCTAATTGTGATCCTATTAAAGCTGCCAGCTTCTTCGGTGTGACCACATGTATGAAATTCCTACCAATTTAGTAGTTTCTTGTAAAGTTTGTAGAAAAAAATGTCGTATCAACTTATAAGGATTATTGATATGATTAAAAATGTGGTCCAACCAATCGTTTTGTATAAAACAATAGAAATCTCTGATTAATCAGTGATCCATGTCGCCTCAAGATCGTTTAACGTGATTATAATACATATGCCTGTATTTTACACAGCAAAAATGATATGGAAGTATACAAGAAGTGATATGATTATATTATGGAGATTGTACTAACAAGATATGTACTTATACGATTAAAATATCAAGTATCCACAAATTTGGTACGTTTTTTTGTTTAATTTATAAATATATAAATGCTCGTTACGTGTCTTTTTCGTTGGATTAACTCGATCTAGCAACACTGTCGGGTTGCAGAGGGGAAAAAATAAAAGTAGTAGAAATACTGTCAGGGTTTTCTACTGTGAATATTAGTTAGGTGGTAGAAAACGACTCATTCACGATATGTACTGCAACAATGGCATGCCCTTATTAATACAATAAGCGTTGCATACGACTATCGTTTGAAATAACGCTACAAGGAACTAAATGGGATGTGATCTCTTGTTAGTTCTATATAGCTCGTGCCCCACAGGCTTCTACTATTAGCATCCTTCCCCGCGAAGCCTCAGTTAGAGTGTGTATGAAATGTTAGAGCTTATGTATAATAAGGTAGAAAGAGCATGTGCAGGGTTAGTGATGAGTCGAAAATTAGTAGAAATATTGTACAAATACTAATGTTGCCAGGATAGAAAATGTAATTTTTAAGCGTATCTTTGGTATGCTCGACAGTGTTGCTAGTTCGATATATATTTATTTTGAAACAGCACCATCGCGTTTCTTCGATGTGTGACTACTCATTGGAGGGGGGTTTCCCGTTGGTGTACTGTGGAGGGGAGGTCGATGTTTGATTGGGTTGCTCCTCCGTCATCACTGAAACTAATTCTTCAACTGCACGTCCAAGGTCATCTGGAAATAAGAAAATAAGCTTAAGTACATTGTTGGATTTAAATTATAATATTTATAGTTGGGTTCCATTAGTTAGGTGGCCGGATAAAATATGATTCGGTTTATCACTTGGGCTGTTTCGATGAATATTTAAAACCTACTATCTAATACTAAAATAGATGAGAAGACCATCAGTAAATTACTAAGTTCTTTAAAAAGTCAATATAATATTTACTTTACCTCAAGGTATACGTCCTGATAGATTAGCAGTAAACAGAAAAACAAGTTTATATTAGAATCAGATAATGGAAAACATTAACACATGCATTCATACAAGACATGCAAAAACAATATACTTATGTACATTTCTCTATAGATATACTACATAAAACTGTTTTATTTCTACATTTATATTGTAAGAGATGCTAATTATACAGTTTACTGAAATGTGATAGCATAAACAAAGAAGCAATAGGTATGGTATAGAACGATATTTAGGCAACAGTATATTATTATAAGAATCGTATGGAACCAGGAAGGAAAATAATCGTCGTTCACTTGTGTCTTGCTAAGTATTAGCGGTATAATTACTGATAGTAATGCCTGCATGGATTTTCTTAAGCTGACGGTTAATACATAATTAATTTAGTTCCAGTTATAAACTAAAATCAATAGCTTTACTCTGGTACTGAAGCTCTAATACCTAGTTAATCTTCATAAAACAATGCTGAAAAAAGCTTAAAAAACAAAAACAAAAATATATCTAGAGACAGCAAAATAAATAGAGCGACAAATTTAGATTGTAAAAAAGCTCCTTAAATAAAGATTAAAAAAACAAACAACAGTAACACTCTTGTGATCAAACAAAAAACATCGTCCGTGCAGCTAAGTGTCACGGGTAATGTTAAGTGAGCTGACCTGCGCAATGCATGAGTGAGTGTACGGCGTGGGGGGGAGGAGGGGGACGCTCCAGGGTCTCGCGCTCCCCGCCCGCCCAGCGACCTCCACCGTCTTGTATCACAAACATACCACATTTAGAGCTCATCCAGAAAGAAGGAATTTGACGCGAAAGGCTGTGCATGTATGACTATCGGTAATCGATTTTTGTAGGAGATAAGTTTACTAAAAACTTAGATGGAATGGGCCCGATTATCTGTACTATAAGATTTCTGACGTTGTTGAATACGTGCCCTAGTGAGATAGTATTTCTAGATTTTCAAATGTAGCGCCAGACTGTTGCGTGATGTCGATATGCTAGGCACGCCACAAGGGTACGACACCACGTGTTGAGTAACTAAATTTGTCTTCAAATGCTCAGGTATAGGTTACGCTCTATCTGGACGAATCGGTAAGAGAATTGCGACGGATTCACTCTTTCTGGACAAGCTCTTAGAATCTATACGGGACCTAAGGATAACCCTTGCGGAAGTATCATTTCGGATTATTGACTTCTCATAACTGTTAGAGGATTAACTAATAAAAAACACTGGAAACTGTTTTATGGCGTTTTAAATTACAGTTATTTACTAAAGACATATGTAATAATTAAATTAAATAGGGGAGTGTAACTTAGTGTATAATGTGTCGAACGTCTTTGAATGTTCCAGGAATAGAATAGTTGTGATAACTTACTGGTCTGTGCCTCATGGTAGAGTCCGTTGTGCATCTTGGCGGGCGAGTCGGTCGCGAGCTGTGAGGCCGTCACCGAGCGAGTCTGCAGTGTGCCGGTCCTACCTGGTGGCGAGCCTTGTGCTGGCTGGAACACGATAATTACATATTAGTTTAATAAAATTATATTCCAGTTTTTACTAACTTTTTTCAAATATTGTTATTCGTAAATGCTGACTACTTCACAAAATCTCTGAATTTGAACAACATTAAAGTAATCTTTTCGCATGAAAAGTTTACTTTGTAGTAATAAATAATGAAAGTAAACTTTTTCATGCGAAAAATTACTTTAATGTTGTTCAAATTCAGAGATAATAACTAGACTTTGCTAAAGTAAAGTCAAAGTGCGGTCTCTGAATCTGGCCCTTAGACCGCACAAATATTCTGCTCTGCTTTATATTAAAACCCGATCTTATGACCCATCAGTACTGTTTCAACATTTATTTCATAATAGCAATTTAGTAGGTCTAACAACATCTATGAAAAGAAATTACATAACAAGAATTATTTCATAACACCCATTGTATTTACCTCATCCAAGAGTCTCCTAAGCCTCTGGAGCTGCGCTTCAAGCTGCCTGTTATGTTCCTCCAGTATCTGCATGCGAGCTTCAAGACGACCCTTGTGTTGACGCAGCAGACGAGCTTCCGCCATCATGTCCTGGAATATACAAATTATAATTCTGTAAGATCTGTATCTAAAAATATTACGACATGGAAGACTCTAAAAGCAGGAGCAGATTATTCTGGTGTCATCAATACGCTAATATGGTTTTGGACTTCAAAAAAGTGATATCCTTAATTTTAAAATATATTTTTTACAATCTTTTTTATAATATTGTCTCTTATATAATCTCTAATAAAACACCATAGGATAAGGGAAATATAACAGAATTGTTATTAAACACACACGCGAGCATTATGTATTTGGGTGATTCTTCGAGTCCTATATTTTCGATGTCTGGAGGTTTTTCTTCGTAACTAACAGACCAACCAAACTGCAATTATTTTTAAAACATACTCGTAGTATAGACGTTTAGCTACCTTGCACACGTTATTTTTTTTTAATAATAGTTTTTGATATATTTGAAAAAAAATTATTAAAAAGCGTTCTTCTGATTAATATGGTCTGTCCGTAACCCAGTTTCTTGAACATTAGTAACAGTAACATTTTATCTTATTTACGAATTGATGTGCGCTATAAATATTACGATAGAATATTAGTTGTTTCTTTACACAAAAAAAATTGGTACTAATACTTACGATAGTTTTTTTATGAAAAAATAAATTGTGAGTGTCCGGCACAAAAGTCTGATTCATATTCGCGCGCTTTACTCAAACGTACCTAGCTAAGTACTAGTGGCGAAGTGTCCATATAACTCGATTCCTACCGGCTTACCTTTGCAAAAACCGCTTAGCATTGTCTATTAATCAATTATAAATCAATGACGCAACATCCACTCAATACAAAATAATATAAAACAAAAAAGTATTCTCTTACGTAAATCGCAATAATAATTACAGTAATAATAATTTTCAATATAATTATTTACGTACTCATAACGCCATCTTGTAATTAAAGGTTGTCAACTAACAACTTGTTATGGTTCAGTCAGAGAGTACTTAACCCATTACCCGCCGCAGTTGTATATAAGCAACTTATCATTTCTGAGCCCCTAGCACCGCAGTTGTAGATTCGCAACTAAAGTTTACAAAGTTATTTTTAAACGTATTTTTATTTACGTAGCAGCATTTTCATAATAAAAATAAAGACCACCTTTACCACTCAAGGAATTTCTTTCGTTTTCCCTAAAATCACTTACGCAAAGCACCAAATTAACGGTGTAAAAAATTAACAAAACCCATCGCAAAATGCAGGTTTGACCTTAACATGTACCGCCAGAGTTGTATAAATACAACAGTAGTGATGTAGCACATAAGTTTATTTATTACTCTTAATGCAAACTTTAGTTAACTCAAATAATATACAAATAGGTTAGGCATTTAGAATTAAAAAGTAATTCAATGCTTGTTGCTGTTTGAACCTATTTCTAACTATAACATCTAAAACTGAACATGATTTAGGGTAGATTCGTATTACAATTCGATAGACGGTTTTTTCTAAATTGTATTTTAGTAACAACCCTAGTACTTTAACGTTATCAAAGAAGTCCAGCGCCGGAGTTGTACATATGCAACCGCTTGTGACGTCATAAGCGAACTCATAATGATAATAGTGAGGGTACATCTGTTTTATTTGTTAAGAATTATTAATGAAATAGTGGGTACTTATTTTATTTCATTGGGTCTTGTGGCCGTGTTTGAATCGCAAAATGTCGAGTGCAGAGGAATTAATAAGGATTTTAGAAGGTTACGAGGAAGATGTAGAAGAATTTGTGACCGATAATGAGTTAGAAGAGCAGGAGGTATGTACCCAAATTTGATTTATTCTGATAATTCTATAAATACAATTCATTTATTTTTTACAACTCACTAAGTATTGTTTTTTATTTTTTAGGAAAGCGGTGACAATGAATTCCATTGGACTGCAGCGGAAACGACGCCAATCGTACAACCATTTAATGATTTTCACGCTGGTTTTTCATCAGAAATGAACCTTTCGACCAATTCTAATGAACTAGACTTTTTCGTATACTTCGTCGATGATGGTTTGGTGGCTGAGATAGGCAGGTGTACCAACAGGTATTACCAATTTTACGTTCGACGTGTCGATATACGAGAACATTCGAGAACCCATGCTTGGCGTGACTAGCACAACAATGTTCGTCAAAGCTGTGGCAATTAAATGCCCAGTCATTGACCATAATGTTTTTTTTTTAAACAAGAAAATTTTTAAACTTTCTATTACCCTCTGTCATAAACAAAATGCACGTAAACATCGATAACCGGAAATAATTTCACTTTCCGCACTATCTACGCTGTTGTTTATCTCTAATGTTAGCGCCGGGGTTGTATAAATGCAACAATAGGGATTCCAAAAGACGTATTTAGTTGATTTATGAACTTATACTCTATCAATGGTTATAGCTTTTTTGATTTGGGTAATTTTAATTAAAAGGTTAATTAATAATAAAAAACATTAGATATTCATAAAAACGTGTATTTTTACCCGTAAAATCGAATAAAAATCTAGTAAAAAAAATAAAAAATAGGGAATGGTGCACAACACTATCGTTGACCTTGAAAATACGTGATTGGCGCTAGGGGCACATTTTTTTGCAGGATTGTGCAGCGGTTAAAAGGTTAAAGCGCGCATGCGCGGAGCGCAGTAAGCCGGTCGCGAAATTAGGAATCCAGTACAACAGACTGTACGGAAATCGTACGGTCACGTGACACTTTGTATTCGTCGATCTAAGGTACCATATAAGCCGGTGGCCATCGGCTTATGACAAGGATAAAAGATACAACTACAACATTGCGAGAGCGAGAAAGCACTATTGCAACCAGTGGACCGACCAATTGTAACGAAGTTTCATTTCATTTCACGTTAAGTACTTAATTTGCCATTGACATTCCTTTGTTTTTATCAATTATTTAAATCTGATAGAAATCAGCCTTTCTTCTGAATTTTTAGTTTTTAATTATATTTATTTGTTTTTATATTTTTATACGGCTTGCGTCTTGACTTTGGCAGAATCATCGGTAAACGATAGGACCATTTGAAGAAAAAACAGATATTTGTATTTATTTTCTGCAAATAGGTTATAAAATTCGCTTTCTTGTTTAAAGTAGTAAAATTTGTATGTTTAATTATTTATGATTGTGTATTATGTGTTGTGCATTGGTTGACTTTATTTTTGTCGTAGTGCGTTGGGATCCTATGGAATATTTTTGTAAGTACTTGTTTGTATTGTTTTCAGCAAATTTAATAGTTTGTTGTTATAAGGGACAGGTTAATAGTGTTATATTATATTGACTATCCTATTATGTGATGTGCGATAAAACATCATTCTCGAAATTGAATTATAAATATAAGAAACGCCGGCGCTGTGGATTTACGAAACATTTTAATACAATTATCTCATTTCGATACGTATAAGTAAGTGGCTTACAGACAGTATTCTCAGATTCTAAAAGTAAGTAAGTAGGTATGTAGAATCATTTAGGATATAGCAATATAAACAATTAATCTAATTGATCAAAGAAGTCTTCCAAACAGAGAAACATTTTCGTATTTTAAGTTTATGAGTTCGGGACAACTAGGTAAAATCGAAACATTTTCTCACGAATACCTATGAACTACAGAATAATAGTAATATAAAGTAGAACAAAAGTCCACGGAATCTTCGGCTTCCCTTTTATAAAAATCCACCCTTCGCCACTGCTAAGTACGAAACATCAGGAGATCTCTTCTAGTGCTAGTGGTAGCCAGGGGCTGTGCTGACGTGGTCACGACGTTACATGTGGCTGGTTCGTGTTGTTGAGGAGATATAAATGTAAATATCTGATTCATATTACTTTGGTTCACCTGTGTTTATGATTACTATGTTGGCTGTTATAATTAACTTAAATGGTTTTCAAACTTGAATCTGCTGGAAACATAAGTCAATTGGGGACTAAACACCTATGTATAAATAGCAATCCTTAATTGTATACGTGTAGTGATTTACCGATCTTAAGAGGCCAAATTTTGATTTATATGTGCCTGATTCATACGGTAAAAATACTATATTAATCAGAATTTCATACATATTGTTAATAAAACGATGCATTGGCGGCACGGATAATGATTGATATTGTAAGTTGTCAATGCTCCTAATAACTAGATTTAGGTGTGATGATAATCATTGTGATTATTAACTGTGATTTTAATAAATAAATGACTGATTTCTCTAACTAGAATTTCATTTTTGTTCCTAATTCTAATTTATATGACCTCTAAAAATGTTAAGTTAATTATCTCGAAAACCATTTCATAAAAAAGTGTGCCTTTTTCAGACATTGTATATTAGGTTATCATCTTTGACAAAAACATGTTTTTTAAGCCAAAATGTGAAAAATAAATTAGCCCATATGAATCAGACAAAGAATCGAATTTCGGAGAAACACCCATTTAACACTAACTTTTAACTACAGTAGAACCTCGATAAGTAAAAGTCCAAGGGAAACACAAAATATTTTGAGTTATTGAGGTTTTTAGTTATCGAGTTTTTAGTAACCAAAGATTTAGGTTAATATATGTATGTATAGAGGTAGGTATGTACATGTGTATGCATGACCCCTTGTTCCTATTTTCCGCCACTGCAAAGCTTTAAAGAATTTCGAAGAAGCAAACAAAAGGTGACATAATTATGTATTGTTTAAGTTATCAATTTAATTATGTAGTGAACACGTGCAAGCCATAAATACCGAAAACGTTTGTTTTGCACAATGATACAAAACTAAATGATTTAAGTAAGCCTTTGTCTTAAAGCTAACCTCCGCCGCCGCAAAGCTTTAAAGAATTTCGAAGAAGCAAACAATAGGTGACATATGTATTGTTTACGTTATCAATTTAATTATGTAGTGAACATGTGCAAGCCATAAATACCGAAAACTTTTGTTTTTGCACACTCATTCAAAATGACTTATTGATAAATAATTTTATGTTATAGAGGTTGTGGAAACATTTCTTTTAGTTACTGAGGGCCAATACAGAGATTACTTATTTGACTTATCGAGGTTGCGAATTTTGAGTTATAGAGGTTTTGGGCTTTGAAGGGAAGGGAACATATTATTTTTTTAAGTTATAGAGGTTTTTGAGTTACCGAGGTTTGAGTTATCGAGGTTCTACTGTATTACGAGCAATGTACTGCTTAGTTTAACATGAGCGGAAACTTTTGCTTAGTTGAAAGTTTTGGTTAACTTATAGAAGGTACTTTTTAATAAAAAAGTGTTACCTGATCAACAGGAGCATTCCTGTTCTCATTGACGCCATGTTGTTCCTCAGGGGTCGAGCCTGGAGTCTGCTTCGCCTTCAAACGTTCGTATTCAGCTTGCAGACTTGCGTTCTCCTCTTCCAACTCTCTGTAATTGTAATTATTTTCATGTAAATAAAACATTTTTGTATCGTTGGGGTTTTAGAATATAAGGCTATTAAGTACTAAAGTGTTGGAGAAAAATTGTTAGTGAAGTAAATGCTATGTTGAACTCGCATGAATGTTTCTTGTGTTTGACTGTTTCAAGAAATCCATGCGAAAAATTAATATATTTAAAAATATTTTCGAAAGTGAGTAGGTGTATATACTACTACTCGTAATTTGGGACTATAATTGTACTAAACAATTGTCACCAACGTGTATACAAAGGAAGCATTGGTAACACTTTCTTTCCGTGGTGGTCTAAAAAGATATCGATGGAAATCTTGAACCAGACCTTCCACAGCAACAAACCTAGCTAGTATATTATTTGTAAGGCAACTTACTATCTATGGAGGCTTAGATGTGAATGGTAGGTTGTGCAGGTTACCTGATCATGGCCTCCAGCTCGTGTCGCTGCTCGCGGTGTATGATGGACACGACCTGCACGGGCGAGCGCGGCGCGTCCTCGCTGTCGGCGCCGCCGTTCAGCGACGCGCAGTACTGCGCTATGAGCTGGTGCTCCTCGTCACTGCGGACGTACACGTGTACTGTTACTACTTAGTACTCGTTAAACTATAGCGTTGCATGCATATGAATCTATTGTAAATGTAACACGGAAATGGGTTAGTGTTATACTGCAGCATTTCTAAAAGTTAAGGTCTTTTTTTAGCATGTTACATTCTAGTGGATCAGTTATGTTTTTACATTTAATATTAAACCGTGAGCAAAAATTGTAAGCCGCGCTATATCTTATAGATTAAATTATATCAATGAAAAGCAAGGGACCTAAAAGCGAACCCTGACGTACTCCGAAAGTAGGGGTATGAGTTTGAGATTTAATGTTTTACTTTTACTACAACATACTGCGTTCTATATCTGATAAGATTAACTGAATCCATTTTAAAATAGAACAGAAAATGGCGTACGAACTTGTTGGGTAACTTTTTATAGCAAACTCTATCGAATGCCTTAGCGAAATTTATAAAAACAACGTTTATTTATTTGCCCGGATCCACTGCATTTTGTTAAATCATTCTAGTAAGTGATGAGATTAGTGTTTGTAAAACAAGACTTGATAATCCATTGTTGTGGATCGATGACGTGAATTGTGTTTTTAATAAACGCAGATTAAATTAAAATAGGTCTTTAGTTACAAATCTGTTTCTGATTCTATTACAAAAATTCTGATTCAAAAGTAATTAGTGTTTCGAGTATAATAAAGTAGTGTGTGTCGTACCTGTCAGGCGTGTCCCCCGGCTTGCCCCCCAGCTCGACCTGCGCGAGGCGCGTGGCGTACAGCTCCAGGCGCGAGTGCATGTCGTCACCGCCCAGCGCGCCCCCCGCGCCGCCGTGCTGCGGGGACGGCGCCGGGGACTCTAGTGCGTCGCCTGAGGGGGAAACGGACAAGTGAATAATTAATATAATAACTGCCTCGGTAGCAAAACAGTCATAAATGTAGCCAAATACGACGCTTAGATCAGAACAGATCAAAAGCACGCTCTGCGATCATCGATTTTATGAGCCCGAATGTTCTTTGTGTCTGTTAAATTAAAGTCCCTGCGACACATGGAATGATCCCTAGTGTGGAAGCTTTCCAACAAAAAAGAAATGAAGAATTTAATTTGATTAAACATAAATTCTAGAATAAATAGTAATAAATTTAAAGAAATTACCTTCAAGCACTGTCTGTACAGGTAAATATCCGACTCTGGGATGTTTCTTGAAGTACCTCGCGGATTTAAACTTGTTACGAAGAGCTCGGGTGAAGTCACGCACGTCTTCTCCTGAGGTAGTCTGAAGAATAAGCAAGTTAATATTTATTATGGGAATTTAACTACAACAGATTCGTGGATTAAAAATACAAAATTTTAGCCCCCAATAACAAAAGAATGTTAAAATTCAAATAAAACCCTGAAACCATTTTGGGGGTTTTTGCTAGAGTAAAAATACAAAATTCATCCTGAGTGAGAGAGGTTTTGAATTCAGGTAAAAAAGAAAGTAATTGTATGGTCGTCATCCAGGTCATTAGTTGACCTAATACTATCAAGCTCGAAAGTTGTAAGATGGTCTCTAGACCCTTTGGCACCTATACGACGAGTTATATTCTTAAAAGATGACCCCATGACTAAATTCTAAGCTTGGCAGGGTTTCTTTTTTCATACTTATTTAATAATACTTACAGTAGTGCAGTACTCCTGCATGGGGTGAGTCAACTTGTGGTTCTTAGCTTTACGCCCGTTGAAGAAACATTTCTGGCACATGTCGAAGTTGAAGCACTTTAGGCAACGGTATCTGTAATTAATTTAAAAATGAACGTTATGTTCTTTTCTTCAATTTTTAGGACCGGTTGGGAACTGAGTAAGAGTGTCATTTCAAGTACATAATATTTCCCATGTATGTGTGTGTTTTCTGACTATTGGTTTGCGTTATGAAAAACGTCTTAATACGACAGCAATATTGTGTCCGGGCGAACCCTGATTATAATTAACTTCAGAACCTTTAGTCTCGAGACTTTTTATACAGTCAATTTTCTTTTAGTTTTAATGTATTAGCTCTCTCTATACAATTTGAAAAATCAATCTATCTATTTTTAAAACACAAAAATAATTTGAAGACCCAAAATTGTTCCTTGTGGAACTCCTAAAACTAATTCTTAATTAATATTACCTGAAACCAGTGATAGGATATTCCTTGCATATATTGCACTTGGCTTGATGCTTAGCAGTCTCTGCAGCGGCCAGTCGATGCAGTACTGGCAGCCAGACCATAGACTGTGGTTCCTTCTGCAGCCATTGTAGGAAGTGGAATGCTTCGATGTATTGTAACTGTCCGTCTGCGTCACGTTCTAGAGTTTTGTCTTTAGCTGGTTCCTCTTTCTCTTTTTCTTTGTCAGCTGTGGAAATAGTTTTTAGGTTTATAACTTGTGTTTTGTAAAGATTACGATTATTAGTTTAGTAAGTTTTGTAATCGTTAAGTATCTAAGGGGTATAATAAAGAAATAGTTGACATCATGTCAGGAACTCATAAATTATAATAACTCATTTTAGGTAATATTTATGGTAAACGTACTAATAAAACTAGATTTTATTAGCCGACTGATTCAAAGTGGGTGTTGCTTTTTTGCACAGATACATTTATTATCTATAAATGTACATGTGACCTGTACCTAAATTGCTTGAATGATTTTGAAATTTGAGATGCCATTAATTTTTTGAAATCCATCGAGGTTTTGGTTTTCGACCATTTAAAATAAGATTATTTGAAGAAGTGATTTTGAGTGAACAAGAATTAAGGCTTTATTCATTTAAACTCACCGACTTTCCTGTCAAGAGTGCCTCCCTTGTTACCGTCTTTGGTAGCAGCAGACGCTTGTTCGAAACAACTCCTCACTGAGGGTTCAATGTTCGAGCCTCCGAATGCAGCCACTTCACCTAGTTGCCGTGGTACCTAAAGATATTTAATTGTTAATGAAAGAATACTAGGCAAGTATTCAGTTTATTTTACTTATCCGTGAGGTGACGGAGTAAGAATACAATATGTCACCCCATCTCATCCCATGGGTGTCGTAAAAACCGACTAAGGGAATAACCGTAACTACTATTTTTACGAAATAAAAAGAAGGAAAATTTGAAATTAAAACCTATACCAATCCGTCTGGCCAGCGTAGTATTAGTAGGCCAAGTAACCCTCCGTCACAGGAGGAGGCCCGTCCCTGAAGTGGGACATTAATGGGCTGTTATGATGATGATGATTCAGACCAGTGGTTTTAAGATTATCACGAGAATTAGACCAGTGGTTTTAAGATTATCACGCAATCAGATTATCAGCAATAAACTTACTTGTATACAGTCGTGTAATAATAATCCAAGTTTTCTTTGGTCAGCTCTACATGAAGGATCCGCGATCAGTCTGAATAGATACCTGAAAATTTACAACATACAAAATGTTAGACTTTTAAAATATAAATCTCATAAAACAACTCAGAACAATAATAAATTTAACGGAATAGTATACAGAATAGTATGTTATTTTCATGCGGTGAATAATTTAGAATATGAGTTGTCACGTAGCGACGTGGTGTAAGGCGTATATCATTTTATAGTCGGTTAGGTTGGGTTAAGTTGTGTAATATATTCGGTGTACAGTCGCCGACCAGCAGCCGCCGGATCGGCTCAAATAGTAACAGTCTTCTCGCTGTCCTAGCGGTACACTGTACTTCCATCTTCGCGGGAACCGATGGCCACTTGGGAATATAAGGAAAGTGGAATATTAATAACAGTTAATTATTCTCACCGATACTTCTCCTCGAGATGTCCCTTACAGAGTAACACGAGGCCGACCTTGAAGCTGAGCACGCGGATCTGTCCGGTCCTCTGACTGTCGTACACATTCAGCAACCAGTTAATCGACAGATCCAGGCAGAGAGGCACATTCACTAAGCTAGGGTTCTCCGCTGCTATCACCTGAAAATATTTTAACTCTATATTAGGTTTAAAAGCAAAACACACTTTGCCACTAAGACAGTTTATTTATTAATAAAGTTTACAGCAGGGACTAAACGGTTTTCGTGGCTTTACTCGTATACGTCGTAGTATGTCATATAATCACGTACTCACTGTGCGGAATCAGTCCATGTATTTTAACACAAGAAAGGGCTTATTATATTAATAACTTTACTGAGTAGGACCAAAAAAAGCATCGAAAAAATCCGCTTAGCAGATATTATGACAATTTAAATTTTCAACTTTACTATTTCCATTGACAGCATGTATATAGTTTTCCCTTATCTAGCAATTGAATACCAAAGTACGTAATGCTATAGTATACTAGTAATATAACACGTACCTCATACAACGAGGTGAGTACAGTGATCATGTCCGGTATGTCGATGAGGCGGTCGTTTTGTGCGCGCAGACCGTGGGAGTCAAACGCTTCTAATGCCGCCGGCAGTTGGAGCATGTGCACTGGAATAATAACATTGTTTATTAGTCTTTATATCTATTAAATGGTCGATAATGTTTATTAGGAGTTACGAGCACATCATCAATCGATAGAACGTCAATCGATGGTAGAATAGTCGGAATAGACCGAGATGCAGCGGCGAAATAGTCAAGTGATTTGGTTAATCAATCGACGTTGATCGATGAACGGAACAATTCCCCTTAATCGATTAATCGTTGTTTTCTTTCCATAAAACGTCGGTCAACTATTGCATAAGCTGATAATTGCTGAAGTTACCCCCTCAGATTAATATACCTAATATTAAACATTCGTGTGGCGATAGACGTTATTTTTTTTCTAGTTAGCGACACAAATAAAGTAATATAAGAATATAACAAATAATCTTACTGCATAAAGCCTTCTGCACTGTTCTCAATTTGAGTGCTGTCCTGTACGCCGAGAATCGAACCTCGTTCAGATCAGCTAATGAGTTCATCAAGTCGATCATCTTCGGGTGATCCCAGTGTGTCGTTTCTAGTTCATGACTGTAAACAACAAATAACATTAAAATGTAATTGTCTTTTTAAAGTAAGTGACACTAAAGTGTCACTTACTTTAAAAAAATGGAATGCACTGAGTCGCGTGCATCGAGTCCGTTAAAACCTGATTCAATAAGCTCAAAAACTTGATACAAAGCGAGATATTATTATAGCTCAAAAACTTGATACAAAGCGAAATGCTAATGCATTTTACTATGATATGAAATACTTGAATCCATACCTAACCTTGCAGTGGACCATCAAATGGATGATACAATTTCAGCATTCATTTTATTTAAAACAACAATTCCCGTGCTAGGGATCTAACCCTGTATCGCGAGGACTTAAACGGGGATGAAATTAATGAATACAAAGAACATCCAAGTTCACGCCGTGACATACTCATACTTAGGAGTAAACCCCCTTCAAAATAAAGATTAAAAAAAAAAAAGTTCACGCCGTGGTTCACACAAAGAATAATGAGTTTCTTGGTTCGAAGCAGTGGCTTTACCCAAAATACCCATCGAGGCAGTTACAATCAAAGATTTCGTCACTTTCTTGTACTCATTAGGTACATCTAAATGGAGTTATCAATGTAATGAGTAGAATTAGTAATGAGGTGAGTTAGTAAATCGATCTAGTTTCTAGTGTAAACGATGTCTATTGTAGTAGATTCTAGGCAAGTCGTGGTAAAATGAGTATTCTGTGATACATTCACACCTTACACTCAATAGATTACTATGCAATGTTAATAGACAAAGATATTTGTTTATAAACATTTGAAGTTGATACAATGATGTCTGAGAGCATTGTCATAATCGGTAGTAAACTTTGGAAATTGGAATACACTAATCATAGAATGTAGTTTTTAGCCGTAGCTATGTGTTTTAGGTTTCGTTTTAAGTTATAGGTTCTTAAAATCAGAAGGCATCGTTATTCTTTTACCATCCAAGGGACAGCCGCAATATATTGTCTGCTGTGGAGTATCTAGTCATACTACGAGTATTACCACGATTTTAGTTTATAAGTACTCTTGGTATCTTATTACTAATTCGTGTAAATAAATAGAGACTAGATGAATTGCTTCGTAGTAAGTTCAGCGCCTGTCTATCAGAACCAAAATTTCTGATGTTTTAAAAATATAAATCATAGATCCTAGGATTAAAGGCAAAGTTCCCTAGTCCAGTCATTGCACCGTACTAAACACACTACATAGTACACTATTACTTGAACCATTATTCATGATTTGTGCAGTTGTATTATACGTAATATACGAATCACTTACTTGATATAATAAGGTACATTGGCGGGCGTGACGGCTCTCTCCCAGGGCGCCTCCACAGAGCCCGCGAGGAAGCCCTGAGCCGCGCCGGCGCCGCCGTCTCTCGCGACTCCTGCTAACTGTCTCACGCGTTCTTCTCCACCTGATACTAGGCCTGATACCCTGGAAAATTACAGTCAAAAGAGATTTAGTAGCTGGTCTGAATGGTGCAGTACTTGGGTACACCTACAGGTCTCTTGTGTTCATTGATAAGTAAGATGGTGTTATAAAACGTGTAAATATTTATATTCATTTATTTTTTTGTGTTATTGTCTCTGAAGGAGGGAAACCGATAGATGAGGGCGAGGAAATATTTGAAAGAGGCCTATATCTAGCATTGGCTGTTACATCACAGGACCGTTGCAACTTTGAAGAAAGCTTATTCTCCCAGTCCAGCAGTGTACATCTTATTTTGATAAAATGTTAAATGATACAACTAAAGCATGGTCAAAAAGGTTAAGTGAGTAACCTTTTTAAGTGAGAGATCGTGCTTTAGTTGTAAGAAGGCTAACTAAGGATTTACGTAGTCACATACCTGGTATTCAAGTCATCAAGCCTAGCAAGCAGATGTTCAGGCAGCTGTATCTTGTCCCTGGCGAGCTGCGCGGCCTGCGCCTGCAGCTCGTCGGCGAGGCGGCGCAGCGGCGGCAGCTGAGCGCGCGCGCGGGACGCCGCGTCGAGCTGTGCGCGAGCGTCGCGCGCGTCGCCCGGGCCCCGCCACGTGGCGCGCGCCGCCTCGCCTGCCGACACGCGCGCCGCCAGCTCCTCCAGCGATGAGCTGAATGTGCGCACGCGCTGTGGGGTAGAAAGAGTACTTGTTGGTTATTAAGTCATCAGTGAGCTTAGCTAGGGGTGGACGTGGTGGCATTATAATAAGCTATTATTAATTTATATACAAGGAATAATAAGATAAAACGTGTGGAACCTAAATAAAATTTTTGCATTACCTTAGACACATTACAGGGTTCATAATGATGCTTACTTATTCATTTTCTAGCTTAATTTATTTATTCTACTCTTCCGCTAAGAGTTTCTTATTTTAAAACTGTGAATTATTTTGATTATCAAGTAATGTACGATAGTAACTACATACTTTCTTTTCCTTACAGTAAACAGTCTCTAAAATAGCTCTTTTATTGTGATTACCGAAATATTTAAAAGAAAATTTAACTGTTAGATAACAAGATAAACTAATAAGTTAACCTTTAACAAACACAATACTCAAGTGTCTATATACACAATAAAAAGTGTGTTGTAAGTAGAGTGACAGTGACCTCACAAGGTCGGGACGCAACCTCGGCGCACGTATAGTGTTACAGACAGGACGCAGGTAACAACCGCAACTTTCATACCTAACTAACTCACCGCAACTAGGCTCGTGTGAATACAGCTTTATAATATTTATACCGTCTTGGGTGTAAAATAACACATATATTTACGAATGAAACAGAATATTAAGTACAAGCTCTGCTTAGTTTGGGACTAGATGGCGTTGTGTGAATGTGTGAGGAATATTTACTATTATTTATTATTATGAGGTTTGTGTATTGAAGTCGCTACTAACAATAGAATTCTAAGTCTGTGATAAATGTAACTATATTCAAGAGAATGGGATAAAAAAATGAAATCTTAATCACAGTGGCTGTTTTGGCCCGTAAGTACATTTTTGTATGGATATAGGTATGCCGCTGATAAGTCACTTTATAAATACATATGTCTGTTCTAGACCTATCAAATACAATTAGTTTTACAAAACTACGACTCAATCAATCGCTATAACTTTTAGGGATACGCTGTGGTCATCCTGATTAGTACTTATAGGATTTTGTATACAGAAACCGAATGTTGAAATAATTATTATCTTATATCGACAAAGCTATGGAAGCATAACCAAATGTTTAGTTACTGTATGCTATGAGCTAAACCTCAAAACAGTTACTTAGTATACTTTTAAAAAAAAGTGGGTTATTCTGTTATTCAAAAGTCACTAATTTAATTTTTCAGAATCTGGCAGTTGTACAAAAGACTTTATAACAGCCTATTAATGTCCCACTGCAGGGACGGGCCTTCTCCCGTGATTGAGAGATACTTGGCCAACTAATATCACGCTGGCCAGACGGATTGGTAGATGGTTTAATTTCAAGTTTTCCTTCTTTTTATTTCGTAAAGATAATATTCACGGATAGACGTGAGAATCAGATGGGGTGGTGACATATTGTATTCTTAGTCCGTCACCACACGGATTACGTAAAAAAGACTTACGTAGCTGTAACTCAAAAATATAATAGGTATTATAAGTAAAATAAGTCATGCTCAGCAATATAAAGCATACGCGTCAATAATGGGTGTGCGTGCCACCTACGTCATTACGTCACGTCCTGCTCGACAGTAGGGTGTTGCGTGAGGGGAGGCTTTTGCTTACGCTGGGATTATTATGTTTTATACGAATCCACAGAAATATTTTACAAAATGAATGTACAATACGACAATTATTTATCATACAAAAAGATTTTGCTTTTAAGCAGGAAACCGAGACATCATGCCGAATTATAAAGTTGTGGAACAAGTGCAATATTAGGTTCTTCAAACGTAGTAGTGAGAAGCATTTGACCTACTGGCAAGGTGATGTGATGACAATGGAGACTACCTCTGTGGCGTAGTGGTTATATAACCTGACTGCTACGCAGAGGTCTCGGGCTCAATTCCCACTCAATGCAAATCTTTGTGTGCACAATCATGATTGTTTGCATTGGTCTGGGTGTTTTCTATGTATAACATGTATGTATTTACAAAAAAAAAGTATTTAAGTATGTTTATCCGTGGTCTAGTACCCAAAGTAGGTACAAGCTCAGCTTAGTTTGGAACTAGAGGGCGTTGTGTAAATGTGTGACGATGTGTAATGATTAAATTAAATGGAGGGAATTTGTTTTCGACTAGCATCCTTTGCCTTCATTTCTAGACAGTTTTCGCGCATTCCATCTAATTCGATATGCCCATGTTTCAGAGTTTTTATATAAAAAAGCATCCTACGACAGAGGGGTCTTTATAGCTAACAGGATGATTACTTAAATACACTTGTGTGTAGTTATTCTATTAACTCAATTGCGTCTAGTTTGTATTTATTAATTAAGTAACAATTAACTTGTTAGCAGAGGGAAGCGACGGTAAAACTACAAGAAAATTAACGTATTTATGGCCACGGTGGGAATACAATTTAGTCGCTTGGATAAATAAAGAAGTACATAAAAAAGTTGTCTTTTAGAAAATGAGAGTGCATTTACTGTTTAAACCAAAAAATAACAAAAATGAAAAGATACCATCATCAACATCCTGGGCGACTATACGGATCGACTACGGAGTCATTATCTCAAAGAATCGAAAAGGAATTATCTATTGAAGATCTATAACTGCTTATTGTTAAATCTATACTAATATCTATACTAATATTATAAAGAGGTAAAGTTTGTGTGTTTGTGTGTTTGTGTGTTTGTGACGTTGTAGGGGGTAATCTCTGGATCTACTGAACCGATTTTAAAAATTCTTTTTGTGTTGAATAGTCTATTTATCGGGGAGTGTCATAGGCTATATAGTATCACGCTATGACTTATAGAAGCGGAGCAGTAATGAAATCTATACTTCTATACTAATATTATAAAGAGGTAAAGTTTGTGTGTTTGTGTGTTTGTGTGTTTGTGACGTTGTAGGGGGTAATCTCTGGATCTACTGAACCGATTTTAAAAATTCTTTTTGTGTTGAATAGTCTATTTATCGGGGAGTGTCATAGGCTATATAGTATCACGCTATGACTTATAGAAGCGGAGCAGTAATGAAATATGTTTATAAAAGGGACGCTTAAAAACGTTTATTTTGCTTCTGCTGCTTAAACGTCTGGAGATATACTGAAATGATGTATTAAAGAATTGTACCTTTAAAAAAGTTTTACAATTAAGTCAACGAAAGCATAATTATATCTATCTTCTAAGGTTGACTCACTACGACCTTTTTTATAATAATCAAATTTGATTTAAAGAAATGCATTGTTTGTAAAGGTATTTTGTGTATATGGTATCGACCCTTATCAAAATAAATACCTACGTTAATCATTATATTTATTTAATTTTAAACAAAATTGACCTTCACAGCGATGAGATCCGATTATTAGTTTGAAAGATATCTCAGTTTTAAAATAATGCGCGACTAACGTAAAATATCTGTCTAACGCGATGTTAGTATAGTATAGATGAATTTTCTTAGTATCAACATTTTGGTTGGAGTAAGATTTTTATTTTTATTTTAAATACCTGTCATCATCATAACAGCCCATTAATGTCCCACTGTAGGGACGGGCCTCCTCCCGTAACGGAGGGATACTTGGCCTACTAATACCACGCTGGCCAGACGGATTGGTATGGGGTTTAATTTCAAGTTTTCCTTCTTTTTATTTCGTAAAGATAATATTCACGAATAGTCCCTTAGTCGGTTTTTACGACACTCATGGAATGAGAAGGGATAGTGACATATTATATTCTTACTCTGTCCCCACACGGAGTAAAATACCTGTAAGTATATACTAATATTATAAAGAGGTAAAGTTTGTGTGTTTGTGTGTTTGTGACGTTGTAGGGGGTAATCTCTGGATCTACTGAACCGATTTTAAAAATTCTTTTTGTGTTGAATAGTCTATTTATCGGGGAGTGTCATAGGCTATATAGTATCACGCTATGACTTATAGAAGCGGAGCAGTAATGAAATATGTTTATAAAAGGGACGCTTAAAAACGTTTATTTTGCTTCTGCTGCTTAAACGTCTGGAGATATACTGAAATGATGTATTAAAGAATTGTACCTTTAAAAAAGTTTTACAATTAAGTCAACGATAGCATATATCTATCTTCTAAGGTTGACTCACTACGACCTTTTTTATAATAATCAAATTTGATTTAAAGAAATGCATTGTTTGTAAAGGTATTTTGTGTATATGGTATCGACCCTTATCAAAATAAATACGTTAATCATTATATTTATTTAATTTTAAACAAAATTGACCTTCACAGCGATGAGATCCGATTATTAGTTTGAAAGATATCTCAGTTTTAAAATAATGCGCGATACTAACGTAAAATATCTGTCTAACGCGATGTTAGTATAGTATAGATGAATTTTCTTAGTATCAACATTTTGGTTGGAGTAAGATTTTTATTTTTATTTTAAATACCTGTCATCATCATAACAGCCCATTAATGTCCCACTGTAGGGACGGGCCTCCTCCCGTAACGGAGGGATACTTGGCCTACTAATACCACGCTGGCCAGACGGATTGGTATGGGGTTTAATTTCAAGTTTTCCTTCTTTTTATTTCGTAAAGATAATATTCACGAATAGTCCCTTAGTCGGTTTTTACGACACTCATGGAATGAGAAGGGATAGTGACATATTATATTCTTACTCTGTCCCCACACGGAGTAAAATACCTGTAAGTATGTACTATAAATTAATTCTACCTCAAAAAGATCGCTTGGTCGGACTAAATTCGAAGGGCGGAGGACCCTGTTCTGTGGCCTTTGTTAGGAGAGGCATTTTGTCCAGCAGTGGACTGCGATAGGCTAATTGGTTTATTGATTAATACCATGTACTCTTAATCCATCGTTACATGGATAATACTCTATACTAATTTATTATAAAGAGGTAAAGTTTGTGTGTTTGTAAGTTTGTGACGTTGTAGGGGGTAATCTCTGGATCTATAGGACCGATTTTTAAAATTATTTTTGTGTTAATTATTCCATTTATCGGGGAGTGCCATAGGCTATACCTATAGTATCACGCTATGACTAATAAGAGAGGAGCAGTAATGAAATAATGTTTTAAAAAGAGAAGCGTTTTTTTCGCCCCGCCCAACGAAGTGGGCACGGGTCAGCTAGTGTATTATAAAGAGGTAAAGTTTGTATGTTTGTGTGTTTGTAACGTTGTAGGGGGTAATCTCTGGATCTACTGAACCGATTTCAAAAATTCTTTCTGTGTTGAATAGTCCTTTTATCGGGGAGTGTCATAGGCTATATAGTATCACGCTATGACTAATAGGAGTGGAGCAGTAATGAAATATGTTTAAAAAACGGACGCTTTTTTCGCCATCCAACGAAGTGGGCACGGGTCAGCTAGTAATCAATAAAATGATTTTCTGTTTGTGCGTTGTCTGTAAATTGCATCATCACATTATTGCAAAGTTTTCCAAAACACAACACTTAGCCAAGTAAGTCGCACTTGTGCTCTAAGTAAGTATGCAACTTACTTTAAAAACATTAAACTTTTTCCTTATTTAACAAACAGTAAACTAAAATTTAGGCAACAAAAGATCTTTTAACACACAAAAAGGAAACGCAAAAGTAAATTGTTCCCCTGTTCGAGCTCTCACAGATGTTATCCAGGATAACCGGGTTTATCCTAACAGGGTATCGGACATCATACCCGGGTAAGATTGTTGGGTAGATAAGCGCCCACATTTAACCGAATATAAAACTTTGTTGTTTTTAAATATCATAGTTTTTTGGGGTAGGGACAATGATATTTTATTTTGTTTAGATGGTCCAACATAGTTTAGTTGTGAAGTTGTTCAAAATATCTTATACATGAATTACAGAAATTATTCTTGTAAAAATAGTAGAGCACACATCACCTTATAGAATATCGCGTCAACTATAGGCCGACCGTTTAACTCAGACCCCGCCTGCGGTAATAGGGGTGCGCGGGGGGCGAGGACAAAGGAGAGAGCTGTCTCTTGATTTTTTGGCAAAACGGCGCCATCTAGATACTGTGGCCCGAACTACATCACATCACAACACAGCTCTAATTTTTAGCTAGCTTATTTTATGAAATAAAAAGAAGGAAATATTGAAATTATACCCTAAACCAATCGAAATACCTTGAGAGGTTTTTTTATTTTTCTGGTCAGGCTTTAAATTGTGTAATAATTTAGATTGCATATTTTCTCTAAGAAAGTACGAGTTTAAATGCCAAGATGACGCCACCATCTTCAAAATTTGTAAATTGTATAGAAGACGAACTAGCTTACTGCACTAGTGTCATACTGACATACTGACTAGGTGTCCGTTATGGTAGTGTGTAAAAATAAAAAAGCTCTTATTATTGTTCTTATTATCTGTAAATATTTTCTAAGATTGATTCTTACAAATTAATATGTTTAAATCATACCTGTTTTAATGTATATATGAGTCATATAATTTCAAAACCCCCTAAAGTGCTTTTTCTTAAATGTCGACAATTCATGAAAAACGTCTTAAACTTACTAACCTTAATTCTGTACGATTTTTAACATTATATTGTAATCTAGCAATTCCAACAAACATCTTTCTTTAATAAAAACAATTAGAAAAAGGAGGTTATTTGCAAAAATAGATTCGTTTTAGGGGACTTAGAAGTTAACTTTAGGTTTTAGTGAAATTTGAAAGTAACCGATACCGTTTTAGAGGGTTTTGAAGCAATCACTATTTTGAACTAGGAAGGTGTTATGCAATAAAATTGTAAATAAAACACAAAATAAAAAAGGCAATTATTTTTAAAATTATTTTATTTCAAAAGAAATGTTTTTCATTTTTATGTAATAATGAAATAATAATTATGTAATTATTGTTATTTTTGAAGTCGGTGTCAGCCAACGAAATACGATAATACCTAAGCAAATGGAATGGCGGCCACGAATTACAGATTATATTATTATATGACTTCGACATTATGACATAAAGTTGTTGATTGTTTATGGATTGGTTTAAAATTAATTTTTAAAACAAAATACATTTACTTAAAATTAAAAACCATTTAAAGAGATCAGAATGTGTTATACAGAACTTTATTGCCTTTTCTAACGACTTTGTAGACAACATTTTGCATTATTGATCCTATTTGCGAATTACGATTTTTTTCAATTGACGGTACTGGTTAAACCTATATAAACGCCCAAAGTTATGGAAAGCTTTAATCGTTACTAAATAGGTATATTAAAACGTTTGAACGTGACACAGGTATTTTAAAATATATTTATTTAAATATGATAAAAATAGTTATTAAATATTAAATAACTATTTTTATCATATTTAAATAAATATTAAATAACTATTTTTATCATATTTAAATAAATATATTTTAAAATACCTGTGTCACGTTCAAACGTTTTAATATACCTATTTAGTAACGATTAAAGCTTTCCATAACTTTGGGCGTTTATATAGGTTTAACCAGTACCGTCAATTGAAAAAAATCGTAATTCGCAAATAGGATCAATAATGCAAAATGTTGTCTACAAAGTCGTTAGAAAAGGCAATAAAGTTCTGTATAACACATTCTGATCTCTTTAAATGGTTTTTAATTTTAAGTAATTGTCTTTGATTCGTAGTACTTTCTCATCATAATCTTTAGTCTGTGTATAACACGACGCCATATTTCTTTATATTTTAAGTCAGGAATATAAAATAGAATATAATTATCGTGGCTGACACCGACTCCAAAAATAACAATAATATTACATTATTTGTAATAATTTGATTATATTTTAAAGAATCTACAAATAAATATATTTGTAGACTCTTGAAGAAATATCCTTAACAATACTTTTTACAATAATTAAAAGAACCTATTCTTTAGATTATAATTAAGTAAAAAGAATGTCTGATTTAATGTTGCAAAACCAAAATACAACTAATTATTTTTTAATTTTTAGTGAAATTTTTGTCTTTGAAGTCGTTTTTTTTTTGTAAAACCTTATTTTATTTGGCATAGTAACCAACTCGATATAGCTCTTGTGTACGCTACCATAACGGACACCGCTACCCCGCCCCCTCGTCCCTTTCATACCGCAGGCGGGGACTGAGATAAACGGTCGGCCTATAGTTAAGGTTTAAAATACGACGAAACAAAGAAAAAGAAAGAGAGAGAGATGAGATGACAGATTAAACGTACAAAAGTGACAATTTTTTCACATTACCTATATTCTATGTATGATCCACAAATTATTGTTCTGAGTCTGGTTGTTATTTGTGTCCATTAAATTGATAATCCCCCGCAGTCTAGACGTATTCAGACGAAATTTTACAGTATTACTAACTCGTATTTTTGCAGAAAAATAATACATAGGCTATAGAATATCGCGATAACATACATTTACACCCTCAAAGAACATAACCATTCTTCTGAATTTTTTTGGTAAAAAATTACATCGTACTATCAAATGGACTACTGTATCATAACATCAAAAAACACAGTCAAAATATCATTCCTCCTATCTCCTATAATATTAGGATAACAAAACAATTTCGTCGGTTTAGCGATACGTTTTGACCGCTCCACAGGGTATTGTTTCTGCAGATGCGTCTGAAGATAAAGAAAGTACGGTTTGCTTTATGTCATCCCTTATCTATGGAACTACTTATACAAAAAATATACTTGTCTGCCTTCTGTTTATTTTTTTTTATTAAGTTCTTTTCGACAGTTTTTGTTTGTATTTGTTTAGACGGGAATTTACTCTTTTTTTAGCAACCGTAAAAACGAACTTTCTCTAGCGGTAAACTTCAAACTTCAAAACACTTTATTTCATAAAGTTTATTACAAATTGTTTGAAATCGTCGTTTACTTAAAATTGAAGCTACATTTAAAATTATAGATCGACACAGACAAACGCTACAGCACTAAAAAAGCCGCAGTAAACATAAAAAGGAAACATAGTGAACTAATTCAACGCTGATTTAGGATGTTAAAGACTGATTGTCTAGAGACAGAATTGCTTAGACTTTAACAAACCTTACATCTTAGATATTGAAAAAAAAATCATGCTCGTAGACACATAATATATTTGTCTCCAGTTTGAATAGAAATTGCAAATTTTTAAGTATTTAGTCTGTCGGAGTCTAAGGTCCATCCCCTATCGGACGGAGCCTCCGGTCCCCGTAAATGACAGCTGGTATGAACACCGTGTGGTTTGTAAAGGTTAGCGTTAAAAAAGGTACAAACCACCTCACTCTATGAACTTCAAGATATTTATGTGTTTATCGTAAAAGTGCAAGAATTATTTATTTATATACTCTTCCAGTACAATGCACAACGGGCACAGACCTATGCCCTAAAACATTATCTACCCTATTTAATTATCTTTAGAAACAAAACAACCTATTAACGTTGAAACCCCCTAAACACAAAACAGTAAAACTATTAATAAAACTCCGGAAGTTCTCGAGTTATAAACAAACAAACATGTATATAGCACAAGGTCACCGCACACTGCGCTATTGAGCGACGCGACGAGTGATTCATCGTCATGTGTGCGTTACTCATTATCAGATATCGTGGGTTATTGAACTGTCTGTGTTATTTTTAATGTTTGTATGCGATTCGTTTTAGTGTGTAATGTAGTGGTATATTGATTGATTTGATTAGTTCGTTTTATTTGCTAATGTGTTTCTACGTGTGGTGACGGAGTAAGAATACAGTGTCACCACCCCATCTCATCCCATGGGTCTCGTAAAAACCGACTAGGGATTATCCGTGAATATTATCTTTACGTAATAAAAAGAAGGAAAACTTGAAATTAAACCCTATACCAATCCGGCCAGCGTGGTATTAGTAGGTCAAGTATCCCTCCGTCACTGGAGGAGGCCCGTCCCTGCAGTGGGACATTAATGGGCTGTATGATGATGATGATGATTTTCTAATGGCGGCAATATAGTGACCACGTTGACAGCGTAGACTTCTGTTTAATTTGAGGGACCAGCAGAGAATAAGGCTGTCTGAGTGTTTCACGCCAGAGACGGGCCTCTACCGTTAAAAAGGAAAGCTTGGGCTTCTAACAGCACGCTTTCCAAGGTCATCCCTCCTAGGGGTCTGATGAAATTGGGCTTAATGAATTTCCATTAGTCAGCGCGGAGGACCGCACAAGGTGGCAATACTTGGAGGAGGCCTTTGTCCAGCAGTGGACGTCGATTGGCTGATGATGATGAACTTTTACGTCCCCAGAAGAACAGTGCCCTTTCACTCCTATAGACTGAAAGTATATAAATTATAGCAAATCTGCTTAGGTAAAATAATATTAAATGTTGTGGTCAATATCAAGATCAATTGAATATGAAACAGTACGGCTGTGTAATTGTATGTACGCTGCTATCCTGAATGAAGTTACAGCTTTCCGATAAACCTTATCTGTAATGATGGTACCCGTAGCAGATTATAGATTATTATGGGAATTCATTTCATAATACAATGTGCAATTCTATGTAAAATAATAACGAATATATTATTTGCTTGACTTTTATTGCTAGAGTTTGTTTATGGAAACGGAAGGGTATCAGTTAATACTGCTTCGAATCGGAAAATTATTTTATTATTCGATAGTTCGTTCAAATCTAGTGTGTATATAATAATGCTATGGTTTATATGCAGCATAAAAGAAAAGATAGTAAAGTTACAGATTAAGTTTTTTTTATATAAATATGTATTTTTAAGTTAATGTTAAATTTTAACATAAACATTAGTCGTAAACGTCTAGTTATTTTCTACCTACGAGCAAAAAACTAGCAGCGACTTGAAGTAAATGTGTAAGATGTGGATGTACACCTACATATTATAATATTAATAAATATACAGCATAGGACATGTAAGATTCAATTAAAAAACAAGAAAGCAGGAAGACCAATTTCATACAAGGTATAATACTTAGCTACCTACTAGGTAACCTTTTCCCTACAAATCAAAATTCCCATAGGATACAACAACTGCCTGATATAGTAGGCTCACAGCATGAAGCCTTACATACAAGTTATAAAGACACCACACAATCAGGTTAATCTGTTAATTTCCATACAAAGTTAGTTACGTCTGGTTCTCTGTATAAGGCTTGTGTAACGGATATCCAGATTCCCGAGTTTGAGCTCCGGTTGTGTCAGCTGTGTAAGGACTACAAGTTATTATTTTATTTCTTATGCTGTAGGTATATTTTTTAGCGTAAAAAAAAATAATGACGACCTCTGTGGCGCATGTTCGATTCCGCTCAATGCAAATCTTCGAGTGCATGAACATGATTGCTTGTATTGGTCTGAGTGTTTTCTATGTAATTATAATATTGTATGTATTTACAACAAAAAAGTATTTAATTATGTTTATCTGATGTCTAGTACCCATTAGTTAGCTTTGCTTAGTTTGGGACTAGGTGGCGATGTGTGAATGTGTGAGGATTATTATAATTTATTAATGTTAAGTACTGTTTTGTTAAACTATGTCTAAGTAAATTAAAAGTCCAAAAGGTCTTCTTCTATCGTGATAATAATTGATCAACATGGTGTCCAGTGTTGTTCAAGCCACCCATAGGCCTTTGATGTGGCTTAACGACTGTTGCACTAGGACGACATACGGGTCTGACATTATAAGAAAGCCTGATTAGAATCATTACATTCATTTAGCAGTTACGATTTTACAAACGGACAAAACTGGTGGCAAATAATAATTTCGATTATATTTGCCAAAACAAACAGACTACATAGACAAGTAAACTTACACAACAGATCGATGGCTGATTTAGCTAGTAAGCCTTGTATAAATTGGCCAGTATTCTCCTAATATCTTAAGGACGTCAGAATAAAACCTAAAGAGTTAGTTGTAGAATAAATAAGCATTTCTATCAAATAGTACAAGTATTGTAAAAGCTATACAAACACCTAAGAAAGTTGGTCCGTACATTATGCACAGTTAATAAGAGAAACATATCACAACAAGGAATCGAACCGACGCACGCCAACTGGTTGACTCACTAATTGGCATACGTCCAGTTTCACTGCCGGTAGTGTTGGGAAAGTTTACTATTAAGTGTCAATAGAATTGTTAGCATTTATTGGTGTGAAATGATTACAACTTAGTCTTAAACTAAGCAGAGCTTGTTCTATCATAACAGCCCATTAATGTCCCACTGCAGGGACGGGCCTCCTCCCGTGACGCAGGGATACTTGGCCTACTAATACCACGCTGGCCAGACGGATGGGTTTAATTTCAAGCTTTCCTTCTTTTTATTTCGTAAAGATAATATTCACGGATTGTCCCTTAGTTGGTTTCTACGACACCCATGGTATGAGGTGGGGTGGTGACACATTGTATTCTTACTCAGTCACCACATAGAATACTTGTTCTATGGATACTAAGATATCTAATATTTTGTGCATTTTTTATGAATACATGCCTACTACATGTTTATAAGACACGGTGGGGCGACACATCACCGTATAGTTAGAACGGTAGGAAACCGATAGATGAGGAAGGTAGAAATATTTGGAGTGGGCCTATGCCCAACAGTGTACGTCTATTGGCTGAAGTGGATCGTAAATAAATGGCAGTGCGACTATCGTGGTCATATAAAGACCACCGAGAATTTAATTTAAACATTCTATTGCAAAAAGTAAGTGTATGTCCCATCCCTATTAAATGAGGTGGGTGTACCAAGTAAAATAAGTGGTAGTTACGTGGGTAGTGACCGATTCAGTACCAGTTTGGTACTATTGTGGGGGGTAACTCATGTCCTAACTGGTTTATTGTTCACATTATAAATTGCGAGGATTGTGAGCTTAGGAAGGTCCAGTAAAGCACCTAGTGACATTATAAGTAGTGATTTATACTGGGTAGGCAAATAGTTTTTTGATCGTGTCAGAGAAGGAATAATAACCTAAGTATCTCATTCTAAGGTTGTCGCGAAAGGACTAGGTACTTTAAGAATACTTTATTTTTGGGAGTAAAGGTATAAATCTAGAACAATTCTGGCCCGCGTAAATAGCGGGCGCGTAAATAAATAAATAATAATAACGTTTTGGCTTCGGGCCGATGTATGTCTTCCAAAGAACTGGGTTTCCAATAGACCTGAGTATTATGGAAAAGAGAAACATAACAATAAATAAGTAATAAGCTTTCCAAAAACAAATAAAAATGCCCAACAGCTACAATACTCTGTCGTGAAGGTAAACCTGAACGGTCTTTCTATTTCATGTTTTTTCCAACATCGCTTGTCTCATTGTCTGCCGTTTATACCAGAATGACGTCATGTAGACAAGTTGTAGCTGAATTCAATAACTATTTCTTGATTGTACATCATTGATCATCAATGATCATCGATTGTGATCAAAGATCTGAACCTATGTACATAGGTTCAGATCTTTCTTTATTTATACTAATATTATAAAGAGGTAAAGTTTGTGTGTTTGTGACGTTGTAGGGGGTAATCTCAGGATCTAATGAACCGATTTTAAAAATTCTTTCTGTGTTAAATAGTCCATTTATCGTGGAATGTCATAAGCTATATAGTATCACGCTATGACTAATAGGAGTGGAGCAGTAATGAAATATGTTTAAAAAAGGGACGCGTTTTTTTAGCCGCCCAACGAAGTGGGCACGGGTCAGCTAGTACGACATAAATGATAAGAAGCATTATATTCGCCTTTGATTTAAAACTGCTAATATAATATTTTTTTTTAAATTATAAAGAAATAATTTCAAAACAACTTTACGTTTAAAGTTATTATTTTCCCGGCAATACATCATTTTTCTAATATACCAATACACACCGGTATAGGGGTTAACCCCTCGCTGCGCGCCGTCATAAACGGATGTCGGT
Organism: Schrankia costaestrigalis; assembly: GCA_905475405.1. Lineage (NCBI taxonomy): Eukaryota > Metazoa > Arthropoda > Insecta > Lepidoptera > Erebidae > Schrankia > Schrankia costaestrigalis. The sequence goes on along the minus strand of FR997845.1, from coordinate 872,984 downwards.
AGACGGGCATAAAACCGGGTATAACGGAAATAACCGGATTTCTTTGTGTAATGAAAGGATCTGAGAGAAAATGGCGTGAGTATGTGTTTATTTGTATCTTTATATAGTTTTAAGTACAAATTTATTATTATGTTTTATAATACATGACTTTTATTGTAAAATGCATAAGGCGTGGTGTGTAGTGATAAGCTCCGTGGGATTATATCGTGTTTAAATATTATATGTATGATACTTACTACTACGCGTAGGCACGCGTAAGTCAGTGTCAGAAGACTCCTGAGCCTAGAATGTCCGTGAACAATATCAAGCGTCTACGTGAACTAATTATCACGTCAAAAACAACGTAAAAAAAAGTTTTCTTGAGGTTTTACTATATTAATTCTTGGAATTTACTATATTATTATTATGAGCCGTCTGCCGCCTATATCCGGTGAATACACCTAACAGCAGTTAGGTATCTAACATTATAATAATTATGATTCTGACGTTAATTTTGCCAAAAATATTTTGCGTTGGTGGTTGGCGGACTGCTAATATCAAGCATCGTTGAACATCGACAATACCATGATTCGATTAATTTAAATAAAAATTAATTTTCACAAAAAAAAAGAACCGACTTCAAAGACAAAAATTGCACTAAAAAGTAATAAATAATTACTTGTATTTTGATTTTACAACAATAAATCAGCCATTATTTCTATTTAATTTTAATTTATAGAATAGGTTCTTTTCATTAAGTATTGTAAAAGTATTGTTAAGGATATTTCTTGAAGAGTCTGTAAATATATTTATTTGTAGATTGTTTAAAAGATAATCAAATTATTACAAATAATGTAATATTATTGTTATTTTTGGAGTCGGTGTCAGCCACGATCGTTATTATTAAGTATACCATTTTTTATTTCTGACTGAAAACTTAAACAAATATTATGGCGCCGTGTTATACACAGACTAATAATTACATAAAATTCACATTCGAAAATGAAACGGCCGTTTTCGTTTTAAATGCAATATTTATCTAATTAGAAACCATTTAAAGTGATGAGAGTGTGTTATACAAAACTTTATTGCCTATTCTAACGAACTTGTAGACAAAATTTTGCATTATTGATCCTATTCGCGAATTATTTCTTTAAATCTAATCTATTTTAAGTTCTGGAAAGCTTTAATCAGTTATTAAATATAATATTAAAACGTTTAAATGTGATACTGGTATTTTAAAATATATTTATTTAAATATGATAAGAATAGTTGTTTAATATTTGTTTAATTTTTAAACTAATCCATACACAATCAACAAATATAATGTCGAAGTCATTTATAATCTGTAATTCATGGCCGTCATTCCGTTTGCTTAGGTATTATCGTACTTATTCCGTTGGCTGACACCGCCTCCAAAAATAACAATAATATTACATTATTTGTAATAATTTGATTATCTTTTAAACAATCTACAAATAAATATATTTACAGACTCTTCAAGAAATATCCTTAACAATACTTTTACAATACTTAATGAAAAGAACCTATTCTATAAATTAAAATTAAATAGAAATAATGGCTGATTTATTGTTGTAAAATCAAAATACAAGTAATTATTTATTACTTTTTAGTGCAATTTTTGTCTTTGAAGTCGGTTCTTTTTTTTTGTGAAAATTAATTTTATTTCTAAATTTTTAGTGAATTCCAATTCTATAAATCCGTGTGGTGACGGAGTGAAAACACAATATGTCACCACCTCATTTCATCCCATGGGTGTCGTAAAAACCGACTAAGGGACTATCCGTGAATATTAACTTTGAGATATAAAAAGAAGGAAAACTTAAAATTAAACCCTATACCAATCCGCCTGGCCAGCGTGGTATTAGTAGGCCAAGTATTTCTCCGTCACAGAAGGAGGCCCGTCCCTGCAGTGGGACATTACTTTGTCGGAATATGGGTAGACCTACGAAACGCGCTGCTTATATGAGACAGCGCCGATTGAATGAAACAAACGAAGAAAGGGATAAACGCCTTTTAATGTAGGAAATCTACCTCCAATGTCATTTCAAAAGAGACTAGTGAACAACGGAGGACCTACATGCAAAAAGTTTTAAATAGGGAGAACATCGAAAAGCGTAGCCACCGTCTCGGCATGGTTAATTGGTAATAATAATTAAGTTAATTAAAATTAAAATAAATCAAATAAATATAATAATTATTATTATCAATTTGTTATATCTAAAGAATAAGTTTAAAATAAATTAAATGCAATTCAACAATTTTGTCTATTTATAATCCGTTATTAATTCCTATTTTAATTTAAAATAAGAATTTCATTCAAGTCTTAAACCACACCTGCGATTACATTCATAATGTTAAGTTTTCATCAATACAATTAAAATAAGCCCAAACACAAGGTAGCTGCTGTATGCCGTTGAGGAGTTTCTTCGACCCTCAGTCGTCTTTATCATGAGATCATGTTTGTGTAAAGTTGTGTAAAGTTTTCATCAATACGAATAAAATAAGCCCAAACACTCGGTAACTGCTATATACCGTTGAGGAGTTGCCTCGACCCTCAATCTTCTTCATCATCAGATCATGTTTGTGTAAAGTTTTGTAAAGTCTTCATCAATACAATTAAAATAAGCCCAAACACAAGGTAGCTGCAATATGCCGTTGAGGTGTTCCCTCGACTCACTCTGGTCTCCAGGATCTGACCAGTTCTTACTCTTGACTATTTGGTAGTGACGTCAGAGATGCACATGTATGACAAGATTTTACACAATGCGTCCCTACAATTTTCAAGAGATGCCCTCGATTTCTCTGGGATCCCGTCATCCAGATCCAGATCTGGTGACAATGGGACCAAATGGGAAGCATACCCATACGAACAAAAAAAAAATTTTTCAAATCGGTCTAGCCGTTTTCGAGAAATCAGGTAACAAACACAAAAAATAAAAAAAAAAAAAATACAACCGAATTGAGAACCTCCTCTTTTTTGAAGTCGGTTGAAAAATATGATTATGCAGAAAGGATACTTTGCAAAAATTTATACTTCCTGTGATTTTTATATCATGTGATTTGAAACAAGGATAAGTTTATTGGGGCCTAATTGAAAACCAACGCAGTATGTCTTTGTATGTGGATTTAATATTTATTTATTTATGCACAAAAAGTACAAATGCGGATTTAATGCCCAGGTATTTTTTAGAAGTCAACCGTGAGTCAAGTAGACAGGAAACTGGCGCAATTAATAAAGTTATGAGGAATTGAAAAATTACATTGATGATTAGTCTTGTATACCAAATTAAGCGAACTAGTTAAGTAATATAGGAGTTTAAATTTGTATATTTGCTAATTGGCTGTACTGCGGCTTATATAGTCGAATAAATGTTTTGCTAACATTAAATTAATAAAAAAAGTAAGAGATAAAAGTAAGAGTTACATCGCGAATGGTAGAGCAAATCTATGGTGTAAGAGTCAGGAAGTGGTGTTGATCAATTTGTAGCAATTGCTGAGCAAGGAAATGGCTCACTAAATAATTATTTAAATTGCACACTTTAGAAAATAAAATGTCATCGATTAAATGGCGATTGACCAGAAATTATGCGCATAGAATTGCTTAAAACGAACATGGTAGCAAGTTTAGTTTAATGGTGATTCCATCCATCCATTTCCATTCATTTGGATTGGTGACCAAAATCTGTATGTCCATTTCGTTTCAATTGATAAAATTCTTGTCACATACGATTAAGATAATTCACAAATAAATGAAAAAAAATAATTCTAAACATAATTTAAAAACTATAACAAATAATTAACATATTTCAACCGTTCAGAGCGCTAAGTGATTAATATCTAGTAGTGGCTCTAAAACCTGTGCTTTTTGAGGTCAAACAATAAAAACGGCATAAACTACCATTCGAACAAAAGTGACTCACTCCACTCCAGCCATATGGCGTCAATGGACCACTACACTACAACAATAGAAAATGCACCTTAACATGATTGTCACAAAGTTTATAGTCCCATAAACAAGATTTAATGTGACTTCTTAAAGGCGCTTCACATATTTTTGATTTGAACGCGTGAGTAGGATGAAGTTATATGTATGAATAAGATAGAAATATTTCTATCTCGTTTTGTTATATAGGCATCCTTATCATGCCAGGCAAATCAGATGGTGTGTATCACCTTTTACGGGGCACAATTTACTAAGAAATTCCTTGCTAAAAATAGACCTAACCATCTTCTCATTAGAATATAGACATTAAATCAAGACAGTTAAGGATTAATTTTGCTTTTCTATAACTAACTATGAGTAGTTTTTATGCGAAGAGGATGAATAATAAAGGAGTTTTTTTATAATTTTGTCGGTACATTGTTTAGGGTTATTAAATAAGGATTTCAAATCGTGGGAAAATTTTAGACCCCAACTTGATAGGGTGTTTAAAACAATAGGTGATGAAAGGGTTCCTACTTTCATAGTGTTCCGCAATCAGCAATGCGTTATTTTGATTTAAAGCAGATTCGCGACCAACACCAAGGTACTGACTCTTTCATAGAATATTTGAAATATCCCATTCCCTATAATGTGATATCTATACTAATATTATAAAGAGGTAAAGTTTGTGTGTTTGTGACGTTGTAGGGGGTAATCTCTGGATCTACTGAACCGATTTTAAAAATTCTTTCTGTGTTGAATAGTCCTTTTATCGAGGAGTGTCATATGCTATATAGTATCACTCTATGACTAATAGAAGTGGAGAAGTAATGAAATATGTTTAAAAAACGGACGCGTTTTTTTCGCGTTTTTTTTCGCCACTCAACGAAGTGGGCAATTTGTTTTATAAAGGAGAGTCAAGAAAATTTTGCAATCTCTAAATACTACATTTAAGTTTCATTGTATTCAGGTTGATGTTCAACAGCCTAAGGGTCCTACAAAGAATCGATACAACCTATAATTTTCCTATGATAATCTGGTCTCAGTTAAGTACTAATATTAATACTGTATTTAGAGTGACTGGTCTGTCTGTCGATTGCATACTTAGATAACAGGGGAGCCTGAAGGCGAGGCGAGTTACACTTTGCTAAACGTCCGTTAACGACCGTAAACTTAGATCTAATGTATGTGTTTAATGTATTTCTAGATGTTAATGAGTTTTACTACAATTGCAAATAAAATATGTACTTGTAATTTATATTATGTTGATGTTTTATGATCAGTTATTATATTTTACAAATAATTACGATTATACTGAAGAGTTCCTTGCTTAACTCGATGTCAATGAACTTAAAGATTGCATGTTTTAGCTATTTTTAGTAGAAATTAACGAGGTCCTCAATAAGATGATAATGAAAATCAGAACAATACCATGCTCATATATTATCTCTACGAAAGCTAAACAAGAAAAGTATTAACTCTAATCCTATTCGTCTAAGTTACCCTTTGTTATTGGAAGAAAAAAAACTATGCTTAAATAGACTAGACGGCATTGTTTTAATACTTATTAATATAATAATATGGTTAAAAGATTGCATAACTAATGGAAGAATTAACTGTAGTTAAAGATAGTGTAATCAACCAGTCTGGTTTATCAGTAAAACTGCGAGAGTCATCTGAGCAACTTTATCTACAATCAGTTGTATCGAGATGCTGAGCTATCATGTGTATCTTAATATTTTGTACCTCAGGCGAAATTATACCTAATTAATTATACTGTACAGTTGCTTTTCAGCTGTACCTTCTATTGTATAACTTACGTCTAAAACATGGGTATTATAGCGGTGGTAGATATTTTAAGAGGGTGTTATACTGGGACCATACCATAGCGGGACTAACCCATTTCGGCCTCGTGTAGTTTTGTTATAAGTAAATCTTGTTTGTTTTAAATGGTAACTGTCGAAAGAGGGATCAATATCTGTACCACGAGGAATCAACAGAAATACATACTACGCTTAATTCTGTACACAACACCTACTTATACCTAATTGTGGATAGCACAAATAATTTCAATATTTTTTTTCTCATTTTCATACACCCAAGGGTAGAGTTCACATTAACAAAGTAATAATATTCGCAAGAATTCTCATAATTTTCAATGTTTTGTAAGTTTAGTCAGCTCGTGATCGTGTAACCTGGTTGAAACGGTGAATACTAAATTGAATTTTTATTAAATAATTTGTCATGTATCTAAAAATAATAAGTACAGAATTAAACACGAAAGTTTAAAGTTAACCTTCCTGCATATATTAGAGGTAGTACGACCTCTGACGAGGTTATGTAGAGATACTAATTACTTTTATAATAGGTATACATACGTCTGACCTTTTGACAATTCTGAAGTAAATGTATGTTGCATACCTGTAACAATTAAAGAAAATAATAATTAATAATACATTTTAATTACTTAAGTATATTATAATTAAGAAAAGAACTTATAATAAAATTGTAAGTAAAAAAGTATTTTAGAAATAATGTTAATTTTTGTTTGATTTAAGTCACACGATCACCATATTACTGTAATATATAGAAACAATATACATAGTATTATTATGAGCTTATAATATCAATAGTCAATTCGTTCACGCTTATGTTAATAATATAATTTTATTCCTATCATGTTAGCTAGTCCTCAGAATCGTGGTACCGCCAGACATGCCTTGAACTAAACCTATGATTAGAATTAACAACAATATGTTGTAACTAACTATGCTAGGCCTGCAAATATCGTAACATAAAATGCCAAAAAACTATGGATAAAGAAAAATGTTTATGATTTAGAATTAAATTATAAATCAGATTTAAGAATTCGAAGTTGCTCAAAATGTGTTTATTATTATAAATGTATAATTGGATCAGAAGTGATGTGCAGTTAGGCTCTACGGCTCTACTAGCTTGATATAATTCGGTTACACACAAACAAAACACTGAAACAAATTCTTTGCCTTAATGTACTAATTGTGTACGTCCATTACCGAAAACAATAACAAATACTTATAAGAAATGGATAGAAACTCTAATCTTATTCAAGCATTATCTTTATCTCAACTCAAATACTAAACTAATACAATAAACAGAATGTTAAACAACAATGCTACTGATACACCCCGAAAGGTATATCTCGCATTGATCAAAAATACTTAAATTGGTATAGGGTTTTTTTATATCAAGTTTGCCGAGCAACGTGCAAGTCTGTCTTATGTGAGTAGCACTTGAACATAAATATATCTTGAATTTAAACCGCACACTGCCATCTATCGTCAGTATAAAAGCAACATTTACTGCACTCAACTCACATCTAGTTTTTTATGTGTTAGTTTGGGTTGTAGCCCGTACTTTTGTAATTGTGCAATGGCATTTTGGATTTAGACAAGGAAACAACAATATTTCATAATTGTTTTGTAAACGTTACAAAAAGACATCATTGAAGTACTTCTTGCAATAACTATTGTGAAATCCAAAGTAATCTAACAACAAATAGACAACTCATTATTCACTATTCAATCAACGGTTATTTCAATCACATTAACCACACATTACATTACCGAAAGCCGATCATTCACACCTGTCAACATAAAAAAGAGCTCTAAAACATGGCCGCCGATACGTCAGTGTCACAGGAAATGTCAAATTTAAATTTCGAAGAACAATGCGTGAAAATGTTTTGACAGTTTATTTCTGTAGTTGATAGGTGACGAGAATTTTGATGTCAGGTTATTGTCATTGTAAATAGCTGGCGCTAAAGGTTGTCACTGAACAAAGTTTCTTTTTCTCCAAAACTATTTTAGATTTTTTTGTAAGTTAGTCTAAGTTTACACACCAAGAATCAGCCATAGATGCTCTAGATCCCTAGTTAGGTCCTAAAAGTAAGGAAAAATAAAGATGTCTTCAAATGTAATTTTAGTTTTTATGAATTGTCAAAAGTTTTGAAGCTGTTAACCTACTTAATCCGTAGCGTAACCCTCAAATAGAAACAACAGATTGATCAGTGCATCTTCTTAATATACTAGGTAGGCAACGAAAATCAAACAGAGATAACTTAAGTATAGTAAATAGATTGAAATAGGGATCACACCCTAACTTGAACGGTATTTTCGAATATACAAATTAAAATATCAAATTGTATGCAAAACCAAAATAAGGTATGAATAAATTGGGATATGGGTAACTAGACAGATATTTTGTTCTGATGTTGAATAATTTTATCTCAATCCTATTTCCATTCATAGTTTGGTAGAAAAATAGATATACTGTACCTTTCTAACTAGCGAATCTATATGTTACCTTCTTTATAGAAGTCTTGATTAATACAAAGGATTAAATATGGCATCAGAGCGAAATGCAAATGGACATCAATCGACTCGGGCAAAGATTAAAAAAAAATACTCAGATAAAACTTTACGTCGCGTGTGTAAACGTAGTATTATCCCGTTTAACTGACATTCGTTTATTTTCTCAGTACTATTGCATAATTATTTCGAAAGCAGTTTATTGCGACATATTAAAGGACTTGTTTTGCATAATTTTAAATGATACATGCCTTTCGCAATGACACGGTGACAGTACAGTTCAGTACACCTACTTTTCGTGACAAATTAATGCGAAGAATGTAAGACAGAACAAATATTTAAGATGTTTGTTGATAGGTACTTTTGTCTCTAGGGTGTGTGGGTGGATGTGTACAGAACGGTACATACTCGTGACTAATTATATTCCGTTTTATGCAAATCGTAAATCAACAGTTATGTTGTTCACAACATGGCGCTTCCGAATACGAGAGTCATGGCTGTTCTTAAATTATAGCATGACAAATTATTTTAATTTGTAGTTTACCTAGCTGTTGATTATTTCTACACATTATGGCGCTAACGGCATAGATTTTAGTAGCATAATTACTGTGCGATTCTTTTAATTTATTAAAATTATCTAAGTTTGAACAGCAAAGCTACTGATTTTCCCAAAGTTAAAGCATCTGTATCACTCATTTATTTGCATCTCTTTACACACAAGTTCAATAAAAAAGTAAGTTATCTAAAATATTTACTGATCTAATTTAAGATTAAGCAGAAACTTTCAACTGTCATGCATGAAACCTGATTTTTATTTATAAATTCATGATAGCAATTTATTTTTAAAAATACAAAAGTTATTTTAATACTTTAAGTGATTTTATTGTTATTTATATGTAAGGATTAAGTCCAGTCTCCGCCAACAATTTGCGGTTCACACGCGAAACGGACATTATAAATACGAAATCCTGATTTGAGAGAATAAACATCGCGTGTATGGACTTTCATACCTTCGACATAAAAGAATTTGTACTCACATTGTAAACTTACACATTGTGCACATAACTAATAGAGATGTCTGTTCTTTAATGTGTTTTCATATTAGAAAATTTTAATATTATCATTACGTTTGTTGATAATTTTTAAGTTTAATATCATGATTATATAGTCCTCAACTCTCTATTTTTATTGCAATAACGATTAAACAATAGTACTAATACCGCCCTGGCCAGACGGATTGGTTTAGGGTTTAATTACAAGTTTTCCCTCTTTTTATTTCGTAAAGTCAATATTGACAGTAGTCCCTCGGTCGCTTTTTACGGCACCCATGGGATAAGATGGAGTGGTGACATATTGTATTCTTACTCCATAACCACACGAATTATTGAAACAAATTATCATTAATAATGTATGGTGACTGCCTATTGCTGTCCCACTGGTTGTGGTTGAGTCATGTGGTGGAGTGATGATAAAATGTATGAAGCAGATACATCATGCTGTTACTACAAATAACAGCATCCTCTTTGTAATTTATAATCTACGTTGTGTTTATAAATGTTTGCAATATGAGTACAAATTATGTAATTGATAAAAGCCTGCCAATTGCGGCTTATTAATAGGTTAATTTATCCTCTCTTTTTTGTCCTGACATTATTTTTGTAATAGCCTAGTTATAAAGTCGAAAAAAGTGTTTTTGTTTCTAATTCTTTGAATTATAATGAAGAAAAGTTTCTGACAGGAAAATACCTCATTTTCTTGATTTTTAAAAAATATTCTGTGGGTAAAGTAGAGTGAATTTATGAATCTACTAATTTTAAATCTCGAGCAAGCAAAACACAATAAAGTTGAACAACAATCTAACTAATGTTAAGACGATAAATAAACAGTGCAACCCATTCTGGCACAAGACGATTGTCTTTTACTATGTGCGTGTGTTTGTGTGTGACTTAAAATACAGATGTATTCATTTAGGTCACTGAGTAACAATAACAGATAGGATGAAATGTCTTAGTTACCTTGTCTGAAATAGACTACTTCTCTGACAACGGCGCTAGGATATTTAGCTAATAATTCCTAATCAAGGTTTGGAAGACCACGGATACTGACGTTTGTTAAAGTTCCCGTGATGAAGGGCGTGATGTTTCACAATTGAGTCTACATTCATAACACCTTAAGTACAAAATGAGGCAGTGAGTGCCATAACATATACAAAAACTTGATCTTATTTTCATTATGGTAATATGGTAAAATAATACAATTAAAAATATCTCTTTATACTGTGACATAATTGAAATTAATTGCCATCTCAAAATAAAGGCGCAACTTTCAAATTTTTGAACGAATAAAATTATATTTTCTGCAATAAAAAAATATGTCGAAACTTCATTAAAAGTACTTCCGTGAGACATAAATTCATTTAGTTTATATTTTTAATTCTGAAACGTAATGACATTATTTTAACGGGCCATTAATGTCCCACTACGGAGATGTAGAGGTATTCGGCTTACTGATGTCACTCGTGGTTTACGTAAAAGTAAATACTTAGGCATTGTCCAGAAGCGATCTTGGACAAACAAAATAACCCTAGATTTCAGTCGTTCGCCTGGAAGTCAATAATCGCGACTATTAACATAATCGGGTAAGTAGTTTTCGTATGAATAGTAACAAACATACACACATAAAACTTTTAGAACGGATGTCGGACATCTTTCGAACGCTTAAAGTTCTGACTATACGTAGGTTTTAATTTAGGTATGTTTTTTATGTGTTTGTAATTGCTAAGCCAGACAAGAACCGTAAACTCTCTCACACAGAAATATTACAAGCTATTACAAGTGACACATAAATAAAATCTAAAACTAATTTAACTGTGGCCGTCAAGCTATCGACGTCCAGCAGGATAATTCTCGTAATATAATCATCATCATCATCATAACAGCCCATTAATGTCCCACTGCAGAGACGGGCCTCCTCTAGTTACGGAGGGATACTTGGCCTACTAATACCACGGTGGCCAAACTGATTGGTATAGGGTTTGATTTCAAGTTTTCCTTCTTTTTATTACGTAAAGATAATATTCACGGATAGTCCCTTAGTCGGTTTTTACGACACCCATGGGATGAGATGGAGTGGTGACACATTGTATTCTTTCTCCGTCACCACAAGTAATATAATATTTGCTTTAAAATCTCATCTCAATCTCATGTTAATCAATTTCAAACGTCACTTATGTCAAATTTGACACTTTATTAACCAATGACACAGCGCCAAACGCTAGTTATTGAGTGTGGAATTGTCACTTGGAGTTAACCTAAATGACAAAATAGCGAGTATGCTAAGACCACGAGAAACTTAAAAATTATACAAATAATGTTTAACTTTTAATTTAAAATGTTAAAGCATATATCTTAAAGCTTTTTATACAGTGTAAACGTTGTACCTATTAATAACTTAATAACAGTGTAGAGTTCCACATTTTGATAATATATCAACAGGTTCCTCATAAATCTTTTGGTGATTTTTTGTTTACCTTTATAATTAAGTCAAGCGTGTTTTATATTGATCATGGTTCCGTAGTTCAAGTGGTAGTGCGAATTGTATGGGTGTTGAAGAGTAAGAATGCTTAATGTCACCAACCTATTTTAAATTAAGTAAAAAACAGTAAGTATAATTATTTTTCTCGTTACGTTATTATTAAAAGATTAGAAGTTACAATTTAAAGCATAAATATTTTGCTTTGCTAATCTGAAAATTCGGTTTAATGTAGGTACATAATATTATAATGTATTTCTTAATTTTGTAAATAGTTTCAATCAAAACATTAAGTTTACGACGTTTTTAATCAAATGTTTAGCTGGAAGACAATGGGTAAATCTGAATTTGCTGGATATGTTTAGTTATAGTTCAGGCACGAGCTGCACTGCAAGAACTTGCTTCTTAGTGGCAAGAACTATGGAGAGCTTCAACATTTACGAGATTTTGAATTGGTGTACTTTAAGTATTTTACGGAACCCAATACAGAATGATAGATTACTTTTAAATAACATTTACCAGGACATATTAAAATAATAAATTACGTTACCGTTAACATCAATTAACTTTTTAGGTTAAAATGTTTTTAGTAGTTCATAAGTAACCATTATAAATCTTTATCTACTAATATTCATGTATTATTTATTTGAATAGGTAACCTTAGAAACATTTAGTCTCAATTGAGTAATTATTGTAGGATAGTCTATCTAGATATATATTATTTAATATTTGATAGTCTATTATTTAGGCAGGTAAAATCACAAATATTGCGACACGACCTGCGATGGGCAGGCAGACATACTAACATATTATATTACGGCACAGTCGATACAAAATATTACGGCACAGTCTTATCTTACCGTTTCTTCTTCTTCAAGAGCCTTGATGAGTTCATAATACAGCATCTCAGCCTCCTGAGAGATCTGTAGCTTCTCCTCACAGCCCTTGTACGATATCTCGCACGACAAATCCGTTTGTAAATGCATCTTCATTATTTAACACTCTTCACTATATTAACACTAAACGAATTTAAACTTTATATGGTTGTTATTAGAACACATTTTTGTGGTTTATTGTATCTTTGGTATATCACTAGTTGCTTGACACTGTTTCTAATTGGAAAAGGATTGTTTTATGATTGTTAATGGTGACCGTCTTGTTATCGAAAACAATGATAGTCATGGCGTCGGAAGGGTCTAATCGATAATAAATATTCCATTTGGACTACACTAGTTATATAACTATGGTAAAATTACACAACTTTTCATCGCAAGCTCATTATAAAAACCATATATGGACATAAATTACGAATCGCTAAGCTAACGGAGTAAAAATTCATCATGGTGTTACCACGCTTTTCAACCCATGGACGTAGTAAAATCCCATTAAAGTTTTGAGTTACCAATTTAAAAATCAGACATAACACCTTGCTATCCTATGATAGTCCGTCTGGGCAGCTTAGTAGAACAAGTTTCCATCCATAACTGAAGTATGCCCTTGTCCTTTTACATACAATTGAATATCTTGTTGCAATACAATAAACTAAAGAACACTTGTTACGTATCCGTGTTACTACGTACATTCGTTCCGTGACCTCAATCACTTCTCGTGGCCTGAATCAGCAGAATCAGCAGTTGTTAAGAAATCAAGCACGAGGCGCAGCATCAGCAAGTGTGACCGACCAGTTGCAGTTCGATTACGTTCGACCTTATTTTATAGTTTTATATAAAGACATCTCAAGAGAAGAATCATCAGTTATAATGTAGTCGTATATCAGTTATAGTTCCGTTTAGTACTTGTAAGTTAGTAGTTAGTATAGATAGAATGTAGTTCTAACATCGAACTCGTTCATCTTTAGACTAATTAGATTGTAATAAAAACAATAAATCTCGTTTTTAGTGATTCTAGTTTCCTTCTTACACCCTCCGATTGTGACTTACGTAATTGGCGCAGTCGGTAGGATACTCGCGGGCCGGTTCGCGAGCTTATAGTAGTATCTAATATCGATATTATATAGTACGCGAGTCGCCTGGGCAGCTTTCAAGCAGCAATCCGAGTATCCAGAATCTACACGAAGCCGCAACGGAGGTTATCCAGACATTGATAACACAAGAAGGATTCGGAATATAGTGTATAGAATTCAATAAGAAAAAAGGAAAGAAAAAGAAGCGATGAAAAAATAATTTCCAAATTTATGAAGCAGCAACTACCACGCTGACGCCGCATCATCCGGGATTACATCCAGCTCCATTTCATCCATTACTACTACAAAATAGAGGCAGTCCAAGCATATTTTATAATGTGATTTATAATTAAATAAAGTTATGATCATATTATATTACCGTTATATTACCACACAGGCGAATGAACTATACAGCATCAGCAGTTTAGGCAAAACGAAGTCGAGCTGCGGTCATATGAAACAACTTGAACTATCATCGAAACGTATCCGGAAAGAGAAGACTAGTCAAGAAATGTCGAATCTATTTCATAGATCAGAACTATTCTCTACTTCGTCTTCAAATAGTTGCTGTTCTGAGGGTGGAGATGTTACGTATCCGTGTTACTACGTACATTCGTTCCGTGACCTCAATCACTTCTCGTGGCCTGAATCAGCAGAATCAGCAGTTGTTAAGAAATCAAGCACGAGGCGCAGCATCAGCAAGTGTGACCGACCAGTTGCAGTTCGATTACGTTCGACCTTATTTTATAGTTTTATATAAAGACATCTCAAGAGAAGAATCATCAGTTATAATGTAGTCGTATATCAGTTATAGTTCCGTTTAGTACTTGTAAGTTAGTAGTTAGTATAGATAGAATGTAGTTCTAACATCGAACTCGTTCATCTTTAGACTAATTAGATTGTAATAAAAACAATAAATCTCGTTTTTAGTGATTCTAGTTTCCTTCTTACACCCTCCGATTGTGACTTACGTAATTCACTTGACAACACCACATTTAAACGACAATAAACCCACAAATAACTTATAAAAAGTACTTATTTATTAACAGTGAATGCACTGAGTGTTGTCGCGGTTCATAATACTTCATTAATCATACCTAACTGTATAGTATATGACCAAATTAAGTGCACAAATGATTAATGTCGTCGACGTCTCGATTCATCCTCGTCTCCGTGACGGCAGTCGAACTTAGGACAAGTTACATAAATACAATAATTCGTCATGGTTTGGGGGCTTTTAGATACCACGTGATAGTGTTTGGGTTAATTGTAGGAATACAAATAAAATATTATATATCGATAATAATATTTCACACACATTCACACAATGCCATTTAGTCCAAAACTAAGCAGAGTTTGTATTATAAGTACTAGTCTATAATCATACATAATTATCCCTTTCTCTATCAATACGTAGGTACCTGTTACAATACATAGTAAAACCCAGACCAATGCAAACGATCATTCAAAGATTTGCATTGAGCGTAAATCGAATTCGAGACCTCTTGAATTGCGCAGCTCTTTAACCACTACGCCAAGGCGTTATCGAATAAACAAAGTAGTTTCAAAAAGTGTAAAACGAAATGAATGCATGTCTAGTTTTTTCTAGTTTGGTTATATTATAGAAAAACCCCGTAATCTATCCATACATCTACAGAGGCAACCAATAACACCTAAATAAGTTAAAACACGTATCGTGATCGTCACGTCATCGTGTAACATAAAAATATCTTTAGCAACACGTAGTCTGGAGGTTATTAATAGCTTGGCGCACCAAGGATTTAGGGCTAAGCCTCCAGTCATCGGGGAATTTAGCTGATGCTTTGTGGATTATTGAAAAATATGGAACATATAATGAGATAGAACGGCTTCTTTAATGATGATGAGCTTTTCGGAAACCATGATGATGTATTTTTGGAATTATATCCGTACGAAAATAGATAATACTTGAAATAGGTTACTAAAGATTAGATGAAAAGTTAAAAGATATCCTTATAGTTAAAACGGTGGCCATTACTATTTCATTGTAACAGGTCTCACTTGAAATCACTTGTATTTCCTAAGTAAAGAAAGTCTTTTAGAAAATACAAAAAGGTTAATTTGGTCACCTAAGGTATACCTTATTCTTATATTAAGAAATACGAGAACCTTGATGACCGTACTATTAAGTTGTATCAAAACAAAATAGGGGTTGAAATTATAATAGGGACACTATGTAGCGATAGCTCCTCTAGCGGTGAAAGAAAACATCACCCTGATAAAGAAATTGTGGTAACATTTTCCTTAGTCGACATTTCCGCCATTCTAGAGACGAGTTATATTTTAGTCCTAGGCTAAACCAAGCTCCATGTTACTAGGCATAAAACTTTGCACATAATATCATTCACCACCATTAACGTCTCAAAAACAAATAAATCGTATCCTAACATCTTAAATCAACCTTAAACATGTTTACTAGCGGCTTGCTCACTAAAGTGTATGTACTTCAAAGGATAAAAGTATTTGTATGTGTGTATGTATGTACGTCGGCATACCAAGACTAAATCAGTCCCGAGATATGCAAAAAGGGCGATAAGATGCAAGCAAAGCCGTGACATCCATACATGTATGTGTTATTAACATTTTCTTGGAAAATGCTTAGTTAATTAAGGTATGAGGTGATTATGTTTGTGTTGACAGCTAGCTTGTAATTTGTGGGATTTGTGGCTGCTTAAAATATCTCTGGTGCTATATTTGGTGAATCAAGTGTACTGTTGGCTGTGCAATATTTGTTGCTGAAATGTGCCAAGAATAAGTGAGAATATATTTAATACGGATGTAAGATTTTGGCAAAACAAATCTTAATAAAGTAGGTTGGGATAAACACCCACTAGTCTCACTGCAATAACGAAGACCATCTTGCCATATTTATACCACGCTGGCCAAACAAATTGTTATAGGTTTTAAAGTACAGTTCACATGTTAAAGAAACGTGACTCTGGAATTTAAAATATGTCAGGAATTTCTCCATTCAAGTTTGCAATAACAATTAACTTCCAGCACTTCAAGCACATATTTTCCAATAACAAAACACTTTGAATAATTATGTATTATTATTCACAGTTATTTATTTATTTTAATTAATCCTTGACGTTGATCAGTGTTATATTAATAACGTATGTGTGGTATTTGACGCGTCTGTGTCTGTCTGTAGCATCGTAACTCATAAAAGAATGGACTAATTGTGATGCGGTATTTTTATATACAATTTGGCATAATGGAGATGGTTCTTTCTACGCTATGCATCTGCGTGCTTGTTTGTAGCATTCGAACTCTAAAATGATTTTTTTATTTAAAAGTGAGCCAAAGGTTTCTTTTATATTTTTAATTCTTAATTAACTAAACAGGTTTTTTAACGCTTTTTAAAACATATTCTAGATATCAAATACGTGTACATATTATGTTAAATTAAACTAGAAAAGAATTATGCATATAAAAGCTTATTTCAAGTTTAAAACAAAGAGAAAGAGATATAATCACCTAACTGCAATCTCTCATTTACACGGTACTTAAAAGTTAATGCAGATACTGTATGTAACTGGTCGTACGTGAGTTAATTAACAGAATTTGTTGGCACTATTTGTTTACCTATGTCCCTCTAATTAATCTACATAATCTATGCAAATCGTGAGGTCTTCATGTAGACAGACGCGTTCGATAAGATTACATAATATGGCACTGTAATTTATCGTAAAAACATAAGTAATGACAGCAACTATGATAGAGAGTGTGATGACACTTATCCTATTCACTTTTTCATAACTCTGACTTCTGTAACATAGGTTTTAGCTTGATCTTGCAAACTAACAAGTAAGTATTAGTGTCCTTAACGTCTTGGGATCTGCAACGAAATTAATTAGAAGAAAACCACAAAGCTCTTATTTGAACATTGGAAAAAAGATGACTAGTTTTAATTATAAATAGCTATAATTATAAATAGTTTTAAGTCTCATTTGTTTGTTGCAATTTATTTTCTGCTTCAAACTAAGTTCTTCTTAAGTTACACTTTTACTATTTTGGGCACAGAGGTTCTATCTCTGTCATCATGCATAGGCCTAAAAGTGGTCTCGTTTAAATTCCTAGCATATAAAAATAGCTTACCCGGAATCGGAACCCAAAACAGTATAAATAGCTAACGTTCATTGTAGCGTTTAACGATCAAACACTATTCCAGGTAGCAAGCTATTTCTAGATCATTCTCAATACGCCGCCTGTTCCGCGGATAACTTTAGTGATTTCTGTAACAATGGCACCGATTGCGGTGTTTATAAGTTCCGCTAATTTGCTACCGAATGCTGATGTACTAAGGTACCGATTTTTATTTCGATTGTGTGCTAAAGAAAAATCTCTTTTTAAACATAGTTTGCTCACGTAAATTAGATATATCGCAGAAAATTAACGGATATTATGTGACAGTAATCATATCATTACAAATATCACTCTAGTGGAACAGATGTGTGGAAATTAATGTCTTATTTTTTTGCGCAAAGCTCATCTGCTTCCTAAATCTGCTTTTCGACATTCTGCATTAACTCTATCACCTTAAGGATAAGATGACATACTCACAAGTTTATTTACCGAAAATATAAAAAAAATATTGAGAAAAAAGCTAAAAGTAATTTTAATATTTCATACCTATTTAGTTTTTTTTTTAAATAAAACGCTTGAGCACCGTCTCGGGCTTTTTCATACAAGATGCAAGATATCTTTACAAAATCTGCTCTTAAAAGACACAGCGTTCCATCTTAACGACTTTTTTATTGAGGCCGACGATCTCCAGAGAATAAAAAAAAAAGATCTCTCGCACAATTAAGGGCAAGGAGGGTGGCAATTTTAGGATTATTTTGCCCTGGCAACAATTTTAAAGCGTTAAAAACTAATTTAGTATTATTACGTTTACAGTTGGCAATGTCATGGAAAAGGAAAGATATAATTTTTTTAATATTAAAAAATGAATTTGGATATGAATTCGTTATTATTTAAGTTTCAAAATGTATACCATCATCACAGCCCATTATTGTCCCACTGTAGGGTTTGGTCTCCAGTGAGGGTGGAAATCTTGGCCTACTAATAACACGTTGCTAACTAGACAGACTTGTAAAGTTACGACGAAAATGTATATGCCACCTATTTTTTTTTAAGTCGGTTAAAATAGCCATAAGTTTCCGGATAAAAGTAGCAGATAGTGAATTTTACTCTAAAATTAAGTACTTAGATATTTATAGTGAAATTGTTCGCAAGCATCAGAGTAGTGTCGCGTGCTGAATATAGATGGCGTTATAACAGCATGTTTGTATGCGACTTGTAACTCTCATTAACACGTCAAACGTTACATTGTAGATAATGCCATCTGTTTACTAATTTGACTAGTTGCCTTATTGGGAATATGTGTTTGTGTACGCGCAGCTCTGAATACGTTCGTGGTTTTAAATCTAAAGATGGACAGTTAATTGTGGGACCTAATTAATTGGAGTCAGGGTGTATTTCGTGTTTCTTTGTTATAAACATACTCCTACAAACAAAGGCAAACTGGCCATTTTGTGATTTGAATTATCTTAGATTGAAAAGATTACGAAACGTAGCATTTACAATAAACCAACCCCTATTACGTTACGTAGTGTAAAGAAGCATTTAACCAGACTGGTAAGATGATGATGACGAAGTATAGTTGTTTATTAACTACCATCCGTTTTCTTAATTCCTGGACTATATTCGCTTTTAATAAGGTTCGATATGGTCATATTGGCGTGTCTTTATAAAAAAAATCCTTTCGCAATTATTACATATTGTATCTAGTTAGTCTTCCTTTCACCGTTGACCACCTGCATGACAGGGTCAGCGGATGAAAGGAACTAACAACTAATATAGAACAATGTGTTTGAACTATAGCTAAATACTTGAGTAGTGACTAATTGTTACGATTTGTATAGATTACATTTTGTGGCACGCCTTGGTCGTGGCATAAGAAAACATGCTGATATCCAGCAGTGCCTTAATCTTATAACAATAGGGTAATGTAACTTAAAATATATTAGTATAGGTAACTTATGTGTTTAGTTATAACTTAAAATTAACCTAAATTTTAGAGTAGAGTTAGAAGAACCACTGTGTCATGGTTTTGAAAAAGACGAATGCACGATCGAATAAATTTAAAACTTCCTAAACCATTCTGCTCGACCAGCATTGACTCAGTATGACAATTTTTCTCTATAGCAGGAGGAGATCCAGCCCAGCAATGGGATACTAAGGGCTGCTAGGCAGATATTATTTCTACATAGAAAACTTCACAATCATCGTAATATTAACGTGTTTGATAAGGAAGTATCAGCCAGTTTTCCCTTAATCAACAGGGTTCAACTGTGGTTAGACGAGAAGGACGAATAGGAATAAATTTTCTAAAAGACTGACTTAAGACTGGAAAGGTTTACTCAGAACTAACCACCAACCCGTTTGACCAGTGCATCTGTAAACCAAGCCTGCCTATATTCTAGACTAAGGATTTCCATTTTCTGCTAGGATCTTAATAAAAAAGCGTCTAAAACAAGCTTCCATTTTCCATAAATATAAAATGATCTGGAGCAATTTGCGTTCATTATACCTTAGCAGTTATTACTTGAGATTACTTTTAAGTAAAGAGCAAGCACGTTTAACTTCAAGTTGTTATTACAAACACGTACAGTGATATAACATGTTATACTTGTGTAATATTACATGCGTTATCAACTACCTATTTTATCTTTAAGATCAGCAGATTAAATAACATATATTTTTTTGAAATTATTTTGTAATTTTGGGGTAAATAAATGATTAGGTAATTTTTTCGTGTGTTGATGGAGTAAGACAACATGCATTATGTCGTAAAAGCTGACTAAGAGACAATTTTGCAGATGTTATTCTTACGAAAACAAAAGGACAGAAATAATTTGATGACTTCATCAAAATGTGCAAGCAACACGGATATTTTATCAAAAGACATTGATTTTAAAATATTTGCAAGCAAGACATATTTGTAGACGATTCCAATGATAATCTTTTATTAATACTTAAGAGAGAAACAATTCACATTACACACAAAAATCGTTTAAGAATATTCATTCATAACACCTTCTTTATGTCCACACCACTTTGATATCTATACTTCAAATGATTTTGAATGCTCTTCTCTTTATAAGTGTATCCTTAATTCACCGAAAGTCTTTTATCTTTCATTTACAGTAAGACCAACGATAATAACACCACTTACAGATGTAATAGCAGCATGTAAAGTTGCTCCATATTCACAAGAGCACGCAAATATTGGTAATTTACCATAATATGCCTTTAATATCCCACTGGTGGGACAGGTTTCCCTAGTGATAGGGAAAAACTTGACCACCCTGGCTAGACAAATTGCTATTGGGTTTAAGATTAAGGTGTACTTGTTTAGTTTTTGTATAGATTGCGAACTTTCTTTATGTAGAGTTTTACGATATCCATGAGGTGATATAAAGCGATGTCATTCTTACTCAGTAATCTCACAATGAATCATAATCAAAACAAGAGGTAATAGTTTATAAATAAGTGTAAGAACATCAAACAAAGGACAATGGGCAAATTTCATACAAAAAAAACCCAGGACCAACAGAACTAATATATATCCCTCATTATTACACATGTTAAACTTATATAATTTTCATTATTTGTTTATTGAATATGTATGGGGTATCAGAGATATAAGGCTTATAACAGCTATGAATGAAAACTACGTTATGTGTTTTAATGTTTAATAATACATCATTTTTATCCCGCTGCTGGGACGGGCCTCCTCCCGTGACGGAGGGATACTTGGCCTACTAATTCCACGCTGGCCTGAGGGATTGGTATAGGGTGTAATTTCAAGTTTTCCTTCTTTTTATTTCGTAAAGATAATATTCACGGATAGTCCCTTTGTCGGGTTTTACGACACCCACGGGATGAGATGGGGTCACCACCCCATATTGTATTCTTACTCCATCACCACGCTGATAACCATGTATAAGTCAAACAATCACGAAATCGGCCAAAGACCTCGGTGGCGCGACGGTAACGCAAGCAGCTGCCGTGCACGAGGTTGTGGGTTCGATTCCCACGCAGGACAATTATTTGTGAGATCCACAAATTATTGTCCTGAGTCTGGGTGTTCTTTGTGTCCGTTAGTATCAACTAAAACATCAGTTTGTAAACAGTCCCTGCGATACAGGGCATGAGCCCTAGTGCGGGAGTTGTCTTTTTTAATGAAAAGAAATCCATTGGACTTCCAGGCTGTTCTATGCCTACATGTCTAGTGTGACCTAAATAATATATTACACTTATCATATGAGAACAGCTCCCTAACGTACGCATATTGTGGATACCCGATTCTGTACTACATATTCTCCTAAATGATTTAATTTAACAAAGTGTCATCTCTGTGTAACGCGGTGTCTAACGTGGTCGACGAACGCGACGTACGCCATCAAATCAACGGTGTACCCTACTTGTGTCCTATGTGACGGTCTGCGACGAGACGTGACGTAATCATGTAGAACACTCGTCGCGTGTAGCATCGCGTCGCATCGTGTCGCTTTCCTCGCCCACGTAGGACACCCCGTAATACATGTGGTGTAAGAGTGAAAAAGTAAAATAATACCTGAATCTGTGCATGACGCAGGCTTATGTATTTTTTGTAGCGAGTAAAGACAATAGAATGGTTAGGTCGGTCTGTTAATATCAATTAGATAACGTTACATGTATTTCTTTGTTTTTATTAGAGTTATGAAATAGAAAATAACTATTTTTTAATTGTGTGTAATTACAGTTGGACAGCACCTAGGGGAGATTTTTTTTTATTAAAATGTTTCTCATAGCAAGACTATTAACCCGGCATATATTTCGTTCCTGTTGGTTCTGGGTTAATTTTGCCCAATCTCTTTTGATTAAATACTTGACTGCATACCTAGACTATTTGATCAGTAATAGGCATTTGATTAGTTTACTAACAGCATTTAGGAAATCTCCGTGTGGTGACGGAGTATGAATACGTCATCACCCCATCTCATCCAATAGGTGTAGTAAAAACCGACTAAAGGACTATCCGTGAATATTATCTTTACGAAGTAAAAAGAAGGGAAACTTGAAATTAAACCCTATACCAATGGGTCTGGCCAGCGTGGTATTAGTAGACCAAGTAACCCTCCGTCACGGGAGGAGGCCCATCCTGTCCGGGACATTAATGGGCTGTTATGATGATTTAAGAATAAGGCTATATCCAATACATTTATACGCCTATACACACGTAGCACTGGGCATTGATCTACCTAATCTAGAATCTCTTAAGAGTCTTAAACACAAAAATGATAACTACATCGATCAAATCATATCGCTATTACGATCAGTCGTCCGCAACTTTTTTTTTACTTTAATTTTCGTTCACAAACTCGTTTTATAGAGTTTTGAAATATTAAAAGTATACCCGTGACGACTGTCCAACCAAATCGAGCGAAACGCCCCGTTGTCGTCGAGATATCAAAGGGATTGACAATTATTTTAGGTAAGAGAGAAATTTTAAATTAAGTTATTTAAATGGATGTTATCATAAGATATATTATTCGTAATAGACGATGAAATAGATGATGAAGTCTAGCTTCAAGAGATTGAATAAGTATTATTGCGTAGAGAAGCTTTTCGCTTTGAGCGCTTGAGCGTATTCCGCTCTCGATGTCGTTCAAAATAGGCTTCTATAGGAAATGCCTGTAGCGCGCTTAGTTAATGTTTCAGCTCTAGATTTGGTCCAGCCTAGTCAAATAAAAGTAAATGTCTTTTGCTTGGGCTAATAGACATAATTCCCCCCCCCCCCCCTTGCTCACCAAGGGGGTTGTAAAAATCTACTAGGGGTGAAAGCAGCGCTTAGAGGGTTACCAATGCATCCCTGTTTATATAAGAACGTAAGGGAAATAGTCTGTGAATTAAGATTAGCTGCTGTTTAAGACATTGTATAAAAGGTTATAAAAATGGTATTGACAGAAGGTATATTTTTTTAATTTAGACAGTTAAAATGTCATATTTATTTTTAAATTTTCAGCGCAAAATATATAGAGGTATAGAGATTGATTTGTAAACTTAAGAGTCATCGTTGCCTAACTTTGAATTTCTTACATTATCATTCAAAGATCAATATAGTAAGTATACACAAGTGAGATAATAATGACAGCTATGTAATTATAAACAAAAGGCATTGAAGTGTTAGACACACCGTAACAGGACTCTCATATGTCATACGAAACTCAATAAGAGATAACAAACATAAAACAATCCAATTAAAAATGATAACACACACTTAAAACACATACACTAATAGAGAGACGAAATCATTAAAAAAAATCACTTGCACTCTATTGCACAAAAAAAAAGTAAACTGTCAAATTCAAATTTAGATTTTTAAATAATGGTCGGCGCGCTCGCGCCGTTCGGCGTCCGCCATGACACTGCGTTGCTCACGCATGCGCTGTAGATACGTGTATTTTATTTACATATAAATGCGAATTGCCATGTCCTGTAAAAGCTACTGCATTGCTATTTGAGTACCTAACAGATTTATTTGTTTAGCCGTTAATGAGCTTTGCATGCAATTTATTCAAAGCAATTTATTCATTAATAGTTTAATTATCGTTGGCTATCAATTAAAATGTGGAACTCTCTACCAGCTTACCTACGTGTTTCCATTTGATCTTGGGTTCTTTAAGAGGAACTTTTAGAAGTAATTCTTAGATTACCGAGTGAAATTCATCATGTTATGGATATTTCATCAATCAATCAGCTAGCCTATTGCAGTCCATTGCTAGACATAGGCCTCTCCCAACATGCGCCACAGAACTCGGTCCTGCGCTTTCCGCATCCAGTCCGACCCAGAGACCTTTATGAGGTCGTCGGTCCAGCTAGCTGGGGGGCGTCCTACACTACGTTTGCCGAGTTTTATGGATATTTACGAGTTTAATAGGAACTGGTGCAGTGGTCGCTATTCAGGGACTCTACTGCATTTGTAAGTAATTTAATAATTATTAAATCATTCTTAGTCGTTTTCATTCATCTCAATCTTTACAATAGAGTTATTTTAGTTGAATTTTATTATTAGGTTAGGTCATCAGGTAAATTATGTCGAATTTTGTCATGATCGTAACGTATTACAACAAGTATTTCTTGTTTAACTCAATTCTTAGATGTTAATGTCTTAAAAATATGCACCTCAGGCTAGATAAGAAAATTGCGTAGATTTTCCACCTTATAATATTGTATTAAAAGTAAATAGTGCATTTAGTTTAGTTTATTATAAATAGGAAGGAGATTGCTTATCGTGGTAGAACGCTCGTAAAAGTCAGCCAAGTGAAAGAGTTGCCATCATAATGCCTTTTGTTATAACCAAATAAGCTGTGTACTCGTTAATTATAACTTTATGTTAATAAACTATTGACCTTTATTTAAGATTTAAAAAAAACTAAGGTTTTTAAGAACATTTTGACCAAGTGTTAAATCCTTAATACAGAATAATGCTAATATTTTTAAGTTGGTGCCCGCGACTTCTGCCCCGGGGAATTAGTATTTCGAGCAGCTTATATAAGTATAAATACAATATCTTTATAAATTGTAGCATATTATTTGTTATTCTGATGTATGAGCTATATTGTTGTAAAGTTTCATTAAAATTAATTGAGTAGTTTTTATGTGAAAGCGTAACAAACAACCGTACCTGTTAGTTACAAAATTTCGTTTATAATATAAGTAGTAATTTGATGTAAAGGTTCTGGCCATAAAGCAATATAGTACTTACTTAAGCTTAATACACCAGACCTAAATAGCAGAAAAGCCCCAACCCGGAACCGAACAGATTACCCGCGGGAGGCATTGTGCACGTTCTATTTAGCAACATCCTGTCCACACCTCGGTTCACTGACCGACAGACGTACATTGCGTAATATTCATATATAGAACGATTAATGTGCTTTCATCTACTCTTGCATGAATATACATACATTCTCACATTGTAGTGCATGAACCTTTCATCAAAACAGCCATTATGTCCTACTGCAAGGAGAGAAGAAAAAATCTACGAACCCCTTTCTCGACTTTACGACACCACACGAATATATTAAATCTGATTGAATATCTTAATTAACAGGTAGGTCGGACATCTAAAAATGTAGACCGACTGAGTCTTTTAGACGAATAGTCGAGCTGCTCAAGGAGCAAATGAATGAAAGAGAGGATGAATTTTTTGGAGTACTTAGACCAGCTGTGGCCTTCCATTTACTGATATAATGATAATCACACAAGTATGATGATAATAATGTATCACCATAAAAATGAACCCACAGATCGACTCTACCATACTAAAATAACATAATTCTTAAACAGTTTTGAGTTAATCATAATCCAACATGGACTGATAACATTTCTCTTACAAGGAAATTACAGGTGCGGTCTCCTGTTTATAGCTAGTTGTTTACACCGCCATTATATGTAGGTACTATGCCTCCCGGAAATTGTACTGTTAGATACAGATTAATAATATTGCTATAACTGCCGCAGAGTCAATATAAATAACTTAGAGATTGTAATTTTAAGTTTAATATAAGAAGTGTCGAAAATAAAGATATTGAAATCGATTTTTGATACTCTTTAGATGGCGTAGTGTATCCTGCAAAGGTCGTGTGGTTTTTAACCATGTCAATCAAAGATTTTTTATGCACATCAGTCTTTAATTATCGTATAAGCTGGCTAATGTTGTAGATAGATCAATGACCTGAGAAAAAATTGACAGAGAACTTAATTTTATTTATCCACATGTAAATAAAGAACACAAGCAATTAAGGAGACTTGTCTCAGGGACATTAATTGTTTAATATTATTAACAAATCATTTTACAATTCAGGCTAATTTAAGCCTTATGACTTGTACCTACGATAAATCAAAATTAGTCATAAACTTATCAATGTGCTCGTAAAAGCAATGCAAATATAACTTCATATCCAGGTAAGTAGTAAATAATATTATAAATGTAATATTTATAGTACAATCACTCATTCATGTTGATGTACGAGTATTACAAGTCTGAACGATAATTAAATCAAAGTCAAATTTAAACCTAACTGCCTTCCGTACCCAGTAGACCTCCGAGATGTAAAGTACTACTTTTTATAAAGGTATAATCTGGACGTGTTATAATTACCAGCAAAATAATCAATAATTTAGGCGAATGCTTTTTATAAACTAACCTCATAAACGCCTCTTAAATTTTAGTCAATTGATTAGCTTAAATTCTTGTGGTTTTGTTTGGCATAAGGTTGGTTTTGCTAATAAAAATCTCGCTAAACAGTGACTAAATTTAAGATGCGATTATAAGTAAGGGGGTAAGATTGTAATTCATTCTTCTTTAATTGACGATACAACGAAAAAAACCATCGCTTCCCTTGCCGAATGATATTTGGGCGTACTAATGCCACGTTGTGAACTATTTCTCTCATAAGCGGCTGGCGACTGGAGATCGTGGTTTTGAATCCCATGCAGTAGTATTACGATCTCCAAATTGATCTAGGTAATATGAACCTTATTATGACCTTTTTATGTTCCTTACTAAATTCTTGTTAAAAATCCAAAAAATCAAGTTTCTCGCCTTTTGGTAATTTTTAAATTATCATTTTTTATCAATCAAAATTGCTGCCATGACGGGAAACAGCCTCCATAATACACAACAATGATGAGATACCCTCTAACCATACCGCAAGGACCGCACAGAAAAATTTAACATAACCGGAATAACGAGCGAGCTGGCAGTGCGCTATTTAATTACAAATTTATGAGTAGCAGGCGAAATGCAAACCTAGGTAGAGTGCGCACATGTTCATGAGAGGTAGAGATAGCGGGTATAATCTTAAAGCGTATGGCGACAATGTAACTGAATAGCAGGAGATT
This sequence comes from Schrankia costaestrigalis, assembly GCA_905475405.1. Taxonomy (NCBI): domain Eukaryota; kingdom Metazoa; phylum Arthropoda; class Insecta; order Lepidoptera; family Erebidae; genus Schrankia; species Schrankia costaestrigalis. Next base: position 845,215 of record FR997845.1, on the reverse strand, counting down.
AAAAAAAAATCAAATAAAAAGCATTTATTTACAATAAAGTTTTACATATTTTAACCATTATCTTTGGCCCTACACTAGGCAAGCCTGTCCCGTTGGTACCTTTTACTACATTTTAGATTTTACAGTCTATACAATGTATAATGAATAATAGACTTTTTGTTCATATTCTTTAAAATTTACGCGATAGGAGGCGTATAAAATTTAGTGATATTTAATTTTGTAAAGAAAATTCATCATTCACATCACAGCGATGACTACAAAGACGAACCTCTATGGCACAGCTGGCCAGTTACATAATTGTTGAGTTTTCATAAGTTTTTCGACAACTGCAGATCATTTATTAGTCATACAATTTAGATTTCAAGTAGGTATAGACTTTGCAATAAAGTGGCAAGATTCGATTCCCACTGCCAATGCCTATGAACGCCATACTAAAATATTTATTAAAAGCTAATACTTCAGTTCAACATTGACTTGGTAGATAAAATCTTCATTAAGATAGATATTCTAGCATAGGTACTTTGAAAACACCCGCTACATCTCATAACAAAGTTCTCACTCTAACCATTGCAGCTTCTCTCAGTTTCTGGTTAATTAAGACAGTGTTTTGAGTGGCACTTAAAGCGGACTAAATAAATAACAAACTCCAGACACTAGTGACCGAGCTCTGTATAATGAGTAGGACATTGTTACAAATGATTACAAGCATAGTTCTGTTACTTATTTGGGGCTTGAACTATGTTGTTACTAAATGTAAAGAAAATCATATTTTAAAAAATCAAAACTAGTTCAATTCTGATTGTCCTTTTGTGCTCTCGTGGTAAGGGGTTTTAATAATATGGATTAATACTCCGTCACCAAAAGAAAAAGCCTCATAAAATTTTAGACACAAGAATCATATCTATGTAGAGTTAGTACCAAGTACTATGTATTATAAATAACTCCTTTATTTTCAAAGTTTCCCAAAAGAATACTCACTTTTAGTTTAAGCAAATCCTTTCTAAATTTGATATTAGTATTTTTTATTCAGTTTTATAAATGCTCATGCCTTATGTGAGTCGAACCCGCGACTTTCGCCTAGGAAATCATACCGTCTAACAATGAGGCCATTCATAAATGCTTTATATTAATAACCTTCCTGATATATCTCCTATTCATGCGTGTTATCAGGATCGCAATTAATTACGAGACGCCGCAATCAGGCCTCTAATTAAATCCAATAAATATTTAATATAAACATATTATTAATGTCCAAATTGCATTTCAATTATATTTCAGAGTTATTGAAAGTGTTTACCGATTTTAATATTTTGATTTCAATAACCACAAAACAAATAAATACTGTATTTAATCTGCATGTCAATTCTCGTACCTAAAAATTCGGTTAAGTTAACTTTTAGTTGTCAAATTGTCACACTCTAAATCAAACTTTAACACGACCACAAAAGATTACAATTGCAATAGCAAAAACAAGACAATTTGACAACTAAAAGTTAACTTAACCGAATTTTTAGGTACGAGAATTGACATGCTGATGTATTTATTTCAATTCTCATACCAGTGGTAGAGACAATTTTATTGTTTAGTTTCATCGGGAAGTCCAGTATTGGAACATTATTTTGTGACGAACTAGTAAATGATTTTGTGTCTAGTATAGGTTCGTAAAGATAATCATCATAAATAAGGCAGCTTTTACGACACCTACGTTCAAAGATAGGCTGGTACCACTTTATGTTATACCCTACTACTTCAACTATCGCAGTAAGTTATTGATGGGAAATAGGGAAAAGAGAATTATAAAGCAATAATATTTGCATCTCTAAAGACGGGAATCGCGAAATCGGGAGTCTATTCCAAGGATCTTCTATTTATTGTTCCTTCAAATCTATATATCAAAGAAATATTAAGCATCACATAGTACATCCTCAATAAATAACTTAGTCACACATGGCTACCAATTTAGCGCACAATAACTTTATTAAAGCGCTTTAACACCGGATGAAATTTATTTAATAGCTTGTACCTACTAACAACATAGCAGTGTTTATATCAAATGTACTAAGTTAAAATAATTAGAAAAAACATTTAGGCATGATCGTTACTATATTTTAAACAGCTAGTTTGCCGTGCCCACTTCGTTGGGTGGCGAAAAAAAACGCGTCCGTTTTTTAAACATATTTCATTACTGCTCCACTCCTATTAGTTATAGCGTGATACTATATAGCCTATGACACTCCCCGATAAATGGACTATTCAACACAGAAAGAATTTTTAAAATCGGTTCAGTAGATCCAGAAATTACCCCCTACAACGTGACAAATACACAAACTTTACCTCTTTATAATATTTTTAAAGTGATATTATCATGGAATCTATCCGTGGAATCATATCATCAAGTGGAGCAAATCTTAGACTTCTTATAGAAAAATCAAATACATTAAAACATAGGATCTCATTCATACCAGTCACAAGTTACAAGTCATCATCAGCCTATTAATGTCCCACTGCAGGGACGTGCCTCCTCCCGTGAGGGAGAGATACTTGGCCTATTACTTAATATCACGCGGGCCAGACAGATTGGTAAAGGGTTTAATTTCAAGTTTTCCTTCTTTGTATGTAAAGATAATATTCACGGATAGTCGCTAAGTCGATTTTTACGACACCCATGGGATGAGATGGGGTGGTGACATATTGTATTCTTACTCCGTCACCACACGGATAACACGTTACATCAGATTACAAGTTACGAGTATCACAAAAATATGCCTGTATTGTGTCTTTCAAATATTATTAAAATAGAAATTACTCGTCCATGTCATGACGGATTAATATTATAAAAGGTCACACCACCCGTTTTCGTCCCATGGGTGTCTTAAAAGCTGGAGATTCTAAAAATAGAGTTTCATTCATAGAAATGAAAAACCCAGTATCAATCCGTCTAACCAGTGTCTAACTATTGTCTAGGGACATCAAAGGCTTTATAAAAAAGGTAAAATTAAAAATATAGTAATTGCCTCGGGGTCGTGTCGTGGTTTCGAATCCAACGCAGGACTTCTTTGTACGATCCACAAACTACTGTCCTGGGTCTGGATAATCATTTTTGGCCGTTGAAATAAAGTCCCCGCAACACTGGATATGATCCCGACTAATCCCGAGTGCGTGAATTGTCTTTGTCGAGAAATAGTGAAAATTATTTGATATCAATCACAACACAAACAGTAATATGTTACAATAATGATTATCGTTGTGTAAATAACGTGGAGACAAACACGCAATAGTATTGTGCACTCTGTGACGAACGATTCGTAGTAGTTAATACTATTGCGACATTGCTGTTACATTCGCTACATATCCGCGGCGACTATTTTATCAATAAATGACGTATCACTGTTAGTGATAGCTGGACATCAATATCTACTCGTATTTTGTTTTCATAGACACACCTCTTCTTGCTCTCACTTTACGCGTAGAGCGGCTCGCCTCGAGCATAGTACAATACAAATATATACTGTATTTCGACTTCATTGAAATGGACGAAACGCGAGTTACACCTACACGCTAACGATAGCGGTGGCTTTGCGGAGGGAACAGTCGCGACTGTGCCGCAGTAACGAGCCGCAGCGGGAATGTAGGTTAAGTAATTAAAAAGCTGGAGGTGGGCAGCCCTATCGCATGTTTACGTACCGCGCAGTCGTAGGCATTTATAATAAGTATTCGGCCGAGATAGACTACTGGTTGTACTGTGCCTCGAGCCTTGTATCTCGCGGCCAAAGAACATCAAGGCCCAGGACAATACTTCATATATCACACAAGATCTTGCGTAGCTTTCTAAGCCGCGACCTCGCGTACAGATTACGAACAACCTAAGAATAACTAACTTGTAGGTGTCATCTTGCATACTTATTTACTTACAAATCATCCCCTTTATTACTCTAAAACTTTATAAACATTTCACAAATTACTCATCAGTTAAGCACAAAAACATTATAATCTTGATACCCATCATACCGTATAAACACAAACACCAATATTATTTCGCATAACATCATACTGTGTACACGATTACCCTGTGATAGATATGCGTTGTCATGGCAACCGGCCCTGTCTGCCGGCTGATGGGACCGCACTGTGGTCTAATGTACAAACTTTAGAAGACAACATTCAGTCTATGTATACTTTGAAAATGATGTCATCTTCAATATTTACGATGAAATTCTAAATTAAAGAAAAAAAACCGTTAAAGTAATTTATTTTATGACAAGCAGCCAGATGAGGAATTGATAAATACCTGTATCCTGCTCCGTTGTACTGATCGTAAAATCATGCATGTTCCCTAATTGATCATTGCTGTTTGTCAAAATTACATGATGCGAGTGTTTAGACCACATTTTGACCACTCCATTATTGATGAAATGTTAATGAAAATTACGGTTGGCACTTGTAGGTACTTAATTTTATTAAAGTTTATTGTGTATCAAAACAACAAAGTTACTCATTTTATAATTGTAAGTTTATAAGAGTTGCTTTGGATTAAACATTGCCTCTATACTTTTATGGCCTCGTCTTATAAGTAGGAATCGCGATAATATTAAAAAAGAAAACAGGAAAAGTCACAGAAAAACTAATAAAATTAAAGAAAAACATACAATGCTTGTTTTTATAAGCCTAGGGATTTTATTATAATTAAGGCAGGATATTTGTAAAATAGAGATAAAGTAAAATTGGCAATAGGAATATATTTTAAAGAAAATACCTTTCAAGGAACGTTACGAAGAACAAAGTTCGGATATCCTTGGTCAATGATTCAGGACGGAATCCAAATAGTTTTTAAAACTAATTTAGAAGATAGTAACTTAAAATAAAGAGACATTATAAAATCATATTTAAAACTACTTTAAATACAGTAATATTATTATAACAAAATAACTAAAACAACTCTTTAACAAATACCTACGAACTACTCTGTATTTTATTGTTCTAAGTTAATATAAACGTTTTTCGCGGTATTCATTAAAGGCTACTAAATACAGACTGCTGTAAATATTTATTCATTAGCTCTACTTCCGTGAGCTTTCAACTTAAAATAACAATCAAGCGGACGAATAAACATTGTTAAAATATTTCTTTACATTTATTTATAGCTTCACTTAAGATAATGTATAAAAATAGGACATAACTTACGGTGCTCATAAATTCTTTAATAAATAATAATACTGATATGATAAGATGGGTGACCACTCAGTAGTATTTCATTTGAACGTCTTCGTAATTTGGAAGTCACCTAATAAGACGGTCCCAGGTGTCGTCGTAGTGACAGTCCTTTAGCCAAGTCAGAGGTCTAAAGGGTGGATGATCAAATCTTAACTAGGTGGGCCACTCACCAGTCTATAAAAGAGATATAAAGAGTATCCCCTGAATAATAAAATAAGTTGCGGTCCGGCGCCGTATAAAGTAATGGTTAAATTTGATAGTCGAAACGGGTACTCAGGTGGCCTAGAGGTCATGGCACTGGACGCGTATAGTCCAAAGATGCGGGTTCGAGTCCCGCCTATATAAAAACCCCCTATATATTCCCCCCGCCTATATATAAATATTTTCCATTGTCTTTCTTTTCTTCGAATAGAATAGTGGTACCATATATTATTATATATGTATTATTTATTTATTTATCAGAACTTCTATTTAGATGAAAGTGTTGGGAAATTCGGTAATGTATTGAGGACGTAAGAGTTTTTTGAGAATAAAGTGAACGGAAGGAAAATATCAAATTATAGTATTTATTAGTGGTTACTATAGTATTAAGATCGGTTTAAATATCGCAAATGCCAAATCTTAGTCTAAGTCATTAATAAAAATATGATTATGCCTAGTAAAATTAGTCCTGTCAAAGCCCACGCAAACAAAACTGAACCTTACAATAAAAACAGTACAGTATAATATTCAAAACGAGAACAGAGATGTGCCATATGAATTCCGAAACGCAATCCTAATCACAAAACCATGCATTGTCAATTTGAAGCTCAGAGCAAAAAATTTGCAATTTACATTTTGGCCATTGTCCAGAGAGCGCATGTTACAGCCCACTGTGCAACCATTAACATATTAATGTACAATGTTATTAGTGGTAACTGATCACTGCCTAGCCTGACTATCACTTATCTTAAGTGAAGATTAGATAGAGAACTTATTTATTATGTATAAAATGTCATCACCCCTTTTTCATCACGGGGATGTGTAAACTCGATGATGCTGGGTTGTTCGTCATGTATTTAATACATACTTTATATTATATAGAATGCGTAATCGTTTCGTTTACTTGATAAGAAATGATAACACCTTAATAGTTTACTTACTTGTTATTATCTGCAACACTATTATTAATAGCCGGGATATTTTTATATAGATAGCTTACCTGTAACAAGGAAAAAATATATATTAGTATATTAAGATCAATAAACAAATTATACTGCCCTGATAGAGGAATTTGACCTACTAATATCATTGCTTTAAGATTTGTTTTGACGAGTTTAGTTAGCAGCCCCTTGCTGAAGAGACTTACCATGTATAAAGCCGCCGATAGGGGCAGACTACCTGTTTTAAATGGCCTATATAAATATAAATAAATAATCCTCAAACATTCACACAACGCCATCTAGTCCCAAACTAAGCAGAGCTTTTACTATGGGTGCTAGACAACGGCTAAACATACAGGGTCTTTCATTAAGCGTGTCCTATCTTTAAATTCGAATAAAACAAAGTGTATGTAAGATATCAAAGAAATTATTTATTTATTTGAAGGACCTAGTAATGCCATTAAGTGTGGAGTATGACATTGCTTAAATTTCCGCCAGGGTTCTTCTGGGTCAAGCGCATACGAAGTATCTAATTTTCCACGACTTTTGCGTATAAATCAGGCTGCATTAAACTGTTGGCATTGATTATGATGACTTAGAGGGCCGCAGTACTTTGTTGTTTATTCGCAGATACCTGCGACTTAAGAAAACCCCACTAAAAGGAGTTTAGCGGAGTTAAATCGCTCGATCTCGGTGGCTGATTAAATTATCATTTACCGTTAACCATTTCTATGGTCGTTTACCTTCAATTCCTTAATCATTTAGATTTTATACGGGTACACGCCTAATTCACGAAGCAAAATTCGCCAAGTTGTGGTCTGTGAAAGGCTGAGTTTTTGTGAGCGACACGAAATCGACTGCTTCGGATTCTCCTTCACACTGTCACGGAAAGCGCCGATGTTTTCGGCAGATCTTGAGTTTCATTGACGAACGGGTGTTGGTCGATTATTTACTGAACCAGTGGACTCCAATTTTCCCACTACACGACGAATACTTCTCCCGGAAGGACGATGATGGCGACCGTAAAATGGGCGATGCGTTGCCCGAACAGGACACTTATTTTGATTGAATAATTTTTTCATTTGCACGTGTTGTTGAATGCTATAACTATCCATGATAATTTGGCAAAACATATTTAATAAATGAGAACCATTTTGACAGATGTAGCTTTAACAAGAGGGCCGCTATACACAATTAAAGTTTGGACACGCTTATTGAAAGACCCTATACTTAATTTTTTTTTTTGTAAATACATACAATTATACATAGAAACACCCAGACCAATGCAAGCAATCATGTTCATGCACACAAAGATTTGCATTGAGCGGGAATCGAACCCGAGACCTCTGGGTAGCAGTCATGTTACATAACCACTACGCCACAGAGGTCGTCAAAGTATTAGAACAGATGGTGTTCAAACAATACAAATACCTCTTACAGTTTAAATAATGCAAAATCACACAATAGATGCAGTATGTAGTGCTCAATGTAATATAATATCATTTATATAGTCAATAAAAGCATATAATATTGAATGAAGTCAGTGGACTTATTCCCAGATTGGCGCTGTGCTGTATAAACCCGTTACTTTATGGTACATAAAGCGTCAAAGCTCTTTGTTGAAACATTGTATCACAATGTTGATAAGTGCCTATAAGTCATACCTATTAATAGCTAAAGTTGAAGACATACTCAGTGACACAGTATTTCAGGACTTACTCAATTGATTTTTGTATTCTTACCACCTTACTCATAAACGCCTCATAAATTTTAGTCAATTGATTAGCTGAAATTCTTACAGTTTTGTTTGGTATAAGGTTGATTTTACTAAGAAAAATCTCGCTAAACAGTGATTACATTTTAGAGACTTTTATGAGTAAGGGGGTTTTAGTTTGAGAGTTAAGTGACTGTTTTTATTATTATCTTGTTCAGTAGGCATCCTTGTACCAGAAGGTGCTCCAGTTTGGGCTTCCCATATAATACATATTCCCATAACTGGGAACGATTTTGCAACTTGCTGTCAGCCCCTCGTTAAATCTATACTAATATTATAATATAGAGGTAAAGTTTGTGTGTTTGTGACGTTGTAGGGGATAATCTCTGGATCTACTTAATCGATATTAAAAATTATTTCTGTGTTGAATAAATTTTATCTAGATTTTATTCAAATTTATCGGGGAGTGTCATAGGCTATATAATATCACGCTATGAATAACTTAATAATATTTATTGTACTTGCCCTGAACATCACAATACACCTCTGACCTAACATGAGTGGTCACAATGACGCAGGCGCAGGCGCCGCGACTCGTTCTCGTATATCTGTCACTTATGCGCGTGCCGCACTGCTATCTACTGCTAGCTATTGTCCTACCATTCATGTAAGGGGGGTATCTAATAATTTACATTAAATGCCAAACAATTTGGCAATTTTTTGTTATTAGCATTATTTTTTAAATTGATGTTCATTGTTCTGGTAAAAGAGATGAATCTGAGAGACTTTCAATCTAGTGTTTGCTTACAATGAACCAAAGTGGGTTGTCTAGTGTTATGCCAGGACAAATTTTAAGTCGTTGATCCAACAGACTAAAATTGTAACTTATGTATTTGAAAAAGCTCGCTCAGAGCTTAAAATATCTTACTACAAATTCAGTATTTCTTCATATTTTAAAGACAATGATTGTGTGTGGAATTATTTTGTAGTTTTAAGAAAGATGGGTTTCACTATCCTATCTCCTTGTAAACGGTAACAAGTTTTACAATATTATAATACAAAAGTGTTCACCAAAGAAACTAAACACACGATCTTGTACTCAAAAGTCACATTTTAACCACACAAATACAAGTAGGTAGGACAAGTGTTTCTATAAAAGACACCGCAACTTTGTATAGGTATTACGTTTTACTATAAAGTCAGTGGTTTGGATTTGAGTACTTCTTGTATTTTACAGCATCATAGTTCGCTTATATCTGAGATGTGAAATTTGATGCAGGAAAACTAAGTGCTACAATATCATCATCATAGCATACTAGAAACTAACGGAAAATAATAGTTCGGTATAGTCATATTGCCGTGTTTTATATAAAAAAATAATATATATAAAAATAAAGTCCAACGAAAGGCAAACAGAAATAATGTCACATTATTTTTTTTTATATTTGCTGTATCATACTTATTATTATCTTTAGCACTATGGTGATGGTTTTAGAATCCAAAAATATTACCATCTTTTCTCGTAACATGGTTGTTGTTTAGTCGGCTATAGTTACAAACACTAAAACGATTTTGATTACTAAGTAGGACATTGTTCACTACTACACATTAGGAGCCCGGAAAATACCAGAGTAAGAACGAAATTAAAAAATGTTGAATGTTTATAAAACAAATAAAATTATTAACACTAAAACTCTGTGGAAGTCAACAACGAATTTGTATCAATATTTGCGGTTCACCTTTTGCGTTTATACCTCTGGTACAAAATTAATTATATTTCCACCCAAATGATATAAAACAGTGATCTTTATGCATCAAGTATTAAAGTCTATATTGCATTGTTAAAGTATTACACCAGTTTTTCACTGTATTTCGCTCGTTGAAATGTTATTAAAATAAATCGTTCTGCGGTCACCGCTTTCTGTGCTGGTTTTGTCCCAAAATATACTTTTTCTACTTTTGTTTAGAGTGCATATGACATTTTCGCATTATCTATAGCTTGGACTAAAAACTTTTCCGCTGTAAATTAGCCTTACGTTAAAACAATAATGTAAGGAAATAAGATATGAAATATTTACTTCTTGTTTTACGACTTTCAATTTAAAAACGTACGCAGAAAAAGTTGGGTAGGGAAACCTCTCTTCCCAGATTTCCCAGTAGCAAGAGTTAGAGTAGGCTTATGTCCACCTGTGGACGTCTTTTGTCGGATAAGTAATGATGTACGGTTTGATAATCAATGATAAGATACATCAATTAAAACAATCATCCAAAGAATACCATTCAACTAAGGCCGAACTCAGTGCAGTCATATTGCCGTAAGCCAAAGTTATGTTTATACCTACAGTATTTTCGATTCAAAATTTGATCCCTAGCCGCTACTGTTATCTTATAAAAGTAAAAAGAATTAAGCAAATATGTCAAACAAACAGGGGGTATCAATTACAACAATTTTAACACTCTCCACAGAGTATATGTGTCCGAAAAAATCCCTTGCGTAGTCACGCTCGATGAGTTTAGTTACAAATAGGGTTACTAGCTAATAGAAGTAGTCCGGACAATCGGTGAAGGATTAAGATCGTTATTTTAGGATTAATGCACATCTTACTGGGAAGTTGCCAAATCACGTTGGCAAAAAATGTTTACCTTAATTAGTAAAACTATTAGATCGGGGTATTATGTCAGATGGTGGTTGAATGAGTCCTGACCTCTCTAGCTCCAAAATCAAAATTCTGTTTTAAAAACAAAGAACTCTGCGCGCGTCGCGGAATTTAACAGACATAAAATGTGGCTGTTAAGAGATAAAGTACTTCCAAACTTCAGACAATCATTTATGAATCACACAAATAGATAGTTTACCGTAGGATTTGAAACTGCGACCTCGTTTACGTGTGCTTCTCACATGACCTTTTTGAAACACAATTTCATGACTACAAACACTGTTTTAACGAGTTGACGGCAAAAGATAAAAATATTAATTGATACTCATACAAAAAACCTTAACAAAAAACGCACACACGAACAATTCGACCAAACAACACAACATAAAAGCTTAGCCTTTCGTTCTGTACAAAACCCTGGAACAATAACCCGGGACATGTCCGCTGTTAATAGAGCTTATGGTGGCACTAATCTGCGTACAGTGACGCGCCGTGCCCTCGCATACATTAGCATGGAGTTGTGAGCGTGTGTCTCTCACTTTGTATGGGTAGTGATGACAGGCAGGCTTCAACAATATAGCTGTGTTAGTATTTCTACTGGAACACGTAAGTGCTGAGATTGAACAAATAGGGGATTTTTTTGGCACGTTTTGCGTTATATGCTGGGTAGTTTTGTTGTATATTGGTGTTAGTATGTAGTGACAAATAAGTAAAAATAAAATAAGGATAATAAGGTTAAGAAAATAAGACATTGGTAACCTTTTTTATGTTCAGAAAGGCTGAGTTTTAGCTGCTATCTCCAAAGAGGAAAACTTAATACAAAAGTTAATACCAGCTTAGGCCAGTGTCTAAAGACACAAAAGCTAATAGCTTGTAGAGCTGTGTGAAATACCTTACTAAGTGAACCACTACAGAGATCGGACTCTTTTAAATACGGAGGCACATTATATGCTGATATCGAATAATACGCTAGCTAGGGAAATTTATAGGTTAGTCTCGGGTTTTCCTACGTATGCTAGATGAATTTCTATTAATTACGTTTCTCAGCACGCTCTGTAGGTGAAAATCAATCTCTTTGGTGACATCGTATGTCCTTAGACCGTTTAGGTACCATAAGCATACAGTTGGTGGTATATGTAGCCGAATTGTGTGCTAGGACTGAATACATAATTTTAGCATTGCAAAGATGTTAATATTATTATATCAAAGCCTTTTGATATCTTTGTGCCTTATATTCTAGTCGAATCCTAATAATTAATTTTAAAGTATAAAATAAGTAATTAGTAGTTCAAGTATCCCTCCGTCACTTGAGGAGGCCCTGCAGTGGGACATTAATGGGCCGTTATGATGAAAGTATAAAATAGATAAAACAAGAACATTTTGTAAAATAAGTAAGTTATGCCTTAATATCAAAGTTATTTATCCCGATTATAGATAGGATCAACCGCTATGACAAAAATACTCAATATTCAACATTTATATTTTCCCCTGAACAACAGCACTTAAACCAGCAAATACAATTTTTCACAAATAAAAGTATACGTCACCAGTTGAAATATGGCGGCTAGCGAACCACAGATAGCACAGAATTGAATTTATAATGCCGCGCATTCATACACCGACGAGTATGTCGATGTTAGCTTTGAATATTATTGCAGTTACATATTCTGTGTATTTTAAAGTTAGGTAAACATTTGCTGTTCGGTACTATTTTCTTATTAATTGTCCTTTAATTAATAAATACGATTGATGATGGGTTAAGAATAAAGAGTGTCGTCACCTCTTGCTTATTCCGTCAATATCTGATAAAGTAAAATACAGTCGATATCTAGGGCAAAAGAGGTTCCATACCAACCGATACCCTTACGTCCAGTTAGCTTTAATAGAGGATTCTTACCTACTGCGAAACAAATAAGATGCTATAAGCTTTTATTCCTAGGATCTAATTATTATTGAAAAATAATGTTCACAGGCAGTGTACGATTATAGCAATAATGTTCAAAAATCCTTTTACATAATAATAATTGCACGAACTATCGCAAATATACGAAATAGTATACTCGAGTACAAATAGTTATTTATAAAGAAGTAGGTATAAAGAAAACAGATCCAGATAAGAAAAAAGAAACACCTACTTAAAGCGTATTAACGCGAATAAACTATTAAAAAAATAAGAGTATACAAGACTGAAGATATCAAATGAATTACCCATTACACACGTTTTAAATAGCTCATGTTATTTTATTAATAAGATAATTATCACGATAAAACTAGAATAAAAACTATGTTCAATACGATAAACAAAAAAAAAAAATGACAATTTGTAACGAATTGCACCGATCGCAGTGCTAACGAGCTTGGCTCTATGTGAATCTTTTATATAGGGATGTGACCGTTTCAATTATTTTAATCGATATCGGAATTTCTCAGTAGGTCACGATAATTTCGCGGAATATACACTATTAAAAACCACAATTGTCGTAGCAACGTCAATTAATAAAATGTAAAAAAAAATTTTAGGCAAATTGCAGCATAACAGTATTTTTTTTCGGCAATTATTAAAGGTTTGTCTTTTATACTTAACAAATATTTCTTGAAAATACACTAAAAGAAAATTAAAATCAAGTTTTTTCAGATCTGATATTGCTCCTCATAACTTTGTCATAACTTGTTATTTTTTTACTTAGTATGAAGAGTTTAAGTTATACATGATTTAATAAGCAATTACTTATTAGTAATATTTTGGCCGTCAGTCATTGTCTGAGGTGTTAAAAAAAATTGTATTTGTAACTAGATATATGATAACGAATTTTAACTTACATATCGATAAAACAGCACTAGTTGACAATGACAAGTAACGATACAAGGTGTTGTATTAGTAGTGGTGTGACTAACAAGAAAATAATTCCTGATAGTCACACTGGTGTGACAACCGGGTGTGACCACGAGTCCGGCCCCATAAATTCTTGTAATGTATAGTGTGGTCCCAGTAAGAATCTAGTGAATAAACTACTTCGTTTCAGAGAAATTTAATCTAGTTACTCTCATCCTACCATTAACAAAGCAAAACCTCTCCCATGAAACATCACCCAATGATAAAACACACTCCTTCCAAATTCAATAGTTATCGACATCTACCGCGCAGTTTCCCAACACTAGCACTCATCGCAAGTGGTCGCATAACGACGTCGATAACGAACCGCCGTGCATTGTTATCGACAAAATGCTAAGCAACCCGATATGCTGAGGATTAGTGCTACGTTTGTACTCCACGTACTGTATGTAGCCACGTTTTAGAATTGGGAATAGGTGAGATAGTACTCGTTAGGATTGGGAATCCATTAGAGGTATTCGTGATTCTGTTCGTCTATGGGAATGACAGAATAACATTCAATATATGCCACATACAAACAAACGTAGCCTCACGGTTTGTTCTCTGGGTAGGTTGAGACTATTGTGCACCATGCTCTACGATTCTAACAAACTTGCTTTGCGTCGACTCTCTAAAACTAAAAGAATAGGTTTTCAATATTTGGTAACTGTGAAGTTTTAATTTTTATGGATAGCTGCTTAGGATAAGCTGCGATTTCGATAAGTGGCTACACGAAATCTGTGTGGTGACGGAGTAATAAAACGACGGAATAAATACAATATGTCACCACCCCATCTCATCCCATGGGTGTCGTAAAAATCGACTAAGGGACTATATGTTAATATTATCTTTATAAAATAAAGAGAAGGAAAACTTGAAATTAAACCCAATCCGTCTGGCCAGCGTGGTATTAGTAGGCCAAGTATCCCTCCTTCAGGGGAGGAGGCCCGTCCCTGCAGTGGGACATTAATGGGCTGTTATGATGATGATACACGAAATCATCGTAAAAGTTAAGTCTCTACAAGTTATAGGCATACCTTGTACACGAAAATTTAGACATGAACTTTTAAAAATCTTACAAATACCTTGAACATCAACAGCATTTCTGAATCAATAACATAATAATTAGCTTTATATTATTATGTACCAGAAATTAAATGGTATAAATGTATCGACCATTAAACCAGGACTGGACGTCAGAGTAATTAAAATAGTTTCAGTGATTAATAGCCGCTGTGGTGTCGAACCCTGAACTATGCGGTTAAGCGATTGAATACTCCAATAGAAACTATGCTGGTTTACCTACAACTACATCTATTATGTGCTGCTAAAGCTATTGTACAGCTGTATTGTTCTTAGAGTTATGGTTGAATGTCCTATGTCGGGCTCTGCCAGAATACCAGCGCTGGTGCGACAAAAAACAATGCCGTATCAGCATAACAGCTGAAGCAGAGCCCTATTGGCCATTAAGACTTTGTTTCTTTTATATGTATTTTTATTTTTTGTGTATTTGTTATGAGTGTTCTTTTATGGCCAATGAATGTGTTTTTTTTCTTTCTTCTTTCTATAACGCATTTACAGTTTGCCAGACATATGCGTATAGTTAATCTCTTCTTAACTATCCATACAAAATGTACTCGGTACGATTCAAGGTACCTACTTCATTAAAGCTTAATCCATTCCTTGTTCCATATATTATGTAGTTTTGGATTATTTTACTATTGTGTCTATAGACGGCACATGCAACCTGTCAAAAATATGGGCTTTTATTGACTATATTTAAAGGATGATGGCCATTTTTCTATTTAGATCTTCTTTTAAAAAGAAACATTCTAGGTCTTAAAATTTCAGAAGATAGGAATAATGTCAGCACTGTCTGTCACTGACGGTTTTTAGGACAAGCATTGAAATAGGGTATCAAATCGTCTACATGAAGAATTGTATTGGTAGATTACCTACGTTTCCATTAGCATTGAACAAGAACTCTGCGATAACACATTTACTTACTAGGCTTATACGACAGAATAAAAGGGTACTGAAAAATTGACGGATATGGTCACGAAAATCTGTTTTTAAATTTAAATGAACCTCATTTCAGCGAGCGAAATCTTAATTTACATTTTCAATTAAATTCCAAATAAAACGTGGTGAAAATTTGCAACGTTGTTAAACCACAAATTAACCTACAAAATGATTTAATTTAATACACGAACAAATTAATGTTCATTAACATTGTGTACATTGAACAGGTAGAGATAATATTATAGGGTTCGATATTACGAAGATTCCTATATGAAGCTTATGTGAAATGGTATTCGTTTTCTTTGTGTCACTTTTTACATTTGAAGTAGAAATATTTGGAGGAGGCCTATGTCCATCAGTGGACGTCCATTGGCTGAAGATGATAATAGTACATTAAAAACTCTCTTCAGTTTAATTGATTAAAGTAAAGCAGCGCATAAACAAGTACTTAATTGTTAAACAACTGTCTAGTTTAAATGCCGCTTTACTTTTAAAAGACGTTTGAGTATTCGGCCGTAAGTCATTAAATCAGTTCACAGTAGACATTATCAATTTCGCTATCAAAAGAACTTCTTCTAGTTATATTTATCTATTTGCCTTACATCTTTACTATAGAATTTATCCTAATAGATTTCCCTTGCTATGAATGACAGTATAGTTTTCTACAGAAATCATTTCTGCATTGAATGAAATAATGCAAGCTCAGTTTGGCCGAGTAAGGACAAGACTTGTGATACAAGACGCTAACAGGATCGCGGAGTGGGCGCCACATAGCGATCTTATCTGCAATTTGTAGAACGCGTCCTGACTGCACTGATGACAATTAATGATAGCCTCACCTACTCATAAATATAGCTCTACAAGGATGTACAAAGTGTGGAACTGATAGTTTTCTGTGATGAGATATTTCCAGAACATAGTTTATGTGTCGTAGAAAGCAATAATTTTGTAGTAAAAAATAATAATTTTGTAGTAAAAAAATAATTTTGTAGTAAAAAAAGTGGGCCGTCAGTTCACACATACATGTAATTTTGAATCAACCAATCAACATGTGAAAATGAGTTATAAGTACAAAAAATATATTTTCTTATTTCGTTGGTATCGTGAAATTCAACTGTGGGAAATACAGCAAGCAATTTCGGAAGAAAAACCCGTGCCACTAATCATTTAGACAGTGTTGTATTAGTAGTTTGTTTTTTCCATATTTCCCAAGGAAACCTACCGGTGCATGTGAGTTCTCTTCATTAACCTATGAATCACGACTAGGCACCTGAAAAAGCCGACCACTCTTTTGCACATTATCAGAGGACGAGTGTTTGAAGTTTAAGTGTTTTTTTGTCTATTTATTTTTGTCTATTTATTTTCTATTTATTACAAGCATCCCCGCAAGCGGCAAGACAATTACTTGACCTATTTAATATAAATTTAGTAGGTACTCAAAATTTATATTATATGATTGGAACTTATCGTATCTAGCACTGTATCTACATCATGGGTTCTTTTAGCAATCCATAGTTGATTGAGCTGTTGTTATTTAGGGCGCGGTGCGATCCGGCGCCAACAATTAGATGCTATTGTGTTCTTTACTCTTGATCTGTTTCAACATACTGAGCTGAACTAAATATCTGAGAGATGAGTATAACACGTACAACATAAAGTTAAAACTACTAGGTACCTACTGAATAATGTGACGGAACTCTTCGTTACTTAAATGGCTAAGATATCAAAATAATCGACGTCGAATTCCCGAGTTAATTCAACAAGCATTCTAAGTTTTGGTGCGAGTAAAAGTATACTTATTCAAAGCAAACTCAAGTAAAATATTTGTAAAGAAAAAAAAAATATTTAGGTAAATTTTTGAGACTTTTATTTCCTGACTCCTACTTAAGTGTATTGGTTCTATATTGATGAACACAAGATTACAGATGGGTAGCAATATTATGAAATATATAAACCTAATTATACAAAAATAAGAAGACCTAAATACGATATGCATAAGTTTTTATTTCATAACTAATCAATTAAGAAGAAGTGACTTGTACTGTATTATATTTTACAAATTAAAATATCCCTTTAAATAGGTCACACACACATACGTGATCTGGCATATTCATTACATTGAATATACATATCAATGTTTAAAATCATTTCAAAACATCACTATTCATAAAGCAGGATATCCGGCTCAATATTTGATTGAATTAGACCCTATTGAATTAAGAAATCAATGCAAGAATAAAAAATAAACCATGAAGACATTCAGTAATACTAACAGCGCCATCTGTGTTGCGTATAGAAAGTTAAAACAGACGACAGATTCGATTTCTTTGAAGTTGTTTGATTCAAAATGTAGATGGCGTTGTAGACAATACTTATTTTCTAGGTTACACCTATCAAATAAGTTTATACTGGTAAATCTTTCGTGGCCACATTGAGCAGCAATATAAAAGAAATAAGAATAATTTAAAAGTTATAATGGAATGAAATTAGATTTTTATGATAATTATTTTTATTTTGACCCTAGTGGCATAGTCTTTATCACAATGAGACACCTCTAATCGTCCACCTATATATAGAATAACCTCGTTAAACATTGCTTATCCTGTCTTAAAATTGATTGATCCGTGTCTGTAACTCGTCGTGACCAGTTCCTTACTTAGTTAATTAGTAGGTAGGTAAACAATTAGTTTAAAGATTATGTATAAGTACCAAAATTTAAAATAATACAAAAAAAATACAAACCTGTACAGCATCATCCAAGCACCGTCCCCAGGCGTCGCTGCGGTCCACCAAAGAGTTCCACTTGTCAGCGAGCTTGGCTACTTCTCGTCGGATGGACCTCGCCAGTTCTCGCGCCTGCTCCTCAGCAGAACGGTAGCCTCGGGAGTCACCTTCACTCTCACGACCTGCTGTTAACAAAAACACTGATTAAAGTTGGTCACTGGTTATTATCTTTTTAATAAAGAAAATTGCTTTGTTTTTCATAAGGTCTGAAATTTAGTCTACCCTCCTATTCCAGATATTTGGGGGCAATAACGTTATTTAACTCGGTAAGATGAATATGTTAACATTGTTTACCCATTTTCCTTATGAATTGGTCATATAAACGAGAAGAATTAAAGGTAAAAATTTTGTTCTATAATAAGCAAATCAATCAATCAATGAATCAACTAGCCTTTTGCAGTTCACTGCAATAGGCTAGTTGATTATCTTAGCAAGGAGACCATCTTATAAGGATATCTTAGCAAGGATAGAAAAAAAAAATTGTTTTAGAGTTCACCTGGTTTTTGCCAAGTGGTTGTAAAAAACAGGTATTTATTGCTTTCCACTACCGTAAAGTACCGTATCTCAAAAAGTGTAATCAAAAAGTGTAATAAAAGCCAGCTAAGATAATTTAATTCCCCGATATAATCTACATGAAAACATAGATATGAAAACCAATCCGACAAACCAGATCGATAGTAAGCCAATTCTGACTTCTTCAGTAACACATCCACGCATAACCTATATTTAAAACAGTTTCATAATTTTAAAACGAAATTGTTTACTCATGCAATTATCGCTGACCTAAATTTAATTTTTCTACGTTCATACTACTTAAAGTAGCAAAAAATCGCTTTCAGTTTTATAAAACCAGTAGGTTTCAAGTCCACTCGCTTTGTCACAGGCGTACGAATCTAAACGAGCCACTCAGCTCGGGACTCGGGAACCGAATATTTTTAATGTTTTTTTTTAATCTTTTAACATAACTATGTTTAATTTAGTCACCGTCTTTAAAATAAGTAATTTAAGGGGTGTTTATAAATAGCCTATATTATATTGTTGCAAATTTTTTTTTACCATAGTTTTTATAGTGAAAAATAAGCCTGTGTTTCAGCCAGATCATGTGAACTAATGGTGCACGGTTGTACGTGTAGGTGATTTTGTGATTGTGTGTCTTTATAATTCTATGTGTGGTATCAATTAATCAAATCATTTCATTGCGTATAGGTACTTAGGTATGGTAAATGCCTTAATAACACGCTCCAGTAGAGGTTCATCCATCAGTATATTTATTCATTCTTCAAGCCTCAAACATTGCTCAATATTTACACTATAAAACAGTTTCACAAAGTACACGGTACGAAGTATGTAAAACAAAACAAAATAAGAGAATTCAAATACTCGTAGTAGCAGTCAATATTTCAGGATTACAGACAACCGAGATCCCTTAACAAAAATTGGGCGCCAAAAGCTCCGTAAAAAATATAAAACACAGTGATGTGCCAAAAAGTCGAATAAACTCGGCTAAGTCGATTGGCCGAGAGCTGCTCTATTGGAATATCGACTGAAAAATGCCGAGAGACCTATTTCTATTACGTGGATTTTTATACGATTTTCCTGGTTCAGTGTTGAAAATATTTATTTTAGTGTACATAAATATTTTGAAGCCATTGTAGCTTATTATTAGGCAAATTCTGAAATAAAATCATTTGATTATTAGAAAAGCCAAATTATTATTATATCAGTCATAATTAAAAAATTGTAATATTAAATGAATTAACACATTTGCCCCGTGTGTATTAATGGTTACTGAGATAGAAAGACGAAATGAATGAAAATGTTATAGCTACTGAATTATCATATCGGTTGAAAATTTATTAATTTTACACAAAAAGGAAAACAGTAATTAGCAAAATAATATTAAATTGTTTTCTAAGTAAGTGTAGGGACTCAACATGTAACTTGAGCGACTGCTGACAAATCACCTTTACAGGCGCGCCATTGTACTAGCGTCGCCCAGCAGTCGTCTCCCCGCAGTCATGTAGCTAGGTCGTCGTAAATATATTGTTATTGTATTTAAGTATAATCTGGTACCAGGAAATATATAATATATTATTCATCAGCATTTTATTATGGAACCTACAACACTAGAACTTCTTCCCCTAAATTGGTGACCCGCGACAATGAACACGCCACCTTCGGAAGACTCGGGAATCGGAGCACGCGCATGGCAACGTGGCGGAAAAGCAGCGCGCATCGGCAGCGTGGCATCGAACACGCACATGTGACGCTGCACAGCCAAGATTATAGAGGTAAGCACACCGGATACGAGCCATGGGGGACGACTCGCCCTTTTTACAAGACCGAAAAGGCTGACGACCTAACATCTTTTCGCACATCGGCTGCACAAGCACGAAGACCACCTAGTTCGGCGATCATCGTAACTCTGGACAGCGCATATCTGGAGAAATATGTAACGCAGTACTTTGCAGCATGATTCACGCAAGGCATGGGACACGACGGCGACACTCTTGGGTACAGTGTGCGCGTCGTAAGCAAGGCATACACTTTGGTGGCGCTACTAGAAATACGCACCAGGTGCTGATGGCCCAACCTGCCTTATCAGAAGACACGGAGCTGACAGAGCATGGAGATGGATACCGCCGCGAGACCTAGGACGACTCACGACATCATTGCTTCTTCGTACGAAAAGCCAGATCATATTCAGCGTCATACGAAGAGCAAGGTTTTGAATTAAAGTTTTTGTGTGAGTGTCGTAAGTGATATGTGATAGTGCCGTATGTGATACCTATATAAAATCATAACCGTAAATTTGTTAGTAATTATTTTATTTATGTACTCGTGTTATTTCTGATTAAATTAGATTATGTACCTACGAGATTAATCGTATAAAATATTGTTTTTTGTAATATAACTTCCTAACATATTTTGGTGAATATACTTACCTGTAGTAGTTTTTACCTATTTTTTGTAATTACTTGTATGTTTTAAAAGCTACAGTGTAATTAAAATTAGTTGTCATAAAAATTGTATCATGCACACTTGGACGGTGTTGAGTTTCGAAGCTTGTTATTGTTAGCCATTTGATCACTTCGACGAGTAAGCAAATTGTTATCGCTGCTCGCTCACACATAGCACTTGGATTGTAATTGTTGAATGACAGTTTTGATTTTTAATTTTTATATTGTAATGTAACTTAAATAAAGTAAATTTCTTTTTTTTTAATAAAGGGGGGAGTATTGTAGGGACTCAACATGTAACTTGAGCGACTGCTGACAAATCACCTTTACAGGCGCGCCATTGTACTAGCGTCGCCCAGCAGTCGTCTCCCCGCAGTCATGTAGCTAGGTCGTCGTAAATATATTGTTATTGTATTTAAGTATAATCTGGTACCAGGAAATATATAATATATTATTCATCAGCATTTTATTATGGAACCTACAACACTAGAACTTCTTCCCCTAAAATAAGGTTCACGAACCGATCGACCGTTGTTTACAAGAAACCATCAAAGATGTCAAAAATGAAAATACAGGATTTTTCTGCGAGTTACGAAGCTATATTATTTTATAGACCATAAAAATAATAGGCTACAATTCACACCGTCCAGCGTGTAATATGGCCATCTAATACTTGGATAAAAATGACGGTTTTTTCCCTTGCGCTGACGTATTTCAAAAAGAGAACGCCATTGGTCCGTCGAGGTTCCATTTTCAAATTTACGAGTAGACCAACGGCCGGCCGTTGCAAACGTTTGTCCGTACGCCTTAGTACTTTATCGGCATAGCTTTGATTTCTTAGAGAATTTAATCGAATAGTTTCCTCTTAGATTTTTCCAGTGGGAGGGAATGCAATCTGTAGTTACTCAAAGGAAATAAATTTTAGTGTCATATTTTACGGAAACTGTTTCCGTTCCGTTCTACGATGAGGGTGGGCCATGAACATACAAAGTAGAAATATGTGGAAGCAGATCCCTCAAAATTATGACGAAAGTTGTGTAAAACAAAATTATAATTTTCATTCCATTTGTCGATGATTATGGGGCTGTCATTAGAGGTGCTAATTAATTTATTTTCATTAATGTCCCATTGCAGGGATGGATTTTTTCTGGAGTAAGGAACTTTGGCATACGAAAACTAAGCTGCATAAATGCATTCGTACTTTTGTTCCAGTAAATAAAATATCTATCGAAAACTAATCTCTTCTTAAAATTACAAAAATTGGTAATTTTAATCCCCGTACAACCACACACAATTCACACCAAAACTAACTTGCACATCAATGAAACCCCTTCAACAAGGCCTAACATACACATATTTATAATATACATAGGTATACAAAACACCCTATTGTCTGGAAGGTAGTTTTGGCAAGCAGATGCCACGTCACGTCTTAACCAAAGCCCGAGACAGCAAGTTAATCCTTCATTCATCCTAGACTGGCATCTGTCAGTTGCCAAGCTACGGCCATCTCTATTTGGCAATTATAATTGCATTATTGACTGACAACTTGTCGTTGAAACAGGGCGTTGATTTAATTATAACTTGTTTGTACTTCGTTCTGATTGGAGTTAGTGGTTCGTGGAGTTAGTTTTGAGTTTGAGAAATTATTCAATTTAGTACCTACATATTTGATCATAAAACAAATTAAGTAGCTTAGAAACTAACTTTTTGTATTGTATGTCCTACTTCATAATTTATCATTCATCATAGCAGCCTATTAATGTCCCACTGCAGGGATGGGCCTCCTGCCGTGACGGAGGGATACTTGGCCTACTAATACCACGCTGGCCAGACGGATTGGTATAGGGTTTAATTTCAAGTCTTCCTTCTTTCTATGTAAAGGTAATATTCACAGATAGTCCCTTAGTCGGTTTCTACGACACCCATGGGATGAGATGGGGTGGTTACATACTGTATTATTACTCCGTCACCACACGAATAATTCATCATTCTTTCTACATAATTAATAATTCAATTATATTCAAAAGCTAAATATTAATAGTATAAAGCCTATGTATGGGCGGTTCTGATCATTTCCCATGAGAGTAATAAAGCTGTATTGGACACATACGAGGACAGGATTGACAAATTAGTCTACATACCTACCAGTAAAATTACTATACTCGTATAGAAGTTTTATCACAATCTTGAATATTTTGAAATTAACCAAGGTTTTTATATCAATTACTGTGTAAAAATCAACGATATTTTTCGGAATGGTCTCTAGTTTTGAAGTCAGTTTTTTAATAAGAAGCAATCAAAGGTCCCATAGTCCTTTAAATAGTTTACTGAGTTTCAGTGTGCGTATTTTGGCGTACGTATAAATATAGAAAAGCTCTAAATTGTGTCATAAAATTTTATTGTTTTAATTTATTACCTTTGACTCAAGCTTATAAGTACTTTCATATAAAGAGCTAGAGAGAGAAAGACAATGAGAGAAATGTTTCAGTGGAAGTTTTAATAAACATAACTAGGTACTTCAGTCCTTTAACCTTTTACCCAAAAACAATATGCATTAAACCATTTTAGAAATACCCTATACTTACTAGCATGAAAACTATCTAGCACATACAAAATATTCATAGAGATCAAAACGCACTTAACCCTGCCACTGACCGCTTAAAAAGATAATCGTTCCATTCGTTCATTCCCGATAGATTGGCAAGCCGATTGCTATCACCTTGTGAATGCAAACTATATTGATTGAGCCTCCCGGTACGGAATTTGCAATTAGCGCGCCGGTACGATTCTAATTGCGTTCACTCATTCATTCATTCATTCACTCACCCATTTTCATTCTACGGAAGCTTTGTTGTAGCTGCGCTTTTGTTGAGTGATTTGTGTTTGGTGAATGATTTGTAAGTAGCATTTGTTGTTCAGTGTTTAGAGCTTTCATGTTCATTGAATAATAGCCATTTTGTCTGCGATTATAGCCTAATTAGATGTATAAAGAGATTAATTTAATTAGCAAGATTAATGTTTAGGTAAAATCAAGTGTTGTGAAATGAGCAAACAAAGTGATAATATACTAATTAACTATTTATTGTTATTTAGAATAGTACAGTTTAAGATTTATAAAAGACTGTTATGGACTAAATAAAAAAAAAAAAAAAGACAACTCCCGCACTAGGGATCATGCCCTGTGTCGCGGGGACCTTTTACAAACATCAATTAACGGACACATATAACACCCAGACTCAGGACAATAATTTGTGGATCTCACAAATTATTGTCCTGCGTGGGGATCGAACCCACAACCTCATGCGCGGCAGCCGCTGGCTTTACCGGCGCGCCACCAAGGTCGTCGATCGTCGTTATGGACTAAATATTTTTATAGTCTTATGTCCTTCCTATCTTTTTAGTTAATTGCATCGCTGCGAGTTTCTAAGGGGTGCAAAAACATCTACTTTTAATTCTTTCTTATGTAAGGAAATAAAGAGTTTTTTTTTTAACTTAGTGTGAAATGGTATCGTTTAGTTCATCCTTCATCACTACTTTAACAGGATAGCAATCGAGTTAAACATGAGGTGTGTTGCAGTAACTTTGCCAGCTCACAATAAATAAAACCTCGTTTACCGCTCCAGATATCCTTTACAAATCATATCTAAATATTCGTCGGCACGGTATTTGTCAGTGCTGACGTCACTACAGAGTATTCTGCATCGCCGGTCACTTCTCACCTCGATTGTGCGACGGGCGTCATATTTGCATGTACGATATTGACACCTTGCGGCGAGGAGGGGGTTACTGCGAGGGACTTAACTTGGGGGTGGCTACTGAATTCTGAATATTTGAAATATTTGCATTTTAGGTTAGTAAAATTATTGAGTAAGTTTGTGTTAATTATTTGGAGTTAAGTTAAGGCTGTTTAAAATAAATACAACTTGTTTTTTCCGGTACTTATAGGCTTTCAACAAACAACCAGCTGCGGTGTTCTCGGAACGCTATCTTTCTTCTACGAGAGAGCATAAATTCCAAAGCAGGTATCAGCTTAGCTGTGCTCTGGCAATGCTGAAGTCTATGAGCCGTGGTTAATACTTGTCCTGAGGTACGCCGCTAGTCGTCTGCCACTTCAAGGTCATGATAAATACTTGATGCTATGCATCATTTGACTAACCTTCAGTATCACTGGTGTCAGAGAGTGGTGGTTCATTAGCTATGTATTGTCTGCCACTGAGGAGGTTGCTCTCGACAACTGGCCGCTTGTCTTCTAGCTGCCTTCTAAACGCGCGGTGGTCGTCCTGGAAAAAGAAAGGCTTGTTTAGTATTTACTTGCGAGATTTTAAGAGAGATTTCAAGGTTGATAATAATCAATCATGAATAAGTGACAAATATTGAAGAATAAGAAATAGTTATTTTTTCCCTGATTTTTTTTTTACATTTAAGAAATGTATACATAGGACATCATCGGAAACTCTTCAATATAATTGGTATTATTCTTTATTATGCTGCTTGGAATTCGAACCTATGACTGCACATGGAAACTTGACTCCTATATCAGTCAATTTTGCCAAAGAGCAAAATTGGAAAACTTGTCTTAAACTCCGATATTAATTGTCTGGCCATCTCTACATATATAGAGGACCCATCCCTAAAGTGGGTCATTAATTAACTGATAGTAATAGTAGTAAACATTTAAAACACCTTAAATAACATCTAACAATATACAAAGCTAATTTCCTAACAGATTTAACACCGGTAGAACAATAAACTTACTACTAATTTCATTTACAAACAAAGCTTAATCTAATCCAAACACGCTTGTTAGCATTACCCTTGTTGCCGCCATTTTACGCACATTTTGATTTAAAATGGCGTCACGGCGTGGTTGATTTAGCTGACGTGATCCTAGGATTAACGGGAACTAACTATTTAATGCATAATATGAGCTGTGATCGTTGACTTTTAGGGATAAAATTACTGCCTTGTTAATATTATAATGGTTTGCTTTGCTAAATGATTTATGAATTAGAAATAACTAGTTTTGTAATTCAATAGGAGTTTAAGGAAATATACCTACTTGTTATACGTCTCTAAAATAAATAGAAAATACCTAATTAATTATAGTGGATATAAAATAAGAGTGGCAGCATTTTTATTTAAGTTTAACTTATATATTTCGAAATTAGTTGTAGATAGATCCACGTAGTCATTAACAAAAGAGTATAAATTATACAGACGGAAAACTTGGAATAAGCCCTAAAGTCGCTAGAGGAGGCCCGTCCCCTAGGACAGCAAAGTGCTGATAAGAAAGTTATCTATTAATAGTTTGTACTAGATTAGCTTTCAAGGCATGTTCTCATTTAGAGGCATGGTCAATATTAAGTTCCTAAATATAATTAGTAATTAAGTTTGCTCGGCACTTTATCAGACCTTGAAGATAGTTATCTGTGTCACTTCCTTAGGGTATATACTGAATTAGTTCTTGGTTAAAACAGTCAACTTCTACACTAGGGATCGAGCCCTGTGCCGCGGCGACTTTTACAGAAATAAAACTAACAAACACAATGAACATTTTGACCTGAAGACAATCATTTGCAGATTGCACTAAAAGTAATGCGTTGGATTGGAATCCACAACACTCGGCAACACGGCTGCCGCTAACACGATCGCTTTGCCACTGAAGCAGTTTAGACAAATACTTAGAGCTCATTATTCATTTACAACATGAATAGGTACGTTCAATCCATTTAGTAAGTTAAAATTTCAATCTATTGAAAACTTATTTCAATCTCTTAAAAAATATTTAACTAAAACAATAAATGAAAATAATGTATTGGAAAGCAGATATACAAGTTCTAACACCGACAATTATTTTTATTCAAATTGCTCTGTCGTCCATTTTGTGGTGCGCCTTCGACCAAAATGGCGTCGTTTAGCCAGTTGACGAGCGTTAGAATCACTTCACATAGACATTCCTAGGCTCAGCAACTTTTATAATAGTTGTGTACAACGTACGATGTGTTGTGTATGTGTTTTTATTATAGTGTCACGCTTGCGACCCCGAGTTTAGAACTATATCAATTGCACGTTGCTTGTTTAAAAACTAAACTTTGAAATTGTTTATAACCCCATGTAACAATTTAACAGAAAAAGTGTGATCCATAAATTATTGCCCTGAGCTTGGATGTTCCTTGGGCCCATTGCATGACTCTAAAAGCCCCTACGAAACAAGTTTCGATTCCCTGTTCGGGAGATGTCTTCATACAAGAAAACCTCTTTTCATAAAAAATATAATCCTTATTAAATATTAAAATGCATGTAGCATATAATTTAATATTTTTCTTGATGCTTGAGCATGTTCATTCATACCTGTTGTTTAAGTAGAGCAGGCAGGTCTCCCCTCGGAGGAGCCAGAGCGTTCAGCTCTGTCTCTTTCCTGATCACCCACTCTGTCAGTTCTCTCAGGGATAGCAGTAACGCTGACCAGTGCTCAGCGTTGCTTTCTAGACGATTTCTGAAAATAAAAATTTTGAATTGTTAGTTTGAAAATAAAAGTTGCAAAACTAAACTATGAAAAACATGTTTGGTAAATTTTATCAATTTTTGTAAGTATGGAAAAGTGTTTTATTCTAACTATAATAATATTGTAGCTATTTTCTTTGTATTTCTTATTCTCATTTTATCCTTAAGTATTCCTAGCTCAATCGATTAGGTAATAATCTTAATAAAATAAAGTGTATCTTTGCTACTTCCCGGTCTAGTTCGCGCGGAAAATAAGTGACTTAGGTATGCTGACGCCGATTCAGCCATGTATTTTTTTTTGTTGAAAAACATACTTGGCTGAATCGGGGTCAGCATTGTTATTATTGTTTAAATATTGTAAAAATGTTACCTAACGAAAATGTTTAATTAAATTTGTTTCATCTATTTTTGTTCA
Source organism: Schrankia costaestrigalis (assembly GCA_905475405.1). NCBI lineage: Eukaryota > Metazoa > Arthropoda > Insecta > Lepidoptera > Erebidae > Schrankia > Schrankia costaestrigalis. Next base: position 816,931 of record FR997845.1, on the reverse strand, counting down.
CTATATAAACTTAGGCAAGTATATTTTATTTTAATGCAACTAAATCGTGTAGGTATAAGTTGGCATACAACACTTAAGAATTAAGATGCTGAAAACATCGTAGCAAGAAAATGCTTTTTTTAGTAAATTTAAATACATATAACTTATTTTATTTATATATTCAACTCGCTATAATGTAGTTAGAAAATGTTATCCCCCCAATAAAGTGAATCTGTTTAAACAGTATGAGCAGCGGGGTTATAATTCAAAAACTTGGCTCTTGAACAAAGCGCAATGAGTAGAATTGTTGAAATTTTGGCCGACGTCGACGTCTTGTGCGATATGGTTCAACCAGTTTTGGATAATGTTAGTGTTGGGACGACTTTGTTTATGTTTTTTTATATTTTATTGCTTATGTTATGTATAGTAATGATTTAGAAACTCTTTGTTAGAAGTTCAGTTGCAGATTTTACTTTCTTATTTCGTTACTTCTGTTTAATGTCCTATTTAGTTAATTGGACAAGTTTTTATGTGTTATAGATAGTATTTAAGAATTGGCGACATGTTCACAATGTGATAAAGCCCTTTTGTGGCTAATAAAGATTTAAGAATTCCAAATATCTTTATACTAGGTATATTCCTATATAACCACAACAAATATTAGCGAAGTAGAAGAAAGACAACGAAGACCAAATTTATATCTCCCATAAATTTTAAAACACTTCGTAATTTTCTCAACGAAATAAATATAACAAAATTATGCAAATAACATCCTCACAGTCTATTAATCATTGTATTATAACGTAAAAACTACATCATAACCTCGAAACTTAGCCGGGAGTAAACCCTCAAAGGTCGAGACCGCAACCCACCTGAACCCCGCGTACTGACCGCACACTGCAAGTTAAATACAGGACGAGCGTTTTGGGGTTAAACCCCGCTAAGGGTATAATGGCGTACCTTCATATTATGGTAAATTTCTGCATATTTCGTAAACAAAGTATATTGTATGAATAAATTAAATGATAATGAAAAGCCTGAAGGTTGCAGTTTAGTAATTAAAATTTAGAATATAAAATTAGTAAATTGGAGGAGCGACTTTCAGATATATTCAGGATATCAAGAATTTGTAAATGCACTCCTTTCGTAAAGATAAAGGAAAGGTCAGCGAAAGTCAGCGACAAACTACTTAGTCTCAAAAGTTTAGAGTATATTTCATCATAACAGCCCAAAAATGCCCCACTGCAGGGACGGGCCTCCTACCATGACGGAGGGATCTTTGGCCTACTAATACCAGGCCAGACGGATTGGTATAGGGTTTAATTTCTAGTTTTCCTTCTTTTTATTTTGTAGAGATAATATTCACGGATAGTTTTATGGGGTGGTGACATTTGTATTCTTACTCCGTCACCACACGGAAAAGTTTATTTACGAACATTCTATTTCCGTCAAAAAAGTTTTTTTACAATGCAATCCCTCAGGATGACGTTCTATTTACAAATCCTGTTGACAGGAATATCATGTCAGCTCTGTATATTGAGTTTTTTTTATAGTTAGATCCATTCATAGAGAGCTAGTCATTCATAGAGAAAACTGCATCGCGCAAACGATAACGGTAGTATATAAAGGACTAGTATGGAGAGGAATATAAAACTTTAAGTATGTAGATATATGCGCATCACATCGTAGTTTATTCGTCAGGAAACGTAAAATAGAACAATAAAGTGATTTTAATACGCCATCCCAGTTTACTTCCTAAACAGCGGATTCTGTCGACATGCAGATTTCGTTTTATGGTTAGAGGTATACCATTGATGGGGCGATTAGCGATTTTATGAGCTGGTGTATCTATGTAGTAGATCATTTATATAGCAGAGCTATAAAATCGCCGCGTTCAAGCTGTTGATTTTATCTTTCCCAGCTATAGTCGGTGTTAAAGTGTGCGATAAAGATTATGGTAGCATGGTCAATAATGGCCATTTCTATGAAGTTGCTAGCGTTATAAGCTTCTTAAACGCTTAGATAGGACACTAGTCCTATCTCAGCGTTTAAGAAGCTTAGCTTAGCTAGCTTAGCTAGCTGATACTAATCAGCTCTAGGATATATTATTATGTTGATAACAACTAACTGGATGGTACGTACTACACAAAGTACAACGTATCTTTATCGGGTAGTACTCGTATTATGGTTGGTGGCTTCAAAACTAGTTAATCACAATACTTAATATTACTAACAACAACTAACTGGTAACACACAATAATATTATAATATAGTCACGGTGTTCTCTAGTTCTCTGTGTGGTGACGGAGTAAGAATACAATAATGTCACCACCCCGTCTCATCCCATGGGTGTCGTAAAAACCGACTAAGGGACTATCCGTGAATATTATCTTTACAAAATAAAAAAAAAGGAAAACTTGAAATTAAACCCTATACCAATCCGTCTGACCAGCGTGGTATCAGTAGGCCAACTATCCCTCCTTCATGGGAGGAGGCCCGTCTCTGCAGTGGGACATTAGTGGGCTGTTATGATTACTCGTATTATGGGTTGGTGGCTTTAAAGCTAGTTGTACACTAACACACAATAATATGGTCTCGGTTAAAATCAAGAATAACATTTTGATGTATCATTTGAGTACTTTAGTAAGCAATAAACTAATATCTGCAGATTTAAGTAATAAGTAAAATTAAAGCCAGTATACTTAGTATTCCGTAAGAAATTTATTAATTAAATTCCTTACAATTATTGAGAATAAGAAATAAATACTTTACTTTCTATTCAAAATTCTATTTGTATTTATTTCTAAAACATTTTTATTATTTTTATGATATTTTGTTCACTTTAAAAGTATATTTGCCTACTAAAACTTTAGTTTTCGTATACCGGGCGGTACATTCACATGATATTTTAAAAGTTTTTATCCGCTCACTTTATCACTGGTAAGGTAAACAGTAAACTAACTTTATGATATAGAGCTTGTTGTAAAGAAAACATAAAATTATTTGAGGTGAGGGTGCTTTACGGTAATATTATATTATCTTTATAGAAAATGGTTGAATAAAGGTAGGGAAAAGAATATAAGTAATAAAAAAGTTTATAAAGTCGGTACAGTTAAAATTTTAACCCTATACTAATCCGTCTGGCCAGCATGGTATTAGTAGGCCAAGTATCTCTTCGTCACTGGAGGATGCCCACTGCAGTGGGACATTAATGGGCTTTTATGATGATAAAGTCAGTACAGGATTTTGCAGTAATTTTGTATGACTCAAAAAGTTGTGTCCCTTTAAATGGGTTAGTATAAGAGGATAAGCGCGCCGAAGGTCATAGGTAGTACTCTTACTAGCTACTTATTACCTGGCAAAGAGTCCGAACAAACCATGGGGCCTGCTTATTCGTTTATTATGTAGTAAGACCAGCATAAGGATGGCCTGGATGGATGCTTAGCCATGGCTAATATCCTGGCTAACATCCGTTGCCTACGTTCCTATTTGTATTTACACTTTCTATCTCAATAAAGTAATATTGCCATATCCCAAATAAAAAAAAACGTATGCGTTCAAGAAGCAATCTCGCTAGTCCATTAAAAAATCGATCCGTCACCTAGTACCATAGACATCTTACAAGATCGAGTGCTTTTATTCTTTCATAAAAGGTTATATTTAACCTTAACTAGAATTAGATTAGATTTCTCATTCTATTAAATTTCATGCCTCGTTTGATGACCCAGTGAAGAACAAACTATGTTAATACCCCAATGCATCTCATGGAAACCTTAAGAGATACAAAAAAATAATTCGCAGATAAATATCATCATTTTGGACCCCATATGTCTTTGCCTACTAGACTTAGCACTTATTATATACTTACTATATAAGTAGAAAAAGGATCGCGGGTTCGACTACCGCATCTGATTTAAATAATTTTTCAGTATCCACGTTTATTTCAATAAGTTAAGCAAAACAAAATAATCATTTCAAGGCAAGCATTACAAAATTTATGTTCAAGAAAAGGCCTAAACAAAATCTTATTATGTTAGTTTTGCAGCATGTTATACCTATGTGTTACAGCCAAAGTAATAAATATGAATATTGTTCATACTAACTAGCCATTATGTATAAGGGCTACTCAATTTACTTAGATAAAGTGGTAAGTGCAAGAAACATTTTTTTTATGTAAAACTAGAATAAGTATAGTATTACTATATTCTAGTATTACTATATTCTAGTCCAGTAGTCTAGTCGTCCTTTGGTCACTGTACTACCCTAACCTAACCAACTGTTTCTGACTTTTGCCTTAATATTGTATTTTTGCCAGTACTATAACATAAATATAATGGCTAGTTAATGTGATTAATTCTGCGACATTTATCACTTTATCTAAATTGAGTAGCCCTTATACATAATAGCTAGTTATTATGTACAATATTCATATTTATTACTTTGGCTGTAACATAAACACCAAAACGCATATATGAGACCTTACACTAGTCGTCAAATATATACAAAGAGGCTTTGCAGAGAATCGTTCGCATTACTGCACACACAACTACGGGGTTGCACAGAGCGCATTCGGTTATTTCCGTCCACTTTCGGCAGGCTTCGGCGTGCTTGTTATGCCTCAAAGCACGTGTGGTTTCATATAAGGTAGGCTCTATTGAATTTTTAATATTTTGTTTTAAGAGGAATTTTATTCTATTCCTTTATTGATATTATACAACACTGCTCGAGTTCGCGGGTTCGAATACAATTGCTTGAATGATCAACAAGTAATCGGTGTAATTCTGTAGGTTTTCTAGTACATGTTGAATTGATATTCCTAAACAAAATATGTCTGTTTTGCAGCATCTGATAAATAAATATTCCTCACACTATCACACAACGCCATCTAGTCCCAAACTAAGCAGAGCTTGTACTATGGGTACTAAACGATGGATAAACATACTTAAATACTGTTTTTTTTTTGTAAATACATACATATTATGACGATAAGACGATCCCGGTGGCGCGACGGTAGCGCAAGCGGCTGCCGTGCAAGAGGTTGTGGGTTCGATCCCCACGCAGGACAATAATTAGTGAGATCCACAAATTATTGTCCTGGTCTGGGTGTTCTATGTGTCCGTTAATTGATGTTTGTAAAAGGTCCCCGCGACACAGGGCATGATCCCTAGTGCGGGAGTTGTCTTTTTTAATAATAAAAATAATAATAAATAAAAATAATATTATACATAGAAAACACCCAGACCAATGCAAAAAATCATGTTCATGCACACAAAGATTTGCATTGAGCGGGAATCGAACCCGAGACCTCTGCATAGCAGTCATGTTAAATAACCACTACGCCACAAAGTTCGTCGAATATATACGACGGCAACGATGCACACAAAACTACAGGGGTTGAACCAACCGCATCCAGTTACATTCGTCTACTTATAGCGAGGATTCAGCGTCCTTGTTATGCCTCAAAGCACGTGTGGTTTCGGAGAATTTAAATTTGTTATGCATAACTGTTAGAGGTCGCGGGGAGTACTTATCGTTTGAACGATCGACAAGTTATCTTGAATCGTGAGTTATATTTGTGAATACCCCGCGATAATAGGAGCCTTTAAGTTTCTAGAGCGGTTGTTGCCTGTAAAAATAAAGGATGTTCCTTATGACTATCATTTTTTATTAGATGCTCAGATTTTATTGCCCCGTTTATGTCATGTCTACAAACACGCCAACATCCAACTTATGCAAAAATAAAAAAGTTATAAGTGCTACCCTCATCATAATGGCCCATTAATGTCCCACTGCAGGGACGGGCCTCCTCCAGCGACAGAGGGATACTTTGGCTACTCTCATAATGCACATAAAATGAACAGATCGAAAACATTTATGAGTCTGCTAATCTATTTCAGTATAATCGTCTATGTGGACTGCAACATATCGAATGGTTCGATTTCCCGGCGGGGAAAACGTGAGATTTATTGTGCGTCGTTAAATTTGAATGAGTAATACACTGATAGGTTTGGGGCAACGAAACCAGCGGATTTTGTCATCTTATTATCACGTATAGACAAGGAGCTTGTGGACAGTTGTAATTACTTACACTACATTCTAAGCGCTGTTTACGCAACATCAGCAAGGTCACTTAATAGATGAAATTTTAATTATCGTCAATTAAACCTTTAGATATCTATTGTAGGACCTAAGCATGATGAAAATATTTTCAACATTTTCGTATTTCCTTAGTTTTTATCATATTTCCTTCTTATGTAAGTTGTTTATTAAATTAACATTTTTGTCCTATATAAAATTATTGCTTTTTGACATAAACCTTAAAAAATGAATATGGCCAATCTGTGAGTTACTTGAAATCAATCATATCAAATAAAAGCATGCAAATGCAGTACATTGAATTTTAAAATACATTAACCAATTGCATCATTTTATTCTGTACCATATTTATAAACAGTGATGAAATTCATGGGATAATAATATATTATAAAGAAAGCTTAGATAAATGAATATAAGATTGTATGAACCAATATCATTTAGATAACGTAATATTATTCCTTTTCTTCCTTTGATAAGCAAATTACCCATCCTATATGATATCTAAGTAAGTATGTTATTCTCTATTGAAATATGTTGTAAGTTGTTTAAGCTGCAGGATAACTTAATAACATATCCTCATAAATCTGTTATGAATATTGTGTATGCAATAAAAGTACTCGGGTAAATGATATTTTTAATTTTCCTTGGTTCTTACAGAAATATTAAAATAAACTTTGCACATTTCTGTAACTACGACATTGTTCTAATGTAGGTATGGTTTATTACATCAAATTATGGAGCTGTTTTTTAAAGACAACAAAAAAACTATTATCAATAGATAAGATTTTTAATCCTAGTCGGTTACTGTTAACTAGTAATTTAATAATGAAACAAATTATAACAGCGGTTTTTAAAAAAAATACTGAAGTTTTCGTAGCCCCAATAATAAAATGGCGTCCTAAATTAAGAATGACCGTTACAGAGGAGAAAATTTAATTTTTTACCGAAGGATTATTTATGGTCGTAGCGATCGGGACTCGGGAATAAATCTACTTGTTTGCACTGCCCAACTTAATTGGAAATGGCTACATTTTATTTAATCATGTTTCTATATACTTAAATGAATACGAGTACTTTTAAATTTTGAGTTGATTTAAGTTTAATATTTTGTTTAAAAACAAGGTAGGTATATATTTAGAAATTGAGGTAGAGTTATGATTTGTATCGTATTAAAATAAACCGTAATATTGTAACTTTTCCTGTATCGAGGGAGTTATCGATAAAGCTAAACGAATCTATGCAGGCATAATCTCTATGAAAAGGGAAAGTTTATATAAACCTAAACCCAAGCCAGTGCTCCTTCCTCCCTCGTGTATATCTTCTATGCAAGATTGGTTAACAAAATATTGTTGTCTTATAAATGAGTTTATTTAGGTACATCCTAAACAGATAAATCAAACCAATTTAATATAAATTAAACCGTAACTACGACGTTTCAATAAACAAGAGCCTATAGTATCCAAAAACATTTCCTAACCAATATCCTATCTCGATAAATTGTTTTATCATAGCCATCTTAACTCAATTACGAATGATACCTTTCAGAGGTCCCCCAAGTCATAATATCAATTTCATCGACCATAGTTTCCAAAGAAAAGAGATACCTCTTAAAATATATAAAGGAACTGACATTTTCAGCACAAAGTGAATGCTTAATATTGTTAATTGACAACCCAGCCTCGACAACCCTTTCAACGCTAGAGTGGGAATTATTCCCATTTTTAGTTTAATAGAATCCTCTCAGATGTTTTGAATGATAGCCGAGAGATATTTCAAGTATTTGGACAAGTTAAATTAGATTAAATGTTGTCGAAATTGTGTTCGTTACGACTGTGAAAAGCCAGAGAATTACATCCAACTAATTTAGGCTTACGATACAGATAACGTGAAATTGTCGAGATGGTTAGATTGGACAATTATTGTAGGGATTTATGTTTTGAATTTGTTTAAGGCATTTGTGTCAATTAGACTTAAGTTTAATGAAGATTTGGTATACAAGAATTTACGTGATTTTATTTTAATGTGAATAATGTTTGTCAAAATACGTTAGATGGAATGTCTTTGATGAGAACGAATGTAAAGCTATTTAATTTTATTATAAAGTAGTATAAAATTCATTTAATTTCAAAAGATGTATGCACGAAACAGGGATGCCTGCAACACAAGGCTGTATAGTCAAAGTGCTACAACTTTGAGTATCTTTACATTATATACTTAGTAAATTAAACTTAATTTTGAGGCATATTTTGAAGCGGTTATCCTATCGAGCTATTTCTCTTTAAACCAGAAGTTTAATTGATTTTATATCAGAATGCTGTAAAAGTAACAACATAATCTGTAATATCTTGCCACACTACTAGTTCTCTAAGTACTGGAGGAGGTTTTAATGAACTGATAAATGATGAATTTCATTTTAACATTCTGTCACACCTAGGGTAAGCTTTTGAAATAGGTGTGAACGCGCCACAATAATAATTACTAGAATGGCGCCGGCAACTTTATCACTGTCATACCTTCTGTCACAAATTATGGTATTGGTATCTTCTTAGTAGTAAAATAGAGTGTTTGCTGAAACTATGTATGGCTATTAAAAATGTTAAAGCAGTTATAGCTCATATTTTCAATTCTCTATCCCTCTCAAAGACAAATAAATGATATTTCATTTTTACTTTAAAAAACCTAAGTAGCTCACCTTTTCTCTCATAAATAAATCTTAACGACCCGTTTTTGTTCTATCGGTAGTAACAAAACTTTTCAAAGTCCCATAATATGTACTCGTACGTGGATATTTTAGGATTAATTTAACCTTTCAATGTTTTCTGTGTCATTATTATCAGAACCTCCAACCTTAATGTTTCATATAAGGTTACGGTTACGTTCAAAGTTTGTAACAATTTACATGTGGTTTTAAAACTAATAACACCGTGCCCTTAATTCTACCTATAACTTTGCTATGAAAGTGTATTTTTTGCGATATTTAAGTACGGTCAGGATGTGCTAAATGTATATTACGCTATTAAAATTAACCTTTACTTATAATAATCTGCATATTTATATCATTAATAGGTACATATCTATATCTGATAACGACTAGGAAATTCGTGATACCAGAAAGCCGGCTGGACCATTTAAGGTGTCCAATACAGTTTGCCCTAGTTATTAAAATATCAAACTACATTTAAAATTTGTTTCAATAACGTACAAAGAATTGTTAATTACAACACTATTTTGTATAGCAAGAATGTCACAACGTAAAAGCCACAACATAGGTAAACAAAAAGTTAAAGCTGCATTATGCACCTCTGCATACTAAAGGTTGTGAAAGGTTTTGATAGGAAACAAATTAGTTGTTTCAATGGAGTTTGAACTTTGTTTTATATTGTAAACTTCTATTTTAACGCAGGTATACAAGACAGCAAGATATTGCAAAATAGTTTTGCTTGCTTCTTCTTTCGTGTCAATGGTCGAAACTCAAACAGTTTTAGAATAGTGAGCGGCCACTTCAATAGCATTTGGAGTGGCCGCGTAAAGGTCAGCCATCGTACACCACTCAGGGCATAAAGGGCACACCAGTAGATGCGACATCGATTTTGCTTGCTATTTCCTGGTATTCAACGTTGTGGTATTAAGCATTTTCCAATTATTTAATTTGTCTCCCATTATAAAAACACGTAATCACCTCTCACCCAATACACTCAGTAATAGATATCTACGGACCACATACAGCAGTGCTATTAGCAATCGGTACATTAACAGCCAATTACGGGCAGTAACCAGTGACGTAATAGGTTTAGCAACCACTGGGAGCACAGGCAGAGCCTCCGGCTAACGGTCTGATATCAACTTAGAGGCGATAGACTGTGCTAATTGTTTAAGGTGTGGTCTCGCAAGCTATAACCATCAAATTAGGCGCTGATAACATGTCACATGGTTTTGGAAGCCCTAATGTAAAAGGGAGTCGAATTTAATGAATCGATCGTTTTAACAGGATTTGTTGCGTGTATTTGCTTTAACCAGAAAGAATATTTTACTAAATGTATAAAGTAACTACTTAATGTATTAAAAATGCAAAAGAATAAGGGGCTTTTAGTACTTAAAAAAATAGTTTTGAAAACTAGAGAAGAAAACTTTTACAACGAGATGAAGATAAAATAGGAAATAAATAAAACTATTTAAACCAGTTTAGAAAGATATCACTGAAACTCACACAATGAAACCAATATTGGCAGAATATCTACGGAGCCATTTTAAACAAGTACGTAAAAGCTTTCATTTTAGTGCAGCGTATGTATCCGAACACACATTTTTAAACGTCATTCGTCAATGACAGATTGGCGTTTCCCGCCAAAAGCGAGCCAATGTTCGATGCAAATGTTTTTTATTTTCATAAAGAGATGTTTTATCTTGTTGTTTTTAATGTTGTTTAAAAATACACAGTGCAATCTATTTTTCACAGTTTTTGATGAAATACAAAAATATTCAATCTAGGAATGAAAATCTATTCAATTTATGACTGGATAAAATGACTAGTAATCCGGTTCATCGATCTGATATCGACCTAGTCTAGTGCTCGACATGTTAGGATTTTTCAAATATTTCCATTTTGTGCCTCTCGCATCTATCGGCCTCCTCAATTAGTTGTCTTTTTACCTGACTTCTAAATCTTCTAAAACAGTTTAGAGTTTTTAGGCATAGGGGAACCTGGGGACACTTGATCCTTAAGGGAGACTAGGTACACGAGATTTTCAGAACTTGTATGGGTAATATTAAATTTTATAATGGCAATATCGGTTGTCTATGGTACCCGCTAACTTTCTAAAGTTGGTACACCTGTCAAATTTGACGCGTTTGTAAATGGCGGACGACCAAGGGTTTGTTGTTTCAAAGAGAAAATTTCCGTAAGTTTACATTTTGATTAAACATTAATGTAAATATGGCTTTTAGGTGTGTATGAATTTAATTCGAGGCGTTATCTATATAAGTAGCGATTTGTAGCGTCGTAAAGTGGTAATCTAATAGACGTTTGAAAATATTCTTGTTTATAACCTCAAACTGTTCAGGGTACACTTGATCCACTTAGCTAAGGGACACTTGATCCGGGATGATCAAATGTCCTTTAACTACTTTTAACTTTTATTTTTCAATTAATTTCAGATTACCGATATGCCCAGAGTATACAAAACAATAGAAGGTGTCAAAAAAAGAGTACCAATCGATGAAGAGATTATTTTGTTAGAACACCTAATTGAAGCTTAAACGTAACTTGAAATTTTGTTTTACATGTCCTGGGTTCAATTCAATAAGACAGTGTTTCAAGTCTTTATCTTAATTACGTTTAAATTTTATTCAGGGTGTGATTACGAGACATTTGAGTTCTTTTATCATTGAAGATATAATTTTGTTTTGAGTTTGTTTTTGTTTTTTTTAATACGAAAGGGAAGTTTCACAATTAGCAATTGATTTATGTATGGAGACGGTGTGATATGCCTATGTTATGTGATTTTGAAAACAATATAAAAAAGATTATCATATTCTAAAAACATTTTTTATTTATTTCCTTAGTAATACTATCATGTGAACCTAGATATGGGAGACTTGATTACCCAGGACCAAGTCTCCCGTATATACGGGACACTTGATACCATTCCCAATTTTTACTTTTAGTCAAATAACTATTAAATTTAGACACTTATATCTTTGGGTCTTACATCAATTATAGGCAAATAAATTTCACGTATTTCGGTACCAATATCTTTTAAAATTGATGGTCACTAAGGAAATTAGGGATGAAAAACAAAAGGGGGGATCAAGTGTCCCCAGGTTCCCGTACATAAATGTTTTAGATAGATATTATATTATATTAAGCTTTCTGTGCAATTTCACTGATAAATAAATTTTCATGAATTATCAGCTTTCATTTCCACGTAATTATAAATAAAAAATAAACTGACGATTACTAACCTGATAGCCATACTCTTGGCTTTGAGATGATGCCATCTCTGGTTCATCTCGTCTAACCTCCGCTGAAGCATGACAGCGTCCTCCTGCGAGGATAGGCTGCCCAGGAGACGCCGGCCTGTGCCCGTGAGTGATGCGTATACATCTCGGTGGGTCTCGATCTCCGATTGTAAGTCCTGTAACAAATAAATATATTATGTCAGTTTTTATAAACAAACTTTTCTTAAAATCTTATTTTAAAACATATCTCCTGCGCCAGGGATCAGGCCCTGTGTCGCAGAGACTTTTTTGGAGATGAAATTAACGAACACAAAGTACATCTCGACTCAGGACAATAACTTGTGGATCACTCAAATAATTATATTGCGTGGAATTCAAACCGTCGACCTCGTGCACAGAGGCAACAATCGCAGCCGCCGCGCAACCCAGGCAGTGGGACACTTAATGTAAAAATACTGTAGGTACTATACTCCTCTATACAAAATAATAACACAATAAAAAGAGCTACAATCCAACAAATAAAACTAAACTAATGCAATACAATCTTTTATTCATACGACAATTTCATAAAAACTACTATACGTCATAGTCCGTACAGGAACAGTGGGGCGTTTGTTGACATAAGTGGGCCATTTGTAGTGGCTTCCACTGTAGAGGTCCTATGACTAATGTTGGCTATGGTTTTGCGAGGTCAAAGTTGGTACAAGTCCTTAGTGTCACAAAAAACTGCTTTACCGTTTTAGTTTCAGATTGTTAATTGTAGTAGTTGTTTTTTATCAAATTGGTGATTTGAAGTAATATTTTTGACTTATAAATTATTCGTTGATCGTGTGAACTACACTTACCAGTTTGTTAGTTTATTGTAGTGAATGATGATTTAAGAAGTTTCAAAGAGTACATACTATCATCCCTTAAAAACGCAAAATTAGAAAATAAAATAATCAAACTAACCCGCTAGCAACATCTTAGTAGACCTACTTTAGGCCAGGCGCGCACTACGAGTTTTTCGCCGCGCGGCAGAAAAGCGCAGCGGTATAATGTCGCACTGTAATACTGTACCAAACAGTTTTACATTGTATTGCGCGCACTTGACGGCAGAGCCACCGCAGCCCACCAGTATTACTGTGCGACATTATACCGCTGCGCTTTTCTGCCGCGCGGCGAAAAACTCGTAGTGCGCGCCTGGCCTTACTCTTTGTTAGTTAACGGCCATCCCTGCAGTAGCACACTCAATAGCTTAAAACAATGAATAATCTAATTCAACAAAGTAATACCGTGATAGACTTTGCGTAAGCTCTCCGTGTGATGAAGGAGTAAGAATACTTACAATATGTCACCACCACATCTCATCCAATGGGTGTCGTAAAAACCGACTAAGGGACTATACGTGAATATAATCTTTACGAAATAAAAAGAAGGAAAGCTTGAAATTAAACCCTACACCAATCCGTCTGGCCAGCGTGGTATTAGTAGGCCAAGTATCCTTCCGTCACGGGAGGAGGCCCATTCCTGCAGTGGGATATTAATGGGCTGTTAAGATGAAGTTCAAGTGTTAACTACAAACAAAAGTCTACGTAAATTTTATCAAAAAGTGCTCCAGATCACACAAAATAATAGTTTTATAGTCTATTTGCAAGCCACATAAATACTAACAAAAAATACCTTAAACACAACAATTAAGGACATCGTGTTCTTTCGATATTTGACAGAATAGGTTACAAATAAATGGATCACAGAACCACGTACAATTTACAAGACCCGATGATCCGTTTACGAACAAGTTAAATTATTTACCACTAGTGAAACCGTCAGCTCATGCATAACTGATAGCTGTGTAATCTGCTACATAAACAACCTCTGTTTACTTACTTAGGGGTAAACGGATTCATTGGATATTACTTTGTAACAATATACATAATAAGAGCTTTGTTTACATTTATGATTTTATCATTTTAAGTTTGTGATTAGATGAACACTGATAACGTGATGGGAAATGTACTTTTCATTAAATTATATGACATAAATATGAAAAACTACCAATCCAAACCAGTGAGAATATATATTTTTTTAAAATCTTATTTATTTAAAAAATAGCCATACATCATATAGATTAAGTCGAGAATATATTGAATATCATGAATTAAATATAATATAATTGTCCGTGTGATGACGGAGTAAGAATACAATATGTCACAACCCCATCTCATCCCATGGGTGTCGTAAAAACCGACTAAGGGACTAATCGTGAATATTATCTTTACGAAATAAAAAGAAGGAAATTTTGAAATTAAACCCTATACCAATGTTTGGCCAGCGTGGTATTAGTAGGCTAAGGATCCCTCCGTCATAAGAGGAGGAGGCCCATCCCTGCAGTGGGACAATAATGGGCTGTTATGATGATGTAATATACTTACTTCGTAAGTAATGAAACTTCATGAAAATCATAAAAAGAAAATAATGACGATATTAAATGTAAAAGAGTAAAGTTACGTCGACGGTAGCTTTTAAAAAGTTTCATATGAAAAGGATAAACACTAAACAGTATCCTCGTTAAGGCTTGACATATAAACCTCCCTCTTTATATAGGGCAAGGGAGCCACGGGCTGCATACAGACCTATTCAGAATGTCTACAACACAACATGGCTGTTAAGTAACGGAACTATCGCGTTTTAAAAATAAAACTTGTATATTTAATTTTGTAAGTTTTCATAGTTAGAGGCAGTTATTATTTATTTAAAACTTTCCCCCTTATTCAAAAACGTCCCTTAAATATTAGTCAATTGATTAACTTAAATTATGATTGTGTTTGGTATAAGGTTGGTTTTGCTAATAAAAGTCTCGCTAAACAGTGATTAAATTTAAGAGGCGTTTATGAGTAGTTTGTGCACAAAAAGTACTTAGGTGGACTTAAACTACCAAAAACAAAATATGAGGTGCAATAAAATAAGATTGTTTTAAAAGAAGGTGTTTTAAAATAGTAGGTAAGTATATGATACTTAATCCAATTTGAACCAGCATGTCAATTCTCGTTCTTTAAATTCGTTAAAGTTCGGTTAAGTTAACTTTAGTTGTCAAATTGTCATACAATAGGTAAGTCAATTTTACAACTAAAGTTAACTTAACCGATTTATTAACGACTAGCTGACCCGTGCCCACTTCGTTGGGCGGCGAAAAAAACTCTTCCCTTTTTTAAAAATATTTCATTACTGCTCCTCTCTTATTAGTCATAGCGTGATACTATTAATATAGCCTATGGCACTCCCCGATAAATGGTCTATTTAACACAAAAAGAATTTAAAAAATCGGTTCTGAAGATCCAGAGATTACCCCCTACAACTTCACAAACTTACAAACACACAAACTTTACCTCTTTATAATATTAGTAGGTAAAGAGTATTATCCATGTAACGATGGATTAAGAACACATGGTATTTATCAATAAACCAATTAGCCTATCGCAGTCCACTTCTGGACAAAATGCCTCTCCCAACAAACGCCACAGAACAGGGTTCTCCGCCCTACGAATTTAGTCCGACCAAGAGATCTTCTTGATCTTTCTATCCGGGTGGTGACGGAGTAAGAATACAATATGTCATCACCCCATCTCATCCCATGGATGTTTTTGGTTGAGGGCCATGCGCCCCACCACAGCCCGTGTAAAGTAGTAGCGGTCGTCAGAGACCAACTACTCGTCCTAAACAAAAAAAAAACCATAGGTGTCGTAAAAACCGACTAAGGGAATAACCGTAACTACTATCCTTACGAAATAAAAAGAAGGAAAACTTGAAATTAAATCCTATACCAATCCGTCTGGCCAGCGTGGTATTAGTAGGCCAAGTAACCCTCCGTCACGGGAGGAGGCCCGTCCCTGCAGTGGGACATTAATGGGCTGTTATGATGAAGCGATCTTTTTGAGGTAGAATTAATTTATAGTACAGGTATTTAAAATTAAAATCTTATTCCAGCCAAAATGTTGATACTAAGAAAATTCATCTATACTAACATCGCGTTAGACAGATATTTTACGTTATTCGCGCATTATTTTAAAACTGAGATATCTTTCAAACTAATAGTCGGATCTTATCGCTGTAAAGGTCAATTTTGTTTAAAATTAAATAAATATAATTAATTAATTATTTTATGTATATGGTATTGACCCTACATAAAATACCTTTACAAACAATGCATTTCTTTAAGTCAAATTTGATTATTATAAAAAAGGTCGTAGTGAGTCAAC
This sequence comes from Schrankia costaestrigalis, assembly GCA_905475405.1. Taxonomy (NCBI): domain Eukaryota; kingdom Metazoa; phylum Arthropoda; class Insecta; order Lepidoptera; family Erebidae; genus Schrankia; species Schrankia costaestrigalis. The sequence continues at coordinate 800,660 of FR997845.1, read as the reverse complement.
CTTAGAAGATAGATATATGCTATCGTTGACTTAATTGTAAACCTTTTTTAAAGGTACAATTCTCTAATACATCATTTCAGTATATCTCCAGACGTTTAAGCAGCAGAAGCAAAATAAACGTTTTTAAGCGTCCCTTTTATACATATTTCATTACTGTTCTACTCCTATTAGACATAGCGTGATACTATATAGCCTATAACACTCCCCGATAAATGGACTATGAAACACAGAAAGAATTTTTTAAATCGGTTCTGTAGATCCAGAGATTACCCCTACAACGACACAAACACACAAACTTTACCTCTTTATAATATTAGTATAGATTTAATATAACTTATAATTGATATAACACATACGATTCATGGTTAATTTTAATAAAATTTAAAAGGAATAACTTATAATTAATAGCACTTCATAATAAAATAGTTATTGATTATTTACAAACTCATTTATTTTTGAGTATGATTACTACTGGTAACGCCATCTCGTGAACAAAAGAAACGAAATTTAAATTCAATTAACATTGAACCAAATCCATTTTTCATGGCCCCTGATTTGTATTGGACTGTTCTAATATAAAGAGATCAAGCGATATCTCGAGTATTACTTATCCGATTTTGATGAAACATACCTCATTTTAAGCCTAATAAAAAAGGCTACAATACAATGAATTGGTCTTAAGATTATATTAATTCGTTTTAAAGATGTGCGGTAACAAACAGACAGACAGACAGACATTAATTCTAAAAATTGTGGTTTCGTGCTTTTTGATTTTTTTCTAGATTTTATAGATAATTTTTATCTGAATTTTCGAAAAGAACAGACATTTCGACCTTTACAGTTTTATTATAGTATATAGATATATATTATTAACATTGAAAAATACATAACTGACAATAAAATATAGAAATACAATCACAAAACATTAAATTATTGTTTAATGTTCTATTTGTTTAACATAATCGGCCTTATTACAAAATACGGTCTAACTATAAACCAAGATTTATTACGTCACAAAACCACTGTTTTTGAAATTTGTTATTGCAAAATCAGTCTTAACGCTAAAGTGTTAAAACTGATTTTGGATTAACAAATTTATGATTTTGTATTTGTTAATACAAAATCAGTTTTAACACTTTAGCGTTAAGGCTGATTTTGCAATAACAATTTTCAAAAACAGTGGTTTTGTGACGTAATAAATCGTGGTTTATAGTTAGACCGTATTCTGTAATAAGGCCGAATAAGTTTAATTAAGCCACCAACAGATGGCGTTATTTGATATATAGTTAAGATATTTTTATGTTCATCTTACAGCATAACTATGTTTTGTAGTTAATTTTAAAAGCTTTTTCACTCGCCATTGGAGTTTTATAACATAAAACTCAAAAAACAAAAAGTACTCGATGGAGTTTTAAAACTCCATCGAGTACTTTTTGGGATTTGTTCATGGTCTTTCGAGCCGGATAAAAAAATGTTAAATGTCTTTATTTTATTTATTCAAAAATACTGCACGCAGCTTAACTCTAAATATATTCCAGTCTACATTCCTAACATAGCGCTGTTTAATATTTCACTTTGTAAACAAAAACTACGTATAAAACTAAAACTACTTATTCTTGAGCACTTTAAATTCAAATATCTTTTGATAGACTTAACCGATTGCAATGAAACAAAAATTAAATGGAACTTCAAGTTACGCTTAATCGTTGTGTATTAAAGGCATCTACATTTTACGTTACATTTAAAAATACTGCACGCAGTTTCACTCTTGATGTAGTTCTGTCTAAGTTTGAAAGATGGCGCTGTTTAATATTAATTAGTTAAATTCAAATATCTTTTAATAGACGGAACCGATTTCAATGAAACAAAAACTAAATAAAACTTCAAGTTACGCTCAATCGTTGTGTATAAAAATCATCTTAATTGCTTTGGTACTTTTTACGTGATGCCCGAACAAATTTTAGGTTACAGATAAACAGACATACAGACATACAGATAAACAGACAAACAGACAAAAATTCCAAAAAAGGTGGAAACGGGTTCTATTGGTTGTCTTTTAATACCCTGGCTATTTTTTTTGGATTTATTTTCAATGTACAAAAACGACTTTTCTACAGTTTTATTATATGTATAGATTTTAAGGAACGAGAATTGACATGCAGGACTTTAAAATATGTTTAGTTATAATATTTATAATCATAACAGCCCATTAATGTCCTACTGCAGGGACTGGCCTCCTCCCGTGACGCAGGAATACTTGGCCTACTAATACACCAGACGATTTGGTATAGGGTTTAATTTCAAGTTTTCCTTCTTTTTATTTCGTGAAGATAATATTGACTATCCGTCGTATCCCTTAGTCGGTTTTTACGACATGGTTTACGACATACGAGATGGGGTGGTGAGTGGTGACATATTATATTCTTACTCCGTCACCTATTATTACTTTTTATACTCGTATTATAATAAATAACGTAGCACTAACGAGATGAGATAGGGTTCATATTATCTCGTTATCGTTGATATTATTACGTAGTTGCATCTAATATACAACTAGACTGGTATTAAAATACTTTCTAACCCACTTCCCTTCATTTTATTAAGGTTTATCATTTATTACTTTTTCACTGTAAACACTAACTCTCCGTGTGGTGACGGAGTAAGAATACCATATGTCACCACCCCATCTCATCCCATGGATGTCGTAAACACTGACAAAGGTACTGCCCGTGAATTTACGAAATAAAAATAAGGAAAACTTGAAATTCAACCCTATACCAATCCGTCTGGCCAGCGTGGTATTAGTAGGCCAAGTCAGTATCCCTCCGTCCCGGGAGGAGGCTTGTCCCTGCAGTGGGACATTAATGGGCTGTTATGATGAACTGTAAACATATTATGCTTTATTCTTCCATGTCGTGAAGGATTAATAGTCGTGTGTTAGAAATAGAGGTGTCAACCACTCAAATTCAAGTCATATAGCATCTGTACGAAGACGGAGCGGGTAGTTAGTATGCAAATAAATACGTTAATTGCAGAAATAATCATAATTCTTACAGCTTTAAGTAAAAGTTTAGTTTGTAATAATATTCTTAGTATGCTTATTCCCAGTAGCTATAAATGAATTTTAAGAAAATATTTAGATAACTAGCTGACCCGTGCCCACTTCGTTGGGCGGCGAAAAAAACTCTTCCCTTTTTTAAAAATATTTCATTACTGCTCCTCTCTTATTAGTCATAGCGTGATACTATTAATATAGCCTATGGCACTCCCCGATAAATGGTCTATTTAACACAAAAAGAATTTAAAAAATCGGTTCTGAAGATCCAGAGATTACCCCCTACAACTTCACAAACTTACAAACACACAAACTTTACCTCTTTATAATATTAGTAGGTAAAGAGTATTATCCATGTAACGATGGATTAAGAACACATGGTATTTATCAATAAACCAATTAGCCTATCGCAGTCCACTTCTGGACAAAATGCCTCTCCCAACAAACGCCACAGAACAGGGTTCTCCGCCCTACGAATTTAGTCCGACCAAGAGATCTTCTTGATCTTTCTATCCGGGTGGTGACGGAGTAAGAATACAATATGTCATCACCCCATCTCATCCCATGGATGTTTTTGGTTGAGGGCCATGCGCCCCACCACAGCCCGTGTAAAGTAGTAGCGGTCGTCAGAGACCAACTACTCGTCCTAAACAAAAAAAAAACCATAGGTGTCGTAAAAACCGACTAAGGGAATAACCGTAACTACTATCCTTACGAAATAAAAAGAAGGAAAACTTGAAATTAAATCCTATACCAATCCGTCTGGCCAGCGTGGTATTAGTAGGCCAAGTAACCCTCCGTCACGGGAGGAGGCCCGTCCCTGCAGTGGGACATTAATGGGCTGTTATGATGAAGCGATCTTTTTGAGGTAGAATTAATTTATAGTACAGGTATTTAAAATTAAAATCTTATTCCAGCCAAAATGTTGATACTAAGAAAATTCATCTATACTAACATCGCGTTAGACAGATATTTTACGTTATTCGCGCATTATTTTAAAACTGAGATATCTTTCAAACTAATAGTCGGATCTTATCGCTGTAAAGGTCAATTTTGTTTAAAATTAAATAAATATAATTAATTAATTATTTTATGTATATGGTATTGACCATACATAAAATACCTTTACAAACAATGCATTTCTTTAAGTCAAATTTGATTATTATAAAAAAGGTCGTAGTGAGTCAACCTTAGAAGATAGATATATGCTATCGTTGACTTAATTGTAAACCTTTTTTAAAGGTACAATTCTCTAATACATCATTTCAGTATATCTCCAGACGTTTAAGCAGCAGAAGCAAAATAAACGTTTTTAAGCGTCCCTTTTATACATATTTCATTACTGTTCTACTCCTATTAGACATAGCGTGATACTATATAGCCTATAACACTCCCCGATAAATGGACTATGAAACACAGAAAGAATTTTTTAAATCGGTTCTGTAGATCCAGAGATTACCCCTACAACGACACAAACACACAAACTTTACCTCTTTATAATATTAGTATAGATTTAATATAACTTATAATTGATATAACACATACGATTCATGGTTAATTTTAATAAAATTTAAAAGGAATAACTTATAATTAATAGCACTTCATAATAAAATAGTTATTGATTATTTACAAACTCATTTATTTTTGAGTATGATTACTACTGGTAACGCCATCTCGTGAACAAAAGAAACGAAATTTAAATTCAATTAACATTGAACCAAATCCATTTTTCATGGCCCCTGATTTGTATTGGACTGTTCTAATATAAAGAGATCAAGCGATATCTCGAGTATTACTTATCCGATTTTGATGAAACATACCTCATTTTAAGCCTAATAAAAAAGGCTACAATACAATGAATTGGTCTTAAGATTATATTAATTCGTTTTAAAGATGTGCGGTAACAAACAGACAGACAGACAGACATTAATTCTAAAAATTGTGGTTTCGTGCTTTTTGATTTTTTTCTAGATTTTATAGATAATTTTTATCTGAATTTTCGAAAAGAACAGACATTTCGACCTTTACAGTTTCAGAATCAGAATCAGAATCAGAATCAGAATTTTATTTGTCAAACATTGGTAGGTACAAAAGATCTTAAAATTTATAAATAGTTCTCAATGTTTTGTCGCTAGGACATACAAATTACAAAATAATTCAAAACAATCAAAATCAATATAAAGAAAATTAAATAATCATTTAAACAATCAATAAATTAAATAATGTCTACTTATAACCAAACCATATACAATTCATTATTCAATAATTATTAAAAGATAGAGATTCAATAGAAAAAAAAACAACATAAAAAATCTTACAACAAAACAATTTTTTTCTTAATTTAATTACTTAAACAATAATAATTTAATAATTTAAAAACCCAAGAAAAAATAATATAAAAAAAAATAAATAATAATGTCTTCTTAAAACTAAACTATATATATCTACAATTTAAAAAAAAAAAAAAAATATTTATATTGAAACTATTTAAATTAATTTGTCTTTCAGAAACTCATCTAACGAATAATAACATTTATCTATTAGCAACATTTGAAGATAATTTTTGAATTTATTAAATGGCATTTCCTTAATGTTAATTGGAATTTTGTTATATACCTTTGGTGCTATACCAAAAATACTTTTCTTCATAAGAGCCGTTTTACACTCCACATTACATAGTTGCTCGACATATTGTGCACGCATCGGTCCCTTTTTTATGTCTGAAATTTTTTTAAAAAACTTTGGGTTGGACTTTACAAATAGAGCGACCTCCAGAATATATAGGCCCGTCAGTGTGATAATTTTTAAGTCTTTAAAATACGGTACGCAGCTATCTGTTGTTTTCAAGCTACACATAGATCTTATGCATCTTTTTTGGGCTAGAAAAACGCGACCTCTTTCAGTTGATTGCCCCCAGAAAATTATACCATATCTCAGAACGGAAGCTACCAGTCCATGGTACGCTGTTAGAAGCGACTCCCGGTCCACTCTCTTTGATAACTGTAATAGAGCATACGCCGATTTGTTTATTTTTTTGCATAGCTCGTCTATATGGGGTTTCCAGGTAAGTTTATTATCTATAGTTACGCCCAGAAATTTAGCCTTGTCAGTATCATCTATTTTATGTCCGTTAAAATTAATGTTGATATTGGGAGTATTGCATTTTTGATGAAAGTGCATTACTTTTGTCTTTTGCAGATTAATATTAAGATTATTAATGTCAAGCCATTTTATAATTTTGTTTAAAGAATCATTTATTTCATGTTGATACTCGTTGAGGTTACTTGGATTTAAACATTTTATTATTTCAGTACTGTCATCGGCAAAAAGTACCATATTGTGATGAGTAATTTTAGGCAAATCGTTAATATATACTAGAAACAGTAGCGGGCCCAATACACTGCCTTGGGGTACCCCATGCTTTATATATCTAGGTTCTGAAAGGTAAATAGTCTCTGTTTTTGTTTTAGGACATATTTTAGATATTTCTGTGCATTGAGTTCGATTACTTAAGTAAGATTCAATCAGTTTCTTAACGTTTCCTCTTATCCCGTATCCTTCCAATTTGTTCAATAATATGTTATGATTTACGAAATCGAAAGCTTTGGTCATATCTGTATATATTGCACAGACTGGTACCTTTTTATCTACTGAGTTCATGACGTGGGACAAAAATTCAAATATAGCCATGTTTATTGTAAAGTTTTTCCGAAATCCTTTTTGTTCGTTGCAAAATAAATTATATTTGTCGAAATAGTTATAAACAGCCTGATAGATTAGTTTTTCAAATATTTTTGAGAAAATTGGTATTTTAGCTATAGGTCGATAATTTTTAAGCTCTTCCTTATCGTCTTTTTTATGGAGAGGCTTAATAATAGCGTGCTTTAAGCTGTCAGGGTATCTACCTTCTGTAACAATCAAATTATAAATATGTGCAAGTAGAGGTGCTATCACTGAGATAATAAATTTAATTACTCTAGTTGATATACCATCGTAGCCCACTGTGTTGGTATTTTTAAGACTATTGGTCACGTTTATAATATCTTTCGACAAAGCAGGTTGCATAAATAGAGATTGCGACGTCACTTGTTCAAAACTTGGATTATATGTTATGTCGTGTTTAACATTATTTTCGATTTCGTCAATGAAATAGTTATTAAATTTATTTGCAATGTCTAATGGGAGAGTCAGTACTTGATTATTTATTTTTAATGACGTAATAGAATTATTCGGTAATAATAATTTTGATTTATTGATAATTTGCCAAGTTGCTTTTGACTTATTTTGCGATGTATTAATGTAATGGTTGTTTTGAGCCTTTTGAGTTAATCTTATTATCTTTTTATATAAAATTGTGTAATTTTTAAACGCTATTTTATTTTTTAAATTTGGCTTTTTCCTAGAAATCCAAAGCAGTTGTCTCTGCTTTCGACTACATATCCTAATACCTCGAGATACCCATCTGGTTTTTCTTTTTGTTGGAATAAGTACAGTTTTTTCTGGAAAACATAGAGCATGCAATAAGGTGAATTCATTCATGAAGATATTATAGGCATCGTTAGCATCCTTTGCGTCATAGACGTGCTGAAATGACAGGCATTGTAGATGATTTTTAAATTTAAGTAAATTTTCTGTAGAGATATCTCGAATTTTTATTTTCCAAAATTTTAACGAACATGTTTTATTAACAGGGACGCTTAGTATTTGCGACGTATGGTCCGATAGCGCCAGGTCCATCACTTCTACTGAGCAGACTCTAGGATAATTGTGAGCAAAATTGTCAATACATGATTGGGACTGCAACCTTGTCGGTTGGAATAGAGCTAGTTTTAAATTAAAGCCTAACAGAAAATATTCAAAGTCTAATGTATGTTTATTTCGCTTCAACACATCAATGTTAAAATCACCACATAGGATAATTTTCTTTTTTGAATATATACTGATTTTTTTGAAAACTTTTTCTAACTGCTCATAAAAAATAGTATAGTTAAATGCTGGGACTCTGTAAACGCAAACAATAATAATATTATGGGTTAATATTTCTATTCCACAGCATTCGAAAGTTCCCGAAACTGACAGCTTTGATATATCTGAAAGTTCCTTAAAATCCAATCCTACTCTAACAAAAATGCACGTACCTCCTCGCTTGTTATTTCTTGAGAAGAAAGCAGCCGGGCAGTAATTAGGTAGATGTAACAGAGTCTCATAACCCACCTCTACGAAATGTTCTGTTAAACAGATAACATCAATAGATCTTCCTGACTGATTAAGTTCCTCTAATTTTATTAAAAGCCTATCTGATTTATTTATAAGCCCTGCCACATTCTGATGAAGTATTTTAAGAGTATTATAGAAAAAACTGAGGAGTGACACCTACCTCTGTGTCAATAAGTATGTTACTGGTTTGATCGCTACAAGTATTGCGAAGTATAGTAAATTCTGATTTAGAAAAATAATTTAATTCTGTTATAAGTGACTGTAAATCTAAAATAATTTGTTTTAAGCCGTTGTAGCTTAAGATACCATTTCGAGAATTAAACATAGAATAATCACATGAAAGATTTAAGTTAGAGTCTAATATATATGCATATTTATGAGTATCATTGTCTATGTAAAGTAGATTGTTAAACGCCTCTATTCTACTGTTGTACATGATATTGCTACTATTAAATCTATAAGTAGGAAGACATATAATAAAGTTAGTGTGAGTAAGAGGAGTCAGTTTTGTACGAATAGACATAACAAGTTCTAGATAATTGTGAGTGGTTTTAAAATCCTCTTCCCCTATGACAATTATACAGTAGTCAAACATTGTGAAATTGCTCACTTTTCTATCTATATTATTTATTACATGTTCGAGTGCACACTTAGGTTTTCTAAAATGACATATTTCATAATTATCTAAATAGCTATTATTAATGACTTTACCTATTCTATTTGAGGTTTCACTACTCAATATGTAGATTTGTGACTTCCTATAAAGGCTGTTCTTTCCTCCATGAGAATCAGGAATAGTTATGTTATGCGGCTGATGTTGTTGTGTATTATACGACTGAATATTTTCTTCTGTTTGAAGGGCTAATTGCAGGGTAGTAATGTGCTTGTTAAGGCAGTCTATCTCCGTGTTAGCTTCCCTTAATTGTTGTTCATAATTAATAAGATTTTTTTTCATGGAATGGATAGCCTCCCAGGTTGGTAGTGTAGTGTTTGGAGAATTTTCAGTAGCAGTCTGAGACGTAGCGATGTTGTCCCTTCTTATTGGAGTTGATGTTGTGCTTAGGCATCGTCTTCTAGTTTTAATTTTTTGTATATTTTTCGGCGTCAAACATAATTCGGTACCTACTTTTATTTTTTTGTACATGTCTATTAGTTTTTGCGACTTTTGTAGCTCCGTTTTAAGGGTATTATTTTCGCATAACAAATTATCAATTTCTTGGTTTGCGCTTTGTACGTCGCCTGATAATTTGTCAATTTGCTCGTTTAATTCCTTGATTTGTTCACTATCTGGCGTCGAACCTGGTAGACTCATCATGGTTGAGTCGAGCATGCTTGTAGAATAATTAGACAAATCGTCCATTGAATTATATTTATACCTGATGACGGTTTGTTTTCTTAATGTTATGTTGTCGTCGGTCATTTTAATTATTTGAGAAAATGACAGAGCCAATTTATTCTTTTACAAAAAGTGTTCTGTGACCTGAGTATCGAACTCAGAGCTTCGCCGTTTTACCCTGTTTGGCACCGAGCTAGCGAGACTTTACTAATGCTGGCGAAATACTTGGTCATATACGTTGTGCATTAGAATTTCCACACACAGGCAACAGATGGCGTTGCCGCAGATGTTTCTCCTTGTGTACAACAGATGGTGTTATACATAAACAATATTACTGTTTTCGTATAATAAATTGGCAACATTGGGGTTAGCTCTCATTAAAAGAATTGCCGCATAGTGGCGTGACGATCGCCATATTTGAATAAAAAACGAATTTATTTGATGAAAAAATTTAAATTCGTCATAAATATAGTTAAGTAATTGCTTCAAAACAACAAATTATTTATCACTTTAACACTGGTTCATAGTATATTGCACGATTTCACTTTGTTTGTGGTACTTGTTCAAATTACTATAATCTTAAAAGCAATTTTAATGTAAGAATAGTTATAATAGAATTTTAATGTTCACACCTGTTGCAGAGAGTCACAAACACGATCACATATAAGTTATGGGTTCCTGATCACGTCCATTCACAAGTAGTTACCGGGAATAACTTTAATTATTTTTAAAACGAAATAAACTAAGAGCACTGTTACGAATCGTGTTTACTTAGTAGCGCCACCTGGCGAAAACTTCCTAAACTCCGTTCTTAGTATACTAGTTTTATTATAGTATATAGATATATATTATTAACATTGAAAAATACATAACTGACAATAAAATATAGAAATACAATCACAAAACATTAAATTATTGTTTAATGTTCTATTTGTTTAACATAATCGGCCTTATTACAAAATACGGTCTAACTATAAACCAAGATTTATTACGTCACAAAACCACTGTTTTTGAAATTTGTTATTGCAAAATCAGTCTTAACGCTAAAGTGTTAAAACTGATTTTGGATTAACAAATTTATGATTTTGTATTTGTTAATACAAAATCAGTTTTAACACTTTAGCGTTAAGGCTGATTTTGCAATAACAATTTTCAAAAACAGTGGTTTTGTGACGTAATAAATCGTGGTTTATAGTTAGACCGTATTCTGTAATAAGGCCGAATAAGTTTAATTAAGCCACCAACAGATGGCGTTATTTGATATATAGTTAAGATATTTTTATGTTCATCTTACAGCATAACTATGTTTTGTAGTTAATTTTAAAAGCTTTTTCACTCGCCATTGGAGTTTTATAACATAAAACTCAAAAAACAAAAAGTACTCGATGGAGTTTTAAAACTCCATCGAGTACTTTTTGGGATTTGTTCATGGTCTTTCGAGCCGGATAAAAAAATGTTAAATGTCTTTATTTTATTTATTCAAAAATACTGCACGCAGCTTAACTCTAAATATATTCCAGTCTACATTCCTAACATAGCGCTGTTTAATATTTCACTTTGTAAACAAAAACTACGTATAAAACTAAAACTACTTATTCTTGAGCACTTTAAATTCAAATATCTTTTGATAGACTTAACCGATTGCAATGAAACAAAAATTAAATGGAACTTCAAGTTACGCTTAATCGTTGTGTATTAAAGGCATCTACATTTTACGTTACATTTAAAAATACTGCACGCAGTTTCACTCTTGATGTAGTTCTGTCTAAGTTTGAAAGATGGCGCTGTTTAATATTAATTAGTTAAATTCAAATATCTTTTAATAGACGGAACCGATTTCAATGAAACAAAAACTAAATAAAACTTCAAGTTACGCTCAATCGTTGTGTATAAAAATCATCTTAATTGCTTTGGTACTTTTTACGTGATGCCCGAACAAATTTTAGGTTACAGATAAACAGACATACAGACATACAGATAAACAGACAAACAGACAAAAATTCCAAAAAAGGTGGAAACGGGTTCTATTGGTTGTCTTTTAATACCCTGGCTATTTTTTTTGGATTTATTTTCAATGTACAAAAACGACTTTTCTACAGTTTTATTATATGTATAGATTGCGTCCAAAATGCAAAAGAAAAGATAGTTAACAGTGATTACAAAGATTATTATAATTAGCCTAGTAGTGACACAATATTGTTTGTTTAGTCCACATTGTGAGGGTAGGCAGTAACGAGAGTCACTGAGCGCTGTGTACACAGACTAGTTTACCTACTGCTTCTGTCTCACTTGAGTACTAGGGCGGGGAAGTGTCGACACTCGATTATTAAGATTTAATGTTCCATAATAAGATTCACGAATTGATATTTTACATTTTTTAAATGTTTGACACACATTTACAATACTACATATTTACAATAAATATTACATAACGGGATATTAACGCGCATTTTATTTACCTTTATTTTACTTGACGTTTCGGCACAGGTTGCATAATTATTATTCCGTTTATATAATATTTGTAATAATGAAACGCGATAGTTTAAAAGTTACATATTTACAATGTTAGATTGATTGTTAGATTCTTGTCCTCTTTTCGATTACTAATATAGGCAAGTGGTTTTTTAAAACAAAAAGTATTTTATAAGTATACCATTGTTTTAACCACTTCCTACAACAATTTTTAAGTTAAAAAGTTGTGATATATCCTGAATTATGTCACGTTTACCTATTAAAACTCATGATGTGGATACCCCTGTCAAGGTTACCTGTTTTAATCCCGAATTTTAATATTCCGAATATCAAAATCCAGAAAACGTTTGGACATTTCGTCATTATCCCATTTTTTAAAATTTCGAAGTATTATTTGCCATATAATCGCAACTCCGAATTTCATTTGCCCATTTATTTATTTGTACGACGTTTTAAAATCCAGATGAATGAGTTCCAGATATAAAAATCTAAATGCACGAAATCCAGTGGACCGTAATCCATATGCACTAAAGCCAAATTTTTAAAACACAATTTATTGAAATACCTTTCAATCCAGACAAACAATATCCAGATTTTTAAAATCAAGATTTTTTAAATTCAAATAAACGATATCCAGATTAACAAAATCCTTTTATCTTTTACTAATATTATTAACTTAACCTATTTAATTGCAACCTAAACTAATCTACTAAGTCGACTTTGATAATAAAAATCTATGAGTAATGGGCAAGTAAAACAATAGCTAGTCGGTTCTGGCCGAAGGGTCACAGTTCTAACCTAACCTAACCAAATTAGTCGAATTTGACAATTAAACCTATCTGTAATGGGCAAGTAAAACAATAGTTAGTCGGTTCTGGCACTCGCCGGCCGCCGCCGCGGCACGCTTGCTTCGTTCGCTCGGCTCGTGCGAAGGGTCACAGTGCTAACCTAACCTAACCAAATGAGTCGAATTTGACAATAAAACCTATCTGTAATGGGCAAGTAAAACAATAGCGAGTCGGTTCTGGCACTCGCCGGCCGCTGCGGCGGCACGCTCGCTTCGCTCGCTCGGCTCGTGCGAAGGGTCACAGTTCTAACCTAACCTAACCAAATGAGTCGAATTTGACAATTAAACCTATATGTAATGGGTAACTTAAACAATAGTGAGTCGGTTCGCAGTTGTAATCTAACCTAGGTCACATAAAATAATATTATGTATTGCAATAATTTAGCTGAAACACGATTGTATGGAAACCAAATAAAAAGTTTATGAAAATCTGGCAAAAGTTTATCTGGAATATGATTATATGGGAACCAAATAAAAATATTATGAAAATTTGATAATAGTTTATCTGGAAAGTGGTACGATGGGAACCAAAAAAAGTATTCTGAGAATCTGGAATAGCTAAATCTGGATTATAAGAATATGGGAAACAAAAAAATACTAAAATCCGAAAAGAAGAAAGACAATGTAAAAATTAAAAAAAATACTATTTGAAAATTTGGTTTTAGTGCATCTGGAAATCGATTCATCTGGGAAATTAAAAACGGAATTTTAAAAAGTTGTCATTCATTACATCTGTCTTTTAAAAGTTCTGCCAACTGTTTTCTGGGTTTTAAGATTCGGATAACAGAAATTCGAGGTTTCAATAGGTTACCCCCTGTCAATCATAAAGGACTAAGAAAAAATAAGAACTCACGTTAACATGTACCTAAGATCTAAAAAGAAAATAAATACAATAACAGAATCTAAAAAAACTTATTACCCGTTCATAAAATTGAAAAATATTACATTTACACCACAATAACAATATGTAGTACCCAACAGGGACATCTTTATCATAAATAAAAAAATCAAACAACTCAATAATCGATATCTCGAACATACCACCCCTAAACACGACAGGGTGGCCAGGCAATATTGATGTTGTTTACTCTTGCTATCGGCTCCTCACGGCCCACCCTTAATAATATTAAGGGTTTATTATAATACGGGTACGTTAATACAGTCAATGATATGCCTTTGTTATTTTGGGTTAATAGATAACTTTTGGGAGGCTGGGTGTATTGGTAATCGTATATGTTTGGCTTGTTTTGAAGCACACGTGTGATTGCTGGTTATTTCTTATCCTTTTACCCTGTTTTGTATATTAATCGCAGTTTACGATTTTGTATGTGTCTTAAAGATTAAGGGATGAACGTTTAAGCACTATATTTTTAAGAATAATTTTGGACAGTATAAGGTGAGTGTGCTATTCTAGAATTCTTGTCCTTTTAGGTTGCCTAAAAGTACCTTTTAAATTAGGAAAATGAAATACAATAAAATAAGTAATAAGATTATTTTTTATTCATTGTTAAATGTCATGGAACCACACCTTTAGTAATAAGTATTAACTATTCTTTAGTAACTACTTGCAGAAAAAGCTTGTAACTTGGTTAAAGAAAATAGGAAAATCTTTTGAATAGAATTTTATTTTAGCAAGCTCTATCCCAATATTATATAAAGTGTTGCCAACAACATAATAAATATCTATAATAGTACAGATACAATACTCTGGAAAACAATGTTCCTTTCAAGCTGCAACCCCTGCGGCACTTGAAAACAATCTCAAACTTAACTCTTAACTTATAACGAATAAGCTGCAAACTTTGCGTGATTGAAACAATACATTTTAGAAGTAATAATATTTATGTCTTTTCTTGCTCGGATTTTGTAAGTTTGAACCGGGAAAAGTGATATAAATTATATTTAAAACAATATTTGAGTAAATCATTTTGTTTCTATGTTTGGCCATTAGCCTCAATCTTCTATTTAAATATATTTTTAATTAATTTAATTTCAATATAAGAATTATACCATGGACCTTGCCCTGTGTCGTGGGAACTTTACAAACATCAATTTAACGGACACAAAGAACGTACGGACAATTTGTGGATATCCGAAATCAGAATCGCACAAAACGATCGAATCAGGATAGCAGAAAGAATCGTCCAGCATGGTATTCGAACTCGCGACCTTGTGCGCGTTTGTGTTTAGCATGTGTGACTGTAATAGAATAATATATTTTGTGGTTTCCAGTTTGCTCTTGACACTAATTCTCTTACAAATCATTCAATAAAGATAAAGTGTAGCTTTTGGTTTAAACCGTAAATACAATTGAACACTGTTAATGAACACATAGTCAAGAACAATAAAACAATGATAACATTAATGTCAATACCAAACCGAAGCTCAAAGTTACAAGATATAAAATCATTGAAGTGAATCGGTAATTCAATTGGATCGGTAAATGCCGATAATAGCCATTCAATAACGAGATCCCTGTTAACTATCCGTTACATCCACGATCCAATATCAATCGTTTAAAATCATTGCCAGACCCAAATTCGGTAAAATTCAATTGAGGGGATTAATTAAAAATTCATCGTGTACAATGTTTGTGAGTCCCTTGATTACAGTAACAGTTAAAAAGTACGATTTTTATACATGTTTCCGGTTTTTACTATTCAATTCCGTTACCAGCCGGTTGTTCGTTTAACTAGACGCTATGGTTATTTTGTGCTCAATGTTTGCTACCGCTATTTGCTGTTTCACTAAATTAAGTAAACTGCAGTATTTCATTCGAAATAAAGTTAAATGCAATTTGAATAGTATGTACTAAACGATTTGATTTTCAAAGTTGTTAAGTTTATTACCAAAACCCGTTGGTTAAATGATCGTTTTATTATAAAATTAACGTTTATAATAAAAAATATTATAAAATTGCACTAAAATAAAAGCTAAAAGCCAGAAAATGGCAACCACAACTCATCTTAATCGTAAGTTAGAACTAGTTTAACATAACATTCGAATCTCATCAGGCTTGTACTGATTATTTTATTCATCAGAATCTCTTTGAAGTCGTACCAAGTAATAATAAAATCTCCTAAGTAAAAGATGAAACCTTAATACAAACAAAATGGCATTTTTAAAAAGGTTGTAAACATAATATATGGAACACTTCTCCCACAACGGTTGTATCTTGAAAACTCTTCGTAATTACAAGAATTTATTTAATAAATATTCAGAATTCAGCCCTTGGGTATTTCGTTTCTAACATCAATATCTCTTGAAAGATTCTTGAGATACTTTGTGTAATTCCACATATTGCGGCTTTTTACGTAATAAAATGTGGATAGAGTTAAAAGAAATTTCTTTTTATTTTTGCTAAGGCGTTCTCAAAAAAACAGCATAAAATAAATATTTTGTAAACAAAAACTTGCAAAAGAAGATACTTTTCTATACTTATTTCAAAAACTAGCTACATTTTATTAAACAGATGGTTGGTTTCATTTTTATTACGTAGCTTCAACTCATTATATTTCTTCAGCTTTGCATTTAGGTACTCAAGAAGAAAAGTTAGCAAAAAACTCTAATTTGCTTTTATTAATAACAACAGTTATTTCACTTTCATCCAACAAAATTACGGTAGCTTACATAACTTTTTCTTCTAAAGCGAATATAAAATCGAGAAGCTAAAAAAATATGAGCCAGAGCATCCGCGATGTTTTAATTTGAACACTTCATTATATCCGGGCTGGTGATCCATCTTACCCTGTCTTACCTGCTCCTCCGAGATTTATTATACGCCAGATTTACTTAAGTACTTTTATTTAGCTTGTTATGGATCAAGAGTAAATATTTGTGTAGATTTTCGTGCTAATTGGTTAATGCCTACTCTTTTTTCAAAATCAATTTCTTATTTTTTTCTTTTAAATTAAAATGTTCGATCTTGCATCATGACATTCGTCAATAACCTGCTGCAATTATAAAACTCGCCTTAAATATGAGAAGATTTTTAGTGCATTTGGAAGACTACAACTAAAAAGTTCAGGCAGTAGAATTCTCTTTGTGGAGAATGTCTTTGGTTTTATTTAGATCGGGTACGATTCACCAAACAACTCCGTATTTGTTTTTATAAAATGTAATAATAAGATAAGGTATTGACTACTCTAAGTATCATATTAGCGTAGTTAGGTAAAATACTAGTTACGGCCCTTCTACATTTTAACATACTCTTTGGTAGTCACAGGTGCACGATAACCTGGCGGGTTGTATCGTTAAATTGATACAGCCTACCTGCACCGTATACTTTAATGCTTCTCCAAGTTACTCTTGCAACCAATCCTACTTAGTCTGACTTACTACTTGCTTCTTGTTAAACGTTTAAAGTATTTTTATAGCTTTGCCTTAACTGCCAGAGAGATTGATAAATATTCTTTTACGTGGATTTCTTATGTTTTATGTATTTCTTTTGCCGCCTTAGGTTGGACAAATTGACTAAGTACTGGGTCGGTTTACTGTGCTTTTGTTCATTTGACTACTTCAGTTTATCTGATAGGGTTGTTTAATTTTATATCATTAAACTAATAACTACTGGAATGTTACAAACTTGTACCTGTTGGTTTAAAAGCGTTACTTTTAAATCTACTACTATCGTATACTACTATAGCTACAAACCGTTGTTAGATCAACTATAGCTCCTTTAAGCCAGGATTAATACCGTGGCTACACAAAATATCGTAGCTTCGAATATGGCACTAGAAGAGGATCGAGGCAACACTGGGACATGCACAGAATATAATACGAAGTTTTACAAATAAATAAAGTTAATATTCTCCAATCATCATATTTAAGCCATAACTATTCCAGTACTAAACGAGCTATGCAGGTATGATCGAATGGTACCAAACTATTGGTCACCGCCTACACCATTAAGGAACATAATAATCTCAATACACCACTTAAGTTATAATAACAATTCAATTCTGCACCATAAAATTATCTCAAAACATCCAATAATAAGAATATGACAGTACATTTTCACTAAATATTATTATAATATTATTCCTACCACGTACAATTCACATCTAACCCGGTCTAACGAATTAAAATGTACAACAAGCCCGAGAGAATTTGAGCGTAAACGTTAAGCAGTTGCAAATTCACCGGACACATGACGTAACGGTTTTGATTAGGATCAAAATGCTTCTGGAATTGCTAATAGCTTGGAAAATTATCTTGCTAGTTCCGTGAGAGTTGCGGTGAATTGGTAAATTAACAAGAACAGAGGATGCAGGGTAGGCAGACTGTCTAAGAGGACCGACGATCTTGTAAAGGCAATGAATAAGGGAAGTGATATAAAAGAGGAATGTGGAGAGGTTTGAGGTAGGCCTGTCGTCTATTAGGGGGCGTATTTTGGCTAAGATGATTTTTTTACTTCAACTGTTTGCACAGGGAAAGATAAAGAGAAAGTGGAAGACTGTTAGCCGACTTTCATCAAAGTTGACTAAGAGAGATTTGATATGTAGATTGCCTCTGTCAAAAAACAAACCAAGTGAGTATCGCATATTATAAGTATAACGTAATATTATAGTAAGGCAAAAGCCAATAATTATTAACTATAGCCAATATCAAGCTAATATTCAGCCAATATCAAAACGAGACGGACAAAACAATATAAAACAGTAGGTAATACCTACTACACAAAGCTGTAAATATATATAAGAAAGTCCTAACTAAAGTAGGTAATACCAGAATGAACAAGATAGCAGCGAGTTATCTGCAGCTAGAGACACTATCTTAGTAAGTTTGCGGTTACAGGTGTATCTGACTAACTTGCTACCTCTTACTTAAACACTGATATTATTAAGTTTCAGTGTAACTTACAACTTGACACAGATAGAAGTAACTACTTGTTCATGGAAGAAAGATCGGATGTTTTGTACTTTGATAGATAACTATGAACAGGACAAGTTACACAATTAGGTTATTATAAATCTGGCACAAAACACTAATAACAACTTAAATATTGAAGTTGATAGGCTAGTGAAAATAAAGTTTACTAATAATCGTCAAGAGATGTTGCTTATTAATTAAAATTCAATATAGCAATATACTTTGTGGTTCTGCAACGTGGCAAAATAATTAAATTCCCAGAAAGTAAGACAAATACTTCAATAAATTATTTAATACACAAAGCAAGCTCACCTATAAAGAAAACAAAGAATGCAGCTGATAGAAAAACATTCCAAAACCGATGCCAACCCTCACATCACCATTTTTATTATCTATCGACTTCTAATACATAAACTATTTCGAATTTACCTTTGAAAAGCGCAAGATATTTTAAAGTAAACCAAAAGTATGCGCTTAGTGAAATAACTTGCAAATATTCACGCTTAAACAAACTTGAAAGTTTATCGCAAGGATGGTTTTAAAAAGAAATTCAATTGGATGCAATAAGTGAGGTTTAAGAAACTTGTAGGATCTACAAAAGCGCACTATGTAACGACTCGACGAGCGACGTAAAGGGTAGTACATACTGGATAAGCTGATGTAGTTACTGTCTCTTTTTTGTTTTATAAGCTCTGATTGAAAACAAATCTTCTTACCACTTTTTGTAAATTGCACACGATTTTTTACATTATCTGGTACACTTTTCATGAAATACTGTATCGATTTTGACGAAATGTTGGGGAATTCATTTTTTTATGATATGGCGTATCAGGGCCTTGGGCTACGCAAAGTTAAAATTCCACATAGGCTTGTTCTACAACAAAATCTATCACCTTAATTATTATAAAGACAAAAATGAATAAACATATACATCTACTTTTACACAAGCTCAAACGGCTAGGCTAATATAAAATATTGTGGCTTATCATGTAATCTTTTTTTTAGTTAATTGTTGTAAAAAATAAATAATTGAGTGTGGGAGCACCTTAATCGTGGTTCATCGGAGCGCAACGAAGCCGGGTCGTTATCGCAGGTGGCTAGTCCGGGTATATCCGCCTAAAGCCTGGTTACAACCCCGCTACCAGCCAAGGATTACTCGCTTCATCCGGTTCCACAGTCGTTCGCAACTTGATTTATTCACTCCCAACTTTTTTACTAATGTATTTCTCTACCCGGATAATATTCAACCGGTTCTCATTTTGATTTGTGTTGTGTTCTCTGACTGTATTCGATTCATGAATTTATTTTCCGGGTATAGCTTAATTATTCTTTGTCTAAACTCTTTTTTGGACAGTCGGAATAAATTACATTAGGAATAAATCACAGCACCCCTCTCTACTCTGAATGTAGAACAGCCGTTTTCATGTTAATTTGGATATTTCGGAGCTAAAATAATGGTTGTATTATGTATTTCATTAATCGTGTACGATATGACTTTCATGTCAACTGTAAGTAATAGGGGCTGTTGAAATGTTATATAAAATCGAGAGTGATGTGATCTGCTACGGTAAGTACACATTACTATTATTGTGTTAACTTTTAACCGTACCGAACAATGTAAGGTAGCCATATACCCCAAAACAGACATAGACAAACGACTAAGTTAAGGCGACAGGAGACCAACGAATGAGAGAGGCACACAGCACCGCACTGGAGGAGGAAGCCAATATCTATAAGTAGAAGTTCAGTGGCTGAAGATGAAACCGTGTTTATTGAGTAAACATTTTGATACAACATTTTAAAAATTCAGTTAAACTTTAGTAAAATCCAGTTGCCCCTGAAGTACAGTAGTTGTTACGAGTGAGTATAGGTCGCAACAAATAACCCAGGTCACGTATCGAACAGATTGCACGTTTGTACCTCGGCGAGTGCATACCACTCTACAAGTTTGAATATATTGAAAACTTTTATATTATTTGTCATGTCCAAATCATTATAGCGAATAAAATAAGTTTGACTTGGATTTTATATTTTACGTTTAGTTAGTTAGATAATATTTAATAACAGGTAGATTTAATTCTTTACCAAGCTATTTGTTCTTAAATATACCAAATTATCGAGCGTCGAAAGAGTATCTGCGCACATGTAATACCCGTACAAATACTGATATGAAAATATTACAGTGTTTAGGTTGAAGGGAACAATAGCTAGTGAAATTGCTGTGCTAAACGTATAAACAGCTTGTTTAGCAGCTTTATTATGCTTTGCCATGAAAGAAATCCATGAGCGTCGGTTGGCGCTTACCATCAGGTGAATCATTTTCTCGTTTGCCACTTTAAAAACATCCCCATGATAGCAAGGAAAAGAAAAAAGTGGATATTAAGGAAATCGATAAAATATTGAGAAAAATGTATATAAAAGTATCATCCCTATCCTGGTGTTGTCCACAAAACACGAGTAATTGGTCGCAGCGCAACCACGGGCGACTAATCGCGTTATCTCAATCAAGCTGCGACTGCCGCCGGCAACTAACTCACTTTACTCAATTTCCACTTTGTATTTAACAAGGATCGTGTTCTCTTTGAGACGGCGATGGAGGGAGATAAATGTATAGGGTTTATTAATATCCATGCTGCATGCTTTTCCTCACACGGTGGATCGACGACCTAGTTATGACGGCGGGAAGCCGATGGATGAGGGGGGCACAGGACCGCACAAGTTGGCAATACTTGGAGGAAGCCTATGTCCAGCAGTGGACGTCCATTGGCTGATATGATGATGATGATGATGATGCTTTGGAGGCCACGTAAAAAGTTGGTGATGGCTATCGTGGTAGTAGGACAGTCGTTACCTGCGGGGGGCTCGATCAAATCTTGACAACACTAACCAAACGATAAAGAACAAGAAGATTAATACCCATTACTAGGGTTGAACCTCCTTTGAACGTCGTCATGGTAGTACGGTGTATAGTGCGGTGTTATGACACTTCACCTACTAAAGTAGAGAACGGTCTCCGTAAACTTCTTAGTCGTAACTGATGCGTTATGTGGCTAATGTTCCTAAGGTCAATCTAATCAAAATAACAATTTGTATGATGCCTGAATTTGGATGTCCTTTGTCGGACCTTAAATTAGTAAAATCGTGAAATACATTGCTAATCTCTGGCGTTGCAACTATCTTTAAAAGATAAAAATAACTTTGGGGAAACTCTATATTTTGCCCGGAGATCGTGCAATTCGTAAGCTAAACTTTTGTAAATGGACGAGGCCGATCCCTGCAGTGGGTCATTGTCAACATTTATTACATAAAAAACTATCTTTACTCCTTTTACTTTTATACTTTACATACTTTATGAGTAGGTACCTAAAACTTTATTCAGAAAATATTCACAATCAGATAAACTGTTAATTTACCTACGAGAACAGAATTTTAGACTCATCCTATATTATATCGAATAGGCAAAGTATGTAAATGTAACGATAAGAGGTTGAAGGGTACGGGCCTTGTGTTTTATCTGAGTACTGAAGGCTTCGGTACGCACTCGTTTAGCCTTCAACAAGATTAGATAATGTAGGATCTAGTACAGAGCTTGTGGGTTAAATTTTGGCTTTAGTTATTGAGACTTCAGGATATTTCGTTGAGCAAATGAATCTTGCAGAAGCGTACTTTTTTTCTCGTGTTAATATTTTATTTAAAAGAATGTAATATGACATAGTCGCTTGGCAGACAATAAGCTGCATGGTTGTCAATAAAACATGGAATGCCTTTGAGTTACGCTAATTAGCCTTGTAATGTTGCTACCTACAGTACACTTACAACTAAACACAGTAATCATCATCATCATAACATCCCATAAATATCCCACTGCAGAGGGACAGCCCTCCTCTTGTGACGGAGGGATACTTGGCCTACTAGTACCACGCTGGCCAAACTGATTGGTATAGGGTTTAATTTCAAGTTTTCCTTCTTTTTATATCGTTAAGATAATTTTCCGGATAGTCCCTTAGTCGGTTTTTACGACACCCATGGAATGATATGGGGTAGTGACATATCGTCACCACACGTCATTTCAACATAAGGTACAACAAATTATCTTTTAAAATATACATTTTCATTACGCTGTAAAGTAAGAACTTTGCCTAAAAACAAAATTGAAGGTTCTGTTTGTGGGGTAGAGTATGATTTTGATTACAACTTCTGTTGTTATTCAGAGGATAGGGATGAGTTTAATTTTTAATTACATTATCTTGAGTAATGTTCTCTTGGTGTTTTGAGTTAATGTACGATATTTTGAAAGTAAATATGTATGTAAAATAGATTAACAGAGAAAATGGTTTCACGATAAAACTGAAATAAATCGAAGGACGATAGAAAAGTTTGTGACTTGAGTCTGGATTCGAACCAGCAAATTTTTTAAATGTTTAGGATTTCTTAAAGCACTAGGCCACTCACGTTGGAGAAGTTAAGAAGCGATTATCCATTAATTAAGTTGATAGCGCTACTTAGATTTGTTAAAGTAAGTGACAGTAAAAAAATGTTTCTTGAAAGGTTGGGATACAATATATTTGTAATAAGAGATTAAAAAGAAAAGTAACTACACTTACCTTTTCAAAGTGCTTCACTTCAGCTAATAAAAGATAGTTGATATGTATAAATCTGGCATCTTCACAGGACCTGGCTTTCTGCCTATACCCTGGCTTATTGTAAGAATACCTATAACCCGTATACTCCGAACTATTAACATTCACTTTTAACGCGCCTCTGAAGTCCCAGTCACCTCCACAACCGAAGCACACACCTTTGGTAACAAATTTTTCCCAAACATCTGATAGACTTTGCTTCGTCGCCCCCGCAAGAGTGCTGCGGGGGCGACCAGGCCATGTTCCCGACCTCTCTTGTGGCCTTAGCCCTTGTAGGCTCTTTTGCAGTTTCCACTCTCCGTATGTCGTAGTATCAGCTGGCTTCTTCCATTTCCATTTGGATATCACTCGCGATGTTTTCTATAAATGTTATTTCGCAATCAATAAGTTCGAGTTTCGTATTTTTCTTCGAGATTCTTTCGTTCGTTTGCGTATTTTGAGTCGACAGCGCACATCTATGGTGGATCACTTTTTCTCAAATCTTTTCAGCTTCCCGAGTCTTCGATAAGTAAGGATCCTCCAAATTTCCTTTTCAATAATTACTGGGTGCCTCAACGTAATTAGCTTTTAAGATAATTGGAGTTCGGGGCCCGGGTTATTCAAAAGGGCGATAGAAGGTGTGCCTATATAAAATTTCTTTTGAATTTTTCTGAACGTAATTTGACTGAGTCAGGCGTCATTTAAGAGATGTGTCAATGGTACGTGGTGCGAGGTAGACGTACTTAGGTAATTACGAACTTGAACGTGATGAGAAGTAAGTTTATATAGACGGGGTTTTAGAGAGAGCTTTCATGAATAGTGAGGAACGTTTGCCGTTTCAGGAAATTGTTCACCTAGCGATGTAGAGCGAGTGTGTGGGGTAGAAACAGACACTGAACTAACACTAGGAACATATACCAGTACGTATGCAATGCTCTCGGTCTAGAATTGAATTTGCTGTTGTCATACTACAGCACTATTATAGAATGGAGCAACGATATATAATGATTTATTGTACGACGTTTCGAATTCGTTAAGATAAGTTGTTGTAAATTTCGACTAAAAAGGTTTAACCTGATTCGACGTATTTTATAAAAATCATCACAGGCAACAATTAAAGACCAAGCCGAGCGACGTCGAGGCCTCATGCAGTGATGGATAATAACTTAGCCTTATAATATCACGATAACCAGGCTTTGGATAGGGATTGACGACTTATTGTGGTTAAAAATATATTTTCAAAAACAGAAGAAATAAAAGTTTATCTCAAAATCATTATAATAAAATATTAATAGTAAACCACGATAACTCTTTAGAAATTCGTTAACTTGACACTTAGAAGTCTTATTAATTAGTTGCTGAAAATCTAAACTGGTTAAGAATGGCGTCTTTTATCAAAATCGCTAAATCATTCCCCTTTTCCTTTATAGGGGGGAAGGGGCATCAGGGGCCTATTAATCAAACAACTCTCTTGTGATTAATTAGGAAATCAGCAATTAGCAAGAAATCGTCGAAATGAAAAGGAATATTTTCTTTAATATTGTAAATTAATATGTTTTGATATTCATGTGTGTTAAACAAGCGATGTTGTCAATTATAGATATAATTTTCTAATTAAAAAACCGACTTCAACAGGAGTCGGTTAAAAACCATGCTGATAACAATTTCTAAGATTAGTATTAAATAAATTTCTGCAGTCGTCTTCATCATTAAGATCATGTTTGTGTAAAGTTTTCATTAATACGAATAAAATAAGCCCAAACACTAGGTAGCTGCTATATACCGTTGAGGAGTTGCCTCGACCCTCAATCTTCTTCATCATCAGATCATGTTTGTGTAAAGTTTTGTAAAGAATTCATCAATACAATTAAAATAAGCCCAAACACAAGGTAGCTGCTATATGCCATTGAGGTGTTCCCTCAACTCTTGGTGGTCTCCAGGATCTGACCAGTTCTAACTCTTGATTATTTGGTAGTGACGTCAGAGATGCACATGTATGACAAGATTTTACACAATGCGTCCCTACAATTTTCAAGAGATGCCCTCGATTTCTCTGGGATCCCGTCATCCAGATCCAGATCTGGTGACAATGGGACCAAATGGGAAGCATACCCATACGAACAAAAAAAAAAATTTTCAAATCGGTCAAGCCGTTTTCGAGAAATCAGGTAACAAACACAAAAAAAAAAAAAAAAAATAAAAAAAAAAAAAATACAACCGAATTGAGAACCTCCTCTTTTTTGAAGTCGGTTGAAAATATAACCTGAAGGTTATGGACTTCTAAAATGTAGGAGGCTGCTTCTCGATGCCCTATTGTATAATGTTGCACTATTGTACTACGCGTAAGTAAAATTATGTTGATCTAATATTATTTAAAAGTGCTACATAAAATAGGGAGGGCAACACTTTTCATAGAAGTTTGTTCATAAAAATGCTACTATCTGGATAAAACCAAATTATCTCACGAGTTTTATTAGAGGTCTATGTTTAGTATAAAGTTCGCCTAAAAAGTACAAACAATACTGTTTGACATAATGATAATTAAATGTTGAAACTGTCTTAGCCTATTTCTCTCAGACGCTGTTGATAGGGTGATAGCATTATCATAAGCAAGAACAGCTCTAAGTTTTTTTCTCTACCAAACTCGTCAATAATTCGCTAGTACAAAATTCCAATTTAGAATAAAACAAATGTTGTTTCAGTTAATCTCTCAAAGTAGATTAATTTCTTATTGTGAAGGAGATTAAGGATAACCGACGTTAAGAACAAATTGTAGACTATCTGTAAGAAAACTCGCTAGGGAACAGAAATGATCACTCTTAAACGTAAAAATATCTCAAATTAATTTGGAAGATAGCGCGGATTACGAAATGGTAGAGATTATTGTGATAACGTAATAAGTATACTGGCGAAATGAAGCTGTATATAACAAGAAATGTATCAATCAACTTAGACATTTCAATCATCATAACAGCCCATTAATGTCCCACTGCAGGGATGGGCCTCCTCCCATGACGGAGGGACACTTGGCCTACTAATACCACGCTGGCCAGACCGATTGGTATAGGGTTTAATTTGAAGTTTTCCTTCTTTTTATTTCGTAAAGATAATATTCACGGATAGTCCCTTAGTCGGTTTTTTCGAAACCCATGAAATGATGACATATTGTATTCTTACTCCGTCACCACACGGAGACTTAGTCATTTCAATACCTAGTAATAATATTGCTTTTGTAAATTTTGGTGGTGGTTTAAAACTACTTACAGGAAGTATATTGAGGCGCAATTTAAGTGGGTTAAAAAGTATTTTAAATAATTCTTTTAGACTTTATTTATTTACCACAATGAAAGCCCTTTAAGTCTCACTCTAGCGAACGAAAAATTAACCAACGATGAAAGGACTCAATATAGTTTAAAGAAATCGCTTAAACTGGAATCCATACTGACTCTATACTCAAACACTTAAATCCAAAAACTAATTACAACATAGTATGCCATTAACCTTACATTATAACAATACGAAATAGCTAATAAATCGTCGAACAAGACATAGTCTAAGCGCTCCTACGTCTTGGCGACCTTCCAGTTGCAATTACCCTGCTGGCTCCTAGACTATGCACTCGTTAACTATTATATTTGTTCTTAAAGGGATTTGTAGTTTAAACTTTTAATTATTGGCTTTATTTTATTATGTTTACGTTTTTAAATTTACTTTTTAAAACTCCACATAGGTGAAAATGTACTTTTTTCCAACCCTCGTTTCGGAGACTTTAACAAACAATAAATTTTCGGACACAAAAAACATGCAGTCATAAGATAATAATTTGTGAATCACACAAATAATTATCTTCCGTGAGATTCGAACCCACGACCTCGTGCACTACAGCCGTACAAACGCAATGCAACCAAAGTAGTAATACCTGTGTACTGTACAAACATATTCTGTAAAACAGTTATTTTCACCAAAATGTTTTAGTTGTCTTTTATGATAATGTCAGTCAATTTCCTGAATTGCACAGACTTATTGCAAGCTCTTTACTTGAGCTGGACACAACGAGCAAGAATTCTTAAGATTTAAGTATTACTTAAAGTGCTTTATGTTGACAAATGTTTCTTCATTTTAACAACAACTCGTCTTAAGAGCTGTAAAGATATTATAGTTTAATTTAACAAGGTTTAAGCGTCGCACTCTAGTTCCCTACAATAAGACTCTATTAAAGTTTTCTTGGTTTACTACAGTGGAAAGGCAAACTAAGCTTATTAAAACCACACTGGCCAGGGATTTTGACAGAAGCAAACTTAACGTTTGCTTCTGTATAAACTATAAGGCTTCTCCTTTCAGTGAGACGTTTATGCACTGATGTGGCGATGATAATAACAACTTAATGATTTTGCATATCCATGTGGTGACGGAGTAAGAATACAATATGTCACCACCCCATATCATCCCATGGGTGTCGTAAAAACCGACTAAAGGACTATCCGTGAATATTATCTTTACGAAATAAAAAGAAGAAAAACGCATCGAAAGTAGGACAGACACACAATTTAATTTGTAAAGCTACAATTTAATTTGTACAAAATACTAAAAATGTTATTAAAAACGTTATATTTATGACTACACTCCATTAATATCTCACTTATGAGACGCTCTGGCTAGATTGATTAATTGATTGATTTTGTAGAGGAATCATATCTAAACTTTTCTTTACTCGGCTTGACCACCCATGGGATTAAAATGGGTGACTTTCAAATTGACTATTTTCTAAATCGAAGTACGATTCCTAAACGTGTCAAATCTACATCAAAATGTTCAGTTAGTGAAAGAATTATGTAAAGTTTTTTTTCATAATCAATTTTATCTTATTCAAGTACGGTGTAAATATCTTTGTGGGGGTGGAGGCTGGAGCCCAAGAGGCGTTTAGGAAATGAAGAAATCCGGTCCAAGGGAGGCTTTAATAGAATTCAGTTTACCCCCTCATCCCTTAGCGCCCTGCGACATTATTTGGTAGAAATTTTCGCCAAAAATAACTTACAATTTTTGGTAAATTAGTACGAGGTTGGGGGACGCTGTTGCCTTTTTTCTTTTTCGTAAAATTTTCATGATTATATATGTACTTTTATATATGAGTTTTAAACGATTCTAAATTGAGGTAGATAATTGGAGTGGTGTCTAGGAAAGTTTCTTTTATAATTTCGTTTATTTGAACGGAAAGATTACAAATCTAAATCATGTGAATCTTTATGGGGTTTAACAGAAAGAAATTTTTTTTTATCACAAGAATATTTACAAAAGGTTACAAGCTGAATAGTTAAGAAAATTAGTTGATAAATCCTAATATAATTTTTCAATTAGATTTTGTTATTTTTAAAGTAATGTGATTTACTGCTTGAGAAAACTTTAAATTATCAGGCGATACGAGTAGGTACAGTTTCCACAGAGTATAAATCTAGAAGGTCCCGTCCGTCTCTAGAATCTATCCAAGTTGAAAACTTTGCAATTTATTAACTTACTAATTAATGTTGCGGATAATTTGTCACTAGAAATGGCAGAGCGCACTAACCCAGAATGAGGGCACTTAATAGTTAATTAGATGCAACGTTGAAAGAGACAAACTCATTAAAGGAACTATTTTAAGAGAGGCCATTATGATTCACGATACTGGAACAATTAGGTTACAGGACATTTTTTATAGACACTTTTTAAACAAACATTTAAATTACTTACTTTGTTTTTTGTCCGCAAAAGAGACTACGAAATATCTTTATTATTTTAGATTAAAAAATAGTTTATTGTTTCTAAAAGCTGCGCATCGAAACTGGGACAGTCCTTTTATGTATTCGATTAAAACAGAAAAAAATATGAAAAAAGTATTTAATTCCCATTTTTTTTTAATCTGCAGGTCAATTCTCGTTACATACAATTTAATTCAACTTAATTTTAATTTAATTTTTAATTAATCCAGAAGTGGTATTCTCGTCCTTAAACATTTCGTTAAAAATAAAGTTAAACGTCAAGTTTGACGTTTTTTAATGGAGAACTGTCACTTTAAAAATGACAAGAATGCCTTTCTAAGCTTAGTTACAGTACGATTACATTACGATTACATTATTTTAAATTTTTTTAAAATTTAAATACAAGAATACCAATTGTGTGACAATTTGACAACTAAAAGTTAAATTAACTTAATTTTTAACGATTTTAAGGAACGAGAATTGACATGCTGAATGTGTTATCGATTGTTTTACTTGTTAGAATACTATCGAGTTGATTTCACGACTCTGGGGGACGAAAAATAGTTGCGACACCCTGTATTCTTAGTCTGTCATACGGCGGACATTAAATTAAAATTCATCACAAAAAATTAAACTCTAACAAAAGGAAATTAGGTTTCTTATATCAAAATTCACACAAATTAATAGTTTATACCTATGTGTTTCTATAATAACGTAATGTCCGTAAAGAAGTTAATTTTATTAAATAAAATTATCTATTAAAAGTTAAAATAAGAAATACGGAATATAAAACAGCTAAAAATACAATAACATAAAAGAACATAACAAACGGTATCGTTGGTTTATTATAACATCAATTCCCTAGCCATATCTAGTGGATCCTACATCTTTGTCAAAGTTGGTGTAAGTTCGGTTAAGTGGGACTGATGTTGGCGAATGGCTCCAAGACAATTGGCGATGCGTTTAAACTCCAATTCTAACTTGTTTGGATAACCCCTGGCGAATCTACACGTACTGGGGGCTTTAGAAAATACTATTTATTACTGAGGTTGCTGTAAATTTTGGTAAGATTATTATAAATTTGAGAAAACTATTATTAGGAGCGTTTAAATGCCCGACAATTAGGAAAAGCTTCGTTCTATAATAAATTATATTATCTTGACCTACAAACACGCTGGTTTAGCGGATTGGTATATGGTGTGTTTTGAGTTTTCTTTATCTTGGGACGTGAAGTTCTCGGGACAGTTACCACGGTACTGGTGCTAACGTAACAT
Organism: Schrankia costaestrigalis; assembly: GCA_905475405.1. Taxonomy (NCBI): domain Eukaryota; kingdom Metazoa; phylum Arthropoda; class Insecta; order Lepidoptera; family Erebidae; genus Schrankia; species Schrankia costaestrigalis. The sequence continues at coordinate 770,234 of FR997845.1, read as the reverse complement.
TTTCATTGTCTGTTCCTATAACGACAGCAAACCAGGATTAATTTTATAGCTGTAAAGGTTGACAAAAAAAGATTATTGATTAAACTCTTATAAAGAATTGCTTGTCTAGAGAGGCAATTATACCAGATTATATAGAATTTTTCTTGTCTTGCAGTCAGCAATAAAAAGGGAAAATGCAATCAAGCCGCCAACACAGATCACCAACCATCAAAAGCGGTCTGCTAATTACACACATTACATAAAATCAGTTAATGACCAAAGTAAAGACAGAGAGGAGTTTAAAAAAAAATAAAACATCTACCGTATTAGAGACGCGCTAATTTTTACAGACATGAAATTAATAGGCACAAGGAACGTCCCGGTTCATGAGAATATATGAATTAATTATTATTTACCTGGTGTAGAATTTGATTCCGCGACTTCGTGCACGGCAACCGCATACACGACCATTTTGCCACCGAGGCATTCAGTTAAGATACTTTTGGTAATTTTTTTCTTGGAAAATGGCTTCACAACTTTTCGGTGCAATCAAGTAAAACCTACATTTTCCACAAATGGTAGCCTTCCTAACACGTTGTACGAGCAGCTACTCTAGCGGTGAAACTTCAAAGACAAAGATAATCCTTGACAGATAACCCGATAGTTTGTGTTAGTACAGTCAGCAAAATAAGTTACTTTGAGAGGGTTTGCAAAATATTGTAAGACTTTTGAAAGTGTATAACAAATTCTACAGTCTGCAAAATTATAAATTAACCAATATTTTTATTGGTTAATTTATAATTTTCTTCAAGTTTATAATATATGAACATGTTTTAAAAGAAACCTCCCATGTTAATAGGCCTGGCTGTACCACGGCATGTATCGTAGTATTAGTAAAACATTCTGCCATTTGCCTAGGTTGCAATTGGGTGAGATGATGATGATTAAGATTCTGCCCTAAAACTGCAGTTATTGAATTGAACAAAGATTGATCAGGTTCTACGTGCTGAAAAATCTGGATCATTACGTGTCATTTAACAGATAAGCACTAATTTCATATATTTTTAGTATAACAAGCTAATTGAACAACTTTTTTTGCTGACCGTATCTAGAACAAGTTTGTGATCTTAGAGAGCGAAGCATTAGGGCGAACCTCGTCTCTGTTTGTGAATAGAAGTACGAATTTGTTTATCGACCATTTACTTTATCTTCAAGTAGAAGCTAGTTCAGCTACCACAGCTTCTGAATTTTAAGATACTTTGATTATGTGTCATGACATCTTTACGAGCTCGCAGTTTCGTCTAATTGCCATTTAAATCTCATAATCATCATCATAACAGCCTATTAATGTCCCACTGCAGGGACGGGCCTCCTTCAGCGACGGAGGGATACTTGGCCTACTAAGCCAAAAGGATTGGTATAGGGTTTAATTTCAAGTTTTACTTCTAGTCGGTTTTTACGACAATGGGTGTCGGGATTGAGATGGGGTTGTGACACACTGTATTCTGACTCCGTCACCATACGAAGAAATTTTAAATCTAATGCCAGATATAATATAGTTACATACCTACATTTTATTTGTACGAACCTCAAATTAGTGTATGGTTCTTGGATGTGCTATGAGTCCGTTCATTTCCTTTCTGTATAACTTCCTACGAAATAGGCCTTAATCCTTAGTAACGGCCAAGTCTTTAAAAATAGTGTCGAGGTTTTAAACTTGCTCTTCGGCATTTTATATGAATAAATAATATGTTATTTGTTCTGTATTTTAACGACAAAAATAGAACAATGTAAGTCGATTATTTCACTGTCTTTCGAAGTAGTTCGTACTACATACCAACCAGTAAATAATAAAGTATCAATATGAAAAGTAAATAATAAAGTATCAATATGAAAAGTAAATAATAATACTATTTGTATAGAATTCAATCATCTCGGCGATGATTCCCCGGAGTGTGGCGATCGATAACCTATCGAGTTATACTAACAACTAGGACGGTCTTATGCAGCAACGAGTCAGTACCTAAAACAATACAAAATAAATTGTTAATAGATTGTACATAATAAACATACTTAGTTTGGCATTACCATATTTTAATAATACTTCAATTAGTAGGTCTATTATTAGGCCAAGTATCCCTCCGTCACTGGAGGAGGCCCGTCCATGCAGTGGGACATTAGTGGGCTTTTATGATGAATAATACTTCCAGAATAATGAGGCAAGTTGTCTTATGATGGGGTTGTCGTAAAATTTCATTAAGATTTGCTGTGAAAATATTAATTCTACAAATAAAATTTTACAAAAACAGTATACTTTTATGTCTGGCCAGCGTGGTATGGCAATTTATACATGGTTTACAAATTACATAACTTTTGTAACAATTTGGGACGTTATGTCTTCTACCTATTCGTTTTACGTTAAAGTAATATTATCACTTATGCTTTGACAAACGCAGCTTCTCAATCAATGAACAGTCCATAATGTATTAACAGGTTGCCTGTCCCGCCTGTAGACACAATATTAAAACAATGGGTACGTATCATATAGGACACATGGGACACGAAATAGGTTAATATTAATTATATTCCTGAAGTGATACACCTACTCGTACTAAGCCTATCTTTAGTGACTAATATTGAATATTATAATAACTCTACTGAATCCTTTATGGTTAATGTACCTACGCAAATTAAAACTATATTGTGTCAGAGAAGTAGAACTTTAAAGAAACTCGATTGAAACAACTTATTTATTTGTATTTTTTAAGCCTAGTTTTGAATTAAGTATAAGCCAAGTGTTACTTATGACAGGCAGACCATGAATTAATTGTCCTATAGAAATGTGTTATGATGAAATTCCCCGGAAATATAAAGCTTTAAAAAAGATTTAATGCTCTATTGGTCCTCTGAATACTTAATCGAAAACTAATTCTAACACGTCAAAGTAATTATCTTATAAAAACTAATCAAATAAACTTGTTATAAGATTGAAAGCTTAAAATAAAATACTTGATTATTTAAAATCAATTAGTGTTGCTTCCCACTAATGAACCTTCATTACGATAAACAGTTAACCGTGAGCATAAATCTAATTCCAATGCTATTTTAATTATGAGGATCAAAGTAACCGAAAATTGGATAGAATTTAACAAATTTAACGTAAAACGAATAGAAGAGGAATCGTCCCAAATTGTTACAAAAGTACCTTTTAATTCTCAAGTCTCAGGGGTCGCGGGAGGGCCTCATTTTTATTTTATATAATCAGAGGAAAATAAATCTAAATATTTTTATAATCTTTAATTTGGAAAGTCCCAAGATACTTAATATTATTGGACAATTTAGATAATAAATTATTTTCCAATACTGATTATTTCTAAATTTGTTCCGTCCTAAATCTTAAAGGCACGACAATATTATTAAATCTTTGTTGTTACTAATAACACGAAATAGTTACTCTATAACAACGAAATTGTTTTAATTTAGTTTCGCTCCCTGCAGAGTTCAAAAAGGCTATTACGTAGAACGCCTAAAGAAAAGGAAAGAGCAACTTGGTAGCGTAACATTTTGTTATAATTTTAACATCAGGCGCTCACATAAGGAACATGTTGGATACAATTTATTGTAGGCGAGATATTTAAAAGTTGATTAATGCATTTTAATTTAAGAGACTGAGTATGTTAGATGGATTTGTACGTGATTGTAAAACTTGCTTGTTAAATAATTGTGAGATAATAACTTGTACTAAAATAGATATTACAGATCACCGGTGATGTTCGTTATGAACAACGTTAAAGGTTCCGATAATCCTAATCTAGGCGCTCCGTAGTCTCTGCCTACTCTTAATGGGAAAAAGGCGTGAGCTTATGGCGTACGCATGTAGATAGGTCCTAGAAACTGCATTTATCTGCATATCACGATAACTTAAAAAAAAATAAGGAGTTCAGTTTTGAATAAATATCTATCGCAGTTAAACAGTTCACAAATACGCCACACATATCCGATATTGACGAAAGAGTATAAAACAAGCTAACACGTGTTCTACCACAGAATATAAACCGAGAAACAGACTAGAACGGTAATGTTTACTCTGAACCAACCGAGCTCGTAAAATGGTTGATCACTTACACTTTTAAGAGCCACTAAACTGAATGTAGGGTGTGACCACGAATAGTCGCTGATAAAGTGGTTTTAATACGTTTTTGAGTCGATAGATGTTTACCGATGGAGTGGTTTAAATGTGTTTTTGATTTTATACCTGTATTAAATGTTGAGTTTTGTTATTTATTGTATCTGTTAATATTATTAATTTAAGACTCGACATTTACAGTAACTGTATTCACGCGGGATTGACTATATTTGAAAAGTGCGAAATAAAGAACATTAAGTAAGTTCGGACTGGAACCACAAATTGACATGACTCCATAATGACTTTGCTGGTAAGATCTGTATAAAGAGAAAATAGACTTGTTGATTTCATCTCTTCGTCTTTACGACATCTAAAGAATATGAAGTAGAGCTAAATTTTAATTAAAGTCGGAATCTCTCTTTAATCTATTAAATGTATTGTCCGTTACTAATATTATAGAAATTAAACTACTTTACGAATAAATAACGTTAACAGAGGTATAATAGAGGTCAAATTAAATATATATTTAGGTGAATTACTTAGGTGATTCAGAGTCACACATCACAACATCAAGCTAGGAGCATTTTCACGTACAACGTCACTATTGATTAAGCGGTCAAGGAAAAATAATTCTTTTGTATCATGGAACGTCAGTCAAAGTCCCTACTACATAGCTAAATACAACAAACAACGTATTATCAAACTTCTTTTCATAAGCCAAATCCCGCACTATCGAGCCCTGTGTTGTGGGGATTTTCAGAAATTAAATTAAAGGACACAAAGATCATCCAGGCTCAAGATAATAATTTATGGAATACACAAATAATTATTTTCTTTGCGTGGGATTTGAACCTGCTACCTTATGCACGACAGCGTAATACCCCAGTGTACACGCGCCGCCTTGGCCCCGAGGCAAGCTTCATAACAGATTGGCCCTCGTACACATTCATTAAGCGAGTCCTACATGCGCGTCGGTTACAAAGAAGTGAAAGAAAGTGACATCAAAATTTTCTTTAAATAATTAAACTAGAAACTAAATATCAAATGTATCGAATTCCTTTTACTGCAATAGTTCAAAAATGAAATACATAAAAGTGTAGGTGCTCTTACATAGCAAGCGGGACGAGGTTAGTTTCGTTCCAACGTACGAATTGTGAATAAAACAAATCTGTCTTCTTGGCGTTTAGCTCTTATTTCCATCCACTTCCCAGCTATTTCCCACTTATGATGCGGTCCAAGTAACATGAGAGAAGCGTGTTTTATGGAGTGATTGTATTTAACTGTGTGTAAAGTGAATAATATAGGGTTTTCAAATAAAAAAGAGTACTAACATTCGTTCTGGGAAAACAATCAATTAGTTAAGTATCACAAAGTTCTCTCGTCTGTTTGAAGCTTGATGCATGTATTATATCAAATCAAATCAATAGTGACAAGTGTCAGTATTGAAACCCTTTATTTAACGCCCAGCAAATAAAACAACAGGCTAACAAACATGTCTAAATTCGATTACCTAAACACATATTTATTTGCTATATTTGACAAACCACAAGTTTCATAAAGGTTAGAAAATTACTTTTTCGTGTTAACTCTAAAGGGCTGTTGGAGGGACGGACTTTATCCATTGACGGAGGGAAGAACGTTATTCTGATTGTAGAAAAATATCCAGTTTTTCTACCCTTGACAAATATCATAACAGCCCATTAATGTCCCACAGGGACGGGCTTCCTCCCATGACAGAGGGATACTTGACTAATATAAAAGTTTTTTTTTTTTATTCTTTTTTTTTATTTTGAGGCTTTTACCTTACAAAGGTATGCCAGCCTCATCATATCCTAATATTAAATAATCCCACCACCAAATAATCCTAATACTAAATATTATTAATAGAAGAGAGAGCTAGTAATGCAAAAACCATTTGGTATATTAATTTTGCTTCATTAGAGTCAGTTAAAGATAATGTTTTAACAAATGCTCCTATGTCATAATTGTTAACGTTAACGCTTGCATTACTAGTTCTCTCTCCCTTCTGTAATATGAAGGTTAATATTCCGCTTTCTCTTACAACTAGCGTCATACGCGTACCATTTCCCGTGTTCCGCACTGTCATTGCGAGAACACGCCGCATCGTCAACTATTCAGCTCTGTGCTGTACTTCGACGCCATTCTTCTCATTTGTTTGTATCAATACATTTATATATATCTTGTGATTTTATATCTCTATTAATCATAACAGCCCATTAATGTCCCACTGCAGGGACGGGCCTCCTCGCGTGACGGAGGGTTACTTGGCCTACTAATACAACGCTGGCCAGACGGATTGGTATAGGGTTTAATTTCAAGTTTTCCTTCTTTTTATTTCGTAAAGATAGTAGTTACGGTTATTCCCTTAGTCGGTTTTTACGACACCCATGGGATGAGATGGATATATCTCTATTGAATGTTTTATAATTAACAGCGTTTTATAATAAAAGTGCTAAATTACTGACTCTGGGTGCCTATAAGCAAATACTTAATTACACGTTTAAGTTACATTTTAAGCTTGCTCCAAAGTTTTTAAAGTTTTTATGTTCAAAGTATAAAAATAATTTTAAAAAAATGGTGTTTTTATTATGCAAACTTTTTTATTTCTAAAAATAAAAACTCAAAACAATTATTAATAAAGAACGTAAAAAGACTTAAAATAAATAAATGTATGATCCTAATGTTATGTATAGAAGCTAAACCAATATACGAGTAACTAACATTAACAGCGGTAGAGGTCGAATTAATCAGATATATTCAGGTAAATTAATCCCCTCTCACGACGTAGTCAAGCCGCATATCACAACATCAAGCTAGGAGCATTTTCACGTACAACGTCACTATTGATTAATCGGTCACGGAAAAGTAATTCTTTTGGATCATGTAATGTCAGTCAAACTCTCTGCAACAGGTCCAGGAACTATTCAAGCTTGACCTCATTATACCTTAATCCCTTGTAATAAGACACAATTTCGATCAAATGTTTTGAAACCAACGGGTATGAATAAATCTTTTACGATGTTGTAATAAATATAGGTGTAATTAGTCAATCAACACTTATACCTCACACGATAAGGTGTACATTGGTTATGTTAGAATCTTACTAAATCCGTCTTTCATGTCTTTTTACCTTGAGGAGGATTCTAGCATAATAGAAACGACGCGTCTACAGAAACATGAAGTTGCCTTACTTCGAACCATCACAATCTGGAATTAATGAACAAGATCCAGAAACTACAAGGATGAGTTTTTATAAACATAACATTTGCACGGTTTTCCTAAGTCAACTTTTACGAAACTCGCGGGATGATACGGACCATAATATATTTATTATCATTACTACATCGTTAAAAATAACACCTAATACGGCACCTACAAAAGCATATGATCCACATTGTAAGCTATCTTGAAATACGATACCAATAGTTATAGCAGATCAAAAGGAAGGCATTCGTCATTTCAGTCGTCTCGCTTGTTACAAGGAAAATCGTTGAGGTTGTTATTTATTGCGTTATTCCACAGTAAATGTTTACTACAAAGTAGAATAGATACAGCTCCACGGGAGGTCTAACAATACTTTTATTGTAAAACTACTTTCTCTTTGATTTGGTAGGTTGTTTTAGCAGATTTTTATGGTACTTGGTGGTCATTTGCATTACGTGATTAAAATGTATCAATGCTCTCTTGAAAGATCGAGAAATGACATAGAGTCTAATTGGAATTATCCGGTCAGTAGGAAACTACCTCATCGACTAGACAAATCGACTAACAAATACTAGAACTAAAATGAGATATAGAAAAAAACTAATGCAGAATGTTACGTAAATTATACCCTGTATTAAGAAATGCGTGACAAAATAATTAATGTCCGAGAAATCAAAATTCCAATTCAGCATGATCATTTAAAATAAGACACATTTTCCAACGAAACTGAACAGCTTAGTGTGTTGGTGTTTATACGAGTAACATTTTATGTTTGCTCTTAAAACTAAAACGTCAGTAAGTACTTTAATAAACTTTAAAAGCATCTACATAAATCAACATTTGTAAACAAAATTCTTAAATAAGCTCACAAATAAGCTGTTTTTGCATCATTTTTACATAAGTTAGACATAAAACCGTCCACAAAAACGTTAACAAACAACATTTATCAAGCGACACAACAGGGTAGACTTAACTGAGTCTCATCAGCATATTCGAAATCCTTCAACACAGACAGAATAACATTAAAGACAAGATTATAGGCAAACAGAAGCATGAAACCGATCAGATCGGCAGTAATCCGTTCCTCGATATCACATGAATATAATTCACGCTCCATCGACTCTCACGCCATGTTTTCTCAGATTCGCCATTTGCGAGTCGAACATACAGATCTATAGTATAACAAAGACCCATTCAATTTTATTTGAAAGGTAGTTTAACTTATATATTAGCTTTCAAATAACTTCTTCAAATGTTCTTTTGTGTTTCATTAAGTCTGATAATGTATAGTAGTTTTCTTCAGCAGATAAACTTTAACAATTTTATAAGCAATAAGAAGAAAACATTTACCAGTCCGTAAATAAAACCTTACACTTCCTCATTACTAATGGCCCTAAGCTTATACCGCTAACACCATACCTATTGGGCTGGGGACGGCAATTATACATACTTACACCTTAGACATACTTCACCACTTAGACGAAATTTAATATACCTACTTAGTCGAATTTGAATTCAAGAACTAAGGAGACTTGATTTTCGTACCAAAATTTCAAAAAGAAGCAACAAAACAAAATATTCAGGCATACATATTTAATACGCACCAAATAATACATTCGTTGCTTCAAGGTTCACGAAATCTATTACCGAGAGCTGTCACTCACCCATTTTCTCGGTTTGTTTTGCGGATTTATCAAATTCGTGGCCTATATTCAATATAATTTGTGTCTTTCAAAGCCAACATGTCTATCCGAGGTACCCTTCCCCTCAGTGTGTCAGATAATGTCTCCCGTCTGAGGGGTACGGGTGCAATAGCCCGGAATGGAAATAAGTACGGTAAGCGATTCACGAGTGATTTGCGCCCGCAGTCTTCACTAATGTTACCACACAGACTCTTTATTAGCTGAATATTTTCTGTTATTTCTTTTTGTTTTATATATTTATGTAGAAAGATATTGTTTATGATGAAAGCTTTGTACTTTTGTTGGCTATTTCATTGTAGATTAAGTTTGTAATTGACCAACTGTTATAAGTTTTATGTTGACTTTTATTGTCAACAGTTTGTTTAATTTTGTTTTTTGCGTTTGTAATGTTTGTGTTTTCATAAAATTGCCACTCTTAGCTTCAGGAAGCAAATAAGCAGGTTGAATTCAGAGGGAAACCCGTGTTAACGATGCCAAAAATCATTATGAAACATTGTTAGACTGTAAAAAAGACTATAGCGAGAAGAGTTTTCTATCCACATCATAGTTTTATTGTGCATGCATTACAATAGCTTAATTAACAAAATAGTATTATTTTCATAATTAAACAAGTCAGTCAAGCAAGCATTATTTCAAATCCTAAGTTCACAATACAATTGGTATCATTAAACAAGCGTATAACTTGACAAATCACAGCCATGTCAGCGCGTGTCGGACTCGAGGAGTAAGGGGGACCTCTGATTGATGTCCATGTACCCTCGTCCACCTCCTCTGTCTCGCATAAAGAAAACTAATCTTGAAAACGTTTTGGGACATGATTGGGTAATTTTTTTTCTGACCGCCATTCCACATGTCTGCTCGCGAATGTATTTTCTGTTGTGATTTTTATGAGGTAACATTGTTACAAACTATTTTGGTTATATTTTATAGTTAACAAGGGTTGCATGGCCTTTTCTTTCTGAAGCAGTAGCAAAGAGGAATGATATACTAAAATGTTATAATTTATACTAAATGCTCAGTTTAATAAGAAAATTATCTCAGAAGGTAGGTAACAATCATATGTACAGATACAAGTTAAGACAAAGAAATACATTCGTAGTACATCAGTAGCAATGTCTTATTAAAAGTCCATAATGTCTTACTGCAACAATGTTCATTGCTTTTAAAACTGATGAGATGGTTTGGCGTTTTAAGTCAGGTGTTCCTTCTATTCAGAGAGATTGACGAAGGGTTTAATGTCTTGCATTCCTTCTTTGTGTCGATCTCTTTACGAATCACAACTGTTGTGAAGTATGCTTTAATATTTCCACTACTCAAAATCCTAATATATATTTTAAGCAATTACAATTAAAGAGCACAGATAAATGCCCGAGCTACGTTATAAACAAGGCAGCAAATAAACCTCAGAACAATCGCTCAGCGAGTGGAGGTAAGGCTGCAAAAAATGGGTCGCCCTTGTCAAGACATTCGGTAAAACAAATCGTTTTTGTTGCTGTTAGAAATTGAGGAAATCAGGCCCGATTGGTAATGTGATTTGCTGCGAACATTCGAGAAAAGATACATTGATTAATTAGGCGTTGTATATACTGTTCTATATAGAAGGGATCTATTAACATTAACGACTCGTATTGCGTGATAGTTACAGTATAGGCTTCGCAGTGGTTACGGGTTTTGGCCTAAGCTGCGCAGGTCAGACGTGCTGATGTTATAAACAAGGCAGCAAATAAACCTCAGAACAATCGCTCAGCGAGTGGAGGTAAGGCTGCAAAAAATGGGTCGCCCTTGTCAAGACATTCGGTAAAACAAATCGTTTTTGTTGCTGTTAGAAATTGAGGAAATCAGGCCCGATTGGTAATGTGATTTGCTGCGAACATTCGAGAAAAGATACATTGATTAATTAGGCGTTGTATATACTGTTCTATATAGAAGGGATATATTAACATTAACGACTCGTATTGCGTGATAGTTACAGTATAGGCTTCGCAGTGGTTACGGGTTTTGTTTTAAGTTCAGTGCAATATTATTACATTTATGTGTATGAACAACTTTACATCTACCAGCACGTCTGACCTGCGCAGCTTAGGCCCATGTTTCGTTCATCACAGTGATAGGCATGTCCTTGCAGTTGGTATTTAATGGGCTATCATGGCGATGATGATAAATAATTACCTACGTATATCGTAGCGTTTCCTACATAAAGTATTAAATAACTACTTCCTTCTAAATTTCATATTTCAAGTTTATATTTTCTTTTCTACCCTCTACGGAGGTTCATAAACGTCTAAAGTCGGTAGCACAACGCCGCATCACGTCGCCGATATCATTCATCACGGTGAACCAATTTCCGCTTGTTGATACTCGCCCTTATTTGATATTGTTGATGTATCACTTTACTCATGAAAGTATTTTGAATTTTTTTCCTTTTTACAGATGACTTTCGGTTATTTATTTATTTAAAAAAGTAAGTCATATCTTATGATTCCAAAAAGATAATAATTATGTATGCAAGGGATTTCAACATTGTGCACAGCAGCTGCATTTCTTATCACAAAATGATACCAAGGTGATTTGACATGTTTGATATTAGATTTCATTCTATGAGTGCCTAGTTCTTTAGCTGCTGTTCAGGACTTTCTCGAGTTGAGATGGTTAAATATGATTATCATAACAGTCCATTAATGTCCCACTGCAGGGACGGGCCTCCTTCCGAGACGGAGGGTTACTTGGCCTACTAATAACACGCTGGCCAGACGAATTGGTATAGTGTTTAATTTCAAGTTTTTCGTCTTTTAATTTCGTAAAGATAGTAGTTACGGTTATTCCCTTAGTCGGTTTTTGATGAGATGGTGTGGTGACATATTGTATTCTTACTCCGTCACCACACGGATAAATAAATGAAATATGATTAACCATCAGATTAATAAAACAATTAGTTACAAACCGATCAAATCTGGCTTAGTCTTACTTAATAACATATATTAATTGAATGGATAATATTAATAGATCCAGTAACGGTTTCACGAGCAATATATTGCAAGGAATAATGTCCATTGGTGACTTAGCACCGAAGATATTGGCACATAAGTTAGCTAGCACGCCAATGGACACAGACCCATTGCGGCGACCACTAAGTACCTATACTAATTCAGAGTTTTGACTGCTTCACACTTCCTTATTTTGTGTTAGATGTATTTTTCATTTTATTTAACTTGAGATGTTTCTTTGATGTTAATGTTTTAAATGAGTAAGAAAATGCCATCGCCGCTCCAAGGATGTCGCAGAATCCAACTAATAATTTCGTGTTATCTTAAAGATCGCAAATCAAATTAAAAGAAGGTCCAGTACGGTATTAGAAGCCCAATTTTTACTTTATTACCGAAAAAATTCTAATAATACTAAGCGAATGTAATGACAGTTAATAAGTATCATCATATCATTCATCAGTTATCATCATATTTTGAATCCTATGAATAAAAAATACGTATCTACTTGTATGTGATACACAAAATAAATAAAACGACAGTGTATCCACACGTTTTGGTTAGGATTTTCGACCGTGGAATTACTTATCGTATTATTGCGTCTAGTGTTACAAAATTAGCATCTGAGAGTAGAAGCAACAACCTCAAGAGCAAGCGTAAATGGAAGCATTTATAAACCTATTTAATATTTAAACAGCACTTGTAAGGGTTGGTTGTAAGAAACATCCCTTTTAACTACCCTCTAAGAGCCTGACAAAGGGTCACACATTTCATGGCTGGACGTACAGCGGTCCCTCACGTCATCATTTTCAAAACACTTAATCGCATGCGTCCAAACAACACAATCAGCCATTTTTCTCGGATAGTTTTGGACCCTATTACACAACGCTGGTTCAATGCGTCTGTATCTGATGGTCGGTTAAACAGGCATACTAAGTTTTTGATTTGTTTGTGATTGATTTGATGTTCGATTTTTATTTGAGTGGGTACGATAACAAGTCTAATGTCGCACTATATGGAGGGGCATTCTGGGCGTGCTTCTAAAACAACGTTGTCCGGACTGATTGGGGGAAATAAGAATTTGTGTTAATTTTTGGCAAGGAGAAATATTCGCTGTGGGCGTTTTTTGATGTGATAGAGTTGTGCAATTTCGTGTCTTTATTTTGTCACTAAATAGACAAGTGCATATTATGTAATGATTTATAATGAAGTTATTTGGTTGTTCAAAATTATACTTCAGAAGGAAAAACATTTACAAAAAACAATCGAATTGACACCTCCTCGTATTGTAGTTGGTAAAAAAAGGGTAGGATGACAATCATAATATTATTTAGATTATTTTGCTAACCATACAACGTTTGTACACAAGTCTGTCTGTCCCATGTAATGCTGATAAATTGTTTTAGGCGCACATCTATGGAACAGCTTTGATGTATGGCCAGCAGAATTAAATCGGGATTGGATATTTTGTTCAAGGGATACCGGCCTATTTCACTTTGATCAATCTTGGAATGATGGATGTGGTCCTCGAGATCGTTAAGATATCGATTGTGTTTTAATATATAAGTAGTATACGCAGACTTTAATATTATACCAAATGAGGCGGTGCTTTCCTCAAACCTATTAGTGCTATAAGCCTCAATCTGAGTTTTAGTCGGTTTTGGGTTTAATTCCTGTTCTCCTAGTTATGACTCTTAACGCTCATGAATAATTTTTCACGTACTGAAAACGGTTTGTTTAATGTTTTCATCCTCTTCATAATTACTACTTGCTAATACGCCTATAAGCTTACTAATCGAAAATATCTACAACAAAAACTGAGAACCTACTATGTTTGTTCCATTCGGTCAAAAATGTATACAATTTCTAAACTAAGCTGGTAGTGTCCAACAATAGTACAAAATATTTGCAAACTGGACAAGTTTAAATTATATTTCTGTCGGAGTTCGGAATTAAAGACCTCTAGAGGTCGAACGCGTCGTGGTAGTTTCAGTTAAGGCGTAGAATCTACCAAGTTATGTCTTGGGATGTAAATAGTAGCTTTGGTAGTTTTAGTAGATATTTGTAAGTCAAAGTTAGTTAGTGAACTAAAACGATATCCTCCAGTTTGATTTATCTAACGATTTACACATAATTTTGAGATACATTGGAAAACTTTGCTTACTCTGTAACTATAGAGAATCACACTCATACCTAACACCTTATCATTGACTTCAACACCTACTTCATAACATACCATAATATGACCTACTGCTAAGATGGGCTTACCCGATTTACGAAAGAAAACATAGACTTTTCCTTTTCATATATTTTTTTTAAACACATACAGACAGATAAGCAGAAATATTAAACATCAATCAAGTAAATAATTCCAGCTTCCTAATGACTAGTTGACTGAGTAGAGAGAGACTACCATTAAAAATTATGGTTGTCGTAAAAGATGAAGTTAAATAAATACAGCACCGACCTGCTCTGGTATAGACTATAAGGGTAGTGATAACCAAAAGGCAAGTGACTTGTTTGACTAGTGTGACGTCATCATATTGTTAAAGTAAAAAAGGACATAAAGTCAAATAAAAAGTGCAAACTACCATACAACTCTCCAATTATTTATTTATTGAATGCTTAACAGCAATGTTTGAAATTGGCATATCTATTTTGCTGACTGTACATAGCGTGTCATATATTTGAAAGATATTGAATAGAATAATTCTAAAAGAACCCTTTGAATTGAAAAAAAATCAACCCTAACTTCTTAGTAATAAAGTGCACATTGAAATAAGGACAGTCACTGAAATATTCAACGGCCATGCATTTAATACAGCGAACAGTTTTATGGGATGCATAAAGAATAGGCAGTAGTAAGGACTGGATCCTTGCCACTACTTCGACTTGTTATATTATTATGTTTTGACTTTATGTTTTTGAAGTCCAGGTATTTACGCAGACAAATAGTTATTTGTGACGGCAGCTAGTTAGTAGCTTGGACTTCAAAAAAATTTTGGACTTGAAGGTGTCAGTTTTTTTCATGTATCTACAACTCGTATTAGCCTTGTAAGAAAACCCCCTTTTTAAAAAATGCCTACACCGACCTGTTTGGCAGAAACCCCGATCCATTGTGTATTTATATATTACCTATTATGATAAGAACTTCAAAAAATCTTATAGTTTTCAGAAAGGAATATCAATCTTGTCCTTTCCACCCCAAATGACATATTCATATCAAATTTGGCAGTTCAGTGATCAATCATAAAAAAACTAAATTAGATGGCTACATATCACAAACTCATCATTTATAGCCAATCCGATTATATAGATTTTCAATAAATACGATAACGAAAATCAACTTTCGGTTAGCGTACCTATAAAAATTATTATTTGTATAATAATACTATCGAGTATTAACGTGTATAGATTTTAGGTAAACACTTAAATTGTTTACCTTGACCAGGTTACACCAGCCATCAATCAGTCTACTCGTGACCATGGCTGGTGTAATGTGGCCGAAACGTCGAGCGGCTCAAGGTAAATAATTTAAGTGCTTACCCAAAATCTATACGCGTTAATACTCGATACTATTAGTATAATAATAAAATGAAACGCGAATGAATACAACAATACGTACACAGTGTCTTATTTCGAGGGTGTCTTAGAAGACTACAAACAGACGGAATAAAACGGACGAATACCCGTATGGGTATCAACTGTTAGATTTCAAAAAAGCAAAATATACCCAAAACCTTTATTTATCATCTTCATTTAATTTTACCCGTTTGACATGCCTACGTTTTATTAATACCAAACATTAAATAAATGTTTAACCTATGTTTTATTACTTCCAAACATCAAACATAATTCATTATATTTCAGTATTCATTTATAATGTTCGATTAAGTACTATTTTATCAGAAAATTCATTATTTAGGTTAACTATTGGCAAGACCTGCCCATTTGCTTTATCTGGCTGCAACACTAAGCTGGCAGATATCTTAATAACAAATAGTGTTGTGCATAATAATATCATTATGGAAGAGGTTATCGATATTCAAGGTCATGACTATTTTAATTTGGTTCAAGGTAGATACATCAAAAGGTATAAAATAGGTTAGATTTAATTAACAGTTTTTGTATGAAGTAGTGAGAAAAGTAAGTCAATGTTTTTATTCGTATTTATTCGAATTGGTAGTTTCAGAGTTAGCGTTACTTCAACACACAAAAATGCTTTGACGATATAATATTAGTTAGGATAAATCATATTCTACTATTTTTATTCCGATTTAAGGTGAATTTTTATGCTTCATTATATTACTCCATTAATGTGTCAGTTTGAGGAAGATTCTCCTTTAGTGTTGTTCCTTCTAATAATACTACACTACTGGACTAATTGGTATAGCAAAGAAATACCTTGGGTGTTTCTTTGTTTGTTTTTGTAGAGGTAATGTCAATAATTTTTATTTATTCTTCTTTTACGATACGCATAGTATAAATTAGGGCAGTTACCATAATATTTTTTTTAATTCTTCACAAGACTAATATTAGCAATACAAAATAAATTAATAAATTCAAAAAACAATTAACAAGCTTTAATTGAATCTGTGATTATCTTTTATTATCTATTTAATTTATTGCCAATATAATTTATATTATCGATGCAATATCAATAAACGCTACATCACTACAACACACAGGTGCTCAACATAGCGATCAATTAGTCGATAAGCGCAGTGATTACAGCACTAGTTATGTGTACCATGGTGCAAAACAATCATAAATACAATCAACATTTAAATTAATATTGACTTGTACATAAATAAACATGAATGTTAATTATTTAGAGTAGGATAAACAGACATGGCAGTTTATTTACTTGTGTATTTGCTTTGTATGATATTAGTATTAAGATGAATATCTTTAATAATTTTCATTCAAAATATAATAATATAAGAGGTTATGGTGGCAGTACATACAGTGGGACCGTACATGCTTTAAATAAATAAACATGGTGGCGATCTCAGTCAGTTGTAATCACTGAATCATAAACGATAACGCCGGTTAAGCAACGTTGGCAAGGTCACTCCATAGATGGGAGTCACCCATATAGAGACAGTAATAAGAGTACGTAATTTGGACGACCTCTGTGTCGCAGTCGGTATATTACATAACTGCTACGCAGAGGTCTTGGGTTCGATTCCCGCTCAATGCAAATATATGTGTGCGTGAATGATTGTTTGCAGTGGTCTGAGTGTTTTTATGTATAATATACAGGGTGGCTCATTCAAAGGGGTCAGTATGGGAAAGTCTTAAACTATAAGTCATACGAAGATTTGTTCTTAGGAAACATGACACCGATTTTGATAAAAAGAAAAACTGCATTCATACATTTGATAAAGATACTGTACCCAGCCGGGAATCGAACCCGGTTGTTTTCCAAAAATAAACTTATACTTTTTTTTTTAAATACCGATTTTGTAGGTCATAAGCAGTAAATAACTCTATAAAACATTATGTCTAAAAAGAATAAAATGCATAGTTTTTACATACTTACATTTATAATAGTAGGTGTTCGATGTGGCCACCGTGCGTCGTTCGAGGTCGCCCAATTTAACGCCTCTAGACTATTTCTTGTGGGATTACTTTAAGGATGAAGTGTACAAAACAAGCTATGATAACTTTGAAGACCTTTTATGTCAGCCATAAAATCAATTTTAACGCAAATTCCCCACATAAAGATACAAAATGCAATGACATCATCGTTACCTAAACGTGTTGAATATTGTATTAAAAAAAACGGTGTCCACTTTGAACACCTACTATGATAAATTAAAGTATGTGAAAACAATGCATTTTATTCATTTTAGACATAATGTTTCTTAGAGACATTTACTGCTTATGACCTACAGAATCGGTATTTAAATAGAAAAAGTAAAAGTTTATTTTTGGAAAACAACCGGGTTCGATTCCCGGCTGGGTACAGTATCTTTATCAAATGTATGAATGCAGTTTTTCTTTTTATCAAAATCGGTGTCATGGTTCCTAAGAACAAAACATCGTATGACTTATAGTTTAAGACTTTCCCATACTGACCCCTTTGAATGAGCCACCCTGTATATGTATTTACAAAAAAAAGTATTTTTCTGTTACCCTTAACACACGCAGGTTAAGCCTAGCTTACTTTGGGAACAGATGGCGCTGTGTAGAGATGTCCGTGAATATTTATTATTCTTTATTTATTATTTAATTATTCCAACTCTATCTTTATCACGTCGTTAGATTACTAGGTGAAAAATTTGCCTAATCTGAATATTACTTTTAAAAGAACTTTCTAGAACCTTTCTTTCTATCACAATACTTATCAGATAAAACACAGCAACATCTTCATAAGCTCAAATAAACAGGGATTACACAGCGCTAACCGTTTACGATAATACTCTGCAGATTAAATGCCTCCAATAAGGAAAACGCCTCCTTTTTTTCCCATTTTACCCCATTGTGAAGCGTGACAGAGTTAATCAGGAACGAGTAGCTAATCTCTTGAGACGCTCTGCTATTCAAGTTTTGTGTACTAATGTTATTATATGAGGTACCAGACAAAAGTAATGTCAAATATATTGTTTTATAAAGATATTATAAGCTTAACCCTACCTTATCATATTATGTACTTTTTATTTATAATATAAGAATAATAGACCCATACAGTCACCTTTCAAATTACCTTGTGTTTTCGTAGTCTACTAATCAAGTGTGAAAACTCGTGTCAACTATCATTTTAGTTCCTGAAAATGATAGTTGACTAGAGTTTTGACACTTGATTAGCTGATTTTTACTTGATCAGCCATTCGGAAACCAGAGGTAACTTTCGTAAAACCTTTAGTCGGCTTTAAAATACACTTAGGATAAGATCTTCTTTTTAGTTTGGTTAGTGGTCAACCTGGTGAGATGTTAAACTTGGCTTAACGACTGAGTCTCTATAACGAAAGCTAGGACCGACTATTTACGCGCCCTCAGACGCACGGAGACGCAAAAACCACTCATTCTATAGGTCACCCATCTATGAAATGACCCCACTGACGTATAACAATCGTTACTGAATCAGTGATTGCAACTAGCTGTGATTGTCTTGATTTCCCATAATGAAATACCGGTTCATTCAAGTGAGCCAAGAATAATCAGAAAAAGTTTTTCTTTTTTTTTTCAAAACTGTCTTTTGTCGCATCCGGAAACTGGAGGGAGGTACGGAAATAAAAGTTGTGCGGTAGGCTGAGGGAGGCTACTAATCCCGCGGTAATCCGGGACTCGGCGACGAAGGCTTAGCCGGTAACGGTCTTGGTAACTTTCAGTTATGTACGTGGAGGAAATTGTCACGTTTATAATTTACTACACTCCCTTTTAATTATGATAGCCTAATTTAATGTAACCCGAAGTTAATTGTTAAGCAAGAGAATTTAAACGTAGAAATGTATGCTGGATACTCAAGCTGTTTTGAAAAATGTTTTAACATAATTGTAATGATCAGGTGCTCATGTGTATATAGTATTAACTATTACTGAGTGTCTAAAATAGTTCACTTACTAATCATCATCATAACAGCCCATCAATGTTCCACTGCAGGGACGAGCCTCCTCCCGTGACGGAGCGATACTTACTAATAAATTCGAATAATTAATTACGTACAAATTAAAATATCACTTAATTGACAGTCATGGTTTCAGGGCAACGCATGCCTTCTTTGTAATAAGTACTAATGTATATAGCGGTAGTTTTAAAGTTAAAGACATTCCAAAAACTAAGAGATACTACAAAATAAGTCACAGTCAATACAAAATCAATCATTAAAAAAATATATTTAACAAATCTCCAAAATTACAGATAAACATTTCAGACAGCTTATCCTCTGCACCATAACTCGCTCCCAAGTAAAGTAATCCCGAGCACAATTCATGGATCAAGCTACAAGACATAGTCTGGGCGGAGTGCTAGTTCAAACTAACAGTAGGTACTGCTAGATTTAGTGCTTGTTACTCCGCTAGATCGAGTTTCTAGCCAAGGGGATTAGGATATTATTGAGAGTTTAGCGTGTTTGACAATTCATGAAGAGTATTGTGAATTGGTTTGGTTTGTTCTAAAAAGGGCACAACTCTATGGGCCAGATTCAGGGCCAGATTCAGAGACCGCACTTTGTCTTTACTTTAGCAAAGTCTAGTTATTATCTCTGAATTTGAAAAACATTAAAGTAATCTTTCGCATGAAAAGTTTACTTTGGGAAGATTACTTTTGAAAGAAAGTAAAGTCACGACTCTGAATCTGGGCCTTATATCTCGTTTTTGTATCAAAGTCGAACTTTCCTTCAAAGTAAAGTCAAAGTGCGGTCTCTGAATCTGGCCCTTAGACTATAGAACAAATATGAGATATAAAATAATATAATTATCCAAAGCTATCTAATGTGGGACTAACAAAGTGTTTGTATTTACGTCATTGGTGTGTGTAATACGCCAACTGATAGAATTGTCGGGTAGAGATGGAGTAAAAATAGATAGTGTTAGCATCCTTCGGTACTCTATTTGGAGATGATATCTATGAATACATGGTGTCATTCCATATATTCTTAGTGTACTGTTCATAGTTTATTAATCATTTATCAAACGAGACATAAGACTTTACTCAGTCTTTGTCTCGTCGTCCCATTGTTTGTAACCTGCATGTCAATTCTCGTTTCTTAAAATTGTTAAAAATTCGGTTAAGTTAACTTTAGTTGTACGAGAGTTGACATGCAGATCACAAATTATTAACAGTCTACTTAGTTTCAATACTAACTTCACTCAAGTTAGATTTGATTGACCAATCTATTTTATTTCCCCTCATCTCTCTACACTCAATCATATATTGTCGTAATTCTCTACATTTTTGCGGTCCCACTTCGAGCGACTCAAGAAGATAATCTGCGATAGCTTCTCAGCCCTGACAGTGTATGCCCTGTGGCAGCCCTGTAAGCCTACAGCCCTGTTGCTGATGACAAACTTTGTGTTGTATCGAACCTCAAACCGGGATTACGTGATAGTACAATTCATAAGATGAAGCGTTTTGAGTTGTGAGGAAAAATAATATTTTCTTCACATAAAATACGTTTTATATTAAAATATGTAATGATGAACTTACAATAACAAGAACATTTGTTTGCGGTAGTCGGTGTGTGTAAGAATAATTAAAGGAATTAGCGGAATAAATATACGTATTAAAGAAAATAAGGAGTTGATAAACTATCTATGTTAATATTGTCCGTCAGTTAATGATCGTTCAATAATTCTAGTAAGTACTTTATGATTGGACATTTTTAGACTGGTCTGTCGTTTTTCATAATTGGACATAAGTCGTGCAAAGGCTAACAAAATATCTATTTTTTAAATACAACTCCCGCACTAGGTATAATGCCTTGTGTTACAGGGACTTTAACAAACATCAATTTAACGGACACAAAGAACAACCAGACTCAGGATAACAATTTTTGGATCGCACAAATAATTGTCCTGAGTGGGAATCGAACCAGCGACCTCGTGCATGGCAGCCGCTTGCGCTACTACTACACCGAAGATGTTAATAATTAAAATCGCTGTCACTCACAATTTGCACATCATAGTCAAACCAATAGCATTCGAGCAAAAGATTAAGAAGTCACCAGACGAACACGCTTCCTTACTTTGTTGCTCTAATCCAGGGTTGCCACGAAACAGCTTAACGAAAACTACTTTTATTTATTACTACTTTTACTTGTTATTTTATTAGTAAGTAGTGTTACCTAAGTTTTACTTCTTTATTTGTTTCATTGGATCGTGGGAGTGAAAGTAAATACTTAGATGTGAGGAGAAATAAGTTTATTTGATTTTGACAACATTGACCATTTTTGGTAACGAAATTGAATGAGTAATGAAACTTAACTTTTAATTCAGTGTCTATATTATTACGTGCAAAACTATAATTAAAAATAATGTTTTATTCGGTTTTGTATTAAAATTGTAGTTTTTGTTGTGATGATGAGTTTCTACTGCCGCAGTGTAGGGACGGCCTTGGATTAGTCAAGCTTTGCCAGAATGATAGGCACTCAGTTTTACGTCTAGTTTGAGTTTGTATGTTCTGTAAAGAAGAACTTGTGCTATATTTTTCTAATCTTAATCTTTTAACCTCTCTTTTATTTAATGATTTATTTATTTATTTCAAATTACGAAGCCAAAAATGTTAGTAATATCGTAGCTAGATAAAAATATTCTACGAGATTTGTGTTTTACTTCTAGCGTTAAACACTACATACACCTATTTACAAGAAAATCGTATGTCGTATACGTCGCGTCATTTATTTAAGCAAATAAATAAGAACATTTCACGTTGTTGTCAACCCTACGTCACGCACACATACGCATTAAGAGCAGCTATCAATCACAGCCCTCTCACACTAACACTCTTAGAATAAATACCACAGTACAAATATATCCAGTAGGGAAGCTTCCTACAAAAAGTGCGAAGTACTGCCTCGGTAGCGCGGACGGTCGCATTAGTGCCTGCCGTGCACGAGAACGTGGTGGCTACTGTCAATGACGTAGGTATAAATATATTCCTTCGATATTTTGAAAAAGGCCATGAACAAATATTATTGCGTATTGTATGGCTGTTTGAACTCAGATTCTTACCCTTTTGCGCCAAATAGAGCGGTATGTTTTTAGACATAATGTTATTTACATGTTTTTATTCATAATAATGTGCAGCACGCTT
Source organism: Schrankia costaestrigalis (assembly GCA_905475405.1). Classification (NCBI taxonomy): domain Eukaryota; kingdom Metazoa; phylum Arthropoda; class Insecta; order Lepidoptera; family Erebidae; genus Schrankia; species Schrankia costaestrigalis. Next base: position 747,462 of record FR997845.1, on the reverse strand, counting down.
TAGTAGCCTAAGTTTGAGTGTATTTTTTGTTGAATGCCAATCAAAATCATTAAAATTGACAACCCTATTGCTTCAATGATGCATACCTAAGTATTTTATATCGAAAATTAGGCCGAGTTTCCACACTGTATACTTATTCATACTGTGTACACACTTATCCGCTAATATAACATTAGTGTGCGTAATAAAAGTATAAGGGGTGATACTTGCTGTCCTAATAATATACGGAATGAGTTTTTCTTGTAGTAAGGCTCTATTTTCTGGTCTTTTATTGTGACTGTGATGAGATATGATATTCTTAAGAGAAGTGGTTTTTGACGTAATAGCCTGGGCGTTGGAAGCTACGAAATGCTACGATATGGGGACTTAGGATTAAGGCAGTAATTTCAGTATTTCAGGGTGTTTAGTGTTTTCAGCCGTATTAATATTATAAAATTGAACAGTTGGTTTGTTTATATGGAAGTCATAGTGAAGGTTGTTAAAAACTATAATAAATACGAAGAATTAATGAACACATTTTTAAAGTTACGTTTGAGGTAGGCGAAACACAACTCGTACTTTAAAAGCTAAAATGTACTCTTTCTGCAGCAATAGAAATTAATCTAATACTCAATTTAAATATAGTGCAAAAAAAAGCGTCTCAGTGCTGAGTATAGAGACACTCTGATCTTCATAGGTTAAAAACAGAATTCTTCTGAACCTGGTATGGACAAGCGTGGGACTCATGCGAGGTACAGTAGGTCGTCCATATGACCTAAAAGTGTACTTACAACCCATAAGTTTACTTTACCTACCAAAATATTGTTTCCTATTCACCATGCTACTTCATTAACCAAGAAAAGGTAAGGTACGTGTACAACACCGTGTAAAATGCAAATCATCATAATCATAACAGCCCATTAATGTCCCACTGCAGGGACGGGCCTCCTCCCGTGACGTAGGGATACTTGGCCTACCAATACCACGCTTGCCAGACGGATTGGTATAGGGTTTAATTTCAAGTTTTCCTTCTTTTTACTTCGTTAAGATAATAATTACGGTTAGTCCCTTAGTCGGTTTTTACGACACCCATGGGATGAGATGGGATGCTGACATATTGTATTCTTACTCCGTCACCATACGGAGAACAGACTCAAAATGCAAATATCCAAAGCAAAACCCACTTTACAACTACCTGTAACAGTGTGGTCTAGAACTTATCGATCGCCATTTTTCTTGTAAACGAAGCTTCGTTAGCGAGAGTTTCACTAAGCCGTTAGTGATAATGCTTAGAGATTAAGGTAAGAACTACTACACTTGTAGGGAAACCCATTTACTTGAACATTTTGTGTTTACCACTAAGTAACCATGAAATATATAATCAGGATAAGATGGTAAGGAAGTTTAATACAGATTATTTTTTCAGGCGTTTTATGGTTGATTATACTAGCTGTTGTTCACAACTCGACTGCCGTTTATCGCCACATTTACACCAATGCCATGTTACTCCCTTGTAATGATCGCTCTTCGGAACAAAAGTTATGGGTACTTATTTTCTATAGTTAATTTTGTGTCAATTTTTTATAGTTTACTTTGTGCCAAATTTTATGTACATTTTAATAGTTGTCTTTCAGCATTACGAAACCAAAGCAATTATGTTCCTAAATAAAATAGAAAGTAAAACATAACTAAACTTAACATGACTTTTCAATAATAATATTTTGTCTGCTCTTTTTTATAATTTTCTCCAAAAGTGGCTAATTGATAAAAGAAAGAAAATAACCTTTATTTGACACAGTAGACATATATAATTATATATATTTATGTATATTATTTTATTTTGATTTGACGCAATCATACGCGTGGTTATAATATGGTACCTATGTTCAAATCTCTTTAAGTTCCCTCTTGGACACCTAAGTATGAGACAAGAAAGGGACAACTTCTACGAAGGGACGACTACATGGACAACTTCCCATAATTACATTAAATAGATAAATGTAGAAGCGAAAATAAATATACAAACTTTCACATCAATAAGACCAAACTTAGTAAGTGAATACACATCCATATAACTCTAACTTATTCTATTAGAAGATTATCTTGAATCTAACAAGAACTAAACAAAATAATCCCTAATCGAGCAAAGTATTAGTGCTAACTGCTAAGTAACACAAACTTAGTTGAACTTAACTAAGTATTACTGAAATATAATTTGGTCTCCGCCGCGGTGAGCTGAAGTGAAAAATCAACGAGAAACATCTCGCCTCAAGCTGAATTTACTTTTCAACATAAGCTTTAGCCAAATAGACCAGCAATTTGTTTTAAATTGAACTTATGACTTCTCGCTCTTACTTACAAATGGAATTACTTTTTATCTGAGAGTGAGGGAGACGGATATACATAAGTAAGTAGTTATTTTTGGAATTAGGTAAGTATTGCGCTTAGAGTTTGTAAACGCTTAAATAATTATCTAATTGCTTTTCTGTTTAAATACAGAAGTATGTGGGTAGATCTCCAGAGGCATTTTTTATCGTGTCGGACTGGAGAAACCCATTTTGAAATCGATAAACGTTTTCATTACATTTTTTTATGTATACGTTGGTGTCTAATCTATGTGGTGCAGGGCTGAAATTATGAATTAGTTTATTAGAAATATTTAAAAAAAAATCATAAACCCTAAAATCCTGATTGCTCTGGGTTGACCTAACTCCCGATTGAATGAGAAAACATTGTGTAACTTTTTATTGAGAAGGTTCATATGTCCGATGTTATTTTACATTACATAACAAATAGTTAATCTTCATTGTAATATTTTTTTTTAAATTATATTAACAATATTTTTGGCACAATTTAAATTTATCGTCATGACCTGGCATTTTATCTCATCGCTCTGCGATGGAGTAAAACATCGCGCTCATCCCTCGTTTTACGAAATAGAAACTCTATTCCCCTCCCCCGGGGTAGTGGGTGTAGTGGTCTAACCGCCAAGGAAGATACATTTGTGCCACGGTCCCCCACTACAACATTACGAGGGTAAGTTTATGATTTATCTGGGTTTGGTTCTCGAATTTGATGATTGATATGGCATGTTTTATAAATTAAATAGTAAGGTTGTAAATGTGCTTATTAAGTGAATTAAGTGATAGTAATGATGTTCTTTATGAGGCGTAAACACAACTTTCTACTGTTTTTATTTTGGGCTATATTAATGCTTTTATGACTTTTTTTTATCGCTATGGCTATGATTGCTCTGTCCAAAAGACCAGAGCGATGATATTTTGCAATAATTGTACGTTATAAAACTACTTTAAGTAATAATACCAGATTGTTACAACGACAAATGTCACGACTCAGCTGTCCAAAATTCTGTGACGTCACGACTCATCTGTCAAAAATTCTATAACGTCACGAGTACGACTCCCCTGCAAAATATTTTCCCGCCAATATTCTATGACGTCACGACTCATCTGTCAAAATTCTATGACGTCACGTGTCACGTGACCAAAATTCTATGGCGTCACTAGTCACGTGACTCAGCTGTCAAAATTATTATGACTATGACGAAATTATCAAAATATAATATGAAGGAAGTCAAAATATCAAGTTTTCGGAAGTTTTCCTTTACATGCACTATAAGACCTTGCTTCATGCCAAATTTCAAGTTTGTATGTAGACTGGAAGTACCCTGTAGCTTTTTGCCCTTTGCTCATCAAAAAATTTGCGACATAAACGGCTATATGTCTTGATTTTGTTAGATTAGAAGTTTGATTTTTTTACAGCACTAAAAGGCAACAGACTTTAGTATTTGGTAAAAATTTCAGCTTGATGCCTCTACGCGTTTCTGAGATAAACAGTCTTGATAGAGAAACGGACAACAAAGGGTTCTGTTTTTCCAAAATTGGTACGGAACCCTTATAAAACCGGTCAAGCGCGAGTCTCACTCGCGCACCGAGGGTTCCGTACAAACCTATTTCGGCCCTGTTACGACAAAACACTGCAACCCGGGTTACAGCGTTTTGTCGTAACATGATTCAAAATAATCTGCTACATGTTAGCTTGCTACTAGTTCAATCAAAATTTAAATATCACTTTTTCTTACTGAAATATTCTAAATAACATTTTACTGCAACCCAAAATTTCAACTAAATATATTGACAAAACGCTGCATGCTAGACTGCAGCGTTCTACCGAAATTGTAGCGAGCGGCGAACGTCTTATTATTTTAACATAAGGCTGTAAACTCGGGTTGCCGCGTTTTGTCAAAATAACAAACGAAAACTTACTAAGTAATTGATTTGAAGTTAATTACACAGTTTAACTACGTACAAATGGCTTTCGGTTTTGGTTTTTCGGTACGTTTGGAAATTGGCTTATTTACTGTAGATATGCAGAAATGTATAACCATGCCAAAATTGGATATTATATGTAATAAAGATTTCTTCTTCAGCAGAAAATTAAATTTGTTTAATGAAACTTTTGCCAGTATAGGTAAAGGAAATAAAGCAGTGACGACTATATTGTGGCACGAAGGCGAATCTGCCCGAAGCAACAGTATGTTTTATTTATAAAAAAAAACTCTGTAGAGATTATAAAAAAATAGTTTTATACGCAGAAATTACAACACCCAAACATTTGACATGATCTTGGTATTGTCCATGTTCATTTAAAGACCTACTTGTTGAGAGACTCTGAGTCCCCGAGCATTGTGTTTAGGTCTTCCACGGTTTAGGCCATGCCCACAATGACATCGGCAAATTAGAGATACGTGATATACTCGCCATTGGTATTGATGCTAAATCCGTCCTAATTCAAGAGCCTGAAGGCCTCTTCCAGCGCAGCGGTAAACAGTTTAAGAGAAATAACATCCCCCTGTCTCAGTCCTCGTTGCAGCTGGATAGGCCTCGAACATTAATCTTGAAGACTGACCGACATTGAGGCGTTTATAATAATATATAAACACTGCAACACTTAGAGGTGCCGATAGTCAATTTAGCACTGTTGGAGAGTCCGTAACACTGCCCAAGTCTCGATAGAATTGACAGCTTCCTCATAGTCAACAAACGCCAACCATAGAGGCTAGTTATACTTATTGCACTTCTGTATAACTTGCCGCAGCGTATGAATGTGGTATTAAAGCCCTTTCGGGAACCGGCTTCTTCGGAAGGCTGGAAATCGGCCAGTCTACGTTCGAGACGATTCGTGATAATTCTCGAGAACCATTTGTAGACGTGACTCAGAAGAGTGATGTGTCTGTAATTCTGATCACAGACACATCACTCTTCAAGATCAGCACTACCACACCTCTTTCTCCTACGCCTTTGGCGTTTTTCCCGCGAGTAATGACGGAATTAAATAGCTTCTGAAGAGCCTGATTCTCCACCGGCCTATAGCATCTCGTTTGTGATTCCGTCATCCCCCGGCGCCTTGTTGTTCTTTAGTTGTTGGAGAACATCACTAATCTCACACAGACTGACGTCCGGGATTTCGTCAGTATGGTATTGCGTTAATCTAGCCCTGGTGAATTCTATCTTAATTTTTGTGACACCATCAGGACAAAGCCAGGTCCACTTACGGCAGTTACGCTTCTTGAAGAAGAAGTTCATCATAAAAGGTCCCTCCCTTTCTATGAAGTTCGCAAGCATTTGGCCCTGTGGATTTCTTTGCCCATACGCAAAAAACCCACTATCAACTTCCAGAGCCCGGCTTCGCGTTAAAGTCCCCCATGACCACGGTGTATTGGATATGTATGTATGGCCTAGGAAATATCCTCATACATCTCGTTCACCTCATTGTCGGCATGAGCTGATGTGGGATCGTAAACCTGTATTACCAACGAATAACGTTTGGTAATTCTGACGAGCAGGTACGCTACCCTTGAAGACACACTCTCGATCTTCACTACGTTATTTACGATTACGACTTATGGACGAAAAACCCGACACCACCCTGGAACTGTTGGTTGCCCTCCCGGAAATAGAGCAGGTTACCGGACTTCCGATAAGCCGACGATATCCCACCGTAACCTGTTCAATTCTTCCTTTAGTTCTACGACCTTCTCATTGGTACGGAGTGTGGCGCGTTGTATATTGCCAGGGCCAAAGATCAGTTGTTTTTGTAGCCTGACCTCCCCCGGAGATTCTTAGCTCCCCCTACTTTTTGTGTGTTATCATTTTGAGGGGTTTGTTGGCCTACTAAGAAGAACACACCAAAAGGTATTTCTCAAAAAAATAAAGATGATTTAAAAGATTTATTAAAATTTATGGCCACGTCCAGGCACCACTTTTATTATAATTTAACAGTCAATGTTAACCCTTAACAACCTAGCACCTGTTTTTGTCACACAACCACCTAGCACAGGTCTGTGAGACACCGGAACAAAATGATTCTCATTTTTTAAACTGTGAAAGGTTAATATGAATATTGAGTTAAAAGTTTATTAGGAACATATTAAACTATTGATTAGGAAAGAATGGCACAAGATAATATAAATAGTTTAAAAAAAATCTTAATTGAATAATAATCAATCTAATTTTTTTGATTACAAAGTAACATATTTGGAACATAAGACTTATTACAGTAATCCCACGAGTGGTTACTTCTTTGTACTTTTTTTTGAGATAATTAAGAATACATAAACATAAAAAACATCAAATTATCTCAAACAAAATAAAACTTAAGCAAAATTGCAAGACCTAAACATTCAGTTTTTCAGGACAATTAATACAAGGTTTATGTGAGCATTTCAAGCAAATAGGTGCTCTGTATTCGAAACACTAGTATTGTTTTTTACTTTTTGTTTTTGTAGTAACAAGAAGAACAGTTCTAACATACTGTTAACCTTTATCTAACACTATTTCTTGAAGGAATTACTCTTGGAGTGGTTCCTTTGTTGCTGTCGAGAACGCGGCGATTAGTCATTCTAATATCACGTTGCAATTTTAATATTTGATCAAGTGTTTAGTTTTTTCAATATACTATTTCCACACTTCCTCTCTCCTGCAATATATTATACTATAGCGGTGTTGATGGAAAGGAAGAAGGGGTCAGAGGACAAGCTATTGCGCCTTTTACAGAATAAAATCCTTTTTCGAGTTTTCGATTGCACTTTAGATACCTTTACATATCATCATCTTCAGAAACAAACTGATCAAGAACTGTCGAAGATAAATCAGTTTTGGGCAGTACATTTATGTTGTTTTTTATTTTAGTTGTCTTTTCATATTGTGAGTCTGACTCGCAACTGCGTTCTAACGCTTCCTCTAATCATAAATCTACATAAAAAACACCTCATTCATCATTTGGTACTGTTTCGTTGTCCTTCCTTATTAATAAAAATCTTTTTCCAACCCCCGCTCAATCTTTTTTACATTGAAAGTCATTTTTAAATAAAATAGAAAAAAATACTCAATTGTAAAATAGTCACGTAACCACCTAGCAGAGGTCTCTCAGACCCCGAACGAAAGTTTTTTACTAACCAGAGCAAAACTTACGGACATACAACCGTGGAAAGAGCTTGTGTAGCTCTGAGAGGGGCTAGGAAAAGGTATCGGAACTAACAGGTTTATACGAAACTCGGGTGCAATAATATTTAAGTTTTTATATTTGGTGGTGTCTGTCAGACCTATGCTAGGTGGTTAAGGGTTAACATAACTAAAGATTTAGATGAGACTTCAGAAATATTTATATTTGAAACACCAGAAAGCTCAGTGTTTTTATTTAAATTTTATTCTAACTTATTATATTCTTCCTATACTTATCACAACAAAACGCGGTAAACTCAGGTTGCATCGTTATATGACAATACTGTCGCTTACTGGCCAATACATGTTATCGTAACAAAACAATTTTTCTTAAATTGTGAGGTTTCTAATCAAAATCTGATAATGTTATGTTCTAATGAAAGTTAGCAAACACTATTAACAATAATTTAAAAAAAAAATCAAACGCCTATCTATACTAGATGTAATTTGGTAACGAGTTGAATATTAAAACTTAAAACCGCGTTTTCTGAAACTTGGCACTTCAAAGTTTACAGCATTTTGTCGTAACAGGGCCGATTTACTTTCTCGCCAAATTGTGATGATGTCAGGACTCAGCTGTCTAAATATTATTTTTCCCGCCAAAATTCTATGACGTCACGACTCATCTGTCAAAAATTCTGTGATTTTACGACACATCAGATGTGAATGTGAGAAAAATTCAATGACGTCACGACTCATCTGTCAAAGATTCTGTAATGTCACGACACATCTGTCAAAAATTCAATGACGTCACGACTCAGCTATCAAAAAATATTTTCCTGCCAAAATTATGTGACGTCACGACTTACTTATCTGTCAAACATTTTATGACGTCACGTCTCATCACTAATAATATTTGTTGAAAATTTTAGCTTGATACCTCCACGCGTTCCTGAGATAAATGGTCTTGACAGACAGACAGATAGACAGACAGACGGACAACGAAGTGATCCTATAAGGGTTCCGTTGTTTCAAAATCGGTACGCTGCCCTAAAAATGAACAAGTTTCCAACTGATGAGCTCTCAAAAAGCTCTAGATATATTCCCTAAACATAAAATCATAAAATCTTGTAACATGCAAGACTAAAAATGACTAAATAAATAATATATTACCAATTTTATTATTTTTGTTTCACCATTTATGATCGCTCTAGCGCCTATCATGATTGCTCTGGACACGAAAATGTTTGAACTTAAATATTTCCATAACTGTTTGTCAAAAATGAAGGCCAATAGTAAAAATGTAGTATTTTAATGTCATTATTTTCAATGAGATACATAATTACCAAAAAATATCAAGATCTGAAAAGCACCAGAGCGATCACACGAATACGCCCGATTTGGAGATTGACCCATGTTTCATTTCTGACTCTGGGGCTCGGTTTAAAGCATTAACACACGAAAAATTAAACCTAAACAATATATTTCTGGTTTGAGGAAAATGAAAGTTAAAAGGGTGAAGAAAGAAAAGTAAGGGTGAAATGTAAAAACAACTGGAGAAATGTTTATTTATTTTTGGTAATGAGAATGTTTGAAACATGCTTTACGTTTTACGTGCTTGTCTTTCCTGGTTTTTTTTACCTTTCACACATCCCTTTATGTGTATTTGAACATAAAATAGGATCATGTCTCGTGAAGCGGAGACTTTACAAACATCACAACACGAAGACCATCCAGACTCCAGAATAACAATATGTAAATCTCACAAAAAATTGTCTTGCGTGTGAATCAAACCCGCGACGGTCGCGCCACGAAGACAGTTACAAGTCAAGTCACAATCAATCAATCAACTGGTCTATTGCAGTCCACTGCTGGACAGAGTCCTTTCCTCACACGCGCCACAGAACTCGGTCCTGCGCCTTCCGCAGACCCAGTGACCAAGTCAATTCTAAGCAAACATAATTTTATTTAATAACTAGCTGACCCGTGCCCACTTCGTTGGGCGGCGAAAAAAACTCTTCCCTTTTTTAAAAATATTTCATTACTGCTCCTCTCTTATTAGTCATAGCGTGATACTATTAATATAGCCTATGGCACTCCCCGATAAATGGTCTATTTAACACAAAAAGAATTTAAAAAATCGGTTCTGAAGATCCAGAGATTACCCCCTACAACTTCACAAACTTACAAACACACAAACTTTACCTCTTTATAATATTAGTAGGTAAAGAGTATTATCCATGTAACGATGGATTAAGAACACATGGTATTTATCAATAAACCAATTAGCCTATCGCAGTCCACTTCTGGACAAAATGCCTCTCCCAACAAACGCCACAGAACAGGGTTCTCCGCCCTACGAATTTAGTCCGACCAAGAGATCTTCTTGATCTTTCTATCCGGGTGGTGACGGAGTAAGAATACAATATGTCATCACCCCATCTCATCCCATGGATGTTTTTGGTTGAGGGCCATGCGCCCCACCACAGCCCGTGTAAAGTAGTAGCGGTCGTCAGAGACCAACTACTCGTCCTAAACAAAAAAAAAACCATAGGTGTCGTAAAAACCGACTAAGGGAATAACCGTAACTACTATCCTTACGAAATAAAAAGAAGGAAAACTTGAAATTAAATCCTATACCAATCCGTCTGGCCAGCGTGGTATTAGTAGGCCAAGTAACCCTCCGTCACGGGAGGAGGCCCGTCCCTGCAGTGGGACATTAATGGGCTGTTATGATGAAGCGATCTTTTTGAGGTAGAATTAATTTATAGTACAGGTATTTAAAATTAAAATCTTATTCCAGCCAAAATGTTGATACTAAGAAAATTCATCTATACTAACATCGCGTTAGACAGATATTTTACGTTATTCGCGCATTATTTTAAAACTGAGATATCTTTCAAACTAATAGTCGGATCTTATCGCTGTAAAGGTCAATTTTGTTTAAAATTAAATAAATATAATTAATTAATTATTTTATGTATATGGTATTGACCATACATAAAATACCTTTACAAACAATGCATTTCTTTAAGTCAAATTTGATTATTATAAAAAAGGTCGTAGTGAGTCAACCTTAGAAGATAGATATATGCTATCGTTGACTTAATTGTAAACCTTTTTTAAAGGTACAATTCTCTAATACATCATTTCAGTATATCTCCAGACGTTTAAGCAGCAGAAGCAAAATAAACGTTTTTAAGCGTCCCTTTTATACATATTTCATTACTGTTCTACTCCTATTAGACATAGCGTGATACTATATAGCCTATAACACTCCCCGATAAATGGACTATGAAACACAGAAAGAATTTTTTAAATCGGTTCTGTAGATCCAGAGATTACCCCTACAACGACACAAACACACAAACTTTACCTCTTTATAATATTAGTATAGATTTAATATAACTTATAATTGATATAACACATACGATTCATGGTTAATTTTAATAAAATTTAAAAGGAATAACTTATAATTAATAGCACTTCATAATAAAATAGTTATTGATTATTTACAAACTCATTTATTTTTGAGTATGATTACTACTGGTAACGCCATCTCGTGAACAAAAGAAACGAAATTTAAATTCAATTAACATTGAACCAAATCCATTTTTCATGGCCCCTGATTTGTATTGGACTGTTCTAATATAAAGAGATCAAGCGATATCTCGAGTATTACTTATCCGATTTTGATGAAACATACCTCATTTTAAGCCTAATAAAAAAGGCTACAATACAATGAATTGGTCTTAAGATTATATTAATTCGTTTTAAAGATGTGCGGTAACAAACAGACAGACAGACAGACATTAATTCTAAAAATTGTGGTTTCGTGCTTTTTGATTTTTTTCTAGATTTTATAGATAATTTTTATCTGAATTTTCGAAAAGAACAGACATTTCGACCTTTACAGTTTTATTATAGTATATAGATATATATTATTAACATTGAAAAATACATAACTGACAATAAAATATAGAAATACAATCACAAAACATTAAATTATTGTTTAATGTTCTATTTGTTTAACATAATCGGCCTTATTACAAAATACGGTCTAACTATAAACCAAGATTTATTACGTCACAAAACCACTGTTTTTGAAATTTGTTATTGCAAAATCAGTCTTAACGCTAAAGTGTTAAAACTGATTTTGGATTAACAAATTTATGATTTTGTATTTGTTAATACAAAATCAGTTTTAACACTTTAGCGTTAAGGCTGATTTTGCAATAACAATTTTCAAAAACAGTGGTTTTGTGACGTAATAAATCGTGGTTTATAGTTAGACCGTATTCTGTAATAAGGCCGAATAAGTTTAATTAAGCCACCAACAGATGGCGTTATTTGATATATAGTTAAGATATTTTTATGTTCATCTTACAGCATAACTATGTTTTGTAGTTAATTTTAAAAGCTTTTTCACTCGCCATTGGAGTTTTATAACATAAAACTCAAAAAACAAAAAGTACTCGATGGAGTTTTAAAACTCCATCGAGTACTTTTTGGGATTTGTTCATGGTCTTTCGAGCCGGATAAAAAAATGTTAAATGTCTTTATTTTATTTATTCAAAAATACTGCACGCAGCTTAACTCTAAATATATTCCAGTCTACATTCCTAACATAGCGCTGTTTAATATTTCACTTTGTAAACAAAAACTACGTATAAAACTAAAACTACTTATTCTTGAGCACTTTAAATTCAAATATCTTTTGATAGATAGACTTAACCGATTGCAATGAAACAAAAATTAAATGGAACTTCAAGTTACGCTTAATCGTTGTGTATTAAAGGCATCTACATTTTACGTTACATTTAAAAATACTGCACGCAGTTTCACTCTTGATGTAGTTCTGTCTAAGTTTGAAAGATGGCGCTGTTTAATATTAATTAGTTAAATTCAAATATCTTTTAATAGACGGAACCGATTTCAATGAAACAAAAACTAAATAAAACTTCAAGTTACGCTCAATCGTTGTGTATAAAAATCATCTTAATTGCTTTGGTACTTTTTACGTGATGCCCGAACAAATTTTAGGTTACAGATAAACAGACATACAGACATACAGATAAACAGACAAACAGACAAAAATTCCAAAAAAGGTGGAAACGGGTTCTATTGGTTGTCTTTTAATACCCTGGCTATTTTTTTTGGATTTATTTTCAATGTACAAAAACGACTTTTCTACAGTTTTATTATATGTATAGATTTTTATCTCACACATTAACACATTACTTATATAACAAATTATATAGAATTATTATAGAAAAGCAGCTAATTTCCATTCGCTAGAGGTTCTCTCACCACAAACGTCGCCGTCGTAGGAATGGTGTAATTTATCCGCTCAACGAATGTATTAAACATAGCGAATATATTCGTGGTATGAGTGAAATATGTGCGACGACTTGTGGTATGAGGAGGACGTGGTATGAGCCAGACGTTTTGAATGTTAATATTTTAATATGATTATGAGTTATGTGCTTTAATGTTAGAAAATAAAAATGTGCTTGTGACGTTTTTCAGGGAGTTTCACACGTGATTTGGTTTAATATTTAATTTAGGCAGTTTAAAGTATTGGTTAGATTCGTTTTCAATGGATTTATTTCTATATAAGGCGTATTTGGCATAATATCCGTCAATAACGGTGGCTATACTGACATGCAATAATGTTTCAAAAGCAGATGTGATTGTAATTATCCGTGTGGTGACGGAGTAAGAATACAATATGTCACCACCCCATTTCATCCCATGGGTGTCGTAAAAACCGATTATCTTTACGAAATAAAAAGAAGGAAAACTTGAAATTGAACCCTATACCAATCCGTCTGGCCAGCGTGGTATTAGTAGGCCAAGTAACCCTCCGTCACGGGAGGAGGCCCGTCCCTGCAGTGGGACATTAATGGGCTGTTATGATGATGACGATGACTGTAAATTAATATATATCTAATTCATTTGTGGTGTCTTTTATGCAGCGTTATCGTACTGTGTCTTATGTTCTAGTGATTCATAGTCCAATCAAATATACAACTATTCTAGATTACCTCACAATATCTTTAACGTCACCATATAAAATGAAACTAAAACCTAAAATATATCTCTATGTTAAAATGTTTTAAGTAGTAATTTACGTTTAAACGCACACCTGGCCAGATGTCAGGCCGATAGAGCACGGACTACCTCTTATGTGTTGATCGTAATATCACGAAACGTTCACTTACTTGTTATTTTGTAGTTATCGTTACTAAAACACTATACCTACTTTAATATTATGTTCATAATTTTAGAATTGTTGAAGTTATTTTACTAGTTTTGACAGGTTTAAAAGTCTAATTTTATGATAGAGAGAATTATTTTAAAGTTTCAGTAACTTTAAAATAATTCTGCAGATATAAAAACAATTTTGAAGTAAAGTTACTGTTTGTAATTGTTGCATTTAAGTCTTCATATTTTTCTAAATAGTATAGTCAACCTCCTGGTGGGGAGCAAACCACCAGCAACAGCATTCCCAAGGAGAGTTAGCGACAGGCAGGCGGCCGGTCGTAAAATATAGCCACAACCTTCAGCAGCATAAGTAGAAGAAGACATGCTGCGCCGACCCCAAATAAAATTGGGATAAGGGCAGGGGAATAATTATGACCTATATTCAAGTTTAAACTTACAACTACCATTATTGGTTTTGTAACTACATAGTTATTGTAAATACTAACCTGGTATTACAAAATACAATAACGTTTTTGATTAACTTTCAATCACACGCGTGTTATTGATTGTAACTAGAAATATAAACAAGGAAGTTATTGATGTACATACCTTTACAGCTACTGCTTAAAAGGTAGTCGTTTTTTTATGTTATAATATTATGCAATAGTTGTTGATATGTAAGTGTATGAGTACAAAGATTACAGAGGAGCGGTTTATAATGAAATATCACTGCCAAATTTGTAATCGGGGATATAAATTATATGTAGTGCAAAAAGTAAAACCAGAATTCGGTAGGAGATTCCTTTTTTGTTGTATTTTTACGTGTACCTACGTTTCGTAGCATCGAAAATGCAATATTTCCTTAATTTCCTTCTCTAAAAATAATCTGTTATTATTGTCATTGTCATAAAAATATTACCGCATAGCATCAAAATATGCATAAATTACATACATGCATACAAAAAATTCACGCCTTTTTCCCGTGAGGAGTAGGCTAAGATTATTGAGCTATGAATTAATTTATGATTTTAATTATAGCTTCTATGTACCTGTATTTCATTACCCTACACAAACGCGGATATTTCACCTATTGTTATTACTGACTCATGAAAGCGTATCATATTGACACAAGTACTATGTAATTAGGTACTTCATTATGAATGCTAATATTTATGTGAAGATTATATGCTTAAGTTTTTTTTTATAATTTATACTTATTGCTGTAAGCCTGAAGAGTTTTCGTGTATTGAACACCGTTAATTCAGGAACTACTCCATCAAATCGAAGTAGATATTATATTTTTTACAACATTATTCGAGGAAGGTAATATAATTTTTCGTGAGCGAAAGTAGTTATGCTTAGACTTACAAAGGTACGTAGAGTATTTAAAAGCACACCTTTCTTATTCAACATAATATCACTTAGATAAGTTGTATTAAAGTTTATTTTCCTACTTTCGTTTTCGTAGACATCCCTCAGTCTATTCATTGTCAGCAAAATACATAAGGCATGGCGTTTGTATAACTTTTTAATGTAAGTTTATCCAAAACCTAGCTACAGTAATACAGATATTACAATCACCGCCGCTCTATCTCAATAATCTAACACATCGTATTCACGCAACAGTAGGTATACAGATTCGCGTATTGTTGATAATTAAAGGGACAATGCCGGGCACCCGTATTGAACACTTGTAACTATCGCTTATCGACATTATACATTACACTACGTATTACTGGCTCATTTATTATATGTCATGTGATATGTGTGAAAGACAATGTTTTCACTAATTGTACTTTATATTTTATGTTTGGTAAATTGTTACTTTGTATTCATTATAATGTTCCAGTAATGAGTAATAGCAGTCATAGACCTTCATTCGAAGGAGTAGGGAATGGGCCGGAATCGCCAGTGGCTCAGATTTTTTTCATGTGGCAAGAAAATGAAAAATAAGTAAGTATGCTGAGTTGACTTTGCTAGTCGGAGATGGAAAAGGAAATAAGTTAAAAGAGTCTAGTATGAGCTGGAAGAGGTTAATTTTGTAAAATATTTCAGTTCAAAGTAACATACAATGTTAAAGAAGACACTTATGATACCCAAAGGTATTTTAAAGGTACTTAACCAAAAGCGGTAAAGCACTCAGTATTCATAAACCACATCTCCAATTAAACTAAATCTTAACTAAATTAGAAACAATAAAGAATACAATACACAAATATATTATACTATGTGTTATGTAGGTTAACTGAACAAATATTTGTGCCAAGTTTGCACAAACAGCGCCCTCTGAGGGAACAAACACACAAACATGTATGCAATGACGGTTATTATAAATGGTGGATTAGTTAGGCTCTTGGCGTGTGCTACAAGTTAACGGGTTAAGCGTAACATTATATTAAGTTAATTTAATAGTTACTTAAAGATCCATTCAGAGTAAACGAAAACTTTTTTACGGTTTAATGAATCTTTTGACGACCTCCGTGGCGTAGTGGTTTTATAACATGACTGCTACGCAGAGGTCTCGGGTTCGATTCCCACTCAATGCAAATCTTTTTGTGCATGAACATGATTGTTTGCATTAGTCTGGGTATTTTCTATGTATAATATGTATGTATTTACAAAAAAAAAGTATTTATGTCTATCCATAGGGCAAGCTCTGCTTAGTTTGGGACTAGATGGCTTTGTGTGAATGTGTGAGGAATGTTTATTTCAGGTTTGGTAAGATGGTTTGTACTTGTGGTACAAGTATATTTATATTCGTTTCTTTTTATTCGTAACGATATTTAACTGGTTGAGTTTGTGGATGGTACTAGTAGACCTTTTAGTTATTTAGTTACCTACTACGTAATTTGTAAAACTAAATTTAATTTACAAAAAAACCAAAAAAATTTTCTATAGTTGACTTTACTCTAAGAGAGCCAAACGGATTAGTTTACTTTTTAAATTAAATCTTTTTTGCTAAGTGTGAGATGGAATATTAACAACCATTTTCATACGTATTTTAATCTAATGAATAAAAAATCTCTTTGGTAATCACGACGCAATAAGTATACCTATGCAATATATGCCTTTCTCATCCCAAAGGACTCCCAAAAATGGGTTAAATTAGCAACCAGAAAACTCTATATCAAACCCGGAAAACGTGTTAATATTTAAGTAGTTATTTATTATTCAGACTCGTCGCTAGCAACTAACTCACGGGTACCCATCCCTTTTGACTTACACCACTCAACACCTTAACCTAAGGGTTGTATACACGCTGACTAATTAAATTAATTAAATCTTATGTATGTGTAAAATGTAGTATGTCGACCGATATGTTAACAACACAAAGGAATTTAAGAGCTCGATGTATTGTGTGCGGTGTAAGCAATATTATTGGGCTTCACTAATAAGTAAACAACATAGAAAAAATGAAATGTAGTCGACATACAGGGTTATAGGAAGAGTACCGCTATTTAAACTAAGCTAGTTACAGCTACTTGGTAAAAAAAAAAATGATTAAAATTAAATGTCCTACTGACAAAAATGCCCTCCTCCGTGGAAGGAGACAAAGTTGGTCTACTATACCACACTGGCCAGATATAATGGTATAAGGTTTGTGTCCAGTTTTTCTTCTTTTGTGATCTTTGTCATAATAGTATATTTCTTATTAACATTTTTATTTTTTAGGTTTTACGACACCCCAGATGAGAACCGTTATGAGATAAAAAGAGTTGTTTTGTTGCTGCAAAGATATTTAACGTATTTTAAAACGTACTTACTCTATAATTTGAAAGTTATTACAAGTTGAGTTATGAATTCCTTACCTGTAACAAAAACACCATAATATTTATAAAAAAATATATAAATTGATCCAAACATTTTTTTAAAAACTATAACATTTTAGTTAGTTATTGTCTCCTGCATGTAGGTATAGAGAAAAAGAGACTTGCATAAAATACATGCTTATCAGTCGGGTTTTGTTTAAAGATTTTTTTCTTAAAATAACTTCTCAAAAATAACCAAGACGCTTTTTAAGGTCAACCTTCCGACTAAATTAGAGACTGTATATAAAACTGAAATCTATCTTTACAGGCAGACCTAATGCGACAGATAAGTTGAGCTTATTATCTAATAACTTTTTATGTACTCGTAACTATATACTATCGTATAATTAACTTATTTTATATATTATAAAACACGGTAAACAATTAAACATAATACAAAAGCAACACATTGCCTTTTAAAAAAATATTATCCAACTGAAAAACTTATAGACTGAACTAAAAATAGAATAGAAAATATGTTTCGGTTAGCAGAAAATGTCTGACCGATAATACGACGTAGAACGGACAGTCGCTAGTCGCGCCGTGAACCAGATAGCGCTTTATACGTATTACCTGAATACTGTGGCCTACATTACTTTTACGTACAGATAAGAAGTGTATAAAATCGTGATAGAACAAAGTATATAGACGACCTCTGTGGCGTAGTGGTTATATAACATAACTGCTACGCAGCGGTCTCGGGTTCGATTCCCGCTCAATGCAAATCTTTGTGTGCATGAACATGATTGTTTGCATTCGTCTGGGTGCTTTCTATGTATAATATGTTTGTATTTACAAAATAAAAAGAATGTTTATCCGTTGTCTAGTAGGTACCCATAGTACAAGCTCTTAGTTTAGTCTTAGTTTGGGACTAGATGGCGTTGTGTGAATGTGTGAGGAATATTTATTTATTATATGTAGGTATAGACAAATAACTTACTAAGGGAAATACGTTGTAATATAACGTTATAATTATTAAAGCTTAGTGGTAATTAACGTAGTATGCTATTTTTAAACAGTTGCTTGAAGTTTCGGAACAGGTTGCACTGGCCGTGCTCTCAACCTGGGTTAACAAAACCTAAGTATACTGCTTCAGTTCCCATTAAATATGTTTTAATTTACGCTACAGCAAAGGTTACACTTACTGTATCCTTAAAATGTAGTAAAAAAACTTATATTATGCAAAACACGCAAATTTAATATACCTAACGTAACACCGAAACAACAATACATAAGCGAATATTTTGAAACTTTAAATATGAAAAGTTGTTTCCAAAGTAACATAGCAACAAGGATTTTGTATTAAGAGTCAACACCAAACTGTAAATGTGTTCGATTAAAATTCAATCAGTCTACTGTCTATTGAACGTTTTCGTAGATAATTAGAAACTGATTGTACTTAATTATTTATTACTTAATTGGTTGATTATTAAAATGTATAAAGTCAGTCTCCGTGTGGTGACGAAGTAAGAATACAATATGTCACCACCCCATCTCATCCCATGAGTGTCGTAAAAACCGACTAAGGGACTATCCGTGAATATTATCTTTACGAAATAAAAAGAAGGAAAACTCGAAGTTAAACCCTATACCAATTCGTCTGCCCAGCGTGGTATTAGTAGACCAAGTATCCCTCCGTCACGGGAGGAGGCCCGGTTATAGTTCTGACGACCTCGGTGGCGCGACGGTAGCGCAAGCGGCTGCCGTGCAAGAGGTTGTGGGTTCGATCCCCACGCAGGACAATAATTTGTGAGATCCACAAATTGTCGTCCTGGTCTGGGTGTTCTTTGTGTCCGTTAATTGATGTTTGTAAAAGGTCCCCGCGACTCAGGGCACGATCCCTAGTGCGGGAGTTGTCTTTTTTAAAATAAAAAAATAAAAATAAAGTTACGGTTACTCCCTTAGTCGGTTTTTACGACACCCATGGGATGAGATGGGGTGGTGACATATTGTATTCTTACTCCGTCACCACACTGAAATAATTTGTTAGCAAAGATTAAAAGAAAAGCGAAAAACAATCATCTCTAACATAATATATTATTTTCCCTATGTTACTTTAACTTATATATTTATTCGTATGTAACGTCAACACTGTGGATGCGGAAGGTAATTTGGGAATACCCATGTCTCTGTCAAGAAATCATTTCTTATATTATTCTTAGTACGGTTCAGATATTCATGAGAAGTGAATGTTTTTACTTATGTTTGTAATGCAATGGTTAATAATTCTTATATTTTTGTGAATTCTTTGTATATTTTTATTGTCTTGGGGGCACAAAATATGAGAGTGACTTGCACGAGGTCTAGGGTTTGAGTTCCACGGAGGACAGTTCTTCGTGTGATCCACAAATTAACGCCTTGATTAGGTATAAATGTTCTTTGTGTCCGTTAAATCGATATTTTTAAAATTCCCCGCAACACAGGGCATGATCCCTAGTGCGGGAAATGTCTTTTTTTTTTAAATTAAAAAATATTATGAATTGTAATATTAAACGCTTGCATTATTTCTTTGACAGACCACTGAAGCTGTCGAAGCCTGAAGCTAAAGGGCTTGATGGCATCGGCACTTGTTGTTGCTTTTTGCTGACCAAAATGTCACAGAGCTCGTCGAAAAATTGAAATCTCTGGCACTAGAACTGTTCCAATGTTCGCAACAAAGTCCTGACGATTGTAAAATTTAATCAATGTGGACGGAATTAAAAGACTCTAGTTAAGTATTCTTTCACTGAACTATCTCAAATCCATGATGATTCTCGTTGTAGTTTGATATTATGCTATGTATAGAAAGACCTTATGTTGAGGAATTAAAACTACTTATATAGTAAAGAAGTGATGTATGTGTGGACTGAGGGCCCATTTTTTTTTTTGCGGTTTTTTGCAGATTAATCAACAAAAGTGCATAGTTAAAGTTGTTAAAGAGTTTGTTAAACGATTATCAGAGTTTGTTAAGACTTCATTCAAAAGATATATCGCTTTAATGTGGGTCCCTCAGTTCAAACACAAAATCTCCCATAATTAGATAGGTAATGAATTAAACAACATTTTTTTGGTAAAAATCCTTAGTTAAACATGTACAAAAGTATAAAAAGCATTAAAAAGCCTAATATGGGTAGCTAATAAAAAATAACAAACGTTTTAAAAGGTCCCCGAGGGCCCACTTGAATTTATCTCATAATTAATCAATTATAGCATGAACATTAAATATTCCTAAGCCAAACATTTGTTAAAAGGGCAAGGATAAATTTAAAATTAAAGAAAGATCACAAACAGTGATAATTATTGTTATTTTTAAGTTTTTAAGTGGTCCCTCAGTCCACACACTATGCAAATGCTAATTGTTAAATATATAATTAAATACAACAATTACGAAAATGGGGAGCCTTTCAGTGCATAGTTAATTTTGTATTTTATCGATCTGTATTTATCTTGTGTCTGGTTTATTTATATTTTTTGTCATTTTAACTGTTTTATTAATTTTCATACTAAGTCTGGTGTGGGGTGTCCACGTTTTAAGAAAACGGCTGTATATTTGTTTTTAATGTCATTTATTATTAATTTAGATATTTATTTATTTATAATTAGGATAACCCACGAAACATACACAAAGTCAATCAGAAATAATACAATATTTAAGTAGCTCAAGCAACAGTGCTGATTCCATTACAAGTTGCCATGGCAAGCAAAACATTACACAATATTAATATTAATCAATTAAATCTAAATTGCAATCATTTTTTAAATGTAAAAAATAAAACAATAACATTTGCAATACAGTAAAATTAAAATGTAATAAAATTTTAAGTTTTAGACAAGTGACAGGTTATATTATTAATTAGCTACAATCGTAATACATATCTGTATGTCTATACATATAAATAAAATTGGAGTGTCTGTTTGTAACACGAAATACACAGTTTTTAAGGTTCCGTACTCAAAGGGTAAAAACGGAACCCCAATTACTAAAGCTCCGCTGTCCGTCCGTCCATCTGTATGTCACAAGGCTGTATCTCCTGAACCATGGCAGTTAGAAAGTTGAAACTTTCACAGATTATGTATTTTAGTTGCCGTTATAGCAACAAATACTGACAGCTAAGTTACGTCGTAAAATTTTTAAAAGATGAGTCGTGAAGTCATCGCATTCTGGCGCGAAAATAAATAATAATATGGGTAGAATAATAATACAATTTTATTTTAATTTAAAATTAATACTCGTAACTGAACGAATTCACGATAATCAACAAGCTGACAGTTTACCACAGATTTGAGAGTTCTACTTTCTTTTATATGGTTCTTGTTTTTATGGATTTGAGAGTTACTATTTAAATAAATAATTTAGAATAAAACTGTCAATATCTACTGCTATTATAAGAGGTCAGAGTGAAAGTAAAATAAAAAAAATATTTCGTGTGTATGTAGACTAAATTATTATGTTTTTTAACATTTTTATCAATTTATTATTAACTGCATACGGGAACATAAGAATTCTATGTCATAATTTTGGAAAATTTAAAGATTAGGTACTTCGTAATATATATTTTTTAAATCATTAATTTAACAGGAACATGTATTTTTTTATTGTTTGTTTACGTTTGCATCAAATAGCACTCAATTCGGTCCGCATACGGCCCAACACAATTACAACTATTTACTTTTATCTCACACTTTATGACTATGCAGAAACTTTAAAACGTAATGTAACATCATTAATGTATGTAATGGTTCTTGATTATCTCTTGACTGCATGGACACTCTACTTGTACGAAAAACATATTTTGTAAATTTTTCGTAAAATAATTATAAAACCAGTGATAAGATAAATACAGATCCATAAAATACAAAATTAACTATGCACTGAAAGGCTCCCCATTTTCGTAATTGTTGTATGTAATTATATATTTAACAATTAGCATTTGCATAGTGTGTGGACTGAGGGACCACTTAAAAACTTAAAAATAACAGTAATTATCACTGTTTGTGATCTTTCTTTAATTTTAAATTTATCCTTGCCCTTTTAACAAATGTTTGGCTTAGGAATATTTAATGTTCATGCTATAATTGATTAATTATGAGATAAATTCAAGTGGGCCCTCGGGGACCTTTTAAAACGTTTGTTATTTTTTATCAGCTACTCATATTAGGCTTTTCAATGCTTTTTATACTTTTATACATGTTTAACTAAGGATTTTTACCAAAAAATTGTTGTTTAATTCATTACCTATCTAATTATGGGAGATTTTGTGTTTGAACTGAGGGACCCACTTAAAGCGATATATCTTTTGAATGAAGTCTTAACAAACTCTGATATTCGTTTAACAAACTCTTTAACAACTTTAACTATGCACTTTTGTTGATTAATCTACAAAAAGCCGCAGAAAAAAAAATGGGCCCTCAGTCCACACATACATAAGAAGTGTACCTACTAGTATTTACTGAAGATTTTAAACAACACATTTATACAGACAGAATTAAATACTTAAAAAGGCGTAAACACCTAAATAGATATGAATGAACGTAACAATACTTTTACATTCAAAAACTGTACATTTTATTATAGGTAACCCCCGTCACATAAAATGGCCGTGAAAAATGTTGCCCTACTCGTAGGGGAACAACCTTGCGAAACAATTTATGTGGGTAAATTGAGAGTAATGTATCGCAATATTGGTCTACAGGGTTCTGGACAAGCAAAGAATTACGGTCACACAGATATACATACGCTGTAACAAGGTATCTTGAATTACTGTAGTATTAAAACCTACTACATAATATATAAAAGAGCCTACATTTTAGTTTTAAAATAAACATCTATCATTATCATAACAGCCCATTAATGTCCCACTGCAGAGACGGGCCATCTCCAGTGACAGAGGGATACTTTGCCTACTAATACCACGCTGGCCAAAAGGATTGGTATAGAGTTTAATTTCAAGTTTTCATTCTTTTTATTACGTAAAGATAATGTTCACGCACGGATAGTCCCTTAGTCGGTTTTTACGACACCCATTAGATAAGATGGGGTAGTGACACACTGTATTCTTACTCCGTCACCACACGGAGAAACAACTATAGAATTAAAATATGTTGGTATATTTTTGAACCTTTATAATCACTGCATTGACGGTATTCACCGAATGGACGGTAATTATCCCTGTATTTAGGTTGGTATTATGTTTTCGTTTTCTACGTTTTTGTAAGTATGGATTTATTAAACGCACATAACCAATCTAGGGTAAAGCATTTTTTTCTTAAAAACATAGTTTACCATTAGGTACGATGTGATTACACACCCCATATGAAAATCATATATAAATAAATGCTACAAAACATAAGCACAGTAAAAGTTAAGATTAAACGTACACTTCTATACATAATATATAACTTAATTCCACCCTTATTCAGAGACATCCCCTAAAATATTAATTAAAGGGAAGTATGAGGAAAAATCTCATATTTCGTTGGAGGCATGCCCGCCAGGCAGTTTTCTGCCCCTCTCCTAATCTAATACAGACTAAAGCAATTACAAAAATTAACACATAAGCATGCCGCAATCTAGTAAACGATACGCCGAGAACTGTTTATTGGATCCCCGGGGATTTGGTAGGGATTGTTAATCACGGCGGGATTATTCCGATTAAGCTAGGGATGTATTCGTTAGTTTTTGTGTTATTCTTTAGTTTAGTTGAAAATATACAGAAAGTGCATTAACAGCTTCTATAATATTACTAATTGTCATAAAATTAAAATACTTAGACATTTGATACTTTGTCTCTAAATAGCATCGAAACCTAAGCATTTCTGAGGGTATTACCACCTTTCCGCTAGGGACAATTTTTCTCGCGGGAAATTAAGCCTAGTAATTGGAGCTACTAGCTATAATAATATTGTATCCAATGTGTAACTTACTTTTAATAAAATAAAAATACAAAAAATACAAAATAAGCGTTGTCTCTAGTTAGTTAGGTGCGTCATGTTATAAACAAACTTAAAAATCATGAATAAATTGAACGCAAATTTAATTCATATAAAATCTCATAAAAAACACATTAGAATACAGTTGAAAAAAATGATCAAACTTGTAAATAAAGACCGCAGGAATCCCAAATAGTCGCCATCAAAACAAAACAGTAACCTTTATCATCGCGACCCATCTCAGAGCTTCGATAGGCAGGGTAATCCTCAAAACATTTCCTATAATATAACAACGAAAGAACAAAATAGAGCCTCCACAACATTTAGGAAAAACTTCCTAAAAAAACCAAAATCAATAATACACTGAAGTGGTTATGCTGATAGTTGGAATAGCAACTCTATTGTGTTGGCTATATGGTTTAATTTTCAATGGTAAGTTTTTCTGGTAATGGTATTCTATGCAGATTTCATATTCAATTCTGTGATAAGAGAATTTATTGTGATCTGTCTCTCTGTGCGTATGTTGATCTCTGTTGAAATGTTTGTTTGTTTGCATCTATGTTTATGTTTTGTTATGTATTTGCACGCTTTTTTGTGTTTATAGTGTTTGTAAAGATATTATCTGCAGTGAAAATGGCACTTGCATTGTCCCTGCCGATTATGTAGTATGTATATAGTATATTAGTATACTATAGATGTAGTATATTCATTCACTTCAAGTAGCTTAGAGACTTGCACATACTAGACAAAAATCACGCAGGTTTGGGAAATTTATTTGTGCTACGCAAGAAAAATATCCAGCTGAGAACGTCTGTCACTAACCAGAATGTCTACAAAGGTATGATGACAGTAAAAAAATATCTGTTTCTAATCTTATCCTTCTGTTAATTTTAATTAAAACCGGATTTAAAATGTAAACAATATTTTATTACTTTAATGGTTTTAATAAAATGTTTCCTGAAATTTTATTTATTTATAAATAGTAAGACGACCTTAGTTTTCATATGAATATCCTACTCATAAAAATGTGTAAGTAAACAAAAACATAGAAAATATTATTTTAGTATCAATCCCACGTACTAAAGTCTTCTTACAACGCAACTGTTATGGTGTGGTAGGGTAGTAGTTAAATTTTAATTAAACAACTCTTGGAGTCTGGGATTCGAATCCCATGTGCATTTATTTGTACAGCCCACAAATAATTGTTTACCCAGATTCTTACTCCATAAGTAACATAAGTCTAAGTTTTTCGATGTAAAGAGAATGCTCGACCTAGCAGAGGGAGGGACGTTATTGACTGAAATATTTACAACATCATTTAAAAAACTGTGTTTACAATATCCAGAAGAAAATTAAAAGGCTTCAACGTACATTATTACACTGAAAAAGGAGTCACTTAGTCATACACGAAACAGCAACTTATCCTTCGTCCTAAACGCTTAAAGGATGATTACCTACCCCTAAATTAAGGCTACATTCGCGCATGACGTCACAAAGCCTCCTGCAATATGCAGCCAGTCCTACTTTATACAGTACCTACTTATATATTATTCAGTACAAAGTCCCTAACCTGTCTTACATAACGATCTCTTTAGTAAATGTATTCTGTTTTATAAGACCACTACTTTTACTTTCAAGTATCATGTCAGCGTATGTATCTTGTTGTGATGAGGATATACGAATACATGGTGACCCTTGTGCAAAATATTAAATTACTTAATGTAGTTTTCTCCGTGTGGTGACGGAGTAAGAATACAATATGTCACCACCCCATCTCATCCCATGGGTGTCGTAAAAACCGACTAAGGGACTATTCGTGAATATTATCTTTACGAAGTAAAACGAAGGAAAACTATGAATTAAACCCTATACCAATCCGTCTGGCCAGCGTGGTATTAGTAGGCCAAGTATCCCTCCGTCATGGAAGGAGGCCCATCCCTGCAGTGGGACATTAATGAGCTGCTATGATGAATGTAGTTTTGGTATTTTGTAGAGGTAGTGGACTCATTAGTAGAGTGCTCAGCATGGGTGCGGCTAGCGGCATCACCACGTTGGGCCGCTAAAGCTAGTCACTCTGTAACTAGTGATTACCGTTCAAGTCGTGGTTTGCTGCGAGCAGGATATACCCACGTCAGAAGAAGGCGGCAGAGTTAGGGGAATTCCACTTTTTCGCAACACAATGCATGCTATGGTCACCGGAGAATATTTTATGCCTACATTTATGTTATCAATGTTACTTTCAGCTCATCTTTTCAGGCATAGTCTAGTGATTATGTCATCATCTTTTCTTCCCATCAGTTTCCGGGGTATCTTGTTTTTTGGCTATTTTATCTTTATTGGTAAAAGCTTAATAGTTTATCTAATACAGCTCTTTCTATTGCCCTATTTTTGGATTACCTAGATATCCAAATGAAACACGTGGCAATAAGGGCGAGTTTCGCAAATCACTTCTATCAACATGACAACAAACCTGCCACTTTGAAGTTAAATTCCAACTTTCTATTTGAAGCCTTAAGTGACAGTCGACGAGTTTGCTATTAACTAAACTATTTAACAATAATATATTTTATTCAATAGATATAAGCGTAACGGTGTTAGCAATTGACATCAATCCCTTTACCTTATTTGTAGAACTACTTGCAGTATACAGTTTACTGTCAATGTTGCCTTATATAGGTGGTAAGAGGCAAGTTTATATATCCTGGTTTTAATCTTTTATGTATTATATTTCATTTACTTTTTGTTGCAGGGCCTCAAAACTAAAGTAGGATTGAGAATTCCACATTTGCCGTATGTCAGTCGAGCTGTGGGTCACTATTAGCATAGATTGAACCTGGAATGAATCATTGGCGTGGGGCAGGCCACGTAAGAGGTAGCGAGATGAGACAGGGCAAAGAAACACTTACTTCATAGGCCATGTCCTTAGTGATGAGGAAGTCAGAAGAGAAAGGCCCTTGACCAACAGTGGAATGATGAATTCAATGGCGCTTATTTGAAACTTATCTATGACTATAAATAAATATTCTTCACACATTCACACAACGCCATCTAGTCCCAAACTAAGCAGAGCTTGTACTATGGGTACTAGACAACGGATACACATACTTAAATACTTTTTTTTATAAATACATACATATTTTATATAGAAAACACCCAGACCAATGCAAACAATCATGTTCATGCACACAAAGATTTGCATTGATCGGGAATCGAACCCGAGACCTCTCGAGATGTTATATTTATAACTACTTCGCTACAGAGGTCGTCGACTATGAATCTAATCTATACTTAAAATTATATTACTTTAAATTTAACTAGTACAATATATTATACAAAGTAATCACCCTTGTAATATTAGTTACGAAGGATTACACCTAATACATGTATTACTGTAGCTGTCAATCAAATTAATAGCCTGTCTCCGTAATTGAACTAATTATTGTACTTATTAATTTATGTGTTAGCTAGCAAGACATGGTGTCAACCATGCTTGGGATTAGGTGAAAGACTACTTAGATTCTATTCCCGCTAATTAAATATCTTTGCTGGGCTAATATTATGGCTAATATTTCAAATCATATTCAGTTTGATTTAATACAGGGTCAGTAAGCATAGCATTGTTTAGTTGGGCTTGTACTCAGAATATAAGCCCAGCTTGTTTTAGGACTAGAATCTGATAGCGTAGAATCTTAGAACAAGAAATATTATATTCGATTATTCCCTTTGTATCTTTTCAATTTTTAAAATCTATTGTACGATTTTCGGTAAACACCAAAACTATGACATAATACTTTTAATAAACCAGAACCATGACTCTAAACAATAACTTAAACATATTCCTATTAACCTAATATCAAGTAAATATAAGATTACCATATAAATTAATCAAGCTGGCTCAATAGACTATGTGTTTACGTATACATAAAGTTATTACATACAGTAATCAGTCATAGCAGACAATGATAAATGCTCAACAGTGAGATAAGGCTGAGGTAAGGATCCTTCGCTAGATTAATAATATTGCTTTAAACACATAAGACGGTATACAAATAGTTTAGATTTCTATAACAGACTATGTTACACTAATTAGTTAGTCTTTCTGGGTGATAATATATGATAATTATTTTCATTTAGTGAAGAGGCATATTTCTGTAGTTGGCTTATAGTCCGTAAGGATAAGATGAATATCATCTGTGTTATTCCTTTAGGTCCAGTGTATGTCAAAACAAAACCTTTAAGAATATGTCTGGCATGCAGCATGCCCTCAGATTTTATCCACAATATCCAAGTTTTTAATTCAAGTTAATTGCGATATTTAGGGTTTGGTGAGACATGGTGATAACTGAGATAGGTAACCATAACAACATTTCTATAAAATGATAATGACTTGTTTTGTTCATGCTTATAAAGATTTACCTTCAGCGAGCATCGAACCCCAGTCCTTTGTGTAGCAGTAAGTACAAAGAAATATATAAATGACATGCTTTTTTCGATCTCACGTCACATGCCAATTACCAACTAATAAGCTATCGAAACTACAAATTTAATTAGCCTAAATCGATAACCACAAACCTACAGTTCTACTAATAAAACTAAAGCCAAAATGCTACCCCGAGCTCACAGTTGACGACCAAAATAGTTCTGGATCAATACGTCCATAAATAGGTAACTAGATAGTCTCGCATTACTCGGGAACCGAACCGCACACCGCATTATCCCTTCCGTAAGAAACCGGTATGTTACTGTTAGTCTTGTAAGGTATATGCAGATCACGATAGTGTCATTCAAGAGAGTTATTTGCTGTTATTTGATAGTTGTTGTGGATTAGAAGCTGTGGAGTATAAATTTAGTTGTCTGTTTAGGTATTGTGTGTAATACTATTATTGCTAGGCAGCCTAGCAAGTTATTATAGCTACTAACTAATGAACTTGTAGTAGAATGTTGGCTAATGAATCGCGTCTCATGGATAATTTATTTGTGATTTGAATGGTACTGTCTAAAACGAATACTATTGACCTCTGTGGCCTAACGGTTGTAGTCAGTGGGTGCTGCGCTGAGGTCTTGGGTTCGCTTCCCACTCAACAGTCATCTTTGTGTCCATGAATGTAGGAATTTTACGAAAAAAAACCTTATAGATGTGTCTAACCGTCGTATAACAAATATTACTGTAGTTAACTAAAATTATAGGACTAATAAGACTTAAAACGTCTTGGGTACGTGTGTCTTGAGTCATCATCATCATCAGCATAGCCCATTAATGTCCCACTGCAGGGACGGGTCTCCTCCTGTGACGGAGGAATACTTGGCCTACTAATACCACGCTGGTCAAACGGATTGGTATAGGGTTTAATTTCAAGTTTTCCTTCTTTTTATTTTGTTAAGATAATATTCACGAATAGTCGGTTTTTACGACCCCCATGGGATGAGATAGGGTGGTGGTAAAAATAACTTAAATCCGCGTCACCATCTTGGCGGTTTGGCCAAATGCTTCTTCACACTGAGTTTGAAGGACCAAATATCATACGATGAAGGAAATACGTGAGCCGGAAGTTGGTTCCACAACTAGTCAGTTAAGCTAGTGGTTAAGCTTTGATCTGGCATTACTGAGGTCCATTAGCTGCGACTACCACTCACCATCAGGTACTTAGCTGTTTGTCTGCCAAATATTTTATAGCAATCTGGTAGTTTGGCAGATAGCAGATTTAACTTTTGATGTTCATTGATATTTTCCTTATAAAAAATACTATTTTCTATTGCTATTTTCCTTATAACAATTTTAAATATTGATAAGGTTTTTCTTATCAATATTTAAATAGTATACATTACTTAATTTACATTACAATCTAGCCAATTAGCTTTAGTTTAACATTAGTTTTTAAATACAATTAAAAATAATTAGTTAGCAGGTAAACATTACTACTCTCTCCGTGTGGTGACGGAGTAAGAATACAGTGTGTCACCACCCCGTCTCATCCCATGGGTGTCGTAAAAACCGACTAATGGACTATATTACCTTTACGAAATAAAAAGAAGGAAAAATTGAAATTATACCCTTTACCAATCCGTCTGGCCAGCGTGATATTAGTAGACCAAGTATCCCTCCGTCACAGGAGGAGGCCCGTCCCTGCAGTGGGACTTTAATGGGCTGTTATGATAAACCATTACTTTAGAATCTCCTACATCCACACGTCAAGTACCATTACTCCCCAGTCAGTTAGTACGTACTATTTACAGTTGCGGAGTGACAACACTGACAAGGGTCCTGACACACTAACCGACACGACACGTCAAAAGTTCCCTACCATACTACCTACTTTGAATATAGGACATTATTGAACTGGTATTTATACAATATGTTTTATGTAGTGTGTGCACAATATGTGTGTGTGTTTGTGTGTGTGTGTGTGATAGCTTATTTTGTGATAGAGTCGAGGAAATATATCAAAGTCTAAATCAAAGTATACAACGCGTTTTGTCGAAAATACCTTACCCTAATACTTGACTTGAATCATCATCACCATAACAGTCCTTCAATGTCCCACTGCAGGGACGGGCCTTCTCCTATGACGAAGGGATATTTGGCCTACTAATATCACGCTGGCCAGACGGATTGGTATAGTGTTTTATTTCAAGTTTTCCTACTTTTAATTAAATAAAGATAATATTCAAGGATAGCCCCTTAGCCGGTTTTTACGACACCCATGGGATGAGATGGGGTGGTGACACACTATTCTAACTCCATCACCACACGGAGAGACTTGAATATAGGCCACTATTAACACAGTTTAATAGTGGCACACATAATGTGTGCATTGTTTTTGTGTGTGCACAGTTTGTGTGTGTGGCACAGTCTTTGTGTGTGTACAATTATTTTTTTGTGTGTGTATGTATGTGATAGCATTATTTTGTGGTAGGGTCGAGGAAATAAAGTACTTTGTCGCAATAAATATTTGAGGGGGAGTTTACTGATGCGTGTGATGTTTAGGAATGTACGTAATAAGTTTTGAGGGGCTTGTCTGCAGTTTTAAAGTAAGCTTTTGATACTGTCTCACTGTAGTATTGCCGTTTTATTGTTCGCAAAGAAATATAATTAAAATTAAGGCATTAGTATATTGAAAGCGCGTTTTCGAAAGCCATGAATTTTTTATTAAAAATTATAAGAATGCGCAATATTAAAGAATTTAAAATATCATTGAGTAGGTATTCATCCCAGTCAACTGCAGGACATAATTCCTCTCTCAACACGCGCTACGGATCACAGTATATGAAAAAGAGTTATCCCACCGCTGCATTGGAACATTTGGGGGTTAAGCGTGTAAATGAAACAAAGCTGCACAACATCACGGCGGTTAAAAGTACATATTTTTTTATTTAAATAACACCTCAAACTCATATTTCCAACCCTTCCACAAACCATTATTAAAATCCAAGTCATAAACGCCCCCAGCTAAGCTGGTATGAGTGCCAAAAATATGGTATTTGTAAAAAAGTTTATTTGAGTTACTGTTGCTCGGAGCTTTCAGGAAACTTTCATAAAACTCACGGACAGAGTATTTGAGTTCGCCAGAGGACGTACAAACAAATAAGGATGTAGTCCGAAATGGTGCGTCTCAAATTATTTTCGTAAATCCTAGTTTGGAAATTCGCTTAGATTTTGAATTTAAACTTTTATTTTTTAATTAAGAGTAATACATTAAAAAAGTACCTAAGTATATATATATTTTTTAAATGTTCTTTAAATTATGGCTGAAACGAATCTATCTATTAGACGATCCTTATTTATAAAGTATTATGAAAATACATTACACTTTTGTAGAAGTGTGTCCAAAAGGGCTTTCAGGCGTTCTAACGAAGTTTCAAATTACAATAATATTTATTCCTACCATAAAAGCTACATATAAAATTAACACCCATATTTAAATGATACCAATTACATTTGGTTCTGGCAATAAAATAAATTTTATAACCGAGCACAATAGGGTTATAAATAAATAATAGGAGAGCATTATTATCGTGGTCACCGGTATATTTGTAGAACCATCAACTTTATGGGCACACTGATGTATTGCTATTAATATTTCATGAGGTATACCAGCTTGTTGTTTGTTAGGAAAGTTAATGTTTTGTCATGTCTGTTGTTTAATCATTGGACAAATAGATTTACTGATATCCTATTTATTTTATTGTCAGGGAGTAGAATATATTTTTTACATAATATTCACACAGCACTTTGAAGGCTCAACTAAGCAGGGCTTTTACATTAGTTATTAATACTAGATTATCAAATTAATATTAGATCAATAGCAGGAATCAATTACCTAATATCAGCTTAGCAGTTAATACGCCATAGTGGTCGGCTAATATCATAAATATCTTATTTGAATAACCGACTCTAAAAAAAGGAGATTGTATTCTTATTTACTCAGTTCTTACACAACCAAAAAAAAATTTTCTCCAGAATGGACTGATTCTGTTAAGTATGTTTAATTTTAAAAGACCAAAGGATGAATCCCTGTGAACTTAATGGGTGGTTTTACATACACGAAATTAAAGGAAATAGAACGTAGGACTCAAGAAAAATCACACACAAAAATATCTTACGTGAAATTTGACACCTCGACCTCATGCACCGTACATGAATACACGACAACTTTGAAACCGTTACAGTTCTAAGACAAGTATTGTAATATATTAATCTTGAATTTTACTTTATACTACATCATAACAGCCCATTAATGTCCCACTGCGGGGACGGGCCTCCTCCAGTGACGGAGGGACACTTGGCCTGCTGCTAATACCACGCTGACCAAACGGATTGACATAGGGTTTAATTTCAAATCTTTCTTCTTTTTATTACGTAAAGATAATATTGACAGATAGTCCCTTAGTCAGTTTTTACGACACCCATGGGATGAGATGAGGTGGTGACACACTGTATTCTTATTCCGTCACCACACGGAGATACTTTACACTTATGGTGAATTATTTTTCAGTTTAAGAGAATCAAAGTGTATAAGTATCATAATCAACACATTCAGCAAACTGTAACACCTACGAGTAGAAACATCAAAAGCAACATTTTTTGTACAACATTAACTCGTACCCTACTCATCCCTCAGAAACAATCTTATAACTTAGAACATATGCAAGTGATTTTGTATACCTCTACTACACTATCATTATGGATACATTTGCTTGTGAATAGTTTAGTATGTCGGAACTATACAAAAAGGAAATGTAAAATTATGCCGAAGACCCATGCTGAGTACTGGTAAGGAATAGTTTGTAGAAATTATGAGTACGAAAACAAAAGATAGGAAACTTGACATAAAACTATAGCCATTCGTCAGACTAGCATGGTACAAATTGACCTACTTAGTTTCCCTCTTATATTGCGGGTGGCCCATTCCGTACATGAAAAATACTGATACATACACCGCCAAATTGTATGAATACGTACTACATACTTATTCCCTGTTAAATTAATTTCAATACAAAGTTAAGCCTAAAT
Organism: Schrankia costaestrigalis; assembly: GCA_905475405.1. Classification (NCBI taxonomy): domain Eukaryota; kingdom Metazoa; phylum Arthropoda; class Insecta; order Lepidoptera; family Erebidae; genus Schrankia; species Schrankia costaestrigalis. Next base: position 713,584 of record FR997845.1, on the reverse strand, counting down.
ATGAATGTAGTTAAGAAATCAAACCCCAAAAGTGCATATAGGGCACACGTGTGGTCTACTGACCATCTTCGGACTACAATTTTGGAGCCCTTTTTATAAGCAACTTCAATTCAAATCAAGCTCTATCCCTTTGGATTACGGTAGAGTTTTCAATAGTGTGAATACAAAGGAAGTAATTATGTTAAGTATCCTATTGTTCTGCAGCGATGGGAAATGGACACCATCACTCACCACGCTTTTATGGGACGTATCTGTTTGGTGGCTTTCTCTTTGCAAAGATATTGTATATAAAAAGATGGCTTTTATGCTTTATTTATAAGACTTTTAGGGGAATAAGTTTTGTACTAGTCGTTTGTAATAATTTTAGAGGTAGTATAGAAAATGATACAATGGTAACCTCTTTTTAATATTATTATTTATTCATTAAAATTTCTTCTTGCGGTAGTGGAGAATGGATACTTAATGTAACCACCTCATTTTATTTCAAAGTGTCGTAAAAACCGACTGAGGCAAAGGTTGCTAATATTATAATGTTAACTCTACGTTACTAAAACAATAAAGACTGGTTATGAGTTTAGTCCCAGTGGTGGGATATTAACGCAAATCCCACTAAAGTGATAAGCCAGAATATTTATATCCGTGAATATTATCTTTACTTAATAAAAAGAAGGAAAACTTGAAACTAAACCCTATACCTATCCGTCTGGCCAGTGTGGTATTAGTAGGCCAAGTATCCCTCCGTCACGGGAGGAGGCCTGTCTCTGAAGTGGGACATTAATGGGTTGAATGATTATAAGCCAGATATTGTAAATATTACATTTAATCAGTAATGCATCATCAATTTCCTTCACAACAAAACATTAAGCCTTAATTATTTGTCTATAATCATCATTAAATAATCAATAAATAAATGGCGTTCTGACTAGGAGCAATTTCCGAAGCATTACGGTCACCTTGCAATCAGGGCGCCAAAATGCATGTAATTTAGGACACCTGAGCTGTGATCATAGAATTAGTTTCGCCTCACCAGACACCGGTAATTATACTTCATATTATAACTTGGAAACATCTATTACGAGTATACTGGATTATATTTTTACTTACTTTCTCCGTGTGGTAACGGAGTAAGAATACAATTGTCACCACCCCATCTCATCCCATGGGTGTCGTAAAAACCGACTAAGGGACTATCCGTAAATATTAGCTTTACGAAATAAAAAGAAGGAAAACTTGAAATTAAAACCCTATACCAATCCTTCTGGCCAATATTAGTAGGCCAAGTATCCCTCCGTCACGGGAGGAGGCCCGTCCCTGCAGTGGGACATTAATGAGCTGTTATGATATTTTTACTTTCTTTAAAAAAGGAGGGATTTGAGAATTACACATAAGTACAATTTATTATTTTCGTGAAAAAGAGTTTTTACTTTTTAAACTTGTTTATAGTTGTTTTTATCTCTTATGTTTTCATAGGAAGTCAAAAGCATAGCACTCGAAATTGACAACGGAGAGCACCATCCCATCTAACCCAAAAAATGCGGTAACAGACAGTCCTTTACCAAAGAAAACTTGACACAAAAACCTATTATACAATCTGTACGGCCTATCCCTGCAGTCGACCATTAATAGGCAATTAATGAATGTATGGTTAATTTACTTAAGCAAACGCCTATCAAAAACTTGTACGTCTCGTATTGATCAATACGGTCTGATCCACAATAAAATGTTTAGTGTAGTTGAAATACTTGCGGACTGATAGTAAACCTTATAGTGTTTGAGAAAGCTATAAAACAACATTTATATGAGTTTTACGCCAGTTTTAAAACGCTACTTTATGGTATCTTCAAGTAATAAGATGTCGCGTGATTGGTTCCTAGAATAGTGGTTGAGATGGCGCTGTTGTTCATTTAAAGATGTAAATGGTTTCATTTTTATGTTATTGTTTTAACGATGTTTAAGGACCGCACAAAGTGGATGTATTGGGGAAATGCTTAAGTCCTACAGTGGACGTCCCTTTATCATTATTATCATCTCAACCAATTGATGTCCCCTGCTGGACAAGGGCCTCCTCCAAATATTACCACCTTGTGCGATCCTGCCTCTCTCACTCAGCGCGGTCGACATGCCCCTACCTTTCGTGCTCTTTGTACTATAGGGGACTTACTGGGTAAGCATTACGAATTAGACTTATTTGCCGACGGATTAGGACATTTGCAAAATAATTTTCGTATAATTTTAAACGACATATTATTATCTTAAATTAAATAATTAATTAATTTATATTACTAGAATTAAGTATAAAAATGACATTTTCAAATATTCTTTGTCTATATTACATTTATATTTTATTTAATCAGTAATTTAATTTATCAGTAATTTATTTTAATTGTAGAATTGTACATAGTTGTTTATTGTATTTTGAAATGTACTTAATGTTTTTTTTAAATGTACTAATCTATTTTATTTTTATAAGGTGACAAGCATAAACCTATTAAATCTTGTAAGCGCTGTGGATGTAAATCTGTTAGCTTATAAGTTGAAATGAAATAAATAAATTGGCTTCCCGCCGTCCTAACCAGGTCGTCGGTCCATCGTGTGAGGGGTCTCCCCACCCTGCGTTTTCCGGTACGCGGTCGCCACTCCAGAACCTTTCTAACGTGTCCCTTGCATGATCACAATTTTTATGATATGATTATATAACATTACAGGATCATAATTATTTTGTTTTATAAATGAAATTTTCTTGGATATTTTAAAACCCTAAGGCTAAAATGATTGGAGCCACTTTTGCATATAAATCTTATCCTGTATTTACAAACAAGATGTTTAATGAACACAAATAACGTCCTGGCTCAGTTCAATGATTTGTGTATAGCATTTAATTTAATAATATAATTGATGATTTAAAATGACGATATTACGGACCACAACTGAGATTGAGGTCAATCAAAATTAAATTTTTTATAAGATGTACGAGTATACCATAGGTAAGTAGTATCAATCTATCACCATTCAATAATAACTATCATCATCTATCTAAACAAACAAACGTCACTTAACCGACCTGTTATCAGCTTATCATTGACTACTACGTCTCAGTGAATGACCCACTTACATATACTTACTAGTTGCACATGGCCATGCGTAAGCGTGTATAAGCTTAATTATACACATGCAAGAAGGACGCTTGTGTGTTTGTTTAATTGTGAAATTGGGTTAGAATCTTCTTGTGAAGGTAACTTGATAATAAATCAATTATTTATTTAAGGTAAACTATTATATATACGCTCAGATGAGTCTGATTAGCCGTTGAACACTCATGAGGAATCATTTGTAAATCACACAATCAATATTGCTCTGCGTGGCATTGGTAACTCCGGTTCTTGTGCACGGCAGTCACATAGAAGACTGCTGAGCCGTTGAGGCAGTCAGTTAATGGACAATAATAAAAATTTGGTCCAAAATTATGAGAATGAACGACTACCATCGCCATCGTCATGCCAGGTCTTACGAAATTATGCTTCTTCACACTATGTTTAGAACTTAATGCAAAGAGAAAATAAGTCAGAACTTTCTTCCACACTGTTATTGTTGATTAGTTACGGGATATCAACGTTAATCTTACAATGGCAACGTCATCCGACTCGTAAAGTTTTCATAAGTAAGAGGAAAGGTTAGACAGTCATATACTCGTATCTGTTTGGAACATTCGCATTGAGGCTTGGATTCGCTAAGAGACCCAGCAAAGTTGTGGTTTCAGTAATCTCTTGTTAATCAATAATACGCAATGCGTAGCGATGCACCCTATTCACAACACTTAAGTTGTCCTTATCATATCTATCAATAGGTATTTGATGTCCATTAAAAACCAAAGGATAAAAAACTACATACATTTCTCTCACACACATTAAACCATAAACATAAAAGCTATAATATTTCACACACACCTGTTTTACCACAATGTTTGAAAAACGTTTCAAAAAGGCATTAGTGCCGGCCATTAAAACAGTACCGCTTAACGATTAACGTTGGACGTAAGCCAGCTTGTATAGCTAATAGCTGTTAGAACATATAGCTTGAGCGCTAGTGCTTAGCTAGTTCTGCTTACGATTTTACATCAGGCTTTTGTTGTAAAGATAGTGGAGCATCCCTTTAGGGAATGTATCATAACAGCCCATTAATGTCCTACTGCAGGGACGGGCCTCCTCCCGTGACGAAAGGATACTTGGCCTACTAATACTACGCTGGCCAGACGGATTGGTATAGGGTTTAATATCAAGTTTTCCTTCTTTTTATTTCGTAAAGATAATATTCACGGATAGTCCCTTAGTCGGTTTTTACGACACCCATGGGATGAGATGGGGTGGTGACATATTGTATTCTTACTCCGTCACCACACGGAAAATGTATAACATAAATTAATTATACCATGTTAGAGCATCTCAATTTTAAATCAAATAACGATGTTCCAATTAGAACGCTGTGGCGTAGTATTCATGGCTGCCACGCAAAGGTCTGGGGTTTGATTCCTGCTTATACCAAACCTTTGTGTCACATTATCAATTAATCACATATCGGAAAATAATTTAATAACCGTTTTTCAGAGACAAATCCTTACACTAGATACTATTGGCTTGTGTCTTGACTTCTTTTCTAAAATAGTAATTTAATAGATGTAGGCTAAACAGTTTTATCGCGTGGCATTGGAACATATTATGACCGACGACCTAGTTAGGACGGCGGGAAGCCGATGGATGAGGGAGGCACAGGACCGCACAAGGTGGCAATGTTTGGAGGAGGCCTATGTTCAGCAGTGGACGTCGATTGGCTGAGATGATGATGATGATGATGATTGGAACATATCGAATTTTGTGTCAAGTTTTTCTACATTTTCAGAGAAATTGACTGTTAAGTATAAGTCCCTTAGGAGCTTTTTACGACACCTTTAAAATGTTATGGTTAGTAGCACCCTGTGCCACCACACTGACTATTAAGATCACCTTATGGAAACAATTGTACTACCTTGTTTACATATCATAGAAGCCTCAATGATACCCCCCGTATGATAAAATCATTCAACATCAATAGGGTAATAAAATCGATGTCAATAATAAATATTGACTCGATAGTACTTAGCCATCAATAGTTAAGTGCAAGGTGATGTTGTCATAGGGTTTATGGGAATACTGTCATCATAACATTATTGTGATAAACGGTTATTGTGTTAAGGTGTGTGTATACAATGAATGTGGTGAAATGTGAAGTACTAATGTGTTTTATAGTCTTTATATAATAGTCAATTAGACAATAAACAAATTAACTATCCCACTTGAGGGACTTTAATCGGGGTTTCCTTCTTTCATTCTTCTTTCTTTGAGTTAATCTAAGAGCCATTTAATCTCAAAATTTCACTAAGTCTAAATAACGCAAATTTGATCAACTTTCTAGAATACCCTTTTAAACAATTTCTCTTGTTAAAGAAACAACTGATTTCCAAGGCAACTTTGCACCTTTTTTGCAAAATATCTCAAATCTAAGAACCAAGATATTAAATGATACCAATCTTACTTACTCTACAGAAGAGGTAAATGCACAGCGTTTATTTAACAGCATACAGTGAGCATTCCTCCTCGCTAATTGGCTGGCACTTACTACTGAATTATTGCTCGACGGAGCCACGAGTAACTACTAGCGTTTAGGAAGACTGCACACTTGTGAACAGTGTTGAAGGTCACTGTTTGATCTGATACTTGTAATATTATGGGAAATCATTGCTTGACTGATCTGGGCTACTAGAAAACTTTTTAAATGTGATTTGGTGCTCCCACTTTTGTGTACTACCTACAGGACGATTCTTTCTAGTTTAAGATATTACAAATTTGTATTGATCCTTTATTACAATCCTTTATTTTTTATATGGTATACAATGGTTGCAGCACTTTATTACAGTTACAAAATTGTTGTGAAATTATAGAGACGTCTAAAAAATGCTGCTTTGGAGTTTGTTAGGCCGCTTCTTCTCTACTAGCGCCTTGGAAGCGGTGGTAAAGTTTGGAAAACTTTTAATATGTAAACTTAGACTAAGTAGTTTTAAACTGACGTCAATAAGCTGTTATTTTGTAACATTATGTTGAAAAATAAAGAAACTGAAACTAAAATTCAGATCAGAAAGTTATGAATGTCGAAAACCTAATCTATCATTAACTATATTACTGTATACCTAATCTGTCATTAACTTATATAACTTCAATATTGTGATGTGATGATACGTATCAGTTAATTAATGATGAAAAATTATTGTTTTAATTTTCGCAAAAGTAGTATGTTCTAGATGCAGTATACCTCACAGAACATTAAAATACATTTAATGTTCTGTGCAGTACATAAACGAAAACCGCCACCTCGGCCGGTACGGTACCTACTCTCGGGCTAAGTTTATATAAAATTTAATATTTACCAATTGATGTATAAAACATTAATGAATATGACAGCTTACCTGTAACAAAAAAACAAATAATAATTAATATTGATTAGATTTTATGTTAATGTGTGGGAATTGAATCAGAAAATGTGCAAGTAGAATCTATTCATCCATCCATATCAGCCCATGGACGTCCACTGCTGGTCATAGGTCTTCTCGAGGATGAGGATGAGGGAGGCACAACACCGCGCAGGGTGACAATGTTTGGACGAGGCCTATGTCCAAAAGTGAACAAGTAGAATGCTCGTTAAGAATTAAAGTCTAAACTTAATAACTTATAAAGTAATGGGAAATATATATGTACAGGTATTTTGCTCTTGAAATAAAATACGTGAGCGTTTACAAACTTTCCATTCAGAGAAAACAGTTTACATTTTATAATATAAATACCATTAATGTGCCCACATAAAAGTATTCGTTGCACCATCTGCCCACACAATTTATACTAAATTATATTTTCTTTGCATTAAAAGAGCTAGACGCCATAAAATAGCCATCAACTGCTCATAACACCATAGATTGGGACAACCGGTCCAAAATACCGCTCCTACTTTATTACTGTTATCATAATATTTTGGGTGATTTAATGGTGATCGATTGGTACGATAAGGTAAGGACAATGTGTAAGAACTTACGTATTTAATCACTGTTAATATCCTTCTTCTTTTTTTTTAAACGATAAGGTTTAAGTGTAATATTTTTTAGTTTAGATTTATAGTAAAAAAAACTACATTAATTTCTTTTTATGGTGTTTTAAATTCCAATAAGTACCTAGAGTTATTTTTTTGATGCAGACTCTCTGCACCTGTATTTACATAAATCTATAATTGTTCAAAATAAGTACACAAAATACTAAGCATACGACATTATATAAAACTAGAGTAACTCATCAACGCGTTTTGCTCTTCCACGGAGTATCTATATGAGATAGAGACTCGTCGACTGTGGAGCAAGCAACAAACCTTCGCATTAAATAAAACTTTTGATATACGAGTATATACATTGTAACTTTTACAGTTGTTCCGACTCTTGAAACTTCTCAGATTATTATGATCAGGGATTATCCACCGTAATGTCATAGTTTGTGATAATGTGCCATACTTATTTAGAGACCTTAACCTCATAATAGCTAGCGAATACCATCTTTCATAAAGTGACCTCAAAAGGTGGCTTAAGAAAGGATGAAAGGTCACTGTCGTGCCAATAATATACTAAAACCTTTAGTCCCGAAGGTAGAAATAGCTTTGAACTAAGTAAAATGCAAATACCTCCGGCGTCTCGTTACACCGTAATTGAGATTAACTGCGGACAATTTGTCCGCCAAGATTTATTGCTATCGTTATAATACATTATTCTAAATTATAGATTTCTTGAGGTGGCAATTTCTGTTTTATAAAAGGGTAAATTAACTTACTCTTTGCATTTTAAAGGTCACTTATTTTACCTACTTGTAGACCAAAGTGACTATAGTGACCAAAAATATGTTGATAATAGAAGCATATAACTAAACCGTACTGCCAAAAAGCTTCATATGTAAATTATGTCATAATATTGTAAGGCAACAAGAGATTGCTTGCTTGATTTTTAATTCATTAACAATCTGCTTTGTAAATCGTTTTAGCATATTTAGTTGATATTAAAATTGATATTAACCATTTGTGAATCATTTCTCGATTCACAAACGGTTTTGTAAATGTGTTGTGATTGAATGATTAAAGAACAAATCTAAGAATAACATGAGTCATTATAATATATTTTTGATGGTAAGATTTAGTAGCAAACTGATTGAAACATTAATACATAAAGAATGAACATCATTTCCGGTTTGTTGTGTGGTCATAGATGATTACCGGTTTTCAACATAGCAAAATAGGCAATAGCTTATAGGCCTAAACTTAGTATCTGGTTTTTAATATTATCCTTCTTTGCTTAAGACTTGAGTCCCTCAGTTATTGAAATTAGTTGGGATGAGTACAAGCTGTATTCTAAGTATGTCACCACATGAACAAAATTCTATTAATTTTGTACTTTTACTTGAAATCGCCATGCATCGACTTCTGTTATTTTCTTAAGGACAGCTCTTGCGCACAAGGACGTGTTCCTGTGTCGCTATTTTATATCGTACTTTGTACAAAGTACATTTAATTTCAACTCAATCATTTGTGGATCGCAGGAATAATTATCTTGGATGAGATTTGACGTCGCGATCCGCACGGCGCGGTCGCATACACAATCTCTTTGCTCTTGAGGCAGGCAATGGCTTTACTTAGGTACATCATCATACCAGCCCATTAATGTCTCACTGCAGGGGCGGACCTCCTCCCGTAATGGAGGGGTACTTGGCATACTAATACCAAGCATAGGGTTTAATTTCAAGTTTTCCTTCTTTTTATTTCGTAAAGATAATATTAACGGATAGTCCTTTAGTCGGTTCCTACGACACCCATGGGATGAGATGGGGTGGTGACATATTGTATTCTTACTCTGTCACCACATGGATCATTACTTAGGTACTTAGGTTTAAGAGCTTTGTCACCATACACTAACCACCTATTTACCACTTAATAAATTAGCTTCATACACAATCAACCAAAATGAATGTTCAATCGACCGTGCCTAGTACACACATACAAACCCAGCCTAATAGTACTTAGCAAAATAACCAACAATATAGCGAACCCTATAAATCTTTACCACAATGTAATGTTAAGTCATTTGGTACTGACACTAGAACGATGTAATACGGCCATTTACAATAGTTATAATTATGTAATAGCTACCTGGGATCAGGTGACCTTCGTTATTGGCTGTATTATACTCTTTTCATCGTTATGTTGAAATGTAATTTGAATGTCCGTACTACTTAATATTGAACTGGCTCGGTGGCGCGACGGTAGAGCATGCGACTGCCATGCACGAAGTCGCCGGTTCGATTCCCATGCAGAACAAACTTACTACTTAACTCGCTACTGTACTTGTTGATGTGTAAATCGGGCTTTAAAAAAAGTCCCCGCAACACAGGGCGTGATCCCAAGCGCGGAAGTTTCTTTTTTAAATAAAAAAAATAACATATTTTTACTAAATCTAAAGAATCAAAAGAAATGTTTCGTGTTCTTTAAGCAACAGAATCATCAATTAAGAGATAATTAAATGCCGTCTGTCTGCCTCCATGGTTCGGCGGTCACGGTGTACGACTAGCGTGCACTAGGTTGCGGGTACGATTCTTACGCTAGACTGGGTACTTGCTAGTTTATATTTTTTTAACCTTATAATCGATGTTCCTAAAAGTAAATAAAATTTCTAAATTCTTTTTACAAGTTATTTAATTGTAAACGTCTAATAATAGTAACAATTATTCTGTTCTACTATTTTCCAGAATTGGCTAGAATATATTATTCAACCATTCAATTACCATAAAAGCAAAAGAAAGAATGGCGTCCTAAAAAAAATAAACAGTAATAATCTATGGTTTGTTACAACAATGAGTAGGGATGTTGACAGGCGGATGGCCAGCAGTGGGGCGTGGGCGATGACGCCAGTCAGTTATCTTTCTATAGAAACCTTTTGTTTCTGTTGATATCTATTGTTCTATTGAGAAAATTATTTTGTGAAGCTCTGCCTTGTATTGCGGACAATCACTTTTATGAAAAGACTTTGTAATCGTATTTAGTTACGTTCTTATTAAACGTTTTGAGGTAGAACGTTAAGAGGTAGGAATTCATCTTGGAGTCACGATCTTATAACCTATTTAATAGGAAGAAGGTTTGAGTATCATTCTGGTCGTCCGCTTCAAAGGCAGCTAAATAGCTGCCTTTGAAGCGCAAGGGTTGTGAATTCAGGTGCCGTGCTTGAGGTCGGAGGTTCAAATTCTATACCAAATGCTGTGATCTACAAAAATATTATTTCCGCTGTTTAAAATAGAACCATCCCTCCTATTCCACAAATAATTGACTGAGACAAATAAATTATAAAGAAAATAATTGACTTTTATTATTAATTGTACAGTTTTAATAGTAATTATAATTTCTTTGTTATTGCCAAAGGAATAAAATATTTCTATCATCTAGTATTTTTATACTTAACTCAATAAATAAATGTATCCATTACTTGAACGAGTTGGCGGGTTATCACAACTGTATCAATTGCATAGTTGAGCCTGCAAGCAACATAATGTCAACATCCTGTATTGTTTCAAGTGCAATATCCTGTGATACAGGGGGATCTGATTTATTACGTGTGAGCATAATACAAATGCGTTTAGTTTATACAATGAGGAAACATTTATTGTACCAATAGTTTAAGTCAATATACAGTGTTATGAATACAGCAGGTTTAAACAGATTTCTAAGTAAATGGGTATAGAGAAAGCAGTATGGTGCTTTCTCACTTCATGTTCATACAGTACTTGCAGCTTTACTGCCCCGACTCCCGTGAAGGAATTAGCATTGAGGTGATCAATGTCTAATAAAGGACCTTTATAGGGTTTACCTTGAGTCCCTCGACATATTATTATGATCCCTTGACAGCTGGAAAGAAAACCGAATGGTTTTAGCCTGTGCGTTCGCGATTTCCGCACTTTCAATTGGTATACCTGAAACGTGATTGTTTATCACTAGAGAAACACCTTTAACCTTGTTTACAATAATATGGTAAAAATCGTTAAAGCGCTTAATACAGCGCTCATCCTTCTAATTAGGCAAATTTATTTTAATAATTTATAAATAGGTACATGTTTATAAATCAATCCAAGCATTAAAATATTCAAAATATGCATATCGAAAAGTTCCATTACGGAATGAAACGAGAATATTTATCCAAAAACGCATTGGTAATATGCGTAAAACGAAACGCAAAATACTTTGAATAGTTACATATTTGCTCTCTGCTCATATAAAAGTTCCTAAATGAAACGGAACGCTTCAAAGGCAAAATGAACATCAAGTAATGATCACGCGAGTTCAATCTCAAAAATAAAAATAAAACTTTTTTATTAAAAATATTCTGCATATTTTGCACTTTAACCCCATATACATAAAGGTTATGAAAGTAACACGTAAAATGCAACGTCCCCAAATGCCTGTGACAGGTACTGTTTAAAATTAACCAATTAAAATTCATACAAAAACCTTCTTTGACCGTAACATCCAAAGACGATTTTCGCTTGAAAGCCTCTAAAGGATGGCGTTATTCAAAACGTAGCTAGTCCTGTGCAAATAAGATAATAGAATTTTGAAAATTTATGAATATGAAATTCTACTCAAAAGTAAAAGGGATAGGGTTGAATTTCATTATTTGATGTTAAGTGAAATTGGTTCGCCGTAATAGATTTTGTGTGTGATTTATTACATTTTTGTGCAATTTGATGGAAATGGTTTATTAATTATTTTGCTTTAATATTAGTTAAACATGGCGTGAATATTTCGTTAATTAAATTTTGTAACGTGAGGCAGAATCGATCTAAACGAGAAAGACTATGTATTTTAGAATTTTGACAACACTTTATCATTTAGTAAATTTATTTCAAAATCAAATAAAGCACCGATTTATTATATTTTATTTATTATGATATTTATCGTGTATTAAAAACCTAAGTACGTCATACTATTATTGTATTTTAATTGTTAAATATTTAAAAGTAGGTAAGTACTTACTGCCTTTTACTAATACCACGCTGGCCAGACGGATTGGTATAGGGTTTAATTTCAAGTTTTCCTTCTTTTCTAGTCAGTGGAAAAACTAATAAAATCGACTCTAGCATTAAAAACTATAGACAAAAATATTTAACTATTTATAAGAGAGTTCTAAAAATGGCAAAGAGAATGGCAGTGCAAAAGGAAATTAGTACATCTGAAAATTTACCTAAGAATATATGGAAAGTTATAAATCGACGTAGAACTAATGAACTAGCTATGAAAGACAATTGGATAATTAAGTCAAGGGATAAAACGATAACAGATCCGTCTGTAGTCGTTGACGTATTTGCGGAACATTTTGGAAATAAATGCAATCAATCGTCTTTATGCTCACCAGCTGCATTAGATATTTTAGTTGACCACACCGAGAGAGTAAAAAATGACATGAAGTGGGACCCTATCACACCTAATGAAATTACTAAACTAATTAGGGGCATGAAAAATAAATCCTCTTGTGGGTACGATGACTTACCGGTAACTGTTATAAAACAAAACATTGACATATTAGCTCAGCCCCTATGCAATAATTCGTGTTTCAATCAGGGTATATTCCCTGACCAGTTTAAAATTGCTAAAGTAATACCTGTTTTTAAAAAAGGATCAAAAACAAATCCCGCTATGTATAGACCAATATCGCTTCTACCAACTCTAGCAAAGATTCTAGAAAAATTGGTTAAGGTTAGGATCACTTCACATCTAAATTTAAACAAAATATTAAACCTCAGACAGTTTGGATACCAAAACAATGTTGGTGCTCAAGATGCCATACAAATGCTGATCAAAGATATAGTGGATGGAATCAATGAGAAGAAAAAAGTTGCAGGGCTCTTCCTAGATCTAAGTTCTGCATTCGACAATGTAAATAATGAACTACTTTTAAAAAAACTAGAACACTACGGTATCAGAGGTAGGGAATTAGATTTGCTTAAATCATACCTAGAAAACCGGAAAATGTTTGTAGAAATTAAAGTTGAGAAATTATGTAGTGACAGGGGCATACTCATTGAAGAACCGATCAAATCTAGACTGGTTGACATAAACACTGGAGTTCCACAAGGCTCAGTACTTGGTCCGACGTTTTTCATCATATTTATAAATGATCTGTTACCCTATATTGAAAAGATTTTGACAAAAGACACTCAGTTAGTCATGTTTGCCGATGACACAAATGCCATCATTTCAGCAGAAAACACAAGTAGTCTTAACTCCAAAATAAATGATGCATTAGAAATTTTCCAAAATTGGTTCACAATTAACTCTTTGAAAATGAATCCGACAAAAACCAATGTAGTGTTATTCAGATCAACCGCTAAAAACACGGACAAGCTAAACTGTGCTGTAAATGGAGAGAAAGTAGTTGGTGTAGAGACAGTTAAGTTTCTTGGAGTACACTTAGACGAGCTGCTAAACTGGAAACATGAACTTACCCACCTAGAAAATAGTATAAGCTCAGCTTGTTATGTTATTAGGAGTCTCCGCAATGAAGTCAGCTTACAACATCTAAAAATAGTATATTTTGCTTTAATAGAGTCAAAACTAAGGTACAGCATACTGTTCTGGGGGGGTAGCTATCAATATAATGTTCAAAAAGCATTCATTTTACAAAAAAGAGCAATTAGAACCATGGTTGGCATAAAGCAAGATGTGTCTTGCAAACCATTTTTTAAAAAACTTAAAATACTGACAGTACCAAGTTTATACATTTTCATAACACTAATTAATTTTGCGAGAAATATACACTTGTTCGAAACTGCGGAAGACAAACAAAAAAGGGAAAATACGCGTAGGAAAGACTTTCAGAGCAGCATTATCCCAAAACTAAATGTAACTAAACATAGCTGGCATTACAACTCAATCAAACTATTTAATAAACTGCCTATTGACATTAAAATTGCTGTATACAAACATGAGTTTAAATCTAAATTAAAAATATTTCTACTAGAAAGTTGTTTTTACTCTATTGAAGATTTACATGCATAAATTAGATAATATGACACTCCCAATATTATGTTGAATTTATAAAGATTATATAGAATAATAAATTATAAATATAATGTATAATAAAATATATAATGTATAAAATACACTAGTTATTGATCAACTAAATAATTTGACTTGATAAAATTGACAGAAATTGTGTATGTTTTTAATTTTAATTGTATCTTGTTAATTGTATGTTATATGTTTTTAATTGTATGTATTTTTGTGCATGTAAGCAATTTTAGTGGTATAAAATTCAGACACAATGTAAAAATTGTTATTGAATAAAGAATATGAATATGAATATTTTTATTACATAAAGATAATATTCACGGATAGTCCCTGAGTTGGTTTTTACGACACCCATGGGATGAGATGGGATAGTGACATATTGTATTCTTACTCCGTCACCACACGTTATACAAATATGCAATAAGATGAGATAATACTTTTACATTTTTATCCTTACAATGTATACTCATAGTTATACAAGTGCGATACTACGTAGTTAAGCCCCGTACCGCAGCATATTTAATTATGTCGTAACACCGATCTAATTAGACGTCGCTGAGCCGTCAATATTGTAACTAACTTAATTTTTATTACATTCATTAGCTCACAACTTCTTTTGATTTTACTACATATTTTACTAAGTCTTTACTGTGGTTATATTATGATTTAAGGTATTTTTGTGTTGCAGCGGCTACCCAAAGATCAATAATAATAATATTTTTAAGATATTTTTTTTAAGATTAATAATATTTTTCGTTATAGACTCTTAAAATTTGTAAGTGAACGATGGCATCCTATCAAATCATTACAACTGAATGGTTATTTCTTAAATTACAAGTGAATGATTCAGATTCGCAGTTCCACATGTTATAGTTTATCAACGTACGTAAGTTTTGATACCATTTTTGTCACTTTTATTTTCTGGTTTGGTAATAGAAACATACTTTTTAGATATCTCCTAACCTGTTGCCAGATTTTAGGAGTTTAAAGGTACTGCGAAAGAAGGTATACCTAGGTCCCTAGCGTTTAATATACACTTATTACATTGAAAACAAGAGGGGAAAGAACTCTTACAGACGCTAATTATCACAAATCAGAGAATAGTTCTATCATTTCAAATATATTAAGATCAAATGAATGCCTATTAATTTAGTAGATCCTTTCATCATCAGCATCTAATCCCCTCAATTCTCGTTATTAAACCTACATTCAAATACTTAATCTATAAATAAATTAATCACGTCCGCTAGTGCACAGAAGTATCACTAATTATCGTACTAAGAACTCTAAACTAATTCCGTACGTCGATCAAAGCTAGCACACGCGAAATGTTTAGAATAGTACAGCTATTCATAAGACAAACAAACAGTTAATATATTACATAAAGGAATTTAGAAATATTGATAAATTAACCAGGGATATCGTCATTACCATCCATCATCTACCAGAAGTACCACAAAGCTCTCACGCCGCCTTTCCCGTTTTGTCACAGTCAATAAATCAATCAACTAGCATATTGCAGTCCACTGCTAGCATAGACCTCTCCCAATACGCGCCACAGAACTTGGTCCTGCGCCTTCCGCATCCAGACCGACCCAGAGACCTTTATGAGGTCGTTGGTCGACCTAGCTGGGGGGCGTCCTACACTACACCTTTTCACTGTACTGAGGGATAAAAATGTTTTGCGATGTGTCAGGAGAGACGTCAAGTAAAGCAGTGTAACTATACCGGGCTCCATAAAACTTATCTGAAAATATCGCAGTGCAGCTAGCTTGTTGTTGTGATCTTATCAATTATATATTTACAGGTGTCCGTGGAAGATGATGGATGAGGAAGGCACAGGACAGCGCAGGGTGGAAACGTTTGGAGGAGGCCTATCTCCAGCAGAGGACGTCCGTAGGCTGATATGGATGATGTGTCCACGGCAGGCTAATAATTATACAACTATTTGGTACAGTCACGAGCAATAATATGTACACATTTTCAAATTTTCTAAACTATCTGCACGTTTATCTAGACATTACAATATCAAAATGAATTCGTAATTTAGAAGAGGTTCCGTACAGTTTTGAATTAATCTTCGAATTTTCAATTTTGGATTGGCAGAACTTTAGATAACTGGTTTACAAAATGCGAAAATGTGTACATATTATTGCTCGTGACTGTACTAAGACACATGAATATCCTTCCAAAATAACACAAACTGCTATTTAATTGTATAAATACAAAGAAATACCACATTCGGCACCTTTCCACAAGAAGCAGATTCGTGACCGACATACCATCAAACATAATACACACCGGCTTAATTTCACTCAATTACCTAATTAATTCCACCCTGCGTTTGCGCATAATTACCTAATTGGCCGCTTGCGGTTGATAATTGGTTGCCTGATTTACTCCTGTACTGAGCCTTGGTGAACTAAAGGTAAGTGAAGGGTGACCATAATTAAAGGTAAGCATGTTTTTGAATAGAATAGAATAATCATTTATTTGTCAGACCATGGTATACATGATAATGCAAGTGTTATAGGAACATGAGACGTTCACATGCTTGGCCTGGTCAAGGCGTACAAAAATTAGATACATTAAAAACTATACAATTCGATAATAACAATAGAATATACGTAATAAAGATGTCACTAGTTTAATTTATTTATGCATGCATATTCAACGACTGCAAATTATTTTGTTTAGATATAAGTACATTTAGATAAGAATTAATTAATTGTCATGCTACATTACAAACATCTAATTCCTTATCGTTTAGAAATTCCGATATGTGATAGTATAGTTTATTGCATAAAAGTTTCTTTATTGTTTTTTTTTAATTCAACATTGTTAACTCCTTGCAAGACTTTGGCAGTTTATTATATATACCTGGAGCCATACAAACGATTCTGTTGTGCATCAGGGTGGTCCTCGAAGGTTGCAGACACAACTTGTATGGATCTCTTCTGTTTCTTATGATATGTGTATGAAAATTAATGATAGAAAATCACGTTTGACCAGGAGGGGTATTCTTGAATTTAGGTTAACGAACGACGAACTGTCCGTGTGGTGACGAAGTAAGAATACAATATGTCACCAACCCATCTCATCCCATGGGTGTCGTAAAAACCGACTAAGGGAATAACCGTAACTACTATCTTTACGAAATAAAAAGAAGGAAAATTTGAAATTAAGTTAAAATTAAATGCCCTGGTAAGAAATTATTTGGCCGTAGCAATGTCAAATCAAGTAAGTCTTTAATTTCCCTGTAAACATGGTAACCTTAACATTAGCATAGTTAATGAGTGGTAATGTAAGTAGTAGGCTGGACACAACGTGTTCATTTTGTTAAGATCGAGACTAACCGATACTAAGTATACTTTGTTGTAGTTTAAGTACTTAAGGAAAGCGATGAAGTTAACATCATCATAATAGCCCATTAATGTCCCACTGCAGGGACGGGCCTCCTCCCGTGATGGAGGGTTACTTGGCCTACTAATACCACGCTGGCCAGACGGATTGGTATAGGGTTTAATTTCAAGTTTTCCTTCTTTTTATTTCGTAAAGATAGTAGTTACGGTTATTCCCTTAGTCAGTTTTTACAACACCCATGGGATGAGATGGAGTGGTGACATATTGTATTCTTACTCCGTCACCACACGGATAATGTAATAAATGAGTAATTTGACATAAATGTATTTTTGTTTATATTTACAGGAACTTATACCAGTAAATATTTACAGGAACTTCATGAGGAAGAAATCTTTAAAACTAGTCTTCAAAGTTGAAATACATTGGGAGTATCTATAATGATCTGTCAAAAGCATGTAGCCAACTATGCGGACACAATATCACAAAAGATACGTGGAAAAATAGTAGTAAGTTCTAAAATACATTCCGAGGAAATGTATTGTACCTATCGTTATTTCAAAATTTAAGTAACCTAAATGTTACGGTGATGAGAAATAAGTGAATAACTATGCCAAAAAACGACTGTTGTTTATTTTATTTTATTTGGAAAACTTACAGCTGATTAGTATAAAGTGGTTAGAAATACATAGTACTTAATGGCCAATTAAAAGTTTTCACATATAACAGACAAACATAACAATATTGTAACACAAAAAGACAACACAAGTGCCTCATGAACACACCTACTTCTTACGAGTTTTTTCCTAATATATAGCACACAAGAGTTCAAAGACCACTTAGGAAGAACTTCTTATTAAAGATTATTTTAATCCTTGACATGAATCCATGGCATGACATCCTTCATGGTTTTTAGGTTTATTTTAGTAACGGAGGAACTAATCGCAAAAAAACGTCTTCCTTACAATCTTTATCTTCCCTCCTTCATCATCAGGTTTTATGATGAAAAGAGGTTAAATTAATTAAAAAATGGTCATTATATCTTCTAAATGAATGGGTATTTTTCATATTGTATTAACAATTAATGTACTTATTTATAAATACAAAGCAAATGAATATTTTAAATCGTGAATTAATTACTTTATTTAATTACAATTAAGTAAATAAGTACTTAATTTGAATGTAATTCGGATTAATTAGCATTTCTTGTAAACAAGATTACATAATACATAGAATAAAAAGGCAAAGATTCTTATACGTTCTTTCAAAGTCCATCTCATCGTTCGTCCATTCATTCATTCCTTGGCTTTCCAGCGATTATGTATAATTATTCTTAATTCACGACTCATAATATCGTGGCTCTGTCTATAAAGAATCATAAACTTTTTCAGCTCAATCTTGAATCTCAAGGCTTCATAAACGGTATAAAAATTAACCGTTTATAGTTCTTTTAACAGGTCATTGAACTTAGTTTCTACTAAACTACTTAAATTTCTCGTTAAATAAGTTAATAAAATTTAGCATATTTTCTCATAGATTTATTATCAGGCTGAGCCCGATCGAACGCGCTGTGAATAGTAACTAAGTAACAAAGACCTCTGGATTGTACGCAAGTGAACTAGCTGAGCTATCGAACTGTTTCTCGGAACTTGCTGCCGAGCTCATGCTGTTCAGTACTAAATTAAACACATACCCCCTTACTCATAAACGCCTTTTAAATTTAATCACTGTTTAGCGAGATTTTTATTACGAAAACCAACCTTTTACCAAACAACATAAGAGTTTAAGCTAATTAATCAATTGACTAAAATTTAAGAGGCGTTTATGAGTAAGGGGGATAGATTTTAATTTGTAAGTGCTGTGCACACCTGTAAGTGTCAATTGTATTCTAGTTTTTAAGAAATTAACAATGTATTATGCATGTATGCGCCGTTGGTGTGCCATTATTAATAAATAAATAAATAATAGATGGGTGACCACTCAGTGGTATTTCTTCTGAGCGTTTTCGTGTTACACTTTCGGGCACGTAAATAGTAGGTCCCGGCTGTCGTCGTTGTGACACAGTTTTCAGAGGCAAATGGGCGCCTGTGACAACTCTTGAAACCAGGTTGACCACGTCACCAAACGAGAAAGAAGTCGTAAAAGCGAATAGAGCTTTTGCTAATGAATTAAACGCAAAAGTCTATCCCAATTTATTTGGTCAGCGTGATGTTAGCTCTCACACGGAGAGCTTTTAATGTCATCATAACAGCCCATTAATGTCCCACTGCAGGGATGGGACTCCTCCCGTGACGGAGGGTTACTTGGCCTACTAATACCACGCTGGCCAGACGGATTGGTATAGGGTTTAATTTCAAGTTTTCCTTCTTTTTATTTCGTAAAGATAGTAGTTACGGTTATTCCCTTAGTCGGTTTTTACGACACCGATGAGATGGGGTGGTGACATATTGTATTCTTACTCTGTCACCACACAGATAAGGTTTTAATGTAAACAGTTTTAATAGAGCCCAATTTAAATTATTAATCTAATTTTATCTGTAATTACTGTGTATACTCGTAGTTAGTATTCTAATTTCTAATGTTTTAATAGTGTAATTTAATTGAATATATAGTTATAGGTAAATTTAATTCATTTTTAGTTTGTTAATTTTATTTATCATTAGTTTTATAATTTGACATCTAATTTATTCACCAAATTTTCTTTCTTTTTATTTTTATTTTTGCATTTTATTTTTATACTTTAATTTAATATAATATTATCAAACAAGTGCTGTGCTCAACCCTAATCGGGTATCGAATTTACATTTATTATGAGCTAACTATATTATTTGTATGTGTTAATTCTTTATCTGTAGTTGTGCCTAATAAATAAATAAACCATATCCCAATCCGTCTGGCCAGCGCGGTATTAGTAGGCCAAGTATCCCTCCGTCCCGGGAGGAGGCCCGTCCCTGCAGTGGGACATTAATGGGCTGTTATGATGATTTTAGCAGATCAAGTTTCGTTCTACAGTATGGATTGCCGTCTTCAGCATCCTTGAGACATACATAATTATAAATACATAAGTATATGTAAGAATATTTACATAATATTAACATAGGCGTGTTAATTCTTACTTGTTAACATCGTCTCGTGAAATATAACAAACGTTGTAACGTTTATCAAGGTAAATAATATATAAACGTGAATAATAAAATCTGGAAAGTCTACAACATTTATCGATATTTTTGAAATAAAGGAATGGAAATATATTTGCTTACCTACTCCTTAGGGTTAAATATTGATGGTAGACTAGGAATAGCGAGGAGACCTTTATGATACAAGTACTGCTTCAATGATAGAGAGAATAATTATCCTCACACATTCACACATCGCCACCTAGTCCCAAACTAAGCAAAGCTTGTACTATGGGTACTAGACAACGGATAAACATACTTAAATACTTTTTTCTTTGTAAATATGTACATATATTATACATAAAAAACACTCAGAACAATGCGAATAATCATGTTCATGCACACAAAGATTTGCATTGAGCGGGAATGGAACCCGAGACCTCTGCGCAGCAACCATGTAATATACCGACTGCGCCATAGAGGTCGTTATGAATGTTTATAGTAAAGGTTTAATAGAAGAACCTCGATCTTGTTGTGGGTATATAATCCATGACTGCTACGCAGAGTTTACGAGTTCGACCGCATTTGCTCAATGCAAATCTCTGTGTGCATGAACATGAATGTTTAACCTGGTCTAGTTGCTTTCTACGTATAGTAGGTATTAACAATAAAAGGTATACTATATTGTCTGATTACACGTTGCATAACCATAGTACGAGCCTTCTTTAGTTTGGAACTAAATGGACTTGTTTGAATGTGGAAGGAATATTATAACATTACGTACCTAGATAATGTATTATGTTATAGTATAAATTGTGTAGTATGTACCTATAAACTAAAAAAAAATACTCATACAAACATTGTTAACAAAAGTACCCCTAGACACAACCAATAACTATAACCCCTAAATATAACCAGCCAGTTAAAAATAACAAGTATTAGGCCCGGATTCCTCTGTCGCTGACGTCGGTCGCGTACCGTCAGTCGCGTAGCGCGCTGACCATCAGCGCCAATGAAAACATCCGTAGTGCGATACTGACCGCTCCACGGTACAGGCGTCTCCAAGTGGATTTGTGAAAAAGAGTTTGAATTTGGGATATTATTATTAACCCGTTTATATTGTTTAGTTGCTGCAGCATACTTTTGCAAGCGGAGACGGCGTCAATATAGAAACAAAAAAATCACATTCACCCAATTGTTGCTGATAGGAGGACAAATGATGAATTTTGCTCTGGCATCGCGGTCTTTGTAACGTTCATTCGATAAATCCCACAATGCAGGACGTAGGCGCACCTCGGCAATCACACGTTCGGTATCAATTTTTATGGGTGCGGGCGACTGTACGCGCGCGTGCCGACGGTCAGGAACAGAGTGAGGATGCTCATAGCGTTCTATAGCGCGTCAGTCGACCGACGAACGCGGCGCTGACGAGCGAGACCGACGCGCGCCATCAGCGGCGCGTAGCAACTCGCGCGCCGCTGATGTCAGCGTCAGAGTGCGGTGCTTCATAGAACACAACGTATATTCGTACGCGCGACCGACGTCAGCGACCGACATCAGCAACAGAGGAATCCGGGCCTTATTAAAACTTTTGTCTCAACAAACAATAAGATAAATGACTTCAAATATCTGACATGTCACAAAAAAAAAGCTTTTTCTCTACGCTTCTAATGAAATCTACAAAAAAACTGAACAAGCCAATTGTACAAAAAACTAAAGGTAACCACCTAGTAACTTGTTATAACAAAAACATTGTCGTTTTTATTAGTATTAATAGTTGTTTGAACATTTTTTCAATATTTTTTTTGGCTCATTTTTTTGTTTTAATGCCTAAAGCTTAAGAGATAAGACAGATTATTACTTGTATTTTGACATAATATATTAACTGATTGTTTTCGACATAATTATTATTGGAAATTGTTTTAATTATTGTTATTAAAATGTTTATGTTTTATTATCATTATATCAACCAACAGATGTTCACTACTGGTCATAATAATATTTATAATACTTAGTTTCCATACGATTATTTCAGGTCATATTTTACTCGAATTTAGTACTAAATTCTCAGTTTCTTAATTGTTATGTCGCTGCTATGTGAAAATAAATACTCTTAGTTATTATCCATGTTAAATTAAAAACAGTTAAATCAAAGAAAGTTTTTGCGACCCAAACAAAAAAGTACTTTAGTTTTAACACAAGACTTAGATAACCCTCCACGGGCGACTGTATTAACATAGAACGATTTTCATTAGCGCGACGAAACGTAGTATGAATGTTAACCTTGCCAATGTTTATACAAGTTTACCACCAGACACTTTAGAGGGATCAAATAATACATTATTTTGCAAATTGCAGCTGGTTTTTCAGTTTACGGTATATATTTTAAAGAATAGTAGTTTTGTGAATGAACTTTCAAGTTATTTAATAATTTTAGGATAGTTAGATAAGTTTGAAAGTTATAGTTTACTGCCATCTGTGTTATTTGACTAACCAAACATATCGTCACTACGGTCTAGCATCTCAAAAATATAGTAAAAACCGACTAAGAACAGGCTATTCATAACTCCCCTGCCTTTTGTGACAGAGGGAGACAGAATCAACTTAGAAAAGACTGGCCTAACGGTTTGGTAAAGGGTTTGAGGGTCAATTTTTCATTATATCTCAAAGATAATGTCTGCTAAATTACCTTTCTCTCCCACATACAGAACATAACTCTGAAAGTACTTGACACCAAACCATTAAATTATTATTTATCCACCAACCCATCTTTAGCTGGAGGAGACCCTGTATCGTTTGTAATTATAAGAACCATATTCTTCTAAGAATAAAAAAGTTTTGTTCATTTATTCGTAAAGATACATTCCCTAAAAGGAATTTAAAGTAAAGCGTAAACCCTTCAGTGCCTCGGGTGTGGATAGAATTGTCCCAAAAACTTTTGAACCACAAGAACAATTTAATTGTTTAAAGTATTTTGATTGAAGAGTCTTAGGGTTTCTGTAATACTCAAGAAAATTAAAAATTAAGCTTTTAATGGAACGAATCTGATAAGATTAAAGTTGGGTTAATTGTTTAATTAAGATAAGAATCTGTAAAATTATTATGGTATAACTTTGAACTTCATTTTTATGATATTCGTAAGTAGTATGACTTATATTACTGCTGGGAATGGCTTTCTGCACTCGTAATAACTTACATGTTTTAATACCACTCTGGCTAAGCTCTTTAATCTAGGTTTTTTTTTCGAGGTTAGCTTTTATGTAAATATGGGATAAGGGCAAGAGGATGATGATGATGATGCTTTTATGTAAATTGTAGTAATTTTATTAAGTAAGCATCCGTATATGCATCCAAAAACGATTCATTTCTTTTCTCTGTTATCATCAAAAGATTCAGTATCATTCAGAAGACTATCTCAATCTGTGTAGGAAATTCCACTAATTGCCACTAGTTTGTAGACGTGAGATCACAGATATTTCATTAATTATAAAAATATGCAATAATGAAGTAAATAGTCCTGACTTGTTATCGTCCATTACCTTCAATGCACCACGTAAGCTAATGCGGTTTAAACCACCGCTTAATGTGCCATCTTCTTCAACAAACTATAGGCAAAATTCATTTATACTGCGTGCGAGCAAATGTGTGAACAAGACGTGTAAACAGTTTGACTTAGACGTTTTTACTTTTTACATCAAGTGTGTCTCAGGTGAGAAAGTGCTTAAGTTGCGATTTCTTTTTATGTGCAAACACTTTATATATTAATTAATAAGCTGATTGTTTTTGACCAAATGTTCACAATGTTTAATTTTTATAATACTTGATCCTATACGTGAGGACTTGTAATTGGCTTAATGTTGAACTAAATTGTTAATTATACTGTACTAATAGCTGTAAGTCTTCCATAGATAATAAATAAATAAATAAAACATTGAAATGTATCAATTACAAGTTTGTTTCAGTAACAACGGATTAACTATTGGGACTTCTGTCACGCTATTAAAAACATTCAAAAGCTTGACCTCACGCCAATAAAAGTCCACAGTACCACAACTTCACTTCAGTAGAAAAGCAATCATTTACACAGGAAGGAAGGAACAATTTAGACGACGACATGGCGAAGTGCCAAAACTAATACCGACTTAACAACTCACAGTATGAAAGGGAAACTTTGAAAATTGATTTGTCCTCGACTGTTGTTATTAAGGACATAATAGACCCCCTCATAACGTCATCAATAGTTTGATTTATGAACACGAGGCATAATCATGTTTAATTATTTTGCTTAGATAGCGGAAATACAGCTGTTATTTCCCGAATAAATTTATTAAGATTAATTCGTTGTTTATAAAGGCATAATTGTCAAAAAAGCCGCTGAAGTTTTTAATTAATTAAAGCTTTATCGCTATCACAATATGAAAATAAAAGGTTGTTATTACAACCACTCTCTACTTAAAAGAAAACAGGCAAATTAAGAGTTAAACACAGAAATGCGGTTAATAAACAAACATTTATTGAAATTGTACACAGTTAAAAAGTAAAACCAATTTAAGTAGAAAAGAATATTTTTTTGGAGAGAGAGTTGTATTTCAACTCCTTTTATATAACAATAAAAATTAACGACAATACGGAGTTGAAATACATATAATAATAAAAATTAACGATCACGGCATTCTCCAATGCTCCAGTTCTTTTCCTTGTGGCAGTACTTAGAGCAGCAGTTAGTGCTTCCGTCAGGTTGACATGGGGTGCCGGCCTCTTCACAGGCCAGAGTGCTTGGCACAAGCGCCATCATGGCGACGAGGATAGCGAAGAATATAAGATGGAACTTCATGTTGACGATGTTTCTAGTACAGTCTGTAGTTACTGAATGATGCACTTTACTAAATATTACCCCTTATATACGCTTATTCTAATTAGATAGGATTTTCACGATTATGTACATTAAGTGATATGTATGCAGGTAATTAGTACAGTTTTCCTTAATCTAGTTTTCTTGGTTGTTTATTATATCGTTGTCGTATATTCACTTTAATGTATCAAATAATTAAAAAAAAATAGTTAGATTAAAATTAGTTAGGTACTATTAGTTAATTTAATTTATCAATTTAATTTAATTTATCAATTTAATTTAATTTATCAATTTAATTTAATTTATCAATTTAATTTATCAAGTTAATTTATTATGATTGGAATTGTATTTGTTGTAATTGTATTTAAAATTTGTTATATCAGTATGAAATTAGTTACAAATTTTACAATTTAAGGGAAATTTAATTTAATTTAAATACTAACATAGATGTAAGTTTACTAACAATATGGATGTAATTTATCTGAAATAAATATTATTCTATTCTAAAATAATAATAATCTATACTTATAATAAAACTGTAGAGAGATCAATTCTGTACATTGAATATATGTTAAAAATTAATATTGGAGGATGAATGGTGAT
Organism: Schrankia costaestrigalis; assembly: GCA_905475405.1. Classification (NCBI taxonomy): domain Eukaryota; kingdom Metazoa; phylum Arthropoda; class Insecta; order Lepidoptera; family Erebidae; genus Schrankia; species Schrankia costaestrigalis. The sequence goes on along the minus strand of FR997845.1, from coordinate 687,490 downwards.
CGATACTAATGGCAAAAATGCAATCAATAAATTTTTTGTCTGTCTGTCTGTCTGTATGTGCACGCATGGGTCAAAAACTACTGAAGGCATTTTAACCAAACTTGGTACGATTGTAGTCCATACTCCTGGGCAGGTTATAGGCTGTATAACATAACGCTAAGACACATAGGAGCTGAGCAGTGACAAAAATTGAAAAAACGCGCGTTCGAGCTCTTATCATCGCATACGTTGATCATATGCCAAAAATATGTATTACAAAAATAAAGGTCTTCAAAAGATGTACAAAAAAGTCCTTCATAGTATATATCTATCTTTTATATATTAGCCACAATAACGTGTTTAATCGTTAGGGTTTTCTTCAAAGTGTATTAAATACATAAATACAATTGTAATTAGCATAGACATATCTTTTTCAAACTCCCATATTTCAAAAGTACACTTTAATATCTTATTCATAAAAAAAAATTATAGAAATCGGTTTATAAACACACAAGATATAGATGAAAGAAAATTTCCAAATGTCGCCGTGCCAGTATGAGTACGGCTGTACGGTTGATTTTTGTTTGACGTCCGAAACGGCCAACCGGTGCATCTATAATTATAATTTCATTCACATTGACTCTTAATGCGAATGGACGTGGTCCTTATTGACTCTTCTCGGAATAAGCGCGCTTTAGATATTAAAATACATAGATACGTAGTTTTTAGATATTAAGTTTAAAGTAGGTAATCTATCTATCTATATATATACTATAATAAAACAATCGGAATCGGGTAAGAAATACTCTAGATATCGCTAGATCTCTTTATTAGAACAGTCCAATACAAATCAGGGGTCATGAAAAATGGATTTGGTTCAATGTTGAATGAATTTAAATTTCGTTTCTTTTGTTCACGATATGGCGTTACCAGTAGTAATCATAAAATAAATGAGTTTTTTAAATAATAAATCTAATATATAAATCTATAATTAAATAAATAAATATAACTATATTATTATTAAGTGCTATTAATAAGTTATTCCTTTTAAATGTTAATGAAATTAACCATGAATCGTATGTGTAATATCAATTATAAGTCTTATTAAATTAAATCAATTATAAGTTTACTTTATTGTTATATTTTTGTGTTTTTCGTAATTGAAACGCAATTTAATTAAATATAAACTGTATTAGTAAGCTATTAATCTAAAGTATCAATTATTCTTTTGGTATTAATTTAGTTTAAATTATTATAGTAGTTACTGGTCAACGTAAAAGTATGCAACAGTCTCCACCTGTTTTTATTAATGTAAATAAATACAAATACAAATAACCGTTATTAGTTAATCACAGTATCGTCATTTTCAGTATCGCGGTGTTAAGATTTTCCTTGAAAGAATGACGTTCGCTCATGTCTTTCAGTATAAGTTTAGATGCAGTCTTCATAGATCTGTCTTTGTAAAGGTCTGTTTTTGAAAAGGTTTTGTTTCGTTCGTTAATTTTACAATTCGTTTGTAGGTATATCTGTTTGTTATAAGGTTTAAAAAACGATTTTTCAGTATTAAATCGAATTGCGAAGTAAGTAACATCCGCCACGCGAACGAAGTCGCGGGCACAGCAGCTAGTAATGAAATAAGAGTGTTTGTGTGTGTGTGATTATTTGAATCCTTTTTTTTATAATACGTGTATAAATCTATACTAATATTATAAAGAGGTAAAGTATGTGTGTTTGTGATGTTGTAGGGTGTAATCTCAGGATCTACTCAACCGATTTCAAAAATTATTTCTGTGTTGACTAGTCCATTTATCGGGGAGTGTCATAGGCTATATAATATCACGCTATGACTGATAGGAGGGAAGCAGTAATGAAATATGTTTTTTCGCTGTCCGACGCAGTGGGCACGGGACAGCTAGTTGATAATAAATTGTTAAATAGTAAAATGGTAATTGGTAAATTAGTTGTACATGAAGAAGATAGATGCATACGTATTAGGAAAAAAAAAACAAAGAACAGTGATTAGAAGTTATTCAGTAAAGTCATAGCCTTGTGAATAATCCATTTTTAGATGGTGATTTTGAGGCAGAATGATGTAATGCTTAGTATAGTGTTATTGATTTTATATAGGTGCCTTATTGTACAGATATGGTCCCAAAAAAGGATACGATTGACGCGCAAAAGAGAAACGGGCACTAGTAACATCCCACTTTAAGAGTTCTGTAGGAACTTCGCGCTGTGGTCTTTGCAGTTTTGTGAAATCAGTTACAGTTTACATACAGTGTATCAGTAGAATATCGCCAGGGTTTATTAAAGGCTATTTTTAAGATGGCGTGCTGAGCGCGTTCAAGTTTTAATAGAAATGTTTTTTGGATGCTCCCCAGGCTACAACACAATAACTCAATATGGAATTGCAAAGGCAAAAGTATATGATATAAGACTATGAACCAGTGTGGCACAGAGTGTGGGGTCAGCAACTGTTCTAGTTTTTTTTTAAATATGTGAGATAGTTTTCTGACTCGTTTTGTAACAATGTCATGAGTTTTCCATGTACGTTGTTCATCGATCGTTATGTCTAAGTACTTTATGCAAGAGACTTGTTGTATAATGGGACAATGACATTGTAATAATGTAGGCCTCTATGACTCACATTCGTGCAATTTTATAATTAACTCCTGCTTAGAAGCCGATCTTTTGCTAATACTCCACGCCATAATTTTTGTCTTGGAGGTATTAAGTGTCAGCAAATTGTTTTCCAACCAACTACTTCCGACCAAGTTTTGCCATGATACACTATTGCTGTGTCATCAGTGATAGTAAATAAGGCAGCTTGTGGCAGTTTAAGTAAGAAGAGAACGTTGATGTACTTAGATCAAAACGAGAGTGGGACCCAGAATACTGCCTTGTGGCACGCCATAAGGTATATCTGCATACTGACTGGTAAGTTCCTCAATTCGGACCTGCTGTTTTCGTTCCCTTATATAAGATTCAAACCACTGCAATGCTATTATTTTTGGTTTATGAAAATGAATGCATATTAATGAGGATATAGTTAAATCGTATTTTTGCGATTATGATGATGTTTGTTATTGTTGTTCTAATAAACAGTTCTTTTAGTTTATATTTGATTGGAGATGTTCGATAAATCAATAGATCTTACCTTGTTCTCAGCTAGTTCCAATTATTTTACAGAGATGGCAGAACTTAGGTCTCTATGGAGCTGTGTGAGTGGAGACTATACATAAATAAACTATTTTGTTTGTATGTTTGTGTGTACAGTAACTGAAAATAGTTGCTTGGCACCCCCTATTGAAACTTATATCCTTTCTTGCCACTTTTTTGACGCGCAGAACCGTCTGAGCCATAAAGCGAAGCCACTTCTAACACTCTCGTCAAAAGTAAAAAGTACCATCCTTTCCGGGCGAGGCGCAATGTGCGGCTAGTCTCCACCAGGCACTGCGTCAGAGAGTGTCTTTCAATTGATAGTAGAGTAAGTAACTTAAGTCGCATTGGAAACTTTGCAAAGACAAAATATACTTATATTTGTAAATACTTATAGTTTAGCTGTTGTTATGCTGTTTTCCAGAATTGCCTGTGTCCTGACAGGAAAAGCAAACTCCAAAAAACAAGTGAAAGGACAATACCTTTAAGTAATTATAAGTTAATTAATTAAAGATTTATCGCTATCACAATATAAAAATAAAAGGTTATTATTACAACCACTCTCTACTTAAAAGAAAACAGGCAAATTAAGAGTTAAACACAAACATTTATTGAAATTGTACACAGTTGTAAAGTAAAACCAATTTAAGTAGAAAAGGATATTTTTTTGGCGAGACGGAGTTGTATTTCAACTCCTTTTATATAACAATAAAAATTAACGACAATACGGAGTTGAAATACATATAATAATAAAAATTAACGATCACGGCATTCTCCAATGCTCCAGTTCTTTTCCTTGTGGCAGTACTTAGAGCAGCAGTTAGTGCTTCCGTCAGGTTGACATGGGGTGCCGGCCTCTTCACAGGCCAGAGTGCTTGGCACAAGCGCCATCATGGCGACGAGGATAGCGAAGAATATAAGATGGAACTTCATGTTGACGATGTTTCTAGTAAAGTGAACACTAACTGAATGATGCACTTTACTAAATATTACTCTTTATATACGCTTATTCTAATTAGATAGGATTTTTACGATTATGTACATTAAGTGATATGTATGCAGGTAATTAGTACAGTTTTCCCTAATCTAATTTTCTTGGTTGTTTATTATATCGTTGTCGTATATTCACTTTAACGTATCAAATAATTAAAAAAAAATAGTTAGATTAAAATTAGTTAGGTACTATTAGTTAATTTAATTTATCAATTTAATTTTATTTATCAATTTAATTTATCAAGTTAATTTATTATGATTGGAATTGTATTTGTTGTAATTTTATTTAAAATTTGTTATATCAGTATGAAATTAGTTACAAATTTTACAATTTAAGGGAAATTTAATTTAATTTAAATACTAACATAGATGTAAGTTTACTAACAATATGGATGTAATTTATCTGAAATAAATATTATTCTATTATTCTATTCTAAAATAATGATAATAATGAAATAAGAGTGTTTGTGTGTGTGTGATTATTTGAATCCTTTTTTTTCATAATACGTGTATAAATCTATACTAATATTAGTATGTGTGTTTGTGTGTTTGTAACGTTGTAGGGGGTAATATCAGGATGTACTCAACCGATTTCAAAAATTGTTTCTGTGTTGAATAGTTCATTTATCGGGGAGTGTCATAGGCTATATAATATCACGCTATAACTGATAGGAGGGAAGCAGTAATGAAATATGTTTTTTCGCTGTCCGACGCAGTGGGCACGGGACAGCTAGTTGATAATAAATTGTTAAATAGTAAAATGGTAATTGGTGAATTAGTTTTATATGAAGAAGATAGATGCATACGTATTAGGGAAAAAAAACCAAATAACAGTGATTAGAAGTTATTCAGTAAAGGCATAGCCTTGCGAATAAGCCATTTTTAGATGGTGATTTTGAGACAGAATGATGTAATGTTTAGTATAGTGTTATTGATTTTATATAGGTGCCTTATTGTACAGATATGGTCCCAAAAAGTATACGATTGACGATCAAAAGAGAAACGGGCACTAGGAACATCCCACTTTAAGAGTTCTGTAGGAACTTCGCGCTGTGGTCTTTGCAGTTTTGTGAAATTGGTTACAGTCTACATACAGTGTATCAGTAGAATATCGCCAGGGTTTATTAAAGGCTATTTTTAAGATGGCGTGCTGAGCGCGTTCAAGTTTTAATAGAAATGTTTTTTGGGTGCTCCCCAGGCTACAACACAATAACTCAATATGGAATTGCAAAGGCAAAAGTATATGATATAAGACTATGAACCAGTGTGGCACAGAGTGTGGGGTCAGCAACTGTTCTAGTTTTTTTTTAAATATGTGAGATAGTTTTCTAACTCGTTTTGTAACAATGTCAAAATGAGTTTTCCATATATTTACGTTGTTCATCGATCGTTATGTCTAAGTACTTTATGCAAGAGACTTGTTGTATAATGGGACAATGACATTGTAATAATGTAGGCCTCTATGACTCACATTCGTGCAATTTTATAATTAACTCCTGCTTAGAAGCCGATCTTTTGCTAATACTCCACGCCATAATTTTTGTCTTGGAGGTATTAAGTGTCAGCAAATTGTTTTCCAACCAACTACTTCCGACCAAGTTTTGCCATGATACACTATTGCTGTGTCATCAGCGATAGTAAATAAGGCAGCTTGTGGCAGTTTAAGTAAGAAGAGAACGTTGATGTAGATCAAAACGAGAGTGGGACCCAGAACACTGCCTTGTGGCACGCCATAAGGTATATCTGCATACTGACTAGTAATTTCCTCAATTCAGACCTGCTGTTTTCGTTCCCTTAAATAAGATTCAAACCACTGCAATGCTATTATTTTTGGTTTATGAAAATGAATGCATATTAATGAGGATATAGTTAAATCGTATTTTTGCGATTATGATGATGTTTGTTATTGTTGTCTTAATAAACAGTTCTTTTAGTTTATATTTGATTGGTGATGTTCGATGAATCAATAGATCTTACCTTGTTCTCAGCTCGTTCCAATTATTTTACAGAGATGTGAGAACTTAGGTCTCTATGGAGCTGTGTGAGTGGAGACTATACATAAATAAACTATTTTGTTTGTGTGTTTGTTTGTACAGTAACGGAAAGTAGTTGCTTGGCACCCCCTATTAAAACTTATATCCCTTCTTGCCACTTTTTTGACGCGCAGAACCGTCTGAGCCATAAAGCGAAGCCACTTCTAACATTCTCGTCAAAAGTAAAAAGTACCATCCATTCCGGGCGAGGCGCAATGTGCGGCTAGTCTCCACCAGGCACTGCGTCAGAGAGTGTCTTTCAATTGCTAGTAGAGTAAGTAACTTAAGTCGCATTGGAAACTTTGCAAAGACAAAATATACTTATATTTGTAAATACTTATAGTTTAGCTGTTGTTATGCTGTTTTCCAGAATTGCCTGTGTCCTGACAGGAAAAGCAAACTCCAAAAAACAAGTGAAAGGACAATACCTTTAAGTAGTTATAAGTTAATTAATTAAAGCTTTATCGCTATCACAATATGAAAATAAAAGGTTATTATTACAACCACTCTCAACTTAAAAGAAAACAGGCAAATTAAGAATTAAACACAGCAATACGGTTAATAAACAAACATTTATTGAAATTGTTCACAGTTGAAAAGTAAAACCAATTTAAGTAGAAAAGGATATTTTTTTGGCGAGACGGAGTTGTATTTCAACTCCTTTTATATAACAATAAAAATTAACGACAATACGGAGTTGAAATACATATAATAATAAAAATTAACGGCATTCTCCAATGCTCCAGTTCTTTTCCTTGTGGCAGTACTTAGAGCAGCAGTTAGTGCTTCCGTCAGGTTGACATGGGGTGCCGGCCTCTTCACAGGCCAGAGTGCTTGGCACAAGCGCCATCATGGCGACGAGGATAGCGAAGAATATAAGATGGAACTTCATGTTGACGATGTTTCTAGTAAAGTGAACACTTACTGAATGATGCACTTTACTAAATATTACTCTTTATATACGCTTATTCTAATTAGATAGGATTTTCACGATTATGTACATTAAGTGATATGTATGCAGGTAATTAGTACAGTTTTCCTTAATCTAGTTTTCTTGGTTGTTTATTACTTATATCGTTGTCGTATATTCACTTTAACTTAAAAGATTACTTATTCACATTTAAAGATAACTTTGTACTCAATAATAAATAGTATTTTCCTAGAATAACATTTCTTCTATAGTTTATATAAATAAAATAAATAAAATCTTTAAATGCTTAAAAATTAGTTTAGTACAAACATTTAATACACATCTTGTTTTAGTTACAGTATCTAATTGTTAAACAATATGTCTCTGGACCTCACACTAGGAATCCCTGTGTGTCGTGGGGTCCGGTCCCTTTCGTTATTTTAATCTAAGTACACGTTTTAATACTTTTTACATTATTATTACCGTGTGGTGACGGAGTAAGAATACAATATGTCACCACCCCATCTCATCCCATGGGTGAAAATTGATTTGTCCTCGACTGTTGTTATTAAGGACATAATAGACCCCCTCATAACGTCATCAATAGTTTGATTTATGAACACGAGGCGTAATCATGTTTAATTATTTCGGTTAGATAGCGGAAATACTGTTTTGTTCCCGAATATATTTATTGAGATTAATTCGTTGTTTATAAAGGCATAATTGTCAAAAAAGCCGCTGAAATTTTTGAGTCGACAATAAAGTCTTTAAGTCATTTTATTAGTCTTGCCAAATTTAAATTGAACCAAATTCTTTATCTGTAACAGGTTTCAATCCTTAGCAGATATCAGTCTCTTACATACTCGTAGGTGGAGCATTGTAATACCATTGTGCCTACTGTGCTAATATACTGTAAGACTTATTGTGAAGAGAAAAATAAATTATTTAAATGATTTATTATATAACCCTTCTTTTCTAAAGCTGATTGTATTGATAAAGTTTTTCAAAGTTTGGACAGGAAATAGTAGTGTTTCGTACAGGTAACAACTCGTATAGGTAAGACAATTGGACCTTATACTAAGGTAAAAGTAGTATCGAATAAAAAATACTAAATTGGGAAAACATTGTATCATGTATGTTTACTAAAACTAGCAAAATGATCAATTTTAAATTTCCTTAATTAAACATCATTAACTTCTGTTTAGTGTTCTTAATTAAGATACACAACCGCATAATTTTTCTATTAACTTAATTAAAAGCAACATAAACAAAACGATGCATGAGAACCTCCACTTAAATACCCTTTATTTTAATAATAATTTCCATTTAGTATATTATTGCAGATTAATATCTTTTCAAAAACATCAATATATAACATTCACCGTGCAATTAAAAGGGTCTAACTTACCCAAAACACGCGTATATTTAATAAATCAAGAAGTTAATGAAACACTTACGATGCTCCAGGACGGGTCATTTTGACCCGGACCGTCCGGTAACACGCACCGGGCATGGGGTATAAATGACCGCAGCAATTATACGGTTATTATGACCATATGGGCTCGCATGAAATATTGATATATAAATTATTTTTGGCATTTTGACAGGGGTTAATGGCTTTTTGATAGTTTAATTATAGAGTTGGATGATAACGGATCTTTTAATATAAGGACCCTTTATTTATAACTATTTATTGTCATTGTGTAGTTAGAAAACAGCAATTTTGGTTATAAAAAGTAACATCTGGAATAAAAATAGCGAAATATTGGAGTGTAAATATTTTCCGTGTGGTGACGGAGTAAGAAAACAATATGTCACCACCCCATCTCATCCCATAGGTGTCGTAAAAACCGACTAAGGGACTATTCGTGAATTTTATCTTAATGAAATAAAAAGAAGGAAAACTTGAAATTAAACCCTATACCAATCCGTCTAGCCAGCGTATTATTAGAAGGATAGGTATCCCTCCGTCACCGGAGGAGGCCCGTCCCTGCAGTGGGACATTAATGGGCTGTTTTGATGTGAGATTGGAGTGTAAAACAGATTTAGTAATTTTTTAGATTGTTGTTCTTTACTTTTCAGACATAAGGAATACAGAGCATAGGTAAATAGGTCTTCCGTTTATTTTTCTAATACATATAAATGAATTAATGTAACACTAACATTATTTAATCAATACACTAGTACTATTCATTATTATTATCATATCAGCCAACAGAACTCTTTAAATACCGTGATGTTCGCCATCTTTATCCGATCATCGATTCATCGAATATGGGGCTTAGTAACTCTACGATTAAAAAGGTAAAACTTAAGAAATAGTTTTTATTGGTTTAGTAAGCATTTATATAATTCTTGTGGTAACACCTTATCTAAATATGTATGTGCTAGAACACCTCGTTTTTCCAATCTATTTAACAGCCACAGCGAAATGATAAGAGGTTGATGACTTTTGTTTTCTTTCAAGCCAATATTTTTAAGACAATAGCTCTTCAATCCCATGGGTGTTGTAAAAACCGACTAAGGGAATAACCGTAACTACTATCTTTACGAAATAAAAAGAAGGAAAACTTGAAATTAAACCCTAATACCAATCCGTCTGACCAGCGTGGTATTTGTAGGCTAAGTAACCCTCCGTCACGGGAGGAGGCCCGTCCCTGCAGTGGGACATTAATGGCAGGTTATGATGAATAGCTCTTCTACTTATTAGACATAATATGCGTTAAATCCAATTCTGCTCGATAAGGTACATTTCTTTAAAGACCTCTCTAGCGCTATTTACCAGGACCCTGTGTTACGAGCACTTTACATACATACCTACATGAACGACAGAACGCCACTTGTCACGATCCTGGCAAACAGATTGAGCCTCGTCCACATTCATTAATCGAGTCATGCATGCTTTTACATACATCTAATGAATTGACACAAGTCGCCCATAGCCAGTTGCAATCATCATGGTGTCATAAACGATAATGGTGGTTAAGCAACGTCTGACAATTAGGACATAGATGGGTGTCCCATGCCGTCATAGTGTCAAAGTCGTTAAACTACATCAGATACCTTATCGCGACTTGAAAAGCGCGACTTGATCTTAAGTTTTAATAAGAAGAAGATCGAAGAAACAATTTGTCTTTTGTGGTTTTCGAACCTGCTACTTCGTGCATGGCTTCCTTCCACGACCGGCTTGATTCACATTTTTTCAAGATTTCTATGAAGTGTTAAAGTCATAGATGTAAAACATGTGTAAATACAGCAATCATTTAATTACAAGATATAAATAATGCAGTAAATACTCGTATACCTCATGTATGTTAATGTAAATGTAATTGCTTCATACAAACATATACTTAAATTTCAAAATTACTAGTAGCATTATTGATAATTATAAAGCAACTCTTGGAAATTTATTTTCGTTATAATACAATCGTAGTATGAATACATTGTTTGACTGATAATAGATCTATTTTTGTGTAACAAAGGTGAATGTGGAGAACCTAATGAGTTCTCCACATTCACCTTACGGTCATGGAGAAATAATGCATTGTATTTTACACATAGTATCTCATCCTATGGATATGTATGAGAAAGGTTTTAAATATCTTGACATAAACAAGAGAAGTAGAGTTTCACTTAATATTCTATACCTATGAATCAGTTAGGTAAGCGCAGTATTAAGATGGGCAAGTGAAATTCATAGTTGGAGAAAAACTACTCTATAGAACATATTTCAATTATATGAGGTAGGTGGTATTCATAATACGTGCATAATATTGTAGAGTATAAGCATTGCACCAGAGCGCAGCCGGGGCGGATCGCTAGTTTCTTACTAATTCGGATTCAATTACATCTTAGGGCATCAAGTAGCAGTATTGTACTTAATCCTCCTCTCTCATGGATGAAATCAACTATAGAACGCTTACCAGACAGATATAGGAATACACACTAAGTTTCCGTTTTATTATCTCCTATCTGAATCGCGCTAATGACGTCTGACCACACAGAGAGCATTTAGTAAGGATGAATGGAGCGATGTATCAATGATAATTTGACCACCGATGGGAAGTGGCTCGTGGGCAGTGACAATAACTTGTTATTGACTTATCATGGAGTAAACTCCCGACTCCGCCCGTCCTATGACTGAGTTACGGTTCAATGAACGCCGACAATGACTTGTTTCAATACATTGAATTAAACATGTTTCCTCGGATGTTTTTGTTGAAATTTCGTGGACATTTTAGCGTTCAGATTATACGGCGATGCAGGAAGAATTGTTTTTGTTATTTGATAAAGAAAGATAAGTGACTTTCATTCAAATTAAAAAGAAATCGTATGACGAAAATATTACTAATCTGAAATAAAATCACCGCTTAATTGGGTGAGCCAGGGATATCGAAAAAGCTAAATAAACAAATTAAGTTTAATCTAACCTCTAGAAACAAAAACTGGACATAAGCAGAGATTTAAACACTTGAAAGTCCTTTAAACTAGTCTGGTCTTAGTTTAGTCTTAGTCTAACCCCCAAAAAATTAACTAATCAAGTGTCAAAACTGTCATTTTCAGGAACTAAAATTACAGTTTTGACACTTGATTAGTTGATTTTTACTTGATCAGTCATTCAGAAATCGGGGGTAAGTTTACTTAAATCACAGAAGGACTATTAGTAGTATGCCTCCATCACAAGAGGAGGCCTATTACAATAAAAACTTATAAAACAATTTAGTGCTTATAGTTACGGATTACAAAATTGGCAAGGTCGTCGTACAGCCTTGTTGTGTCAAAGATATGAATCATTCTGATCTAACCGGTATGATGGCGGAAATTCTTGTTGTAGCTGCCTTGTCCAAGTGGACGTGGGTTCTTACTCTGGCAAAGGACAATTATTATTATTTATATTCTCCACGTGTTCTTTGATTGTAGTATTCTGTTTTTTTATGTGATTATTAGACTATATATATATCTAATTTAGAAGTGCTCGACTCCAAGATAGATTTTATCAGATTTTTACGCTGACGAGACAGTTTGCTACAGGGTTTGTTTCCTATCGTTGTGTATAAATACTGTCTTTTTGGAATCTGTACAGCAATGACAGTGGACAGCCAGGCCGCTGCCTGCCTTGCCTCCTCCCGCCTGGACCATCTCTGTATATCGTTTCGTATTTTGTTTTGATTTCATCATTCATGAAATTGTCCATAAAATTACCTACATGGTGCGATGACACCCATGTGTTACTATTCCTCACCACTTAGAGAAAGAATCTTAATATATACCGAGCCAATAAGCCCTTCATCTGTCAACATTAAATGGGTATTGTGACTGTATTGACAGCTCTACGAGATCGCAATGAAAACATACCACATCTTCTTACGTCTTTATTTACTCTCACACTACTTCTGTGTTTAAACAAATAACTTCATAATTTAGTTTTAAAAATAGGAGCAACTAATACTTTCCAAACACGGCAGTTTGATTGTAATCTTCAGTCGATTTTGATATTTGTAAAAAAATTGAAAACAGCAATAAAACATAAAAAAAGGTTTATGTTATGTTTTAAACTAAATAAAATTCGTATATTTAACAATATAGCAATTGCTTAAGATCCGCAAAAGTAATGTTATTTATGTTTAAAAATAAAATTTATAATGCTTAGAAGTTGCCGTAGATTTTGTAAGGAAAAACATGAACGATATCAACAAAACACTAAGATAATAATATCAGAGGCCTGTGAACAAGGTCTATACATAATAGACAATGACCTTCTATACCTCAGATGATATCACATCTTAAATCATCAATGACTCAAATATCCGCCACATTACAATTACACGAACAACAGAAACCGCAAACAAAACATTACTATAAAAAATCGCTACATACCTAACACCTAAGTTGAATGGCCATGCGCAAGCGCAACCATTGACACATCTATGAATGACGCTCTGACATGCACGTAAAAATACACTGCAGCCATAAAACACATTTACACACACACATAAAACCTTACGCAGAATCGCAGTATCACAGATCAACACTGGCCACTTAATACAAAATCACAAATGGAACACCAAAAAAAATAAATTGATATTTTTGACAGATGTCAAACGCAGTACACGCGAACAGAGAAGTGATTTGATGTTTTTATTGTGCGTTTTGACGCGTTGTTCGCTGGTGCGACCACTAGTGACTGAGTAACGGGTCGGCCGACCATGCGTACCGCTCACGGTTGCGTAACTAACGGGGCATAGAGTAAGTACATTTTTGTGTACAGAACGGCTCTATAAATGAGGTGGAATTAGGTGGGATGTTGAAAGAAAGCTCTTGTTAGAGGCTTAGCTTAAAATTGATTGTAAAATTATTAATAATTAATTGTTAACAGTTAAAATGAATAATAAAATATATAATTTAATATAATTTGTATAAAGGGAGGAGGGATTTATTTAAGATAAACGAAATTTGTTAAACGTATACGTTCGTGTGGAATTTTATTTGGATGAGTAGACACGATGAGTGGTTTAATAAGTATCGTAATGGACAGCTATGAATGCTAATTAGTGTATAATTATTATAATTTAAGAGTTTATAAATATTAGAGGCCTATTTTTTAAATAGATTAAATGTTGGTTAACTATTTTTTTTTTCAATTCATTTATTCAATTTACAAATGGTCTTAAATTATAGCTTAAATAAATCTTATAACATAATTTTGTGCAATATAGTTTTGAATGCCTGTACTAGGATTAATCCTGTGTTACAGGCGTTTTATGTGCTAATTATATACTTAATAGGTAATTATGTAATTATAACGTTGTCTCTATACACTATTTTTAAATTAATATCTTTAAATAATTTGTCTTATCAAACAGGCAGTATTTAATAAAAAATGTTTACAAAATAAATACGTGATAATCATTACAACTAGGTATGTTAAATTACATGTTTTGCTTAAACTAAAGAATGTGCTTACTAGTAAAAAATTGTAAGTAGGCCAAAATGGTATTGTCATTGACACTTATACATAACCTTTAATAGTCCCACTATTAAAGGTTATGTATAAGTGAAAATGACTTTCATTCTAATTTCTTCAAGTAGAAAATATATATACAGCAAATCATAGATACCCTTTGATTTGTTACCTCTTCTATCCTACCAGTTACTATTTTTGAGTGACTATGTTTCACTTCTCGATCCTAAAACTTCACCCTTCGTCGATCTAAGGGCCAGGTTCAGAGACCGCACTTTGACTTTACTTTAGCAAAGTCTAGTTATTATCTCTGAATTTGAACAACATTAAAGTAATATTTTCGCATGAAAAGTTTACTTTGTAGTAATAAATAATGAAAGTAAACTTTTTCATGCGAAAAATTACTTTAATGTTGTTCAAATTCAGAGATAATAACTAGACTTTGCTAAAGTAAAGACAAAGTGCGGTCTCTGAATCTGGCCCTAAGAAGTATCCATTACTTCTTAGATCGACGAAGGGTGAAGTGATCTACATACATAAAATCGACTTCTGTACCTCAAATATGTATCACAAATCCATTAAACATAAGTTCTAAACTTTATACTAAGCATTGAAAATAGAAATATAAACATTTCCTTATTCAGAATAACATTTTGCCTATAAATGTACCTAAAATTTCCATTGACACACAAAATAGTCTTTGTTTTAACATAACTGCGACACCCACGTATTCTCTAGTAAGTAAACTAGACAATAGTGCTTTAAATCACTTGCTTTACTGGCTATAAACGTGGACAATTTAGAGACATACATTTACACTGTGACATCTCTGGGTAGGTGTTGCGGCAATATCAAAAGGAAGTCTTTTTAGTAAGTAGGAAGGTTATAATAATCAAGTTTATTGATATTTAAAATATAAAAATTATAAATATGTTATGATGTAATGACTATAAAAATATGTGTAATAAATTATTCTATTTTATTGTAGTACATGTATTAAATGTGATTATGATAATTTAAAGATTTACATAAAAAAAATGATTAATGTGATTTATGACACTAGATGAAAAGCGGAATTGATCAAGGTAATGTATGGAATAGGATCGCTAACACAGAAACATCATATATAAGGAGACATCCTTCAATCTACACCTGGGAAATAAGTCCTAGACAGTGTCATGGTTGCAAATAATACTATATCTTCTTCAATCATACAATGCGATGTCTACACGGAGAATCCATAGAATATAAAGTATTGGGCCTTTGGCGGCTACTTTGTTTTACAATAAGCACATCAATAGCTTCTAATTAGTGTAGATAATAATGTAGGTATAGGTTATTGTCAAGGAATTTAAATTATATCCTTGTAACTCAAACACTGTCATCATTATCCATAAATATACTTAATTAGCGTTGATTAGTATACTGATAATTTGATAACTCCACGTATATGAACTTAACAAGATGGTAGCATCTTTAAGATATTAAAAAACCCACTTATCAACCCATCTCACGTCCATTCTCAAGAATCAAAACCTGAACTCAGGCTGTACGCGAGAAGGAATTCCGAACCGCAATTTCTTTCCATAAAAGGCTTTGTATATAATTTGATTCAATTAAAATATTGCTCATCTCCACAGCTTTCTTTTTAATAGGAAGTGTATGAAAAACTGACTCGAATGCTTGTTTGTTACTTTTTAACTTAACAAGGATAATAATAATTAATGTGTTTCTGAGACATGTTTAATGAGGATCTTGACATAGATTTTTGGGTAAAATTTATGAAGTAAACACACAAAATTAACACGTTACTACTAGTTAAAGTAATAAACTGATAAGAAAGTTTCCAAAAGTAATTTAAAACCCAGCATTTTTTCTATAAATGTAAACAAGAGACCAAAAAAGATAATGCAAGGTTAAGGCGGGAAAAACCGACCTATGGTGTAGGCATAGTGGATACATAGTATGTTTGGTAACTTTCCTTCTGTCGACTTTAACAATATAATAATGGTTTCCGGCTGCTGTTTGGGGCTGCCTAGATACTGCACTGCGTCGGGCATGTTTGCTGAGGCACGGGTGGATGATTTTTATGCGCTTATGAGGAGGAAGGCTGCCTCGTTGCTAAGCAGATCTAGGACCAGCGCTAACAGCATCCTACAAGTCTTGGCCGACAAGCATGATGCGCCGGTGCATAGGCATTGGACGTCGTTGCTTGTGAGGCAAACATTTAGCGCTTAAGAAGTACTAACCCTTAGTAGATAAGTTATAGTCGATAAGATACTAACCATTGGACCATTGTAGTCATTAAATAAACTCATTAAATTTAATTAAATTTAACGACACATTCGAGATGCAAAGGGCTAGCAGTTGAGTGTAGTCTAAGTCTGTCACCCCTTAGACATTATCTTATCTATCATTAACATCCTTAAAACAATAATTCTAAGCCTACGTGTCTAAGCAACAATATTCAAAAGTATTATCTCAAATGTCTTGTCGGAGGCTGCGTAAGACCTTGACATAAAAGGTCATGGTTTCGACTAAGAGCACGCACAACAACCTTCGTACGCCTAATGTAGCTCTCAAGTTATAATAATACTACTCTCTAATAATACTCGTAGTATTGACATTACATTCTATTTTAACATTTGATTGATTGATTAGACTTATTACGAAAAAGTAAACTATAAAACGTATTTATAATTATATTAGTTTTGATAAACATTAAGAAATTTACATTTTAGTACACTTCTGAGTATTTATTAGAAGGAGTCATTTGGCTTAGCGACGTCTTTATTACTGGATAGTTGTTTATGGATGTGATTTGGTGCTCCCACTTTTATGTACTAACTACATCACGACGCTACCTTTATCATTGAATAATCCTTGGTTATGGTTATGTATGGTATACAATGGTTGCAGCGCCTAATTACAGTTATCTCCTATGTAAAAAATTATGACGTCAAGAAAATGCAGCAGTAGTTTGTTACGCCGCTTCTTATCTACTAGCGCTTTGAAGGCGGTGGTAAATTTTTCAAAACTTTAAAATGTTTATAAACTTAGATGACGTCTTAAAGATACAATTTTATTGTACTACTTTGAATAAATGATATTTGATTGATTGACTAGGCTTGATAAAGATAAATTTTTCCATGGTTTTCCGACCCATGGCCAACGTGACAGATGATGCTGTGCCACCAGGTAAGAGGCATATTAATATACATAGTATTTACGGTTCGATCGGGTTCCAGTCCTTTTAGTTTTAGCTTTTCCTCGAACTCAATGCCGCTGTTAGCTTATAGGAGATTGTTATGGGAAAGTAGGTGGATGGGCGTAAAAGTGTTGAGCGTATAGTTTTCAAAATATAACAATGTATCTACTTACTTACTGCAGCGCGTATAATATTTTATGTTCAAACATACCTGAAACAAACAAAACACAATGAGTTAAGCTGACAAGCTAAGTAACTACTTAAGTAATTTATGATTCAAAAAGCATTTTACATATTTTTGTTCTCAGATTATTACGTATTTTTGTATAAAAAACATAATTATATGTTTTGACGACTTCCGTGTTCAGGTTTGTATGTTAAGTTTTTTTAAAAGAAAAACATCATTTACTCGTTTTTTTTCTTTTAATGTTTGCTTAGTGGCTAACCTGGTGACGAGAATTCGTCAAGCCGCCCATAGGCCTCTGACGTAGCTTAACTTGTTTGTTGACGTAGGTAGAGCAATAGTTTTGAGGGGCATATGACCCTCTTGTGGCGGGAATTTAGTATATTACCCATACGTAATCCTCGTAAGCTAGCACACAATAGAGTGCCCACGAGTTGTTTGTTAGTTCTAATTCGACACAAGGCTTTTACGATTACACTAGACCTAAATCTCCCTATCTACATTTAATCCATGTTTTTGTGGCATTTTGTGGCAAGACAGGGCAGGAAAACTTCTCAACAATAAACCCATCGAAGATATTTGAAACTGTAGCACGGCTCTATGAGAAATTCTACATAATTATAAATATGTCGCCATCAAACAAACTCAAAAACACCAAAACACGTATCTCCATTTTCCCACAAGCTTGTAACACTATTCTAAAGTTATATCAAGGTAACTGTGTCTCTCCTCTTCTGCTCAAGAGGCGCTCAAAGCCCCACGTATCGACACCTACGGCATTCGGAGTTACTTCATCGATCGCACTTGACACTATTCCACATGAAAGCCTCACATCGACCCGTTTGTTTGTACGCCGAACGGTGGCAAACAAACTTTCCGTCCAAAATTTTTAGAAGCTTGTTTTCTATGCCATAAAGTGGTTTGACGTAGTGAATATTTCGCTCTTGTAATTTTGTAAAATATAATAAGATTATCTATATTATTTCACATTCTATTTTTTTCCGTGTGGGTTTCTCTCCGTGTGGTGACGGAGTAAGAATACAGTGTGTCACCACCCCATCTCATCCCATGGGTGTCGTAAGAACCGACTAAGGGACTAGGTATTCGTGAATATTATCTTTATGTAATGAAAGGAAGGAAGTGGGTCTCCGGGTTTAGAGTAGAACCTCCCCAACTCATCCCGCGGGTGTCGTAAAAGGCGACTAAGGGAAATCTGGAAGGCGGGCAGCAGCGTCTCTCCGAGTAATAGCTTAACATCAGTTACTGCGAACTACGACATTATGATGGCAAGTTTTGGAAATATGTTACCCCAGGGGGGTACCAGGGTTTGCCCTGGAGAATCCCTCCCCTCGTTTGGCTTGCCAGATGGGGGCTGTCCCTCGTACTCTGGGGGGGGGCACAATCTTGTCTAAAGGCGGCGGCCATGTTCGCCACACACCACGCCGAAATCCATTTTGTCGGGGCGAAATGCGGGCGGCGGAATGCCGCTTTGCCACGTTGAATGTAAGAGGAGGAATGAACGAAAAAATCGACGAAGTGTGTGATTTGATGAGTGCAAGAAAGATCGATGTTTTATGTGTGAATGAGACGAAACGAAAGGGAAAAGATATGACAACGCACGGCCCTTTCACTGCTATATGGTCTGGAGTTCCAGCGACTGAGAGGGCCCGGAAAGGAGTCGGTATTATCTTTTCTGAAAGAATGGCAGAATGCTTAAGGGAGTATGAATGTGTTAGTCCCCGTTTGCTCTGGGCTCGACTGAAACTGGGGCTCACCCCTTTTTTTTTTAGTGGGTGTATACGCCCCAGATATGTCATTTAGCCAGGAGGCCAGAGAAGAGTTCTGGGAGCAGCTACGGGAAACTATCCTGTTACGAAAGACGAATGAAAGAATTATTTTGGTAGGTGATTTTAATGCAAAAGTAGGTGTAAAAAGAGAAGGATATGAAAGAGTGCTAGGTGTGTTTGGGGATGATAGAGTGAATGAAAATGGAGAATGCTTGGCAAATCTATGTGCAGAAATGGATTTGGTGGTGTCAAATACTTGGTTTGAGCACCGTCGAATCCATCAATATACATGGAAAGGAAGATTAGGAAGTGAAGAGATAAGAAGTATGATAGATTTTGTGATTGTAGATGAACGATTGAAAAGCAAAGTGATGGACACGCGAGCGTATCGGGGTCCCAGCGTGGGTACAGATCACTGCTTGGTGATGTGTAGGATAAGTGGCCTGTTCACGCGCTGGAGACATCGGACTAAAGGTGCCATCATGATGCCAGAACGAATAAAGGTAGAACGACTGTCAGAGCCTGAAGTGAAAGATATTTTTAAAAGTCGTCTTAAAGAAAGGTTTGAGGCAAATTTGAAAGAAGTAAATGAGGACATAAATGGAATGTGGACTACATTTAAAAATAATGTGGTTGATATTGCGACGGATGTATGTGGAGTAAGTAAGAGGAAGAATGCAAAGTATATAAAAAACGAGTGGTGGGACAGTGAAGTTAAAGATGTAGTGAAAGAGAAGAAGAAAGCTTGGTTAGATTTACTAGCATTGCGCACCGCTGAAAGGTTGAATGATAGCAGGGCCCAAGATGAAATTGAGAGTGCAATAGAAAGAAGGAAAGAAAGTTATAAACTGCTTAAAAGGAAAGTGAAAGAATGTGTAAATCGAAAGAAAGAAGAATGTCAGTTAAAAGCAGATAAGAAGTTTGGTCTCAACTTCCAGAGTAACATAAAATTATTCTGGAAGTCTGTTAGCAATGCGCGCGGAAAGACTAAACCGTCGCTTGGTTTGATAAGGGATGTAAAAGGTGAACTTCTGATTGACGACTGTATGGTGCTTGAGAGGTGGAAGAATTACTTTGAAAGTCTGTTTGAGAAGGAAGATAATGTTGAGGAATTTTGTGAAAGGGAGTTAGAAAACGAGGATGCTAGTGAAATAAGATACGACGAAATAGTGAAAGCGTTAAAAGGAATGAAAGCAGGAAAAGCAGCAGGTTGTGATAAGGTGACGAGTGAAATGTTGAAGGCTGGCGAAGGGTTTACTATAGGTCTGCTGCACCATTTATTTAACCGGTGTTGGAGAGAAGGTCGAGTGCCAGATGACTGGACAAGGGCGGTAATTGTGCCTCTCTACAAAGGAAAGGGCTCGCAGCAGGACTGTAGAAACTATCGCGGTATCAGCCTTCTAAGCATAGTTGGAAAATTGTATGCGAGAATTTTGATAGATAGAGTTTTGAATATAACAGACAGCAAGATTTGGGATGTGCAAGCGGGATTTAGAAAAGGCATGGGTTATACGGATCAAGTCTTTTCCTTAAGGTGCATTACAGAAAAGTTTTTGGCAAAGAACCAAAAGGTATATTGCGCCTTCTTAGATTTGGAAAAGGCTTATGACAGAGTGAGGAGGAATGAACTATGGTCGACACTATCCATGTATGGGGTGGGCAGCGTTTTGGTGCGAGCACTGAAATCTCTTTATAGGGATTCCAGAGCTTGCGTCAGAATAAATGGGACCTACACGGATTGGTTCCAAATATCTAAAGGTGTTAGACAGGGATGTGTAGCGTCCCCTTGGCTGTTCAATCTGTTCATGGATAGTTGTCTATCGAGACTGAGAGAGTGTGATTGTGGTTTGAGTATGGATGGGTTACGTGTCCAATGCCTCATGTACGCTGATGACCAAATTTTATTGGCTTCTTCGGCGAGTGAGCTGCAGGAGATGGTAACAGTTGTGAATGATGAACTTGAATCAAAGGGAATGAAAGTTAATGCAAGTAAGACGAAAGTCATAGTGTTTGAGAAGAATGAAGAGATTACTGTTAGTGAAGTTATGATTGGAAGTGAAAGACTTGAACAGGTGAAAGAATTTGTGTATCTGGGGAGCATGTTTACGAGAGATGGAAAACATGATAAGGATATTGAGAGAAGAGTGCAAA
This sequence comes from Schrankia costaestrigalis, assembly GCA_905475405.1. NCBI lineage: Eukaryota > Metazoa > Arthropoda > Insecta > Lepidoptera > Erebidae > Schrankia > Schrankia costaestrigalis. The sequence goes on along the minus strand of FR997845.1, from coordinate 666,125 downwards.
AGGGAAACTCGGTGAACGGTGCCCTGCACTCGTTTATGAAAAGCCAGAACGTGACTACTAAAGCTCGTCTGGCTGTTCATAAGGGAGTGCTAGCACCAACCTTAATGTATGGTAGCGAGAGTTGGGTATGGCAGAAGAAGCACGAAAGTAGAATTAATGCGGTAGAAATGCGTTCACTGAGAAGTATATGTGGATTAAGACTGATAGATAGAGTAAGGAATGATGAGATAAGAATACGTTGCGGCATGAAAGATGATATAGTGACCAAAATCGAGAAAGGAATGTTGCGTTGGTTTGGTCACATTGAGAGAATGAATGATGAGCGTTTGACGAAACAAGTATACAAGGCTAGTGTGAAAGGGCGAGTCGGTGCCGGTAGGCCACGGAAAACATATGGTGACCAGATAGGTTGCATATTGGAAAAGGGCCAAATAAAGAGCACTCGTAACCGACGCGCATGTATGACTCGCTTAATGAATGTGGACGAGGCCGAATCTGTTTGCCAGGATCGTGACAAGTGGCGTTCTGTCGTCTCTGCCTACCCCGGCCGGGATAAGGCGTGAGTTTATGTATGATGTATGTATGTATGTTCTATTTTTTTTTACTAATCGGACAAAGTAAGAGTACTTAATTATAACTCCAAATACCGTGGGAAGTCCTTTCTAGTTGATCCCTGTAAAAAAAGAAGAAACACTTGACACCAAATCTCATACCAATCCGTCTAGTCAGCGTGGTATGAGTGCGCCAGGTTTCAGAAGTGTAAGTTTATAATATTTTTATAGCAAAATATTTACAAATGAAAAGTCAGTAACGAGATTATCCTAGTTAAAGGTATGCATTGAACCATCACACTCGTATTACTAATTCATTTTTAAAAGATTATTAAAAGACTTAATTAAGCACAGAGTACATATGAGTACGTAGGCGTATACTTTGTTACAAGATCTTCTAAAACTCTCAAAGACAAGAAGCCGTAACATTCCTCAAGCAACAATATGTGGGTGTACAGGTCTAACGTGCTTGACCGAATTGGAACCAACTTTTACTTTTCTATAGATGTTCAAGATCAAATACTGGCGGCGTTGTATTGTTATGGTAATATTCAAATAGTTTTTATACTTTGTTATGTCAATACGATTTTCAATGGAGGTTTGTTTGAATAAATTTTCATACGTAAGTACTATTTGATTCATGAGAATTTTCGTGTTTGTGTCGATTTGTTTGTATTGATCTGAAGTTATGAAAGAAATATTTGTTTATAAAATACTTTAAGTTCAAAACCGTAGAGTAAATTATGACATATATTTACTATGTTAAATATGAATATGATTCATAATGACTCTTGTTAAATGTATCTAACATTGAACTATTTTAGCCAAAGTTTGTGTAACTGTATTTATGTTTGTCATATTTTCACATATAGGCTGGACCTGCTTAGATACTATTTGGTGTGGTATTAGCCAAAACAACAGATACTCCTCTTTTAATCAGTTACTTATAAAAAGGAGGCTATTTATAAACAGAAAAATAACTATAATGATCTTGTGGAGTACGCTCCAGCTATTATATGTAACGTGCTTTCATCATAACAGCCCATTAATGTCCCACTGCAGGGACGGGCCTCCTCCCGTAAAGGAGGGATACTTGGCCTACACCATGCTCGCCAGATGGATTGGTATAGGGTTTAACTTCAAGTTTTCTTTCTTTTTATTTCGTAAAGATAATATTCACGGATAGTCCCTTAGTCGGTTTTTACGACACCCGTGGGCTGAGATGGGGTGGTGACATATTGTATTCTTACTCCGTCACCACACGGAAAAACGTGCTTTACTTGTAAATAAATACTAATTCCCATCAGTATTTACTTGTCATCCAAGATACAGTTAATCCAAATACCATTGTCATCAGATCGAAACACGAACATTCCCATACATTCAATAGCCAACAAAACGATAACCTTAAGAAAGGAAATTGTAACTATAAATTACGATTATCTTTGTCAGCCGTAGCGAAAATTTGAAAGCGTAGATAATTGTAACCTTATCCGGAGATTCGGCGTACTCGGGTATAAAGGTTTGAGGCTCGGCGGTGACACTTTTGGTTGGCTTAGATAGAACCGTTACGGTAGTTGACAAGTTAGATAAGGTGCTATCTGTTCTGTTACTTGGAATAATTGTAGTTGGTACTGACGTTAGATAAACAGAGTATAATTCTGATATCTCGCTTAAATTTAGTAGTTGTTATGGTGAGTTTGCATTAAGTAAAGTAAGCTTTTGAAAAGCCTACCTCTTCAAAAGCTTACTCTATACAAGGTTCATCTGTCTCCGTGTGGTGACGGAGTAAGAATACAATATGTAACCACCCCATCTTATCACATGGGTGTCGTAAAACCCGACTAAGGGTCTATCCGTGAGTATTATCTTTCGAAATAAATGAGGGAAAACTTGAAATTAAACCCTATACCAATCCGTCTGGCCAGAGTGGTATTAGTATTCCTCCGTCATGGGAGGAGGCCCTTCCCTAAAAACGATCACCAAAAATAACGAAGTTTTTCACGGTTATTTAGTTTTACAATAAAATAGAAAACATGTCATGCATAAACAAGCCACACTCTAAAAATATTCGACAATCCCGTGACGATCAAGTTTCGATTCTCGCACTATGTCGTTACAACACTATCACACGAGTGTGGGTGTATGCTCTTCACAAGATTTCACCACAACTCTGTTCTGGTCATCCCACTATGACAGCGGCTAATTATGGTAATCTATGAGCTTGTTACTTAGTAATTTGTTGCCTTATACGGTTATCAGCTCTTGTTTTATCAGCTGTACATTTTGGGCATGGTATGTGCTGGTATTTTAATTAGTGGTTATTTATTACTTGTTTAAGGTGTTGAGGCTATTCGCTATATTGAAAGCGAATTGTTACATCGGCTTCTAAATTACATTACTATAAACGCAATAGAAGTAATAGTAGCTACTTAATTAAGTTGACGATTCGCACGCGCCTAACATTAAGCCCGATTTACAAATCGATAAGAGTACAGTAGCGAGTTAAGTAGTAAGTTATTAGTAGTAAGAATAGATCTCCATCGGGCTTTACGAGCAGGGACCCGAAAACAAATCGATAAACGTTATCCGACGAACAGGACTTATTAGAAATGACGCCAAACTAATGCACCCATGAAACACCAGGAATCCGGATAGAATCGTACTACCGCGGAACCCTAAAACGACGCTCTATCAAAGGAATTGTCTTGCAATGTGTGGTGTCGTATACAATACCATTCCTAATAATCTTAAGCTACTTCCAACGCCTTTATTCTTAAAAAATCTAAAAGTATGGCTTATCAATAAGCGTCTTTACAGTGTTCAAGAATTTATTGGACGTGGTTAGTTGATGATATGATCAGGTAGTTACAGTAATATGGTATTGTAAACATAGTCGTGTATACTGTGTACTCGTATGTGAGGGTAACATTCACTTTATTTAAAAATTTAATTAAATAGTTTTAATTTTGTATAATAGACAATGAACTTATTTCGATTTTACTAATTTAATTTTATTAATTCTACTTATTTTTATTATTTCGTTTATCGTATTTTATTGTGGCTAAATTGTGGTTGAATTAATTGAATTTTTTTTTTTTTTTTTTTTATTTTTTTTTTTTTTTTGGGGCACAAGACCGCGCAGTGTGAAAGCTTTTGGAGGAGGCCTATGTCCAGCAGTGGACGTCCATATGGATGGATGGATGATTTTATTTTATGTATTGTGTTGTTTAATATTTGCATGTCATCGATTTGACAAAATGTGTGATCTCATAAAAATGTATTAACCTTATATTATGTACCATCACATTTTATACAAATAAATCTGATTTTAATTTTTTTTTAAACTTATAGCATAGGCAGGTGGGAGACAAAAAAACAAAACTAAGTACTTAACATCTTAAGCAACATTACAACAAGAAATTCGACCTTACAAATCAACACACCAAATTAATTCTAATACATATTACTATTATCAATAAACCAATCTAGATATAAACACAGCAACAGGTTACAGCGCGTACCATCGTCCATTATCGTTATATTATCAAAACTAGTTTCAGATAACGGCTGTAACCCCACGCAACTTGGTTATGAATGAAGACGAACTTAAATTACTATGACAACTCACTGTTTGAAACTTAGGTGAAGTGAGTTCGTGACGAGAACATAGTCGACTGTGAACAGCAAGAATAATATATTTCTAAATCACACAAGATGCAAGAAACAAGCAATGAAAAAGAGAGGCACAGGTTTGAGAGAGGTGGAGACGTTTGAAGAAGCAAAGAACGTATTTTGGCTGAGATAATAATAATCTTTCTAAGTACACAATGATGAACTAAGAACTCAAAGTTACCTGCATACAGTACTTACATAATAAAAATGTCAAAACATATTATACGAATTTACTGTGCATGAAGTGGCAGGTTGAAATCCCCTGCAACACTTGTGTTAGTGCACCTGTGCTTTACAAATGATTGGTCAGAGTTTGGATATTCTTTATATTAATAAAATTTTAGTTTAGTAACAGACATTGCGATAAAACAATACTAGTGCAAGTACTGTTATTAAAAACATATAAAAAACTACATTGATCTGTTAATTTTAGTATAAAACACAAAAATGGCTGCCGGTATATTAATAAATCACAAAGAATATTAAATTTTAACGTAACTCACAGCGAATTTTCAAAATATGACATTTTAAAATATCTATGTCAGTCATAAACTTCGGATTGAAAATCAAATTTGCCGGAAATGGAAAGCTGTAAACGGGGGCGAGCTTAAAAATAAACAAACAAATAACTTTTGACATATTTTAATACATTTTGAAGTATTCACCATATACAGGGTGTTAATAAAAGTATAGTGTTGACAAGAAGACACCACTTCACAGGAAAGTAAGTATTAAATAAACAACTATGAATAAGGAATTTAATCAAAACAAAGTATAAAAGAAAAGTTAAAAAACTTTAAGTGTTTTATTTTTCTTTAAAGCGACGTTACGGACCTGGACAGAAATGGGATCTGTTTTTATAAATAATTAAGTCTATCTGTGTTAAAAATATAAATTCTGAGGTAAAACTCATAAATAATTGTTGTGTTTGTTTTATTTTGTATCATCCCACAGCTGGGCTAACTCCCCCACGACTTCCACGTAGCTAAATACATAGACAAAGAACAAAGAACGCTAGTGATTCTGTTATTTAAAGACAATAACAATTTAAATATTATTATTTACATTGTTACATAAATATAATTTTTTGTAACACGAACTCGTAGTAATTCTTTAAATAATTCAAACAAAATATTCATTCATAGATGGAGCAGAATTTCGTAACGTAATCGTGTATGTGGGAAGGCTTTGCTTTTGATATCTATTCATATATTATACCATGCTAAGCGAGGAATATTTATAAGGTTCTTGATACGTATGTGCTTAATTAAATAATTTAATCTTACTTTTGGTAAGTATTGGATAATTTTAGAAATAATTAAGTATACATTTTTTTTTCAATATAGGAGGCACCAGTATTTCTTTCGTAGCTGGAGGATGCACTGTAGATTCCTGCAGTTAGGCAATAATGAATTATATAAATATTTTTACAGAGGTCTGGAATTATCATGACACAAGTCCGCCTTTGGTATCTGGTTGATGTTACACGAGACCGAGTCACCTAGCTAAAGTTTAAGAACATACATAATCTTACAACACAAAAACATCTTCATGGTAATAAATGCTTTTACTAGTGTTAGTAATGATTCAAACTCTTATAAGACATATTCTGAGACTAGAATACTTTATTTCCTTGTTCGCGAGTAATGTCACCATCAATCTGCATCTCAGACACTACTGCTATATGGGGGACTCCCACAGTTTGATTATAGTACCTACTAAGATTTAAGAGGGTATAAATAAAAGGGTTGAATAGGTAATAGTTGACTTATTCCAGTAGGTATGTTTGTCAGCTTATAAGTACTAATTAGTCATTATAATCTTATAATCAGTAATTAACGTCTCAAGTCGTAAGCCTCTTGTGTTACGGAAACAAATAATGAGTTAAGAGGTTTACAGTGCTAATTAAAAAAAATCCAATGGACACACGTTTTGTTACTGCACTTTCTTAGTATCCGTGTTTCACACTACAGTTTTTTTTTAATTTAAGCCCATCATGTGCAAATGTGTAAATGCTTTAGAGTATAGAGTTCCAATAAATTATCATCCATTGTTTCACTTTTTCAAATTACCAATATTCTAAACTTGTATGTTACTTTCTTGTTTTTCAATATAACGAAGAAATCATATTATTATTATTGAATTCAAAGCTTAATAATTATAATTATAAAAACAAGTTAGTGCGCAATGTACTTGGTACGTGATTACATTTTATTGATAAATAGTTACAGATAAGAGTTTAATTTACATTGCTTGAGGCGCCATGTTTTATTACACGAGGGTTAAGTGTTAAGTATAGTGGTTATACATTTTTAAAGTGTTGAAATTATCTTGCGGTTAATCAATAAAATATCAAATAAATTGTAGGTGTGAAAACTATTTTATCTATAATCATCTACTTCCCTAACGAGACTGCGTCTTTGATAAATTGGAATCTGGTTTTCGTTTTTTTTGTTGTAATTACGACTTTAGTGGTAGTGGTTACACCATGAATATTGGATTACCTTTTTTTTAATATATACATACTCCTCACACATTCACACAACGCCATCTAGTCCCAAACTAAGCAAAGCTTGTATTGTGAAAATTTTGTGTCCATAAACATGAATGTTAGGGATTGTTTGTGTATTTTGTTTTTAAATTAATTATATATTAGGTACTCCATAATACAGGCTCAGTTTAGTTTGGAACTAAATTTATTTTTAAATAAATCGATAAAAGAATAACGGGTATTCCGTTTTTCTTTTTATCTAAGCACATTACATCAGCTAAGCACATGGCATACTAACTGAGTAAAGCATTAGACTAGTATGTAAATTGTATGTCTTTTTTATTCTAAATACGAGCGAATACGGGGACTATGCTAGTATTAGTGGAACCGATACACTTTCAACTCGAGTATCGAATCTTCCCACATAATGGTGGCACGGGGTTACTGTAGTAACACCATCATTTTACACAAAATAAAGATTTTCTTACATTGCTTGCAAAAATTTCTGCGTCAAAGTATAACTAAAAAAACTGTAAAGTGTATAATGTGTTATCCTTTTCTAGGGACTCCTTTTCTAAGGACTAAGACATTTTGATAGCATTTATAGATATACTCTTAAGTGGTTACTCAATAGAACTAGGTGCTTTGTTTAGACATTAAGTCTTCCTGAATGCAAATATACGGTTCTTAAGTCTTACTATTACTAACGAAGTATGTCATAATATTATAATGGTAACGGTAAACAAAGTTATATAGTAGGTAGTACATGACAGTATAACTTTTTATGTTTCAGGATTCATTTCTTCACATGGTAAGGAAGTCAAAATAGCATGAGAGAGTTACCACCTTAACTATCTAATTACAGGGGATTTGTACATGCAACGAAAGAAAAGTACTACGGTAATTATATTTAGGGATAATTTTGTTGCATAACAGGAGAAGACTCAAATTTGCAATTGAACATTTTATGTTACACCAAAGCGATCGAATAATATTAGTTAATTGTCCGTTGTTTTCCAGCAATTACGGTCACACTACAAAGTGAAGTACGTTTCGAGCACCCTCAACTGGTCTATGCTAACATAATGGCACAAGTGACTTATTTCAATGCTATGGGGTTACAAAGTCACTAGCGATATCATATTGTAAGGGTTAAATGCTTTTCTAAACCGTTTTATAGGTACTAAAGAAATAATTATTAATAATGAAGAAAGATCGAAAAAATATACGTTACTTAAAAAAAAACCCTATTCCAGGCCACTAGCGTAGCACTATATAAGTTAACAACAGCTGTCAGTAAAAAGAAGAAGTAAGAAGGTTTGTTAATCATAACAGCCCATTAATGTCCCACTGCAGGGGCCTCCTCCCGTGACGGAGGGATACTTGGCCTACTAATACCACGCTGAGCAGACCGATTGGTACAGGGTTTAATTTCAAGTTTTCCTTCTTTTTTACTGACAGTAAGTCTCTTAGTCGGTTTTTACGACACCCATGGGATGAGATGGGGTGGTGACATATTGTAGGTATTCTTACTCCGTCACCACACAGATCAAGAAGGAACAAGAAGGTTTGTTATTTAAATTAAATTTCATGGTATACCTTCTTAGATTTGCTGCAAACTGTTTTAAACAATAGTATGCCTTTTAAAAGGTGCAAAAAACATTACTTTATAAGATATCTATGCAAATTGACTATTCAAACACCCCTACTTTAGATAAGCAGTATCATAATGACTTCAAAGAAAACAACACCAAATAAAAATAACACTATCAAGACATTTACTAAAGTATAACATTTCAAGCGATATCGAAAAGAATAAACAAAAAAATATCTCGCGAAAATATTGTAAAGGGTGCCCGGTAACCAAAATTTAAATGTCACGCAGGACACACCAAGTAGGGTGTACCTAAGACTTACTTTTATCAGGACGTCAATAAATAAATTCGAAACCTTTCAGGGAAATGGGGAGGGAAAAAGTGAAGCAAACAATAGGTGACGGGACTCAAGGACTCAAGATGGCGACCAAGTTATGACAGGATTGGTGATAACTTATCTTTGATATTGAATACTTGAAGGTTTTACTGTCCTTAGGAGATGGAATTTTGATATTTTATTGTTTTTTTTTTGTATAGGGTGTTATAGCACCTATTTAACGTAACTGTCCTTGTGTTGTTGGAGTAAGACAACGGGCAGGATGTACCAAGCCCATTACGACTAGTAGTTACAAGTTAAAAACCTACTAAGATTAGATATAGAGTAGTGCTGCATTCAAGGGTTGCTAAAAAATAATAGTACATAGCAGTTCTTCAATGTTACCGTAATACCACCGAGACAGGCAAAATATTTAAAATCAAATTTTAAGTTATAAGTAACTCTAAATTAATTGTTAAAACTAACAATTATGACGACCTCTCCCAAGTAACACAGAAAGCATTTTAACAAGCAACAAGTGAACTTATATAGAGCTTAAGACCCGTACAAACTCTTATATAAGTTCACCGAGCGTCTTGAAGCTGAACAATGGCATTTGAAAATCATTGTAATGCTTTACGCTGTATAACAGTTGGATAATGGCATATCAGAATGCTTTTGTAAAGCCTTTAGCTATTTTTAGTGCTTTTGGTTCTACAAAGACATTTTAAAGTAGTTAATAAGTGCTTGAAGCTGTTTTACAGCACAAACGTGAACCACTATAATGCCATGTAAATCCGATATCCAGCTTTAAGCTGTTTTTTGTACCTTTTGCTGTGTAAAAGCACTTGTAAGGTGTAAGTAAAAGCTTAATGCTGCTGAACAGCATAAATGTGAATCAATATAATGCTTGCATTTTAAAGGAAGAACTGAGTGCTGTTGTGTAGCTAATAGCTCTTTAAACAATCACACGTGAGTAGTTGTAATGCTGGTGGCATTAATTGGGCTCACCGGGCTGCTTAAGGCTGACCACCATTTTGTAAATATTTTATAACCAATAAATATTTTCTTTCGGACCTATTTATAAAAGGAATTGTCATTTAAAATATTTATATAACTTAATTTAATACAGTACAAGCAAAACTATGATTGTATTTATTCAAAACTTATTCTGTACTAGGAATACACATTTGTTTTGGTTTTACACACATCATTTTTATAAAACATTTTGTATGAAAACCACAAAATATCGAAGGCGCGTGAAAATTTTCAATGAAACTTATATAAACAAGTACAGTAAACTACACTGCGCAGTAATATTTGAAGGCAAGAAATAACAAACGAGTCAAAAACTTATCCGATGAATTTGTTTTGATGCAAACTATAATATGGCGTCACTCACTGTTTTATTTTGACCGTCTTTACTTATTCTTTTTTTTATTGTAATAATTTACACGCAATAATATAAAGTTTCCTAAGTGTGAACACTTAAATTGCTCCAATAATTCTTTTAGCACATTTAAATGCTAGTCTAATGCTTTTGTAATGCCGTTGGCATCTTCACTATCAATAATTTTGCTATTATAATGCTTCTGTAATGCAATAGGCTATCTCATTGACCATTTTAATGCTTTCTTAATGCGATTGGCAATATTATTGACCAAAATGATGCTTCTTTAATCCGATTGACATCTTTCTTGACCACAATAATGCTAATATAATGCGCCAGTAATGCTATTAACCAGCTACTGTGAACCTATATAGGGCATAAAGCTGTATAATTTGTGCCCAAATAAGCATTACAGTAGCCATATAAACGTTTATAATGCGACTATAAAACTAACTCAAAATGCTAAAAGGATACAAGAATACTCTTATTCGGCCCTTATAATGCTTTGATGTGTTACTTGGGCTGTCGCGTAGTAGTTACCTATATAACATGACTGCTACGTAGAGGTCTCGGGTTCGATTCCCGCTCATTGCAAATCTTTGTGTGAACATGATTGTTTGCATTGGCCTGAGTGTTTCTATGTATAAATAATATGTACCTATGTATTTACAAAAAAAACTAGTTAAGTATGTTTATCCGTTGTCTAGTACCCATAGTACAAGCTTTGCTTAGTTTGGGACTAGATGACGTTGTATGAATGTGTGAGGATTATTTATTTATTTAATATGAGCGCTTAACATTGTAAGGTTCAATGTGCCGTACTGATATTCTTTACATAAAAAAATATCTGGCTTGAAAACACTTATTACTTTAACCTTACTACAAGCACCAGTCCTTAAAAGTAATCTCTATTTAAGTTAATACAAAACCAAGCTCATTCATTATAAACAAAATACACACAAGTATGAAACTCACACAAGTATAATAACATGGTTAAAGCCTAGCTCTCACTGTAGACTCTCGACAAGTGGAGCGGTATCTTGTATGGTATTTGCAATTCAACTAAACTTTGCACCAGTAACAACGGACCGGACTGCTAGTTAGCCACAGTTTCTACTGAAAGTAGTATTAACTGCATAAAACTATACACAGTATAACAGCTACTGCGTTTTGCACAACGTTCTCACTGCGTATTTGCTTAGTTCAGCGGTTAAAGTAACATTTTACTTGTGTTTTGCTTTCAAAATGTTATTAAAGGAGTTTTCACTGCGGCGAATGTGGTTTTAGCAATGCCGGATTAAAAATATACCGTACCACGACCCTATGTAAAACTATACAGATAGTCTGTTGTTTACATTCTCTTTGTAATCTAAGAAGTTTAGCTAAGTATTTAATAGTCACAGATTTAGCGAAGCTGAATTGTGAATAGGCTGTCCATATCGCCAACTAGCGTTCAGGGTGGATGACGTAGTTGGAATAAAGACCATTAGGATTAAAACTAAGGTTATTAAAGGTTGACTAGTAAATAAAGTCTTATGGCGGACTTAGTCTTATTGCATTGAAGTCCGCCTTTGTGCTTTTGTGCAAGAAAAAAGAATAAAACGGCATCTACGTTAGCATGACGACTTCAAAAAATAACTTAAACAAAACAAAGTATTATTTTTATAAAATAAGAAACAAGTTTATTAAAACAATAAACTTATTATGAAGTAAATTGAAGAAGAAAAGTTCTCTAAAGTATTGTCAACGCTAGTTTCAATTTTTCTACAACGCTAGTACTTAATATTATTTAATTTTAAGTTAAGAAATAAATAGATTGAGGCTCATTTAGTTTGTCTTTAAGTTGGCTAAATATTACACATAGCAGCAGCTGCTATCTTACTTTGATCTTAAAACTCAACTAAAAAATATTCAGCCATAAAATCAACGGGCATACAAGCTAACCAATATCTGAACAATCAATTGTGGATCACACTTATATAACAACTCTGCGTGGTGTTCAAACACGCTAGGTTTTTGCTACTGTCTACTATTTTAGACAAACCATAATACTCTTAGGTACTATACTTATCTAAAACTCTTTTCAAAACATTTTAGAATCACCAAAGCTATATAAATTATATATCCATACAAATAGTGCCACTATAGGCAACGAGAAAACGTTAGGTAATAAAATTTCAAAACAATAAAAAACGTCTTCGTAGAACGATAGCTTCATCGCCCCAGTTTATAATTCGTTTAAACATGATTCGAACCTCCACTATCAAGTGAAATACGAGCCACTTACTTGATTGCTTCGCTTGAAAGATGGGTTAGCCGAATTCCTAATAAATGGTTAGAGTTAGGTTATTTATTTCCTAAGAAATATGTTGCGGTTTCAGGAATTCTTTGGTCCCATACGTCTTTATATTATATCTAGGTACGTTATATATAAATAGTGGTATCGCAGCATGAGGTATAGTATTTACGAGAGGTCAGAGCTTCATTTGATTGCATTATAGCACTCTAACCATGAAATATACGCAATTGCTATTTTAAAAGTATATTATTATTTTCATTGGTTAAAATAAATACTCAAAATAATGGATCAATAAATTTCCCACAGAGGAAATAACGAATGTATTGTTTAGAGGTTTTATTAAAGTTTTCCATCTTTTGTTTTCGTAAAAATAATATCTGCGAATTTATTTAGTCCTCTTCTATGGCACATATTGAGGGACAGATAGGGTGATGACGTCGTATATTCTTACTTATTTACTACACGGTAAGTGTGTACGTAAAATAAATATTAATATTAAATATACATTTTGTATTTCATAAATGTAAAGTAAATATAAATCCGAGGTATAAAGTGTTGAGTTTGGGAACAAGTTAGTTGGTGGCACCTGCGGAGACAACGCGTTGCAGCGAACAGAGAGACAAACAAACTTTTATATCATGCTTATTGTACTCAACTTAATATTGCGGACTTCAAAGTTTCGTTTTATGAATTTAGTTTTGTTATTTATAAATTTAATATTGGATAAAAATGTTATAAGAGTTTTACTGAATCTCAAAAGTATAATTTGTAAGAACATTTTTTTTGGTTTCAGAATGGAATCAAGGAAGAATGAACGAGACTGCACAAAAGAAAATCATACAAGGACGATTTTATTGAGTTGTAGTTGTGTGCCTGATATGATGCGTCACCAGACCTGTCAGAATGCTAAACGTTTTTCTCAAAAGCTGACCATAATTTGTAGACAAATAGTTTACAGAAAAATCCAGACGCCTGCCACAATTCTCTGACATGAGAGATTAACGTTACAGGGAGAGAGAGACTTTAATTGCAGTATTGATGTATTAGTTTTGCTCGTTCAATAACTTTTCAAGATGTAGAACATTAAACGATGACGCGTAGGAGACAGGTACCTATAAGTCACAAGCAATCAATTATCCTATCTAAGTCCATTGCTGGACACGGGCCTCTTCCAACACGCGCCACACAACATGGTCCTACACCTTTCGCATCCAATCAAGTTACAAGTTTATTTAATATTTACAGCTGTGAAATATAAGAAGAACAGGCGAAAAGCTGAGCGACGTGTAAACCATCTCAGACGAGACGAGTAAGTAATTACCTCGTAATGCAAACAGAATGATAGCCATCTTTATGTAATAAAATATATTGCAACGTTAATAAACTATATTATTTTCTTACATTAAAAATAAACTACTGAGAGCAGTTTGCAATCAGAGCATAGCGAGCAAAATTTAATATCCTAAAGAAATGCTCACTTATTGATAACAAACAATCTTCCAGTAATAATACAATGAAAAAATTAAAAGCAAAAGTTGCCTTTACGTAGCGAAGGCAAAAGCATCGTTGAAATATTTCACAGTTTCAGGAAGGCAGCAACAGAAACTTCCTGAACTAAGGTCACGGCCTCACTGATAGAGGGTAGCGAGGAATTGCAGTCTAATAGAATATTTTGAATTGAGTGTAGCGTGCCTAGAAATATGGTATAGGGTAGGTAATATTTTTACTAAAAATCATCCTTAACTCTTTTTATATTGTCATAAATGATTAGGGTAATTATTCTGTAATGTAATTCACTGAATGAACAACAATATGAAATAAATAAAATACTTAACCTAGTACTCCACCAAATACTAAAGACCAGGCTATCGTATCTATTTGTAAGGGACTTAAAAAAGCCTCATCATAACAACCCATTAATGTCCCACTGCAGGGACGGGCCTCCTCCCGTGACGGAAAGATACTTGGCCTATTAATACCACGCTGGCCAGACGGATTGGTATAGGGTTTAATTGGTATAGGGTGGACACCCATGGGATGAGATGGGGTGGTGACATATTGTATTCTTACTCCGTCACCACACGGACAAAAAGTAAAAAATCCTAACTGTTCATATTTAAGATTACTGCTTTTATAGGTTCTCTAGGCTTAGCCCAATAATTAAGTTTGTATAAGCGCATTAAACGCTAATCGTTTATCGCGTACAGTCGGACCAGTGCTTAAGTGCGCCTTCGTCTTTGCCTTATTAAAACTTATAAAAGTTTTACTAATTCTGCCCAGTGTACGTTATAGTCTCGCTCTAGTTTTAATTTTGTTCTTTCCTCTAATTAAAAGTATTGTATCGAACTCGTGGTCTTTGTAAATCTTACTAATTATTTACACACTTTATTGTTTCTGAATTAGAAAGTTTTGTATCGAGTAGAGTGGTTACGGTTTTTAACATTTTTGTACAGATTTACTGTATTTCTTTTATGGTTAAAAGGTAGATTTGCCTTGTGGTTACAGATATAAAAAAAAATATCATCACTAATCTCATACCCATGGAAGACTTAAAATTTACGAAAACAAGGAAAGAAACCTTGTCAAAAAATCCTATATCAATTATTATCACCCGGCAAAGCAAGACATTGTCCGTGAGGTGACGGAGTAAGAATACAATATGTCACCACCCCATCTCATCCCATGGGTGTCGTGAAAACTGACTAAGAGACTATCCGTCAATATTATCTTTACGAAGTGAAAAGAAAGAAAACTTGTATTTAAATCCTATACCAATCCGTTTGACCAGCGTGGTATAAGTAGGCCAAGTATCCCTCCGTCACGGGAGGAGGCCCGTCCCTGCAGTGGGACATTAATAGGCTGATGATAAACGCAAGACATATTTCCGTCTATCGCTGGCACAGTACAGTTTTTGCAGTGGTTACCACTAAAAAAAATATTGTAACGTAAAGAGTTACATCATAGCTTCAAGTCGAAATATAGAGGATTTAATGTTCAAGCGGAATACAGAATGGCTCTACGAACAGCTAAAAAACTTTTCAACAGACGAATAATTTACAACATAGCTCTTAATACAGCGTTTGAACGTTTCAAAGCAAAACACTAAAACAAAAAAGGCTTTTAACCTAAGCTGTCTTAAACATGACATCTGAAGTAGGTTTAGTAAAGGAGGTTGTTTCATAGAAATGAGTAACAAAACCTAATGTTTAGTATTATCTTACCCTTGAAGGCTTTTACCATAAACTTTTGTGATATTACTTGTTGAATATATTAGAAACATACATTGTGATACGAATATTCTGGGTTAAATACCTACTTTACTTTTATGGTGTAAAAAAAGTGTTTATTTTGCTGTCTGCAGGATCTTAAATTGCAAATAAATTACTACAATGCTTAGGTTTGCTATAAATTGCTATGAAAAACTCAAGACTAAAATGTTAAAAACTGCATTTCCTGAGTAAGCTACTCGGACGCCAGAGAACCCGACTTTAAAAGAACCTAGAAAGATATTAAATATAGAAAAAAGATTTAATAGTATTTTAGTGGGCATGTATGCCTCTTCTATAGTGACCTCAAAAATGACCAATCTTTGTGGGCCCTTTTAAGAGAGAGACGATATTCTTTTACAATAAATTACAGGGACACGCATCATAAGTGATGAATATCATAATAAACGCATAGGTACTTACTAAATATACTTATATATTTTATATTTCATTATTTAACTTTCCTCAGTAGGTACTACAGGAAAAAAAGCCACTTGATCTTTCACACACTTTTTCTTTCAAGTTATTAAAACCACATTTTAAAAATATCCTTATAATGCAATGCAATTTATAAATACCGACCCATTAACGAGATTTCCTTTCCTATGATCACGAGACGGAACCAACAAAGTTAAACATAATAAAAGGATATACAAACACCTTTACAACAAATGAACTGAACGGACCCTCGAACGGAACCTGTCCTAATGAGGGTCTACCACCTTTGGACCTCTTCAATCATAGAATAAACCCGATTAATCGCATACAAGGAAAAAATGTCGAGTAACATTTATGGACCCTTAGGTAATTTATACTTTGCGTGGGAGAAACGAGGCATCAAATGTAGAAGGAATATATCAAAGTGTATATTTTAGACTGAAACCCTTTAAACGTCCTTTGCAGTGGGTGAATATTATGAAATATATAATTTAACACAAATAGGAAACAAAGGTCTTAATATAAATATATATGCACAAAACCATAACATTATACCCTGGACTGGGTCATTAATTCCTATCTATTTTTAAAACAGGCAGCATTTCTAGTTTTGAAACGTAATAAATATTTTTGAAATTATGAAAATATCTTACAAAGTGAAATTTTGATATAGAAATAGCTTTACGCTTCTTCTATTGTTAACAAAATGTTTCAGTAGTATATACATAAACTAAATCAGTTCACTTCTATAATCTCTTAAAACGTAAACAAGTAAGTTAAACATCATCTAAAGAAGAGCTTATATTATCAAAACAATGCAAGGTGCTCTGACAAAAGCAATTCTTGTAAAAATAGAGGCGTCTTGTTCTGATTGTTTAGCTGTTACATTCCCTCGAGAAGGGCTTGCTCTCTCTATCCTTATACAGATAATGGATTTCAAAAGTAGATATATAAACTTATATAAAAGATGGCTGAGAGAAGTTAAACACTATTTAGACAGCAAATTGTATTTGGTTTTATTTCATGATATTGTTTGTTGTTCTAGAAATGGAAAGGCAATTTAAAACGGCGTTTTAATGGAATAGTATTTGCGTTTTTATAAGATGCAGATTGTGTGTTTTTTCATATAAGTCCTCGAATTTTCCGTACAGTGATGGAGAATAAAATGTGTTGATGTGTTGAACTAAATATTTGGTAATTATATGAAGCGTAACTATATTATAGAAAACAAATATTGAATCTAAAGCCCCTACTCCTTTGTACGAACATGACAGCCAGGACAGAAGAAAGCAAATTTTAATCACCTTCAAGGAAGGCTTTAAGACTCGACATTCAGGATGTGGCTCAACAGATGGAGCCACTTTTAATTACTGAACAAGACGCTGGGCTTATTTGGAAATGTCAAAATCAAGACAAACAATTAATTTCTTGCTTATTAACAAACCGTCGCCTGAATGCTTATTTGCTCAACCGACCATTTTAACGAATTTCACTTTTTAATGCAGTTTTATTAAGGATCAAATTGCGCTTCGATTGGTATATAATACTTGCTGTTTGGACTTTAAATACATGATTTAAAAGGAATTTAAGTTTTTTTAAACTAACACAAGAGAATTAAAACTTCATGCTTAATTGCTCAAAGTCCGTAGAGAAACACCAAACGTGCATCCAAGCATCGATTGCGTGCTTAAGTATTCAACCTCCACACAGGTAACCAATCACGACATCGCATTTTGATGACGCATACGCCGCCATCATTAATTTCTTATGTGACGAAGCTGGTGCTCGCACGCATTTAAGTAAAAATTAACGCCAAATATAGATAAAAAGTATTAATTTTAATAGAAAACAGTACCTAAAAAGTCCGTAACGAAATGTAAGTCGGAAAATATAGCCACAACTATAGAAAAGAATCGGTAAGTTGCATTTTTGTTAACATTTCTTTGTAGATTATCACTGCGTATCGTTAACTTATAGTACAGGATGTTTAAATTTAATTCTTATAATTTCAGATTTAATTATATCCCTAAATGAAGTTGTGACGTATCTATAAATGAACAGATTGTTTTGAACATTTCGTAAGGTTGTAAAATATAACTAAAATAATAATAAAAAAATTTGCTTTTGTGCGGGCTTGTTTAAAATGCCTTATTGTATGGTTTTTTGTCAAAATATACCTGCCACTACCATATTTGCTAATTGTTAAATGAGTAAATTTCTTACCATTATAAGTTTTGTGTTTACGTACCTACGCTTTGTGTTCGCAATGATGTTAGATGCTAGATAAGTAGATTAATACTATTTTTTACTCGCCATTGATCCACTCACATTGTACATCTAATTTATTTTATTACGTCCGTTGCTTTGCATTTTCTTCCCTATTTTGGATAAGAAATTCAGAACTAATAACGCCGTTGAAGGATAAATAGCCGATAAATCAAAGAATTCCTTATGAAAACATAAAGAATCGTCAAAAAAGGGCCAATTTGCTTGAAAAAATAAATCAATTAGTCTCAGTATATTAATAATTTTTATACGTACCTATAGGTATGATATTATCACCGTTTCATTTTCAATTTATGTTGTTTTTATTGTACATATTTAAATAAAGAAGTGGAGTCACGGTAATACCATAGTTTTATTTTATGTTAACATTACAACGAATCAAGAATCTGACCAAACAAGAATCCGACGAATAAGAACTAATTCAAATCAGACACTAACCAAAAAGAAAATAAAATATATTAGAAGTACCTACAAATATATTATGAAAGCTGACGACAAAACCTTTATGGAAGCTCTAATTAAAAAGGTTTTGACAGGATCAGACAACATAAACAATACCAGGCGAAGTAAACGATCTTGTATCGGTACAAAAACAAAAAAAAAATCAAAAAAATAGTCTTATGTATTTTACATATTAAACAGTTTTTTTTTTTTTAAATTCTGTGTTTTTTTTTATTAATAAATAGCAAGTTGACTACTTAGTTTATCTTTTTTTTTACCACGATACCCAAACATACTGTGTTTGCTTATAGAGCACTTAAGTACTAAATATATTTGAATGCAAAATGCTCAACCTCCACTCCAGTAGTGGTCTATCTCCAGTTGCAAAACTATTTATGTGTTTATTTGCTCAACCTCCATAAAAAATAGTGAAAATAAACAAAACTGTTTGACTTTTTAATGATTATTTATAATATATCGTATCATATACACATTAACTATTTTTTTAATATAATACTTTTATAAAATCATATTATTTGCTTAAACTAATCAATTAAACGTCTCTGGTGTAAAATGTTGAAAATGGAGGTTGGCCACTTAAGTATTCGTGCGACGAAACAGGAATCTAAATTAAACGGGAAAACAAACACATATTATTTACTATTTTATTGTTATTTAATAATTGATCTGTATAACGAGATTTTATTTGTTTTCGCAGCAGTGGACTTCAATTGTATCAGCCAATTGAAGAAGATGAACCAATTTTCCTAACGACATTCATAGTAATGATTGCAAAATTATTTTGTTTAACCAAAAATGTAGTTATGTGTGTACCTACTTATTACTATAAGGAATTTTAGATTTTATTTGCCAATAAGACTGTAAAAGCGTGTATAATCATAAAACTTAGGTAATCTTCTATGAAACGATAAAATAGTACATTTAATTATTTTTTTTCTTTGCCAGTAAGAGTTCTGAGTTATTCACCAGCGCTTTGCTCAGATAAAAAAGCTAGGCGCTCACAACGTTTATATTCTAAACACTATAAAGAATTACCTACTTAGCGGGCAGATTGATAGTAGAAAAAATATTTTCAAATTGACAAGCATTATTTTATTTATTAACCGATGGATGAAGGAGGCGCAGAACCGCACAAGGTATTTGGAGGAGGCCTTGTCCAGCAGTGGACGTCAATTGGCTGATTATGATGATGATGATTTCATTTATTGTCGTGATAGATTAAGAATACGGTGCCATCATTTCAATTTATTCTCCCAGCTAAAGAAGGAAAGCTAAACAAATTCAAACCCTATGCCAATACGTATAGCCAGTGTCGTTACATTACGCCAAGATTCACTCAATCACCAAAGAGACCAGTCTCAATAGTCGCACGTTGATGTGATACTATGATGAACTATTCATTTCTCTGCTAATATAAAAAAAATAATTACAACATTTTTCAGTCCTTACCTAATACACACAAAATAAATTACGTGGGACAATAAACAGAACCAGACGTCTGAATATAGTTTTCTGAACATATTTATTACTATGAACAAAATTCAGCAATAACTTAAGTTTGCAACACAAATAAAACAGAATTTTGTTCGCGACAATAACAAGTAACAACGGGTGCATAATTTACTTAAGCATGCTACCTCTTGTATAATAACAATTCCTCATTAAAGCATTTCCGTAGTCTCAAAAGCGCACCTCACATTATATACTTACAGCAGAGACAGAATTTCCGCGGCAAGTAAGACGCATGCCCGCACTATGATATGATACTCGCTATGTAGGGTTGCTACTCTATTTAAATTTAGTTTGAAGCCTTAGTAAAAATGAACAAGCACTTACGACTATGACAAGGCTCATCTGATGTAAAGCTACACACATCAAAAAAGTCTAAGCAACATGCATGATATTACAAATTTACCATTTATATTAATTTATTTTAATTATAACGTTGTATTTTATTTTTAAAATAATATTTTTAGGGTTCTATGATGTAAAAATAACAGCTGTTTTCTTTATAAGTTCTTTTAATAACAGAAATTAACAATATTAGAATATACAGGTACATAAGAAACTAAACTTTTTTTTTACAAATTGAAATTTCTTAAGAAAATGAATTTATTGTGAAAGAATAGGACAATTTAATACAAAGTATGGCCTCCTCTGCAATTCAGAACTTGTCGGCAACGATTATTCATTGAATTAATGAGACTGTTTATGTCATCTTGCGGTATTCGCTCCCAATGGAATTGTAGCAAATCCTTCAGCTGTTGGGTTGTTGTCACTCCGTCCAAGTCCTTCAAAACACGTCTCTGGAGCATGTCCCATGCGTGCTCGATGGGGTTGAGGTCTGGCGATTGTGCAGGCCAGGGCAATACCTGGATGTTCTCCGTTGCCAAGTATTCACTGGTTCGCCGAGCTGTATGTGAACGCGCATTGTCATGCATTAACGTAAACTCGGAGCCAAAGGTTTGTGCAAATGGATGGACATAAGGTCTGAGAATATCCTCAACGTAATTTTCAGCGTTCATGTTTCCATTTACAAAAACGAGCTCAGTTCGCCTGTTCTTCATAATACCCGCCCATACCATAACTGTTGAGCCGCTGTATGGATGAACTTCCTGAACGCACCTGAGTCTTTCAGTATTTCCGGGTCGACGGTACACTCGCACCCTTCTTGTATCAGGCCTAAACCCGAATCGCGACTCATCGGAAAACATAATTTTATCCCATTGTTCCTGGGTCCATGTTATGCGTTCTCTACACCATTCATTTCGACGAGCGCGATTCCCGTGACGTATCGGTGGGCACCTGATAGGGCGTCGAGCTCGTAGGCCGTACTCATGCAGTCGATTTCGCACAGTTTGGGGACTTACATCAACACCACTTGGATTTTGTAGCCTCAAACTTATCTCTCGAGCGGTTAACATCGGCTGGCGTCTTGCAGTCAGTTGTATGTACCGGTCTTGCCGAGTGGTTGTACTCCTTTTACGGCCTGGATGCTGTTCAGCGGGTTCCCCTGTATTATTGTAGCGCTGCCAAAGACGACAAATAACACTTCTATGAATACGATGATGACGACGACGATGATACTTTGATGACGACCTCGGTGGCGCGCCGGTAAAGCCAGCGGCTGCCGCGCATGAGGTTGTGGGTTCGATCCCCACGCAGGACAATAATTTGTGAGATCCACAAATTATTGTCCTGAGTCTGGGTGTTATATGTGTCCGTTAATTGATGTTTGTAAAAGTCCCCGCGACACAGGGCATGATCCCTAGTGCGGGAGTTGTCATTTTAAAAAGATAAAAAAAAAAAAAGCAATACCAAAATGTCGAGATACCTGAGATTGATTACTTCCCGCTTGCAACATCCCTACAGCTCTTTGCATTTCATCTGCCGTCAAATGACGTCGCTCCATGACGTAAAGAATATCTAACAATTCAATTTTGTCGCCAACTGTATTTAAATGGTTGGTAAAATTATAAAATCAAGACTAAAACGTAGCAATTAACATGCACTCAAATTCAAACAAATTCGCAGTCATTTGAATTTTATGAAAAAAAACAAAACATAATCGAAATTTTTTTTTTACAACCAGCCAGTATGTCATCAATAACAAAAAAGTTTACTTACCTATACACTTTGAGTGAGTAAATACTTAGAAATTAATTAATATAAATGGTAAATTTGTAATATCATGCATGTTGCTTAGACTTTTTTGATGTGTGTATTTTGTAAACCTTTTATTCACAAGATAGCCTGTATTTTTAGTAAGTCAGAAAACTCTATGAATCAGGCTTTGCATTTCTTATTTATTTTTAAATCTATAAGGATAAATAAAGGTAAATACAGTTAGCTTTTATGCTAAGGATTAATAAAGATAGTACCAGCGTCATTATGTCAACATAAAGTTAATTTATGAAGCTTAATGTAATTTTCTAAATTTCGATCATATTTCTACGGCAACATTACTGCAATGTTTTCAATGGCTGATGTCGCTCTATACACTACTAGGTAGATAAGATAAGATAAGATAAGATAAGACATTTATTCGTAAACAAAATTACATTTGTGTTGAATATTGAAACTTAAACTAGAAACTTAAAAATAACAATAATACAAACTCAAGAAACAAAATAAAATCAAAACACAGTAAAATATTCATAGTAAAACAATAAAAAATAATTAAAAAAAAAGTACTTCTCAGAACAAGAGTAGCAGCAGTAAGTTTTAATACCAAAGAATGAAGACAAAAATTATTGTTATGGCAAAGTTTTGGTTTTCTCTTCAAGATATTCTTGGACGCTGTAGTAACATTTTATCAAAAGATATTTTTTAAATCTACGGTTAAAAATTTTGTGGTTTGAAATCGTTTTAAAATCAGAAGGTAATTTGTTATACAAAGTGACTGCCTGCACCCCCACACTATGTTGTACCACATTTAATTTTGTTTGAATTCTAACAGGTAGGTCTTTCCTGCGGGTACTTAATCTAATGTTTCTCTCCGATTCTGTTTCATATTTACTTAGATTTTTAACATGGTTTGTTAAGACAACTAAAATGTACAGCGATGGCGCAGTCAAAATATTTAATTTTTTGAAATATTCTCTACAGGATTCAGTCTGATTTATACGCACCATTGTTCTTATGGCTCTTTTTTGTATAATAAAAGCTGCGCTCATATTATACTGATAGCTATGTCCCCAAAACTGAATACTATACCGTAGCTTAGACTCAACCAGTGAAAAATATACCATCCTTAGTTGGGCCATCGTGAGAACATCTCTAAGGCTTCTTATTGCATAACAGGCCGAACTTACCGTACTGACAATAGAAGACACTTCATGTTTCCACTTAAACAAAGCATCTAATTGCACTCCTAAGAATTTGACAGTATCTACAACATCCATTTTGTTTCCATGAGATATGATATTAAGTGTTGCGTTATTTCTTACGGTTGTTTTAAATAGTACGCATTTTGTTTTTTTAGCATTTAAAAGCAAATTATTTACACCAAACCAGTTTTCAAACAATTCATACGTAGCTTTTATTTTATATTGTAAATTTTGCATGTTTTCCGCCGTTATAATGGCATTTGTGTCATCTGCAAACAAGGTAAGCTTCACATCTAAAGGCCTATTTTGGATGAAAGCCGTTAGATCGTTTAAAAGGATAATGAAGTAAATTGGCCCTAAAACTGAACCTTGCGGTACACCACGAGTAATGGTCCTAATGCTAGATTTACAATAACTTTGTTCCCCATTTTGGATCGCCTTGACTTCCACAAACTGTTTTCTGTTGCGTAAATAAGAGCTAAACAGTTTGAGATTATTATTCCTAATTCCATAATGTTCCATTTTTGACAATAAAATATTATGATCTACTGTATCAAAAGCGGAGCTCAAATCTAAGAATAGCCCCGCAACTTTGCACTTCTCATTAAGACCACGTAGGACGTCTTCTGTTAGGGAGTCTATAGCGTCTGCCGTACTTACTGATCTCTGATAGCCGAATTGTTTCGTGTCCATTATGTTGTTCTTATTTAAGTGTCTCACAAGACGATCTTTCATTATTCTTTCTAATAATTTTGACATGGTAGGTAGTAAAGAAATAGGCCTATAATTTTCCGCATCAGTACTTGAACCTTTTTTGTATATGGGTATAATTTTAGCAATCTTAAATTGCTCAGGAAAAACTCCCAAAGTAATACAATTATTAAAAAGGTTTGCTAAAGGACAGGATAAGATGTCAATGTTCTTTTTAATAATACTGAGCGGTATATTGTCATGTCCGAATGATGTCTTGTTTTCCATACTCTTCACTATAACATATATTTCTCTAGGCGTTACAAGATCAAAGACCATTTCCGATTCTATCCTCTTAAAATTTTGCTTGAGGTAATAAATTGCCTGATCAGAATTACAAGTATTTAACAGCACCCTATTTTGGAATATATTTGAAAAAGTATTCGCTATCTTAAATGGGTCATCTGTTACTGTTTCCCCTATCTTAAGCAGTAATGCTTTTGAACAATTTATGTTGTTGTTGTTTCGATGTTTATTTACTATTTTCCAAATTGATTTACTCGAGCTTGTTGATTTATTAATTTGATTTCTTACATCTAACTTCTTTGCACACCTGACTACTTTTCTGTAAATTGTCAAATATTTGGCCCGATAGTCGAAGATAGACTGATCACAACTATTACTATACTTGTCAATGGTATTCAAAAACCTTTTAAATTTACTGGATGTCCTTATTCCTTGTGTTAACCATTTTGACTGGCCAGTCTTATTTAAATTTACCTTAATTCTTTTACAAACAAAACAAGACGAATGTAATTGATTAAACTGTCGTATAAATGTATTTATACCGGTATTGGAGTCTAACTGCGACAATTTTCTTCTAAACTCAGTCATACCATTGTCATCATAAACTATTTTATTAACATGAGTAAACTGTGCCTTTCTGTGTTTCATGCCAACTTTGTCTAATAGCGTAGTACAGAAAAGGGCTGCATGACCATCAGCTAACCCATTATGATCTACATACAAATCACTTAAATTGCTATTTGGAACATTGGTCAACACATTGTCCAAGCACGATTCAGTTTCATTCCTTCTAAAGGTGACCGAATTTATTAAAGGTACAAAGTTATAACACAAGAGCAGTGATAAGAAGCCTTTTTTCCTTTCATTATCCTTCAACAAATCTATATTAAAATCGCCACAAATAACGCATCTTTTATCATAGAAATATTGCAGTAATCTTTCCAGTCTCTCCATAAATATATCATAATTACTGTTTACAGGGGTTCTATAACAACATATAATATTCAGATTTGATTCTACGTCTCTAGTACCACATACCTCAAAGCTATCGGTCTTGTATAGCTGTTTACATATATGTAAATCCTCTATGTTCCTATCAACCTCCGTTAAGATCAAGGTGCCTCCCCTTTTCTTATTTAACCTAGTGTTAAAGCATGCAAGTTTATAGTTCGACAAATTAAATAGACTCACAGACAAACTGTTCAAAAAATGTTCGCTCAAGCAAACAAAGTTTACATGATTTGGTAACTCACCCAAATACACTTCTAGGTCGTCCAACTTGTTACTAACCCCACATATATTTTGATGATAAATAACTAGTTTAGAGATATTATGATGATTCACGAAAAAAATTTGTTGCTTTTTTCTGCTTTAAATCTTTAAAATAGAAGGGAATTGTGCCGCGTTTTGATTCTGCAGTTTTTGATAAATTTGAGGTAGTGAGGCTGCTATCAAGTTTACTATGGTTTGTCTTAAAATAATGGGGTATTGTTCCACGATAAAATGAGATAAAACGATACCCTCCTTTATGCGACCACTTTACTGTTCAACGCTTATGAAGTGGTAGCCACACATTTTAGAGTAACAGCCACATCGCGTTACAAAGCTGAGACGATGCAATTACATCAAGTGGCTAGAAGTTGTGACAGCCCTACGCTCTGTGTTCTGGCGGTTCTAGCAAATGACGCAGCTCCCACACAGAGAGTATCTGCTTCAGTACTCGCAGCAAATAGGAATATTTTGTTATATTTAGAGATTCTTGGTGGCTTTGAACGTAAAGCCTTTATGTGGTTTACATTTTAAGGTAGGAAGAGTTGAAATTCTATACGTTTGATTGACATGTGGTTCTACGTCAAGTTTTCTTCTTTTCTTTTTCCTTGTAACTACAAAATATAACCAAATTATAATACGAACATTATGAAGAGTAATTCAAGTATTCCAAAGGTCTTTTACCACTTCACCTGGAACAACTCAATAGAAACCGTATTTTTACATGCTTTCCGTAATACAAAGATAATCAGATAAAATAGTACTAAGTAATCACCCATCTACATTATTATGACCAGCTCAAAATTCCTTTACCTATATTATTGTGGTCACATTTGCAAAGGACTACATAGCTATATAAAGTTATACTTCAATAAGATTACCTACTACGAGTAACTAACCACGTACACAGAACAAGCAAGGGCGCCATTCATTCATCATTTCACCTTACACAACCCATGAGAAATTACCTATTTACACAGATATTCCGGGCGTGTACTATGAATATTAATGACGGGAAAATGAAACGTTGATTCCGGACTATAAATTAGGCCCCATGGGAATACAAACCAAGGAAAGGTATTTCGGTGATGTTGTTCAAAGAAAAGATTATGGTCGTTGACATTATTAGCGTGAATAAGGGAAGCTTGGCCTACTAATAGCATATAGGCTAGAAGGAATAGTATAGTTTATTTTTGCCTAAGGTAAAATGTAGGTCCAAAATTTTTTGAACGACACCTACGGGTTAAGATAAGGCCTCAATACTTCAAGCGCCTCTTTATAACTAAGAATACATCATGTTATTGCCCTACCTAATTCTGTGATTGTGCCAGTTTTATATAATATTAGGGGCTGCGCAAGAATCATGGTTTCCTGAGGTCCTCGGCCTGCCAGAAAAACAAAATATCAGGGGATTTTAGTCAGTAATAAACCCCTCCTCTCCTCTGAGAAACTCCATAAGAATTTACTACCGTAAAAAAAGCTTATTCATATTAAATCTTACAGCAATGTGTCTGTTCCATGCACTTATTATTAATAACCAAGTTTAAGGGCTTATAATGAACTACACAAAATGCCACAACGCTAGTTTCATAAGGCTCGCAATTAATAGTACTGCATTTATTGCATAGAACTCCGACAATTTCTATTAGAGAATGGCAGATGGTGCCTCACAACTACAGCTCACTATTTATATTGAGAACTGCAGAGCTTTGGCGTGTTATATGTTGCTTGGTTTAATGTTAAATATTTCATTTCTGTATTGTATTTTATTAGTTTTTCTAAACATATGCGATTATAAGCTCGTATAAGTTTGTCAGCTAACAATTTGGCATCTAATTTGGAGCTTCACCTACAATTAAAAATCACTTTGGATGCTTTGGGGTCAAAGCTAGACAATAACCTGAGCACTATTTTGCTCTAGTTTTTTCATCTGGCGCTAGGTTGGTATCGCTTTTTAGTTATCATTTTTAGGCCACTTCTCAGGAAGATTACCTCTCAACCTGCTGTAAACCAAACACTATGACATTTTGTACTTTTTGTACAATATGTCATAGTCAGCAAAAGTCATGATTATATTACACAAAACCTGCGTATAACCTAACAACGTATAAACTTACATAATCACAGAAAATCAGTTCTACAATTAATATTAATATAATATGAATTTACATTCTAACTATCCTAATGAACATTATTAGACAAATACCTAGCACAACTCTGTGAACAAGCAAACGACGAAACTTCAGAGTACACAAACACAAAGTTTAAATTGCATACATAGATCTGATCAGAGACATCTGTTGGACGATCCCGGGAGATGTTATTACGTACTAATGTTAAATGACAAATGATTTAATTTGAGCGATCTTTAAGTTGCGGAATTTGACTGGACGCCATGACGAGAGGTTGAGCTGTCATTTACATATTTTTTACAAATTGATTTTTCGAAGATTTTGTGATGCACAAGAGATGCAGTTTTGTTTTGCAAGTTCGTCGTCAGTAAATTAATATGAATAAATATGATTGGTGAATAGCTGGTGGCATCCTGGTACGGCTGTTCCTGTCTCCATTATACGCGTTCCCGACTAGTTCTCAAGAAAGATAATGAAAAGTGTAGCATCGACTTTTTAATGTTGTTTTTTATGTTACTTTTATACTTACTTTAACTCATACTGAATGTAATATCTCTCACTTGACACTGGCGAAATATGTAACTATGTTCATGAGGCCATTAATAAAGAAATACAATACAAGTTGCAGATGACACATGAATAATATAATTTTAATGATTAAAAAGAAGAAAAACTTGAAATGAAACCCTGTACCAATCCGTCTGGCCAGCGTGGTATAAGTAGGCCAAATATCCCTCCGTCACGGGAGGAGGCTCGTCCCTGCAGTGGGATATTAATGGGCTGTTATAATAAATGATTAAAAAAGACTTGTTATGAATGTCCTCATAATTGAATTAATTAAAATAAAGTAGGCACATAGTTATTTAAAAAAAACCCAAGTAAATAAAGTTAGTAGTGAAACAATAACACTATATTAGTGGTATTTGTATTATGTTATATTATGATTTACCTTATCTTAGTGGATCAATCAACTTGTCCGTAAATAACTGACTTACCTGAAACAAAAACAATATGAATTAAATATTGTTATCAACTACATTATAATATAATAAATACACTTGACTATGTCTAGTAAGCTTTAATAATATTACTTTTTTATTATAGCAGTAGCATAATCATAACATCCCATTAATGTCCCACTGCAGGGACGGGCCTCCTCCCGTGATAGAGGGTTACTTGGCCTACTAATACCACGCTGGCCAGACGGATTGGTATAGGGTTTAATTTCAAGTTTTCCTACTTTTTATTTCGTAAAGATAATATTTACGGACAGTCCCTTAGTATACATAAAATAAATTATATTTATTTAAAAACCATACGTCATCATATATTAAACTAAAAAGCTTCTGTTTTTAAACGTACTCGCCAATTACAAGTGACGTGAGAGATGTCAATATTGCAATCCACCATTTTGTTTTAATCAATCATGTTCCCGCCAAATGCAAATGATACATTTGGCTATTGATTTACTGCAGTTTTATTGTTTTACTCAACGTAATTTTTTTTAAAGTGTTTGTTACTGTTGATTTTCAATTTAGTTTTTACCTAAAACAATATTTCATTACTTACTGACGACCTGCGTGGCCTATTGGCCCATGGCTGGTTGTGGTCTTTTTTTATGTAATAGGAGGCAAACGACCCAGCAGGTCACCTGATGGTAAGTGATCACTGCATGGACAGTAATGGACACCCGCAACACCAGAGGAATCACAGATGCGTTGCCGACCTTTTAAAAGGGAGTACGCCCGTTTATTGTCTGAAGTTCGATTTCAGCTGTATGTAAATCTTTGTGTACATCAAAATGAATATTTGCATTGGTCTAGGCGTTTTTAATGTACCTATAATAATATTATGTATTTACAAAAAAGTGTAAGTATTTTTATTTGTTATCTGGTAGATTTAGCTAACAACAATTTTCACTTAATTCAGTTGTTTTTAAAACTTATCTTTGAAAAATTTCATTTGAACAACAATGGTAACGTTACGCAGGTCGCCACGAGATGGCGTTACAGAGCATCATTAGTGGGTCGCACTTCCGCTTCCTGTGGGTCCCGCCAGCGTCCGGTCCCACTCCCCCCCACCGCATTGTGGCTATACGCTGCGATTGTTGCTACTTATTTTTTTAGACATTTAAATTTTAAATGTAATTTCATAACATTAATGCTTTTATTATGTTACTTAATCACTTCCATGTTTCCTTCAAAACGTTTTTAGAACAAGGATTAGGTTACGGTATATTTATATTTTAGAAAAGACAACTCCCGCACTAGGGATCGTGCCCTGTGTCGCGGGGACCTTTTACAAACATCAGACAATAATTTGTGGTCTCACAAATTATTGTCCAGCGTGGAGATCGAACCCACAACCAACGGCAGCCGCTTGCGCTACCGTCGCGCCACCGAGGTATAGTTAGAATATCATATGAAACACAGTTTCATCATCATCTTTTGTTAATTTAAATTAATTATTTATTAAGGTTGTAGGCATTGTAACCTTTTCAAGAAACATCCAAAATATAAGTTTTAAAGTATTTACCTATTAATTAAGTACCTAGAGTACATAAAATACAATTACCTTAATTGATTTTCATATTACATTCACGGGTTCTATAAACATATTAAAATATAAGATTAAAATAATGTATTGCCAGAAATTTAATAATGTAATTGATTTTTTACACCTTTCAATGCGTAAAGACCAAAATGGTTATATACCGGGGATTGTGAAGTAAAGTTTGTCTTCGGTGAGTTGCAAGCAGCTCACTGTTGGGTCCAATCGACAGGGTCCAAAGAAAACGATGAAGATCAAGGCTTGCCTCTGTCTTGTGGGCCTGCTGGCCGTTGGGATCAGGGCCCGACCCGAAAGTGGTAAGATATATGTCAAGACTTATTTATCTGGACCTAAGTGTTTGAGTTGTGTTCCTTTAAATAACAATGGTGAGCTGTATTGTGAGATAACTTTACGTGAGCACTGTGAAGCGGCAACAGAACCTGATAATAGATCCGAGGATCGTGATCCTTCAGTGTCTGACCATAATACGTCATCCTCAGAAAGTAAACAACACGATAGTTCAAATGAACCGCTGTCGGGTGAGAAAATAATTTACTTAAAACAAAAATCTTTGGAAGACGGTAATGCATAATCATATGTAATTGTAGAAACAATCCAATTTTTAATCTCCCACTAGACTTTAATAGACAAAAACACAATGAACCTAAAATTAGCCAATTAAAATCATCAAATAATTATTTATTAACTATAGATGATGGCACATGGGATGATTTAACGGTTCGAGAAAAGATACCATTTCATTATAAATAGTGAGAGTTAAAGCATCTTTAAATAAAAGTCTTTATCAACTCGAGTGATTTAAATTCGCACAAGGTGTAACAGCACTTTTATACTAAAAATAATCTAGTTTTGTTTTTATTTGGGACGGTTGTATTAGGATAATATGTCGTCATGAATCTGTACACGGTGGTCTGGGGATTAATCACTCGTGAATTTTCAATATAAGAGATAGTTTAGAATTCTAATTGTCCTGTTCGTTAGTAATGGTTCGCTGTAGGTTTCGTGATAAACATAAGCTTAATTTTTTGATAGTGTTCAATGGTTTTGAAATTATCAAATTATTATTTTTTTTTAAATTTCATAGCAAGTAAAATAAACTAAAACTAAAGAATTTAAAAGCTTAAAAGATTTCAGTTTGAAATTCTTGCATAAAGTAAATAATCAATGTATAATGATAGCCCACGTGTTCGTATCGTAACACCACGTCTGCGCCTTAGAAGGCCTCTGATACTGCGTCGCCTTCTGAGGCGTGAATTCGAATCCAGTCTCGAGCTCCAAATTTTTTCAATTGACTTTTCCTTTCCTTTGAAATTTTCTAGTTATTAGGCATAGCTGGAAGGGTTAGTCCCGCTATGATATGGTCTCGGTATGGTAGCCTAGGAAAATTTTTAGCCTTATAAGTAATTTCATGTTAAGTATTTGTGGAGCCAGAAAATGTTTCCTATCATTATAAAATTAATTTATTCAAGAAAAAAACTTTGTCTAATTATTGATTATCTTATTATTGCAGCAGCCGACTCCCAAGAGCGCGTAGATGATGACGCAAGATCGGAAGAGTCCCGCATGTTCAACCCTATGCCGAAAATGTTCAGCTCTGCGGGCGCTTCTTCTGTAGTCAGCCCTGCTAATTTTAATAGCCAACCTCTTTTAATAAACCCTGGTCCTGTGGTCGGCCCTGCTCCTGTGGTCAGCCCTAGTAATTTCAACCTATCTCCTGGTAATTATTTCGGCCCACCTCCTGTGATCAGCCCTTCCCCTGATTTCAATGTCGGCCCATCTCCTGTGGTCAGCCCCTCTCCTTCACCTTACTTTCCTTCGCCCTATGATCCATTACCTTATCCACCTAATAATGAAGTTGTGCCTCTACCACGTAAGTATTTTCTTATAAAGTTTTCACAATTATTTCACTTTGATCAATTCTACTAATAAAAAAAATAACAAATACTCATTACATTCCGAAGAGTTTATTTTCAGCATTGTAGTAATCCTAAGTAAAATTAATGAAATAACAATAACAAGTTGAAATTGGTGAAGTTAATAATTATCTTTATTAGCTTTCAAACTGAACCTTAAGTGTTAAAATGTTTTTATTATTAATTTATACATTAATAATGATTCAAGTCTCATGTGTAGAAATATTTTTAGACCCTCAGACAACCGGAGCCCAGGTCAACAGATGCACGGCCCCAGGTGACATGTTCTACGAGACTAGAGACGACACGTGTTGGGTTTGTGCGTGCTTCATCTCCATGGGAGGAGTAACGCCGAGGTGTGCGCCTTGCAGGTGCTCATGTACGTAACAGTCTTATTTTTGTGATTTCCATAATTGGGTCTATTGGAGACCCATTTCTTGAGAAGGACCAGTTCAGCCAAGAAGCAGTCGCCCTAGAGATAGAGATATTCAATCTGGGATACGCAAGGCACATACCATCTCTGAGCGCACAATATGATTCACCCAGAGGTGGTCCTCGCCAGGTGCAAGGACTATTATGTAGTGCAACTATATGAATGCGATGAAAAATTAATTCCACAGATTATGGTTATGAAGGTTATTTTTATTACAATTGGAAAACATATTATTCTAGAATGTGGACTTCTCAAACTTCAAAGAAGAATTTAAAATATAATTCACTTTTCAGATAATCCACCTCCACCGCCGCCACCAATGCCAGGTAAATTTATTAACAAAGAAATTTGTTTTTAATCTAATTTTCAAATATATAATATAATTTTTAAACTCTAAATACATACAAATCAATACGTCTTATAATACATAATATACTTTTTAAGATACTGTTCTGAAAGTAGAACGTAATTATATGTGTTTATAAATATCATTTAAAAACGAGAGATTACCCTTTATTTTGCTTGAGGTTTCGGCACAGCTTATACTGGCCGTGGTCGCAACCTGACTCTATTATAATAATGCAACGCGACAGATTAAAAGTTGTGATCATTATTTTCAATATCTTTGGAAACATAATAGAATTGTTCTTTTTTTCCAGTGCCGATGCCGATCCCTGGTCCAGGTATTTGAATTTATTATTCTTTTTAACATTATAGTTTATTCAAAAGATAATACCGTTAAATAATTGTACAATATTAAATAAAATAATACTATTAAGTTTTTGTATTATACGGATATTTTCTTTTTATTCATCTGTAAAAAAACGTACTGTATTGAACCTGATGATGGCAAGCGTGAATTTAAACCTAGGAACAAAGGTAATCATGAAATAACTTTACTCTCTCGCTGTAAAAAGTTGCTTATAAATAAAAATATTCAAGTAAATTAATTGGTTGATTTACATCTTAGTTAACCATTTTCGTGATAAATGTTGTGAGTATGGAAGCCGTAATAGCTGTACAAGTTTAAACCACCCGCAACTTTTGAATCTAGTTCCTGTTATATTTATTTCGTGCGAACTAAGCAGTTGACCACATCTTTACTACTTTACTCGGACTGTGGTAGAGCGGAGGGTCCTCAACTAAAAACGTGGCATCGATTTGTGGGGTGCAAACCAAGGTACCAGACCGAGGTTTGTACCGTCACTGATTAACAGGACGTCCAGAAGGCACGGCGTTTAGGATCGAACAGGGCAGTTATTCCGCCCATGATGGCAAGGATGGAACTGCGGAGGATAGGTCCCGTAACAATTCCAACTGTACCAGGTAAAGCAATAGCGATAATAAAACATTATTATTCGTAAATTAATTTTTGGACAGACCCAGTTCCTGCTCCGATAGTATTTCCAGTACCAGACCCAGGTCAGTATTCTAAATAATTCTGAAATTTACTAACAATAATGCTTGTTCTTCGTAGTAAGTCTGTATTAATGTAGTTTTTGAAATATATTGTGCTTACAGCTTTATGTAGTAGTCAACTAGAAACAATAGTCAAATTGTTATGAGCTCATAGGCTAATGAGAATAATAGTTTCATTCTCATATTTCATCTCATGGTTCATGTTTACACTTGTAGACTCTCATTCTAATTGTAGTGTAGATACATTTAGGTTACAAAGTAACACCTGTAGTCAATCAAACACAGCTAGCAAACTAACACCACACTCGCAGATGATTCTTGTTAAGCTCAGAAAAATGTGACAAAAACTGAACCCCTTTTTTGTAAAAAAATATAATAAATTGACTTTGTACAGTTTCCAACAGTATGAAGATTGATGTAATCTTATGTCTATTGTTTAACTAACATAAGCAAATAAAGTAAAATATGACATCAAATGTTAACGACATTATAGATTTATCAGTCAACATACTACTCCAAACAGAACATAGCCACACAAGCATTTGTGTCATAAATTTTAATTGTTACAGAGGTATCACCTGTCCCAGTGCCAGGTAAAAAACAAAAGAATTAAATGACTAACTTTGACAATAAGTCAAAAACTAAGAGCTAATAATACTGTAACTCTTATATTTTTTAACAAATTATAATTTATTCCCATGAGTTTACCCGAGTTAAAAGTGACAGTTGTAAAAAATATAAAACAACGTATATAATTATATCTAATGAAACATCAGTTTAATCAAGTAATTGTTAAAAGTGTATAATGAAAAAATATCTTTATGTATAATCGTTACAGCTCCTATGCCGTTCCCAATACCACCGCCGCCAATGCCAGAGCCTGTACCAATCCCACAACCTGTGCCGCAACCCGCACCTTACTGTAAGTTTTATTTACTGTGAACCACTTGGAGGTTACCACTAAAAATACAATTTTAAATAGTTTACTTAGTTCAGCGATGAGTGCAATTAGTCTCCGAAATAAATTTATCACGATTTTTTATTAGCACTGTCTAATCTAACCTAACCTTACGACATGGGTGAATGCCAGATAGAACATTCGTAATTATGTTTTTTTGGAGACTAGTTATTAGCGGTTGCATGTTTTCGTGGTGGCGTTATTCTAGGATCAGTAATTCATCCTTTTAGATGACGACATCCAACTAAATAAAAGTGATTTAAACAACTTTACACATTTGTATTTGTTTAGGTCCACCACCTACGGTTATTCCTGGACCTCCTCGCCCCTACCCAGTGCCAGTGCCGGTACCTAGCAAACCAATAATAATCCGTGTACCAGTACCCGTCCCTAGTCCACCAGTATACATCCGTGGACCACCAATTCGTGTTCCAGTTGAAGTGACCCATAACGTACCAGTTCCATATCCAGTGAACAGGTATTTATTTTTTATTATTTCAAATAAAGCCTGAATAAGATTTAATGTAATTTATGTAAGGTCATCAATTTGTTTTTAATTCAACAAAAATAATAGTCTATTTTCTCTAGAACACTTTTGCAAAGTGATTGATATCGCACCCTCAGTGGAAAAAAGGCATAAGACGAAAATGCTGATTTTTCAGTAGGGCGAAAAAACTGAATTTATGGGTTTATTTACTTTATTTTCAAACGTGGAACAATTATTGTTATATCAAAAAAAAGGAAAAAAAATCGTGTACTGCGTGTTGTATTTACGTTAGTGCTAATGTTTATAGTTTATTAGGAATTGTAAAAATAAATTATTATGCTATTTTTCAGAATGTAAAAAAATAATGCATTTTGAGTATCAAAACTTATGACAGGCTTTGTCAGAAAATTAAAATGTATTTAAAAAGTATGTTGTATTAAAGCAGTTATGAACTTGTAAGTATGAACATTTATGGTTGTATAAGTAAGATTACCGCATTATTTCCTTTATTAAAATTATAATTGAAATGTATAAGCTGTACTTACGCCTTTTTTCAATTTAGGGACTTGATTAGAAACCAGAAGTAAACAATAGTAATTACTTATTCCATTATATGTTATAGAAATGTTTGCTGCATATTAACACATATTACTTTAAGTTATTGCTTATGTCTATAGGGAAAAAAAGCAAATGCATTTTTTGTATTTAATATTTATTAATTTAGACAAAATACTAATTAGATTTTTGGATACAATTAAAGTTCGTACTACTAACAATGAAATTGCACAATAAAAATTCAGACATGTGGAATTTCGGTAAAGATTACTACCACTAATTTTTTTTTTTTTTTTTTTTTAATAATCAGTAGATAATTTGTAAAGGCTTGTAACAATTAACAGAATAAGGTTTTTCTCGGCTCCATACAACAAAACATTACGTTCTCTCAATAAAAATCTAAAGTAACAAACAAAAATTACAATTAACAGATTAAAATTAAAGGCACTTTACATATTGCCGGTGATACAAGAGACTCCGACCTCGACATACAGCGATAAAATAGCCGATGCCATGTATGAAGACATCGCTAAGGCACTACATGGCACTACCGAGGCTTACTACAACATTGTTATGGGAGACTGCAATACCAAAGTGGAAGTACAAGAAAACGGCAAAAAGAAAATTGAATACTACGGTGTGGGGCGCCGAAACCACAGGGGGCAGATGCTGGTCAACTTACTGGAGACGCAGGGGCTCTTCTTAATGAACTCCTTCTTTAAGAAGAAGCCACATAGAAAGGGGACATGGCAAAGCCCCAATACTGTGACGAGGAACGAGATAGACTTTATCATGACCGATAGAAGATACGTGTTCAGAGATGTCTCTGTGATAATTGTCTTTATTGCACCTACCAACTTACTTTTCTCTGCTTCACTCAAAGGTTAGCTGGAAGATAATGCCTTAAGGCATTAAGCTTACCATTGTAGATCAGTTTATTTGTGTGCATAAATAACAAATAACTAAATAAATTAAGACGTTTAATACTAGGAGTGATCAACGACTTGTTTGAAGCAGACTAATCTACTCTTAGACGAATGGGAGATACCTTAACCGGAAGATCCAGAAACTGGTGCGACGTGACCTCAGATATTCCAACACCCCCACCGTTGCGACTGCGATCGAACAGAATAGAGGCACCAAAGTATTCGCGCGCAAGCTTGGTAGAACCCATCTAACGAAACTCAATACTGCGGACCGCAGAACTGTGACCTCCAAACTCGAGATACTCGAGGAAATAGAGAGTTTCTAGAAATACTTGCACGCATCACGGATGACATAGGACCTAAGAAAGATGACTACATAGCCCTACTCACGCCCCATTACACGGAGGACATCCCCGATGTCAACATCCAGATTGTTCTTTAGTTGCTCGAGAGAGCAACTAAAGAACAATAAGTGTCCAGGGCATGACGGAATCACCACAGAGCTATTAAAACTGGCGGAACACATAATCAAAAAGAGCTAAAAACTTGTAAGGTGTTTTAAGCTCCGTCATCCACCAGGCCCTAACGCCTCAGGCGGGAGTGTCGTTGCCCTGTTCTTCAAAAAAGTCTATCTTGTTCGG
Organism: Schrankia costaestrigalis; assembly: GCA_905475405.1. Taxonomy (NCBI): domain Eukaryota; kingdom Metazoa; phylum Arthropoda; class Insecta; order Lepidoptera; family Erebidae; genus Schrankia; species Schrankia costaestrigalis. The sequence goes on along the minus strand of FR997845.1, from coordinate 628,227 downwards.
TAGATTGTACAGAATACTGAAGAGTACAATCAGCCGCTGTGCATAGCATTCGTGGATTACGTAAAAACCTTCGACTCAATTGAAACCTGGGTGGATCTGGATGCTCTGCAATGATGTGGCATCGATTGGCATACATCAATGTGTGTAGATTTTTATATGAAACTGCCTGTCCAGCTCCAGGACAAAACTACCCCACTTAGTGAGTAGCGTCACGTCACGGGTTCAGGCAAGGGGATGTAATTTCTCTAAAACTCTTCACCAACGCGCTCGAAGACGTCTTTAAGATGTTGTAGTAGACTAGACGGGACATCAACATTAACGGCAAGTACGAGTACATCTCACACCTTCGGTTTACTGACGACATCGTCATCGTGGCAGAGTCACTGGAACAGCTTGACGGAAAGCCACAAAGCCTAAATTTGGAGCCTGTTGATAGGTTGAACCCGGTATAAATCTAAACAAAACAAAGATCATGTTACACAATCATGTCACACTGAGGTCGATCTAATGTCGAACGATTGATGCTCGAAGTTGTTCAACAGTATGTTTACAAGTTGTTCAACTTGGTAGAAACAACTTCAAGAAATAAATCGATCGCAGGATCCAGTTGGACAGGTTTCAGCAAGCTACGTCAGGCCTTTACCGCAATGCCTGAAGACCAATGCGTCCTACCAGTAATGAAGTATGGTGCCGAGACCTGGACACTTGCGAGTAGGCCTAGTCCATAAGCTTAAAATCGCGCAGCGAGCTATGGAGAGGGCTATGCTCGGCGTCTCCTTAAAGGATAAAGTTTGGAACGAGGTTATCCGACAAAGAACCAAAGTTATAACTCGTAGAATTAGCAACCTGAAGTGGCAATAGGCTGATCGTATCTGTCGAAGAACCGATGGTCGTCAGAACAAAGGTATCCTAGAGTGGAGACCGCGATTCAGAAAACGTAGTGTAGGACTCCCCCCAGCTAGGTGGACCGACGACCTAAGATAGGTCTCTGGGTCAGAATGGATGCGAAAGATGCAGGACAGTGTTCTGTGGCGCGGGTTGGGAGAGGCCTTTGTTCATCACTGAACTGCGATAGGGGCTAATTGATTGATTACTTATTGCCAGTACGTTTTGTTTTAAAATAATCAACGAAAAAAAAAATACTAATAAATTATCGCATCGACATATTATTCACACTTATGTCCCCTCTGCTTACTCACGCGCCGCTGTATCAAATCTTACGTCTCGGTGCAATGAAAATATTCTAGTGGAAGAAAAAAGTAATCATTCTTATTTTACAGCCTCGCTGCAGTATGTTAGTCTTATGTTTTTGCGTAAAGAAATGTTTTTAGTGGAAGAAAGCAGTAATCGTGTATACAAAACTAACGATGTAAAAAAACCAAACGCATTTAAATCATAATATTTGTTACTATTTATTTTCTACATTTAAATAAAGGGATAAATGTAATATTAAGTAATATGCCATATTTCTCATTTTTTTCTTTGCGTAATATCACTTAATCTACTAATCCCTTAGAGAAAATGTGATGGAATAAAAATTCTCAAAACTAATTTCTTGTATAAATTCCTCAAATTTAACAAGAAAAATATGAAAAAAATCTAGCATACGTATCTTTAGACGTACTTTCCGAATATGATAAAATCGATGATTCAACGTAACATCACTTATGCTTCTTTTCCACTGAGGGTACGATATCAAGTTAATTTTTCGTGAATGACGTTTTGATGAGACAATCAAAATTTTCGTATCAGAGAGAGTGTATTGTGGTAACTAAGTAATCACTTCGCAAAAACATTTTAATGAAACCAGGTTAGAAAGTTCTATAAAGAAAATGGAGATAATATAAATCATATAATAAATAAATGTACAGGCCTGTTCCGGTCCCAGTACCATCACCTCCAGTTGTAATACCTCGCTACATTCAAGTTCCTGGTAAAGACAGAATAGTTCCAGTTGCAGTACCCGTACCAGTTACCAGTGAGTATGAGCTATATCATTTTGACTGTTTATCTGACAGAGGTGTGTTAAATGGAGACTGAAGGATTTAAATATTAACGATATATTTTGTTAAACAGATAATAAATACTATCCTGTACCAGTCATCATTTATGTGCGTAAGTATCGTGACAATGTACCTATTATTTAATTGTAATATAATTGTAATAATACTAGACACGAATATTTGCCAACCGTGTCTTTATTTCAGATCCTAACTGCAGATATCATCAACCATTAGTACCGTTCAGATCACCAAAAGACCCATGCAAAATATTGGTTTGCAAGATTAGATACAATTACGTGTACGTTGAATCCTCTCAAGACCCTGCATGCCCAGGTAATAATATTTAATTACAACAAAATAATATTATTTAAGCTATAATATTGTTGTATTCATCATAAGTAAGAGTCTATTAAATTTATAATTTTAATTATTTCTAGTAGTTTCGCCGTACAGCCCATCACCAGCTCCATCAGACTGGTCAAACGCCAATGCTCATGCTGAAGCTAACGCAAATTCCTACAGTGGTTGGGGAGGGCAATCAAATGCTAATGCTGAAGCTAATGCGAACTCCTACAATGGTTGGGGAGGGCAATCAAATGATAATGCTGAAGCTAACGCGAACTCCTACAATGGTTGGGGAGGGCAATCAAATGTTAATGCTGAAGCTAATGCAAACTCTTGGGGAGGGCAATCAAACGCAAATGCATTAGCAAATGCAGTAAATAACTACGGTGGTTGGGGAGGACAATCCAGTGCAAATGCTGAAGCCAACGCATTAGTAAATTCAAATAATGGTGGTTGGGGAGGTTACTCAAATGCGGATGCGGCAGCTAATGCCGCAGCCAATGCAGCAATCAACAGTTATGGTGGAGGACACTCGCACGCGGACGCTGCAGCCAACGCAGCAATTAACAGCCTGCAATATGGAGGAGGTTACTCAAACGCCGATGCTGCATCTAACGCAGCAATTAACAGTCTACAATATGGAGGAGGATACTCGAACGCGGATGCTACAGCTAATGCAGCTGCCAACAGTTATGGCGGAGGTTACTCGCAAGCGGATGCGGCAGCCAATGCAGCAATAAACAGTCTACAATACGGAGGAGGTTACTCAAACGCGGATGCTGCAGCCAATGCAGCAGCTAACAGCTATGGCGGAGGTTACTCGCAAGCGGATGCGGCATCCAATGCAGCAGTTAACAGTCTACAGTACGGAGGAGGTTACTCAAACGCGGATGCTGCAGCTAATGCAGGAGCTAACAGTTATGGCGGAGGCTACTCAAGTGCAGATGCTGCTGCCAACGCAGCAGTCAACAGCTTTGGTGGCTGGGGAGGTTCAAGTCCATACAGTCCATCCAATACATCACCTAATACTTACGGTAGTTGGGGGGGTCATGATGCGTCTAATTTAGGCTACAGTTATTCAAATGCAGATGCCGCAGCCAGTGCAGCTGCCGCAGCCAGTGCTGCAGGTGCAGGAGCAGGTGGTTATGGGGGCGCATCTAGTGCTGAAGCATCTGCTAATAGCGCTGTTAATATGTTAAGTAGTTACGGCGGCTATTCGAACGCTCATGCAGATGCTCAAGCTTTGGCTGCCGCGTCAAGTTTAGGAGGATATGGTGGCTACACTGGTGGAGACCCAACAGCTGGACTTTCCGGATCTGGAGCCTCTGCAGCCGCCGCAGCCTCAGCTGCGAGCAGCTTCGGCTACGGAAAAAGTGGTAATGATAAAGATTTACGCACCGATGACGGTGCAAGAAGAAAACGCAACACTCCGTATAGAATGAAAGCCTAAATTCATGTATGTACTTAAATTATAACCTAAATTACTTGATGGGCTTTTTTAAAATAAAGCACGAGCATTTTTTAAATTTTTATATAAAACAAAATTATCAAAAAAAATAAGATTAAAAGAATCTAGTAAATAGTCAATATCTCATTGTAATAATTATTTACTGATTGGTATTTGGTTTTGTTTTGATGTTTTTCGTGCTGTGCAGACATGTCAAAATTATTTTTGCTGCATTACTATACTGAAATTAACTATCAGTTACAGTTAGGAGAACCTGGGGTGAAATTATTTTGAAACTAAGATACATAAAACAAGATAAATAAAACTTTGTTTTTTACCTGTTACAGACCCTTACGATACCTGTTATAATGATCTCTCGACAAATTATGCAAGAATATGGACACGACAACACTTAGGATTAAGTAGAAGCATGAAAAATGACGAGCAAACACAACACTTGTATAGTATTTATTAAAGCATTTAGTGGGATACAATGAGTTTTATTCAGTTCATTAAAACTATTTCAAGTCCATTAAGAACTCTTTTCCTTTTATATTTTCAAAAGGCTCTAAGAGTGAAAGGTAACTCTACCAACGAAGCGAGAATAGCCCTAGTTAACCTAATTTACGACACTTTTAAGGGATCGCAAGATGCAGTTGGAGTATTCTGTGATCTTTGTAAAGCATTTGTATGGTTTTGACAATAAAACCCAAGAGCTATTACTATACCTACTAAATAGATAGGCTTCAAACGATTAATGTGAACAAAGGCAAATCAAACATCAAAATAGGCGTACCCCAAGGATCAATACTAGGAACTTTTCTGTTTCTGGTTTATGTCACTCGCCTTAAATGATCAAAGCACAAGCTAGTATAGAGTTGTCAGCAGATGATACTATAGCTTATTTTGATGACGATCGGCGTAGTAGCCTATGTTAAAAATATTTTAAATGGAATATCAAAGGTTTTCTGCAAATAATTTAATAGTTTAATGTAGAAAAGAACAAATGTATTAAGTTTACACTGCCGAATGTAAGGCAAGAACATGTTGATGTCATGCATACATAGGTTAAGATTTATGCATAGCACTACTTTATCAAGAATAACAATAGGTTGGTATACTTTAGTACCTATAGTTTAATGTCTTATGGCATAGTATTATTATAGGCGAATGAGGCTGATTTAGAAACTATTTTTGTGTTACAAAAAAGGGCAATACGTGCAATATTTTGATCAGGGTAGAGATATTCTCTCAAGGAATATTTTAACTGTAGCTTATCAATATATTTTTATAATTGAAATAATATACTATTTATCAGGAAAAATATGTATACATTTACAAAAGTAAGTGAAGTTACAGCATAATAAAGATTAATAGTTAAGAGGATTAAGAGGATCTGCAAACGCTTTCTTGGTATGCCTGACAATAAATATAAAACCTTTACAAAAACCACCTTATGTTTAAAAACAGAATATTACCTTTATGATAAGAGTGTTTAGCAGGTGCAGGTTTCCACTGATGTGGTATAATTATAATGGTATAAATTGTATTAGCAAGATTAAAACGTTCGCAATATCGTGAGGTATGAAATGTCAAATAACCGTCAAAGCATGATTTACATTTTGATTCGTCACAGTCATACTATTTATTGACGACTTCTTAGTAGTTTTAATTTATGGCTGTTACTCAGAAGTCTCAGGTTCGATTACCGCTCAAAGCAAATCTTGTGTGTATGCACATGAATGTTTGCTTTCGTCTAGGTGCTATTTATGTAGTATGTCTTAGTGTAGGACTAAATGACGTTTGGTGAATGTGTGAGGAATATTCATCATCATAACAGCCCATTAATGTCCCACTGCAGGGACGGGCCTCTCCCCATGTTGGAGGGATACTTGGCCTAGTAATACCACACTGGCCAGACGGATTGGTACAGGGTTTAATTTCAAGTTTTCCTTCTTTTTATTTCAGAAAGATAATATTCACGATAACTTCCACAGTCGGTTTTTACGACAACCATGGGATGAGATGGGGTGGTGACATATTGTATTCTTACTTCGTCACCTCACGGAGAGGAATATTATTGATTTGGTAAATCTATGTTTTCAAGGCACACTTGGTTATAAGATTATAAAACTAATTTGTATGTATGTATACTATGGACGTAGGTACATTAACATACTTTACTAGTTAGTTCGATATGGATGACAATAAGAATGCAATGCAGAACAAATTCAGTTCATTAATTTACATCATAAATTATCTTTACTACTCTTAAAATGTTTAATGGATGTCAAACCTAATTTAAGGATTTTTATATAAAAAGAGTTTTAGAAATCACGAGAATATATTCACTGCTTTTACTGACTTCATGGTAAATGTCTGTAAAATATAAGCTGAGATGCAGGTAGCGGTGTTTGGAGGCTTTTGTCTCCTGGCCTCCCTATTATCTGTGGCGATAGCTGACGCAGTGAATGAAAAATCTCTAGAATATTTGGACAAAAATATTAGCGAATTGGACAATCAAGGTAATATTAATTCCATTATACAGTTTTATTGTAATTTTCTATTTACAAGGAATTTCAATCGCCACCTACTATGCCTACCAACACAAAAATTTGGATTGTCATTATTGATGTAAGTGTATATTGCTTAGATTATACTTGTAAGTTAGATTTCATCATTGTCATCCTATCAGGCAACGTATATCCATTGTTAGAAATAGGTCTTCTCTAAGTATTCCACTTTACGCGGTCCTGTGTTCCCCTCATCCATCGGTTTCATTCCGTCCATACTAGAACCAGGGTTTTCGTGTAATGGGTCTCCTAACCCTTCGTTAATCTAAACGCCATTCCAGAAAATTTCTGACTTATCGGCTTATTACGCAAATACCAATAATATTCACTTAATATATAAAATGTTTATGTAAAAAATCTTCAATCATGTTTATTACGCATTGTAGATAACGTGGACATCACCACTGTAAAGTCATTAGATGATAGAAATCAAGATTTAGAAAACGCTGGAGGTAATTGAATATTTTTGTGATACTACACCGTACAGATCCACTTTTACAATAAACATAATAATATTTAATTTCATGATCCTTCAAAAATATACTGAGGTGTAGTAAAGGCGAATTGTAAATGCGCCACATTCAGGAAATTCACGTTAACTTACTGATACACAATATTCCGGCGAAAAGACAAATTCACAGGCACAAATATCACCATGTTCTTGACCAATCTTTATTGTTTCTTTCATTCTTGCGAATGCACAAACTAAACCTACCCAACTAAAAAAAAATTCATCACAAATATTATTCAAGTTAAAGATATTGGGGTTAAAATTAGTTTTCATGAAAAAAACTTACCAAGACTCAACACAAGCAACTAGGTGCATATAAGGTACTTGCGGTAAATAAGGGCCACTTTAATCTAAACCTAAATAATTTCTATAAATAAAGAAATATAACAAAATATTTAATATCACGGGAATTTTTATTTTAATATCTGCATCAGAAAGTACTTTTACAAATATTTTCATCTCAATTAGGCACAGTAATCATGATTTTAAAAAACCCTCTCTATGGACCTTAATAAACGTCTGTAGTTTTATAAGGGCCAAATTTTAATTCAATTAAAAAATATTGCTTTCAGTTTAATTTGACTTAAATTATCATTTGGCATTAAATCCCGCTTTTAACATTACATAATCAAAGGAAAAGTGAGCAATTGCTCTTAATAAACTAACATATATAGACATTAATTATATCGTCAGCGCTGTGAGTCGGACGTGTAAATAGTTATTAATTAATTAATAATAGTTTAGCGCGGCGCAAGCCGACGCATGTGTCAATTTTCACCATGAGTGATAAACTTGTGGAGAATGAGGTGCTGGCTTTTGTACAACAGAAGCTAGACGTCATAGGCGAAGTATCTGCGCTCCAGATTTGTGTCTCGAATTTCAGCGAGGAAGAAATCGCGGCTGCCAAGTTGTTGGTTTTTCGATCGCTGAATAAAGAAGACCAGATGGTGTCACGTAGACGTGACGGACCTATGAAAAGCATGCAGGACATCCTCACACTGCTCAAGACGACTGATCCCGCAGACGTGCCAAGATTTGTAGCTAGGGACTTGAAAAAGTTACCCCTGGTTACTTTAGAGCACGTCGACGTAGCAAGTCTTTTAAAGGACATGGTATACTTGAAGACAAGTCTGGCGGATGTCAAGAAGAAGTTGGAGACATCCGAAAGAAACGTGACAGAGTTGCGCACCGAACTAGAAGAGTTGCGTAATTCGGTCAAAGTATCTGTGTCACCGATGTCGGCGCGTGTAAGCGCACGTCACGGTGCATCGTCTACAACAAGCTACGCGTCAGCTGTCTTGTTGTCATCGCCTTCTACAGCTGACATTGCAGAGTGTGACGCACGAAGCTACGCGCGCCCCGCTCCCGTCAAGCAGGCTATTCACTGCGCGCCTCCTCGTGCTCCTTTAAATAATGAGCCCAAGGCCATTGTTATAAAGAAGCCATTGCAAGATCGGTCTAATGATGATGGTTTCGTGACTGTGCAAAGGAAAAAACCCCGCCAGCGAAGCATTAAGAACTGCTGCGGCACAGCACCTAGTGAGCCAAGTTTCAATGTCCGTGCTGCAAAACCGAACACTCCGGTGTACATTTCACGCCTGCATTACACCACAAAGGCTGAGGACATCGTCGAGTACGTTCGCCATAGGTTGAAGTACACGGCGAGAGTGCAGTTGTTGGAGTCGCGCCGCAACGTTAATTTCAAGGCGTTCGTGGTTCGGGTCCCAACATGTTACCTGCATCTCGTCATGGAGGAGACCTTTTGGCCGCAGGGCGTGGTTTTCCGTCGTTTTCGCGGACAAGTGCCACCTGATCGAGCCGTGACGTAATTTATTTGTTATTTATGTGTTTATAAAGTTCATATGTTTTTATTTATTATGTCACGTATTATATAAGTAGTAGGAATAAATAATTATAAATATAAGTATGTATGGCTGTTGTCTGGTACCCATAGTACAAGCTCTGCTTAGTTTGGGACCAGTCCGCATTGATATATTATGTAATATTATATTATACATTATATTGTTATAATTAGTATGTATAAAAAATTGTAAATATAAGTATATATGCCTGTTGCCTGGTACCCATAGTACAAGCTCTGCTTAGTTTGGGACCAGTCAACATTGATAAATTATAGTATAAGTACTTAACTTAATGTATTGTTATGTAATATTTTATATAAATAAAAATTTGAATTTGAATTTGAATTTGAATTTGAATATCAAAAACATGTCATTAAAACCTTTATCTATAACATATCGTCAAAATAATCACAGACGTAAACAATGAGTTTGTAACTTTTTAAATAATGTCTATGGAAATTACAAAACTAAAACATTTTTTTTTATAAATAAGTAGTACAGTATAAGACGGGCCACGTACGTATATTTTACCTTAACTAGCCCACACTTTTGTATAACATTCACAATTAATTAACAAAATTTGAACAAACGGCTGTATTTTAGGTAAAAAAAAATAGTTTTGGCAAGGTAAAATTATAGTGGAGCTGCGTTGTCTATCACTCTCAATTGACTCGTGGCTACTGGTAAGATTGAGGATCGTACGACGACGCGAGTTCGGATCTTAGCTTTCCTATTGGTCATTTTTATGCATGTTTAAATGTAGGGTGCTGTGATCATTAAAAGTGTCATTTTAAAGCAACGGCTCTTGTTACCCACCGGCTCTTGTTACCCGCAGGTACCTTACTCAATGTAAACAGAATTCATAAAGAGACATTTATAAATCACCTAAAGTTAATTTTCACAGTACTTCTAACTATACCCCTTCCAGCGTAAGTTTAGCTTTTTGACAGTTCACGTCCATGAAGTTTCGTAATACTTCTGCTTATTTTTCAAACAAATAATATTGTATTTCATAGACGTATTCATGTTTTTTTCAGTTACCATGGTTACTTAGTGATGGACACTCATAACGATTACCACCATTATGAAACAAATTACAAATAATCGGTAGAAATAAATGCTATGAATAAACCTGAACTCTTCACAATACGTTTATAAAATGTAATATGATTTTTTAGATTAGCTATAACCCGCGAATATGTCACGATAAATTATGTATTTTAAATAATACTTAAGCTAACTATAATTTTATAATATTAAGCTTTAGGCTAATTCTCTTAACATAGATAAAGAAAGAAACAGTAATAAAAAGATAATGTAAGTTGATGTAAGGATCCAAATGTGTAAAATAAAGTAATTTGAAAAATCGAAAAATCGCGAAATCGCTTACAATCGGATGGCATTACATTCGAGATACTGCTGAACGTCTCTAACGTCAACCTGTCAAATGTCGTTAAATATAGTGGAAAGGGTATAAGTAGTTACAATTCAAGCTTACATGGCCACAAACGATAAAATCTTCAGCAAACAGCACAATTCACTTCAGGTTTCACAAATAAATATCTGCCTGGCTAGAAATCTAGATTTTATAGCTCTTTGGCCAGACCAGGACACATTAACAAAAACTACTTTGCATAACATCTATATCAAAATATACAACTCATAAATTATCCTTAATCAAATTTTTCAACACAGGAAGAGAACCACAAAAGAAGAATTATGATATTGGTGCCAATCATCATGGTAACTCAAGAAATGCATATCCTCTAGTTAACGATAATAATAATTTGAACACAGGACAACATGTTCGCAATGGCTTTCCTGATGATGACAATGACAAAACCGGTGCAGAAGCCTTCGCAGAAGCTTCTGCTTCATCCTTCAATTCTTATAATCAAGGAATAAATCCTTACTCCTTTGGTTACCCGCCTGGACCTCCGTCGAACTTTGAAAGCTCAGCATCTGCAAGCGCAGTGACACAGTCTTCTCAAGGATCGGCCAGTATGTATTTATTGCATAAATCATAAGATAGTTTTAATTTACATTTCTAAAAATCATTTGTGCTAGTCAAATATAAATATCATGAAAATAATGTAATCAACAATATGTACCTACACAAATAAGTGTAAATTCCTTCATTAAAAAGGTAATTCGTTTTTCAGGTGCGCAAAGTTCAGCGATAGTAAATCAGGGTAATAATTTAATCTATAATAAATTAACTAACATCGATTTGTAATCTAAGAGTTAATATTTTAATGTATATTGTTTTAGGCCCACCAAGATCAAGGGAAATATTACCTCAAGAGTACATATACCCGCAGAGAATACCAGGTAAGGCTTTTACATTGTTTATTTATTACAACAGCAGCTACTTAAGGTACGATGGGGTTAACGTATCCTGTAGGATAAAAACCCCAAAACAAATAAAAGAATACAAAAAAAACAGTAGCTACTTAACAGACTGATTGACATTTAATATAAGTACATAAGTACATTGAGAAGTCTAATTGATGAGAAGCCACTAACTAAACTTCCAACTACAGAACTATTTCATGCTAGGATATTCCCAGGGGAATTAATTCGTGAGTACTACAGACATCATAACATCTAACTGCACTCAACCTGTCACTAATATTTTACTAATTGAAATGTTATTTTTTAGGAAATGAAAATGCAGTCCAATGTCGAAGAGAAAAAGAGCTGTATCACTTCTGGTCTATGGATTTAGACTGCCTTGTATGCGTCTGCCTGAGCGAGTATGGTGTTCTTGTGCCAACTTGTATAAGTTGTTCAGCGTGCCAACAGCCATCCCCGCCATACCCTCCATCACCATACATACCGCAGCCTTCACCACCAAATCCTCCTATCCCTTTACCTGAACCTTATCCCGTGCCTGATCCATATTACCCAGTTAATCCAGATGTAATTGTTACACCTGTGCCACCGCAAATACGTAAGTTTGATTTATGCTTAGTATATTTTTACACACAAAAAAGATACATTATGATTTTTCTTCTAAGTAGATTCTACAATTATAACCGATTATTGAGTTCGGAACCTCTTACTTAGAACCAACATGCAGTCCGTTACCAAGGAATCAACCATTTCCCCATCCCCTTCAACCGTGCCAACTGTGCATCTGCAAGGAGATAGTCATCGGGTATGGTGTTATAGACGTCCGTATCGACTGTCAAGAGAGTCCACAGTGTGGTGAGTTTTTGGTTTGACCAAATTTTTGCTAATATCTGTTTACGAATGTAGATATTTATTCTAATATAATAATTGCTTTATTTTCAGTGTTGCCTTCAGACGTGACAACTATACGTAAGTTTTAAAGAGGTTATGATTAAATTATATTCCTAAACATTAAATTTTTCTCAGTAATAAAAACCATGTTAATTCTTTCACAGCACCATTACCGGACGTACCAATACCAATTCCATGTAAGTTTCAAATATTTGTGTTTTTAACATTTGTCAGTAGTTTGCATACAATTATATTCCATAGCTCAAGTAACAAAGAACATGTATAATAAAACAGTTATAACAACCAATATTTTGCTTAAACTGTGTTCATATAATTTGTTAATAAGGTTTATGCTTACTAAGAAAGGTTTTATAACATGATTTACAGTACCGCTCTGCGAAAAGTTCCCGCCAAACGTTATCTTTCCACATCCCAGGGATAAATGTAAACAATGTAAATGTTCATTGGAACTGTCTGAAGCCGGCATCCCGGAGCCAAGGATCACATGCTTTGATGATCCTAATTGTGGTAAGTTTTAACATCAATAACAATGGCTGAATTGTTATAATCATTCTTAATACCATTACAACTTAATACTTACGAGCACTAGTAAAAGTGCTTATTAAAAGTTTAAACGTTTAATTAATTTTACTATTCATCAATCGTGTTTGTAAATTAAAAAAAGCTGCAATAACCGACCAACTGATAAAAAGGTAAAAGTTTACTGTCAACAGCATGTCAATTCTCGTTCCTTAAAATCATTCATAACCGAATTTTTAACGATTTTAAGGAACGAGAATTGACATGCAGATTCAAAGTTTAGTACGGAAATACCATTAATGATAAGCTAATTTATACTCAAAACAAATGCATTAATTAAACTATTTTATACAGGGCTACCACCTCCTCCGCCAATACCGATCCCAATAGACCCCTACTACCCGACCCCTGTCCCGGAAAATATTATTTATCCAGACATCATAAATCCGTCGCCCATCGTGACTCCATTGCCACCACGTAAGTAATTGATCAGAGAATCTTTCTATTTAAATGTTTATTAAACAACCATTCAAATAATAATTGTATTTTGTTTTTCCAGTACCATGGCCACCTATTCACACAACACCGCGTCCACCTTTACCTATACCCGTGATACATAAGAAAGGACCTCTTCCTGGACCATCACCACGTAAGAACTAAGCCTAAATAAAATTCAAAATAATTGCATTTAAATAAGAATTATGTAAACTTAAACAATAAATTATTTATTATTGCTTTTTCTAAAATATAGATTTCGTGAATACAAAATATCAAAGATTTCTTTTTAATTACAGACGATTCCTGTCAGCCGTATCCACCGAATCAACCATTCCAACATCCTTGGGATGAATGCCAAGTCTGCGAATGTTCAGAACTAAGAGTTATGGGATTAGTGAACATTGAAGTTAATTGTTACACAAAACAATCTTGCTGTTAGTATTTCTTTTAATTTAATTAGTATATTCAAAAATGATAAGATATAATTACAAAGAATCAAAATATTTTCAGGTATTGAGGAGCCAGAAGTTATAACAGGTAATTTCTTTTTAATTACATGATATTACATATAATATTGCATACTATAATCATTTTTATTAAATATTTGTTTTATTTTTTGACAGCTTATGCAGGTAAAGATAATAATTAAGGTAAGAATAATTTAAAATTAACATGATGCAATTAAATTATATTATGCTATTAACTTATTTTTGTTAATCAAAATTTGTTTTATTTCAGATGTAACCTGAAGTTCCGGAATGTTGCAAAGTTCACTTTGTGAGATAAACCAACGGCTTTACGTCCGTGGTTAGCAAACACTCGTTTACACTCTTAAATGAAAATAAGGGTGGTCGAGAGGGGGTCGCAATGGGTAAAATAAAAAACTCGTATCAACTGGAACATTAAAACCAAACAAATAAAGTAAAATTTTACGGTCGGTAGCGACATGACGTCAAAATTGCAAATACAGGTGGCGGAAACATGTGCTCTACTTGCATGTGACACGTTACATTTTATTTATAACATTCTTTGGCTTATCTGAATTAATTGCAAATTTCACGTGAACAAACATTGATTTTCGTATCTGAAAGCTAGTGTTGTACTAAGATCTGTGTCCTGCTTGTACAAGCTGTAATCAAACTACAATCATGATAAATTTGAAATGTAATTTTCAAAAGCAATGTTAAAAATGTAAATGACAATAGGTACCAATCTAATGTCAACTATAATAATAAAAGAGCTTTGATCAAGACACGAGCTTTTAAGGTTTATAGAAATATTAGTTACTTCAAAAAATGAAAGTATTTAAGAATTAGAATAGGGAACAGAATAAGAATCTCGATGTATTTATAGATAATACCTATAAAAATCAATACCGTCAAATGTTTTGGAAAACCAATAAGTGCCGGCGATGAAGACCAATCGAGCAAACTGACGCGCTATAGATTGGCCTTCAAGTGTATTGACACCTCGATGTCCATTCACTGGACCCACTCACCCCTGAACGTGATAGCCAGGGTAATTGTGTTTCCCATTCAGGTGCCACTTTTAGTAACACATTTTTATATCTACACGTAAAAAAGCTTTTTATTGTTGGTGATTTTTCCAGCGTCAGGTGTAAGAATTTATATTGGTTTTGTCATACTTTCAATTTCATGTTAGGACAATGTTTATTTATATATGAGTAAAAAAGGAAGCGCTTTAGAAATGCGTAAAAGATAAAACATTGTATTTTTGTAGAAAATGCTTTTAAACGAGGTAAAATAACTATATTGTTTTTTTACCCCACAGCAGCAAGTGCTTCCGATAACGAACAACCAAGAGGACCATATGCGCCAGACATATCATCAGTTGAAGCTAATGCGATAGCCCAAAGCTCTGTAAACAGCCAAAATTATAACTGGCCTGGGTTCAAGCCATCAAACGCATTCCCAAGTGTCATTAATCAACAGAATCAAGGATACCCAAATAATCAAAATTATCTACGGCCTGGGGTACTGCCTACCCCTGATACTCCATATTACAACCCAGGAGTTCCAAACCAAGGGTACGCTGAAAGTAGTGCTGTAGCTCAAAGTTCTGTGAATAGTCAAAACTATCAGTGGCCTTATCAATCAGCTAATGCTGCAAGTAGTGCTGTTGCTGGAAACAGTCCAGCGTCATACAATCTCGGATATGCTGATGCCAAAGGTGTGGTTAATGTAAGCCCTGCTGGGACGTATAATCAAGCTTATTCCGACGCTAGTGCAATAGCTTTAAGCAATTCAAATAACGCACAAGGCTACCAAAATGCTAACGCATACAGCAGTGCCACTAACGGGGGAAGTCAAGCATTTGCAGAAAGTAATGGAGGTGGATTATATCAACCTGGTAACGTAAATCCTCAATATAGACCTGGAGCCAATAAAAAACCTTTGCCATCATATCTTCAATATAATCCCGACCTTCAACCTAATACAAATCAAGCCTTTGCTGACGCTAGTGCTAGTGCTCAATCTTACGATCTTATAAATAATTCTCAAAAACCGTTAGTTTTACCATATAATCCAGGATCTGGTACAAGTACGTTTCAACCTCAAATCCCTAATGGTCAGTACAACCAAGACGTTTATCAAAACCAAGCTTATCCTAAGGTAAATAATCTGTACAAAAATGATATTAGCCAGCAAAGACCAGGTTATTATGGATTATACGATACGGGATTAATTCAAAGTCAAGCATCCGCTGAAGCGAGTGCAGTAAGTCAAAACTCGGGTTATTCTGGTTCTTACCAAGCTGCCAAAGCACAAAGCAATGCCGTTGGTGATCAGGCATCATCTATTGCCGAAGCTTCAGCACAATCACAAAACTATTCACCTTACATCCAGGTTAAACCAGATCAACAATATTTAAATCCATCATACTATAATACAGGATATAATGTTAACCCTTACTCAGGATACAGATACGATAATGCCATAAAACGTGAACAGGGATACAATGAATACAGGCCAAATCCAGTACAATACACAGGAAACTATGATTTCAACGGTCAAGCTGATGCATTGAATGTGAACAACCAACAACCTGGTTACTATAACCCATCGGGGTATAATGTCTATCCTGCAAAGTACCCGGTACAAGAAGGTTATTATGATACAAATCCTGTTTACGGTCTTGGGCAGTATGGTGGTAAGTTGTATTTTGGTACCAACTCTTATAGTCAAAAACATAATAAATAGTTAGTTGAAATGTAACTTATTTGTTGTACAGGTGGACAAAATTCAGAGGCAGAAGCGTACGCAGCAGCAAAAGTTAAAACGAAATCTGGTAAATGCCAATTTACTTATAATTTCTTTATAACACTATTGTTGTTTTGAAACCATCAGATCGGTACAGAGCTCTGATTTGATTTATGCAAAAAAGAGATATTTCGTCATCTTACTGACAAACCGTAGTTGTATTTCTAAAAAAAATACAGCGTGTTAAGGACCTTTTTATACACAAAGTTTTTGTTTACCAAAAACCTCTAAATCTTTGTGTAATTTTTAAAAAGCGTAGCCATGTAATCCGGTTCGCATCTTCTAACTTTTAGGACATAAATTAAAAATATATTAAGCCCCCAGATGGTGTGGCGTCGTTCATGCAAATTATATTTAATCAAAGTTTGAACCGTCACTACTTATTGAATTTGTGTTGTACTTTCTTCGAGGGATGTTTGGAGTAGCTAGTTTTTAATTTGGGTTAGTTGATTTAGAAGTTTGGGACCCAAAAGTTAAGGTTTGCATTAATTTTGCAGGTCTCCCGGATGAATCATGAAGTTAGCATACGGGACGTACGTAAGTAGCTTCACGTTTCTTCAAAACTACAAAATAATACAGTTAAATTATTAAAATTTTTTAGAACGAAGATTCAATAGTGTAAATAAATTCAATTTCTATTGTTGCAGGACACTAATTTTAAGAAAACAATTGACATGGCATGAAAATGGACAAGAAATTGAAAATTAAAATTAATGTGTGCATAGCAAAAGATGCTTTAAAAACTTAATTATTTGATGAAAATAAAGTAAAGCATCGTAACCAAGTTGTTTAATTTATTTGAATCTAAAATATCAGCCATATTCCTTCATACGCCTTATTCCTTAAGGGGGTTAAGTAAATCCTGTATCATCAATGATAGTAATGTTTTCTTTCTCACCAATTTTTAACCTTAATCTCATACAAGCACACACTAATAACATCTGTCAAAATCATTATTGGTTTATATGTATATTAAAACATAATGTAAAGTTCTGAGTGATATACACAACAGTAGCCCCTACAATACCATATTCTAGATGTTTAGTTACATAATACTTCATTACAAAATAAATGGCATAAATAAAAGTTATTGCCTATAAAAGGTAAGTAATTTACATACAAAACCATAATATTATTCATATTTAAATGTTAATGTATTTTCAAGTAATGTAGCCTACAATGTTATTCGTCGCTTTAATATTTTTATTTAAGTTTTTTGATCGGGGTGAGTGATCTACTTTCTATAGTATTAATAATGGTGTCATCCACCTATTCCATTATCATCATCCGCTGATTGACATCCAATGCTGGACATAGGTCTCTTCCAAATATTTCCACCTTGCGCGGACCTATGCCTCCCTCACTTATTGGTTTCCCGGCGTCCTAACTAGTTCATCGTGACGTGAGAGTGGTATTCGCCAGCCTGCGTTTTCCGGTACGCGGTCACCATTCCAAAACCTTTTTGCCCCAATGGCAATCAGAAAGTAGTATTTTTCTCATTAGCAGGAGATAGTTTTAAAATATTTATTATCTCTACAATAACAGAAGAAAAACTTGACATAAAACCCAATATAGCCTAAACAGCACGATCTTTGAACTTGACTTACAGATAGCCCAAGATTTCATACCCATAAGGAGAAGACCGTTTCCTGCAGTGGAATATGAATAAGCTGTTAACGCTGTGAGAGTAGTCATTCTCTATGAAAAGTGCACATGATCAAAAGTGGCTCATTAAAAAAAGCACAAGTAAAAAGGAAACGTTAAACAAATTTTATTAGTGCAGTAATATTATCTGGAGTCTCGAGTGAAACAGTTTAACCGCTTTTCATGATGTCACTTGAGAGCAAATTTGAAACTTGATATTAAAGTAAAAAGTGCTAAGTGGGTAGATGTACTTTTAACTCGAAAAGCGAATATTATAACACCTCATTTTTGTCATTATTGTCCCATTGCATAGACGGAACACAAGAAAAATTTACCTATTCCTTGCTAACTAGAGGAATTTGTGTGAATTTGTCAAAATTAGGTTTTGCTCCACATCGTTGATAACAAACAGATATTCAAATTCAAATATTTTGTAAGACCATCCTACCATTTCTAGGTTATCATCTATCACCATACCAAATTTCATCAAAATCCGTTCAGCCGCTTAGGCGTGAAAGAGTAACAGACAGACAGAGTTACTTTCCCATTTATAATATTACTTAGTATGGATAAGTTGTACCACACAACTTAGACTAATATTATAAAGGTCAAATTCTTAAAGTCTGTAAACATTACACTAAATAAATTTAATCACGATTTGTAGTTAGGATTTCGTTAAAATTTAATAACACTTTTTTATTACTTACCCAATAAAATATCTCAAGGAATCAAAAGAGTGACCATACCTGAAACAAAAGAAAGAATAAAGTTAGTTAAAATTAAAGTCATAACTCATTTACACTAACAACACAATGCTTGACATATCAATCGATGTTTCGAGGTGCGTATGATTGCAATACCTATCTAGGTAGATATGCTTATATACACATGCATATTTCCACAATTTTGTAAAATTTATGTATAATCGGATCAAGGCTTCGTTTGCGGTCCCACATCGGGTTTCATACAAAATTCATTAGGGGACAAGAATGCGATGGGTGATCAAAATGCGCATATTATTAACTGTGAATGATGATGGTCGAGTTGAATGAATTATCATTTATATTTATGTGACAGATATACGTTGAGATAAATAAAGTATCCTGAGTGGATTAATTTCAATTGATCTCATCGTAGCAGCCGTGAAAGTAGACTTAAAGATTCTATAAATGTCGTATAATCTTTTAACCACTCGATGCCGGCATTAGAGCTTATGTCCTGTGTCACAGGAACTGTAAAAACATCAATTTAACCGACACAAAGAACATCCAGACTCATGTGTGGATCGCATGAAGTATTGTCCTGCGGGAGAATTGAGCCCGCGCCCTCGTGCACTGCATCCGCAACTACGACCACTGCGTCTTCATCATCATCATCATAACAGCTCTATAATGTCCCACTGCAGGGACAAGCCTCCTCCCGGGACGGAGGGATACTTCTACTACTACTTTTGATACTTTCCACTGCGTCTTGGAGGCAGTTAAATAATTGGTTATTAACTTAATTCTTATTTTAAACACAATCACGTGTAAAGCTGCTCCTTAAACCCCTACAGATATTGGTGCACTTGTTGACAAATACACTTTGCTTAGGTGATACGCAAGACGACATAACTCCCCGGCTAGTGCACATAAATGATCTGAAGAACGTGGCTTACTTCAAAGACGCACAGCACAGAGGACCAGCCTGGTACGACTTCTCTGCACACTCTCATGAATCTGAGAGTGATCTGGATAGCGCTATTAGCTCCAAGTAATTATGTTCTTATAATTTTATATCATAACAGCCCATTAATGTCCCACTGCAGGGACGGGCCTTCTCCCATGACGAAAGGATACTTGGCTTACTAAAACCACGCTGGCCAGACAGATTGGTATACCTAGGGTTTAATATCAAGTTTTCCTTCTTTTTATTTCGTAAAGATAATATACACGGAAAGTCCTTTAGTCGGTTTTTACGACACCCATGGGGTAGTGACATATTGTATTCTTACTCCGTCACCACACGGAGCCCGTCACTATACGGAGCATTTATTTTGTATCTTGCTCCGGCACAAAAAGACAACTTTAAAGCTCAATTTGACTGAATGTTCATTATAGCGTGATTCTTGCAACATTACTTTTTTTTAAAAGTGGATATGAGTTTCGTTCCTTTAGAGTAAAAAGTAGTGGAAAAGAGTGGCCTAAGCTTCAAGGCTACATTATTTTCAGAGTTTTACTACAGTCATCTCAGGCAGTAGTGAATTGGGTGATATTTGTACGTATAATTTGCACAAAAGTTACTCTCCTACTTAGATTGACTTTGTAATAGAAGTATAATTAGTTAGTCCATACATCGATAACAAGGTTACTTAATGTTTCAGTGATGGACAGGCGTCAGATGAATTTGTAAAATCTTCAGACAAGTCCAGCGGTGCATCGTCTAGATTCACAAATGAAAGGAGAAAAGTGTAAGTGGATTTAAAAAATACCTGGAATTATTCGTAGTAACTAAATACAAGAATGTTAAACAATGTAATTCTTCGTATTGGTATCGAAGGAGTTTCAATAATACTAGCTGACCCGAGCCCACTTTGTTGGGCGGCGATAAAAACGCGTCCCTTTTTTAAACATTTTTTATTACTGCTCCACTCCTATTAGTCAAAGCGTGATACTATATAGCCTATGACACTTCCCGATAAATGCACTATTCAACGCAGAAATAATTTTTGAAATCGGTTCATAAACCAGAGATTACCCCCTACAACGTCACAAACTCACAAAAACACACAATCTTTACCTCTTTATAATATTAGTATAGATATTAAATTCACATATGATTAGCCGGTCCTTATTTTTAAGTGGAGGTAGGTACATAATTCTTTTATACTTAAGCAATACCTATCAGTTTACAGTTGATACCAGTTCACATATTATGTTTTACTATCTTAAACAAAGTGCTCAACAGTACGAATTCTATCTAGAGTATCGACTTTACCCTTTATCTTTCTACTTCTCAAAACCTCGAGGTCCTAAGAATGCACGTTTTGGTACTGATATCAACTCTTGAACAATTTCAGCACTGATCTTCATCGAGACTGTACTGGGTGTCCTCATGAGATGATGAAACATTACAAGAACATCGGCATCAAGTGGATCTGCGGAGGCTACCAGAGAGCCAGGCGTACTTTCAAGAGCGAATGTATGATGCGGTACAGAAACTGTCAGGACGGAACAAGTAAGATAGCAGTTTTAATATTAACTTTTTGTTGTAATTATTGTAAGGCGATAGTACCGAAATTAATGGACAAAATGTCTAGTACTGTCAAGGAATGAAGGTTGGCAAAAATAAGAAGACTTCATTCCGTTGCTATTACTTTGGCAGTCTTGCCAAATGCATATACCACGTAAGAAAATACCGGAAGCATACACGCCGAAATATTGTTTTTATGGTTCCTTATAGCAATGTCTATCCGTGTGGTGACGGAGTAAGAATATAATATGTCACCACCCCATCTCATCCCATGAGTGTCGTAAAAACCGACTAAGGGACTATCCGTAAATATTATCTTTACGAAATAAAAAGAAGGAAAACTTGAAATTAAACCCTATACCAATCTTAGTATAGTAGGCCAAGTAACCCTCCGTCACGGGAAGAGGCCCGTCCCTGCAATGGGACATAAATGGCCTGTTATGATATCAATGTCATGAAATAAAGTGCTTTGGTGGTGCAACGGTCGAAGAAGTGACAGGTTCGATTCCCACGCAGGACAAATCTTTGTGTGATTCACAAATTATTTTCCTTATCTGTGTATTATTTCTGTCTGTTTAACACAGTCCCTGTGGCACTGGGCTTAGACCCAAGTGCGGCTAGACCCGCACTTGGGTCAAGGTCAAGTCTTTATAAAAAATCAACAGGTCTTAAAAATTTAAAAAGAAATTGGTTTACTAAATACACATTAATTATGTATTTTTATCGTTACAGTGTTCGTAAAGATACATGACTATAAATGTGGATTGCTTGATGATTTAGAAAACACAACTTTACCTTATCACGGTAAACATTGGTTCTACGATTATAAAGTGTAATATTTAATAAAGATATATACATAACTACTACCTATTGTATTTTTTACATATCGGTTTATTAAGCCTTTCTTAGTACATCGATGACCTTTACGTCCATGGTATTTACCTCACAATATTTTTATGAAAACTATGAATTAAAAATAAATAAAATCACACTGCTACTTACAAGCTAAATGTACTTTATAGAGATAGAGTATTTAACAATGTCAGTAAAACAAAACCCTAAAAAAAATCTGCCGAAGTGTTCGCCAAAACGAAGCCACATAGGGTGATGCTACCAATTATCAGCACTTTAAGAGTTAGTCTTACTTTAATATCGTTTATCTCTAGTGATAATACTGATAACGCCTTTAACAACATGCTTTCTCGGTTCACTATTAAATAAGTAATTGATTTTTATTATAAAAAATTGTCTTTATGCATACACATTTTATTTAGATGAGTTTGACTAAATAATTACCCAAACACCAATTATTGGCACCATCATCACCAATTACTGGCATCGACCGAGCCAATTATCAGCACCTTAAAATTAGACATAAAATTAGGTAGATAAATGAAATAATCCAATGTTTATATCAAAATCTCTTTTATTTATGCCTAGCCTAACAACCGAAGTTTCAGAAAAATAAATACATAAATATAAAAAAAATCCAAAAAATAATAGACATTCTTTTGATCATAATATCAATACTATGAAAATAACTAGCAATGTAAGTTTCAGCACCATGCCAGGATATGAAATCCGAAATCATAGAGTACTTTTTCCAAGAATATTGAATTCCAGGCATAAAATAATCACGCTTTACAATAAAACATATGGATTAACAATTTTACATACCACTTTGTCATGTAACAGTACCAGTGCCGATAATTAGCAATTCGCAAAAAAATTGAACCCGGATGTCAGCACCTCATTTATGAACATAAAATCAAGATAACGTTCATTTCCATTGTCAGATAAGCCTTACAAAACATTTTATACATGAGTAAAACCTAAAAGTTCAGTAAAAAATATCTAAAAGATCTAAAATAAAGTAAAATGAAAAAAACTGAACTTACCTACGATCATAAGAAACTGTCAAAACAAAGTAATTTGAAGGACATGTTCCCGCGTTTTTTTTAAAAAATGGCTTTTTTTTAATCGAAGAATGTAGTTTGGCCCAGTTTATAATTCGAAAAGGATCTTATTTTTCATTTCTTTAAACGGAATCCCAAATTAATTAATGGTAAGCTTATAATTTGAGTTTTAGTTGGGGGTGCTGATAATCTGGTGCAGTGCCAACATTAGGACGTGTGCCCCTAATATTTTTCTCGCAAGAAACATAAACTGTGCCTAGCAGTAGTACTCCTTTGTACTGGTCTTAATTACTATGACTTGGTTAATATGATACAATCCTGAAAGCGGTATTAGTCCTTGCTATCTCAATAGAGACATAGACACTTTCTTACAAGCAATTGTTGGGAGTCTCATCATCGTTAGTAAAAAAAATACTGAGTTACTCACGAAAAATTAGCTTAATATAATCCCTTTTCAAAAATGTTTGAAGGAAACCCGGACTATATTATAATATCGCAACTATATTCCTAAGTATAGTCTCATAGTCGACAAGAATGATGAATTATATGCTAAATAGTTGTTAGTGAATGAACGCATAGTTCGCTAAGATATTTGTGTAGCAATATTAAGTTATGTTGGAGCTATATTCAATAACACTGGACTCTAATATGTGTGTTCATAGGAATTTTGATATTTGGTTAAACTATTGGCGCTGAATTTTAGTGATTAAATCACTAATATAATTTTGATAGATAAATTTTAATAACTGCGTAGATGGCAATACGGGTATGTAACAAAACTAAATGCAGATAACATATTCATGATGGAGTTGTGGCTGACAGCTTACCAAAACGAAATTTTAAAACATATATTATAATTATAAGAAAAGTCTTCAGGTCATCCACAAACCACAGGATAATTTAGAAAATAATCGGATATCTACATAAAACAAGTAAAATCTAAACAGAAGCAACACATAACGATAAAAACAATGCAAAATCACACAAATAAATTCTTTCCTCATAAAAAGCGAATTGAATCGCCATAAAATTGTTATTGCTGACAAATTTATGTATACCATTGAAATTCGTAGAATAAATAAAGTGATTGACGCAAAAGATGTTGTGTGTGTTCCGTTTTATATTATTGTCCATCTTGGGTAAGCGAAACGATGTAAAAGGGTTGTTTTATTGTCTTTAGAAGTTCCTGAGGCCAATTGTTTGAAGTGATCAAGTTCTAGCAACCGTACCCATCATATTTTAGCCTATTAACAGCTAGCCCGTTAATCGCTATAGTTCTTTACTAATTCACGTAGTCTTTGATAGAATATGGCCCACAACTAAAACTCCTATGCAACCTACTCAATTACCCTTATAATTACAACCTTGGTTGATTCCCTGACTAAGGGAGTTTACACGCGTTTTTTTAAACTAGTGCACTTAATCATGTACAACATATTGTGGCCTCTAAGTAAAATGTAGTGATCCTGTTTCATGGTCTACATGAGCTTGTTCAACTAATCCAGTTCCCAAGACTCTTATCATAGACTCAAAAATTTATGTTTTAGTCAATAGTCTGTAGTTCTGTAAGAGTCCAATTTAACCACCTCCTTAAGCACCACACGAGGATTAACGTTTAGGAAGAAAAAGGCAACTCACCCAATAGTACCTACGACACAATAAATACTGTACAAATATTATGACTGCAAAGACCATAATAATAATTAAATGGTCATCAAATTCCATCGTTTCAGTAAGCACAACGATCGCAGCTATATTTAACGGTTCGTTTCTAAACGAATTAGATAAGGACGATAAAGACACTAATATTAAAAAAAGACTCAATAGACGGATTTTCAAAATCAGATCAACTTCATCATCTTCAAGAGAAAAAGGTAAGTAGACGTTATTGCCACAGTCCAAAGATATCAGTCGCCTTAAAAAGATTCGATGATGCTATTCAATTATTGTGGGACACCCTTCTAGTAAATGTGCTATGTCCTTTCATATGACAATCGTTCAATCACGATTCGAAAAATAATTCGAGGCAAGATCTTAGAAAGGCATATTGGTCAACGGCGTATGAGTCTCAGGCAAAAAAAATAATTTTGAATCATGCCTAAATTTATGGATTCTTTCATTATTAATGTAATAGTGGTCACTTTCTATTGAATTACAGCAATTGACACCAACTCTAAATCAGAGACCGCTAAAGATTCTCTAGGTCTGTCAGAAAGTGCAGCAGATTCTAAGAAGGATAGTAAAGAAAAAAAAGATATTCCTAAATCTTCTGAAGAAAGAAGAGGATGGTAAATTTTTTTAATTCTGAACGCGAAAAGAGAAGTATTCTAGATTTAATGTGTCTGTATCTGTTTGTGCTTATGTAACTCCTAAATGAATAACCGTGTTTAGTGCGGATTCTTAATATTCCGAAGCCGACATGATTGAATTGTATTTTAGCTACGTTTCTATGTGGCTGTGTTCTACGGCTATGTATAATGTTCGTGACTTCAAAACATTTTACATTTTTCACCGTAACTTGAATTTACAGATTCTAATATTTTGATTTTGAGAGATTGATTTTTTGAGAGAAGATTTTGCTTTAGACTCTTTTAGTTGTCCTTTGCTGTGGCTAGGGGAATAGAAAGATGACGGTGATGAAACATTGACACCAACAGTGGTGAATGGCACTGCTAGTTACATAGCGTTGTGTGGTTGTTTGAGTATTGTTATAAAGCTATTTTTCAATATCAGGAAAAAATGGCATCGCAAATGTCAACAATGTCCAGAGATGAAGTTAAAATGGAGAGATCCATCAATAAAGTGGATATGCGCAGGTTACCAACGAGCCAGGAGATCATTCAAGAGCCTTTGCATGATGCATTTTAGAAATTGTCAAGATGGAACAAGTAAGTTATCATGATAATGACATAAGCGTCCATTTTATGTTTTCATACCTTGCAACAATAAAATTTCCCTTATTCAATTCCGACAAGCTTTGAGTTGAAAGTTTGTTTTCTAATGCCTTCAATTTACAGAAAATACAAAATGATATCACCTTAAATAGTTAAAAGTGTCGTAAAATCACACTTCTTAACTAAATCTTAAGTAGACGTGAATTTATTGGTTTTGAAATTCATATTTTTAAAGTATTTTTTTGTAAAATATATCTATATTTTTTCATATTTGACAGTGTTTACAAAGATAGCGGAACACAGATGCCCGAACTCCAGTGCTATATCACCACACGGCGAACATTTCTTTTATGATTACAAAGTGTTCGTAAGCGACATTGATGGTTCTTCCGATACCAGCAAATCTAGTGAAACTGTAGAGTCTGTCTTGGAGTCCATAGAATCGTGGGACACTGACAGAATAGAAGAAATTGAAAAACAATTAGCTAAGGAGAAGGAAGCAAGAGCTAGAATGAGAAATCATTAAAATATTTTATACTTAAGTAAAACATTTTTTATTAAAATACTGGTTACCGCACCCACGAGCTTTGAAACCTCGGAAAATACATAGATATTTATACCTAACTGCATCAGTATATACTGCAAAAAGATATAAAAACTTTATGGTGATGTTAATTCACAAATACTGTAAAAATAAGTAGCCTAACTTTTACTCAAAACACAATGAAATCAATTTCACAATACATCTGAGTACCAAAAGCAATATTATGTCTTGGTAAACTGTACAGTTTTTGATTAGACTATGTTCCCGTGATGACATAAAATGTATCACATGAGAATCATAAATCAAGTTCTATTATCTTACAACAGATCGTAAATCCACACAGCATCATACAACCATTAATCGTTTGCTCACACCAATTTGTCATACAGACAGATAGACAAGTATATGACGAGACATCATTGCATTGTCTAAGTAATTCAAATGAATACTCTGTTGTAAACGTAATAGAGTTCATATCTCTTTACAAAAATACCATATGTAACATTGTGCACATTATGGAATATAAGGTTGGTATGTTTAATGTTTTCAACTTTATTATGTCGCATTAAAATTTATTTCTGCTGAAGATAAATTTGTGCATTTAGGATAATGGTTTTTAAGAAACGTTTAGCGTCAACGTTTTTTAGTTTCGCTTTCCTAAATAAAGGGTGTGATAATTCTTTTAAATAAATATTCAGTTTTTTTTTAAATATATGATTAAAATGGATTTTGCCGTTTTTCGATGTCATAAGCGTGTCTGACCAAACGACTAAAACCAATCAGTTTGCATCTCTGCCCTCTAAAGAAAGTAATTAGAGTAGTTCACAAACTGGAACAACGTTTTACTATTTATTACTAGCAACTCATCATAATAGGAAAGGCGAGGGTGAAAGAGAAGGAACAAGAAAAAGATTACAAGGGAAGTTGGCCTAGCCCATCCAGGTGAATCTGTTGACCTATCAAAATAGTACTCGTATTACATAATAATATCTCGAACATTCTACTAATATACAAAGAAACGTAATTTATTAGTCCCCTGACATTAATATTAGCCGCACGTTTAAAAATGTGTAGCTCATACCGTGTAAACGACTATTTTGCATAATATAACATTCACAAAGGAGGGTTAGCAAAAAAATTGAAATTAAGTAGCGCTTCAAAAAACCAAATAGACCTTAAAATATAATCGTGGGCTTTTACATGTAACGCTTATGTCGGTTATTAGTATGGTAATAATAATATGTTAAAAGAGGCACCTTTTAAAACTTATTATTTATGAAACATACACGCGTAAGCGATGAATAATTTTGATGATGGTGCTTGAAATTAAATTTATTTTGAACGCTCATATTTTACATTTCCTTATTTCAATTGGTGTTTACCGTGTTTTTGGACACAAAAAAGTCATCTAGGCTCATGACAAGGATATATGGATTAGGTAAATAGATCCTGGTTCTGCATCGTTGGCCTTTACTCCCCAATAGCTATCGTTTCCGTATGCTACGTGCCCAGCCCGTTTACAATAAAATATGTCCTATACGATAATTCAATAAAGCATTAAAAGACTCAGCATTTTACATAATTACATTAAATTATCACACCAGATGGTATAACACAATTTGAAATAAAATCAAGAAGTTTTTTTGTTGTCCCTCCTTATTTATTTTTTACGTATCACAGGTGACAACTCTCATTTGCGGTCCGCTTCAGAATAGGGTATGCACAAAAAGAAATACACGCAAAAACATTTAAAGTAACTTACGTTCTTAGACATAAAGGTGAAAATTGTTTGAGAAAAAAGTAAAGTAGCCGAAACAGAATTCGTGCATATATTTAAGTGTGATAAGTATGAATAATGTGACGTAATGTTTTTACCTGTAGGTTTCTACTTCATAGTTTAATGGGCACCTTTTTAAAAATATCGTTTTGGTTTCTTTTTAATATTATGCGGGAGGCTCGAGCTGTTATTGTTGCTTAAGATAAATTTCTCGGGGCTTATTATTTACGTTATTTTAATAGGCTGCTACTTAAAATTTTCATTTTGGAATGTTTTTGTGGACCATAATAATGTCACTTGTTTGTATTATGGACCAGAACAAAGCAAATACGTAAGCAAAAAACATACAGTAGTCTTTAAGAAATCAGATCAGTTACAGGAATCATTGAAATTAGAGAATATCTCTGCATTTAGATGTGTTCATTGCTTTTCTAAAAAGATAAATAACTATAGAAAAGTTTACTATTATATATTAGCCTGCATTATTATTCGGCTAATTTCTTTCCATCATTGACGCAGATTTCTATGCTTTCGATATTAATAGACTGATATAATGACATAAATCAAATACATATCAATCAACTAAACAAGAAAAGGCGCCCTTCAGAGAATAGTAACAATTATGTCATATTAAGCATATGGAATATTGTACGCAGTTTAATTAAGTAAAACATGTAACGTATAGCAGTCAGTGACCTGCGGTTGTGTTCCCACGTCAACAGGCAATCACTAGCCCTGTGGGACTACATGAGACTAGATTGAACTACGAACTCGTCTGTAGATAACTATAATACTAAAGTCAATTTATTGTGATGACAGTTTTATCAACCATAAAATAATAGAATATATATAATACCCTAACGGTTTGTCTTCATGGGGGTAAATTATGACTAAATGGGAAAATTATGACAACAAAGCATTATTCGGCCCTTACAAACTTATTTTGCTTATTACTCATGTATGTAATATGTTTATTTCGACACAACTGACCCATCGTTTTCGAATACAAAAGGCCTTTTTAAAGAATGACTTTTACTATGTTATATCTATGGATATCACCTAGTACTTTTGCTCTGTAAGTTCATTATATACTTTTTCTATTACAGAGAAAAAAAAAATTACCTGCACACTAATAAAATACAAAACCCTTGCATCACATTGCCAAACAAAAAATCAGATCTCATCCGAACAATTCTATTTTACATAGCAGCATTAAGTTGATTGAACTCTACATAGTCATGATGAGAGTCCACCGAGGGACGGGCCCGTCAGCAGTACAATAATGAACTTGTGTCAGCCACCCAGATGACTACATGGCTCTACATCACCCGACCTCGCTTAATAGATATACAGCTAATCAAATTTGTGACGCGGGTACATGAATAACTTTGTTTTAGGATGACAAAAACTTTATTAAATATTGTTAAGCTTAAGTTTTAAGCTATTATTTTAAATTAAAAAGCTTTTGTAGCTTATTACTTAAGCATAAATAAAGTAATTTAATGTAATACGACTGTTACGTGGTGTGGTCAAGAGATTGAAACTCATGCAAAGAAAAATGTTTCTGTGATGTACAAAATGATTAAGAGAAAATTTAAAACAAGAAAAAGTTCAAAATATTTCGATATTATACTTTTTAAATTCAAGCGATACAGTGCGTGATGCAAAATGTGATATCTATCTTTTTCGTAGTTCAATAGCAAGAGGCTTTAAACTAAAAACGGTTACGCAAGCTCTAAACATCCTAGACTCTTTTTATTCAGAATAGCATGACCAAATCATTGCCCTCTAAAAATACCGACCTAATGGACTGCAAAAATAGTTTCAAAAAGTTTGATTTTTAACCTGTAAATGTATTGGACTTACTTTTGTTCCTTAGTAAATGAAGTAGATTACTTTTAGAATATTTACCTGAATCAATTTATATATAATATTAGATTACATTAATACCAAGAGAGAATATTATAATTTGTATGACGTGCGGTAACATAGACTAACTAAAACAAAACGTTATTACACCTTTGCCTAGCACTGGGACATTTAACGTCTTATTAGGTAATACCCGTCTCTGAAAATTCTGTTACACCATTAAGGTGAATTAAACCTCCACAATATTTAACATTAAATCATGACGTAGAATCCATGTCAGTGCCAATAAGTAAACACGTCATTAAAAATCCTGAAGGTATATAAAACACCTGTGTGGTAACGTGTTAAGAACTCAGGATGTCACCATCCATTCTCGCCCCGAGCGTAAAACCGAGAGAGGGAGATATAGAGCATAATATCATTACAAAGTAGGGAAACTCAAAATAAAATCTGTAGCAAGAAATATTCATGGTTTTCGTTATCTAATTCTGCATCTATCTAAGAAAGAGACCTGGTCAGGTATCTTACCATGATATTGTAGGGAGATAAGAAAAACAATGCAAAATGTTTTGTCCTTATTTTTGCATTTCGATGACGTAGAGAATTGTTGTAATTATAAACAGTAGTCACACAGGGTGTAATACGTGACAACGAAAAGTGCAACATCGAATACCGCGACCCTGGAAGTTTACTACAACGAATCACGTAACAACGAATGCACGCCACCACGAATATCACAGCAACGAAATCATGCGACCTCGAATAACAGGACCCCTAATTCTCTAGTATGAATGACTTGTAAATCAATACAGCTGTATTCGTTAGACAATAAAACGTTTCTATGAGACCAATAGCCCATTTAAAAAAAAAAATTAGAAAGATTTGTAAGAGATTAAACATTCTTAAATATAAAACATGAAATAAAATACAACCACATTTAGGACTTCACTCCTCTTTTAGAAGGCGCTTAATAAGACTAAATACAGCCCTAAAAACAAATCTCTCAAAATTTATTACGAAAGTTAATTTTCTACACATTGCACCAAAAAATATGGCCATGAAATAAGCAAGTACCTAGTTATGTGAAGCGAATTTCGGTGGAACAGTTATTTTTTATCGACGCCATACAGGCAGCAACAGCCCATAACGGAGGACATCTGGGCATAAAATACGGGACGCGATACATGGCCGCCCTCACACCGACTTGTAATGTGCGTAAATGATATTATGAGGAATTAAGTGTATGAATAAAGAAGTTCGTTATCAATGTTACTATTAACTAAAAAAATATTTATTACGTACAATCGAATCAATAATTTGTAGCTTCGATAAACGGGTGTCATAAAATGTATAGTCCAAGAGCACGGGAGCCGCATACGATCGCTGTTTGACCAATGGAGTCATATCTATTTGAAATCCAATTAATATCCTGCTGTTAGAACTGCCACTTCTAGAGAATTGTTATAAAGACGCGGCTGGTCTGGGTTAATAAAGATTTTTTTAATTCATTTTCTTCTTTGCTAGATATCGATAGATAGAGACATCGCTTCTCAAGTAGTCCCTAGTCGGCTTTTGCGACACTATAATTACACAACAAACAATTTTAACATTCTCCTCTGATTTTTTACACGCACAAAAATACCGGTCCTCTTCTTCCTATACGGTGTGACAGAGACCCGGTATCATAATATTAATACCGGCACCGGACCCTTCCATTATTCGGTGGACCTCTGCTTTGTTAATTTTTTTCTCCGCGCCCATATCTCAAAGGTGCGCAAACAAACGTTATTAAGTGTCACATTCATTTATGTTTTCCTTAGCTGTCTAGAAAGGGCAAGTAATAATTTATTGCGCTTTTTGTCCTTTTCTACTAAATATATTTTTTTTGGGTAGAGTTCTTCTACTTATAGTTTTTACAAGAAATAAATAAAGCGTTCGATATCATGTATAAAATAACAATAAAAAAAAGAATACAACTAGATCCTTAATACTGAATATTAAAGACTAACGCATGGTCAATTATTTCACCAATTTTGATAAAAAATTGGAAGTACAGGTACCTACCTATTTAAATAAAAAAGTTATATTCATATTGACTAAGAAATAAGACGCTTTTGAGGTAGCAAGAGGAGTCTGTTAAAAATCATGTCGAACTAAAAGGTCGAGACGAAATTTCTCGCTCAACTAAGTACCTACTCAGTTTTCAACTAACGAGAACCACTTTATGTAAGTAATAAATAAAAGGTTCCTACAAATTTATACGCCCATAAACACACTTTAAAACTTTGTACTTTGATATGTAAGGACGTATGCTTAAACCTACATTTGGGTCGTAAGTCCTAAGCACTGAGACGGTCTCAAATGATATTTCCTGAATCATAGACTAAGCTTAGTGTTAAGGCGCTTTGCAAAAACGTAAGGTAACTTAAGCGCAAGGTACTTATGACAGGCCGGTCTTTTTGACCGCGAACTAATAACACCTAAGAGATAACAGGCACCTGCGGTCTTTTCGCCATTCCTGTGATTCCCTTTGCGCATTCGTTTTATCGTGAAATTGACCGGCCCCCCCTGTCTGCTATGCGCATAAGAATTTACGAAAGGGCAAAGGTTATGTTTGGTCTCGATCAAAAACCAGGCGGACAGAGCTGCAGACATCAACTAGTAAATACGTTAATAGCTAGTAGAAGGCGATTAACTGAGAGAACTATGCCTAAAGAAACATTTATCAACGAATGACCTATAAAATATACAAAGTACTATAATGTCCGTGTGGTGACGGAGTAAGAATACAATATGTCACGACCCCATCTCATCCCATGGGTGTCGTAAAAACCGACTAAGGGACTATCCGTAAATATTATCTTTACGTAATAAAAAGAAGGAAAACTTGAAATTAAACCCTATACCAATCCGTTTGGCCAGCGTTGTATTAGTAGGCCAAGTATCCCTCCGGTACTGGAGGAGGCCCGTCCCTGCAGTGGGACATTAATGCTGTTATGATAATATGCTGTGACCTATAAAGAAACCCTATACAAATCCTTATTAAGAATACAAGAATTGTGTTTCATTTAACTAACAGTATGGTAGGTAAGTAATTTCACACTTTATTATAATATTTTTACTCAGTTTTCACTTGTGCAAAATAACTGAGTGCGCATCCCGGCCGACGCAAGTTTAATCTAAGATTACTTTGGAAAAGTATAGGGGTTTAATGTGGAAGAAATCAGCGATTTTGGTGTTATTTAGAAATTTAATCGTGTAATTAATATCGACATCTTAACGACCTATTAATGTTGACCACAAAGATGGATCTCCTGTAGGAGGCTGTAGTGATGGAGTAAAAATTAGTTTACTAATACCACGCTGGCCAGTTGGCTTGGTGATGGGTTTTAAGTGAAATATTTCTTTTTTTGATTTTTTTTGTGATAGACGAGAAGAAAATTGCAAAGTGAGTACTTCATGGTACATTAAAGCTAAATAAAACGTTTAACATCAAGATTTTAAACAACATCGCGATGGGAAAGTTAATATTTTGAACATACTTTTAACCCAAAAGGAATAATTAACATGAAGAATAGTAAACTACCCTCCGCCGTTTGTAATTTAAGCCAGTGGCTTATAGGGGCAGCGGGGTATCTCATAAATACGGTATGCGGACCACGGGCGGGCAGTTTTTGTGCTTTTATAGATAGAGGCAGATGGCGTACCTACGACGGACTTGCCGCGATAATAACACTTATTACTACTTATTTATAATTATATTTACGACATGTTTTAATTACCTTTGTAATTATTTTTTAATAGACATAGTTTGAGCCGTAGTTAGTTATAATTATAGCTACTCTTATATTGTCCCCCTTTTTTACTTAATTAAAGAAAATATGGTTTCAAACGCTTTATTTATTTGTTAGTTTTTATTAACTTTCTGTGGTCCTGTGCTTTTCACAAAATGTAGCCTCCTTTAATAAGTTGTCTGTTCATTAAATTACAACTTTGTTTGGGTCAGGTATAGTTTTTCTTACTATATTATTCGTATTTATTATCTATTTTAGGCTGTATTTTTAAATTATTTAGATTCTTTTAGGCAGCTGCCTCAAGTTAGCAAAAAACACAAGTTCAGTAAGTAAGTAGTTTAAAAATATTTCAATTTATGGGACATAAGTGAACGCCAGCCGCGGACAATCGGTTTCAATGTATTGAAAAGATAGGCACGAAACGGGTGCTGTTAAAATGGCGATAATAAGGCATAAATCTAGACTGCTTAAAAGATATTGGGAAAGTAAAGTTATCTATTTTGTTCTAAGTTAAATTAAATCTATAAAATTCTAGTATTTTCTCGCGCTCACGTCTGCTTTGATGCTGTTTGCGGGATAGGAAGTAGACTATATTATATTAATTCAGGTTTCCAGCTACCTCTATTCGAAATGACATCCAAATCGCTCAGCCGTTTAACGTTATCGACTACCAAACATCTATCCATAATTACAAACATATGCATATACAATATTATTAAGAATCCTCATCTTAAAATATTCACAAAACATAATAAAATGAAGAAATATTAGCAGTTAAAGCAGTCAGAATATTAGCGGCTTAAGAAGTCACAATCCGTATCCGTGTACCACTCGGCCGTCTCATAAATATTTGATGGCGGCGCGAGGGAAGGACCAACTCGGACTAGTTGCACTCCTAAATAGGTTACACGGCTAGAGCCACGGTATAAACATAGTATCTTGATTTGACTTACTTGGGACTTTAGAATTGGTATTTTACGTGTTTTCAATTTTACCTTTTTTGAAAGTTTTTCTGTTTTTATGGTGGCAGATTAAAAATGCTTTACATTAAACCACATCAAGAAGGTGTAGTAAAACGTAGGTATGATAAAATGTGTCATAAAATGTATAGTTAAGTACTTGTCTAATTTTTAAATCACCCGCAAGGTTTTTTGCATGACGTACAAGTAAGTGGTTGTCTTTATTTTGGATGCTCTTTGTATCCGAAATGTTTAGTTTTTGTAAAATTTAACTTGCTACTACAAAAACATTTGCACTCTATTTCTTGTGGATTATATTTCATGTATTTAGATCCCAGTGCTCATACCGACTAAGATATCCTCATACTGAAAAGCCAACTGTAATAATGAATAAGACTAATATCAAATTTGTTTAACTACAAACCGTACTACTTAGTTTTCACACAAAGTAATAAATGAGGAGAAACAGAAACAAGTATGATTGATCCCACAGTACCTAGGAGTTCGTACTTGTTATGCGAACTAAAGTAATACAAGCGTGATAGTTTGTCCTTGTGTTTGTTTATTGTTTGTGTCTGATATGTGTGATAGACTTATACATAGTGGACTTAATTTATTAGTAACTAAATGTTACATTTAACTTCTCTTCTCTCAACCCTAAACGGTCTAATGTTAGACATACGCGGCCCCCAGTTCGAGTATTACTCCCGATCTATAGCATTTCCCTTACTGAGCCCGACGGTCCATCTCAATATTTAACTTACTCATCATTATTTTTAAAATATTTCAAGGCATTTTTTATCATGCCCTGCGTCGCGGGGACTTTACAAACATAATTAATGTTTAAACGGACACAAAGAGCATCAAGACTCAGGACAATATATGTGGATCGCACAGAAAATAGTCCTGCGTGGGAATCGAACCTACGACCACGTGTACGCCAGCTGCTTACGACCGTCGCGCCACCGCTGAGGCTGTCACTATCTCAAAATTTCGATCTTCAAGAATTCTTAACTCTATCGTAAAGTAAAAATATAAACGTAATACTTTTTCCATTATGTTAATGTTACACTGGCAATATCTCTCACCTAGTTTCTGATATAGAATTGAATTTCCCCACTAGTGGGCTTATTTACAGATAGATGAAGGCTCGATGGTGGGACAAATCTAATAAATGCGGTGTCGCCGAACAAAATCACGTTTCCTCGCACTTTATTTATATTTGAGTGGTTTTATTAGGAACTTGGTCTCGACGGAAGAAGATCAGTTTCTTGGCTACATGTAGGTAGGTATGTGTAGGATTTTAAGATGTAAGCGCACAACTTATTACAATCATTACTAATAATTTTGAAGGTAGCTATTTTGGGTTAAGTTCAAATAACGTTATGTTCGCATTTATTGATTTAGGTGTTAGTAAACGTAAAATAATCTGTATGAAGAATTTTGATCTCTTTAAATAAATCTTCGTAAAAAGCAAACATTTTGGTTGAGACGAAAAAAAACATATCCTTATGTAAAAATAATTTGGTGACATATTCCATTGCATAGTCTTTGTTATTATACCTAACACATTATCATCTAAAACTTAAAGCCGTATCATTTCTCTATATAAACCTCGTTTGCGCTTACGGCTCTTCTATTCTTATATGATATACTTAGGTATCTAGTAAGAAGTACTTTGATGATACCGTGTTACGAGTATATTTAGTAGCGACACCTCACCCATCTGTCATGGCTAACGTTAGCAATAAACTAAATGAATAAGAAACAAAACACTCGGTTAAAATTAAATCCAATGCATTTCCTTGTATTTACCTACAATATAATATTTCAGTCCACTCACGTTCGTTCGAAACGTTCGAGTACTAAACCGTGTCTTTAATTTTATTATTAGTACGAATTCGAATATTCATTTTATTACCAGAAGCCCATGCTTTTAAGAGCAACGCCATGAGAATTTATGTTACTTATTTTAAATTGCCTCCGTGTGGTGACAGAGTAATAATACAATATGTCACCACCCCATGTCATCCCATGGGTGTCGTAATAACCGACTAAAGGACTATACGTAAATATTATCTTTACGAAATTAAAAGAATAAAAACTTGAAATTAAACCCTATACCAATCCGTATGGCCAGCGTGGTATTAGTAGGCCAAGTATCCCTCCGTCACGGGAGGAGGCCCGTCCATGCAGTGGGACATTAATGGGCTGTTATGATGATTTGAAATTGACACCAATAATATTGAACCTACACCCCCGTATTGGCTTACAGACGACTGGATTAAGACCCCCTCAAAAAGTTTCCACCGAGCGCAAACTTCTACCTCTGTAATTCAATGGTCATATTATTATATCACGAATATACATTATAATATGATGCAAGTTTAGTGGAAGAAGACATCCACTACCGCGATGATACACAGTATGAAATTAGCTTCAGAGCTAATAAATAGCTGACAAAATCGAACACAGAATAGTGAAACACTTTTTACTCCTCTGGCATTTAGTTTAACTGTAAGATGGATCTTGGCCTACACCCTACACGCTGGCCTTAGAGCTGGCTCAGGGTTTTCACCATCAATATCATATTAATATTTTCCTGATTTAACAGCGTATTGCTATCACAATGCTACTGTCACAAACACGAAATCTTTTATTCATTAAGAACTTTCTATTCCTCAAATACAACGTTTCTCAAAATCACGCGTTTTCATTTTACAAAAGCTTTATCAAAAAATCCAATCACTCGTATTTTCATCAATTCTTTGAGCGTGCCGTTAATTTTAATCATTTATTTGAGCGTGCCGTATTCCTGTAAGACTCTGTGGCCACATTAATCTGGCTGTAAGACGTAGTTAACGTTTCGTCGACATTATTTTAATCAACGCAACAAAAATGTTCAATAACGTTACGCCGCACGGGGCTTTGACAGGCTTCACGCATAACTGGGGTTTTGTTAATGTGTATGGTTTAATCTAAGAGATATAGCGAGTTTATACAATTTTATATTATTTAAAAAATAATAAAAACGCCGTACGTAGACGCCACAGCTGTTCATTTAAAAAAAACAGCGTGCTTCACTGGATAAAGCTGAAAGATTTGCATAAGTTTGTATTAGCGAATTCAACCATTAATAATTTTTCAATGTTGCCATCGCAATGAAATGAAGAAATTTCGTTTCATGGCAATTTTTAATATTCTATAGTTGTTAGCGCGTCATTGTGATCGTTTATTTTATTTATTTATTTAAGATACACCATCGACATTTCACAATACACCTTATATTAAAACACAATATACACATCGTTATTATGAATAACACAGCTTACTTTTACTGCTTCGGTGCACGACAGCAACTGCAGTCTTCATTTACACTACCGCTGTTCTCTTACAACTTGATACTTCAATCCGGTACATGTTTACGCGTTTAAAACGCTTTTACATCTGAGTTATTTTTTAATAAATAGCCCGTCCCACCGGCGCGGGGGCAGGGGGGCTTAATCATAGCAAATATTAAAACATCTACTTAGCTAGGATTGTTGAGTAAAAGAGCCTTTTTTATTCACCTCGTTATTAGATATTACGTGATTTAAAAACGTTATATGAGCAATAAGTTGTAAAATAATAATATTTTAGAAATTTAAAAAACCTATGCTCTTTTTTTTATTTCATTAAGCGTAACGTGTGTCTATTGGTGGTTTTCTTGCTTGTAAAGTAGGTATAACTTCCACTTAATAATAATAGATTAAGTACAAACATTTTGCAAAGTTACTCCACTCAATTTTGTTCGTTAAAACAATTTATTCTAGTACGTCGCTATCAATATTTCCCAGCTACAAAGAAAATGTCTAGAAATTTGCCTTTAAAGTCTGAAAGTCGCGTAAGACAATATCTGGTCCATCGCCGAAGCAATTTACGTTCAATAAACCTTAGCGTCGCTTGGAATCCCACTCTTATGAGCTGATAGTACATACTTGCTCATGATAATACTTATATCTAACTTTACCCTACTTTTTAACGTTATTTTTTCTTAATTACATTAAATTAACATTGAAGTGGGAAATTGAAAAAGTATTTAATCTTAAATCAAGGTCAGAACCCAGGTGGACCTAATAGTAAGGCGTCCGAAGTGCTTAATTAGAAAACAGGTAAACTCAAACCGTCGAGCTTCATGTTATGCTCTATTGTGTATACAATACATGTGGTAGGTTACATATGTATTTACTATCGACTACTTATAGTCACTACAACACCACACTACACTACGCTAGATATTAGCTCATTGAAATAAAAAACACGAAAGATACTCTAGGTGTCCATGTGGTGACGGAGTAAGAATACAATATGTCACCACCCCATCTCATCCCATGGGTGTCGTAAAAACCGATTAAGGGACTATCCGTGAATATTATCTCTACCAAATAAAAATAACAGGAAAACTTGGAATTAAACCTTATACCAATTCATCTGGCCAGCGTGATATTGGTAGGCCAAGTATCCCACCATTACGGGAGGAGGCCCGTCCCTGCAGTGGGACATTAATGGACAATAAAATACTTTAGTGTAAATCACTCTGTATTGCAACAATAAAAATATGTTTTTAATAATGCGAACCCATTGGATCATAGGGACGAATGAATATCGCTAGCGTACATGTTTACGAAGATAAACACATTATAGCTTAAAAATATACAATAATCTTTCAAATCCCTTTGGTAAAGGCATCGCATCATTTGACGTTTCCCCGATCTTGGGAATCCTCAATCCCCGAGGGATGGGGTAAGACCGTACTCGGATATTTGCATAGATGAATATTGTCGTCTACAGATGGTGTCTGTTGATTTCTTAAGATATACCTTTTTTTATTTATCGTTTTGCTAACATTATGTCTTTTATAGGGTTTGTATCGTTTATTTTGCTTTTTTTATTAGATTTAATCTGTTTTAAAAGTACTTACTAGTTTACAAAGCAATGCATGAGGTGATGATTCTGATCTTATTTTTACTTTATCATTGATTTTGCACTCAAGAACTTCATCATCATCATAACAGCCCATTAATGTCCCACTGCAAGGACGGTCCTCCTTCCGTGACGGAGGGATACTTGGCCTACTAATACCACGCTGGCCAGACGGATTGGAATAAGTTTTAATTTCAAGTTTTCCTTCTGTTTTATTTCGTAAAGATAATATTTACGGAGTTTTCTTGGATTTTAAATTGGGGAATGCCAATGTTTCAATAACTATGATAAAAGCTAAAGATGTGATAAGTAAACTATAGGTAGAAGTATATTAGAATATCGGGAGGCGGTGGTAAAGTTTTCTAAACTTTGAAATGTATTTAAACTTAGATTATGTAGTTTAAAGGACGTCAAAAATATATAATGAAGATTGTATTTATTGTGAATAAAGCGTTTTTAACTTTGACTATCAAAACCAAGTAAAGGAAGAACTCCATAAAGTCACACTGCTGACAAATCACCAATAGTTACCAAAAACTAAACTTAACATACATTTAGATTCAATAAAAAAGATCTGACTATTGTCGATAACGTAGAGAGAGACCGTCAAGCGAAACGTTTGTAATTCGTCGCTTGGTCGCGTTTGTCTCTGTCGCCGACAAATTCGTTACACCTGCTCTACTTATCTGAATGTTTAAGATTGTCTACACTGACAAATGAAAGATTTCTTTTAATTTAATCGGGTGTTGTATTAAGTGTTGGTGCGGTAGCTGAATTAGTAATGAGGTTTTCACGATTATAAGTTCATAGACAGTTGCAATAACTGATTCATAAATGTTGGTTATGGGATGTAGGCGAGATTTTTTATAGATGGGTGAGCGCTCATCATAACAGCACATTAATATCCCACTGCAGGGACGGGCCTCCTCCCTTGACGGAGGGATCCTTGGCCTACTAATACCACGCTGGCCAAACGGATTGGTGTAGTGTTTTATTTCAAGTTCTCCTTCTTTTTTTTACGTAAAGATAATATTCACGGATAGTCCCTTAGTCGGTTTTTACGATACCAATGGGATGAGATGGGGTGGTGACATAATTGTATTCTTACTCCGTCACTACACGGAGCTTACCTACATACCCTTTTTTATACAGTATTCATAAATTATAGACCATTTGTATTAGCTACACGGTCAAAACTCCCTTTTATAAGAAAGTAGAATGTAGAGTCTTTTACCTGTAACTTCAATAGATCTGTTTTATGTGTAAAAGGTTCGTTACCGTGTCGAGGTTTCACCGTGTAACTCTTATCGTCCTTGAACAAAGCTTCGTTACTTATAATGTTAGAACTGCTAACCGACATTAATTATGTAGGTATTTAACAATTACACAGGTAGATATTAAATCGCTGTAAGAGCATTTACTTGCTTTGTGTGCTAAAGTGAAAGAATATGGAATTATTAATCGTCAAACACAATTAATTTTGTACTATTATGTGTAAGTATTAGGTATAACTTATCTTTACTAAAATGAAAAACTGACAAATATTAAGAGGGAAGATTCAAACTTGCACATTTCTAGGCCAGCATCTTCTGTTGTATCCCTGTTCATCACATCGTCAAATAAAGTAATATATAATATCGTGGCAGATATAAATTATACGTGGCATTTATACTTGTCCGAATGTTATTCAAACAAGTACTCCGCATGATTTGAGTACTGTCTTAAACCTTGTTTTTTTTTTCATTTAAGGTCATTGTTTATGTGTAGTCGTATGTCTAGTAGCTTTTTGGTTCGCCTAGTGTGGGGCCGATGGATATACATAATTGTAAAATTGTACTTCAAACAGACAATAAAAGGTTTTTTTTATACTTTTAATTTTAACCTTAACCTCGCTACTACTATACCAATTTCAAAGATAACTACGCAGTACACTTGCCTTTAAACATTCTAAAAAGATAAAACTTAGAAAAGATTTTCATTTCTATGTCACAAAGTGAGTCAAGGTCACCATTTAAAAGTACCCGCGAATCGTAAGAGCCACCTTTGTGTTAAGTGCCATTCAAGTAAAACCATTTCTTTTTACCACACTACCAACTTACATGTCACACGATTTTAGACCTCATGTCTTCGAAATAGAGTCTAACTCTTTATTTTGCTTACTCATAATGTTAAGTGTGAGGAATAAAAGTTTTACGATGTAATGGCACAAAAAAAGTGTTTTATTTGCTAGTTATTAGTGTTTGAAATATTTCTTTTTGTCAACTCTTACCCTTAGGTTTGTCGTTGTGAACACTATTTAGTTTATTGTTGATCGAATGATGCATTTGTGTATATGATGACAAACAAAATAAATAATTTGTTAAATTGACAAATATATTATTACTTAGTAAAACATAACAAAAAATTGACAAAACTTATGTCATAAAAATCATTTCATTATTTATTCGCTACAAAAAATAGGTGCCACATTCTCCCCTATTTTACATCGAGCATTAAAAACGCATTAACACAAACACATAAACAAAAACTTTTAATTAAAATACACAATCACACAGAAACCCTTAACTATCACCGAGGGAATAAACTTCGTAAATTTCCGTCCGATTTCGTTAAACTTCGTAGGTGTCTAATAACCACACGAACAACAATAAAAAATTAACCGATATAAATTCAAAGGGTTAAAAAAGTAGCTATCAGAAAGGGTTGGAAGTGGGATCATTACAAAGGGCGGTTTAGGGTTGTTCTCTTTAAACTGGTCGGGGTGACCAGCGCAGCGGATTAGCGATGGTAAATAAATAGGCGGCGTAACAGGGTTAACTGTGCCCTTTGGCTATAGGTTATTGTTAGTTGAGATTACGTGGAATTTACATTTGTTTTCTGTCTGAACGTGGTATGCGGTTAAAGAATACCTTTTGTTACAAATGAGTTGTAAACGTAACGTAAGATATAAAAGAAAGAAACAAACATGTCTGCCATGAGTCAATCTCACATGGTAGGGTGCCGTTTTATTGGGGTTGGCTTCTTTGTTGATGGAGCTTGTAAAATTAATATTGTTATTATACATACATACATACATAAACTCACGCCTTTTCCCGGCCGGGGTAGGCAGAGACGACAGAACGCCACTTGTCACGATCCTGGCAGACAGATTCGGCCTCGTCCACATTCATTAAGCGAGTCATACATGCGCGTCGGTTACGAGTGCTCTTTATTTGGCCCTTTATTGTTATTATGTCATGGCAATTGACAGATTTTTTGTTGCCGAATGTTTTAATTCTCTTGTAAGTGGGTTTCATATTATTTGGTAGGTACCTAAATACTATTTTTGTAGGTTAAGTAGGTTATTAAAGTTTAATATTTCGTTACTACAACCTGCTTTATAGATTAAGTAAATTAAAAGTGTTTTTTTGGTATAAAAATAACTGTACTTACAATAAACTATTTTGTAACCTTTAGTAAATTTATCTCGTATTACCTGCAAATAAAAGAAAACACAAATTAATATAAATTAAGATGTTTAACGTTTTTATTACTTCTAAAAAGGCAGTATTAGGTACAGTAATTTATTATTATACATTACATCAAAGTCAAAGTCAAAAACGCTTAAATCTAAATTAATACAACCTTCGTTGTATATTTTTTGACGTCCTTTATACTACTTAATCTAAGAAGATCATATATTACATATAAGAATAGATCATCATAACAGCCCATTAATGTCCCACTGCAGGGACAAGCCTTCTCCCATTACGGAGGGATACTTGACCTACTAATACCACGCTGGCCAGACGGTTTGGTAAATGGTTTAATTTCAAGTTTTCCTTCTTTTTTATTTCGAAAAGATAACGAATAGTTCCTTAGTCGGTTTTTACGACACCTATGGGATGAGAGGGGGTGGTGATATATTGTATTCTTACTTCGTCACCACACGGAGATAGATAAGAATAGATAAAGCTACTCAAATAATAATTTGCCCCTTGTAGCTACCGGTGCAAAGTGCCCATAACCTGTGCCATAACTCTAGAAACGTCACCGCGTTGAATGGCGATGTCCCAGAAATGGCACGGTGCAGTCACCACATAACTACTAGAGGTATTGTTAAAATTTATTGAAGTCATTTAATTTAGTTTTAGTAACGAAGGAATATTCACAAATTATGATTTAAATAATTATAAAATATAATTTCTAAGAAGGAAAGAAGTGCAAATCACTATGTCAGTCAAATACATGTTTGAAAACAACCCCGAACCTCGGTAAGCTAAGTACTAGGTAGGTATATTAAAAAGAAAACAACTAAATAATGTTAATCCATGTCAGTATGAGAGCCTTAGAAATACACTTTTATTTGTTTGTTTTGGATCGACTATCATTTTAATTGTTTTTATAGATTTATGTTCGACAATTAGGGTAAACATAAATACCACTCGTTCAATAATTTGTATAAAACTGTATGATCCCTCCCCAACAGATAGCATTAGGACGATTGGACACGGAATTAACTCATAATTTTGATCTGATATCATTATCAATACAACATTATATCTTTATTTTTTCCTTTCTTTGTATACCTACTTCATATTACTGCAATATTCAGATCTTAAGATAAATACATAAACATACATTCAATACAAACTAAATCAAACATAGATCAATAGTTAAAACATTTGCGTTGCGTTTATAATGTATTTGTTCATTATGTTCAACATCGAGTACAATGAAAGTACATTATGTTAATACTAAACACTAAAGTGTAATACAATTAATATTTTAATAACTACCTACCCAATAGTGTTGTTACCACGTGATACAATTACACGGGATTAATATTATAATTATATGTAAATCATTAACGACCAACAGAAGACTATTAGGATGTTTGTTAAGTTTCTTCCTCATCAAGCATGTGCC
Organism: Schrankia costaestrigalis; assembly: GCA_905475405.1. Lineage (NCBI taxonomy): Eukaryota > Metazoa > Arthropoda > Insecta > Lepidoptera > Erebidae > Schrankia > Schrankia costaestrigalis. The sequence continues at coordinate 583,423 of FR997845.1, read as the reverse complement.
GTTTATGAAACTAACTAGAGTCGAGCATGCTATGAAAAAAAAGACCATAATTATAATTATAAAAACATAATTAACTCAATCAATTTTATTTTAAATAATAGCTTAAATAGCAACAATTTCATAAAATTGAAATTCCAAATCTATTATTTATAATTCTTAATCAAATCAACTTTTTACTCCCAAGATAAAAATAACATGTGTATCCAATGTACGCATAAGGTACATCTACCACATATCTCAGGTGTATCTACAACGCACTCCTACAAGGATATTCGTAACTTTAATCTTAAGATAAAGAACGTACCTTCAGGTCGAGAATAAGAAACTCAAAGGCTCCGCGATTACATTATCAGTATCCCTTTGAACCAAACTGTAAGTAGGTATTAAACTGATAGAGGTTACACGTAACATCTCCTTATACAAACCTTTGAATGTTGAAATAGATTTAATCGGAACCCAAAACTTACCACAAAGTTATTCCTATACAAAGAAAAAAGAAAATATTTTTGTATCTCCCAAATGAAAATATTCTGGCTCTAGCGGATTAAGAAGTAACAAAGGCATCCAATATCAACGGATCAAAGAACACATTTAATATGATAAAGCAAAAATTGTGACATTTTAGAACCGTCCCGGGATTAAAGTCCCGGAAAACGGGACGCACGTGACGCTAACAGAGTCTGTCCACATCACTAGTTCCGACCTTTTACTTTAATATTCATATTATTACGCGGAGCAATGAAAATTTAACGCGTTTGGAGTAATTATGAAACCGAATGAGATGAGGGTTGCTCAAACTGTCCAACCTATTTCTGTGTTTATGTCTAATGTACACGACGAATGCTTTGTTATGTATCGATATTACATACACCTACACGATTTACAGCTGTGATACATTATACTCTAGGGTTAACTAATTTAGAAGTTTCAATTTTGCTAGTCTTAAAATAATTAATTACACAAAAGGATAACAATTATCGTATTCATATTGTAATACTTTATGAAATAAACAAACAATATTGTACATTTACTGGTGGTATTAGTAGGCTACTTTTCCTTTTGTCCGTCGTCGCCACAAGTACTTAATATTAACGTTTAATTGGAAAAAAATGTTCAGATTATGCATTTGGTATGCAACTGAGTACATCGTAACACTGAGCATAACTAGCGCCTAAAATGATTGCAGTAGTGCCACAACCGAGATAGTTGCTATAATAAAATTATCAGGCGCTCAGACAAATTACACTCAAGCCGTTACAAATTTTATGCCCTAATACAATGAGATTAATTTATGCTGCTATATGCAATGAACGTAAATGTTATAATATGTTTAATATTTCGTCTTATATTTTAGGTGTTTAAAATCTAAGTAACTACTTGCAATTTAATGATTTATTATTGAATTAAACATAAAATATTTAGACGTGTTCCTTACTTTTATTCTAAAAAACTAAAGCTTCTTCTCTTTTTTTCATTAAAAACGTGATTTTAAATTCTCAAATCATCATCATTACTGTTAAATATGTATTGATACTAATGAATAAATTTAAAGTTTCGACCACAGTGCGCAGTGGTTTTTGTATTTACGTGCTGGAGGGCGGGTTTTGATTGCGAGACTGTTAGAAGAATATTTACTCGTAATACAAATTAATTTATAAGTACATTGCTGTTATACATACCTATAATTTATGCAAAGAAAGTATTTCCCTATCCATCAGATTATATTTTAATTTTTTATCCGCTTTATAACGTTAATATTTTCCATTAGCATAATTCAACATCAATTACGCAAACTTTTTAAAATTTATAAATTAAAACAATATAAACACGGTTCTTCAAGAAGAAAGTTTTCTTGTAAATTGGTTTGTATAAGTTAAATTAATTGTAGAGCGTAGACAAAGTTGGTCTGCCGTGCCAAAATTATGCAATGGTAACTATGCCACATAATATATACTAGTTAGGTAGATAAGTTAAGGCTGCCTCAACAAAGGCTCTGTAGGATAATGCGATTTGCGACTTACTTTGTGCCTCTACTGAAGAATTAACGGCACTGAGAACAGCAGTCACCTTTTACATTTCAAACATTTTTCACTCGCTTAATTTTATTATAGGATGATGGATTTTGTTACCACAGCGACATCTCACGGACTTTGAGAGAAGCTTTGACTTTGTGAAATTATCTGAGGAAGTGCTATGTCGTGTAGAAAAGAGGAAAAATTATTGTAATATTATTAAAAGTAATAAAGTAGTATTATTTTAAAATGTTGTTTTGTTTTTGACGACAAGATGGCGTTGTGGTTAGTGTAGCTACTTGTCACGTATAAGATTGTAATTTCGATCCATCTTATCCATAATATTTGTATCAATAAAACCGTGACGTCGTGCACAGAAGCCGCATTAACGACCGCTGTGCTATCGTGGTAATTGAATATTTTATACAATTATCCAAATATAGTTATTGCTTGATTAAAGAGAAATGTGTTGTTAAATACTTTAAACATTAGAAAAAACCTTAAGGAGACCATTAATTATAACCGATAGACAAAATAAAGGTGTGTTTACATAAACGCTTAAAGTTATATTATGTTTTACCTACTTAATTCAAATTTATCATGTAAAAAGGATTCCATTAATAAACTGAACAAGAATAATCTTATTAGTAATAATCCCACGAAGTAATCTATTAGATAAAACATAAGACTCGTTAATTTAAAACCACACATTTGTGGAGGATACATTAATATTATTTATAAATGGCTGATAAGGAGACAATCGTTGAAATATTGTTTCGATTCGGACACTAATTGTGCACAAAATTTATTTAAAATCCCACTTTCGGGTGTACATTTATTTTAATGAGTAACTGCCCGTATGCTGTGGATAAATTACAGACCTTTTAAGAGGGAATACGTGGTAAAAATACCTACAAATAAGGCTGTACGATGACGGAGCAAGAATTCAATAAGTCGACCCATTTCATGCTAAGGATCGTAATAAGAGACAAAACTAAAACCATATCGTATATTAGGTACGCAAATAGCATACAGGCATAGGTCAACTTTCATCATAACAGCACATCAATGGCCTACTAATACCACACTGGCCAGACGGATTGGTATAGGGTTTAATTTCAAGTTTTCCTTCTTTCTATGTAAGGGTAATATTCACAGATAGTCCCTTAGTCGTTTTCTACGACACCCATGGGATGAAATGGGGTGATGACATATTTTATTTTTACTCGGCCACCACACGGATCACAGCCCCAACAAGCAAAGTAGCGATAACAGGGTCTAAATTTAAAGCTCTAAGTTATATAGTAGCTATGTAAGATATAAAATAATACTTTTAAATGATAGTACGGATATAAGAGAGCTTGCTTAAGCACCAGCGATAGTAAGGTGATATAAAAGATATAGAACAATTACGCTGCAGCTTAAAGTTGTAATAAGGTGCTATAAGCTAGAACTTTACAGTTTTATTGCAGCTTTAAGTCGATTTTAACATTAAAAGCTCTTTTGGAGTGACTACTATCACTTGTTGATGTAAATGCTCTATTTAGGTGCTATGAATACCTTTAAGTGCTAAACATCACTTTTGATGTTAAAGTGGTTATAAAAAAACCCTCAAGCCGTTTAAGGGTTATAATATTCAATCTTGTAACTCTTAACAGTGCAGTGATATTGTAGTATTTTATTGGTGTTTTAGCGCTTGAGGTGCTAGGGAAGCTTGAAGCTTTAGAACCCTCTAAGAGTGCTAGTGTGAACGTTATTTAGTCTTAAAGCGATATGCGAAATATTAAACCCTTCTATATCACCTTAACCTGTTTAACGAGGTTATTTATATTAATGAGCTTTAAAAGTCTACATTAGTGTTAATAATCACTTGAAATGTTAAAAAATTCCGTTATATCGCTTATGTGGTAAATTTTAACGTCCATCTTGTATATTAGAGGAGGGTTCCGCCCATCAAAATATTGATTCTTATAGTGAATAAGAGATTTGGAAATACATATATATTAATCTGACCCTCGGACTATTTAGAAAACAACGAAAAATAAATCTGTTTATTGGCATCATGGGGTCACAAACAGTCTGACTAAAATACTGGCTAGTTGGGACAAACTCCCTGATAAAATTGAATTAAATATAAATTTGGATGGTTTACCTATTTACAAAAGTGCCAAGAAAGAGTTTTGGCTAATTTTAAATATAATATTAGTCCATTTACAATAGGAATTTATCACGGAACAGGGAAGCCCAAGAATCTAGAGTTCTTTTGAATGATTTTGTTAATGAAATGGGGGTATTACTGGAGCAAGGGGTTTTTGATTGGACGGGAAAACTGATCCTATTAAAATACGGTGCTTTATTTGTGATTCAGCTACCAAGATATTTCATATTTTATACCCTTGATACATACAATATGAAGATAAATAAAATACAGTTTTAATCAATACCTTGTATTTATTTATACCTATTAGATAGGATCTAAGTTGCAACAATAGAAAGACATTAGAAACTTAAATGCAAAACAATAGTGATTCTCCTACATAACATAATGCTGAATTTATATTCTTCACATAATTTTGACTACTTTGAAAGCACATATCTATCTAACGCTGACTGTACTAACAGAAATTATATAAATCAATCAATATAAACCTCGCCAAAATTACTTAACAAATTCTACATACGAAATGCAGCATTAGGGTGCGTTTCTACCAGAGATGTGCGATGTAAATGTGTCGTGCGAGGATGTCTAGCTGTGCTGTGAAAATGCGCATTAATGTGTGGCGCGAGGATGCGTTGAATGGCTGGTACAGTATGCGCAAACCTCGCAACAGATCTTTCATCCACATCATCATTCACACATGCCTCGGACACATCCTTCGCTTGTTTTGTATGCGCAAAAATCTAGCTCCGCTGAGCCGTTTTCACTAGAGCTGTGCTGACCGAGGCAAGGTAAATGAAGCGATTCTATTGGTTCTTTACAAACACATCCCTCGCTATGCATCCTCGCACCTCTCTGGTGGAAACGCAGCCTAAATGTGTAAAAATAGAGATCGCTCCTATTTGGCAAAGGTTAAATAAAAAGATTTTTGTACTTCACACAACTACTGTGGCTTATTAATTAATAATGTACTAAGTAACAGAAAATAAGTCAGTCAATATGAATCGCGTTTACATTACTAAAATTGCACATTATATTATTGCAATACAAATCGAAAATAATATGTGATCAATAAATATTTTGCAAATAAGAAATATTTGGCAAAGGAGTAAAAATAAGATCCTAAGGAAGGTCCAAAGGTTTTAGTGCAGTGTTTTTGGACGGACGCTGGTTTCCTCTTCAGTATCACTTTGTGTAAGCATAATAGTTATTTCTTTTTCTGCCGCTTCGTAAGTATTTATATATGTTATTTCTTTTAACACTGCACGGTATGGAACACCAATGCGCCTGCGGTATCGATGTATCGTCGTTAATGATTTTTTGTGGCTGTTTAGGCCTTAGAACGCTATTGTGCTTCCATGTAGACGGTACTGCAATGAGTTGTACTTTATTTCGCTCTTTGGTCTGAATTATTTTAACCGGCATACTGAAATATAAAAATAACTTTGCTGTAGTAATGAAACATACAAAATCCAAAACATTGAGATATAATTATAAGATTAGATCGACCAGGGGTCCGTGAGGTTGTAGTCTTTAACTTATTCCGAACAAAGTACGTACTTTAACATTATACGCAGAGGCGGGGAGAGGGGTAGGCGCAGTACCTACACCGCGCCGGTTTACCAATATAATGAAATTAGGCGCGTATTTCAATATATTAGTTGAATACCTATATAGCTAGGTATGTAGCAAAACAAGTATTGTAACTACTACTTTATTAATTAAATAAAAGCCTATTTAGATTTCTCGTACTTATAACATCATATACCTACCTACTGAAAAAGATACAATAAACTTGATTAAAATCTTTTATGTTTTCATATTAGTGGTTGACGTATCTTACCAAGGAACCCAAATGTCTCAAATATCATAAACAATCCTTTCAACGATATGACTTAAGGTTCTAATCGACGTAGTTGTTCAAACAGAAGAGCTAATAAATAATTTTATAGCACCGTTTTAAACTTATGAGTTCTAAAAAAGATATAATTATCACTATTGCCGCTAGCCTTGCATTTAAATTGATAACGCCATTATTGTTTACAAATATAACCTAAAAATCTTGATATACGAGTATCTTTTAATAATAATGTTTACTTAAATCATTGTTGTTTTCTTAAAATTAAATATCTAACAATTTTTGATTACCCATTTGGAAGGAATAAGTACAATTAGCAAAATTACAAAAAAAAATCTAATATTTTTGCTATATTTTTGGTTTGAATATTTCTTATAACGCCTTATTTTAAAGGCGCTTGAAAATTGAGATTAAAAATAGTATACATATTAACAGAAAAAATACAACCGTAATAGTATTTCACTTAAATAATCGCTAAAGGTATAATAAATTGTAAGACTTACCGTTTTTGTTTATCAACTGCCATTACGTACACATCACACTTAGATAAAATACAGAAGGAATAGGTACATAAAACATTACAAAGACCAAAGATTTTATTTACACTACTCCAGCGTTTTTGCATCACTTTAAGTGACATAATGATACCATACTACATCTTTAACAGAACTTAAAGTAATAAATACCGTTTTTGCAACACTTTAAGCGATATAAAATAACATCTTATAAATAAAATAGAACCTCAGGCGATTAATATAGACTTTGCAACACTTCAAGTGATACAAAATAGCATATTATAACTATAATAGAACCTTTGTATGTAACTAAACTTTTGTCACACTGTAAGTGATATAAGACTGCATCTTAAAACTTTTATAGATCTTTTGGTAATAAACACAGTATTTGCAACACTTAAAGTAATAGAAAATAGCATCTTATTACCTTAATAGTATCTTGGGTAATGAATACTGCTGTTTAACTCTTAACTATCGCCATTGGTAAGAAAATACCATATAGTAGCATTGTTATGCCACTTATTTATCACTGTTGCAGTTAATACGAGCAGCTGTAGAACTTACAAGTGCTAACACCGGTGCCTAATTCGGACTATAAGAGAGTTATAGCACGCTATATCGCTAATTTTTAGGCCGCGCTATTGCTATTGGTGTTTAATTGAACAAACAACCGACTGTTATAGCGCTTATTTTATCGCTAAATTGTTAGTTGGCCAGCTTTAATCTCTACGAGTATCAATAAAAAAGAAAATATCCGACATTAGTTTTTCTTCGTCAAGCGATGAAGTACCCTGCCTATGCTGCCACGAAGTGACACGTTAATTCAGTAATCTGATGATTCTTTTACTAAATATCAAATTAGAAAACATAATGTAATAAGGATAAAACAAAATGAAAATATCTACGAAACATTTCTGTATTTCCCAGCCTACACATAAACGTATTCGCGCAATGTTTCCAGAGAAGCAGTGACACAATTTCTGAGGTAGAATGCCCGCTGTAATAGTGCCTACACATCAGCCTTCATTAAGATTCCTCTGGCTTTCAGCCTCCCTGCTCATTGTGGTGTGTATGTTCTATCTAACATCACTATAAGGTAGGCAGTAAAACTGAAATCAGGTGAAATAGTAGGTAATTGTTGTCGGTGTACGCATTGTCACAGAGTAAAAGACTTTGTAAATATGTAATAATAAATAAAAATAATACTTAGTTGTCATACCGAATTTTTTTTTGTTTTTGTATTGTCTTAAAAAGCCGACTAAAGAAAAGTAGATATATGAAACCTGTTAGTACTAGTCCATCTGATCATCGTGATGTCAGTAGGCCAACGTTCTCGTAATCAGCAAAAGAGGAGTGTCCTTGCTTTGGGACACGCCTCTTAAACTGATATTATTGAAAAAGATTTTTTAATAATTAAATAAATCATAAAAGTTAATTTAAACACACAATTCTGTTACAATGAGCAAGATTCTACATTTATAATAAGCAAAATATTTAACTGCGTTGTTTAACTTAACCCATCGAGTACTTAAATAATTTTATTCAACAATGTATTAAAATACACAACAGAGAAATAATTATACAAACATATTTCGAATTACTCTCATTTTCACACAAAATAAATGAGTTTAAACATTTCCCTTACTTACACAGACTTCAAATCGAGTTACATTTTGAGAGCTCGATAAATGAGCGCCACCTAGCGAAAACAATTACCAATTAAAATAAACAGAAAAGCACATTGGATGTGTCAGCACTCCACTGCGTGCAAATTTTGTTTATCAAACAAACCCTTAACAACACAAATTGAACCTTCGCACTCTATAAAACAGTCCATTTTAGTAAGGCCCGAATTAAGTTTGTGAGATAACTTGAAAACCTTCTAAACTTGTCGAACTAATACTCTTTTCTTACCTCAAAATGTGTAAAGTTTCACGTGGTACTATAAGGACCTAAACCATTTAATACGCCGCAAGGAAATTTTAACTTTACGACACATATTTTTAAGGTTAAATTTTGTCGGACCTGAAGTAAAGTGCACACAAGTTTATGTCAAATAATGGCACAAGTTTTAAGAAGGTTGCTTTTAAAGAACCAAAGAACCTGTTGAAAGGACTATCGATATTATTTTTATGTTAAAAACAGAGTAGACAATTTTTGTTTTTGCTGTAGATTGCTAAATAGATTGGTTTTCTTAAAGACAATGCAAAGTTACGTTCCTTATATAATGACCATCCATTATCTATATTATGAAAAAGACGGATCATGAAGTATTCTTCTAAAAAATATGTTATCTAATAGTAACTAGGTTAAGTATAGCAGACCACATAGTTTCTGTAATTTAACTTTGAGGTGCTTGAAATGCTATCTACTAATTACAGAAAAGATCGGTTTTAAAATAATGTAACAATAAACGGAAGGGTAAATAATAACAATAGTTTATTTTTCTCATAGGATATACAACAGTATATACTGCTCTGGGAATTAAGACATTTGTCCCAGGTTGACAAGTGCAGCGACGGCAGTCTCATATTTTTATCTGTAACGCATCAAGTTCGTCTGAATCTTATATGAACAACCGTACAGCTTTTAGATGTAGTCTCGTCAGCATGTCTTAAAAAAAACTTAGCATTCAATGTCATCATAACAGTCTCCAGTCCTCCCGTGACGAAAAGATACTTAGCCAGAAGCCCGATTTACACATCGACAAATACAGTAGCGAGTTAAGTAGTAAGTTGTTGATTAAGTTGATTGAAATAGATCTCCATCCTATTTTTTGGGGAGTTTAGTACGAAGTAGCCCCCTCTCTCGCGTCTCGCCAACTTAACTAGTCAAAAAATACGATAGAGATCTATTTAAATCAATTTAATCAACAACTTACTACTTAACTCGCTACTGTACTTGTCGATGTGTAAATCGGGCAAGACGGATTGGTATAAGTAGGGTTTAATTTCAAGTATTCCTTCTTTTCATTTCGTAAAGATAATATTTGCGGATAGTCCTTTAGTCGGTTTTTACGACACCCATGGGATGAGATGGGGTGGTGATATATTGTGTTCTAACTCCGTCACCACACGGAGTTTTTCAAGCATTCAATATTACAAAGCTGTCATAAAATTGTATTAAAGGATTAAAGACCCTGTGTTCCATGATTACAGTCACAATTTGATTAACAGACAAAATTGATACACAACTAGTAAATCAAATTACAGCTCCCAAAAACCTATCAAGGGACGCAATGGAACGTAACAAAACGCCGCGTCGACTAACGGCTGTCTCTAGAAGTGAAAAAAACCTAGATGGCTAAGTAAGCACGCCATTTGTCTAACTGCCGACATTTCAGGATTCCCCCCTCCACCCCCTTTTCGTATACGTGCCGAGTTTTTGCGCGATTTCACGCGACATTGTGCGTTTTAGCGAACGTATACTTTTATACATGTTACAAATGTGACATGTGATAATTTTTCTTGTAACAGTCCTGTCTGAGACGCAAAAGATTAATTTAGATTTTGTAATTTATTTTTAATCTACGCGTTATGATGGTATTTGAAAACTGTACTGTAAGAAACAAATTATTCTCTACTAGCGCCTACGAAGCGGTGGTAAAGTTTGAAAAGCTTTTAATATAAATATGTGTAAACTTATATTAAATAGATTTATTATAATAAGTTGTTATTTTGTAACATTATATTGAGAAATAAATACAATACAATACAAAATACCGACAAGAAGCTATAAATTATAAAAGAACTCTATTTGGTACCTCTTTACTTTTAGATCCAGCTTAAAATAAATCAAACAAAACGGATTAATAATGAAGGAATTGGTGATTCAAGTTAAACTGTCGATTAAGCAGACAGCCTTGACAGTCAGTTTAACAGTAATGACCAATTAAATTGTCAAATTATGTTTAAATAATAGCCTTAAATAGATGGTAATAGTCCCTCCATTTTCTTAAATACGAAATGAACAGCCGTGCTCTGTATACGAGTCCCGGTTGTAAAATGTTATTATTATTATGAAGCTGAATCAGAAATAGAGCGAGTGTAAGCTGCTTATGCCTCCAAATAGCCAAAGGGTTTTAAGCATCTACAAACAATATTAAACCTATATTATATGCCCCGCTTTGTGGAATAGCGCTCGCCTTACCCAACACTAGTTTGGTACAAGATTTAGAGAGCATTTCTTATTTCGTGCTACAATTTTTCGTCATTATTGATTTTATTTGAATTTTTCTTTTACAGTTTAAGGAAAGCTTAATCAACGGGTGATTAAATTTATAATGGAGTATTGACAACTAAGGTGCAAGAAGTTTCCCAATAGTTAAATTTACTTTCAATTCTATCTCCGAAGGTATTTGCACATAGGCGGAGAAGAGAATTAAAAATAAATCTGTTAATCTACATAAAAGAACAGAATTTCATCAGCCTTTGCCACTTACAAGGAGAGTAACGATACAATGCACCTGCAGTGTAATAATTATGGCATGTTATGGAAATAAGACTCCCGTAGCTTAGACTAGTCAAATTCATAGACTCCTTAAACTTAATCTACTTGTTGATTATAACACCCTATTAATATGATTGTTGCATAAACAAGAATTTACAAGTTAAGACCAAAGACTATCCCATAAAGGAAACAAGTACAAATTCTAAACAACAACCCGAAATTAATAAAATAAGCTTACATTATAATACTAAGTAGTTTCACAAATCCCTGGGGAGACATCGCGTTACCGGCTTCAGAGCGGGGAGCTAACTTATATGATAAACATACTATAGTACGCGTGTTAGTATCTAAGTACCTACTCCAAAAAGAGATAGAAGATATTAAAGAAGAATAGACAACCCGTAAGTGCAAGCGAGATAGATATAGAGCAATAATATGGCCTTAAGACTCAGATGATAACACGATATTTATAGCATTAGCACAGCTACATGTGAAACTAAACTCAGAGTGAGTTCAAACAATAATTCAACTGTGTTCAGCTGATCAGTATCACGTGACAGCTCGTTAGGTAGATCGGGGCGGCACTGATATAGGGGGGAGATACGGCATTACTCACTACCTTGCTCTCTCTCATATAAAAGGAAAAACTGTCTCTGATCTTCAAATTATGAACTTAGATATTAAGCTAGGTTGTGGAATTTATAAGAGAAGTGCTTTTATACGTTTTTAAGTAGATTTTCATATAATTTGATATGATTTAAGTACTATTTTTATTTGATTATACTTTGAGATTATTTTTATTGAAACTAAACCGCTTTGGTGATGCAGTTGCGGTAAACGCAATTATTTGTGCGAACTATATGTTTTTCCAAGTTGTTGAATAAAACATTCAGCACTGTAGAAGCAAACATTAAAAAAACAAATAACTGAATCAATACCTGCTTTTTTGAAAGCTGGTGAAAAATATACATCACAAAGATACCTTCCAAGGTTGTAATAATATAGCTCCTAAGTATGATAAAGTAGGTTCTAATATGTTGTATACACCTGCATATGTAAAACAATAACTTTAAGTTCATACACCGCAGGGAATAATAAAATAAGCAATAAAAATAGCACAGTTTACTCAATTTCAATAAGTAAATTTTCCTCTAATGGACCGAAAGTGTAAGAAAAAATGTATTTTTCTTCCCCTCTTGGGGTAATTTCGTACTCTATTTGCTGAAACCATATATCTTGTAGGCATACGTTGACTTTTTATGCGAATCAATACCAATAAAAGCGACCAAAATGTTATAATGTTATGGAAATTTCAATTTGAGAAACGAGAGGACTGCGATTAATCGGGAATTATCAGAATGCGAATGGTATTATCTGCATTCGCGTAAATCTGTTATTTAAGTCTGGATTGTTTTTAAAAATAACTATTACGCAACCAACAAAATTTATGTTTTTTAAAAAACTTGAAAAACAAGAAAGTTGCTTTGTATAGCGGTTTTAATATTGTTGTTACAAACTAATTTCTAAAATATGAAATTTGGTGCATAGAGAGAGCAGAACTTGGAAAACCACAGCGTTGTGTGAGTCTCTTTGTAGAGGACTATATAATTATCAGGTTGTTATGTGTCGGTCTAGAGCTTTTCTGTAAATCTATCTAAAGCTTGTACCCCAAACCGGATTAGTAGATAGTGTTACTTAACATTTAAGTAAATATATTTTAAACAAAGCAAAAGAATTGAAATGTTTTGAAAAAAGTCTAATTTCAAAGTTTATAAAGTAGATTAATAACTGTAAAGCGTAATTAATGACCTGAATCCTAAATAAACCTTGGTGTGGACAAAAATATGAAAAAAAACAACGTTGACAGCCAGTGCCTTAAAAAATAATCTTCGTATTTTTAAGCGGGAGTACAACTCATAAAAAATGAAAAATATATTACATTTTATATCAGGTTAAGTTACGCAGGTTGCCTTAATTAGTTCGTTTGGAAACCGACAGGTGTCGTGGGTACGCTTCGAGTAAACAAGTTTCATTAGTAATTCTGTAGGGGGCGCCTACGTCGACCCTTGATATAAACCATGATTTGCAAAAAAGTACCAAATTACTTCGTCGAGTTAAAGTACGGTTCTGAGACAGAGTGGCCTGAGCAAACTAGATACTGTTTGTTGTTTTAAGATAAGATCGGGCAACTAATTGTTACACTGTTAAACTTTGCTAAATATAACTGTCATCAAAATATTGTTAGTGCTTGTCTTAAGCATTTAAACAAGCAACAACAATTTTTTTGACCAATATTATTAGTGTCACTACGTCATTATAACAGACCATTTATGTCCCACTGCAGGGACGGCCTCCTCCCGTGACGGAGGGATACTAGGCCTACTAATACCACGCTGGCCAGACGGTTTGGTATAGGGTTATATTTCAAGTTTTCATTCTTTTTGTTTCGTAAAGATAATATTCACGAATAGTCCCTTAGTCGGTTTTTACGACATCCATGGGATGAGATGGGGTGGTGACGTATTGTATTCTTACTCCGTCACCACACGGACATACTACGTCAAGTAGGTATATTTTTGTAATGTTTGTGTTAATTGTTCTCGAAACCCTAATCGAGTCTTGAGTTGCTTATTAAAAGGCCAAGACCTAATTCCTCAAACCATTTTCGTTCTATCCTCCGACTTTCACTGTTATTCCCAAAAGAGGATGGTTTATTTAACCAATATTCAATCAATATGGCTGCGGGCATAATCATCTCGTGGTCAAAAACAAAAGCGAGGGATCAAAGGGGTCGAAGATTATTTCAATAAACCGATGTTTTTTCAGATTTTTCTGTTACACAATAATTTACATGTTAATGGTAAAAAGTAATATCCTACTAATATTATAAACGCGACAGTTTGTAAGTGTAGATGTTACTGATGCTACTGCATGCATTGTAATGCAACTCTACTATAATGTAGCTTATAAATCATAATAACACATAGGCTTATAATTTATCAAGATACTAGCTTTTGCCAGCGACTTCACTTGCGCTAAATTCGGGGTAGCAGTTGCGGGTTAGAATGGGGCAAAAAGTAGCCTATATTACTCTCCATCTCATCAACTATACACCTAAAAAATCACGTCAATTCGTCGCTCCGTTTTGCCGTGAATGAAAGACAAACAGACAGACACACTTTCCCATTTATAATATTACGTACTCGTAGTATGGATTGTATTAACAACTAAAACTACTCGTAATACTAATCTTAGTTTTAAGGCATGAACTTGTAGGTATTCAATTAACACACAACAACAATAATTATTCAGTGAGTGTGTTACAACAAAATCCAAGAAATGTTTTCGTTCCTTCAAGTAGCTACTTAACAAGTAAAGCGCTATTCATCGAATAACGATCTAAGTTGTATACTTAAGTGTTATGTAAGAAACAAGTTCATAGTTTTCGTGACATGTAACTAATATAACAGTAATGACAAACATTATAGTTTTACTATTATATTATTATGATTAATTATTTTGTGTTTATGTAGTTTCTCCGTGTGGTGACGGAGTAACAATACAATGTCACCACCCCATCTCATTACATGGGTGTCGTAACAACCAAATAAGGGGCTATTATCGATTATCTTTACGAAATAAATAGAAGGAAAGCTTGAAATTAAGCCATATACCAAACCGTCTGGCCAGCGTAGTAGGCCAAGTATCCCTCCGTCATGAGAGGAGGCCCGTCTTTGCAGTGGGACATTAATGGGCTGTTATGGTGAATTATTTTGTTAATTATTTACTGTTCTTGTAGTTTTGGAGTTCTTACTTTTAGGTCACATTTGTATGAACACTTTGCTGCTTAAGCGTACCATGATTTCTATAGCATAACAATTATTTATTTATTTTATTTTTTCATTCCAATACATTTAAGTAGAACAAAATGATTCAAAGACAAAACTTAATTTTTAGCTTGTTATTCTAAACTTTTGCACCTTTGGGCTTCGGGCCAAAACACATACAAACGTAAATTTTCTTTTTATTTTATTTGGAGAGTTATTCTTAGAGATCCTTAGTGACTAACTACGCCTCTGTTCCATATTATTGACATTGGATGATAAATCTTGATCATAAGCCTCTGACTAATTTCTTATATAATACGTAGGTATTACTTAAGCAATTAGGTAGTCAGAGTCTTTAAAATGTACTCTAAAATAATCGCATCATAGTATTAGTCTTAAATATCGATTACAAAATAGCTTTAACATTTTACAACACTAAAAGTATTTCGAAATCAGGTAGAACATAAAACGATATAAGGCTTTCATTTAAACAGGTATGTTTTAAAGATTGCGGAATCCTGTTAACTCGTCTGAGGACATAATTTCCACGGCAGGGGAGCGTGGGGTGGGGGGTTGAATTCCGTGCCGCGTTCTATTGTTATACCTACGTTTATTAGGTTAGTTTCAGATTGTGCATTCAGCCATTTTCTACTACAATTTCAGACTCGATTCCTGAGGTTTTAACTTTTTAAATGTATCCTTTGGGAATATCTGAATATCTCCGGGTTTTAACTACACTAATAGTAGGTAATGTTATAGTCGATTTGTAGTAAGATCTTAGATAAATCTATTTTCGTAAATGTTGCAAGATTAATGACCAAATGTATTGTTAGGTTGGTATTTATTTTAAATGTATTGAGTAATTTGAATTATATAATAGTCTATTTACCTGTGGATTAGGGTATTATGAAGGAGGATCGTATTATTACTGTGCATCACTTAAATGGTTGTTGGCTTCTTTGAGTGATATCAGTGATAAGTATTATTTTAGAAAGTGCTTAAATTTGTGGCTCAGACATAAATCACAGACCTTTTTGTATGGTTTCTTGTTGTGCTACTACTCTACTGGCTTACCTACGGTTTAATTCCATGTAGAACTATTGTGCTACATAGGATTAAACGATTTATAAAAGATTGTTCTCAGCCTGCAAGTAAGTTTTTTATGTCTCTTAAATTGATGTTCCTTTCTAGCTATTAGGTATCTCTTATATAAAATACAGTTTTACATAAGGAAGCAACCCTATTAAATATGATAGAAAATATAAAAGATAGCTAAGTAAAAATAGCTTTTAGCCCTTATCGTGATTCAGTAGCAAACATGTGTAATCTACAAATTGGTGAGGCCGTATCACTCGTCACAGGTATTTCGTTTCATGTCGCTCGCCCGCATTGCAGTCGCAAACAACACACGCACTGAATCGTTTTACAAAACATACTCGTATAAACTCGTATATTTACAAATCTCAGGACAATTAATTATTATCATTCTTATTTTTAAAAGACAACTCCTACACTAGGGATTATGCCACGTGCAACGGGGTATTTACAAACATCACTTTAACGAACACAAAAAACATCCAGACTCCTGAATGTTTGTTTGTGTGATACACAAATTAATATCCTGACATTAATTTGTGTATCACACAAACAATAGTCCTGCGTGGGACAAGCCACGACCTCATGCACAACAGCCGCTTTCTCGACCGTTAAGCCAGTTTTCAAGTCAATTTTGCTAAATTGTTGTCTTTCCTTGACTAAATAATACAAATATCTAGTATACAAAGCAAGGTGTGCAGATGCTAAGCTGCGTTAAGTGGTAATTTATCCAATTAGCGTAAATTAACGCTAGTACAATGCTAAAGGTTAAGAAGTTCTTTATTAGTTCATAAGAGCCGATAGGTGACCCACTAACAAGCAACGCTCTCAACTATGACATTGTTCTCACATAGCTTAGAATATATGGCGTTTGATTTGGAATAGCTGTTCTATTGATTCTTATTCAATATCGGTATCAATGCGACGCACTAACTTGATTCGCATTTCAGCACCTTTGGGGTTTAGATCATCGATATTCTGACCCTAAAATATGAGTAATACAGTCGCTTGCATTTTAAAGTAAAAGATAAACATTATCAATAAAAAAACAAAAAATAAAACATAATATTTCGTAGTTATTTAACAGTGTTATAACAGGAGCACCCACAAAAAGGTAATCTTAAGAGTACAAAACAAATTGTTTGGCTTAATGTCAACGTAATTTAAGCGAGAGACATAAAAAGGGCTACTACAATAAGGCTCGCGTTAAGCCCACTGGCCGGTCGCGACAATCATTGCCACGTTATATAATACAGCCTACTGTGTTTTGAACGAACAATAACTACTTATTACTAAATGTTTATTTATTTAACACAATGAAACTGTAGTAATTTATAAGTGTTATATTCAACAAAGAATGAAGCTGCTAGGAGTGGGATATCCTACTCCTAGTGACTAACCTTAACTAAGCTTACTTGTCTCCTTTGGGATGGTGAACAGGGGGCCAGCACAGAAGTGCATCCTAGAGGGTTCCCGAAAAGTAGGAGTGAAGATAAGTAGAAGAAGTGTTATTATACCGGAATAGGTAAAAATCGTCCTTTTCAGACTTTCTTTAATTGCGATACCTTGTCATTCATACCTTATCTGTGTTGTCATCTGTTACTATTATTTGCCAACGATCTCATCTCTCCATCTCCCGGGCTGTCACCACTTTCTGTTACTCAGAGCCAACACTATGGTTAATCTCGCCTAAATCTCTGTAGGCATGCGGCTAACGTGACTTGTCCACTTTAATTTGGCAGCTAAGTGACCTCATGTTACGTGTTTCTAAATGTAGTAGTAGGTATCGAATTGTTAATCGTTACTAGAAATATTAGGTAAGGCAGCCAATTCATAATATCCCTAAAATACTATTTTAATAGTCACAGAAATACCCAATATTAATCTCTTATTTTAATTTAAAAAACCCCAGAAAATGTCTGTCCACAAAACCTAGAACTTATGAAACAGAACAAATAAAATCAGTTCTTCCGCATCTTAGTTTTGTTTATTATCATGAACCCTTAATGTAATGAAAAAATCTTCTTTCTGCTCTCTTTGTTAATAACAATAAGTGTTGTTTAAACTAGAGCAATACTCATAACTGTAATGGTGTATTGTTAGTTAAGTGAGAGTATTATTTTATTAAAGTTTATTTGTTTATGTAATGTGTTAATTTTACTACCACTGCGCTGAAATTAATCTCTTTCGGTTTCAAAAAATTCTCAATAATATGTTAAGCCTATGTGTGGCTGATGGATGAGGGAGGCACAGAATCGCGCAAGGTTATACTATTCAGGGGAGGTAAAGATATGGCATATAGTATAAGCTGACCTACTAATACCACACTGTCTAGACGGGTGGGTACGTCTCTAGTGATGATACTGTAACTTTCGTTATAATTACTCTTAGTCACATTCTATGACATTAACAGGAGAGAAAGGTGCAACTTTTGTATTCCTGACACTGGAAAAAAATTTGTTTACTTAATGTATAAATCTCAGTTTCTAAAATAAAAAGGTGTACAATATTATCAGTTTAAAAATATAAGCAACAAAGTATCGCTACATAAAGTAGTCACGGTAACACAGTTCCAACTGACTTCAGACAGTAATTACACAGCCTACCAACACTCTATTACCCACAGACCACTCAAATAATCTTTTTAAAAATTCACACCACCCCATACGTTTGGGCCTCGACCTCTGACAAACTCAACAAGCAAATCTCTACCTTATTTCCTTAACTTAAAGTCGTTTTATGTTTTGATTCAATGTTTTTTTCATTCAAAGCTAAAACACGGCTCTCGATTAAATGGGGCACCTAATATAACGTGTTTTTTTTATTAATCAAGTTAACTGCTGAATTGAATTATTTGTTTAATGTGAATATGTAGGTTATTCTTGTGTTAATTAGTTTTAAATATTAAATTAATTATTTAGTATGGTTTTCGTGCGAATATTCTTTTTATTTATATTAAAAAGCTATATATTTTTTTGGGTCGTATCAATTTTTTATTTTATCTCCAAAATCTACTTTACTTAGACTTTGATGTGATTTTTTTATACACGCCAATATGGCCGTATCAAATTTGTTCCAAAGGTATATATAAGGAATACTGTCCAGGAATGAGGTCAACGGATGATTCTTGTGACTTTAAGTACTATGTCGCCATCACTTCGCCAGTCTGGCGTTAACTTTTATCATAAATATCTTGAAATAAAGAAACAAGCCTTTTCGTAAATACAATATTTTATAACAAGATACCTATTACAAACGCCAAGGTGAACCAAAACAGTATTTCTGTAATCAATCCCAATTAAAACCTTATTCGGTCCCTCAATAATAATTTCAGAAATAATAACTTCGACCCTTGAGACGCAATTTAAAATAACATACAATTCCTCACTAATCCGGATAAAACCGCACTTGTCCGGTAATTGAGCCACCAATTCCGGATATATCCAGTTTGTTGGTGTAATAACCGGATATAACCAGTTTTTTCTATTATAATTCAGAGGGTAACGGGGGAATAGCTTAACTTTTTTATCGTTATGGTATGATGCGAGAAGAGGAAAATGTCCTGTTTATCCTGGTTCCTGAAATTGCCATACTTGTATAGGTAGTTAGATAAATAATACCTTATTACCTGTATTATCCAGCAGTGTCTCATAAGGTACACTTCATTGTTATACAGAGCATAACAAAACAGCTTATTTATAATACAATAATATTACGTAAAGTAAATATAAAATATTACTCACAACTTTTAGAAATTTTTTTTTGTTATGAAGAACACTTACCTGTAAAAAAGAAAACAATAATTTAGTACAATATTTAGTGAAACATAATCCAGTTTATAGCAGCTCGTGAATGATACAATAAAATTAGTCTATGAACCTTTACGGCGCTTGTACACGGTAAGAAAAATCGCCGGGCCTACGCAAGAATTCGTGTCGTTTCTAAGCACGACCTGTGTACACAGCGCCGGCGATGCATAAGAAAATTTTCTTGTCTGCGCAAGACAAGACACGGCGAACGTTGTTGCGGAGGGGCGGGGAGCGGTGTAGTAGGGTATCATACTTGTTTGCTTTCTATTAACATTTTTACTAAAAGAAACTCACACTGATTATCACACTTGTTATTACTTGCGCCCCCTACGCCCATCTGACGACTGTACGAAAAAAATCCTGGCGTGTACACGTTCCGAATTGTCTTGTCTGCGGAAGACAAGAAAAGTTTTCGTGTACGAAAAAGACAAAATTCTTGACGTCTACACGAAGATTTGTCTTGTCTGGCGTAGACACGGCGATTTTTCTTACCGTGTACAAGCGCCGTTACATAGCTATGTTTGGAGATTCCCTGCGTGATCAGCAATTATGAGATAAGATCTCTTAATTTTCTCATAAGTTATCGATTCAAGCTATTTTTAGCAAATTAACTTATTCCTAACGAGCATTAAAAAGAAATTTGACAAGTTTAATTTAGTGTATGAAAACTTTTTGGTTTCTAAATCGAATTGACATACTCGGCTACATAGCGCACAGAGCAGATGGACTATGGGACAGAAAAGTTTAGAAAAGACGAGAATACGTTGGATGAGATGGCTAATATGATGCCTACGGCATCATATTAGCCATCTCATCCAACGTATTTGTATTATTATACATATGCGAATATTTCTTCATTAAGCTCCAATAGAACGGAGCCTCGTGACCAGCATCATATTTATTGATTATTTATACAGGCATTAATAAACGAGAAAGTTATATCTAGTCAAAGGAATGAAGCCGGGAATACTAATATTATAAAGCCAAACGGTACTTAATTGGCACTAAAGCTTCAAGTTGAGGAGTCAGCATGCTCCCTGAATATATTATTTGTTTACTTAGGAAGATTCAGCTCAGTAATAAACTCAGTTGATCAAGTAGTTGCCATGTAGATTGGCTTACAACTATTCTGAGCAATAAGGAAACGGTTCACCTTGAATTTCTAAGAAGGTATGGGCTAATATTCTATTCTATCGGAAAGGTGAAAGTTCTGGAAGAATTTGTAGGGTAAATTAGAATTCATTTTTTTTCTCACACATTTACACAACGCCATCTCATCATAACAGCCTATTAATGTCCCAGTGCAGGGACGGGTCTCTTCCCATGATGGAGGGATACTTGGCCTACTTATACCACGCTGGCCAGACGGATTGGTATAGGGTTTAATTTCAAGTTTTCCTTTTTTTTATTTCGTAAAGATAATATGCACTGGTAGTCCTTTAGTCGGTTTTTACGACACCCGTGGGATGAGATGGGGTAGTGACATATTGTATTCTTACTCCGTCACCACACGGAGAAAATTACAAACACAGCTCCAAACACTACTGGACACAGATCTCTTACAAACGAGTCTACCACCCAATATTTTGTGTCTTCCGTATTCATAGGCCCTCTTTTATTGTATTTTAGGGTTACCGAGTTAGGAACAGGTCCTATTTTTTTCCAGTATTCTTATGTTATTTTAGCACAAATCCTTCACTTGGGATGAACTCTGGATGAGGTTTGTGGTGGGGAGACTTTTACAAACATAAAGTTAATGTGATGTTAATGATAATGTAGGTATCATCAGCCAGAATCAGTCAAACAATATGAATGTACATAATCGTATCACCTATTATTGTTTACAGAATCATGAATTAAAAAGCAAGGTACAAATTCCCGACTAATCGCCAAGCCACAAGGTAATGCCAGTTAAACCTAGTGCTCACTGCCGCCGTCCAACACCAAATAAAACAAGTATTTTAAACTCCGTGCAAAAATAAAGGTTAATACTTTGAAGCAATGTTTGTGGATTTCATTTTTATTCGTTTGGTACGTTTAAAAGCGGTCGAAATGGCAATGGAAACGAGTCGATGCCTTGTTAAAATATGTAGGCTTTGGTGGAGTTTCTCTCGTGGTATTTATTATTTTGGTGTGGTGACGGATTAAAAGTATGTGGAGACCAGACCACCTTATCACGTGGTTGTCGTAAAAAACTGTCATAAAAATTTACAAAGACAATCTATGCAGCTATTATCTCTACGAGAATAAAATAAGAAATGTTTATAAATAAACTAACTTAATGTAAGCTTAAATTTTACACCCTTGTGCATGAAGCCTGGTCTTATGCATGGAAATCGAAAACCAGCTGACAGATAGGTAAAGTAAACAAGAAAAAATGTTTACATTCAAAGAATTTTATAAAAAACTTTCAAACCATTTATGAAAATAGCAAAATCCGTAGCACAAGCTAACCCTTTCAATAGTGCGTTGGTAAAGTATTTGAATTACAAAGAGTGAGGCCTATCGGACCGTATCCGAATGAACTAAACACTGGCATGTGCGGATATGTGCAGATATTTTACGTTATTTATTTGTGCAAATATTTGTGAATTTAGTTATTGTGTTAAGATAAAGCTGACTACTTTTTTACAGTTATTAGTTTTAAGAAAGTAATAAATTACCCCTCACACGGTGGACCGACGACCTGGTTAGGACGGCGGAAAACCGATAGATGAGGGAGGCACAGGACCGCACAAGGTGGCAATACTTTGAGGAGGCCTATGTCCTGCAGTGGACGTCGATTGGCTGATAAGATGATGATGATGAATAAAGTGATTGTGATTAAACTATTATTACTGATTGTAAAGCAATTAAACCGTCATCGCCTTTTACGACACCTTAGAATGAGAGGGAGTGGTGACACCCTTATTCTTACTTCGTCAACACACGAATTACGACCTTATGCAAATAATATTTAAGACTTTAACGAGCTAGCTATAAAAATATGATTACCTACACAATTATACTAAACGCTTACAACGTTCACAAATGTGTCATCGTTTAGCCTGAACACAATTAAAATTAAGCGATACACAAATTAATATAATATATTCCATTCTTCGCAAAGTAGACGCGTGTAAGAGCTCGTTTACAGAAAGGGGAGGGAGGGGGTGGCCATATTCATATTACGACACAATCCGAGACTTATCAAAGAATCAACCCTCACAAAGATTTAAGCGCAGATATTCATACGTTTTGTTTAAATATGAAAGGGTTCCTACAATTATGATGCTATTACTTACGTGGCGGAATACGCAATTAAACGCGTACGCAACTTTATATAATTATACCACATTTATTCTTGTACTTATAGAAGATTTTGCCAGCTATTTTACTTTGTGTTTTAATCGTTGGCTGCCTCAGTTGTATGAGGATAGAACATGCATCTATTAAGGGAACATAGAAGTTGTGAATTTGGTATTTCATAATAATCGGAATTCACAAAGTCGGTAATAATACAGATCTTAGACCTAATATGGATCACAAGTTGTAAGAGGTACGGTCAAGGAATTTAATTGTTTAGCAGGTAGGTACACAACCTCCGTAATTTAGTCGTATTATATACCGAAATAATCATAACGAATTTGAAAGATATTATACCTCAAAATTGACATAATATAATATATAACCAATAAGTATGAATCGCACTTCAAACTTCTTTGTTTACAAACTTGCAAAAATTCCATTCTGTCCAAAGAGTAAAAAATAAAATTTTGACAGTATTATCAATACAATGCATAGAACCAATCAGAACAGCGAATGCTACTCTATATACTTTATTGTTAATAGTGACACACACAAACTCGGACTAAGGATACTGTTTGATGGAGATGGTAGATAAGGTCTAGTTTAGTTTGACTTAACTTTGGTCTGTCAATAATATAAAATTGAAGAATTTTATTTTAACACAAAATACCTGTCTGTCATAGATAGACAAGGCTAGGTATATATACCTTGTCTAATCAATTTTACGACTCCCAAGATGTCGGGGTTCGTCATCCGTCGTCTTTAGTCGGTAAATAGTA
This sequence comes from Schrankia costaestrigalis, assembly GCA_905475405.1. Taxonomy (NCBI): domain Eukaryota; kingdom Metazoa; phylum Arthropoda; class Insecta; order Lepidoptera; family Erebidae; genus Schrankia; species Schrankia costaestrigalis. The sequence goes on along the minus strand of FR997845.1, from coordinate 559,633 downwards.
ACCTGACCGATTTCAAAATTATGCAAATTGCTAAACAATTAAATTCCTTGAGTGTACATGTAAAAACTTGATAACAAATTATGTCTAAGCTTGTAAAGATAATAACGTTAGTTGTCGCTAAACGCGGATCACAATACAAAGCTTTACCGACATTCTATTAGTTTTGGGAAAGACAAACCCTAACAAAAACTGGGCGGGTCTGTTAGACCTACCACGCGTAATTAACCGACAATTGCTCCATTACACAGACCCTTTTAACTCTGCCGAGGTTATTATGTGTCGCTTGTCGATTACCAATGTAACCGCGATAATGTTTTAGGGTCTTAGTGACCTTGTTTATCGGATTCGGTCATGTCATATCTGCATAACTGTTAAAAGGTTATTCGTGTTTCTATGGTGGCAGATAATTTTAATGTTTTTTGTGAAAACCATTTTCATTTAATGCAGCTGATGTATTATTAATCTTCTTAATTATTATTGCGATGTTGAATTACAATTGCGGTATTCGATGCAATATCTCGACAATATTTTGTTCTTTACCCAAGGCGTAGTAAGGTGCGACGGTTAATTGTGATTCCGTTTGGAAAGCAGTTTTAGTACTCAGAACAGCTGCAGCGTTCTGTTTAGAAATAGTGTTGTTGTTTCAGAATTCAGTTTATGGGTAATGTGTGTATTACTAACAAAACGTCTAAATGTGTTTTATTTTAAAATAATAGTCTTCTTTTCATACTTTTAGACTATTGCTTTTAGAATTCAGCACATCTGAAAGTAGAAAACTCGTTACACTTTTATATGTAATTCAATTAATGATTACATATTTAACCAATAGGACAAAACAATATAAATAAAATGACCTAAAAGAAAACTTTATGAATGTTTCACATAAAACGCAAAAAATAGGTCAGCGGTTAATGTAAAATAAGACGTATAAATTAAAATTGTCACCCGCAAAACCCGACAGAAAATTAAAATGAATTAAATGCACGGTGGGTCTGTATGAATAAAATCAACGATTGCACATTGGTCGGTATAATGCGGCCACTTTGTATGCACCGCGTCCGACTTGATAGCGCTGGCGTGGTTATACTTAGATATCGTTCAAATTATACCTACTTTTATACTTTGATCATTATGAGTTGTGATTATAAACTTTAAGCTATTTAACTTATTTCATAGTTTCGTGGCTTCGTCTAAGTTTGGTTTAGTTTTACTTTAAGGCATTTGTAATTAAATAGGTAATTGTAGTGTTTTATTTTTCCTGGATTATAGTTTACTGGTTTTGAACTTTTAAAATAAAAACGTTGTTCACTAGTAAAATTTTTAGGGCGTAAAACTAAACGCATTAAAACCATAAAACGAGTGTTATTTTTACTGTTATATACAAGAGTAGTAAAATTTATTTTGTTCAGCAGATACATAATTTATAGTTTTAGATAAATGATTTGATTACAACCTCGATCTTCATAACACAACGTAAGAATTCTAACTTAACAAAGTTTTAGTTTGCTTTAACCGTCACAGATGGAACTATGCAATTAGTTAAAACTAACACTCGAGTAGTTCAAACTCAAGACAGATATTCACCTTTAAAAATACAACTACAAAATACACTGTTAGTTAAGTTTACACTTAATTTGTGAACGTTTTTCATACAGAAGTATAAAGTAGGAGTGTGGAGCCAGCCCGTATAATATTCATTTACATTCATCTACTTGTATTCCGCTATGAATTATAATTCTCCGCAACGAGGGGCGACATAATTAAAATCATGCGATTGTTCCACAATTTGCTCTCAGCTTTATATAATTAGATCTATAATGTGATTTATTTTCAACTAGCTAGCTTCATCAGCAATTTAATTGTATCTCTCGCTGTCGGCACAAAGTCATTCATTTACTCGAATTAAATGTATTCCACGTTTGTACAGATTTTAGAATGGTGAAATTTATTCATTTAATTTGCGGGACATCAAAAAGTTGTATTAATATTGTATTTAGTTAGAATGACTAATTAAGGAATTTACATGTGGGCTAATAGGAGGCAAGCGTTGTTCATTTTGCAATAGTAAGTTAACATAGAAGCAAAAGTTTCCCTTATGGTATTTTGCTAAATTAAGCAGCTGTTTGAAGAGTATAAATTAGTTTAACCATCAGGTACTCGATTGTAAGAGTAAAATGTCTAGCGCAGTGCCAGAAAGAGGCTTAGTGGTATTATTTATTTTAAAAAACAGTACATATACTTCTCATGCATAAAGAAAAAAATACATCAAGATAGCAACTGAGAAAAAGATATGTGATATAAATATTGAAATATTACCTACGATAATAAGGCTCAATCATTCAAGGGATTACGCAGTCCCTTTAGAAAGTGTCCGTCCTATATGGCGGGTCCGTATTATCGATTCGGTAACAGATGTGACCGGTCCAATATCGCTTCAAGTTCAACCTGACGGAATTAAAGATATCTTCTCCGAGGTTCGCTTACCCCTTCTCTTATATTTCAATAAGAATGGACTTTTAAAACAGGAAGAAAAATATTATTTAAATCTTACTATTTCTTTGCATGAAAAATGTGAACTTTTTTGGTTAAGTATATTTGGATAATAAAAATACTAATAAGATAAAAATACTATTTAAGATAGTATGTAAGTATATTTTTGCTTCGTCTCATAACTATAAGAGCCAATATAATGACTAACATACGATTATTATAGGACAAATGAATCATTTTTAATTTGGAAAATCACAAAGATAATCTAAATTATAACACGGTTTAGTTATATCTACTACAGATGCAAGCCAATTGTAATTATTACGTTCTACATAAAACAGTAAGTAATTTTGTATAAATAAATTACATTAAATAACGTTTTTAAATCCAAAATATCTAATATGACCGTTCTAACACCACGAGATAATTATTTTTTTCAACTTAGAACGTCTAAAACAATTAAACACAATTCTCAAAAACGCAAACAATAAAATGTTCCTGGCAAAATAAAATGGCGTGTTTTATTGTAGAAGTTGAATAAAATCAGCGAGAGATGCGGCTGTGAGTAATGGGGACCTTTTGTTTGTGGTTAATTAGCGAGCGGTCGTTGTGGCCCGCGGACCGATACGCGGTTGTGCCCCGCCCGCACTCGAGGGTTGACGCTACACTAAAATACCCGGGCTTACAAGACCTGATAGTTTGTGGTGTAGTTGCGAACGAAACGGTTATATTTATATGCATGTGTATATTATGTACCTTTTATTTTGTGCCTGAAAAATCTATAAAAAGATTTTACAACAGTAAAGTTAAGCCAATAATAGCCGTTGCAGAAGTTTATATGTTTTATTCAGAAATAGAATAAAAGTTATATTGTAAACGGTTTCCAGCGCGTAGGAATTTCAATATTGCACTCGGTCTATGTTATTGTTTAAAGGTTGGAAGGAATTATTATTGAACTTCATTGCTGTAACCTGTGAAAGTTTAACTGAACTAAGTGAGATCACAATAATAATGTATTTCTTAGTTATGTCTTTAACAATTTGATTTAATTTTCGTTTTTCGATTTTTTTACACTTTCAAACAACGACAGACTAATTCCAAACTAAGTAGTACTTGTACTTTAGGGACTATACAATTGATAAACATACAATTTTTTTGTATGTAAGTAGTTAGTGTCTCAACGTCACAGTGAATAAAAAAAACAATACATTAAAATATATACAATCCAAGGAACAAAACAGTGTAAATATATATACTCGTAATACCAATAGTAGGTATAACTAATAAGACCGGGAATAAGACTCAAGCCAGGCCATCAGAAACACAAGTTATTGTCACACGACGATCTCCAATGCAGCCTGAATCTAAAGCCCCACAGATTATATTCAGCTGCGAACAAGGAGGTTCTCATTCAGGAAATGCTGATCTCTGAATTTTATAGCGACGGCATATTTTTACATTAAATAGAATACGTTCGCATGAACGGTTTAGTCTTTGACAATTTAAGTAGATATAAGATGTTCGGGAAATGTTTTATATTGGAGAGATTTTACATCTTCGTTGAGATATGAAAACTGAAGTGGAATATTCCTTTATTATATTTTGAATTATGTTACTAAATCAGGCGAACATATTTTTTGAATATAATTTGACTGTGAATAAAAGAAAAATTGACATAACATTTAAATTATTTCCAATATTGATGTTAGAGTCAAGTTTTTATCAAATAATTTTATAAATGTCGTAATGACAAAAAAATAAAATGATAACCATGTTAATAGCTAATACCTTAAATTAAAAAAAACGTGTTCAGGACAATGTTATAAATACAATTAAATATAGTACAGTCGCTTAGCCCTAACTGTTCATTTAGGTCCAGGATCTAAATACTATACAATATTAATTAAAATCTGTATGGCAAACTAGAGTAATCTCTGAACGAATCAGAATGCGCATCCTCATACCATATAAGCCTTCACAGAGCTTATGCAAAGCCTCAAACTGATGAAATTATTATCATCGTGACACAGCCAAAACCGACAATCATCATATTTAAAGCTGAGCTTGACTTCAGCAGAAATGGCTCCGATCTAGTTTAAATAAAAAATTTTAAAGGAAATTTTAAATGAACTCTACATCAATCAACTAGCCTATCGCAAGTTCACTGCTGGACATGCTTATTTCCCCTAATAGGAATTCCACATAATGCATAACTAATAAGTTTCTCTTGGTACCTAGCAATTCTTATAAATTATAAATAAATCCTAAGGTTGTTACTCACGTCGTTGGTGTATTGTCGATGAAATTATCTGTTTGTATAAGACTAACCCCCGGTTTCTGAATGACTGATCAAGTAAAAATCAAGTGTCAAAACTATCATTTTCAGGAACTAAAATGACAGTTTTAACACTTGATTAGTTGATTTTTACTTGATCAGTCATTCAGAAACCGGGGGTAAGTATTTTGTTAATAAACATACTAACGAGTATCATTTTAGTGACAAACCTCAGCATGGTTTTGTAAACGTTGAATGTTGTATGTGCTAGGTATGAGCAGTGATTACAGCCACACATTGGTGGGTTCATTAGTGCGCGGTGAACGCGGGACGTTGCGACGATATGCGGTTGACTCATGCCGCGTGGTGGACCATTTTGTAACCGTTTCCTAGTTTTATTCTTTTTATAATGTAATCATACAACATATTAAAATTTGTATGTAAAACTAAAGACAATAAAAAATCAAAAGTTGACCCACATGATCCTAACAAAATAAAAACAATAAAAAACCTATTAAAAATGTGGGCAAAAGCATAATTAATTTAAAACAGTTAATAGTTGATGCAAAGCATTTTTGGCTTAGTTATTTTTTGTAAACTAGGTATAGTTACTTTTGGATTTCACAGCTGTAAGACCTTATTAGATTACATTATTGTATCTTTAGTCATTTGAAACTTGATTTCTTAACATAAGATTAATGTCTAAGCCACAACATAAACAAGAAGAAGTAATAAAAAAACAAACAAATCGTAATTCTTTAAAACACAATTTAGCGAGATTGACAGACGCTATGTCAAAAAAAGTTATGATTAAACTTTACCAGACCGCGGAAAGCACACTCATCAAATATCAAAGTAATCACAAAAAACATGAAAAAATATACTTTAACAAAAAAACGTAAATGAGAAATATAACGTGGTCGAAGTTTTCAAAGTTAGAAACTGCTACCGAATCACCCCGGGAAGTAGTCAAAGAAACCGAATGAGTAATTACGAACAACTCGGCTCGATTTGAAGGAAGGAGGAATATTAAAAATATGTTTAGGAAGTGTCTGTGACAGGCTAGTTACACACGTGCGTTTTTACGACTGATTTTTAACACGTTTTTTACATCACGTCACTTTATGTTAACTACTTTACTAATAAAATTAAAATGGTTATTTGACTTTGAGTGACACGCTTAAAAATATTAACCAATTTCAAAGATTTTTTTTAAGAAGTATTTATTTCAGGTTTAAGAAAGCTACCATTTTTTCCAGCACAAAATAGTGAATAATCTAAATAGAAATCAAATCTCATACAAAATTGAAGACGTACCTTTCAATGAAATATATTTTTAAGAAATGTTAGTAATATACTATGTTACGAATTTAAAATAAGCAATATGTTGAGTAGGTACTTGCCATTTGTACCTGTTAAAGCTTATAAAACAAATATAATAAATATATACTTTAAAAATAAATCTTTATTGTAGAATTATTATTACGTCACTCTTAAACATTTTTATCTTATATAATTGTTAATTCTTAAATATCAACAAATTATATTTATAAACTACATCTTACAACGTTTGCTACTGCGTTTAAAATAGTTTAAATAAAACTAAAAATAAATATACAATTTGAGAAATGTTCGTTCAAAGTTGTAACTGGCTTGCATGCCGGTCTGTCTCCAGAATACTTGTCATTGGAGCGAGTTCCAAGTCGTCGCCACAAATACAAAACGGCAACTACAATTTTAAATCTTAAACTTACATTGTTGAATTGAATTTCATCCGTTGTGCAACAAGCCTTTGAACGGAACTGCGGATAAAATAATTTTGTTTTCTTTGAAAATAATTCGAGATTTAACTTAGACGTATACTTTCTTTCTTTTTAAATGTAATTAAGCTTGACCAGAAATATGAAAAATGTTGCTATTTCACGATGAATTTGAAGAAGTTATTTTCTTTCTTTTCTGGCAACAACGTAAACGATTAACGATTAACGATGGTAAAATAAAATTAAACGACAAGCTATTATGTTTATAAATGACGTTTAAGCGTAATAATACTATTCTATCAATTTACCTTTTCTAGCAGTCTTGAAAAACTTCTGCAAGAATTCAATGATGGTCATTCTAGACTAGACTAAATTTTGGTCTACTAACACTATGCTGGCTGGACGACTTGGTTAAGGATTTACTTGCAGTTTTAAAAGTTCTTCACCCCATCATCAATAGTTAAAATGGGTTATATCTATAAAATTGAAGCTAATATATTTATAAGATTGCATCCTTTCAATAAAATATATCTTTGAGACAGTCGCAGACATCTGTTTGATAAATCCTCTTTAACCAGAGATCATCATAAGCAAACAAATTAAGTATACATGATAATAATATATCTATGTATACATATAGATCAACATAGATGCGTAACATACGTTCCTCTTAACTTAGTAATTACAAGCCGCAGCAACGATAATGTTTGTTGTATGTGCAAACATAACACGCGCCACTAAAACTTAAACATTTCAATCAAAATTACACGTTATGGTATATAGATATGACTTATAGATATCATCATCATAATAACTATATTATATACGTTAAAGTAAATAAAAGGAAAAACAAATTAATTAATTCTTAAAAAAAACCATACCTATACATTAAAAAAAAAAATCATTTATTGTCTTACCTTTAAACATAAACTATCTTAATAGTCAAATTGTCAGATTACTAGAATTATAATATTACAAACCTCACTTTGTCTGTAATGCTTAATTGTACTATGTGTTTACTACAAACTAGTTTAGTTGTGGCCGACTACCTTTTGTTCTATTGATATTGCTACTGCCAATAGAAAACTTTCTTTATGTTGATTGCTTTACAGTCGATATTTCTCCAGTGAGAATCATTATCTTGCCGTAACACAGTCTTTTGACTAGCACGGGAGGTAATGCTATTTTTTTCTGTATACCGCCACTAGTAAATATTACTAGTATTGTTAATTTTTATTGTATAAAACTAAAATCTGTCACATGGTTACTTTAAGGCTAATCTTTTTGTTATTATTTTTTGTTAAGTAGCAGTTTTTATGTCGTGTATCACATTATTTTTTAATTCATTTAATTCATTTAATTATGGAATGTAATACTTACTTACTTGTTTTTTAAATAAATTTCATTTCATTTCAAAAAAAAAATAATAGCTCATTAATGTCCTGGACAGGGGCAGGCCTCTTCCCGTGACGGAGGGATACTTGGCCTACTAATACCACGCTGGCCAGACGGATTGGTATAGGGTTTAATTTTAAGTTTTCCTTCTTTTTACTTTGCAAAGATAATATTTACGAATAGTCCCTTAGTCGGTTTTTACGACACCCATGGATATGAGGTGGTGATATATTGCATTCTTATTCCGTCACCACATGGACTTATTATATGGATTATATTTATAGTAGGTAAGCCAGAAGACAGAGAGAAAACTCTGGTGTTACAATCGTCTATATCATAAGGCAGAACGTAATTTTATTTGCCACGTTGTTCTCTACATCTGACGTAAAAGAACTGGGTATCAAAAAATGTATAAAACTAAAATTCCTTGCCCTTTGTCCTATTTTAAAACTAAATAGGTTTTCATTACTGTAAATATTGAAGGTCTCATTCATACTAAGTTTAAATTTTAATTTTTTTTTTTGCAGCATAGTTAATCTTAATTATCATATTTATCACCCTGTCACAATATACAATAATTATGTCTCAATGTTAGGACGGGACTTCTCCAATGTCAGAGTCAAGTGTGCTGCTTTTATGAAAACAATATTGTTTGCAAACTTCTCTAAATCGGCTATTTTTTACAAGTTTTCTATTATTCATTTTATTTCTAGTTTACTGTCGCGAAAATTAAGTAATTCAGCGTGCTATCAAGAGCATTTATCTATAAAACTAATACATTACACTCTATATTGTGATTTGATGGATCATGCCTCATTCTTGCTTACTGTACCCGCCTTCTATCACAATCATCATTATAAGGATATATCACTATCTATCATTATAAAGATTTGTATATATATCAAAGAACAGTACACCTTAGTATTATACACTTAAGGTTAGTTTAAAGTTGTAGAAATGGTTCTGATATCGTAATCTAAGTGTTACGATACAATATAAATTATATTAAGTTAACAGCATTGCTTGGCGAGGATGAAGGGTGTATAAATAGATATTATATTTTTATTATCTTTATATTCTTGACTCTATCATTTTTAAGATTTTACAAAATATGCGTCTAGAATGGTGAATTTCTAGCATTATTTTATCTAGTTATCCCTAGTTAAGGTACTATAAATGCAACAGTTCATCAGTTCAATAAAATGTAACATAAAATACAGTGATTTACAAATACAAATAAGTATATAACCTTGACCAAATAGCTCAGAATAGCAAGGTTAATAGCTTGTAACAATTACAAGAGGAAGACATGGATCATTGAATATCGGTCATAAAATATGTACCAGACATTCTGGAAATGTGTCTACATCTTATGGACGCTTCATCTAAAAACAAGAGATTGTATCTGCTGATTCTCTCAAAAGTGTTTTACGACACCTACGAGATTAAATGCAGTGCCCCTGTATTCTTACTTACTCTGCTATTCTATTAACGAATAATTAACAAACGTATATTTAAATAAAGGTATTTCGTGTCCTAGAATCCTATTTTGCTTGGTTAGGCTATTGATTACCTCACCAATATTATTACAAAGACTCTACAACACAATGCTTATTTTGTTTCTTTGCAATTTTGTCAATATTTTAAGGCGACGAAATGAGGCGGTACTGTATTGGTATTCTCATAACGTCAACATTATGAATAAATGACTTTAAAGGCAAAAAAATAAGAACCGCCCTGCCGAGCCCCTTTAAGGTAACAACTTTACTAACTTACTTTGAATAAATGCGAAAACGTTTACATTCTTTGAATACAAAATCGACCCCCTAATAAGAAAATTTCAATTTGAACAACGTAATAACACAACACTTTCAATAAGAGACGAAATTTCTTTATAATACCTTCACAAAGGATTCAACGGATCAAATTCGTCATGTTGGCACCTCAATAGATTCCCTACAATAATTTACTTAAAGGTTCTATGTGTGGGGAAATGTTTGTTTGTGTAAAAAACCTCATTCAATATTTGATACTTTCAGCGGGATAATCTTTTCCTGTACTTTGTAACACCTGTTTCGTGAATTTATTTCGTTTCCTCTGGATTTAGTATACCTTTACTTCTTCAATAAAAGTTGTATTTCAAGTAAGAATTTTCGTCAGGTAAACACACACACATACACACTCAAATACAAATAGTATTTGTGAATTCCTGTCACGTTTAATATATTGTATTTAGGTGTATTAGGTATGTTAATGTACCTTCGAGGAATAAATGAATCCATATTTTTTCAAACTGAAAGCTTTTCTTACCAGCCAGCTGACTCATATTTATTTGGATAGAATTTTATGTAACTTTTATAACTAAAGACATAATTTGGTACATTGTATTAGCAGAATTCTTAAAAAAAAGGTAAAAAGTAAAAACCGAATAAACTTATTTTATGAAATTTGATTTTGTCTTGTTCTTTTGCCATTCTACACTTAAAAAATACTACGTTTTATAGAGCTTTAACTAAATAAAGCTTTATGAATAAAAACGACACGTATAACAACTTTGATGCCCAAAAATATGAAACAAAAAAGTTTATATTATAGAATTCCCAGAAGATAGGGGCGAATCCATGGGAGGAAGCTAATTTAGTAAGTATAAATTATTCCTTTGGGGACACATTGACCGTTAAATAAGCCAGCCAACCGGCATAGACGTGACAATTCCAGACAATCTATTTAGCATTTAATAGGAGCTAGGTTAATGTAGATAAAGTTGAATTATTCGCAGAAAGTCTGACTAAACTTAGTGACAATTGTCCAGCTTAGCCAGTTTATATTAGTTTAACTGCGAGGGGGAATGTGGGGGCGATGGTGAATAATAAATGCAACTAGAATATTTTGATAGTGTTGAAGCGTTATAGGCTAGTCTATTTAAACCTATGAACTTCGTAACATGTTCTAAATCTATATATTGAAGGGCTTCGTGATAAAATACGTTATAATTGCGATAATTAAAGTTGATGAAAACATATTGGGTAAATTAGAAAGCTTGAAATATGGTAGACAGCACTTTCTCATTTATAATGTTAATATTGAATATGTTTTATGAAAATAATTGTATTATTTAAGAATAACAGTAACTACTTATTAGTCAGTCATTAGTTATTACTAGTTATGTTAGCAAATGGTGTGAGCAATGTGTATACAAGTTGTGTAACAACCGAGTTTTGGTAACTAATCGTGTTACAAAGTTATCATTCTCACTGGGGGACACACGGACGTGTAGTTCGAACAACTTTGAGCTCGAAATAAAAACAGACACCCGAACTGTTACACAAGCGAAATTTATTTATGAAAATACGTGCATATAGCTACATATCATAATACAAGCTAGTGAATGGTATGTGATATATGTAATCAACCTACACTCATAACACAACCATAGTGCTGAAAAATGCAAAGAAGCTTGCTTACAAGCTGAATAAAGCGCAGTCACAAAACTGTATATTAATTTCGTATACAAAAAGCGATCATGAGATGCTACAATCCAGTGTGACCTGTGCTAATTTCTAAGCAGAAAACATATAAATATGATGCGTTTATTCACGCATATAATTATTGTCATAGGTTAAAACTTAAGAGTAGTTAAGAGTTACTAAGTATTGATATAAAGCGTAAATGTAGCATAGCTCTGATCAAGTCGATTTATTTGTGTATACTATTGATTTTAAACATCATTAAATTATTAACAAAGTACAAGAAACAAATTTTATTACGAGTATTAAGTAGTAGTTAGCAGTAGCAGACTAAAGCATTGTTGCGACTAGTTTCCCGTTGGGAGCCGGAAATTAAAAATAATGTTAAACAAAAACTTATTACAATAAATTCTAATAAATTAGTTTTATTATAAGAACAAAATTTATTTACTTCTAGATGTAATATTTATCTATTATTTTATTAAACAAACGCCTGCTATTTATTATTGCTATGATCAAAATCCAGAGTAACCATATTTTACGCAACACAACTACTAGGTAACCGATATATATTTTTTAAATAAACGGTTTTTGTAATTCATTGTAGAAAACACCCAGACCAAAGATATATGTCTGACAACAAGTCAAAGATAAGCATAAACCGGAAATCAAACCAGAGACCTTTACGCCTCGCCCGAAATCGCCAAGTACAGCAGAAGGGAACAGTATATAATTTAAATACAAATATTAAAAAAAACTCACAATAACAATCAATAACACAAAGTTATTAAGTAGCAGATATCTATTATATTGGAAGGTACAAAAAGTATAACTACAACTGTCTCTGACAGGAGTCATCCCCCTCACTTCCCCCACACCCCCCAGGGGATGAGACAGTTTGTTTATTGTCTGTAGTTGAGAAGCGGTTTTAATTTTTATTGATTTTGATATTATTGATAAAACTTTTATATTTTGAGTCTCAGGTGTGAAATAACTCTATTGTTTTCTTATCTATTTGTATCATGTTTGAGAGGAGTAATTAATTATTTTGTTTAACATTAAATAGCTTTGTACACTTATTTTAAGGATTTTGGGAAGCATATTTATCATATTTATTTTAAAGGAATTAAAATAGAATAGAATACGAGTGACTGAGGGACTATCTGTGAATATTATTTTTACGAAATAAAAAGGAAAACTTTAAATTAAACCCTATACCAATCCGTCTGGCCAGCGTGGTATTAGTGGGTCAAGTATCCCTCCGTCACGGGAGGAGGCCCGTCCCTGCAGTGGAAAATTAATGGGCTATAATGATGATTAAAAATATACCTACCTAACTTACTACTTTACTTATGTTATAATTATCTTAAAATACTTTGTTGTTAAATTATATTCACATCAAAAGAGAGTGAAAGTTAAATTATTTAGTCTGTAATATCAAACAAAGCTGACATTTAAAATAGACACAGCCAAATTTAGCTTAACATGGCCACACAAAGGCAGAAACCTAGACATAAGCTCAATTACTAAGTCCGAGTAAACAGGACGAAATATTAAAATATAATGAGCGCGCTTTACCCTTCGCGTTAATATTATATGTGATCGCGATGGTGGATACTATGTGCACATAAAGCATTAAACAAGAGCCTCTTCCCGTGACGGAGGGATATTTGGCCTTAGTAGGCCAGCGTGATATTAGTATACCACGCTGGCCTACTAAGACCAAGACTAGACTAAGACCAGATTGGTATAGGGTTTATTTTCAGTTTTCCTTTTTTTTATTTTGTAAAGATAATATTCACGAATAGTCCCTTAATCGGTTTTTACGACACCCATGGGATGAGATGGGGAGGTGACATGTTGTATCCTTACTCCGTCACCACACGGATAAGAGTCCTATATTAATATAATACATCATTAAAGACTTGGTGGCACAGGGGTTGTGTATGCAGCTGCAGCTGTGGACAAGAAATTCGATTGGCACGCAAGTCATTGCGGGTGGGAGAGCGTTGCTTGCATGCATTGCATTGCATCCTGAAACATTCTATGGAAGTTAACACTAAATTTAAGTTTAACAATAATTTAAGTCTGTGCCAAAGTGTCAAACAAAAAGTTAAATAGCTTAGTACGCGTCAGTACCCATACTTAAAAATAGAACGCGACATTTTAATAGAGTTGTTATTAACACGAATAGACTGAATATTTATAATAATATATTCTGTGTATATAGATTATTAGATCAGTATATTTAAAGTATTATACATCATGTAGTCAAATAACTCTGAGGCTGAAGTTAGTTATGCCTAAGCTAAAAGCTATAAAACATGTAAAGAAAAGTCCCAAACCAAACTACGCTTACAATAATTGCTCACTAAAAGCAATTACAATAACTTAACAACAAAGACCACACAACAAAACACACACATACAAAAACACAATTCGATTCCGAAAATCATTTCAAACATCGCATACAAGAGTCACAATACTCATTACATTACGAATCGAGTTCTCTCGTCATTCATCAAATTGAATCGAGAACCGTTAGTAGGTACCTCTCGACGTAATGAAAGGGCCTAAACAAATTAAACGTAGTCCAACCGTGAATAACTGATGAACATTTTGTAACCCTTATACAAATATTAGATAAACAAATAGTAGGGGAGTTGCATCGTGCTAATGTATTGTAAAGACTGTTTACTTAGGAGCTAAGCCTTTTATAAAGTACAAACTTAATAGTGTAGATGGGTACTCAAAGGGATTCGGAATAAGGACATCTCGAACTAAGAAGAGAACAACTGTTTTGTGTGGATAAAGGTCACCTTTCATCTGCCCAAAAAGAGTTTCGAGGAGCTCATCGTGGGTTCTATTTTATTGCGGATTTTATGTGAGCTAAGATGTTGCGGTTTAGTTTACTGTATTTTGCCGAGTATTATTTCGGCATACTAAGTATTATTTCTACATAAATGTATACAATATCAGCTTAGTTTGCTTACCAAGCAGATATTCTACATATTTATGTAATGTAATAGACGATTAGAATATTTATAAACATATTTTTTGTTAACAAATACATTTCATTTTGATTCATGCAAGCAAATGTTTAGTTTTTACCTAATATGCCTTCGTCCCTATTAAAAATAACCTGCATGTCAATTCTCGTACCTAAAATTCGGTTAAGTTAACTTTTAGTTGTCATATTTTTGCTATTGCAAATTGTAACCTTTTGTGGTCATGTTAAAGTTTTATTTAGAGTGTGACAATTTGACAACTAAAAGTTAACTTAACCGAATTTTAGGTACGAGAATTGACATGCTGGTTATAGGTGAGGTGACAATATAATAATCAAGTCTGCGATACCAACGCGACACGGAACGGTGTTGACATTTTTTATTAATTTTTATTTTATTGATCAACTTGACAGCATTTTTACTGCTCGTAATATAATATTTCTATATTATAAAGATTCAATCTAATTTCACAGTATATTCATATGTCGACTATAAAATTAAAATAATATTCGTTTTCGCTGAGTCAGCTGTAAGTTTAAAAAGTATATTTTTAAACTATTTTCAGTTTCAAGTCATAATTAGGTCAATTGCGTCAAATCGCTGCGGAAACGAGTGTCGTTGAGAATCGCGTGCGCTTTTTTTGCGCAAAAACCTGCAACGTGGGGCTCGAGAACTGAAGAATGGAGGGATATTTTTATTTTAATGATGTTGTTAGATGTTACACTGAGAACTCTAACTTAACGAATGACGAATTGTTGTATGAGTAATTAGGAGTGACTTTTATCTTATGATCCAATAAATACTATTATCAAGTAGAAATATTTTTCTATTCTTTGTCACATCTTTCCACATAGGTCTTAATACACTTATAACATAAAACTAAAGTCATTTTGGTATACTAGATGCCTTATTATATTTGTGTCACCCACATCTTATTCTTCTTTATACACACCTTATTTCTACGCTTTTTAAACACACTATACAAATAAGTAACTACATTACCTAATAAAGATTATAACCTACAATCAAACTCTAACTTCAAGTAACTCAACACAATCCCTATACACATCATCCCTTGCAATAAGCTTATATTCATCTCCCACATTCAGAGTATATCATAATGCTCCCAGCTCCATTCCTCACTGACATTAGGGCCCTATGATAATTTGTCAAAAAGATGTGCCATTCACTGAGAGAAGCACTTAGCCACTGAGTGCCAGTATTACGTAACCTATAATATATACTTGTATCTTACACATTTAACCCTTTGAGTTGTAGAATAAATGGTAACAATAGCCAATTGTGTTAGGTATCGTGTTACTCAGTAGGTGAAGGGTTAAGTTTGATATGAGACCTATCAATCCTTTACTCTTGTCACGTACTGCTTGAATTTGATACCGTTTATTATGTACCTATATAAGATAATATAATTTGTTTATACATTGGTTTGTTTTGGTAGAGATTTAGTTAAGATTTATTTTAATAGACCGGTTATAACATGCTTCATTGGTACACGTCACCTTAAACCTCCGTGTACCTTCATCAATTCTATTAAGACACTTATTAGAGAGAAAATAAAAAGTCTAATGAATTTCTGTGTGTACATACTGAAATCATGTCGCGATTCTTAAGTCTTGAAAATAAGTATGCATAATATACAGCACAGTCTTTCTCATCGATCCATATTTGATTTGACATCACTTACCTGTAACAAAAGAAAAGTAAAAACATTACTTTCAAATGTTATTTTATACCCCAGGGTGAAGTGTTGAAGGTAACGTCTCACCACAACACGGTGTATACCTACTTGTCGTAGATGTCAGTTTAACAACTAGCGCGTGTTGGAAACTGACCAATTCGAGAAATTGACGAGTGGTGCCCTAACTCTAATAATCTATCTAAACTTATTTGCTGGTACCCATCATCCAACGAATAAACCCACTCCTGCACTAGGAATCATATTGTGTAAAAATGGAAACGTATGAATAGACTTTATAATCCTGTGTCCAGAAATAATTGTGTTGCAGCCGCACTACAAATGTCATGGCTGCTTTTTCAGTCATGAAATAACGGTCACAAAGTACATTCAGACATAATTGTCCTGCGTGGAATTCAAACTGCAGCACAATACGTGACCGCTGCGCCACCTAGACAGTTTATCTGATTATGAAGCATGGTAGGAGATGAAATACTAAATTACTAATTCTATAACTTATAAGGTACTAACTGAAGCCTACGGCTTCACCCGCGTTGTATGCTTAAGGGCGCCTTCAAATTTGCCGCTAAGTGACGCGCCGAGGCAGCGCGACTGCAGCGCTGCGGTCGCGCTGCCGTCGCTAGGTTTGAGAATGGTAGTGTTGTGTTTTAGTTTTACGATGGACTCAGACGAAAATACACTGCTCTTAGTGTTACTATTAAAAAGAAAAAGTATTCTAAACAACACTAGTCGATTGATGAACGAATGCGGGGACGCAGCGCGACCGCAGCGCTGCAGTCGCGCTGCCTCCGCGCGACACTTAGCGGCAAATTTGAAGGCGCCCTAAATGTTATTCTACACCCTAAACTACCTATATTCTAAATTTCATCAAAATCCATTCAATAGTTTTTGCGTAAAACTTTCGCCTTTATAATATTAGTAGGATTCCTCTTGATGATAAATATTTGACGCTGTGAGACAGAGATTACGAAAACATTCAGTTTTCTTACATTCACCTAAATAGTAATGATAAAAACCAAAGCGAAAAATAGTCGTCACCAAAAAAAGAAAAATAAAAATGTTTCGTTCCTTTTTTGAGACGGTCATTAGATATTTAATTTGAGATTAACTGTTATAAATGGGAACCATTTTTACCCATCAGAAGCGAACCAATCGCTATTAAAAAATAACTTAATGTATCTGATATCCAAGTTAAAAGTTCATCACTCTTATTTTGACGTCCCTACTAAACTTATTTACGCAATTTGTTATACTCCGACCATTAAAAGATAAACTACGGACTGAGAACACTAAAACGATCTTTAAACGAATTTTCTTCGTAAGTAAGAGAGGTGGAGTTCTAGTAATTCTGGTCACGGTTAGATGAGTAAACAGAATCGTGGGACGGATCATTACGTCCGTATACATGTTATTCGGTTTTTTACATCGAAAAATGTTCTGGCGCGTCTAAATTATCATCGAATTTGTTCCCCATTTAACACCGACGTGAAAAATGTTCGCTTTAAGCCATAATGTTGTAAGTAAAACAAACAAAGGTGTTTGTTTTGTTCTGGGGAGCTGAATTATTTAGAAATTATTCTATAAAGTGCATCTATCTAAGAATTATAAGAAGTAAAATATTAATACAAAGAATACTTAATATTTTAGTTTGTTTTCTAAGTAAACATCGCTTTACGTTTCAGAAATAATTATTTATTGATAAGCTACTTATTGTTCTCTTAATGGGGGAAGAAATTAACCAGAAACTCTGTATTACGCTCCGTCTTCAAATTTTATAATATCCTTTCCCCTTTAACTTTGTTGTATTTTCGACATAAATATATTATTGAAGGCTAATGCACACAAACTTATCGTTAATGTATAGTAAAATCTTATTCACGATCCCAAAAAGTGACTCAGAAATAAAGGTGACTAACTGCACACTATTGGTTTAAGCAAAGCTTTTTTTGTTAAATAAAATATATGAGCTCTTTATCAGGATTCAATTAACTTGTATGGGTATTATATTATGTATGTAAGTATTCAAATGCTTTTGGTATTTACATTAGTTAAAAGTTTCGTTACTCAAAAATATCAGAACCATTCATTATTGATGACTTTATATTCAATCGAGTAGATTATTCCAATGGTGTCACCGATATTCGTTTCAGACAATGCCCAAAACGAGGTATTGAAAATTGTAATATTTCTAATCCATAAAATCCTCCCCCGTGCCAAAAGATCGTAACATCGTTATAAAAATGATCCATTCACATTTACATGGAGGATCTGTTCATAATTTTTTATCGCCTCTTAATCAAACGATTTGAACAAGGGTCGCGTAATATTTTTTAATTCGATCCTCACAAAAGAATTAGAAGAACAAGACTTGGAGACACCCTTAATTGTAAATCATTTTCGTTTGCACTAACAACTTAAGCAGTTAAAGGAAATTAAGCTTTAAAGTACAAAGTTAAGGTTTGTTTTTTAGTGTATGTTTGTATTGTAAAGTCGGTACACACAGATGTATCTGAAGGAATGCGCTCTTTGAAGTCGCCCTTTGTACAATTTGAAACGAAAACACATTGAGTTTGTCTCAGAACGGTTTTAAAGTACCTCTCGCTTGTGTTTGAATTAAAAGTTTTTTAAATCATTTACGGAAGTTATATTGAGATGAGGCCTAGATATAAAATATCTTGTTTATGTCGTTTAACTTGCGGTTCTTTAAAAGTTCATGTTTGGAAAACGTAAATGCATTACTTAAAAGTAACCAAGCGTAGACTAGAATGAAGATGTTTTGTTTTATTTAAAAGAAAGACAACTTCCGCATTAGATGTAGGTAAGCATTTGATATTGTAGGACTTTTTACAAACATAAACTCATTGGCTACAAAAATTACCAGGCTCAAATAATATGTGGATCAGAATTGGTTGTCATAGAAGCATATTAAGGGCTCATTATCTTAGTTAGAGAAGGAATAATACATGACGTGATTGTGGTCTATGTATGCTTCCATTTCACGTCTTTTCATTGTGACTTTTTAACAGCTGTTCTGGTTTGCACTTTACCAGTAATTAAAGTCTAATTTGACATGTTACTGTTACATTTTTCGCACACAACACGTACGGTCTTAAAACTTCTAACGACCTAAACTCCGAACACATTAAACAAATATTTAACAAATTCATTTTCCATTTAAACATCCGCAAATACAATAAAATAATTTTACTTGGTATAAAAGCCTAGAACTAAGACCTCACGTAGTCGCGACTCGTGTTCGGTTATTACTATACAGCCTCTGGGGTGCCTTTATATGTTAAAATGAATAAAGTCGTATCAATAACTGGCTATATGTATACTTGTAGGTTTATTGTTTTTCTTTTAAAGTGGACGAAATACGGACATCTCTCTCAGCATCACATCTGGAGAATGCGCTATAAGTAAATTGGGTAAGAATAAAATCTGTAATTGCCAATGTGGTACTTAGAAATGAAGAAGACCCATAGCACGTACGTCATACGTCTTGGTTAGGGCGGTAGATATCAATGGATGAGGAAGGTGAAGTAGAAATATTTTAAGGAGGCTTTTCCAGTCCAGTTATAGACGTGCATTGGCTGATATAGTAACTTTATTATATGTGGTGATCACTGCATAGGAGTAGGTTTCATTTTAAATTTTCTGTTTTATAGTTAGTTATCTGTAATCAACTTCTTTTACGATATGATAATATTGGCTGGAAACCGTTGGTGTTAGTTTGTATTTTTACCATTCCGAAAAAATAAAAACAAGTACCTTTTTATTAACGAATCATATTTTTTAAAACAGTCTTTTAATACAAAGAAAATTCGTTTTCATTTGTAATTTTCCATCTGTAACCACATATTTAAACATTATTTTCTACCAAAATTATATTAAACGATTCATTCATTTTGTGGTTTTATAATTTCGGTATCAAATTAACATTGTTTCGTAATAAATTAATTTGCAGGCTTAGGTCGGTTAGGTTTCATTAAACAAGTCGTGTATTGTGTCGTTATATTGTATGCAATTATCATTAAAAATGGTGTTAATGTTGTATTTGTCTTGCAGCTCTGATATTATGACCCGTTTTGTGGGGACTGACTCAGAAGAATTATTTGTGGATCACACAAACATTTTTGCGTGGGAATCGAACACCAATCATTATCAACATCGACCTTAAATATTGATTCATTAAAAAAACATTTGAGTGGCAAAGGGCACATGGATGACGGAAACAAGTCGGCTTAAGTTACCAGTTTTAAATAAAAAATAAAAAAAATCTTACACAACGTTGTTTGATGCATGTCTTTATTACGAGTACGCCTATATAACAATGGCAGCTGTAGTAACAAATTAAACGCTGTTTCATGAAAACATTACAACCTATTGTGTTTACCTATTAGGTATTAGATTATCATATAAAATAATCTGATAGCTTTAGTTGGCAGACAGCCATAGTTCTCTGCCAAAATATACGGCACGTACGTTGAAGAGCTTAATGAGAATAGTCGTTGTCAATGTGGAAATTAATGTATGCACGTTTGTACCTATTTGGTGTAGGGTACATGGTACCAGCTCAAATGAGAATGAGGGGGTGTAATGACTATTCCGTGTGGTGACGGAGTAAGAATACAATATGTCACCACCCCATCTCATCCCATGGGTGTCGTAAAAACCGATTAAGGGAATAACCGTAACTACTATCTTTACGAAATAAAAAGAAGGATAACTTGAAATTAAATCCTACACCAATCCGTCTGGCCAGCGTGGTATTAGTAGGCCAAGTAACCCTCCGCCAGGGGAGGAGGCCCGTACCTGCAGTGGGACATTAATGGGCTGTTATGATGATGATGATGATAATGACTATTCCAGAAATTAGTTTTTTTTAATATTAAGAAAAGCCAAGAGAAGGTAAACTGGAAACAACCTATCTAACTAGTGTTTAGGGACAGATAGTAGGACAAGTACAAACCATTCCTCTTTCACCCTTTTCATAAGCTAACTTTTAGACATCTAAACACTTTACCATATTCCTTCGAGCTGCGAGCTGCTATGATTTGTAATGATATTTGACGGTGTTTAGTGTAATAAGGTCTATAGTTTTGGTGAAGATGAAAGAAACAAGTAATACGTCTGTACTGGATCAGTTTTAATTTGCTACTGTTTTTACATAAACACATTATAATAAATATGGTAGGCGATTATGAGAGCTGTGATTGTCTTAACTTATAGTGGACTGTATGGTAATAGAATTAAGGTATATAACCCAACAGACGGAAACATAATAATATATTCTTAATCCATCATACATGCATACATCATTCAAACAATTTGTGATAAATTTTATGAAATAAAGCATTTTGAAGTTTGAAGAAGTTTGAAAAAGATGGTCCAACTCTAGTTGTATTTAGCAGGTGCCGTTAAAAGCAACTATTCCATACAGCCAGCATAGTAGCACATGTGGCTAAAACGCACGCGCTCAGTAATTTTAACTGGAAACGAAACAAAATAGAAAAAGGTTTGCTTTTAGCGTGAACGCTGGCTTTTATATCGCACGGGGCGTTAACGATACGATACAGAAACTATGCATTTACCTTTTTTTAAGCCGATTTTAGTTCGGAGTTGAAACAAAGTGTTTTGTTTCTCTTCTTCGTTAAAGTTACGGAGTAATGCATAACCTAGGCTAACGTTTGTTTCAAATTTAATTATAATAGTTTGATGTTGTAGTTTGGGAAATTGTTTAACTTGCTTTTTTGAAATTTTGACTTGTAAAGCCACATTTTTCAACCAAGCTTCTAACTTGTAGGTACGGTTAATTGCTTTTGCCGCAGTACCTTTAGATATTACATACATATTGTGTGAATACGTAGTTTGTCATTTTTATTTGTTTATGCATGTTTTTGTGTTACAGGTATTGGTCACAGTCTAATAACTTAAATCTGGGTCGTCAGTCTTAGACAACAGTCAAGGTCGTTGAACTTGTAAGTACTGCTCATAGACTGCAATACAAAGTTTAATATCTTCATATCATTATTATAGCTGAAAGAGTCCAGGTAAGTGTGACTTTGTCTATTCATAGCACGAAAGCTAGAAGCATTTTATTTTTTTATTATCGCAGAATATCTGCTCATTTTCATTATTAAGACTGTACGCTACCCAAGGGATGGAGTTCTGACACTTTGTATTTTTAGTCCAACATGAAGAGAGAGGAGGCACAGGAGCTACAAGATGACAATACCTGGAGGAGGCCTATGTCCAGCAGTTGATGTCATTAGCTGAGATCATCATCTAAAATGTTCATCATCATGAACAGGGAAAATTTTAGTAATTACATTTACATCATTTTAACAACAAACAAAGATACTTATCTATATCGGAAGATGTAAAGTATCTCGTCCCGATCGCTAATTGCAGTGGACGGGACCGCACTCCCCGTGTTTTCTTTCTTACTGGGGAGACAAACAGCGCGCTCCTAACATAATATTAGTTTTTTACATCTGCTCCTCGCAGGTAACTCGGGTTACCGGCGCTTGCTCTTAATGTTAAGGTAGCATGTTTGTTATGTCAACTATGAAAATATAGTTTGAATAGTTTAATGCATGGTAGGGGATTGATAGGTAGTGGAGTTGAGTTAGGTTTTGCATTAAGTACGTGTCCTAATATGGACACCTTATTATGTTATGTGCTAGATAAATAGCAGAGAGATGATTTATCCATAGTAGTCGATTTTTATGACACTGTCGTAATTAGATAGGATTAGTGCTCTCTGTATTTATAGGCTTTCCTCTATTGATTTAATTCAATATCATCAATACTGAGATTAGGTTACTTGTGAGATGACGTCTGATAGGAAAGTATGGAAGAACAAGACATGCTGCGCCGACCCCAAATAAAATTGGGATAAGGGCAGGGGAATGATGATGACTGAGATTAGGTTAGAACGGTGGGAAACCGATGGATGAGGGAGATACAGAACCGCGCAGGGTGAATATATTTTAGAGCTGACCCATGTCAATGAAAGACTGATATGATGATAACAATCCTCAAGAAATTACTAAGTTAGGAGTTAAGAAACTTAAAAATAATAATTGTCATGACAATGTTATACGCAGTCGGTTAACAAAACAAAACTTACGCTCCTGATATCTAAACCTTACGTAGCCTGCAGTTATTTATATAATGTAGGTAGTTTAAAACATTTAATCTATACATAGAGGTAGTTAGAGAGAAGCCTTCAGGCTGTTTTGATACCTACCTACTTGACCCACAGTTTAGTTTTGAATACATCAAATTGTTACAGTTAAGATAAAGTTGATAATACTCTGTAAATGTAACTATAGTATTGTAGAGCTTTGGATAATAACTTAATTGTGAAGTTAGTTTCATGTGCTTCGGTGCATAAGGATACAGGTTTGATTCCTACGCAAGGCAAATATTTCTTGAGGTTCAGATATTACAGTTATAAGCCTGAGTGTAAAAGTTCTTTTTTTCTATACCGAATAGTGCGTGACAGACGCTTCCAAAGTGGAAAAAAGTTATCCCCCTTCCCCTCTAACTTCTAAAATAAGAAAATGAAAAGTCTAAAAAAACATTTATGATTGTACATTACTATAAAAAGTACCAATAAAAATTGTTTTGAACGAGATCTAGGAAGTCGTTTTCTTAATACTTAGTAAATCGTAAGTAAACTATTATTAACCGCTTATTACCGCGTAATCTATCATACAAATAATAAAAGGCCTTTAATTTCATAAATCAATGATACGGAACCCTTTGTGCGTGAGTCCGACACGCACTTGGCCGTTTCATATTTTTAATTCCTCACGCTTAAATAGGTGTACCAATTAAAATATAATTTAGTGTGAAAACCACTTTATATATTATAGTGGTATTAGTAGGCCAAGTATCCCTCCATCACGGGAGGAGGTCCGTCCCTGCAGTGGGACATTAGTGGGCTGTTATGATGAACACTTTATATTCTGAATATATAAAAGCATGGAAATCCCATAGAGTAATTTGATATATACCAGAGTAGCGAGCTAACGTAGTAATAAAAATATAAAGTTAATAAACGTATTTTAATATATATCTCATAAGTAACAAGTAACTTGAGAGACTTCACGTCCGTAAGTTAAGATGAACTCATTGACGTCAAACTAATTCATTTATACGTGTAACCTCTTAATATCTATTTAGTGACGTCATTGTATAAACACTTGTAAAGACAACAACACTTTAGTCTAGACCTTTAACGAGTGGTAGATCTTTTCATTATGAGCCTGTCTAGGTCTCTACAGCAACTGTACCCGTTACTCTTCCTTTTAACAGTATTGTGGTATTGTTACTCTGTTAAAATATCTTACTTTTTTTCAGATTTTCTAGTTATACAGAAGCTTTATAGGTAAAAAATTATATGTAATTTAATACAAAACTTAAAACCATTACGTAGACTCTTCAACTGCAACATTGAAAGTTTACGGCTGTCGCGCCTAGATGGCGTTGTACAGTTGAGTTTCTAAGTTGCGGCCCAGCGCCGTATAAGCAATGGTTAAATTTGGTAGTCGAGACGGATGCTCGGGTGGCCTAGTGGTCATGGCGCTGGACTCGTATAGTCCAGAGAAGCGGGTTCGAGTCCCGCTCCGAGTACCAATTTTTTCCATTGTCTTTCTTCTTTTCGGATTAGTTAAAATGGATATTACAGGACTAGAAGACTTAACAATTACTTCGCTCTAGCTTGGTTGCACTCTAGCATTGCTGACATATTATCTCAGAGCTCATTCAACCTCATTTATTTTAACTTTTTAGATTTTTATCCCCAATCTCATTTTATCAATCATATCTCTCCTATATCAATTCCATGATGACCTTCGTAAGTACGTAATCTTTACAAAATGAGTAAGAGAGAGTGCGTGGATTAAGTTTGTTGCTTGTACTCAGTTGTTGTTAAAGCTCATAGTCCTGTAATATCTCAAGCTAATGTATATGTATGTATACGAATACATCTAAAATATAATGCAAAACCCCGCCTCTAGGTATGCTAACAACTTTGACAAAGTCAGGAGTGCGTTCATGTTTGCTATATGGAAAGCTATATCTTACTATGTCATCATCATAACAGCCCATTAATGTTCCACTACAGGGACGGGCCTCCTCCAGTGATGGAGGGATACTTGGCATACTAATACCACCCTGGCCAAACGGATTGGTGTAGGGTTTAATTTCAAGTTTTCCTTCTTTTTATTACGTAAAGATAATATTCACAGATAGTCCTTTAGTCGGTTTTTACGACACCCATGGGGGTTGGGTGGTGACACACTGTATTCTTATTTCGTCACCACACTTAGTATGTTGCTCAGATATTATGTTGGTATAGGATTCTGTGTCATTTATTTTCTAGAGTTCCAGCTAACGATAGCTCTCTCTGTACAGAGGTTATTAGGTCACGTTCAAATCTCACATAAAACAATTATACGTGATTTACACAAAGCACGATTGTCATAGAGCTTGAACCATATTATAGATTTTAAAATCCGATACGTCGGAGAAAAACCTTGGTATTTATCCTATTAGTATCTAGGCTAAGTAATACCGGTGGAACCGCGAGTAAGACCCGTATATTGAACCATATTGCTAGGTTCGTGTTTTTTTTAGTCCCTTTATCGAGCTTTCAAATAGCCTTGAAATGTGATGGGTATTATATTCTCAGTCCACATAACCTTTAGGGTAGTAAAGGACAGTCTGCCTAGTCTCTAGTATTGTGATAAAGTTTTTATATCATAATCAATGAGCTTTCTGTTAGTTGGCTTTTACCCCATAGGATAAGATAAGAGTGTC
This sequence comes from Schrankia costaestrigalis, assembly GCA_905475405.1. Classification (NCBI taxonomy): domain Eukaryota; kingdom Metazoa; phylum Arthropoda; class Insecta; order Lepidoptera; family Erebidae; genus Schrankia; species Schrankia costaestrigalis. The sequence goes on along the minus strand of FR997845.1, from coordinate 533,687 downwards.
ACCATGTTTTCTTGGGCCTCAATTCAAAACATACAAAATATTATATAATCTAAATATTGTATATAAATCTAAGCCTACAAGAAACTTCTAAATAAACCAAAGCCAAAACATTTACGTGCTATTCGTAGCAGTTGCTACGCGTCTACGGCGTAGCGGCTACGAGTGCTACGACTTACTCAATACCTACATATTGTAGGCTGTATTAAAATCATGAATATTATGTAAGTTCATACGTAAGGCTTTATGAGATAAGTTTGTTTTATAACTTTACTGATCATACTTTAACTTGAACATTTATATTGAACTTAGTTTAATCCTATTAATATATTACCTACAGATAAAAGTATTGGGTTCAGGTTGGTATATTTTTCATCTACTAATGGTGTTAAGGGAACCGGGTGTATTGTCTATGGAGATGAAAAGTAAATCTTTTGTCTATGTGCAATGTATAGAAATATAATATCTCTGCAGAAGGCCATTATCTTTTTCTTTTTAAATAAGAGAAACTAAGTCAACATTACATACAAATACAGTCCATAATGAAGACCTCAATAAAAAGCAAAGATGTGTAACTTTTCAGTGGGTTTTCAGTTTCAGTAATATTTCAATATGAAACAAAACACACTTATAAAGGAGGTCGAGAAGGCCACAAATACAGCCTTCGTTCTCATACTATATCATACTTTTTAAATTGAATCTCGGTTTTGGTAGTATGGAGGCTGTATTTATATGTTAATATGAAGAATAGAGCTTTTATTATGTTTTGTTTTGGTTTTTTGATTTTTAATAATTAATTGTTTTTTTTTGTGAAGTAATTTCAAGTTTTCCTTCTTTTTATTTCGTAAAGATAATATTCACGGAAAGTCCCTTAGTCGGATTTTACGACACCCATGGGATGAGATGGGGTGGTGACATATTGTATTCTTACTCCGTCACCACACACACGGAGAGTGAAATATTAACAGTAATTAATTGATGTATTAGGTCCCAATCGCTGTTTAACTAGTACTCATCATTCATTTAACTAGTACTTAAGTAGAGTCACTGTACACTAGCTTTGAGAATGTAAATATATTTACAACAAATTAAAACATTCATGTGATGGCGGTTTATGGGGGGCGAATAATTAAAACTTGAAATAGTCAATAACTCGTTTTTTTTTTCTCTTTTTAGGTCTGCAACACATCTGTTCGTCTTAAAGCTAGAAGGTTTTTACTAATCCTACTTTAAAGAAAATCATCTCAAACAAACAATATTTTAATTCACTATTCAAAACAAACTCTTATATTTAACTAACTAAAGTATTAAAAAGAAAGTAAATCCTTTTAACTACACACCTCGAGTATAAAGCATGTCCAGCGACCCAACCGTTACATTTATAATATAATAACATCAATATAACTCTACCTATTATATATATATTATATTATAGGGTAGGCCATTTTCACGTGTGCTCTTAACAAAGAAATTTTCCTTTCATTATATTAGAACGGTCACTCTGAAAGCCTGAATAAGGCTTAATGTATAGCCACTTAAAGTATAATTTATATTGTGTTTGCTGGCTACTTAAATTTTTTTCATGTTTTAACAGCATATTTATGTCCTATCGTAGGGATAGGGCTCAACTAGAGTTAGAAAGATATTGACCTACAAATACCACGCTGGCTGGATAACGGCTACAGTTTTCTGTCGTTTAGTTTTCAGAATTCCAGCCACTTATAGCTAAATCAAGCAACTAAATTATTTTACTTACTTGACCTATAAATAGCAGTCTAATTTTAACTTAACTCAGTAAATAAACAAAAAATCTATTTTTTATTTGCTTGCCAATGTCAAAAGCAAGTTACACGCGACGTAAGTGAAAAGAAACGGTACACTACTCAAAATAATGACTCTACCTTATTTCATTTTAAAAAGTTGTGGCCGAATAGAAAACGATCGCGAGTCTCGTTTATCGAGAGTTTCAATAAGAAAACGTACATTCTCGTTTTAATTTACTAAAGTAGCGAGAGAGTTCCCCCAAAAATAAATAAAAGGCACTTCGCTAAAATACCTCCGATATTTTAGGTGCCATTACATTCAACAGAATTCATGCGTCCAGTCAAAACCACAAGCTGCGAACAGAATACCGAAATTCACTAAGCTATACAACACACACAAACGTGTCTATATCCTACTTCCGTACGACGGGATACAAGTTCATATTTTATGAACATAAATATACGCTCCTCACAATTTAAACTTAGCACTCACGTGTTTTATAATATCATAATAACACACGTTGAACACTTCCCTCCGCAGCCGCTCTTAAGAAGTTTAAGTTGTTGACTTGAGAATGTGTGTGAACACGACAAACTCCACCTATTTGATTATTCAATAAAACAGTGTAAACATTATAAATTGTTGAGCAGAAGGGCGCATTATTGAGAACGACGCTAACTTCCTTCAGACGCTCGCAAACTTAACTCGCACTGACAGGACGCGAATTTGCATTATCTCTTACAACTTAGCACAACCGCTTACAAACGTTTTTTACAGATTCAAATAGCTTGACTTATTCCCACGTTTGGACTCGAATATTATTTGTTGTATAAATACTATGAATACAACCGCGATATTCAAACAGAAACGTTGAACGTTCGAAACGATGCAATATTTCATCGAGACAATATTTACTGCCGTTTGTTCACAACTTATTTTTTTTTTTGGTAACTCGCATGTGATACGCGAGTGAATTATTTGTACAGATAAAGTTTCATCAGCTTAATATTAAATATTAAATGCGTGAAACACTTGCCTGGCATACCTGTGAGAAGCGCTCCTGGGCATCGAGAATCTCAATGAACAGAGATAACTTTTGATCCATGATAGGAAAGCCATTACGAGGCTGCATAAGAAGATGTCGCACAGCTTCCCTCACAGCGGCCGGCGTGCTTGGAGTACCGGGCGTACCCAGCGTGGGGTACGCCCCCATTAGACCTGATAAACCGTGGAACGTGGCCGACGTCTTTGGTGGATTATTGACACCACCTGGGAGCGACAACCGGCGTGATGTGGACGGCGGCACTGCACCGTAACCATTCGTCATGATAGCAGGTCTTTGTAACTGATAGTCACTTCTGGAGGACGGTATGAGAGTAGCACGAGGTAGCGTGGCCATGCCCGGCGGCGGCACGACAGGGCGCGGGCGGCGTGGCACCGGCGCCAGGATTGGCACCGGACCCCACTCATCATCGACGGAACCGATCGAGTGTGGCCTCCTCGCGAGGTGGTTGACCACGGGGCGCGGAGATATTGCGCTGGCTGGCCTTCGTGGTCGACGTTCAGCACCGACACCCTGTATCGGGTTCGGTGGAGTATAGGGACTGAAACCATCGAAGTCTTTGAGTGACTGCGGCTGCTGTCGCGAGTCAGGCGCGGGCGGCGGGGGGTCGTCCCAGCGCGTGTATGCTAACGCCAGCGAGTCAGGCTTGCGGGGCGGCGGCGGCCGTGGCCTGGCCGCCCCCTCGGTCATGGCGGCCTGCGCCGGCAGCGCGTCACATGGCGGGACGTGCGTCGCGCGCGGCGTCCGCCGGTCGACTGCCGCCGCGACGCCTGCATCTCATCTCGCGCTCTGCACCGACGCACTCTATGTTTTGGTCTCGGCACAATTTTTCACAGGCGCTCGTTTGTTTGGTAACGTGCGTGAGTTACGCGATGTTACTATGTTTGCTGCGAATTCGACGTACAGTTATTTATTGTTCTGTAAATCGTTGATTAAACGTAATATCAACATGAATGTGAAAAGTTGAAACTTATCTTCTGTTTAATTTTTTTATTGAATGTGTTTACTTTTGCTGCAAAAGTTTAAACGGTGTTTACGTACAGTTTATTATCATTTACATAATGTTCTTTTGTGTTTATTTACAGTTTCTAATGTAGTTTTCTTTTTATGTTTAGGTAATCTAAAATACATTGGCAGTTGGGTTCGTTTATTATTCAATAGTATTTAATAATTCATGTCTCAATTTTCGTCAGCAAGGCGCCGTGTAATTTCGACAAATATTTATCATAACTTTCTTCCAATCAATGCCGGTGCGACGTTTCCTGTATAATAACCGACGTATATTCTGAACTACAGTTCGGAGACACAGTGAGGCAGTCTGCGCTGTATCGAGCGCTCTAAAACTTATGATTATTTCACTCGCGCATTATAACTGTTCACAGGTAATTAAAACTGTTAGAGAAACTATTTGTTAATACGAACACACTTTACCTTTATTTAACGGTTTGACGCTACTATTTATATTTTTATTTGGTTGCGGATATACTCGCACTTGACCGGCTTTTTATTGTATAAGAACTTTTTGTGATAGATAAGTAAACACTAGGTTAACTAGATATTCTTTTATAGCTTAACTGCCTAGTTGTCTATGATTATTGTAATAATGATGGTAATAAAATAAAATAGAGAAGTGTGTTAGAGAGAAGAAGAGTCTCTTAGACGAAATAAATCTTGTAAAATTAACTTATTTTAAAATATTTAAGTGTATTCATCATTTTTAAATGGAATTATCTTGAGATTCAAACAAAATAATAGAAAAAGGGTTTAGAATATCTAATGAATAGGTACCTACTGTACTTTATTTTATACCACTTACCTGACTAATATCATCAATATTTATTCAAGAGAAAATAAAAAATGTTTTTGTTAAAAACATTTGATGGATCTGTAAAATTATTGTTCATTATGAAAACTCATGGGAAAAAGAAACAGAGATAAAAACGAAGAAAAGTTGTAAAAATTTTACTACAGTTTTGTCAGACAATAATTAATTGACGAGTATAATTTTACATCAACATTTTAAAAGTACAGAAAAAATAGTTTTGTTTTATTCTTATTTATGGTGTTTCATAAAATAACAGAATAGGTTGTGTTTGTGTCAGTCTTTTTTAATTATTTAAGCATACATTAAAAAAAAGTCCAAGTAAATATGGCGGGTAGTCCCTATGGTCCTTTTATGCACTTATACCAATCTCAACGAGTTTGTATATACTTGATTATTTAAATTATTCATAAATTCACCCAAAACATTTTTTATCGCACAAATACGTGTCGGGGCATGCGTCAAATCAGACAATAAGACAATCATTTTCCCATTTTAATTCACAGAAACAATACCAGTGCTTAATTCACAAAGGATTCAATATCACAATGAATACAAGCATATTTATTAGTATATTAGTAGCGTACATACGAATGATAAAAAGCCAGTACTTAGCAGTGAAGTGGATGCAACAAACTTTGTGCGCTGGTAATGCACCTCAAGTGCTGTTATTTCTGTTTCAAACTTGAAGGCGGCCAATAACGATTTTTATTTGAGAGCTTCGTATTAATAGAGCTGACTTTCAAAGGGTTATTTTTGGATGTTCAGAAAGTGATTCAGTAATTATGTTTTGGAGTTCATTCATCGTTTATTTAGTGTCTAACCTGGAGTCATGAGTTGTTTAAGCCCATAGACTTCTGACGTGACTGTATCACTACGAAGACACATTGTGTGTGGACAGTGGGACCTTTATCTCTGCATCACCTAAGGTTGACTGGTAGAGAATGCCTTAGGCATTAAGTCCGCCTGTATACAATATTGTATGAAGTGTTAAATAAATAAATAAATAAAAGACAGCCCTTACGCCCCACTTAGCGGTAACTGGTTTTTCGTCTGAGTATCTCCGTGGTTCAGAGGGCGCGTAAGAATTCAGTCCTTGCTGACACAGTTAGAATTAAGATCTGCCACGTCAGAGGCCTATGGGCGGCTTGAACATCTCTACTCCACTAACCAAACAACAAAGGCGTAGAAGTAATGTGTATCTAAATTATTCGATTATTAATTTAATCGTCGAGTATTAAGATCCTATCTTAATATTTGAAGATAAAATTGAGTGTAAAGCAAAGCACGTTTATATATCCTATTACATGGCGCTGAGTAGTATCTGTAACGTACTCCTATTGGTGACTACCGGGTACTTTAGCGTGATGACGGAGTAAGAATATGTCACCACCCCATCTCATCCCATGGGTGTCGTAAAAACCGACTAAAGGACTATCCCTGAATGTTATACTTACGAAATAAAAAGAAAGAAAACTTGAAATTAAACCCTGTACCAATCCTTCTGACCAGTGTGTTATTAATAGGCCAAGTATCCTTTGTCACGGGAGGAGGCCCGTCCCTGCAGTGGGACATTAATGGGCTGTTATGATGACTCCCATGGGAATAGGGTGTGAGTTTAGGTATGTATGTCCTATTATTAATTACTAATGGTGATTCCTATAAACTTACTGTTCAAGATATTACATATCATTTCAATGTAGGTACAATATCCTTTCAACACTCGCAAGCAAGGCGTTCAAGTCAAGTCGTATCCTATACACTAGGTAATCGATGGACCATTTACTCGTCACACAGTATAACAGACACAATAAACACTATCAGATACATAACACAGAGTACCTAACATGTACCTACAGACCATTAACCCGTCGACTGGCCATAGTGAGCGGTAACGGGTTGAGAATGGCATGCCAGTCGATATAGCGTTCATACGCGTACCAGTTATTTCACTGATTGAATAGTTTGGAGTTTTTGTTTTACATAATATTATGTACAGTATGAGGACATTGATAATATGATTGGTTTTTAAAGAAAGACAGACAACAATGAGGAAGCGAGAAAGTGGGATTATAATTTATTGATGATTTTGAAATTGTATATTATGATGTTAACAATAAGTGCTATATTTTGTTGCACTGCAATGACTTTTCATCGAAGTGCAATGTTTCCGTCACCAGTGTCACTTAGTAAGACATGATGAAACATACAATGTCAAATAGATGTAAGTAGGGATTCAATCTTTTATAATTTCAACCTTATGCTGAACGCCATAAGATACATTTTAATGTGATAATTTTCAAAACTTATGCTAAAATTATTCAGCTATTTTCGGTAATCTGATGTACTTTTCTTACTCATTGATTTGCTGTCTTTCTTTAAAAGCCAATCACATTATCAATGTCCCCATACTGTACGTGATATATTGATAAAGGTATAGCTGATAAAGGTGATAGAGCGATGGATTTTGGAGGTACAGAATCGCATGCAGTAAACTACCTTTCAAGGAGGCTTTAGGTCCGCAGTTAGTGATGGACAGGACTCGAGTTCTTTAAGTCGTAATTTAGGGACTGGACTCGATTTTTGGAGACTGGACTCATAAATGAGAGCTCAAGCCTTTTTACCAGTGACAAGACTTACGAGTCCTCACAATATGACTTGAGAACTCGAGTCTTTTAACGATAATTATTTTTAAATAAACTTTTAAGACTCGAGTTCAATGCGAGCTCCAGTCTTTTTGAAAAAAGTGAGTTTTATTTTAATTCTGTTGATATACATTTCCTGGCTATAGGTTGATAATTAGATTTTAAGCAATAAATACTGAACCTAGCATAATAACGTATAATCTCGTTTATTATTATGTATAAGAATAAGTGGGTTACAGAGTATTTGTAAATAAGTAATTTGTCAAAAAACTTAAGAGGACTCAATTTTCTTTGAAAAACTCAAGTTCTTTAATATGACTTTAGTTTTATTTAAGAACTTGAGTTCTACAGTAAAAACTCAGTCCTTTGAGTCGAGTCTTTTTGCATTAGGACTCAATAAAAGGACTCAAGACTCATAACTCAGGACTTATTTTAGTCAAAGTCTTGCGAGCTCTGTCAAAATGCGTCCAGCCGCTAAATTAGGACTTAAAAAACTCGAGTCCCGTCCAACACTATCCGCAGTATTTTTGACTGATATGATGATGTTCGTGTGGTAACAGAGTAATTATATAATAGAAATAAAGAAAGAAATGTTAATGTTATTCTCATTTTGTTTTGAGTTTATAATATATTTTACGTGTATAAAGCCGCAGCTCGAATGTTGCCCTTCTTACCCCATCCCCCTTAAAAGCGTATTTGGGGCTAAGCGCCATATATTCATATATTTTATTAAACATCTTCAAGGATAAACACAGCATCCATATCCCTTACCACGTCCTAAGTAAAAAAAAGTATCAAAGAGAATTCCTTTTTAATCCAGCTATAAACAAAATCAAGGGAAAAGGGATCCCTTAGATCAAAGGGCAGAAGGCAGAACCTACTTGGTTCCGTACACGTAATTCCTTAATACGATATGAGGAATGCGTGAGACGCAATTTTCATATGAAACTATAAATCAATTTAGCGTTGAGAAAAGGGATAATCGGCCCACTGGGCAAGATTCCTACAGGCTTAGGGTTGGAACACCGTCTTACTTATTTATCGATAAATCAAAATATTTTTTGTTGTGAAAACTTGGATCAAAAATATTTGCTCAGCTGCTTAATAAGTTTAGGACACACCTGTTTTCTTCTCCCTAGTCAGTATTTTAGTATACCACTGCATCGCTTTTCTTTATATAAGTATACGTAAACTAAGTAAAGTAGCTGATATCTCAACATTACTAACTGCATACCATGGTTATGTGTCATCCACGCTCCGATACGGTGTAATTTTCTGGGGCAACTCCACTGACGTGCCTTGTGCTTTCAGAGCACAAAAGAGGTGCTTGAGAGCTATTTGTGGCTTGGAACAGACAGAATCCTGCCTTCCACATTTTAAAAACCTAAAGATTCTGACTCTACCATGCATGTACATTATGGAAATCGCATTATTTATTAAATCAAATCCAGATTTGTTTGAATTTCGCACAAGAGTTCGTCAGACCAGTAAATTATTCCTTAGACCCTCAAAACAGCATTACTACACAAGAGCGTCATATGCATGGGTCCATAGATATACAATCAAATACCAAAGAACATACGTAATGAAAGTGATCTAAATAGTTTTAAAAATGAACTTAAAATGTTATTACTCAATAAGGCATATTATACAATTAATCAATTTATAGAAGACAAAAGTATTTAGAAACTGTTTATATTATTTAGTCTTATTATTTAATCTTAGATGCTAATTCAATTTGAAAAAAAAACATGACATTTATAATTTATTTCAATTAATTAAATATTATATTAATGTTATTAATCTTATGGAAATATTTTAAGAAAATTTTGCATGCTGAGTGGCCGAGTGTGGTGAAACTCATATTATTGTAACATCTCTGTAAACCCACATTAAGCAAATAAAGAATTTTATATTTTGTATTTATTTGTAATGATACAACTTATGCTTTATTTAATATATTTTCAGTTAAAAGTTTTACGGTTTGTGAAAGTTGGAAACTAAAATTTAACGTTGGCACGTCAAAGCCATATTCTTCAAAGTTAAAACTCTTTGGTAGGTTTAATGAGAGAACTTGTGTCTGTCTGTGGATTGTGTTCATATATCAAACTGTAAAATACTCGTATAAAATTAATTACTTTGAAATCTGTTTTAAGGATTATTTCTCGCAACGGATCTTAACTGCTTGCCGGAGTTGAAAAAGTCTTTGACACATCGGGAAACATTAAAGTTTATTAACTTTGAAAATTTGATTTACTTATATATCTTTTAATGTTAATGAGTTGATCTGCCGTTTGTTTGTAATTATAGATTTTACGACATGTTTCTCTATAGAAGATTTTAATGGGCTATAAATGAAAAGGCTATTTACTTATTAGTAGAGGCACATGACACATAAATAGTTACCGACATTGCAATTTTAAAAGTACAAAGTCTGATGTTTATGACAAATCAATTATAATATACTGGATAATTAGTGATATCAAACTGTAACTTAAAAAAATTACCTAATTTTTGATAAGAATATATACAAACATGATAAAAGTATGTATAGGTACATTATAAAAATATTACCATTGAAAGATTAAACTTATTTAAATTAACCAAAGCTATTTCACGTATTGTGGCATTCACACAGCAATAATGATCATAGGCTGTCACGATGATATGGTTGTTATTATTTTCATCAAATATTTCACATCACTAACATGTAACACGTCGATGTCAAGTGCCTGTATGTAAGTATGTGCGGAATGCGAGAAAGCAAACGTTCATATTATACTGATTCAAATATAATAAAATATATTATAAATAGAAACCAATATTAATACAAAATATGGTTTGCCATTTAACGTTATATAGAGATCAAATATATATTGCATATACTCGTAGGGACTTAGGCAATCTGGTCTTCTTATACCTGGATGACGGGACAAGTAGGTGAAATATGAAAAAAGATTTTTACACAAGTAAAATTTAAGGCAGCTAATTTTAAGCAGCTAAACTGACTTGTGAAAGCAATCATTTGTTAAAGTTTTAGATAAATAAATGGCGATGTCATTAATAATTTACTAATAACCTCAACTAATTAGTAAATTACAGTTTGATCTTTTAAAAATCATACATACAAATAACATCCAGCCCCCTAACAATGATTTATAGATCACCCAAAGAAATACGCTGTATGGAATTGAACCAATGACGGAGCACGGAAGCGATAGACCATTTCAGAACAGACTATAAATATATAATTTAAAGCCTGATTCGTCAGTCGTTTACACAACGTTAGCTTACTTAGTTTAATAAAGGCATGCATTATGTGGCGCGGTGTAAAATGGTCATTAGTTTCGGCAACACTCGGTCATAACTAATACGTATTTATGTATAAAGCACTGTTTATGAGGCTGTGCACATGCGACGCCTGGCTAACTCATACACGCTCTTAAATTTGCTTTAGGATATAATTTTAGATTTATTATTATTGTAATCCTTAACTGCTTATAATCTTTACACTGTTCGTACGTGTCCGTGATATAGGGACTTTGATCTACTGCACCTTTGCAAATGGATTGAAAGTGTAATATACATTTTTTTAAAGTTTAAAAAAAAGTTTTTACACCTAATAAGTATTAGCTCTATAACTTTTTCGAAAGTCACTCATTTTGATCCCGTTTTACGCCACCCTCACGTACAAAAACGTTATAACATTAAAAACAATATATTTAAGAGTATATTTGATAATATTTCGTGTGTTCGTTTAAAGCGCTTACAAGGATTTTCTATTTCCACAGATTACTTGCTGACGTTAGTTGGGTGGTACGCAATAACCAGTTTATGTAGACCTCTGAGTTCTTAAATATGTTTAGTGAGCCAAGTTCATTCTATTCATACTTGCATGGATTGAATTTTACAAAATCCTTTCACACCGAGTACTTTGTGTGAGAGAAACAGTTTTAACCACTTTTCAACTTTATAGACTACATTATTTGAATAAGGTTTTTGTATTAAAGTTTAGTTTTTATGTTTTGTATTACATTTGATATGGTTTTGTGAGTTTTGGCTAGGTTTTGGTAAGTAAAAAAGCAACTCTATCAGAAAAAAGTGCGTACTCATTTTAGTTTAATAAATGCAAAGATGAGTTGTTTAGTATCTATAGTACAACCTCTGCTTAGTTTCTACTGGTGTTGTATGAACGAATAGGTCATACATAATAAATAATAAAAAATGTTATTGAACAGAGTTATTGTCCACGGAAAGAGAAAGAACTAGTCTAGTTTCAAACTATCTACTTCAATTAGTACTATATAATAATTATTATTCTCAGTACGTAGAGAGCCAAGCCTCTGACAAATAGTGTTGCAAATGATGATTTAATATTATGTATGTGGCAGTGGCGAAGGGTGAATTTTTAGAAAAGGTAAGCCGAACGAAAAAAAAACTTGTGACTGTCACAAACATCAATTTAACGGACACAAAGAACAAGATCCAGACTCAGGACAATAATTTGTTGATCAAAAAGAATTGTCCTGCCTGGGAATCGAACCCGCGACCTCGTGCACGTCAGCCGCTTACCGCGACCGCGCCGCGCCATCGAGGTTAAAGTGTCTTTCTATAATATTAAATTTCTATTTCGTAATCTACTTTTCTATTGTACTTCATACGTATTAGTGAAAAAATATTCTGTCCCGAACTCAAGTACATAAAGCTATTCAAATCCGAATATGTTTCTCAGTTTGGACATGTTTCTTTGATGAATTAGATAAATGACTCCACAAACTTTTAAAATCTGAGAATAAGACACAAGGGAAACAAAACGTACTATTTAATTTACAACTGCAAGCTGTAAGCCACTTATATTTATCATAAATAGATGTAAATAATATAAAAATATATCGTAAATGCATGGCGCCGGGCGGCGGCCGACGCACGTCTCGTTTGTATCCCACATTCATGTCTGTATTTCTTATTTTCGTTATTTAATTTCAAGAAAGAAGTTTTGCTTCCACAACAATTAATCAATAAGTCAACAATCTAATACTATTAACGCTGCCATTGTAACAACAAATTAAAGTAAGTAAAAGCTCCTATTACGGCGGTAGTCAAAATCGCGTCCTATTACGGAGGTATTTCTATTTTCGTGTTTTATTCTGGTTTTATTGAGTTTATGTACAACAAAACGAAATCAGTTTATTCTACATCTAATACTTCATGATTTACCTGACGTTTGCAAGAAAAGAATATAGATAACTAATCAAAATCAATCAATCTGTGTAACCCCATCGACCTGAAAGGGATTTCCATACAAACGCTAAACAACAAAATTAGGTACACTAATATTTAGAAACTAAGTTTTTCGTATTAATAAGCCATTTAAGATAGTTTATTTCTTATTCATAGCATTTTCTTACTATTATACTTACTATGTCAACAGCTTGTTTTATATTTGTAACTCGTTTTATATCCCAAAAATAAGAAATAAAATAGCGCCGTAATATGACACGATATTTTTAGATTCGTCCTAATACGGTGGTATAACTCCGTAATAGAAAAAATACTGGGCATGTTTAATTGCTTGTAACTTTTAATTTACTAACTTATTGAAATTGTTTCAAGGTTTTTTGAAATAATTATTAATCTCATAAACTAAAAACCATATTCTGCGGTATGTATTCGTAGTTAAAAATCGAATTAAATACGAAAATTGTTGAGTACAAAATGTGGGTTTCTTAGAAAGGGAAAAAATAGGAAGGTGTATTTTAACTTATCATAAATCATTTATTTTGTATAACTGTTGACTACTGTTTACACATATGAGCCAAAAAACTGTTATAGTTTCATTAGACATTTACATTGTTCCATTTATCGAAGTTTTGGTAGGTCCGAATTAGGATTATTTAAAACAGGAGTAGTTTTCCTATTGCGGTGGTAATTATTTTCAAGTAAGTCTGTGTTAGGATCTATGATTTCCTATTACGGCCCTATTCATAGAACATAAAATTACAAGTTTTAGGGTACCGTGATTATTGATTCTGAGAATAGAATTGTTATGTAATACGTAAGTTTTTTTGTTTTGTATAAAACTAAAAGCGATAAAAACTTTTAAATATACATATTCTTTTTATGTAAAGTTATGCAATCTATGTAATTTTATATTTCTGTTTTTATTTTACTAAGCATAAAAAGAAAAGTTAACCTTATTTTAATAACACAAAACTCTTTTTAGAACGTGTATTTCTATCTATACTTATTACTTATATAATATTATAAAGAGGTAAAGTTTGTTACGGTGTAGGAGGTAATCTCTGGATCTAATAAACTGATTTTAAAAATTATTTCTGTGTTGAATAGTACATTTATCGGGGAGTGTCATAGGCTATATAGTATCACGCTTTGACGAATAAGAGAGGAGCAATAATGAATCATGTTTAAAAAAGTGACGCGTTATTTTCCCCGCCTAACGAAGTGGGCACGGGTCAGCTAGTAAAAAAATAATTTCATTAAATAAGATACAAATCAATGGTCAATGAATACCAAAAATACAGCTTACTTTACTAATACATTTAAATTATTTGATAAATATTATTTGTACGGAACTTGGATGAATATAATTTCTGACCCTCCGTATTAGGAACCGTCTACCGCAGTAATAGGCTCTGACGAAAAAAATACCTCCGAATTAGGGAAAATCGACCTGACTATTTAAATCTTTTTTTAAAAATAACTAATATCATTAAAAGAAACAAACTCGACAGTAATACAAAATATAAATTCCATTTTTAACGATGACATTTTTTTGCACAGTTAAAAATATTTACAAATGCTTATTTTTGTTTCTTACTTTGAAATGTTGCGAAATACCTCCGTAATAGGAGCTTTTACCTTAACAATGAAGTAAGTACTTACAATAATGTAGTAGGTAGGCACCCAAAGCACTATGACAATAATTCAATCCATGCACAACACTCATAACACAAACATACTTAGTAATTACTACTTTACACAAAACAGAGAATTCTAATGTATTTGCACTGTAAATACTTTAAAATATAAATAATAGCTGAATGAAAACAAAAACAATAATAAATGTCAAAATAAAAACTTTGGTACTTTGGGTGGGAAATGACTGAGAGCAAAGCAATGAACATTGACCAAAATGAATGAACACAATATCGTTCGTTCATACATCGCGATGGATCGTTTTGATTGGTTAATACAACGACGAACGAATGATGCGTCGTTTTGATTGGTCAATACAACGACGAACGAATGATGCGTCGTTTTGATTGGTCAATACAACGACGAACGAATATATTAATAATACTCAATTTCCTTAGGTAACTCGAAAAATGCCGGCTTATTCATTCAATGATCGTTCCTTATATCGACGCTCACACACAAAGATAAAATGCAATGTTTTTGCATGTGTGCGTACGACTTTCGTACCGTCTGTTTATACTCGATTCCTATTTTTGAGACCGGCTTACCGCCGCCATTCTAATGTACTCTGTGCCGCCGCCATTAGTTGACAATGTTGTAATAATAGATGGCGTTATGAGTACGTAAATAATTTTCATAATATGTATTGCGATTTACGTAGGTAAGAGAAAACTTTTTTGTTTTTTTAATTTTGTGTATTGAATGGATGTTACGTCATTGATTTATAATTGTTTATTATACAATGTTATTGCAAAGGTAAGCCGGTAGGAATCGGGTTATATGGACCCTTCGCCACTGGTATGTGGAGACCCGCCGTTACTCAGGAGACACAATCTTTATTTAACTCACAAAGACAATTATGATATCTCTTTACTTTTATATCTACTTATTTTATATCGTCTTAGTAGATATTTATATAGATTAATATATAATAGATAGATTTTAAATTATCGCGATTTGTATAGGTACATAATACTATATTTACGGGTCTTACTCGCCTAAAACCTAGGTATTTATATTACTAGTATCTAGGCTAATAAGTATATACCGCGAGTAAGACCCTATAGAGAATATTTGAGTTATGTTTTAAGTAATCCGTTATTTAAATAAAAATCAATGTAAGTAGGAAACTATAAGTAATGAGGTAGGAAAGTGACTTGTCACTAGAGAAAGCTTCATTCCTGCAACTGTGGGACATCAATGAGCTGTCGATTGATGTCCTACAGCAAGAATGTAGCTTTCTTCATGTGGCGATGAACGATTTTCGAAGACACTTTTTTTTTCGAAGACACTGAAAATCTCGGTAGAAAATATATAAAATAATAGATTTCCACTAAAGTACTGCAAGGATTTATATGAAACACTGGGAGCTCTTGGAAATGCGTTTGTGTTTGAACGTAATCAATCTAACTTCGACATGTAATTGTGTTCAAAGAAGACAAAGAAATCGTATCGAGACTGCAACGGTACAGAAGACACTATTTGATACATTATGTACTGTTGTACTCTTATATCATGTACTGAAATAGATGAGAGATTCAGTTACTGTTTTAGTAGTAGGTAGTATAGTTTATAAGGTATTTTGTATTATTACTTTCGCAAAACATGCATAAATACAATTATATTAAATTTTCTTAAAATAGCTTTTCTTGGTGAATTTATGTTTTCTTAATTTTTTTAACTAATTATAACTGTATGCTCGATGAGAGTTTAAGAGAGGTGGAAACGACTTTTGAAGGCAGTCTTTGTATCTATGTCTTGGCCTATTAGGTTTAATAGTTTAATAAAAGGGTTTGTGTAATAAGACCATGAGAAGAGTATTTTTGTAATTTACTGTTTTTGCTGTTTAAGGAAATTAAATTCCTTACTTTAATTTTAATTTCAACTGAGTAACGGCTACTAAACAACGTTAAACCATATTTGAAAAAAAAATTGTATCAATCTTTTTACTAAACCTTAATATAAATACGTGATGATTTACGTAAAATTTACTCAAAATTTCAATTCACGGGTAGACGGTACAATATCAGAAATAATATTTCTTGTTCACAGACAACTTGACCATTTATCACACTTTATGAAGGATACCTGGCTTCTACTGTTATAAATGAGATAAGTAATATAAATACATATTTATGAATTTCACGATCATCTTTTCAGATACTCATATTTTTTTACTTGCTCTAAGTAAGTTTAAGACATAGCGCTCAGGATTGCCCGGTTAAAGTGGCGGTGGGCAGGGCACATTGCGCGGAGAACAGATAGCCGATGGGGCAGAAAAGTTCTTGAATGGCAACCGCGTACCGGAAGGCGCAGGGTGGGGAGACCCCTCATACGGTGGACCGACGACCTGGTTAGGACGGCGCCGGGAAGCCGATGGATGAGGGAGGCACAAGACCGCGCAGAGTGGAAGCTTTTGGAGGAGGCCTATGTCCAGCAGAGGACGTCCATAGGCTGATATGGAAGTACGTTTAATAAAGCACACAATAACAGTATTAGAAATTATGGTACGAGTACGTAGTTTCAATCAATAAATAAATAAATGTTTTTCAAACGAATATTAAAACCTTCTTATCCACATTTCCTACAAAGATATTTCGTAACTAAAACACGAACGTTTCTATCTGAATTCTTACGTTATATTTCAACATCCTTACTTCCATTTTATAAATTTCAATTCAACCATGTTCCTGGACATCGTGACCGAGCTTTTGTAGAAATACGACTAAGATTTCTGAACTTTTAGTCTTTATATAACAGGTAGTTATGTAGGTACCTACATAACTACCTACTGTACATAAAGATTTCAATGTTTCAGGTGTAATGGGAGGGGACAAGAAACGCGTCCCTTTTTAAACATATTTCATTACTGCTCCACTCCTATGACTCATAGCGTGATACTATATAGCCTATGACACTCCCCGATAAATGGACTATTCAACACAGAATTTTTAAAATCGGTTCAGTGGATCCAGAGATTACCCCCTACAACGTCAGAAACAAACAAACATACAAACACACAACCTTTACCTCTTTATAATATTAGTATAGATAATATATTAGGTAAATTACGACCTCTGCGGTGTAGTGGTTATATCACATGACTGCACGCAGAGGTCTCGGGTTCGACTCCTGCTCAATGCAAATCTTTGTGTGCATGAACATGATTGTTTGCATTGTTCTGGGTGTTTTCTGTCTGTGTGTTCTGTTTATTTACAAAAAAAAAGTATTTAAGTATGTTTATCTGTTGTCTAGTACCCATAGTACAGCTTTGCTTAGTTTGGGACAATTTTTTTATTTATATTTATAATAATTTTCTGGGCCTGATCCCATTTGGGAAAGTTGTATTTATCAAACAAAATGGATTAGTTACTAACAAAAATTAACTTACTTAACTTTAAACTTCCAACTGAACGAACAAGGATATTTTTTATTGAACTAGTTATTTTTGAAATTCAGGACAATTAAATATCCGTTACCACTAAAGTATAAATCATTACCAAAATAACAAATAACCCCAATTTATTATCAATTAAACAGCCTCCTTCAGATCACAATAACAATTGAATTCTCTTATATATTTGGTGAAACAAACAAAGGGATCGAATCTGAACTCTTCTCTATTGTGTACGGTACACCCTTCTAACAATACAAGGAAGACAATAATGCAAATAGTTTTCCATTACTACTATTAGCAGCCATAAATAGAGCCTGTAGGAGGCATGGACGTTGCCATGGCAACAAACAATGCCCGCTCCACAATGGATGCATTTGCGCCTAACGAGTTTTTAATAGACCTTTTTGAGGTACATGCCTTTTATTCTGCTATATTGATGTATAAGGATAAATAACTTACATTCTTTGTGTTTTTGAAATGCTTTTGAATTTGAGTCGTTTCATTAGTTCAAAAAATCATAAATCATAATACCATACTTCCACCTTTTTGGAACTCTTTAGACGGCCTCTAAAAGGTTAGCCACGAAGAAATGTAAATCATAATAACACTACGGTGTTCCAAATCATTGATGCTGTTAGTTTAGTAGTATTAAAGATTACCGACGTGATCAAGTCTTATTTGTAATCCTAAAATTAATGTTCTGGAACTGCGTGTTTATTTATCTTTTTTTTTTCTTATAAAAGTCCCCGCTAAGCAAAAGTAAATATTTACGGTAGGTTTTGTATTTTACAACCAACAAACAAGATAATATGATACAGGTTAGCGTCTGTTTATACCTTACTAGCAGACCCGTGCCCACTTCGTCGGCAGTCGGCATATTTCATTACTGCTCTACTCCTATTAGTCATAGCGTGATACTATATAGCCTATGACACTCCCCGATAAATGGACTATTCAACACAGAAAGAATTTTTAAAATCGGTTCAGTAAATCCAGAGATTACCCCCTACAACGTCACAAACACACAAACATACAAACACACAAACTTTACCTCTTTATAATATTAGTACCTATAGATAGGTAAATTATTAAATAATGTAACATCTAGGTCTAAACACAGTCTTGCTAACAACACATTAATGTATAAAGTTTAAGCACAAGTTGTACAAACTTTACCTGAATGTCACCACACAACATACTTTAACTAAAATTATATACGAAACTTAGAAAGTATGAAACATTCAACTTGGTAGTAAAGCGGTTGTGTTAGCAGCTACCGTAAACGAGGTCTTGGGTTTGAATTCCACGTTGCATAGTTTTGTGTGATCCATCAATTAAAGTCCAAAGCCTGGGTGTTCTTTGTCTTCTAAAATTGATGTACGTAAAAGTCCCCGTAAAACTAGGCATGATCCGTAGTCTGAGTCTTTAAAAAAATGTAAAATAAACTGTTTTATTTTGTAAACTATTTTGTAAAAAACCTGGTAACTAGATAATATAGTAAAAAGAGTGATTGCGCTGTGAACTGTCTGTGAAAGGCTTTCGATAAACTATGCAATAGCTAAATAACTTCGTTTTTAGTGTACAAACATACAAGTGTAGTGTAGAGAGAAGTATTCTGGTAATTCAGACAAAATAGTGGTTTGAATTGCTTGTTACGTCAAACGTAAAAAATATGTTGTGTGTCTCTAAGCATGGATGTTTGATTCTGTGGTTGTTTCTTTATTTATTTCATCATAACAGCCCATTAATGTCCCACTGCAGGGACGGGCCTCCTCCCGTGATGAAGGGTTACTTGGCCTACTAATACCACGCTGGCCAGGCGGATTGGTTTAGGGTTTAATTTCAAGTTTTCCTTCTTTTTATTTCGTAAAGATAGTAGTTACGTTTATTCCCTTAGTCGGTTTCACGACACCCATGGGATGAGATGGGGTGATGACATATTGTATTCTTACTCCGTCACCACACGGATATAGCTAGATAGACTTTATTTATTTATAATGTAATTTATTATATAATTCTATACTCTTTGACACTATGAAATACAGTGCCAAACTAATCAGAGCTTGTACACTGGCACTAAATTATGGCAAAAAAAAATACTTTACATCTTAAAATAGTCCCTTAGCATTATACGAAACCCTCAAAATAAGATGCAGGGACAATCAATATATTTTTAGTGTGCTACCATACCAATAGAAAGCTTAATCAGGAGATGAATATATTGCCAACACAGCAAGTTAAACTAGGCCAATTCAACATTATGACTAACTAGCTGTCAACATCAATATTTTATACACAAAAATGATCCCACAAACGACAGCCTGCTGTACGTTCACATCGAACATGTATTTACTAAGTTTGTGTGAGACAAGTTGCTCTTCGTTCTCTAACTTCACCTATGTTTGTAGACGTTGCTTTGAATTCAACATGTCCTACCAACTTGTAGGAGTTTTTACGATTCAATAACAGTTTAAGTTTGCGCTGTGAAGTGCTGGCGCTTTTTATTTTATTCAAAGGGGAATAGATTTACGTGAATGTGGTTAAAAGATTTCAATGTCTTGTTGATTTTATAGTAATTTATTTTTACTTTTATTATTAGCAATGTAACATGGTTGTTTTTATTTGCTTTAAATGGGCCTTATGATGACGCTCTATCATTCAGCTTAAACATTGCGTATTGTTTTGATGATCTTAATGGAGAAACCGAAGGCTTTGTCTGCGAACTTTGGGACAATGTCGTCATGTCCAATAATTATGAGATATATGTATCGGTTACATCAGGTGTTCCGCAAAATAACTCAGGCATAATCCTAATCCTAACGACCCTTTAATGTGTGTCACAGCAGGGATAGAACTCACCGAGTGATGGCGGTATAGTACAAACTGACTATCCGTGTCAGTTTAAAAGTTTCATCACGTTACAGAATAATAAGATATTGATCAGCTAAACTACACAACAACTAATAAAAGACTCAAACAGCTAAGTACTCTATATTTATGAAAGTTTTCAGAACAAACGGTTGTTTCTAATTAATAAATCTGAGTTAATTGCAAAAGGGTTATAACATAAAAAGATTGTTACAAAAGGCTGTGTTAATTGCGACAAGTAGAAGGCGAGTAATTTGAGCTGATGCGGGGCCTGTTATTATCGACAACTTAACTTTACTTCCGACGGAACCGGATGCTGGAAGCCATAAAGAAAATTCTAACTTTTACTGCGGATTCAGTTCGAACTTAGCCGATGTGATTTTTGATTTTATTATTTTTATATAGACGAAATAAGACGCCATTACTCGTGAACTTGCTCTCAAAGTTTTTTAAACTTAAAATATAAAATAACGTTACAAAAGTTTAATAAACTCATGTAAGTGTAAAAGATATTTCTGACTTATATACTACACCTGCTAAATGGATACAGCGATCAAGACAGTTTATAAATTTGAGAAAGCCTGTGGAAGCCGAGTATCCCCAATACCCTTCTACCTAAAAACATTAATACTGACACACTACTATTGTTTGGAGGTGGATTAAGTTATGATACCTATGTAATGAAAACTAGCTCCTGTATACGTTTTAAGTCTTCTATATTGAGACAATAACATACTTTTGTTTGGTAAGTGTATTAATCATTTCAAGACCTGCAGGTCTATTCTCGTAACATAAGTTTAAAAATAACAAGAATGCCGCTTTAAGCTTAGTTACAGTACGATTACATTACAACAAGAATACATTTTGTGTGACAATTTGACAACTAAAAGTTAAATTAACTCAATTTTTTACTATTTTAAGGTATGAGAATTGACATGCTGAAAAGACAAAACACAATACTTTAGAATATATTTACAAAAAGGCAATATCGTAAACACACAGACCAGGTGCTCCCATACATTAATATCTGTAACATGCGCATTATGCATGAACGTCCGCTATTTGACGCACGCACGACGTGTGTACACCGCCTTATAACTAGTGTTTATGTTTTATGTATGTTATAAGGCTGTGGGCACACGCGAGTGCGTTTTATCGTTCTCGAGCAGGTTATCGTCGGTTATAATTGGGTTGTTGTTATCGAATATGATTATGTGGGTTTATAGAATGTATGCGTTGTTGATAGTACCTAAAGGTTTTTGGTAGTCGCAGTTGGTATAAGAGGTCGCAATATCCTATAACGGGTCATTGGATATTTAGTGAAGTTTTGATTTTATTCTCAAAAAATTCTTTTTTTTTTTAAATGTTAAAAAAATTACTTTTGCATGGGATAGGAACTGCAACCTAAACCACTATAGTCACATAGTACAGCCGCCACACATCTAAATCTAATAATGAGGATGTGATCAAGCATCTGTGAGCTTTACGACGTTTACGTGTTGATTCATGAAGGTGTAACTAAAGGTAAGTAAAAGTAGTTTTGCAGATATTATTTCTACAAAACAAACGATCTATAAGTGGCCCAATTTAAGCGTTGTCTATAAAGGAGGTTCAACACTGCAGTGGGACATTAATGCCCATTAATGTCCCACTGTTATGACAAATCATGTGATTTCGTATTTTAAGACCAGCCGATTCTTTTACATATTATATTTACGTAAAAATGTAAATGGAGCCTTAAAAACTTACAAAGCAGGCTGTTGATATTTGAGTAAAAATCGCTTCTTGTTTCACTTATAATAATATTTATATTGGATAAATATGTACAGCCGGGATATTTAATTTTGAAACTTGGGCGTAGTGCACACGATTTACTTTTGTCAAAATAACGAAATGTTTAAAAAAATTACTACCAGTTAGATAAAAGTCACTACGCACTGAAGTTTTTTGACGTAATGTAGTTGTCGTAAAACATTTCCAAAGAGTAATTTAACAGGCTTAGTCTTATTTAAAGAGCTAAAAACTGCTTACCTATCATCAATCATAACAGCCAATTAATGTCCCACTGGGGGGACGGGCCTCCTCCTGTGACGGAGGGATATTTGGCCTACTAATACACCAGACGGATTGGTATAGGGTTCAATTTCAAGTTTTCCTTCTTTTTATTTCGTAAAGGTAATATTCACAGACAGTCGGTTTTTACGATGAGTCGGTTTATACGGATGAGATGGGGTTTTGACATATTGTATTCTTACTCCGTCACCACACGGACAACACTTGCCTATAATGATAATAAAGTAAACCTTAATTCATTCCGTAGTTGAAGATAACCTTTTAACCTAATAAAATTTTAAGGCTCCAGTTAAAAGAGTACACACAAGTGCAAAATTGTGACCAATATCTACCAAATAATATAATAATAAGACAATGTATAAAAGCCTTTAAAATAAGTTAAAAAGTTAAGTAATAAGTTTGTTTGCGTTCGCGTCGCGTAGCTTGATAGATGTGGAGACGTCTACGAAGCTACGGCGTAGCGCTACGAGATATTATCGTAGAGGCATCATAAAAGTCACGGATTATACTTATGTTAAAAGTTATAATATGAATAACTTAATACCGTTTGTTTGACAGCCTTCGCTTACCTGAAAGTATTGGAAAAATATATTTAGTAAATAATAATATAGCTACACACTTTACACAAAATTGACTTAATTCGGGTATCGAACCAGGGACATCTTTACGCCACAAAAGGTTTTATGTTCGATACCCGAATAAAGTTAATTTTGTGTAAGGATTTCAGTACCTTTATTTATGCTCAATAGAATTTTAATAGAAAAAAAAAATTTTTATTGAAAAAGTATTTTTGCTAATAAACGTCAAGAGATGGCATTTATTAATTGTAATTCAAAGTAGCAATATATTTTAACTTCTGCAGTGAATAATTTTAACATTTACAAGGCACCTGCGCCGTCCTGTTTTGATCAATACATTTTTTGTAAAGAAGGCTTTTTCTCTTGACCCTTTCGTAATATATTGACACTATCTTAGCTACCAAAGCTTACACTAATAAATACACTACAGCCGTTTTGGTGTGTATGCCACCAAAACTAACACATAACATAAACAAACAACCATTAACATTTCTACCTACCCTCAAATAAATACAGAAATCGTAATATTTCTGTAGGTAACCAAAGAATATTATTTTTTCCCATTCGTACGGTGCTTATTAAAACGTTGAAGGATGTTCCGGCGAAGCCTGAATTAATGTGAAGTTTCATTTTGTGCTACGAGCGCCTACGAAGCCTCCAAAACGTTTGAACACACAAATAATCAGCGTAGCAATGCCTACGAAATGCTACGATGTGCTACGAGACTCAAAGAGAAAACTAATCAGTTATATACAATGTAGAAGATGGAATGTTTTAGTCGCATACACAAAACAGACAATATTTGTATTTCATTTGATTCGAGTGGTTAAACAGTCGATAACTAGAGCAGTCACTAGTGCCAGGTTCTATTTCTGAACAACGATGTATCTACACACATCAAAAAAGTCTAAGCAACATGCATGATATTACAAATTTACCATTTATATTAATTAATTTCTAAGTATTTACTCACTCAAAGTGTATAGGTAAGTAAACTTTTTTGTTATTGATGACATACTGGCTGGTTGTAAAAAAAAAATTTCGATTATGTTTTGTTTTTTTTTCATAAAATTCAAATGACTGCGAATTTGTTTGAATTTGAGTGCATGTTAATTGCTACGTTTTAGTCTTGATTTTATAATTTTACCAACCATTTAAATACAGTTGGCGACAAAATTGAATTGTTAGATATTCTTTACGTCATGGAGCGACGTCATTTGACGGCAGATGAAATGCAAAGAGCTGTAGGGATGTTGCAAGCGGGAAGTAATCAATCTCAGGTATCTCGACATTTTGGTATTCATAGAAGTGTTATTTGTCGTCTTTGGCAGCGCTACAATAATACAGGGGAACCCGCTGAACAGCATCCAGGCCGTAAAAGGAGTACAACCACTCGGCAAGACCGGTACATACAACTGACTGCAAGACGCCAGCCGATGTTAACCGCTCGAGAGATAAGTTTGAGGCTACAAAATTCAAGTGGTGTTGATGTAAGTCCCCAAACTGTGCGAAATCGACTGCATGAGTACGGCCTACGAGCTCGACGCCCTATCAGGTGCCCACCGATACGTCACGGGAATCGCGCTCGTCGAAATGAATGGTGTAGAGAACGCATAACATGGACCCAGGAACAATGGGATAAAATTATGTTTTCCGATGAGTCGCGATTCGGGTTTAGGCCTGATACAAGAAGGGTGCGAGTGTACCGTCGACCCGGAAATACTGAAAGACTCAGGTGCGTTCAGGAAGTTCATCCATACAGCGGCTCAACAGTTATGGTATGGGCGGGTATTATGAAGAACAGGCGAACTGAGCTCGTTTTTGTAAATGGAAACATGAACGCTGAAAATTACGTTGAGGATATTCTCAGACCTTATGTCCATCCATTTGCACAAACCTTTGGCTCCGATTTTACGTTAATGCATGACAATGCGCGTTCACATACAGCTCGGCGAACCAGTGAATACTTGGCAACGGAGAACATCCAGGTATTGCCCTGGCCTGCACAATCGCCAGACCTCAACCCCATCGAGCACGCATGGGACATGCTCCAGAGACGTGTTTTGAAGGACTTGGACGGAGTGACAACAACCCAACAGCTGAAGGATTTGCTACAATTCCATTGGGAGCGAATACCGCAAGATGACATAAACAGTCTCATTAATTCAATGAATAATCGTTGCCGACAAGTTCTGAATAGCAGAGGAGGCCATACTTTGTATTAAATTGTCCTATTCTTTCACAATAAATTCATTTTCTTAAGAAATTTCAATTTGTAAAAAAAAAGGTTAGTTTCTTATGTACCTGTATATTCTAATATTGTTAATTTCTGTTATTAAAAGAACTTATAAAGAAAACAGCTGTTATTTTTACATCATAGAACCCTAAAAATATTATTTTAAAAATAAAATACAACGTTATAATTAAAATAAATGGTAAAATAAATTAATATAAATGGTAAATTTGTAATATCATGCATGTTGCTTAGACTTTTTTGATGTGTGTATATCCCAATCGGGCTTTATTTTTTTCTAAGACATTTATTACTACTACTATTACTTACTATTGACAGAGCCATTTGTGCGGGGATTTCTACAAACATCAAATTAACAGACTGCAAGGGCATCGAAACAGCGACCTCACGCATGACAGTCACATACACGACTGAGGGCCCAAAGCATTGATAGGCAGGCATATCTACGCGTACCACGCTATCCAGAAAAAAATGTTTTGAGACAACGATTTCATTTTTTAACTCCATTTATCACTTTTTATTTGGAAGCGGTGGTAAAGTTTTCTAAACTTTGAAATGTTTATAAACTTAGATTAACTCACTTGTTACGAGCGTCCTTTTAAAAGACCACCTCTCAAAAATTAATAATTAAAAATATGAGGTTACTATAACGAATAGTTTTTAATAAATATTACGAGTTTAGGAGTTTATCTGTCATTTAATACATTACTTTGCTGTTTTAAGTGTATTATATTGTGGTTTTAGCAGAAAAAGTTTTTTTATAAAAACAATATGTCTGGTAAAAGGCTAGAATATACAATTGTCACCAAATATCGACAAAATACGTATAATACTGTAACAACATAACCCTTACCTATATTTCTAATGTATTTATTACTATGTACAATACAATTATAGTGTCCATATTTCAAATTTATTATGGTGTCCTTTTAAACGGACAGTCGTAATATGACCTACTATGACGCTTTGAAAGTTTCGTTACCAATGTTTCCTTTTTTTTACCTTTAGATCACATATCAATGTATAATGTTTATGTTTATTTATTTTTATGTTTTTTTATGTTTTTTTTTTTTTTTTTTTTTGTTTTTTTATAATCATCTCATGTATAATGTTTACATGAGATTGTGGAAAAGCAAGAACTGGTTGATGATGATGACGAAATACCGTCATATATTACAATTATACCTTCTGATAACTGTAATGGCGAGGTAACTGAGGAAGATTCAGGTGACGAGAATTAAGTTTCAATGTCAAATCTTTCTGGAGCTGTTACCAGTTTCTGCAAAAGCTCATTATAGCTATGATGCATCGACTTCTAGCAATAGTGATGATGAGCATTTAGCACAAGTGGCAAAGACCACTTCCAAATCTAGAATCTTTCGAATAAACAATTTATACGAGGCCAACCGATTCGATGGGGCTACAAATTCTGAGTTAGAGGTACTCGCTTAGGATATGTCGTACGGTTTGATTCTTATCACGGTCATGGAGCAGACATTCCTGAAAGTTACGAAAAGCTGGTCTTAGGCGCTAGTGTCATTCTCTCATTTTCTGATATTCTGCGCTCAATAGATTAAACAGCGCCATTTCGCTTGATCTTTGACATTTTGTTTACGTCTGTTCATCTAATTGATGGACTGGGAGGAACAGGTATGAAAGCTACTAGAGAGTACTATCATAAGAGAGAATCTAAGGGTTTTTTACCTTCTAATAAGGATATGCCTAAATCAGAGCGTGAAATGTTTCAATACAGATCTACAAGTGCTGAAGTGGTTTTGTTGAACAAGTGGCATAATAAAATAATTATCATTCTAGTGGCGACGCATCCTTGTAATGTTCAACCTGTTAGCAAAAGAAGACGATTCTTTCAACAACAAAAGAGATATATTCACGTCGAACAACCAGTTGTTATAAGGTCGTGTAACAAAAATGTTCTTAGAACATCCATTTGGGGCAAAAATGGTATTTTTCTATTATATATCATGAATTAGATATGATATTGCATAGTAAAATACCAGCTACTTACTTCTTTATTAAAACCTGTGCAATACAATGAGTTTTCCCAATTTCATTCTGAAACTTAATATTTTATTATCAGCGAAGTGACAGTAGTACATTTTACGAGTGTCCTTTTAAAAGGACACCATTTTCCGGCTTTTCCAAAAGTCACAGGATTTTTTTGTTATTTTTTATATGACATATGATGTACAATAAAAAGTTCCTGAGAAAATTATAACATTTCGATAGGTTCGACACTTCTCGTAACAAGTGGGTTAAGTAGTGTTAGATGACGTCAAAAAGATACAATATTATTGTACTACTTTGAATAAATGATATTTGATTTGTCATCATACGTAGTAGTAATGATATAAAATGCTCACAATAATAATATACAAATCCTAGACCACAAAACAACTTACATAATAAAATAACTCAATTATCGCAGAAACAATTTGTTTAAATTAAAACCACTCACTGGAGGGTACAGTTACTATAGTCAGTGATAATAAACGCATCCCGGAATCCGGGACTCGGAAGTTCCCGCATCGCGACACATTCCCTGAATTCACATCACTATAGAGTTATATAACAGTAGGATAAATATTACCGACTAGTTTAATCTCAAAATAGTTTATTTCTTATAAAAAGTTGTTCAAAAACTTTACCTACAAGTTACAGTACAAAAATAATACACTCCGTAAAAATGTCTTCACTAATGATAAAAGATTATCGAACTCTACTAATAATTCCCGAATTATAGACACAGAGAATGTGACATCATCATTATCATCATAACAGCACATTAATGTCCCACTGCAGGGACAGGTCATGTGAGATGGGGTTCTCATGCCATGGGTGTCGTAAAAACCGACTAAGGGACTATCCGTCAATATTATCTTTACAAAATAAAAAGAAGGAAAACTTGAAATTAAACCCTATACCAACCGGTTTGGCCAGCGTGGTATTAGTAGGCCAAGTATCCCTCCATCATGGAAGGAGGCCCGTCCCTGCAGTGGGACATTAATGGGCTGTTATGATGAAGCAATGGTACAGCTTTTAGCTACACGTTACATAGTAAGCAGAGTGGCCTACAGATGTAAAATTGAGCGCATTTCATGACTCGTTTCTCCCTTTAGGCGAGGTCACTTGCTCGCGGCATACTGCATCTAACACATACAAACTATTTACAACCATAACTCTAAAAGAATAAGACACATATTTCAACTGTGAATAGCTTCTCTGTATTCGAGTTTTATGTTGGCTGGATGTTTGATGTTAAAAATACAAAACTGAGTTTGTTTGTTACGCATAAATCTCTGCGCCTGTGTTGATGAATTTGTTTGCGGGTATAGATGGGAGTTTGACAAAAAGTTTTTGAAGTACTTTATAAAAATTCATATTTATCATTAGACAATTCTAACTCGGTATAAACGTATTTTTTTCTTCATTAATATTAAGATTTTAATCCGTTTATTGATAATACGTCACAATCGGCTCACTGCAGGGCCGTGCCTATAGTGATAGTGAAAAACTTTACATTTAATTCTTATACTGGTACTTATTAAATATTTTTCGTGACATTGAGTAGGTACTAATATATTTCTACAACTTAATTTCCTTACAGAGATCTTTAAAATCTTCTTAGAATATTTAAAATTGCAACAGCGATAGCTGAATAAATTTTCCTCGTGATTTTAAAATTACCACAAAATATTAGCCGTGATAAAGTTCCCTTGAGACACTTACAGACAGACCGCTTATAATTATAATATGTAAATGTGTGCGACTTGCTTCTATAATCTAACTTAGTATGAATATCTAAAATTTTAATGGGTCTTAAGTAGTCGAGCTAACTGTAGAATTATCTTTAATTTTTAACGTGGTCAAATAGCTTTACATAAAATCTTGTTTTTTTTTTAAGAAAATATCTCTACTTATTACAACAATCATCTTTCTAACGAAAATAAAGAGATCCCGAGCTTATATTGATATGTAAATCACAAAATCAAATTATTCTCTATGGGATTAGAACACGTGACATTATGGTCTTGTGATACCAAGGGTCATTGTATTGACCCTTGGTGTCATAAAATTTGCTAATCACACAAAAATAATTATCTTCAAAATTATCCTAAGCCTGTGACGGCATCCACAGACGGCATAAGAACGATTACTATGCCAGGATGGCAATTAATGGTGTACTATACTGGTTAGTTATTTAAAAGAACTTTCAAACCTACTTTACTGTAATATTCTTGTCATACGTAAAGTTTACGACACGTTCTTTCAAAAAGCTGTTAAGATAATTATTTAATTTTGGTTCGTGATTTCTAACTCAAAGGGAAAACTTCAATTTAACAAAATTGTATTAAAATTTCGTTTTCGTTCGTCTGTGATCTCATAGATTGTATTATTTTGTGTGTAATTAGTTTCTTTATTAGATTCAATACGTATTTATATCAAAAGGAAAATAAATCAAATTTATTTTATAATATTGTACGTTTATATTCAAAAAAATAAATACTTGTATTTATTTACTAACGAGTACGTTACCTTGTTGATGTTGAACTAAAGTACGAGTAGATATCAGTAATTCAAGAAGTAGGTACAGGTGATGATGGATTAACCCATGTTATCTCAAGACTATCGTAAAACAAAAGAAAGAAAACTTAACCCTATACGAAACTGGAGTAAAGAATATCTTAAAAGTGGGGAAAGTAATAGAAAATAATTAGTTATTGTCGTAATTTAAACAATATAAGATTAAAATCATATCATTCCCAATTGTGCGTATCTCTATTCTCCTACAACGACGCCAAATGAAAAACTTAAACTAACATTATCGTCAATAAGAAGTTGAGTAAAAACACCATCTCATTTTCATACAATGTCATCTCCACCTAAGCTCTATCTATTATCAGAATTGCGAAGTAACTTCTAAAGCTCGTTTATGATTGAGTTTTCTCACACCAGAACAACTTTCTCCTCAGCTAGTGTTTCAAATACTCCGTCGTGCAACACATTTATAACAGATGGCGTTCTGTTAAACTCTATGAGGTTTCAGTAACGAGCTCTAGTGGATGTTCTCGGTACTACTACCAGATAAGATTCCTGTTTTATGCGTAGCAGTTTACGCGGTCAATACAAAGATGGCGCTTTAATAAATTGAGAAGAGAGAGAAATTGAGAGAGAATTGTGTAAAATGGCCTACTTTAAATTTTAGCTGTTAATACTTTTATTTGCCTCAAAAAAAGCTAAGGACTTAAGTACATTATATGTAGTGTATTTATTGCTAAAATAAATGGAAACATACCTTTAACAGATGTGGTTCTCGCTCAGCAGCGTCCAGCAACGACTCAGCTTCGCTCAGCCACGCGACGAACTTCTCCAACGAACGATCAAAATTCTGTAGCGACGACACTGCTGAATGAAGCGCTTTTCCACGAGCAACAATACTATGGATCAATGGAGAAAACAACGTATAAATAAAGGTCAGTAAAATTATAATAAGGCTTTTAAAATGTATTGTTAATAGTCTTATAATAAGAGCAAGAGAGGCAGTTGATAATTTATGCTTGTATAGGCTACCCAAAAAAAAATACTACCTGAAAGATTTATTGCATTAAACCCATAAAATACGACTTTATAAATTGAACTCCAGTGATTCTTTGGCTTGTCTTCTACAACAAAATGAATATTGTACGAAATAAAACCAATGCCGTACAGAAATTTAAATAACAGTGTTATTTTAATAAAGTTTGTTTTGAATTATTCATGTTTGTTGCCCTACAGAGTGAATATTTATAAGTTAGTGTATACGAAACGTTGTTGAATATTCAATGTTTAATTAAATTATATTACAATAACTTTTAACTTTAATCAAATACCAGTAAGTACGTGCGCTCGGCGTATACATGTTAGTTTCTAAACTTTGTAAGAGATGGCGCTGCCTGTATTGTAACAGTTTGAGGAAACATTTATAGATGGCGTTTAGCTTGCACTATAATGTGGTTTTTTTTATTATATTATTAATTTGCTTGTACGTTGAAATGTGTTTATCTTAGCCAGAATACGTATTTGCTTTGAAGTGACAATTAAGTCAAATTTCAAATTTCAAAATACTTTATTTCATAAAATTTATTACAAATTGTTTGAAGTCTTTATAATTTCAAAACTTGACCAAATTAATAATTAAATAGTATTGTTAGACTTACCTATTATTGAGCTCGTTATATCTATGATTGATAGCCTCAGTAGAGCGCTTAATGCGTGTGGTATCGTCATTGCGGTAGACCGCTATCAGGCGCTGAGTCAGCTGACCGAACAGCTCGATCTGGTGTTTGTATTGGTGAACTTCCGCGTGGAAAGACTGTAAGAAAACAAAATATTTTGTAATACATTGAGTATAGAAAAGCACAACATAAGCAATACGAACGAACAATAAAGACGATATTGCTAACTAAGATTTTTAACGCCATCTTGTACATTTTAGTAAAATTTATTCCTCTTGTGAAAAAGATCTAACATTGCAAAATCTGCCACTAGATGGTATTAAACAAAGAGTTTGTAAAAATCACGCCTAAATAAATAAAGAATAAAGTTAATCTTTCAGTAAATTAATAATGAATGACTTAAAATTAATTATTTTCTTAATGAACCAATGTTATAGTTCCAGAAACAGTTAAAAAAGTTGCTATAAATTTCACGTAGACTATTGTTCTTGCACAATTCCTGGGCAGAATTTAGTAGATAAAATATTTTTTTTTAGTATACATGTGTTACTGAGTAATCCAGAGGTTTTAGCATATAAATAGGATTATTAACTCTCATAATAATATGAGAGTTAATAATCCTTATTAAAACCAATAAGTTTTAATACTTAAAAATAAACTCCTTCAAAAAGCAAAGTTCATATGAACTTTATAAATATTTTTTTATTACATAAGCTCGAAAATATTGTCACTAATTAAAAACATAATAAACAAACATACCGAATAAAATAACAACACAAGAAAAGGCACGCAATAATACAGAGTTAAATATGCAAAACGGAATTTGAAAAGGCCTGCCGGGTCCCAATTAAGTTGGATTTATAGCACATACGAGCCCCAAGTTGGACCTAGTCGCTTATGTAATATCGCTTAGACAAGTCAACCGTGTTACAGACTATCTAATCATGCAGTTCTGAAATCTAAATTAAAGTTAGGTCCTTGGTTTGAGCAAATTACGACAATAGACATGAGCATGCTTTGTTTTGGTACAAATAAAACTTGGTTAACGCTCTGTATGTTAACTGTTATTGTTATTTTGATGATGTCTGACGTCGACCAAAATCAGAGATAACTTCTCCAGAGAACATTGACATATTATATGAAACTCTTGAGAAAAATATGAATCTAAGTCATTACAAAGATAAAAACGAGTCATGCTATTTTAACAGATATTAAAGACAGAGTTTTAAGTCAAAATCTACCTAGATTCTTTCATAACTGCACATTAGTATACGCTGTGGTAATATCCTTTGGTACCTACTAATATATTACGCTTCATGACAGAACTGATTACAAGTTTCTCTGCATATCTGTTACAGTATACAGATGAGGGATTAAATGTGATAACAAGAAAAGGGATTAAATAGTTTTACATAAAGCAATATAATGTCCTATTATCATCATCTTATAGGACATAGCATTTATAATTGTAAGTAGTTGATTTTATTTCTAATCTAATCTTAAAGATATTTAAGGATTTTGTAACACCTTTTTTATTTTTTGAATACTTTTTCCATACTTTTACATACATGAAATTACGGACACACATAAAACATCAAGTATCACACAATTTAAGCAGTATGTAGTTTCGTAAATACATTTAGTACTTACAACGCAACAATTCAACTCTCTCACTAACCTACAGTTGTATCATAAATAAGTTTTAATAGCGACATAAACATAACTTAGTACATATTACACAGTACAAGTATTATATCGCTCTCGTAATTATGTAAATTTACTAACTTTGTCTCTGAACTGCAACGCTAATATAATTTTTGTCGATTCTAGAAGAAATTGTCTGCGTAAGTTTCCGTGCAATGTTTATTAGTAACGGCTGCTATATTAAATACGTTTTAGTAACTAAAGTTTAGTGTTCTTCAGGTTTAATAAACATAAAAGATTAAGAGCTGTAAGAGCTCAAGACATACAGACAATAATACATACCTAATTGTTTCATTTACCCTGAGCTAACAGCAGTCAAGAAGCTGCCTCGTAAGGACTAATTGCATGATGATTATGCTAATCAAGAATAACGAATAATAATAGAAAATTTCCTTATTTTATTTATTTATTTTATTTTATTTATAGTAAAGGAGCTAAAAAGTAAAAACCCTAACCTTACCCACCATTAAAACAGATAGAATCACGTCATCGCCGTCTGAGTTGGTCGAAGAATAAGGAAGTCTAAAGATAACAGAGTATTTAGATGATAGATAAACACCATGAATATACCAGTAAAACTGACCTAATAATGAATTAAGTTTAAAGAATGTAAAATATTGAGCGATATCATAAAATTGTACTAAAATAAAAACGTAATTCACGAGTCGCAGTCAAATGACAAACGCGACTAATCCTATAACTCTTTTGACATAATTAACGATTCACATAAAAGATTAAAAACCATATCTTCGTAACAAAATGGTGGCTTCAAAACAGTAACGAGTCGTATCAAAAAGGAAAATGAACAGAAACAAAAGGTATAATCCTTTTACCACATTGTCGTGTACCTATATATGACACATTGTCGTATATATTATAACATGAATCCTGTCTCCGGGAGTTATTCCTCTTGAACGCGT
This sequence comes from Schrankia costaestrigalis, assembly GCA_905475405.1. Classification (NCBI taxonomy): domain Eukaryota; kingdom Metazoa; phylum Arthropoda; class Insecta; order Lepidoptera; family Erebidae; genus Schrankia; species Schrankia costaestrigalis. The sequence continues at coordinate 499,433 of FR997845.1, read as the reverse complement.
AACATCGTCTCGTCATCAACATGTATGAGACAATATAAATATGTATGTATTACACTCATACATAATATTAAATGGAGACGTTTCAATTTCGTTTCTATTAGTGATGGAAGTAATATCTATTTTGTATTGTCGATACGTCGATTTGATATCTGGATAACAAGTATTTTGTATAGAGGTACTGTTTGTGCAACGATTATTATTTATTTGTAAATCAGACTTGAATTTTTTATCTTGTAGAAATATATTTCTGGAGTAATGAGGGATTTTTTTTCTTAAGTGCATTAGTAGAACTAAATTCTCTTGCTTTATTTTTTCTTTTATAACAAAACTCCAGCACTACAGATCAAGCCCACAGGGTCATAACATGTCTAACTGTCTTGGATGGGAAACAAACCCGCGAGAATTTTCACCGTAACAAGACCGCTGTGCCACCGAGGCATTTACTTCATGTGATGTTGAGGATAAATGAAATAATGAATAAAAGCTCTACATAAGCAGTATCCATCCGCCTCATAACACCGTCACTATGTGGGTACATAATGTGTAGTTATAACGTACGAGGTAGGTTTATGTCACCTTGTATTAAGTTTAAGATGTCTAGCAGGTGCTAGTAAATGAGCCTTGTTTGTTGAGGCGAGATCAGGTTTAGTACAGCTTTATTACAAATTATATTAAACTCTTAGTCTTGTTTTTTATTAATAAACATCTTTATTAGTTTCACATATTTATTAATATTATAGTGTCCCTAACTGAACAAAATAAAAAATATAGCCTCAACATTGTCATCCCGTGAGTACCTTAAAAACTAACCGTAGATATTAACATACCATTATCTTTCCTTCGACATTTGAGACGCAGTCTAGGCATTGATATTTTAAAAATTAAAATAAATTTATTGACACAGATTTTTTTGTGTGACTTTATCAGTCTGTATCTTTTGTTTCCATCACTATCAGAGCAGTTGACAATCGGATCTGTTATCTATAAGAGGAAAACTATTATGGCTAAGAGTTTCAGTCTTGACAAAATGACTTCTTCAACTTTAACACGGGCTCCAGTACTAAGTAATATATTTATAAACTAATTCAAAGTTCTCCTTGTACCGTACAACCTCTCTTAAGCATTCTTATCGTTCTTTATTTTTTTTTATTATTAAATACTTAGTAGTTTATACTGACCTTCTGTTCCCTTAGCTGCATCTCCAGCACATCGGCAGTGTTAGCTGGCGGCTGCATGGCGGCGAGGCGTGCCTCCATGCGCGAGAGCCAGGCGTCCGCGTCTCTACGCCTCGCCTCGTAGCGCTGTGAGTCGCCCAACATGGCGTCCAGCTGCGCCTTACGTTGAAGTACGCGCGCGTTCGCCTCATCCCAGTGCTCGCGGAGTGCGGTTACTGAAACGTAAATAATTTACTGTTAGTTTTATGCTGTAGGTGAAACAAAGAAATATATTAGAGTATGGCTGTAGAATATTATTATTAAACAACCGACTAAAGGGGTATAGACAATAAGACTATGAACAGTTGCAAACAATTTAGAGCAGTTCGGTCAGATTCTTGAGGTCGATATCTAAAATAATTGACAGTCGCAAAGCATTTTTTGTTACAGTTGAAATAAACACTAAAATATTTATTAATAAATAAAAGATTTAAAAAAAACTTATTTTGTTTTACATGTTTTCTTAAATGATTAAAAGTATTTTTGTACGACGACGTTCAGTACAATACATACATTCAAGTATCATTCAAATAAAAAATGTAAACTGAATCGAAATCGGACTGAACAAATTCAGATAGCGACTTGTCTAGACCATCTAAATTTGTGCTAAATCGCTATAGAAAGCTTGCATGGCCTAATTCGCAAGACAAATAAAGGCTTACTTTGAAAAGGTACGAAAATTGCTCTGTGATTACAATAAATAGATACAATTGTTTTGCAGTTTATTCAGTTCTCAATTAATTCTAATTTATTTTAATCCATAATGAAAAGAACGCAAGAATCCTAATCAAATGAGTATTGTCAATTAAATTGCTGATTCATGAGCTTATCGACTCATACTAGTATAACTAACGAACTTAATACAGTCGGTGTACACACTCGTTGTACCAAACAAACAAGTCGATGTTATGTATCTACATGTTGATAGTATCCGTGCTGTAGCCCCAAGCGAACCTTTTGTCAAACTAACATACTATATAACATTCAACTATTTAGTTACTCCAATGGGAAACATAATATATACCAAATACGTCTACAAATTTAGCCTAACCGCAAATTTAACATCATTCATTATACATTGCCGAGGTAGTACCAGTATTTAGGAAGGATTATTTAAGATAACATGCATTGTATTTTAACGTAAGCGTTAACAAGGTTTGAGGTATGATTTCTGGGTATGTAGGCAGTCGGTCTGGAGGCTGTGGATTAGTAAATACGACGTGGCTTAATGCTAAATTGGTTTTGAACAAGCAAACAGTATATATGAGACGTTCCGTATGTTTAATATTATGATGAATTTAGACAAGGGTATAAATACATGTAGGTATAGTTTGTGTTACTTTACTGATATTTTTGGAAGAAGGTTAAAGACACATAACAAGATTCTAACGTGATTTGCGCAACCTATGGACATTAGACAACTCAAATGAGCAACAGCAGAGGTGTTGTTGTGACATCCTAGAAGATTGTAAAGGGGAAGGTAAGGTTTTAGAGAAACTTTGTATCACGCTTTCTATCAGAACTTTATTTTAAACATTTCATTCAGTTAACTAAAATAACACGCTCTTCTCCGATATAATCGTAGTGGAAAATTGTTGTTTCGCCTCTTTTCTTTTCCTTTACATTAGGATTTTTTTCGTTTTAAACCAATGGGTATTGGTTTTTTTAAGGAAAACTGGTGTCGCTGGTGTCGACCAATACAAGATTTTTAGTTTAATTATCTTTAGTAGCCATTCCCAAGCAATTTGGAGCAGTTTGGCCAGATTATTGTAGTCGGTATTCAAATGTGTTTATCTGGTAAACTAGAAAATTAAAATACATGATACAACTATTCCGGTATAATGTCGTATTATAGAATACAGTTTGCATAAGAATGCTTCCAAATTTTGTTTTCCTTGTGTGGTGTTGAATTAAAAATACATACGGTCACCCCTTATCTCATTCCCATTGCCCTACTGTATCAATCCTAATTACCAGCGTCGTATTAGTAAAGTTTTTCTCTATTATTGAGGATGTCCACATATGCTGTAAGACATTTAAGGGTAGGTAAAATGGGACATAACTATGCAACAACTACCTACTTCCTTGGAAGGCTTTACAGCGTGTCCTTACAAAAAGCACTGAGCATGACGCTACGTGAGACCCGGAATAAAAACTAAACGGAAACTATAATCAAAGAAAATGGAGGAGTTTGAAAAGCTTCTTTTATAACAATGTAGGGGACTTGAATATAAATAAGTTACACCTGTGTAGCACAATAACATGCTTGTGTATAATAACAAAATCAATTTGTATAACAATAATAGCATACTAATTTCATTTAAAGTACTCTTTTTTTAGAAGGTAGTCTCCTTCTTCTTCTGCACTAGCAATCAATCCTTGATTCGTGAGGACTTTTACAGACATGAATTAAACGGACAGAATGTAAATTCTAACTCAAGACAACAATTTGTATATCACATAAATAAAATATGTCTTACGTGGGATTCGGAAACCGCGACCTCATGGACGGGAGCCGCTTACACAACCGCTTTGCCACTGAGCCAGTTAATAAACTAAATACTTTGTTCACAAAGTATATGTTTAGTTAAATTAATTAGTAGTAGCACAGCAGGCTTAGCTTTACTTAACAAGCAAACTTAGTCCAGCCAGAGCAAGCTCAGAGATCTACACAACTGATACTAAACACACGAGTACTTAGCAGTGCTAGCCTTAATGGAATTAGGTTGATTGAAACGTTGATATAACCTGAGCTAGAGCCAAGCTAATGTGTTTGTTGATATTTGTTTTAAACTATTGTATGATTAACACTTACTTCATGGAGGATTCAATAAGTAGGTATAATATTATGTATGTATTTTTCTGATCAATCAAGAATGTGACTATTTTCGCAAAATGATGGTTTAGACTTAACCTAGATATTACCTGCGATATTTTAACTATCGAAGAACGATGCAGATATACCTATTTCAACACTTTGTACATCCCATTAGAACGCCATATTTTTCGAGATATAAATTTTCCAATGTGTTAATCCACCAACCCCCAAAATTTAATTTTTAATAGGCAAACAGTTAACGGGGCATACAACAACCATACACACACACACAAACTTTATAATATTAGAGGAATCTAATTTTATAAAACCTCTTATTAAAAACACTGACAACATTGATTAGGTCCAGGTACTTAAAAACTCCCAAAGCCACTGAAACCCATAAACTAAATTATAATTATTTATTATTATTTTCCAACCAGAGTATAAAATAAAAGTGTTAAATAAAAACTGATATTTACACACATTCATTGTGTTATAATATTTGTTAAGATACAAATCATTTATCGAACCTTTTAATAGAGATCTCAAGTGTAACAGCGGGGCACTTGTCTTAGACACGGGGAAACCGGTCATGTCTGCTGAAAGTAAATAAATATAATAATATACACTACATAATACTTATATAATAAATATAATATTATATTATATAGCACGAATAAAGTGAAGGTAAGCAGGACACATAGCGCGAAGAACTGATAGCCATTGGGGCAGAAAGATTCAAGGGCTGATAGAATGGCGACCGCGTACCAGACGCAAAGTGACCTACAACCTAGTTAGGACGGTGGGACCGCGTAAAATAGAAGAAATACAGTAGTGGATTTCTATTGGCTGACATGATGATAATAATTAATTATTAATAGATAGGTATGAAAGAGATACAATATCACGCGCGGTGGAAGAAGTTGTAGGTAACCTGTGTGGACGTATATTATTATAATTGGAAATTATAAATATACACATACATCATTATTACTTACATAAATAAAATAAACATGACGTAACGAAATGATAATATAAAAATGTCACCGCCTTTTCTCGTTCTGTGGGTGTGTTGAATAGTCCAATAATAGATTATACATGTGGTAAGGTTTATAATATTAAGCTAGCAATCATTAGGAGCTGAGCATCAACGAAAATGTGTTACATTAAACGTGGGATTTTTTTCATGGTATGTATAAATTCATCTTATAATTTCTAGTAGGTAGTACTATGTTTAGCACGTATTTACATACAGGTATCTATAAACTTGTAATACAAAATAAGTGGTCGCGGACTAAAGATAATTAATTGATATACTCGTATATGAATTAAAAATTAGGTCATAGAATAACAAATATTGTATATGTTACAGCCAAAGTAATAAATATGAATATTATACATAATAACTAGCCATTATGTATAAGGGCTACTCAATTTAGATAAAGTGATAAATGTCGAAGAATTAATCACATAACTAGCCATTATATATGGCAAAAATACAATATTAAGGCAAAAGTCAGAAACAGTTGGTTAGGTTAGGTTAGTATGGTGACCAAAGGGGGACCAGGTTAGTATTCTGACGACCTCGGTGGCGCGCCGGTAGAGCCAGCGGCTGCCGCGCATGAGGTTGTGGGTTCGATCCCCACGCAGGACAATAATTTGTGAGATCCACAAATTATTGTCCTGAGTCTGGGTGTTCTATGTGTCCGTTAATTGATGTTTGTAAAAGTCCCCGCGACACAGGGCATGATCCCTAGTGCGGGAGTTGTCTTTTAAAAAAAAAAAAAAAAAAAAAAAAAAAAAAAAAAAAAAAAAAAAAAGGATGAGTAGAACACTAGAATATAGTAATACTATATTATTCTAGTTTTACATAAAAAAAATGTTTCTTGCACTCGCCGGCAGCTGCCGCGGCACGCTCGCTTCGCTCGCTCGGCTCGTGCGTCCTTTGGTCACTGTACTAACCTAACCTAACCAACTGTTTCTGACTTTTGCCTTATTATTGTATTTTTGCCAGTACTATAACATATATAATGGCTAGTTAATGTGATTAATTCTGCGACATTTATCACTTTATCTAAATTGAGTAGCCCTTATACATAATGGCTAGTTATTATGTACAATATTCATATTTATTACTTTGGCTGTAACATATATACAAAAATGTAATGAGTACTTCGTTAACTTGATAGTCCACTAAATAAGACAGCTTGACAAATTAGACCTTTTTTTTTGTCCCTTTGTCAATTACTACATAATATTTTAGTCTCAGAGTGACTTCAAAGGGAATGTTTAATAACTCGCCGTGCCTCCCGACGTAATTTACTTAATTCAATTAACAATTAGGAGTTCAGATGATTTTAGGAAATATTTTTACTCTTACTATCTGAATTTTGTTCATAAAATATTGTCATTTTTAGTTAAATATCATGAATATTACAAAATTTGTACATCAAAACATAAACATATTTATATTCTCGTCCATATTGTAAAGTAAAGCATCAAAACAAGTCTTGTTGTTCAAATGTTAAGACGAGCCTAACCCTGTGATGGAGAAAAACTCAGTTTACTATTAAAATGCTAACTGGAAAGATTGGCTTTACGTAAAATTTTCGTAGAGAATGTAAAATATTACGTTGTGAAAACCTTTTTGTAATTGGATACTAAAACTTTGCTAATTATACTCTTTGAAAATTAAATATTATATTGTATCCAATGAAGTTCTCCGTGTGGTGACGGAGTAAGAACACAATATGTCACCACCCCATCTCATCCCATGGGTGTCGTAAAAACCGACTCAGGGACTATCCGTAAATATTATCTTAACGAAATAAAAAGAAGGAAAACTTGTCAGGAAAACCAATCCGTTTGGCCTGCGTGTTATTAGAAGGCCAAGTATCCTTCCGTCACAGGAGTAGGCCGTCCCTGCAGTGGGACATTAATAGGCTCAATCAATCAATCAATCAATCAAATTTCTTTATTTTCTCTTCACAATGATACAACTAATAAAATATACATAAATGCTAAAATGTAATAACCATTGTGAAGAGACTGGTGCCTGAAATAGGTTTAGTAAAAAAAACTGTGTTACAGGTCACCAGAAACCTTCCAATGATAAAAGCACATGCAAGGTGATCGGAGATAACAATATTAAAATTGAACAATAAAAAAAACGACTTACAATAGCAACATAATAAGAATAATAACTATGTAAGTACATAAAGAGATTTCTAAGCCAGAGTGAAGTTGTGTGTGAGAGAAAGGGAATGTAAGAGGGAATGTGTGTGATGTTGTGTAAGTTTGAGTGAGTGTGTGTATACAATATATTATACCAGTTAGCGAAGCGGTGTTAATAATTTTTCTGTCTCATCATAGTCGAGTGATTTTAGGTATATGGTAACGATATTTTTACATTTAGTGTGGTTTAGAGAGTAAATATTTAAAATAGTATTTAGTTTATTGTAAAGGTAAGGCCCAAGGAAGTTGAAAAACCTATGAGAAAGAGACGAGTTAAAAGTGTTTTGATCACAAACCTTACCCTTACGCCGTTTGTCTTTTTTTAAATGCTGATCATACTGTAGAAGGGAATGCTGCTTTAAAATAGTATGCAAGATTAGTGACTTCCTGACAGTGAGTACGTCCCAGTCTATGTAGAGCTCAGTTGTTGGGTATCGAAATGGCAGACATGCGCCCACCTTCAGTATGGCACGTTGGGCTCTCTCAACTTGTATGAGGTGTGTCTTAGCTGCCCCTCCCCAGGATGTGATGCAGTAATCAGTTAAACTTTGACACAGTGCAAATACACCATCCTGATAATCCTCTTGTCAGCTATGTGTCTTAGGGTCTTAAATATGTAAATAAGTTTTCTTAAACGACAAGTAAGACTGGTGATGTGAGGCTTAAAACTCAAAAATTGGTCAACCACAATACCCAAATATCTGATGGAGTCGACTCTTTCAAGTGCAGTACAAGAGCAAATAGGACTATCTCTGTCACACTTGTGAACAGTTATTTCAAATTTAGGCAGGGGTAGGAGGTTGGTTCTATGAGCAAAAGCTATATATTTAGTTTTAGTTACATTCATTGTCAAATAATTAGATTTCAACCAATGATCAACCGCATCTACACCCCTCTGAGCTGAGTCAAATACCTCCTCCCAGCTATCACCAAAAAAGGTGATAGCTGTGTCATCTGCGAAGGTGGTAATTTTGCCTTTTGGTAGTTTAATGGAGCACAAATCGTTAATGTATATCAGAAACAATGTAGGTCCCAAAATACTACCCTGAGGTACACCAAATTCGATAGGCAACTCATCACTGGTATCGGTATCAATCCTAACCCTCTGCCTTCTGTTTGACAAATAATCTTGCATCAGCTTCAGTGGAATGCCTCTCACACCAATCTGTTCAAGTTTCCTAATCAAGAGTGGAATTGAAACTGTGTCAAAAGCTTTCGCTAAGTCTAGGAAAACTGTTGCACATTTCTGTTTTTTATCTATGTTTGCGATAATAGGGTTCAAAAGTTCATGTATTGCATCATTTGTTGACCTGTTGCGTCTAAACCCAAATTGATTAGGTGCGAGGATGTTATTACTATTTAAGAATCGCGTAAGACGGATATTAATTAAGCGCTCCAAAATCTTAGACAGTACTGACAGCAAGGATATAGGTCGATAATTTTCGACACAGTCTCGCTTACCACTCTTAAATATAGGCTTTATAAGTGCAACTTTAAAAGCATCAGGAAAGACACCACCGCACAAGGAAAGGTTACAAATATGTGAAATCGGTGAGCTAAGTATATTAGCGTATCTTTTAATTACAGCACTATTAATAATGTCTATCCCAGCTGCTGATTTATCTTTTAGGCCTCGGATAGTACGTAAGATTTCATCTTCATCGGTAGGTAATAAGACAAATGAGTTGATGGGTGGCGTGACAAAGGACCTGCTTGGAACAGGGCTAGCTGATTTTGGCAATACAATCTGTTTCGCAAGATTACTGCCTATATTAGCAAAATATGTATTTATTCCGTTTAAGCTTTGTTCCGGATTATCCCTCGATACGAGATCGGAGGAATGATCCAGTACTTTACTTGTCCCATTTATTGACTTGATTGTATTCCATAGCCTTTTCCTGTTGGATGCCGTTTTCTGTATCTCCTTTTTTTCATAAGCCCGTTTAGCTCTCTTTATTTGGTTTGCACAATAGTTCCTGTAGCGCTTATAAGTAGTTTTTAGTATTTCGTTAGTAGGATCTTGTTTTATTTTCTTGTGTAGATTGTCTCTATTTCTTAGGCATCTTAGCAGTCCTACCGTTATCCACGGTTTGCTAATACGTCTTCTGTTGGTTAATTTTACAAAAATGGTGTTACTTTTTATAGCAGTGGACAGTAATGAAATCAGTAAATTAGTTGCCATGTTAGTATTGTTGCACTCTAGGATAGAAGAAAAATCTAAATCTAAAATCGCTCTGTCCAAACCTCCAAAGTCAATTTTGTCTATTGTTCTCTTACAGTAGTTAGGTAGAGAGTCCAGACTCATACTTATAGCAACACTTTCGTGATCAGTAACTGAAGATTCAATTACTAAACAGTTTGCAACAGAGTCCCTTTTTATTTTTAGGATTATGTGGTCAAGACATGTTCTACTGTGGGTGGGAAAAGTGTGACCAGGAAGCATGCCATGACCAGCAAGCATATTCAAATATTCATCAGAACGTTTGTCTGCACTATTTTGGGCAATATCTATATTTATGTCACCGCACAATATAATATTTTTGAAATGACTAAGTTGTGACAATAGTAAATCTAAAGAATTTATAAAATTAGTGGTATTTTTTTGACTAGGAGGGCGATAAATCCCTATGATACAAGTATCATAGTTAAACTTTAAAACAATACAGTTTGCATCAGTAATGACAGGCTCCTCACAAGTTACAACATATTTATTATTGTAATAAATTACCACACCTTCATTTTGAGATCTATTCATAGATGTTGAGTAGTAGTTGTAATTGTCAAGTTTAGGTATTATTTTAGCTGACTGCAACCAGCATTCAGAGAGTACCAATACGTCCCAGGCTATGTGTGAGCCTTGAAGGAGGGTCATAAAATTAGACATATTACAGTTTAAGCTACGAATATTCTGGCATAGTACATTTATATTAGTCTTCTGTTTAATGGTATAATTTAAAGCATTGTCGATGTCGCACCTATACGGTTTAGCCACCCGCAGATTATCCAGTTCAAAGTTTAAGGTTTCTATATTTTGCATTTAGCCAGTAAATAATAAATTTAATTGGAATCTGGTGCATATCACAACATGTATGTGATATGCATATAGACAGTAAGTACAACTAAAAACCCTAAATTGGAATCCCCGAGCAGCGAAAACGCCACAGTAATACGATATAAGGTGACATCTTTGTGATAAAATACAAGGAGAATGCTTGTAAATAGATAAGTGTATGTGTAAAGTTTGATATTTTATGAGTAAGTGTGTTAAAAAGTGTGAAAGAAAATGTATGTGTTGAAAATAATTGGACGTAGTTATGCAAAAATGTTCCATTCCACAGTAAGTTGATTTTGAGATAAAAGCATTTACGCGTTTCAGTTGTATTCTTTTTTATTCTAACTAGTAAAGGCCAATACTAAACGTATTATTGTTGAATTATATTGTCGCACCTTGAAAACAAAAGTGGCGTTATACAAAAACAGTAGTTTTTCAGTAGGGCCATTTTAAAGTTTTGCTCCAATACCGTGACCAATATCTAATGCAAATAACTGAAATACAACTCGGTTATAAGTTTCATCTAACAGTTTGACTATCTGGCTTTTAGATAATTATTGAAAACATGCGAGTAATTAAGTTATTTATTTAGAAAAAACTGTTTTAAAAAAAATATCAGTATAGTGCCACTTTTGATTTTTTTATTAGTTACTGTTTTAGAATAAAAACGCAATTTATAGCTTATCTTATGATAATAATAACATAAATAAAACAAAATTATGAGATAATACTCAGATAAAATGTTTTTTTGGCAAAAGTAAAGTAAGTTACAATCAGTACAATTGAAAAATAATCAACATTAAGGATCTTCTTAGCGTATCGATGGCAAAACGTGTGGAACAAATTGATGTAGCCCAAAACTCTGCGACACTGACTGCGTTATCACTGGCATTTATTAGCTCTTCCTAAGTGCAGGTGTTAGGGCATCCAGGACAGAGGTGGGTCATAGTTTGGGGAGCGTCGCACAGGCAACTCAGTCCGCGATTGTTCGTGAGGCCCCACCGGAGCATGTTCTCCTTGCTTCGTCATACCTGGGTTCGCAATCTGTTTAAGGACTTCCAGGTAGCCCATGGTAACTCATGTCCGGCCGGAAGCCTCTCAGAGAGTGGCACAAACAGTTCCGGCAGTGACACCCTTACGCGCCAAGATTGCACCTTGCATTTGCTGGGTAAAGAGTGGACGCACTTTATAAAGTTCTTTTGGCTATGCAGCCTTTGCTGCACTGGATCATAGCCGTGCATAGGGTGCCGGGGGTCGCTATCCACTTTACTCCTCTCAAGGGAGGGTGCCACATCCCTGCGAACATCGGGGGGGTGCGATGCCAGCCATGATACAGCAGTCTGACCGGTGTTGGGTTGAGGCAACCTGTGATAATCCGGCAGGTTTCGTTCAAAGCTGTATCCACCACCCTAGCATGAGCTGATCGGTTCCAAACTGCGCACGCGTATTTTCCAGCCGAAAAAGCAAGCGCCAGCTGAGAAGTATGTTGCTTAGGAAGTTACCGCGAGATCGTCAGCGTATAAGAAGCGGGATGTATTAGGACACGACGGTTGGTCGTTGGTTTAAATGTTAAAAAGAAGCGAAGCCAGAACGATACCTTATGGTAGACCATTCTTCTCTGATCTCCGACGACTTTGGTCTAAGAGAAGGTGGACCTGAGAGCGGCGATTGTGGATGATCTCTGTGGATGAAGTATTGCGACAAATTTATGGTCAAGGGTCATGGTTTCCAATTTGCTCAGATAAAGCGGCTGAAGTTCTGGAGTTTCTATTTGATCGTTTAGACAAATCAAGCTCTGTAAATTTTTATTTAAATTTATTTTATTTAAAAATCATCAAAATACGATAATTAGTACTGTATTTTGCCATTTATGTATTTATACGTTTAAAAGATTATTACAATACTATAACATTAATAAAGGCACCAAACATATAATGTCATTTTTGTATTAATCAAATAATTTATTTCGGCAAAATTTAAACTACATAAACGGTACTATACTTAAAGTGCCAATTATGTATTGCTTCATGTAGAGAATTTATTTACGTAAATTAGGTTTAAAATGTCACTAAACATAAAATGTCACTTTTTTACTCACCGCAGCGTTCGTTTCCACTGGGATGCTTGGCTCTAACTGATATAGTGCCACCTTTTCAATTACCACGTCGTCACTTAACCTAAAAGTAAAAACTGACACTACCGACATCTAGGCAAAACTATTGAAACTATTTGAACGTATGTCTTTGCATTCGAAGCGCTTTTTTGAAATAAACTAGATTGTGTCCATAACTCAAAATCAACGTTTTTGGCATAATGCCACTTTTGTTTTCAAGGTGCGTTGTGTTTAGATAATCGTATGTTTAATTTTAAGCTATTCACTTTACAATAAGAAAAAAATATGTTTTTGGTATTGGAATATTTTAACATAATTAATATTTACATGAACATAGCTTCAAATTAATTTTGCACAAACGTTCCAGGTACATTTTAACCATCTGTACCCAACCAAACTGCCCCAGATATATACTCCTCGACAACTTCAAGTGTAGAGCCTCCAACCATGATTGGAGTGGGTGCAACATGGACATTTGCCATGATCTTGGTCTTGTCCATGTTCATTTTAAGACCAACTTGTTGAGAGACGACTGTGGCCATCGAGCATTGTGTTGAGGTCCTCTATGGTCTCAGCCATGATCACGATATCGTCAGCAAATCGAAGGTGCGTGATATACTCGCCATTTATGTTAATGCCGAGTCCGTCCCAGTCCAAAAGCCCTAAAAGCATCTTCCAGTTCAGCGGTAAACAGTTTCGGGAATATGACATCACCCTGCCTTACTCTTCGCTGCAACTGGATAGGGCTTGATAATTTACCCTGGAGACGAACTAACATGGTGGCGTTTTCGTATAAGCACTGCAGCACTTCGATATATCATTGGTCAACTTGGCACCGTTGAAGAGACTGCAACTTTGCCCATGTCTCGATCGAATCGAAGGCTTTCTAATAGTCCACAAACGCCAAGCACAGGGACCGGTTATACTCACTGCACTTCTGTATAACCTGCAGCAGCGTATGAATGTGGTCTATGGTACTTTAGCCTTTTCGGAAACCGGCTTGTTCGGGAGGCTGGAAATCGTCCAGTCTGCGTTCGAGACGATCCGCGATGACTCTCGAGAACAATTTGTAGACGTGGCTCAGTAGAGTGATGGGTCTGTAATTTTGAAGTAGCGTTCTATCAACCTTCTTGAAGAACAGTACCACCACACCCCTGTGCCACGCCTGTGGCGTTTTTCCCTCGAGTATAACGGAATTGAGTCTCTGAAGATCCTTGAGAATGGGTTCTCCACCGGCTTTCAGTAGCTCGTTTGTGGTTCCGTCATACCCCGGTGCCTTGTTGTTCTTAAGTTGCCGAAGAGCATCACTAATCTCACACAAACTTACGTCTGGGATTCCTTCGGTATGGTGTCGCGTTAATCTAGCTCTAGGATCGACGGCTAGATCACTAGGTGGCTGTGTTGTAGTATATAACTGTCCGTAAAACTTCTCAATCTCCTCTAGAAGGTCAGGCTAGGACGACACTATTCTGCCATCCCCAATCTTGAGCCTATAAACTTGGCTCTGACCTAGAGATAGATCTCTTGCGAACACTTAAGAGCCCTTATTTTGGTCAATGGCTTCTTTAATACTAAATGTGTTAAAGTGCCGAAGGTCGTGAGTCAGTGACTTAGAGATCTGTCTATTGAGCCGTCTGTATAGATCAGCATCGCCTGGAGACTGCAGTGCCATCGTACGCCTTTGCTCCATGAGCGAGAGAGTGTGGTCAGATATCTTTTTGATTTTCTCCGGTGCTGGGTCTTAAAAGCGCCGGTACCGACTGTACGGACAGTTTCCACAAATTTTTCGTGGTATTCGTCCACATCAACATATTCGCTGAGGCTCTCGAAGCGGTTCTGTAATATGACTTGGAAGTTCCGAGAACTTGGATGGACCTGGGATATGGACTGGTGTAGGTAGTAGCGTAGACCTCATCAGCCGACCTCTTTCCAGCCTATGATTGATATTTAATGTGCCTCTCACCATCCGGTGATTGCTTCCGGTTTTCTCCGAATTGATTACTGAGTGAGACATCATTAAATATATGGCGTTTTGTCGACATGCTGAAGTCAATCTAACTATTGGTGACACCATCAGGACTAAGCCAATTCCATTTGCAGCGGCTACGCTTCTTAAAGAAAGAGTTCATCATAAAAAGTCCCTCCTTCTCCATGAAGTCCGCAAGCATTTGGCCCCGTGGATTTCTTTGTCCATATCCAAAGAGCCCCACTCTCCACTCATTTCCACTTCTAGAGCCCAACTTCGCGTCAAATTTATAAAATAATGTGCTAACTAAATTCCAACATACCTTTGGAGTCGTTTGGGCATAACTTCGAATTAATGTCATAGTATTTTTTTCAAGTGATATTTTATTGATAAATAGCTACAAAGAAAATAAACTTTTTCTTTACGAGTTATAAATATTTATTTTTAGTGGTCGTGTATGCAAACAATTAAGGATGGAGCTAATTGTAGCGTGTTAAAAATAAACTATTTAAAGTTGAAACATTTTTTTTTCGAAACAGGTTTTTTATTTAGGTAAATAATAGTACAAAATTGCAATAATAAAGTAAGCGAAAAACAGGTATAAATGATTAGACATAGTAGGCACAATAACCGCGACAAAGAAATGACTAGTCACAATAAGTGTGTCAGCTGTTCCTCCTCAGTAATGCGGGATGGGCTAGACTCCTGGTCCTTCTTAACACACAGTTTTCCATATGAGGTCCAAGCTGACGCGATCTTATTGATTTTCACGTTCTCTCGCGCTAAGTAAAAAAGGCGCTTTGTTTTACTAGTCAAGGCTTCGGAAATGTAGATTTGCTGGGTAGGTCCTGACAGCTTGAGGTGACCCGTATTTAGTCCAGGTTCTTTAGATTCCCTCTTTAGCTTGTTAAAGGTCTTGTATCGTGAAAACAGGTTTTCTTTGCGTATGGTCGATGTAAAGTTCACCACTAGGCTGCCCGCTCTGTTGCGGTGAATGTCTTGAAGCTCATTCTCGCCAAAAGATTTGTTAACGCCCAAGGTCACGGACAAATTTTTCATGAGTGATACCAGTACTTCTTTGTTTTCCTCTTTTTGTTTTGGAACGTTACGGATCTCTAAGACTGTGCTACAGATATTTTTTTCCATCAATTCTATTTTGTTTTCTAGCGTTGTAACTTTTTGCTTGTACTCAGAGTTCTCCTGCTCCAATATTTTGATTTTATTGAGAACTTGCTCGTGTTTGTTGGCTGTTATGTTGATGATGATCCAATAAAGAACTTTACTTAAACAGCATTAATCTTTCATCTCTCTCCTCATACTAAAAAAAAACTTAATAAATTTACATACTCGTATCGAAAGTTATAAATACAATTAATAACAAAATCACTTAACATCAACCAATTAATAGAGATTTGTATGTCTAAAGTCTAGATTAAACGAAAACAGGGTGCTTTACACTCGGACATAATTAACTTAACTCCATTTAACTCCACCGCAGAGCGAATTTACATTCCTAACATTTACTGTATTACAATCGTACGTATATATAGTAGTGCCTATAGGCATTTGGACTACTATTTCTTAAATATGCTAGTGTGTTGTGAAAATTGACTGTGAGAATACTTCTTAGTTGATCAACTGCGGTAAAGAAGGTAAATTTGACATTATTAAACTATAAGAAGAGACTTGCGTATTATTTTACTTAAGCGTATATTCATCATAACAGTCCTATAATGTCCCACTGCAGGGACGCGCCTCCTCCCGTCACGGAGGGATACTTGGCCTACTAATACCACGCTGGCCAGACGGATTGGTATAGGGTTTAATTTCAAGTTTTCCTTCTTTATATATGCGTATATTATTTTACTAGTGTTTATTATTTTACTTGCGTATATTATTTTACTGGTGTTTTCATACGCCGATAGGTAACATACCGAGTCGGACGTGTGCGTTAATAATTAATAAATTAATTAGTGTTTAACGCGGCGTAAGCCGACGCTCGCTACTTTACGTCATGAGTGATATACTTGTGCCGAACGAGCTGCTGTCGTTCTTGCAGCAGAAATTGGATGTGATGGACGAACTATCCGCCATTCAAATCTGCGCAACCAACTTCAGCGAAGAAGATATTGCTGCCTCTAAGCTGCAGTTGTATACCGTTCTAAATAAACGTGACCAGATGGTGTCCCGCCGGCGTGACGGGACAAAGAAAAGTCTACAAGACATAATCACGCTTCTAAAAGAAACCGATCCTGACGACGTGCCGACGTTTGTGGCGAAGGACCTCAACAAGTTGCCTCCTGTCACCTTCGACCACGTCGATGTTACCAGCCTCCTCAAGGACATTGTCTTTTTGAAGGCAAGTTTAGCAGATGTGCAAAAGAAGCTGAGCTCATCTGAGACAATCATAGTAAGTCTACGACAGGAAGTCGACGAGTTGCGCAGGAATGTTACTGTTGCAACTAGGTCACCGACCTGTGTCAATGTCAACACACGGCGAGGAGCGTGTCGCCTCGATACATCGGCCGCTAGCTACGCGTCAGCAGTTTTGTCGCCAACGCCGACGAACGCTGAGACTGCAGAACGTGCAGACAACGTGCCGCACAACTCTGCCCCTGCCCCCGCGGTTCCTCCTCATACCGCCGCACGTGCTACTAAGCCATCGGGTCCGTTGTTAATGACGAGCACCCCTAAGGCTCCTGTAGTTAAGGCTGTGGTGTCTGAGAAGATACCGAGTCAAGGAGAAAACGACGGTTTTGTGACGGTGCAAAAGAAGCGCCGTCAGAGAAGAAACAAGAACTGCTGCGGAACTGCTCCTGCGGAGCCCAAAGTTACGCTGCGTGCCGCCCAGCCGAACACTCCGGTGTACATATCTCGCCTCCATTACACCATGGAGGTAGATGACATCGTCGAGTACGTCCACCGGAAGTTGAAGTACAGGCCGAGGGTACAGCTGTTGGAGTCTCACCGTAACGTGAACTTCAAGGCGTTCGTGTTGCGTATACCGAACTTGTACCTTCAGCATGTCTTGGACTCTGACTTCTGGCCGAAGAACGTGGTGTTCCGTCGCTTCCGCGGACTAATACCACCCGAACGAAAGGTGTAACCGGAAGCAATATGTTATATTATTTTTATTTATGTTAGTCATTAAGGTATATATTATATTGTTTTATGTATGTTAGTCTATAAGGTATTTTTCTATGGGCCTATGCAGCCTGAAATAAAGGTTATATTATTATATTATATTATTATTATATATATTATTATTATATTATATTATATTATATATATATTATTATTAAGTCTTCTGCAGTAACCTAAAACTTATGGATTAGAGACGTAGTTGATCACCCTAGAACTCATACAATAAACGTCACTCAGAGGGTTATATGGAGAGGTATTATTTTCGTTCACTTAGTCACATGTCCACTAACTGGGATCCCTTTTTTTCTCATAACAGTTTTTGTCCTAATTTAATTTGTCATAACAAGTTAGGCATAATTGTCCTTGTCATAATAACAGTTTGCCATAATTGGTTTTTAGCATACTATGTTTGTTGGCATAATCTCGTTTTACCATAATTTCATTTGTACTAATATAGTTAGCCATAATCGTCCTCAGTCATAATATTTTGCCATAATAAAAAAAAATGTTTTAAAAACCCCGAGTTAGAGCAGTCCGACTAGGATAGGTTAGGTTAGGTTTATTCTTTAAGCCACCCAGAGGTAGGAGACCCGCGAAGCTAGGCTGGTAGTCCTTTTCTTCTCCGAATGTCGATCGTCCGAAAATCATAATCCCTAACAAGTATACTATAATCATCACTTTCCATAATGTTTGCGTATACGAAATCGTATATTACCTACCTAATCCTATTTTTTCTTGCTATAAAGTCACATGTCCTTAAATAAAATATTAGGGCAAAAGTCAGAAACAGTTGGTTAGGTTAGGTTAGTATGGTGACCACAACGCGCACGAGCCGAGCGAGCGAAGCGAGCGTGCCGCGGCAGCGGCCGGCGAGTGCCAGAAACATTTTTTTTATGTAAAACTAGAATAGAGTATTTATATTTTTTAAATATTTATAAATTTATTAATTAATTATTTTTTAATTTTTTTATTTATTTTTCATATATTTTTCCCCAGCTAGGTGGACCAAGACCTCATAAAGGTCTTTGGGTCGGACTGGATGCGGAAGGCGCAGGAGCGAGTTCTGTGGCGCGTGTTGTGAGAGGCCTATGTCCAGCAGTGGACTGCAATAGGCTAGTTGATTGAAATATTTATAGCAAAAAAAATTAGGTCATGTTTAGGGATTTAGGTTTTCGGACAAGTGATATTATAAGACATGAATTTAGGGCTAGCTACTATTCGGGCTCCGTCGAGCTCATTTGGCGTTATGTCTAATGAAATTATGGCAAGTATCAGTACGGCATAATGAAATTATGGCATTAAAAATTATGGTAAAAGACTATTAGGATTAAAAAATTATATATTAAAAAGTTATGCCAAATGATTATTATGCGAAACGTATGTTAGGACAAGTAACATTATGCAATCTTAAATTATGACATAAAATCTTAGGAATAAAAATAGAGAACCCCACTAACTCACCATATATACTAGTAGAGCAACTTCATGAGAAGGATGCCTATCCCAGGTGTAAAAGGTTTATGAAGGAATATCTTATGTATGTACTCAAGTAGACGTTATTTTTCTTTTTATCAAAGTAAAATCTTTTAAAGTTCTGTTGAAACGGTAAAAGGTGTCGTTCAGGTAAATGTCTAAACAAACAGTACAAGCTATGTTATTTCGTTTCAAAGACTCACTTTACTTTGCGCAAAAACTTTTAACATTTGTGAACAACAAACCTCAATTTCAAATACACTTTAAGCAGTTAGAGTAACTCTGATTACCCCATTATGTATTAAAGGCAACTTTATGTTAATAACGCCCCAAAGAACCCCATTACAATTTAGCAACTTCCATGTTTTTTTATCTTTTTGAAAAAAATAATTAACATCAAACTAAGTGCTTTTATTTCTTTAATGCAATCGTTGAAATTAGGTATTCTCAGTCCGTTTGCCCAATTTTCATGTCTCCTGCATCCTTGCACCCCCTCCTCCCCTAAGCAATTAACTTGTTCGTATCGTTGTCTTTTTAACACATCCACCCCTTTTTTGCCGATCTAATTACATTAGAAAGCTTTGTCTTGTAGTGACTCTTTTATTTTGTAGTTTTAACTTCTTCCTTTAATACTTTATATTATACTCGTATGATTTGTGGGAAACGACTATCACAACTTTAAAGCTAAACGTTAGCTAAGCTTCGGTGGTCTAATGATAAGCAGCTGTATACTGTAGTTTAATTGTCAAACTCCTCCGGTGACTTAGGGAAACTTAGCATTTTAGGATTACATTTTTTTTAGAGAACGATGAATCATGAGGACATTTTATATTTACTATATTAAGACAAGGAAAGTGTTTACAACAGGTACTAATATAAATGATACGGATTTCATGATAATCCTAACCCCATTTGTGTATTTAAAATCGCTTATTCCCCGAGATATATCCTGCACCACCTAATTAAGAAACGCCTATTAAGTATCGCTTAATAAACAATTAATCGCAAACAATATGTAAATGTATCTCTCATAAAGATCTAATTAAGCGTATGTTGTCGCTAATTTTGTAATAAGTTAATTACGTCATAATAATGTTTTTACAATCCCTGCGAGTTCAGGGAAGGGTTACTGTGGAACTGATACTTAGGGTTGATTGAAATTATATTACATTTTAAGCTTTTATTATAATTATTTTGTAAATTTAAGAACAGCGTAGTGATTTATATTGCTATTATTTTAGGATGGTGATTTAAAGGTACTCGTATGAAACGATATTACTAGGAATATTGTATTTTTCATTTTATTAGTAATGTGTCGGCAAGACCATACTGCAGATAAGTGCCCGCTAAGTGGTATTTCATCTGAGGGTCCTAGCTTAGTAGGGCAGCGGGTGCAGTAACTCTGAAAGCCAGGTTGGCCTCGTAATCACACGTCAATAATAATTGTCCTACATTCATGAGATAAGATGGAGTATCGCCAACTCGCAACTATGTATTTTTGCTCTACTACCACATTTACTTACAGTAAACAAAAAGAAATGGTTCATGAAATTAAAGAAGGTTTTGTCATATCAAATAACTACAAAAAATATGTGTCTTGTAGCATCTTACATAACATAATAAATATGTTTTGTATGAAAATAAAAACATAAGACATATCAAAATATAATGATATGTGAGATCAAAGCGGCTTCACAACTCACTTTATTTTATTTTTATTTTATTTATTTAGAAACAAACGGTCATACAGTTATACAAAAATAACATACATAATTATATATGAAACAGACCTACAGTTTCCTAAAAGAAATATACTCTTACATTAACTGACGACAGAAATTGTTCAATTAACTAGTGTACATCTAAATTAAACAATATTAAATTAAATCTTAAAACTAATGCAAATTACGCATGCGAGACTAAAGATGATGGCTGAGACTACGCTAATAATCGAGTCCAGAAATACAAACTAAAGCCTTTTTTTTAAAACATTCCAAACTTTCACAGAAAATATCAACATCGACAAGCTTGTCATTATATAATCTACAAGATCGCCTAATGAAACTATTACAAGCGTAACAAGTTCTACTACTATGAATACAAAACAATTCTTTTATTCGACATACTCGTTCACGTCCACGTGGCACTCTGAATGAAATTGCATGCAACAGTGCAGAGGTATCAAAACTACCATTTAGAGTTTTATAAAGCATGGTAGCATCAGCCAATTCACGACGATGACTTAATTGAGATATGCTGTGCTCCTCCAAAGAACTAACGTAATCTGAATAACAATGACCAGTACGGTAGCAGAGAGCTCTTACAAACTTCTTCTGAACTTGTTCTATTTTATCAATATGATTATTAAAACATGGATGCCAAACAGGACTTGCAAATTCTAAATGAGAACGGACATAACAGTTATATAAAATCGTATAGGTTGGTGTTTGACGAAAAGGTTTGCAGACACGTAATATAAACCCTAATTGCTTATAAGCCTTATTTATAATACTATCAATATGTGGGACAAAACTAAGCTTAGAGTCCATAATAACCCCCAGATCACGGATTTCAGTAACGCGCGTCAGGTTCTCATTGCAAAGTGTGTAAGGATAATATTGAATATTTTTTTTTCTTGAATAACTGATGACAAAACATTTCTCAGTATTTAAAAATAAACTATTAGAGGAACAAAAAGTTTCGAATAGTTGAAGATCACCCTGCAATAATTTACAATCATCTACATCTCTAACAACACGAAAGATCTTTGTATCATCTGCGTATAATAACTGACTGGAATTGCTCATATCTTTAGTGATGTCATTAATATATAATGTAAACAACAGGGGACCTAGATGGGACCCTTGTGGGACACCAGAACTCACACTTTTATACTGAGAAACGTAGCCACCTAAAGCTACAGCTTGAGAACGATTTTCTATGTATGATCTTACCCATCGAAAAAGATCCCCACGTATTCCCAGTCGCCAAAGCTTTAAAAGCAGAGTGTAATGACAAATTTTGTCAAAAGCTTTGGCAAAATCGGTATATATAGCGTCCACTTGGGCACCGCTATCCATAGCTTCCAGGATAATTTCAGTGAATGATAACAAATTAGTTTCAACACAACGTCCCTTGAAGAAACCGTGCTGTTCCGGTATAATATGACGCCTAACAGAGTTTGCTAATTGATCAGTAACTATTTTTTCCAAAATTTTACCAAATTGACATAGCTTAGATATAGGACGATATTTTTCAACATCCTGACTGACTTGTCCTTTCGGGATCGGTGTAACCAACGCGCGCTTCCAAATGCTAGGGACACAACCTTCCTTAAGGGATTTTTCAAAAAGTATTGTTATCGGTAAAGCCAAAGCAGATGCACATTCTCTTATTAGCAAAGGATGTATACCATCAGGACCCGCTCCTTTATTACTATTTATCGATTTCAAATATCTATATACAAGTTCTTTGCTTAAGTAAATCGAACTCATATCAAGCACAGTATCTGCACTATCCGGTAAATTTAGAAAATCAAGAGATAGATCTCCAGATTCCACGAAAGATGAATGAAAGTGCTCGTTGAATAAACTACAGATATTCTGACCATCGGTAGCGGTCACCCCTTTGTAATGCATAAGCTGTGGAAGACCACTATTAGAGTAAATTGACTTAATATATGTCCAGAAAAACTTTGGATGCTTCTTTATATTTGATTCAGAAATATGCATATAATTTTTGTAACTTTCCTTTTCTAATTTGGCTACTTCTTTTCTAAGAAACTTAAAACTGTCATAATCTAAAGGATTGCCGTATGTTTTCCACAACTTGTGGTATTTACGTTTCTCATTTAACAGTCTTCTAAGTGATTTAGAAAATGTTACCTGCTTTATATAGCAGGTAACATTTTCTGTGACATCACTTATATAACGATTTACATGAAACATAAAATAGATACATAAATATTTATAAATCTGCATGTTATTTATTTTCTACATAACAAAAGACAATACCTACGTCTTCATTTTTTTAACTACAAAATCGCTTTTAAAATCCTAATGTTCATTTCTACTTTGTACTCGTAATTAAGTTATTTAAAAGAGTTTTGAATTAACTTATGGGACTTTTGTTCAAACCGCTTATACTCCTGTACTGCGTCCGACTTTTTCTGTACATTACGATGCACAGAGATGTTAAAATACCACTAAGCGGGCACCTATCTAAAGAATAACCTTGATGATAATACCCAACCTATCACATAGTGTATCTATCTGTGTTTGCTTGAGCAATAAGGAGATATAAATATGTTGATTATGTTGATTGATCTTAATCCATCACAACACAGAGTTAAAATCTCATAATTTATGTGGTCACTATTATTTATGTGGCTTTAATATCGTGACTTTTACCATTTCAAAATGAAAACCTCATTAAATAGTTTCCATCTCTCTTAACTAGATGTCTCTGATGCGACACAACGTCAATGCAAGCGACAGCCTTATTACCGTACGAGTAAACGAAGGCTCTATGCCGCTGCCAATCATGTAGCAATATCTGCCATCTTTCCACATGTAGTTTGTATTGCCAGATTGGTTGGCAGGGTACAATGGTGTTATTTGTAAAACTTTGAATGTTGTTGGACGTTTTACAATCGCATCGTGTAATCTTGTTTTGAATTTTATAAAGGAGACGCTTAATTTAATTTCAGTAGTACGTTAGCTATGTGCAGATTAGTTGGTTCACATTCATTCTCATCATTATAACAGCGTACTAATGTCCCACTGCAAGAACGGGCCTCCTCCGGTGACATAGAATACCTTGGGTTACTTGCACCACGGTGGAGAGACGGAGTGTGATCTGTTTTATGTCCAGCTTCTAATATTTAGTATTATTGTAACTAAAATCTACAAAATTTCTTTTTAGGAAACTTTTACGCAATCCTTGAAATGACATTTACACAATCCTTGAAATGACATTTACACATACCAAATAAATATACTTAGGTAGGAACATATTCATATACAGAATAATCTAATTGTATACTAATAGACTACTTTAAATTCAAAATATTCATACCAATTATACGAAACTAGCAGTTTAAGGTGTTATACAGTAATTTTTCTTCGAAACAGCAAAATAAACATAAAATATTATCAAGCTAATAATTGTAAATTACTTTCTAAGAAAGTGCTTCTAAGAAAGCAAAACATTTCATATTATTACGAACCTTTTTTAAAAGCCTTTGAGTATTTTATTACAATCTGTTGTTAACGATTACAAGAACAAGTTTAATGTTTTTTAAAGAGAAAATACTTATTGTTTATTATTAAAGATGGAAAGAAAACGGTCTAAATAAAAATTAAGGCCTTGGGCGAAACTTGTACCTACTGTACACCGAGAACTTAGAGGTACCTACTAAAAATGGGTAAATCAAAAATGGTGCTTAGTGATAATGGATAACAAGGCGGTATTAGTCAAAGTCTCAAAGAGGCTTAGAATATTGGACACTCTTGGGACCTTAGGATAGTGTCATCCCGTACCTATTTTGTTTTAAATTTTAATAACACAATAAAATAAAATTACAATTAATATTTAAAATTAAATGAAATAAATAAATGTTTGCTTAAGTAATTACTTTTCTGTTACAATGTAAAAACAATGAACAACACAATTATGTACACCAACATAAAGGGGCGCCATTTATTGTCACATAATGTACTCAGGAATAAAGGTGTTGTTTGTGCCTATAACGTTGTGAATAATTATATTTTTATACAAAGTAAATGTTCACATAACCGTTATGTTTTAATTGTTATTGATGTTAACATAGCCGTGGAGATTGGAGGACCGAGTACGATGTGTTTGTACACAGTTTTAAATTGAAAAAAATGTGTATTGAAATTATTGTAGGCATGATTTTTTCATTCCAGCCCATTAGTACTTGGATTATCAGGGTAGCCTAACTGCTTAATATATGATTTGTTTTGAGATAACGTCATTAGCAATGACTCTGTATTTCAATTCTAATAAGGTTGTTTCTTAAGTAGCTATTTCTAAGTCTCATATACGATCTCCTCTTCTATTTTTACTAGAAAAAGATTCTGATATTCTATATGAAAATAACTAAAACCCATACTCTACTATTCTAGTGACTAAGATAGTTTATAGCATCGTCAGAGCTCAACGTTGACACAACCCCGTGTAACCGTTCCGTTATTCATGAATACTTTCCTACAGGATTATTTATATCCCGTTTTTTTTCATCCATTGTACGTCTTTCTTTGTAAATAAAATATAATTTTTTGTACCCTTTACGAATTCATAGCGTTTTTATTTGCCTTTAGCAAAAAGATATTTGTTATATATTTTTCTTTGATCGTTGTATTTACGAGTACAACGTAAGAGAGGACACTAAATTATATGTATGGTCAGAAAATTTAAGTTGTTTGTATGAACGATATTACTAGGGATGAAAGGGATTGTGGGTACGTTCATGTAATAATATAAAAGTTTTGAATCATTTGAGGTTTTATTACGTATAGCTTTTGTTTTCATGTCATTGTTGTTGCTTCTCCAAAGATGTAACTTATACTATATCAATACAAAAAATAAACGACAGCTATACTCGTACTACTATAATACTTTAAACCAAATCTTACACATAATAGTTATGTTATTTATTTGATAGATGCAGTTTAATATAGGTAAAAGTGCAGTGACACAGGTGTCACTACTTTTTTACGACTCTTGTTTATCTTAAACGGTATGTTAGGAAAAGTTAATAATATTCGCTATAGTCAATCGATCTAGCTAGCATACCAAATACGTATGCTAGCTAATTTTCTACGCGACTAGACTTGGCCCGTCCCTGCATTAATACATTTGTAGGTTGTTAAGATGACTAGTTTGGCTGTTAGGAATGAACTGAAATTTTGAAAAAGTCTTGTTTTAAACTTAAAATAAACCTACATTCAAGACATTAGAAAACCTGTCCGCCTACAGGGAATTCAGGAAATTAAAAACATTTTTCATTTGTTTCTGTCGTATGTGACGCGTCTTCGAAATACATCAAAAACGAATATATCTCACTAATGAGATAAAAAACGTTGGAAGAGCCATTGCGTCATATGTCTCTGAACGACGGAAACGTATTGATTTTATTCTTTGCTTTCCACACCGATATGTTAGCGAGTTGTTTCTTAACGACCTACAAATGCGTCGTGAAAGTTTAAAGACTAAATTTTTAGTCTAAGCTCTATACAGGAGGGTATTGTTAGGTAAATCCTAGTCAGTTTCCTAACAGCAGGAGGGACCTCACTCAAAATTCCTAACTGTACTTCAAGTTGATATTTTTTACACATAATAATTTCTGTTCGATTCCTTCACTATTAAATGGTTCAATTATCCGAAGCTCGGTAACTTAACAGCGGTACCCCGAGTAGGTATTTGGATGATTATAGTTACATTTATTATATTATTACATTTTACATTTGGATGATGAGGATGCAGTAACTTTTTGATCGTTTGAAATAATAAGGCATACACTAGCAACACAGCCCGACTTCACACGGTTTCTCTTTCTACTGTTGTATCATTCTGTGGAAACGGTTGTAAATTATATTTGGTAAGGTTTTTAATACTGATATCTACATAAATTATTATTAATTTATATAACTAATTATTATAAGAAAAATCACAATTTTGCGACCAATGGACATTTTGAGAAATGGACATTACTCGTCTGAGCCATGTAATATTAATCTCTACAATGCTACGCTTCACAACCAAGTTATCAAAGTTTAACAAAACAGGCAACAAATACGACTAAAAAAGCCTTCCCCACAGCTCACAATAAAGCCTTCAAATAAAAAAGGCTTGTTAAAATTTGCATACTGTGTACAGAGTGAAACAGTTTATCATTTACAGTTCAGGGGTCGAACAGAGCGGTGGGGGGTGGTAAGGTAGAACGTTGTGAAACTGGATGGTAATCTGATGAATATAGTGACCACTGAAACTTGAACGATCATCATCATTACAGCCCATTAATGTCCCACTGCAGGGACGGGCGGAGGCCCGGAATCTGGAATCCCAAATATCCCTCCGTCCCGGGAGGAGTCCCGGGACGGAGGGATATTTGGGATTCCTTAAATTATAATTTAGGTAGATTGGACTTAACTACAACAATTAAGTGAACTTTGTGGGATACCTTTAATGAGGTGAATAGAATATCTATAATTTAATTCTGTATTTTTTGAGGTCAAATAAGCACTCAACCAATTTTGATAATATTTTTATGGAAAATTTTGAGAGTCTTCCCTTTCAAACAAAATAAATATTATTTTTAATTGGTTCTGAAATTACTGAGTTAACAAAAACGAATAAAAAAAACACATCTGAAAACCTTCTGCTCTTTTTTATGTTGGCTAATTAAAGGTTTTTATTAACTGTTGATTAGATTTGAACAAACAGTAAGAATAGTTGTAAAATTATTTTTCACCATGTGAAGGTAGTTTAAAAAGGTCTCTATTGGGACTTGTAGTACTCCTAAACACGGAATCAGGACATGGTAATCTATATTTCAGGTTT
Source organism: Schrankia costaestrigalis (assembly GCA_905475405.1). Lineage (NCBI taxonomy): Eukaryota > Metazoa > Arthropoda > Insecta > Lepidoptera > Erebidae > Schrankia > Schrankia costaestrigalis. The sequence continues at coordinate 471,833 of FR997845.1, read as the reverse complement.
TTATTTGTAGAGGTAAGTACAGACTCCTCATAGCTGGCAAGTGAGAATGGTATAGTATTTATTTTGAGTCTATCATAATGTATGTTTATTTATATTCCCGTAGTCACCCTTATTACGACCGTGGTTGTACAATGTGTAAATCCGTGTGATGACAGAGAAATAATACAATATGTCACCTCCCCATCTCATACCAAGGGTGTCGTAAAAACCGACTAAGGGACTATCCTTTAATATTATCTTTACGAAATAAAAAGAAGGAAAACTTCAAATTGAACCCTATCCCAATCCATATAAGACAGAATATACATTTATATACCAAAAGAAGCTATATTCATACGGTAAATACTAGAAATAAACATAAACTGTGTGTCCCTCATTACCGTTTACACAAAGTACATCAATCGTTTATGGCACTTAGTATACGCCTTTATAACAAAGTACCTGTAGAGATATTAGAATTACCGATTACTTCATTTAAAGAAAAAATTAAAAGTTGTTTAGTAGCCAAAGGATATTACACTCTTGAGAATTATGTTAGTGACCGGGATGCCTGGATTTAAAATAGGTCTATGAATTAAAGAAGAAGAAGAAGAAGAAGAAAGAAAAATTAGTTTATTCACGTAAGATATAAAAATACCGCGTGTGAAGGTCGTTTTATAGTGATCACATAATATGCTCGTCTAACTTAACGGCTAAGTTTACTGAGGGTTCGGAACACGACCATGTCAGAGAAGACACCCACAAGAAACTCTGCTGGGTTCCTATCGCTCTTTTGGTGATCACTTCACAAATATTATTTTATTTAGTAAACAGGACAATTCAGATCCAAGCATTTTTATCGTTTAAGTAATCCTTTACACTATAATATGATTTCGATATTAACTTATGTTTAATAAAAGATTTAAATTTATTAACTGAAAATTCTTTAACTTCCCTAGGGAGCTTATTATAAAAACGAATACCATTACCAGCGAAAGAATTACTTATTTTATGAAGCCTAGTGTGGAGAACAGCAAGTTTATTTTTATTTCTAGTGTTAACATTATGTATATCACTCATTTTTTTATATTTGTTAATATTTTTGTGTACGTACATTAAATTATCAAATATATACTGGCAATGCACAGTCATAATCTTAATTATTTTAAATTTATCTCTAAGAGACTCTCTTGGGCCCATATTATATATACAACGTATCGCTCTTTTTTGCAAAACAAATATTGTGTTAATATCAGCCGCACTACCCCACAACAGAATACCATACGACATTATGCTATGAAAATAACTAAAATAAACTAGCCTAGCTGTGTCTATATCTGTTAACTGACGTATTTTTTTTACTGCGTATGCTGCTGAAGAAAGCCTACCTGACAATTTTTCAATATGGGGGCCCTATTGTAATGTATTGTCTAAAGTAATGCCTAGGAATACTGTAGTGTTAATTATTTCCAGTTCCTCATCATTGATTTTAACTATTGGTTATATATCAAGAACGTTTGGCATGGTAAATTTTATGCATTTTGTCTTTGTTTTATTTAGAGACAAATTATTTGAACTGAACCAATATACTATTTCCAAAAGAGAATTATTTATGTAGTCTACCGCAGGTTGTCGTCTATTAATTTTAAAAATAAAGGATGTATCATCGGCAAACAAAATTATCTCGGGGTTCTTTTTAACTAAATTTGGCAAATCGTTTATATATATAAGAAATAGAAATGGTCCTAGTATTGAGCCTTGTGGTACCTCCATTTTAACAACTGATCCGGGCGAACGCTTACCATTTACATCTACTTTTTGTACTCTATCGCTTAAATATGATTACATTATACCTAAAGCAGAATCTCTAACACCATAGTGACCTAGTTTCCTTAGTAAAGTCTCGTGATCGACACAATCAAATGCTTTGGATAAATCGCAAAAAACGCCAAAAGCATCCTGTGACTCCTCCCAAGCCTCAAATATATTATGTGTTCTACTAAAGGACTTTAGGACTCACAGAAAAATTTACTTTGGTCGATGTGAAGTAAGCGCGTCCCTCTGCCATTTGTATCTCCCCTAATTGTAGTTTTTTTTTGTTGCTCTTATTGTCAGGACTCGTCATGCTCACTATAATGTCATTGCTTGTGGTGGCGTGGAGGCCGGGTCAATCCCTTCCCTACAATATGGCGAGGGGGTTGATGGCTGACCTTTGCGTTATACTCGTGAACGGGTGCTACTTGGGGTGACTGGTCGACCCTGACATTAATAAATTTACATTGTAATACACTTCTAAGTTTTTATTCAAGGGGTCATTTGGCTGTGCGACGTCTTTACTACTGGATAGTTATTTATGAATGTGATTTGGTGCTCCCGACGCTACCTTTATAATTGAATAATCCTTGGTTATGGTTATGTATGGTATACAATGGTTGCAGCGCCTAATTACAGTGATCTCCTATGTAAAAATTATGACGTCAAGAAAATGCAGCAGTAGAGTTTGTTGCGCCGCTTCTTCTCTACTAGCGCTTTGGAGGCGGTGGTAAAGTTTTCTAAACTTTGAAATGTTTTAAATTTAGATTAAGTAGTGTTAGATGACGTCAAAAAGATACAATATTATTGTACTACTTTGAATAAATGAATGAAACTATGAAACTACACCTGTCCAGCGTGATATTAGTAGGCCAAGTATCCCTGCGTCAAGGGAGGAGGCCCGTCCTTGCAGTGGGACATTAATGGGCTGTTATGATTGCTTTCATTCTTAAAGTGATTTCGCTCTGTCCCAAAATGTTCGCTACATTTTGCCATGTCCTACAGAACAAAAAAATAATTAATTTATGGCGTCCTAAAGGCATGTCGTAATATTTAAATAAAGAATCAGAGATTGTCACAATGAGATTGCTACAAAAAGAAACCAGACGCTGTGACTTTTATCTTATCATTTATGTTTTTTTTTTCTTGTTTGATGTTAGTTTTATAAAAGCAAGTACGTACAAGTTCTTAATTAGTTTGTAGAGCGAGGTTGTAAGCTCTTGTTCTAGCTAATATTAACTGACGTAGATAGTATTAGTGTTTATTTATAACTACAAGGATGCACTCAGGTAATGAGGGACTTTTCTATATGTGAAGCAAAGATTGCTGTTTCTTTTGTGCACTTATTAATGATAAATAGGTATTGTTTATTTATTTTTCTTACTTTTAATAAGACATTTCTTAATTCTTTTAAAATCTTGTCTTGAAGTTCTGTCTGTCAAAATAAATGCGATGATTACTTAAATGTACTTTAATTTGAAGAATAATTTAGAATATTATAAATACTGAGTTGTCAAAATTATAAAGTTTATTTTAATTAAAACATTTCATAATTATAAACTTTCTTAATAATATACCTAAACTATAAAGCTTTCTTTAAAATGTATTTTTTCTTCCTGAGTTTTTCTCTCCCCAATTTTTATTTAACAAATATTTTCACAGATATCTATCAACATCTTCTTATAAATACAATACAGATATCGCCAGTTACTTCCTCACGTCGAAGCCTCGTTTCTAAGAATTAACGAGTATCTGTCATAGTCGATCTCTGTGTGACGTCACGAGTTCCCCACAATCCCACAAGACGTGACAAATTGAATCGTAGAGAGTAGGGTGTCCCTGATGTAGTGTTACGCGCGCACATGCTCGTTGCGAGGGAGGAAATTAGATTGTGTGTGTGTTTGTTATTGTTGTAATGAGGAGAGAAATAGTTTTGTTGTAGTGTTGTTAAGTTGAGTGTTACATAGGTAAGACAAATTATTGTTTTACTTTATTTTCATTGATGTTGTGGTGTGCAAAGTTGCGCTTCATAGAAAGGTACCGAACGCAAAAATCTAGTTTTGGAAAAGTGAAATATTATAAATATCGCTTTTGGGTGTTGTTCTTAAATTAAATAGAGTGCGTGATACGGTGCAGTGAGTAATGACTTGAAAGTGTTAATATATGGTTAGAGTACGTACTGGAATATATAATAATTTCTTTAATTTTATAATTATAAAACCTAAACAATTATACGTACATACTGTACATATAACACACCCTATATATTATAAACATTCATGTTTTCTGACGCAAAAAAAACAACTAAGCCATAGATGTCACAGTATTTAACTGGTTAAGAATTAGTTTTAGTTTAATTAGTGAAAATATCCTAAAACGAACAGCTATCATATGCACTGTTAGTTCATGATTGGTTCCTTGTGTGAGACGTGTATACTAAATCAATCGCTCCGACGCTGGCCTGATTGATTGCCTGATGCATTAGCTGCCTGACGTTGGACTGATTTACTTTTAATTTGCTCATTTCCACATGTTTTATTCATAACTAACCACCCAAAATTATAGGAGACACGTATGTAAAGATGGACTGATGACTTTCTGTTTATCGATTAATACATTAAACTTCTTGGTAAGTTATTGTTTTTTTACTGTAGGTATTTTTATAATATCGAGTTCCTAATTTGAAAGGCAAGTAAATAGAAGTTATATATGCGATAGGTATACTATAACTGCCACCAGATCTATATTGTTATAGCCTTTAATACCTCCTGCAATCCGTCACTAAAGGAGACCTATCCCTGCAGTAGGGCATGCACAAAAGAAAGCTATAGAAATCCAAAATCGATAAAATACCATTTTTAAATCTAACTGTAATGCATTCAAATTCAAATTTTGAACTGTAACTATTTTAAGCAGATCAAGATTCCAAATGCAATAATATCTCAACAATATTCAGTTATTTGTGGAATTCAAAGTTAGTTCTGTTCTAAATTCAAATCAAATTCTCAGATAGTTATTCTAGATTCAAATGAGATTCATACATGAAATAACTTTATGACATTCTACATTCAAATAACATAAGTATTAGTATCGAATATGTTTTCGAAAATTAAATTGAATAGAAGTTACTTTCAAAATCAGTTAAGCCGGTTTAATCTGGAATGATTTTGCAATAATGTTATGACAAAAACAAGCTTATTTAATTAAATTGATTGTTTTTATTGCTTCAAGTTAAAAGACAAGTAAGTGGCTAAAGGTAAGTGGACATCGCCATTCATGGGCGTCAGCAATTACAGAGAGTTCTGCTTTGGCACTGCCTTTAAGCCTTATAGTTTTGTTATGTCACTTGGTACTGTCAGTTACTACCTAACATAAGTACACTACTGCTTGCAGTTGGATTGAAATGAAATGAAAATTTCTTTATTACCAACAGCTTACTCATGAAACTTAAGTCCTCAATTATTATTATTTAATAAACTTTCATGTGTAAAAATAAAATTTAAAATGCCTCTGTGACGAGCGTTAGCGACTCACGTTTACGAAGTAGCGGGTTTAATCCCATGCGATCCACTAACTATTGTCCTGAGTTTGTATGTTCATTGTGTCCGTTAATTAATTGATGTTTGTAAGCCCCCGTGACATGTCTCTAGTAAGGAAGTTGTCTTAAAAAATATATACAAAAAATATACGTGTTAGATGTGTATTAAAGAGTCTGCCCACTACACCGTACCATACCATGACCGTGCTAGGACCGTATCAGGCACGTAAAGTAACACAACGACGGTACTGGCCGGTTACGGAACGGTCTAGTGGACATAGTCTCATACGTTTTAATACAAAGAATACTTTTTTGTCAGAAACGTTCATAGCACGGTCATGGTATGGTACGGTGTAGTGGGCAGACTCCATTAAGCTTAAAAACTACTATTTTTACTAGTAGGTAAGGCAATAAAGTAATACGTAGCGTGTATGTCTAACATTAGTGAGCAAGGTTCTTGTTCCGCTGGTTGCCTGCGAAGATTTATCATGAGTGATGGATGAGGAGCACTCTGTGGGTAACCGTACGTTTATTGACTACAAGCAGCCCTGTTACTGTAGAGGTAAAGGTGTGTACGGTTCGTAAACATCTGACAATGTCTGTGTGGCAAAGTGGTTTTAGTGCTTGACTGTTGTGGATGGGTATGGGGTTTAATTCCTGTTCAATGATAAAGTTTGTACTACAATGTTTTCTTTATAAAGATGTGTTTCGAAATAAAGTATGTTTGTCAGTAATCTTGTACTTACCGTACAGGCTTTGGATAGCTTTAAAAAATTTTTAATGCATTCTGTGTTCACTAAACTCCTGCATCAGATTCTTTTGGACTAGTTTTAGTGTACATAAAATATTTGTATAATAATATATTTCTAATAATAATATTATCTCCTTAAGCAATCGTATCCGATAACCAGAAATTATTGATACTATAATAACAAACCAGATAAAAACATCTCTTTCTTCCAAAACAGATTTAAACCCGAACTTCCAAAACTAAAAACTATAAACAATAAACTTCACAAAACTCATAAATTTACCTCACCACTTAGTAAATGTTTACCACCCCGTAATGTACTACCTACTACTATATTCAGTGGTATGAAAAAAATATATTTTCGTGGCCCTAACCCACTTTGATGCGAAAACTTTTATAAGTTTCCCTTAATGGAAAACATTTTGTGAAAAGTGATTACTTTAGGTTGTTAAAAACCCTTGAGACTACAGCCTTCAGGAGTTCATAACAGTTTCGTGATTTTAACTTCATTAAATAACTCACTTTCATATTTTATATTAGATTTATAAAGTTTCGTATACCTAAAAATATTATGAATTATTATTAACATTAAGTAAGGCTCAGAATAACTTTGTGTATAAGGTTTTGTAGGGTCAATCAACATTAAATATCGCAAACTTTATATTTAGTTTACATATTAATCAGAATGGTCTTGAGATAATGGGTATCTAATAGCATTCAAGTGATTCGGCTTAGTAACGCATTATCAAAACTAAGGACTACTTCAATTTAGCTGTTAAGGTAAACTGTATACTATACTATATTATATAACTATCTACCACGGGATATCTAGTAAAAATAATATAAAAACCACAATCTCACCATCTCACACATACTGCAAAGAACCATACTTTATAAACGTATTAAAACAAAAACTAACTACATTTTTACAATGCACCTCATAGTTTATTAAGTGTTCATGCAATCGTGAAATTGCTAGCAATAACTCCGGAGGAAAAAATAGACGTATTTCACCCTAGAGTGAACCCCCTTTAGATGGTACAGGGGGATGCCAGATTTACGGTCAGCGCACAATGGGAGCCACTCATAGAGACAGGACGAGTAAAATATAGCCAATATACACATATTGCGGGTTATAATGAACGTAGCCGGGATGCATAGTTATGAGTCAAGTTATTACAACAACTCGTATCTCCATCATAACATTCACTCAGTCTTTGCGAGGCCTTTCCCGGGAATTATATAGAATATTGTGTTTATAATGTTAATGTGGCGCAGTGATTATACTATAAGCCTGCTACGCAGAGGTCCTGGTTTCGATACCAGCTCAATGCAAATCTTTTTGTGAAATAAACATAAAAGTTAGCATTGGTGTCAGAGTTTTCTATAGAGAGGAGTATAACATGCATGTATTTACAAACAAATATTTATATGATAAATATGTATGTTTATCCGTTGTTTAGTAACCACAGGAAAGTTATACTTAACATATAAGTACATTGTTTATGGCATATTATTAATAAATATTTTATAGTTAGGTTGACAATAAATTCCTCAAACAACTTGTCTGTCAATGATAACAACACACTTTGTGATAGTTTAGTAAATAACCGAACACTCCATAACGTACGTAGTTACCTACTAATATAAACTGTATCCTCAAGGTAAACCAACTCCACTCACAAAGCAATTACAAAGAAAACCGTAAGCCATTAAAAGTTGACGACAACGCCAGCCTCTCGACTCGTGCTAACTTTATACTGACTTTATTGTCAACACCTTACCACCTATATACTTATCACTTACTTATATAAAAGTTTACATGTAACTGTTACTTAGAAACCTTATGAAATGGTAAAAATCAGGTTTGATTGGACATCAGTGCTATCATGATCATAACAGGATTTTAATAATATCCCCACTGCAGTAAAGGATGTCCTAGCTATGTACCTTATACTTTTTGTAATATAAAGCTTAATATTTGTTATCTCTCCTCTCTCCTACGTTTTGCCTTACCCGACAGGGTCTATAAATGATACTTATGTTTATATATTACATCTTGTAAAGGAGTGCATTAAACGGTTTGAGTTTGAGTCCTCTAGCGATAGAGAAAATCAGAACCATGCCGCATGCTGGTCCAAACGATTGGTATAAGGTATTATGTTAAGTTTCCCTTTTCTGTTATTCGTAGAGTTATATATCTGAACTGTTCTTTCGGACTTTATGATACCAATGGGATGAAATAGATGGTTACACTATGTATTTTTAGAACTAAAGAGTATGTATAGATGGTCTAACCAAGCAGTTAGATTTTTACATTAACGACACTTCATCCCTACTCTTTTCATTCAGTCAGATTTTTTACAGTTACAGAACCACAAACTCCCTTTATTCGTTTTTAATTAAGTATTTTAGCATATGATAACCATTTCATTATACAGGGTCCAAATTTGTTTTATTTTGCAAACATTTGAAAGGGAACCAAATTAACGCGGTCACCATTTGACTCGTAAAACGGTAACAATGTAGCCTTTTCTAAAATCTCCACACAAGCCTGCTGAAAGGCTGTTGTGTTCGGTTATTTAGTTTTATGTTTATATCAGTTTTATTTAAACAAAACGGTCTCCGCTGGAAATCTTCCGTATAATAAATTTCCATGAGAATGCATGAATAATGAAAGAGTCTGTAGGGTGACCAACTTATTATACTATTATTACATTCCGGAAAGATCAGTTTTACTTACATGATGTGTTAATATAAATCTTCAACACACAATACTTTTGCCCAGCAGTTTTACAGATTTGTTTTTACCATTTTTTTAGTTTTTTGCTTTTCATATTTGAACAAATAAACGGGTTAATTTTGAACATTTTGTTGACATTAAAATTAAAAGAAACAATTTGTTTTTGTTCCGAATTGCTGTATAGGATATACCTTTTAGTCTTCACTAATTTAATCATATTTTAACACGATCAAATACATTCGTTTGTTAAAAAATTCAAAAACCTCATGACCGGAAATTAATGTTTCGGAAATATTAATTATCCGAAACCAGAAACTCATAGTCACATTACTGAGCTAGAAATTTATTCGTATAACATGAATTAGCCAGTGTAAAATAGAGGGAGGGGGGTATAAAGGCAACAATACTTGTGGGATACCCCCAGCACAACAACTGCCTGGAGGTTTACTCACCGTTTGTTTTGTATACCTACTGTATGTACATCTTTTTATTATTTAATTATATTACTGTACTGAGTAAAACATTTACGTAAGTGCATGTAAACAAATAGTATTCAATATCATAGAAAGAGTTTTTAGTATCTATGGTACAAGCTCTGCTTAGTTTGGGACTAGATGGCGTTGTGTGAATGTGTGAAGAATTACGTTGTAATGACTATAAACAGTCGATGAACATCTGAGGCTAGACTTGGTCGAACCACGCAAGTCCACGCAAGAGGAGAGTCATGTTTACCTTTATAAATACATGGCAGATTTTCTGTAGTGAAACATTTGTATGTTTTGTCAATCTACCAAATATACATTACGGAACTTGAGTTTGGCTTAAAAAAGAAACGTACCTACTCTAGAGCCATCTGTCATCAGAACTGTCCATCCGCATTTCAGCCCTATGCAACATGTTTCACCACAGATATCTGAATTGTTTCACTAATGTGCAGTATATAAGAAAGTCAATTACCTAACAGCCTCAAGATCAAACAATTAGAATTTAACTTTATATTCCTACCTGTGTATAACATATAGCAATATTTTTATATATAATCCACAGACAGCAGATATAAACAGTACCCTTATAATCCGTCATGTTCGTCCGCTTGACAGAAGCTACCCTACTCCCAAACTTCTATGGGATTTATTAAAAATGTATTCCAAATGTCCTATTTAAGCCTTTATGCCTCCAGCTATAATACTTTCATGCTATGTAAAATACAACTCTAAATACCGTGTGTTAGAGATGTAAATAGAATGACAAGATTTGTGTTGAAGTCGAGTTATGCAGTTTTGAGTGATGGGCTATTATGATAATGTTTTTGAAGTAGTCTTTTCAATCTAACTGTGAAGGAAAGTTTTTGTAAAAATATATAATGTGATTTTGCTGCAATGTGATGTTAAGCGCTATCGTATAGTGAACAAAACATTACTTAAATGGTCATTTCAGTTTAACAGAAGAGTATAATTACTTGATTTGACGACCTCTTTGGCGCAGTCGGTATATTACATGGATGCTACGCAGAGGTCTCGGTGTTTTCTATGTATAATATGTATGAATTTACAAAAAAAAGTATTCAAGTATGTTTATCCGTTGTCTAGTACCCATAGTACAAGCTTTGCTTAGTTTGGGACTAGGTGGCGATCTGTGAATGTGTGAGGATTATTTATTTCTGTGTTTGTTTTCTTGTGCAATATTTATATGCCATACTCATGTGCAATCTATAAAGTAACCGTGTAGACGTTTAGCTTATTTTTAAAGTTCATTATTTCTGTTTATCAAAACTTTAAAAAAATATGATTTATTGTTTTATTGTAGTACGTATGTGACAACAAAAACTTTATCACAAAAAGTAACACACACGTAAAACGACAGTAAAACAGAATACGGCAATAAACGAGAATAATCCTTTGAAATATTTCGCGGCGTATTGTCGGGCTAACCCACCGCCCGCTCCGTCTTTACGTGACTTGCTTGCCTACGCGCCGGCATAGGGTTAACAACATTTCCCAGGGCTGAAAGTTTTTTCGTTTTCGTATTCGAGACCTAATCTGAGTTGCACGGAGGTACGCAGAGGATAAATCTAACAATTCTGTTAGGTTAGACAGGAGACAGGATAATTACGATCTGTATTTTTTTAATTAAAGTGATTGAGGACTTATGTGGTTATATAAAATAGTTAAAATTACCAGCTGGTTAGATAAATATAATTTTTAATTGATTTTTCTTTTTAACTATCCAAGTTAAACCATTCTAGTCAACAGTAGGTATGGAATAAAGGAAGTACTAAAATGTCATTAAAAAGTTCCTATTTAGGGCCCAGGCTAAAGAATTTCGATATAGGGATGGAAAAGTGCAAGTTGTAATCTATGATTTTAATAAAAAAATGTCAATTTATATAACTACCTTACGTGAAAACAACAGACGAAATTCTGAATTTACTTTTTCCTATGTATATTTATTTGCACTTTAACAACAGAGATACAGCGTGTTGATAAAACAACACTTAACAACGGACACGTAATTATCAGTGTTTTAAAGTTTAAATTGGACACAACGCTATGCCACGGGTTGTGGTCGGTGAACGAAGCCCGAATGAACTACTAATTGGCGCCTAAGTGTACTTTTATTATTTCCTTACGTAGCTGGCTAACTATCAAGGTATAAAAATCTTTAGTTTACTCGAACTGACTAGGATGGTGTATTCCTTTGTTTCTGTACGTATCTAATAATTCATATACATTACAAAGAATGCTCTACGAGTACATTATCCTTATATTTAGTGTGAAAAATAAAGAGTAAGTACTGTAAGTTATTCGGAACTCGCTCAACGTCAATAAGCAGTACCTTCTTAAATTATAATGATTTCTAGTTTCAAAAAACAAAAGCGTCATAAAACCTTTTGCTAACCTATTTTGTGATGTTAAGTTAGCCAGAGTTAACAAACACAATACAATACGTTTAACATAGTATTTCAAAACATCCTAAAACATATAAGTTGAGACTAATTTAATTTCCTTGGGACCATCAATCTGTGACACAAAAAATAATAATGGATCATATTCTGTGAGGCGGCCATCATCAATCATGTGCTATTTATCTAAACGACGCCCTCTACAGGAAATAAATGGTAACATTAGTGAAGCCTACTGTCAATACATTGTTGGAAAGGTCACCAATGGTCATTGTTTATTATAAAATTGACAAATACATGATAGAAAACCATATATGAATGGTTTGAAAATTTTTCTATAGAATGGTTGTGGGTCAAAAGAAATCTGTACTATGGAGAACAAGATTAAACGTGTCGTTATCCCCTGATCATCTTAAGCTATACCGCTGCGTATTCTAAGACAGAAAATTATGCTTTAAAATACCATGAAAGTTCGTAGGTATATAATATACAGCCCGAACATTTGTTGAAACCGATAACATTTACCTCTGAGTATAACTTGTGGTGAAGTACTTACGAGTGTCGATAATGGTAATGTCTTCCAAATTCTTACCTGCAAAGAAACATACTTGTTAGTAAAACAATACATAGTTAACAAAATAGTTTTAAAATACAACCGGCACTTGCATCTTTGGATCAGCAAAAATTTTAACAATTTTACCATTTTCAGTTTCTAGATATTCAGAAAGGAAATCAAGTAACATTGTTCCTTCTGCGAACAGTGCACTTAATACCTAACTATGGAATCTACGTATCCGTGTGGTGGCAAAGTACATACATGGTGTCATAAATAGACGTGACAACTAACAATTTCAATTTTCCCAACACATTCAATAACATATCCACTGTTTCAGTTTCCAAAATAAAAATAAACGTATACAACTTTTCGTCCTTAATAAAACTCAATATTTCGGCCAAAAAAGGTAAACACCACAAAAAGGCAGTACTCGGCAATGTCGGTAGGTACCTACTACGATCACATCAACAAAACTCGACACAGCCCTCACGGTAACCTCTCCAGGATAAAAATACTTTTATCCCTCTCCCGCGGGATCTGAATAGAAATATTGTTTTCTTTGTACTCTACGTCGCAAAAGCTCAATGGTTTAGTCCGAAAACTTGAGAAAGTTTTTTGGAGAACGTAGATTTTGTGTTTTAATGAATTCATATACTACCTAGTACGTGTCTCTTTTGTGACTTTGTGCGCTAACAATACCTTATTGTTTATAGTTTTCTAGATCATATACTTTTAGTTTACGCAATATTGCTGTTGATGTCACGGTTCAGTGTCAAATAAAATTAATTTAATGTCTCAAAAATAAATCTACACTTCACTTCTTACTGTATTTAATTTTACTTGTCCAATTATTGATTCTTGTAAAAACAAAATTGACAATGATATAAAATAGTCTATGTGTGATGGGATTCGGTGTACGAACAAAATAAAATGAACACTTTCTGGAAAATCAATCATAAAGATAATAACAACCTTGTCAAACGGAATAGTTTAAAGCTGAATAAAACTTTAAAGGCTATATAAGACACACTCAGCAGTAGGTAACTTTATAAGTGTAATTAAATAGTTGTTTAAACACAAAATGTGCAGAAGCATAAAACATTAATCATAAACATTCTTGAAGCTCACAGAAGCAATAAAACTTATACAAATTGTACATACTTGTGCACAAAGTTCCTAGCACGTAACTTCAAGCTCATAAACAACAATTATGTTCACAATTCACACAAGTTTTTAAGATGCTATTAGCAAGGACTCAACAATCAAGAGGTCACAACAAATATAACTACCTCGGTGGCAAAGCAGTCGTGTACACGGCTATCTTGCACGAGGTCTCGGGTTCGAATCCCACGAAACATCCAAGGTCAAAATAAAAATTTGTGTGATCCACAAATTAATGTGTGATGTTCTTTGTGTTCATTAACTTCGTGCCTGTAAATGTCTTTGCGTCACAGGGCTCAATCCTTAGTGCGAAAGTAGTCATTTTTGATTGAAAAAAAAAACAATAAGAAGTATGAGTTGACTTTTATATCCATAAATAGGAAACAGAATTTCCAACTATTACAGGAATTGCATTGTTAACTCGTGTTAAAGTAAGCCCACAAAGACACATAACATCAACAGTCCTTTCCCATATTAAGACCAGCGCACGCTGTATGAAAGCGCGTACGACGCGGCGCACAGCTTTGAACAGGACGTATTGTGAACGCGCAAACGTACGATGTAAGAAGCTGTTGTTGACAAGACGCGGCAGAAATTCTCTTTAAACCGCGAAATAAAGCGAGATGTTATTGTGTAGTGATGCTGGGGAAATTGCCTCACTCCTTCAAGCGCTTTCTCATTTAGAATATTAAGTTTGTTGGTTTTTATATCAGTCTGGTTCTACGTAATTTGAATGATAAGATGAGTTTAGTGGTATTAGATTATAGATAAGAAAGTTAGGTAAGAATTTGTTATTGGCTCACGTTTAACTCATCATCATAACAGCCCATTAATGTCCCGCTGCAGGGATGGGCCTCCTTTCGTGACGCAGGGATACTTGGCCTACTAATAATACCACGCTGGACGGATTGGTATAAGGTTTAATTTCAAGTTTTCCTTCTTTTTATTTCGTAAAGATAATATTCACGAATAGTCCCTTAGTCGCTTTTTACGACATCCTTGGGATGGGGTGGTGACATATTGTATTCTTACTCCGTCCCCACACGCTTAAGTACTTGTACTAAAATTGAAATGAACTTTGTAGAATGATACTTTAGAATTTTGTAATTTGGCTAAGCTGAAAATATACACGGTACACCATGAAATACATTATATCTTCAAAAACTTGCGCAAACGAGAGTAGGAAATATACAGGCTGAATATTTCCGCAATGAATCACCTCAGCTGTCCAACAGAGGGCGTTATCTTAAATAATTACCGGCGCTCCCAAAACCGCCTGTGTCCGGACAAAAATGCATTAATATTGCACCCCCCCTTCACGTTTATAACTAGTAAGGAACTAAAATAGCTTTGTAAACTCAGAAAGAACTAGGATCATAATAATAGCATAGTAACGTAGTTAACTTCACATGCTTTAGTTTAAGCACGTTAGCTTAGGTACAAATCTAACTTCCTGCATTTGTAATTGTAAAAAAAATTATGTTATGCTTCAAAAGTTTATATTTTAGCAACTATTTCTCTTAATTAATGTGATAACTCACTCTGCCACCTTAATAATAAAGTTGTTCTTTTTTGTCTTAAAGAACCATTCTATAATTTTCTTCAAAAAACACAAATAAATCTCTGTAATTCTATTCATCTAATCTAATCCATCTGCCCAGCATAATACCTAGCTAAAGGCCAATATGTTCTGAAGAAGGTTTGTTACCAAATTCGATATTAAAGTTAAACTGCAAAACGTTGAAATGGCTTATTTTTTTAGTCCCGTAACAAGCTTAGCCATGGGTACTCAAATGAACGCAAAACACAAACATTTTCCTACAAATGCTGCAAAAAATGTTATTTTTGTATTATTTGCACAAATTATGACATAAAGGGCGCACGCAAATTAGTCGTTGTTTCCTCTGTTCCAGGAGGCTACACACTCAATAGTACGCTTACGGTAACATGATAGTAATTACGAATGTTATGGCTTTGTTTTTACATAAATATTATGTTATGAAACAAACAAACTATCTTTTAAGTCAGAGAAATTCTATTAAAAAAGTTCTTCTAGAAGAAGAAAGGTATAACGTCACAAGCCTTTCATACTAATTAAGCGCATGTTGTTGTAATGTAAGGAAAGCAGCAGCCCCTCAATTGCTTAACCATTTTATTTACATGCCTTCATTGTTTAATTAATATTTACTACAATAACATGTAAACTTACGTCAACAATGCATTACATTGCATGTTTTCTTTAACAACTCTACAGAAAACGTAATCAAAAGCAAGCAATGTATGATGAGGCAAGTTGAACAAACATGCGACTGTTATTTGAAATGTTTCACGTTAGGTCCCTAACTCGATACACACGGGAGGGCTTACAAACAAACGTTGAATGTTTATTTGGACAAAAAACACCCCCTGTGACCCGTGTCGCCCGGTCACGGTGTGTGTAGGGTCATGTTGTAATAGCTGTGTTAGAATGTAAACGTAAATGTTATGAATTTGTGTTACGTTTTAGATTTATAACAGTATACCTATTACTATATCTTTCCTTACAGTGAAAGAGAAATAATACATATCACGGCCGCATCTTATTCTGTCAGAGTAATAAAAGACGAAAAAGGTAAAGCTCGAAGAAATTATCTCTACTTAATCAAAAGAAGATAGACATAAAACTCTATGCCAATATGTCAGGAAAGCGTAGTATTAGTATGCTAACTATCCCCACGATACAAGAGCAGACCTATCCCTTCGAGAAAAAAAATTCTGTGCAACTGACGCATAGCGACATAATGCTCTATTCAAGCCTATATTTTATCAATTCTCACAACTACTCTTAAATCTCGCATTTTTTATTAGAATACCTAAAACAAGCGGCACACTACATAAGACGCAGTAGGATAAAATCCCATCGCCTTACCAAATAACGGTTACAACATCAAACAGTAGAGCCTGCTGAATTATTCAACAGCAACGTTAAGATGACGGCTAATTCATTTATTATCTTATTTTGTTATCGGGAAACGCGGAAAAATATGTCTTCACTCTTCTATATGTATAAATATTGTATAGTATAGCTGTGGCTTATGGATTATACGCTTTTGGAGTATTTGTTATCTGTTATCATTGATCGTTCATTTATCAAGAATTACTAATAAAATCTTAAGCGCAAAGTTTATGTCAGTTTATGTACCTCTATGACAGGCTCTACCTACCATTTATTTAGCAAAACAACGATTTAAAAACTAAAAAATCGCTTAAAGCATCTTTCCTTTCGTTATTTTTACAAATTACACATGTAATAGTAATAATATATCTGTAGTGTGAAATAACTCTAGGTGATTAAATAGATGCTGAAATGCCAAACAACCAAAGAACTAACTCAAGTCAATGTACATAAAAGGTATGGTAAGGTACAAAATATTCTCCCCAGACATAAACCCACACATTAGCAAATCATGTTATGACACCCTGTCAAGTCATTAGTGGAGTGGATATCGACCCGTGTGACACACACAACACTTTCTTTGGACTGTACTAGCAGTTACATTAAAAAGGCAACACATATTAGAATTTCTCTGTAAAATTACTACTTATGTGGTGACGGAGTAGTAATAAAAGATGTCACCATTCTATTTTATGACTGTTGTAAACACCGACTAAAGAAAAAGCTAGGTATGTACGTAAATATTTGTCTGTCAAAAACAAAAGAGAAACTTAACACACAACAATATATCAAAATATATTTATGAAATTCATGACATGTCTGTGTTTACCTCGTTAAAGCAATGAATAGCATTTGAAATTCCAAATCTCTAAAAGCGTCCTACCGACATGCATACGATATTCATCGTACAGTTACTAGTGATTAAAAGTATTATCATGCTGTGTCCAGAGATATGGTACCATGCTGCGGCCAGGCGGATCGGTCCGGACTTTTCTTTCGGCAATTATGATATTGTTTATAGAATCTCTTCTAGTTTCCCTTTATGACTCCCATAGAGAGACATTTTGTTTTCTATGTGTGTCATCGGACGACCTAAACAAAACATGACCGTCACAGTCTTAAAAAATATCGACCAAGAATCCATATTGTTTCAATCGAAAGTGAACTACATATTTTAGCAGTCAGTTTTAATTAAGAGTACCTACAACTAAAGACCCTTCCCAATCTTGTTGATTTATTTGAAGCTCGAAGGTTCATAAATGTACGGACAACATTGTAAGTTTGTTGTCCGTCCGTCTCGGGAGTGAAGTGGTACCTGCAACAGCAGAACAAATAGGAGGGCTTCATGAATAACTAAGTGGTCGGTGTAAGGAGACGGCATCTACTACAGACTGATTCATACCGTGTGTGTTTGTTTACGTTTGGTTTGTAAGTACGCACTGCTAGGTGCGTCACAAGATTTTGCATTAACAGCCTCTACGAAGTAGTCAGGGTTGAAAAAAGGCATTTTTACTTCTTTATATTTTTCATTTTAAGCAAATCATTTACTATTCCACCTTAAATACAGACTACTTTTTATATAAATTATACAAAATGGTGTTTCACTGTAACGATTTATTTTTAAAAACGTCTTAAATCACTATTAAAAGAATGTTTTCTATCATAATAAATTTAAAATATTATGATTTATTAGTATATAACGATAAATCTCGAGAAAGATAAATCATTTTAATTAATTACGAATCTAATATCAGATTTAAATCATTCTTGGCTTTTTTTCATTTGTTACTATTATAATAAGAAATATTTAGTTAATAAAGGAGGCACACACAGGACCGCGGAAGGTGGAGGTATTTGGAGGAGGCTTATGCCCAGCAGTGGACGTCCATTGACTGATGGATGATGTACTTATATAATTTAAGTGACTATGAGTTCCCCCCTAGTTATCTAAACAAATACCTTTTCATAATATTACATCTATTCCCATTGATGATCGATAATCTGGTTATAACAGGCAACAAATGTAAATATAAACGTAATTCGCAAAGGTAATCCAGTGAAAGTCCGACATACACAACAGAACGAATGAAGGGAACATTTACAGGAGGATATTAGCGGTAGTGTGGGCTTATGTGGGCTAATGACATCAGGGATTGATGGCGCGTGTGAAGCTCTGTTGTGCTGTCTGTGTGTTGTCGATAACTGGCTGTCGATGTTTTTAAACATTACCTTAACTTATAAGTAACTTATAAGTTATATTATGTAACATATAAAGTGAATTATATGGTAGGTAGTTGTATATTTAAATTAAATTCAATCATTAATTTAGGCAAGGGCAGGAGTTTTCTGCTAAAGCCTAAATGTACAATTAGCAAAAGAAACCCGACTTTGTAGTGTCCGTCCATAGAGGTTGGTATTCAGTATGTTTCGATTTTGCCTTCGAAAATTCTCAAGAACCTCTCGGAAACAAAAAACAGAAAATTTGGTTGAAACTAATACGTCTGATTAGCGTGTTATTAGGATGCTAAGTATTCCTCAGTAACTAAAGAAAACCCGCACCCGCCGTGGTTCATAGTATAGTATAAAATAATAGCAATGATACATAATGAATAGGTCATAATAATATTTTCAAAAGAACACTTCGAACATCGATATTGTCCCATCTTTATCGTGGTCGTACAACCGGAGTGCGGAGGCATTGTGGTGTAAATAGATACTTCATCATTTAGGGCACAGGAAAAGCTCCATGTCTCTACATTAAAACAAAAAATGTTTAGGGAATGAATTAAATGAATCGGTGAATGAAAGTTTACCAATAAAGGTAACCGCTGCCTGAATTAGATTTACGTAGCGATCACAATCAAATAAATACGGTTGCAACTGCAATCACTGATTCATAAAACAGCATTCGACAAAGACCTAAGAAAAATAAAATTTATATAACTACTCTGTTTCTTTTGAAGATAACATTCGCAACAATTCTAATGTTAATGTTTACGTACAAACACTATCAGTATAAGCAGCTGCAGCTTTAACTAGTCTGAAGTACTCTCTCAAATTATGTAAAACCTTCTCGCTTAACTTTACTCCAAGTGGTAATCTGATAAAATTAGAGCTCTGTTTAGTTTAGCAAGCTAATGTTACAGAACTACGAGTATAAAAGTAAACATAAGAGATTTTACTGGGTTTTAATTATTAAGCTATTCTTGAATGAAACTTCGATAGAAATCAATTGAAACTCACCAATCCACAACGAGTAACATACGACACAAACGATGAGAGGTACGTAAACAATCGAACAAATTGCATAAATAAATATCATGTCCCCTGTTTGTTATGCCAGAATGATACAAGAACTTAATTAAAGTTTATAAAATCAAATTTTTTTTTTTCTAAATTACAGAAGAAAGACATGGTGAAAGTGAAGTCGTTAACTGTGTAGGCCATCAATCATTCAATCAGTTCGCATCCCACATCATTGAATCCACCAGATTTATAAAAGCTTAAACTGTATGAGGGATAAAAAATATACATCAACCTGTCAAGTACTTACTGTTTTGCTTTATTTTTGTTCAATGTATACATTTTGTATTTATTTTAATATAAAATGTAACCATTTTGAAGAATGATTATTTAGGTAAAATTATTATGTAAGTAACTTCTTGTTTCGCTTCACTGACATTGTTACTTCTGTAGAATTAATTATATAAACAATGATAGATTAAATGTTTTTAATAACTGTTTTTAATGTGGTAGCTGTTGATCAACTTATGTAAGTATCGTTTCAACTTTTCTTCTGCATAATCCAATACACATATCGATTCGCATTTAACGAAAATCTAATTAAAGAAAAAAGCAAGTTCTGCAAAAATATTATAAAAACACAACGCTACATAGAAATAAAAATTGAAATACACTGGGCGGCAATGAAAACGGGTCGCTTATATAAACCTTAATAACTTCCAAAATATTGGAGCTAGCTTAATGAAATAAACACTAAAATAAAGATAATTTAACAGTCATTAAATGGAATTGGTAAAAATTACAGATTGTTAAGTTTATTTTGGACAAAAGTAGTTGTGTCTTTATTTTTAATTTATGGATTTAATACAATAATCAAAAATAACTTGAAAGATTTTACTTGCGGCATTATTTGTGATTAAATTATCTATCATTTAGTCTTTATTTCATAAAGCTAGCTCCAATATTTTGGAAGTTATTAAGGTTTTTATAAGCGATTTCATTGCCGCCCAGTGTATAACAAAACTTTTAGGCACAAACTAATAACCTTGTGCTAAAAATGAATAAATTGAAACAGATCTAGTAATAAAGCATCTCAAGTGTCAATATAACTGTACTGCGAACAAAGCATCTTAGATCAGCAGTAATTGTGCGTGCTCTGATTGGCTGTCGAACCAATTAGCTCGAGCTGACGTAGCCACTTGCGAGACGTAGATTAATGTGAAACTTTAGCGTACTACGTGCTTTATATAACTCTATGTATATTCTGCGTATTGAGCAAGGTTTGTGTTTTGCAACAATACATAATGATATTCTGCTACGCCAGGAGATTTGTGGGGAATCTAGAGAACTTAGAGTTACTCGACACGACAGGTTAATTATTGTATGAGTTTTTTTACCCAGTTAAATATTTATAGCAATGACAGTCTAGATCTTTGTCTATAGGTTCTTGATCATAAAGCACAGGTACGTATTGAAAATTTAGGTCCCAAAAGTGTTTAAATTGTAGCAAATCGGTCTTTTCTGTCCATTTTTTTATCACTTTAAAAAAAAGTTGGTATCTAAAAGTTAAATTCGGGTTTAAAAAACCATTTTATAGTTCCAAGTATAATATCTTATCTACATATTTGTGGTGATTGTTCCCTTCAAAGTTCGTACATTTAACAAAGATCAGATAATCCACAATACAGTCACCCCTTCAATCACAGACATATACCCAATTAGGGCTACGTATTCGTTTTACAACCCCTAACCACATTCGGTTTAGAACGACCCCTCGCGGGTACTCGCGTGACCGACACTATAAACACTAGATTAGCATATCTATCGCTTACAATACTGTACCGGTTTATTAATCACTTCGTATCAAACTGCTATAAAAATTGCATCTAAAATATCGTTTTGCATTTCAAACTACGTTTTGAGAGTTATAAGGGAATATACTTTTGCAGAAATTGCGAATATTAGTTCATGTAAATAAAAACATTTTCCACAATTTATATTAGAATATTATATACAATAAACTGATATTCGTTAATCATTCCCGTGCCTAGAAACACATTCAAAAATCCAAACGGTCGTCGAAACCTAAAATCTAGGTATTTTAGGTTTCGACGACCGTTTGGATTTTTGCTGCATAATACAAAAAAGAAATCTCGTTACTGCTTAAACAAAAAAGAAAGGGATAGAAAACGAAACCTGATTAGAATAATAAGTTTTCCGACATATAATAAACAAAACGAAATCAATACTATTTAAGGGTTGTTACGCGGTGTCCTGCGTAGTTGACGATCGCGACAAATTGTCTTGACAATGTGTCAATTTGTGCTACACGCGACAAATTGTCCTACGTGGTTTTGGTCATAATCTCTCGAATCATTATGAAGTATAGTACAATTTATTTTTTGTTATAAGTACGGCAACGCAAACAGCATTTTCCTATAAAATACTGTGCTTAATAAAGTAAATTAGTTACAATGAACAAAAGTTCTATTTACTTCTGAATATACTAAGAAACATCTTAATTAATAATATCAATATTGTATACTCATATCTGCCAGTATGGTTCTATATTAATTAATATTGATGCTATCTCAGCTCAGAGGAAGGCTTTCAACACGAGATGGTTTGGTGCAACGTTCCAATTTACTGCCTCGTCTCTAGTTAATTAGTTTTTATTATTTCCTGTTTCATTTGACAAGCTACCAACTTTATCAAATTATATTTTCTTGTTTAAATATCTGTTGACAGCTTTGTAAGATTTTAACAAGTTGTAATTACTTGTCTGTCTGTCAACAAGATCTTTTATCTAAAAATAAAATGTTTTGGTATTTTTGTTTTATAATAAAATTGCCTTAAAGCAAAAGATTATTCGAACCTTTCCACCAAATGTTGGTCTTAATAAATAAGTGAAGAACTTCTTGGATTTTAGATGTTACATCGTACTTCCATGTAACAGAAACCCGACCGACCGGCATGCCCGCTAAGGCCAATGACAGTGGCACACCACTTTAAATGTTTGTAAGGTTAAAAAAATCAATATGTGAACTTGAACGGTAGTTAATACTTAATAAGGCACGTGTTTCGTTTTATTTTTACATTCATGCGACCAACAGTTGTATTTATTTAAGGCTATTTTAAAGGACTACCTTCACAACGTAGTGTGTTAATAAAAATCCAATATCATCCTATTGATATCCCGCAGTCGCGCCTGCTCGCTGCAAGTTCAGGGTAGACGAGCTATTTTCAGTGCAGACGGAAAATGGCGGACGATTTTTAGAGTAGGGTGGGGTGGAATAGACACAGGGATGGAGCGCTTGTGATTTACTATCGGGTCAAGGTTAATTAATCAAATGTAGGATTTAAGCTTTTTTGTGCTGGCTTGCGAAGCTGAATCAATTTGATGAGTTACCTTTTCTTTATGTATTCTTTATATACCAGACAAAATGTTAGTGTAAATAGCTAATTATGACTTACGTTCAAGATTATTTATCTTTTATAATATGACATAATATATTATTATTTGTAAATGGAGCAAAAAGTAACAAGGAAATTAATTAGGCCAATATATTTTGTGATCTTTTAATGAATAGAAATTGAATGTTACTTTAGTTTGGCTTCTCTGATAAAATTTAGAGTCAAATTAGGATCTCACCATAATTTGTGTATTAATGTAACATATTTATAATAAACTAAATGTAGATAAACTTTTATTCCTCTTATCCACTGAATGTAAAGTAAAAAGACTACCGTTTTAACTTACGAATGTGTAATAAATAGTAAGTGTTATTTAGGTAATGTTTCCTACCCTACGCCATAAAGAAATAAATTCTGTGGGCAAAGCGTGGAGAGTGGTAGCTACCGGCGCGCCACCTACCGCAATTAACTGTAGTGCAATGCTTTACACTTGTGGTAAATGTGGTACACACTATGTACCTACAGATTCTTTCTATTAACACGCGTAAATGAATAATAAATGCTGTTGCTTTAGTTAAATGTTACAGCTTACAGCTTAATCGTATGTAATTATGAAACGTAGACGAGTAAAATAATTGTTTTATTATCAAACTTGAGTAAGGATGTATTTAGTATTTCTTTGCAAGATAATGATGAATAAAATAATAACCAAGATCTATAAGCATCACAGAAAATAGTACACGAGCCAACAAATCTGTGCAATTGCGGGATAACGAGATAAAGGTAGGACGAAGTCACTTTCATTCATATACGAGGCCCGTATCTTACATTGATTAAAAATAAAACAATTCTGATTTGTCCAGCTAACCTACTTCTTTATTTCAAGTGAAAAAGCTACCAAACTTTGTCATCAAATACCACAAGAGTTTAAGATTTAGGATAAACTATTTCGTCTCCAGTACATTCCGCTGTAAATATGATTATTTATTGGTTTAATAATCAATTGAACACTTCTAATATATCGCTTTTGCAAACCCTTCAGAAACTGGTGCGAAATTATTTATTATTAGATTCGGATTGTCACAGCCCTAAGCCCCGGCAGTGTCTCCGCAAACAAAGCGACGCGTCATATGGTAATAACATCCCCATTCTACCCTACACCAACCTGTATATCTCTCGGGCCGACGTTTATTGTAAACAATTTTGTGTCGTTTGTTGGGTAATAATTTAATTTCTCCTTCGATCAATGCTGCACATTTTAGTTATTTATTATTATAAGGGACATTTTAATGTTTCAATTTGCTGCCTAACAACGCTGCTGGGTTCTGTAATTTTTATCTTTTAGCGTTATCCTGACTTTTCACCTTCCTTAGAGAACGTATTTAAGTCGTCTCGACAACATTACAGACTTGCTCGCCTAAGAGAGGTACTTCCATTCAGTGGAAAATTAAAGGCTGCAAATCATCTCCCATCATTTATCGTTACTATCATAGAAAAAATACTTGTGAAATTGTTTACCCAACCAAATAAACGAACTTTTATTGAAACTAATGTCAGAATACTTTTAAATTTTATGGAGATTTTAAAACTTACTCAGACGTCCTAACTAAGACATTTTTCCTCTATTTGTCTGTTGTCTAGTACCCATAGTAAAAGAGACCCAGATGGCGCGTGAATAATTGGGATGACTATATTAATAGGTATACTTAATGTATTATAGAAGTTTGTATAAGTACTTACTTGAGGTTTAGGTATACTTTCTTGAGGTAACTCTATGAATGCGACTTCGCAATGTTAAAACCAGGGGCTTAACGAGATGTTATTGTATAAAAACCTAATCCTTATTTGTAATTTAAATGTACTTGAACATAAAGTTGATACAAAAGACAAAATAATTCATTTTAAACACTCGTTGCTTACACTCGAAGTGGCGCGAAAACAGGGGAGCTGTGAGAACTAAAGAAAAGTTTGTGATTCTGTTTGTGTCACCATGACGGGCTTTGAATGCTTTGAATATGCTCATAAGTTTGTGTTTTATGATGTATTATTTGATATAATTTTGTACTTAATCAGTGCATTAGTCTATAACTAATGATACATAGTGTTTTCAATAATTGGAGAGATAACTGGTACCTAATGATTGATTCGTAAACAATGCGGTTCTTATCTTTGTTATTTAATAAACTTAAGACCCATAGTTAGGTAAAGAACTTACCCTAGAACACCCGTTGACTTTAATTCGCATTAGAACAAGATTAAGAAAGCCAATACGTAACGCCATACTTCGCAACATGACGGCAACGAAAATAAAGGATATTTGACTAACGACTTAGTATTTTATTGTTAACACATTGAAAATAAATTCATAGTTCTGACAAATTTTGTACTTACATACTTAACTTACAACAACGTTGTTAATTAAGGAGACAACACATTAATACACTAACCCAGTAAATACATTATAAAGTTAAATGTAGTTAAACCGTTTCAAACAATGACAGTTTTAAAACAGTGAGTGGGGGAATCGAGAATGATTGAATTAACTAATTTAGATTAATTAAAACTTTCGCCTTAAACTCCTTTTATACCTTTAAATTTAACAAGGCATTAATTTATTGAATTAATTGCTACTTATAGTAACAATGAGTACTAATTAAATCATTATTTAAAGCTATAACTTGTTAAAATGGGTTTTAAAAGACTTAATGGCGTAAGTACTTTTATGCCTGTAACAGTCCCCGCGACAGGGTCATCGACATCCTCCATTGTGTTATCTTAACAATACCAATAATTACAGCTGAATTCATAAGTAATAAAGAATCAAATCATTTTTATTACATAATATTTTAATATGGCGCGTGTTGGGAGATGCCTATGTCCAGCAATAGACTAGTTGATTGATTGATTGAATATTTTAATAAAGACCATCTCTCAGCAGATCCATTACAATAACATTATTCGTACTAATTAATAGCCGACGGCGCTAATATAGCAGCAAGTAGTCACACAATTGTTAGGATTTAACATCGATTTGAGAGCTGAGCCAAAATTTACTTTATCAATCGAAAAAATAAACTTTAAAAATAGTATCAATGGTCTAAGCATAAATAATGCTACAGTATTAAAGATTACCTAAGATAGGTAAGGAAGAATAAGTTTTCCAGTGAGATTCGTTCAAGAGTGATCCCACCCCGTCTCGAGGGTGTCCTGCAGGGTGGTGCGAGTAGAATGGGGTCCGCATGCACTTTTTATCCTCATTGAACTTTTCTACTGAAACATCTCCCTAGTTGTTTGAATGGGATTCATTTTGTTCCCGTTTAGTTTATTGCTATAATCTAAAAGTCAGACTAACGTTTTTATTTTCTTCATTCGTACTTCTTGTTTATGTTTTGCTGATAGTAAATTGTTTTTTATTTGGGCCTCGGTGGTTCAGCGTGTTCTTTCTGTGTAGCTGACGCGATAGACAGTTTATGTGGCTGAGGTCAGTAGTTCGAAAATGGTATGTGTGATTCATAATCCCGAATTTGCATAGTATGACCTTACTTAATCTTTACCATCAGTAAACAGCAAAAAAAGAGTTGATTCGAAATGAAAACCCGATATCAATTCGCCTGGGCCGTGTGGTATTTGTAGGCCTTGTATCCATATCTGTAGGATGGCTGTCCTGTTGCGAGATATTTACCTGTTTATGTTGTGTATTTTCAAATGCAATATAATTAGTTTTAAATGTGCTAAATAATAATAAAATAAATAGTTTGAAGCGTATCATTAATTAAACAGTCGGAATGAGATCAATACTAATGATCGTAAACAATATGCTCAGTGGAAATTTAACAGAAAAGAATTTAAGGATCTGTACTCATTTATACACTTCTCATCAAAAAAATCGAAACGGTGTGCAAGTTTGTGTTTTGTAAGGATTATCTGAAAAATGTGTATATTTAGGATTATGTGTTATATGTCATTTAATAGGGAATTTAATGACGTTTTTAAATAATAATGGAAATGTTCTAAATTCAAATTAAATTTTCATAGATTTCGGATTTTGTTTAACAAGTCGTTTTTACCCTGTACGTACTTTGACGTAAACTGATAAAATGACGCACGTAAATAAAAAAAAAGCTAGGAAATGTTTATTTAATAAATCGTATACCCTTTGCTAGCCCTCATTACTGCTTCTGTACGGTTCTTCATCGATAGGATGAGAGTCACGATCAAATATAGTGGCGTCCTATTCCATTCCTCTTGGATTGCATTTTAAAGCTGGCTAAGTGTTTTTGAGGCATGCTTTCTAACACTAATTCGTCATTTCTATTCATCTCAAAGATGTTTAGTCGGATTCATGTCCGGGCTTCTTGCTGGCCAATCAATAATAAAGATATCGACTTCAGTAACATAATCTCTTACGACGCTCGCGGTGTTTGCCCTAGCATCCTCGTACATAAATGTCAAACCGGGGTCAAATAAATGTGCATAGGGCATCACAAGAGGTTCAAGATACTGTTCGATGTACTTATGACTGTTAAGTAAGGGCAGACGTGATCCAAACACAAAGACAAACTCTGTCTTGTCGTTACACTATTTTCTCCTCAAACAGTCCATGAACCTCCACCATGGATGGCCTTTTCTTTTAATCCTGCATGGCGCAAAGCATTCTCCATCACTTCTGTAGACCTTAGTCCTTCCATCGTTACCATACAATACAATTTTGCACTCATCAGAAAGGGGGAACTTGTTCCACTAGATGTATGACCAATTTAGGTAATTACGTGAAAAGTTAAGGCGCGCTTTTCGATGATCTGCAGGTAGTTCCTCCCTATTTGCTGGCTACGTGTACGTGTACGGTACAAGTCCACGTTTCTTCAACCTTCTTCTAATTGTAGAGTCATTTACAGCCACCATAGGTTCATCTTGAAGCTGCTGCTGCGGTTGAAAGACATTAAGGCCTAGACTTTGTAAGAAAGGTCTTACTATAAATCGATCTACTCGGTCAGAAGTTACCTGTTCTCTGCCAGATCTCTACCGGCGCGTGAGCAAACCAGTCTCCTGATAGCGTTTGCAGATTCTATGAAAAGACGACAAGCTTAGATGCAATCTTTCAGCCGTAATAACCTGACTAAGTCCAGAATTCAGCAATGCCACCACTTGGCGGTTTTTGCGGGTAAACATCGCGTGGACGCAGTTATAAGAGGAGCGAGGAACTCTAAGTGCGCGATACGGGTTATTAAATAAACGTTGTCACCTTTTTTTTTCATTTACGTGCCTAATTTTGTCAATTTCCGTCAAACTACGCACAGGGTAAAAACGACTTGTTAAACAAAATACGAAATCTATGAAAATTTAATTTGAATTTAGAACATTAAAATTATTATTTGAAAACCTCATTAAATTCCCTATTAAATGATATACAACACATATTCCTAAATATACACATTTTTCAGATAATCCTTACAAAACACAAACTTGCAACTGTTTCGATTTTTTTGATGAGAAGTGTATATTTTTTAAACTAAAAGACATTTTACTTATAAAACCTTCTACATGGCATTCAATGATGTCGTGAATGGTGTCGTGACGGTCGCAGTTTTAAATCCCACGTAAGACGATTATAGTGACAACCCTAATGTTCGTCTGGCAAAAAAAATCTAAGAAAAATAAATAATTAAACAGAATCAGCGATTCCGAATAAAGAATAAATAACTTTAGTCACAGTAACTTATGTTCGTTGTAACCAACCAATTACATAACTAAAAGGGATATTCTCTGTTTCATAGACAAAAGTAGCGAACCCATATTTAATTTGTTAGACAAAATGTCAATCTGTGCAAAGTTTCTTCCCAACAGGTGTGCCTAATGCGAGACTCATGTTTAAAAACCCAAAAACCACACAAAGTCATACGTTAGAATATTCTGTTGTACCAAACTTATTTATAATTTAAGCAAATAAGCAGCCCCAGCAAAAGTTTTGCAGTAAATAATTTGCCTACCGGGAACTGATTTTTACTTAAATAAATAAAATAGTTGTGAAGTAAAGTGAGTGTTCGCCGCTATTCATTGATAAAACACAGAGACTGCGCCTGTTTACTGAGGAACAACATTTATACATTATATTTTTATGTTTTTTGAAGATTTTAAATAAGTACCATCTTTTTTGGCAAAGGAACATAAAATAAGAAGATGCTTATTATATAATTATGGTACCTATGTTTATAAGGGTCGTAGAACACAATACATAATCAAAACGGAAAGGGATGGTCGAACTAATCGGAATCGTAACGTAATCGTATCGCCACTGTTTGACACCGAGTAGAAAGCTGAGGCGGTACCGATCCCTTTACGTTTTGATATTATGTGTGCTACGAACCTTAAAGGTACAGTTGACGTAGTTGGTACATTATGCACTTGCCACGCTAGAGGTAGCAAATGGGATCAGATAGCGTTCTCTGGATGTTTGAGGAATATTACACCATAATATTATATGATAGTACTTAGACATCGAGTTAATTGGCTTATGTTTGGTTGACGTCCTTAACCAAAACGCTGCGACTAAATCACTGGCGAGACTTTTCAAACGGATATAGTGGATTCAGAAAATTGAACTTTGTAATTATGTACCTACGTATGTAGAGCTCATGACCATTCAACTACCACGCTTGCTGATGGACATAGCTACTTTATAACATTTTCAATAGTCAACTAGTCTTTTGCTATTTTACATGTCATCCGGTGCGTCTACGTTTTAACAATTTATCGTCATGATTTTTTAAAGTAACAGGTAGTATAACTAAACTAAGCTTGTAGTGACAGTTTTATGAGGTGACAACAGAATAAAGTACATCGTGGACCGTGTACCTAAAGATATACTACCTGAGACCTGACAACAAGCGCATTAGCTGTACCCGGATTTAAAACGTACATATAAGCCCCTCAATATTAAATTACTATTAATGTAATTTGCGACCTCTGACCTAAATAAACGAGACCCGTCTAAAAGCGCCACCTACCGGAGCGCAAATCTAATAAAGGCATAACGCGCGGCTACTGTTCGGTCAACTACCTGTTTATATGATAATGTTCTATAGCTTTATACTAAATGTATACGATATAGTCTGAACTAAACCTCATAATGCTTTATTAGAACGGATTTAGTACATACTTATGCTTTCTTACTTGTAAAGTGGTGCTTGTTTGTGTCAAGAGGTCAGTTACTACAACAGAATTTTATTAAGTTAATTGTAATTTAGAATTCACAATTCATAATTCTCCTAATGTACCTTTGCGTACATTGTTATAACCAGATATCTGTGGTTATAACACAAATGGTATAAAGTCTCTACTAGCACATACTACAGAGATCTTAACCACAGTTCGTAAGTTGTGCATAAAATTGTATATCCTGCGTAGAAAGACTAACGTTATGAAACGACACTAGCCTGAAGACAAACTAAAACAATTATTTTTATAACAGACCCAATCTTCCAATTTACCCACAAATAATAAGAACGAAACTCCATCGTGACAGACGTAATGACATAATATAATTTTATGTAATCTTTTTGTTTCCAACAAAGATTGTCCTTGAAAATTTCATCGCAATAATCCCTTTGAGAAAACGTAAGGTTTTGGTGACTCGTTAGAATTGCCTCGCTATTTGTAAGATTAGTTGTAAAACAAACTTATGCCTACCGTTTGTAGCAGACAGCGTACCTGCCTGCCGTCAATGACAATCAAATTAATGTAAGTACCCACTAGAGATGGGTGATGTCCCTTGCCTAAAAGTCTCGTAGTCAGGGAATGTTGGATGTTACTTTCACGGGAGAATGTACTCGTAAATGTATCAAATGTAATTACTTAGTAGTTTTGTTCATGTAAAAATTCTTCTTTAGCAATTTTTGTGAAGTGGTAGTCATGATAAAGATACTATGTATTTAAGGGTTTAATAAGAATAATTTTGAATTGAAAAATAATTATATACAATATCTACATACAAACCTCAACCTTCTCACGCATTCTTTTCATGGAAGAAGGCACAGACTTTCTAGCTAGCTTAAACCTCAGCATAACATAACAAAGTTTAAAACTTATAAAAGCGTCATGAAACCCTGGTGATGATGCTGCAAATTATCGACAAATCGATGAGCGCGAGAATAATGAATATTTAAAGTGAACAAGTTTCCCAGTTTAGTGTGAATACTTAACGAACCAACAAAACTTCGCTTGCGTCGTGTTTTACTTTACTACGCCTTAGGATATACATTTCACGCTTGCTTTATTTTGCAACTTATACAATGGAATGGTCAATGTTTCATATTGTATCCATATCCATCCATATCAGCCTATGGACGTCCTCTGCTGGACATAGGCCTCCTCCAAAAGCTTCCACTCTGCGCGGTCTTGTGCCTCCCTCATCCATCGGCTTCCCGCCGTCCTAACCAGGTCGTCGGTCCACCGTGTGAGGGGTCTCCCAACCCTGCGCTTTCCGGTACGCGGTCGCCATTCCAGAACCTTTCTGCCCCAACGGCTGTCGGTTCTCCGCGCTATGTGCCCTGCCCACCGCCACTTTAACCGGGCAATTCTGAGCGCTATGTCGGTTACTTTGGTTCGCCTGCGGATCTCCTCATTTCTGATTCGATCACGCAGGGAAACTCCTAACATAGCTCTCTCCATTGCCCTCTGAGTGACCTTGAGCCTTCTGAGAAGGCCCATAGTTAGCGACCATACGTCACCACTGGCAACACGCACTATATTGTATAAATATGTATAATAAACGACAAAATACTTCTCATGTTGGTCACGATGGGTCATAAGACTATGAGCTAAATTTCAGGTTTGAGGTAACAACTGCAACTATCTATTACAACCGAGTTAGCGTACAATGCACGTTATATCCTTTTATTCTGTACGGATGGGCTCAGATAAAAGCATCTGTGGTGCTAAACCAGAAATATGAAACAAGTACCTACCTAGTTACCATTTTTAGTTTTTTACTTTAAAAACCTACATTTTTATGAATTAACTTTCACAAAAGTAACATCCCTACAGAAACTTGGATAATAATTGTAACGACTAATTCGATTGCTTTACTCACAGAATATTTCCACCATCTTTTTGATAACAGCGGGCTTTGACGACAATAGCCGAAATGTCCCGAAGCGCTCCAAGTAGATTTCATTACTTTAACGGGTGGTGTCCCGAAATTCCAAATACGTTGTAAGAATTAAAAAAAAATACCAAAATTGGCTGAATATGTCTGGTTCCTTCTGTTATTTCAAGATAAGCAGTGGCTTGGGTGTGCCCTGACATTACTTGTACCTACCTATGAGCGGTGGATCGCTAACTCGTCTAAGAAACTTCTTTTACACGCAGTTTAGGTTTGGTTTGCAATGTAAAACTTCTATGCGACATCACGATGCGTTCGAACTACAAAACACGAGCAGTCCAAATGTTTTTTTTCCTGCCTTAGTTACATGCGTTCCTGGACGCATGTAACTAAGTTTATCGTGTCGATAAACTATCAAATTGATAGCCAATCTAGGCCGCGACCACACTGTGACTAATTCCTCTTTTTTTAGTGTTTGCTAAATAATAAATATTACTTGGGTTATCTCTGCAATTCATTGATTACTTTCTATTTGAGTGTACATAAAAAAGAGAACATCTACGAGTTCTTACTATGATCGACGACTACAAAAGAAGGTAATAATGGGTATTTTTACAAAGTATCTCCTTCCTACAGCGGAGTGTTCAAACAACTTGAAAAATAAATCGTTAAACTCAATAAAAACCAATTTCGTTGAGATTTTTACGAAAAAAAACGATCATCTTTTCATAAAATTGTGTCGTCGTTTCTTCAGAGTCTACAGGCGATTAATTATTTACTAAGGAACCCTAAATGTTCCTCCTTCTTAGATGATTCCATTTTAACATAGTAAAGGGTCCCCTTTGTCAAGTTTTCTTCACGATAAATATAAGAGCTGTATTCTTTGTTGTTTGTTTAAAAGGTTGTCGTTTAAAGGCTTCCCGTAGCTATGTTTAGTAATGAGGATAAATTTGGATATAAGGAATACTTACCTTATGTTAAGCATCTTCTAATATACATACTATAAGTATAATATCATATTCTGTTTTTGTGTTTATGTAAACACGATTTACAAAGGCGATGGATTTGTGCGTGTAGTGAACAGTCTCGATACAGAAGTCAGTGAAGTTTATACAATTTTTATTGTTTATTTAATACTAAAAACGTTTTTCTTCTAGATAATATTAAGTATGGTTTTCACTTATACTTGAAATATATGAGAATTAATTCAATTTAATTTGACTAAATAATAAAACTGAATCAAAACGTGAATATAAAGTCAATTGTTATATGATGGAAAAATGTTTACAGTTAATTGCAAAGTTTTCGAAAGAGACTGTGACCTAAGCATTACGTCTCTAGGGAGTTGCCCTTCTAAATAAAAAAGAGTATATTTTATGTTTTATGAAAAGGTTCATCTGTTTAATGTACAAGTTAATACAAAGTAGTATTGTTATTCTAAACAGAGGTTGTCGAAACAAAAGATCAAGTTTAGGTAACACCTAAAGATTTTGTTTCAGTACAACATGAAGTCAAAGAAAAAGTTAATGAATGCTTTAAGAAAGTTAAGGGAAAGAAACTTATTGCCTAACCAAGAAAATGAACTTTTTATTTTTAAAATCATTTACAGTGATTTCGCTAAATTCTTGTTCCGTAACCAATGTACGAAATAGCAATATTCTGCATGGGTATTTAGGTTCGAATAATGATTGCGAAAGTTATCTTACACAAAACAAAGAATATTTTATAGAAACCAACTCTTGTGACGTAACGGACACAGAGGACTATCAGGCTTAGGATTAGTCATTTTATAAATTGCCAAAATTATATTGCTTGTAACTTTAAACTATGACCTAGTTTATGTAACTATGGTCTACCGAGGTAATCTAAATTAAATTTTAAATTTCTTCTTTTACAAAAATAAAGGTTTTTGTGTGGTAAGGTAATTTACAAAACCACAGAATGTGTATTTATCATTACTTTAAGAGAAGAAGATTTAATGAACGTATATTTATTGTTAGGGAGCACTCTGTTGTTACATTTTAAAATCACACTGGTTATTGCTAATGGCGAGGGATTATTTCTGAATATCTAATGCTTAGGGATCTGAGGGGGATTGGGGTGCGAAGTGTTGTTTTATTTATAAGTTTTTTTGTAGTAGCCTGAATTGTATTTGTTGGTAGATAAATACAAATGTTATCTCTTCTTCCCACCCACAGATTCTACGAGATAAATAAAATGACCAGTTTATTTTTTTTTTACCTATTTTGCAACAATTTTGTATAATATAAACTTCAAACTACCTTTAACATGAATACACAAGTGTGTTTAAAAAAGTATTTTATAAACACGTTCGTACATAAATTTTCGTAAGTTGATTACTATCAAGCTAATTTTTCGTGAGTATCTTCTTTTGCTGAAACGCCCAACCATTTCAGTAAGAAACTCTTTTTTCTTATATCAAACAGAAGTGGCAAGGAATAGTACTAGTTACTAGAGAACCTGGTTGTACATACATACATAAGCTCACGCCTTATCCTGTCCGGGGTAGGCAGAGACGACAGAAGAACCTGGTTGTATTCTTACTAATCCTACATAAATATCGAGATTTAAAACGTGAATTACGTGACAAACTAGTAAAACAATAATGTTACTGAATTTAACATTATTCCAGTAGCACGCACCGCTGCTTTGTTCACTAAATCTACTTTAATTAAACAAAATGTGAACCGTTTACCTTGTTTTACCATATTTCACTATCATTTCATTTGTATTTACTGAACCACACTAATGTGCTATGAGCTTGTTTGTTGTTATAATAGTCGACTGTTTATTTATTGAAATAAAATCTCATTTACCTATCACAATTTGTCAGTAGTACAATTCTGCTCTAACGGCTCGACTAGAGCACTCGTACTCTTGTCGAGGTAATGGTCCTATCTACTGTTTGAAGGTACAATAAGCTAGGTAAGCGGGAGTAGCGAGCTATACGGCCTCTTGATAAAGAGACTTACCACTAGTAAAATCTATAAAATCTTTTAAGACAATCAGCAATGCAGCATTTAGGGCATCTACATATTATTATCCCAACGTTGATTGAAAGTATGAATTCAGAATGAAACATAAAACAGAATGCAATTAGCAAGTGTTTCCACATTCTTACAACCACAAACTACCCTTAAAGTTAATTATAAATTTAAGTTAATTCGCTTGATAACCCCTCGGCTTTATGTAGAAAGTTTGAACAGAACCGTGTCGATAACACGAGCATCGCATGTTTCAACTTCACTCCGAGCGAATTTGTTTCTACACTCGGTTCTTTGTTCTAAACTGTAACGAGTATAGCACAATGAAAGCTACGGGTATATAAAATAATACATTGTTAAAGTGCAGTCAGATTTCTAATAAAAGAAATTAAATTTGAGGGTTATCATAATAACATTTTAAAGGCATTATAGCCAGTAGGCATCTCGAATTGAAAAACGACCCTATGGAAGTTTCAAAAAATAGTTAGATGAGACGAGAGAAATGGCTTTGTTCAATATCATCTGATTACCAGGGAGGAAACACAAAACACAAAATCCTGTAGATATGCGTGCATCAGTATTAAGTACAAACTTCTTTCGAAACATTGCTAGTAGAGAAGGTGAACTTGAAAAACACCTATTACCATCTCGTCTGGGGTAGCAGCGTATTCTTATAGTTTTAATATGCCTTAAAAACTTTAAGACTAATGTAGATCTAAAGAGGTACATCACAACAATAGATCAATATTGAATTGAAGGAATGCTATATAAACTCTATAGACATCTACTCACGATGACAAAAACTAAAAATACCATCAAAACAATTTGAAGCAACATTCTTTAACTCATAGAGCTTGCAGTGACTAATGTATATTGTAGTTGGAAATCCTATAGCATTATAAGAGCACTAGTAATAAACATTATAAGTGACGTCAGTATCAAAACACTAGTATATTTTACGGCAGACTGGCTGGCACGCCATAAATAAATGTACTCGAACGTAAATCTGAGTCGACATAAATCCTTTTTACTTCAATATCATATTTTATTCTTAAATTTAAATGTAAACAAACACTATATTTATTTATATTTAAACTAAAATACATGATCTTCTTTTTATATAATATTATTATAACAAATAACCATTTATTTTTAAAACGAGAGATTAATAGCTTCACTTATAGGGTTCCCGATTCTTTTTACAATTTTGATAATGAAATTTTACCTTTCATTTTTAATAATAATTTTGTGATTATATGTGGTTCTGCGAAGTGACGGAGATTTTTAAAAATAAAGATTAGTTTCCTATTTCTTTTTGCCAATAATTCTACGTGAGCTGTAAAGCTCAGTCTATTGTCGAGAGTCACTCTAAGGTATTTTATGCTCTCAATACGTTCTAGGTTAGGGCAAGCACATGGTATAGAGGAATCAGGCTGCTTTCATTATTAAAATAAAATGTTTAACTGAAGGTTTTCAAACAACTCTATCTTTTATGAAGATTAATCTTAGTATACTGTCACTAGGCACACAAAACTAAATGCTGAACACTGCCTTGTCATGCTGACAATATGTCTAACTTGGTGATGCCCGCGGCTTCACCCACTTTAGGTAGCTTAAATGTCTACACCCTAAACTAACTATATGCCAAAGTTCATCAAAATCCATTCAGTAGTTTTTGCGTGAAAGAGTAACAAACATCCATTCATCCATCTATACATCCATCCTCACAAACTTTCGCATTTATAATATTAGTAGGATACAAGAATATACACATAGGTAATAATAATCAGTGCTGTGCTATTTTACCGTAAATTTTAGGCCATAGTACAAAACATAAACGGTTAGGAAGCTTCAAGCGAGCTTAAAAGACAAAAAAGAGTTTTACAAGAATAAAAAAGCGAAGTGAAATGTTTTCCTCTAAGAAAATAATATCTTCAGCAACAATAAGTAGGCATTCAGTTAATTTACTTTGTATCTTATAATATCGTCGTCCCGGGTTCACGCCCCAGTTGTTATAAAATAATTATGTTTTTATAAAGAATAATTCTTGACAGCGTTCTGTCTAACTTTTTAATGAATGACAAAGATTGTTTTGATTAAATCTTTTTTAAATTTTAGTAATAGATCTTTAATTAATTTGTATAGACAAGAGGATATAGGTATTCTTTGTGAGTAGCTGCCAATATGATATTATTGTTGGCTGACAAACGAGTCGAGTAGAAAGAGGTCGTTGTATTGAAGTTTATAGCGCGCTGTTTAGGAAGTTGTGACATATTTCCCTATGCGTTACATTATAATCTACAGTAAACACATTACATATTAATTTAATAAAAAATTCATTCATTTTACTAGTAAAATTAAGACGTTGGGCTTGTATCAGAAGGAGCACAATTAGATAACTTAGAAGAAATGAAGAGAGATTCGGGGTACACTACGAGTATGTTACAAAAGACCAATGTGCAGGTAAGTCATCAAGAGCTAAAATAAGGCAAAGATAAAATCTATACGTAAAGACTGTGTGTTTTAACACGATATCTATACAACAATAACAAATAAATAAATATACAATAACAATATTTGAAAAGTCGTTATTACATTGTGTTCATTCATTTAGAGCTTAACAAACAACATAAATATAATATTTGTTGTTTGTTAATAAAAACTAAAACGTTCAAAACGCTCGACCATTTGCATGATCAAAAGTTTATTTTTTATCTTTTTATAAACAAACCTATTTTTTGAATTATCAAAGTAGTGAATATATTTAGGGAATTGAAAACTATCCATCTGAATCATCAATGCTGCAACTCAAAGCAACAGTTGTTTCTCTATTCTTTCACAAATACGCCACAGAGTAAAATAAATAGTACACCAACATTCACTTTCGTAATCTTTCATTCAACAAAGAATTATTTCTGTTCGTTTAAACTACAGTTTTGTAACGCGTGCGGTACATTCTTGTGATGTTTATATAATTATTCAGTTGTCGGGTCGCTAGTTAGCCTAATTCAGTTCAATAATAAAAGTAAAAATGCTATAAAAGTTATGTTATGATCGTGGTTTATGACCGTCAGGACGTCGCTCGTGCCAGCTGTACATTATGTACTTACTCAACACTGAACCACTGTTCATATACTATTGATTTATTTTGCTCTCTCTAATGTTTGCCAACTTTATTCTTATACATGACAAATGAATTTTAATTTTCTATTGTTTATAAGAAGTGTAGGGAATGACTAACTCGAATGGGTAAATTAAATTGAAATTACTCATAGAATAATACGTGAATGATATATTCATTCAAGAAATTTTGTATTAGTGAGATCTCTCATGTATGTACAGAAGACCTAAATAGAAGTAATTGAGAAAATACTTATTAACCTGAATGGTTGTTAATACTTAACAGAACTATCCTATGTCATTAGTAGGTGCTATGACTATGAAATCTATATATTTTTAGACACTAAAGAATATTCCCCAACTATACATTTATAATTTAACGAAAGTTTTCTTTAACTAATAACGAACACAATGCCTAGAGTTGAAAAAAAGGTAATCAAACTAAAAAAGCGCACAGCTCTTAATTAAAAATAAAAACTGAAGCCGAACAGTCTGCGATGAAAGAACAAATTGAAGTAACTTTTTTAGAGAAATAGAACTTTACATCTCATGATCAAACAATAGTGTTTATTTAAAACTAGAGTTGTTGAGAGCATGGCGAGCGCATGTTATCATTATACTACGGCTTCATTTGTTACACAATTGTATTCAACAATACATGAATGTATATTGTAATAAGTAGATAGGCAGCTGCTTTTTGTTTCGCCAAGTTTATGTATAATTTTAGTTAATTAAATTTGTTCTGTGAACCTGACTTTGTTAATTTCGGCTGATATAGGAATAAAAGTTTCAGAAGATGATATAAAATATAGTAAGTTATATCCAAGTTCTGTATTACTGCTAAGTGTTATAAATTTTTATGTTACAGGGTCATTTCCATTTATACATAACCATCATGTTCGAAATGCAGTAGGTACATCGAAGTAGCGGCCATTCTTATTCATGCACATTAGTTACAAAAAGTAATCGATCAGATAATGCTCCTCAACTGTAAGGCACCAGAAGCTTGTCAAACAGTAATAATAACATTCTCTCACATTTTAAAATAAATTATTTTCTTCACTGTAATATTAAAACGAATAGGTACAAAACTATTGATTTGAACTCCTTAAGTGTACCAGAGGTTCTTGTCCAAGATTTAATGTTTTTATAGAATGTGATCATTTTAAAAAGTAAAAATATCTCCCAAATGACCTGTTACAGTTGTTCCTCCGGACTAAGCAGTTATAATCAAAAAAAGTTTACGGAAGTACTTTACTTGTAATACGATGTTTAGGAAAGGTTAAAGTCAGAAGGGAGTGTTTAGCACAAGTTTTGAAAAAACACATACTTTCCTACTTGTATAAGTATAAAAGATATCGAATCCTAAAGTAAATTATCTTAGAAATAAAAATCGGAAGAAACTGCCAATGGGGATATTTGAAAGCACGTAATTGTGTCATTGTAATATCGACTTTATACCTTAGGAATAAAGCTCAGTATGTTTTTGTGAGAGGAAGATTTGAAAGCACTCGATCGGTAATGCTCAGGCTGGATATATATTTGAAGTTACACTAAAAATTTAAGGTCGAATGAAACATGTCTGGATTTTCTTTGACTTTAATATACTAAGATGTGATACAGTGTTCTATAAACGATGTAGAGATTGTTTTGTAGAGTTATTTTACATTTCATTTTACAAGTAGATTCAATTGATAATTTCTAACAAACTGTTTTCTTTACAAATCAAGGGAATGAGTCAAGTGGCCAGAAACACCTCAAGCTTAAACTGGA
This sequence comes from Schrankia costaestrigalis, assembly GCA_905475405.1. Taxonomy (NCBI): domain Eukaryota; kingdom Metazoa; phylum Arthropoda; class Insecta; order Lepidoptera; family Erebidae; genus Schrankia; species Schrankia costaestrigalis. Next base: position 431,801 of record FR997845.1, on the reverse strand, counting down.
CCGTTGCCATCTCTAAGCTTGTTGAGATTATAATTTATAGTACATACATAAATACTGCAAGTGACAACGCAGTATTAAAAGTCTGTCTCTATGACTAAGCTTTTCTTGAATAACTCGTTGCAAGGGTTGCTAGACAAATTCGATCAGTACTAGTCCCAAAAACGCTTAAAGATAAAGGCAAAAGGACTTTCGTATGAATAATGACAATAATAATTTAATAATAAATACCGTAAGGTTCCCAATAAGCTTTTTATACAAGTAGCCTCGTGCCCATGTAGACGAGTAAACTGTTACTAGATAATAAGAGTGAGGAGACGACCCGACCGATAAAATGTGATACCGCAGTAAATCACCATGCCGGACGAAATTACCCACCCTTCTCACCAAAATAATGATTTGATAACAAAAGCTTTGTTTTACCGCCGCAATATCCATTACCGGGTAATATTCGGTAAATACCGGGAACAATACCGGAGCAAATAACGCTTCCGAATGGGAAATAGATGAATCATGGATTCCTTTACCTTGATTTACGAGTAAATACTCTTCCAAGTATCTATAAATAGATTTTTTTTTTAAATAAAAATTATCTGTTCCGGAAAAATATATTACTTACGTAAAAATTCGTCAGTTTTGACCTCATTGTACATACCTGAAACAAAAACAAGTTTTTTAATAAAAATACAATGAGTGTAATATTTATGTAAGTGTACAAGTTTATTCGCGTATAAGTACGGACATCAGCTGATGAGTTTACTTTACGATCACTTTCGCGGCGCTTATTATTGGTTGACCGATGAGTACAACTACCTACATAGTAAGATACTAGTCGATCAGTCTAAGTTATTAGTCTCAACTTCCTAGCTCGACTAAGGCAACTCTACCGGTTGATATCATCTTACCGCTTGTTGTCGATTAAGTAATAGTAGTAACAGTATTTCGATTAGTTTCGGATAAGTGTTCTTCAATTACATGCCTAGGATATATTTAGTACTGTAGGTATATTTCTTTATTGGGTAGTGATACGAAACCCACAGTGTATCCCTACCCACAAAAGAAACATCAGGTGTTTTGGAAGAGGCCTATGTCCAGTAGTGGACAGCAATCAAAGGCTAATTGATTTGAAAGCTAGTAAGTACTAGATTCTACTTCAATACATTTTAATTATAAAAACTTGTTGAACAATCTATTTTAAATACGAACTGAGTACGAGTATAGAGCAGTAGAGTAAAAGTAATATTCTTATATCTTGTTCGTTTTAACAACGTCACGAAGACGCTCCGTGTTTTTTGTTCTGTCGCTTTAGCGAAGTATTGTAGAACAGCTTGACTTTCAGTTTTCATTTTATCTTTTATATAGAATTCAAATTAATTTACAATTGGTTTATAAAATAAATATAACTAGAACAAGACTTGTGTTTGTTCGCTAATTTGTATCGTCTGAACAAATATTGATTTGTAGAGAGAGCGCAGCGCTCCGGAGAGCTGACCAGCTCTCCGGAGCGCTGCGCTCTCTAATAAGTACTCGGTTGTATCATGTTTTGTTTTATAATTTACTCAACTTATAGGTCGTGTTCATAGATCAGATAGCGTTTTTAAATAACCAAAATTTGACGACCTCGGTGGCGCGCCGGTAAAGCCAGCGGCTGCCGCGCATGAGGTTGTGGGTTCGATCCCCACGCAGGACAATAATTTGTGAGATCCACAAATTATTGTCCTGAGTCTGGGTGTTGTTATATGTGTCCGTTAATTGATGTTTGTAAAAGTCCCCGCGACACAGGGCATGATCCCTAGTGCGGGAGTTGTCTTTTTTAAATGAAAAAATTAAATGAAAAAAATAAAGAACAGGTACAAAAAGTAACAATATAAAATGGATTGTATGTACTCGTATTCAATTTACTTTGATATTACCAATAAAAGATTTGCATGATATATTAAACGAGATATTTAATGAAAAGAAAACTCAAATTTCAAATTCAAATTTCAAAATACTTTATTTCATAAAATTTATTACAAATTGTTTGAAATCGTCGTTTACTTAAAATTGAAGCTACAATTAAAATTATAGATCGACACAGACAAACGCTACAGCACTAAAAAAGCCGCGTTGTATTGTCAAATGTAAATTAAAGGAGAAAAATAAAACCAATCTACTACTCGAATCTACTTGTCTGTCTGTGTTGATCTATAAATTCCAGTTTCCAAATGGTAGGGCCAATGAGAAGAAATCTGGCAAAGAAACTCATGGCAACTCTTTTAAAATTCAGTTGTGTTTACATTTTTTTTTACATAAATCATATATCCAATGAAAATATTTGACAGTACCAGACAGGATAATACACCATTTATACATCATAAAAAATAATAATCAAAGAAAAGAAAAATAGAAGACAAGCATGAGAACAAGGAAGACAGAAAAAAAGATAGAAAGGATACAATAATACAATAAGAACTTAGAGATAAAACAATTAGCACAAGTAGCACACATAAATAAAAAAAAGTGCATAAACTTGCATTATTTGAGACAGCCTGGGGAACAGAAGCAGTTAATCCCAAGCCTTTTTGTCTTTCGTGTAGTCTAGGATAGTATAATATCCCTTTACGATAAGTTTTTGTTTGACTACATTCTTAAATTTATTAAAACTTAGATCTTGAATATCTTTCGGAATTTTATTATAAAATCGGACACATTGACCCTGAAATGAACTATGTATTTTTTGGAGCCTAGAATACGGATGAATAAGTCTATCTTTATTTCTAGTATTTATACTATGGACATCACTTCTTTTGACAAATTGGTCTTTATTTTTATGAACATAAATTATGTTTTCATAAATGTATTGACTTGCTACAGTTAATATATTGATTTCTTTAAATTTTTCTTGAAGTGATTGTCTCCTACCTAAATTATAAATTGCACGAATAGCTCTCTTTTGCAGCACAAAGATAGAATGAAAGTCGGCAGCATGTCCCCATAGTAAAATACCGTATGACATTATGCTGTGAAAATAACTAAAATATACTAATCTAGCAGTTACTATGTCTGTCAGTTCTCGAATTTTCCTAACGGCATAAGCTGCAGAACTTAGTCTCTTTACCAATGTCCTAATATGTGGGCCCCACTGAAGCTTAGAGTCTAGTGTTATACCAAGAAATTTTGTAGTGTCCACAAGGTCTACCTGATCCTCCTTAACTCTTATTGTGGATTTTACTTCTTGTACATTCGGCGTTATAAATCTAACACATTTGGTTTTGCGGCTATTAAGGAGCAAGTTATTAATGTCAAACCAACGAACAACTTTAGAGATAGCCAAGTTCACTTCGTCAGTGCTAGTCTGTTGTCGTTTCACTTTAAATAAAAGCGAAGTGTCATCGGCAAACAAAACTATCTCATGTTGATCTTTAACTAGATGTTTTAAATCATTTATATAGATGAGAAACAAAAGGGGTCCAAGTATGGAACCTTGCGGAACGCCCATTTTTACGACAGATCCTGGAGATAATTTTCCATTAATATTAACTCTTTGTATTCTGTTATTTAAGTAAGACGTGAAAAGATCTAATCCAAGTTTACCTAAACCATAGTGATGTAGTTTCCGTAAAAGTGTATCATGATCGACACAGTCGAAAGCCTTGGACAAGTCACAGAAAATACCTAAAGCATCGTAAGACTTCTCCCAGGCGTCATATATATGTTTTACAAGCTCCACACCAGCATCGGTTGTGGAGCGACCCCTTGTAAAACCAAATTGTTTAATATGTAAAATTCTGTATCTATTTAAATATGTTTGCAGTTGGTCTGCAATAAGTTTTTCAAAAATTTTACTGAAAGTTGGCAGTACTGAAATCGGTCTAAAGTTAGTTGGGTCTGATGTACAGCCAGATTTATATAAAGGAACAATTTTGCTGAACAATAAAACTGACCTAACTATGTGATACCCAGGACACATACAGGCATTTTTCTGAAAAAAACATTAGGTCACTCTTCCTCATATTATTAACATTACTAATAATAGCTATTAAAACGTCTTTGAGACCATTTATCCTATCGTTATTATGTAAGATAAAATAAAGATAATTATTGCTTTAAAGGTTAGTCTCAGCACCCAGTACGACGTAAGTTGTGACAACAAGTTAACAACCTGATATTAAAGCCTGGAAACTTTTCTTTCCTTGTAAAAACAAAACGTTAGGCAAATACATAAAACAAATAATGGCAATTTAAATCTAATTCCATTACCTATCTCCGAGATGGCGTGAGTGTCGTGTTAAACGACGCGGCACTGCACTAAGTGTTATCATTTTCCCATCAGGCGCGTGTTATCAAACTAGAAGGAAAGTGGCTTGCGCCACAATCTCTGAGAGCCCTTGTTATATACCAGAGTATTAATCTTGCTATCGTGTGGTTACTAAAGATGGTATTGCTGCTCTTGAATTTACACTTGTTGGGTCATAAGACAACCCACCACCACAAAGATAAAATCAAATAAGCGCACGGCTCATTAAACGCTAATTATGAGCACAGTAGTTAAGTAGGGGAAAAGTAAGTAGCTAATACGTATAAGGTATTCTTATACTCTGAAAGTAGACGTAGAAATAGAGTTAGCGAATCAATCGGTATTGTTTTTGAGCTGGTGGTATATGCAACGACAGAAGGACCTCAAATTACCAGACTGTTCGTCCTAAAGACAGCAACTCTACCACCAAATTGGAAATGTATATTGCTACACTTCAAAACAAAGTTAAACTTATCTTTTTTCAAAGTGTGTTTTTTTTCATTCTATATTTATTATGTAGACGTAAATAGGTAAGTAGTTTCATTCTTAGACCTTGTTTTCAATAATTTAATACAACGAGCCATATGTTATTTTTCTTTGAAATACTTAATACTGTTGTATGTAGCAATATCATAAAAAATATATTTTCATTAGCGCGCTTTAGAGGTGAACAGCGAAAGTAGTGTTTATTACTTATTTAATTGTTAGAACAGCTGTAACACGCACCGCTCGTGTGAACTGTAATGTTCATATTTTTATTCGAAACTAGCTTTAGGCCAGAATGTAGAATTATTATAAACTAGGTTAAGGCCGTGTTGCTAGGAACCTCGTCTAGCATTTCAGGCGCATAGGAATCTGCCTGAAAGGCTTAGGCGATAATTCTCTGTGAATGTGTAAGTGTCCTACATACAAAGCCCCGCTTGACAAACCAAAATTTAACCGAAACTGAAAATTCATTGAATTAAATTAGGTATGTACTAAATTGCTAGAATACAATATCAATAATAAGGATATGGCTCATATTATATTAATAACATACTTTATTATAAGACAATCTATTCTAATCCTCAGTCAATACATATTTTGCTTGTATTTATCTACTGATACTTGTGTGTCTGTGTGTGTGTATGAGCGAGTGTCACAGTCGTACCTCGTTTACTCGTTGCAATCAGTATAATTTTGATTCGATAACGTAATTTCCAACGTGATTGCGTTCACATCACTGTAGCTAGTATGAGTTTGCTTCACGATTCACGTTATCGTGAACTTTTACTATGCCAATAAAATGATTTGAGGTCGTAACTACACGTATAAGTAAACTCTTACTAGACACAAAAACCCTTTAAATACCTACCTAAAATAAAATGACAAGATTTTTATAGATTTGTTATAATAATAAGTTATCCCGCCCTCAATATATTTGGTCAGCTTTATATGACACATGCGGATAAGCCATCCATATCGATATGTTTTTATGTCCGCACTGGGCAGGTGGTAAAAGATAAAATAAAATAAAATTTCATTGCAAAATGGAAGGTTCAATACGTCCACATATTTATGATAGATTTTTTATATCGCCTATGCTTCATACCTCATAGGGTCCACTCTGCTTAATAAATATTATTTCGATGTACAAATAGTACCAACGTATATTTGTACCCAGGTATATTTCTCTACAAAACTCGTTCGTGCTTTCTTGCTTCACTACTGAACTGATACGTGAATTTGTAACAAACATGCACTATAATAGTTGGGAATACCCTCTTTTAAGCTGCCTAAAGAATGTATTTCCAACAATTAAAAAAAAAATTTTTTTTTATAATAACTAAGTAGTTTAAAAAAAATTAGCTTGAAACCAATAGGTTTGATTTAAAAGATCCTAGTAATGGTAATTTTGTATAATTATTTGAAGTAGCAATTAGTATTTCAACTCCTAATTAATTACAAAATCAGGTTAGAAGTAACATTTCAATTTATAACATCTCTATGATTAAAGAGCAAAAACTTAACACAATAAACACAAACATTAAACAAGAATGAAATAAAATATAGAAAAAACATCGTCAATTAAAGTACAGGCAGTAGATAGTACAGGCGACATAAAAGTGCGCTTGGACGCCGACCAACTTGCGCACATAGATACAACTTGAGATGCAGTTTGATAGATAGAGAATGTATTGTACTCTGTACAAGTACGATATTGTAGCGTTTAGAGAACTATACTCATTTCATTTTATAAACATACGTTTGACTAAAAAGTAATTTGCCCGAAAACTCTAAAAAATTTTAGTATTTTGCTTGACAGAAAATTAAGCTAGTGAAGTTACAATCTGAATTGAATAACGTATGAAAGTAATGAATTTATATAGAAATCTACAGAAATTATAATTAATAAACGTTGCAAGAGCAAGATGTGATCTTCTTTTTAAAACTAACCGAACGCTGCTATTTAGTATCTAAATAAAGCGCGCAATATTAAATAGATAAAATGAAATTTTATTCAAGAACGTTTAACGTTTTTATTTTGTGATCAAATCAGCTATTTGTGAAATTCATATACTTACACTAAAGTATTATAAAATTGTTTGATAAAATAAAATAAATAACGGCCATTTAAAAATATGGCATACAACCCGCAACTTAATGAAACTTACCTCAAATTTAAACCCGTCTCAATAAAAGGTTTGACGATTGAAATAGTTATTTCTATGATGACAGCTAACTATTAACACATTCGTATATTCAGTAGAACACAGTAAAGTGGTTCAACATCTGCCTTTGATAACAAGTACAGAGCGTTTGACATTATCATCTCACATATGCATAAAACATATCCTTGCCCTTATTAACTTTTCCTGGCACTCTGCCAATTCGTTTCCTTCAGATCTTTATATTACATACAATAATATCGTGAATTTTCATAATACTTCTGGAGTTGAAATTGACTAAAGGAAACTAGGACTAGTTTTTTTAAGACGAGGTATCATCCTCAGAACATAAAACAAAGTATATTATATTATTATGTACGTATTATTTGAAAATGATGTATTAACCATCATAAAAATTATCCGTTTAGCATTTTTTTAAAGACTATGGATTCGACTATAAGCTGCGTTTAAAATATCCTGTGCTCAATGTGCCAAGATGAGATGAACAAGTTTGTTTGACTGATAATAAGCTCCACGGCATAGGTGTGAAAACGCATACGAAGTCGATGGCTTACATAGATTTACAGCTCAGTACTAGTTAGTACAGCGCTCGTTACTATGAGACAGAAGCTGTTAAGAGTCTTAAGTCTTAACTTAAGACTCACAAGAGCCCTGTAATCAGTTAATCACTACCTACCTTGCACCTGAACACAATTTTACTCTTTATAACTGATGAAAATATAAGTTACACTTCTGAATATTAATGTTACAACCAAACCTTGAGGTACTAACATAACAGCTAGACAAAATTTCCATCAACCCACGCAATATACAAACTGAATAATAATAATATGATGTTATTTTTTCATACAACCCCAATTTCATAGCCGCGAGGTAAGGATCTGCTCTACACCGAGGTAAAATAGAAAGGTCTATGTCAGATTTAAAAGTACTGAAATACAAAAGAAGGATTTCACCCAAAACTTATTTTGCTTTTAAAATAATATTGAAAACTCGTTGCTGTGGGAAAATATCTAAAGGGTTAATATTATTGTTAGGTACCGAATTTACAAGCGTCTAAGAAGTAATCTGTTGTAATTTAAGTTCATATTTTTATAATATTTATGATAACTACTAGTTACCACGAGAGTAATAAACAAATTAAGCTAAGTTCTCTATTTCATTCTACTTAATTTAGTTCTGAACCTAAAGACGTCAGGTCAGTAAGTATTGTATGAGGTGAATTTTGCAATTTTGCACTTTTAATACTGTTGTACCAATCTCTGTCGTGAGAAAGCGAATGAAAATAGTCTTTTAAAAACAATCCTTGTAGATGCAATGCCTAGCTGAGTGTAAGATTATCTTTATTACTTTATGGCTACTTAAAATAATCAAAAACTCTTTTTTAATCCGTCCATCCTACTTGAGCCCTATGTATTTTACATTCTAAGGGTCGGAACACACTATTAGCGCGGGTAAGTCCGCCCGGTCGATAGGCGATAAGATCACTAACGAGCAAACTTGCGCGTTACTCTAATGAGAGCCACGTACATACGTCATTACGGACTCGAACACGGGACCCACTGCGTGATAAATGTTACTTGAACATTAACTACTTGTAGGAAATTGTGTGGGGAAAACATTGATTTATGTAATGTTAGTTATTAGTGTACAGTTTTTGTTAGTTAACTTCATAAAAACGGATCTTTGGGGCTGAGGGTGGATAACCTGACGATGTTAGTCATCATAAACAAACTTATTTTACTTCATGATGACATTATAAAATTGGTTCAAAGACTGTATAATGTATAAGTCTGTAACAGCCTCGTGCTATGAAACAATAAAAGGCGGCTGATATGACTTATTTTGTTTTTTCTTAAACTTTTTCTATACAGATCAGTACTCAATCAATCAAGCTAAAAATAAATCTCACAAATAATTGTCCTGTACATATTCAAGTCGCAACCCCTTATCGCGACTCTCACTCAAGCAGTGAAAACGGTCAGTTGAACTAGAATTAGTAATTAAAAGGCTACTACTTTTGTTTCCTAACAGAACAAATACTACACAGCTAGAAGTGAACAAAATACAATTGCGCTTCAAGTATAAAAATAAATAGAGGGTTAGTGTCCACCATACCCAACAACTGTCTGGAGGGCGGTATGTTATGATTGTTAGTTGCTACATAAAGCGTTCTGTACACTTGCGACTACCGTGGACGTTTTTACTGTACTCGTGTGCTATACTACATATGTGTAGGTGGCGTATGACTGTATTTGTTGAACTACGTTATTTGTTACAAACAATCTCAATGGTAAAATTCAAACTCAGGTGGGACTGTGCTAAACTCATTTTACTCTGGTATTTGATGAAACAATTTAAAGAAGACTAATTGGACCTAACGACGAGATTATGAAAGATGTACTGATATTAAATATTGATATTACAGCTGTTCGGTTAATATTTTTAGTTGACTTCTAGCCATAATTGTAGTAGTTTGGGAATTGTTTTATGCCACTAATTCAACCTATTACCCCACAAATGTTACTCCTGTAAGTTAGGATCTACAGCGTGATCTCCCAAAAGCATCTAAGCATGACACATAATAAGTCTTGGAGAAAAAATAAAAAGTCTTGGAACCCTCCACCAAATTAATCAGGGGAAAATAGAATCGTCATATTATTACAGTATAAATTATTTGCAGTACAAATTATGGTTTATGAAATTTCCAATGTACCTAATTCTAATCTGACAAGTGCGGCTAGATGACGAGATGCTGTGTCCGCTGTCGGGCAGCCTTTGTTGTCAAATTACGAGATCAATCTAATCACAGAGTGACAAGGTCAGCCGTATTACAGTTACATAATAGATTAACGTTTAAATGAGCTAGCTGTGTTTAGGACTTGCGGTTTTATTATATCAACTTTATAGTGTAATATTATTTATAAGTATACTACACTACTTACTTATGTATTGCTTTCTGTTAAAAAGAGAGTATTCAAAATAACTATGGGGTTAATTTAAAAAAAACGTTAATCCGTTGTTCAATTTGCATAATACTCTACTCATAATGCTCTGCTTAGTTTGGGGACTACGAGTAGATGTTTTAGTTTGAATGTGTGTAAGATAATATTATATAATTTTATTGCAAGAAATATCTCAATTATTATATAAATTCTGAAGTGTACATGTACAGTACATCAACTGAAAGAGTAACACATCTTAAAGTAAACCCCAAAAATACTAAGATAAGCGTAAAAGTAAAGTGTTAGTTCTCGTTCGGTGTGTATCGAGTCACGCATGAATGGGATCGATACGCGGTCGTCGACCCCACACCGCGACCCTCGGGGGTCAATGTTAATGCACTACCTACTCTACGAGTATGTCTTACAACTACTTGTACATTGTTTACTAAGTTTTGTACTTGTCACTACTTTATGTTTAACTATTATCTACAGGGTCACCCTGACTGTTACTGCGAAACCTTTACGGGAATATAGAATGTGTGAATGAATGAGATTTATGAGTAAGTGTTTAATGATTTTGTTTGTGTATGGACATTATTAGTTTGTAGACTTGTATTAGTGGGTATAGGGATTTTAAATATGTCCGAGTTGTCACTACTACATATTTTAGTTTAGTCAAAAGGGTATCGTAAATCGCGACCCAACCACGTCTAATCAAAGTTCTAAGTTAGTCGGTTAGGTATATCTTATTTAACTTCATACGGAACCCGATAACATCCAGTCTGTCCTGAGTTGTAGCAGTAGGCAAGTTATACTCAATTTTTGAATGAGCCTGACTCTGCATCAGTTCTCATTTATAAGTTATCCTAAAATGGTTTTTATTTTTTTCGCGCGTTGTAGAGGATTGGGAACAAAAACATTTAATCAAAATGGACTCTTAAAACAAAAACATTAGATTTTTACAGTATAATATTAATGCTTCGTGTCCCACATGTTATGGATGAGTCTAATGAGATAGTATCCTCACATATTTATATATTGATTGAGTACTTGGATTTGGTACTTTAGAGGTACCAACTTTTCTACTGTGTCCTAACTTTAATTGCAACTAATAAACGCAGCCCTACAAAGCACACTCATGAAAGCTAGGCATTACCTTAACCTACGAAATCGCAGCAAATACACAAAGTCTTCCATAAATTCTTTTGTCTACGACTTGAGATAAGAAAACACATTGAAATAATAGCTTGCAGAACCATTGAGGCAATGAAAAATTCTCTTAAGAAAAGTAAAATAAAGTACTTTGTTCTATGCAATAAACATCAGAGCAAGTTATGTGTTGAACAGATGCACTATATCAACAGATCCATCATTTTCAGTACAGTAATACCGGTACTGATCACATTCCTGAACAAAACGATCCGCTGAAACTTTTAAGGCAACACCTGTTTTCAATGTTCCCATCACATCTTGTAAAAACTAGCTAATATATACCTTATTTTATAAAACACAAGGTACATTTTTCACGATTAAGCGTAATGTGTATTTAATGGGTAACAATTCAATGCATGTTAGAAGAAAGGGGTACGTAATGATATATTCTGAGAGAGGGTCGGAGTAGGGGTCGTGTTGAGAATATTTTAATAATTATCTGTTACGTTATTATTATTTTATAGCTCAAGGTTGTACCTTGATACTGGCGCGGCTCGGAGATATTATAAGTTCATTAAGTAATAAGACCTTCTTACTATGTTTGAAAGATTTCTTATGATGTTGTGACTATAATATTTAAGGGCCAATTCAATAATTTTAGATTTAGTAGTTGTATGAGCTGATCAAATTATAAATATTAAATTATTATCTCATGCTAATTAAGTTCACACAACAGCTGCATTACTTTAAACCAGCTTAGAAATATTATCGTAATACTCAAAAACAAACACTGGTTTTGTCTGTAAGCATTCCTTTGTCTGTAATAACTTGTTTTAGTACTTAATTACTTGTATATTATTGGTTTAGCAATTATAACTTCAAAAACAAGAGAAATTCTGCAAACTAAACATAGGATCGTCAATAACTATGAAATAGTTACCAACAATCCGTCATAAATATCTATTACAATATTTAAAAGTTTTTACACTTTTATTAAACAGTTTACTGAGAGTAGATCACATTTAAAGCCGTATTTAACATCATCGCAGAATGCATTCACGTAGTTCGTATCTGCATCATTCGTCAAACACTAACAAAGCTATGACCAATTCCGTTTCACGTCCAATGTATAAAAATGTTCGACCATTCGACACTAACATAAATGTATTAACGAACCGTACCACTGAACGTCCATAAAAATGAATCGCAGCTATCAAATTGATTCCGTTTTGTCAAAGTGAAACTTTTATTACTCTTACTAATGTTGTTTCAGTTTAAACACTCTTGTTTTGCTCCTGATAATTGTCTGCTACTAATTGGTTCACGTTGATAGATTGGTTAGAATGTTGAATATTTATTTAAGGATAAACAGCACGTTTCTGGTTAGTTTTAAGGGCTTCCAACTAATAAAAAGTTAATAATGTCGATCTAATTAAAATGTTTCCGATTCTAAGAATTGTAACCGTGGGTGATCTTGGTAATTAGTTGAGCTTACCTAAAACTTTATTAATTGGTAAACTAATTAAATGAAATTATGATAAAACAAATACATAATCTAAAAATACCTGATTCAGGGCTCTGTCCCAGGGAGTGCAGATCCTGTTGAGAACGACGTCGCTGGCGATACTCCGCCCTGTAGTCAGGCCACCTTCCGTATTGAGCTGGAGCGTTCAGATACTCCTGAGATGAGAACCTCGATGCCCTCGGAGGAGAATATCCCATCTGACTGTAGTAATCTTGTCTAAAGACCACGTCAGGGTGGTTAACACCAGCTGGCACCTGGACCTGGCTACCGAAATGGCTTCTGTGCCCGAGATACTCAGGTTTCATCGGAGCATCTGTTAGCTCATGACCGTGGATGGATGTTGATCGCTGAGGACCGTAGTCTCGTAGTCTATTAGAAAAATCAAGTCCCATGCGGTGAGGAGAATAGTCCATCCCACGAGGACCCATCTCAAAGTGACCATGAGGTCTGCTGCTGCTGCGGTAGAAATGCGGAGAGAACGGATTCTTGCTCTCTATATTTTGCCTCGTGTAACCAGTTTCCACTTTAGGCTTATCATCTTTAAGACTTTTATCAGATATTTGTGCCTTATCAGTGCCGTTTTGGTGCACTTCTTTTTTCGGAGTATCTTGGGGTCTCATTTTCTGATGAGTAATCGCTTCTGACATCTCTTGAGAAGCTCTCCGATTGAACTCTTGAACTTTATCAGGTACAAAACCTTGTTGGGGCGGATGTGACATTATTATAATATTTTATAAATACATCAAAATGTTTCACTCACTAGCACTTGATACAATGTCTACACAAATAGTGTTATATAAAAATTCGTGAATACACAAAGAGATATATAATTGAGTATATATGTTTAAAAAGTCACAATAATGTTTGTGCAATTATATTATAGGAATACGTTCACAACCGAATACTCAAGCTTCTAAAGAAAACTGTACAAAACTTCCATTACACTCCACAACACACGTACTCGTGTATTTTGGTACAATGAGCGATTTTGTGTTTGTGTACAATTATATATTATAAAGCTTAAAACTTTAACAGAATGAAAAATATACTTTTAATAATAATCTTTGAACATATTGCATACATGACTTTCAAAGGTTCTTATCAATATATCTCGACTATATAAACTACAATAAATTCTTTCTTCTTGTACTTAATGCCTTTAATATGTCATAATCCTATCAAATGGTTAAGCATCACTTTTATCTGTGATTAAATAGGTAGTTAGTAAGTACTTAAATTAGGTTAATTCCGTCTTTTTTTTAAACTGTCTTTTGAAATATTATGTCAATAAAATTTTTAACAAATATAGTTATTTTCTAACCATGCTGGCTACAAGAGATCGTGGTATGAGAGCAACAAAGGACTCATCGGAATAACATCCTTTGTGATCCCAGCATCAAACGAGCTTTCACCATCTGAGGTTTGACACAAAGTGCTCCGGCATACCGACACTCACAGCTGTGTCTGTATACATAATAACATATACCTTGTAAACCATATATTTTTGTTATTTCGGTTATATAATTAAAATCGTCGTATTTTTTTAGAACGTATGAGTTTAATATTTTTTTCTTAAGTTTGTAATAACGTTTTTAGGTGACGCGGGAGAGTGACTTTAACAAGTTGCCTCTCCAGCTAGTAGACACAATAGTAATACAATGTGAATGTATCATATATGAAACATGGGACATTGTAAGAGTTAACACACCAGATTGTAGTTACACACTGCAGGCAATGAAGACGAAAGGAGAAAGAAGTTTTCCTGAGGTGCACAGCAGCATGCAACATAATTTGTTTATTTACTTATAGAACTTAAAAAAGGATGAAACATATACCTACGCCGTAAGATTGTTATAAATTCACTATAAAGGTTGTTTCGATGTAACTTAGTGTGTCTATCCATTTTAGTTTCATCCATGTTTATTCAGATTGAAGAAGATAAACGATATCCTTAGTTAATTCGTACTCGCTCCCGGGATATCCGCGCGATCCCGCGATAAACATAAAAAGGCTTTTTCTTACTCATTTCAATAATACTTAAAATGTTCATTGCGCGGTATAATTTAAGTTGCATTTTATTTAGTATTGTCTAATTAAATTTGATTTTGATTTGTTTTAAGACGTATGCATAGAAATATGAAACTGTGTCATGAAATTTTAACTAACACCAGTTAAATTTGTTTGGTTAAGTGGCAATACCTCATCTCATCCCAAGGACATCCTGAATAAAAATCAATTAAACGGCCTGAAACAAACACGGACCTTCTTCAGTAACAAAGAGTAAGTTGACCTACGATATACGAATTCTATCCAGCAAGTAGCATTATTTTACCTCACTCTCTTGAACTAAACAATCCTTCATTGAATATTATTTCCTTATGAAAGTTAATAATAAAAATATTCATTTGTTTTGTGAAAATTATTTCATATTTTTAGTGTTTCATAGAGGTGAACAATGAGTGCTTGTTATCTCTCGCGCAGGGAACTCGGCAGAGAGCGGGCCAAGTTCGTCCATTACTCGTAATTAGAGCCCTTGCCAGCCTCAAGTATAACTTAGCTGACTTCACTATAACTCTGCTAACTTAACTCTAACTTATTTATGTTGTAAATAGTATATATTACATAATAAGTATTTACTTGACAAGGACCTGTCGAAGATTTTTATCATACACAGTCTTATTAATATAGTCATAAGTCATACACTTCGAATAAAATGAGCAGCGGAGAAGCGGGCCTCCTTTTTGACCGGAAAGAAAAATCACATAACCATCTTTTACTACTCTATGAGAAAGGTATTGAAGTGTTATCGGGAACTCTGTTGGTCACAGAGACTTGAAAGCCTGTATCTGAATTGTCCTGTTTTCTTAAAATAATATTTGTGAAGTGATCACTAAAAAGAGCGATAGGAACGCAGTAGAGTTCCTTGTGGGTGTCTTCTCTGACATGGTAGTGTTCCGAACCCTCAGTAAACTTAGCCGTTAAGTTAGACGTGCATGTGATCACTATAAAAACGCAGACTTCCATAAATGTCACTTACGTGTCTTATATGAATAAAAATGATTTTTTTACATTCATTTTCAGAAAATGTTATCTCAGCAGTGGGACATTAAGAGCGTGTTAAAAGAATCTGTTTCGTAAGCGACCTTATATTATAATTAACCTACGTCAGTCTTCAAGTCAGACTAACATAATGAAATGATTTTATGTATAAAATGAAAGAATATCTTCTTTCATAAAACATTATATTAAAGCAACCTCATAAGTGTTCGGTATCGATTTCAAATTAAACTTTTAATGGATAAGAATCATTTACGTGAATCTGTATTCATGTTTTATGAGTATTAATGGAATACACGAATGACTTGGTAATGAAGAAGAAAGTATAACTAACTCTTCTAGACTAGACAGATGTTACGGTTTTTAGGTTTGTCAAATCGGGTTAAATTCGTTCGACAGTTTGTGCAAATCGAATTCTAATACGAACCTGAAATATAGTAGCTAAGCGCGATCAACTTTAGAAAATAGACTAGAGAATAGGAGCAATTTAACTTTACAAATTGATGTTCAATGGCAGCTAACATTATCGATCTTACAAACAATTCATTAATAAGTTAAGAAAACAGTTTAATGGCAACAGGTTAGGGTCACAATAATAATGAAACGTATTGTAGTGAAGTGTTATTTTCCAATTTTACTATACGCACGTACCTAGGTATATAAGAGTGGACGAAAATAAATTTTTCTGTAGTATACACGGCAGCAAGTTTTTTTAAAAACTGTTTTTATTGCAACAAGTTAACATGGTGAGAATATATTTTAAACTAAAACTATTGTATAAAAACTTATAATACTTTATCATTACATACATAGTACGACCTACAACTTCTATTCTAGTTCAAAACAAAGCATATAATATATAGGTGGTAGTAACAAAAGCCCACGTAACCTACCTCACCTCAGCTATCGAGTCTGGCGACCGTCCAGAGTACGTTATTAATATCGATCGGAAGTTATTTCCGCCACCACTGACCCACTGCTATAACTATACCTATTACTCAATGACCTCAATATATTTAACCCAAGATATTTGTTCTAGAAATAGGTCTAACCCAGAGGCTAGGTCGTCTGCACAGGTATATCCTTCAGAATATAAATTAACTAATTGTGATTTATGTTTGTGTTGCTACAATAAAAGCTTCAGCTTTGATCTTGAAGTTCTGGGTGCAATTATCTTGTGAAAATATACTACAGTAGTTAAGGATATTCTATGCACTTATTCCTAGTTTCGTTAGGACTTTACAGTTCGAAAATAGGCAGAAGCGCAAAGCCACATCAATACGTAGAGATATATGCAAGCTCCTAAATATCTGTCACTAAAGTAAGCTTCAAACTTTCAGTTTTAGTTTTTAGATGACAAAGACAATTATTACTACAGACGCTAACACCCATTCCTGATGTTTTAGTTTTACAATCAATTAGAAAATAGACTTGCACCTTTAATTAGTTTGACAGATAAACATAACGCAAGCCTCATGTCAATGTCGATGACATAATTATAAATAACCATTAACATAGTGTTTAAGCGAAAGGATAATGTTCTTAACAATATTTCGAGATGTACTTAGGTATTAACGTATCTCGTAGAAGCTCCGATAACGGTGTCCACTTTGAATAAAAGTAAGAGAAATGATAAAGAATAATATTACAAGTATATCCTTGGATCCAAAATGTTTACCTTGATGAATCATAAGTATAATCTAATCAATCACCCAAATCTAATTAATCCGGAACAAAACAACACCAAATGGCTAATTAAATACAGCGCAACCTTAATGTATAGCTACATCAGAGCAATGACGTGTAACTACGTCATAGCTATGACGTCATTAATCACTGTGCAGGTGACCGTAGGCCCGTAATTCAATACATTTATTACACATCCTGTATACGTACGTAAAGAGGTGTCTACACGAGCGAGGTGAACAAAATTATGAAAATGAAAACTTGTTGTTCTAAGTTGAAGGGAGTTTCATGCGTGTGGCATGTTCTTTGATATTAGTTGTAAAATGTACGTATGAGTAAACAAACGGCTTGTGAAACTCATAGCAAGCTAGTCAATATTGTTGCTGCAAGAAGTTTACTTAAGAGAAGAGGTTTAAGCCAATGCATTGTTTTATATGGATACCCAAAAATAACTTTATCATTGTAATAAACGAATCCAACATTTGCCAAATGAAGACTTCAATAGGCAAAGGTTATTATATCTTAATATTTAATAACAATTTTTAAAATACGATTATAGTCTCACATTGTCGCCCCCCTGCTAGTATTCGTTTTCTTCCTGATGAAATAGAACTTGAACTACTGAAATGAAGGCGGTGACACTATTCAAAAAGATTAAACGCTAACATTAGGTCAGAACCAGCGGGAGTGTATGATAAAAGAATTTATATACACATAGGTAATTAGTAAATAGAAACTCGTATTATGTTTTTTGTTTACTGTAAAGTTTACTTGAGTTTACAGTGTAAACTCAAAAAAAAAACTCAAAACTCAAATTGTTTATTGTTTATTAACTCGTGTGCACACAGCTTTAAACACAACTCAATGCAGTGGACGGTCTAGTGTTAATATATAATTTGTATCACGTTAATCTCTATATTTATGTGGGGATTAAAGTTTGAGTCGTGTTTGTAATAGTAATGTGTGTTTTATACATTCATGGATTACTGAATAATTAAGCTATCATACTTATAACACTATGGAGGGATTATTGGGATTTACAACTTAAATTAGTGGCTTTTTACCACACTCAAGGGACTATTGGATAGCGGATTAAATAATTCTATTTCATTTATCGGATTCTTTTTTTCACCTAAGTCATTCCTTATTCAATTCAATTCAATTCAATTCAAATATTTTATTTCGGAATTATCCATATTTTGTTAGTAGTACAACTTAGTTTAATGTTAGTATTAAGTTAAAAAGAAACATAAAAATTACAATAATATAAAATACAATAATACAAAAATAACAAATTATACACTAGTTTTAGATAAGTGTACACTTATCCATCTTTGCCAGAGGGGAGAGTCCCACCGGTCAGAAAACACATTCAGGATGCCATTGGAGGAGGCGCGCATGCGCGTCATCATGGAAGCGCATCGCTTTCGCATGATCGCGGCGAACCCGTCAACGCACGCTTCTGCAAACATCCCTGACGCGCTACATCGCCACGGCAACGCCAAAAGCACCCTGAATGCGTTATTGTACTGTACGCGCAGGTCGCTGTATGCCCGCTGGGTATAGTCGGTCCACAGACTGCAGGTGTAAAACGACTGGCAGAAGGTCTTAAATAGAGTTATTTTTACCGATTCACTGCAGCGTGCAAACCTGCGGGCCAGCATATTGCAACGGGCAGCCAGCGACCTACGCTCCCTGTCTATATCTACGTTATCTTTTAAGTCATCAGTGACCCAGTGACCCAAATACTTAAACCTCGACACCCGTACTAAAGGAGACCCAGAGAGCGAGAGTTCAGGTAGCTGTTCATACGCTAAAGTACCTGATTTAAAAACTAGCCATTCACTTTTATTTGTATTGTATTTGAGCCCGTGAGCCACTGCGTAACTTTCACAAATCCTAAGAAGCCTTCTCATTGCACTGATAGATGGGCTCAGCAGCACCTCATCATATCATCAGCATATCATCACAGTAGCTTACGTTGTTCACGCAAACACCGTCCACGTGACAACCGATTTTAGTGCTGCTGAGCCTACCTATCAATTTGTTTATATATAGGTTAAAGAGACGAGGCGAGCTCAGCCCCCCCTGCCTCACCCCGCAATCCAATCCATACACATCAGAATATGAGCCCGTCCACTTAACTCTATTCCTTTGACTACTGTACCAATATCGAAACAGTGATATTACCTCAGCCGGGACAGTAGTGTCATGAGTGAGCTTATGCCATAGCAGGTCGTAATTTACCAGGTCGAAGGCTTTCGATAAATCCAGGAAACATGCTATTACAGGGGTCTTTCTGTGTGTATAATATTGGACAGTCTTCTTAAGACATAAAATCGCACTATCAGTTGATAAGTTCGGTCTAAAACCAAACTGAGCATCCTCGAGAACGATATGCTTAGCTAATATTTCGACGGTCCCTATTAAGAATGTCGGAAGTTCATTTTTGCCAAAAATCACTTTTTTACATAAATAGAATCACAGTTAAAAGTTCTATATACCTAGTAATTTATTTTACTCAAAATCATTATTATTATGGTAGTTGCCAGATTAATACTGTTGGTAGTAATATCGGCGTCCCTACAAAATTGTAGGTAGTGGCAGTACGAGCGTTCTACGCGGGATAGAGGGAACGCGTCTTGGTGTGGATCTGCCAGTACCTACAGTCTTAGTCGTCAGGACTGCGCGCGAGTTTATAAGTATTAGGAATATGAGTTTAAAGGTTACTACTTTTTACGAAGTAACTTTCAAGATTTTAGAAAAAATAATTTTATTCCCTTAAACAAAGTAGTTTCCGGTAGTTACAACAGTTTTCCATGGACTTCAACCAGTGAATTTGGTTGGATGTACCACTACCGACATTATTTTATGGAAGTACAACTAATCATTTTGTCGAATGTGTCACTTCCAACTTTATTGTATGTATATAAAACATATCATTTTGTCGAAAGTGTCACTTTCGACATTATTGTACGGACGTTAAATAGGTTCATTTTGTCGTATGTGTCACTATGAACATTGTTACATGTAACCCACAAACAAAGTGGTGTTGTAACTGTGGCTTCTGACATTATTGCATGGAAATATACAAGTGAGTATGTCGTATATGTTAATTTCTATACGTAAACTGCACCATTCGTCTACTTTTTTCTATTGGATGCACATCTTAACAAGAACAGTGACTTAAGATTATTATTTAATCTTAAATCATTAACTACTTCGGGGGCAAAGCGGTCGTGTATGCGGTTGCACAAGGTTGAAGAATCGAATTCCGCGCAAGACAATTATTATTAATCGAAGTCGAAGGTTCAAGTTTCACGCACGACAATTATTATTAATCAAAGTCGAAGTTTCGAGTTCCACGCAAAACAATTATTAATCGAAGTCGAAGTTTCGAGTTTCATCCAAGACAATTATTAATCAAAGGCGAAGTGTCGAGTTCCACGCAAGATAAAAAATATTAATCGAAGTCGAAGGTTCGAGTTCCACGCAAAACAATTATTAATCGAAGTCGAAGGTTCGAGTTTCACGCAAGACAATAATTAATTTACCAATTATTGTCTAGGATCTGAGTGTTCTTTGTGTCAATTTATTTCATGTATGTAAATGTCACAGCGACACAGTGGTCGAATCGTAGTACGGGAGTTGCCTTAAATAAAAAGATAAAAAAGAAAAAGATAAGTGAGAAGGTAGATTAAGCAAAAAGTCATCTGATTTTCCTTCTATTTAGTTCTATAGTTACATACTGCTTAATTCTATCGATAAATACCTAACTGCTCACTTAACATTTTTATTCTAAGGTTTATTATTTTTTCCAAATGGATCTTCGCCTGTACTGGCTGCGTTCGATGTAGAAATGGCACTTTGTTTCCCAGATTAATGCACGATAGTAATAATCTTCAGTAAACGATCTAAACAAGTAATTATAAATATTTTTAACAGTTAAGGACGGTTGTATTGCGGTTTGTGTTTACGCTGTTATAGTTATACTGTTTATAAAGATAAGTATAGGTAAGACCTAATCTATTAACATTCCATGGATTCTCCGTGCGGGTGCCGGGTCCATCGCGTTATAGAGGACGGAACACTGGCATAACAGCGTCAGGACTTACGACCCAGATGTAGGTTTAAGGAAGCCCTCTTACAACGTGTTAACGGTAACCTTCACTGTCTGCTATGTTCCGTCCTCTACCTATCCCAATTTGGTGGAACCTAACAATGCCGTTTTGGACATTCGTGATAGTAGAGAGCTTACCGAAGTTCTCGGCAGTCCTAGTTCTTTTAATAGGTTGTAGAGGGATTTAGATAGTGTAGCCCTTGCACCTATTTCTACGGCATACAGCAGAGTAACCCTGTATTTCTTGTTATCTCATTTGTCAGTCGAAGTTTTTGTTTGTCTTAATTGCCTGGTCTTTAGGGATGTCAGTTTCCCACAATACCGTAAGCTCAATAAGTTGTACAAGCTTTTTCGAATTTGAGTGGAACACGTCTGATCTTAACGGTGACAAGCAGATATCCTCCGGGATTTTGTAGTGTATTTCATGCGTGTCAACCAGTAGTGTCCAGTCGTCTGCCGAACTCAGGACTGAAAAAGGCTTGTAGGTGGTCTTTTTAGTGATGCCTTCCTAAACAAATTAGATGTTTTGTGTTTCATTTGTAGTCAGTCCTTTTTTTAGCTCTAGCAATCTATAGACTCACTGCTTCACCTATAATCCCTACTCTATCGTGGCGTTGCGAGTAATGATCCCCTATCTAAAAGCATTTTGCAGCCGTATACAGTAGTCACCTAGAGTAACCCATTCATTTTGCATTTCTAGGTTCATTGCGTGCACGCTGTACCTGTCATTCTCATCTTGGTTTAAGAATAATTGTATAATTTCTTTGTCTGATTGACTTTCTGTGTTTCATGTAACTACATTTTATCCAGTTTTTAATGTGTAAACATTATAAACTGGATAAAATATAGTTTACTTTCTAATTTAACTTAGTAAGACAAACACATACGACATAAAAATATCCATTTTTCCATTTTAAAATGTTGGATATACCACTTCCTACTTTAATTACTATTGCACATGCAAATAATATTGTCGAAAGTGCCACTATCGACAGTTTACCTAAAAAATAGTCCGGATAATAATGTCAGTAGTGCATTATTTTGAAAACTATCAATTAATTCCCTTAGTTTTCTACGCCACAATGTAATGAATATTATAAAAAAACACCAGTCCAAATTTGAAACGGCTGTGTCTTTTAATACCTTTTTTATCCTCAAAATAAACTTTAAACTGCTCTACTGAAAAGTTGTGTTTTTGGAGTACCGACATTCTTAATAGGGACCGTCGATTTTATCAAGCAGACTGTCCAACACCTTAGCACAGATAGTGGCAAGCGATATCGGCCTATAGTTGGATATATCCGAAGCGTCACCAGTCTTATTTTTAATTACAGGCACAACGATGGTATTAGTTAATTCTACGGGTAGGTAGCTATGACTCAGACATAGGTTAAAAAACATCGCAAGCACTCGCGATAAATGTATCCCAGCATATTTAAGATGTTCGACGCTGAGGCTGTCGTGACCGGGGGACTTTCCTCTCACCATGCTCTGTATAATTTTTGCCACATCTTTAGCGGAGAACCTTACAGGAGGAGCCCCAGCCACGGCCACCCCCGCGCCGCTATACGACGGTTCGCTATATCCACACACAATTGCGAATTTACATTGAAACGTTTTTGAAAGGTTTTTAAAAGTTCAGTAGGAATAATAATGTTAAATTAATAGTAACATCCTTATACTTCAATTTTGAGTTATGTAACAGCAATACTTATTAAATACTTAATCTTTATCACAGCAATAAATTATTTAAATCCAAAGCTCAATCATCATTGTATAATGTGACATAATTAAAGAACAGAAAACCCATTACAAGCACAAAATGAAACAATTATAAAGACTGTGACGCGTCCATGTCAGGTGTTCAGAACATTTTGACGCACATAAACGTCACACGAGCTCAACAGTTCATTTACGTACATTTCGCACAAACGTTCATTATTCTCTGATTTCATGCTACAAGTGACAACCTAATTATGTCCTTATGTAGCTAATACACATTCGTGATGCACTGACTGATGTAGTTTTCTCTTTCTAATGTCGTATGTTGAAAAGAGACAGATCTTGTTACTATTTTACGAGCTCTTTTGATGCAACCACAGTCATTTTAATTGCGTTTTCATAAACGACTTAAACTGTGATAACTGGAGTGATTTAGTAGTTAATGTCGTTGTATACCTTCTATGTATACATCTATGTTTTGGCTTAAAAAACTTGTGCTGGATAATTATAAAAACAACAAAAAGTATAATTAAAGCAAAATAATAACATCACAAAATCAGATATTTTTATGTAGCCTCGATAATAGATTCGTTCAACTTATAATGCCTTCACAATTTATTAGAAAATGTCTTCAAATTTAATTTTAATAATAACACGTAACACACGCCAGAAATACTTTATCTTCAACCTATCGCAATTAAATGAAACGAATGTGTTCCGAAACCCCCAAATAAGTGAAATTAATTAAACGATTGATCAAACGTACTTTGTATTTTATAACACAAAAAGGTTTTATTACAAACACGTGTTGGGAACATCGACGCCATTTTATTGCTTTAAATATTAAACTCAATAAATTTTCACAAAGTAAACAACATAAAGCGACTCTGTATCATTTGTATTACTTAGTGTAAAGAAGTGGAAAATGTTGTTCACATCTGAAAATATTATATTTATTTATTTATTTATTTAATAATATATAACAATATACCAAATAATGTTCTTATGTTTGAATGACAAATTAAAACATGTAATCATTCATCTGAGAGAGAATAAGCATGACATGTGAAGAGTTAATAAACGTGAAAGGGGAGTGAATGAACGAAAAAATATTAATTACGTGTGCATGAAATGACACAAATTGGTGACGAGAAACAAAGAAGTAGAGCATACTGGACCAACTTTAATTAAATTGAGAACACGAAACAAATGAAATTAAGTTAATATTAACGCACGGCCAATTATATCTCTCTATGTTTTAACGTGTTTTTAAATCACAATCGCTACTTCAATTAAATAATAATAATCTAACTCTTTGTAGTAGTTTAATAGCGTCCCATTACTTAGCTAATTATTAAATAAAATTTACTAAATGTGAGTAAACAATGATCACTACATCTTACCTAATTATGTACAAACTACACGTCAGTACACGTATCACTCACAAACACACAGACACATACACATCTTCGTATCAAAGAACACCTGTCCGAGGCAATTAGATTACCCTCATTACACTTGAGACGGGGACCCTCTGAGGTAAAGCACGTCAAGCGCCTCCGGGAGGTCACTACACAATTAATTACGGAGGGGACACACACCTTACCTTTAAGGACCTTTAAGTGATTTTGTGACCTCTGGGCTATTAGGTAGAACCTTATGGAAAAGAAGTCGTTTTTCTATAGTGTTTCTGTATTGAGTGATTCTGTTGGGTGAGATATCGAGAGGAAAAGTAACTTCTCTTTGCAACAATGTGCATGCAATTAAATATAGATAAACAATTATAAATAGACGACGACCAAGTTAGGGCGGCGGATGGCACATAATTTAATAGCATGTAAGTATTGTTGCAAAAAGAGACGCTACTATTCCTCTCGTCTTATCTCACCCTACAGATTCACGGTTATCTATTCTTTGCCCGATAATTATATGTCATAATATTCATACGCCTGAATTTCATGTGCCCGAATTTCATATGCCATACCTTTCTTTTGTTCTAATTTTATTAGACATAACGGCAAAAACAGGTCAACGGAGCCCCGCTTTGCGGGTCTCCTACTTCTTGGTGACTCAAAGAATAAACCCTTACCTATCTAAGTTGGATTGCTCTAACTAAGTCTTTAGTTCAACCATAATTAAATTATGGCAAGTAAATATTGTGGCCGACAATTATGGCAAACAATATTAGAACAAATAAAATTATGCAGAATAAAAATTCGGGCAAATGAAATTCTGGCAAGTGGAGTTATAAAGTTTAGCAGTGGACCTGGTTGAAATGATGATGAAACAATTGTATTATGGGTAAAGTAAAACTCTTAAATTAACATTTCACAAGTGAATTACCTACTGATTTTGGGACATACGTAGTTCCTTCACAGGTCCATACAACTTACTCGTATAAGCAACATTTACGCACTAATACACAAAAGATTTACTACCACTTTACTACATAGAACATCGATAGCAGACCGGCTGGCAACCGGTGCATTGATTCATTGTACAAACAAACCGACGCTTCTAGCGTCATACACGTAGGTACGGTACACACTGGGCTAACCATCTGTTGCGGTCTAGACATGCCATGACCTGTACAGCGAAGAAATATCATTATAAGCCTTTAAATGGCTTACTATAGACTATAGTGACACGACTCTATTTATAGGGTAAACTGCAAGTATTGTTAAGTTTTAGGATAATATCGGCTGCTGATTTAAATAATCTTAGACTTATTGTACCAAAATTATAAAATACTAGTTGATGCCTAGTATCCAACCTTGTAGCCTATATTCCAAATTTCATCAAAATCCGTTCAGTAGTTTTTGCATGAAAGAGTAACAAACATCCATCCATCCATCCATCCATCCTCACAAACTTTCACATTTATATTATATGTATAAGTAGGATTTAAGTGTATTGTCGTGGCGAAGGACTTTTCAAATTTATCAGCACATTTGAGCACACTATTTCCTGCCTGGAGCACAAGGTCGCGGATTTAAATCCAGAATAATCTAATAAAGTCTGGTGTGATTGTTTCTGGCCCTGATAGAAAATGAGAG
This sequence comes from Schrankia costaestrigalis, assembly GCA_905475405.1. Lineage (NCBI taxonomy): Eukaryota > Metazoa > Arthropoda > Insecta > Lepidoptera > Erebidae > Schrankia > Schrankia costaestrigalis. Next base: position 405,593 of record FR997845.1, on the reverse strand, counting down.
TAACAAATACTGATTGACAAAAAATACACATTGATATAAATTACTCAATTTTAATTGTTTTTTTTAACCCAATATGTCACAGTAATCTTGTGGCAAACAGTTTGCCAGGCGAGAACAGAGCCAAAAGGAAATTATCAAACGTATATTTGTAGTGCACATACAATTTTACGACGATATATTTCCATACTCTGACGCCTGGTTGTAAAACTGGGCGCTCGACTATTTCAAGCTAATAATTGTGTGCACTGATTGATGTGATGTTTGTACAACAGATACTGTTGTAAACTTTATGTGTCAGGAGTGAACAACGTACTATGAAATGCCAATTACTGTGACGACCTTGTGGCGTTGTAGTACAGTACATGATTGCTACGCAGAGGTTGTTGGTTTGATTCCCACTCAATGTAACACATTGTGTGCATGAACATGATTGTTAGTATTGGTCTGTTGTTATTTAAGTATATTGTGTATGTATTTACAAAAAGCTTAATTTGGTTTGGAATTAGATGAGACTGCAGATATGAGGAACAAAACAACACTAGAGAGATGAAAAATAAAAAAAATAGAACGCAGCAGATCGATTGTTTCTCCGGGCCGTAAATGTTACTTAATAATAGGATTGGCTCTCTCTCTCAAGTGTAGCCTTAAGTACAAGTACTGAGTAACGTCCTTGTTTATATTCAATTAACCCTCTAGCTGCACTCGCGCTGCTAACTCAAGTGACTAAGCAATTGTATTACTAAATGCGTTACAAAAGGAAAAACACAACCATTTATTAAATTATTGCTCTCAGTTTGACTCTCATTGTGTAAGATTCGTATACACCTATAAACTTTTACAAGTAAAATATAAGCTAAACTCGAGATTTTTAAACACAATCCTGACAATATTATAATACTGTAATCTCTTTTTCTTGCTTGGTCAAGTTGGTGAGGATACACAAACTTCCAGAATTACTTTAAAGCTTATCAATGCCTGCGCGTTTGATACTAAAATACTGGATATTCAGACTTCAGGTGTCATACGTACAGTTTGATTCCAGAAAAGAAATTCGGAGAGGAGTTATGAATTATTGAATTATTCTAAAAGCAAAACACTATTTTTTTAAGTCGTACTGAGATAAATCAACGAAGTTCTTTAAAATCTTACAACGAGAAGCCAACTCTATAACAAAATCATATTGATTTGCCGTTCAATTTCTAAATATTTTTCTGTTCGATTTTTGCAATATTAAATTCTAATCTTCTAAAATACAAACTGCTGTGCACTTAGTACTATTTAACTCAACATTTTGAACTAACAAGTCTGCTGCCATTGTGGTAAAGCGTTAATAAGTACATGTCATTACGCGGTCAAGAATATAACTAGCGTGGATTCACTACACGTAAGCATTTACTGAGTGTGAGTATTACATAAAAAACTTGTACACAAATCTTTTATATTATAATGTAAAAATTTAAGAAAAATAAACTGCCTTATTAAAGTGAAACTGGGCTGCAGAGTGTGGATTCTAAGCAACAGGAAGCGGCGGGCCAAAAAAAGATGGCGAGATAAATCAGATGACATTAAAAATAAATAAGAAACAAAAGGCGGATGCAAGTAACAAATAGAGGTCTTTGCTTTACAGAAGGACAATGTGCTAGACTGCTAGCCTTTTAATAATAATAAAAACAATTAAATTAGTATGATTGAAGATTTTTTTCAGTCTTATTTTACACAAACACAGAAAAGTTAAAAAGAAACAAATCTAAACTACGACCTCATTATCAGCTGCAGATATCCCAGCCTCTAATCCAAAAAGCAGTGAAAGCGGATGGTGTTTTTTTCGTAATCAGCCCCCGTATTCGGAACCCCTCGTATTACCTCAATGTTCCGGGAGCAGAGCGATTGCACCCTAAATGGGGACAATAGTAAGTGGGTCACACGTATGTTTGTATTTGTAGGGTTCAGCTGAATTCAAAAGAGACTGCCTGTTTTGAGATATTTCTATTTTAATAGAAGAAGGTCGTAAGTTTAACTTTGACAGGTTTTTCATCCCTACTTATACCATATTGTCAATACGAGTTCTGATATTCGATTTTCCTAGAGAAAAAGTTTTCTTGTATCACAATTATTATTAAACATTGATAAGACTGGATAACACATAGGTACAATATCACTTGTTATCTACTTTGCTTTTACATCTTACACACAATGATATAGTAAGGGCAGTTAGCCGCACTTTCAGGGACGGGACGATGAATAATAATTACAAACCGCACCAAATACAGCTTAATTAAGTTTGATTGAATAAACATCTCCCGTAATTGGTATCAATTACTAAACTGTAGGCACTTTTACAGTCATTACTTACGGACCGAATAAATCGAGATTTAAGACAAATATTTTATCGATTCCATTTTAGGTTCTACGCTTTACTAAACCATCAAAATCTTTACTGAACAAATGTATTATTTTATTGTGCAAAAACACTAACCTAACTTAATATTTGCACTATAAACAAAGTAATATTTAATGCAGTAACATAGCTAAGTTAAAGCTAGAGGGCGTGGCGACACTTAAGCTGAGTCAGCACTCTACTTATGCATAATGATAGCTTTTATGTCAACCTATTCACCAAGTTACACTTTGTTCACTTAGAAAGGTGTTGCTAGTTTTAAAAAGGGTAGAAAGTTGTATCAATGTATAAGGTTTTTAACTTGATTATGTATACGGGTCGTTAGATGGTTACTCCATAAGTGGAACAGAAGGAGCAAGATGGATTTAATGCCAATATGCGGAATGCTAAAAGGAATTAAAAATGCTTTCATTCGACTAGAAACGAGAGACATTACGATTTTAAACTTTTAACGGTACCATATTACCTATTCGAGTTGTAAGCTATGCTGTAAACTTTATAACATGTATTCATATATGATCGTAACACCATCGCATAGTGAAATAACTAAGTATCAATCGTCCCTTAATCAGACTTTAATCGAAAATTAAAAGTATAATAAAATGAATAAAGTCCATGAACAAGTAGATTTCGTTAACTTGTAGAGCGCGTTCAAACACCCAAAATTAAGGTACCTACTACTTCCGAAACCGAATTTAGGATTCATTAATACAATAATTAAATAAAATCTTTTGTTTAAATATGCAAGTAGGAAGCTACTTAATCAAGAGCCTCGGCTTCGCTTAGATTAATCTTAATTATTTTCCTCTCAAAAGAATAATTAATCAGTTTTACCTAAATGTTACTGTTTCGTAATTTATCAGAATATGGAAAAATGTGTTTCACGAATTCGTCGCGTAATCACACGCGGGGGACACGGGGAATCTTACAAATAAAGTTATTTGCGCTGTATATACGTGCTATGTAAGTAGGTAAGTTTACAAAAAGGCACGTGTTGTATATTTAAAGAACATAGTAAAGACACTAAATAAATAAATAAAAATATTAACCAATTAAAGATAAATCAAATAATGACACAACTTGCACAGTAACCTTTTTTCCAACGATGTATAATCTCATAACAAAATAGTGGCAGTGAGTGTTAGTTTCAGTTTCATTCATTTATTCAAAGTAGTACAATAATATTGTATCTTTTTGACGTCATTTAACACTACTTAATCTAAATTTAAAACATTTCAAAGTTTAGAAAACTTTACCACCGCCTCCAAAGCGCTAGTAGAGAAGAAGCGGCGCAACAAACTCTACTGCTGCATTTTCTTGACGTCATAATTTTTACATAGGAGATAACTGTAATTAGGCGCTGCAACCATTGTATACCATACATAACCATAACCAAGGATTATTCAATGATAAAGGTAGCGTCGTGATGTAGGTAGTACATAAAAGTGGGAGCACCAAATCACATTCATAAATAACTATCCAGTAGTAAAGACGTCGCTCAGCCAAATGACCCCTTGAATAAAAACTCAGAAGTGTATTAAAATGTAAATTTATTAATGTCAGGGTCGACCAGTCACCCCAAGTAGCACCCGTTCACGAGTATAACGCAAAGGTCAGCCATCAACCCCCTCGCCATATTGTAGGGAAGGGATTGACCCGGCCTCCACGCCACCACAAGCAATGACATTATAGTGAGCATGACGAGTCCTGACAATAAGAGCAACAAAAAAAAAAACTACAATCAGGGGAGATACAAATGGCAGAGGGACGCGCTTACTTCACATCAACCAAAGTAAATTTTTCTGCGAGTCCTAATTCATAGACCTATTTTAAATCCAGGCATCCCGGTCACTAACATAATTCTCAAGAGTGTAATATCCTTTGGCTACTAAACAACTTTTAATTTTTTCTTTAAATGAAGTAATCGGTAATTCTAATATCTCTTCAGGTACTTTGTTATAAAGGCGTATACTAAGTGCCATAAACGATTGATGTACTTTGTGTAAACGGTAATGAGGGACACACAGTTTATGTTTATTTCTAGTATTTACCGTATGAATATCGCTTCTTTTGGTATATAAATGTATATTCTGTCTTACATGCAATATACTGTTATAAATAAATTGGGAAGCGACGGTTAAGATACCTATTTCCTTAAATAATTCTCTAAGCGATTCTCGTGCTCCAAGCCGATAAATGGCACGGATAGCTCTTTTCTGTAAAATAAATACACTTTGTATATCGGCAGCTGTACCCCACAATAGTATACCATATGACATAACGCTGTGAAAATAGCTGAAGTAAACTAATCTAGCTGTATCTACGTCTGTCAAATATCTAACTTTTCTAACAGCGTAAGCAGCTGAGCTGAGCCTCGCTGATAAATAAGATATGTGCGCACCCCATTGTAACTTCTCATCTATTTTTATACCTAGAAACATTGTGGATTGAACAGCTTCCAGCAGTTCACAATTTAAAATTAAACTTGGGCCAAGGTTTTTAACATTTGGTAATGCAAACTTAATACATTTCGTTTTCTTTGGGTTAAGTACAAGGTTATTAGCAGTAAACCATTTAGTTACTTCTGTGAGTGCATTGTTTACTTCGTCAAAATGCGTCCTATTTCTATTAACTTTAAATATTAAAGATGTATCATCAGCGAACAGTACAACGTCACAAATGTTTTTTAAATGGTAAGGTAAATCATTAATGTACACTAAAAACAGAAATGGACCCAAAATTGAACCTTGCGGCACACCCAACGTTACGGGCAAGCCTGAGGACCTCGAACCATTAACTTCAACATATTGAGTCCGACTACTCAAGTAGGATGAGAGAAGAGCTAAGGAAGAATCCTGCAAACCGTAATGAATAAGTTTGTGTATAAGCGTTTCATGACATACGCAGTCAAATGCTTTTGAAAGGTCGCAGAATACACCTATAGCGTTGCAAGAATTCTCCCAAGCATTATAAATTTGTTTTAATAAAGCTACACCTGCATCAGTGGTGGAACAACCCTTTGTAAAGCCATACTGATCTTTATGCAGTAAGCTATTCTGGTTAAAATATTTCAATAATTGCCTAAGCATGATTTTTTCAAATATTTTACTAAAAGCCGGTAAAATTGATATGGGCCTATAGTTACCAGGATCCGTCGTACTACCTGTCTTAAAAAGTGGAACAACTTTACTACATTTCATTAAATCGGGAAATGTACCTGAATCTACACACCTATTAAAAATAACTGATAAATAAGGAGCTACTACATCTATTATACTTTTGACTACCTTTACTGACATGCCCCATAAGTCACCAGAATTTTTCAAAGCAAGAGATTGAAAGGCGTTAACAATGTCGTAAGGACTAACATGTTTGAATTCAAAATTGGTGTCACATTTTGCTACACACGAATGTAAAAAGTTACACGCACCTATCGAAGAAGCGTTTAAAGCCTTAGTAGTGGCTACTGGTATACTAACAAAAAAGTCGTTAAAAACATAAGCTACATCAACATCATTTTTCATTGTCCTACCATTATCAATTAAAGTTAAGTTTAAATTGCCTATTTGTTTCGGAGGCTTACCCTTGGCTTCATTAATAACTCGCCAAGTAGCCTTAACTTTGTTTGAAGACTGCTTTATTATGTTACTTACATAAAGAGATTTAGCTTCCCAACAAACTTTCCTAAATATTTTTGAATAATTTCTGACATACTCTATAAATGTAGGATTATAGTTATATTTCTTTAAATCATATAATTCATACAATCTACGTCTACTTTTATATATACCAACAGTAGCCCAATCATTAAACGCTGGCTTGACTTTTACTAAATTTTTCCTTACTTTAAAATATTTTTGAAAATTGTTTTCTACTGTGTTAAATAAACCTTCATACATGGCATTGGGTGAATGAATCTCCAGAAGAGTAGGGTCAATACCGCTCACAACATTGTCCCTAAAGCAAACTAAGCGAGCACTACTCAAAGGCCTACTCGATACCTCATATGAATCTATTAATTCTGCCTCCGGAAATCTTGCTATCTGTCCACAATGATCTGATGGCAGATCACTAGATAATGCCTTATATGAGACATCTCGATTGCTAAAAATGTTATCTAAACAACTGGAAGATGTTTTTGTAATCCTAGTAGGTTCACTAAATAAGTGTTTTAAATTAAATGATTTAAAAAGATTCAGAAATCTGCTAGATGTAGATGATTTTTCTAATATATTAATATTAAAATCTCCACACAATATTATACTTTTCTTACTCTTCTCAACTTTCCTAAGGCAGTCTTCCATTACCTCCTCAAAGGTTTTCAAGTTACCAGAAGGGGGACGGTACACACAAATTATAACATACTGCTTAAGTTCAATGCAGGATACTTCCACTGTACATTCAATAGATAAACTAACAATATCCTTACGCTCTTTACAATTTATAATATTATTTGATACTAATATCAATGACCCACCTCTGCATGATTTTTCTCTAGTGAACACACTATGTACTGTAAAATGACTATTATTAACACAACTAACTTCATAACTTTTTAGCCAATGCTCTGTAATACACATTACCTGGATGTTGTGGGACTCTAAGAACAAACTTAATTCTAACTCTTTGCTGGGTAGTCCTTGCATGTTTTGATGAGCTATATTCAGAGACCTACCCTTTGTCATACTTCTTAGTTTAAAGAAGTGTCAATGGAAATAGTTGCACTACTATTACTAACTAGGTCCTTCGATACCCTACATGTACCTGTGTCAATAGAAATAATTGTACTACTATTACTAACTAAGTCCTTCGATACCCTACATGTACCTGTGTCAATAGAAATAATTGTACTACTATTACTAACTAAGTCCTTCGATACCCTACATGTACCTGTGTCAAAGTGTAAAACGTTGTATGCTAGTAATTTAGCAAGTTGTCGCTTATAATATACTGACAGATACATTGTATCTCTTGTTAATGTAAAATTATTTACAAAATTGTTAGTTTCGAAGTATAATATAAAGTCACTATGACGACAAGTTAAATTATACATCATTAGGTTTATATTATATATAACTTTGTTATACTCCTTATTTACATTTTGTACATATGGTAAGGCACATGTGATGAACCTACATCCTATTTTTTTATTAAGCATTAACATCACTTCTGTCAAGTGAATGATGTCTTTTTTAGTAATTGACATGCAATTACCATATAATAATATAATAGTGGAAGAGGCTTCTAGATTACTATTCTTTAAACAATTAATTATATGAGTGAAGCTAGCATTGGGGTAACAATTATTTACAATGGAGTAATTAGTAAAACTTTTTAACAGAGTACTGAAACCTAAGCCCAATTGGTCAGAGAAAATATAAACTTTATCATTGCTACATTTTGTCTGGTTAAATAATGACAATAAGCTGTCTTCTTTATGTACTGAAGATGCATGTTTGTTAACAGAAATCCTGTTTTCATTACAAGATAATTCACTACTACTATTAACTAAAGATGGATTCGACTGGATACACTTACATTTGTTGCTTTTTTTTAAAGAGATAACCTGTTTTAAATTATCTTTACCTATTTTGGCTATCTCTTCATATTTACTTATATAATCCTCCATTACTTTTTCATGATTTAAATTGGTTTTTGCCAGTTCATATTGCAAGTCTCTTATTTGTGTTTTTAAATCATTTAGTAGTTAGTGTTTCATCTAGTTAATAGTATTAGTTGAACGAGTTGAGACTGCTCACATGTTACATTTGCATTTGTATTCACAGTTTGTCCTTTACCTTATTAATAAGGTGTCCTACTAATGCTTTTATTATTTAGGTAATGTTTTCCTTAGCTTGGGGAAGAGATCAATCATCAATGAACGCTTGAACGATGGGTCTTTGCTCTCTCTCTATCTTATTCAACTTATTGACACCCGTAATAATCAATAAAGGGAACCAACATAAACCATCAATAATAAATGTTCCAAAAACATACATTTTAACTCAGTAATAGTAGTTTAATTTTCTTAAACTCTACAGGACAATATACATTTGCATATTATGTTTAGTAGGTATAACAAAACAATTCAAATATAATAAAGTATACATTTGTACGTATTGAGAGGAGAGCGGAAGAGAAGAAACGTACTACTATTATCCCTTATATAACACGACATGTCCAATTCATACATATTTATTGAGCCGGGCCTCGTCGCCGCGCCTGTTTCCAGACTGAGTACGACGTAGTGATGTACAACGTCTAGATATATCGATATCTTTGAAAAAGTTATGATGAAGAAGAAATAGGTCACATTCAAGACCACGTCCATATTATGTAATGGCCAAAATGTAGAATGAAGGTAAAAGTAATGGTGCAAACATAAAACAACATTGTGCACCGTAAGCTATATCAGAAATGTTAGCTTTCTGTTCTCAACATAACAATATTACTAGCTTCGAGGAAAAGCTTAATAACAGGCAAGTAGCTACTTAAAGTCACAGTTATGGCTAAGAATGCATAACTCCACCACCTCTCATTGGTATCGTAAACGTCTAATGTGCTATTACTAAACGGATATTATTTCTGAAAGTAACACTTTTCATATAACCCTTAACCAACCAAGTTTTTAAAGGATAACAGCGCTTAATAAGCCTATTTCTAAGGTTGAGCTTAAGGCCACGTATAACGAGTACTACTTTGTTTAATTTCCCACTACGAGTAAGTCCTGGATTCCATTAATGATGTTACAGCTCTATTTTATTTTAGTTTCTACCTAGTTACACTGACAGCCATTATCAAAACACTCTTTTCTTCCATTCCGAAAATATTAAAGCGATATAGTTTTTACCTTTTCATTAAACTAGAAATCTTTATAACTAAACATTGGCCTTTTAATTTTCTATTCATTTAATAAAATAAATTCAATCCATCAGATTCCTTAATACATAAACGTTAAACAGTTCACACGATGTATCGATATCTTGATTATAACATTATGAGCTCGTTCTCAATAAAACCAATAAAGTTTTATAAATATTTTCACCTGGCAACACAACACACAGATTTTATGTTCAGTTATAAATTGTTGTTTAAAAACTGTTATTGGCTTAGATACAGCTGGTGCTCTATAATAATTTTGTATTGAGTTTTATTTAACGGTTCAGTGAAGTAAGACTATACGTAGTACCCAGAACTCAGTCTTAGGCGTAGAAAGGTTCTAGAATGGAGATTTTATACCAAGAGATGCAGGGTGGACAGACCGAGCTGGACTGACGATCTGGGTATGAATGAACATGCCGGACGGATTTCATTAACTAGAGTTCTGTTCGTACTCTAAATAAATCATATTATTTGATCGACATAGAGACATCACTAGTAGCAGAGCGACAAGAATATCGAGTAAGTGGAACATTTCTAAGTCTAGATCACCCGGGTACCTACTACCTACATACCTACTATTCTATAAAGTACTTTTAAAAGTTTTTCTTTGAGTGCAGCTTGAACGTTATACAAAATATCTAAGAATATATTTTTCTTGACAAAACTAAAAGTGTTTGTACTTTCCCTTAGTCGGTTTTCACACAGCAAGATAAAGAAATCCGGGTTGTTACACATATTATTCTTGTAGAAAAACTACACTTAAACATTAAGGTCACCTAATTACAAATGAATTTAACCTATGTCTAATAAATAATTATTACGTTTGTTTCGTATACAGATAAATCGTCCACGCCATCAAGACGGCACATATATAATTGTGTCTCATACATCAGAGTACGTAACTAGTGCGGGTCTTAAAGACAGCCTTAATTAACGACCAGGTGATCACGGGCCGCTAAGATATTGCCACCATCTTACACGCTCCGACTAACATATTTGTCACTGTACTTGTGTTAATGTATGAACATGTATCTGTGTTTAACTTACGTGTATTAAACTATGTTTAAAATAATATTTGTCTATACTAATATTATAAAGAGGTAAAGTTTGTGTGTTTGTGACGTTGTAGGGGGTAATCTCTGGATCTACTGAACTGATTTTAAAAATTCTTTCTGTGTTGAATAGTCTATTTTTCGGGGAGTGTCATAGGCTATATAGTATCACGCTATGACTAATAGGAATGGAGCATTAATGAAATATATGTTTAAAAAAGGGACGCGTTTCTTTCGCCGCCCAACGAAGTGGTCACGGATTAGCTAGTGTATTATAAATTAGTAAAAGAAAGTTCTACTCTATGTTGATGAAAAAATCAACTCCGCATCCCACTGGTGCCATAAAACACAACTAAGGGAAACATTCAATCTAAAAGGAAAAATAATATCTTCTACTTGTCTATTTTTCTCCCAGTTACTGAACAAGCTTGTCTCTGCATAAATAACGCTACTCATACGTTCAGATGCATATTATTTTATTAAAGTTTTAATTTACAAGGTAAAATTGTAGGCACATAGTACAGGAACAGAACCTAAGACTTATTTGCAGCAATCACTAAAACCATCACGCCATACCGTAGATGTTTCCAAATACAAGGCATTGTCACTGCGAGGTAAACTACATAAATAGTTGAAAGCTTGTACGGATTGTAGACAAGAACTCAACATAAACTATACGTATAACACGATAGTTAATTATATTTAAACATAACATTAATGTTGTATGCTCGGCGGCAATTAACTCCACGCTTAATTGGTATAAGTAATTATTTCACAGATTAGATCGTTGTCGTATTGATATGACTCTGAATATTAATATGCCGTGATTACATTACACCGCAACATTACAACGAAATAAGGTAAAATGTTTTTGTTTAAAACACTTTCTGCTTAAAATGGTAATCGACAATAACTGACTCTGTAGCAAAGCGGTTGTGTATATAGCTGTCATGCACGAGACGGCAGGTTTGAATCTCATGCAAGGTAATAATTTGTGTAAACCACAAAACATTGTCCTAAGTTTGTATGTTTATGATGGCCGTTAATTTCATATTTGTGAAATTCCCCGCGACCCAGGCGATCCATAGTGCGAGAGAAGTCTTTTTTAAACAAAAAAAAAATAACATCGGCTTGTTAAAATATTTCTGTAGTAAAAAGTTCCTGTTTAAAATGTTAATGAACAAACAATGTAGTTAATCTATACGAAAACGTCTAAAGGCCTTTATTACGTACTTTTATGCAGAATAACGTCGGAAACTAACAATGTACTGGATAAGCTCGTTGTGTGGTGTTATAACCACGGCGGCTATACTATCTCACACATTATTGTAAAGTAGATTCTGTATACATTTAATATTACTTCTTTAGCAGTCTATTAATACCACCTGCATAAAATTTGACTCTAGGATTTACAGTATAGTTAGTATAGGTATATAGTAATAGGTAGTAAGTTAAGGGAAATGAAAGGCAAAAGAAGTATAGACAGATTATTAGGTAGTAAGCACTCACAAGCTTAAGGAAACGTAGAGCAAAGATATTCCGCTTTCATATTAAGTTAAAATATGAATATGATCATATCACCTATGTGATCATAAGGCCTATGTGGACATCAATTGGCAGATTATGACGTTTATGTGTATTTGTTCCTAACATTTTAATGCATAATGGTATTTTATTTTTTATCATTTCAGAAACTTTGAACTATTTTTCCAAACAACACATTATCACACAAGACAGATGTTATCCCAAACATTTCAACACGGTTCACTAATAATAATCGACAGACAGACAGACATCTCGTTTATACAACGCGTTATTATATTAGTAAACACGAGTGTATATATATATGTCATAATATTTATTAGTAAGTATAACAGAGGTGATTCGTCATTAAACTCACGTATATGATCGATGAACAGAAGCTCGGATAGAGTTCAAAACTTAGTTAATTAAACTAGGTCAAATCAAGAGACTAGCGAGTAATCTACTAGTAGATGCAGTTTATGCTCTATACATTATAAAACGTTTAGAAAAAATATTGTCTGGACTATAAGAATATACCACCATAAAAAATGTGTAAAAAGTATTTTTATTCATTAAGTCCTCTCGTGTAAATTATCTGACTCTAACGTGATGATTCCACTATTAAACTATTCCTACTAAAAATAATCTAAACCAATAATCGAAACCTTATCCACTTGCCCTTCTATATAACAATAACAGGATTCCAATAATTAATTGAGTATATATTTATTTTTAGCCTTTACCAATACGCTACAATTACTTTAACTTAAAGTAAAAATGTACTTAAAAAGTTCTGGGAAGTGGTGGAGAAATTTGGCAAATTGTTTTCTGCGAAGGGCTTTGTATCGAGTACATTGTTTTAGGGTTTTTTAATAAATAGCCTGAAAACAGATAACATAGGTATAAGCTCTTTCCCGCAATGAATTTACTGTAATAACAATAAATGAAAGCACTAAAATCTAAGTTATTTAACCATTACTCGTAGTAAATAGTCGGTAGACAATTATTAACAAACCGATAATACTTTTATAAACTTAGACTGATTTCATATAACATAAGTAATAATTACCATTGACTACATCGAACAGCACAGAACGTACTGTACGCACGCAACATTGAAGGCAGACTGCAGGGCTCTCCCCACCATAACTTATGGCGTCTAGACGTCCACCCCCCATAGACTCTACGCTGCACTCACATTACAACCTCGCACGTTTACATGCTAAACTAATCTGCTATAAGTGGAAATATTTGCTATGTGGCTAGTTTGAACGTAACATTGTTTGAGTAATACGCATAAGATAGAGCAATGCAATCAAAATACGAGTAAAATATATATAATTATTGTAGTATTATGTTTGAATCATTTTCCAGTATTGAATAGGCCGCCTACAGGGTGTTTGAAAACACTACAGTCCGTAGTTCGAGTATAGGGAAAAATACTTTAAGTTTTCGTTTGTCCTAAAATTCTTTCGTTATCCTTATATAATTAAAATTAAAATGTGGCAAAGAAATTGGTACGGCAAGACACTTATTGGTAGGCTGCAAAGTGCTTTTGGATAGGGGTCATTACTCGCAACGTCACGACAAAGTACTAGGGATTATACGCGAGGCAGTGAGTCTGTCGATTGCCAGAGCTAGAAAAGGACTGACTACGAATGAAAGACTAAACATCCAATTTGTTAAGGAAGGCACTACTAAAAAGACCACCTACAAGCCTTTTTCGGTCCTGAGTCCGGCAGACGATTGGACTCTACTGGTTGACACGTATGAAACACACTACAAAATCCCGGAGGATATCTGCGTGTCGCCGTTGAGACCAGACATATTCCTCTACTCAAAATTGAAAAAGCGTGTAGTACTTATTGAGCTCACGGTACCGTGGGAAACTAACATCCCTAAAGACCACGCAATTAAGACAAATAAATACTTTGACTTGACAAATGAGATAACCAGAAATGGCTATAGGGTTACTCTGTATGCCGTGGAAATAGGTGCGAGGGGTACACCAGCTAAATCCCTATACAATCTATTAAAAGAACTAGGACTGCCGAGAACTTCAGTAAGCTCTCTACTATCACGTATGTCCAAAACGGCATTGTTAGGTTCCTACCAAATTTGGATAGGTAGGGGACGGAACATAGCAGACAGTGAAGGTGACCGCTAACGCGTTGTAAGGGGGCCTCCTTAAACCTACATCTAGGTCGTAAGTCCCAGACGCTGTTACGCCAGTGTTCCGTCCTCTATCACGCGATGGACCCGGCACCCGCACGGAGAATCCATGGAATGCTAAGATTAGGTCTTATGTATTTAGAAACTCATTACTTAGTAACGCCAGTTTCTATCTCCCTTATGTTTTTACTCTGAGACATTAATTTACATTATGACACAAAAGTGACTAATGATGTTCAAGTTGTAACTTTCATTCAGTCAAATGTGAACATAGTGCATGCGGATTTACAAACCTCTAGCGTTTGTTTTTTAAAACATATTTATAACCAACTGTTTCTTATGGTCTTGGTAGAGTGATGAACATTTATAAAAGTCTCCTTTACTTTGAATAATTTCATTGAAGGTTAATAATAATTGCCTTACCTCAACTCATTGCTTACCTTACTTAACTCATGCCTTATTCCCATGGACTACTACACATAGACTACTGGGTGAAAAACAAAGTTAATTTTCTAAATTATTTTCCCCATTAAAAGTTAAATAGATTTGTGTATAGTATACGAGATTATTATCTTGAAGATACTTATTACATTCAAGAAAATCAAACAGCCAGTGACGTATAACTTTAACCCTTCTAATCCTATCTAACAAACTTATAAGGTAAGTAATGAAACAGTTCTTCATCTCGGAGTAGTTAGGAGAACAAGATGGCGAGGCGTGCCCTCACCGCCGCGCAACGGATTAGTATTCTCACTGCGCGCTAACTAAATATCATCGAGATCCTGAGCTCAATATAACTATATATATGTACAGTCACGAGCAATAATATGTACACATTTTCACATTTTGTAAAACATTTATCTAAAGTTCTGCTAATCCAAAATTGAATATTCGAAGATTAGTTCAAAACTGTACGAAACCTCTTCGAAATTATGAAATAATTTTATTATTCTAATGTCTAGATAAACGTGCAGATGGTTTAGAAAATTTGACAATGTGTACATATTATTGCTCGTGACTGTACCTAAGTGCTATTGTCCGTATGTATGGAGTTCTAACTGTGCATTTTATCTTACCTTATTATTATATTTTATCTATTTTCATTTTATTATTTTGACTACTCCAGAGATGTGGCACATACAAGCCTCAAAATAGTAAAAAATAAAGTGAAGTGTTAGGATGAAAAAACTATGAAAAAAGGACTATGTTTAATCAGCCGTTACTAAATGTTTTCGAAATATGGCAGAAGGAAGAAGTAATTATAATAACTAATTCATATACACATAAGTATGTACCATGTACTTATAATACATTCATAAATGTATACGTTGACTAAGCCAAAAAGTGGTGCCATAGAGGTGAAAGCTACTCACAGATAGAAATGAAACATGTAATGTCTTCACTTACTAGTAGTGACACGTATTTCTTGAAGATACAAATTGTAATTTGTATGCTGCGGATACAAGATTTACATGCAACCAGTAGATGCAAAAGTACATGAATGTAACTTAGATTCAAAAGCACTGGTTTTCATAATGCAACTCATTACATATAAATTGACACACTGTACAAAATATAATAAAAACTGTCGTAATTTGTACTATTTGTGTTTCAGTAAGACGTGTAGCACTTATATTTTGATTGTTTTGTGAATAATTGAAGTAGAGCAGCAATAATGTATTATGAGAGAGCTTTTTAAATTGATATTGATTGAACCACATACATATCAAAAGGTTTTCCTTATATTGACCGAGTAAAGGTCCAAATGTGGGGAACTTGGTCATTTGGATTGTGGATTGTGTTTTTTTTTGTTTGGTTTAGCAAGGGCTAACCTGGTGAGGTGTGAGTGTATCTCATTGATGTCAAGAATTCTTAAAACTTCTTAATTCTGAAAACGTTGCTGTGTGTCATGTATGAGTGGGATGACGACTCACTTTATGTCAACTACGATACGTAAAAGCTTCTAAATTATTTTGTAAGTTCTACTCGTATATTAATTCAAAGTTCAAAGTTTGTCTAGGATAACATGTTCATGTTTATCTTTCGATTTCGCTTTAATCTCTATAATTAAAACTTTCTCAATTGAAAGTCCAACTTAAATATTCAATACTTTAGTCCTTTGTCACGCACCGGGGGGGGGGGGGGACCCCTCACATTAAAATACTTGTATTAATTTACAAAGTGGCGGTGGTCAAGTGTATAATTATGTATAATTAATTGGACTTACTCGTACAACCAACAAACGCTCGGAAAACATGGCAACAGGATCATTACAATCTTCTCTAAGTATATGTAATAATGCTTTATATTACTGTACTTTATAACTGCTTTTTACCAGCCTAATACTAGTGTAACGTAGAGTAAAGTACTTTCTATCACCTAAGGAGGTCCATCTCTGCAGCAGGACAATCACCTAACCCTTCAATAAAATGCAACTACATTAAAGCAAAGTTACAATAACTACGACCATCAAGTTACAATAAAACTTAACTTTATAACTCTATCATGTTCGTTAGACATTAAAGCCTTTTAAAAAGTTTAGATCAGATAGGTTAGTTCTTTCACCACACAGCCCCCACTCCTCGCCACCTCGCGTATAACCTACTCAACACTCACAAGATTTTATCTTGAAAAAGTGGTGCCTTATGAAAAACTTTCTATAAAAGGCTGTATATATGAATATAAGAAATCTAAGTGGTAAAATGGCGTAGTAGTGGAAGTAGTAAATGCAATATACGAAACAGTTTATAGTATTTTTTATTAACTAATAAACAGCCGTTAGTTTATCCGCAAAATAATAACTGACGCGCTTTCCTATTTGCGCTTTTTATTATGGACTTTATTAACTATAATAACTATGTCTAGGTATAGTGTTTAGTGTGACTTGCTTATGATATAATCATACTGAGATTGTTGATTGCGCGCATGGCAGGGCACATGCATATTCTACAAGGGAATGCCCTGAGTTTAGCTAACTCCTCTTTATAATACATGCTGACAATCACATGGTTGTTTTAATCGCCTTGGCATCGAGTTTCCTTGAAGAGGTTCACACAATCGAAACGTCGAAACAAGAATTCAGGAAATTATATTGAATTTCAAACAGAAATTAACCACAATAAGTGACATGTTAATCTATAACCAAAGTGCGTAACAATTCCTATTGTAATGTGACACTCAGGGGAGCGGCGCATATCAGAGGGGAAAGTAAACTTGTGAGCAAAGCCGCAGGGTAGAGCTAGCTTGATGAAGCTAGTTTATGATGTATTCATACGAAGTAATGTAACAAGTAATCTTGTACTGTAACAAGTAGAGACAACGCAACAAGTATGTACAACTCACTGAAGTTAAATTATACATGACATACAGTATCATTTGTGTAGTTCTGTGAGAAATGCGGGTGAAAACTGAACCGCATTGTACCTTAAACGCTTTAGTTATACTATCTTCTTTTAAAATTACATTTCCACAAAACAGTGTGAGTTTAACGTTATTGACGTCGTTGTTGTTTAAATATTTTGTAGTAAAATGAAATATTTTAGTCATTAATAAAGAAAAAAATTGTTTAAAAAAAGAATGTTTTAAAAAAGATATCGAAAAGTAAGGATAATTGTACCTGATTACCCCGAACATAAACATGTTTTTTTATTCGTTTCACTAGTTAGTGTGCTAAAAGTACATTTTACTACCATTTTCTGTTCTAACCGGTTTTCATCGTGTGTTAGCAACGTAGTCAAGTCATCTGATAATGTAGATTACTAATTATCAGGGAATTTGTATGCCTGTTCATTAATAAGAGATTCTTAATTTTGTAGCAATTTGTAAACTTAGGCTTGCTTATAAGTACAACTAACTTCCTATTAGATGGAAATATTGTGTAACTAGGAGGTCAGGCAACCTCATAGGCAAAAGTCTGTTTATCTAAAAGTAATACTTATTAAATAATGGAGCTCCACTAAAGATAAATGTATGCTAAGCTTGCGACACAAGTTGTTGCAAGACTCTGCAGCGATGTCAGAGCTTTTATTGCATTCCTTGCACAGCTTTCTTACAGTCGACTTCCGCGTGTGATTATATGGTAATATCTAAATAAGTAGAGAAGCAGTAGTGATTGCATATGAAGTGACGAGTAACCTGTTACTCTCAGACTCAGATAAAATATATTTACAACATTAATAAGGTAGCTAACGGTAATGATAACGTGTACAAATCAGATCCTTATAAGGATATTGTTGGCAGGTTGTCATTGAAGTTTAGTGTCCATGGGAAGTGGACTCATAACGAGTGTCAAAGCGGAAAGTGTTACAAAATGTTACAGAGATGATACTTGTACGTTATGTGCCTTATCATTATAAACTTGTCTATTTTCTAACTTAATTATTATTGTAAACATTCTCCGTCTAGAAAGGCATGTACGCAATACACAGTATAATTAAAACTAAAAAACTATTACCGTTTTCAATGAACTAAAATACTTAGTAAAAAAAACACAATTATTATGAAAATAAAAACAGATCTTAGAGAATTCAAATGAAACTTAACAAGCGCGTTAATAACGCAAAAATGAACAAAAGCGTCCAACTATACAATATACAATTGATCACAATACACTCATTGTATACAAACACTCGTTGCATTATACACCTTATCACTAACACTATAGAATACACAATAACATGATATGTTTAGTAGAGGCCTCGGTTCAGCCGGCGCGCATATTCGCGTTGTGTCGGGTTGTGCGCACGTGCGTACGACGCGAGGGCGGGCGGCGACTGACGCTGGGCCAGGGCGGGCGGCGACTGGAGCTCGGCTAGGGCGGGCGCCCCGCCACTCTATATAGGTTAACGATCACCTTCCCTTACTAGTGCGATAACGCGCCGGTTGATTTGTGCGATTGAAGGTTAAGACTGACCACCGCACCGCACACACAGGGTTAACTGCCATCTGAGGTCAACTTATATCACTCACGTATCGCTACTTTGATTTAGTTAATTTCGATAACGAGTTCAAGAAAATGATAATGAAATACTAAAAATACTCGCTCGATTACATCCCTTGGCAAAGTAGAAATAGAAACAGTAAATAGTGTCACTTGTGGGAGGTAGCTGCAGAGAGGACTGCAGCTGTGACGAAATAATGTTTTACGTGTTCCTCTTCCAAACGATCTAAGAATGTCCCGACTTTGAAATCTTTAAATAGAGCACTCAGCCTCACTTTATACCAGAGTAGAAACAATCTAGGCAGGTAGGCATTTTTGATTACAATGGTATGAGTTGGAAGTGGTCCGTAAACTGCATCATAAACCTGTCTCCTGCGACGGACACCGTTATGTTTGTGGGGTTAGCTATAACTAGCGCAGTTAGAGCGGTAGGAGTTTGAGCTGGATTTGTATAATACTGACATTGATTCAGCGTAGAACGAAGAGTCAGCTAGAACACGGTGACCAGAAAGATTTCACAACAAAAAACCGGAACTTGAATTCGCACTTTTCATCACGTTTTGCTATAAATATAAGTTGTTTACCTTTGATCCTTTCAATAATTGTAATTATATCAAATTATGTTACTTTATCTACACTGGCGGACAAAACTCACTCACTCGACTCACTCACTCGACTCACTTCATATCTTCTCATTCAAAGTGCCCTAATTTTAAAATTAAGACGTAAATTCTAATTTAGGTCTTAAATTATATAAGTTCTAGGTCTAAACTTAAAAAAAAGAGCAATAATCGCAGTTTTAACTTCAAATAACCTAACAGTAGTCTATGAACGTTAACTGTATAATTTTATGCTCGTATACTCAGTTGATTTTGCGCGACTTCAGGGGGTATAAAAAGCGACCCACCCTTATGAGCTTTATCAGTTGACCGTGAAACGTCAACAGGTACACATCTCCATAATTTCCAAGCAAGAAGACTTCCCAGATATGGACACAAGACCAGAAGTAGCGGCTCAAACTGTTACCCTGTTGGAACAGGGCATGAGTCAACGTCAAGTGGCTCGTACTCTGAATATGAGCCAGTCAGCGGTGTCAAGAATATACCGAAGGTACCAGGAGACTGGTGGCTTTGGACGAAGAAGAGGTTCCGGTAGAAAACGATCCACTTCAGAGAGAGACGATCGCTTCATCGTCAGCACTTCACTGAGAAATCGTTCACTCGACGGGGTTCAAATCCAACGGGAGCTCCGAGAAACGCGTGGAGTAGCTGTCAGTTCCCGGACGGTGAGAAGAAGACTCAAGGCAGCTACCCTGACTCCAAAAAGACCAGCAACAGGACCCAAATTGACTCCAGCGCACCGAGCAGCCCGTATTCGTTTTGCGAGAGAACACGTTGATTGGACGGAAGATCAGTGGCGCTCTGTTCTCTTCTCCGATGAAAGCAGAGTATGTCTACATGGAAGTGACAGAAGAAGAAGAGTGTACAGAAGGCCGGGGGAGCGATACGCACAATGCTGCATAGCAGAAACTGTTGCATATGGTGGTGGTTCCTGCATGGTGTGGGCTGGTATTTCATTGGAAGCAAAAACCGACTTGGTTTTCATTGAAACCGGCCGCCATGTAGGAGGATTGACTGCAGATCGGTACATCGGAGAAATCCTGGGGGACCACGTAGTTCCATATGCTGGTTTCGTTGGCGATAACTTCATCCTGATGCAGGATAATGCCCGTCCACACAGCTCAAATGCTGTACGGCAGTACCTACAAGACGTGGGTATAACTGTTATGGACTGGCCAGCGCGTAGTCCGGACTTGAATCCCATTGAGCATTTATGGGATGAGCTGAAGAGAAGAGTCCGGGCTAGAAATCCTGCACCAGGGTCAAGAGATGAATGAAGAATGGAATGGCATCCCGCAGGAAAGGGTGAAGCACCTTATTGGATCCATGAAAAACCGATTGGAAGCAGTTATAAGGGCTAGGGGGGGTAACACTAGGTATTAAAATGATTTTTATTCTGTAATAAAGATTTTATTAAATGTTATGTTGTTTTTTGTTAAAAATTTTCCCACTGAATTTCTTCAAGTTTTAGGACTCATAAAGTTTATCCCCTATTCTTTTAAGGAAAATGAGTGCAAGTTAATATTATTTGTACTCATTTTAAAGCTAACACCTAGAACTTAAAGAATTTAAGATCTAAATTAGAATTTAGGTTTTAATTTTGAAATTAGGGCACTTTAAATGAGAAAGTATGAAGTGAGTCGATTTTTTTGTCCGCCAGTGTATATTATATTATATTAAGCTATAAACATATAAATAAATAACAATAATGATATGTAGGTAATAAAAGGATCGACGTATAGTATCTTATCTCCGGAGGCTATTTACTCGCAGAATAATAATTAAGCTTCAACATACGCCCCGACCTTGTAGCTAAGGACCCCTAACAACGTTTACTATACACATACACACACACAAACACACACACAGATTTATATTTACTTGTATTTTGTACCTCTAATGGTATAATAAGGTTATTGTTACAATATTATTGGAAACATAATATGTGATGCTTGAACAGAATGGCTAATTGCTAAATAATTCCACATTGATAAAGATGCCGGAAAAATAGAAATGTCATTACTTCTTCTCATTTCATAGTTATAGTTTAAGTATACTAAGAGACGCAACAAACATAATTGCCCGAAAAGAATAACTCGAAGTAAAACCTAGAGCAACCCCTTCTAGACAGCGTGTAGGATACTAATATATAATGGTCAATCACTGTATGCTTAATTACGGTATAATTGACGAAAACTAAATTAATTTCATAAAAGTAGGTACATAAAATAACCGCGCAGTAAACTTTTAAAACATGAAAATGATCAAATTCTAAACTAATGAACAGTTAATATGATTTCAATCATTATTAATTAAATCAATAAACTCGATTACTGATACAGTGATTATAACACGCACGTAATGAGCAAATATAAATAAATGTATTTTGTGAGCTAAAATAATCATAATTTCATTGTATTGTAACTAGTATTAGTTACAGTTTGAACAATAGTTTACAAACTCTGTTGTTTTAAATAATTTGAAGAAGATGCCAATTATTATTAATTTCCACGAATCGAACAAAGAAGTTTGTTTTGTTGTGTTTTGTATGGGAGAGGCAAGTTTTCCTTAATTCAATGAGGTTTAGATCTACGCAATAGCTCGGCTGAGAATGTACTTGAAATGATAGAACTATTGCTCTCCCTCAAGAAATCCTTACGCCATTATTTATCGCTAGGAGGACTAACTAGGTGTAACTACTTGGAAGAACAAGGTCCTTGGTTCAAATCTAACGCAAGACAGTTCTATTTGTGATCCACAAATTCTTGTCCTGACTCCAGATGTTCCTTGTGTCCGTTAAATTGATACTTGTAAAGCCCCTGCGACACAGGACATGCTCCCTAGTGTAAAGGTTGTCTTTTAAAAGAAACATACATAATAGACACTATTAAATTAATTTCATACATTAAATCCCCGCTCAGAATTTTTCAATAATTACGTTTATAAAGAACAGTCTTCTCTCAGACAGCTATAAAAGAAACTGTAAACAAAGATACCTAGTAAGACAGTTGCAAAATATTTATTGTTACAGTCGAGCGTACTCTTTATTTACAAGTCGATCTAATTTGTCACTGCATTCTACAACACAAATAGCAATGTCCTTATTATAAATAGAGATGACAATACAATAAAAATGAATGCTTGCTCATGCCGGAAACCATTGCCCGTCCTTTCCCTTACTTATTAACTCATTTCCTCTTTTGCTTTTTTGTGTAATTGTTGATGGAAGGGTGACGATGCCTTATCTTCAGGTGTACGAATAAACTTGTTTCCTTGAATTCTTTTATGTTTAAAAAAAAATACATTTTTTAATGCTTTAAGCTTCGAGCAGAGGGCTAACTGATGGGTAATGGTACCACTGCCAATAGACAAAAGTAGTTCTATTTTAAAAAATAATGTCGAATAGTATAAAGTAGATAAAAATAATAACTCTGTTCTAGCTCGTCTGAATACTGAGGTCTGGTATAGTAGACTGATCATCTAAAATTTTAAAGACATACAAATCTAACAAAATACAATTTTGCTTCAAACCTGACACCTCTGTCTGTTATGTGCACATTTAAATCGAGCGACTTATAAAACGATTACGATACATATTTTATATTTATATTGTAAAATTATTCTCTTTTGATGTTTGTTTCAGTGCGTCTAATTTTAATGGAAGGCGTTTGATGAACAGGTGGTATAGTAGTTAGTGCATCTAACTGTCAAGCTAGCAAGCTTAGGTGTCTAGGAACCATAGAATACATTACCCGCTTAAGTTGGAACTTAGCGTGGTATGAATGTGAGAAAAAGTTAGTTAATTACATGTAGAGAATTTAAGGTTGATTCAATTCTATTTTTCTTTTATTTATACTTATTTACCTCATTTGACTATTAAGCTAAGAGAAATTACATTTAAGTACACTCCAAAAAGATTATACCCAGACATAATGAGTTATACAAACGTCAGCTAAGGCTTAACAAGTAGAGCCTACTTGCGCCTTCGTCAATGAAATGCACTAGCCCTGTCGCAGTCGAGACTACTCCAGCTAAGTGGGAATCGGACACCAGACGTCATTAGTGATGTAATTCAGCGCACAGAACCTTCAGGTCTCATTACTCACGTAAATGTAATAGAACCTACTCTACCGCTCGAGCCTTCCCCCTCACTAGTTGTGTCTTTGTTTCAGTAAGCTATTAATAACTATCTTCATTGATGCTTATTTGAGATGCCAATTATTTTAATCACATTAGTTTAGTAAATACATCTATGTATTAACAAAAAAATAAATAAAGTTACTATAAATAGTTTAATATCAGGAATTGAATACACTTATATATATTGATATAAACTTGAATTTACAAAATTGTTGCACTTTGCGGCATTCTCATATCCACAGGTATTATTATTTTACAAGGGTGTGAATAAAACTGATACAGGATTATCAAAATACGATGAAGAGTGCGTAAACATTTTTACTTTGAAATTATCTTGAGGATTTTTCGAGAATGTCATGTAGAAATTGAAAACGTTCCTTGAGATAGAAAGGAGACGAACGGTTGAACAAAAAATATAAAGTAATGAAAAGAGGTAGGCATTCGGGCGAAAACGATTCTAAATCGAAAACATCAGATACACTCATATCTGGGCAAACCAATGAATGAAGGAAATCAATCTTAGACAGACATTTTAAGCCGCATTAGATGAACCTCATCTAATTGTTCTGAGTGTGATTTAAACAGCTCATCATTAACATATTGGTTATCTGTAACACATGGATAGTTTCAATCTGCAGTACAAGAAGTAAAAGTGAATTGGTGTTACAAGTTTTGGTGGATCTCAGAACAAAAACAGAGTGAAGGCCCTATCATTTGGAAACTAGAATTTATGTATCAACACAGACAGACAAGTAGATGCGAGTAGTAGATTGGTTTTATTTTTCTCCTCTATATATATATTGGACAATACAACGCGGCTTTTTAGTGCTGTAGCGTTTGTCTGTGTCTATCTATAATTTTAATTGTAGCTTCAATTTTAAGTAAACGACGATTTCAAACAATTTGTAATAAATTTTATGAAATAAAGTATTTTGAAATTTGAAATTTGAGTATAAACAACAGTCTGTATACAATAATAAGTGTAAATAAGTCTATAAATGCGCTTGAGCTACAATATGAGAGAGAAAACACACATAACATAGGGATGTATGCATTAAAGTTTTAATATCGAAGCGCCGGTAAACAAGGAATGAAAGCGCTCAATAAAAACACTGAATCAAACACATTGTTAGGTTGTAGGCAGACAACACGTGTATTGAATTCATATTGTTGCAATAGTTAAAAAAAAAACTTACAAAAAAATCACCATAAGAGTAAATTAGGGGTCCCCTGCCTGCAGTGCCTTCGGCTGTGGCAAAGGATAATAGAGATAACGATACTAGAGAGATTGATTAGTTCTTGAGAAGGCAGACAGCCGATGTAAGAGCGTGGATCAAAGCTAATAAAGTAGGTCAAATAGATCCATTTTATACTAAAACACTGAAACGATCCATCGGTGGTCATGTTTGAGATCCTAAAATAATAATTTTCTACTTTTTATGGACAGTTATTAATATTCCGTTTTTCACTCAGTGTGTCGTTAATCTAAATGCGATGCA
This sequence comes from Schrankia costaestrigalis, assembly GCA_905475405.1. Lineage (NCBI taxonomy): Eukaryota > Metazoa > Arthropoda > Insecta > Lepidoptera > Erebidae > Schrankia > Schrankia costaestrigalis. The sequence goes on along the minus strand of FR997845.1, from coordinate 380,367 downwards.
GACGTCCCTACAACGCTGTTGCACCGCAGTCGCGCCGCAATTGTCACGCAGCTTGTGTATCTACATTTCATATTTACCATAGAGCGGCGCACCTCAAACGGATACTAGATGTATAAAGTTTTATTTTATATGACGGTTACCATATACTAGCTGTATTTATATGTGTATTTGTATGGTAATAGTAGTTAGTTATTAAAAACCTATGCATCAGAACTATTCTGCAATATTTTAGTAGAGATTTGGCATCAAGAGTTGTTGAAACCGTCCATAGTTCTCTGATGTGGCTCAAAGACTTGTTACGTGCTTTACAAAACACCAAGACGCTATGATGGAATACTACTAAACGGTCACCCATCAATGTAGTGACCTTTACCGACGATGCTTAACTAGCGGTATCGTTTATGAATCAATGATTGCGACTGACTGTGAGCGACGTGAGGGTGACCTTATGGGTAATCCTACTCTGTCATCATTATACGTAGAAATGTGTGCATAAATGGAAAAACTGTAATTAAACAAAAGTAACATTAATATTGCACAAACCTCATCAAGTTTTACAGCTACCAATATTTAAAATGTTTAATCTATTGTACTCTTAAAGTGGCAAGTGTTTTATATCTCAGTCAGTTACGCGGTTACGTTTAGACGTTCGTAGGCGCCTACGAGCCTCCGTAGCACGTAGCACCCCTCTACGCGAGACCCCACCGACCCTCTACGATAAGTAACCCTTGAACGAGATCTCGTAATTTGTAAGAGAATATTCTGAACTTTATAAATTTGCGTAAAATTAGATCAGGACTGTTATGCTTGTGTTTTTGTAGTATTATTATATTCAGAATTGTTTTTATAGGACCAACGGTAACTCTGTGGGCTCACTGATTGACCCTGAGGATATTTCTACAAGTAGAAATATTTAAATGTATATTTTCATTAGAAGTGTTTAAGGGTGTACGTCTGAGATAACGTAATGGTTAATAAATATGACTGTCATGCATGGAGACGTTATATTTGTTACGTGGAGTAACAGTTCTAGGTAACAACTCTAGGAGTAAAACACAAGCTCAAATGGTGCGGTGCTGTGTTTGTAAGCATGTTATTTTATTATTATCATTATAACAGCCCATTTTGTCTCACTGCAGGGACGGGCTTACTCCTGTAACGGAGGGGACTTGGCCTACTAGCCAGACGGATTGGTATAGGGTTTAATCTCAAGTTTTCCTTCTTTTTATTTCGTTAAGATAATATTTACAAATAGTCACATAGTCGGTTTTAACGACACCCATGGCATGACATGGGGTGGTGACATATTGTATTCTTACTCCGTCACCACTCGGAGATTTTATTATTATATTTTCATACAATATTATTTACGTAATTTTCATTCTATGTATATATTCCAGTATCATGAACATGGTTTTTAGTTCACAATTACAAATGACTGTGACAATTTAATAAAAAATAGTTTTACTACTTTTTAAAACATGAATATCTGCACTACATTTCAAAACACATTTTAAATAAATACTCAAACATAAAGACCTCCTTAATTTACTGTGACGTCACGCATTCATGAAAGAAAATACTTCGTTTAGAAAAGTTTTTAAGTAAAAAGGAAACGTTAAAATATTTGATGTAATTTGTGAACGAGCAGAGCCCTCGGGAGAGCTCGTGTTATATTCAGGCTGGCGACGAAAACTATACACCAGTACGTACACTATTATAATATAATGAGTTTATATGTAATGTACTTCTAACATTGATAAGCGTATTATTATTAACTACACGGAAACACGATTAATTGTGGTAAATATTGAATTATTTATCTTTGAGGCTCTCGACGTTTTGGCCAGGTTGCACCAGCCATGGTCACGAGGTGATTGATCTGATAACTGAACCTGTCCGAAACGTCAAGAGCCTCAAAGGTAAATAATTCAATATTTACCACAATTAATCGTGTTAATACCCGTGTAGCTAATAATAATAAGTTATAATGAAACACGAAAGTTTTAAAGTAAATATTGCTAAGCGTAGTTTTTAATATTATTTCAACAACAAACTAAAAGGAGGGTAAGTTGGTACTGGTCATGTACCACGCTAACCAGAGTTTACCATCTAATCACAATATGTGTGTTTTATAATGTTTTTTCAATAATTCATTGCCTACATTGGTCATGAAGATTGCCCAGCAGTGGGATGATAGAGGCTAACACTAACTAAATGCATTTAGTAAGGATCCTCACTGCAGAAGCACATTAAACAGTGTTTCAAAGTGTAATTACTATACATTTAACCAGTAAACAGTACAAAGTGATTAAGTAAAGTTAAATTGAACAGCGTGTCTTACACAGAGAACTAATGATACATAATTACTAAGAGTGAATAAAGGATGCTCCCTAACTGTGCCTTAATCAAATAAGAGCTAGGTATTCACCCGGGGAGAGAATAACCAGAGGTGCTTCACCGGTAACATGCGCCCTATAAATTGAACAGCGGAACCATTGCCAACTTTCTAAATGACGCACCACCATCGTCATCTAGAATGCACGTACACACTCAACTCAATCAATTATGTACCCTCTGCATACACTATTAAAATTCAATTTCGCATGACTCCAATTTTACTAGCACATTTCTTACAAACCCACTGGACAATCTACTTTATATAGCAAAGAATAAGGTTGATTTTCATGTGTAGTTATATTGTAATAAGCAACAGCTTAGAAGAGAAGGGAGTGAATCAATTTAGGCAAGGAAAAGGAATTATGAATGCTTGAGGGATTTCGTTAGTAAGATTCATATTATTCAGTTTACACAAGATTGGTGAGGCCACGTGGAGTGTGGGTGCCTGACTAACAATAACTTATATTTGTTATTGTTGTTTGTAACGTGAAATACCAGCTGAAAATAGCTGACGAAAACATATTTAATTTTTCAAATCTGTTTTAAGTACTTATATTACGCCCTCGTGACCCATAGAGTTATAGGACATCAAAAATATAAACGGAAAAATAAATATTGGTCCGGCAACGATACTGTATTGATAACGATACGATATTGCGCTTCATCGAAATAACTATCATCATACACGCAGTACTGAACAATAACAAACACAACACTATACTGAAATATAAATATTTTTACTTATATAACAGCAAAGTCAAGTCTACAAAAATTGTCAGCGCTGTAAAATTGCTTAAACAATTGTCGGAATTAAGTACTGTGTTAGTTATAACATATTTTCGTAAGAGTAACCTTACTTTCCTTAATTATCATGTTCATAATGGTGGTTAGCCTCTCAGCTGGTGTGAAGCGCCGCAAGGAGGCGTCTTGCCAGGTGAGTGGTTAAGCACTAATTTTTTTATAATTTTTTTTTTCGTATTTGTCCAGAGATCGTAGCAAATCATATTGTAAACTTATGGTAGACGTACCTTTGCCGTGCAGTTGCTGTCTGTTCTCGGTGCCCTTGAGGCTCTCCGCGGTGTGGAGTAGCTCGTCCAGCTGAGGTTTCTTCTGTTCCAACTCTCTCAGTACACCCTACGACAACAAAATATATTCAATAGGACAATGTTTCTATAGAAAAAGTAAGCTTTTTCTAGATTATTAATTGACCTTATAGTTAAGACCGTATAGTTAGACCTTATAGTTGGGAATGACCTAAATACAATAAATACCAAACTTTTTTAATACAAATACAATACTGTTATGCTTTTATATACTAATTCACGAATATCACAAACTTCACTCCTAATTATCTTTCTGTGGGTACGGTACTACAGGGTAAGGTACGGTACTGTACTTTTGAGTACAGGAAACAATCACAATACCAATTTTTAAACTCCAATTAAAACAAAATAAACCCCATACTAATTCAGCAGTGTGGTTATAGTAGATCCATTTTCCTTCACAGCAGGGGAGACCAATCTCTGTTAAGGGAACAATTATAATCAATTACTTCTGTATTTAAGTATGCTATTTTATGTTATGGAAACAATAATCTTACTAAATTTACTTTTCTATCACTTACTTTACACAAAAAGCTTATTTAACTCAATGTTTCAGCAACAAAGTAACGTAAGCACATTATACTTAAGTTTGTAGGTATTATATAATGATGTAAGTACATAATGTACTCATAGGTACTTGATACTTAGTGAACACAGTTAATGCGTATTGAATAGTCCACACGAGACACAAATGCAATCACATTAGCATTTACACCAATACGTTTAACGTGCCACGCATTAGTGTACTACTCTACATGAGCTATGCACACTAGCTTTATACTTGAAACTAGATGATTACACTACTTACAGAATCAGCATAATGTACTACTACACCTATGCAATAAACCCTTACCCGTGAATCATATATGAAACAATCACATTATTTTACTATTGTATCTAATGACAGAAGAGACAACTTGTTAAAATTCCTTTAATAGAGCAATTTCTTAACATCTTGTATGTATTTTAAAACAAAAATATCTCAGTACAAATTATTATGAGGTAGCTGGAATTTATTTTTGTATCGTATTAATTGCTTCGTAAAGGAAGGAAGAATCGATTTATTAACAAAAATAGAAGGTGATTATTTTGCTGCCCTTGGGTTTCATTTTTTTTGTGTCTTTTATGTTATAATATTTTGTCTAATAATGTTTTATGCTATAAATGTCGTCAATAATGAGTACACATCATCTAATTTTAAGCAAAATAGCAAAGATATATCTGCTAAACGGTTCACATAGTTATAAACAAAATAGGGTCAATTTGTCAGTCGTCATCATACAAGTGGCATCAATCCTATATTCATAGCAAGTTGGTCTTAACTACAAGGGGACAGTAGACCTTGAGTGAATCATCTATACTAATATTATAAAGAGGTAAAGTTTGTGTGTTTGTATGTTTGTGACTTTGTAGGGGTAATCTCTGGATCTACTGAACCGATTTTAAAAATTCTTTCTGTGTTGAATAGTCCATTTATCGGGGAGTGTCATGTAGTATCACGCTATAACTAATAGGAGTGGAGCAGTAATGAAATATGTTTAAAAAAGTGCGCGCTTTACGCGTTTTTCTCGCCGCCTAACGAAGTGGGCACGGGTCTGCTAGTTTATTAATATATTTGTCTAAATTAATTCAACGTGGTTATGAAATAGTAACCTTGTTTGAGCTGGTAACAAAAGAAATGAATAGTTTCTGTCACGAATAACGCGAAACATGAAGGAGACATAATGAGCATCGTGGTATAATAATATTGTTAATGTAACTGTGACCAATATGGCGAATTAATCATTATTAATTACAGCGAAGCAACTTAATTCTTCTGTGTTAGGTATGACATTTTTCACTAATTAAAAATGATCTATAGTTTATCTTATATCATTTATTTCAATTAAAACCATATTATTTAAACAGCAACCATAAGTCCTTATCAAATATATGTGAAATAAAAGACTCATGGCCAGGCTACGTGTCTATGTAAAGACGAAGTAAGTATACTACAATACCAGGTACTCGGTATTCGCCCCATCTAATTCTATTAATGTCATAAAAACGACTAAAGGAAAGCATGCACATCATAACAGCTCACCAAAGTCCCACTGCAGGGACGGGCCTCCTCCAATGACGTAGGGATAGTTGGCCTACTAATACCACGCTGGCCAGACGGATTGGTACAGGGTTCAATTTCAAGTTTTCCTTCTTTATATGTAAAGGTAATATTCACAGATAGTCCCTCAGTCGGTTTCTACGACACCCATGGGATGGGATGGGGTGGTGACATATTGTACCTATTCTTACTCCGTCACCACACGGATATGCACATCTACATAAAAAAGATAAACTTGATATATTAAATACCTTATTATTACCTTTACACCAATTCACGGCCAACGTGGTATTTTGCAGGTCATCTTGTCCTCCGTGGACGACTTTTGGCTAATGATGATTATACTAACGACCTAAATATAACTTTAGATATAATATAACCTAAGATACCTACTTCATAAATCGAAAACAGCTCAAGAAGCGATCCTACAGATATCTTTAAAAGAATCTACATTCAATATAACCTTAATCAAACGTAACAATACGGAAGGCTTTTCTAAAGTAAGTACCTACACAAATCCTCCTAAAACCTCGGCACCACCCAGGCAGCGAACCCGCTATTAACTGGTTGCTATTGATTCGCGACCTTCGCACACACAGATCTAATCTTACGTAAACCGATTTATTTCCTTTCACAAAAAAACATAAAGGTCTCAACATACTTGACGCACGACTTTTAGCTTTTTGAACGGATAATTTAGATCGAGAAGTATTTGACATTATCTTATGCCCGATTTACACATCAACAAGTACAGTAGCGAGTTAACTTGCCTCATTGGCGAGTTAAGTCACTTTTTGCGTGTGGACGGCAAAAGCGAGTTAAGTAGTAAGTTGCCGATTAAGTTGATTTGAATACAGCTCGATCCTATTTTTTGGCGAGTTAAGAACGAAGTAGCCCCCTCTCTCGCGTCTCCCTCACCCCGCCGGCTCGGCGCTCGCAGCGCCCGCGCCGTGTAGACGGGCGAGTTTAGTACAGTTCACGAGTTCTCATATGTATTTATTTTTATTTTTGTCTGTTTTTCTATGTATAATGTGTACGTATTTACAAAAGTATTTAGGTATATTTATGCGTTGTCTAGTACCCATAGTACAAGCTCTGGTTAGTTTGGGAAGTGTGAGAAATATTTTTATTTTATTCTCTATATTTTTTTATTCTATACTTTTTTATTAAAATTTCATTTTTAATGTGTTGTGCAAGTGTTAATACTATTTCTCGTATAATAGCGCGTAATTTGGTATTCAATGTCCATTTTATCGCTTAAAATAACCGTAAACAATCTCAGGCGACCACGCCCGACGCGACTAGTCTTCGGATCGGCAACGTATGAACTGTACTCGCCTACGTGTGAACTGTACTTACTACTTATTACTTACTACATAGCTGTCTATTTTTTTAACTCGCTACTGTACTTGTCGATGTGTAAATCGGGCATAAGGTACACGTAGTGATAATCCTGAAATTATACAGTTTGTCATATTTATATATTATTTTTGTAGCGCAGTGATCGCGGTAGCGGCTAGCTGCCGGTCTGCTATAGCTGGTCGCGTGTTCGAATCCTACGATGAATAACTGATTGTGCGATCCACGAATTGTTGACTTGCTTCTAGATGTGTCTGTTGATTTGATGTGTTTATAAAAGTATCTGCGACACAGGACATGATCCCTGATATCTGTTTAAGTAACCTTTTATTTATTGACATAGTCACTTTACGTACATACAATCAAGTCAATGTAGTTAATTTGATTAAAAATAAATATTCCGTGGTTTGTTCTTGAAAGTTAATTTATTTGTAATTTAACAAACTGTTTGAGTTAGTGAACAAATAGGTCGTAGTCAAGCTTTTTGTAAGTATTCAGTTATAACTTATAATGCTTTATAAACAGATCAGACACTTTACTAGCAACATCTGCAGAATAAGGTGTACATTGTTTACAATTCAATCAATCACTTTATTAGCCTTTCGTAGTCCACGACTGGACTAGACATAGACCTCTCCCAATACGCGCCACAGAACACGGTACTCCACCTTCCCCATGAAGTCACAACCAGCAGAGAACAATTCTTTACTTCACTTAAGTTAGGTGAAGGTTGAAAGTATTAATCAACACATATACCATGAACCCCACACCCAGTAAAATGCCGCTATAATGATAGGTAAAAACTATATTATACGACATCTAGAAATCATTAATCACACATCAATATCAATATTGATTATGTCAGTGTCCCAAGTGGTGATAGAGTTAGAATAAACCATACAATGTCACCATCTTATGCCATTCTCAATTATCGTAATACGAAGATATAACAAAATCATAATAACGCCTGTGAGAGTATAATGCAATAATATATAATAACATACTCATACACGCTCCGAGCTCGCACATAATGTTACGAGATATTATTAATTAACTCTACCTACTCTGCGTTCTGTACTCATCACATTATATACTCGTATTATGTCTTACGATTTTATTTAATTATAAGAATATTGATAATCTAAATTGTGAGGCTATAATCCCCAATATTTCACTTGCTTAATCGCCATCTAGGCGAATTACTATAAACCGTAGCTATAGCTTAGGTTTGCCTATCAAAGTAAATCAAAGTATAAACAAGCGCATCCCTATGGTGTCGATAAAGGCGACTAAGGGACTAGTACTGTAAGTAAATCTTTCTAGCCAGCATATTACTATAATATGTAGATTGTAGCTCAAAACTTCCCCCAAACAAGGAAGAGACTGATACGTCCCTGAAGTTGCTGGAACATGAACATACTACCAAATATAATATTCCTCTACAAGTACTTGTAATAACTGCAGGCGTATCATATGACTCACCCCTGGGTGAACCAAAGATTTCACAACAGTAAAGTACACGATAACATAATACATATCTCTGATATGAATAAGTTTAACTTCACAAGAGTTTCCGCAACTTTTAACAAGCATTACGACTATACGTACAACAACAACTTACTTTATATTTGTTTATTTGATAAAATGTTTCTCTTTCATAGCATTCATATTTTTAAGTCAGTTGTTTCAAAGTGTGTTTCAATTCGGTTCCGACGCATAAAAAAGCCTACCAGTTTACCTCTGTATATACAATATATTATGTCGGTTCTTGATATCTTTTACTTAATGAAAACAGCCAGATACTCTCAATCTAAAGGTTAGAATGGATTCACCTAAATCTCAGATACATATTAATCAAGAGTAAACGGAAAATTGCCATTAAATTAATGATCTGTTTGTGCTAACAAATTCAAGTGCTAGCAAATTTTTGAGGCTTTGTACATAATATTAAGCTAGGTGCTTTATAACGCTAAAACCGCTCACCATACTACGGAAATAAATGTGATCCATCATCTTAGGATATGGTCTAGTTTTTGCAAACTAATTCATCTACCACCCTGTCATACCAGCTGACACTAAGTAGTCAATTTTCGAACGTTGTACAATAATGGGAAACGTAATATTGTTAGTCAAGCATAAAACAAACAGCCAAATAAATAAGAGCTGCAATCAGACAAGCGTAATGAGTTCATTTTACGATCATATTTATTCAATTAAAGTTAGAAACAACAAGAAACCGTACACGTTTGTCCGGGCCGGCGTCGCTGTAGCGATTGAGCGGCAGTCACCCCCCTCCACCCGCTCAGCACACCTTATTGATCCCCTCCCTCGCTCCACTGAGTTACAACTAACCGACTCAATGAGAACTACTTCACTCCCCGCCTCAGGTGACGTGCAGGACGATTGAGGATAATTACGTTACATGTTCATAGATCAAGTTAAGATGGATGTTGTAAAGAACAGGTAATATTAACATTTTTATATCGAGACCGTTCCGCTAAGGCTTCCGTCTTATAATTTGTGAATTTTTAGAATTTCTAAGTCCCGCCATCATTCGGTATTATTAACGATGTCACAAGCGTGTTATCAGATTTTATTTGGGTGTAATTGTCAGTAATCTTACAAGTGTCATGGCAGATTTACGATTTCTGTTATGGAGATGGTTTATGTTGATATACTATTATAATATGAATACTTAATGTTGTAAGAACAACTAAATCTATTTTCAAGTAGGTAACGCAAATTCAAATTCTTCGTCAGAAATAGAATGAACTCAAACTTCAAACTTCAAAATACTTTATTTCATAAAATTTATTACAAATTGTTTGAAATCGTGGTTACTTAAAATTGAAGCTACATTTAAAATTATAGATCGACACAGACAAACGCTACAGCACTAAGAAAAGCCGCGTTGTATTGTCAAATGTAAATTAAAGGAGAAAAATAAAAATAAATAAAACTGACACAACTACTCCAATTTGATATTTATTATCCATTTACTATACGTATATGGTACCTACTCGCATAGGTATTTGCAGAGAATTGGTGAATTTTATATTATATATGACGTTTTCATAGAAGCTGGCCTGCAGAGTTTTCTTTTTTTGCAAGAAAGAAACATTTGCTATTAATTAGAAAGCACTTTGTTGCTCTTTAACAAGCCCATTATGATGTTATAATGATGATGGTACAACGATTTTTCATTAGTGTGTCACGCGGGTAGTTCACGTATGTTTTATTTCTCAATGTGTTAAGATTCTTCATCTTCTTTCAACTTTAGGCCAAACCAAAGTCAAAATTACCTACACGGCAATACAGGCTTTTAGTTGGAATCTAATGCTGCTGAATTGTTTACCTAGAAAAATATTTAAAACTATACCAAGCATACCGGTTTCTTCAAGCATTGATAATTCATAAAATTTCCTTACATACAAAAAAAGCGAATAAATACTCTAAGAAAATAGCTAAAGATTTAAAATCTAGATCCTCTATAAACAAAACATTCGTCCGCTCCCCGTGCTGGCCGCGGCCATACTACCGTGCCGCGTATCGTAATAGTAATGCCGGCGTGCCCGGATCACGTGTGGCTTGCCGGCCGGGACCGTTGCTAGGCAACCGGCCTCACACCTGCGGGAGACGCAGTGGGGTGGGGAAAAAGGATGAGACATGTATCGATAGATAAGTTGTCGATGGTTTTGTTGTCGATAAACTTTATTATATTTTAGTAAGATTTTTTTATGTTTTCGCCAAACTATTTTTTAAAAGAATAGTGAACTTATAAAAGAAAATTCATTAGAGTAGGATCAAAACTGACTGGAAAAGAAAGACGAAAAACGAAATGCTAGAAACTCTCAGACCTACTAAATATATTGCAGTGATATCATGGTAAAGGTTTTTCAAACGAGTCTTACCTTTAAAATAACTAATACTATCTGTTACTACCGTTGAGTATACCCACCCAACATTAGTAACACATAGTAGTTACTCAGTAAGTGTTTGATTAACTTATAAAATTTATGTTGTAGAATGCATTCAACCAGTGTTAAAGATATTTCGTGTGTTTTTATTGAGACCATAAATATTAGAGGACAACAAAATATAGGCACCGTTTTCGCAAGTAGTTGATCTACATTTTATCTAATAAACAAAGTGCAAAAAATTGTAAATTCTTGGTAACGATGATTTCACTGAACTTGAATAGAACCCTAAATCTTAACTTCATGCCTTGGAAATACTACCTCGGCCTACTTTTTATTTGTATATAGAATAGAGTCCAGAAGTAAGAACATCGCATGATAGTCTCTGTAAATTAAGTGGCTTCACTCCATTGCCACTACTTTGCCGGTTTGACACACGTGTGCACTAGATGTACACCGACTGTTTCCTAATCAAGGTGTTTAAGTATGGACTATTTGGGAGCGTTTTCCTTCAGTATACAAAGGTCGCTATTCAGGTGACTGTAAGTTGATAAGAAAGTTAACAGATCTCTAGAGGCTGGTTATCTCTTACAAGGCTCACGGAAATGGAAGAAAATCGAAGCTGTATTATAATGATGTCACGGCTAAAATTAGTCTATCAAGATATTCTGCATAATTTTTTACAAGGAAACATGTAAAAAATTGAAAGCAAGAGTTCCTGTTCTTAAGAGTAAGAATCATGTATCGAATAAAGTAAAAATACTAAATTAAATAAATGTTATCGACACGTTCCCCTCACTAGTGTCGTTCAAGCATGCGCAGTAAGAAGATGTTAGCAGTCATAAAGCCACGCGGGAAGCGCGAGGGTCTCAGTCACTTACCGGCAACAACGAGAGGAAGCTTTCTAGAGTAAAATGGAATCTGTAACACTCAACTGAATTGCAAGGAATGATGACTAAGGAAGGTGCTTATAACTAAAAGGCTACAAAGTTATGTATTGTATTGCTTTTTTAACAATTACTAAATAATTAACTAGAACAAAACAATATAATTTTGTAATTTTAATCTAGCAAAATTTTAGTAGGTCATAAAAGAAGATTAGGGGTCGCCTAGGGTATTTTTATGATGCTCCCTAGTATCTCTGTATCTTTATCTTTATAACCACCTTGCGCTGAGAGCGTTTAATCCCTTTTATAATATGGACTTAACAGGCTGGTACTTATGAATATATTTAAAAAAAAATTACAATGTACAGTTATGTGATGGTTTATGGACTAACCACACACGTCAGGGCCGTGGCCGTGCCGTGAAAAGAAGGATCCTTTAACCTGGCTTTGAACCAATAATGGCATAAGGTTGTCTTTTTACTCTCCGTTTAGTATAACACACCACTATTTTAGTTTAAGTAATTTTTATAATGTAAACATACGCTGTGTGAGAACCGAATTAAATATATTTTCTTTCTTTCTTTCACTATTATACAAGCAATTTTAAAGATTTTTCTTATTTCATTTTATTATTCATCAGAGCTTTCTATGTAATTGTAGATCGGACAATATTTTTTTATTGTGTGTTGAGGTAATAAAGCCAAATCTTTCGAGACCGAACTAACTACTAATAATAAAAATAAGATAGAAGTTAATCTAAAGAATGCTTGTTCTAAAATAGATTAAGTACCTATACTTTATTTTTTATTTAAATAAAAAGGTACTCCAGTAAAGACCATCGATAATATAAAACCAACCAAAACCTAATCACATGGTATGGTTTCCGATGTCAATGTATCGTGTTGTAATCAATCATACAATGTACAAATTAAGCTTCTGATGTGACCTTTGTTCAAGGTCAAGTTGAAGTAGTGACGTCAGACACACATGTAACGGACATAAATGACATGACAAGCGGAACTCATAGGAATTTAATAATTACATACTCTCTTGTGCAAATTTTTTTTACTAAATGAATCATTTAACATTTTATCGAATAAGCCCATTTTTAGCATGGTGTCTGTAATGAACAATATTTTGCTATTGTATGACACAAGAAATAAATCTGTAGAAAGAAATCTAACATCTAGCTGCGATACTTGGAGCTAGTAAGCTACATAAATACTATAACTTTACCTAAACTTAGAAGGGGCCCTGTTGAAAGACACCGTAGACCATTCGAATTAGCCCAAAATATTTAGGTATATTCAGCAAATTCTATCAGTTTGAACAACCTATTGCTTTAAAACCCAATAAAGTTCTACTGCAAGTACAGACCTCATCCAATCACAGAGGAAAACCTCCTTTTACAAAGTCATCGTGCACACTCAAGAAAACGTCTATTCATCTTCAAGTGTGAGTATACCATTACAGTCCCGTAACAAAACAAATGATGTTGTCGTGTGACAGAGGAAGGTCAAGGACAGCTGTGTGTGCCGACATTATTGTGACGTCACGGGACACAGGTGACGCACGCGTTTATGTCACAGTCACCAGCTTAATGTAATTGCTTTTACATCCTTCTGTGATATAGCATTACGTTACAAACGGTAAGGCTTTTAATGGAGATTTGATTTTTATTGTGACGTAAAGTGATTGAATCTATTTATAAATAAACAAGTTCCAGTATTGTTTGGGATGGTAAAACGTAAGCTTATAACGATAAAAACGCGTTAAAATGTTCAAGAGGTACATTAAATGTGATTTAATTTTAAGATAAGAAGGACAAGCTATTCAAGTTTTAAGAACATCTGTATTTTGAAGCACGGTCTCTATTTATCAGTGAAATAAAACGATGTACAAAAAACTACAGGGTTCCTTACAACAATACATTTAAAAATACGATATAATTGAGGACACAATAGCAACAAAAAGCTGCTGATTAAACCACGTGAGCAGAATACAGCGTCTGTAAAGCACCCTTCCTGCTCGTACCATATGTATCGCACGTCTGTCTATGTCCCTGGGGGCATATTATCTGCGATACCTACGCTCCACGATAGGGGGAGCCATATTTAAATAAGAATTTGTTACGAGTAATCTCAATTACAATGTATAAGGCACTCCAAAAAGACAACTTTTGCATTTAGGATCTAGCCTTGCGTCGCGGGGTTTTTGCTGCAAAAATAAAGACGTCTAAACTCAGGGGCAGTAAGTTACAGATCATACAAATAATAATAATTGTATGTAGAACTCTAACCCGTGACTTTTATTCTTTTAATATTGCTGACAAGAATGGAGGGAATGGTGTAAATTGGTAACAATTTGTGTCGCACTCTGCCCGAACAAGAGTGAAATATGAACTTGCCTGATTCTTTATTTTAGGACCATTCAAAGGATATAAGTGTTACAAGTCGTTTCCGCTAGATGGCAATAGGAGTATGAGAAATTAAATAATGTGAGCCTACATAATTTTTATCCTTTTGCTAAAGATTTAGTGTTTAAACAGCCTTTAACTTTTTATGAAATGCTTGTCAATTTATTTATAACTAGCTATGCCTTTTTTTTCAAAATAACTGCTTGGATAAACATCAATTACCCAAGTTTAGTTCAATTTATTAGACAGCTATCAGGTTGAGTTTGGGAACAGTTTGCAAGAACTTTCACCCATTATTTCCTTGGAGGATAAATAAAAAAAGGCTATAAATAAATGATACAAAAAGCGTTCCCGCGTTTTATACAATATTAATATCTGAAGAGAAAAGTTTTGTTACTTTGTATTCTCGGAGGATACGTTTGAGAAAGTGTTTGGTACTGGAGACTGGAGGCTCGGCTCTACTACGATCATCTATTGTATTTATTATGAATACACGTATAGTATATAAAAAATAATCAGTTTATTTCAAATATCCTGCATATTTGTACGTGTTATATAGATTTTATTTTAAGATTTTATTTTATTTTTATAAGCACAGGAGCGCGCCAGTTGTAAATATTTGTAGTAGACCTATGTCCAGCAGGGAACGTAGGTACATTGGCTGATGTGATGAGTAGGGTATTATTGGGCATTCTGTACCACTTTCGTCCAGTCGCTCCGCGAAACAAGTTTCGCTCTCGCTCAGGACTCGTGGTCCAAAATGCCCAATAATATAAATTTAATATAACCAGCGACGTGTGGCTTCGAAACTTCAATAAATAACTAACGCCTAATATATTCACGTGAGCAATAACAATGACGACATTATAGCTAAGACATCAACAACTGGCACTTTAAAAATTACCAACAACCAGTATTTTTAATTTTAGTGTGTTTGTGTCATTATAGACAGAATTAATAAAAATATATTGTGAGGAGGATAATAGGATGGTAAAATTTGTTCCAGTACTTAAAAGAAGTTGAGTAGATTTAAGATCGATTAGTATTTATAAAGATTAACAATCTTTAAACTTGATCATTATTAATTAAGCTGTAATATGTATATAACATGAAATTTGTCAAACAACCACAATCTTTGCAATTAAATATAATTTGCAATGATTCTTGTAAGACTGAATCACGTCATGGAAAATTATTACCTAATACCATACGATGCATTATTTGCGGACCATCAAACTGTGGCAAAACAAACTTGTTAATTGGTCTACTTCTACATGAAAATGGATTAAACTTTCAAAACATCTACATATATTCAAAAACTTTACTTCAACCAAAATATGTGTTTTTAGAAAAGGTTTTACAGCAAGTACCATGTATATCATTACAAAAATTTCAAGGAAATGAAGAAGTGTTAAAAGTTGAGGATGCGAAACCAAACTCTATAATTATTTTTGATGACGTGGCGTGTGAGAATCAAAATAATATGCGTGATTACTTTGCTATGGGTAGACACAAATACATCGATTGTTTTTACCTAAATCAAACATACAGTAAAATCCCAAAACAATTAGTAAGAGATAATGCTAACCTGATAGTACTTTTTAAACAAGATGACATTAATTTAAGACATGTTTATGATGAACATGTTAATACCGATATGACTTGGTTTGAATTCCGTGAAATGTGTTCCAGGATATGGAGTGAACCCTTCAACTATGTTGTAATTAATAAAGATTGTTCTAAAAATAATGGATGCTATAGAACTAAATTTGATACCTTTGTAATCTTTGATTAAAATTTCGAATATTTAAGGTTGTCATCTTTGTATTATTATTATTCTGTATACGACTTTCAACCGATAACAAGCATGGAAAAATCATTAAAAAGACAAATTGTTGATGCTGCAGAAGCTGTAAAGAGAAAAGTACGGAACATGCGAGATATTGAGATTAGCAATAAACAAGCATTGGAATCAGTTTTCAAGCCTGTAACAGAATCTCTCAACCTGCTTTCCAACGCTAATAATCAAATCGAAGGTCCATTGAATAAACAAACTATGCAGAATGAAAATCCAAAAAGTAAAGATGACAGTGATGAATCTGACAATGACAGTGAAAGTTCTTTTCAATCATTGGTTGATGATGTTAATATTAAAGAGCACGACATTTCATCCTGGTCGTTATCTTCAGAAGCCCTACGAGACATCCCGTTTGGCGTTCGAGTAGATCAAGGGAAATTTATGTTAGGGTCTGCTAATATAACAGTTGGTGATGAATTTATTGTAGTAGCTGGTTGTAAATATCGTAATACACCTGGTTTGAAACAATTGTTATTAAAAAAGAATGTAGATTTAAGCGTAGTTACAGAGAGTGACATGCAAAATTATAAATCGATGTTGCTTGATACAAATGCACATCGTAGAGATTTCGAACCAAATAAACCAATAAAAAGTAATAAGGGAATGAAATATTTACAAGTTATTAAACCGCTTTTCTCAGTACAAAGTACAATTCCTGGTAAGCAATCTAAAGGTAAAGGAATGTCAATGAAAAAAATGTGGAGACAAAATGTGGATTACATTTATTGGGATGATCCAAATGAATTAGTTGATAGATTAAAGTTGTTAATAGCATCTCGAGATGCTGGCAATACAGGCTTAGATAATGAAATTATGTCTATTATTGAGGAAATACGTGAAAATAAAATTATTATTAAATAAAAGTTGTATGTATATAATGTTCATTTTATTTCTAACCTTACAGTACAACACACTCTAAACATGAATGTAGACAAATTCGGTCATTATATTCATAAACGAATGCGTTTATCTGAGTTATTCGAGATTAATAATAACGCTTTGTATAAATCTGAAAACGGTGACTTTGATTTGAAAGCATCACGACTAAGAGGTATTAGACTGCCTGAAGAAGCTGATGACGTGGTAAATAAGGAATACGTAGATAAAATTAAAACAGAAATTATACAAGAAATTAATAAGTCGCTACACGTTCAAAGTATTTTAAATACAAAGTTTACAAATACTTTGCTTCATTTAGAAGACAAATTTTATACAAAAACCACTGTAGACAAGTTAATTAATCATAATGATAAAGCAACAAATTGTTAATGAAATACACAAAGCAGCACGAAAAAACTTTCTGCGACGACCTGTAATATTGAAAGGAATCGATGATTTATGGCAAGCTGATCTGATAGATATACAGACGTTGAGAAAAAGTAATAAAGGATATAATTATATTTTATTAGTGATTGATTGCTTTTCTAAATACGCTTGGGCTGAACCATTGAAATCTAAAAACATGATAGATGTTACACATGCTTTCGATGAAATATTACGTAGTAGCCATCGCAGACCAATCAACTTACAAACTGATTCTGGAAAAGAGTTTTATAATACAACTTTTAAAAATCTTATGAAGAGGTTTAACATTAACCACTATTCTACTTTTTCTACCAAGAAAGCTTCAATAGTCGAGAGATTAATAAAGACTATCAAAAATAAACTATACAAATGTTTTAGTTTAAATGGAAGCTATAATTGGTTAGGATCGATATTGACAAATATATTGAAGACATATAACAATACATATCATCGTACTATTCAATGCAAACCTTCCGATGTGAAAAAATCAAATGAGTTATTAATAAAAAATAATATTAATAAATCACAAAATCATTTATGTATTCGGTCTAAACCTAAATTTAAAGTCGGTGACAATGTACGAATTAGTAAATACAAACATATATTTGAAAAAGGATATACTCCTAATTGGTCTACTGAGCTGTTTATCATAAAAAAGATCAATAAAACGAAACCAACAACATATTACATAGAAGATCAGCGAAAACAACCAATATTAGGCACGTTTTACGAACAAGAACTCCAAAAATCTCATCATCCTGGTGTGTACTTGATTGAAAAGGTTTTAAAAAGAAAAGGAAATAAATTATTCGTAAAATGGTTGGGATTAAGCAATGATGATAACAGTTGGATTAATAAAACCGCAATAACAGATTGAAATAACAATTATATAACCATATTCCTTACATATATTATATTTACTTTACTTTGAGCAATGCAAGGAGGTGGACTGCTTAACACTATTATTGATAATCTACCGTTTGAACTTCACCTGCCTGGTTATAACTATTGCGGACCAGGCACAAAACTAAAAAAAAGATTACTCAGAGGTGATCGAGGTGTTAATAAGCTAGACGAAGCTTGTATGCAACACGATATTGCATATGATAACCATAAAGACTTACCCAATCGACACAAAGCTGATTTACAACTACTAGATATGGCTAAAAAAAGACTTAAATCGAAAGATGCAAGAAAAGGAGAAAAACTTAGTTCCTGGTTAGTGAGCAAAGTTATGAAAGCTAAATTAAAATCTGGTGCTGGCGTTAAGGCGTTTAATAGTTTTATATCAAAAATTAAATCTGTGGTTAAGAAAATGAAACCCAAAAACAGTAAAACATTAATAAACACCGCATACTCAGTTGCAAAGAAACTTTTTCCATGCACTCCAAATATGCGAATACCACGAGTTATACCGTTACCAAAAACTGGAGGAATTCTACCTTTAATTCCAATTTTTGCTGGTTTATCAGCTTTAGGCTCTTTAGCTGGTGGCGTAGCCGGTATAGCAAAAACGGTGAATGAATATAAAGCAGCTCAAAAGAATTTACAAGAAACAGAACGACATAACAGATCTATGGAGACATTAGCCATAGGCAAGGGTTTATACATAAAACAACATAAAAATGGCAAAGGATTATATATAAAATCTCCAAAAAACTGAAGTGGAAGCTACCTAATCGACCTTTAACTAATTTGGATATTGAAAATCATGCACGAGACATTCCTCACTTTCGAGGAGTGTACATGAAGGATCAGTTACCAAGTTCACCAAAACGGATTGAGTGTGGTATAGTGAACTTGGATAATGCAAAAAACGAAGGAACACATTGGGTAGCTTATGTTAAAGTTAATAATTACTGTGAATATTTTGACAGCTTTGGTGATTTAAAACCCCCCAGGGAATTGATGAAGTATTTTAAAAATTATAATGTTTTTTATAATTATACAAGATATCAAAATTTTAATTCTGTAAATTGTGGACATTTATGTTTAGAATATTTGTGGAAATATTGGAATAAAAACATATAAATTTTATGCGTTTGTTTAATTTAAACCATTTGCAAGATGTCACTCACTTTGTCGATAACTGGGAACTCTTCAGATTTATCTGTGTACTATACTAACACACTACAATTATCTGAACAATATGAATGCGCCTTATTGCATTTCTCAACATTTAACTCTATTCCAAACATTGACAAAAGAAATAATAAGTTATATTATGACACCAATGAAGTTATTGAAGTACCGGAAGGCACCTATGAATTACAAGACATCGGTGATTATTTAAAATCAGAAATAAAGGACGCTGTGTTCAAATTAGAGTGTAATAATAACACTCTAAAAACTAGTATATACTGCACAAAAAATATAAATTTTAATAAAGAAAACACTTTCTGCAGTTTGTTAGGGTTTAAGAAACAGATCTTGGAAGGAAATAAATGGCATGTGTCTGAGTTTCCAGTCAACATTTTACCTACGACCGTGATCAGGATAGAATGTGATATTGTAAGCGGCTCGTACATAAACGGAGAATCCAGTCACATTATACACGAATTTGCACTGAACGTACCACCTGGATACAGAATAATAGAAATTCCTAAGAACGTAATATACTTTCCGATTAACCAAAAAAATATAAACAGCATACGAATTAGGTTATTAGATATAAATAACCGTTTAATAAATTTACGAGGTGAAGAAGTTCAACTGTATTTACACCTAAGAAGAAAAAATGATTGATTACAATAAATATGTGCTTCAAGAAAATAAACATATCAGTTCAGTTCAAGCTATCACCCAAACAAGAGCTATCTCGAAGAAAAAGAAAATAAAATTAACTAAAGAAAATAAGATATTTCTTAAAGCAATCGGTTTACTAAAATGAATATATTAGATGTTTTATCCACACCAACTTACGATAATACTGTTGAGGGAATAGAATTCCATTCTTACAAGCCATATGTAACAAGTTTCAATAGAAATGATGAAATTCGTATACCTATCAACCAACAAGATTTGTACATATTACCATCAGCAAGCACCTTGTATTTGGAAGGAACTGTTATCGTTAGTAAAAAAGATTTGAAAGACGTTGCTAGTAGCATCAATTTTACGAATAATGCGCTACTCTATCTGTTTCAAGACATAAGGTACGAGCTTAATGGAGTAGAAATAGATAAAATTAAAAATGCTGGCATAACAACTACAATGAAGTCGTTAATTTCAATGAATGAGAGTGAATCAAAGATGTCTTATGCCTGGGGCTGGAATATAGATGGTATAAAAAATGTGAATGGTGGTAGATTTTCAGCATCTATACCTCTTTGTAATATCCTCGGGTTCGCAGAAGATTTTAAGAAAGTTGTAATAAACAGTAGACACGAACTGATATTGTTAAGAAGCAACACTAACCTAAATGCTGTAAAACTTAATACAGGTGAAATTATAGAAGATGTTCTTATAAATAAAATCATATGGCGCGTGCCTCATGTTAAGGTATCAGATAGAGAAAAAATAAGTTTGTTAAAAATGTTAGAAAAAGATCGACCGCTCCAGATGATATTCAGAAATTGGGACTTGTACGAATATCCCGCATTACCTAAAACCACAAAACATACTTGGTCTATTAAAACTTCGTCACAAATAGAGAAACCACGCTTTGTTATTATTGGACTACAGACTCAAAGAAAAAATAATTCAGGTGCTGACATGTCTCAGTTCGATCATTGTCATATTCGTGATGTTAGAGTGTACCTAAATTCAACATATTTCCCTTATGAAAATCTAAATGTTAACTTTGCTAATAACAGAGTTGCTTTATTATACGAGCAATACACTAGATTTCAACAGTCATATTACGGACGTCGCGCGGAACCCTTATTAAGTGAAAAACAGTTTAAAGACTTAGCACCGTTATTTGTTGTCGACTGTTCTAGACAAGCTGATAATCTAAAAGGAGGCTCTGTCGTAGATGTACGAGTGGAAATTGAAACTGATTCAGATATACCAGATCAAACATCTGCTTACTGTCTCATACTAAACGACTGCATAATTGAGTATAAGCCGTTGAGTAACACCGTTAAGAAAATATCATGAGCCCAGATACTATCATATTAGATGTCCAAGGATTTAAAGACCTTAACAACGATTTTATAGTAAAGGAGTTAGCTTTAGCCACTTCTGAATACACACAAACTTTTTTAATCAAGCCACCTTACTTGTTTAAATATTTAACAAATGACGAAAAAAAGCAAGTTAAATGGTTGGAAAGAAACAGAGGAATTTATTGGAACGAAGGTTTCATAGACTATAGAGAATTTCATCGTGTAATTGTCCAATACCTGGAAAGTAAGGATATTATTGTAAAAGGTCTGGAGAAAATTAATTGGGTTAAGGACTTGTGTGTGAATTGTAATGTCTTAGAACTTGACGAAAAACAATGTCCTAATTTATCTGTGCTACACAAAACATTCAGTGGTGTAAAAAATAATTTTAATTGTAATTATCATTTAAAGCACTGTGCACTAAAAAATGTAATATGTATAAAAAAATATTTAGAAAATAGTAAAAGTTCAAATTGTAATCTATTATTCTAAGGAAATAAAAATACTTTTTACAAATATATAATGCTTTTATTTTATTACAAATATACGTACATTAATATCTAATACACATTAGAGACATAAAATGAATACAATTTATTACATTAAACATAACCTAATCAACTAACTACAATATTAAAAAAAATCAGTAAAAATCATTATCTATTAAAGATTTTGAGATTTTTTTCACCAATGATTCAGTTTCGTCCAGAACAGAATCATTAGCGTCTTTAACAATATATTGCGCGCTTAGTATAACGTTCTCGCAATCACTATCACTATCATAGGTTTCAGGAGTGTTATTACATAGGTCTAGCACTGAAACTTTTATCAATTTAATGCCAGGTCGTTGTGGTCGACTCATTACGTAAGATTTTGAAGATTTCAGTTTCTTCGATCTCTCCTTACGTCGTTGTTTCAACGTCTTATCTTTCGTTACTTGTTTGCAGCATACGGTTTCCTTGCGAAGCATCTCGTTATAGTCTTCATTAGGATCCTGAGCATACTGACTGAACATAATCGTTGAGTCGGAAATCTGAAACAAATTATAATTAAATCATTAACACGTTGTTAAAATAAGTTACTGTTTTATTGAACCCAAAGGTAACCAAAGTTTATTTTATTTTATTAATTAAAAACTTACCATTTATTGTAGCACAAGTACACGAGTTAAATAATATTTCGTAATTGAAAAAAATAAAGTATTTTATACAAATTAATTCAATCTATATATTAAAATGCTAATAATGCATATTGTGTCTGCAAGAAGAAATATTTGCACAGTATGTTTGTCAGTTGAAAAAGTCTACTACATGACTACATATAAAAAAATATATATTAAGAATATTGTTATATTCTTAATACAGTTTTTTTTTTAATATTAAAAAAAAAACATTTATATCTAAGCGATGACTGGAGCAATCGCTAGTATATCATTATTGTCTGTATTGCATTTTATAATGTAGGTTGGTTGTATGTAATGTAGGTATATTGGTCTCGTGTTACATCCTGTTCTATATACTTCTATGTTTTTATATTCAACTATAATCCAACTTTATAATAGAAAAAGAACATAATTTGTACAAGGTTTTATTCGTGACTTTGTTCGCTTGAATTAATAATTGGTTAAGTATATAGTTAATTCGATTTCAAATACCAAAATAGTGGAAATGAGCGACAGAAAAATATTTACATAGTTATATAATATTATGCATGTACTTATATAAACTGATGGTCTTATGTATATATCATCATGAATTGATAACAATATAACATTTCATTTTTATATATTTTTCGCTAATATTCATCTAATAAAAACATTTTATTGTTTTTATTTTTTAAAGACAACAACTCTTGCACTAGGTATTACTCGTATGTCGCGGGGACTTTTTACATATATATTTAAACTATTGGGTACAAATCACAGCCAGACTCAGGACAACAATTTGTGGATCATACAAATAATTGTCCTGCATGGGATTCGAACCCACAGCTTCGAGCACGTTAGTCGCTTACGCTACCACCGAGCCATCAAGGAGGGCATTACGAAACGTTGTTCGTAAAACGCTTGCTAAGCGTATGTATTGTCATACGGTTGAAAGTAGGTCATAGCAAACGCATATTTATATAATAATCATAAAAAACTATTTATGGTTGCGACTCTGTTCGCATGGATTATAATGGTTATATTTATAAATTAAATAAAACAAGTAAATGTAGTCAACATTTTATTTTTACATAAACAAAAGCAGTACTTAACCCTACTAAGTAGGTAGATATTTAGATGGAACTTAAATATATTTTTAATATTTTCATTTATTAATATATTTACATATACAATCGATACTTAAATCTAATACCTTAATACTAAAATAAAGTAGTAATTTACTTATACACTTTCACAGCAAAGAAAGCTTAGTCTAAACCTCATCTTTAGTTTTAAGCATATATGAATGACCCCAAGCTTGTGTTGATATTTTATCCAAAGATATCGCTCGTTTATCATCGTTGTTAGATAATACAATTTTGTTGATAGACTGCGTAAATATTTCGTGTTTTATTGATTTAAACATTGGATTTTTTCTATGGATAACTCCACCATTAAATAAAATATTTTCATAATCTGTAATACTTAAATCTCTTACTACACATGACTTTATTCCCTTTGCTTTTTTAGTGATTTTTTTTTGAGTTTTTAAAGAGTACAATTTAGATCTTAAACCAACAAAATCGGAGATATATTCTCCTCCCATTTCATCTTTGAATAAACCAGGAACTTTTTTATTGATAAGCGGTATCTTAAAATAGTTCATAGCTTCATAGTTGCTGGTGTCAAAATATTGTAAAAACTGATACTTTAAATCATAGTAAAAGTCATTAGTATATATTTCGTACACAAAAGAGTCCGTGTCTGTATAACACAACTGTACTCGCTCTTTGTAATAAGGCTTTACAATATTGTAATGAAAATTATACATGTGTGACTTAGAAAGTTCTAATACAGTGAATCCTATATAAATCGGTTTATCTAAAATAATTTGGTCTGGCCTCATTTGTATTGCAACTAAGTTTTCAGATAGAATTGAAGCACTATGGAAATAAGGATTGGATACAAGCCTTTCAGCGGATATGGACTTTTTGGTACGATTATTTTGATCGCTCCATTGATTAACTAAATGTACGCTTACTCTTTTTTCAGTATTTTCTAATGTTTTACCAAAAACACTGTTATTCAGTAACTTAAAAAAATCTTGTTCGAAGGCACTTTGTGCCTTCTGTCGTAATTGTGTGTTCAATTCTATATATTGCTTTAAGTAAGGACTCTGTCTAAAAGTTATAGCTCTATGTATTTTACGTAGTATTAAACCATGTTCTATACATTTTTTTAAATGTACATAATGTATGACATAGTTATACTTATTATATAAATTAGCAATTAGTTTATTAGATTTACCGCCTGGGGGAATGCATTTCTCTGGACAAAAAGGCAAATCGTTATGGTAATCGTGTAAATGTTCAGGATATAAAAGATCAACTTCTAATATAAATCCCCACTCAGCATTATCTGTAATATTTTCTACGTGTAAATTATACAATTCGCGTTCACTAAGAAACCTAAAACCTGAATATGGTAGATACTGGCACATGCTATAACCGTAAAGATTATTACAGTCAAGGTATACTATGAAACTAGAAGATTTAGATGTATTATAGTCAGACATGTATTTATGGTTAGCCTTAGCATACCGACGGGAACACATGCATAAGCCTCCCCTAATACCATCTTGAATCATTCTAACGATTGCTAAGTCCGACAGAAGTTCTAATTCAACACCTGTTTTAAGTAACATTGCGTCAAAGGACAAACTAGGTGCTGTTATGTAAAATGCAGGATCGAGGTTGTAATGTTGTTTACATGTTTTCCTAAAATTTTGGAAAATATCTGTCAACAAAAGTACATCTGTTTTTAAATACAAATCCGTATATTCTCCTAAGTTATGTATATTAAATTTATCCCAAACAGTTTTAGCATGATTGTAGTCTTCGTCGCTAATATTTTCGTTAGTTAATGAATTATAAAAATGACACTTTGATGGTAAAGATTTATCCTTATAACATTGCCAATTTGTCATATAATCGTAAGGATATACACCTTTTCGTGTTAATAAATTTAATTGTGTTTTATCAGGAAAATGAAATTTAAGGTTAATAAAATCTTTAACTTGCATTGTTTTAGCAAGTTTGTCAAGGCTTGTTCCTAAAAAGTTAAACGAATCTAAAAATCTTAATTGTATATACTCGTTATTATCAATAGGGATAAACTTTGAAAAGGATATGTATTTTTCCTTGGTCTTTGGTATTATTTTTATCTGACCAGGAATTTCACCTAATTTTTTAATAAATAAATGAGAATCATATCCTGACAAGTTATGGAAAAATATCGGAATGAATTTGGGTAACTTGTGTTGTAAATTACAGTGTCTATGTGCTGCACCCCGATATCGCCCAGTAATGTGACAGTGATCTCTTACTTTATCTCCCCACAATAAATGTTCACAAATGTGGCACTTAATAGCACTAGTGAAACTAACAGCATCGTTTTCTGTGAATATCATAGTTTCATTTTTAGTCAAATATTTATGATATATTTTCTTAACATCTTCAGTAAGAAAATGTACAAATTTTGTTACACAATCCTTGCCTCGATAACTTCTGTAACCTTTAAAATGTTCAGTGAATGATGATACTATATTATATGCAAACGCAGCAGGCACGTGTACTTGTGAGTATGACGTATTACCGGTGTTCAATTCGTCGCCGGAAATCGGTTTGAGTAAAGTTTCGAAATCAGCATATATGACGAATGGAATATTTTGTTTTCTATTATAATTTTTAAATTTTAAAAATGAACCTTTTTCAGGTAAAACTGTAACAACTCCTCCACATAAATGTGATTCAAATTTACTTGAATTCGGAAAAAATAATAAGCATGTTTCACAGAAGTACAATTTACCATGATGTTTAGTTATTTGATTTCTAACCAAACGTGGCAAATCTTTAATTAGACAGTAATGGGAATGTGTATTATTTTCTAAAAACAAAAGGTGTATACTCTTTGATTTTTTACTATTATTAGATTTATACAAAGGTCCAATAATTGTTCTATCATTTTTCAATCCATAAACGAAAATATTCAGAGAGGGGTTATTTTTTTCAAAAACATTGATGTCCGAAAATGTAATTGGAAATAATAAATTATTAATATTTAAAACATCTCGAAAATGAGGATACGACGATACTCTGTCAGGATGTTGTATTGTGGGATACAAGGCAGCTACAATACACCACAAGAAGCAATAACTATCATTATTTCTAATATTTAACACAGCTTTTTTATTTATTATAAATTTTGGTAAAGCTATAAATTTGGATCCGCCGAGAGGCTGATATTTATTTATATTGATTTCTAAATGAGAATTTTTTAAAAATGTCCATCCACTATCTCTTTCCTGAAACTCTTCAATTTTCTTTAATAAATTTAAAAGTATAGTTTTGTAAATTGATTCGAAATCATAATTTAAATGAATAACATAATTTTTTGTGGTGAACGATTTAATTTCTTGGTGTTCGTTTTTATACATAAGAAAAACAGAGAAAAGTTCAAAATTAATTTTAATTGATGTATGTCTTTGTAACGATTGATCGATTAGGTTCTTAATTTGTTTTTGGTTATTATGGAGAAACATCTCAGGCAATATATTTAACTGTTTTTCGGTGGCAAGAATTCTGTAAGTTATAATACGAGATTTAAAGGAAGAATTAATGATTTCAACGTTATCATACAATGGGGTCGTGCTATTGTTTTTATGATTATTACTTCGTAAGTGACCAGACCATCGTCGATTATCTACAAATATTTTACAAACTGTGCAATGAGGCATTATTAGAGAGTAGTTAAAGTTAAGTACCTACTTCAATATTTTTAACAATATTTTTTATACAATATTAAGTTTAGTTTATAAAATATGATGTTAATAATGTATAATTTATAAGATATATGATGATGATATGAAATGACTCTTATCGTAAATACCTACTTTAAAAAATAATTATCTTACTTAAACTATTATTTTGTAAGTATCTTGAATTTCAGCTTAATATTGATACAGGATTGAGCGATTCAGTTCTATTTTGACCATTTAGCTAGCTAATTAGTTTTCACTCTGAAAAAAAAAAAAAATATATATATATAATAGGTACCTAGGTGACATAATTGAACACCTTTGAACTTTTAGCCTGTGGACAGTATTATGAAATAGTTATATTTAAGTCATAGTCATAATGTATTTCAAAACAAAAAAACTATTTAAGAGGTATAATTACTTAAGAAAAGTTAAAAACGAAAGAAACATACAATATATATTTCTTTTACCTTGTTTCATTGTGTACCTAAGAAGTACAATGATTTCAGCTGGAACACTTCAGTCTCTAACTATCTATGTATCTTTAATTTTAGTTTATGTTGATACAGGAATCAACTGTTCTCTTTCGATCATTTATATAGCAAATTAGTTTTTCATCCTGAAAAAAAAAAAACTGCATTTAATATAAATAGGTATATATTATTATAACAAGAGGTAGATATTATTACTTATTTAAAGTTCAAAAAGAGCAAAACATAGGTACAATAAATCTGTAACATAAAATAAATATTTTCCTGTTAGATTACCTGCCAATGTGCAAGTGGGTACAATGATTTCAGCTCGTACACTTCTATGTCTAATTCAAAATGTGTATTTAGTTGATTTTGATTCATCGATATCACTTCTCGATTATTTTTTCTAATTTAATATTCTGTAAAAAAAGAAATATATAAAAAGAAAGAAGTATATAATATATGTAAGTATACATACTTCTATCAAACAGCTTCCTTATGTATTTAACTTAATAAACATAATAGTTATTACCTTTTTAAGTCGTGGAGTATTTTGTATTCACATATTAAGTACTTAAATTTCTGCTGTATTTAAATACACGTCTGCTGAATGCAAGTAATTCGTTAAAATTAATTAATATAAGTAATCTTAGAATTTTGTATTATAAAAATATTTATTCGATTTATTAGATAGCTAGGTAGGTATTTAATTCAGCAATTTAATATTAACACAAATAATTATTACCAGTTATTGGAAACGCTTGAAATTTGCTAATATGTAACTAAATACGTGCGCTCAACCTACTTTTTATTAGGGTACAGTAGATCTAAATCGGTATAAATAATTATTATGGATTTACGATAATATTCTATTAACAAAAATATCAATGATTATAAATTTACAAATAGCATTATTATTATTGTTTAGCTCCCTTTATTATAGTTAATTTCGTACCATATATAGATATTGTATATGTCAACGTAAGATTGTAAGAACAGCCAGTTTATTAATTAACTAATCAGTTTATACACTGTCGATTATTTGTAAACGCGTACTGAGATGACTTAATCCATTCCATTTATTTCAGTCAGAAACTGACAGTCTTCAACTGTTAGTTACACTAATCTGTGAAACTATAAACTTATAATATAATATGAAATAAAAGCAATAAATTGTACATCTCAGTGCGAGTTTACAATTTATCGACTAACGGTTCTTACAATCTTACGGTAAAATACAAATTACTTGTGTTTATCACATAAAAATAAGTCATAATATTATAAAAATTAACAATTCCAATTAAAATTTAAATAGGTACTTACCGCATAGCATTTATTTTGATTTAAAATAAATACATAATTATACGGAACCATAGAACTTGATATGACGTAGTCAGGCTACTTGCACTATATTTTTATTTTATAGTCAGCAATTTTGTTCGATTTTATTCAAAATTCCTTAGACATCATTTTTGACCAAGTATAATCCGTACAAGAAAAAAAGTCAATTGATACACCAATAACATGTCTGTTTAATATTTTTTTAAATTAACATTGTTTTACATGTTTCTTGATTTATAAGCTAAACATTATTTCACTACCGTACATTAAACGAAACTAAGTCTGCAAGTGTGGAAGTAATCATCAAGAAGTATACAAAGAACCGCTGCGCTTCAAACTGCCTGACGACACCTGCCTGCTGTACCTATCATCATCAGCACCATAACATTTATAATGTAAGTACATAAGTATACTATCTAATCTATGTACCGTATTCAATTGATTTTCTTCTTAATTACTAGCTAAATGTTTCATTATGTATCTTTAGTAATTACATAAGAAGAAAGAAAGCGTTAAGTTCAACTTTGATTTTATGATTTTAACTTTACTCAACTTGTAATCTTGGCTTGAGCATGATGTTATTGTCTGTCTATACATTTACTCAAGTAAAATTACATTTAAGTACCTAACGTTTTAGAATAACTTTGGGTAGGGTGTAAAAATAATGATAGAGTACCCTACTAATAATTATGTTGTGCTATTTCAGGTCCGGATCAGAGAGCGAGTACAGCTATCAGGAGGTCGCAGACGAAGGCAGAGCTAAATCGAAACATTTTGCAGACAGCAATGGAAAAAGGAAACGTAAAACTCCATCGACTAATTCGATTCGTAAAAGGTACGTAATTAAACTTTTATTAAATATGTACAATCAACGTCAAATCTAATTATTAATACCATTTTATTCTGACCTCTTATTGTATGGAAAGACTATACAATGTATGATCAGGTTATATTGGATGTTAATATATTTTATTTAACGTTCTGTACACAATCGTTTGCAATAATATAAATTATTATATTTATAAATTAGTAATGCAATATATTCTAATTCTTTGATAAAAAGGTTTTAAGTAAGTTGTGAGTGTGAAACAACTATGTGTATAACGTACTGTACTACACTAGATAAACACAGCTGGTGAATTAAAGTTGCTGGGTTCGATCCCCAACAGTGTATTTACTTAGTATTTTTCCTTTCTAGAGATAGTCTGAATTTAGATCGGTAAATAAAAGTATTCACGAAAATATAGACTCTAATATTATTTTTATAAAAGTAGGTTGCTGTGTATGTTAATATTAATTTTCAGGACTCTATCATACTAACAAACAACCACTCGGTTATACTAACAACAAACAGAATTTTATTTACCTAACTGTTTACTAAAAACTACTTATTGTTTCAGTAAGAAAACCGAACCCGTTGACATTTTCGGTATAAGGAAATGCAAAACTCCTTCAGAATTTAAAGAAGATTCTAAGTTAGCATCATATTTAATAAACAAGGTCGCCAACGGTAACGAGCGGCGATACGCTACTACTGAAGGAGAGTACTACATTGACTTCAAAATTTACAAGACGAACGATGTCCATGGGACAGACTCGCTAGAACTGTGGAAAAAAGCCCTTCTCCGCTTGAAAGCTCAAGTGAATAGTGATTCTCCTCAGTGGCGCAAGCTGCAAGAATTTATACGCTCGATCGACACATTATTTACTGAGGAACCGAAAATGTTTAGTGATAAATAAATTATTTATTTAAGATGTACCCAATCGTTGTTTTACTAATTATAAACACAATGAGTGTACCGTGCTTGTTATAAACCTAATATCAAGTACGGTACACTGAATAAATACAGTATAGATAACAAATAGGTCTGGTAAAGGTTACAAGTGTGGTATAGCTAACAGGTAAGTACTTATGGTTAATTTTTTTATATTAGGCAATCTGGACTAATTTAGAACTTGTTTCACCGAGAGACACGTCAACCCACACAACTAGTCACAGGTGAGTTCTAACATCTATAGTTGTTTTTTTTGTTTTGCTACATTTGTCGGTTCGCAAACAATGTTGGTATCGTTATTAACGTTAGATAATAATATCCATGCTATGACGAACACAAGAAATAGGGAAAACATCGCAGGCGTGCGTAGTGTGACTGTTTTACAATCAATGAGCGTTTACCGTTTTGTGAACTAACTAAAATGTTACCGTTAATCGATCGGATATTATTGGGCGTTCTGGACCACGAGTCCTGAGCGAGAGCGAAACTTGTTTCGCGGAGCGACTGGACGAAAGTGGTACAGAATGCCCAATAATACCCTACTGTGATGATCATTTTAATTACTATGTCTATTAACGTCTTGGCTATTTGCTTAGGAATTTAGATTACATATAAAATTTAATTTTTGAATATAAAAATTAGTAGAAGAACTATTTACTGACTAAAAATAAAAATGTGTACGTTCTGCCACTCTGTAGACACAAAATCAAAGTTATGAAATTGAACTACTGAATGAGAAAAAGAAAAACTCTCTCCTCTGTATAGAACTCTTAAGGATAAGCCACTTAGATCCTTTTAACCAACAAAATATAAAAACAAACGATCGAAACGAGTTTTTATTTAATCAAATATCTCCGGGGCGTAAAGAGGGAAGCGATTAAACATAAAATACAGAAGAAAACATTGAAAATAAGCTCAATCAAGTATTCGCGGTTATAGAGGCGGTATGCGGGCGCTGGAAAATATGTAAGTGTACGGCCGAGCGTACACGAGCGGAATATTAACTTGATGCTAGTACACAACACTCGTGTATTAGTTCTGGAATGTTCAAGGACATGAGTGAAGTTGTATTAAAATTAGTGCAAGTGTATGTACTTAACTACACACTCTGAGCTTAATGTTAATGAATTTATTGTTTATCTCATAATATTCATATCCATAACCTAAGGTGTCATAACATTTTGTGTTCGTATCATCATGTGTCCGAATGGTAACTAGCCCTAAATTCATCTCTCATAATATCACTTGTCCGAAAACCTAAATCGCTAAACATAACATGACCTAATTTTTTTTGCTATAACAATCACAATCTATAATGTTAAAAAAAATACTATATTCTAGTTTTACATAAAAAAATGTTTCTGGCACTCGCCGGCCGCTGCCGGGGCACGCTCGCTTCGCTCGTTCGTTTATACGACATACTCTCGTATATATTCTTATTAAAAGAGGAAACATTTTAACTGCAAGTAATTAAGCAGAATATAAGTAGCATACACGCCACGCATATCACAGGCAAACAAGTCAAAGTGCCTAAGTATGTTTTTCATAGGGTATTTTAAGACCTAGTTATCCTGAAGCTCTCTTTTATACTTCTCATTCTTAATGTAAAGTTATGATCGTAATATACTCCCATATATTATATTCTGAATCAAAAATGATATGTTAGTGAACAAGAGTTTTAAACCACTGTTTAACATTAAATGTAGCCTCAAACTCAATATGAGCCATTAAAACGGTTCTTCTGGCGCGGAAATTAGCTGTCAACAAAATGTCCTCCAAATTTAGCATCCCGCATTACCTAACCACATAACGCTTTAACACAATAATGTCGGCGGGTAGTCCGACCGAATATTGTAACTCATCACTCAGAACAGAAAGCGAATGTAATTTGACCTTTATAACTTATCAGGGTAACAATATTCTAAGATCGGCTGTCAGCATATTTAATAGAGGACCCACTCCCTGCATCAATTGTCTGTTTGAAGCAATTTGCGGACGGTTTTAATTAATCGTTCTAGTTAGGAATGATACTGTCTTATGTAAATGACCTGCTTCCATAGCTGAATGGTACAGCTATTGCTGTTAGCTCGGCGGTTTCACATTTTAGGATTGCAAACTCAATCTCCAATATGTTGTATTAAGTTTAACGAGGTTAACGTCAAAATTATATAGAAAATAATAAATGTAATTTTGAGGTACAACATAGAAGAGCTATCATAATGTCTGGTGTACGTTTATCAGTGAGGTAGCTCACCGATAAACGTACACGATTGACTAATATTGCTATTGCTCAATTTGGTAACTTTCTGCCAAGGGATCGCCAATACTCTTCGTCCTCTGCTGTCACAAATCTTAAGATACTTGCTTCTAACAATTAAGAAAATTAAACTGAAAGACGGACTTTTAGGTTTTACCTTGAGCTTCACTCGAGCTCGAGCATCATGTATTTTATCCACCAAACAAAAAGTATCGTTTCTTTTCGCCTTTTGGATACAAGCCTATGACCCATATTTTCGTATGCTACGGTATGAACCGAAATACTCTCAATACCTTACTACACTCTCTTCACTAGTACTACATAAACAATAGAGTACCGTATTATGTCCTACTAAATCCTCCAGTAATGTCACCTCTATTTTTTAAACAGAACTACAATTATGTTTAAATAACAACATCTTAAATACGCGGGTGTACAACACGCCTTAATTCAATATCTCCGTAGAAAGCAACTCAGATCCACTTCCGACAAGCGGAAATAAACCTTAATGCATAAGTTATAGCGACCTAATTAGTTCACACTTTGAAGTAATAAATTTAATCTTTTGTCTAATGTTCTCGGAATGATCTATGTTATGTTAAAATTTAGTGAATAGCTCTCGTTGTATGAGAGTTTATTAATTTATTTTTAAAAACGAATGCGTTTTTCGTGTTTTGTTACATCAAATAATTGGTTTTATGGGAAATGGTGAAGTACATTTTGTAAAATACACAGGTTGTAGTATAGTATGATGTAGCACTTGTAATTATTGTTCATTGCTGGGTTGTAAAAAAAACATAAACAGAAACAGCAAAACACAAAAGGGAACATAAATTCTTTACATAGGATGTCCATTGGCCAGACTGATTTTTAGATTAAAGTCTTAGTACATGGTTAAAAAGGTGTAGGTACTCGTTTATAACAAAGAATGAGCGTAATGTAAGTGCACGTACCTTCTGTTTGTCGAGCTGCAGCAGGATGTCGTCCACGTCGCCCACGGCGACAGCCTGCGTGCGGAGCATGTCCACCTCCACAGACACCCAGTCACGGATCTAAACATTAACACAATATTATCTTTAGCTACATACCTACATACATGTGAATTAAATGTAAGAAGGCATGCACGGTACACAGACGACCAGGTTATGGCAGCGGAAAACAGATACATGAGGGAGGTACTGGACCGCGTTAAATGGAAATATGTGAAGGACCCCATGTCTAGCAGTGGACGTCCATTGGCTGATAAAGTAGCTTAAACTTGATTATCAACTTGATTCCTTCATTGATTTTAGAGGGTTATAAAGTAAGAGCTTTCCTAAGTTAAGTATGATCTAAGATAAGGATAAAAAGGTAAGATTCTTGTAAAAATATTTTGTACAGAAATATTTGTTTATAATGCAGATCTTAATCTCGGCGTGTCCTTAAACTCAGAAATGTTTAATATCAAAATTCTTACAACATCTGCCGTCGCAAGAATAAAGTACAATTTTATTGTACGCATTCAAAATAAAGTTACATTGGCTGAATCATTTTATTTTATAAGAGATTTTTTCAGTTTTTCCCGAAAACGTACATTCATTTATTAGCCAAGAATTGGCGAAGGAATGTCAAACCTCTTAGGTAACTGACTTGATCCAAATTCAAACAGGTATCTTTTTTAAACTACTGTACCAAGTAACGCTTATGAAAGTAACAGTAGAGCTCTAAGAAAGAGACTAAAACGTGACCATATTACAAAAACTAAAATATTGATTGGGGATGGCATATGCCATAATTTATTGCAGAGGTAACTGTATATAAAAGTAATTATTGTTTAAGTAGTCAAATACGATAACTAAAGTGTTTATTTATTCGTTAATCAGAGAGAGACAGATTCATTACTCAAGATTTTACTTAAAAAGGTAAAGGTATTTTGTTGTACTATGTTTGTTTTTTTTTTCTTATTGTTTTTGTGTGTACCTGCTTCTGTGTAATTTGTTTGAATAAATGTTTTCTTTCTTTCTTTCTTCTTTCTTTCTTTACTTAATTTGTACAGCTGTAAGCGTACCTTATAATTAATTGGTCTCAATTAATATTAAAAACTTATTTTAATAAATAATTATCGATTTTATTATTTCATAGAAAGATTATTATCAAAAGTGCATTTGGTGATTATCCTAACTTAAGTTTGTGACAAACTTATATTGGATTTGTTTTACTCTGTTCAAGTAGGCTAAGTTACCATCTGTAAGAGGTCTCTGCAGTCGAATATACAAAACGTAAGAATTGATTTTTTTGCAACTATTCAACTTTTTTTGTCTAAAGAATAAATAAATATCATCTTACAACGGGAACGAATTGTACAAAAAAAATACCTGTTGAGTCAGCAACAAAAAAAAAACAGTTGGACACAATAAAACTTTGACAATAAAAATTTTACTTATTTCGGAAAAATGTTTTTTCTTAAATTGTATTAGTATTAGTAGAGCAAGTAGTGCGGTTTGGGGGGTAAGGGAGCGGGGGGTGGGGGGATTGTATCGTAGGTCGGTTCGTCTGATGCGAGGGCTCAGGTCATGTGTGGTCGAACAGTTACGATCGCACCCTGTACTGATTTACTGAACCTACGAGACCTTTTCTGGAAACATACGCAACTAAAATATAAAAAGATGAGCATAATATTGTTATTTGATTTTTATACGTAGTGCGTAAAATCACGAAATTATTTGTTTTCATATTTTTTAGATCAGGCTTGTAATAATAATAACAATGATTCCAAAGTAATTCTAAATGTGATGCATGCTACATTCTAAAGGTACATATAAAATTTGGTCAATTAGAAGAATAAACAAGGCAAATAGTGGAGTTACTCGCTAATGTGTCCTTAAACCTACAAATAGTATCCCAAATATTCCTTTCTCAATCACACGATCGGTTCAACTGACAATTTATACTATTAGTCTCATAGCGTGCTTGCCACTATTCTCCTCCCGTGTGTTTTAACTTTTTTTTTTCAAGAAAATAACATGGTAAGTTTGTCCGGTTGAAATGGCATGCGGTATATAGTCACCTCGTACTGTTCCGTGCCCCTGCCCCTCCCTCACCCCTCCCGGCGGGTGACACGCAACTATCTCGTCACGTCGCGGACCTTTTCATGAAATT
Organism: Schrankia costaestrigalis; assembly: GCA_905475405.1. Classification (NCBI taxonomy): domain Eukaryota; kingdom Metazoa; phylum Arthropoda; class Insecta; order Lepidoptera; family Erebidae; genus Schrankia; species Schrankia costaestrigalis. The sequence continues at coordinate 343,968 of FR997845.1, read as the reverse complement.
CACTTCAAGGGGCACTACTCAACGCTCAGATAAAATTATGGGTCAAATGGTTTGCTCAAACTTTCTGGAATTGATTTTCCGGCACTTTTTTGTAATATTGTAACCCAGTTTATTCTACCAACATTTGGGACAGAAAATATTGCTTATCATATAGTTTGTAAGCAAAAATTTGGATTCACATTTAACAGAATGGTGACGGAAATCATAAAAGACGACTAAGGGACGTCTAAAAGGAAACAAAATAAGAATTTGAAGTCTTGTTTATAATTCTTTTACATAACACTTTCAAACTTATGCGCAAACATTAAAGTACATTTTCATTTCTAAACTCGAAAGACTGTACTTTAAAATTTAATATTTTATAAGAATATGCTTAACATAAATCCTCCTCGTTCGTCGCTGATATAAAGCACGTGGAATTCCTCGCCACAGTTAATGTGAACTGCTCTAGCGCTAAGAACGTCAAATGGCTCACATAACGACGTATTCCTTACTCTACTAGCATCAGCAGACGTGCTCGTAAAATGTCTGAGGCACGAGCACGTGGGCCACGACACGACCGGCCCCACTCCTCCCACACTATTAACATCTATCACTTCACTGATCAAGTGCCACGTATAACTTCACCTTTTTCTCTCTTAATAGATTCTCGAAGACTGTTATTTTGGGCGATAAAACTTAGGAGAGTGAATTGAAAACGATTTCGTTCGCAGGAACATTATTAGGGTATGTTATGATAAAATCGCTGAGTTAGCGTATATTGAACCGTATAAGGGCACGCACATGATAACGATAACATACGATAATATTAGACTCACTACTTTTTCTATGTCGTTTGTTCTTAATGGCCAAAACTTGGTAACATTAACGTAATGCAGGATTATATAATACGTAAAATGATTTTTAAATCGTACATGGAGTTAAGAGAGGTACAAAATCACAAAAAAAAACCTATAGAAACTAGACATCTTAACTTAAATGATGGTGATTTGGTGTAAAGGTTATTGTCAAGATTTTTTTCTTTTGTTATGTATCTGCGAACTTTGGATAAGGCAGAGTAACGCTATGTTACCCTGTCACCAAACGCAGTGATCTATTTGCATCTAATTGCCACCTGTAAAAAATAAATTATAATTTACTCGTAGGTGCCACCCTGTACGTTCATTTTATTTCTGTCTGTCACTGTTTGTCGGTAGGTAGGTGGTCGCGTCCCCGATACGAATGAACGAGGCGACATCACTCACGTGTGTACTAACCCTAAACTCTGATATAAAACGTCACATTTAATTTTACGAACAAAAAAGAAATGGTTTTGTGGTCAATTCACTAACACGAAAACGTCTGGCGTTTGCAAATATATCAGCCAAGTTAGGGATTGAGAATAAAGATGGAAAGATACTACTTATAATTTAGAATGTTGAAGTCAAGGCATAGGAAAACAACATTGAGGTTTTGCATATTTTTTGTCGATTTGTACTTCTCCAGTCAAGGAGATAAGATGTTAGATAAGATTAACTGTTTAACAATTAACATAAACCTAGTTTTACATACATGCATAAACCTAAGTTTTATTTAATATTGAAGTAATATCATTTTAGGTTAAAAAGACTTTTACTATAAAAATGTGCATCATAAACTCTTTACAAACAACTGCGATGGAAATAAAATGTTTTTTGGGGTAATAAGACAAGAGAGAGGTAACGAAACTATAACATAGTGCTGGGATATGAATACGTCTGATAAAGAAAACGGTTAAATACGACACTTTGTGAAAAAAGACGGATTACTAATTAGAATTACTTTTTTCGTATTGCCTGTTTGTATACTGTACATTTTCATAATAATTGGTGTATGTAAAATGCCTTTATATATAATTTATTTCAATGTTAAAACAGCTCAATTGGAACGATGTTTTCGCGTTTTAGGTAGCTAACACAAATGTTGACTTTCATCTGTATTTACATACAAACGTTTAGTCAGAAAATCTCTATTTATCCTTTGCTTAAACGAACTGTGTTCAGTAGAAGGAGGCGCGTGTGGTGGGGTTCATCCCCCGATAGGTACAAATATTGACTCACCCCCAAATGTTCAATTTTACAGCTCAAAGTATAATTTTTTCACGGCTTTTGAATGAGTTGCCAACACGAATGTTAGAGATAATAAAAAGTGATGTTGAATAGTAGCACCCCACCCCTCAGGACCGGTGCCGGGCGCCCGCTAAATTGCGCGGAAGAGATAAAGTTAAAGCCACCGCGGAGGTTTGATATCGGCTCCCGGCGGACTTTTATAGTTAGGTACGGATTAACGAGCCTCAGATTCATTCACGAATACTGTTACGAGAATTATTTGATACTTATCTTGTTAAAGATATGAGTTTTAACAATTTCGTTGGTAATATAAATAATCACATTCATATAAACAAAAAATAACTTCTGAAAAGAGCATCAAAACATTGTGACTTAATAATAAAGTCGCAATTTTCTTTCAATTCATTAATTTTTTTTTATAATTTTATATTAAATCTGTACGACCATAAATACTTTTATGTCCGCCACAATTATTTCTATTAATTTCTATTTATAGTATTTTTCTTCTACTAAATCTAAATATAAGTATATAATTCTTTAAGTTATGAGGGTTTTTACGTCAGTCATGTATCAGGACTTTAGAACATTAGATTTGATTGGATGGCTCTCAATGGCTCACTCCAGACTTGCTACTAAAATGTTTGCAATGCTATAAGCTCGCTCTAAAAACCAACGTGACTCTCTGAACCAAATATTTATTAACTTTTGGGAAATGTAAATTTTACAAATGTTAACAAAAAGTGAACAGTACCTTACCTCGTTATCGAATCGTTATTACGTAAAGTATAAGAAGTATAAGTCGTTACCGTATCGTGAAGTATAAACGTCTCTATCGTATGTCACTGATGTGTCCCGCACACAATACAATCAGGTCGCTTCATTGAGGGAAAAATGTAGTGATTACATTACCGATTACACAGGGGGATTACATTCGGTATTTGGTGGTGGGACCGCAATGAATGCCTCACCGACATTTCACCGATATTGGAATGTTGGATCAATATACATTTTTTGACCGCTTCCGTCGAGTTATTTGGTCAGATCCTTGACTAAAGGTTCCTGTGTTTATTAATAAATCTTTTACAGAATCTTTTTTAAAAGATTTTTTTGGTAATATTCTATTCTACAAAAATATGTAAAAAATATCTCTGTAAGTACTAATAATCATCATAATCTTAATCAATACTTAAAGATATTTTTTCACAAACATGTAATTTAACCCCGATTGTTGACGTTTGCAACACCATGTCGCTTATACATTCCCGAACTTATAAAAACCATGTATCTCTCCATTTCATATCAAAACCAAGCAAACATTAACCAAAACTTATGATAAAGCTGTTATACATAGTAAACTAGTTATATAATCCAAAAGTACAAATCTACAGTTGCATAGAGAGAGGCTACTTCAATCAAGTAGTTCGTGTTCGATCACTCTGAGAAGGGTAGTGAGACCTCCTGAGGGACGCACTCACTACTACTACCAGATTATATTGAGAGTATATCTCTATCACTTCTAGTTCGCTACGAGCAAATTACTTGAGTTAGGTTCAAATCTGTATTTTCAACTTAAATGTTATTCAAAATAATTTTGTTTCTGTAGTGATGAGCGAATGGTAAAGTGTGACACGAGCCTATTTCATTTCAGGTTATTATTTAGGCTCCATATTGCATATCAAGCCCGACATTGAAACATGCATCTCTCAGAGTCGTGATATCAGTTAAAAAAGAACATGCTAAAAAAAGGCTGGGTATAACCTAGAAATGAGAGTCATTTAGCTCTTTGTCGACAAAGTCACATGATGAAACACGTTATTTAGATACGATGATTTTAAATATATATACGTGAATATGTAGAACATAATTATCAGTACTTAAAACATAGCGTGTGTAAACATTAACTATTAACTTTAAATTTTGTTTTCACTGCAACGCACGAGGCTATTCAAAATAAACTGTTCATTTTACAATTTAAATTTAAACCAAGCTTTGTAATGTTCGTTACACAACCTCATTATAACTACATCGCTGTTATGTTGTACGTTTGACAAAATATTACTTAATTGAAGTATTATGTCAACAACTGCATGTTTATTACAACGTGCAATGTATAAATTTAAAATAAGTACTGAAACAGTTACCTAGTTAATATTTCTGCAATATGTATGTGAAGTTATCTATACTAATTGTAACATTTTTTATGTGTGATTTATCTTCGGAAAATGGATTCGAGAGGCACAGGATAGAGAGAAGTGTTTGGAGTTCTCCAGCAGTAGACGTTCTTGCTGATATGGAAATTCGGTTCTTTGAGATCCACTAGGCTACAATGGAGTAACGTCATAAGAACCAGGCTTGCCACTTAAGTAAAAATATATTGTAAAAGTAAAGTAAAGTATAATAATGTGTTAGGTACCTGTTGCACGGTGGTGTCGAAGTGCGCGAGTATGGCGGCCGGCGACTGCTGCGACGAGCGTCGCCGACCCGACAGCCGGGAGCTCCACTCTGGAACAATACATTACATTAATTACATTACATGTTAATACAAAGAACAAACATTACAAAAAAAAAACCATCAACAATATGAACTTAATAGCTCCGCGCAAACCTTGAGTTAAGAACTCAATTAAGCTTGTACAGATAAAATTGTAACATGTGGGAAACTGCTGGTCATGTTTCCCATAATTATTTCAATATAAAGTAGATACTTTGTTGCTGAACGCTGATGCGCACACGTGTACTCAAACCGACAAAATGATAGCGACAACCTTAGAGCAAGAATTGCAAACACATATCACCCTATACCTACCTCCCATCTATCTTAAACAATCAACGATTTCAACGTCAGACATACCTATCCACTTAAACTCATACAAGTACCTACATGAGGTGCCGGTCAAAATTATAAAAGTCTAACTCAAAACAAATAAACAGTACAGGGCGCAGTAACTTCCGTAGCGAGCCTGCCTGCAAGCGCCGCCGGCGACAGGAAACGAACCCGGGATAGCACGGAGCGGTGCACGCCCCGGCGGCTGCGCTAGTGGAGTGCGCCGGCAAAACGCATCAACTTTGTTTATATTAGAAACGGAACTAAATGTTTTTCACTGTTCCTATGTTGAGTTGAAAATTGTTGTTTTTTTAGTGTTACGGTTGAATGAAATGGTATATAGAGGTAGAAATGTAACAAAGCGTAGTTATAAAGTATTCAATAAATGATGATTTACATGTTTTCTGTGTAAACTGTTCGCCGAGGGAATTTTTATAGACATAAAAATCAACAAACACAAATTAAGTACATTCTTCCTAACTGAACACGACATCGTAATAAATATTTATATTAAATGACATAAATATATTAGTCCTAATGCCACACCAATATCTCTTATTCTCATTTCGTACTTTGGCAAAAATATAAAATGTCCAACAGTTAAGATGTTCCGCAAGCACAACGCTGTCCCGGCAACTCCTGTGTAATCTCCGTAGAACGTAACAAACTCCACTCGTCATACAAGCTTAATATTAATTAGTTCAACTTGTCGTCCCCACTGCAGAGCTCCCTTCAACGTATTTTATAAAACTTTGTCAAAGTACTTTTATTTAGCAGGGCTCGAACCCCCTCCCTCCCCCCCGCTCGCCTCACTCCCCCTGTACTACCTGCTCTACCTAACTCAGGAAAGTCAAGTCGTTTTAACTTTGATGGACACTCATTAACTAATCATTTATTGAGATGAGATATTTGTCTCTGTATGTGTGTGTGTGTGTGTTTATGTTTCATTAGTTAATCTCATTCGTCTCTCTGAAATAGTAATAAACGAAAAGACGAAGGCACTCACATTGCAATCACTAATAAATAAACGACAAATTTGGTTAAGCAACGTCTTTGAAGTCATTCTATAGATGGGTGACCGCTTAGTGGTATTTCATTAGAGCCTCTTTACATTACACAGAGCATATAAGTCGTAGGTCCTGGGTCTCGTCGTAGCCTAGCCTTTAAGCTTCGTCAGAGGTATACGACCACAACTATCAACACCGGGCTAGCCACTATACATAACCTGTATGTTTTTAAATGTACTTGGCCTAAGTAAATAATACGTGTTTTGTTTAGTTCTGTCTACGATGTTCGTAGCTAATTGTCTACGACGTAGATCGATCGTAGCACGAGTGCTACGCGGCTCGGAGGCTGTAAGGTGATAGGGAAGGTATTTTTACCTTTTGTAGGTAACGTGAAACTAAATGATGTTGTATACGGAGCTAATAGAAACTCGCAACTAATATCGCTACAAAAATAAGAGATGGAAAACTAACCTGAAAAAACCCTCGTCTGGCGTCCGTTGTATTCGTAAACCAAAGGTTCCTACCCTCATTGGAACATTCATTATCAGCCCATTTATGTCCTACTGCAGGGACGGGCCTCCTCCCGTCACGGAGGGATACTTGGCCTACTAATACCTCGCTGGCCAGACGGATTGGTATAGGGTTTAATTTTAAGTTTTCTTTCTTTTCATTTCGTATAGATAATATTTACGGTTAGTCCCTTAGTCGGTTTTTACGACATCAATGGGATGAGATGGGGTGGTGACATATTATTGTATTCTTACTCCGTCACCATACGGACATTGGGACATTACCGGTTGTGAATTAACTAAAAGTAGATCTGATCTCACTAAATAAAATTAAAGTTGTATCTTGTGCATAGATTGTAAACTCAACAATATCATTCAAATAAACACAATATAAAAACGCTCGTTTATTTCGCATAGTAAGTCGACAAGGAAGGCTTTACGTATTATCTAGGCAGTACAGTGCGTGAATACTGTATGGAGAGAGTAGTTGTGTGAAGCCTTGCATTATCTGCTTACAGTACGTTCACACTCACTTGTGCCACTGTTCCTGTAGTTCAAAGTACTCACTAGTATTATCTTCATTAGGTTGTATACACCTATTGAGTGTAATAATAGTATTTTTGTCTTAAGTTATGGTTTGTAATAAAAAAATTGGTCTGTAGACATGCAATGTAGTAAATAGTTCAATATTGAAAAATACTACCTAATTTAATGAAAGCCCATAACTAAAATAACGCGAGTTCATATTTTACAGAGAATTACAATATTTTCTGTAGTTTTTATTTAATAAGCTACATTGAACTTTGTCTAAAAAATCTACCTAATTATGAGTCTAGCCACGCTAACTTTAACCCCCCCCTTGCCCCTTCCTCGCTAGTGACGTCACATCACCTATTAGTATAAAGGCTGTAACATTTATTATCATTATCGTTAATAACACTCAGATCTGTTCGACCTCTACTAAATTGTGTTAAACACAAAGTGATCAGGTTTTATGTTAAACCTATTTACTGTTTACTGCACACGTAAAACTTTATTAGAGAAATAGAATACTAATGAAGTGACTGTTTATTTGTCTTTTAGACTCGTCTGAAACGTTAACCATTTGTGATATGTTAGGCATAAGTTAATCTCTTTCATAGACTTTGGTTGTTTATGTGCGGTAGCTGACAATACGATAGTGCATTCAAATCCAAGTGCAACTACTCGTTCTGAAGAGTTACATAAAATTAGACTATTTTACTTGTTCATAGTTTATATGTACATTTACGGTGTAGTTTAATTATCGCAAAATAAGTAAAAAAATATTTGTGATGTTACTAGTCCAAGTTTAAACCGCTAGATCTAATTCGGTAATATATGTGGTGATTTCATCTCGATAGAGAAGGAAAGCCAAAGGAAAATACACAAATCAAAATTTACTTCTTTTCTGTTATTTAGTGTGTGAGAATGTAGTAGTATAACGTTTAAAACTTTTATTATAATGAAGTAGTTTAACTCGTGAAGTTAGGCTCTAAGCTCAGTGGATAGATAGCTCGAGCACTCCGCGCACGTATTAACTACATCCTCACTTGAACTATGTAACTTATACTTAAACTTATAAAGTAAATCATACTAATACACTTAGTGTAGTACTGTAGATATATGGCGGTCTAGACACATATACAATATATTGTGCCAACTTACTTTTATTAGGATAAGTTGAAAATAGAACATAATTTTCTATAAAATAAATATTTTATAAGATTTAATGGACAATGATACTTCGACCTTAAAGATTGAACCATGCTGTCGCGGGGTTATTTTACAGATGTAGAATTACACAAAAATATACCCACAAGCCGTGTGGTGACGGAGTAAGAATACAATATGTCACCACCCCATTTCATCCCATGGGTGTCGTAAAAACCGACTAAGGGACTAACCGTAAATATTATCTTTACGAAGTAAAAAGAAGGAAAACTTGAAATTAAACCCTATACCAATCCGTCTGGCCAGCGTGGTATAAGTAGGCCAAGTATCCCTCCGTCACGGGAGGAGGCCCGTCCCTGCAGTGGGGCATTAATGGGCTGTTATGAATGATGATGAAAAATACCTACAAGCTACATTTTGTAAATCATACAAACAATTCACCAGCGATTCTTAGTAATGACAACGATATTTATAAGCTCCTGTACGTATAAGAACTCACAGAAAAGATGACTAGAAACTCCAGACCAAAGTGACTACTAAATGTCGCAAAAATACGTGCAACTGCACAGCAGTGTGGTCCAACAATAGGACACAGTAAAAGTTAATGTTTAGTTTGAGAATTAAGGAATGTAAAACAAAGTTAAATTCCTTCGTGACAAAGCAAATGTGTTTCTGTTTCAGTAGATATCGGATTAATTAAACTCTCCCCTTTACATTATAATTAATATCTATATTATTATCTATAGACCACCTATTGTTCGGCTTTCTATTTTGGGTTAACTTTGTTGTTTCAATTTTGAACTGATTAATAAAACGTATTTGCGATTCTAAGTCATCATCACCACTAGGAAAGTGAATACACTGTTTATAAAAGGAAAACATAGTACCTTTTCTGCCCTCATGGCTGTCAATTCTATATTGACGTATAGGAAGACGCTCATTGGGGAGAGCCCTCACACGATGGACCGGTGACCTGGTCAGGGCGCCGGGAAACCGATACATGAGGAGTGCATAGAGCCGTGTAAAGTTGACATATTTGGAGGATGCCTGTGTCCAGGGGTGGACGTAAATATATAACGATGATTATCTTGCCTTAGCAAAACAAAGGATAAAGTACCAAATTAGAAATCTAAACATACTTATTCATTTATTTGTTATGTATTTGTTCTTTCTAGATTATCCAGTATGCTTATGTGTACGAAATAATCAGTTGTTTGTATACACGATGCCGATAGCGAGTGTGTGCTTGATGTCAAATGAACCGTGACGTCATGTCGAAGCGCTGAAATGTTTTCCTAGGATTGTGACAGTTTTGTGTCACTCTGTACACACATAAAGCTGTGGTTGCTTTGAAGATGATGCGTGTGAATAGTAGAAAGAGAAAAAAATAATAAATATTCGTAGTCAGTATGGCTAACTTTATACGATAAGACTTCTTTTTGGTTATTTATAGGTAGGACAAGATTATTTTCTCGTTCAACAGCGCAAGCATCATGCAAAAAAGAAAGACGGGCAAATATATATACTTGAAAGACCTTTCAGTCCAACTAATAAATATGGCAGTAGGAAATGAAAAATTTTCTTTCTAAAGTAGCAAACAAAGCAACCGTTCCGAAAACCAATGCTTAGATATACATATTTATTAATAAGTAAAATAAACCCAAACAAATATTTATATATATAGCCACCGCTATATAAACAGATGCCATCAGAAGCAAGAGCACTTGTAAAACAACTTGTATATTCAACAAAATATCGCAGACAATAACCCGCCAATACAATACGTCTTGAGCTCCTCGCCGCAGTGCAGCGCCGCCCGAATCTCCGCTACAATGGGGCCGCGCCCATTGTCAGGAATGTTCGCTAAAACTTTTATAGTAACTAGCTCTGTCGGGTGAACGATTCCTGTATTATTTGTTTTTAATGTCAGTTACTTTGATGAAAAAGTATATGTATGTTTTGTATTACGACGAGACGTGATGTCAATTTTACTTTCAATAATAGAAAGCCCTACAAAGGCTTTTTCTAAAACCTTAAGCTAGCTAGAATCGATAGTCTAAAGCCTGTATAGGAGTACAGTTTGATTAACTCTGTCTAGACAGGATAATCTAATTTGCAAGGAAACATGACCTACTCTCTATCACTACTTTGACATAAGTATTTGGTTTGAGTCTCATGTAAGCAACTTTAACGATACCCGCGGAACATGAGAAGGTGACAATATGTTTATTCTTAGCGCATCACCGCACGGGAGTCATTCAATTTAATTGACATTTATTTTTCTTGTTATACACTGGAAGGTTTTTCCCGGAAGCAGTATCATTACCTCTTATGAAAAATGGAATGATGGGTGGGACAATATTTTTTGTTATTTGTAAGGATTGGTAGTACGTGTTGTTTGCTAGCCTTTACTAAGGCAACAAGGCTTATTTTCAGGCACAGTTTTAAAAACATTATGCCAAATAATCGTGTTGTTCAAGTTCAATTCTAGAACAACACGATTATTGTTGTTAATAATCGTGTTGTTCTATAATAAATAGCGATTATTGTTGTTATTATTATAACAACACAATTATTGTTGTTAATAATATGTTCTATATAATATAATATATTTCTATATATTATATTATATAGAAATAATATAATATATTATATTATTTCTATATAATATATTTCTAATATAGGAAATATATTATATTATTTATATAATAAATAATATAATATATTTCCCTATATATTAGTCTAGTGATTTATTCAAGATGGCGTTCAAGATGCCAGCTGCAAATTGTATTGATTGACCTTTGGTATTGCTTCAAATTAAGTCTGTCTGCTTTGTAAACATTGGAGTTGTATTTGTGTTTAAATAACTAAGTATTACTTAATCTTGAATGAACATGACGACAATAATGATAATAAATAATATAGCAGCTTTATTTATTTCTATTAAATATACTCTATTCTACCTTTTTATTTCATTTTAAAAAAACCTACTACAAGTTTAGTCCTACCATCTGTCAGGACGAGCGCTTGACAAAAGTTACCAACAAAATGTCTACACAAATAAAAAGTCGCACATCAAACAGACACTTGATACAACAAAACGTAACAGTATTGCCGACGTCGCCGTCGTGCCTCCCTGACTTGCGAAGTGCCCGAGACACACTGAGCTAACTATTTGTAGTTGTAAGTAGGTACTAACAATATGCGGCTACTTTGCGCAGTTCAATCTTAATTCGTTGTCAAGTTTTTGTTCTTTTGTTTTCGTAGAGATAATATTTGTGTGCTGTCATTTCGCCAACTTTTAACCCCTATAATTTTTTTCCACACCGTATTGTTTCAGTCTTATAACACGGAGAAAATTTAAATGAAATCCACTCAAGTTCGTATAAGCATTTCCCTTTATAGGTAGGCTACGAAATATAAATAACTTTAATAATTGTAACCATTTAAAAATTAAAAGCATTCACTGCTCTATAAAAACCATTAACAGCAAACTATACGCCACAAATAATACGTTGAGTACAGATACACCTGTAACTCTCACCTGCCGATAATATCGTATATCTATTTTATTTTCCTGAAACCTGAAACTAATGTACGAAGCAGAAGTATCGGCGATAAAGTATTGTGAAGACTTCACAACTCTCCCTCGAGGCTTGTGATCATATTTATATGATCAGTTGTCTTTCGTGACAGTTTTGTACTGTTATTAGTCAAATAAGTATTATGATGGAGTTTAAATTTTTCATACAGGGGAAAAAAACTAAAAAGGACTTAATTTAAAAACCGAAACCCATAATACTCAAAACTATATGCTTCCTGATCCCGCCTCAAAAGCAGACTAACGGAAATTTGAATCCGCCTTATCAGCATTGTATAAGTAGGCTAAGTTTCTCTATGTTACTAGAGAAGACCAGCACTGCAGGGGGACATTAGCTGTTATAGAATCAACAGTTGATTATTTTATACAATTTAAAAGATTAAAACGGTTTAAAACTAAAACAGCCATCTTAGCGTTCCCTCAGAATGTAACGGAGCATAGTGAATATAGTGTCAGATAATATTGTCCATCGTACCATTCATAGTATATGTGTGTGTTTGTACACAATAAATGTGTTGGGGTGTGTTTGCACAGAGACGTTGTGGTTATAACGCATTAGTGTGTTTGTACACTAAGTTATTGTGTAGCTGACATACATACTGTTTGAACAGGTACTGCACGGATTTAGTGGACAATATTCAATGATATATGACGGACTAAATGTTGGTTATAGGAACTCTATTGAGGTAACTATACAAATTTGATAGAGTGTCTAAAGCAGTTTTTTAAACTAAGACGACTGACGTTGATATTGTAAAGATTTCAAAATACATTATCATAATAGCTGGAGCTCGATACTGTAAAAAATAATAGATATATCTAAGTTCGATAATATGGGCAGTCAATCACTGTCCCCATTTTTTTATCCATCCTAAGCAAATATGGTAACATCTTTCATCATAATCATAACAGCCCATTAATGTCCCACTGCAGGGACGGGCCTCCTCCTGTGACGGAGGGTTACTTGGCCTACTAATACCACGCTGGCCAGGCGGATTGGTATAGGGTTTAATTTCAAGTTTTCCTTCTTTTTATTTCGTAAAGATAGTAGTTACGGTTATTCCCTTAGTCGGTTTTTACAACACCCATGGGATGAGATGGGGTGGTGACATATTGTATTCTTACTCCGTCACCACACGGATAACACAGGTAACATCTTTACAATGACGTTTTGGACGCACTAAGTAATACCATGAAAATAGCTATGTGACCATTTCGGGTTATTCTTTAAGTCAGGAAAGCTTGAAACTATTACAAGTTAGGACAATAATTATAAAATAAATAAAAAAGATTCAATTATCTAATAGTATCAGGAATGGTTAAGAGTCACTGTACCTCAGTACAGAATCAGCCAGATGAAGCCTAATGAACAGTAGTACAGTAGGTAGCGCCCACCGCGGGACAGATAACACCGGGACGTCCCGCCACTACGCACCTGGGACCCGCGCCGGGAAAAGAGTAGTCTGTCTGTTATTCTATTAACATTATCCGTTTGTTTCATAGTCATATTAAGTTTAACTTATACACTTAGTTACATATGACTGTGCTTGAGTAACACTGTCTGGGTGCTTAGATTTTATTTTCTTTCTCTCTTCGAGTTTAAAACAAAACATAAAATACTGTTGTCAAGTGGTTAGTATTTCAAGAATATGTATGTTTAGGATTCTATGTGATATTACATCAGACGTCCCCTTCACATAAACAGACAGATAATACTAACGACATGTTAAAATAATAATGAGTATTGTGTGTAATTCGATTCTTCTCGATTGCTCTTCATTCGTTTAATATTAATAACGTAAATCCCGTTTAAATTAAATATGTGAACAAGCAATTTTATCATCGTTTAATTAAATGCAATAATAAAATATGCATTCATCCATTTAATAAGTAATTGTAATAACAGTTTCATAATAAACTGTATTAATAGACAAATCTCTGGTTAAACCAGTAATCGTCGCATAAACCAGAGACTAAACGCTTAACTCTCGACTCAGCCCTTTGTAGCCCGGGGCTCACTGAGGTACAATATCCTTTGTATTTATACAACTAATAATAGTGCTGAGTTAACCTATCACAAGATAATAATATAACAAACTTGAGGTGTTTTATTTTAAGACTTTCAATCTAATAAAAGCTTTTACTTTAGTATACCTAGTAAAAGCTTTTATTTAGAAAGGAAAGGGTTAGCTTTTTAGAAAGGTAAAGGATTAGGCTGATAGCAAAGCTTTGATTTGCATTCACGTTAGGTAGGTACTCAAAACACTGATGGAAATAACTTCCAGGTAAGGGACAGGGGGGGGGGGCACGGTTGAATCGGCACATTTGAGTTAAACACATTTATTTCGCAAATGCATTTAGCAAAGATTAGAAAGTTAGCGTTACAGCATTGTAAAGAGTTGTTAAAAATATTATTTGTTTTATGTCTAAACCATTTTAAATATATTACAGTTTAGAAAAGTAACACTAAGTGTACATAGAAAATATACTACTTTGAAAGCCAATCCTATTACTGTGATGGTTGGAATACAAAAGTAAGAATAATTTAATAGCAATATAACCTAACCACTAACTTTGAAACTTTTTTTACTTTTTTTTTTTTTAACTAAATTTACTCAAATAACACTATTCTGTGGTATTCGGCAAGTCTAGACAGAGGACGTGAACATAACGCATCTCTCTAGAGATTAGAGAACTAATTTGCATCGGAACTACGATCGATTAGGTTTTTTTTACATCATAGATACACTGAGATCGACCAATCAGAAATAAGTTAAAACATTGTTCACTCCAAAGATTCACTTATTATTGATGTGTTTTTTTTAACTCACTTTTGCAGACAGATGATAATAACACGATACGAATGTACTCAATGATACGAGTATCCTTTTTGTTCCTATATCGTACTTATTTATTTCATGTGATTGGTAGACAATCTTGAGTCAACAGTAATTATTCAAGACGTTACAAAAACTTTTAATTTCATTTTTTCACATCATGAATTTTACGAAATGTAAGCTTAACAAAACAATCATTTTCATAGTGGATTTATATTATTGTAATGCGATTTTCGAGCAAAATTGAATTCATTGTAACAATTTACCAAAGCACCTACTACAAATACGTCCAAAAACAAAATTTTAAAACTATCACGTTTTTGGTATTGCCCCAATTAAAAAACAAAGTTCCTGTTGAAACACTCTATATATACAAATACACAGGGTATTACAGAACATCATTTCCTCAGGTACATATTGGTATTTAGTCGACATTACAGCCCTCTTTTGTGTTTATCCTCAAAAAGTAACCTTCCATTCAAATAGATAAAAATAGCTTGTGGTAAAGGGCAGCCCTGTGCGTCGTATGTGCGTATGTATGTGTATACAGGGTGTAGCGTTGTGCGCGCTCGTTCACGGTGAGTGCGCGTTACCACGTGTCACTGGCTATGCGCACCCTGTGAATGAGTCGCTCTCAGGGATGTCGATACATATTTGAATACTTTTTGTTTCGGTTTTAAAGTCGTGTCTATGTTGAAAATTGAAAAGTTAAGAATTTAATATCATGTTCCTGTAAAATGTTACCTTTGTACTTTAGCTTTGTATAAACTTTTAGACAAAGATTTGTTTCCAAAAAATAGTAGCCACTGTTAGAAATGTTTTATTTGTTTCTGAATGACTAACTATGGTTAGTAACCAACCACTCGTATGGATATCAACATACTAAGTATGTGTTATGTTACCTCTAAGTATAGTCAAAAACTAAATGGCCTTATCACCTCTAGAGTTAATTTTAGTTGCATGTCATAAAACTATTAGGTTCAATATCGCACAACAAAACATCAGCTAAATCATGACGCTACTTTGACATATCAGTTCTCTTGTATTAGCAAAAAGTCGTTAGATATTTATAAAAACAAATAGTAAAGTCAACATTATTGACTGTTACTAGAGCATATTTTCGGTAAAACGTTTTATTCTAATGAATTTCTCTCTTTTTTCCTTATATGTCCATCCCTATCATTTCTTGCATGACGTCATTGGCGCATATTTCAATTTAAAGTTTTCGTAATTTTATAATATTAATCAAATTAGGGTAAACCACCTAATCGTTAGAAGTTCTACAATTATTGGCACTTAACAGTTAAAAGTGAGTAAAAAGAAAGAAAACACTATAGATTATTCAAGTTCAAATATTATTTATTTAGTATTTTTATCATATTTTATTTATTTCATGTGTCAACATAGCAACAATAAATTTATCAGAATCCTTTTATTGGCATTAGTGCCAATAATATTTATTTAATACTATTCAATCACATAATAATGATTAAGTATAAGCAAAGATTAAAGTATTTTATCATTTTATGATATTTTATATTTTAGTCTGACACGATGTCCACTCTTAAGGTGCCAACAATTGGGTAGCTTACCAGCCAATATCTAAATTCTACATTTTCAGTTTTTCTGAAATGACAAGCTTGTAATGTCACAAAAGTAACAAGTTGACTTTAGTTTTAAATTATTTAATGGTTTTTCATGGTTTTTCACATACAAACTCTACAGTTTAAATATAGTGACATTTGTATTGTGTTAGTAGATATTATTATTTATTG
Organism: Schrankia costaestrigalis; assembly: GCA_905475405.1. Lineage (NCBI taxonomy): Eukaryota > Metazoa > Arthropoda > Insecta > Lepidoptera > Erebidae > Schrankia > Schrankia costaestrigalis. The sequence goes on along the minus strand of FR997845.1, from coordinate 327,636 downwards.
CGTTGAAGTGAAAGTTTAAAATAGATTGCACCTATCTAAGCATAGTTTTGATTACGGTCAACCAATGACGTCAAGCTCACGCATAAACATTAAATAACGATCTTAATGAATTTGAATTATGATAGAATTTTTTGTCAAAACTGATAAAGCCATTTCGTTTTCGGGTATACATAAAGTTGCAGATTGAAGTTTAGAAATTTTTATGATATAAATAAAATACCAGACATGTGATCGAAAGTAACAGGAGTTACTTTAAAACGTTAATATATTTATTAAGTAACGAGAAAAGTTACTTAATAAATATATAAAATATACTCATTTTATAAATACACAAGCAAAGTTGCTTGACATTAGCTTGTTTAATTTAAGCGGCTTCTGTCCACCCTCGTCACGTCACACAATATTTCAGGACATTACTTACTAACTGTAATAACTAAGTACGTTATTATATGTTGACAGTTCTGAGCCTCCATTAGTCAAACACAACTTATCTTTAAGGAAAGGTTTTATCGTTCCCGCTACAGTAGTTCTCAATTCAAAAATTAAACCCATAAATTTGGGATGTTTTTCCACAATAATTTATGTCATTCTAGATACAGGGGGCGGAGAAATTGGAAGCTCTTTACAACTTCTGCTCACGTTCGTACTTTGGAAGTAACAGGGGAATACTCGGCCTGCTAAGTGAAAACGAACCCTGTTTATAAATAAGTAAAGACAAAAATTGAATGTGTGTGGTCCGAGCCATCAGACCCCTATCAAGACGTTGAATAAAACACTAAAACCGTAAATCTGGAACGTTACAGTACACGCGCGACCAGCGACGACGACCTGATCGTTCTGTTACTAACCTAGACTTAATCTAATTATCTGCTGAATAGCATAGCTACATTAAATAGCAGCTATTACGTTAATCTACAAAATTTTCTTAATTAAAACAACAACTCCACCCAGAACATTGACCGCTTATAATATGTTTAAATGCAATTTCGTTTACATGGACGATTCACAAGTTTGAGGTACTCCTAGCTTCAATATAAAAAGTACCTATATAGAGCGAACCGTGAAGGTACTGCAACTTTAAACATACATTAGTTAAAAGGATTAAATATATGGGCCTCTTAAAAAGAACTTTGTAATACAAAGTAATTACACTTTTAATTCTAATGTTATTCTATTCATGTTTATGATCATCTCTGATATCACATTAAACAATTAATAACTATTAAACAAATATGTGACATGTTTATAGAATTAAATGTGTTTAAAAAGAAAATGAACGTGACATGAATATTGATCTTATACAGGCAAGTATGCCTGTCGTGTTGAGACAGGCAATGTTGTACGAAATGTCAAGCGAAGAGTTAAATTGCATGCCTCGGTGTTTCTACTTTGTATTTAAATACTTGTGTGTTCGACATCACGAAGTAAACTGTCTCAGTTGTATTAAATCTTTTAAAACGGCTGGTGTACGGATATAAAGTTGTTGAAATAAAATGAAAGAGACATAAAAACAAACCATAAAGCACGTTTTGTAATTTTTTTGTAGGCATGTAAGTAATAACAAAATAGCTAATTAATAAATAATTAAATTATAACTATGTAAGTAATCTCCTTGCGTATTGCTATTTTTTCATTATAATAAAAAAACTAAGAAGCGAACCCAAAAGAAAGTAAGCCGAGGTAATTCGACAATGAATCAGTGGCGCTCGGTGTCACCCCAGGTGATAGAACCCCAGACCCCCGGGGTGCGGGGTTCGTGCCACCCCAGCACTATTATAGTCATTTACCCAGTTTTTATTGTAACGTGCGCCTCCGTGGCAATACGGTAAAAAAGTTTAATTTGCTTTATTACGGGATCTTTTGTGAATACCGGCCGGTGACGCAGATTGTGACGTTTTTTTTGTATCGGGGACATAATGGGAATATTTTAATGAAATTTTGCTTTAACGATGTTACTTTTAATTAAATGTTGTATTTTACTATTATTACTTTTAAAGGTATATAGCGCAATGGTTACATACAACCTTATAGAAAGCACTAACACAGTCCAGGAATAAAAACAACGTCACGCTTTGACTAGGTACTATACTTATGATTTTGAAACAAGGTATACTTATTCTATTATTGTAAGTACTCTCACTTGTAACTCCTAAGTAAGTACTTAGCTTCAAGTAAGCTATAGTTAGGTAGATATAGGCCACAGCGGGTCCGTTCTGTGTGCCTCTGTCGCGACGGGCTTAGTGACGTCACGGTCCGTAATGGCGCCCGCCCCGACCCATTACACCGTACCCAAATTGCATTTACAACAACAACTTTACTCCTAACGACACCACAAGCGATTCTAAACTCTAAATCCTAAGTAATAAGAGCTACGTCACACGTAATCCGATGTCCCTGTTTACTTGCGAAGCATAATGCCTTAATAGAGATTTTGACGAAGTAATTGTGTGAAAAGAATATAATTTTGAGTGTTACAGCGTATACTATATTTTTCTATTATTAACACTTTTAATTTTTTTGCACAGATAACTTAGGTATTGTGCATTTTTATCAACTTTTACACAAGAAATTTAGTCCCAAAGAACCTTTAATACACTTATTTTTACTGTTTACAGTCCTGTGACAAACAAACAAAAGGCAGTCTTGGAAATAAAAATTCGTAAGCATCATACGGAAGCGAAATGTTGTAAAATATTTGAAAGGTCAAAGGAAAAAGCTCAGAGAAAAAACTTGGACAATTAATTCAAATATTCATACTTTGTGAATAACGAATTTATCGTAAAATTTCTGAGAAAAAGGTTCACACCTACACAAAGATATTTAGTATTGATTGGTTCTCTTCATAAAGATACACAATACGAGCAGTATTGACGTTTGGGAACTTTATTCTATCTTATCTCCCTCACAAAGTAAAAGTAACAAAAATATCAGCCGGTTGAAAGAAGTCAAACCTATGTTTATATCATATTATACAGGGTGTCGTATAACGAGATAGATCATTCCTTGTAGAAATTTTACTGATCCGGGACAATATCATAGAAAAATACCCATCAGTTTAGGAGATATGACCTTTTAAATATTCTATTGTTTAAACCTCTTTTCATAAAACCTATAGAACGATAGAAAGAGTGGAGTTAACGATTATAAGGATGTTTATATTTTTTAATTTTGATGTGGATATTTTTTATTTTGCAATTTGTTCATTTATTTCTAATTGTTGGGAACACAACCTGTACCCACCAGCTGATCGCTATCAAGGTCAGCGATCCGTCACTCGCGCGCCCCTCCCTAGACATGCGTCGGCGCTCGCCGCCGACACCATCTTTAGTCAGCCACATACCACACAACGTACTGCCGCGCCGGCCTTCTTAAAATTATATTCTTTTAACCGCCGCGTCTTCTACGAGTATATTGTATTGTTAATATAACTTTAAACAGCAAGTAAACAACATTGTATCTACAGTCCACGCCTTTTATTTACTATCAAGAAGACAACACCTCACCACTAATAATAAAAAAACTTGTCCAAAAACAACATATTTTTTTATGTTTCTGCTTAGTACAGCTATACCCTATCTTGTGTTAAGAAGAACTTGTCGTTCCATGTACACCCTGTATATGTCAACGCGACCTTTTATTGTCACCAGCCTGTGGTCCCGTCCTTACTTTGTCCTAATTCCGAACTAACTTTCGTTAACTTTCGCTCGCTCGCTCGCTCGGCGCTCATCTCTGAGTGACAGCTTTTAAAGGTGTTTTACTTTAGAGTTAAGGAACGAGCGAGTGGTTTTACAAAATCATTATCTGAGATACTTGGAAGGACTTAATGTTTAAATATAGAATGATGTTTATATTTACTTTATAAACACCATTGTCTTGTTTACAGTATACATTATTCTGTAAATCTGTAGAATGATAAAATAAATAATACTCGACACTAAGTATTAAAGGAATATGAAGTTTATTTCAAACTTAAGGTATGAAAAGTTCTACAGATTTAATTCAACACTATTTTTAAAATTTATCACGGGATGACTTTTCCTCATGATGATAAATATCGCACGCTGTATAAAGCTAATACTGATGAGAGTATCTCCAATATAATATCCGCACTGGATACTCAATATTTTAAAATCCTCTCAAATCTCAAATGTCAACATCGGCAGGACAGTTAAGTGAAGACGACTGCGCCCCGACACTCAGATCTGTAACACAAACATCATCTAACCTCTCTCTCACACCTCTTATAAAACATGCATTCAAATACTAATATTGAAGTCTTGTACGAATTGAAATTGGTTTCCAAGAATGTTCCTAAATCATTGCCTTACTAATCACACCTGCCACTGCCGATGAGGCTCGGACGCAAACCAAGGCGCAAAACAGAACACGTATGATTAATTTGATGTATTTGACTTCTAAGATGAACAATGATCCTCAGCGAGGGCCACCTAAGGGTGTTGCTCTCGAGAAAAGAGCCTTGCCTACAGAGACCTCAGCCTTCTTTGTTTTGCTTCATACTCATCAAACAAAACCTAGTATATACCAGTTTTAAGTGTGAATGCACAAAAGACACATAATATGCCAAAAATTATTTCTTTAACTTTTTATTATTATACTTTTATTTCAGAAAAAAAGTTTTCCATACATTGGGTTAGCTATTACATTGATACTTAAAAATAACTTAAAGCTAGGGTTAGTAGTAAACTTTATTAATCAAAAAAGATTTTCAAGAAGAAGGAAAAGATTCTGGGGAAAAAATTAAAACCATATACAATTTAAAAATACAACATTTTGTTTTTAATGATTGACAAAGCCGCTAGCAAAAACTTAATTTAATATTCTTTAGTCAAGTTAGCCCGTTCTTGCTACATTATTGTAGCTTAGCTTTTTATTTATTTATTTATTACATACATGCACCATCCTTACAGATCACCCTAATTCGATGGTGCAGAACTTATAAATATGTGCAGAAATTATAATACGATAGAAAAAAACAGCCTATTAAGCTATGCTAACCAAAAAGTTTGGTTAGAATAGGTTGCTTTTATGCATAATACAACATAGCCTGCAAAGTTGCTTGAATGACGAAGACGAATAACAAGACGAGGCATTTATTTTATCATGAGCCCTACGGTCAAACATAATTTAGACTAAAGTTTAAAACAATAATATCGTAAAGTCTAATTTAAAACGTCACATTAAATAACTAATAACGTAGAGCTATACTTTCAAATAAAACCGCTTTAATATCAAAAGCTCACAATTTTTCTTGCGCCCCTATAATCCTGTGATTGCTTGTTCGTTGTCTTGAGCGCAGATCTGCGGCCGTGACTCGGCACCCGCACCTCACCCGCACCTACATCACAAGAGTTTAAGATACCGCGCTGATAAATATACAAACGTCTACCTGGTTCTCCTTGTTAATATGCTATGATGTATTCGGGTTTAGCGGTAAGGCGTTAAAGTTAGGGCTCTAGTTCAATAAAAATATTTTTGTATATTAAGTTATAAGTACTTACTCTGTAAGTACTACTTGTAAACTGTTATAATGATCTAAATGTAAGTTCAATATCCTTTTCATAATAGATTCATGATTTCTGTCTATCTTTTTATTAAACGTTGCGTCAAATAGTCATAGCTTTTTCACATTTCCACAAAGATTAAAACGACACCCCTGAAGTAATTTCTATATGATACAAAAATTATAAAAACCTACAAACATTGCACAGAAAGAACATTCAGACAGAATTTAAATTGCGCTTTCACAACGGCTAGCTATTTGTCTGCAGAATATATCTAGAATGTTTAAAAAATAGCTATTAAATGCATAGTTGAATAATAAATGAGGCTGTAACAATGTTGGCAAACGTTCAACAACTGAAACCAACACGAAACCAAATCCTAGAAACTAATTTCACGTCGGGTTTTGAAAATTATTTAACTCTTAAATAAGTAAGATGAACGATGACAAATAATGTTCTACACCTTAAATATACAATTGCAGAGGAGAAACTTGAGGCAAGATTTAACTTCCTTACTGTCTGGTTTTAGATTGTATTCTTATTGTATTTGTAATATCTCTAATATGTCCCACTGCAGAGATATGTCTTTTTAATCACCAACAGAAAAAACTTAGCCAAATCATACGTTGCCAAGACAAAGTAGTTTTTCTTTTTTGTTTGTACGGTAATTCTTAGTCCCGTTATAATAAAAAGTAAATGTCTTGCAGTGTAAACAGTACATAAGTAAGAAACAAATAGCGAGGTACTTTTCAGACACATCTACCTGTGTCTGAATAATGAATACCTCTATCAATCTGTATAAAGAAGGGTGGACATGTGACTGATTCCTCTCTCGCAGAGCTCGTCACGTATATACGTCACGTGTCTCTTTATCAGACAAAGAAGACATTACATACGATTGATAAGTTCCCAGACATTAGTCTCTATCTGTTTGTTAAAGAAAAGTTAATAGTATACTCATAAAATAAGTAGGCCTACCTAAACTTAACGAAAACATTAGGATTAATACTTTCCTCCCTACCGTCAGTATACAAAGTCAAAATAAGTTTAAACTTCATCAGTCAGATATACAGTCTAAATTCACTTGACAAATATCTTAGCCCACTATCTAAAAGTACTATCTGTTTCCTTTAACTAAAATTATATTTTAATATCTCAGTAATAAAGTTCAAATTAGTTATTAAATAACTAAGTACCGCATGAAGAAGTTTAGTGGAAGTAGGCGCAGTAATATCAGCCCCTACTTAAGTTGTAGCAGTGATCACGTGCCGGTAATACAGCGTGTGACGTCAGAGCTCTTGTGTTGTTTGCGTTACACAAATATGTTTGAGGAGTGACAATTTGTCTCTCTATGAGTTTGTTTAGTAACGGGTTGTAATAATGGGTGACTTCATTGTAACTGATTTAATAATGTAGATAATTAACTGTTACGTGTGCTCATACCTATTTGATATCCTAGGAAACTGCGGAAGTAGTTATTCGTTATGTACCTTTTCAAAATATTATTTGGAGAGCTAACTGCTTGTTGTAGCTATACAGCTAGTATGTATGGTAAGTCAGCAGGGAACCTATTATTTGAGTTAAGTAATACCACAATGCTCTTAAATAATAATAACAGGGTACACGTCGTAGTCTGTCACTTGTTTGAGTTATCACACGAGTTAGGATATCTATATTCATCGGGATTATTAATTAAAAATGATGATCAACTACATAATATTTAAATAAAAAATCTCTCCCTTCAAATCAAAATGAAACAGCAACAATGTTGAAAGAATCCCAATATATTGCGTGAAGATCACTTCAAAGCTCAAATCCTTTACAACGTCACATGCGCTGACAAAATACTTCACAAATATTCTCCGAGACAGCGAGTGCATTCTGGCGTGGTGCGCCTCTCTCGAGAGTGCTTCACGGGCGCACCCTCGGGCTTCGCCCCTCGCGGCCAGGCGACGCAGGGGGGAGCGAGCAGGGGGGGGGAAGGTTTGTTTATGTTTATTGTTTAGATCGAAGTGCTTCTGTGATTAAGGCTGTAGAAAGGAAAGCTCGCGCCTTTTGTGAGAAGCCGTGAACGTGCCCAATATGTGAATATTGACTACAAAGAGGGTCATGTTTGTGTTCCGATTTACATTAAATTGGCTTCCCACTTAACTCTTTACACAGATATACGAGTATGTATAGCTACATAGCTGCCTGGTGATCGGTGTAATGTTACCTTTAACCTATCTTTACACAAAATTGTTGTTTACGTAACAACAAACATACGCGTTAGATGATCAAATATGGCTTCACCGCTCTAAGTACACAGGTATACGAAGAAACGCAAATGCGTGTTGTTTGTACGTTAGCAAATACCTAATTAAATTACAAGTAAACACACAAAAGCACCGTGATCTATTATAAATACATTGTACATTTGACGACCTCTGTGGCGTAGTGGTTATATTACATGGCTGCTACGCAGAGGTCTCGGGTTCGATTCCTGCTCAATGCAAATCGTTGTGTGCATGAACATGATTATTTGCACTGGTCTAAGTGTTTCTATGTATAATATGTATGTATTTATTAAAAAAAAATACCGTATATAAGTATTTTATATACGTTGCTCTGTTACCCATAACACAAGCAGGTTAAGCCTAGCTTACTTTGGGAACAGATGGCGCTGTGTAAAGATGTCTGTGAATATTTATTTATATAATAAAAGGGTAGAATGTAATAACTACCCTATGATCGTTACGACATAACCAGTACGCCGTACACGTGAGAACTTCATGTAGAAAGCTTACTACTATAGTTCAGACTAATAGATAAAGTTGCAGAAGAGCCTTTATGTAAAAACTAATACATTAACTAAATTCTTGAAAGTGTTATTACTTCATAATGGTTCCCCTCGGTAATCGTCTGACAGGTTTTGGAATCCATGAATTATGTCTATTCCAGGATAAATTTGATTAACCTTTTAGTTGATTTTTTTTTTATAGAAATAATGAAATGTATGAAAATAATTAGGTAACAAATAACGTGTAAAATAATTAATAGAGGAAGAATAAACTATAGCCAATAGGAATAAAAACAGCTCTTCTATAATAATTAAAACCTAGTAGGCATACATATCAAGAATGAGTGCTTAGTGTAACGACACATGTACAGTACGTACAACCGCGGTAATGTTCACATCTCACGGGACCCATCCGTCTCAGACATCTACCTGCTCATGCCCTCACACCTACACCGTAATAATAATATAGTCACACAATTAATACCAACGCTTATATTATAGCTTAATGTTACTATACACTAATACAGCTGAGATATTAAATATGTTATATTACGTAAAGTTACTATGTACCGTCGCCGTCGGTAGCGAGGACACTTTGGGTAGTTTAGTGTTGGGGTCTGAGAAAGTTTCTTTCTTTAATTAAAAGTGGACGCATTATGAATGAGTTTAACCGGTGTAGCGTATACATACATTGTTGCAATCTAAATAAAATATATCTTGCCTATAGATAATTATTAGTAGGGCACAGAAACTATTAAATATATACGATGATGATTGTATGAATGATAGAGTTACGCTGTTTACAACATACGAGTATACGGGTCGTCTCAACCAGCGTAGTACCTACCACTCGCAATATAAAGAAAAGACGAGTGCATCAGATATGGTTGACCGTAATACAACTACTTAGTAATGAATTAAAAACATAATAGCAACAAATTACTTAACAGTATCCGGGGCAACGTGATGCAATTAAATAGCAATTTTTAGAGTGTACTATTATGATTGAGTGAGTACTTAACACAGAACGGTTGTATGAAGGTATACATAGATATACCTATGTATGTAGGAGGTAACGTATGGTGTAGGGTGAATACGTGTTTATGATGAATTGTGGCAATTGTAAAATACCGAATACATTTGACTGTGAAAGGAAAATAATTTGTGTTCGACGATTGTTCACGGGGTGATCGATCAAGATAACAACGTGCCCTACCATTGAAGCCGGAGCTCGTAAAACAATTGTATAGTCGCTTTCATAAACAATGTTACCTAAGTAATACCTAATACAACCTGGTCACATTATCCTACTGTAGACAGATTCAAGTAGGTCATTTGTCATAGGGAAACTTTAACCAGACACTTTAAAACTTAATTCTGAATTCAAGTGTCAAGAGTACTTCGTAAATTCTTAAAAGCATTTAGGAAACTAGTGCGATGCCGGGAGCTCGGGAGATAAGTTAAACAAACGAATGATGAATTATGACTACTTTATTAGGCAAGATACATTGGTATATATTGATGCAGGTAAGATACTTATGAATAGGTACTTACTTACACTTACACTTACTACACCACTACACCTCCGGGGGTGCGCGGAAAAAAAAACAACTTATAAGATTGTTTTTTTTTTATATATATAAACTTTATATTAATGTCACTAAAATGATAATATAAATGGAGTAAAATAGGTTGATTATAATGAGTATATTTAGATAAACTGATTAAACAATTAAAAAAAAATGGTTACATAGTATCTTTATTGACGATACAACTTAGTTCTATCCTTATGAACTATTTCGTGTTTATTATTTTTACTTTTTCTAACATTAGGGTCCATATCTTCTATGACACTGTACGGTCCATTATAAATATTGTCCATCTTTGTTCCACTTTCGTTTTTAACTAAAATTAAATCGTCTACCTTATAAGTAATAGGATTACATTGTTTATCGTATATTATCTTTCTTTTTTCCTTACTACTAACTAAATTATTTCTAGCATCCTGAAGTGCTATCTGTAATTTGTGTTTTAGGTCTAATGAATAGTTATCGGGGTTGTAAAGCGGTTCTACGTTATCAGTGATAGATTTTGGTATATTACAAGTTTTACCGAATATAAGTTCGAAAGGCGCATATTGAGTTTCTGTGTGGACGGTATTATTAAAACTGAAACACCAGAAGGGTAACCACTTAAGCTACCAAACCACACTAGTATATCACAAAAGTTTTATGTATTTGAAAAATTACCTTTGAAAGCGAATGGTATTTTAGGATTAGACTTTCTATCTACTTATCATTGTAATATTGATTTATCAGCTAACATTTTGACTATTAATTATAACACTAGTATAACCCATTTACAACTATTAGACAAGCCAAACTTTATGAATAATCTAAAAATACCGCCACGGAGTGAGTCTATACATTATGTCTATATAGGTACTGATGTAAATGATGATTGTATTGTAAGCACGAGAGAAATAGAGAAGGATGTGTTTTTAGCTGGGACTATTGTAAAACCAAAATGCGGTAGAATACCAATAAAAATACTTAACGTTGGGGAGGAAGAAGTTACTTTAACTAATTTTGTACCACAAGTTAGTTGTTTAGACGAATATAACATTTTTTCTTTTGCTGAAACAAATCCTGACGTTAGCAGAGCTCAAAAATTACTTTCTTTACTACAGATAAACCATTTAAACTCTGAAGAAAAGAATTCCATTGAAGTAATTTGTTCTAAATATTCTGATGTTTTCTTTTTACCAGGGGATAGACTGTCTACAACTAACGTGTATGAACAATCTATCACACTCAAACCTAACACTAGCCCAGTATATGTAAAGCCTTATAGACTACCACAATCAATGAAGCCAGAAGTTGATAAACAAATTAAAAAAATGTTAGAAGATGACATAATTGAAGAAGCCACTAGTGAGTGGTCTAGCCCTATACTTTTAGTGCCAAAAAAGTCAGACACTACTAAAAAGTGAGGCTTAGTCGTGGACTATAGAAAACTTAATGATGTAATTGTCGATGATAAGTTTCCACTTCCAAACATAACCGATATTTTAGATTCCCTATCAGGTTCTATTTATTACTCACATTTAGACCTAAATCAAGGTTATTACCAAGTAAGTCTCGATCCAGAAAGCCGTAAATATACAGCATTTATTACAAACAATGGTCAATATCAATTAAAACGATTACCGATGGGTTTGAAAACTTCCTGTAGTAATTTTAGTAGAGTAATGTCTATTGCTATGTCCGGAATAGCTCCTGAAAAATGTTTTCTGTATATGGATGATTTAGTTATCATGGGGAGAGGTTTAGAAATTCACAATTCTAACCTTATTTCAGTACTTGAGCGACTTAGGAAGGTAAATTTAAAACTCAATCCAGGAAAGTGTAACTTTTTGAAAAAAGAAATTCTATATTTAGGACACCTCGTGTCAGCAGATGGTGTTTTACCAGACCCAGAGAAAACCAAAATTCTACAAAATTACCCTGTTCCCCAAAATGCGGACGAAGTTAGACGTTTCGTCGCATTTTGTAATTATTACCGAAAATGTGTACAGGGGTTTGCTCAATTAACCTTACCCTTAAATCAATTATGTCGAAAGAACGTTAATTTCAATTGGACAGATGAATGCCATAATTCATTTATATTACTAAAACAAGCATTAATGTCTCCACCCATACTCCAATACCCAAATTTTGCAGATACAAACGAGTTTATATTACAGACAGACGCATCAGGTACAGCTATAGGTGCGGTCTTATGTAATGCAGATTTGAGACCTGTAGCATATGCTAGTAGGCCGTTAAATAAAGGCGAATTAAATTACCCTACAATCCAAAAGGAGCTTACTGCTATAGTCTGGGCAGTCAAGTATTTCCGACCATATTTATATGCTAGGCATTTCACAATAATGACAGACCATAAACCTTTAATATACTTGTTTGGAATAAGAGATCCTTCAAGTAGATTACTAAAGTTCCGTTTAACCCTTGAAGAGTACGATTTTAAGATAGTGTATGTGAAAGGGAAAGACAATGCGGTTGCTGACGCTTTGTCTAGAGTACATGTTACATCGAGTGAATTAAAAAGTATGAATGAGAAAATTTCTGAAGTGAATATTCTGACTAGATCAATGAAAAGAAAGATGGATGAGAACAGTAAAGCAGAATCACCAATCCTTAATAAACCGACAGACAACGGGTCTGATCAACCAAGAGTCGTTGAGTTATTAAAGAAACCGTGCGGTTTGGTAGAAATGATTTTAGTAGAGAAGGAAAAGTTAGATATATATATATAAAACAGAATTTAATAACTGTTTTAGATGAATGTTTTAATTACATTGATACTAAGAAAATGTTATGCATAAATCTCAACTTTAGGGCACACATCTCGCGAGCCGAATTTGTGACTAAGTTAGAGAAATTTAGTAAAAAAATAAATTTAAGAGAAATATGTATTATTAAAAATGAAGATAATGAAGAATTTATCAAAGGATTATGTAATGAGCTCAAACTATTAAAAACTTGGACCGGTCCACGAGTGTATATCCTTAGAGGAGTACAGAGAGTATTTAATGAAGACGAAAAAAGATTTATTTTGAATGACTATCATTTGCTACCGACCAGTGGTCACGCTGGGGTACGCAGAATGACAAATAATATAAAGAGGAAATTTTACTGGCCAGGTCTATCGAACGATGTTTACGATTTTGTTAGCAAATGTCCTAGGTGCCAAAAAGCTAAATACAGTAGATATATTAGACAGCCAATGACAATTACTACACCACTACACTAGAGTCCATAAGGTTTTTGTGTACTTTTACAGATTATAATAGTTGTCATAGCCATGCAAAGATTATGATTTTAAAAATCCTTGAATTTGTATATAATACTAAAACCGCTATTCAATAAACTTTAAAATAATCCTAATGGGAAATCAAGCCAGGATCGTGCTCTAATACTTATCTATGTACATTGAAGTGTTTAGTACACTTGTTTATTTTATCACTCTATTGTAAGCGTCAATGAACGCGCGAGGGGACGATCGTACCTGACCGTTACCAGATATCAGATAGTTTAATTATCAACTTATCAGATGGAAGGGTATTGTTAAATAATAATGAGAAACAAGAGATGATCCCTCGCTCTACACAATGTGTAACTATCGATGTTCTCCTAGTTACGTAATATCGTCGTATTTAGTTAGAGGTTGTATTCAATGCTGCGTAATTTAATTATGTATTAATCGATTTCAAAAACTGAATGAGATTATTAAGTAAATTACATTGACTGGTAACATCGAACGTTTTTCAATTAAAATGAAATGTTTTCTAAAATCATCAAATCTCTTGTATTTTGCTGCCTTACCCAAAAATAAACATAATAATCAGGTATAATACTGCTAAAGCTATAAAGATAATGAGGGAACAAAGCAGTGCAGAAAGATTTTCTAAATGTAGGCTAAGTTTAGAATGTATCAGTTATCACGGGGTGTAAGATCTAAATGTCATGGCATACCAATCTGTGTCTCGCGTGTATAATGTCACGATACTGCCACTACCCGCCGGGACGCACCCACCAGTGCGCCCTCTGCCTACCCTCCCTAGATAACGACCGCTGCTATATTATACTACATAGTTTAGTACAAAAATCAGGTCAAACTAACTGTTTAATATAACGATAGACAAATTAAAGATGGAGGCAAAATACCTGCCTTATTTAGATAGGTTTAGACATAATTATAAAATATTTATCCTTTTAGTTTTTGTTTACACGACATGACAATATGACTCTACAGAGCTTTTTGGAAAGCGTGAATCCCGTCTAAGGAATAAAGGGTATCGCAAGGAGTTCTAGCCGCACATAGGCCTCTGGCTGGTATAACGACAACCACGTCTGAGTATTTGCGTACTCTCAAAAGCAGGGAGTCACTAATACAAATTCCCATACGACAACGTCAAAGTCTACGATACAAACACTTTTTTTTTTCATTCTAATCGTAACGTCCCTTCCCAGCTTGTACGCGTACAAGCTACCATGACATATTATTATTATGTATAATCTATTATATCAGGCTACACTAAACTCAGCGTATGCAGCATCAGACGAGTTATATAGTTCTGAAATAAAAAACTATAGATAGACACTAAATGGATTTAAAAGATTTATCAAAGACTAAACATTTTTGCTTCTAAGAAAACGAACTAAGCGATCAACCTTTCAAATAAAATATGATGAACCGTATCATTGCTATATACAACAAGGAGTAACCGATATCGCTATCATAGTCCGAGACTACAACAAGTTGGCACGACTCCTACTCGTGACACTACGACCACGTAGTACCTAGTGCCGCAGGGAACTGTACTCACTCACACCTATCTACGTGACGTGGTATACTATAGTGTTCAGTTATTATTTGTGCAAGCTTTTCAATATAATATTGTTTTGGTGTTGTTTTAGTAGTGGCTAACTTGTTTTATAAAAAAGCCTTTTGACATAAAATAATTGCCATATGTTAAAGTTTAAGTTATGCGTTAAACTACTTGGTAGCTTATTCTACCCGACGCACGCACGATGGTAAATAAGTATGTATGTGTAGCCAAGCTAAGTGCCTACTCTGAGCTAGAATTTTCTGCCCTGTCGGTTTTGCATGCAATTTGATAGTATCAAATTCAAATACTTTAACAATAATTTGTGTAATTGAAACAACCCGCAACATCAGTACTGCTATTTAAGTCCTAAGCTCTGCACGACGCTAGTGGCTTAGAGAGGACCTACGATATCTTATCTATTTCACCCACTTTTATAGTGCTCACATATCAATTTGTGTTAATAAATAACATTACCAAAGTTCTCAAATATAACAAACCCGAAATTCGTGTTAAATTATAACATTAGTTACCCACAATGATCCCCACACACAAGTCGGAAGCTTAGACAAGTAACAAACACTTTGTTCTCAAGTTATTGAGTCCTGCCGTCCCTCGCGCTACATAGGGGATGTGTTATTATATATAACGAGTTCATTGGGGTTCGAAGTGAAGCCTTTTGTTGAGCAGTATTAGTTAGAGGTACGTACCCTGGATACGTGGAACATATAAATGAATTAATCTGAGCCTGTGAGGGGATTAACACAATAGATTTAGGATCGTGCCTCACAAAGAGGTGGTCGCACACAGTTTTGTTCCTTCGTTATGTATTGATGTTGTTATAATTAACCGACACTTTCACACTGTGCTCTACACTTGATTTGTTAACAGTATTGTATGTACTGGTAATCGTTATAGGTATTACTACACATCGCAATGTTAACACAGATGAGAAACTACTTCATAGGTATTAGGTGAGACCAACATAAATAAATAACGCACTATATTATCTTTTCGGCATGCAACTTTAGGTATTTCCTGTAGTTTTTATGTCAACCTCGCCATGTAAACAATAATAAAATATAAATAAAAAAAATAAAAATATATAAATAATAATAATATAAATATATAATATAAATTTGTTTATTAGGAAATACAACCACAAAAAATGTCCTCGAAATAACTATAAGTGAAAACACAGCGTTTCTTATTTTAGCTTTCTGCTATCATCATCGACAAAAGATGCGAACATGACATATCAATGTAGTTTCCTAACCTCTTTATACATTAACCCCCTTACTCATAAAAGTCTCTAAAATTTAATCACTGTTTAGCGAGATTTTTATTAGCAAAACCAACCTTATGCCAAACAAAACCGTAAGAATTTAAGCTAATCAATTGACTAAAATTTAAGTGGCGTTTATGAGTAAGGGGGTTAGTCACAAATACTACGTGACCGCAACATCGTGTATTAACCGTGTTTGCCGACATAATGTCTAGTTGTCAATCAGCTGTCAAATTAACTACAGACAGACTACCTACTTACAACAAAGTCGATATCCACGTGCTTATACAAAACAGACTTTTAATATCATCATACTGAAATCTGTAGGAAATACAAATTTGTATTTTAAAAATATTACTTTAGCAAAAGTATTTTTACGGTAATATTTAACAATAATTTCTATATATTATAGTTATTTTAAACCTGTTTAATGCAGTATAGTACATGAATCAAATTATAATTATTATTTGTTTCCTTCATTATTGTAATATGAATGTGTTAATCCCTGAATGTTCTTGTTATGGTAGGTACAAGGAAAACGACTATGTATCTCTCTGTCCAATATAATACGAACATTATAACAAGCTGCGCTCGTAGACGCTTCCTTATCTGATAAGGGATCGCGTGTAATGAATCCGAAACTCACACTGATAATACTAAGACTAGGAGATAAGAGTGCCGTTACACTGAATACTTTCAGTTTGTACCTAATTGGGTATTTAGTTGACCTTGCACTTATGTTAAAATGTATGACTTGTTCAGTCTTTTACTTCTTAAACAAATAAGTTCATTATACAAAGAAAGTCGTGATAAAAAACTAAATACTAATAAACTAAGTGTAGAGATAGTAGCCGTTAATATTAAAGCGAATAATTTAAAAATAATAGTCAGGATAGTGCTGTTATACAATCGAGCCAAACGAAGCTGTAGTTTCACACAATAATATCATTGTTATAGTCTACTACAGTTACTATCCATCTAGATACATCTTGTCTGTACCTTATCTGTACATTGCTTAGTAAGGAATTTGTATTGAAAATAAAATCCTATTAAGTAACAGTTACATAAAGACATATCATTAATTTCGAGCAGACTATTTTGACATGAATGTTCCCCGCAGTACAAGCCGCAGTCCCCCTCGGGACCCGCGTGAGGAGACAGCAGATCACACGTACGCGATGTATGGCGCAAAACAATTGAACTGACTACGAACGTGATTTATATCCGACACGACAAGTAAGCGAGAGGGACCGGACACCTACGTATAAAATGTAGTTACATACATCACAACGAATCCTTTCAGTTATGTGTTGTTATTTCATTTAATATTAGTTATAAAGAACTCTCATTTAAACCTAACACTATACAGCCTTGTATAGCAACTAAATTATTTATATATTCGTACTAATGGTATCCTGTGCCCTTCAGAGCCAGGAAACTTTAAGATCAAACAATGTAAGTACATATAAAGTAAGATAAGAGAATAGCGCGTGTTCTTGTCCTTGACCTCGCCGCGTCTCTCTCACGACACAAACACATACAGTACAGTACAGTAGAACAACTCAACAATAAGTACTGCTCTATAGCCACAAGGTACTATGGGTACTATCGTGTCTACTTCCTCACAGAGAGGCATCTCGATGCACTCTGTGTGAACTTGATCTCGATATTGAAGTGTCATTGTCCTACATTCTATACAACCGTATCGTGTTTCGTTGCTGAAGAGTTTTTGAGTACAAAATTTGGATTGACAATGTATAATATTTCTTCCTCAGTGGATTACCACGCAGGTCAAATGACTTGTCCAATTTAGAGATAACGGTCTTGGGTAAATACTTTACTGCGTTGTAAAAGCCTTTGCTACACAGGGCATCAGCTCTTGTGAGAGTTATGTTATGTTGTCTGTGTTAAGCAATAAACATAAATTCATCAATGTTGTTGGAGTTGGAAATTATTTCATAAATTCCTGAACTCGCCTTGTATGAAAGTACATATATGTATACAATATGTGATGTATCACGTATATAAATACTTATGTATATAAACTCTTAATAAAAAGGTAATATTTTAGGATGATAATAAAGTACATTTTCTTAATATAAAATAAGGCACATAACACAGTAACGTTCGTACACACACACACAACAGGGAGGCTGTATGTAGGCTGTAAAGTGCGCCTACCTACAGTTACTTGTATACGAGGCGACGCTTTGCAGTCATAAACGTACTTGCCCTTGAACGAGGCGCGGACGTTTAAATAACAATGTGCTGCCATCTGTGCACCAGTACTACGAATATTCATTAATTATTTGTTGCACTGAAATTATTTATGAATGCAGTAAGAGTGAAGGTTAAGGAAGGCGTAACGTTGACACGGATTTATATTGTATGTATGGGTGTTTCTACTACATCCCAGTAAGATGAGTATTCTATAGTATTACTTTGGGAAATCAAAACCATCACGTTTAAAATCAATAACCATAAAATTTTAATGTCCCAGAGCAGGGAGCCTCTGGAAAGTCAGAAAGGAACACGTTTGTACCTGGTGTCCTGCGTGGGAGTCGAACGCGACGCGACAGCACGTTTCGTTAAATTATAGAAAATTCTATGATTTGACAAAACGTGGTGTCTTCAAATAGTAACTTCTATGTTAGCTGTATTTTCTATATGTAAGTAATCGTATTGTACATGCGCGTTTCTGTTTGATGTTCCTAGACCCAGCAAGGAGAACTTCTCCTGTGACGCATGGATACTTGGCTTATTATTAAGTTTTCATTACGACACCCACGTGTCACCACACTAAGATAAAACTAATAAACGAATACTCCTAATATAAATAACCAACTCGTATAATGTTTTTATGTTTAAAGTATTTATGTTTCTGTAAAGGGTTATGATCTATAAATTGTATTCGTGGTGTAAATACTCATTGTTCACAAAACTGTCCGTATGTCCGGAGCGTTAATAAGCTGCCACAACAAACATTCATTACATCCCATTTTCCACATTTAAACCATGGTTATTGAAATTATATGAAATATTGCGTAAAATGTTAATAATGTACGTATTTTTTGGCAATGTTTATAATATTATAGTAATCAAACAACTAACACAAACCTAGGTACTCGTAGATATTAGTATCCACCGCTGTGCCCGCTTAATTCACCTCTAAGCTAGTATGCAAATGTGTTCAGGTGGAAGGGTTACGTTACGATTACAGGGCTATGGGACTTAACAGCCTTTGCCTGCTTAAAGCACTGCAGAGGCACTCTGTGCTTCATAAAAACAAAATGTGTTATTTTGTTATTCATTAAGCACATAAGATAGAGATAGATAGATAGAGCTTGACATTTCCACAGTACTCTAGAACATTAGGATATTCAACCTTTATAAAATTGTCAATGTAAATATTTACAATATACAGTACACTTTAAATTTATATCAAGACTATCTTGGGCCAAAAATACCTATAAAGTTTTCCTTAGTGACGGCACCGCTCTCTGTTTTGATATCAACAGCAGTATTATAGTGTAACGTAATACTGCTGTATGATATAAAGCTGTGAAAGTAGATAAACTAGCCTAGCTGTTACTGTCAGTTCGCACACGAACATTGTGACGCGATTCTTGCCAGACCTTGTGTGACATTAGAATATTTAATTTTGAACAAATGTTTTATGTAAGCAATATTGATTTAAAGAAACAAATTGATTACGTCACGATAGTATTGTAGGAATTAAAGAGGGGTTCTGTTTTCTGCGATGAAATGACCTCATGACTTCTCAGACTCTAAGTTTTTATCATCTTTATCTACAACAATGTTCTAAATGAATACAAATTATGTATAAAACAATAGGTAAGTACAGAAAAATAATAAATAAAAAAACTAAACAGATAATAATTAGTTAGTTCTCTAGATTTGTCTGCTTTATTATTTTTGGTTGCATCTAATAAGTAAGATATACCTACCTACGTAGATAGTACTCGTATAAGATAAAAGCACAATTCTCATTTCCCTGCGACTCGTGGAGTAATAAAAGTATAAAATATTGTTTCTGTTCATGTATTAAATTATACTTTGAGCTTGCACATAATTACTTTCTTTTGTTTTTATTTTAATATTAATAATGTTTGCTCAGTAGTGGACGTAAATTGCTTGACATGATGACGATGTATTTAAATATTTATATCATAAATACTTTCTAAATAATAGAGACTCATTTACAAAAATATACGGTTTACAACAAACGTTTGAGTAACTGAAGTATTATCATGTTAGTTTTCCTCTCGCACTATATAAAACAAGATGTCTAACAAAGATTAATATTCTAGTTTTTCTGACTGAGATAAAATACCTATTGTATAGTGTTACCACAGGGGTTCAAGAGCCAATAATTATTTTTAACTGTAGGCTCAATACAAAAAAAAGAATTATATGATTTAGTTTCCGTATTTATGTGATTTAGTTTCCGTAGTTTAGGTAATCTTTAAAACGTCAGTCTCCACTGAACTAATATTAAAACCAGATAACAAATCTAACAAGGCACAAACAAACATATTAACCGTTTTCAAAATATAAGGCTTTATATATAAGTGCTCCCACACAAGGTTAGAACGCTATCAGCTAAAAGGTTCGCAGTGATCCAGTACAGGTTTATTTGTGTCTAACTACAGCCTGAGTGTCTGTCACTCTGTATAAGCTATATTTTTTTCTTATTAATGTTATTTGTTTAGGTTTATTATCTTAATTATTAACAAATAAAATATACTTCATCCATCACAAGGTATAAAACTGCATGCCAACCTAAAAATTGACATGCAATCTGTTTAAAAATACACGTTAAAAGGGAAAACCTAACGAATTTCTAATGGTATTATAGTACTAAGTTCAGTATCTCTAAAACCTCTAAAACTACAATTCGACTCGTAGGTTCTAGTTCCTACGAGGAAGGACCATAAACGTCGACTGAAATAGAAAGCAAAGTAAACAATTGATAGAAACCTGCCTTGTCAGCGTTTTTATACGTCAGTTGTTTTTATATGAAAAAAAAAATACTTCTTCACTTTAATTGATAGATAGGCATACAGTTAATGGGTGATTCTTCAAGCCCAACATTTTCGATGTCTGGAGGTTTTTCTTAGTAACTAACAGACCAACCAAACTGCAATTATTTTTTAAACATAGTATAGACAGTTACCTATCTTGCACACGTTATTGTTTTTTAATAATAGTTTTTTATATATTTAAAAAAAAATATTAAAAGCCTTCTTCTGATTAATATGGTGTGTCCTTACCCCAGTTTCTTGAACGTTAGTAACAGTAACATTTTTTCTGATTAACGAATCGATGTGAGCTATAAATATTACGATAGAATATTAGTTGTTTCTTTACACAAAAAAAATGGTACTAATATTTGCGATAGTTTTTTAATAAAAAAATAAATTGTGAGTGTCCGGCACAAAAGTCTGATTCTTATTCGCGCGCTTTACTCGAACGTACCTAGCTAAGTACGAAACATCAGGAGATCCCTTCTAGTGCTGGTGGTAGCCAGGGACTCTGCTGGCGTGGTCACGACGTTACATGAGGCTGGTTCGTGTTGTTGCGGAGTTATCAATGTAAATATCTGATTCATATTACTTTGGTTCTACTGTGTTTCTGATTACTATGTTGGCTGTTATAATTAACTTAAATGGTTTTCAAATTTGAATCTGTTGGAAATATAATTCAATTGGGGATTAAAAGCCTATGTATAAATAGCAATCCTTAATTGTATACGTGTAGTGATTAACCGATGTTAAAAGGCAAAATTTTGATTTATATGTACCTGATTCATACGGTAAAAATACTATATTAATCAGAATTTCACACATATTGTTAATATGGCGGCACGGATAATGATTGATATTGTCAAGTTGTCAATGCTTCTAATAACTAGATTTAGGTGTGGTGATAATCATTGTGATTATCAACTGTGATTTTAATAAATAAATGACTGATTTTTATAACTAGAATTTCATTTTTGTTCCTAATTCTGATTTAAATGACCTCAAAAAATTTTAAGTTAATTATCTCGAAAACCATTTCATAAAAAAGTGTGCCTTTTTCAGACATTGTATATTAGGTTATCATCTTTGACAAAAACATGTTTTATAAGCCAAAATGTGAAAAAAAAAATTGCCCATATGAATCAGACAAAGAATCGAATTTCGAAGAAACACCCTAATATTTGTGTAGTAGGTACACAAAGTGCCATTATTCTTGTAATAAGTGTCAGAAAGCCTAATTTTCTTAAAATAAGTAAAACGTAGGTATAGTTAAAATACCAATAAGCGTAAAATTTTATAATTATTCATTTATTATATACAAACTAAAACAAAATAACATAAGAAAATATAATAGCATACTACTGTTTATGTGATAGTCGCAAGTAAAAACTGACTTAAAATATAGACTAAAGTCGCCAAGTCAAACCATGGTGCCTTCTGTTTTACTTTTTAAACTATAATAAAAATCCCTTTGTCTGACAATAATAATATTATAATACTCGAAGCTACATTAAAAAAGCCAAGTCTGTCACATGGAGGTAGCAATTATAATAAAGCTTTCCTCCATGATAGCGCGGCGTAGAGTTGTGTTGTATAGACAAGATAAGCGGCTTATTTGTTGTTTCATTTCCACCTCGAGCAGCTGACTGCTTCTTTGTGATAGCGAATAATACTTGTTGTGTTGAGTGACCACAATGTTGTTCGACTATGATTGTTAATTACATTTTTTAGTATAATATCTTTTGTTCTTTTTTTACATATTTCTATTCTGAGACGAAATTGGTCAATGATTCAAGGATCTTTTTAAAAAAAACAACAGTTCTCGCAAGTACAATTATATGTCGCAGTGTCTTTATCAAATATTAATGTAATGAACAGTAAAAATCTGCGGTCATTTATTTGTTTATAGCCGAATAGATAACCGGCTTTCCACACTTCTGAAGCTGACACTTTTCAAATTGTGTAATCTATCACAACTGAAACCGCAATAAAGTAAACCATCCTAGCTCTTGTTTGAAAAACAAAACTAACGATTGATGTACGAGTACGTGAACAGACCATGTCTAACTACACACACAACATGTACAAAGCTTTGAAATTTGTTCACAAAGTGAATGTAAGATAGTTAAGTAAGCCGAAAATTCGTCGATCGAGAACGTCTAGTACTTCGATAAGAACTAGGATTGTGTAAACTCGTTCAAGTACTTATTTATTTATTTATTCGCTTCAGATTAATATGTTACATGACACAGGAATTTCAACTTAATGAGCCTCTGAACTCTCTACCTGACCACTTATCACTTGATACCCTACTACTATTTCGTTTCGATATACTTTTTGGTTCATATAGAGACGGACTAAGACTGTAACAGAACGCTATGCTGCCACCAAGTTTGGGAAATATAGTAAGTATAAACACCTGCTTAGTATGAAGAACTAATATTTGGTGATTAGAGTCTATCATTTTGTTAATTATAATATCTACCAGTGGCGAAGGGTCCATATAACCCGATTCCTACCGGCTTACCTTTGCAATAACATTGTATAATAAACAATTATAAATCAATGACGTAACATCCATTCAGTACACAAAATTAAAAAAACAAAAAAGTTTTCTCTTACCTACGTAAATCGCAATACATATTATGAAAATTATTTACGTACTCATAACGCCATCTATTATTACAACATTGTCAACTAATGGCGGCGGCACAGAGTACATTAGAATGGCGGCGGTAAGCCGGTCTCAAAAATAGGAATCGAGTATAAACAGACGGTACGAAAGTCGTACGCACACATGCAAAAACATTGCATTTTATCTTTGTGTGTGAGCGTCGATATAAGGAACGATCATTGAATGAATAAGCCGGCATTTTTCGAGTTACCTAAGGAAATTGAGTATTATTAATATATTCGTTCGTCGTTGTATTGACCAATCAAAACGACGCATCATTCGTTCGTCGTTGTATTGACCAATCAAAACGACGCATCATTCGTTCGTCGTTGTATTGACCAATCAAAACGACGCATCATTCGTTCGTCGTTGTATTGACCAATCAAAACAATCCATCGCGATGTATGAACGAACGATATTGTGTTCATGCTTTGCTCTCAGTCATTTCCCACCCAAAGTACCAAAGTTTTTATTTTGACATTTATTATTGTTTTTTTTGTTTTCATTCAGCTATTATTTATATTTTAAAGTATTTACAGTGCAAATACATTAGAATTCTCTGTTTTGTGTAAAGTAGTAATTACTAAGTATGTTTGTGTTATGAGTGTTGTGCATGGATTGAATTATTGTCATAGTGCTTTGGGTGCCTACCTACTACATTATTGTAAGTACTTACTTCATTGTTATTACTTTAATTTGTTGTTACAATGGCAGCGTTAATAGTATTAGATTGTTGACTTATTGATTAATTGTTGTGGAAGCAAAACTTCTTTCTTGAAATTAAATAACGAAAATAAGAAATACAGACATGAATGTGGGATACAAACGAGACGTGCGTCGGCCGCCGCCCGGCGCCATGCATTTACGATATATTTTTATATTATTTACATCTATTTATGATAAATATAAGTGGCTTACAGCTTGCAGTTGTAAATTAAATAGTACGTTTTGTTTCCCTTGTGTCTTATTCTCAGATTTTAAAAGTTTGTGGAGTCATTTATCTAATTCATCAAAGAAACATGTCCAAACTGAGAAACATATTCGGATTTGAATAGCTTTATGTACTTGAGTTCGGGACAGAATATTTTTTCACTAATACGTATGAAGTACAATAGAAAAGTAGATTACGAAATAGAAATTTAATATTATAGAAATACACTTTAACCTCGATGGCGCGGCGCGGTCGCGGTAAGCGGCTGACGTGCACGAGGTCGCGGGTTCGATTCCCAGGCAGGACAATTCTTTTTGATCAACAAATTATTGTCCTGAGTCTGGATCTTGTTCTTTGTGTCCGTTAAATTGATGTTTGTGACAGTTACAAGTTTTTTTTTCGTTCGGCTTACCTTTTCTAAAAATTCACCCTTCGCCACTGATATCTACAGAGCTTAACGCACTGACCTCACGTACTTAATAATAGAGATATTAATATAGAGAAATAATTTATTATGAAAAGTGAATCCGAGAAGAAATTCTAGTGAAAATAAAACATTATACCCTTTACCACGAGTAAACAGGATAAATGTCATCTGATATGTCAAACGTCAACACAAGAGTGCTGTGTACTGACGCGTCAATATGTTTCATTATAATTAATTATGTTTTGTAATTGTCGGTACCAACAAACGCTGAATAACTTATATTATTATCAAAAGTTGCAAAAATATATGATGTATAGATATACTAGCGGCACGTCCCGGCTTCGCACGGGCATTATTTTTCCGCTTTTCTGTTGAAAATTTTCCTGAATTTTCTTTGCTATAAACCTCACGGAGCCCGAGACCTTTCTAACGAATGCAAAACCGAGGAAATAGATGCGTGCGTTCTGGAGTTATAGCGTCAGGAAGGAAAATCCGACTTATTTTTATATAGTAGATAGGCTCCTACATATTGCACCTTTTGTAATATAAAACTAGCATAAGTTTTCACTTCGCGCGCCCTTCACGAACGGTAGCGTGGAAATATTAGCACGTCCGCACTGGGAGGGGGTTCGTTTCCGCAAGATATTTTAAAGAACACTGCGCCGGGATGGGGTAAGAATAATAAATAATAAGATATCGCGGGGCCTCATCCCTCACGCGCGGGCAGACAGGAGGCAGGCAGGGACCTTTACGGGGACACCAACAGTTAGCAAGACAATTAACCGTCTCACTAAACTTACTACATCGGACATGCACATTATACTGTATCGAATTAGACAAATATTTATCACTACACACAAGCGGAAATAGACCGTGTGACTATAAACATAAAGTTGATATTGTATTGACACTGTAATGCAAATATTTTGAACAATGTGTGAATATCTGCAGGTTGTACCACGACCGTACGTACCAGGTTGTACGATTATTCGCTTATAAACGTACACAATTAGGTGCAGGAGATAATATAATTGTTAAATATACATTGCTCGCTCGTCCATGTGAGATACAATAACAAAAGATAGAAACAACCAATGTATGTCCACGTTTACATTGACTGAGAAAGTATCGGGAGAATATCTAGACAATTTTCGCTTACTAGTATTGTGGAGAAATACATTTCTGTAAAATTAGGAATAAGGAAAGTAAATACGCTTTGTATTTAGACAATTTGAACAACATTTTAGTCTTCAGTTTTTCCTAAAATAAAAAAGGTAGATTAAATGAAATATATTTACGTACAGAGAGTATATTATCAGAGTGACAACACGTAGAACGTACACAAAGTATATCACAGAGGCACACAGCACAGAGCACAGAACAGCGCGGACTATGTGATGAGTGTTCACACGCGATGTCGCGTGACGCGGCGCGGAGACATCCGCGTGCGCCTCTCGCGCGCGCCGCCACCACACTGCGCCCCAACGAGAGGGAAACCTTCCCTAATATACGTACTATCTCACTCACACACACGTGTGAGCGTATGTCTGTCTCTGTCGAGAGTTTCCCTCAGGCTCGGTAGTGAATGCCGCGGAGTTTCATTGACGGTACAGTTGTGTCACGGTAACTAGCTTAGTACTTGTAGTGTGACGGACAAACATACTACATACTACTAGTGTTCTTGTTTTTTACAAATGATCAGGGAGGTAGAGGACAGGCTCCGACTTGGGGTCAATGTGAAAATCTCATTAGGTCAAAGTCAAGAAGTGAACGTCTCATGGATAATATGGATAAATCAACTTATCCGATAGCCGGGGACACAAGTAACACACAGGTACAAGTTAACCAGTACTTGATTGTTACTCAGACTCTGAAGTTTCTCTCAACTTGCCCTGGTATATTGTCGTGCTATTAAAGTTAAATTTCTTCTATCATGCAATTGCAACGCTCTCCATTCAGTTCACACAGTTTCCCACTATATCGTCTACAGTCTCATCTGGAGAGTATTTCTACAAGATTCATTCATATTAGTTTCTAGACAGTATTAAATGTAGCACCTCAAGTTACAAGTATCACACTCATCTCTATCTATCTATCACTCTATCATCTATATCTATTACAATATAAACTTGTCACACAATATTGAATTCTCTACTAAACTATATCTCACACGACTCATAATAGATAGTTCCGTAGCGTCTACGAATGTGCTACGAGCTGCTACGTGACTATAACACGTAGAGGCCACAGCCTCCTGTGCTACGTAGCGTCTACGAGCGCTACGAATGCGCAAGTGAATGATACTGCTACGTCGTAGAGGTGCTACGTCGTGTATGTGTTGAATGGTGCTACACGCGTAGCAATTATCTGTAGCACTTTATAACTATGACTGTGTTCGTTTCATTCTATGAAGAGAGATTATTTATACATATAAGAAGTTTATTAGTATGGGTTAATTGTTTTTGTAAAATATTATTTTGTTGCTAATAGTATACATTCTCTAATGTGTCCTAAATACACTTTTAGAATAAAACCCATACATACATTACCTTTACTTAAACCTACTTCACTACACTAATATCAACCTGACTTGTCGCAGGCTGTTCGGGAAGGCTGCACAGTATTAAAGTGGTGAGATTTACAACAGTAAGTAGGTGAAGGGTGCTAAGTTAAGTGAAGTAATGTTCACTAATAAGGAGGGGTGAGCCTCACACGTTATCTATGTAATGATACACAACGCGTTAAGTGTTAAGTATACACTTCAAGTTAGCTTATCTCTACTAAGTTAAGGCCAAATAAGGCAAACAGTCAGATACTACATCATTGTATTCTATTCAGGTCTTTTTGCGGTATACCTATACTACACAGCCAGGATACTACCAGAGTACAATGTACGTGTCAGTGTAATCAACAGTGTTATCAACATAGCAGGAAAAGTATACATACAAAAACATGGCGCAGAACAAAAAAGTTTGTTTAAGTATATACTTCAGGCTTTAGAATTAATTGATTACGCTTTTTGAAAACATAAAAACTGAAAACAAAAATAGTTTAAGCGTTTTTACACGATTTTCTTAAGATCTTGCTTCTGTCTCAAGGGTTTCTATGAAAAAAATATTACAAGTTTTTCAAGAGCTCGACAGGAGCGCGTTAGACGCTTTGGATCAACCGTCAAAAATTGGTTTATTTTATTTGACGTGAAAAACCACACAACGTTTTATTTTATGTCATATTTTATCTTAATGATAATTATAATCAACGCAGCATAATTTTAAATAAACCTTGTGCCAATTAGCTTAGCTAACAGGGCTGTTGCTCTCAGGAGAAGGCCCGACCCTACAGTGGTCAGTGGACTGTTATTATGAAACACAACACATCAGCAGCAGTCAAATGTATGTACAAGCTAATGAGCTAAATACGTTCCGACACGTAACAGTTATAATGTACCGTCTGATCGGATGTCCAACTAAAACCTTACAAATAATAGAGTATGTGAGGCCCACGGTGGCCTCGCGGGCTATGTGTTTTTAATAATGTCTTCATGTAAGCGACTTACCCATACATGTTAATAACTTACCTGTAATAAAAAAATAAATAATAAGCAAACATAACAATAAAATTAAATTGGTAATAAAAATTTCAGTAACAAGCTATATATAATAAAGATATTGATACCAGACACTACCTCTTAGGTTACATATACACACACATATTGTAGTTACTCATGCCAATATTTATTTACTAATATTAATTATCTTGCAAACAAATAGTAGTGATAACGTTCCTAGCGTTGTTACAAGTTTGCTGCTTGTAAGACTAATGTCGCATTTTGTGTGATATTGAAGTTTCAAGACTTACCTACTTAAACTTTTATCTATCTCTTGCGTAAAAATGTGATTGTTGTTTCCTATTCTTGTTTTACTGTGGTGTTAGTAATAATGTAATGTTAATTAGCAATTAATCCCAAACGAGCGATATAATCAAGCACACAATAGATGACAGTATAAAGCAGTTAACACCCTCCATGCGACGCATGCATGCATGTGTGTACGTGTGCAATATTAGCATAACATGATGAGGGATATAAGAGTGCATGTCATTATGAACCGATACACCTCATGCATTATGTATGGTCCGGCCGCGCCGTGCCCCGCTCTGTGTGTGTGTGTGTGTGTGTGTACAAGTGATTGGTATCATCTCGTTATGTCTAACTAGGTTGGTCACTAATTGTGTTGTTTATTGTGGTAACCAACACAAGTGGGGGTCCGTAGTGCGCTTACGATCAGATAAATCTATTGAATGTTGTGTAGCGAATTATTGTAAATAGATAATTTGGAGATTATAACAATAACTACCTGCATTAAACTAAAAATATATTTTTAATATAAATTAAACTATGTGAAAAGAATGCATTTTATTCATTTAAGACATAATGTTTCATAGAGATATTTACTGCTTAAGACCTACAGAATCGATATTTATATAATAGAAAAAGTTTATTTTTGCAAAACAACCGGGTTCGATTCCCCAGCTAGGTACAGTATCTTTTTCCAATGTATGAATGCAGTTTTTCTTTTTATCAAAATCGGTGACATGGTTCCTAAGAACAAATCTTCGTATGACTTATAGTTTAAGACTTTCCCATACTGACCCTTTTGAATGAGCCACCCTGTACAGAGATGGGAATGATGACAACAAATTATTCTCCTTTGTTTCTAATTCATCGTCTCTGCCTACCCCGGACGGGATAAGGCGTGAGTTTATGTAGGTATGTATGTTTCTAATTTGCGGTATTCCCTGTTATTAATCATACATATATTTCAGTTTGCCCAAATAAAGTAGTATAAGTAAGAATCCCTGACTCATGTGCTGAGGGCGGCGTGCGGCGGCTAGACTCGACACATTATCCTACACTCGAGAACGGCTCTCGTCTCCTCCTACCCTCGAGCATGAGTACGTACGTATCGTGGAGTGGTCGCAGACGCACTCAAGCCGCACCCGCACTCGGACTCACGTAAAAACCATTCTGTTACTCACATTATTATATGCGACATTACTTTCTTACTAATAATAGGTACACTATCTGTTAGGTGAAGAATTAAGATTACATGAAATCAACTTCTTCTTATGCCAAAGCTGTAGCCAAGAACCAAAGCATGTGAGAGTCAAAAGAAAAAGGTCTTTCCTCAGCCGTGAGATGATAGATGCTAACACAATCTACCTAACTAATAAACTAAATGATAATGTTGCCTACGATACAAAACAGAAACTGTTCAATACTAAATAGTTATCATAATGATTTAAACTCTTATTAGCTACACTTAAGTAATAAAATGTTTCCTTGAATGTGGACATAACAAGTATAGGTATGTAATTAAAGTTCATTAATCTCCGTCTCTAGGTAGAGAACAATAAAACAGTTGTACAAACGTTTAGCGCGTTAAGTTGAACATACATTCCGACGCCGCGCAGGACAGAACTAACGAATTCCTGATCACGGACAACACGTACACGCACTACAACACATATTGCACCCTAAACTTATATGCGTAAAGACTAGTTTCGTGAATACAGTAAAGTTTTCTATTGAAACTCTTGTGCTCGTGAATTTTCAACTGTATTTCTATGACGTGGCAGTAACTGCACTGTATTGCACTGCACTGCAGAACTCTTACTAAGTATGAAGTCGAGTTAGGGATACTGTTATTGATATTGTTAAAATTCAGCTAATTGTAATGAGGTAAGAAACAGAGTTATACTTTTTTTATTTAGGTGAAATATCAAGTAAGTTTTTTTTTTAAATTAATTTAGATACGCACCAAAGCAGTTGAGACTTTATTTTAAATCAATTTTAACAAGATGCTTTAAATTATTAATTGTACACAAACACAAAATCAATTGTTCTATGTCAATTAG
Source organism: Schrankia costaestrigalis (assembly GCA_905475405.1). NCBI lineage: Eukaryota > Metazoa > Arthropoda > Insecta > Lepidoptera > Erebidae > Schrankia > Schrankia costaestrigalis. The sequence goes on along the minus strand of FR997845.1, from coordinate 296,666 downwards.
TACAATTATGACCGTTAATTTAAATTAATAGGCGAAATGGTCAAAAATTGTTTTAGCTTAAAATTAAAAATGAAATGATTTTGTAGAATCAGGAATGTCGGTAAATCTGTGCTTTGTTAAACTTAACATTTATGTAATATTAAGATAAGATAAGATAACTTTATTTGCATAGAAAGTGGTAAATAATAAGGTATTGATAAAGTAAGAAGAACATCACATTTCACCAGTTACGGCATGCAAATATTTACAATAAGACTTTACTACACAAAATACGATTGTCATTACTTTACAAAAACAAAGAATAAAAAACATAAAACTTTTTACAATATTCTTAACATAATTCGAAAATAACTTCACTAAAATACTTAATCCAAAATATTCAAAAACATTTCATATCGAAAAATTCCTTAATTGTGTAAAAATTGTGATTTATAAGCCATTTTCTTAACTCCTTTCTATATTTTGTTAAGGGTAGCTCACGAATGGGCTTAGGAAGTTTATTAAATATCCCAATACACATCATGTAACAGTTTTGCTTAAATAACGATGTCCTGCAGGCAGGGATCAGTAATCTAGTAGGATCCCTTTTTCCTATGATGGAATTGTCCTGTGCCGTGGTAAGCAGACTTTACATCGTTTAAACATAACGTGCAAGCCTGACATGATGGCGGACCTTCGAGACCGGAACTAGTTGTGAATATTTGTGAGCACACTGTCCCTCTAGTACGTAGCTGTCCTGTCCGGTCCCTTGTTTAAATATCCAAGCAACGGAGCACTTGTACCGGAGCTCGGTCTACAGTTCCGCTCTCTGTTTGTACTCACTACCTTTGTAAACTTTCATGTGCTTGATATGGGATCTATACTCTCTATACGTAGGAAGTAGTTCATAGTACATACACGAAATATAGTGGAAATCAAAATATATAGAATTCGAATTGATCATTTTACGCCCAACCCAAAAAAACAATAACAATTAGTAAAAATTAGTTCAACGTTTAATGTCCCACTGCAGGGACGGGCCTCCTCTCGTGAAGGAGGGATACTTGGCCTGCTAATACAACGTTAGCCAGACGGATTGGTAACTCAAGTATGACTGAGTATTGTTATAAGTATGGAGATGTCCTACCGTCATACAATTTTATTACAAATTTACTTAGTGCTAGTTATGTACAGGTACAGGTACAGGGAATAAAATTATAGTCAGTCTCTTTACTTACAGATATAAATGTTTAATTCAAACTACAAGCTAAAGCGTACCCATGATATACCTAACCAGAGAGTAGTCTCTTAAAAAAGAAAGACTGAATATGAATAAATATTTCACTAAAATATAGTTACTGTGTGTATTTAATAGAACATAATGGCTAACGCAGACCTGGACGGCATGGCAAAGTATTTTAATTTTTACTAATGGAAATTCAACCGTATTGTTACAGAAATACGACATAAATTGCTATGCTTTAAAATGATGCCGCGGCATCGAAAAATCCCTTTCAATGTACAACAGTAGGTACGATTGAATTTCTATTAGTAAAAATTAAAATACTTTGCCATGCCGTCCAGGTCTGCGTTAGCCATAACTTATTATCTTAGTTACGAAGCTACTACTATTTTTCTCCTGACACCTATAAAGAGCATTACATAATTTATAAATTCTTAATTTAAATAGACTAATATTTTTAAAGAATATAAGCTGTAATAAAACCTAATTATAAAAATGTCCACAAATTACCAATAACCGAGAATATAATAACATGTAGGTATCAGTAGGCCCTGTCCCTGCCTACCCTCGACAAGTGAATCCTAGCACGAAATATTCGGTAATCAATTATGTAAGAGTCCCTCGTTGTAATGAATACTCTGTGGTCTCGGTATGAAAGTCACGTGTTGTACAACTATTATATTATAATGTCGCGCCGCCATCAGTTACCACCTCACTTACACCTGGCGCCCTCTGGCGGAGCACGAGCGCTATTATGTGAATCTTATTAGTACTACGGTTTCAGAACGTTTGACTTACAAGTACTGTAACTTGTTCGGTTAAACGTCTAGTACTTAGCTATGATTTGTTATCTAAACTAGATAGGAACTAATTAATAAATATTCTTTAAAAATTTAATTATGAAAAGTCTACAAGTTATTTATCAAAATATCGGGGATAATAGTCGCAAATCCTGCATATCTGCGCAAAGCGATCGACAAACAATACCGTGGCATCTGGTAAGATCATCTCAGGCATTTACTCGCAACACGCAGATTTGAAGTCGAGCGGTCAAGCTCTGTGAATTGGTTTTCAATTGAATTCAATAATATTCTTACAATAAAAAAGACTATAGTCTTCCCTACTCTAACAAAAGTACCTACCTACAAGGCGACTAAGTGAATCAAATAAGACCTAGAAATGGTTATTGGCTATGAAATTTGCTGCTGGTGCATATTCACAGTACAAACTACGTGACAGGTTAGCGCTATGGTTTATGTGTAAGTATACTTGAATACTAGAAAATATTAAAAATATGATTTACTATGTAAAGGATCTATTTAAAAAGCCAGTTGAACAATCAAACGAAACGAGCTTGAACAATAATAATAAGATAGTATTTTCTTTGTCTTGCGTTAGATCTGCATACTTATTATGAATGTATAACGTAGGTATAGTGCAGCAGTGGTTATATCACTTGTTGATGAAGAGTGCGCCTCACACCAGCCACGACCCAGATCCTCAACAATACCGCAACTTACTATTGTTTGTTATTACTCTTCTTTTTGTTTTTGTCTCCTTGCGACTGATAAGTAGGGCGAGCCTCTATCCGTGAAGTAAGAGCGGTGCCTTCGTCACGAGATGTTTGCTCTTAATACGTACAGTTTGTGTACACCCGGCGCTATTCCAGGAGGATATTGCGCTAAATTCCAGCCAAAGAAGACGCAGTCGCAAATTCGCTAATAATAGGGAAATTCACAAGCTTTGTGAGAATATTAGATGCGGCGCATGTGAGAGGAAAACGCGGATACGTTTTCATAAATTATTTAGTTACTTCTACTTTTTTTAGTAACTCTATCTGCAGATACTGCAATGCAAAATGAATGCATCGAAACATTACCTTAGCATGATGAATGTATTTAAATGTCAGGTCTATTTTTTCAGGTCTAATACCTACATCTGGTCTAGTCGAGTAAAGTGATGCTATGCTATGTCTACATTCAAAGTAGACATTTTACACAAAGGTAATGAGTATGCCACTGTAAACTTTAATAAACAGGTAAGATTTAATTAAAATGAAGTAATCAGGAAACGGGAGCCACACATTTAAAATGAAAAGACTCCATAGTTAAGATAACTTGTATAACTAAAGAAATAAGGTTATCTTAACTATGGAGTCTTTAGATTAGCGTACTCAAATCAACTGATTCAGCTTAAACAACAATGTCCGCTCCTCGCTTATTACTTAACAAATCCCAATGTTTGTTTGTAGTTGAAATGAGTTCACGTATCACGGTACAGGCGCAAGTCACACGCGCTAGCGACTACTACTTAACTACTGTTTATACTGGAGACGCCTAATAACGTGTGCGCTACCCTACACATATTGTATCAAACATATTATGTGGCATAGTAGCAGCTTGCGCCAAGCTGTTGGTGAACGGCGACATCAACGAGGACAAAAGCGTAAGTCATAGTATCCTAATTAACATTAATTAGTCGTCTCAGTATGCAGTTGCAAGAGCAGTACCAAACGTGCAGGTCCCACATACACCTAAGGTAACAGAAACTATAACACTAGTTAACTTAGACTATACGCCGATATTGACGCCATGAAGGGCATACGTCGACTTGTGTTCGTGACGTCACACATACGTCACGAATGATTTGTCGCAGAGTGCGCGGGGTGCGCGGGGGAGGAACAGACGTAGCGCGAGTGCGGCGCGGGTGCGTTTTATTGGCCATCGTTTAATATGATTCAATACGCATTGCACAGTTTTATATAGCTAATCCTTTATTCCGCGCGGATATTATACCCCTGCACAGTTTATAGATGTGCCTACTCCACGTTATTGATAATAAATCGTATTTCTATTTTATTGAGTCGATGCATGGGTCGCGATTTATAAAGAATGTTGTAATATTAAGGTCTTGTGTGACAGGGAGGTTGGCAGCGAATAAGTATTAGCCAAAAAGTAGAGTCGTTTATTACATGAGGAATTACTTTGATAGCATCAGAAATTTTATTAGACCATTTACTCAAGACAAGCAAACTGTTATGCAAAACTTAGACTTCGTCTAAGTCACCTGCAGTAATTTGGAATTATAACAATTATGTAATAATTAATTAATAATAATACGATATTTATAATGTAATGATATAATTAATCTATATTTTTTTTGTTTTTGTTTTATATAATTTTAATTTAATTATTTCTTTTTTCTGTTTTATTATATTATAATCAATAATGTCAATAATTAAAATATTGTTCACCGGGAATTTGTGCATGCGGGGTTAGCCAGTAAGTGGTTGTTACACAAGTAAATGTAAATATGTAAATGAATAATACAATATGTAACTGTGGAAACAATCGTTGGTTGACCTAATAAAAATAAATAAATATGAGAACACCCTGTGTTTTGTATTATGAGTAGGATTCTCATTTTCAATCATGTCGGTGTGCTAGAGTTAGGTATACTTATCAGTAGCTAAGTATATACTCTTAAATGTTTACAATGTATTCTGTACCAAGAAATATAAAAAAATATTACAATAAAGTATTGACCGGCACTGCCTTTATTAAGTGCAAAATTATTTATAAGTTAGTCAATTAAGATTTTATGATCATTGCTCAATTATTATGTTCGGTCGAATATGATTTATTTAACGTGGTACTTTGTTCTCGGGTAGATATACGTCCGCTGTCGCAAGTACAATAATTTAATAAGCGATTGACGTTTATGCTCTGCCTGACATATTATTTGCCGACCTTTATACGTCTTGTACATAAAATCTTCATAAATGCCTATGTGTTATTCTGATGCATAAGCTATATTACTGCAAAGTTTTAGAAAAATCCATCGATTAAGTAGTTTATACGTGCAAGAGTAACAAACATCTTGTCACTTACAAATTGTCACGCTTATCGTATATTTTATACGACAGCGTGAACAATTGTAAGTATAGATTAAGTTGTATTAATAGGAATAATTGTAGAGATAATACTGCCTAACAGTTGGTAGATAGTTAAGTACAGCGACTACAATGCAATGTACAATGCGCACATTGTGTGTCCGAGTGTCCGAGACTAGCGTACATACAATATTTACGATCTACTGAATACCGTGCGAAGATTGACAACCATTGACCACTATTCCAACACGCATGTTAAGTAGTAGAGAGTTTAATTATTTTATGCGAGAATGCTTTATAGAAAGTAAGGTTACAATCTAAAGAAACTTTTAAAGTGTTCCGCTATAGAACCATACAGCCGTTTTACAAAATGTAGTAAACTACGAGTATTACTAAATAATTGCATTCGACACTTTATGATTCCAAAAGTGGCGCCTCAATAATATACCACATACACGTTTTAAACTCAGTAAAAGTGTTTTAATCAAATAAGTACCTGCCGTGCACGAGGTCGTGGGTTCGATCCCTGCTCAAGACAATTATTCTGAGATCCACAAATTATTGTCCTGAGTCTGGATGTTCTTTGTGTCTGTTAAATAGATGTTTGTAAAAGTCCCTGCGACACAGGGCATTATCCCCTGTGCGGGAGTAATCTTTAAAAAAAAAATTATAGGCAAATTTATAGGCAAATGGTCCGACGAAGTATGTTAGACAATATTGTTAAAAAAAATAAGCAGATTTAACATAATAATTGAACTGTGCACGACAGACGCAGGACATGGGTTCGAAGCCCAGCCGAAGTAAGATAAGTCTTTGTCCTGAATTTACTTTAGTCCCCACAAGGCAGGGCAGGATCACTTCGCGAAAGTAGTCTTCTCACAAACACAGTACAATTTACAAACAAACATGACTGCTACACATGAGACGACAGAATGTAATGTAATAAACTAGTTCTGCTGATCTATAGCACAGTCTCGGACCAGTAGAGAGTGATTGTAGCGCGGCCCGCAATTATCCGCACCCTCCCTGCCTACACTACTGCACTAATAGCGATATGATTGCACAACACTCATCGTGTAGCACTTGCACTTGTGCAGTGTGTCGGTGCTCTGTTAGCGTTACAACATTCATGTTTGTAACTGAGAGAAGTGATAATACTACACAGATCTTACTGACTTGTACATAGTAAACTGTATTACGATACGAAAATCATGCTAGATATACCTACATGGTATGTTTAGTAGCAACCCACTTGATTGTCCACACAGTGTACCATATGTACTAACTTATTTAAGTACGAGTATATGTCATTATTATGATAAGTAGTGAGTATACGATTATAGTAATAAAGAATCAAACGTTATGTTACCCGAGAAATGAAGTCGACTCTACAAACGAACAATCATTTTAGGAAGCTGACATTAGAGAAGCAATAGTTATCGGGCAACCCTATACCAAACTGTATGGTAAGCTTAATTTTATATGAGTATATAACTTGCGTTACTATACTGTTTAAGTACTTACCGTTATGTTCAATATTGTTGCATCGTCAGCCTCTCCGTCACACATTTTCATTCAAAACTACAATCTTAATTGTATAAAATATACTTTTCATATTAAAAATAAAGTGATGTGCAAGTCTTACATACTGTATAGATATTAGCTTTATGTTAATAGTGTTATTATAATCTACCAACACCGACATAGGATAGCGCTCAATCATACGCATTACACTAACTATACAACTCTCACAGCTCACAGATACTCTCAGAGGCACTGCTTCGAATACTCTCAGAGAGTGACCCGCTCTGAGCCTCCTCCGTGGTCCATCAACTGAGGTAGTGAGACACGGTGTGACAATCTTCGACTTTTATTTCTTTATAGTAGGTACGTAAACTAAAATTGTAAATATCTTCTTATTTTTGCTCCTAGTGACATTACATAGCTGGAATGAAAGCTGCAGTAACCACTTACTATAATTACTATAAGGTGGATCACTTGTTTTCTGGCACTTTATAAACAAAATATATATAAATACGTATGATCAAGCGCTATTTATTTACATAGATATATATCACCATTACATCCCAGGTGCCCATGGTTAGTGAATGAAACAAGCTGTTAGTATACCAAACGTTTATTATTGAAACGTACATAATACACACACATATATACACAAGTACACAATATATACACATTATAGACGCTACCTGTAGCCAGACAAACACAAGCATGTTAGTTAGTATAATATTATACGAGTAAGTATATAGCAAGTACTCTTAACTAAGCAGCACCACGCTCACGCATTGCCGAGTATTTTCATGACGAATACGAGACCTTACACCTACATAATATATTTTTATATCCTAGTTTTCTTTCTTCAGAGAATATATAGGATAGTTTGAGTGCTCGAGGCGTATGAGCTATCATCATATCAGTCAATGGTTGTCCGCAGCTGCATATAGGAGCTCCTTGAAATATTTCCACATTGTGCGGTCCTGCGGCTACCTCATACATCGGATTCCCGCCGTCTTAACGAGGTCGTCGGTCCACCGTGTGAGGGGTGCGCTACACCACCTTGCGCCTTTCGGTACGCGGTCGCCATTCCTGAACCATTCTGTCTCTCATATCTGATTGGATCACGCAGGGCAACTCCCAACATAACTATCTCCATTGCCTCGAGGAACAGTAAGCCTTCTTAGGGCCATAGTAAGTAATCAAGCCTTATAAACGAGGACGTGAAGAAAGGACACACTTACGTGTATGTATGAAGTATTTATTATATACGTACACCAGTCTACTGTGTGCTGCAGAGTTAATAGTGAAGTAAAGCCTGCACCGTAGTGTAGCGTGTAGCGTGTACTCACCGTCAGAGGGCGCAGTCCTGGTGGGCGTGACGGTGGTGCTGGTCTGTGTGGCTGCGCGCAGCGTCGCCCAGCGCTCCCGCAGCAGCAGCGCCTTGTCCCTCACGGCGGCGCAGACGGACTGGCGCGCCGCCTCACACTCCTCCTCCATGTTCTTGTAGTTCTGCAGCACCTCCCGCACCTCGCCCTCGCGCTCTCTCACCTCCGTCTGCACACACACCTCAACATCTTACTTTTTTTTAATATGACTATTTTGAACCTGATGGATAGCGCGAGTACAGTCCACAAATGAAGTCAACGGATCGTAATCTAAAAATAACTTCAATCCAGATTAAAGAATTGTAAGATCAAGTCAATCAAATAAATGTCTACGTAGTAGGTAAGCTAGTAAGCTAACTGAAAACAATAGACTCCTCGCAGAGTAATGCCATATTCTATTATGTTACAACAATACAATAATAGTAGTAATAACTGACCGCTACATCTGTGAGCACAGCATCCCTGTCGTGGGGCGGCGCAGCGTCGAGCTTGTCGGCGGCGGCGCTGACCCACTGCAGCGCCACGTCCAGGCGCGCCGCCGACCTCGCCAGCGCTGACAACTTGCTGTTTATGTACTCGCGGTGCCCGGACAGCCGCGCTTGTGCCTGACAACAACATTTTGTATTTATTATACAGTGTATAGCCAGTGCCGTTAGTGCAGGTACACGTTACGACAGAAAGATGATCACAACACACAAAACAGTGCACACCTATATATTCATTATGTAGTGTGCATTTTCCACAGACCCATCGAAGTGAGTACATGACGTGTTATCCATAAATGATTGTCATAAGTTTGTATGTTCACTTCACTACATTAAACGAGACTCTTTTTCCTGGACCTTTACTTTCTACAATTTAGTTCTCAGTCGTTCTAAGAGAACACACCACAACACATAGTGTTCAGTTTAAACATGATCACACATACCTTCTCAAGCTCGGCCTGTATCTGTGCAGGTTGTTCACCTGTCGGCAGCTGGTTAGACTTGCGCAGCACCTCCATCTCCTTCAACTTGTTCGACAGTTCCTCCTCACGAGCCTAATGACAATAACAAACATTTAAGTTAACACTTCAAACATACAATGTAGCAAGGTATAGGTAGTTAGACAAGACATACGTGAGCTCTACTTGTTGCAAACATTCATCTATTTCATAAGAGAGCTTAAACAGCATTAGGATAATCACTATACAAGGTTAATCACTTAGGTACATTTAAGTTTGATTTACGTTTAAATTAAAAAAGATGTTCATTGAATGCTAGCTATTATATTGGCTACTCTTCTATTATTACGAGTAGGTATACATTATTAGCCACACAGCTCTAATATGTATATAATTACTAAAATGCTACTTTATAAACTGTTGTAACATAGAACAAGTATTGATACAAACAAAAATAATGTAAACTCAAAGCATTTTACAATTTTAACCCTACACAACGTTATTTACACTTTAATAACACATATGCAAATATGGTTATTTGGATGCTGATTTTATTTGATCCTTAAATATCAAAAAGGGTCGAACATTTTGATATAAATGCGAGATTACTTGTTAGTAAATGTCGTCAATAGCTTAATTTTATATCGACTTTATGTGAGCAAAGCAACACTGTCCATTTAAATAGCTTTCCTGAACTAAAATCAAAGAGACATCGCGATATACGATGCATCGTAAATAATAGTAACCCTACTTACATTATATTGTTTTCTATGAAGACGGAACCAAAATAATACTTATAAAATAATCAAACGTATAATAACAAATTTGTCAAGATGTACACTTATGTTTGGTGCTTGTTTATTGTTCCTACTTCGGTTTATGTCTTCACTCAGACCCAAACCTTATATTGTTATAGAAGTAATAGTTAATAGATAAACTAATAGTATGAGCCATAACAAATAATATCCGTAATGTGTGTGGTGTAGTTAATCCTTGCCGTGCGCAGTCTGCACGTAATGTGTGCGACACGACCGCGCACGGCACAATGGACGTCGCGTGGCGTGCACGTGTGCTGTGGCGGTGCACGCCACGACACTCACTACATACAACATGTAGATATATAATATCAATAGATATGCGACAAGTCCGATACTCCCGCGAACAAAAACTCATAAAATGTTTTATGACTGCAAGTGAGATGAAACAAACATAGCGCTCGCAGTTTCTATTCTTATACCATGAATGTCCTGCGCGGGTGAATGTCTATCCAGAACTTAATATTGTCACTTCTACGAATATCATTACATGCAGTGAAGTTAAGCTAGAAGCGTGCTTTTTAGTCATCGTGTGACCATTATTTGTGTACATGTTTAGTCCAAGTTGAAACTAATAAATTTGAAAAATGCCAACGCAACGAAAGGTCCTTTATAAAAATAATTCTAATTAAGTTAAATATTCTGACACTATGTAGGTATAGTTGATGCAGAAAGTTTAAGTAGAAAGTTAAAAGTAGGTATGTAATGTTATCAATACAATATGTAAAACAAGCCTTTTTATTTTGCAAAAAAATATGTATGCCCTTCAAACTTGTATTTTTACGAAGTAACAAATAACATTTGATCTCAGAGTACATTTATAATAAGTATAACAACAAATTGAATTTGAAAAACGTCTAATCAATCATACGGATTGTATAAAAAGTAAATTAAATTTCAAATGGTAAAGGCCTTACAAAAGAAAAGTAATAACTTAGCGAGTGATATAATGAAACAATATTAGAATATTGTGTCGCGAGGCTACTTGTGGTGGGAGGGAGAGATTGGGCTCTCCGCATGTTAAGTGTTAACTGGTTATAGAACATTAGTGATACGCGTTAACACTAAGCTAATACCTCATATCTATGTATAACAGCTGATAGCACACCCCCTATACAAGCATTGTATATGCAGTAACTCATTGAAGCTCGCAGTATTCAATTGAGATTTTAAATAAACCAATCTGCTAGTGAAATTTGAACTATTTTATTCTGTAATATAAAGGACATTTCTAATAAAACAAACCCCTACCCATCTTTACCTGCTGATATCAGACAAAGAGAAATTTAAAAAAATTGTCGGGAATATTAAAAAAAAAAAATATAGACTCGTTGTGAATTTAGATATAATAATAAATTAAATCTAAATTATAAAGTATAACTAATGTAAATTGTAATAATATAATCAGAATCAACGATGTCACAGTTAAACTGCGCAAGCAGTCATGTGAGGCAATGTACCTATTAGATACATGAACTTTTTAATGTAATAAATGATCCATCAATTCATCATCTCACCTAAAGGTAAATTTAATAAATAGTTTAGTTTGCACATGTTATGAGGGTTAAAATGTGCAATGACATTACTTTTGCCGAACTTCTTGTCTACATCACAAACCGATCCTTTGTCAATAAGAATTTATTGGGTAAACACGTTTATTCTCTTCTGTTAAGGGAAAAGTTATATTTAGTTTGTATCAGCATGCAGAGCCTGCAAGCGTGACACACACACACACACACACACACACAGACGTGAGTGTGTATGTTCGCAGACGACACCACTTCAATTTTACGAGTGTCGGCATCGATTGGTCGCTCGCGGTCACCACTCGGTTACGTTGAGGTGCCACACGTGCATGTGTGATCATATTATACATACAGCTTCATTATGTAGATAACTAAGTGGTAAATGCGACATTAAGTTCATAGGTTCTCGGTATTTAACTTTAAGCGAAGCGACGGTTCAGTTAGTTCATCGTTTTATGTATAGGATCGGTTCACCACTGTTAGATCTCAGTGCAATTTTTACATGATTTAGCAAACAGGCGGCTCTTGATAAGAAATCAATTATTTCCTAATAACTTGTAATGTTTCAAGAAGAAGGTTTAAGTTGGTCCGCACTTTTTATTAAAATTAGATAATAGTTTGTTTCTGCAACCTGCAATGGTGGTTGGTGCCATATTGTGTACCTAACCTTTATAACTAGAATGTTTGATTTCTTATTTTTTGTTTGCGTGGCACGCATCGACTCACCCTTTTAAGCTAGCGACTGCAAACTTGTAAAGAAATCGTAATGTTATACATTCGTGTGCACTATACATACGAGTACATAAATACACGCATATCAAACATGTAATATAATTACATTGTGTTTATTGTGTATATATGATAGGTAAAAAACTCTTGCGAGAGGTGTCTTTGAGAGTATGATCACAATACTTATGAGGAATGCTCTTATACACAACACATTCATTACTCGTAGATATTGCTAAACAGTTTCTGAGGATATCTTGGTGCTATGCCCAACAAGCAAAGTAGCGATAACAGGGTCTAAATTTAAAGCTCTAAGTTATATAGTAGCTATGTAAGATATAAAATAATACTTTTAAATGATAGTACGGATATAAGAGAGCTTGCTTAAGCACCAGCGATAGTAAGGTGATATAAAAGATATAGAACAATTACGCTGCAGCTTAAAGTTGTAATAAGGTGCTATAAGCTAGAACTTTACAGTTTTATTGCAGCTTTAAGTCGATTTTAACATTAAAAGCTCTTTTGGAGTGACTACTATCACTTGCTGATGTAAATGCTCTATTTAGGTGCTATGAATACCTTTAAGTGCTAAACATCACTTTTGATGTTAAAGTGGTTATAAAAAAACCCTCAAGCCGTTTAAGGGTTATAATAATCAATCTTATAACTCTTAATAGTGCAGTGATATTGTAGTATTTTATTGGTGTTTTAGCGCTTGAGGTGCTAGGGAAGCTTGAAGCTTTAGAACCCTCTAAGAGTGCTAGTGTGAACGTTATTTAGTCTTAAAGCGATATGCGAAATATTAAACCCTTCTATATCACCTTAACCTGTTTAACGAGGTTATTTATATTAATGAGCTTTAAAAGTCTACATTAGTGTTAATAATCACTTGAAATGTTAAAAAATTCCGTTATATCGCTTATGTGGTAAATTTTAACGTCCATCTTGTATATTAGAGGAGGGTTCCGCCCATCAAAATATTGATTCTTATCTATACTAATATTATAAAGAGGTAAAGTTTGTGTGTTTGTGACGTTGTAGGGGGTAATCTCTGGATCTACTGAATCGATTTTAAAAATTCTTTCTGTGTTTGATAGTCCATTTATCGGGGAGTGTCATAGGCTATATAGTATCACGCTATGCCTAATAGGAGTAGAGCAGTAATGAAATATGTTTATAAAAGGGACGCTTAAAATCGTTTATTTTGCTTCTACTGCATAAACGTCTGGAGATATATACTGAAATAGATATATAATTAGAGAATTGTACCTTTAAAAAAGTTTTACAATTAAGAGACTTAACATTGTCGTAAAAATGCTAGGGTGTCGTAAAATGATGAAGGGTGTTGTAAAAGATGGAAGTGTGTCGTAAAACTGCAAGGATGTCGTAAAATTATGGACGGTGTCGTAAAACTGCAAGGGTGTCGTAAAACTGCAAGGGTGTCGTAAAATGATGAAAGCTGTCGTAAAAGATGGAAGGTTGTCGTAAAACTGCAAGAAAGTCGTAAAATGATGGAGCGTGTCGTAAAATGCATGGAGGGTGTCGTAAAACTGCTAGGGTGTCAAAAAATGATGACGGGTGGGAAATGGAATGGAATGGAATGGAAAGGATGTCGTAAAACTGCAAGGATGTCGTAAAATGATGAAGGGTGTCATAAAATGCATTGAGTGTGTTGTAAAATTGCTTGGGTGTCGTAAAATGCATGAAGGGAGTCATAAAACTGCTAGGGTGTAGTAAAAAAATTGGAGAGTGTCGTAAAACAGCTAGGGTGTCGTAAAATGATGAAAGCTGTCGTAAAAGATGGAAGGCTGTCGTAAAACTGCAAGGATGTCGCAAAATGAGAGAGGGTGTCGTAAAATTCATGGAGGGTGTCGTAAAACTGCTAGAGTGTCGTAAAATGATGAAGGGTGTCGTAAAATTCACGAAGAGAGTCGAGAAACTGCTAGGGTGTCGTAAAATGATGGAACGGTGTCGTAAAACTGCAAGGATGGCGTAAAAGATGGAGGGTGTCGTAAAAGATGGAAAGGTGTCGTAAAACTGCAAGGGTGTCGTAAAATGATGGAGGGTGGCGTAAAATGATGGAGGGGTGTCGTAAAGAGAGACTAAATGTTCTGCACTTAGTAGACATTGTTTTCTGCCCAGACTTATAATCTAAAACATATATCTATACTTCTATACTTAATATTATAAAGAGGTAAAGTTTGTGTGTTTGTGACGTTGTAGGGAGTAATCTCTGGATCTACTGAACCGATTTTAAAAATTATTTTAGTGTTGAATAGTCTATTTATCATGAAGTGTCATAGGCTATATAGTATCACGCTATGGCTAACAGAAATAGAGCAGTAATGAATTTTTTTTTTAAAAGTGACACGTTTTTTTCGCCGCCCTACGAAGTGGGCACGGGTCAGCTAGTAGTGAATAAGAGATTTGGAAATACATATATTAATCTGACCCTCGGACTATTTAGAAAACAACGAAAAATAAATCTGTTTATTGGCATCATGGGGTCACAAACAGTCTGACTAAAATACTGGCTAGTTGGGACAAACTCCCTGATAAAATTGAATTAAATATAAATTTGGATGGTTTACCTATTTACAAAAGTGCCAAGAAAGAGTTTTGGCTAATTTTAAATATAATATTAGTCCATTTATAATAGGAATTTATTACGGAACAGGGAAGCCCAAGAATCTAGAGTTCTTTTGAATGATTTTGTTAATGAAATGGGGGTATTACTGGAGCAAGGGGTTTTTGATTGGACGGGAAAACTGATCCTATTAAAATACGGTGCTTTATTTGTGATTCAGCTACCAAGATATTTCATATTTTATACCCTTGATACATAAAATATGAAGATAAATAAAATACAGTTTTAATCAATACCTTGTATTTATTTATACCTATTAGATAGGATCTAAGTTGCAACAATAGAAAGACATTAGAAACTTAAATGCAAAACAATAGTGATTCTCCTACATAACATAATGCTGAATTTATATTCTTCACATAATTTTGACTACTTTGAAAGCACATATCTATCTAACGCTGACTGTACTAACAGAAATTATATAAATCAATCAATATAAACCTCGCCAAAATTACTTAACAAATTCTACATACGAAATGCAGCATTACATACGATTGCAGTAAATGTGTCGTGCGAGGATGTCTAGCTGTGCTGTGAAAATGCGCATTAATGTGTGGCGCGAGGATGCGTTGAATGGCTGGTACAGTATGCGCAAACCTCGCAACAGATCTTTCATCCACATCATCATTCACACATGCCTCGGACACATCCTTCGCTTGTTTTGTATGCGCAAAAATCTAGCTCCGCTGAGCCGTTTTCACTAGAGCTGTACTGACCGAGGCAAGGTAAATGAAGCGATTCTATTGGTTCTTTACAAACACATCCCTCGCTATGCATCCTCGCACCTCTCTGGTGGAAACGCAGCCTAAATGTGTAAAAATAGAGATCGCTCCTATTTGGCAAAGGTTAAATAAAAAAATTTTTGTACTTCACAAAACTACTGTGGCTTATTAATTAATAATGTACTAAGTAACAGAAAATAAGTCAGTCAATATGAATCGCGTTTACATTACTAAAATTGCACATAAATATAATACAAATCGAAAATAATATGTGATCAATAAATATTTGGCAAATAAGAAATATTCGGCAAAGGAGTAAAAATAAGATCCTAAGGAAGGTCCAAAGGTTTTAGTGCAGTGTTTTTGGACGGACGCTGGTTTCCTCTTCAGTATCACTTTGTGTAAGCATAATAGTTATTTCTTTTTCTGCCGCTTCGTAAGTATTTATATATGTTATTTCTTTTAACACTGCACGGTATGGAACACCAATGCGCCTGCGGTATCGATGTATCGTCGTTAATGATTTTTTGTGGCTGTTTAGGCCTTAGAACGCTATTGTGCTTCCATGTAGACGGTACTGCAATGAGTTGTACTTTATTTCGCTCTTTGGTCTGAATTATTTTAACCGGCATACTGAAATATAAAAATTAACTTTGCTGTAGTAATGAAACATACAAAATCCAAAACATTGAGATATAATTATAAGATTAGATCGACCAGGGGTCCGTGAGGTTGTAGTCTTTAACTTATTCCGAACAAAGTACGTACTTTAACATTATACGCAGAGGCGGGGAGAGGGGTAGGCGCAGTACCTACACCGCGCCGGTTACCAATATAATGAAATTAGGCGCGTATTTCAATATATTAGTTGAATACCTATATAGCTAGGTATGTAGCAAAACAAGTATTGTAACTACTACTTTATTAATTAAATAAAAGCCTATTTAGATTTCTCGTACTTATAACATCATATACCTACCTACTGAAAAAGATACAATAAACTTGATTAAAATCTTTTATGTTTTCATATTAGTGGTTGACGTATCTTACCAAGGAACCCAAATGTCTCAAATATCATAAAAAATCCTTTCAACGATATGACTTAAGGTTCTAATCGACGTAGTTGTTCAAACAGAAGAGCTAATAAATAATTTTATAGCACCGTTTTAAACTTATGAGTTCTAAAAAAGATATAATTATCACTATTGCCGCTAGCCTTGCATTTAAATTGATAACGCCATTATTGTTTACAAATATAACCTAAAAATCTTGATATACGAGTATCTTTTAATAATAATGTTTACTTAAATCATTGTTGTTTTCTTACAATTAAATATCTAACAATTTTTGGAAGGAATAAGTACAATTAGCAAAATTACAAAAAAAAATCTAATATTTTTGCTATATTTTTGGTTTGAATATTTCTTAAAACGCCTTATTTTAAAGGCGCTTGAAAATTGAGATTAAAAATAGTATACATATTAACAGAAAAAATACAACCGCAATAGTATTTCACTTAAATAATCGCTAAAGGTATAATAAATTGTAAGACTTACCGTTTTTGTTTATCAACTGCCATTACGTACACATCACACTTAGATAAAATACAGAAGGAATAGGTACATAAAACATTACAAAGACCAAAGATTTTATTTACACTACTCCAGCGTTTTTGCATCACTTTAAGTGACATAATGATACCATACTACATCTTTAACAGAACTTAAAGTAATAAATACCGTTTTTGCAACACTTTAAGCGATATAAAATAACATCTTATAAATAAAATAGAACCTCAGGCGATTAATATAGACTTTGCAACACTTCAAGTGATACAAAATAGCATATTATAGTTTTAATAGAACCTTTGTATGTAACTAAACTTTTGTCACACTGTAAGTGATATAAGACTGCATCTTAAAACTTTTATAGATCTTTTGGTAATAAACACAGTATTTGCAACACTTAAAGTAATAGAAAATAGCATCTTATTACTTTAATAGTATCTTGGGTAATGAATACGGCTGTTTAACTCTTAACTATCGCCATTGGTAAGAAAATACCATATAGTAGCATTGTTATGCCACTTATTTATCACTGTTGCAGTTAATACGAGCAGCTGTAGACTTACAAGTGCTAACACCGGTGCCTAATTCGGACTATAAGAGAGTTATAGCACGCTATATCGCTAATTTTTAGGCCGCGCTATTGCTATTGGTGTTTAATTGAACAAATAACCGACTGTAATAGCGCTTATTTTATCGCTTAATTGTTAGTTGGGTGTTTACTGTGATCATTAGTGAGAATGAATGATCGGATGTTGGGTACTTTATCACGCGAGTACTACTCGACCGGTTTGACACAAATTCTGCAATAATAAATAATACAGAGTCTATAAATTGTCGCAATAACCGACATCTACGCTATATATTAAAATTTCTGTAAATAATGGTGAAGTGTCGCATCACAATCTTACATCAAGTATTTTATTTTATTTAATAGGTATAGAAACAGATTAACAAATTAAAACAATATAGTACTTCAACTAAACATTTTCAAATCCTTATCCTTTTTTTCTGTATAGGTACTCCTATTCACAAAAAAATAACTTTCAAAGATCACTGAAAAACTTTAACCCAAGACCTACTTGCCATCCATCCTCTATTGAGATAATTAAGGGCTGATAAATTAATGTCTTAAATTGTTTAACGACCTCTGTGGCGTAGTCGTTACATTACATGGCTGCTACGCGCAGATCTCGGGTTTGATTCCCGTTCAATGCAAATCTTTGTGTGCATAAAAATGATTGTTTGTCTGCGTGTTATCAATGTATAATTTGTATGTATTTATAAAAAACAAAAGGTATTTAAGTATGTTTATCCGTTGTATAATACTTAGCCATAGTACAAATTCTGCTTAGTTTAGGATTAGATGGCGTTTTGTGATGTGTGAAAAGAAAAATAATAATAATCATTTTACATACAAACAAATAAGAGAGTCGCACTTGTTCCGTCCGCGACGTGACGTCAGAGTGTGAGGCACTCGACGTGCTGCGGGTCCACACACAGTTCACAAACTCACTCATCACTACGCACTGTTGTTGTCCACAAACAAACAGACACGCGAACACGGAGACACGTCCGCGCTATGTACATACACCGGGGTACTAAACACGACCGGCCACACGCGCGCACCACGTCGTCTTACTACTATATATACTCCACAGCAATCTGATGCTGCAGCGCTCATCACACGGGTCACATCGGTGTGAGCCCGGTGGCGCTTACGTCCTTGCGTGTGCGGGTGTGTGTAACACTACGACACATGAATATTTTGATAGAGTCAGAAATAGCCGAGCTCGATACCAGTACATGTGCGAGGCATCACTTCCTTCTCGAGATGTTCTGCGGCACGTGACAATAACTCCTTATACGAATATAACTACACGAGCACGGGTTAAACACAGATACAAATAACTTTCTCTTATGTTACATGCATCGCCATTGTATTTAAAACTACGTCCAAAAGAAGAGCTTCGTTATGAAGCTCTTTCTTATTCTTTCAGGTATGTATTGTATGCCTCAAAAGATTCAGCGGTATGTTTAATATGAGCACAGTGGTAAGAAAATAGCCTCTTACTCTTTTCCAACAAATAAATGAATATGAAACGCTCAGTTCAACTTTACATAAAAGCTACAGACATGGAGCCCAACCTAGGCTGCAGGGAGTAACTGCAGGTGACGCCGCGGTTATCGAATGCGTTTAACGCAGTGCTGCCTGCGGTCGCAGTTAATTTCTGTGCCATGAATTGTAGATAATGCTATTTATATAACACCAGTAGACGATACCACTGGCGATGCACTCTATAATTTTCACTAAATTTCATGGGTCACTTGTAGTTTGCGGTCTGTAGCCCATGTCTGACCTTACTTTGTGACACGAATAAAAAGAAGTCTTATTGTGATCCTAACCTTATGTCCTTAAATGTAATTTGGTAAATAATTATTCGTATAGAATACATAAACAAAGTTTTTTTTATTTTTGCACTAAAACCGACGGCGATTCCACATACTTTGTACACGTCGCGGCGCTCATAGAACAAATTCTGATATTAACTGCGTGACACTAACACGGTAGTAAATAATACACGCAAACGCTAGTCTACATATTTCCGAAGTATTTAACATGATGATTAAGAAGTGAAATGATTCGATTGACTTGTTCTCTGTATGTAGAAATGTTATAGAGATCAGTAACTTCGTTAGTAAACTCGCTGAGGTATGTTGAACCAAAACTGTATCTAAAATAGATATTTAATTATCTCTACTCTTGTGTGAAATCTCACAGATAGCACAACACACGTCGTGTTCACACTCACTAGTACTCGAGTAACATCACATCAGACATTTATGAGTCGGTGGAGCTAACGTGGATTATTGAGCACATAGCACGAGCATTAGCTAACACTGCGAACACATTCATCACTACACCTAACTCGGGAGGAGTATAAATATATAGCTCTCTAACTGCACAGATGTGCATATTGCGCCATGTGCTACAATATTTTTAAAAATAATATTAATTTTGTGATTACTATAACGTAACATTAAAACATCTCACACAAACCACTTTCTGGTCTAAGACACACATTTTATGGTTCGCAAAAATAAGTAAACTGCATAGAATGCAACCTCCCGGCCATGATAGAACAAGCAGGTGCTAGACCACACCGTGCCATTAGATTGTACTATAGGTACCATCAATTTTACATAACGCCTAACCCAAAACTGTACTTTGCGAAATCGCCTCTACTTTAGACAGTTCAAACAGTACTTTGATATTCTAGTGTTGTCTGTAGTCGGGTGCTAGTTTGTCAAGTTTATTTAGTTTCATCAACAGCATTCTAAGTGTAATCTCATATTATTTTATGCTATTTTTTTTTTAAAAGGCAAAATTTAAAATTTTAAAATTGAAGCAAAACTGTGTTGAAGTCGTAAGGTTATTTCGCGATAAAGTCTTCACAAATAATACAATAATGTATATCAATAAAACGTATAATAGTGTACAGATGTTACGGCTGTATGTCCGTCAGTGAACAGTAGTGTAGTGTTGAGGGAGTCGGTATGAGAGTGCGATGAGTGAACTAATCGTTAACTATTGAGATCTCCTCACACCTTACTACTGCAGAACTACGAGGTGATAACTGATGTATATAAGTAGCTGCTACATCAACAACATTATAGTACGTTTGTATAATTGTGCAGAACCGTTTACAGCTGCGTACTTACTTTGTAACATTTATTGTTATTATTAAACATAACAAACGCAAGGCAGGCACCTTACAAATGTGAAGAGTACCTACATTTTATTCCATAATTCAGCAACTCCTAATAAGGCGTCAATATGACTTGAAACTACGATGCCTTAACATTTAAATAACTAAATTGATATTTAAAAATAGAAAACAATTTGCCATGAATATCTAATTTTGCGAATTAAATTTAAATTGATTTACAATAATTGGTTACTTATTATTGCGTTATTAATTAACCGAGAGAGCCCAACAATCATAATATGTATACCGTATTTATCCTTACTTGATTTATTTAGTAAACAAACACCACATATTGCAAATCCACTAGTTTTTACATCAATCGCACACTTGGATATGGATGAAAATTTCTGGAAAGTAGCATTAAACGTTTATGCAATAGAAAACACGTAAATCACTTTGATTTATCCTCTATCTTTCGTAAATTTTAAATAAATGTATTTTTTTCCAACATAAAATTTCACAGATAAAATTATTTTTACGATTTGACATTTGTAGATTATAGAATTTTGTCCTTGATTCCTATACATTTTTCAAAGATTAATGTGGTTGACACGACGCCATATATGTTTACGTTTTAGAGCAAGTCTGTTTAAATAGACAGTAGGTATACGTATACACGTACTCGTATTACGTGGCAGATTTTAATTACAGCAGTAATCACTCTGCGCCGCTGATATTGAATTATACTCGCGGCTGATCGAAACGTGTTGTCGTATTAAATACTAACTAACACATTATTACTTGTGCTCATTTACTTCATATTTAGGAGGATTTTGGTCTACAATAACCTGCTGATGACCAGATGATGGGGCAGTGACGTCATAAATGTTGACACCGAATCGAAGAAAGCAAACTGAACATTGAACGAGAATTGACAATAAACTAGATCTCTTCTACAATACTCATTACGTGTATTACATTAAAGAAACAAATACGGCCGTGACTTCTCATTGTAAGTTCAAAGTACTGACGCCACGTTATTTAAAGAATACAAACAAATGCTATTTTTATGTAACGTCTGCCCAAAATACACGGCGACGTATTTATATCTGTAGCGTGTGAGCATGTCGCGCGACGTATCAACGTACACGCGTGAACCTCTTGTAGATATACTAATGTCAACTTGTGTGACATCGCCGAGAAGTTAGTAAAGGCAATCAGAAAGGAAAGTATCAATTTATTCTCAAGCCATGCGTAAATATACTGTTCCTACGAGAATGTAACAAATGGCAAAGTACTGTATGTCTAAAAAAATTAAACAATTTGAGGGAGATTCTCTACACTGCAAGTACACCAGGTTTCAATATAAATAAGTGTAAAAGCATAACCGCTAAATACTTTGTTTAATTGTTATTAGGTGCTTGTATAACATAAGTCTAGGTTTAGGAAGCAGTGTAACATCTTCGCACCTACATCAGTTGTATTTAGAGTTATATCCCTGTGTGGCTCATATGAGGCTGTATATAGGTACACGTGTGTCTCGTGAAGCACTTAGCACGCACTTATGTATACGTTGCAACAAATGGCTCACTGAATACATACTTCCTCTACGTACCGTTAGCCATTTATTGTAGCTTCTCCGTTACCCTTCATAAAAATCTTATAAAAAAGGACACAACTTATTTTACAACCCATGCTCAAACCTACTCGAATACATAATAAACAGAGCTGTATTGTCAACAAAATTATTAAAATTAATTTATTAATATTATTTAAATAACATTAATAAATAATATACAAACAAACATTTTTTCTCATGTAAAAGTAAAATAGAATGTTTAAAAAAATACCTATAATATTCACAAAACATAAGTCAAGTAGCAAGTTATCAAAATGTCCACGTCGTCGTCGCGGCTACTCCAAGTCTAAGCAAGAGCTATAAATTTCAATTTACGCGTAAGTTAGCAAATAAATTTGAGATTAAACGCGGCTTTGTCGTGCAAAACAACGGCCAACTAGCAACCAAACGAAACTGCAAAATATACAACATGCACAAACAAACAAACAAATGCACGTGGACCGATACACCAACATATACAAATAGCATCCTTATGTGCAAAGTAGTAGAGTTTAACATTGTTTAGTACAATACGTGAATTCATGAGAGTATGTGAAACACTGCATTGGCGTGCAATATCGTTTGCAATGCATTATAAACCGTAAGGTATGCACACAGAGTACACATTTCTCTGCGGTGATTCTGGGCAGTATGTTGGAAGGCTGCCAAGTCTGATACGACGTGTGTTAGGAATGTCGTGCTCAGTGAGCCTACAGCCTGATTTATAGCACGAAACCTCACGAATTATAATTGCATTTTTGTTCAAAACATTACACAATTTTTATTGTAAGTAAGTAATAACAATATAATAAATGTCATTCTAGTATCATTCACATTCTAGACATACAAAAGTCAACTACATATATGTAATTATGTTTTAAAAAAAATAAAATGCACGGAACTAACATTAAACGATATCTTTAAAAATGATAGTACAACTATTTGTATCAAAACCTATTAAAATACAACGAGGCACTTACAACAGTATTCACTTAGACCACTGTGACTGCGCATAGCTTTAGCCCTCTCTCGAATGCAACATTATTTAGATATTGTTCGAAAGGTATATTTTGATAATCGCAGAATATCTTCGTTTGTCGTCTATTTTACATTGATTAAGTAGACGCAACGTGACCTCCGATGTTCCAACACCCGCGCCGTTGTGGCTGCGATCGAACAGAATAGAGGCACCAAAGTATTTGCGCGCCAGCTTGGTAGATCCCATCTAACGAAACTACACACTGCGGACGGCAGAACCGTGACCTCCAAGTTCGAGATACTCGAGGAAATAGAGAGCTTCTACAAGGACCTGTACGCTTCACGGGTGACTAAACCCTTGGGACCTAGCAAAGATGACCACAGAGCCCCACTCATGCGCCATTATACGGAGGACATCCCCGATGTCAACCGGGGCGAGGTCAGAGCTGCTCTCGAGCAACTTAAGAACAACAAGTGTCCAGGTGATGACGGAATCACTACAGAGCTACTAAAAGCTAGCGGAACACCTGTCCTAAAAGAGCTCACAACGCTTTTTAACTCCGTCATTCACCAGGGCCTAACACCTCAGGCGTGGAGCGGGAGTGCGGTGGTCCTGTTCTTCAAAAAAGGTGATAAATCCTTACTGAAGAACTATAGGCCCATATCACTCCTGAGCCACATCTACAAGTTGTTCTCGAGAGTACTCACAAACCGCCTCCCCAGAAGACTCGACGACTTCCAACCACCGGAACAAGCCGGGTTTCGAAAAGGCTACAGCACCGTGGACCACATCCATGTTGTTCGGCAGATTGTACAGAAGACTGAAGAGTACAATCAGTCGCTGTGCATGGCTTTCGTGGACTACGAAAAAGCCTTCGACACAATCGAAACCTGGGCGGTTCTGGATGCTCTGCAGCGATGTCGCATTGATTGGCGGTACATCGAGGTGTTGAGATCTTTATATGAAACTGCCACCATGACCGCCCAGCTCCAGGACAAAAAGACCCCACCTATTGAGTTGCGTAGAGGGGTGAGGCAAGGGGATGTAATTTCCCCTAAACTCTTTACCAACGCGCTCGAAGACGTTCTTAAGACGTTAGACTGGACTGGACGGGGCATCAACATCAACGGCGAGTATATCTCACACCTTCGGTTTGCTGATGACATCGTCATCGTGGCAGAGTCACTGGAACAACTTGACGGGATGCTGCAGGGCCTAAATGGAGCCTCTCGACAGGTCGGACTCGGCATGAACCTCAACAAAACGAAGATCATGTTTAACAAACATATAACGCCGAGGCCGATCTATGTCGACGGATTGATGCTCGAAGTTGTTCAAGAATATGTTTACCTCGGACAGGTTGTCCAGCTCGGTAGAAACAACTTCGAGAAAGAAATCGATCGCAGGATCCAGTTGGGTTGGGCAGCATTCAGCAAGCTACGTCGGGTCTTCTCTTCGCCTTTACCGCAATGCCTGAAGACTAAAGTTTTCAACCAATGCGTTCTACCAGTAATGACATACGGTGCCGAGACGTGGACACTCACAGTAGGGCTAGTCCACAAACTTAAAGTCGCGCAGCGAGCTATGGAACGGGCTATGCTCGGCGTCTCCTTGAAGGATAAAATTCGGAACGAGGTTATCCGACAAAGAACTAAAGTTACCGACATAGCTCGTAGTATTAGCAGGCTGAAGTGGCAATGGGCTGGTCATATCTGTCGAAGGACCGATGGCCGTTGGAGCAAACGTGTCCTAGAGTGGAGACCGCGACTCGGCAAACGTAGTGTAGGACGCCCCCCAGCTAGGTGGACCGACGACCTCATAAAGGTCTCTGGGTCGGACTGGATGCGGAAGGCGCAGGAGCGAGTTCTGTGGCGCGTGTTGTGAGAGGCCTATGCCCAGCAGTGGACTGCAATAGGCTAGCTGGTTGAAGTAGGCGCATAGTTTTAAGTTAGACATAATTATATCAGAATTATGTAATAAAATGATTTACAAAATAACATGTATTGTTATTATTTAGCTCAGTTTTGTATACCTAGAGAAACAAACGAACTTGTGTAAATAGCAAACATCGTGCAAATACCATTATAGAAAGTTTCTATTTTGTAGAGACGAATTTTGGAAGTGACATTATTTAGTTGTCAACTTGCAATCCGTAATAGTTTAATTAATTGTACCTTTTTAATAAAATCCGTCATTTTAATAATTGGAAGGTTGATATTACACATGTTTCTGGTTAAAAATAAATGTTTTATGCACTACAGCAATTTAAAACAAATATCTCAAAGGTCGGTGGCATAAGGGAACATCGTTTTTTTTATTAGGTGAGAAAGACGAAATTTCTCGGATAAGCTTTTGGCTAAAAATAAATAAATAGTTAGTCGCAAGCGAGGCGCGATACAAGCAGTAACAAAGTGACAGATGAGAGATATATTATGTTTACCTTGACGAGGCTGAGTCGTATGGCGAGGCTGGTCTTGTCGGACACGTTGGCGCTGGTGGTGTCCAGCAGCTCGCCCACCTGGCGCAGCTGCCCCCGCGCCGCCACCGCCCAGCCGCCGCCGAGCGCCGCACCGGTGAACTCCGCGGAGTTGATCCTGGGGGGGGGGACACTAGGTTAGCACATGTAGCTAGTGGAGCAGACTGTAGTACAGTGTAGTGAACGTACTTGTCGCTGAGCGCGGCGAGGTGCGCGGCGGTGCGCAGCCAGCGCTCGTTGAGCAGGTCGAGCTGGTCCTGCACAGCATGAGCGAGGGGCGCCCCGCATGCTCCCACCACGCCGCGACCTGCAGCTCGCGCCTCCTGCACCTGCTGCCAGCGACCAGACATCTGCACACACAACACGCACCTCAACACTCCTGCTCAAACATAATCAACGACAAATAAAACAACAACAGTCAGCCCATGGACATCCACAAACAAATAATCTCCTCCTCCAAATTTAGCACCTTGCGCGCTCCAATGCCTCCCTCATCCATCGGTGTTTCGCCGTCCTACACTAACCGGTCGAAGACCTTTGTCTTTAGGCCCTGCGCCATTGTGGACGGAAGATACGCTTTAGCTTCCTGAACGCTACCCGACCGAATTGGATTCGACGAGTGACCAAAAATAAACTGATTGTCCCAGGTAAATACATTTCTCATCAAAAAAATCGAAACGGTGTGTAAGTTTGTGTTTTATAAGGATTATCTGAAAAATGTGTTTATTTAGGAATATGTGTATGTCATTTAATAGGGAATTTAATGAGGTTTTTAAATAATAATGGTAATGTTCTAAATTCAAATTAAATTTTCATAGATTTCGGATTTTGTTTAACAAGTCGTTTTTACCCTGTACGTACTTTGACGTAAACTGATAAAATGACGCACGTAAATAAAAAAAAAGTACATAAAAAAAGTAAATACGACTTGTTAAACAAAATACGAAATCTGGATAATTGAAACACTCACACTATGTACACACTTTATTTTCACTAGTAAGAACACTCGAAATTTGACGTCAGTGAAACGTCGGCTATATAGACTTGTGGAGAATCTTAACATCGACTCACAATATTGCCACTAGCGCAATCTAGGTAACACAATACAAACATAGTAGAAAAGACACATAACAAAACATTAGTTTAGAATTAAACATACCGCCGGCCAAGGACAACTTAAGTCCTTAACATGTCATAAGGTAAGTAACATAAACAGTGAATAAAAACAAAAGTATCAAAATTACGTAGATTAATGAGAATCAGTTTCATCCAGGGATAAAGGGCACAATTTTACAATAAGTGTTTTACAAAACTTTATCTTTATATTGCAATCTAATGACTCTTGTTACACTATCGCCTGGATGTTTCTGCATTACTCGTCGCAAAAGTCATTTTCCAGGTGAAAACGAATCATATTTTACCTATACATACAACATACATATTTTTACTCGTATAAACCAAATTGTTGTCGATTGACATTTAAAGTAAGCTGGTAAGCTCCATGCAGAGATTTCAATTATGTTGTGAAAAGAATAAGTTTCGATAAAGAACAGTTACTTCTTAAAGAAGAGGTTGTTTTTTGTGTCACTTGGAATATCTGCATGAGCAAGTGGACAACTAACACGGAGAAATCCTATATCGTAATTTACAAATGGGTAAAGTACAAAACAAAAAGGTTAATAAACAATTAAGTAATATCATGTCGAAAGAATGAGATTTGTGATAGTTTAATATACTCTTTAAAGCGTTATCTAAGTCATGGTTACACAAATAACTAAGCTTCGTAAATGACTGTTTACATAGTCTAGCTTTAATTATTTTAAAATAACGACAACAAAAAGCAGTTGCTCGAATCAATTTAGACAGTGAGAAAAATCTTTGTAGATAAGAGCATACATCGTTTTTGTCAATAGTAACATTACAAGATATTTTCATTGTAGGTTTCATTTTTAAATCTGTTAAAGGAATATAAACTTGAAAATAATTAATGTCAATAACGTTGCATAAAAATTGAGAACCTCTCCACCATAGTTCTGTTTGCCGGAAGTCACATGGATAACATCCACGATATGCTATATCTGGGAGATTGATTATAAAACTAACATGATGCCATTGATTAAAACGCAGCCATAACAAAACTATAATAGAGTCTATACTAGTATATACGTCAGAGGACACATTAAACAAAACTTTAACAAGTTCAATCAATCTAGACAAAAGCATTGCACCAAAGAGTTCAAGACGCGATATCTGTTTAAAAGAAGTGACATTGCATATTGCAATAACAAAGTGAGTTATAATTATCTCTATCGTTTCTTGACACTTTAAGGTACACCATTCCAGCGTAGGCAGTATTAAAAACTTCACTAAACCCATGCAGCTCCCGCATAATTGTATCGTACAAAACTTCAAGCCATCGTGGGAACTGTATGTTTTCAGTGAGCTGGAAATTTTCAAAGTGAAGTATACATACATATTTTAAATAAGTGGAAAGATCAAGAGAATTTCGAATAGTGAACAATGTATCTGATTTTATAAAGTTATCGTGAGATTGATGTAAATTCAAAATAAGATCAAAATTATACATTACAAAGTTCCATGTAAAGCAGGTTTTAATTGCTTTTCTTCTTACTTCCACTTTATTCTTCACAGAAGTTTGAGTCTTTGTTTTTTAGGTAGTCAACATCATAGTTAGTAATTGATATCTGTCGAATATCTGCGACCATACAAAATTTGTGTTGTCTCCATCGAGTTAACAAATCTTTAATATCTTGTCTAATCGTAAATTCATCATTCAATGAATTTTCATTTGCAGGTGCAGCTTTTCTGTCGTATACGACTTGTAGCTTTGTTCTTAGACTCGTCGGCCTAAGAACCACGTGATAAGGTAAGTAATACGGTTTTCGTGTTTTTGTTTCAGGTACCATACTTATAAGTTTTGTGGGTGGATCGATCTTACACGGTAAACCTACCATGTACTGTTCGTCTTCATTTTGTGTGTGAGTGTTTTTGAAGTGTTCTTTACATTTTATTTCTAAACCAGTCATCGGTTTTTTGTGTGGTAGATTCTCTTCTATCTTCCAGAATCTTCTGAGTGACTGGTCAGTTTCAACATTTGTTTGCATAACTACCATATTATGCTCGTATACTGACTCAGTTTGTGAGACTCGACCTGATATTAACCAACCAAGGTGTGAGTTGAGTGCAATAAGAGAATCATTCTTGTATAAGCCCTCCATAAGTATATTTGCATGCACGTCGGCACCAAGCAAAACATCAATAGACCCTGGCTTGTGAAAGTTTGGATCAGCCAGATCCAACTGCATAGATAAAGGCCAGGTATCTTGGGGAAATTCACGAGAAGGCAACAATGAAGTGAGTTTCTTTAGTACATAGGCATTAACCTTGAAAGTAAATGCTGGATTTTTCGTGGAGTGGACTGTAATTGTTACTACCTCTTTGGTAGTTACCACCGATGGGTTGGCTATTCCAGATATTTTGCCAGTAACTGGAGTGCGATCAAGTTTCAATAACTGTGCGGCTGCTTCGGAGATAAAAGAACCTTGTGAACCCTGGTCGACTAAAGCTCTTAACGCGTAAGTACCACTGTTTCTTGAATCTACATTAATTACAGCCGTAGCTAGTATAACTAATTCATCTTTTGTTTCAGTTTTCAGGTTTACGCTTAAGTTGCAGGAAGACTCAGGAACAGAAATATTTCTTATAGAGGTACCTTTCTCCTTAATAGTTTCAATAGTCTTGTCGTCTTTAGTAGGTGTCAAGTGAAGTAAGGTATGATGTCGACGTCCAAACTTCTTGCAGGCTGTACTCTGTCTACAATTAAAGACAGAGTGACCTTTTACAAGACAATTGAAGCATATATTATTTTTCTTGACAAACTCTTGACGATCAGATACCAGCAGTGTAGCAAAATCTTTGCAGTGGCAAATGTAATGGTCTCGTGAGCAGTAAGTACAAGTGCTTTCGACTTCAGTGGCAAAGCTTTTAATAGTTGTGTATTTTGTAGGTTGTTGAAGAGGTTTAATGTAATTTCTTTGTGGAGGTTGTGACAAACTAACCATTTCCATAGCTCGGAATCTGTTTTCCAGAAATGTATTTAGATCTTCATATGTAGGAATGCTAGTGGAATTATCCTGTGATTGCTCCCAAAGTTTGTGAGATTCAATGTCTAACTTTGCGACTAGGAGGTGTACGACTATAGCATTCCAGGAATCAATCTTCAAGTTTGTTAGAGATGTGAGACATTGACTCGAAGTATCTAAAAGATCTTTTATTCCTTTTGCAGATTCTGTTGTAATAGGCTTTTGACTTAGGAATCGACTGAGTATGTTGTTGACAATCATTCGCTTGTTTTCAAATCTATCATTTAGTTTTTTCCAGGCATCATCATAGTTAGCTTCTGTTAGAGAATAATTTTGAAGTAGTTGTTCAGCTTCTCCCGATAGACTTGATTTCAGGTAATGATGTTTTTCAATTTTAGTCAATCGTTTATCATCATGAATCAAGGATCGAAATAAATCTCTGAAGCTCATCCACTGATTATAATCACCAGAAAACTGAGGTATAGATATGGGTGGAAGCTTTGGTCTTATTCTTGAACGTTCTAAATTAGTATCTGATGTTAAAGTTACCTCTTGGTCTTGTTTTATTTCATATAATTTGTCCATAAGCCAAGACTTCAATTCCAGATAAAATCCTTCAGTTTGTTCGTAAAGCTTTTCTAAGTCAAAATTGAGCTTTTGTACTAAACTTTCAGATTCAATTGCTTCCGTAAGATCATCATAATTCTTACTGTAACTGATCCAATACTCTTGTAAGATCTCCACACGTGAATATAAAAAGCCTCTTGTTCGTTTATCAATAGAACATTTCTTAGAATTCGTGAGTAACTTTTCAATTTTTGTTGAATTTTGAATTAACTGTGTGGCATATTGCTTTATTTTCTTATCCGCCATGTTGTTAAGAATCTTCTAGAAGCTAAGTCAAAATTCGTAAAAAAAATTCTAAGTCCTTTTTTATCGAAAATTTTCTAAGTGTTTTTTTATTGAAAATTTTCTAAGTGTTTTCTTATTGAAAATTTTCTAAGTGTTTTTCTATCGAGATACGGTTACATAGCATTATGTGCAAGTAGCAAAATGTGCAATAGTGCAAGTCGCAAAATGTGCAGATAGTAAAATGTGCTAATCGTAATACGTACAGGTAGCAAAATGTGCAGATAGTAAAATGTACACATAGCAGAATGTGCACATCGCAAAAAGCGCAGATGCCGAAATGTTACAATGTTTTGTCAATAAGGTTCAAAATCGTGTGCACCCTTTTTTATCCTTTTTATCGTATACAGAGATTAGTTGATCGTCTTTTGTTTTTACAGTATTCTTTTGTTTTTTTAACGATGGGTAATAATTGCAATATTTTTCAATCACAATTTTTATATATTTTTCATTTTAATATTAATGATATATTTTATCAATATTTTTTATTATCAATTCCAACCTTGACACAGTAGGTGCACGGGTCGTCGCCCATCAACCGGATGGCATCCGGATCTAGGTTTCGGACCCGTTTCTAAATTAATTATTTAGAACCAATCACTATAAAAACGCAAAAAGATGAAGCTTTAGTCTTTAGCATTTTTGGTCATTTAGAAACGTGTTTATTTAAGAATTGAAGGATCTAAATACGCAATAGGCCAAAATTTAGGCATTGGCCTTTGGCGTTAATGGTAATTTAAGAAAATGGTCATTCAAGAATTTCAGAATATAAATACGCGTTACGCCATTTGGCCTTTTGCGTTTATGGTCTTATGCTTCGAAAGATAACAGAATATATACAATAGTGCCGAAAACCTTTTAACAAGTCCTTCATAGTCCGTTATCTTTAAAAAAGCTAATTAAAACTATACAACGTGTTAATAAATAAGTATTTTGAGACCTGCACATTTTGAGACCTGCACGTTTTGAGATTTACACATTTTGAGATTTGCACATTTTGAGATTTGCACATTTTGAGATCTGCACATTTTGCGACCTGAACGTTTTGCGTAGCCTGCACATTTTGCGACTTGCACATTATGCTATGGTCTAAGTGTTTTCACTCGATATTCTAAGTCTTTAAACCACAATTATTTAACTATGTTCTAAACTCTTTGCACTTCACCTTATTGTCAAAGTTTTTTTTTTTTGCTCTTTACTTACAGTTTATCCGGCTCGAAGGACCAAATGGATAATTGAAACACTCACACTATGTACACACTTTATTTTCACTAGTAAGAACACTCGAAATTTGACGTCAGTGAAACGTCGGCTATATAGACTTGTGGAGAATCTTAACATCGACTCACAATATTGCCACTAGCGCAATCTAGGTAACACAATACAAACATAGTAGAAAAGACACATAACAAAACATTAGTTTAGAATTAAACAAAATCTATGAAAATTTAATTTGAATTTAGAACATTAACATTATTATTTGAAAACCTCATTAAATTCCCTATTAAATGATATATATAACACATATTCCTAAATTTACACATTTTTCAGATAATCCTTACAAAACACAAACTTGCAACTGTTTCGATTTTTTTGATGAGAAGTGTATATTCGTCGAGAACTTCGACTGTATAACCTCCAACCGTAACAGAAGTGGGTGCAACATAGACAATTACTATTGTCTATGTTCATTTCAAGACCCTTGTTGAGAGACACTGCAGAATTCAGGTCCTCCATAGTCTTAGCCATGACCAAATACGTTTCAACCAGAAAGACCCGTACGTAGTCCAAAATATAAATTACCCAGGACTTAAAAACTATAAAAGGAAAGCGTTTCATTTAGAATTAAAAGCGATACTTAGGTAAAATGAGTAAATTGTTTTCAAAGTCCGAGCGGGAGAAATGATACACAACAACACTTTCACTTATTGCGTGAATATACGCAATAAGTGAAAGTGTTGAAAAGAAACACACCAGAGGGCGCAACTAAACTTTACAGTAGTAAACACATTATATTATTACTGAAATCGCTTGTTGTAAATAACAATTTAAAATTTTCCTTATATCTATAAGCGGTAACGAAACCATAGCCAGATCTAGAAACGGGGTACAACGCCATCTATGAAATAGACGAGTAAACTCTCGCGATGGCTTCGATAGAACATTTGACAAGTCTACATTCACGAACAATAAGGTAGGTTTCAATCTATTTGTATGAATCAAGGTTGCCAATATCATTAGATCAATCACATTATTTGAGTGTCGTACCTGTTTCTCAAGATCGCGTACAATGAGGCTGAGCTCGGCCGGCGGCAGGTCGTGCGTGGTGGGCAGCGCGCGCTCGGCGTCGTCCAGCCACGCGCCGCACGCGTCCAGCAGCGCGTACAGCCCCGCCCACACCTCCCGGGACGCGCTCCATCTGTGACAGAGCGGTTAGTTACGTAGTGCTAGCTTGTTGGAAAGAGTTTACATTTGTAGGCCCTGAAGCCTAGCATCTAAAGTAAAACCCAGAAACATAGCCTTATCTACTTAATCAATTTCCTTATTGTTTTCTTTAATTACAGCTAAGGCCCTTCTTACATTGAGGAGTGTTCATCGTAGCTTGGTTTTTTTTCTCCGCGTTCCGTCTCCTCCACTCACATAGACACCTCGCTCATCGATAACTTTATACGTGTATGTTACCTGTCGTGTCTCTGTGTGTAAGCAGTGTTGAGCGCGCGCCACTCGTCGCGCAGCTTGTCCAGCACGCGCTGCGCCTGCGCCGGCACGTCGCGCGCGCGCTCGTGCAGGCGCGCGTACTCGCGCTCCGTCTCCTCCACGCACATAGACACCTCGCTCATCGATGACTTTATACGCTGCGGGGACATACACAACACATTACCTATCAGACTTAGGGGGAACGTTAATTACATAATAAATAGTAATAAATGTGTTGGTATATTACAGTGAGCGCGTCCTGCTGCAGCGGGAAGTCGTCGTAGTCCCGGGCGCCCAGCGGCGGCGCCCGCAGCGCGGCACAGCACGCGCCCACAGCGGAGCGCGCTCGGTTGGCGCGCGTGACGAGCGCCCCGCACGCCGCGCCCCCCGCACTCCCCGCAGCGTCGCACAGCGCCCGCAGCGTGGTCTCCGCGCGCGCCCAGGCCGCCAGCGCGGCGCCGGCGCGCTCCGGCAGCGCCACGTGTGCGCCGCGCAGCCACGCGCTCAGTGACGTCACGCGCTCCGCCGCCACGCAGCGCGCCGCGTACTCCTCCTGCACATACACACAAACATTATTATACTTCACTTTACGATCCACCCGCATGACTATGACAGACCGCTCGAAGCCGACCGTAAACTTTACGGTATAAGTCATAGAAATTTGATCTCCGCTATAAAACTTTTATAACACACCTAAACATATTCTTTTTTCTAAATCTATGTTTAATATTTAAAATAAAAATATCATAACAATTGTATAGCCTCATAAACACATAATGATAAATAATACATACCGGATCGGTATTGATGTTCTGGTCGAGACGCTCGCAGTAGTCGAGTAGCTCTGTGGCGAGAGTGGCGACCTCCTTGAGGTAGTCCTCCGCCGTCAGCGCCACGGTCCTCTTCAGCTCCACCTCTGACATCACCATCGACCACTTGTTACGTAACTTGTCCTACACAACATACAATATTAACATATTATAATACACTTACAAATATTTGTTATAAAATTATGTTTATTGTTTTTTTTTCTAATTTATATTATACAGATGTCGGGCGCGAGCTGCGCCAGCTGCTGCTTGAGGATCATGTATATATAATAGTATATGGGTACATACCTGGAACTGCGTCTGTATATAATCAGCGAGCAGCGGGTTGTCCTTGTGCTTGGTGTAGACGAGCGAGTCTCCTTGCGAGATGAGCGCGGCGGCGTCGGGCGCGAGCTGCGCCAGCTGCTGCTTGAGGATCTCCAGACGCTTGGCCGGGTCGCGCTCCACGCCCACGCCGCCCAGCGTCACCAGCATGACGTCCATGCGCCGCAGCATGCCCGTCGCCGCGCCCATGAACTGCTGCAGCGAAGCGTCCGCAGACACTCCGCACGCGGACAACAGCGACGATTCGATCTAAGGACACATACAAAACACGGTAATCGTACAAAAAAATAAATAATCGTCAAACGAATGACAGTCATGGCGGGGCTTCGGTCCGTAGCCACTTTCCCGGTCTTACCACACGTAAGCTGGGAGTACACTGGCTGATCCTCCAACTGTATATGCAAGTACTAACTGTTAGATTAGCGCACCAGTGCACAGATGTGGCGAAGGGTGGATTTTTATAAAAGGGAAGCCGAGGATTCCGTGGACTACTTTATATTAACGTTCTAATATTACTACACTGGGCCGCAATGAAAACGGGTCACTTACATAAACCTTAATAACTTCCAAAATATTGGAGCTAGCTTTATGAAATAAACACTGAAATAAAGATTATTTAACAGTCATTAAATGGAATTGAGAATAATTACAGATTGTTAAGTGTATTTTGGACAAAAAAAAGTAAGTTAAATAAAAATTGACACTTTCATTAGATGTCGAAAACAGGTAAAAGGTATCAGAAATGTAATTTTTATTTATTTAATACGCTGTATTATTTTTAGAAGCTGTTAATACAGCTGTCATCTGGTTTTGGATGTTTTCCATTTGGTTTTTAATTGAATTCTGAGGAAAATACACCCATTTCTCTATCACTGCTTCTTTGAGTTCACAAAGGGTGATAAGAGGGAAATTTTGATATCCTACTCATCAACCTAATACGTTCCAAGCATGCTGGATCGGTTTCAAGTCTGGGTTGCGTGCTAGCCACTTCATACGTGTAATAGCGACATCTTTACGGAACTTTAACACTATTAAATCTGTATGAAGACGAGCGTTGAGCTCCATAAAGGTGCCTTTTTCGCCGAATTTTACCAAAAATGAGGTCTAGGACTGTTATTTTGCTTCATCTAGACACTGCCTCACTATACAAGGGCTTGGATTGCTTTCTCGAGCACGTAGCAAGTTTTTTTTTGACTTAACAGCCGTTTGAAATCGATTTCTCAACATTCTCGACACCATGTAACGATCCTCTTGTGCTTTTGTGCACGCTGTTGGTTCTGATCTTGGTCTGCGCGCATTGGATAGAGTGACTTCTAATGGCTGGAGTACTTTTCGAACGACTGAGAGCTATAAACTAACAGTTTTTGCTGTATAACGATGACTAGCTCATATTTCTAGCATTTCTGGAATCCTTGTAGACTCTTCAGGGGTTAGAGGCATGTTTTTATGCTAATTTGATCAGAATATCGAATTTCTGTATATAAAATGCGTCTTTTTCATGATACACCAGAAAAAAGAGTAAAAAAAATGATTTCGAAACTGTTGTTAAAATTTAAAAATTGTGTCTTTATTTTTAATTTATGGATTTAATACAATAATCAAAAATAACTTGAAAGATTTTACTTGCGTC
Organism: Schrankia costaestrigalis; assembly: GCA_905475405.1. Lineage (NCBI taxonomy): Eukaryota > Metazoa > Arthropoda > Insecta > Lepidoptera > Erebidae > Schrankia > Schrankia costaestrigalis. Next base: position 260,429 of record FR997845.1, on the reverse strand, counting down.
ATTATTTGTGATTAAATTATCTATCATTTAGTCTTTATTTCATAAAGCTAGCTCCAATATTTTGGAAGTTATTAAGGTTTTTGTAAGCGACCCGTTTTCATTGCGGCCCAGTGTATTATTCTGTAGTTCATAGGAATTCGTGAGAAAATGTTTCGATTCTAGTTGTTCCGAACTCATGTGAAAAGTTATACAAATACGAAAAAGTTTCTCTGTTTGGATAATAATATGTTTCTTTGATCAATTAGATAAATTGTTTGTGTTGCTATATCCTAAATAATTCTACACTTTTAGAATCAGAGAATACTGCCTGTAAGTCATTTATACGTATCTAAATGAAATAATTGTATTAGAATGTTTCGTATATATCCACAGCGCGCCGGCGCCGCCCCTTTGTATTTTATGTACTTATCATGTGCAGGACCTAACTGAACTACGTGTTTCTTATATTTATAATTTAATTTTGAGAAAGACGTTTTATGTTAGACAATAATCTAACACTATTAACGTGTTCCATAAAACAACAAACTATTAAATTTGCTGATAAATAATACAAACAATTATTTACAAAAATTTTTTGTCATATTGTTACCAGATCTGGATCTGGTTGACGGGATCCCAGAGAAATCGAGGGCATCTCTTGAAAATTGTAGGGACGCATTATGTAAAATGTTGTCATACACGTGCATCTCTGACGTCACTACCAAATAGTCAAGAGTCAGAACTGGTCTGATGCTGGAGACCACAGAGAGTCGAGGGAACAACTCAACGGAATATAGCAGCTACCTTGTGTTTGGGCTTATTTTAATTGTATTGATGAAAACTTTACAAAACTTGACACAAACATGATCTGATGATGAAGAAGACTGAGGGTCGAGGGAACTCCTAAACGGTATACAGCAGCTACCTTATGTTTGGGCTTATTATATGGGTATGATTTAAGCTGTCACCAATTTAATTCATTTTGTGTTTCTTAAATAATAGGGTTTGCCCTCAAAATAGTAGATTTGTCACCAAAATGTAGTCACCAAACAATATAAAATCAATTCCACAATAAATAACCGAAAATCATGGAGATATGGGGTCAAATACCAAATAAATGGTTTTGTATGTATTAGAATAGGTTTGTCCTAATAGTATTTAAGTAAACTAATTTAAAGAGATCACCAATAAATCATATATTATATCACTAGAAAATTTTATGAAGGTCTAAAAATGTAGGGTGGTCGTCATCATCCTTTCAACCAAAAGAGTCTACTACTTAACTGGCCATGTGCATCCCCCAAGGGTCTTAATTTCCACAGGTAGTATAAATATATTTAAATTAAATTTCTAGCTGAATAGTAAATAAAAAACCTAATTAAAGTCAAAATAATCAATATTTATTGTTAAAAATAACAATCACTAAATAATCAGCGCTGGTTTGGATTTTGAAGGGCGCCCCCTTTTTCTTTTCTGGCCGATAAGTAAATTTTTTGCTTCTGGTGGGGGGTTGGCTAGCTTTAAGCGTATGGCTAATCCGTCGCGCATCGTATGATCGTACCTACAACCAACCTACAACCCATTCGTTGAGGCCCGCAAGCGCGCCAATTTGTCTCCCTTCCCTTTGAACATATTTTCATTAAAATTATAAACTGATGTAATAAATTCCTAACAAATACATTATTTTAATAACTGAACGAAATAAAATGTAACTAATGTATCGGTGACAAAATAACAAATAAAAAGGAGTCGCAGTCAGGGATAGATTAATCGATTTATTTGGTGACAGATCTACCATTCTGAGCACCAAGCTATTATTTAAGTAATAAAACTATTATTATAGAACGAATTTTATATTCATGTAATGCACTACAATTTATTGGTAATCCATCTCATATTTTACACATTATATTAACAATAATTTGGTAATTCATTCCTGGGAACACTCTTTGTTTATCTGAGAACGAAAATATTTCGTGGCGATAGATCTATTTATTAGGTGATACAACTTGATGACAAATATAAATTTTGGTGACAAAAAATATAGTTCCCTTATATTATATTCGTATTGACGAAAACTTTACAAAACTTTACACAAACATGATCTGATGATGAAGAAGATTGAGGGTCGAGGGAACTCCTTAAAAGTATATAGCAGCTACCTTGTATTTGGGCTTATTTTATTCGTATTTATGAAAACTTTACACCAACATGATTTGATGATGGAGACGACAGGGAGTCGAGGGAACTCCTTAACGGTGTATAGCAGCTACCTTGTGTTATTCGCTTATTTAATTTGAATTAATAAGAACTTAACACAAACATTATGATCGTAATTGAAGGTATGGTTTAAGACTTAATAATGAAGTTCTTATTTGAAATTAAAATAGGAATTAATACCGGATTATAAATAGACTATAAACAATTTTTTGAATTGCATTTCATTTATTTTAAACTTATTTTTTAGGTATAACAAATTGATAATAATAACTATTATATTTATTTGATTTATTTTTATGTCAATTTATTTAAATTATCAATTTAGTGTGCATGTCGCACAATAAATTAATAATTTTTATTACCAATTAACCACGCCGAGACGGTGTGGCTACGCTTTTCGATGTACTCCCTATTTAAAACTTTTTCCATGTAGTTCCTTTTTTGTGAAAGCTGATTTTTACGTTGTTCACTAGTCTCTTTTGAAATGGCATTGGAGGTAGATTTCCTACTTCGAGAATGGCATTTCTTCCTTTCTTTGTTTGTCATCGAATCGAACCCGAGGCGGGCGCGTCAAGTCTTGTGACCTGTGTCGCGCACCAACGAACTTACCGCGGCGGCGCCCGCGCAGCACTCCACGCGCCGCGCGACCCGACGGTGACCGGTCCGCCCGCTACCGCTCGGTCGCGAGCGACAGTGCAAGACGTAGACCGACGGCGAATGCACGTTCGCCCGCGCTTCATGCGTACGCAATTAACTCCATTTCTAGATTCTACTCTCTAATCTACATCTTGTTTTCTACTCCTATATACACGTAGTCTAAGCTACGTCTAGCTAATCTACATCTTTGTTTTTTATTCTTGTATAACTTAACTTCAGTGCTGTGAACTTAACTAACTTAATAACTCTGAATTCTCTTTCATTCTGTGTCATTAAGTAAATAGTCTTGTAAATAACCGTCACGTTTTCTTTATCACCTCTGCAGTCTCATACAATCGGCGCTGTCTCATATGAGCAGCGCGTTTCGTAGGTCTACCCATATTCAGCCAAAATAATGTCCCACTGCAGGGACGGGCCTCCTCCAGTGACGGAGGGATATTTAGCCTACTAATACCACGCTGGCCAGACGGATTGGTATAGGGTTTAATTTTAAGTTCTCCTTTTTATTTCTCAAAGATAATATTCACGGATAGTCCCTTAGTCGGTTTTTACGACACCCATGGTTTGAGATGATGTGGTGACATGTATTTTCACTCTGCCACCACACGGATTTATAGAATTAGTATTCACTAAAAATTTGGAAATAAAATTTAGCAAAGGTAAGCCGGTAGGAATCGAGTTATATGGACACTTCGCCACTAGTGCACAGCATCACTATCTAGCCTCCTCACTATAGATCCTTCGATGACTCACCACCACGCTCAACTTACGGGTACAATACTCTGACCCACTGACCTTACTAATATCTTCAGATTTTTGTTCCTTTTCATGCTGTATATTCTTCAACCTCTCTACACTGATAGGTATGTGGGACTTGTTGCCCACGTCTCTCTCCGGCAGTGGGCTCGTGGGCTTCTCCATCTTGACGGACAGCTTGGGCGACATGGCGACCACCTGCACCTGCTTCTTGCCCGGCAGCTCCACAGCCTTGATGGGGGTCGAAGTCGACAGAGGCTGCTTGTCATCGAACTCGCTACATGATGACGAACGTAACTGCAAAACAAGCTTTAATGTAAAACATATTTACGAGGACAAAACTGCAATTACTACCTAAAATGACGAAAACACTAGGGAGCTGAACTAGCAGCATATCACGATACTTAAATCTCCATAGTAGCAGGCGCGTTATATTGTATAATGGTTCTAAACTCGTTACAGGTTTTTCAGCGAATTCATGAGGATGATCAGCCAGGTTTCCTTCACACTTCCACGTACAAATAACTTCAGTCTATGGAAAAACGAGATCATTATAAGTATAACACATAAACAGTACGATTACCTGGGGCAAGTCCTCTACTTCAGAATATATAACTTCTTCTTGTTCAGCAGTCTGACTAGACTTCCTCCTGATCCGCTCTGGTGTTGAGCCACTTATACTAATGCCGGTCTTTTTCAAAGACTTGTCAGTCCCGTCCACGTCCTGCCTCATATCGAAGGTATCCTCAGTAGCTGAAGGCTCAGGGAGCGCAGCTTGGTCCTTGGGCACTTCGTCCAGTATGAGGTATTCGTTGACTTCGTGTCTGCGAAGCGCTTCTTTTTGTCGCACAGAGAGGTCCTGCAATAAGGGACACTCTTTGGCGTCTTTCTCGTCTAAAGGTGTAGGTGGCGGTGTTTTCAAGGAGCCATCCTCCACGATCGTCTCCGTGGGAGGGATCAGATCAGGCACATCCATGATCACTCGAGTAGTCTTCGGCGTCTCATATTCGCTACTATTTTTTCGCTTTAGGATGCCAAGAGTAGGTCTCATTCTTTGTTCTAGAGTCTTTACTTCCACTACAAAGGTCTTGGGTTCGGTGCCCAGATCGACGGTAGGTCTTCTCTCGTAAGGAATATCGGGACTCTCACCATCAGATTCACTCAGTGACTCATTCTCTGTGTCGTCTATTATTTCGACAGTTTCAACATTTTGCGGTATGAACTCCACGACGGCATCGATAGCCTCGAAGGGGTATATCTCCATGGGCTCGATGGGGCTGACGGTAGACTTGACTATCTCATGTTCTTTGACCGCGACCACGTGGCACGGGTCCGCTTTTGGTTTTTCCGGTTGAGGCGGTTGCTTCGGTTGAATTTTATTTTTTGATATTTGTGTAAACAGTTCGCTGTCCTTCAACAGATTGAAAGTGCTGCTGTTCTTCTTGGGAGTCTCCGGCGTGGAGGGCACGGAGCTCATTCTAGACAGGGTAGGTTCTATGGAGTCGGTCGACATCGCACTGCTGATGCTGTCTGACATCGGACTCTCTGTTTTCCTCTTAGTTCTCTCTAAAGACGAGCCCCTGCTCCTGTTGCCACCCTCTTTAATCTCTCTCCGTATGGGCACGGGACTCTTGAGAGCCAGCGGTATCCTGGACTTTTTGAACTCTGGTTTGTCAGTCTCCGGCGTATCTGAGGGGCTCTCGAGGCGTCTTTTGATAGTGTCAGTGACGTTCTCGTATTCGAGATTGGCCGCTTGCTCAGAGGTCGTGGCGGCCTGCAAGCACAAACCGGCGATCACTTTAGCGCTCGTTACGTTAATGTTAAACCACACTGTTATTTACAACGTTAGTCAAACTCTGCGTTAGATGATCCCGTACGTTCGGTGGTGAGGGTGACACCACGTGACCCATGTGGCCGCCATGACAGTGATAGAAGCATGATCCCCGAGGCGTGTGGGTGAGTCCTTGTGAAGAGTCAGCCGAGTGAGGAGCTCGTGTATGTATGTAGTGAGAGTAAGCCACACGTTACACCGACACCAAACGTATTTACATAGCGTTATGCACCGAGCTGAGCTCGAACCCGCACTCGCAGGGACTGTGTACAGTACATGTTCTCTCCGTGCTGCGCCACCACTACGTCTACGTGCAACTATGTTCAGTGAGACGAACCAAAGCGTATAACAGACAACACACATCTATGTATGTACAGAACATGTAACTCACGCGCACGCGCAGAGATCGACAACAATGTCATTTGTTATTAGAATGCGTCTTGTTATTGGTTCATGTTATTCATTATTAATGTTTATAAAGCTATTATTTGTAAACAACGACATCTCTCGACACCTGAGTTACATGTTTAATGATCGTATCGCAACAACATGTCAAACACTTAGTTACTTTATTTTACATAATAATTATATTATGAAGAATTTTCAAAAAAACTAATTAATGATAAAAATTGTATACAGAATGTTTGACAGATAGCAGCGTCACACAAGGCATGAGTCCCCGCCACACACACACACACACACACACACACACATACGTACCGCGAGCTGGTCGCGCACGCTTAGCCACAGCTGCAGCAGGCGCTCGTCCCCCGCGGCGCGCACGTCGGGCTCCTTGTCGTCCAGCTCGCGCGCCAGCACGCGCAGCTTGGCGGCGGACAGCGTGTCCGGCGCGCGCAGCTCCTGCTCGATGTCCGCCACGTACTTGTGCAGCGGGCACAGCAGCTGCGTCCAGCGCGCGTTCACCTCGTCCACCTGCGCGCTGAGCCGGCGCAGGTAGGCGGGTTCGCAGCTCTGCGCGAACGTCGCGTAGTTCGCGTTGAGCTTGTTGCGGATGGCCTCCATGCGCGACATCTCCAGCTCCAGCGTCTGCTTGCCCACGCGCGCGCCGGGCCCGTCCAGCCACGCGCCCAGCGCCGCCAGGTCGCTCTGGATCTCGCGCGCCGTCAGCAGCGCGTACTCCAGCTTGCTCTTGGACTCGGTGATCTGCGCGCCCAGCTTGTTGTACAGCTCCTTCAGCATGTCGATCTTCTTGGAGAACTCCTGGGGCTCCGGCACCGCCTTCTCCTCCACCATCTTGCGCCCCGTCTTGATCACCGTCTCCACCTCTGACTTGATCTCGCTCAGCGTGCGGTAAAATCTCTGCCGACACATAATACATGTTCAATAAGTGTTAAATGTTTAATAGGTATCGTGTGTGACAGTTAATACATAATAACTTACAAAACATTTGCACATGGCTATGGTGAGAACGAGCACAAAGTACAGAGTGTCCCAGCACATACTCGTAGCAGTGAGGTGTGTGAGCCGCGCCGCGAGTACTGGCACAGTGCCGCGCGACGCGACCACACTGTACTACACAGATATACTACTCTCACTATACCCTGTAGGTAAACGTATTATACTACATATTACCATGGATGATGATAATTAAAGAAGGTATATCTGCTCTAATATTTGTGAACTTTTCTAAGGACTACTCTTAAAAATTTTCCCATTATGGTATATAAAAAAAAATATATAATTGTGTTAATTATTCTTTAACAACACAAAGCATTTCTTAAATGTATTTCGTACATTTCCAGCAAGCGTTTTAAGTAATTCGTTCGAACTATTTATAAAACTATAGACCCAAAATATGCCTAAGTATGTAAAAAAAATTTAGTAACATGACCTTTTGGTTACTTTCACGTCGAATTGCTAAAATAACTTTCACATACTTTCACATGTATTTACAAATACTCTAGTAATATTTACACGACAAAACTACAATATTCTTATGTCTCTTCCATAATGTTATAAGAAGCACATCCAGCAGTGCGACAATCGATGTCGTATAATGATAGAATCCTTTCAACTCTAGATGAGAACACGCGACATTGTCGAGTAGCCGGACAGTTAATCCACTATTGTGTGCACATTATATACGATATATTATGTTTATACTATTGAATAACAAATAGGTACTCGATTAGTTTACGTCACTGCGCAGTGAACCGAAATTTAATCTATTTTTAACCGACTTCAAAAAAAGGAGGAGGTTCTCAATTCGGTTGTATTTTTTTTTTATTTTTTTTTTGTGTTTGTTACCTGATTTCATGAAAACGGCTAGACCGAATTGAAAAATTTTTTTTTTGTTTGTATGGGTATGCTTCCCATTTGGTCCCATTGTCACCAGATCTGGATCTGGATGACGGGATCCCAGAGAAATCGAGGGCATCTCTTGAAAATTGTAGCAACGCATTGTGTAAAATCTTGTTATACATGTGCATCTCTGACGTCACTACCAAATAATTAAGAGTTAGAACTGGTCAGATCCTGGAGACCACCGAGAGTCGAGGCAACTCCTCAACGGTATATAGCAGCTACCTTGTGTTTGGGCTTATTTTAATTGTATTGATGAATACTTTACAAAACTTTACACAAACATGATCTGATGATGAAGAAGATTGAGAGTCGAGGCAACTCCTCAACGGTATATAGCAGCTACCTAGTGTTTGGGCTTATTTTATTCGTATTAATGAAAACTTTACACAAACATGATCTTATGATGAAGACGACTGCAGAAATTTGTTTAATACTAATCTTAGAAATTGTTATCAGCATGGTTTTTAACCGACTCCTGTTGAAGTCGGTTTTTTAATTAGAAAATTATGTAAATATCAACTAGAAAGTGAAATAAAATTAATCTTGTAGTATGTAGAATGTATTTAAATTAATATTATGTAGTGTTTGACCAGCTAAAACGAGAGTTCGACATAGAGGTGTGTATGTGCTTTCGAACGCGTTTCGGTGTTAGTGGAAAATTTTACTGCAAACGGCCGGTATCGCGATGTCATATTCCTGACTGAATATTATAATGTGGGCCTTGATGTGTAGTCGACAATACGTAACGATACAATAATAATATAATAATAATAACAATTATGGCTTACCTTCATTGGTCGGCCAGGACTGGAATACGCAAGAGCGGATCCTATGCTCCAAGCTGGAAGTGTAAAATGTCATAACGCCGGGGGCCCTTGAACGGTTGACCGGAATTTGGCGCCCCGCAGACTCACCTCTCCGCAGCTTCTAGCCTCTCTACGAGATGTTGCTCCATTGTCGCACTGTACGTGCGGCCGTTTTGTGGGGCCCACTCAACGAGGTGGCAAGTCACTACCTGTCTTTTTATAATATAGAGACTGATTATCACGACAGGTATCCGGTAGTCTCCTTCCATAGCCCAATAACTTATCCACCGAACATACTCATCCATAGACTATTATTTAAATTTCCATCGCATCCTTAGAGATGCACTACAATAGTTTTTGCACTCGGCAGGGACCATCTCTGGATGTATCATATTGTGCGTTCAGAGATGGTATCTGCCCTGTGTATCCATTACCAGATTAAATATCTCTTAAAGGGCCTCTTCGTCTTGGCTTCGGCCCGATGTATGCCTTCCAAAGAACCGGGTCTCCAATAGACCCGAGTATTATGGAAAAGGATAACAATTAGACCGGAATTTGGCGCCCCGCAGACTCACCTCTCCGCAGCTTCTAGCCTCTCTACGAGATGTTGCTCCATCGTCGCACTGTACGTGCGGCCGTTTTGTGGGGCCCACTCAACGAGGTGGCAAGTCACTACCTGTCTTTTTATAATATAGAGACTGATTATCACGACAGGTATCCGGTAGTCTCCTTCCATAGCCCAATAACCGGTCCATTGAACATACTCATCCATAGTCTATTATTTAAATTTCCATTGCATCCTTACAGATGCACTACAATAGTTTTTGCACTCGGCAGGGACCATCACTGGGTGTATCATATTGTGCGTTCAGAGATGGTATCTGCCTTGTGTATCCATTACCAGATTAAATATCTCTTAAAGGGCCTCTTCGTCTTGGCTTCGGCCCTATGTATGCCTTCCAAAGAACCGGGTCTCCAATAGACCCGAGTATTATGGAAAAGATAACAATTATAATAATAAATTTCGGGGCTATAAACGTTGGGTCTGATTGTTTTGATGCACTTCTTTGGCATACTCAGGTGGCCACAGTAGACTGAGCTAGTAGCCTTGAATAGAAAAGTTCGAACTACACATCGAATGCACCATCCGCGTTCTTCGCTAGGAGGAATTATCGGAAATATATCTTGAAGGATGGTACAGTCTGTTGCCATATGTCAGGCATGTCACTGTCCCGGAGAATCACTCAGGCTTATTGTTTCTGGTTGTTCTCGTCTTGCGAAGGGTGAATACTTGCATAGACACAACCAAGTAGCCAGAATTGTCCACCAACAACTTGCTTTAAAATATAATCTTGTCGATGTAGAACCGTATTTTAGGTATAGGTATGTGTATACGCAACCCCGTTCTCCAGAACAGTAGTGTTACATTATATATTGGGACCGATCTATCATTACTGATTGGACTGTTGTTGCCAATAAGCCAGATATTATGGTGATAGATCGGTCAGAGCCCCCTGCAATCATTATACCATTATGACGAGAATCTTGTGAAAGCAGAAAAGACAAGCAAACAAACATTTGCACTTGGCTCACGAGGTAGTTGACATGTGGAATGTTGATTCGGCTATCATTGTTTCGATAGTACTTTCTTTGCGGGTAATTTTCTTTCGTATGTCACTTTATGTTCACGTAAATAGCATCGCTAAACTAAAGGTAAAAGATGATCGTATAATAGTACCTGTAGCGACGTACAGTAGTAGCGCAAGTGAACACATAAGCACTAACACGACGCGAGCACCATCGCTGCTCACACAAACATCGCACAACAACTGCACCGAGCTTACTCTGCGGGCTACTGCATGTGCACTCGTGCGACGCGTAAGTACATACGATACTCTTAGCTAATATCTTGTTATATCATTATCTACCTTTCTAATACCTTTATGTGTGCGACTATATTATATTACACTTTGAAGCATAGTTGTAGGTAATAATAAAAATCTACCTGTACAAAAAAAACAATAATCGAAGAGTAAGTAACATACAAATCAATACCGAAGTAAAAGTAAAAAGGAAAGTGAAACTCTAGTCATGTTTCTGACTAATTTAGAGTACTCAATAATTTTGAATCTCAACAGGATATTTTTTTACACTTTATATAAGTAGATGATTTTATCCTAGGAGTCCGGTGCGGTGTGTCCTTAATCTAATGTTAAAGTTAAATCAATTTAATTGAATATGATAGTACCTACCGCATTATTTACGTACATATGTATATAGTGTAAGTGAGAAGGACGTACAGTTGACACCTGTTTAGTGCAATCGTGTTCGTCGAACTGAATCCAACTATCAAATAACTGTTCTACAGAGACACACACAACATTATAAATATTGGATATAGGACTTGCCAAACATTCCTGTGACATTTAGTTTGTGCGATATAATATTATACAGAGCGCAGAGAGGCTCGTTTTTAAATGTGAGCCAGCTATGTCTCCTTCATTAAATCCATTCGACAGTCCAAGTAAACACATAGGTACACATATACACACACACACACACTCACCAGGCAGGTCCGGAGCTGAGCGCGCACAGCGTCGGGCTCGTGCGCGGCGAGGGGCAGCGCGCGCGCACAGTCGCGCTGCACGGCGGCCAGCGCCAGCGCGGCGGCCTGCAGGCGCGACGGTATGTCGTCCGCGCCGGCCTCTGTCGCGCCGCCAGCGTCTGCGTCCCCGCCCTCCTCCTCCAGGCCCTTCAGCGACTCCTCTATGCTCGCCAACTTGCGCTGGAACCGAGCCTCAACTTGAACCCGTCCACCATAACAGAGAACAATGGTTTGTACAATGTTATAAGTAGTGAGACTTACGTGCACAAGCTCGAGCTGTTCCCTCAGGCGCGCGGCGGCCTCGTGCTTGCCGGCGTGCTCGTACGCGTCGGCGGCGGCGCTGACGCTGGCGGCGCGGCGGCGCTGCGCGGGCAGGTCGGCGCGCAGGCTGGACGCGCGCGCGGCGCTCAGCTCGGCCTGCGCGGCGCTGAGCCAGTGCTGCAGCTGCTCCACCGACACCTCGGACACGGCCGCCTCGCGCGCAGACACCTCCAGCAGCGAGCTGCGCGCCACCGCCTACACACAACGGACACACACTGTACTACGGACACACATTGATCCTTGAGGTACACCTACTCATGTGTCTGTTCTGTTCGGTTTCACATGACTCACATAAAAGGTTTGAAGTTTATCTGTTGAATCGGGGGTTTTATAGTTCTATGAATTTATTGTCAACACCATACCAACGTTGTATACGCAATGTTTGACGGTCAACGTAATCGAAACTTAAATATGTGTAGAAATTTAATACTATAAGTGTACTAGGCACACCTCTGCCGCGCCGGTCCCCACGGTCGTAGTGAATACAATAATAATAATAATAATATGCCCGCAGGGGCAGCTTGTGGCGAGCTGTTGGTGAGTGGCGACACCACGGACCCTGATTCCTTGATGGCCTGGCTTACCTTCATTGGTCGGCCAGGACTGGAATACGCAAGAGCGGATCCTATGCTCCAAGCTGGAAGTGTAAAATGTCATAACGCCGGGGGCCCTTAAACGGTTGACCGGAATTTGGCGCCCCGCAGACTCACCTCTCCGCAGCTTCTAGCCTCTCTACGAGATGTTGCTCCATTGTCGCACTGTACGTGCGGCCGTTTTGTGGGGCCCACTCAACGAGGTGGCAAGTCACTACCTGTCTTTTTATAATATAGAGACTGATTATCACGACAGGTATCCGGTAGTCTCCTTCCATAGCCCAATAACTTATCCACCGAACATACTCATCCTTACAAACGAACATACTCCCTTAGAGATGCACTACAATAGTTTTTGCACTCGGCAGGGACCATCTCTGGATGTATCATATTGTGCGTTCAGAGATGGTATCTGCCCTGTGTATCCATTACCAGATTAAATATCTCTTAAAGGGCCTCTTCGTCTTGGCTTCGGCCCGATGTATGCCTTCCAAAGAACCGGGTCTCCAATAGACCCGAGTATTATGGAAAAGAGAAACATAATAATATAATAATATAACCTTTATTTCAGGCTGCATATACAATATAATGTAATCCTCACCTCAGCTCTGAGAGTGTTCCAGCGCTCGGTGACGGCGTCGATCTCGGCTTGTATCCAGCCGGGCATGATGTGCGCGTCGATCAGCTGCCGCCCGATATCTTGTATGCGCGACAGCCGCTCGTCGCTGTGGTTCTGTACGTAGTTCTCCAAGTCCTGACATAACACCCGACTAAGTCAAATAGAGTTCGTAAATATAGACGTAGACGTTATAATAGTAGACTACATACATATAGTTCCTCGGAGATCTCCTCTGCGTCGGCGGGCGCGTTGGGCGAGCGCCGCAGCCTCCGCTGCAGTCCGTCCAGCCAGGCTTGCTCCTGCATGAGCCAGGCGCGCAGCTCGCCCGACTCGTGCCACGCCTCCGCCAGCACCCTGAGCACAGACGTGTACAGTACACACACACACACGCACAGTCACACACACACACACACAGTCCGTCCAGCCAGGCTTGCTCCTGCATGAGCCAGGCGCGCAGCTCGCCCGACTCGTGCCACGCCTCCGCCAGCACCCTGAGCACAGACGTGTACAGTACACACACACACACGCACAGTCACACACACACACACACAGTCCGTCCAGCCAGGCTTGCTCCTGCATGAGCCAGGCGCGCAGCTCGCCCGACTCGTGCCACGCCTCCGCCAGCACCCTGAGCACAGACGTGTACAGTACACACACACACACGCACAGTCACACACACACACACACAGTCCGTCCAGCCAGGCTTGCTCCTGCATGAGCCAGGCGCGCAGCTCGCCCGACTCGTGCCACGCCTCCGCCAGCACCCTGAGCACAGACGTGTACAGTACACACACACACACGCACAGTCACACACACACACACACAGTCCGTCCAGCCAGGCTTGCTCCTGCATGAGCCAGGCGCGCAGCTCGCCCGACTCGTGCCACGCCTCCGCCAGCACCCTGAGCACACACGTGCGTGAGTACACACACACACACACACACACGCACAGTCACACACACACACACACACACACTCACTTGTATCGCTCGTAGACGCCGTGCGTGACGGTGTTCCACAGCGCGTTCAGTTGCGTCACGCGCTTCGTCAAGGCGGCTGGCGGCACGCGCTCCGTCTGCAGCAGTATGTCGTTACCTGCACAAAATCGTCCACGTCAACTAAATACCACTTGTTGAAAAAAACTATGTACTTCAAATCATCAGTTGTAACCTATTGACCGCCAAGGTCACCTGTGGACGACAAACCAAAACTTGCCCGCGTCGTGCCTTTGTGTGCCGCCTTTCTTCCGTCGCATTAAAGAGTTCCACAGAAGTTGGTTCTGGGTCCGCTCCGGGGCTCGTGGTTGTCAGCTTTGTATGTTATGCTGACGACACTCTTGTCACTGTGAGTGGTAAGAAGCAACGGGACGAAAGGGTGGGGCATGTTCTTCCTTTAGAATCATTTCATCTATTAAAAAGACCGCTTGATATCAAGTGCGTAATTTTAACGATTTTATTTTATACTACGAGTATGTAGTGATGATGTGTATCTAACATGTAGTCCAAATCTTATTGGGTGATGATTGTTAGTTCATCACCCATGTGAGTCCCTCTTACAGAAGAACGATGTCGGGTGCCTTGAGTATAATTTACCAAATAATATAGTATGTTACCAGCTTCATTGAGGTTTCTGAACTCCTGCGTCTTGTCGTCGCACTTGTCCTTGAGCGTCTGGAACCTGGCCTTCATCTGGTACAGTTCCCCCGAGTCCGTGATGTTGCACTCGTGGTCCTGAGGCAGCTCCGCTGAGATCTGCTGCAGCCAGCTCTCCATCTCAGATATACCTATCAACATATTGTACTTATTACTGACGAATATACTACTATTTACTTCTTTGTGTGCTATATTTTTATTCATCACTGAGGGACACCCATCATTCTAGGGGCAGATCAACATATTTTATTATCATCTTATTAAGTATAAGGTAGAGCCAGGACATGTCTGCTAAACGAGTAGCAGCACGTACCAGTGAAGAGCGCGTCGGTGTTGCGCAGCGCGGCGCGCAGCAGCTCGGCTCTGTGACGCGCGCGGCGCAGCACGAGCCCGCAGCGCGTGCGCAGCGCCGCCGCCTCCTCGCCCGCACTCTTGCGCTCACTGCCCTCGCCCTCCTCCAGCAGCCTCTGTGCGCCGTCCTCTATGCTCTGCAGCTTGGCGGAGTACGTCGGCTCCTCTTCCTCCCATTTCTGCAAATTGAAAACATAACAATATTTCTGCCTCATCATAGTCACAGTACTGGTGTGATTATTATTTTAATTATGAAAAAAATATGTTCTTCCTTATTTTTTGTCGTAAAAGTCAATGCAGAGAATCTTTTCAAACAGACTCATTGTTATCAAGACATAGAACAAGGTAAATATAATATGACTCACAGCGATGTTGTCGAGTTCCTGGTGTAGCAGAGTGTTGTCTCCGAGCGGCACGGGCGGCGCGTCCCGCAGCTGCAGCTCGACTGAGTCCAGCCACTCGGACACTGAGCGCTGGTCTGCTTCCAGCTGTTGTACTACCGATATACCTGCACACACATACAACAACACGTCTATACTCATATTATTATACTCTACTAAATAGCCACACGCGTAATCACTTTTTAAAACTAATTATCAAATTTGGAATTCATAGTTACATTGTCCAATTTATCACAAACTGAAACGGAATTTGTTTGAACTGTAATAATTAAAACAAAATTAAAACGACGACATAATTGTAAAAAAAATCTAATATGTAGAAATAAAGTGAATAGAATAAAACGACACGAACCTTTTTCGATCTTAGTGATCTTCTGTTGCAGTATAGTGTTGGTGTCTTGGAACTTGGTGACGAGGTTCTCCACGCTGCTGCGGAAGTCCAGCTCGGGCACGCTGCCGCTGAGCTGCGCCCGGCGCTGCGCCACGAGCTGCTCGTAGCCGCCGCGCAGCGCCTGCAGCCGCGCGTGCGAGCGCTGCAGCTGCTGCAGGCGCGCGCACATGACGTCAGCGCTCGCCAGCAGCGCGTGCTCCGCCAGCACCTGCGCCTCCACCTCCTCGATACTGTGCAGCAGCTCCGCCCACTGCGCCTGTTGCCCAGCGCTGGGCTGCTTGTGCGCGCCGCGCTTCATCTCGCTCTCTCGCGTCGTGAGGTGCTGGAGTAACTCTTCGTAAGTTTTGTTAATTCGTTTCGTGTCGGATTCGATGTCGTCTTTGTGCGATTTAGATATCGACTTGGTCAGCAGTATGATCGACTGCGCGTTCAGCTCCTTGCGTTTCATGTCTAACTGTTTCAGTGCCCGGATCTTGTTTCTGGATACACAAACGAACACAATTTTACTTTACATTTATCAATATGCAAGGGGCTGAAGGAAATTCGGAAAATAATAGAACACTCCACAAAATATTATTTCCATCGATAAAGTGTACATATTTATGTAAAAGATGACGATCTAAAATGGTCTCTGCAGATCGTTGTCCGGTATGATCTCCTACCATAACTAATACTTAATATTAAGTATACCTGAGATGTATAAGCAGGTTGTTGGAGGGTGTCTGTGTGAGCATGCGGTCCTGCCAGGCCCGCGCGTCGTCCAGCTCGCGTGTGAAGGTGGACAAGGCCTGGTAGAAGGTCTCCTTGTCCTGCAGCAGGTTCATGGTGTTGCGGATCTCCAGCACACGTCGCTGGATGTTCTCCCAGCGACGCTTCAGGTCCTCGATGCTGTCTGCGTGACGTTTAGCTTCCTCTGTATTGGTAACATAATATTAAAGCTCTATGTTTATGTAACTGTGTGTTTTCACGCTAAGTTTGATTCACTGAACGTTACAGAACGAAGGAGAATAGAAAGATTACAAAAAGTTTTCTTTACTATATTATAATGTGTTGTGCACTAGGTGCATGTACTATTTCGCGGTTTTATTGTTGTTCCTGTCAAAAACAAATATGTTTGTAAAGTTATAACAATAAATAAAAATAATAAAATGTCTATACACCTTGTAGCCCGTCCTCGGCGGCAAGTCTCCTCTGTATCTCCTCGACGTTAGAGAAGTCAGCTCGTTGTGTTTCTATCTCCTTCTCAATACGCTCCAGGAGCGCGGGGATCTCCTTCCTCTTGCCACCTTTCTCGTCCAGCTCACGCTTGCACTACAAAGTAAAACATATTGAGTAAGTATACAGACAAGGAGTAGTTATGAACACATACAAGTGCGCGGATAATAACGTTGTGATAACATAATACTCGTAGCGCTGAGTGCACGTCTCCACGTGTGTGCGGCACGACGCACGACTACACTTGCCTTCCTACTAACAATTATACATTTTCTCATATCAAGTGTTCACATTTATGATACTTCTTCCATAATATCATGGTTTCTTAATTAATCTGAAACTGTTTATTAATAGGTACTAGGCTCCTATACGTAGTACACATATATATTAATAAACATTCCTAAATCTACAACTGTGCACTTTGTTCCATAAAAACAAGATAAAAATATAACTATCCAACTTAGGCAGTAAGTATTATTATAATGATCCACCCATCAGCAAATGCAGGCCCACTGCTGGATATACGCCTACTCCTCATGTCTCCTCCACCTTCCGCGATCATATGCATCCCTCATTATTATAATCACATTTTGCTATTACTTATGTATTACAAAATACTACTTAATTTCTAGTACGCATACAAACAACTAACTCATTTTAATTTAAATTTGTGTACCTTGTGTTTGTGACCATAACCCAAAATATCCATTTGTACATATAATGTTTTATAACAAACTTACATCGCTGAGCGTCTTGTCAGCGTTGTCGGCCCAGGTGACGAAGGTCTTGTAGCCGAGCTGGAAGTCCGCGTCGGTGTCGCTGAGCCGCGGCTTCTTGGAGCCGCTGGGCGAGCTGTCCGCGGGCTCGTGTCGTGTCGTACTCGTCGCAGCCTCGTGTCGTGGCGTGCTCGTGTCCATCGGGGTAGACGCCCCTTGCTCTACGTCTTCGTCTATGTCGAAACCCAACTCTTTTATCTGTAACGACAAATGACATATTTACTTTTAAATTTATTTTAAATAAATAAATAATGCTTCAAACATTGTATAGTGTAACTGTAAGGTATAGCTTTCATTTATTCATCAAATATTTCAAACAAAACAACACAAGTCTTAGAGATATACACATACCCTGTGTCCCTGCACGTCGAGGATCATGCGCAGCGCGTCCAGCCGGTCAGCCAGCGCCTCGGCGCGCTCCAGCGCTGGCGGCGGCGCCCCGCAGCGCTGCGCCAGCTCGCCCGCAGCGTCCAGCAGCGCCGCAGCGCTGTCGCAGTGCGCGTCCAGCGCAGCACGCAGCTCGCGCAGCACGCCGCAGCGCTCCAAGGCCTATTATATGTTACAATGTACCTCCCGCAAAATAAAACAAAGAGTAGTATATAAAAAAACTAATAAATGTTAACCCACCACTTTATAAAATAATTAAAAGCAATTTGGTTTTTGTGAGTTAGATTTATCACTAAAGAGACACCATGCACAATTCACAGATGAACAATACTGAACCTAATGTATACCTATACCTTGCGGAACGACGCTACAAACATTCAACCAATTTGATGTAAACAAACTGTTAAAGACAACTGGTTGAGACCTAAGACTTATGTTTTAAGTCACATGAGCAAGACATCGTATATTTACAAAGCATATTTAATTTTGATATTATGATGTGATGGTTAACTCAGTGAAAAGCTTTACTGTAGTGTGTATAAACCCTCGAGAAGCGATCTTTTCCGAACCGAAATAAACTTTTTAGTATAACATGAAAGTAAAGTATAACATGAACCTACTGAATCGGAAAACAAATTTCACAATTTTAAAGAAAGGAAATATTTAGTAAGGTATTAGATTGTACAATACCGAAAAACTGTTCATAAAAATAGATGAAAGACTTCTCGTAACCTGTTGCACAGTATCGGCGGGCTCGGCCTCCATGCGCTTGAGCTCGAGCTCGGTGACGTCAGCGGCGCGGCGCAGCTCGGCCACGCGGCGCTCCAGCAGCTCCGCGTCCTGCTGCTGCGCGAGCAGCGCCGCCAGCTGCGCCGCCGTCCACTGGCACGTGTGCGCCCAGCGCTCGCTCAGCGCCGCCAGCTGGTCCTCGATGTCCGCCACCGCGGGGTCCGGCGCGCCCTCGTCCTCCACCACCACCACGCAGTCCGCCAGCGCGTCCACGCGCGCCTGCTGCCGCCGCAGGTCCGCGTGCAGCGCGCGCACCCCCGCCAGCCGCGCTGCCACTGTGCCGCCCGCGCCCAGCCGCGACATGCGGTCCTCCGTGCTCGTCAGCCACGCGCGGAACTGCTCCAGGTGCTGCGGGAGAGACACGCTGAGTACGAGCGCACACACACACAGTACCTACGTGACGTCACGCACACTCACCTCCTGCTGCGCGCGCATGAGCGCGTGGTGCACGTGCGCCTGCGTGCGCATGGCGGCGGAGCGCAGAGTCTCCCAGCGCGTGTTGAGCAGGCGCAGCTGCAGCCGCACCTCGGCCGCCTCGTCGCGCGACAGCCCCGCCTCCAGCACGAGGCGCGCGCCCTCCTCCAGCACGCCGCCCACGCGGCACTGCTGCTCCGACAGCTCCAGCAGGAACTTCTACAACGTACAGGACGTGTTATACACCGCCACGGTCGGTCGCGTACCTCGCGCCTGTGACGTACCTCGTGCGAGTGGAAGTGCTCCTTGAGCGCGGCGAGGTCGCGCTCGTGCTGCGGCGCGGCGGGCGCGTCGTGCTCGAGGCGCTCCTCGGCCTCCAGCAGCCACGCCAGCACTTCCTCGAAGGCGGCGTAGTACCCGCCCAGCTCCACGGAGCCGGTCGTCGCGGTCGACAGCGGACGACTCGCCGGAACGTGCTGACCAAATTACCACAAATTATCAGATAAATTATTCAAACTATCGACCGATACAACTCGTCTCCCATACTCTCAAAATGTGTCAACATTTAGCTCTTTGCTCTAAATTATTGCGAGTCAACCTAGCGAATTAATGTAACGTATGAAAGACAGCTATCACCACCGAATACCGAAAATGCAAACCACATTTATACCAATTGTCTTGCGAGTGTGTTTGGATTGCAGTTCCCTTATCACAGAATAATATTTTTTTAAACATCTGTTGCATTTATATACCGAGTGGTCCCTTACGTAAAGATGCTATAGAAAATTATTTTGAGATATGCGGCCAAATTTTGATAGATTATCCAAATGATACATTTTTGCTGACTGGTGACTTTAATATTCCTGAAGCACAGTGGTCTACCGCGGCTGACAACTCATTCATGATTCTAAGTAGTAATAATGGTTCTACAGTTAATGTTCTGCGCGAATTCATGTCATTTTCAGGATTGGGTCAGTACAACTCAATTGTAAATAAAAACGAACGTATTCTTGATTTGATATTTTGTAATAATGATTGCATTATACACGCTAGTGACAGTCCACTTACTTCTGAAGACTCTCATCACAGAGCGCTTGAACTGGAACTCAATTTGTCGTGTACACCTACTTTAAAACCGGCGCCATCACTTACATATTGTTTTAACAATGGACGTTATTGTGAAATCAGTGAAGAGTTACTTGGGATCGATTGGTGTGGTTTCTTTTCTGATTTTCATATGGAGCAATGTGTTGTAAAGTTTTATGATTTGTTGAACGAATTGATTGGTAAATATGTGCCTAGACGCCCTCAGCGTATGTCAAACTCTAAGCCTCCTTGGTACACTAAATCACTTAGAAGACTGTTAAATGAGAAACGTAAATACCACAAGTTGTGGAAAACATACGGCAATCCTTTAGATTATGACAGTTTTAAGTTTCTTAGAAAAGAAGTAGCCAAATTAGAAAAGGAAAGTTACAAAAATTATATGCATATTTCTGAACCAAATATAAAGAAGCATCCAAAGTTTTTCTGGACATATATTAAGTCAATTTACTCTAATAGTGGTCTTCCACAGCTTATGCATTACAAAGGGGTGACCGCTACCGATGGTCAGAATATCTGTAGTTTATTCAACGAGCACTTTCATTCATCTTTCGTGGAATCTGGAGATCTATCTCTTGATTTTCTAAATTTACCGGATAGTGCAGATACTGTGCTTGATATGAGTTCGATTTACTTAAGCAAAGAACTTGTATATAGATATTTGAAATCGATAAATAGTAATAAAGGAGCGGGTCCTGATGGTATACATCCTTTGCTAATAAGAGAATGTGCATCTGCTTTGGCTTTACCGATAACAATACTTTTTGAAAAATCCCTTAAGGAAGGTTGTGTCCCTAGCATTTGGAAGCGCGCGTTGGTTACACCGATCCCGAAAGGACAAGTCAGTCAGGATGTTGAAAAATATCGTCCTATATCTAAGCTATGTCAATTTGGTAAAATTTTGGAAAAAATAGTTACTGATCAATTAGCAAACTCTGTTAGGCGTCATATTATACCGGAACAGCACGGTTTCTTCAAGGGACGTTGTGTTGAAACTAATTTGTTATCATTCACTGAAATTATCCTGGAAGCTATGGATAGCGGTGCCCAAGTGGACGCTATATATACCGATTTTGCCAAAGCTTTTGACAAAATTTGTCATTACACTCTGCTTTTAAAGCTTTGGCGACTGGGAATACGTGGGGATCTTTTTCGATGGGTAAGATCATACATAGAAAATCGTTCTCAAGCTGTAGCTTTAGGTGGCTACGTTTCTCAGTATAAAAGTGTGAGTTCTGGTGTCCCACAAGGGTCCCATCTAGGTCCCCTGTTGTTTACATTATATATTAATGACATCACTAAAGATATGAGCAATTCCAGTCAGTTATTATACGCAGATGATACAAAGATCTTTCGTGTTGTTAGAGATGTAGATGATTGTAAATTATTGCAGGGTGATCTTCAACTATTCGAAACTTTTTGTTCCTCTAATAGTTTATTTTTAAATACTGAGAAATGTTTTGTCATCAGTTATTCAAGAAAAAAAAATATTCAATATTATCCTTACACACTTTGCAATGAGAACCTGACGCGCGTTACTGAAATCCGTGATCTGGGGGTTATTATGGACTCTAAGCTTAGTTTTGTCCCACATATTGATAGTATTATAAATAAGGCTTATAAGCAATTAGGGTTTATATTACGTGTCTGCAAACCTTTTCGTCAAACACCAACCTATACGATTTTATATAACTGTTATGTCCGTTCTCATTTAGAATTTGCAAGTCCTGTTTGGCATCCATGTTTTAATAATCATATTGATAAAATAGAACAAGTTCAGAAGAAGTTTGTAAGAGCTCTCTGCTACCGTACTGGTCATTGTTATTCAGATTACGTTAGTTCTTTGAAGGAGCACAGCATATCTCAATTAAGTCATCGTCGTGAATTGGCTGATGCTACCATGCTTTATAAAACTCTAAATGGTAGTTTTGATACCTCTGCACTGTTGCATGCAATTTCATTCAGAGTGCCACGTGGACGTGAACGAGTATGTCGAATAAAAGAATTGTTTTGTATTCATAGTAGTAGAACTTGTTACGCTTGTAATAGTTTCATTAGGCGATTTTGTAGATTATATAATGACAAGCTTGTCGATGTTGATATTTTCTGTGAAAGTTTGGAATGTTTTAAAAAAAAGGCTTTAGTTTGTATTTCTGGACTCGATTATTAGCGTAGTCTCAGCCATCATCTTTAGTCTCGCATGCGTAATTTGCATTAGTTTTAAGATTTAATTTAATATTGTTTAATTTAGATGTACACTAGTTAATTGAACAATTTCTGTCGTCAGTTAATGTAAGAGTATATTTCTTTTAGGAAACTGTAGGTCTGTTTCATATATAATTATGTATGTTATTTTTGTATAACTGTATGACCGTTTGTTTCTAAATAAATAAAATAAAATAAAATAAAAAATTGTACGATACAGCATGAATTCGTGGACGGCCCGCAAAAACTATAAGGCTCATTTGCATTATGAAATATCGACCTATCTCGATCTTATATTACTTATATACTATGACTTGTGATATAAAAGACACCTTGGATGGAGGAAAAGAAGTGCATACAGTGCATAGATAGGCTTGTAGTCTATTCAAGCAATACATAGATCACTTTAAAGGTGGTGTAAATCTGACATACGCAATCGATCACATCTAACTTATATTCATGGTTTGAAGTTGAATATTTTGATGTTACATCCGGGGTTCCTCAGTGCTCGCTTATAGGACTCGTTTCTTCTTGATATACTCGTATATGCAATGAGTCGTTTTCTACATTGTAATTTTGATCTGGATCGGCAGACCATAGATACATATAAAAAATTCTGCTTGCATATTGAGTGCACTTGTGAGTTGTACTTTGTAGTGAGCTACAGCGTGGTAAAACTTACAACATTGGCATAAATTAAACTAGAAAGCGGAGTTGTTCAGAATAGAGTACTAGCTACCCTTACCTCAGGTGGGTTGGCAGTGACCGGTGTAGTAGGCTCCGAGGCCACGCTCTCCAGGTCAGCGACGTCCTCGCTCGAGTGAGGCAGAGATTGGAACAGGCACATCACGTACATCATTATGGATTTCTTGTCCGGGGTTGGTGTGTTTACATCTGTAAGTGATTTCAGTTCACGTGTTTTTATAAATTATACGAGAATTACCTTAAAGTACAATAAGCAGTTTTATATTGAGACACAACTCACCTTCAGGATCGAGTAGTTTATCAATTCCTAAATGAGTATGTGCTATATTGAAGGCGTGTTCAAGCCTGGCGGCAGGGCTCCGGCCCACGATGTTGGTGTAGTCGAAGAGCTGCGGCCGCCACCGGTGCAGCAGCGCGTTAAACGCGAGCCCGTCTGCCCACGAGGACGTGAAGTTCCGCACGGACACTCCGGAGTAGTTCGCCGTGTGCGTTCTGCACCACGCCAGGAGCGTTTTCTCGAGGTTCGTTTGTTGTAATTCTGACATTAGCTCCTTGAGGTGGTAATGCACCTGCCAGTGCAGAATTATGCTCCATACCAGACCTGGAATCAGTGACATGCAGTCACATTACATGTTCCGCAAGACATACCTAACTCATCAAAACAGTATAATGTGCGTGTTAGGGTTGTGGTACAGACCTAGTGTGAGTTTGGGGTTTCCGTCGACGATGTCGTTACTGCTGATGTTGACTAGCTTGACTCCGTTCGTGTCGAGCACGTGCAGCGCTGTGTTCACGTTGTTGATGTGATGCACGCGCATTCTACCACGCTCTCGTTTCTACAATTACATATAACAATATTTGACATGACATGCAATGCCATACAATATCCTTTATGGATATTACTCTCTCCAAGCTTACATTTTACATGTTTCGATGCAAGGCAAATTGCACCGTAAAAGTTTATAATAAGTAATATAACATATAGGGAAGTGACAGATAGAGTTGGAGTACTTACATATTGTTGCGCTGTGAGGATCTCCAGCAGCGACAGTAGGATCTCGCCATCCCTGAGGTCTAAGAATAAATCTTCTACCAGGGGCTTGTCGTTCTACAATATAAAAGGTAAGAAACATTTTATAACAGTCTCTTTTTAACTAGCTCACACTAGAATTGAATGTTTAAACCAAGAGCTTAGTATCATAAGCTAATTTTGTTTGCAGCAACACGTTTCAAACTAAATCATATTTTGTAATAAATCGTTTATTTACCAATAAAATGTTACAAATAGTACGCTAGGACCAATAGCAGTACCTAAAGAAAAAAAACTATGTTTAAAGGTTGAAAGTCCCTATTGTTTACAACTTATAAGTAACAACTAATGTGCTGATTAGAATCCCCGCGTTTCTATTTTTTTCACGGACGGCTACAAGTAAAGATATTTCCTCAACATGTGACTTGGTCTTCTTTATTGTTCAATCTAGATTGTTAACTTAAATTATACCTTAATTTTAGATTCAATATCAAAGTTTATGCCTTCCCATATTTAAGTTATTAATGTATGAAAAAGTAGTATAATTGTGAGAACTGTTTGGCGACAAACTGTTTCGTTGTTAAATATAAATACAGAATTGTGAGAGTTAATATTGTATGTAGCCACTGATAAGCATACAATGTGTGACTCGGCTGGGGCTCGGTTAACACTTAGTAGCTGTGTAGCTACGAGCTCCGCCGCGCCGACGAGCCGCTCCGACATTAATTGACCTTAATTACTTACTTCATACGCTAAATTTGTAAGTACCACGCAATGCTGTTTGAGAGTAACGATGTGATCGTCCTCTGACTAATATTCACTATACCTACATGATATCATTGTTCAATGATTAGGTACAAGATCGTAAACACTTGTTTGACATAACAACAATTAACTAATAACAGAATTACATAAACTTGCATCACGTACTGTAGCTCACCTCGTATTCGTAATCAACATGACAAAATAAGAAAAAGGCACTTAATGATTGTAAGTGATACGTTTATGAGCTATTATGATGATTATGACACCGACTACTTATTACACAAATAACTTACAAGACAACAGTTTTATTTTTTTTATATGATGGGAGGCAAACGAGCCAGCAGGTCACCTGATGGTAAGTGATCACCGCCGCCCATGGACACCCGCAACACCAGAGGAATCACAGGTGCGTTGCCGACCTTTTAAAAGGGAAGTAAAGGGAGGGGGAATGGGCTACCGGACTCTCACTCATCGGACGAAACACATCAGTGACAAGCACTACTATTTTACGCCGATTTTCTGTGAGAGGGTGATATTTCACCGGACGAGCCTGCCCATGCGTGCCGCAGCCAAAGACTGACGACATGGCTCTACCACTCGAAAAGTTAAGATATTTTTCTTTTAAAAGACAGTTCCTCACGAAGGTTCAAGCTCGATGTAGCGGGATCTTCTACCGACATCAAGCAATGTCCACAGAGGTCGTCCTGGGTCAGGAACCGAAAAATCAATCAGCAAGCCTATCGCACTCCCCTGCTGGACATAGGTCTCTCCCAACACTTAAAAGTTTTAGGAATTTCATTAAATGGCACTGTATTTTATTTTTTCTGGTATGTATTATATATATGACGCCAGGCCCCAGGAGGTTAAGACATCTTTAAAATCATTATAATTATGAGAATCATAATAATGTAGATGTGATTTACCTTAACAAGTTGTGAGTTGATCCACTTGGCGAATGTTTTCTTTTGTACATCTTCGCGCTCATCTGCAACAATACAAACTATATTGTAGTCTCACATACATACCATGTATCTTATACTATGTGTCGTGTATGTGCCTACACGTCAACACAATAATACTTTCATGAGAACCGATTTAACCGGTCAAACTTAAAGGTAATTAAAGTTTACTAAGTATTTTGCAAGTTTTATTACAAGTGCAAGGCTATACCAAAACTCATTAAATCGTATACGTTATTCAAACGTTAACAGTACCTAATACACAAGCGATCAATGAAACCTAACCTAACGTTTTACTGAAGCGACAAAATTGAATGCAGCAAAGTGCGTGCCCTCACGGTTGAATTGTTTTTAACTCTTCAGCTGCATTTACCAAACCTAAAGAAACTAAAGACCGATTAACATCGAGTTTTTTCATCATTAATGTACGAGGTTTGACGTGAATTATAATTATCTCTAAAAATGAAATGCTTCACATTTCAACCTCTATCATTGTCATCGTGTAAAGCAGGGACAGTGGAACATTATAAGACAAATAATTTTTGAAATCAATCAGTGTTTTCCACTTCTCCGGCAGCATACGACAAATATTTTAGTTTTAGAATGGTTGAATTAATGTTTTATGTTGCCACCATTGATATAATCTATACTAATATTATAAAGAGGTAAAGTTTGTGTGTTGGTTTGTGTGTTTGTGACGTTGTAGGAGGTAATCTCTGGATCTACTGATTTTAAAAAATCTTTCTTTGTTGAATAGTCTATTTTTTGGGGAGTGTCATAGGTTTTATAGTATCACGCTATGACTAATAGGAGTGGAGCAGTAATGAAATAGCTAGAGCTAATATTTTCGCTGGAGCATCGTGCTTATAAGAGTTTATTTCTTTAGAAATTCTTTGACTTAAAACATTCAGGTACTGTGATAATAAATTATAAACTTCACTTTATAGGTAGCCCAATAAGAAAAAAATCAGGAAACGTTAAATCAGGGCTCCTGGATGGCCAGTTGATGTCTCCTCTGCAATTTATCAGTCTTCTAGGGAATAAGTTTTGAAGATCAGCTAATAAATCATATTTGTAACATTAGAAGTGACTTTTCAAAAAATAATACGTTCGGCCTCGTTTTTTATGTTTCTTTGCGACCAGATGATTAGCCTGTTGTTGTACCTATTCCCAGCCTCTTCGAACTTGGACACGCATTGATTAATTTTTTTGGCACTTGGCAAATGTTTTAAGCTTATTTAACCTAATGAATCTTGTAGAGATTACGAAAAAGTATAGAAATCAACGTTTTTAAAAAGATCCTCGCACAGAAACGAGCGCTAAGGTGTCGTATAACGATTCATGACCTTTAAGCTTTACAAGCCGGGCAAGCATTTGCGACCTTTCTTCTTTCCCTGTTACCTGCGGTTGACGATTCTGAGACACCCTTTATAACTAGACTTAATTTAACTGCAAATGCAAAATTAGTGCAACTGGGACTTAAGTGCTCACTTGTCAGATGTTAGAACAAGTTAAGATGATGACAATAAAGGTGCATAGTTACAGTATCACACAACAAGATGACATAATAGTAACATACAGCAGGTATGTTGGGCGTGTCGATGTGTTAGGAACATCTCCCAGGCCGTGAGCAGCGTCAGCATCAGAGTGCGCACGTACCAGAACACCACGCGTGTCAGAACCACAACCCACCACCACAACCAACTTATAATATACATGTGACTACGACTAGTCTGTCACACGTGCCGCCAACTCTAACTAATACATTCAACATAAGTTCGTATCGATGGATGAACCGTCCCGTTACACGCTCGAATGACTTTATCGTCGTTTTGTTTATTGCATAATGTAATGAATGCGGACGACCTTCAACGTTTCGCAGGCGATGTTCAAGATTGAGGACAGCTGCAGCCGACACCCAGCACGGTGTAGTGATAGTATGAACCTACATAACGGAGTAAGGGGGCAGGTATATTATGCATTACGTATCAGTTTGCCGATGTCTGGTGATGACATCATCAGGTGATGTGTGACGTCACCCGACCTTACACTACATAAACCGCGCTTACTCTTATTGAACCGTCCACTTTTACAATAAACATGAGATGAGATGGTTACACCATGTAATTTTATTTCCTCTACTATCTACGTATTCTCCTTACCTATTTACTGCGTCACCACACGGAGTGAATAATGACTTGGATACACACTGACTATGCAACTTAAGTAACGTATTACAAAGGTATAGGTATGGTAACAGAACAATGGTAAATTAGTTTACTATTTATTTCGAGGATCGCCAGTGAACGATCCCACAGCTGATGCATTACGTTTGACAACACATACCTACAAGTGTGCATGTGACTCTGAGAGAGAGGTACCTACAAGTAGGTACTTTCATACACATTTATTTGTATCGCGGAGGATCACTAAGTTATTTTAATTTATAAACATTAATATAAATCAATAAAATACCAACACACAAAACCTCCCTTTTTTAACTGAGGGAACCCTTTGTAATAACAGATATTTAACTTGAAATGAGATGGAGAAATTAGGATTGAGTAATTTTTTAACATGACCCTTACCTAGTCGGTTTTTATGACACCATAGAGAAAAGATAATGTAGACATACTATGTCATTACACAGATTTAATTAGGTATAATTTAGGAAAATCATCAATAGATTGTAATCAAGGTTGTAGCTAATAAAACTTTGTCTGAATGTAGCGGTGCGGTGGTGAATGTTCAAGGTACAATGTTACAACAAAAACTTAGTCAAATTATTTTGTAGCAGTCAATTAAGGTACAAGCCAATTGACGTCAATGAGTTAGAAACTATACGTATTACACTTATATAAATATATTGTACATTTAAAAACCGTCCAGAAATGAAAATAACTGCATCCCGAGGAGGACATCTTGTAAATTAGATTTACTTTGAACTAACTCCAAAAGGAGGTTTTTATATGTAGGTATATTTTATGTTTGCTACCGCGGAAATTATTCATTTCTTGACCAATTTAAGTACCTAGTTTTGTTTGAAAGGTTTCCTACTTGGTCTCATGTAAATATCATCAAATTGGTTGGGTTCTTTGTTTTTGTCTCAATGTCTGATGACGCACATTTCAGATTAGTGTGTTTTATCAATTTGTATAGGAACATTTGTATCTGTTTAAATGTGTGCTCTGATAACTTAGTAAGTATAACAGTTTTACGTTACACAGTCTATCTTCTACAAATGGTGGAACAATATCCAAGCATTTTTATGTAATCCGTCAGCAAGTCTCAGAAATCATACAACTAGGAAGTCAAGGAGTTCCTTATCGTTTAGATGTTCCCTTACACCACGAAATAAATAAGACTTTGCTATCGGTTTTCAAGCATCTCTATTATCCAATTCTACGTATTACAAATGTACCTAAGTTTACTTTTACGAATAAAGATTTAAAAAAAAAATAAGTATTACTGTTTAGCTTTATTCGGAAAGTTTAAAAGTACTTAGCGATAATGGGGATTGTCCATTTTTTAAATTGTGTTAATTCCAAAACCGTTTCGAGAAATAAGATCTGTGTTCAATATTTTGTATTTAAAATAAAATAATACCCATTATTTACTGATATTTTGATATAAATATGTTTAACCTTTATTTGACCTTCGATGACGTCACCACAAGAAAGCAGAATGCGCAAATCCCCCAATGTCAATGTTGTCAAAAATATAACCTAAAATTTGGTTGTAGTTGTTCATTATTGTTTTGCCAAAACCAATAGTTATTATCAATTATTTACTCAAATTAATATCAAAAGTTTTTTATTCCTGGTTGCAAAAATGATTCTGCAAAAGCCCAATGATTTTTTTTTTTAAAGTAAACGAAGATTTACGGAGAAAGTGGTGTCAGGGTCAGGAAGCATGTATGGCCTTTGCTAGTAAAGTTATTATGTATTGTTGTGAAGACCCATTACTCGAAGTGCATATGATAGCACTTAGTATAGTATCATTTCATTCATTTACATCACATACTTATTACTCGTATGTAGCGAAACAGTAGATAAGGTATCTTCGCGGTTCTATGAACAAATCGTTCACATTCATTCATACGCTCGTTAAGTACACATTGTGACCGTCCTTAAGTAAATATTGCTTCCTGACGCCTGACGTGTTAGCTCCTTCACGTCCTCAATGAACATATTTATATAGTAAATACATGTGGCGCTATCTGTGCGCAACATGGCGGGGTAACTTTTTGTAACTTTGTTTATTTATTTTGTTCCCCTAACAACTATGTTAAACGTATGAACATGTGCGACTAAATAGTAATACAACTAGCTTCATCAAATTGATCTAGACTAATATTTCCTCTCCAGCTGCACTTTAACTGATGGTGAGCAGAGATGGTGTGATCACATTCCATCAGTCTTATGCAGGAATATACACCTTCCGTTAAGAGTTCCAACTTTTTGAGGATTAACAGTATGGTATTTTTTTAAGATAATCTTCATCGTGAAAGCAGTTGTCTATGTAATTCATTACAGAGCTGTAGGACTCTAATGGTAGGTACTCCAGAAAGTCACCTGCGAAAATGGTTGGTTGTAGTTCAGCAGATAAATCTTCTCTTTGCTTAAAATGTTATTTTGTAACGCTAGTACATACCTAGTACCATTTATTTTACTTGAGATGTACAAAACTTAAATTTTACTTGTTAATAACTACTCACTTGTGTTTAGATAATAATCATACAGTACCCCTGGTGGTATCGTTAGGAGTATCGTGGCTCCGTAGGGGTAGCTCAACATTATTATTTGTTGTTCCATGCGCTAGCTTGTAGATAAAAGTCAACATTTTACGTTTATAAGTATTTTTGTGCTAAGTCGATAAAGGTTAGTCTTCTTATTGAAAATGCAAACATAAACAAATATTACGCCATGTTTAAATGTCTATATTACGTAAAATGTAAGAGTAAGTTGTCCCAGTGGCGATAGCTTCACCTGATGACGTCTCGCTCGGCGCTGCGTTGCTCACGCTCACGTGGGCTACACTAGTGGGCGGACCCGACACAACATCTTCACGCAACCTGATTGTAGATTAAGTATTCTCAGTTTCATTCTTTCATAAGTACCTATTATTCAACCTATAGTCCGTCGTTACATATTTTTCTACATCAGTAACCGAATTTCATTGCCACTTTATTAATTGAACAGGTAGCACTTGAAGTTAAAATAATACAAAGTACTATGAATCACTCAATAATGACCAACTATCATGGTGACCCAACAAATTGATACAAGATTTCATATCCAGTTATCTTTTTATTGTTTTTGTCGAAATTTCCCTTAAAGGGTTGCATTCAAAAAGAAACCGTTGCAGGTTGAACGGTATTTTATCATAAAACTTCCGGTGATACCATTTAAAGTTATCTATGAGTAATTCAGTCTGCGTGCGAAACTGCCTGTGACATTAAAATAGTCAATGACTCGCAGTATTAATAGTATAATCTAGCGGGACAATTGGTTTAACTAACTAATACAGTTGATGTGTGTGTGCGACAGTGCGAACATGTCCGATCAACCGCTAAACATTCCGCTCTTACATGACTTCCACTAATTTCTCTTCGTGGAGGTGTGAGCGCGGCGCACTCACGTGCCGCACATACCTCCTACATCTACCGGCGACAGATGCTAGTCCGTCACTGTCTCACTACTAATGTAACTGATATGAAACTAATACACTGATCAACGTCATTATGTATTATTTTCCCGAACATCTTAGAGCCAGGTGCGGCTGAAAATCACGCAGCATCAGCTGAGTCAGCTTTTACATATCACATAATCAAGACTAACACAATGTAACTTATGTTGTGCATTTTAGGAAATAAAGATTTTTTAATTTAATTAGGTTGATTTGAATATAATAATAATAATATATTAGGAAGATCTATGGCAATGGTGAAGCAATAAGAGGGCATGCAGCCTCTTCCCGTCATCATAAGAATGTAATAAAAGGAGATTAATTAAGTACATATTTGTAATAAGAAATGCACCGAATATTCGTTTCTTATTCGCCACCTTAATTACCATTAGTGCAATATCTCTGCATTATCTCTATCCGCACAGAGAAAATTCAAAACTCGCGAGGTCCCGCACTTATGCTCGAAGGACCATGTAGAATGTTTGTTATATGTTTAGGGTTAAATAATAATAGATGTTAAATGATAAGAAATGTTAAGTTTTAGGTAAGTAAACGTATATTGCACGTATTACAATGATTGAATGATAAAGGAGCGAGGGAGCACGCGCGACGATACTCGAAGCGTTTGATTTGCGTACTGATTAATGTATGACTAATTATATTGAAGTAGAGTAAATTGATGAGTTGCTAAAATAATAATAAACTAGGTATATGATGTATGTTTCACCGTACATTCAGTTTGAATGTTTCTATCAAATTCATCATCATCATAACAGCCCATTAATGTCCCACTGCAGGGACATGCCTCCTTCCTTGACGGAGGGTTTCTTAGCCTACTAATACCACGCTGGCCAGACGGATTGGTATAGGGTTTAATTTCAAGTTTACCTTCTTTTTATTTCGTAAAGATAGTAGTTACGGTTATTCCCTTAGTCGGTTTTTACGACACCCATGGGGTGGTGACATATAGCATTCTTACTCCGTCACCACACGGATGAATCATCACGGATCTTTTAGATTATTAAGTATCATTTACGTAAGTATACTGACCAACTTGTTGGCAATATCACTATTCGGTGTATCTTATGTATTTTATTTATTCATTAATCATTCATCATCTTTACAGGCAGGCCTAATGCGACAGACAAGTTGAGCTTATTATCTAATAACTTTTATGTACTCGCTCCTATATTATCTTATATTTAATTCATTTTATATCAAACAAGGTAAACAATTAAAAAAAAACTAGTTGCTGCACAGGCAGTAACTAGTTTTTCAGTCCTTATGAATTCACTCAGTGAACGTATTCGGCAACAGAAATAATATCAATGTATTTTTGTTTAATTCATCAGTGTTGTTACTAAGTAAGAATACAAATGTCACCACCCCATCTCATCCCATGGGTGTCGTAGAAACCGACTAAGGGACTATCCGTGAATATTCCCTTTACATAGAAAGAAGGAAAACTTGAAATTAAACCCTATACCAATTCGTCTGGGCAGCGTGGTATTAGTAGGCCAAGTATCCCTCCGTTACGGAAAGAGGCCCGTCCCTCCAGTGGGACATGAATGGGCTGTTATGATGATTTGTTTAATCTGATGCGTAGATCTGCTCCACTGCGCTGATTGTTCTAATTTTAAGTTCCGATGCAACTCTGTGTAATTCACAAATGGTTTTACAAGTATAACGAGCTACGCACAAAATGAAGAATCAAAAGAAGATTGTAGGTTCCCCACGCAAGAGAACTATTCTTATTATGGTGATACCTTGAATGAAGCTTAATGTTATTTTTGTCACGAGTCTCACTGAGTACGAGCGACGTCATATAAACAAATGTTAACTTAAGTACAAGTATTTGTATATAAATGACACCAATAATTCCTTCTAATTATTGTTTAGGTAAACTTTTATAATGACTTGCTTCATTTTTTCACTTGTATACTCATAGATCGGGACCTACGAGAAGTTTAACATTATAACCAGTGACTTGTACTGTATACAGTAATAAGATACAAGTGGCCAGTAACAATGATTGTGTCGCTTACTTATCAGGAATCAACAATACAATGATCTCAACAGTGTCAATAAGCATTGTATTCTTAAGCCCGATTTACACATCGACAAGTACAGTAGCGAGTTAAGTAGTAAGTTGCTGATTATGTTGATTTAAATAGATCTCCATCCTATTTTTTGGCAAGTTAAGTTGGCGAGACGCGAGAGAGAGGGCTACTTCGTACTTAACTCGTCAAAAAATAGGATAGAGATCTATTTAAATCAACTTAATCTTAAAATACTACTTAACTCGCCACTGTACTTGTCGATGTGTAAATCGGGCATTAGCGCCACCATTAAGTGTAAGCAAGGAAGTGCGGTAATCAGCCGCACTCTACATATCAATAGAGTACACGTGTAATGTCGGTGTCACAGCGCGGAGGAAGCAGCACGTCGCATACATACACTACGTGCACGATGCGGGTGAACAGCTTGTCCCGATACCTCGTCATGTCCACACTACACAACACTACACACACGCACCCTTACGTATGTATTCTAATGTTATGAACAGCGACGGAGACAATGTAATCTACTCACGCAATAATGCGTTTGTCATTTCACGTTAAAAGGTCACTGACCTAATATCTCTTCACAAAAAAACATTGTTTCTTTGAATGACACAACTTGAGGAGACGGATTTAGAATAATATTATGAAGCATCTTTAGTGTTGTTCAGTGTGATATTATTATCAACACCTAGTGAAGCTTCCCAAGTAGCTTGTTTTATGTGGAGTAGAAATATTTTAAACAAAATTATATAATACGCTATATTGTTCTTTAAAGTTACTGAAGACCAATATTGAAAATCTCCTGTCGGACAATTCTTAAATAAAATAATTGTTCAATAACTTGCCGCATTGAATCGGTTAACCTACTTAAAATGATGAAAATTAAAAAAATAAAGTACTAAGATAGGTAAGTTTCTAGGCAGTGTGCTACAGATATCACCGAGTGTTAAGTAATTACTCAGCCAGACAAATAAGTGGTGACGTCACTAGAGTGTAATTGTTCAAGGCATATTGGAACTATGAATTTGTTCACAAATTAGCATGAGACCGAACAAGTACGACTCGCCTCCGAGTGCTAGGAAGTTTTATATTTTATTAGCTGATGCCCGCGGCTTCATTCGCATGGTATAGGTAGCCTAAATGTTATTCTACACCTTAAACTACCTATATTCCAAATTTCATCAAAATCCGTTCAGTAGTTTTTCGTGAAAGAGTAACAAACATCCATCCTCAGAAACTTTCGCATTTATAATATTAGTAGTATAGGATAGGATAACTGTGCTGTTAACGTAACATGCATAGGCTGCATTCTATAAAAAATCTAAATCAGCTTAAGTTAAATATACTACGCATAACGAAGTCGACCTTCGCTTAGTGTCGAAAATAGTAACTAAGATAAAACTCGTGTCGCGTCAATACAAAGTTCTTTAGTTGTACACTAAATGATCTTTAACCTTTAACATAACGATCATTATGTTTTTACTTGGAACAAATTATTATTTATTATTCACTGTACTTAGTTTAGCTTACAGACTAGGGAAATACCCACAATTACAGTGAGCATTACATTCATGTCCTAGACTCACTTTTTGACATAAATAAACAAAGGAATCTTCGTAATTATTATTAACACGGGTATTAACACGTATATTATTTTGGTAAATATTTAGTAATAATTTACCTTTGAGGCTCTCGACGTTTCGGCCAGGTTACACCAGCCGTGGTCACGAGTACTCACGAGTAGACTGTTCCGCAATCGGTGGTTTTTCACAAAAATTGCTGCAGTGTAAAACCACCAGGGGTCGAAGTCAGCGATTGCGGAACATTTACTACAAGCAGGCACGAATCACTGGATTGAATTTCATCGTCCACAAGTCCTCTCTACGGAACGCCACTTCTACTCAAGAGTCGTACGAGAAGCGATTGAAATCAAAAAGCATAAGACCTTCAATCGAGAAGATGGTTTAAGTTATCCGCGACATGGAATCCAGTGATTCAAAAAACATTACCTTACTTTGATTCGCAATCGGTGAAACATCAGAATAGGGACACGGTTAGTGTTGTGTGCAAAATGAGGGTAGATAGAAAATCTTCTACCTCGGAGACGGAGTTGTGACATCGCTTCAGTCTACTCGTGACTACGGCTGGTGTAACCTGTCCGAAACGTCGAGAGCCTCAAAGGTTAATTGTTACTAAGTAAATATTTACCAAAATAATATACGTGTTAATACCCGTTTTAATAATAATTACATAAAATGAAACACGAAAGTTTTAAAGTTAAAGGAATCTTCGCCATATGAGTTCAACTATGCTTGATTACTTCCGGTGAAGGAGCACCGGGAGCATTCACGTGCAATGCAACATTATGGATTCGAGTTTGAGCATTACATTACAATACTACCTCCCTGACTGACCAACATTCGCGTATAATGCAATATTTAGTATAGATTTGAATTTGGGAGCATTCTGATTTAGTGTCACATTACAAGATGCGCATTTTAATTTTCGGTTCTCCTCCTTCACAGATGTAAACTCGATTTGTATCATTACAGTTTGTGCACTGTAATGCTCAGTTAATGTTAAGAAGAAAAACTTGAAATTAAACCCTATACCAATCCGTTTGGCCAGCGTGGTATTAGTAGGCCAAGTATCCTTCCGTCATGGTAGGAGGCCCGTCCCTGTAGTGGGACATTAATGGGCAGTTATGAAATGCTCAGTTCTCCTCCCTCACATTGCACGCGAATGCTTCCGGTGAGGGAGCACGATTGTAGTGCTGTGTTAGTAGCCTAACACAGTAATATTAAAGAAATAAAAAAATATGTATATTTACGGACGTCTCTACACAGCGCCATCTGTGTCCAAAGTAAAGTTATACATACATGGAAACACTCAGACCAAAAAGAAATATCTTTGGATAATATAATATAGAGTAATTTCACGCAGTTACAAATAGCTGCAACATGATACATGTTCAGGCAAATGTTAGCGGTAATAATCGTGTCTATAACAATGAAATAGTTGTCTGTATGCATGTGTCGAGAGCACGAGTTTGTGAGTGATTGAGGACAGTTGTACAACGTGGATTGTCTCAATACTGCTTGCACAACACGCAGAGATGTCGCGA
Organism: Schrankia costaestrigalis; assembly: GCA_905475405.1. Lineage (NCBI taxonomy): Eukaryota > Metazoa > Arthropoda > Insecta > Lepidoptera > Erebidae > Schrankia > Schrankia costaestrigalis. The sequence continues at coordinate 223,698 of FR997845.1, read as the reverse complement.
GTAAACATTACCAATTACTAATAATGTCGCACTCACTACTTATCAAACGTCTTCAACATTTCACGGCCTACTTGTCTGAAGATATGCGTAGGTACTTTAGTCAACTCGCTAACCGATCGTATCCAACGCCGATCAATGTTCTCTTCCTGTACCCACCGACCTTATCTGTCATCATCAAATCAGGTTTTCAATGTCCCACTGTTGAACATAACAGAAAGAAGATATTAAGTGCGTAATGATGCGTAATGGCGAATTTTACAATACCAATAAAATAAGATAAGGAGGTTTAATTCTATCAGCAAGTCTAGTATCACATGGTCGTACATAAGTCGATCAAAAGTTGTATCAGAAAATTGTCATGTTGGAATTGGACCGTAAAACACTGAAGCAATCATTTTGAAGGCATCTGTTAAACTTGTCAAGTCTGTGTTTTAACTAACAGCGTGCGACTACAGCCCTGCATTAATTCTAGCTGGTTTCGAGAACGCTAACTCGGAACTGTGATAATTTTGAAAGGAAATACCGGGAGTAATGTAAGTAATGTAACTTACATACAATTTAACAATAAGAACAGAGGTTTTTGCTATTTAGGAGATAATTATTGGAACGAATATACTTCATGTCATGAGAGTATTTTAATTAGCCTTTTTAATAGGTCTCCAAACATAACTTTAAGATTACTTTAGTGTTTGTTAAAGGTACGTTAGACCAACTTTTGAAGTGTTTTAGCACATTTTATTAGATTGGTATAGTGGTTGGTTTCATAAGGAAGAACATGATCTGCTGAAAGGTGAGCTCGGTTATGTTTATACTCGACAGCTTTCTTCTACACAATTGGTGCATGACAGATCTGCACACTGCACAGTGCACTACATGCACGCGAACACACTCGCACACATACACACACAACTAATACTACTAACATATTTATACAAATTGCTTATGTAACAAATTTATTTAATGACATTTTAATGTATTTATTATGTTACAGTCTATTGAGACTACTCACGTATCATAGCAGCGAGGGACGGCGTCTAATGAGATAGAGGCAAACAGTATTAGTTGACTTCAAATGGCTGACATGATGATGATATTACCTATATTACTACCTCGGTCGTGTAAGAGACCGCCAAGTGCCAGGCTGGCATCCGTGTGCTCGAATCTAGATTATTATTTGTGTAACGGATTGTCTTGAGCCTGGATGTGCTTTGTGTCCGTTTATTTTGTGTCTGTATAGTTTGACGCGACACACGGTTCGTACGGGAGTTGTCTGTTAAAAGGAAAAGGATGAAATAAAAGGAAGGCAGGATTTATATATTTCAGGATAACCAATATAATACACATAACAATGTGGTAGTCTTATTCGTCAAATCAAAGTATTTGTTAAGTTTATACGTGATGCCTAATGTTATTTTCTCACAGTACTGTGAGCTCAATCAGTAACTACATCACGCTATTTTGAAGTCCATCTCAGAAAGTCTATAGAATAATGACATTTCTGATCTCAGAGAGCGGCGCAGTTATCTTCAGGGAGTTTATTAAGTAAGCTTGACAAATAGAAGAGCGATTGACGCTACCATCTGTAATATGTGGAGATTTATGAATAAAACACATTATATTCGTAGTGTAAAAGTGTAAGGGCCCTCTTGCCCACGGCGACAGTTTGTGATGCAGTAGCTCGTTGCAAATGCGACTAACGCGCGTTAGTAGCGTTGCTGTCGCGCTATTAGTAAATGCGCGATTGTATTGCTACAAAAAGTCGTTATGGGCGAGGGCCCTTATGGCAATAATAATCAACCGCAATCAGCACTAAATAAAGCTTGTGAACTGATTTTTTGTAACATCTTCCTTTACAGATTGGATGTTGGAACTTGTATTGGTAAGTACTTCGTCACTTTTTTGGTATTATAATATACAATATTAGAGAGATTGACACCTGTTTTATAGCATTTAACTGCCTCCTAATAATCGACGCCTAGCAGTATTGTCTTGATTTGTGTGATTTTTCACTTTCAAATTAAACATTAGTAGTGCTGGGGACCACTCATATAACAAGGTACACTTAGGTTAGGCCCATCAATAGCAATCCATTCAATTAGCATTTTGCTTTTCGACTTTGCATGCAGTACATGTTTTACTGAATGTTGCATGTCTCTCATCATCACAAAGTAGCTGATACCTTTGTACAGAGCTGAAGATTGAGCTAACCTGACCTTTAATTTCAATCTCAATGAGACTTTCGTATTAAGGTTACTCAACAAATTCAAAACATGGTATAAAATATATGTATTTGTCATATTTTAATTTTTTTACATTATGTAAATAGTATTATTGGTCTATATTCTCACTCTTAAGTTTATTTATAAAGCTATATAGAACTACAACTAACTAAGGAGACAATCAAAGATCTTTTTAAAATATGGATGTTATACACACATCAAAAAAGTCTAAGCAACATGCATGATATTACAAATTTACCATTTATATTAATTTATTTTACCATTTATTTTAATTATAACGTTGTATTTTATTTTTAAACTATATTCTATACTGTTTTCTTTATAAGTTCTTTTAATAACAGAAATTAACAATATTAGAATATACAGGTACATAAGAAACTAAACTTTTTTTTTACAAATTGAAATTTCTTAAGAAAATGAATTTATTGTGAAAGAATAGGACAATTTAATACAAAGTATGGCCTCCTCTGCTATTCAGAACTTGTCGGCATCGATTATTCATTGAATTAATGAGACTGTTTATGTCATCTTGCGGTATTCGCTCCCAATGGAATTGTAGCAAATCCTTCAGCTGTTGGGTTGTTGTCACTCCGTCCAAGTCCTTCAAAACACGTCTCTGGAGCATGTCCCATGCGTGCTCGATGGGGTTGAGGTCTGGCGATTGTGCAGGCCAGGGCAATACCTGGATGTTCTCCGTTGCCAAGTATTCACTGGTTCGCCGAGCTGTATGTGAACGCGCATTGTCATGCATTAACGTAAAATCGGAGCCAAAGGTTTGTGCAAATGGATGGACATAAGGTCTGAGAATATCCTCAACGTAATTTTCAGCGTTCATGTTTCCATTTACAAAAACGAGCTCAGTTCGCCTGTTCTTCATAATACCCGCCCATACCATAACTGTTGAGCCGCTGTATGGATGAACTTCCTGAACGCACCTGAGTCTTTCAGTATTTCCGGGTCGACGGTACACTCGCACCCTTCTTGTATCAGGCCTAAACCCGAATCGCGACTCATCGGAAAACATAATTTTATCCCATTGTTCCTGGGTCCATGTTATGCGTTCTCTACACCATTCATTTCGACGAGCGCGATTCCCGTGACGTATCGGTGGGCACCTGATAGGGCGTCGAGCTCGTAGGCCGTACTCATGCAGTCGATTTCGCACAGTTTGAGGACTTACATCAACACCACTTGAATTTTGTAGCCTCAAACTTATCTCTCGAGCGGTTAACATCGGCTGGCGTCTTGCAGTCAGTTGTATGTACCGGTCTTGCCGAGTGGTTGTACTCCTTTTACGGCCTGGATGCTGTTCAGCGGGTTCCCCTGTATTATTGTAGCGCTGCCAAAGACGACAAATAACACTTCTATGAATACCAAAATGTCGAGATACCTGAGATTGATTACTTCCCGCTTGCAACATCCCTACAGCTCTTTGCATTTCATCTGCCGTCAAATGACGTCGCTCCATGACGTAAAGAATATCTAACAATTCAATTTTGTCGCCAACTGTATTTAAATGGTTGGTAAAATTATAAAATCAAGACTAAAACGTAGCAATTAACATGCACTCAAATTCAAACAAATTCGCAGTCATTTGAATTTTATGAAAAAAAACAAAACATAATCGAAATTTTTTTACCTATACACTTGAAGTTTACTTACCTATACACTTTGAGTGAGTAAATACTTAGAAATTAATTAATATAAATGGTAAATTTGTAATATCATGCATGTTGCTTAGACTTTTTTGATGTGTGTATTATTTTTCCCATCTACGGTAAGATTAGGATGAGGAATACCCAGGTATCCTGCCTAGACAAACAACTGCTATGTTTAGTTGTGACAAACTAGACACAATTGTTCTTGGTGCTGAATTAGATTTCATACAAGGTATCTTGAACTGTTAAAACCATTATTATTATAATTATTATGTAACCATTCAAATAAAAGACTCTTGAAAAATGTTCAGGAGAATAGTTTTCATTACATTTAATTATAATTCAATTTGTAAAGGTTTTTATGACTTTGCACAAACAAACTAGTTCTTTTAGCCGAATTTATTAATTGAAGTTTGTCTTACTTTTTAATAAATGCAGCACAATATATTATTATTATGTACATATTTATTTCATTGCATTGTTTTACTGTATAGTTAACAAGTTTTGCATACAACACTATTGATTCTTTTTCACTTTAGCGTAAACTCTGGCTAAGGTTTAAAGATACAAATATGATTCCTTTAATTCATTTAAAGATTAGGTAGCGGTGAAAAGGAAATAATTTAAACAAAATGTTAGTTATTGGAAAGAGCTAGCAATGGTAAAATTAGTTAAGGTAAAAAGTTTTACACAGAGTAGTCCCAACTTAATTAGGTAAAAGTTATCTAAGTTTGTTTATATCATGATATTTTTTAATTAAATCTTTTAATATGCAATGTTTATAAAATGTGATCTGTTTAAAAAACTTCTATAGTTTTATAAACTTAAGATGTCACAAAAGGTACTTAGTTATTAAGAACATGTTATTCTTTGTAAAAATGTATAATGTTTTCTTTAAATACTTGTTTACATGGTAAGTTATGAGTGAACAAACATTATAATAATTATACTAAGTGAATTCTTACTTAACACAGAGGATTAGTTACCTAAATGTTCAAAACAGTTATGATACATATTGTTGATAGGATACAATAACTAACATTCCACTATCATATACAACATTATGATTATCTCATATAAATGTCTTATAAGATCTAACTATTATTTAAGAACAGTCAGACTAAGCCTCAAACTCTGAACAAACTAGATAAAATAAATAAGAAGAAAGAATAAAAGTTTAACATGATCAATAACTAAATAATACAAATAAAACATAAGATTCAAACTTAATAATGTCATGTAGACTAATCAAATACCTAGGTAATTGGTTAAATATTAAATAGTACAACAATAAAATATGTAATAAGTACATATTTTATAATTGTAAACAGTGGGCACATTGGCATCAGCTACTCTTGGTTCAAGAATGTTTTAGCTCTGATATTCTATGTTAAATCTGGCTATAGCGTCATATTTGGATAATTGTAAGATTTGTTACAGGAGAATGTAATTTTTATCAGCCGGCGTAGCGTTGTGTACTCATTACATAGTTAGATAAGATAGTGCCGACTAAGGTGTGCGAGGGCGGCAAGTGCTTGCATCACTTCATGTTAATATGCCGTCTTATTGCGACAAGAAAACATCTTGCTTTACATCGTACGCAAAGCGACGCTGCGATCTCCGTCCCAGCACACTTACCTACGTAACTCGGTTCCATTTTCTCCGAGCCTTATCTGTATTTGATGATCCCTTTTTAATCCAGTTTGTGTGATGATAAAAAGTTTTTCTCAGACATGACAACACTAACACACACAGCCACTCCCGACTTGAAACTTTGTCCAAACTTTTAAAAACACTTTGAGAACTCGGCGAATAGCCGCCGGCCTCAATGCGGCACAACTCACTTTAATTTTAAACACACTATATCCCACCGTCGCACAAACACAGCTAATAAAATGAACCAACGGCTTAACGCGTAAAAAATATTACGAACGGGCACAACTAAGTTAGTTTCCGAAACTACGAAAATGACAGTCAAGTCAACTAGATTTATGACAAGCGGGAGGGTGTACACTCACCCAAGCAGATGTCGTGTGTATACAAGATAATGTGTGCGTGTGTGCCTCAACGAGAGAAGCGTAATGTGACCAGATGTAAAAATTATATTCTTTATAAGACATCAATACTAAAGATGAGTTTAAGATTTCGATTGAAAAGTTTTAAAATTATTTTAATTTTATTACGAATAATTTTTATTACGTGGTTTACAATTATGTTTTATCAGTAGCGCCATCTACATGGATATTGAAACAACCTTGTTTAGCATCTACTGTACAGATGGCATTACAAAATTATTTTTTTCTAGGTTCATATGATAATAATTTGTGCGCCTAGGATAACGTAAAAGGAGAACGGTTTTTTAAACTAACTACGAGTATTTTAGTGTACCCTAATAATACTTTATTGCCATTCCATAGGTATTAGAGAGAGACCTACCTGAACTTAAATTAAATAAATAATTACATGGACCCTGATTGTAAAATGATACCTAAGTACTAACCCACAAAAAAAAATAAAAAAAGATTTTTAGGGCATATCCTTACTCTGTACAGTAATGTACAGGCTTTAGCCCAAAAGTTTCCATCTCCTTTAAGAGGCGTTTATAAGTAAGGGGGTTATATTGTTTAAACTTTTGATACTTAAGCAAATCTATCCATTTCTTCGGGCAGTCTCGATTGTGTCTAGTCAAATATTTCAATGTCAGTTAACGAAGCAGACTGAAGCATTTGTCTAGGTAAATTTCTCCAGCATATTATTATATCCAGCACTATTCGCATACCTACATAATTATAAGTAGAAGACGTGTCTGGTGTACAGTCCAATTGGTATTAAATAAGTGAGAGCACTCACAGCCTGTAGTCTGTCTCTGTCACGGGGAGATTGGTTGGCTTCAATTTGTATAAAATAATTCTCTTTTTGTAATTCAACTAGGTAAACGAAAATTCTACAGTTAAGGCCTGCCCTTGGTATAAGCCCCGTTTAAGTTTTTATATTTAATTTCTATTATCGTTTAGTATACCTAGATACCAGCAAAGATACCTGAAGCATTTGTTAAAGCTCGATTACGTTGCCTTTACAACGAATTACTAGATGAATATCGTCTAAAAAAATCCTTAAGCTTAAATAATTAACAATTTATGAAGGAAAACGACGTATGTTACTTATATTCCTACATAATAAAATATATTTACCTTCGCTATTTTCTTATCAGATTTAATTGATTGTTTAACGTATATACTTAACTACTAAAAAAGTACTTAGGTAAGTACACAAAATGTCGATTGCATCTTTATTACATGTGTTTTAATTTGTTTTATTTTAGCGCATATTTTTTATACTAAGCCGTTTTAAGAGACAAACCACACAAGCAAACAGCGGGAAAAGTATGCGGAATGTACATTGTGCAGGTACTGATATAGGTAGGTATATATCTACATAGATAGACACAATACAAGGAATTTGCGATTCACCTTTTGGTAGATTAAGATCTACCTAGATAAAAACTCATTGGATTACTTATCATTTTGATTAGCCCAAGCTGCAAAGTATAATCAACACATTATTTACAAAAACGCAGTTATGTATGAAAATACAATCTGTATGATATGATATTATTATATTATACTTACATTTGCTATGATTAAGATGTTTTTCATAAGGCGCGTACACGTAGGCAGGCAGATCCCCTACTTCCACGACCCAGGTAACCTTGCGCTGGCTCAACATGGGTGATCGTGACGCCATCTAGTTGCTACAACGTGACACTACACACACTATGAACAAGATGCACTATAATCCAGGTGGGCCCCACACTTTGGAATTAAGAAATAAGAGTTTCTTAACACTTTTTGATAAGGAAATAGTAATCACTCACATTTTCTTTTTAATTTTTGATCAGTGCTTCGTACACTCACGTATTACGTAAATCTTCGTTTTTTAGTTTCTATTACCTAAGTTTTGAGAAAAGGCAATAAAGTATTTGTATATCACAACAAAGTTTTTCAATTAGATAAATATTGCATTTTAAACAAAAACAGCCGTATTTTTTCGAATGCGAAAAATAACTAATTGAAAATCATTTAGTGTTAAGAGTGTGTGCCCTTAATATAAACTCGATAAAATGTTTAGTTGTAGGTATTTAAATAGTGTTACTAAAGCGCCGATTACACTAGACTACATGTAGGACACTTGTAGGAGACTACATCTTGTAGGACTCTACATGTAGTCTTTCCATTTCCATGTAATTGTTTTGGTTTGGTTGGTTGGCTTTAACTGATCATCATAATGGGCTGACGGAGTAGGTAGGTACTTAACTGTTCAAAAAATATTATATTAACTATGGGCACAGACCCTCGGTACTTGAACTGATTCCATTTCTACTATAACGTAGCATAATTATTTATAATTGAAGTAAAATTAAATTAAAATAGTAAAAGCTTACCTAATCAAGAGGTATTTAGCATGGTGTGTTACAAATAAATGTCTTCTTTACCACGATGTAGTAGGTAATCTCTACAAAGTAGGTATGTGTTAGCAATTGTATCATTCTCTCAGTTAACTCTGTCGTGTCTTGTCTCGCTTGAGCGTTCAAAGTTCATTTCGCAAGTTACATTTTTCAACCCTCTCTTTCCCCAGTTTCCCATTCATGGTACGCTACGTACCCTGGGTCTTCCAATAGGCATTACTGTGACAGTTTAAATAGTGAACTTTCACATAAGAGAATCAATTTTTAATAATTACCCGACAATAAAAATAGTGCTATTAAAAAGTTTAATGAAGTAATTTCTATCGTACATTCACTAGGCCGATGTAGCGAGTAGAACCCCCTACCATGCAGTTGTCGCGCACATCACACAATATAGGAGTCTACGCGGAGGACACAGAGTACAGTTTACCTTGATTGTCTCAGTGCTGAGGTTTATTTATTCGCGGGTGCGCTATCTCAGCTATTTTTAGGTTTAGTAGTTCACCTTGGGAGTCGCTGTGAGTCCTGAACCAGGACCGTTGCATATTGAACTTGCACGCAGATACGTGGACAGTTACACGCTGCTCTTCTCTACTAATACATACACACATATACATACTCACATACATACTAACAACTAACAACAGATTATCATTTGCAAAACGTAGGTATCCTATCCCTATAGACCGATTATTTGAGTTGTTAAGTTGATTTGAATAGATCTCCTTTCTATTTTTTGGCGTGTTAAGTACGAAGTAGCCCCTTCTCTCGCGTCTCGCCAACTCAACTCGCCAAGAAATAGGATGGAGATCTATTTAAATCAACTTAATCAACAACTTACTACTTAATTACTACTACTACTGTACATGTTGATGTGTAAATTGGACTTTAATGGCTAACGCAGACCTGGACGGCAAGGCAAGGCATTGAAAAATCCCTTTCAATGCCGCGGCATCATTTTAAAGCATAGCAATTTATGTCGTATTTCTGTAACAGTACGGTTGAATTTCCATTAGTAAAAATTTAAATCCTTTGCCATGCCGTCCAGGTCTGCGTTAGCCATAATCGTTCAACTATTTATCGTCAATCTTGTTTTGTGATAAAACTACATATATATATGTTACAGCCAAAGTAATAAATATGAATATTATACATAATAACTAGCCATTATGTATAAGGGCTACTCAATTTAGATAAAGTGATAAATGTCGCAGAATTAATCACATTAACTAGCCATGGCAAATATACAATATGAAGGCAAAAGTCAGAAACAGTTGGTTAGGTTAGGTTAGTATAGTGACCAAAGGACAAGAAACATTTTTTTTATGTAAAACTAGAATAATATGGTATTACTATATTCTAGCACTCGCCGGCCGCCGCTGCCGCGGCACGCTCGCTCGGCTCGTGCGTCCTTTGGTCACTATACTAACCTAACCTAACCAACTGTTTCTGACTTTTGCCTTCTAATGTGTTATAATTCTGCGACATTTATCACTTTATCTAAATTGAGTAGCCCTTATACATAATGGCTAGTTATTATGTATAATATTCATATTTATTACTTTGGCTGTAACATATATATCATCACTTTTTTTAGTCCATTTATTATCTATACTATATAATAAAACTGTAGAGAGATGAATTCTGTACATTGAATATATGTTAAAAATTAATATTGGAGGATGAATGGTGATCGACACTTATGCCAAAAATGCAATTAATAAATTTTTTGTCTGTCTGTCTGTCTGTCTGTCTGTCTGTCTGTATGTGCACGCATGGGTCAAAAACTACTGAAGGTATTTTAACCAAACTTGGTACGATTGTAGTCCATACTCCTGGGCAGGTTATAGGCTATATAACATAACGCTAAGACACATAGGAGCTGAGCAGTGACGAAAAATTTGAAGCAAGTCGGTTGAAAAAACGCGCGTTCGAGCTCTTATCATCGCATTCGTTGATCATACGCCAAAAATATGTATTACAAAATAATGGTCTTCAAAAGATGTACAAAAAAGTCCTGAATAGTATATATCTATCTTTTATATATTAGCCACAATAACGTGTTTAATCGTTAGGGTTTTCTTCAAAGTGTATTAAATACATAAATATATTGTAATTTGCATAGACATATCTTTTTCAAACCCCCCTATTTCAAAAGTACACTTTAATATCTTATTCATAATTTTTTTTTTTATAGAAATCTGTTTTTAAACACACAAGATATAGATGAAAGAAAATTTCCAAATGTCGCCGCGCCAGTATGAGTACGGCTGTACGGTTGATTTTTGTTTAACGTCCGAAACGGCCAACCGGTTCATCTATATAATTTCATTCACATTGACTCTTAATGCGAACGGACGTGATTCTTATTGACTCTTCTCGGAATAAGCGCACTTTAGATAATTATTAAAATACATAGATACGTAGTTTTTAGGTATTATTTTTAAAGCAGGTAATCTATCTATCTATACTATAATAAAACTGTAGAGGTCAAAATGTCTGTTCTTTTCGAAAATTCAGATAAAAATTATCTATAAAATCTAGAAAAAAATCAAAAAGCAACAACACTACACACTTACAATTTTTAGAATTAATGTCTATCTGTCTGTCTGTCTGTTTGTTACCGCACATCTTTAAAACGAATTAAAATATAATCTTAAGACCAAACCATTGTATTGTAGCCATCAAAATCGGATAATATAGTCGAGTCTAAGTTTAGTCAAATATTTTTTGCTAGATGGTAAAAAGGTGTTAGGTACAATAATTTATTTCAGCATTTTTTTTTACAAAAGACAAATCCCACACTAGCCTTTAAAAATATCAATTTAACGGACACAAAGAACATCCAGACTAAGGACAATAGTTTGTGTATCACAATTGTCCTCCATGGGAATCGAACCCGCGAACTCATGCACGCCAGCCATGTAATGCGACCGCCGCGCCACCGAGGCAGGTAATTCTGCCGCACCATAACGTGGCGTGCAAATGTATTCATTCATAATTAATTAGCGATTATCCGTGTGGTGACGGAGTAAGAATACAATATGTCACCTCCCCGTCTCATCCCATGGGTGGCGTAAAACCGACTAAGGGACAATCGGTGAATATTATCTTTACGAAATAAAAATGAAGGAAAACTTGAAATTAAACCATATACCAATCCGACTGGGTATTAGTAGGCCAAGTATCCCTCGGTCACGGGAGGAGGCGCGTCCTTGCAGTGGGTCATTTATTTTAACTTACAAATTTGACAACAGATGGCATTGTGCCTGTGACGTCATTTTCAGTATCGCGGTGTTAAGATTTTCCTTGAAAGAATGACGCTCGCTCATGTCTTTCAGCATAAGTTTAGACGCAGTCTTCATAGATCTGTCTTTGTAAAGGTCTGTTTTTAAAAAGGTTTTGGTTCGTTCGTTAATTTAACAATTCGTTTGTAGGTATATCTGTTTGTTATAAGGTTTAAAAAACGATTTTTCAGTATTAAATCGAATAGCGAAGTAAGTAACAACCGCCACGCGAACGAAGTCGCGGGCACAGCAGCTAGTTTTATAATAAAATAGGTGAATAATAGACTTATCTATACCTAATACCAATAGTAATTAAAATCTGAGCAGTAATTAATATTCTCTTAATTTGTAAATTTAAAAAAAGGAATTAATATTAAAATAGTAAGATAAACCGCAGAAATATGAATCAAGAAAGATCTATGAGATAAACCAACAATTAAATGGTAACATACTGTAATAATTAATGAACAGGAAATGCTCCCGAGTCTCATAAAAATAAATGAATTCATGTTAATAAAAGTAATTTCCCCGTACTGTGCAGTGCAGTGATGTATTCGAGTGAGTGAGTTTGACGTTGTCGGTGTTCAAACCTTTACAAAAGCTGGAGTCATCAACGCGTGAAAATATTAAGCACACTACTAGTTGAATCTTTTTTTTTAACTTCCTATTTATATATACGTATCTTGTAATTGTTATTAGAAGTAGGTTTATTTTATTACTTTAATATTACTTTGTAATGAATCACTAAGAATTGTATATTTAGTCGTCACCGCTAACTCCCCCTACATCGAAAAATTACAAGGCAGATAAAATTCATCTTGTATAAAGTTGTGCATTTAATTATTATAAGTACTATTGTTTTATTATTTTGATAGCTTCTTGCTCCCACATACTTACTTTATTTTCTTACATAGGTACTTTTTCGAAATGATTAATCCCGCTCTACCCTACTCCTTAAAAAAATATACACCTAAGTACTTTAACACGTCTCTACACCACCCGGTTGACTGAGAGACTAGAGACTATGGTGTATGGTACTGGTAATGATCTAAGTGCTAAATGTTTATAGTAGAGCATTTGATTGCACTTTATCAATATTGTATGAACACAGACACAGATCACAGCGCACGTCAGGCGCACAACATTCAAACTGTGCGGTGTGTGACGCGTGCGCCCGGAACTGACAGCTCACTAACATCGCCTTATTTTATAATTATTATGTACGTTAAATAACTATAATGATAATGAGGTTTGAACTACGGCTACACGACACTAGCAAACATTTTAATTCATTTTGTTTCTTTCAAAATACAGATTTCCCACACTAATACCTAATTTGCATAAGAAATTAACAAAACACAAAATAAGAATGAAGACTCAGGATCAGGACAGACACTCGTTCCTAGCAAACCTGACAAGCAAGCATTAAAAAAAAAATTATTATTATTGTTCAACAACACAGTGGAATCGAAATAAATAAGTTTGCTTCTTAAATCAGGAGGAGAATTTTGAACGACCAAACAAAGTTATAACTTTTGTAAGTAGGTACGACACTTTATTACGTAAGTACCTACTTGTAATCAGCATCGTTATCAACTTACATTTTAAGTTAGATAAGATGTGTCATCCTAAGTTTACGTCCTAAATGTCACAGTTCTTTACACATCGTTGAGAAATTTTTAGGGGATTTTTCATTGCTTTAACGAATAAGTATAAAACTTGTTGGAAATCAGTCACTCGACGTTCCTTTGCGAAATACAAACTATTGACTTTACTACTTACAGAAGGTAACTTATTATTATGTGTATAGTTTGTACACCTTTCTATAATGTTTTATTGCATAGGTATTACGTCCTGCACATTTTTTTACCGCAAGAGTAAGTCAAAACATAGTAAATTACTGCATTAGATTGAACTAGTTAATAGTGATAAATAGCAGCAGTAGTGTTGGCCAACAATAAGAGAGTGTGTATGTAGTGCGAGACATATTCCAGAGCACAGCGCGCGTGATGCTAACACTCTGACATTTTGGTTATTTTGATCACAACTAAAGAGCACTTCGATGATACAGATAATGATAATCTAAACTGATTCAATGATAATGTACTCCTACTATTTGTATTGCTCTACATTATTCTTTATTAGGATGAAGTTGATCTTGATGTTAATATGATCTTCGCGAGGACTCTGTGCAGCCGAGGGCCCACAAACAAAAACTCTATTTACAATAAAACTAACCGGCTGATCAGAATAATGTTTTTTAAGTAGGTAGGTACTTAATCTAAATTAACTTAAACAAGTATAATATTAGTTGTACTTATAAGTCGCTTATTTATAAAATTAGTGAGTTCAATTAATTAATACTAAAATATTATGTTCAAATAAACACAGTACATACCATACAGTGCCAACAGTTGTATGACAAATTGTGTTTAAGATATTATTTATTAATTATTACAAACTAAACATGTCACGCGTTTGTTAATATTTATAGTTTGTTCTAGGAACTGCATTATCTGTTAGATAATTAGGACTGATTTATTCCAACAAGTATATAAGTTTGAGGACATAGTTGTGTTATCAGCGCACTAAAGTTAATCACAGGACGGTGTGATAACGCGCACACTGGGTCAGTGAGAGTGAACAACTACGAGTACTTCTATCAATTGTAATGTATTGCAGAATGTTGTCGCCAAAGTTATTATCTATAATTTATTCAAATGTTAGGTACACAATAGGTTTGATATCGATCTAATAACAACGTGTGGATGTCGTCGCCTACACTGAGACAGGAGCGCAATGTCTAGCAGTAACCTCGCCACCTACCACATGTTGTATAGTAGGTATACAGTAGGTACATACCGACCTCTGCCACTAACTCCTACTGCCTACTCTACGACAAACATACATTCAAATACCCAATCATTTATTCGCCAGAATGTACCTAAGTTAAAAACGTAAACTTACGTTAACTTTAAAATGGAAAAAATAAATGTTTTATGCACTGCAAAATATCAGCTATACGTTTTTTTTCGTATGACGCGGCAGTATAGGTTTATAAAGTGATCTTCGACGCCTTTACACTTTACTAACTTATTACACGTTCATGGTACTAATACAACTTCATTTGAAAGGTTATACAAGTGTTATGATGAGAAATAAACCTAACAGAAAGAGCGATAGAGATCATCAAAGTATTTTACTGCGACAATAATTAAGTATCCTACTTTAAACTTAATAGATATTTTTTATAAGTAATGGCGCACATTATAAGCTAACTGTTGTGTTCAAAACACAGAAAAAAAGTATCAGGGAAAAAGTTACAATTAAATCATTGGGAAAAACCGCTGTTTTGAATTGGACCCATGTTCTCATGCTTATTATTAATCCAAATTATTATTAATTTTCATTTATTATTTTTTGTTAGATGTTGGTTATATCTTATATTTATTAAATAATAAACATAATTTAAACAATATTTATGTTTTTTAAAGAATGTAGAGGCTAAAGACTGCGCAGAAATAAAACGGCAATTTCATAGGTAAAAACCTATTAAGTACATATTATAAATGCGAAAGTGTGAGGATGTATGGATGTTTGTTACTCTTTCACCCAAAAACTACGGAATGGATTTTGATTTAGTTTGGAATAGGTATAGGTAGTTAAGGGTGTAGAATAACATTTAAGCTACCTATACCACGCAGGTGAAGCCGTGGTCATCTGCTAGTAAATAGTATAACCGTAGTAGCATTTTAACAATAACGTTATAAACTGGTAATTTCACAATGTTCAGTTTTAATTTAGGGCACGTAAGCTGTGGTAAACATAGGATTATATTTAAAAAAAAAAACATTCTACATACTAAATTGATTGCTAGACATGAACAGAATATAAAATAATTTAGCTTCAAGAATATTTGGCATACTTATCGAGGGTGCAGTAACTAGACACATAGGTAAATATTAAATTCTCGACTTCACCGTACCAAATTGTTCTGAAATTCTGAAGGCTCTTTAAACTTTAGCAAAAAATTATTTTACTAAGTAGCATTATTTTATATCCCGTGTTTAGGTTTGTTAGGAGTCCCTACTTCATGTAACTAATTAATATTTACATGAACATACAAGTGATTTAACTACTTCCTACTATTACTTATTTGCGTTATATTTAAAAAACAATGTCTCTATTTCACTAAATTAAATGATACTGTCAACAAAATAATCAAACCGTCCAAACTTGTGGTTTTATCTAATCTATGGTAGAGCTGGTCCAGATAGGGAAAGCTATTTAAGTAATTTAATAAATGAGCTTATCACTGGCACGAGACAACTATCGATGGGTATATTATTTATATGTTTCACTACCGTATATTTGTTTACAAGATAACAGCGCAAGTTCCATGACAATACGGAGCGCGTGCCGGCGACACGATGCCGCGGCACAGAGAGCGCGCGCGGACGTACGAGCTCTCTCTACTGCCGCTAGCGACTGTCAAAAAAAGGCGGGAAACGAAGCTTCTGCGAAGCATCGCGTGGCTAGCTCCGTCTTTATACGATTATTATCTTAGATTCCGCAACTGATATCCTTGCAAAAAAGTGATTATCGTTACATACATTATACATGGTTTATTATCTTATAAATGAACAGAAGTATATCGATAAGATTGCTTTGATACTTAAATAATAACAGGTTTATGTAGAGCAATAGCAACCTATGTAAACTAAACGAATGTATACTGTACTACGGGGTTTACTAATAGATAGAGGATGTCGTAAAGAGTATGAGGTAGGCATCCTAAATTATTTTGGTTGACCAATTTAGCTCATTTCTCTAAATGGCTCCCAAACTGCACTCACTTGGTTAATGGCTGTGCTCTTGCATTAGGTACTTACCTGAATGCTTCCTAAATTTACCTGGACATAAAACTATAAACCATGTTGCCCCTCGGGTATTGACCCACTCTCCTATAACAAGAGTTATTGTTGATGTAAAGTTTACACTATTTTGTACGTTCAATACTGTAGGTATTATCTAGGTTACACATAAGGTCATCAATGTTATATTTAAAATATAAGATCATTTTAAATGGTTTGACTTCTATGTATTCTGATGCATCTTGGTAAGTTAAAATGACCAACATAATGAAATTAAATCCTGACCGAAGTGCGAAGTGCTTGATTACTAAATACATATCGCACGGTGACAACGAAAGTGACCCATTTCAAAATTTTAGATTTTTGGGAATTGACATAAATGTGTCCGGCACATTAAATATTTTTTATTCAATATTTAATGTGTAAGAATATATTATATTCTATTAGTGATTGTAGAGATAGTTGAATGTATGTAGGTATGTACAGTCGGGGTATTTGCCGCTCGACCACCCTTAGGCGAGAATCGCTTGGCACGCGGCGCATGCGATACGTGGGCGTGCCACGTATCGCATGCGCCGCGTGCCAAGCGATTCTCGCCTAAGGGTGGTCGAGCGGCAAATACCCCGACCGTACATTAATTAATTGTGGAAGGAATCTTTTAGGAGTGAGAGTGATATAATAATAGTGATAAATGTGTGTTCGCGTGTTCTATCGTGTTTATCAATTAAGTGAGCGATGGTATGCGCGGGTGCTGAACCAATTGAAATCAATCAAACTGATTGTTGGTCGCGCACGCTTTGTGCCAGATTCTGCTTGTTCCTTACACACACTATCATTGTAATCAGAAGCACACTTTTATTAATTAAGAATACCTAAGACTTAAGTATTAAACATATCGTCAGCTTAAAGGTAAAACCGACTAAATGCTGATTTTTGCAAAATAGAGTTAAATATACCATTTTTCTTAGAAAATCGTGCTCTTTCTAATGGTAAAACCCAATTTGCAATATAATACGTGGATACAAAGATAGTGAGTGGAAATAACCACTAAAATAGGACTTTTCATAAAAATTGATACCAAAAAGCAATTATTGCAACATATTCGACGACTTTTATTTAACATCTTCGAATAAAACATATTATTCTAATATATCTCTTTTTTATTCTTAAAGTTTCTTTAGTTCTAATTTTATTAATCTACAAGTAAAAGATACTATCTAGATTTAGTTAGTATTGACTTTGGTGACAATTGTAAACAAAACTCAAATATAGAACTAATACCTACTTTAGCAGTGTAGTACTTTTTACTCGACGATTATTAAAATTAAGCTTTAATAATAATAGAATAGCAATTTACATTAACCTATGTTATCAGTTTTTTCCATAAGAATTGAGTTATTTTTATGTACGAAATAATCTAGTTGAAAACCCAACTAAAACTATCTATTCGTTAATTGCAATATTTAATTCGTCGCGTACGCATACGCAGTCGTTTTTTTACAGTGTTTTACGGAACATACAGCAGTAAATTCTATGACAGAATGGCTTTATATTTTTCGTAGGGCAAGATCTGCAAAGACAACAAAGAATAGAACTAACAGTTATTTCAGATCAAGACAAGGGATTTATCCCCGGAATATCTGGATGTCTGGAACATAATAATTCTTTAGTAGCAGAGAGTCTAAAAGATGCTAGAGCAAATGAAAGGCAAATAACAGTTTGTTGCAATGGTATAACTTTCCGCTCAAAATTTGTAATTGCAACGAAGGACGGACATAAAAAGCCCCTTAACTACAACGTGGGCCTGTTCCAGGGGTGCTGCTTATCCTCTATAGTATTTAACACAGTACTAAATATACTAATAGATAAAATAACAATCAACATTGTTTGTGTTTAGGTAGGCGGGATACGAGATATACTTCATATGACCCCAGGCTCGCTATAGGCGGGGAAAACGTTTCAATAATATCAGAAACCGTGCCTTTTAAATTTCTTGGGAGAAAGATAAACGATTAAGGTCGCTCTCCAGTACTAGACGATGTCGTCAATAGTTTCATAAACGACATTGAAAAAGTAGACCATCAACCGATAAATAACGTAAAAAAAGTCTGGATATACGACAACTATTTAACATCACGTCTCAACTGGCCTTTCCTCGTGTATGATTTAAACCAGAACCTCTTGAAAGAACTAGATGCTAAAGTGACGAAAACATTGAAATCGTGGCTAGGATTAGTTCAATCTTCAAGCAGACTCTTCCGCTCTGTATCGAGACACAAGTAACTTTGGGATGAAACTAAAAACAACATCAGAACTCTACAAACATCTAATAGTCACTAAAATGTAAGTCTTATCAACATCTAAAGACAAAATTGTTTACAATTTCGTCTTATATCCATCCCAACTGATAAAAATTCATCTGTCACCAGCATTACTTAAATTCTACCTCAACGCCTTCCAATTGACTCTCCCCGATCCAAGCAATCTTGTAAGATGGGGAAAAACCACGGACAAAAATGCACGGAATGGGGCAAAGAAACTGGTGCGGAAAGACACTTATTGGTAGGCTGCGAACTGCTTTTGGAGAGGGGTCATTATTCGCAACGTCACGACAAAGTACTAGAGATCAGTGAGTTTGTCAATTGCTAGAGCTAGAAAAGGACTGACTACAAATGTAAGACAAAACATTCAATTTGTTAAGGAAGGCACTACTAAAAAGACCACCCCTTGCCCTGAGCCCTTTTCGGTCCTGAGTTCGGCAGACGATTAGACACTACTGGTTGACGCGTGTGAAAAACACTACAAATCCCGGAGGATATCTGCGTGTTGCCGTTGAGAACAGACATATTCCTCAACTTAAAATTGAAGAAGCGTGTAATACTTATTGAGCTCACGGTACCGTGGGAAACTAACATCCCTGAAGACCACGAAATTAAGACAAACAAATACTTTGACTTGACAAATGAGATAACCAGAAATGGCTAAATCCCTCTACAACCTATTAAAAGATATAGGACTGCCGAGAAGTTCAGTAAGCTCTCTACTATTACGTATGTCCAAAACGGCATTGTTAGGTTCCTACCAAATTTTGATAGATAGAAGACGGAACATAGCGGACAGTGAAGGTGACCGCTAACGCGTTGTAAGGGGGCCTCCTTAAACCTATATCTGGGTCGTAAGTTCCAGACGCTGTTATGTAAGTGCTCCGTCCTCTATCACGCGATGGACCCGGCACCCGAACGGAGAATCCATGTAATGCTAAGATCAGGTCTTATCCTTTTTTTTTAATTTTAATTCTGTTTTTTTATTTCTTTTAGTAGTTACAATAAATTTTAGTGGGTAGGACATTTCAAATACCAAAACACTAGCAGCGACCATTGCCGAAATAGTTGTAAATTTAAAGGTTTGTTAAGTAATTAGCAACATCATTTGAACTATGACTAATTAATGTACGGGTAAAACCAACTAAAATTATAGTTTTTTTCAATTCATTTGATTTATGTAGGTTTTACAGGTGTAACTCAATATGAATCATAAAATAGTTACTTTAACTCATAATGCACGATAGATAATGCTTTGATAGCAGCCAGATTTTATGCAATATTGATGATTTAAGTGTATACGGGTAAAACCAACTAAATAGGGGGGTTACACGACATTTTTTCTTTCGTGTGATGTTATTATAGCCTCGGGAAACACAACAATTAGTGATATAGAAAGTCAAGTAAGTAGTCTACTTATTGCTGATGAAATTTACACGAATGTACTTTTGATAGGACATTTTCTTTATGCAATCTTCAAAATGCGATATCTCATTTTGAAGATTTGGTCATTTAGTCGGATTTACCTTTAAGGTGACGATATTATTATGTACCTATCTACTTAAGTCTACTCCGAGTCTTTGCAATAAATCTGCAAGTGCAAGCCGCTGAGGCTTTTTTAAAACCTAAGGTATCGTACCACCATACTCGAAAGTTTCTGGGTCCGACTCTTAAGTCTTATAAGGATATTGAATGGGGAGGCGAGTTGTATTCTAAAGCCTTCTTACGACTTTGATGAGTTAAAGTAGAACAGGACTAGGTATATTTTAATATCATTATGCAAACAAAAACCCATGAACGAAGGTTATGCTCAATATAGGAGGAGCTCTTTATCGCAAATGTAGGTATATACCCACCTATATATTGTATGTAATATGTATGCCTAAAATTATTCATATTTATGTAATTATCTGTGTGGTAGAGAACAGACAGTTTTACATACATACATACATAAACTCACGCCTTATTCCGTCCGGGGTAGGCAGAGACGACAGAACGCCACTTGTCACGATCCTGGCAACAGACAGTTTTCATGTATGTGTGGACTGAGGGCCCATTTTTTTTTTGCGGTTTTTTGCAGATTAATCAACAAAAGTGCATAGTTAAAGTTGTTAAAGAGTTTGTTAAACGATTATCAGAGTTTGTTAAGACTTCATTCAAAAGATATATCGCTTTAAGTGGGTCCCTCAGTTCAAACACAAAATCTCCCATAATTAGATAGGTAATGAATTAAACAACAATTTTTTGGTAAAAATCCTTAGTTAAACATGTATAAAAGTATAAAAAGCATTGAAAAGCCTAATATGAGTAGCTAATAAAAAATAACAAACGTTTTAAAAGGTCCCCGAGGGCCCACTTGAATTTATCTCATAATTAATCAATTATAGCATGAACATTAAATATTCCTAAGCCAAACATTTGTTAAAAGGGCAAGGATAAATTTAAAATTAAAGAAAGATCACAAACAGTGATAGTTATTGTTATTTTTAAGTTTTTAAGTGGTCCCTCAGTCCACACACTATGCAAATGCTAATTGTTAAATATATAATTAAATACAACAATTACGAAAATGGGGAGCCTTTCAGTGCATAGTTAATTTTGTATTTTATCGATCTGTATTTATCTTGTGTCTGGTTTATTTATATTTTTTGTCATTTTAACTGTTTTATTAATTTTCATACTAAGTCTGGTGTGGGGTGTCCACGTTTTAAGAAAACGGCTGTATATTTGTTTTTAATGTCATTTATTATTAATTTAGTTATTTATTTATTTATAATTAGGATAACCCACGAAACATACACAAAGTCAATCAGAAATAATACAATACTTAAGTAGCTCAAGCAACAGTGCTGATTCCATTACAAGTTGCCACGGCAAGCAAAACATTACACAATATTAATATTAATCAATTAAATCTAAATTGCAATCATTTTTTAAATGTAAAAAATAAAACAATAAAATTTGCAATACAGTAAAATTAAAAAGTAATAAAATTTTTAGTTTTAGACAAGTGACAGGTTATATTATTAATTAGCTACAATCGTAATACATATCTGTATGTCTATACATATAAATAAAATTGGAGTGTCTGTTTGTAACACGAAATCCACAGTTTTTAAGGTTCCGTACTCAAAGGGTAAAAACGGAACCCCAATTACTAAAGCTCCGCTGTCCGTCCGTCCATCTGTATGTCACGAGGCTGTATCTCCTGAACCATGGCAGTTAGAAAGTTGAAACTTTCACAGATTATGTATTTTAGTTGCCGTTATAGCAACAAATACTAAAAACAAAATAAAATAAATATTTAAGGGTTATTTATTTTATATTGGAAAAATAATTTTTGACAGCTAAGTCACGTCGTAAAATTTTTAAAAGACGAGTCGTGAAGTCATCGCATTCTGGCGCGAAAATAAATAATAATATGGGTAGAATAATAATACAATTTTATTTTATTTTAATTTAAAATTAATACTCGTAACTGAACGAATTCACGATAATCAACAAGCTGACAGTTTACCACAGATTTGAGAGTTCTACTTTCTTTTATATGGTTCTTGTTTTTATGGATTTGAGAGTTACTATATAAATAAATAATTTAGAATAAAACTGTCAATATCTACTGCTATTATCTACTGCTATTATAAGAGGTCAGAGTGAAAGTAAAATAAAAAAAATATTTCAAAAGTTATGTAGACTAAATTATTATGTTTTTTAACATTTTTATCAATTTATTATTAACTGCAATACGGGACCATAAGAATTCTATGTCATAATTTTGGAAAATTTAAAGATTAGGTACTTCGTAATATATATTTTTTTAAATCATTAATTTAACAGGAACATGTATTTTTTTATTGTTTGTTTACGTTTGCATCAAATAGCACTCAATTCGGTCCGCATACGGCCCAACACAATTACAACTATTTACTTTTATCTCACACTTTATGACTATGCAGAAACTTTAAAACGTAATGTAACATCATTAATGTATGTAATGGTTCTTGATTATCTCTTGACTGCATGGACACTCTACTTGTACGAAAAACATATTTTGTAAATTTTTCGTAAAAGAATTATAAAACCAGTGATAAGATAAATACAGATCGATAAAATACAAAATTAACTATGCACTGAAAGGCTCCCCATTTTCGTAATTGTTGTATTTAATTATATATTTAACAATTAGCATTTGCATAGTGTGTGGACTGAGGGACCACTTAAAAACTTAAAAATAACAATAACTATCACTGTTTGTGATCTTTCTTTAATTTTAAATTTATCCTTGCCCTTTTAACAAATGTTTGGCTTAGGAATATTTAATGTTCATGCTATAATTGATTAATTATGAGATAAATTCAAGTGGGCCCTCGGGGACCTTTTAAAACGTTTGTTATTTTTTATTAGCTACTCATATTAGGCTTTTCAATGCTTTTTATACTTTTATACATGTTTAACTAAGGATTTTTACCAAAAAATTGTTGTTTAATTCTTTACCTATCTAATTATGGGAGATTTTGTGTTTGAACTGAGGGACCCACTTAAAGCGATATATCTTTTGAATGAAGTCTTAACAAACTCTGATAATCGTTTAACAAACTCTTTAACAACTTTAACTATGCACTTTTGTTGATTAATCTACAAAAAGCCGCAGAAAAAAAAATGGGCCCTCAGTCCACACATACATCAGTTTTCTTATAATAATAATCTAGTAGCCTTTTTAAACTGTGAACTGCGCCATCTAGCAGATAAATCGGCACTCTAAGATTTTTAAATAGTTGAAGTAAAATAGTATTTATTGCAATTTTAACTAAAAAGTATATAATTACTTTAAATTAAATTGAAATTATTGGAGGAAACATAATGCGTATAGCGCCACAGGTCAGTGTTTTGATTATGCACCACAAACATTTTTGTTAAATAGTTTCGCTACATATTACTAGATGTCACTTTTACAAATTATATTATAATACCGAAAAAAAAGTTTAACGTTCTTTACATATTTATACAAAAAAAAAAAGAAAACTAATTAAAAATTTATGTTAGTATCTTTTGTTAGAGCTGTTTTACTTTCAGCGGAGCCTTCTATGATATTTTGATAGGATCCTCCGCAGTCGCTTCTGACTACGGTTGCACCATAGTACCTACACAGGGGTACTAGTTTTTCTAGTTGCAGTGATTCAGACTTTAGGTCTCAAGTCTGAATCACTGCAACTAGAAAAAGTAAATACCTTCTCAAACAACTATCTTACTTTAGCACTCTTACTTATAAAGTGTAAAAGTAATCTTGCGTTGAACTTCTTTAATTTCTGCAAAACGTACCGCTCTACCTGTGAATGACAACCATCAGCGTCTCCTAACTCCTTCACTAAAATGTGTACGACTGACTTAATAAATTGTCTTTGTTCTTATAAGCTTGGAATAATTTCGTAGAAACCTCAGTTCAATTCAAATTGTTTAACGTCTTAACCCAACAAACATTTTAGTCTGTTAATTGGAACGTATACGGCTCAAAGTACTTTAAACATCGTATTGAAGTAATTTCAGCGTATAATACAACTTAATGCCCCCTTATCTGAATAGAACTCAGAGTTGTATAAAGTCGTTGTATAAACGTGCATTGACGTTTATACAACTATTTGAAATTACCATTATACAACTTTCACTGGTATAGCCAATGAAGTCGTACTAGGAATGTCTTTACGACTTTTACACAAACGTTATTTGTAAAGAAGCCGTGAGAACTACTCTTACGTGACAATAGCAAAAGAGTTACCAATTGCACTCTTACACGACTCTCAGTCAAATTCTTATACTATTATGCAACAATTATACAACTAAATGTTTTATAAGTGCAGTATAAGTGACATTGTGATCAAAGCAATAAGGTGTATAATAGGTTGTTTGGGTTTTTGAGTGAACACACGTGTGGACTGTATGATAGTTTAATTTTCACTGAATGGCTTACAGCTACGAGTACATAGTTTAGTTTAGTTTAGTTTAGACATTCCGCCCACCAAAGGACATTGTTCTTTCTAGTAATAATTAAAAACTAATAGGTTAAGTTTTAACAGCAATAATACACTAGATAATAATATACTCCCACTCGTAATACATCAAATAAGTACCTAGTGTAAAACTAAACAATAAAATCTTTTAATAAACACAAAAGTTTTTTATACATAGATAGGTACACGTTTCAGGTTTCTATTTTACTAAATTATATCCTATAGGTACTATTCTAAAGTCTATGAATATAAATGGATAATGTATTTAACCGCCCACCGTACAACATTATGTTTAGGTAAACGATGTGTTATTTTAATTGTAGGTACATTTTAAGATACTGATATTAAGATAATTTTAAAAACATTCTTATTTGCAATAACCTACTTCTCTAGAATAAAACACTATTGTAAATATGAGTCACTGTGGACAGCTTGAAACAAACACAAAGGGATATTAAGCATAGGTACCTTATTATATAAACAATGTTAAAATAAACAAGTTATGAAAGAAATACTTACGTTCTAATCTTTGTGTACATTATACGATATGAATAATAATGATTACAGTATTATTTGGTAAGGACACATATTTTACTCACAGGTCTTTTAAGTATTCCGTTCTTACATTTGACTGACACAACTCGAGTAATGTTATCTGGACCTACATGTTTGTCAGTTATTTTGCCTAATAACCACTTACAAGGTGGTACATAGTCCTCTTTTAAGATAACTACGTCATTGATTTCTGGCTCGGCGGTCTTTTTATTCCATTTGTATCTATGATTAAGTGTTACTAAATACTCTTTATACCATTTGTTCCAGAAATCATTGACCATTTTTTGTGTTAATCGCCATCTCTCATTAGGTGTTATATTTTGTTGTGTATAATTCTCGTCAGCCAAGTTCAGTATAGGTTCACCAATTAAAAAATGGCTTGGTGTCAGCGGGAGGGGGTCATTCGCGTCATCGCTTAGAAGTGATATAGGACGCGAGTTTAGGCAAGCTTCTACTTGAGTTAACATTGTAGATAACTCCTCATAGGTAAGTGTTGTGTCCCCAATTACCCTTTTTAAATGTGATTTTGTACTGCGAACCCCAGCCTCCCACAGTCCCCCAAAGTTAGGTGAATGCGGAGGTATAAAGTGCCATGTAGTGCGTTCTAAAGTTAACAACTCTGCTATCTCAACAGGCATTGAAGATCTTGCTCTATTAAACATATCTTGAAGTTGTTTATCCGCACCTACAAAATTAGTGCCGTTGTCACTATAAAGATCTTTACAATGGCCTCGTCTCGATGTGAATCTTCTGAAAGCTGAGATGAATCCCTTCGACGTCATATCTGTTACAGCTTCCAAGTGTATGGCCCGAGTTACCATACACACGAATAAGCATATGTTTCCCTTGTATGACTTAGCTCCTCTTCCTGGTGAAAATCTAATATTAATGGGTCCTGCGTAATCGACGCCTGACGATTTAAAAGGTCTATCAGGTTTAATTCTAACTTCTGGTAACTGGCCCATTAATTGTGAACTATTTTTTGTAGCGTATCTAATACAAGTGACGCACTCTCGATAACATTTCTTTGTCTCATCTTTAACTCGCAATATCCAATACTTTGTACGTAAATAATTAATCATTATTTGTGGGCCTCCGTGCATTGTTCGTATGTGAGCATCCTTAATTATTAATCTGGTAAGGTGGTTCTTAGCAGGTAATATTATAGGATGTCGAGTTTCGTATGCGGTATGTGACTGCTGGATTCTACCACTGACTCTTAGAATTCCAGTTTCATCAAGAATTGGGCAAAGAGCACGGAGCTTGCTTCTCCTAGGGACACATCCATTTAGTTTCAACAGCTTGATATCTTGACTAAATTCATTGTTTTGTACTTGTTTCACACACATCTCTAAAGTTTCATTTAATTCATTTGTAATAATAAATTTAGTAAAAGTTCTGTTTTCTCTCTTCAATTGCTTTAGTTTTAACCATCTTCTACAGTATGACATTATTCTCAACATTTTGTATAAGCTAGAAAACTTGCTCCATATAAATGTCTCATCAGGGTTTAGTAACACAGTTAAAGATGTAACTTTCTCCTCTTCAGTTGTGTCTTCAATATAGTCAGTACCTGGGTGTATGCATACTGCAGACAACCACGCTGGTCCACTCCACCATAGTTCGTGATTCAACAGTTCCGACGCTTGTAAACCTCTGGACGCGCAGTCTGCGGGGTTCACATCTGTATCAACATGTCCCCACTGCTCAATATCTAACAGGTTAAGTATGTCAGACACTCTGTTGCTCACAAATGTGTTCCAGCGGCTTGCACCGCCCTTTACCCAAGCTAGTACAATAGTTGAGTCTGTCCAGGCGTATAGATTAGTTTTAGGTATGCTCATCACTTGTGACACTTCGAATATTAATTTTGCTGCCAATACGGCCCCACATAGCTCTAGCCGTGGTATTGATAGTTGTTTCTCGATTGGGGCGACCTTTGTTTTGGCTGTTATAATATTAACATAAACTTTGTCGTCATCCACAACACGCATGTATACTACTGCTCCATATGCTACTTGCGAAGCGTCTGCAAATGCATGCAATTCTGTCCTAGCTGTGGGTGAACAATGTAGCCATCTAGGTATACTAATGCGTTTAATGTTAATCAAATCATGTCTATAATGTAACCACTCTTCTAGTAATTTTCCGTTTATAGTATCGTCCCATTGCAATCTTGTCTTCCACAACTTCTGTATGATCATCTTTGCGACAACAACAACTGGAGCTATCCACCCGTGAGGGTCGTATAGTTTAGCAACTTCTGAAAGGATGAGACGTTTTGTAATATACTGCCTAGGTTCCGGTATGACGATGGTATATTCAAAATTGTCTGTGACACGATTCCAAATGACACCTAGTACTTTTATTAGGCTGTTGACCTTAAGAGGAAGTTCATTATCAACTCGTTTGTTTACTCCCATATATTTTAAAACATTCTCATTGTTACTGCTCCACTTCTGTAGTTTGAACCCTCCTAAGTTCATCAGCGCGTTCATGTCATTGTAGATAGTCATAGCCTGTAGCTCCGAGTCACAACCCGTTAATAAATCGTCCATATAATAGTCCGACTTTGTTATCTCTGCTGCAAATGGAAACTTCTCTTGTTCTTCTTCAGCTAATGTTTGTAATGATTTTACAGCAAGATATGGCGCGCAGGCTGTCCCAAATGTCAATCTCAGAAGTCTAAAATGTTTTATTGGCTCTTCTTCTCTAAATCTCCATAATATTCTCTGATAGTTAGTATCTTCGTCTGCCACTTTTACCATTAAATACATTTTAACTATATCTGCCGTAATACAAATTTTGTGGGTTCTCCATCTCATCAGTATATGTCGTAAGTCTTGTTGTAGTTTAGGACCCACAAGAAGATTGTCATTTAAAGAAACTTTATTAACGCCTTTGCAAGAAGCGTCGAAGACAACTCGAAGCTTAGTGGTGTCTTTGTCTTCTCTTATAACAGCGTGGTGAGGAAGATAAACTGCATTGGGATTGTTGATGTCACTATTATCTACCTGAACCATATGTTTTAACTCCATATATTCACCGATTACCTTGTGATACTCGTTACGCATTTTCACATTCTTTAATAACTTCTTTTCTAAAAATTCAAATCTCTTAGTTGCTATGTTCAGTGATCCACCATTTTGACACGTTGGGTTCTCACTTTTAAATGGAAGCCTTACCACAAATCTCCCATCTTCGTCTCTGTATGTAGTTGTATTAAAGAACTCTTCACATCGTATTTCTTCTGTTGACATTCTTTTGTGTATTGTGTCCGGCTCATGCTCTATTTCCCAGAATAATTTAAGCATCTCGTCTTCTGTGTGTTGTATATGTAAGCTTGTGATGTTTCTCCTTGCCGAGCTAGAATTTTGTACCATTCTACCAGATAAAACCCAACCTAAGGAAGTATTTTGAGCTAACAACTTACCCTGGGGGTGCTTCACGATACCTTCTAATAAAACTTCACTGTATACCTCGGCTCCAAGTAAAACGTCTATTTTACCTGGTGTAGCGTAACCTGGGTCAGCTAGCTCCATGTTTGTCATATCTAACCACTCAGGGGTATGAATACTAGTGGTGGGTAACAGTGTTGTTAATGAACGCAATACATACGCATCTACTCGTACCGATACTTGAGAGTTATGGCGTGATTTCATAGTAAAAGAAACCATGTGTTTGATTCTCGTTTGCCCCTCTCCTACCCCTGACACCCAGCCACTAACAGATTTACGTGTAAGATTAAGTAACTGAACTGTAGCCTCAGTCACAAAGGATGCCTGTGAACCTTGATCTAATAAAGCTCTTATAACATATTTGCAACCATTCCTACTATCTACTAACACCTGAGCAGTAGCTAGAAGGACACTATTTGTTTGCACATTCTCTCTAGAAAAATTAGTAACAATATGTTTATCAAAAGAAATATTAGGTTTATCACTCACTGATGCGCTCACAGTACCTGTAGACGATGACTCACTCTCATTGGGCTGCGCTGCGTTAGTTTCTCTCTCGTAGTGTAGAAGTGTGTGATGACGCCGCCCACACCGCCGGCAACACGCTGCCTGACGACATTTGACCACTGTGTGTGATGGAGCTAAACAATTAAAACATAATTTTCTTTCTTGTATAAGCTCCTGTCTTTCTTTAGTAGACATACCGCTAAACTTCGAACAGTGGTATATATAATGTTCACCGCTGCATAGAAAACACTTAATTTCTGGCCTATTTCCGTCCTTACTTATGTTCGAATGAAATGTTTTAGGTTTGACAATAGGCCTAGCTTGTACCGATCTTGGTTTGTGACTATTCGCCATTTCTAACGAACGGAATCTTGCAATCAAAAACTCGTGTAACTCCAACCAAGTGGGTGTGAAGTTGTTACTTATACTCAAGTGTTGTTCCCACTGTGTAACTGTTTCCGCATCCAATTTAGTAACAACAATATAGTTGATAAGCATGTTCCAGCAGGTCTCCGTATCCATATCCATGTTTTTCAAAGTTTTTAAACATGTCGAAGTCGTGTCTACTAATTGTTTAACTGTACTTCCAGACGCCGTGTGTATAGATTTTTGGTTAAACAATTTTCTCAAAATTTCGTTACAATTATAACGCTTGTTATTGTAACGTGACTCCAATTCACTCCACGCCTCCTCGTAGTTAGCGTTTGTGGCTGAATAATTACGTAACAATTCTTCCGCTTCTCCCGTTAGGTTACTCTTAAGATACTGTAACTTTTCAGCAGGCGACAAAGACTTTTTATTATGAATAAGGGCACAAAATAAATCATAAAAAGTCTGCCACTCCTCATATTTACCCGAAAAAGTAGGTAATTGTATGCGTGGTAGCTTTATTTCACCTTTAGAGGGCTGTAGATCGCCGATTGGTGTCGAGGTCTGAGGGTAATCGTGGGCTTGAACCTTTGAACAATCCAAAAAAGGCAAGATAGCTTCCTTTAAACTCGATTTGTAGTATGTATAAGTCTCTTCAAACTGTTCATAAACATTTTCATCAAAATAAGAAGCATCTTTTTCTTCGTCTTTAGTGACCTTCAATATGACACGTTTATGCCCTTCTTTAAAGTCGTTCCAAAGTTCCTCTAAAGTTTCTAACCTCGTTTCTAAGTATGATCTCTTGATCCTGTCTTTAGGTGACTTTTTAAAGTTCTTCTCGGCGTTTTTTAATCTATCCAGCAGCTCATTTTGATACACTAAAAGTTCCTCCATTGTAAACTTTAATTTAAAATTAAAAGTCACAATAATATTCACTCACTAGCACAAAAGTAAACAACTTATTTCCGAGAAATCCTTACTACAATGGACTGCTATTGTTCTAGCGGCGCGAGCGCTCCGGCTACTTTTATCCGGCTCGAAGGACCATATGATCAAAGCAATAAGGTGTATAATAGGTTGTTTGGGTTTTTGAGTGAACACACGTGTGGACTGTATGATAGTTTAATTTTCACTGAATGGCTTACAGCTACGAGTACATAGTTTAGTTTAGTTTAGTTTAGACACATTGTAACTAAGAAATGTTTTTCTATGTTTGTTGAAACGAATACTTGTACAGGGCAAGTTAATATTAACCAAACTAGAATTGGTTCCGTACAAAAATTAATTTTAAATGCAATGAAATTTAGATTAGCGCAGAGTATGTATCATATTGCGCAAAGTGTGGAAAGTGGTCCTAGTGCTTTTGCATTAGTAGAGGAAGAGGAAGACGAAGAAAATGAAAAATAATAAGTGGTTTTTGACTGACAAGCATGAGGGTTTCGAAATAACATTTATATAAAATTCTTAACGACACTTATATAAATTTGTTAGGGAATATTATAGAAAATGCCACCAAATGTTTTTGAAAAGCCTAGTCATCATTTTTAAATATATTTATGATAAATTTTATCAGTATGAGAAGATTAGAAGCTACATTTAATATTACTGACCTAAAGTATAAGCTAGTGTCCATAGAACATGGCTCAAATATTTATTTTACTCCACTCATTCATACTCTAGTGTGAAAGGTGTAAATAAAAATAAATTAATCAAATTGGTTTAATTTATTATTAACATTCCAATAAAATAAAATAAATTTTTTTAGCAATCACAAGCATTAAACAGATTTCATGCCTTAACATTGAAAATATACAAAAAAAATTATCATCTTATTATATCCGACTACTTATGTACCTACTCTAATTTATTCAAAGAACCCTAATTTTGTTAATATGGCTGATACTAAACTGATAAAAAATAAATGCACAAAATGAAAAGTCGTTTTGATGTTGTCTTACTGTTGTAATCAGAACCATATGTTGTGTAAAGGTAAATATTTGTACGTTCGCTAAAAATGTATGGATAATTTATGTTTATTTATAAGAATTAGTAGGGCGCGTTTGTTTTATTGCCAAAACTAACGCATATTATACGATAACATTAATTTCCCATCAGATATATGCACTACAACCACTTTAACACGAGCTAAAGATGTTACACATATTTAGTTTCTAATTAAAAATGGCTACTTCCTTTATAAACTTCAAAGACTCGATCGATGACACAAGAAAAAGTTACCTCGTTATAGTTTAAGTCTCAGTTTTGACACTTCAATTCACTTTGCAACAAAAATGTTACATAAAAATCGTAATTAACACTGTCATTTCGCAAAATGCCGTGAAACAGCGATAAAAATAGATTTTGCAACATCTACACGACGACTACAGAACTAAAATTTCATTTATACAACGTTTACGCGACTATATTACAACTCTGATTCGTATTAAATGGGCCTATTTTTGGTCGCCTCAACGTTACTACAACGTTCTTGCAACCAGCTTTTAGAACCAAAAGTTCAAATGGAGACGTTGTAGTGACTTCAAAAATGTTTGTTGGGTAATAGCCGTCGTAACCAATTAAATCTGAAGGAAATGGTAAAACTCCTCGCAGTTCGTAAGACTAGAATGCAAAAAATATTTTACGAAGTAAGTAAATATTTTAAGCAATAAAAGATAATCATGAATTAGAGTACATTTCAGTTTGTTTATATAACTTTGAAGGATAACTACATGTTGATTCATAATACCTTAGAAATAAGTTTTAAGAGTTTTGTATACTTGCACAGTTGTAGGTACCTAAATATGTCAATACTTGCTCCTTTATATTGTTCTATATCTAATCTGAGGTAATAAAGGACGCTACTTATAAAAGAGGTCACGTGAAATAGGTCAACACTATCGGTTCCGCCCACCGCAGGAGCTGCCTCACAGAAACATAGCAACGCACACACAAAGTTACAGAATAGACCAATCTGCAAGTAGGTGCACTCACATAGAAGTAGGGCTACCCTAGCGTCATACATGTTATAGCTCTATGTAGTAAGTTACAAGTATAGGTAGAGTATAAGTAATGTGAGGTGATCTAGACACAGGCAGTGTGTTGTGTTGTGCGGCTCTGTCTAGTAGCGCCGTCTACAAACTGGGTGATGTTGGAGACGTCCCCGCCTAGCACGAGGTGCGCCGCCCCGCGAGCCTGACTCCGACACAACAAGCCGACAACTGCGAGCCTGCACTACTCAGACATGTTTAATACTTAGTAACATTACATTTAGTTCTCTCTAGTATCGCGTCTGAACAGTGAGAGTCTGTGCTAAGTGTGTAGTGAGATGTGAAGCATATCGTGTGCCTGGCACCGGCCCCGCCCTGCACTGTGTTGCAGTTATCATACACGAGCATACATAGGTATAAGTTCATTGCACAAGAAGAAGATAAACATTCAGTTTTACCTTTAACATAGTGTAATATTGGTAAATAAGAGCAGTTCTCTCGTGAGACGATGGCGTGCCTGGTTATAACTCGTTACAAACACATTAGATGTATTTTGTTTGGCGCGCGCTCCTGAAGCACCAGAACGACGATGAATGGTAGATCGGACGCTTCTACTTCTACTGACGACGTAAAGGTTGGTGCTCTCTGTTCACACTATCTAGATATACCTACGTTATTCATTTGTTGAATCTGAGTGACACGTTGACATAGCTTGGCGTATAGTGTTGTATCATCCGTTGCAGAGTCGTCCACTCTGCCTGTTCTACTTCACGCACCCGTTCGGCGTGTTGTCCCCGGAGCCCCCGACGCTGGCGGCGGCTCCGGCGCACATCGCGCGCGCCTTCGTCAACATGGAGCCAGTGTCGCCCTTCACGATGTGGGGCTGCAGCGAGGACTCCTACAACACCGGCACCTCCGCCTCGCGCCCCTCCTACGAGCTCGGCAACACGCGCGTGCACGCGGCGCCGGTCGACCTCGTGCCCGTGCCTCGTGCGAGGAACTGCACTCTCGACTTCAACGCAGTAGGAGCGCACAGAGACTCTATTTCTTCTTCTCTATTTTCAAGCGACATGTGGTTCAATTCCGGGTCCAGTTGTAAGAGCACAGAATATCCGCGTCGTCTCATTCCTTACAATAAGATCTTGCCGCCCCTTCGTCTGCCGAGTCCACATGACTCTTCAAATATGGACAGTTCCGATGATTTGTGGCCAAAAAAGTGTATAAACCCTGAAAAGTTTTCACTCCCCCCGATAGAACTGCCCACAGTGCAAGTAGTGCGAAGTACAAAGTGCGTCCGCAGCAGTGTTGCGGAACAGAGCAGTAGTGCGGGGGAGACGCGCGCGCGGCGCCGCCTCGGCATCAGCAAGCCGCGCCGCCCCGCCGACCTGCGCCGCCTGCTCGCCAGCCTCATGCGCAGGGCACTCGCAGGTAATACACACACTATACACACCAATACATTTTTTATTATTTATAGTCAGAGCACTAATCAAAGTATGATTAATAAAACCTCAGTCGTATTGTACTACATTTTCTTCGCAGCAACTCTCTCTCTCTTTGCTAATATCTGTGATAAACAATTGTTTATGTCAAACATTATTTACATTACGTGTGTCATCCATCTTTTACGTTTTCTCTTTATTTTACAAAACAAACTTCATTTTTGAAGCAAATAGTAAGAGAACATATAATATAATAGAGTGTAAGCAGTGTCGCTACGTGTAGTGCGGGTGTGTGATGTGTTGCTACGTGTACTGGGTGTGCTTCACGGCGCTGTGGCGCGCGCTGCTCGGCACGGGCCCGGGGCTGCGCGCGTGCTGCCGCGTGGTGCCGCTGCGCTGCGCTGTGCTGCTGCTGGCGCTGGCGGGGCTGCTGCTGGGCGCGCTCTGCACCGTGCCGTACTCGGGCGCGGGCGCGGCGCTGCTGCGGGCCCTGGACGCGCCGCACGTGCTCACCGCTGACACGTTCAGGCTGGCGTCCCTGTGCGTGGGCCTGGTGCTGGTGAGCACGCACGCGCTGCTGCTGGTGGGCGCGGCGCTGCGGCACTGCAGGCTGCTGGAGGCGTACGTGTGGTGCATGTTCCCGGGGACGCTGGGCGAGCTGTGCCTGAGCGCGTGCGTGATGTGCGCGAGCTACTGCGAGGGGCGGGAGGCGCTGGCGGCCGCGCTCGCCGTCGCCGCGCTGCTCGGCGCCGCCTTCAACATGTACTTCATGCTCGTCGTCGTCAGCTACAGCCGCACCTTGCTCGACGACAAGTACTAGCTAGTCTACATACGTACTGGTGTGCGCTAACATACACCAGGTAACTAAGTGTTCGTGTGCTGGACGTAAAGTGTCAGTCTGACGTTAAGATAGTGGCAGCTCGAATGTAACTAAA
Source organism: Schrankia costaestrigalis (assembly GCA_905475405.1). Lineage (NCBI taxonomy): Eukaryota > Metazoa > Arthropoda > Insecta > Lepidoptera > Erebidae > Schrankia > Schrankia costaestrigalis. Next base: position 188,598 of record FR997845.1, on the reverse strand, counting down.
TAGTGAGTCATGAGAACAACATGGAAGTTGGAAGACAAAGTGTATCTACCTACGTGTAGAGACGAGTGTGACATTACATTTTTACATTTTATATTAAGTACCGTGTCACTGTTTTTATGTTTTATTGTTTACATTTTAATAATTTTTTTATTGTATTAAGTATATACAATTGTTTACATTTCGTAATATTCATTTGTTTACCTTTTACAAAATAACGTGTCGATCGTTAGGCACCACGCCGTTCAACTAAAGCGCCGATTACACTACCCTACATGTAGTGCACTACATGACCTAGTGCACTACATGACCTAGTGCACTACATGAGCTAGTGCACTACATGAGGTAGTGCACTACATGAGGTAGTGCACTACATGAGCTAGTGCACTACATGATGTAGGGCGGTCGGGACTCGCCAATCTCCGATATGTATACACAACACAAAACTATAGAAACCTTCAACATTGTACAAATTAGAGGACGCTTTATTTTATATTTATACAAAACTTTTGAAAAAATATTGAAATACGTTAGTATAAATTTATATATATGTAGTAGCTACTTGCAAGTTACAACTCCACGATTTTACGGGGGATCCCCTATTGAAATAACTTTCAACTTTGCCTTTACCTTACTGCCTCTCATTCTATCAAACGGCGGATCAGATATCGCTATTTCTTTCTCTCGCTCGTCGCAGTCGTCGCTCGATCAGTCGCCGACCGCCCTTTCGATGCGTGCGCATGTTTCGGATTTAGTGGATGTAAAACACAATGTCGACGCAAAAAGAAAGACAAGTAATGTTAAATATAATAGATATACTTAAGGATATGCCATGGTTGTGGTACAAAGGCCATCCTAATTATAAAATAAAATCCGCGAGAGAGGAAGGATATAAAGTGCTTTTAGAAATATATAAAAAATTTGAGCCAAAAGCTAATACCAAACTTTTGAAGAAGAAAATAGGAAATATGAAGACAGCTGTTATAAGAGAGGCAAAAAAAGTAAGTAATCCCACTTTATTATAAAAGCGTTGACTTGCGTTGTTAAAGATCATGGTGCAAATTATTTGCACCATGATCTTTTTTGCCTCTCTTATAACAGCTGTCTTCATATTTCCTATTTTCTTCTTCAAAAGTTTGGTATTAGCTTTCCGTTCTGTACGATAACATTATTTAACTCGCTCTAGGGTTCGCCATATAGGTACCTACCTATCAGTGGCGAAGGGTGGATTTTTATAAAAGGGAAGCCGAGGATTCCCTGGAATTCAGTTCTACTTTATATTAAGTATGTAGTAGTACTTATTTATATATCTATGTCATAGGTATTCGTGAGAAAATGTTTCGCTTCTAGTTGTCCCGAAATGGTCCCGAACTCATGTATAAAGTTATACAAGTACATTGTTAAAAATGCATTGTTTCAATTGGGCCACTGGTTACGATACTGCTCTCGCAATATTGTAATTGTATCTTTTATCCTTGTTATAAGCCAGCGGTCAGCGGCTTATAAGGTACCTTAGATCGACGAAGACACAGTGTCAATGCTTTGCAGTTTGCGTACGAATTTCGTACAGTTTGTTTATACTTACTAGATTTCTAATTTCGCGACTGGCTTACCGCGCCGCGCGCCTGTGCGCTTCACGCTTGGATTGAATCATAAAACAAGTACCTATTTAACATTAGTATAGTACTAGTGCACTAGCTCATGTAGTGCACTACCTCATGTAGTGCACTACCTCATGTAGTGCACTAGCTCATGTAGTGCACTACCTCATGTAGTGCACTAGCTCATGTAGTGCACTACATGTAGGGTAGTGTAATCGGCGCTTAACTGTAGCGTGACGAATTAAATTAGACTACGTACTAAGTTGTTTTTGTGTGTTGGTAGGTACCAGTTCTATATCTATTACAATATAGGTGAATATAGCAGTGTTTTATAAACATTAATTGAAAGGCCATATAACTGAAGTAGCAACTATTCGAGCGTTTTATACACGCTCTTCGGTGCATCCTTCTACTCTTTAATTAAAACATGATGAGCTAAACATAAACTAACGCCCAATGTTACTTACTTAAGCCCAATTGCATCCCTGCAGATGGGCATGGTATGTTGGTTATGATGAAATAATATTTTTCGATTTTATAAATCAAATATAATACAGTCAATGTATACTTACATAGTAGAGAGCCAAACAGTTATTCGGTGCAAGGAATTAGACAAAACATGCAAATATAATAGAGTTAGAACAAGGATCAGCAGGTGGTAGTGACTAGTGACGGTCGTTCTCTTGTCACGAACATATTTTATTGACGTCACCTATTTATTGTGTGACTGGTGCGCGCTGCATATTATTTACTTGTTTTTTGTACCTTATAGTAAACTCAAACGGATCAGAATGGCAAATCGTAACAGTGTTAACACAATTTGACTTTGTGATTATTGAGCTCACTGCCTATCTCAAAATATCACGGACATGTGATAAATGTGAAGCTCGGCGCACTTACCTAACTGTGAAGTTAATGTCGACAGGAAACAAAGTGATGTAGCGAATGTACTGTGTGTGTACTGTACTGTGCCGTAAGTCCACGAGATCTTTAGTCAATAGCTATAAGTTATGATATCCTGAGGGTTCAATATGTAGATAGATAAACAGCTATATAATAGACTAGCTGACCCGTGCCCACTTCGTTAGGCCGCGAAAAAAGCGCGTCACTTTTTTAAACATATTTTATTACAGCTCCACTCCTATTATTCATAGCGTGATACTATATAGCCTATGACACTCCCCGATATATGGAATATTCAACACAGAAAGAATTTTTCAAATCGGTTCTGTAGATCCAGTAATTGAAGGAGTGAAAATCTAAAGGGTCTATGTGCCAAAAAAATTGCATTTCGTTTTTTTTCGTGAAATGCAATCTAAGTGCCAAGCCTAATAATATTCAAAGCTTATATCTCCGATTGATAAAATTGGTACTTAGAACCTTTAGATTTTCAGCCCTTCAATTATCTTCCCCCTACAATGTCACAAACACACAAACTTTACCTACAGATTTCCTGCAGCTACCTATGCGAGAATCACAAGCAAGAATATTACAAAATTTCCTTTCTTTTTTTAGTTGGGAATTTAAAAAAATGTTAAAATAATAAATTAGTACCTAACTACAGTTTACAACGATCGTACGTAATTTAATTACGTTAATAGTTATTCTACGTGTTTGTTACATACCGGAGTTGATCCTACTTTTCAGGAAGATCAACTTAAGGCTTTGTCACCGAGTATTTATCTCTGAATCGTCTTAGGAATTTTCTACCTCGCAAAACCAAAGCAATGCTTGCGCAGTCCTTACTCTTCCCTCTTATCGACTATGGTGATGTGTGCTACCTCGACCTGAATGCAGATTTGCTCATTAAAATGAACCGACTTCTAAATAACTGCATTCGATTTGTCTTTAATCTTCGGAAGTATGACCATGTCTTACTTTACCGTCCTCAAATCATGCCCTGTTCCTTTTGATACACGATTTTTTGCCACTCTGTATATTTTTTTTTTTTAAATTGGCCTACCAGAATTACTCTATGGTGCCTGACGTTAAGCATCCATTAGAGTCCAAGAATGTTTTGTAAATCAATGTACGTCTCTTCTACATTCCCCGATGTAGAACTAACGCTGGTGCGCGGGCTCCTCTTCGCCGCCTTGTTGACTTGTATAACACACACCTGTGCAACTTAGACATTCTAGTACTCCCTTTTCTATATTACCCTGATAACTATATGCTCTAAACTAAGATTTTTTTAAAGGTGCACTGTATTTTATCTAAGAATGAAGAAAGAATGTTTTCATTTCTTTTCATGTCGGCCGAGTAAGTTGACGAGTAGGTACTGTCTGTACGACACGAGTTGTTAGTTGTTATTGTTACACACAAACACATACAGAGGTATCTTCTTGTACTTGATGTTTATTAGTAACTATGTAACTTATTCTACATTTCTACATATAAAACTTACAATCATGAACGAACATTGTCACTATAATATTATTTGAGTAGTGTAGTCGTATCACAGTGTCACTTCACATCACCTACACCGACACGAGTGTTCAGTCATCTCCCTCGCTCACAGTGTCGTCACTGTCAGTGTCACTGAGCGCGTTGCTCCTGCCGCTCTCGTCCACCTCCACAGTGAAGGGTTCCTCCTTCACCACGACAGACTCTGCGTCAGACCCCGGGCGCAGTTCGTCCCCGTTCACGTTACACATCAGGACGTAAGACTGTGAAGCCGACTTGTTCTTAACGTCTTTGATGACCTTCAGTATGTCCATCTTGGCGGTGAGCTTCTCGTCCTCGCTCATGCGCTGCAGCGAAGGCAGCAGCGACAGCAGGAAGTGCTTGTCCTCGTCGATGTGGTCGCGCGGCTGCATCACGTCCGCGGGCTTGCTCACCTCGCCCTGATGCGCGCGGCGTCGCTTGCGCGCTTGCCGCTGCGTGTGGCGCGCGTCACTGTCGCCGTCCTCGCTCATGTGCGGCAGCAGGAAGGCCATGTCCCGGAAGTGCACGTACTCCTTCTTGAGTATGTTGTGTCCCTCGCGGATCTTCTTCTCCACCATCAGCTGACGCTTGAACGTGTCGCGGAGGTTGCGCCATTTCCTCGTCAGATCGTGAACTGTAACATAACAATAGTAGTAACACTTGAGGTTCATGTCATCACTGTCTATACTTCCCTACATAACTGTTTTTGTAGCCAAACTAAATTAGTAAGACAATACATAAACAAAAACATTGTGTTGAATAAAAATTTACAATTCAGTACCTATTCTTATTTTTATTTTGCTTCTGCTTACTCCTACTTTTGTACACACAGATATCTGTTATTTACATTTCTGTGTTTGTATATCATGCACGCACGAACCTACTGTTATTATATTGCCATTAATTTATTCAATGTTTTGTGCAGTTGAAGTAAGAATCTTTAATAATCATAACAGCCCATTGATGTCCCACTGCAGGGACGGGCCTCCTCCCGTGACGGAGGGATACTTGGCCTACTAATACCACACTGGCCAGACAGATTGGTATAGGGTTTAATTTCAAGTTTTCTTTCTTTTTATTTCGTAAAGATAATATTCACGGATAGTTCCTTAGCCGGTTTTTGACACCCATGGGATGAGATGGGGTGGTGACATATTGTATTCTTACTCCGTCACCACACGGATAGGTTTAGATAAGTTTATCAGTAGGTAGGTACTTATTCATTAATAATGTGTTCGCTAGCTCATTTACTAAGCATATTACACAGATTCTAATATTTATTGTAAATAGATAGATAGGTATGTATTCGTAATTGTGTACCACTTTTTTTCCTTATTTAGTTTGTATATTAAAATACATTACATTATAATTATTATGTCAAACTTAACACATAATAAGTATTGTAAAATCTAAAATGTAGTGCTAGCTAGGTACCCACAGGACAGGCTTGCCTAGAGTGGGCCACTCTAGGCAAGCCTGGCCCTACTCTGAGTGGGGCCAAAGGTAAATGGTTAAAATAATATTATGTAAAACTTTATAGTAAATGTTTTTTTTTACTTAAATAATTAGATTCTAAATACTTTATGTCGTCTTTACTTACCTTTTGCTTGTTGTTGATGAATTGAATAACTATCAAAATCGTCAAATAGATTTTTAGCTATTTTTTCCCAAATTTTATATCTAAAATGCGGGCTCGTCGTTTCAGAACTCCTCTTCTTGTATAGTACCGGCCATTTCTCTACCTCACGTATTATACTTAAAGGTAATACATCTTCCAATATAACCCTTTTGTATGAAGTCATTATTTTTGTTTATTATTCATTCAAGTCAAATAAAATGGAATTAATTTATTTTTATATATTGGTACCAGCGCCATCTATTAGTAGTAGCACGTACTGCTGACACATTGTGGTTCGCTCAGTACAAAAGCATCGGTCACGTGGCGGTTGTGAGAAGCGAGTCTTCCTGTCTCGGATAGACGCTACCGAAGACGTAGCGACGCGATTTAAAACTGAATTTTACTCTAGTTTGTATTACAGCAAGCTGTTAGATTAATACTATTTTCAAAACGTATCACTTGCACAAAAATAATCAAAGTACACTTGAGTCTACTCGGAGTTGTTTACAATAGCCCGGGTCGCTCGCAAGAGTGCGTGCGATGCGATGCGGGCGCGGGCGGCGGACGACTGACGACACGCGACGTGACGGACCGTGGCGGATGAACACGTTCAACCTCCCTTCGCCCCGCGTCGCACCGCGCCGTGCGTCGCCGTCGTCCGTCTAGTCTAGCTGCTCTTCCCACGGTGCCGCCCGGGTGCGCGATAACGCGGACGGATGCGTACGTTCGACGGAGTTTCAACTTCCGGTGCGGTTTCAAAGTGCTGCGGCGCGAGCGACTCTTACTTTAAGTTTATACGACTTTTGTTGAATCCACCAGCGAGCGACGTGGTTTCTGGTTACTTTTGCTAGATCGCATAATTTGGTAATTGATAATTACAATATTAGCCGCCAGTTGCAGCGACGATACGTTTTCTTACACTTTGCATATACACGCAATCTAACTCGGCTGGCTCGACGCTAATAATCACAGAAGCTCGCGCATATACAGGAACAAATAAAAAACACCCGTTCTTCAAGACAAGCCCCCTGAAATTTAGTAAAAAAAAAGCCGACATCCGAGTCCTGTCTGTGTAGGTTGTTGTCCGTGGTTGTCGGCTGTGCATCATGATCTGTAAAATGGTGAACCGTCCTCGCGTCGGAAGTTAGCTTTAACGCATTGATTCACGAATACGTTGCAGTTACCTACTGTTACTATTGATGTTATAAACACCAAGCTGCACTTTGGACATGAGGGTATTCCTGAACAACTATTTAACAATAAATTACCATTGATATTCAATTTCAGGTAGACCACAAACCACAACAGTGTAAGTCGGTGATGTCAAGGGCTGAAAAGGACATAAATTTATTTACATTTCTCTGTGACATCACTGGTTCGACATACCTATTGTTCACGATCATTTTATCAGTCCACAAGAGTCCCTAACTTTATTAAAAGGTAAATGTCCGTGTCTGTGGACTGCAATTAGGCTTGTTGATTGATTGAATCTCAATGTTCCATTCTTGATCCTAGACTTTTTTGTGATACATTTCAATAGGTACTCTTTGTTTTGGAAACAATAATACACACTTCCAGTCTGTAACATTATCCCTTCGAATAACATCGATTTGAACCCACGACCTCCTGCCATGTCAGTTGAGGACTTCAAGTACCAGACCTAACTTAATATAATCTCCGAAGTGAAACTATACCGTTTAGCGTGACTGTGGTAACAAAGAACTGTGCGGATACATAATACACAAGCACCTGAGCAGGGAACGTTATCGTACTTATAAACAAACAATACATACAGACATTAATACCAACATTGTTTTTAGCTTCAGCATTTTTGAAGCAAGAACTAGCATAGACAGTTAAACATAACACAGTATAACTCATTTATTATTATTATTAGAAAATTACTTATGACGCCTGCAAAAAATGTCATGGCAACAATATTACGTTAATCGTATTGCAATGATTTTGTATCATTATTGTATTGTATTGTAATAATTTATATTTTACAACTGTGTGTGTTGTGTTATGTTATGATTAAGCTAAATATTCTAAAGCCATGAAAAATCAAGTTTCATACATGTGAGTAGGTATGTACTAATATAAACAAAATGAAACGGGGTAATTACAAAAATAAAATATTTTTAAGTTTCCCGACTAGTGTGCCGCAGCATACCTATTTGTTTCACAATCATTAGGATGAACATGGCTGTTTATTTTGATCTGGGTGCTGTCTATGTAGTGAGGAATATTATTATAAATTCGTTGATAAAAAAACATCATTAGAGTAGATTGAAAATTTTACAATAATTGTTAGTTTAAATTATACCCTTTTAATTATACCATTATGAAATATTATTGACATACACCCTGCTCTTAGAAATTGCAACAAACTTATTGTTCAAGCGTTTAAATATGCAAATGCACAGACTGCAACTACATTTTCTACAGGCGTTTACCGCTTGTCTTTTATGTCTTTTAAATGTGTGCTGTAGCGATATAAAGTGATTGGGCACCCCCAATCACCTTATGCACACATATGGAACATAGCTATGAAATCTTATTTTAAGAATAAAACTGTGTACTCATATAAATTATCATTAATACCTATCTGTAAATGATTTAAATGCAAGTTGGAGTTTAATCTATTTAAAGCGCTGTCAGAGAATGTTATATCATTTGAGTTGATTTTGTAAACAGTTTAATGGTCTGCATCTGCATACATTTGCAAATCTGACAAAGTTTGTTTAATTATTAGTATAATATGTATGTTATTACTCAGTTATGTTAATGTAGAGTAAGCCCAGGGCTTGCTCTACTTGCACGTTTAACATTCTGCCAAGATAACTAAAGAGACATGATTCTAACTTCGATGAAGTTTTGTTTTTGTTATCGATAATATAAGTTTTGTATTAGGTAATAAGTACATAAGTTCCAATTATCCTTAACTGGCTTATGGCTTACTAATGGAGGTTATTTTAGAAGCTAGGACTGTTGTAGAACTATTCCAGCTTATAGGTATTGTTAGAACGGGTCCATATTGGCTCACCTAAAGTTCTTCTACCGAAAATGTTCTTCCTAACGATTTCTAATCCGAATGATCACTCTTCCTAAAATTTTTAATCCTAAAGTTTTCATTCATACTATTTGTATTGCTACCGGCGATGTTCATAACACTCATGTTTCCGAAAGTCGTTATTAATAATATCGTTTTGTAAATATATTTAAACTCCTAATGTTTTTTATCATAACGCTTTTATCCCTAAACATTTTCACCATAATATTTTCTCTCATACTCAGAAAGAAATATTTACCAAGTGAAAGTAATAAAAAGTTTTGTTTTTATACTATTTCTTGTGATTACAAAACAACTTTTTACATTTTTACATTAAACCATTTTTTTTTAAATTATTGTTTATTAAAATTATTAGAATTTTTTTGTCCTAAGTGAATGAAATCCATTAAACAGAACTCGTTCATGGTTATGCTCATGACCTGAGAGTTTACCGTAACCGTAACTAAACCAATAAGTAAAGGATTCACAGTTCTACCATAACCTATACCAATAATTATGGAGGACCCATTTCTTTTTAGGATCTTGACTGAATTATTGGAGAGGGACACTGGTTTTGCTCTGGTCTTTGGTATATTATGTTATACCTACATGTTGTCAACAAAGTTACGCAAAATTAATGTATAGGTATAATATTGATTATTATGAATAAAAAGAAATCTAAACAAAAAAGATATGACTTTAAATTTTAGTATAAACGATGGTTATGATGAGAAAATATAGGAAAACAAATAATAGTATAATAGATGTTTATTGCTACTGAAATTATGAAGTTGAATGCTTCGGATTATTAACATTAGGGACAAAAAAATTAGGAATTGCGATTGTTAGGATGAAAAATGTTAGGAAGAACATTTTCGGAATTCCAATTATAGGAGTTGAAATTTTAGGTGAACTTTGGCGCACCCTGTTAGAACATAATGCTAGGTATACCAGTGTATATGTGCGGTGTTGTCCGATGCGATGTTGCGGCGACTCGCGAGTAGGTCGTGGTGGTGTCGACTGTCGAGTGCGATGCGTCACACAGCTCAGTGTGAGTCGGTCAGCGCTGCAGACCGCACGCGCCACGCACAGCTAGAGCTCGGCGCGACGCGACGACAGCTGAGCTGCTCGGTGACGCGACATACGACACGGACCGAGGCGGAGCGGGCTCACATAGCTCCCTGCTGGGACTCGAGCACGGCTGCACTCGGGACTATTACTACGTCACTCCACACTTTCACACGTAAACCTTCCGGGCGCGCTTCCACACTGTTTGTTACTGCAGCACCGCGAGTACACCTGCACCATCAGCCGCCACAGCGCGCTGTCTCCTGACCCTCGAGCACGGCACGGTGAGTATCGATCAGCTGGGCTTCGCTTGTTTACGTCGCGGTCGCCCTGGCGCCGGACAACGTGTGACCCAAACTCTCTCACTATACCCCTTCCAGCGTAAGTTTAGCTTTTTGACAGTTCACGTCCATGAAGTTTCGTAATACTTCTGCTTATTTTTCAAACAAATAATATTGTATTTCATGGACGTACCCATGTTTTTTTCAGTTACCATGGTTACTTAGTGATGAACATTCATAACGATTAGCACCATTATGAAACAAATTACAAATAATCGGTAGAAAGAAATGCTATGAATAAACCTGAACTCTTTATAATACGTTTATAAAATGTAATATGATATTTTAGATTAGCTATAACCCGCGAATGTGTCACGATAAATTATGTATTTTAAATAATACCTAAGCTAACTATAATTTTATCATTTTAAGCTATAGGCTAATTCTCTTAACATAGATAAAGAAAGAAACAGTAATAAAATGATAATGTAAGTTGATGTAAGGATCCAAATGTGTAAAATAAAGTAATATGAAAAATCGCGAAATCGCTTACAATCGAATGGCATTACATTCGAGATACTGCTGAACGTCACTAACGTCAACCTGTCAAATGTCGTTAAATATAGTGGAAAGGGTATAGTGTACTGCTACTGCTTACACCTTAATTACTATACGTCGTGATGTTGACTTATGATGCAGATGAATGCAGATAAATATGTTAGCTTATTGTGAAATTATTAAATAAAATAATTTCATTTATTATTAATATTATCATATTATATATTTACGCCAGTCTGTCACGCTACGGTCCTTGTCGGCTATGTTGTGCTTATGGCCCTGTAAATGAATGATTTAGGGCACAGATCTTATTTCCTTAAAACAATTCTAAGCCATGGCGGTATATTTACCAATTAAGTAATGTTAAGTTTCTTATGATCATAGAAAGATTTAAATTATAGTGAAGTAACCCGTAACGAACAGCGTCGAGGTAGCCCTCATTCTGATGATTCCTATTTCCAAATAAACCGCCATCAAACCTAATCTTACACTCTAATTAATAAGTAATTGCCATTTAGAACTTTTACTCACTCGAAGTAAATAATAAGATTAACCGGTACCTTAAGATGTTTCCTCTGGCCCTGGGACTTTTGAAGTAACAATTCTACTGTAAAACTTATTTTGAATTACTTAGGTAGTAGGTTGAAGGAAGCAATTAACAATATAACACTCTAATATAACAATATAACTGCATGTAATTACTTACTAGCAGATGTAAATAACATAACAAACAAACACAAATTACACACAATAGGGATCTTCACTACTGTAAACTATTTAAGTACCTTCTTGAGGACAGAATTTTGTATAAAAAACCAATCTTTATTAATTTTATCGTATGAGACCGTACCGACTATTAGTGACTATGTATATAGGAAGCGGGGACAGTGACATTAAAAAAACTAATTTATTGATGAGTTTAGTCATTAAGTTAATCGGGTCGATGTGCCTCTACGAGTACATGCGGCCCTTCAGTAACATATTGTATGAAACATTGTTAGAGTGATAAGTTAATGTAAAACTTAGGTAAATAGTAACGAGGAGGGCAGTACTCAGGTACGCTGAGTGCAGCCGTGTTCACTGTTCATGTCACTCGTTATGCTAATCATTACGCTGATAACATTGAATGTACTAATAGCTCCGCAACAATAAATACGACTTTTATACAAAATATATTGGGCATTTTAAGGCTTTTTGATTCAATGATGATTTCCATGTAATAATACCGTAAATGGAAGTTACTCTTGAAATAAATTAAGTTATCGTCTCGTAGTAAGAAGCATCGTGGCGAGAGTCGTTTACGATTTCAGATAAAGATAAACCAGATGAGTCACTATTCAACCTGCATCTGTGCAAGTATGAATGTTCTCACATCTCACACCGAACTGAAGCACCTATCTACAATTATATACTAACTTTGGAGTATCCAAGCTCCGATATAGCATAAAATTTTGGGGAAATAGTTTCAGGTATAATGTTGACGCGGCTTTTGTTGTACAAAAGAGAGCTCTCAGGACAATGTTGCGTTTACATCAGATGGAATCCTGTAGAGATTTTTTTATTGGCCTCCATATTCTCACAGTACCTAGCCTTTACATTTTGGTTCTCCTTTCACATTTTCATAAGAATCTTGGAAAACTTGAGACTACAGAAGAAAGGGAACGTAGACTTAAAACTAGAAGGAAAGATCTACCCAATATTTTGCAAGCGCGGCTTACAGTTGTCAAACATTCTCATGGGTACAGTCAGTCAATCTGTTCAACAAATTACCTGTCGAATTTAAGGAAATCGAACATTTCAATGTTTTTAAATCAAAATTGCATATTATAGTATAGACGAATTTCTTAAAGATAAAATATTATGAATGAGATAATTATGTGTGTATAATTATGAGATAATAATGAGATATTTTGGACATCATTATTTGAGTTATTATTTAAACATTTATTACTATCTGTCTATCTGTTACGTTAAATTGTGATTCTTAATTATTATTATTTTTTTGATGTTATTTAATGTATTTTTATTCAATGATTTTATTTAATGTACCTGTAGCAATGTAAGAATTAATTTATTGTAATCGTTATTTTATATAATCTAGTCTTAAGTTAATTAGTTATTTTTTATGTTTAATTTTCTACACAAATGTAAATTTGTTTATGAAATAAATACAATACAATACAATATAATTACATTGTCAAGTTCACGATTGAATTTGTTTGTTTCTCTTACTTTTAGTAAACTACATTATCTGCATGTCGTTCATTTTCCTTAAGTTTAATATGGAACAGGTTTTACTGTAAGTTTGTGTTTTGTTCCGCAACTTCCTTATGATTGATAGATAAATATAATCATATTATAAGACCTTACTTGTGGTGTCGTTTTACGAAGAAATATTAACTGCGTTGCGAAATATTCAACAAATATCTGTGGCCTCACACACACACACACATCACGAAATGTAGAGCAGCACACATATATTAGTTAGGAGCTATCTTTCATATTCTTAGGAGTTTATGCAAAGCGTTTTCTTTATATCTGAATCTATCTCGATCCCCTATCTATTATACAGCTTGCATGGATGTAGAGCTTACTACTTACCTTATTGATAAAGTGTATGTAGTTCAAGCGAGCATACTTGTACATACCACATACACTCTGGTAGAATAACTTCGCTCGCAGTTCGCGGGATGATAATGATCACTGCCACAATGCACAAAGACGTAACGTGTGTTCATAACAAGTATCTCCCTTACACCTCTACGTATTGTTGTCTCAATAATAAGTGAACATATCATATTTGTTTTACAAACGCTGTATATTTTATTATAGCTAACATACGTAGCAGTAAGTGCTATAGGAAATACACGTAGGTATATTTTGTAAAGCTTGTAGCTGTTGAGCTAGAGCTCTTACTTGAAGGAGGATAAAGTTGTTTTGCATCGTACATGTATAGGTGCTTATATGTCCTATATGCTCGCTTTGAGTAAGAAAAGACTATACCTAATATAATGTAATTACTTAGAATACAAATGTCATAGAATTGCGCTAATCTTGTATTGCTGTATGAATGTTTGTAAGTGAATGTAATTAATGTATTAGTACTGTACAACTCTCCTGTTGACGATGTTGACGTTATGTATTTTTACACCATCCCCACACGGACAGCTAGTACATATGTGTGTGTGTGTGTGTGTCTGTGTGTGTGTGTAGCGAGCGCGCGCCGGGATATCGTATTACTATTTATGAGAACACTTTCACATGTTGATATCCTTGAAGAGATCGCGCTCAGATAACAGCCGGGATGCTGCCGAGTTATAGCTTATACTTGTTACGCGTGCCGTCTCATGTTATGATGTAGTGGATATCAGCTGTCATTACCTATCAAGTAGTAGTGCTACTATACGTGTATAGGCTATGAAGAGTTACAAATTGGCTCGCGTGTTAAATAACTAAAACATAATTTAATAATTTTCAAAAAGCAATAAAAGCATGTCCAATTTATTTTTGTAATAAGTTTTCATCTCGACCTACTCCATTGAGCCCTCAGTGGCAGTCGCTCTTGTGTTTTCTAAATTATTAAACTGTTGACCGGGGCGCCCGCGGCAATAATAATGCTCACGGAACAATTTAACGCTTGTTTGGAAACCAGGACCTAAATCTTTGTTGTTCCATTATATAAATAATAAAAATGATGTGTGTCTACGAGTGTGCACGATATAACAATAAACTTTAACAAATAACCTTTAGTCTATGAACTGAGCTTAAGCTTCACTCTCGTCTTTATCATGAGCAAGTTATCTCTGTCTATGTCACCATCTTATAGGAAGACGTCTTAATTGTACAAGCTTAAGAGTGAGCCTAACATGTAAGAGCCTCACATAATCAACGTACAATTACTAATTGGATGTCAATATATAATCGACAACACCTAAAGATCTTTGTCAGTCTGTCTTGTTTCTCTTGGTAAACTCTTCTTTGTTGGATTTCCACTGACAGATAGCTGATATGTATTATAGAAGTAATTAAGAGGCTGTTCTACTTAATTAACATTAGGGTTCCGAGCTAATTTTACCAATATGTACTTACCACTATATACATATTTATATGGATTTTTTTATGGGATTTTAACTGGCAAACTGCTGCTGTTATAAGGAGTAGCTTGGGCTACTTTAGAGGGTTTTGCAGAAATATTAATCGATTTATAAACTTTCTTTGGCACCTAACTAATTATCTAAAGGTAATAATTATTATAAAATAGATTAATGTAGAATGGTGTGTTATGTTAGTAGCACAATATTAGTGTTGTAGTGTAGTGTAGTGTAGTGTAGGTGGTACATAGAGTACAGTACGATGACCTACATACCTACGTGTCTGAGTATCGTCGAGTGCTAATGTTCGTGAGTGAGGAGACACTGCGGGGGTGGACCACTACGTACACGTGTCACTATCACACATACTTGTTGACCAACACAACACTGCTCCACTCAGTTCCTCCTCGGACACCTGCTCAAGTGTGGACAAACTGACTAATCGCACAACATTAACACTATAGTCTCGCCTCGCGTCTATTCTCGTACAGAATGATGAAAACGCTCGTTTGACACAATATACACTTATTTTAGTATATCATTAAAGTTAAAAACGTGTCTCCTCGTCCTATACGTTATAATTAATTAGGCAATTTATTAATAGTTGACATAAAATGTTGATTCTCTTGTTTATTTTCATTAGTAAAGAAATATATTGTACAATAGTGTTTGTATATCACAATAACAAATAAGCAGGTAGAGGTCGGTTACTACGTGTACTCAATACAAGAGTTAGTACAATACTAAATAGTTATTTAATTGTGAAACATAACAGTTAATTGTAATTAAACCCCTCTTTATTGTAATTGTACATTCCACTGAAATAATTAACGTTTTGTAATAAGTAAAATACTTATTATATTTAATTAGTTACCAATATGTAATAGAATATGTTTAATTACATTATTATGACTCTTTCTGTCGTAGGTAACAATTAACATTTCACTAATATAGCTTGGTTATATATAACATAGTACAAATGTTATAACTATGCATGGTACCGATCAAAGCATCACTTACTTGCACTTGGACATATTATATGCGACAAACAAAAGAGCTTTCGACAAAAAAAACATCAATTTAGCAGTAAGTATATGAGTTTATTCAAAATGTCTTAATTAATGTTGATAGGAAAATTCCTTATTACGTGCTATTTAGGCTGAGCGCAGACTTGGAACACGACAGTCTTAAGACAGACTATTGCTTTACGTCGTATAGACAATATTGTCTCAGATAGACAGTTTTGTTTTATGTGTGCTACGTATCGTAGTCAAAACTGTTTCGTTTTAGTTTTAAGACAGACTTGTCTATATGAGGCAAGTCAGTCTTGAAACAGTCTAGTCTCCAATGTGCGCTCAGCCTTACTGTTATATGTAGCTTTTGACCATGTGGAGCATAGTATACTATGTATTTGATAAACTTAAAGCTTATGGAATCAGAGGCAATGTGTTCAATCTGATCAAATCTTATTTAACCCAAAGACAACAAATTTCTCAAATTACCAGAGTGAACCCTAAAACAAAAAGTGAAGAAGTGTTCACCTCCAGAAAGCATTACATTTCATATGGTGTCCCACAGGGCAGCGTTCTCGGGCCACTTTTGTTTATCTTATACATCTACCTAAAGTAACAGCTCACCCGTACATTGTTCGCTGATGATAGCACGGTAACTGTATCATGCAGGGACATTAACGACTATGAGATTAACATTAATAAATCATTAGCATTTATCATCATCATTGCGTATGGCTTCTGCTTTGAACCCTATACATCTATATCCAGCTGGAGGAGCCAATCTTTTGCGGCCGGAGTAAGGTTGATTAGCATCTATTATTTCATGGCTTACTAAAAATAATCTAAAAATTAATTTAAATAAGACAAGTGTAATGCATTTTAATCAGACCATGAAAAATCCTTTAAACGTTACTTTAGTACAGGACAATTACACAATAAAAGAGGAAACCACTGCTAGATTTCTTGTTCTCATTGTAGACAGTAATTTAAATTGGAAAGATCATACTGAATCGTTTATTATAAAAATCAGCAGGCGATCATTTATTATGCTCTGCTTAAACTTGCGCCAATAATTACTACGGATGCACTTCTTTCGGCATACTACGGCTTTGTTGAATCACTCTTGCGATATGGCGTAATTTTCTGGGGAATTTTGACAAACGTAGACGTAGTAGAGGGTGTTTATAACGCAAAAGCGATGCATTCGAGCTATGTTCGGTCTACAGAGTACTGATAGTTGTAAGCCTTTATTCAAAAAGCATAAACTTCTTACTCTACCTTCCCTATACATCCTTGAGGTCGCTGTATTGTCAAAATTAACCCAAATTTATTTCCTCGCCTATCAGACAATGTAAAACAGAATCGCCGTAATGATAGACTTTGTGTTCATCCAGCAAGAACAGCACTCTTACATAAAAGTGTTATGTAAGGCACCATTGATTTTTAATAAAATTCCAGAAAATATAAAGATACTAGACTAGACATAGTCAATTTTAAGAAAGCCATTATTGTTATTACAAAATTGAAATATTTTTAAATGATAATATTCTATGAATTGTATCACTATCTTGCTATTCATTTAATTATAACTCATTGACATTGTAAATTTATTATATAATTAATTATTTTTTGTACATGCAAATAAAGTATAAATTATCTTGCTGAGGAGACGGTTAACCCTACCTCCGTGTTTTATAGACTGTATGCTATAGGTACATGAATATATGTATAATCAGTAGATAATGTTCCCTGTCCACAATATAAAGTTGTCCTATCCGGCGTTCATCTCAGCAGGATGTCAGCGGTTAAGCTCCCTTAACCATTGATTGTCCTACAGACATTCAGTGTACTCGTAGCTACTACCTACGAGTAACTACGTACCTACACGTTGCCTCACTCGGTACTCTACGTCACGTAACTTCTCTTTATATTCAGTTCCTAAATTAGATCTAGTCACAAACTATTAGTTAACTTCTTGTTTACAATGCAGGATTTATTCTTTTTTTGTCAGTATTAAGTTTCATTTAATTTTGTTAGAATGCGTTAATAATATTTTTGAAGAATGTCATGAATTTTTTGATAACAATTTTGTTATTGAAAGTAGAGATTGCTCTAGTTTGTCACTATATAATTTTAATTAAGTTGATTTATAAGTTTGCAGTGCATAATTATGTCAGTTCAAATAAGACACGTTAAATGTATCGGTTTCTCTTATCGTCCAGCATCAAGTAGTCTGCGCTATGTAATTAGTACATGTAGGTACATAGTTTTACAAGTATGGTCAACTAGTGTTAAGTCGTGATCGTTGCTTAACCTCGCGCACGCCTCGTCACTCGTCAAGGAGAACGACCAGCTGAGCACTGCACACCGCGACTGTACCTACACTTACTTATTAGGTATTCACATACTGTATTACTATATTTAACTGACATTATTGTAAGGTACAATATATGTATAGGTAGAACTCATGAGATAAAGCACTTCAAAGGCTCTACTAAAGAGACTGTTCATAGTTTCATAGAGATATCATAAAACGTTTACTCATTAAAAGTACATTACGAGTATGTTATGTGAATGAGTCACGAGTTAGTTATAAAGTTACTAATTGATATAGTTATAAGTTAATTAAGTTGAGAGTTTACTCAATACTAACAATAAAATATGTTTAGTATAATATTGTACAGTTTCACTTTCAGTACTCGTGTGAACAGTACAGTACAGTATGTATGTGTACCTACAGGGCTCATAAACTACCTATATATGAATGTTTGATCAAGCAGCTCGTATATTCCGAGACGAGTTGCTCTGAACCGCGCTCGTGTAAACACTTACTCTGATACTACTGTTAACTATCTCGTGCCAATAATACAACAAATATGTTCACACTTTAAGTACTTACCTGACATTTTAGGTAAAGTACTCGTCGGTACTCGTGTTAGTGGACGAAATGGCTCCCATTACAGAAATATAAGCTCTAGCTAGCTCTACAGATGTACGTTGTAAGATATCACGTGCAGTGGTCCTGTATCGACATCGACAATGTTAATAGAGTAGACAATTTAACTTAGCTAAATAAATAAAATATTTATATTTAACTAACTAAATAGAATAGTAATGTCTGAGTGAAAGTAAATATAATTATATTATTAGTTTCGGTTTGTTGTTAGAGGAACATTAATCTAATCGCACCGTGAACCGTTCAATAGAATTCAGATAGAAATGTGCATTTGTTATAAAAACAAAGTATTTGTAACTGTCATATTTATTAAATAGGTACCTACTAGAGAATATACCATTAGATAAGGGCTCCTCCGTAGAGAGGCTAATAAACTATTCTAAATGTCATGGCGTGTTTCAGTCCCATGGGAGTTGTCAAATATGTATAACAACAAATATGTGTACAAGACAAACTACAAACATAATATTTTTTACGAAAGATGGAAATTGCAACTCAAACCTACTCGCCTAACAAAATGTGGTGTTATTCTTACGATAGAGTATTGTAGAGGTATATTTAATGAGCGCTATGTAAAATAGCAATAACTAACGTACACTCATATACCATCAAATATTGATAATTCCTTGGTACGTACAGAGTAGGTTATACCCTTGCGTTTCTAAAGCCTATCTACAGAGATGTTAATGTGCAGCGCTTTGTAGTATAACAGAGTCAGATCCTACTTGTAAATAATAACATTACAATACTAATAGTTTTTGTTATTCTCACAATATGTATTATTATTATACAATACATTCCGTAGAACTCATAATACCTGTTTAATTGCTCTCTCGTCACTGGTATGGTACAACATCTGTGAGTCTGTCAACTATGTCATGTTTGTTATAAGAGATGTCTCGTGGTGACTATTAGGAAATTGAACGAGTTCCAAAACACACATTTTGATCCAGATTCGTATTTCTTTGAACACAACAGCAAGTTAAGTGTTTTTGGCTTTCTATTGAAAAATAAAACTTTATTATAACATCTAACTAAGTAAAAGCTAATTATAATAGGGGGGCATTTGATTATTCAGTTGTCAGGGAAATTGTCAGGAAAGTGGTAACTAATGGGCGACTAGCCACCTGGGAAGAATTTACTAAACACATAGAGCCAGTCTATTAGTGCTAACAACATCATACGGAAATATTAATATTTGTAACGTTCACAAATATTGAATTATTGACAAAAGATGACTAATAGCATTTATCTTATAAAAATTTAATAACATATACTTACACGAAATATTATATAGATAGCACTCATACACGTGCATCGCGCATGTAATTACAATGTGGTATAAAGTAGCGTCTACACTATGTCGAACGGTGTCGATCTATCCAATGTGTGATCCATCATGGTCGAGGCGAATGCAACCTGAACCAAGTCGGTACTAAAAGGAAGTCGACTCGACATGGCGAGCGTGGACGTTTCGACAAAGTACACTTGGCCGCAATGAAAACGGGGCGCTTACAAAAACATTAATAACTTCCATAATATTGGAGCTGGCATTATAAAATAAAGACTAAATGACAGATAATTTAATCACAAATAATGCCGCAAGTAAAATCTTTTAAGTTATTTTTTATTATTGTATTAAATCCATAAATTAAAAATAAAGACAAAATTTTTAAATTTTAACAATAGTTTCGAAACCATTTTTTTACTCTTTTTTCTGTTATATATGAAAAAGACGCCTTTTATATACAGAAATTCGAAATTCTGATCAAATTAGCATAAAACATGCCTCTAACCCCTGAAGAGTCTGCAAGGATTCCAGAAATGCTAGAAAAATTATGTAGTCATCGTTATACAGCAAGAACTGTTAGTTTATAGATCTCAACCGTTCGAAAAGTACTCTAGCCATTAAAAGACACTGTATCCAATACGCGCGGACCAGGATCAGAACCAACAGCGTGCACAAAAACACAAGAGGAACGTTAGATGGTGTCGAGAATGTTGAGAAATCGATTTCAAACGGCTGTTGTAGTCAAAAATCACTTGCTACGTGCTCGAGAAAGCAATCCAAGCCCTTGTGTAGTGAGGCAGTGTCTAGATGAAGCAAAATTACAGTCCTAGACCTGCAAATATTCGTAAACTTGAAAGACAACATCAAAATTTAAGATAGAGTGATGATAAAAAATTCGTGAATAGCACTCATGGCTGATTAGTTAAGAAAAATGTTTCCGATGAGTCGAGGTTTACGTTATACAAGCACGATGGAAGGCTAAGAGTCTGAAAAAGTACAGGAAACCTGTAATCCCAAGCTTACATTAAAGAGGAAGTACCTTATGTCGGAGGCTCTGTACACGTTTGCGCTGGAATTTCTTCTGAAAGCCGCACCGAGCTAGTAGTGATATAAAATGGTACTTTAACTGCAGAGAGGTACTTGAATGAAATCATTACAAACTTCAAACTTCAAAATACTTTATTTCATAACATTTATTACAAATTGTTTGAATTTATTACAAATTAATGAGTATGATGGCTCATTTTTGGTAAACATCGGCGAAATAGTCACCTTTATGAAACTCAACGCTCGTCTTCATACTGATTTAATAGTGTTAATATTCCGTAAAGATGTCGCTATCACACGTATCAAGTAGCCAGCACGCAACCCAGACTTGAAACCGATCCAGCATGCTTGGGACGTATTAGGTCGATGAGTAGGATATCCAAATTTCCCTCTTATCACCCTTTGTGAACTCAAAGAAGCAGTGATAGAGAAATGGGTGTATTTTCCTCAGAATTCAATTAAAAACCAAATGGAAAGCATCCAAAAGCAGATGACAGCGGTATTAACAGTTTCTGATAATATTACAGCGTATTAAATAAGTGAAAATAGTATTTTTGATACCTTTTACCTGTTTTCGACATCTAATAAAAGTACTACACAATGTAGAATTATTATAAAAATTACAGATTGTAGTACACTTAACAATCTGTAATTTTTATCACTTCCATTTAAGGACTGTTAAATAATCTTTATTTTAGTGTTTATTTCATAAAGCTAGCTCCAATATTTTGGAAGTTATTAAAGTTTATGTAAGTGACCCGTTTTCATTGCGGCCCAGTGTATGTTCAACATTTCCTGAAGCAAAAGCATTTCTAAATATTTCAAGTTTTGCTAATGGTGCGGCGATGTATTCCTGTCTACACTTTCACACATAAAGACAACGTGGACGAGTTGAAACTCGAACGTATTGAACGAGACTTGCTGATCGACCTTGTAGATAATGTGTACGCGGCTTTAGAGTGCACTTCCGCGCGCATATTCGGCTACAACGCGCGTGACACGTGACTGTATCAAGTTCAACCACTTGTGTACATAAAGGTACACAACTCTGAGCGATGATAACATCACAATAACAAGTAGCAAGTAGGTCGCGGCTGTCGTCGCTGTGACTGACGTTAACACACGTCACTGTCGACACCAGGTTGGCCACACACACCACACAATAAAGTGCACGACGCTCTTGTTTGCTGACTACCATCCGTTGGCTTCATCTCTGAACTGTACTCGCGCTCTCCATCAGGATCGGACCTGAGACTGAGGTGTTGTGTTATATTGTAACAACACGCGAGCCTTAAGGAAGCACATATTACTTTGTTTTAATTCTCTATTTACAGTATCTTTACAATAAGTTTTGTTCTATATGTGACGTTAGTCACAGAGTGTATATGATAGTCGTCCACTTGAGACATTCACAACTAGCTCGCACCGCCCACAAGCTCTAGTTGTACTAATTTCACGGAAACAATTTACACTACATCACTAGTATCCGCTCCTATTTACTTTGAGGTCAAGCTCTGTGCCAAATATTATTAAAACATAATATAAATACGTATATACCTATAGATAAGAGCTACACGGTTGTTTGTTCTACCTTCCTACCTGATCTGCCTGTACTGTTGTTATATTTCACAATTTAATGTATTGTTTCATGTATTGCATGACAAGGTAACATCTCAATAAAAACGTTATGAATACATTTCTTTGTAAGCAGTTTGACATGTATTTGACGTATAGCAACACTTGATGTTGCCCGCGACTTCGCTCGCATTTTGACTTTAATAGTCAAAATAATGTTAATCAAACATAATCTTTTGTAATAAGTTTCTCCGATTTTTTATTGACGTTATGTCACTAGGTGAGCTAAGTTTTAAGCACAATATTTTTACACAACTTCAAAAAGAACAGCAGCTCAGAACAGAACTAAGTTACGACCAATAACAGGTAAATTTTTGTGAATCTTTCTGAAACATCCATTGCAATGTAATCACATGAACGTAAAAGGTTTTAATAAGATAACATTATCTT
Organism: Schrankia costaestrigalis; assembly: GCA_905475405.1. Classification (NCBI taxonomy): domain Eukaryota; kingdom Metazoa; phylum Arthropoda; class Insecta; order Lepidoptera; family Erebidae; genus Schrankia; species Schrankia costaestrigalis. The sequence goes on along the minus strand of FR997845.1, from coordinate 165,576 downwards.
TTGTTGCCATAGGACTAAGTATATTAAGTATACAATACAAAGTTATTAATTAGTTGTTATAGTAAGCAGGCGATGTGTCTCAGTAATGTACCGCACGCGTGCGCTCCGCGGAGGTCGACCAGTTTGTGCACGTGTGTCTGTCTGTCTGTGTGTGTGCTACTCTAAATGAACATATTACATCACTTAAGGACGAACACTAAAATAGCACATGACTCAATATTTGGTCAAAATGTAAAGCACAACTTTAGTAGAAAGAACTTACCATTAGCGTACATTGTACCTAGTATAGAGCCGGTCCGTGACGTCGCTCGTCGCTAATATTAGGCGAGCTTGAAGGTCGGCCGTGCTGTGTAGCCTGCAGTCAGTAGTAGTTGTGGTAGTAGTGTAAGGTCCAGGCTACACGTAAGTGAGCGTGTCCACCTCCACCAAGGTCCTCGTGCTTCTATATGTTTATATATACTTCACAAACATTAAAGCTTCGCGATAACACTTTTGTAAAATAAAAACAATACAATGTCGTCAACATAACGCTCAATCGTTAAATACTTATTTGTATACAAAGTAGATAATTAAGATTACAAATAACAGTTTAGAACAATTCGGAATCGAGCTTTAGGTAAATAATTGTATTCTAACCTTCTTGGAAGCGCTAAAGCGAGTTGCTTCAATTATTTTAATGTTGTATAGGTCAAGGTCAAGGCAGAATATAAAATGATATAACATTACACTACCACATAGAATCTTGTATTAAAAAAATCTTGTAAAATATAATGTGTGACATCTCTAATTAAGACGAAGGCTACTACAGTGACTAATATTACTAGTTAAGGTAGTTAAAGTGCACCCTTAACTACTCGCACACAAACTTGTCATCAACTATCACTTGTGAACTATTAACTTCTTCAGAGCTGAGTTTACTAATGGCATCAAGTACAAAATGTCTCCCTACTCAATGATGCAATGTTCAGCGCCTCACATGACACTTACGTGGAAGATGGTTTACGATCTGCAATCGAAAGCTGTAACAAAAACAGAATTGAATCCAAACAAATATATGGAGAACATATATTTTTGTTTGTGAGATACATTTATGTGCGAATACTTAATTATGTAGAGCAGAAAGATTGAACGAATGTAAAGGCAAGATTGTTTGTTCCACCCCCTCCTCCCCTCCTCCCCTCCCCCCACGACCCTGCCCCTCGCCCCGCTCGCCCTTCACCCTGCGTGATGTCATCGCACTGTATGTAGGTCTCATTTTGGTCGCTGACCACTCTCCACAAGTACTACTAGATATACAGGGTGTTTGGTACATCGTTTGCCAAATTGAAATAGCTGATAGAAGAGGTCATTACCCGTCTTTCCTCACTCACCTAGCCGGTTTTAACCTCAACATATTTTAGATATCGATGTAAAGCTATTTTTAAAAGAAAACCCAATATTTACCATGAACACTTAAATTTAAAAAAAAAATTCTTCCGTGAGTCCTCATAATTATGTTTTGTTTTAAAGTTTAATACTAGGAGCATCAAATAAATTCATAATAGCTCACCTAAAACGTCAACTTTTTGTTTATTGACTTATTATAAGTATAGAGACAGGTAAAATTTAAAGATATGATCAACTTCACAGTACAATAAAAAAATAAATAAAAGAGAGAAAGTTCTTCCATTTTCTAAATAAATGCCTTACTTTATCCTCTTTTCATTGGTATACAACATGTTATAAAATAGTAAATAATTTTTCTACAAAACATGTGTAGTACATAATTCGAAGTAAAGAAAACACGTTTGATGCCTAACATTAATCGTAATTATTGACGCTATAGTAAATGGTGATTTTTTTTTTCTTTTATTATATTAAAATTAACTCAAATGTGATAAGCTAGACCCACTGCAGTGACAAAAAAAGCTAAAGTAACTAGGTAAGTACGCTAGAATGTATCAATTATAGCAATTATAGCTAGTAAATTTACCTTTGCTTATTCATGAAACGTGTTTTCTTTACTTCGAATTATGTATTACACATGTTTTGTAGAAAAACTATTTACTATTTTGTAACGTGTTGTATACCAATGGAAAGAGGATAAAGTAAGGCATTTATTCAGAAAATGGAAGAACTTTCTCTCTTTTATTTATTTTTTATTGTACTGTGAAGTTGATCATATCTTTAAATTTTACCTGTCTCTATATTTATAATAAGTCAATAAACAAAAAGTTGACGTTTTAGGTGAGCTATTATGAATTTATTTGATACTCCTAGTATTAAACTTTAAAACAAAACATAATTATGAGGACTCACGGAAGAATTTTTTTTTTAAATTTAAGTGTTCATGGTAAATATTGGGTTTTCTTTTAAAAATAGCTTTACATCGATATCTAAAATATGTTGTGGTTAAAACCGGCCAGGTGAGTGAAGAAAGACGGGTAATGACCTCTTCTATCAGCTATTTCAATTTGGCAAACGATGTACCAAACACCCTGTATATATAGGTATATACAAGTAGGTACTACAGTAGGTTACCAATACTTTCACATTCATTGATTACCTCTGAGTCTGAGTTCATCGAACGTTATTATTATTTACACTAAGTATGTAGAGCACAGCACCTACATCTAGGTACAGCTATAACACGAGTATAAATATTTGTTAAGCTATAGTATAATGCTAAATTAGCCACGCATGTATAGCTCCTAACTAAATCTTAATGCTATGTACGAGTATAATATTAAACCCAAACGAATGATGTTTACTATTGTAAAGAACTGCCGAATTTGTTTAAAATAAATGAAGGCACGAATCGGCGTCAGTGATGGCTCTCACATATAGATTTAATTACATTATTAAGTAGTTCTCTCATCTGATACATAATTTGTAAAGCACGTAGTGAATCTTTGATGTGGTTACTAACGTACTACTAGGTATACGTGTACTGATGCAGCTCGTATAGGTATATTACATAACACTTAGAGCCCTGATGAAGCTCTGGTGTAAACATTCATTAGTACTTATTAGTTTTTATTTCAGAAACTCTATTCTAATATTAAGTAATGGATGTAGGTCTTTCTACACATAGTTACGTAAGTATAATTATATAATTTGTCCTTATGTTCATTTCGTTGTTATATAAGTAGTTAGTATTATTTGTTGTTTCATATTTAAATATATTTCTTTTTCTCTAAAGCTAACAAATAGCTTTGACATAACAAAACCAGTAGAAAACTGAATTACAGCAGCTAATTACAGCTCACCCCCAGTTTCTGAAACGCTTATCAAATCATTGCTCAACTAACTCTTATGTTAATGTGATCAGCTCCGTAAAATCAAATCAAATAAGGTTCTCACAGTGCTGTGCTTCTAAAACCGATATTAGCGCGAAAATTTAAAGACGATGAATATTAAGTGTAATACATACGTATTTCCGAACTCGTACAACTAAAAATTTAATTAAACAAATTAATTAACCTAAAATCGCATCCACTTATGGACATGGGCCCAACACGCGCCACAGATCACGGTCCTGAGCGCCTTCCGAAACAAAACATTTATTGATAATAATCGTTCTCGTCCCTTACTTGTTTCAGAAGTCGTCTAAATATACGTGAGATAGGCCCGGTGTACATAAATCATTGCCATTCAAGTCAAACTACTCCAGTAGGACATAAAACGCCGGTAAACAAAACAAAGTACCTATTAATTAAGGTACAGAGTAATAAACAGCTCATTTGCAGAGAGTTCATTGCAGATAATATAATATTTGAAAGAGTAACAAATATAAGAACAGGAAAGTTTAGTAGTGTAGAACTTTATGCTGCTATCTTACCTCGCCAAGTATAATTAATGTACTGTATTAACGTTAAGAGTTAAAACCGACTAAGATAATATATTCACGGATCCATCTGTGAATATTATCTTTACGAATTAAAAAGAACAAAACTTGAAATTAAACCCTATACCAATCCGTCTGGCCAGCGTGGTGTTAGTAGGCCAAGTATTGTATCCGTCACGGGAGAAGGCCCGTCCCTGCAGTGGGACAATAATGGGCTGTTATGAGCGTTATGAGTATTAAGTAGATACTAAGTAAGTACGTTATTGTAGAGACAATCTGTGTGTTTGTGCGTATTTATCAGATGAATGTGTTACGGAGAGGTTAAGTTAGTCAGGGAGTAGTAATAGAACAATAAAGCATCATTTACGATTACCGACACTAACACTAATCCATACTAATATTATAAATGCGAAAGTAACTCTGTCTGTCTGTCTGTCTGTCTGTCTGTCTGTCTGTTACTCTTTCACGCCTAAACGGCTGAACGGATTTCGAATAAATTTGGTACAGACAATCTTTAGACCCTGAGAAAGAACATAGGCTACTTTTTATTAGCAATCATATTATATTTTGATTTCATAGAATTTTGGCTGGAAAGCTGTGTCACGTGACCTGTGACGTCATAGAATTTTGGTCACGTGACCTGTGACGTCATAGAATTTTGGTCACGTGACCCGTGACGTCATAGAATTTTGACAGATGAGTCGTGACGTCACAGAATTTTGGCGGGAAAATATTTTTTGACAGTTGAGTCGTGACGTCATTGAATTTTTGAACGCTGAGTCGTGACGTCACAGAATTAAATTTTGACAGCTGAGCCGTGACGTTTTTGAATGTTTGACAGATGAGTCGTGACGTCACAGAATTTTTGACTGTGACGTCATAGAATTTTGGTCACGTGACCCGTGACGTTATAGAATTTTGACAAATGAGTCGTGAGATCACAGAATTTTTGACAGATGATTTGTGACGTCATATTATTTTGGCGGGAAAATATTTGATACCTCTGTCACTTTTGACAGCTGTCACTTTTGACAGCTGTCAATTTTGACAGATAGGCGTGACGTCATAGAATTTTTGACAGATGAGTCGTGACGTCACAGAATTTTGGCAGGAAAATATATTTTGACAGCTAAGTCATGACGTCATTGAATTTTGGCGGGAAAAATAGTATTTAAACAGCTGAATCCTGACGTTAGGACCCTCGAGTCAGACTCGCACTTGACCGGTTTTTTAGCTGTGGGTCTGATATATCTAGAGAGCTTAAATTCGTAATTGTCAACTTATTTCATCATAACAGCCCATTAATGTCCCACTACAGGGACGGGCCTTCTTCCTTGACGCAGGGATATTTGGCTTACTAATACCACGCTTGCAGACGGATTGGTATAGGGTTTAATTTCAAGTTTTCCTTCTTTTTATTTAGTGAAGATAATATTCACCTTATTTGTTAGGCACTAAAGTGACACACCTTTGCTTATCCTATCCTACTAATATTATAAATGCAAGTTTGTGAGGATGGATGGATGTTTGTTACCCTTTCATGCAAAAACTTATAAATGGATTTTGATGAAATTTGGAATATAGGTAGTTTACGGTGTAAAATAACTATTAAGCGGGTAATACCGCGGGCATCAGCTAGTAAAATATGTAATAACTAGCTTTTGCCCGCAGCTTCGCCCGCGAATGCTTATGACTATTTAATGCATTACGTCTCGATAAACAACATGCCTACCGGTCTTGAGGAGTTTCTAGGTTCTAAAAATGTCTCTCCCTTTGGCCCTCTGGAGAAAGCGATGGCCTGAAAGATTTTACATAATCTAATGACATTACACAATCCAGACGGGTCCAAGTTACAGTAGTAATATAATAGGACAGGCACAGCAACCTTGATCCCTAACTTGTGGAAGGGTTTTCCTGGTCGTTTAAGTGAATTTAAGGAGTCAACAGTGTAGGTAGTACCGTCATCAGATGTCATCACAGTGTACATCTATTGACACATCGGTCCACACCCCAGCTTGAACTTGCACTATTATTTTTTTTATTAATATTTTTTACTCGTTGTACCAAGATAGCTCTTTAGCGCGGGTTCCCCCTACGAAGCGAAGTTTTTTTTCGCAGAACACATTTGGCATAAACTTGTTTAGACGAATATTTGAAAGGCACAAACATTATTTAGCACAATTAATTACTGTTTTGCAGAACTTTAAATGGCATACATTAAGATGGCAATATTTTTGTAGGTATACGTGTAATGTGTACCCATCTATAATGTTATCATTAAAACAATTGTAATTTGTACTCATTATGAATATCAGTTCTAATCATCTTGTTTGTTAAACTACTAACTAATCAATTGTTTGTTATTCTCATCTCATTAAGTAATATTGATATCTTGTATCCTAATGTTGTTATTGTAAAATAAGGATGTTTGTAAATCATCACTAATGTTTTAAGATAAGAGACTGTATAAAAGCAACCCCTTGGTCCAGAGAGACAGAGAGTCCTGCCTGATTAGTCAAGCGAGTACTACGTTCTTATAGACACATATTATATTGTACTATTATTCGTAATATTGCTGTGTGTCTTATTTTCAAAACCCCTTCTTCGACAACCCGAACATTACATTTTGGTGTCAGAAGTGGGATATCACATCAAGAATATACATATTTCATACCTCGCGGTGAATTTGTATAAAGTGAGTGATCCTGATAAAGTAAATTTCGGTATAAGTGCGTGTGCGGTAATCGAGTCGGAGTACAAGTAGTACTAGTGTACGAAACCTCGTCGATTAAAGTGCAACGTCTTCGTCAGTCACTTCGTCAGTCAACAGTCTTCAGCCTGGTTCCAGTGTCCACTGCGTGCTGTTACTACGAAACAAAGAAGAGGCGGTTTAACAGGAAGTGTACGAGCAAGAACTAAGGAGCTCTCTCAACCAGACTTCGTGTCATCAGGAAACTTCGGTCTCCAAAACATAAAGAACCAAAAGGAAGTAAGTGAAATCGTATCAAATTAAGTGTATCAAGATGCTAGGAAAATTAGAATCAACTTCAGAACAAGCCAACGAAAGTTTTATAGATATTACACTAGCGGAACGCATGATAAATAGGTATAACGGTGACAAGGCAAATTTACATGTTTTTATTGATAATTGTAACAATGCTTATAATCTTTTGAATCCAAAGTATGGAATTGCGTTTGTATCAGTAGTTCTTTCTAAGATCGACGGAAATATTAGATCAACTTTGCTAAATAGGTCATTCAGTTCTTGGTTTGATTTAAAAGAACATTTACTTGAGAACTATTCAGAAAAACGTACGTTTGCCCAATGGCAGCTAGAGTTAAATTCTTGTAAACAAGGTAACAACGAGTCAGTACTTAATTATTCAAATCGTGTAGAAAATTGCTTAATTAAATTAATTAAATCTCTAGACACAAAACTTGATATTAATGCACGAGAAGCTAACGTAAACTTATTAAAAAATCAAGCTTTAAATATTTTTATTAGCGGTCTTTCACCTCAACTACACATTTTGTTAAAATCACAAAAACCTAATACGTTTGAAGAAGCTGTTTCAGTAGCAATTTCAGAAGAACAGGAAATAAAATCTAGGTACGAAATGAGTTCTAGAGCCCCGTTTAACGCTAGGTTTGCAAATAAACCTATTCATATGATTCACGGTAATAGGTTCCAATCACCAAATTGGATAGGCATAAGACAAGTCCAAACTAAAACAATACCGACTTGTTTTAACTGTCAAAAGAAGGGTCACATAGCCAAAGATTGTTGGAATAACATACACAACAACAATCAAAACAGACCTAATTATAATCACAATAGATATCATAATAATAATTCGTATAAATCTCGAGACTCACAAAATAATAATAGATATAGTAATAATAGATATTCTAATGATAGAAATGATAGGAATACAGAAAATAAGAAGAATTTAAACTAGATGGGTCTAAAGGTGATGGCCAACCCAAAGACCGATTTGATAGTAATATAGGCCAAATAAGATATATAGATACGAAAACTTCCATTTACGTTAAATTGAATTTAGAAAATAAAGAAAGTGAATTTTTAATTGATACAGGTGCTGAAGTAACTTTAATAAAAAAGGGTTCGATAAATAGTAATAAAATTATATATAATGATAGAATATTAAAATTAAAAGGAATAGATAAAGATGCTCAACCAACAAATACAATGGGTTATGTCAATATGTCATTTTTTATAGGACATCATAAGGTATGTCATACTTTACACGTGGTTCCCGACAATTTTCCTATAGATTGTGATGGAGTAATAGGAGGAGATTTTATGTCAAAGTATAGCGCAATTATTGATTATAAAGAAAATACGATAGAAGTATGTGGAACAAAGATAGAAATAGTATTTGAAAAAGATAAAGTTGTTATAAGTGATAGTGAAACAGAAAATGGTTTTGATATAGAATATGAATTAAATAATGATGAGGAAACTGAATATGATAATAATAGCGTCGAAAGTATTAAAGATAGTATAGGACATTACGAGATAAATGATGTAAATGAAGAGTGTTATGAAAATTTGAGTATAAAAATAGAACCAAGATGTGAAAAAATAGTATCGATTTGTGTAGAAAGTGATAAAGATTTAAAGGAAGGAATAATTCCAGAAACAATTGAATTATCAGAAGGAGTATATTTATGTCCAAGTATAGTAAAGGTCAAAGATAAGAAAGCTTTAACGGTTTGTTTAAATACAACAAATAAAACAATTAAGATAGATAATGTAAGGGCAAAGTTAGTCCCATTAGATAAAACGAAACAAACAGTAGATATGAAATGTGTAAAGATAAATAAATTTAATGATTCATGTGAAAGCGATAGATTAGATAAGTTAGAGAAAACATTAAGAATTAATCATTTGAACAAAGAGGAAAGAACATTACTAGTAGAATTATGTAAAGAGTATAATCATATATTCCATTTAGAAGGAGATAGGTTAACTGCGACAGATACAGTTACTCATGAAATTAATACAAGTAATAATATACCAATTAATACTAAGTCTTATAGATATCCTGAAGCCTTAAAAGAAGAAGTAAATGAACAAATAAATAAGCTCTTAAAAGATGAAATAATTAAACCATCAAATAGTCCATGGAATAGTCCAGTATGGGTAGTACCTAAAAAGTTAGATGCGTCAGGCAAGAAAAAGTGGCGACTTGTAATAGATTATAGGAAATTAAACGATATAAGTATAGGAGACGTATATCCATTGCCACAAATTAGCGATATTTTAGATCAGTTAGGACATAGTAAATATTTTACAACGTTAGATTTAACATCTGGATTTCATCAAATTAAAATGAATCCAAAAGATCAGATGAAAACTGCGTTTAGCGTCCCTTTAGGACATTATGAATATACACGTATGCCATTTGGTTTAAAAAACGCACCAGCAACGTTCCAAAGATTAATGAATAATGTATTAACAGGGTTACAAGGTTTAAAATGCTTTGTTTATTTAGATGACATTGTAGTTTACGGAAATTCATTACAAGATCATAATTCGAAATTAGAAGAAGTTTTTAAAAAACTGTCCGAACACAAATTAAAATTACAACCGGACAAATAAATGCGAGTTTCTCAAAACTGAAGTAATGTATTTAGGTCACTTAATTACACAAAAGGGAGTAAAACCGGATCCTAAGAAAATTGAAGCAGTAGTTAATTATCCTGTTCCAAAAACTCCAAAAGATATTAAAGGTTTCCTAGGTTTAGCAGGTTATTATAGAAGATTTATTGAAAATTTTAGTAATTATAGTCAATCTTTAACAAAGTTATTAAAGAAAAACGAACCATTTATATGGACAAGCTTACAACAAAAGTCATTTGAAATTTTAAAATCAAAATTATGCGAAGAACCTATTTTACAGTATCCAGATTTCTCTGTAATGTTTAATTTAACTACAGATGCTAGTAATTACGCAATAGGAAGTGTTCTATCACAAGGAGACATTCCAAATGATCTACCTAATGCTTATGCAAGTAGAATCTATACTATAATATTATAAATGCGAAAGTAACTCTGTCTGTCTGTCTGTCTGTCTGTCTGTCTGTCTGTCGCTCTGTCTGTCTGTCTGTCTGTCTGTCTGTCTGTCTGTTACTCTTTCACGCCTAAACGGCTGAACGGATTTCGATGAAATTTGGTACAGACAATCTTTAGACCCTGAGAAAGAACATAGGCTACTTTTTATTAGCAATCATATTATATTTTGATTTCATAGAATTTTGGCGGGAAAGCTGTGTCACGTGACCTGTGACGTCATAGGTCACGTGACCTGTGACGTCATAGGTCACGTGACCTGTGACGTCATAGAATTCTGGTCACGTGACCTGTGACGTCATAGAATTTTGACAGATGAGTCGTGACGTCACAGAATTTTGGCGGGAAAATATTTTTTGACAGTTGAGTCGTGACGTCACAGAATTTTGGCGGGAAAATACTTTTTGACAGTTGAGTCGTGACGTCATTGAATTTTGGTACGCTGAGTCGTGACGTCACAGAATTAAATATTGACGGCAGAGCCGTGACGTTTTTTAATTTTTGACAGATGAGTCGTGACGTCACAGCATTTTTGACAGATGATTTGTGACGTCATATTATTCTTCTTCTTTTCTTATTATGGCAATAGATAATGCCGGTGTCGACAATAATTCTGCCAGTGTCAGTGGTCTTGAAGATGCGTGTGATAAGTAAAACTGTCTGTCATATTATTTTGGCGGGAAAATATTTGATACCTCTGTCACTTTTGACAGCTGTCAATTAGCGCTTTGGAGGCGGTGGTAAAGTTTTCTAAACTTTGAAATGTTTTTAAATTTAGATTAAGTAATGTTAGATGACGTCAAAAAGATACAATATTATTGTACTACTTTGAATAAATAAATGAAACTGAAACTGAAACTGGATACTTGGCCTACTAATACCACGCTTGCAGACGGATTGGTATAGGGTTTAATTTCAAGTTTTCCTTCTTTTTATTTAGTGAAGATAATATTCACCTTATTTGTTAGGCACTAAAGTGACACACCTTTGCTTATCCTATCCTACTAATATTAAAAATGCAAAAGTTTGTGAGGATGGATGGATGTTTGTTACCCTTTCATGCAAAAACTACTAAATGGATTTTGAAGTAATTTGGAATATATGTAGTTTATGGTGTAAAATAACAATAATTGGAAACAAAGGCAGAAATCAGCTGTAAAAAGTGTTAATTGCAGTACAAAATCAAAGCAAAGCAATACATATAAACAACATGTCTTCTTAGAATATTTATTCTGAACAAATTGCCGAATGATAGGTTTGCCTCACTGTTGTTCATTACTGGTCTCTGACAAGCTGGTGGTGTTCTTAACATAGGATATTAAAGCATTAACATGCTTGCACTTGCTGCTCTGACCACATCAGTGACGACACGAGCACCATTGATATGCAAAAAATAATAAGATGGATAAGACGCTTACAATTAGTAAATTTTAAATGACTTACATACCTACATGTCGTAATAGCATTCTAGCATCACTTAAACATTACTTACGTTTAAAATGGTTTTGTATGGTGTTAGTGTCACAGATGTCTGACGAACTACGTATTAAGTAGCTCTGGCCGTTATTGCGCAGTTCTTCCACATTTCTAACATGCTCTGCTTGTGTTTATCTCAGTTTGTGGTTGGAAACAAATATTATTTGAAATAGTTTCAAACCAGGTTATTATTATTATATTAATTTTAAAGTAAAACTATTGAATAAATTGCACTTAAATTATGACAACAATACTATTTTAATCTTTGGATTTATTTATGTTTGCAAAGAAAACTAACAATATTTACATTGTTATTATTTGACAGCTTCCGCTAATTTAGTAAACGCTACGTGTCGCCACCGTCGCGCACCTAACCAATAGAGAATTATTTTTTTCGACCAGTAATATCATTTTATTGTTTCGTGTAAATTTTTAAGTGTATTTTAATAAAAAGGTCCTGTAAATTAATTTTATTCATACTGATATTTATTTTAGTTCATATTTAAAAGTAGGTTAGATAGTTTCTTTTACTTTAAAAATCCGATTTGCGTTTATATCCTTTTTTTAATTAATCTAATAGGTAGGTAGGTAAAACAAACCTAACCTACTTACATTACCTTCTACTTTTTTATGCATTGGTTGTAAAAAGTAGTCTCTGGTTGTATATTGTTATGTCATATGTATTGATAATTTAATTTCTTTGTTACTTTTTATTTCCATTTAAACGTAAATGTGACGGACGATTGTGTTTAATATACATCGCCGTCGGATGACTTACATACCTACATGTCGTAATAGCATTCTAGCATCACTTAAACATTACTTACGTTAAAACTGGTTTTGTATGGTGTTAGTGTCACAGATGTCTGACGAACTACGTATGAAGTAGCTCTGGCCGTTATTGCGCAGTTCTTCCACATTTCTAACATGCTCGGCTTGTACAAAATATAAATTCCACTTTTAACGATGACATTTTTTTGCACAGTTAAAAATATTTACAAATGCTTATTTTTGTTTCTTACTTTGAAATGTTGCGAAATACCTCCGTAATAGGAGCTTTTACCTTATTCCCTCTTCGTTTAAGTATAATTTGTGCTCGGTTAACTATATTACGATGATAACTATTTTTGTGAGTAATATGAATAATAAACATTACTGTTTAAGGTGGTGCGAAAAAAAACCGTCTCCTTTAAGTCAAAGAACTGTAAACTTCACTGTGAGTCAGTGACTGTGCTAATCAAAAATGGCAAGCAGTAAAGTCAAAGAGATTCTGGACCTCGATGATGAGGACATGGCCAGGATGGTGTCAAGTCTCAAGGCCCTGGGCCTGGAAATACTGGTGCCAAGCTTTACGATGACCATCACAGAGGCAGAATGGGAGAACATCAATGCCATAAGAAATGCATTCGCCTATCAGGGGTTTCATCATCATCATCATCATAATGTCAGCCAATCGACGTCCACTGCTAGACATAGGCCTCCTCCAAGTATTAACACCTTATGCGGTCCTGTGCCTAACCCATCCATCGGTTTCCCATATCAGGGATTTGATCCCATCAAAATCGTTGCCGAGTTTACTAAGAAACATAAGAGGAATCCGATTCAGGCAAATGATCAAATCATGAAAGTGACTGTTGATGGCGTTGTTTTTCAGATCTATGAGAAATGTGAACCTAGGACAGATTTATTGTTTTTGATCACTCTGTTCCTTACAAAAGGCAATAATGTCAATAAGATTTTACTTAAGTGCAATGACAGTGCCTGCAAGATAATTACGAAGAAATGTAATCAGTATGAGATCAAGACAGAAGATAAGACTAGTGGTCCTCTAAGTCCAAATACACTGACACTGGCCAGGATCTCTCAAACTTATGCGCCTGCCACAGTGAGTATAATCATAAATCAAGGCTTTAGAGGCAACCTTAAGTCTAGACTGTTTGCTGGGCTTGTCCTCCCAGCAGTGATGACATATTATACAGTTTACGTCAGTGTACTAAGGTCCACAGACACAGAACTCATTGAGATCGCGAAGTATCTAAACGTGGAGAACTCTATTATGTTTAGCACGCCGAAAGAAAAGAGGAGGTTAGAAAAAACTCCTTTAGGTGACCTTTACGAGAAATCAACGCCATTCGTAATAGCGGCGATCAATGGTTCTTTCATGGGCGATGTCATCAAGCAACTCGCACTGGTAAAGGCTGCATTGATTAATGAGGACAACACTCTAAGCTCCACTGCAAGGGCCATGCACACACTCTGTAGCATGTTCAAGTCTCATGGTGATGAACCATTTTTAACTGCTGTTAGCTCCATTGCAGCCAACCCCATGAGCAAGACGGTCTTCCCAAACTAAAGAAGGTTGATGAGCTGGTTCCTTGGTGAGGAAGCCATCAAAAGCTCATGAGCTTCGAGAATCACTTGCAACTTATGACTTCATGACTGCAATTATAAATAGGTGTGAAAAGATGTTGGAAGGCAAGCGGCCCAGGGCAAGCGGAATGCGCGTGTCGGTAGTCGACGACTTGTCCAGTTTCAAGTGCAACCATTCCTTTATCAACGTTCGACGCTCCCAGGAACCCATAAACATCTCAGCCCCCTCAGACGTAAGGCAAAAAGAAAAGAAAAGGCGACAAGAAGAAGTGAGGCCTATTTTGTGGATAATGCTGCTTCAGGAGGACCACCTAATGTGATTGACGGAGCTACTCACATTAGACACCAAGCTTAGTGGTTCACGCATTATTTATTTAGTTCTCTGTCTAAATATGTCTATGATATTTCATGAGTAAAGTTAAAATATTTGGTATAGGCATAATGTTTACCAGTGGTCGCATACTGTCTGTTCAATAGTAAGACTTGGAAAATCTTAGTTTGAGAAGTTAAAATAATCACGGTACATTATGAAAAACATTTATATTACGAGTAATTCAAAAGGTCTCTTATATAAAATAATTATAAGAAGCAATTTCAAATAAAATTACCTTACATTTACCTCGTGTAAACGTATTTCGTCTTCAAATGCATCGGTCTCTGCGGTTTGCATCCTACTAATATTAAAAAGATTGTCAGTATGAATGTTTGTTTTACTCTTTCACATAAAAACCACCGCATGGATTTTGATGAAACTTTACAATGTACTTACATCAAAATAAAACACAGGCTACTATTTATAAAGATCTTGTTTTAATTGTCTATAATATGCAGACGAAATCGCGGGCCCAGCTACTTAGTTATATTTATTTTATGTGCCCGTAAAAGTGCAGTAATCATTGTAAAACAGAACAATCTACATCTGTTAAGGCTTTGTATTGCGTCATATGTGCAAGTAAAACATACAATTTGTTTACTTTGCTTGTAGGAGGAAAATCAAGTAACTACTTTAGCGGTTTTGTTACGTAACAGCCGCGCAGGGGTCTCGAGTTTGAACTCTAGTATTAAATAAAAGTGAAATAAACTATTCTACAACTGAAAAAGAACTTTTAGCTATTGTATGGTCAGTCAGACATTTTAGACCCTATCTCTACGGTCGAAAGTTTAAAATAATAACGGATCATAAACCTTTAACTTGGTTAATGAATGTTAAAGATCCTGGTTCTAGATTAGTTAGATGGAGATTATTACTCGAAGAATACGATTATGAAATAGTATATAAGCAAGGTAAACTAAATCAAAACGCAGATGCATTAAGTAGGATAAAACCAAATAGAATAGATTCAGAAATTGAGTTAGAAGAAAATATACGTGTTGTTACCAGAAACAAAGAAAGTTATTCGTCATTTCTAAAAGAAATAGAAAGAAGACCCATATTATCAAATAATATTGAAGAAAGTAGTGATTTAATGCCTAAAAAAGTAGATAAAGTAATTTTGACATCGTGCGACTTAGATATTCTTAATGATAAACATATTAGAAAGCATACAGACTTAGTTAATAAAATAAAATTAAATAAACCTAAACAATATGACGTGTATGATATAAGTGATTCTGAAAGTAATATAGTATTTTTCGCGTTTCCGAAAATAAATTATTGGGATAAAGTAACATATGAAGACTTGTTTGAAACATTTAAAGAATTAAAATTAAAGCTATTAGAACATAAGTTAAAAGAAATAAATTTTGAAGGATTCTGTAAATTTCAATTAAGATGGCATAAAATAAGAACTATGCTTAGGTATTTATTTAAAGACACAGATATCAAAGTTAAAATATTTCATGACAGTGTCATGTCTCCAAAGAGGGAGGATATACCATTAATTTTAGAAGAAAATCATTCTAATCCAATTTCAGGACACATAGGTTTTCATAAAACATATAAGAAAATTAAATCAAAATATTGTTGGAATTCTATGAAAGAAGATATTAAAGAGTTCATACAAAACTGTAAATCTTGTCAAGAAAATAAATTAGATAGAAAGAAAAGTAAACAGCCAATGGAAATTACATCGACTTCTACAGAAGCATTCGAAAAAGTCTCAGTAGACATAGTAGGTCCCTTACCAGTCACTGAATGTGGAAACAAATATATATTAACACTTCAGGACGATTTAACTAAATTTTCCCAAGCATACGCTATCCAGCAACATGACGCTGCGACAATAGCAGATAATCTTATTAAAAACTTTGTATGTAAATTTGGTATTCCAGATATATTATTGTCAGATAAAGGCGCAGACTTTACGTCAACATTAATTAAAGAAATGTGTAAATTGTTAAAGATGAAAAAAATAAATACTACTTCTTATCATCCACAATCAAATGGAGCTTTAGAGAGAAGTCATATGACATTAGCAGATTATTTAAAACATTATGTAAATGAAGATCAAACCAATTGGGACAAATGGTTAGATTTCGCTATGTTCTCTTATAATACAAGTGTTCACAGTTCTACAAAGTTTACACCTTTTGAGCTAATTTTTGGTAATAAAGCAAAATTACCAACATCTATAACGAAACCACCAGAATTTAAATATTGTTATAATGATTATTTAGATGATCTCCAATTAAAACTAAGAAAATCTAGAGAATTAGCTAGGGATAAATTAATAGAATCGAAATTTAAAAATAAACAAAATTATGATAAGAAAAGCAAAGAAGTAAAATACGAAGTAGGAGATTTAGTATACTTAAGTAATGAACAAGTTAAAACAGGAAAGTCAAAAAAGTTATCGCCTTATTGGCTTGGTCCTTATAAAATATTAGAAGTTAATTCACCAGTTAACGTTACTTTACAAACAAAAAAATATAAACAACGAGTTCATACTAATAGATTAAAACACGCATTTATTTCAGAATGATGCTGATGATCGTGTTTCTCAAGACACTCATCATTCTTTACGGAATAGAAGCCGTTAGGTTAGATTCATATAAAATAAGTTTAATAGATAAAGGAGGTATATACTTTGAAAATTTAGGTAAGGTTAACCATTACGATAGTGAATGGACTATGTTAAGTTATTTAGATATATCAAATATTCATAAGAAAATTGATCTCATTGATAGTACATTTATGAGAACTAAAGAAATTTGTAATCATGATCATTTTAATAAGTTATCATTATGTGATACGTCAGTTATGATATTAGATCAGATCATTCCTCAATTATATAATCAAGAAAATGCTTTGAAAGAATTAATAGGTAAAACTAATAATATACATGCTAGAGTTAAAAGATCGTACATTGACGGAGTAGGGAAAATATTCAAAGTATTGTTTGGTACGTTAGATATTGAAGATGCACATCGATATGATGATGCAATTAATAAATTAGATTCACACGAACATGATATATTATCTTTATTAAAGACCCAAACGAATGTAATTAGAACCACCATATCGAATTTTAATAATACTATAACTGAAATTAGTAGCAATGAAAAGATATTTAATAAAAATCTAGATATTCTATCAAATTATACTAAGAAAACTGATTCAATCATTTTTGATATAAACTTGAAACAAGATATAGATGAACATTTGTCATTGTTGACTCTGATTACTTCTGAAGTAAATAATGAAATATCTACGATTATAAATGCAATTCTTTTTACTAAAAATAATGCTTTACATCCGGTTATTATAACCCCAGAACAGTATATAGATGAGCTAAAGAAAACAATGTCACATTTGCCTTTGCAAACTCAATATCCATTAAGTTTAACTATAAGTAATGCACCACTGTTATTATCGTTAACAAACCTTGTATGTTATTATATGAATGATAAACTTATATTTGTTATTAAGACACCTTTGACTACTCAAACTAATTATGAATTGTATAAAATTGTACCCGTACCTATAAGAAATGGAGATAATACTTTTGTATTTATATTACCTAAAGAGAAATATTTTATGATGTCTAACAATAAAATGTATTATACTTATATAGAAGATTTGAATAATTGTAAAAAGTTAGATCAAGATTATATTTGTAAATTAAATTCACCTTTATATTCTGTACATGGTAATCCGACATGTGAAACAGAACTTATGTTTGGAAAATCTAAAATTCCATTAGAATGCGACACTAGAGTGTCATATATTACAAATGAACAATGGTATAAAATGCATAATGTTAATAATTGGTTATTTGTTGTACCACATAAAACTGTAGCTACGTTAGGTTGTAAAAATAAAGAACCTGTTGATTTTGATTTGATTAATACTGGAATAATAACAATTCTAGATAGTTGTAAGTTATATACTGGAAATATTATACTTCAAAGTGAAACAAATACGCTCATAAGCGAACGTAATTCGTTCTTACCTATTATTGATATAATAAACGATGAATGTTGTAGAAAAATTAAAGATAAAAATATAAGTAAAATTGAACTTATACCTTTGAAATCTCATGAAGAACTTGATATAAACAATTTGAATTTAGCAAGTCATAAGATTAATAAAATCGATGAAATGATATCTAACTTAGAAAATGATACTGTGTATAACAAATTAGTTAATAATGTTTATTTTGTGTATATTTTCATTTCAATTGCTAAAGTATTAGGATTTTATGTACTATATCGTTTAGGAAAATATATTTATAATCGCAAATTCTTTTGCACAAGTAGAAGTAGAATATTAGCTTTAGAAGATACAAGAAATTGTTGTTCAAGAATAACAAACTGTATAACTTTAAAAGTAAATAATAATAGAGATATAGAATTAGAAGAAATACCTTCAAGTAGTAATACAGATGAAGAAATTGTTATTAAACCTTTACGTAGAAGCACTAGAATTGCTCAATTGAAAACAAATTAGAAATGTATTTTTAAGATTTATTGTGTTAGAAATAAGAAACTATATTGTAAAATATTTAAAAGACTACCTGTAGTCTTTCTTATTGGGGGAGGATTGTAATGTGTACCCATCTATAATGTTATCATTAAAACAATTGTAATTTGTACTCATTATGAATATCAGTTCTAATCATCTTGTTTGTTAAACTACTAACTAATCAATTGTTTGTTATTCTCATCTCATTAAGTAATATTGATATCTTGTATCCTAATGTTGTTATTGTAAAATAAGGATGTTTGTAAATCATCACTAATGTTTTAAGATAAGAGACTGTATAAAAGCAACCCCTTGGTCCAGAGAGACAGAGAGTCCTGCCTGATTAGTCAAGCGAGTACTACGTTCTTATAGACACATATTATATTGTACTATTATTCGTAATATTGCTGTGTGTCTTATTTTCAAAACCCCTTCTTCGACAACCCGAACATTACATACGCAGAATGCAGTATGTCCCATAATGCTGTTTACCGAGAGGTAATGCATTAAATAATTAAATACTCATAAGCCTTCGCGGGCGAAGTCGCGGGTAATAGCTAGTAGGTAATATAATATATTAAAATATTAGATTCAAGGGCAGTGAATCCGTATGGTGACGGAGTAAGAATACAATTGGTCACCACCCCATCTCATCCCATAGGTGTCGTAAAAACTGACTAAGGGAATAACCGTAACTACTATCTTTACGAAATAAAAAGAAGGAAAACTTGAAATTAAACCCTATACCAATCCGTCTGGCCAGCGTGGTATTAGTAAGCCAAGTAAGCCTCGGTCACGGGAGGAGGCCCGTCCCTGCAGTGGGGCATTAATGGGCTGTTATGATGAAGGGCAGTAAAACGTCAGCCTGGAAAATTAAACAGAAAACTGCCTACTAAAGATTTAAACCATCCAAAAGTAGTAAAAAGTTCGCCTGTAGAATTTAATATTTGACACGACCATCAACGTCGTCTGCCCACATGCGTCTGCCGCGTTCCGGTTTCTCATTTGGGTATCTGCCTAATTGCCTATCTAATTTTGAAATATCCTGTTGCAACTAAGCTTTAAACTTACTAAGATAACTGCATGCCAAATTTCAAGGATCTAACTTAAGCGGTTTAGATTTTTCATACCAATTTTTTTTTCACTGACTTCCGTTCCCTAGGGAATTATGCAATATCCTGTTGCAACTAAGCTTTAAACTTACTAAGGTTCTTGCATGCCTAATTTCAAGCGTCTAACTTAAGCGGTTTAGATTTTTTCATACAAATGTTTTTTCCCGCTAACTACCGTTCCCGAGGGAATTTTGCAATATCCTGTTGCAACTAAGCTTTAAACTTACTAAGGTACCTGAATGCCTCATTTCAAGCGTCTAGCTTAAGCGGTTTAAATTTTTTCATACAAATGTTTTTTCCCGCTAACTCCCGTTCCCGTGGGAATTTTGCAATATCCTGTTGCAAGGCTAAGCTTTAAATTTGCTAAGGAACCTGCATGCCAAATTTCAAGCGTCTAACTTAAGCAGTTTAGATTTTTCATACAAAAGGATTTTCCCGCTTTTTTTTCGTTCCTGAGGGAATTTCGGGAATTCCTTTCTTAGTGCACCCCTACGGTACCTAAGCTACGTTCCTTCCAAATTTCAAGTGCCTACGTTTAGCCGTTTAGGCTGTGCGTTGATATGTCAGTCAGTCAGTCAGTTTCTTCTTTTATATATGTCGCAGGGAAATGAGGAAACCAGGGATTTCACGAAATCACTAGGGATATCACGAAATCCCGGTAAATGTCGAAATGCCTTGCACTTCGGCGGCCGCTACCGCGGCACGCTCGCTTCGCTCGCTCGCCTCGTGCATTATGGTCACAGTTCTAACCTGACCTAACCCATAGACGATAGAATTTTTGTGTTTTTTAACCTACAAACAAAAATATGAGCATTTCTTTTCTAGTACAAATGGGATTTCGTCATATCCCTAGGGATTTCGTGAAATCCCTGATTTCCTCATTTCCCTGCGACATATATATAGATAATTGTTGACTATTAAATATTTGGAACCAACAACAAATATTTTGACTTATGGAGTGATTGTTGACATAATTATTATCTTGTGAAATGTTGATTCGACGATCATTGTTCCGATGCTAGAGACTGTCAATTGACACATTTTAAACAGTCTCCATTAACACGTAAGCAGTTGGGTTGGTTGCTAGTCACGTTAGCCAGTTGGAGCTTGGATCTGATGCAGAAGGTAGAACTGGTGAACTATGTTTTTTTTTATATTTTAATTGTTTTTATTTATGTAAAAAAGGAAATAATTTTCAGTGAGTAACGACGTTGTTAATAAACATAAATAATTTGTAATGTTTAACGGTAGAGATGAATGCGCTTAATCAAGTCCCAGAGAAGCGGCATTCATTAACAAATTTAATTATAATTACGAGTAGTTATCTTGTTAATGAAAGGTTAAATATGCAGTATGTGTCCTAAGTACACGTCGTGTTGTGAAGTATTTAGGCTCGTAGCATATCGCACACAAGTTCAGTGGGGGAGGGGGGAGTGGGGGAGGCACACTCTTGTATGACCTCGTCTGCAACACCCTCGCCAGTTATTACCTAGTTATGTACACGAACATATCTAGACACGGCGGTCAAAAACACTTAAGTCATTTTTTGGTCAAAATTTGATAAAGTCACAATAGGTATTATTTTGTTTCATTTATTCGGCGAGAATAAGTACGTAACTCAACGAGGCTTGATTCAACCGCAATAGTTCTTGTACACTATCACTTATGTTTAAACTGTTCATCAAGCGGCGAGAAAAAACACTTTTGTTGACATAAGTGGTTATTACCGAAAGAAAAAATTAATACGTGGTTTGCATAGATGACTTAAGTAGTTTTTATCATAATATTTTTTATAAGTGGGTAGACCCTTTAACTAAATTAAAACAAGGAACTTTAAGATAATAATTTATTTGAAGTGGGTAGACGCTTTAACTAGATTAACTCAAGTATCTTTCCACTTTGTTGTTTTTAAATATTATTCGAAACTTTATTCATTAGTTCGTTCGTTGCTGTGCGTGACGGTGGTTAACGTATATTTTCGAAATGGATTCTAGAGGAAGAAAGTTAGTTAATCTTTGCCTACAAAGTGACACTGATGCAGGTGATGACGATCTTTATAGTAATCCTACACCCGGTACATCTGGGGCTCAAAGAGAAAATATTCTTAGTGAACCATTGGGTGATTTTTCGAGTGACGATTCTGTGGCTGATCCTACCTACTCCCCGAGCAGTCCAAGTTTACTGATAGAACCTGAACTAATGGACATTTCTGTACCTGTTACGACGCAGTTATCGTCAAGCATTCAAAGTGGTGAAAATATTCAAGCTACCGTTTCCGAACGACCGGAGATTCAATCTTTGCATAGTAGAAAAAGAAGAAAAGAAAATAAAGATAAAAGAAATCTTGGCCAGGAGTACATTACAACATCAGGAAAAATAATTGAAAAGCGACAGATAAAAAAATTACCTTACTGTAGAAATAAATGTCGAGATAAAATAAGTGACGATCAGCGTATCTTGATACATAAAGAGGTGTGGGATCTTGGCTCTTATGACTTAAGAACATCGTTTATATCATCGTTGATTACCATTGTAGAAAAAAAGACAGAGCGTCGTCGAACGGAAAATGTGGAAAAGCAGAAATCTAGGCCATACACGTATAAATATCATTTTAATGTGAATAATGAAAAGGTATATGTATGCCAAGGTTGTTTTATAAAAACCCTATCAGTGTCTGACAATTTTATTAAATTACTTGGTTTAAAAAAACGTAGCAGTGCGGCTGGTATTATAAAATCTGATAAACGTGGAAAACACGCACCATCTAACAAACATGCCGAACAAACTATGCAGGAGGTCATTAATCACATAAACTGTTTTCCATTATATGAAAGCCACTATACTCGAAGGAAAAGCACCCGGAAATATTTACCATCCCATTTGACAATATCAAAAATGTATTCTCTTTATTCTACATCCCATCAAAATCCAGTGAGTGATAAAATATATCGTACCGAATTTCACAAGCTAAATCTTAGTTTTAAAAAACCAAAAGTTGATACTTGTCACAACTGCGATCTCCTAAAAATGAAAATAAACATAACTACAGACGAGGCAGCAAAATTATCTTTACAAACGGAGCACGATGCACATCTTCTAGCAGCTGATATGGCGTACAAAGAGAAGCAGGTGGACAAAAACTTAGCAGGTACTAACAATAAAATTAAATGTCTGACTTTTGATCTACAGCAATGTTTACCAACCCCAGCATTACAGTCATCTGTAGCTTTCTACAAAAGGCAGCTGTGGACTTTTAATCTGACGATACATGACAACGCAACTGGTAATTCTACGCACCATATGTGGCATGAGGGCATTTCAGGTCGTGGCGCTAATCAAATAGCGTCTTGTTTGTACAAATATTTACAAAATTTACCTGAAGATGTTTCCGAAGTTATTTTGTACTCGGACACCTGTGGAGGACAGAACAAAAACACCCATGTTGCTGCAATGTTCACGTACTTATTAAAATTAAAGCCCTCAATAAAATACGTACATCATAAGTTTATGGTACCAGGTCATACACATATGGAAGTAGACTTGGACCATGCCATTATAGAAAAAAAGAAAAAAAAGACTGATATTCAAATTTATCACCCACATGACTGGTTCCAATTAGTGAGAACAAGCAGCAAAAAATTTAGCGTTATAGAAATGCAGCAAACTGATTTTTTAGATTTTTCACGTCTGTTGAAAGGACCGTTGATAGTTAGAAAAAAAGATGACGAAGGAAATAATTTTAAATGGCACGATGTGAAGTGGCTGTGTTATGAAGCGGACTATGGAGTGATAAAATACAAAACTTCTCTTTCAAGAGCAGACAGCTTTAAAACGATAAGCTTTAAAAGAGTCACGAGGCGCGAACAAAATTTTGTTTTACCGCTTATCGCAACAATGCCTGTACCAATTAGTGTTGAGAAAAAACGTGACATATTGTCACTTTTATCTTTGATACCCGAATGTTTTCATAATTTTTACCAAAATTTAGTGACTACTGTAGATACTTTAAACATCGATCCAGATTTAGAAAATTCCGAAGAAAGTGACTAAAATAAATCTTAAATTACTCTCTTTTAATTATTTTTTTTATGTGTGACAGGAGTGAGTTCATGTCGCTTTATGGCCAGGAATTAAACTAGTAATTTTTTATTCAATATTTTAGCGATAATAAGTCGATTATATTGTAATTTTACTAACTAAAACTAACTTTGAGTATAGTAATGAACATGATAATAACCACTTATTAAATGTGTATTTAACATTTACTTGGCGGGTAAAAGTAGTTAAGTCATCTATTTTCGTTAATAATAATATCAGTCTTAAACTAAGTAATTGCCTGATTTTGTAAGTTCATATTATGTAATAAAAAATATATAAAACAAAACCCATGGTACATTTTTTTTTCACCAAACAGTTAAAACCGCGCCCTGTAAAGTTTTGGATTCAAAGATTAATTGACTTAAGTGTTTATTGCTTCCGAGTCTAGATATTATCGTTTACTTTTATATTATCGTGTTAACGATATCAACTATACTAACTTATCCGTACTTACGTACAACTAGGTACAATACAATAAATAAATAAAGGACACGGTTGTGTAATGCACATAGTTTAAATATTTAACAATTAATAATGCAGGTACATAACAATGTGTGTGTTTATATCGTTTACTAGATACATTCATGTGTATTGTTTGTGTGATTAACACTGAATGTTATCTAAACTGGCACAGTAATATAGGTCCAGACGTAACAGGTACACGGACACACATATACTGACCCATGTTAACGTATATGTATATTATAATGATAAAGTAAAGCTATAGAATTATGAGTGGAGTGCACTGTGTCACTGCTCGATGTTGGTATAGTTGCCTCCGTCAGATGTTCTGCCAGGGTGACTCTAAGCTCAGTGTTTGTGTTCGGTCCCTGGTGTAACAGTTATCTTGTTCATACACAACTCTTAGTTGTAACTATGTGTTGTTGTTGTTGCAGAGGGCGCGTGTCACGGCGGCGCGTCCCCCGCGCTGCGCGACGCGCTCAACATCATCCGCGACGCGTGGGCGGAACCCACCTCGCTCAGGAACAGGTGGTCAGTATTACACTACGCTATTAACATTATATTTGTGTATCTATTACTTCCTCACACTCAAACAGTTTTTCGAGTCTTTCAGTAGTTTTATTAAATAACCATTGCAATTTTCCTGAAGGCACACCGCTGGAAGATAGTTCGATAATGTGTTTACAAGGCATTGCATCTTACAACCACAGATAAGGTGGCCTTAGTGATTAAGATTCTCACGTAATCCTTCCATATAATAACTGTCTACTTATGAGCGCACCCAGCTTTATTCCCCTAAATATCATTCTAGAACATTGTCAGAAGACATCCTGACTCTTCCACTCTGTAGGTGACGTCTTGTTCTTATGCCCGATTTACACATCGACAAGTACAGTAGCGAGTTAAGTAGTATTTTAAGATTAAGTTGATTTAAATAGATCTCCATCCTATTTTTTGGCAAGTTAAGTTGGCGAGACGCGAGAGAGGGGGCTACTTCGTACTTAACTCGCCAAAAAATAGGATGGAACTCTATTTAAATCAACTTAATCTTAAAATACTACTTAACTCGCTACTGTACTTGTCGATGTGTAAATCGGGCATTACACACAGTGTCAAGTACACGACTGACCTGTATCTAGTGTGAGCGCAGCAAGTGCGTGCTTGCGCGTCGATGTAGAGCGTGCAGGCTGCACGCATCGCTCAGCACAGAGTGTAGAGACACAGCTCAGTACGGCGCGTACTCTCACACGTGACGTACGTCTTCAGTGAAGACGCTCCGTGTTGAGCCGAGCGTGTTGTTACACTACTAAGTACTAGCTTGTGTTGTGTGGTGAGAAAGAGCGCGGCCGGTAAGACTCAAGTGATTATAATTGTATATGTGTATAATCTAAGTGCCCTGAGGAACTGTCGAGGATGCCCATGTACAGCAGTGGACATACATTGGCTGATATTGACCCATCATAGCTATCTGGTGTGTAGAGGCCAGGAGAGAGGCTTATGAAACAGCTTATGATGTAGAACTGTACATTACTGTTAAACAAAGCACTTTAGCTGATGCATTCTTCTTTCTCAACTGCTCCAGTGGCAAATCGGTTATATAATACATTTGCGTTGTTGGAGAGGTCGCAGGTTCGAGTTCCACACGAGATAATTGTATAACCGATTTTTAAATAATACTCCTAAGCTTGATGGTTTTTGTGTTTGTTAAATTTGAAAAAAAAAGATGTTTGGAAAAGAAAGTCCTCGCGATACTTACAATTGATTGGACAGTATAATGTTCTTCGCAAATGAATAAAAACTATTGTTTTTTATTTATGTCTAAACTTTAACGCCCACCGCAGGGATAGTCCAGTAGCAATGAAAAACTTGTTCACATAAGTAGTAGTTGTAAAGATTATAAGTTTACACATTTATACTTTGTTTAAGTTGCACCCTCATCATAGTTATTTATTGAAACGTTTAAGTGAACTCCGCGCCACGTGCTGGTGTGAGCGCACCATGTACAAGGTGTACCTACAACATAAGTCTTAAATATAAACGAGTCTTAGTTAGTTGTGGCAGACGCCGCCACATTCTAACTAACCACATTGTCTAACTTTAGACACACTTAGTTAAGTCACAACTAGATACTTGTGTGACGATGACACTCTACGAGTACCCATACCAACATACCATTTACTAATATCTTGCCGTTTTATTTATTTTAATCACAATAAAGTGTGGGCGTGTCTAATACAACTGTGAACAATAAACATTAAATATAATAGAGGCATTTATTAATTAATAGCGACGTTATCAAATAACAGGGATTAACTTTTGCGTAGAATAACTTCAAATAAAATGTAGATGTTATATGACAGACGCAGCGTGTTAAGTACAGCTACGACTTCTGTGTCATACTCACTGATACACTCGTGTAAATATATAATGCTGTTAAATCTGTATCTTCTCTAACATGGTATAGGTATAAAGTATAACGTAGATATCGTATCACTCAACGTACCACGGTGCGGCTGTGACGCGCTGCAGATAATAACAAAGTGATCCAAGCACTACTTGTGTACCATGTCAGCGTGTACTTACCGCATACTCGGTGTAAATGCTCTACTAGCACTGTTCTGTAATGTCCAGCCGTGAGCAACACACATCTAAGTATCTGTATTAATACTGCATTACTTTGTAATTAAGAGTTTAAATTAAAAAGTACAAAAAGTGGTAAATATGTTTGACTACTCACATAGTGAATGTTCTTATAGTCGCGTGAGATGCTGGATAGTACGTGTGTGTTGTATAGTCTGTACAGTTACAGTCAGTAGAGATGTATCTTGTACTGCGAGCTGGTGCAGGTGGGGTCAATGACCACTTGATTGGAAAACTAATTACGAGAACTAGATCAATATCAGCACAAGTGGATACACGCGCACTACGCGCAATATATTAAATACATACAACATGTACCTACACACCACAGCAGAGGTAATATGGTTGCACTTATCGATATGGATCTCTCCTAATAACATCTCTAAATCATCATTACATTCTATAGGAGTTAATGATCACGCTACGATTGTACTGCTCCTTGACGCATTAAATAGTACATAATGTAATCTGTGAGACACAATGTAATGTCGTATATATGTAGTTGTGTTGTAGATCAAATGATGTTCAAAGTGAACGTGTCGATATTACAGAAGGTATCTCGTAGTAGTCGCGCTCTCTTCCGGAACACAACGTCGTTAAGGAGCTACTCACAAGATCACATACTTTATACAACATACACCACATTTTTTATATCATGTTTTGGATTACAAAATCAGAGCGTTGATGATGATTATAATCAGCAATTTTGTTTTCTTGAGTAATAATAATATACATAGTTACTAACTACTTACTTAATTCCATTTTAGATAAAACCAAATTACTTTTGAACATAATATTACAAAGAAATTCCTATAAAATCAAATAAGTAAGAACTATTCAAACAAAAAAGGTAATGAAATTGTTAACTAAAGGAATCCTAAATGGTTACGATACGACTTTAAAGTACGACGTACGACTTTAAATGGTTTTCCACTTTCTGGGTTTTATAAAAATACTCATAATATACTCGTAGGTATGAAGTATTAAAAGAAGCGATGTTAATTCAGGAAATGAGTCAAGACAAAGATCTTGTGATAAGCGAGTGTTGCCAGTAATGATTAGCCTCACTGAAGGGCTCTATACTATAACGTTTAAAGGTTTTGAACCTGTACTCTACCTCACGCGGTGAGCTTGCCGGCGTCACCTGCACCTCGCGACACCTCTCACATTAGACTGTGTCGTGTTGATCACGCGACACAGTAACACTTGATACGATAGTAAAAGTGATTCAGTTATCATTGCATTGTAGGTACTCTCACGCTCGGTATTCACTCAGTTCTACATTGATATGTTTGATTTTGGTACAGGTACATACTTAATTATTTTGTTTCATCCCTAGAGAAGGTTCCTGTAGCTCGATGATGAGTCAATTAGTGATATACATATATGTTTACATACGCATATACGTAGTGTAGTCACGATCTGATAAAGATGTATTACAATTGTCTCGTTTTTATAAAACAGTTCCTTTTCATTAAACATTATTTCTTGTTAATGAGTTACAAGTGAGTGAGCACCGCGCTACATCATGTTTTTCTGAACGTTTTCTCCGTCAGTTTATGTTGAACAGAGAGAAAACACACAATGAAAACTATTTCATAGAAATATGTAATAAATCATTTACATACCTCACTGACAGAAATGCATTCGATACATTCATCTAAGCATTTCACTCGACGCTGTTATGTTCTACTGGGACGTGTCACATTGTTATTGTTAGAAAGATTATTGTTTATTCATTATGTCCTCAAATATATAATTATCAGCATTTATGTTAAGAAGCACGTAATGTATACTTAACATATTTGATTGAACATGTATTATATTGTAATGTTGTTGATTTGTTTTGTGTCTTAAGTCCAGCATTAGACTGCGATAGGCTACATGATTGATTGACTTTCATTTAATAATAGGAGTTATTAGATATTCTTATAATTATAAAAAGGCTTAAACTTGTTACATAGCATATTGTAGTACGAGTAGGTATGTGTGTTTATCTATCGTTAAGTGTCGTGACGCACTGTTCTGTCTGTACATCTGAGCTGAGTGAGTCTGAGTGACCAGTCTACATGTAGGTATGTTGTGAGTATGTGTGAGATATGATTGTCAACCAGTAGCTACATGCTCTGCTTACCACACCACGCATTACACTCACAGACTTACTCTCTATATCTCATAATATAATACATAAGTAAGTGGATTATCCCTTCTGTTACATAAGTAACTAAAAGGAGTAATATAGGGTAAAGTTAGAAAAGTTTCATTGTTATAGAACAATTGTCTCAATACATGTTAGTTAAGTAGTGAGCCGCATGAGCGTTAGTACTAATGAACTTTATTGATAGCATTGTAGGTTAGTGCCTGCTAACGAGCATGAGTGTGGCTGTTCTACTCTGACGCCCTGTCAGATTTAGTCTTGACTCTTGATCTATTGATGCGATCAGGTATGAGTAGTGATGTACCGTGCCCGGGCGCACTGCCAAGGACTAGGAATATTGCCGGCAGCGCTGCCGGCAATGTTCCCAAAGTGGGAATTTACTGGGAATTTAGGTTAATTTTTCAGAAATTTTATGACATTTGTATTAAATTCGCTTGAATTTATTCATGTCTATAGACTTATTATAAAAAAATGTCAATAAAACTTAAAATTAACGAAAATTCCCAGTTTATTGGCAATATGCCCGGGAATATTCCCAGCATTATTTCCAGTTTGTTGCCGGCAATGTTCCCAATGGGTTAAAAGTTTTATAATTTATTCTTTTTCGATCTTTAAATTAGATGTTTTTCTTCAGATAGATATTGTTTAAATGACAAAACATAATATGCAACTAGTTTACTTTTATAAACAATGAAAATCTGTAATTATTATGATACGAATACTACAATCAAGACCATAATCTTCTGATTGAACTATAACTTGGATTATAGGCATAGAATTAAACTAAGAAGAGTAATTTGAGAAGTACTTTTCTTAATTATATACATCTATTCATATAGTTAAATAAAATTGGAGTGTCTGTTTGTAACACGATATCCACGGCTTTTACTAATTGCATATACACGATCCCAATGCCGTAAATTACAATTAATTTTTTTTTGTCCGTCTATCTGTCTGTTTGTTCCGGCTAATCTCCGAAGCTGCTGGACCGATTTCGTTGGGAATTTTCCTATTGGTTTGTAAATTTTACGGCGCGAAAACTTGGCTACTTTCGATTTTTATAAAGATTTAGGGTTCCGCAGAAATAATTAAAAAACCATAAAAATGTCAATGATACCTATATGATTTTATTCAATGGGATTTTACGGAAGGTTAAAACGAGTAACTGAGGCTTCTTTTTTTAGGGTGCCGCAGTTTTTTTTTTACAAAACCTTGGTCGTAGGTAGGGGTTTGGCTTTTTAGATGAAGCTTTTACTGTTTATATTAAAAAAGTAATTTTGTCAAATAATCTAAAAAAACATTGTTAGGGTTCTGCAGTAAAAAAAAAGAAAATTGTAACATTTTAGGTTTTTTACAGGGCTTTTTCAGGCAGATAGATGATGTTTTAACAAAGCACTAGGGGTTAAGGTCATAGCACACCTAAACGACATTGCTCCCACCCGGCAAAAAGAATATGATTCAAGTAAGGGCTATAAATATTGTTCTTTAAATATATTTTATATTGGCATCCTAAAGGCCTACGCAGACCGGGACGGCATGGCAAGAGATTTTAATTTTTACTAATGGACATTCAACCGTACTATTACAGAAATAAGACATAAATTGCTATGCTTTAAAATGAAAAATGCCGTGCGATAAAATCCCTTTCAATGCCACGGCATCATTTTAAAGCATAGCAATTTATGTCGTTTCGATGGGAATTTTCTTCTATTTCAACGGGCTGTGAGTAACTGCCAGAGAAAATGCATTTTAAACAAAACCATTTTTTTTCTGCGAAAACCTGAAAAAGAAGCCTTGAATGGTTCCGCAAAACAAAAAATGGTGAATGTGTGCTTTCGTGGACGAAGGTCGCGGGCAACAGCTAGTTATACAATAATATTTAAAGTAAAACTGTCGCCAAAGAATGTGCATTTAAAAATTGTACGACACGTATTATCCTTGTCTTCTATAAAATATTCGTGTTCTTTTGATTTCTCTTGCATTACAATGAAATATAACGATGCGCTTTAACAAGATATTATTAAGTATTCTCGGCAACAAACACGTAAATACAGCGCACATCGGGGCGCGTGCGGCGCGTGAGCGGTGGGAGAGCGCGGGGGTCGGGGGGTAGCTATAACAAGCGTTTACAGTTTACAGGTACAAGAGATAAAAATTAATCATATTTTACACTTTAAAAGTAACAATCTGTTTAGTGGGCATTTTCGGCAATATTGCCAATGCGCCCGCAAGTTTCCCGGGCACATTGGCAGTGGAAATTTGCCGGCAGTGGCAATATTCCCATGCGTACATCACTAGGTATGAGATAGAATCGAATACTAATTCGTACTGTTTGTGTGCAGTAGTTAATGTATGTCTATGTGCGGTTACCTACAGTGGGTGTATGTATGGAGTATGCGCTGTGTCTCAGTGAGCAAGCAGCGTGCGTCACTGAGGTCGTTGTCACCGCCGCGGCGCAAGATCTGCTAAGTATAAACACGCTGCGTGCGACATGACTCACGCGCAGATGAGCTACTCTTTGTGCTAAGCTGGGCTCACTCTCTCATATATACTTACTATTCACACTCACTTATATTGATGCTTCATTGTGACAACGGACTAACAGTACACTGTGAGGCCAGCGCAACTCATTCCGTGGATGTGGAGACTAAAGGAAATTTTGCTAATGTTACCTGTACGACAACAACTGCCT
This sequence comes from Schrankia costaestrigalis, assembly GCA_905475405.1. Classification (NCBI taxonomy): domain Eukaryota; kingdom Metazoa; phylum Arthropoda; class Insecta; order Lepidoptera; family Erebidae; genus Schrankia; species Schrankia costaestrigalis. Next base: position 133,742 of record FR997845.1, on the reverse strand, counting down.
TCTTTCTTTGTTCTTGTAATATATTTTTACAATAAATGGAGTATTTAACCTAAAAATAATAGAACAGTTCGAGCCGGTACTTCCTGGGATTAGCGCGTTCCACTAAACAAACATTCGTTAAACATAAGTAGAGTTAAGCTGCTCGTAACACAAGATAACATTCCTCGCAGTGTTGTATACAGCGTGTTGTCTCAGTAATAATAGTACACAATGTTAGCACGAGTATTCATTGATGCAGCTCCACAAGCTAAATATAATACTTAAAGTTGATCGCTATCTGCGCGCCTCTAACTCTTGTACTAATAGTTGGTTCAGACATTGCCAACGCTTTTGCTATTATTATACACTAGCTGATGCCCGCGGTATTACCCGCTTAATTGTTATTTTACACCATAAACTACCTATATTCCAAATTTCATCAAAATCCATTTAGTAGTTTTTGCATGAAAGGGTAATAGCCGGAGAGCTGTCAGGCATTTTTGAGTACATCCTTGAGGCACATTGAAAATATTATTGTTGATTAGTTGCGAATGTGTGGATGATGAAATGGCCGACCTGGCTGGGAGGTTGCGGGGCGTTAATGAGCTATGAATTTTTTAATTCGCAATTTTTCTCATGCAGAAAATGTTCTTGAGGCACTTTGAATCTTACAGCATTTTAAAGTCTGATGTTTAATTAAACGATATATCATAATGCCAGGCGATTTGGTTGGGATTTAAATGGTGACAGGCGATTTAAAGTTATATTTTTTTTTTGCGCAAAAATGTATTTATTATATTTATTATAAATATATTTATTATAAATATTAATGAATTTTCAAAGAAATAATTATTAGTCAACATACTCATTTATAATTTTTTTCGACAAATAATAATTAATAATAATCCTAGAATTCTTAATTTATTAACGATAGAGCACTTTATAATTTGCTTAATAATAAATTGATATAGACATATTTACAAATGTTTAAGTATTTTCAAGGTTGTAAGGTCTCTTGTGTGAAAATTATCGTTTAATTCGTTCTAGAAAAATATAAACATCCATACCAGTAATAAATTCGTAATCGATCAGATGTCAACATTTATCGTATTGGGAACTTGAACTTGAATTTGTAAATAACACAAACGATCAAAATTGTATACTTATATAACAATAATATAAGTACACAAATATATTAATAATATGCAGTATTATACGTACCTAATGAAAGCGAAGATACATCAGGTGTTTCAGGTGTTTTTTCGTCACAGTATTTCTTCATGACAGCCAAAAAATTCATATAACACGAGGTATAGTAATCATCGTTCGAACTAATATTACATGGCAAAACAACATCGTTATATTTTAAACCATGCTTCTGTCTGATACGGAATAGATCAATACTTTTCATCAAAGTTTTTTCATTGAAAACAATTATTTTTCAACACTTTTTTTACAAAATACACAAATTTGATTTTTACCTGCCATAATTATACTACGTAACAATTTTTTTTTTTTTTTTTTTAATCTAAATTTAATTTGGGGTTTTTATCCATGAGGATACGTCAACCCCATCGTATCTTACACAATCTCAGTCTTTTTGAGAGGGCAAAATCTAATCGATGAAATATACTAGTTGGCAAAATCTTCTTGCAAGGTTCGATATTGGCTCTGCTAAAATAGTTTGAGCTAGTCCTACATCCATAATGTTCAGCTGAAATTCATCGATTACATTCTGCCTCTCACATTGATTCCTGACACAATCCATCAGCATGTGTTGCACATCTTCGACTGTATTGCAGGTACTACAATTAGGTGAGTTTGATTTTTTCATCAAAAAGGCAAATTTTGCCGAAGGATAATGTCCGGATCTGATTCTAAAAGCTAACTTTACATAATTTCGACTTAATGTGCTATTATTCTCAAACCAAGGGAAATGAGTAAGTTCTCTTTGTATTGTACTATACCAAATTCCTTTATCTTTAGATATGTTTTTAAAATGATCTTTCCAAATATTTAAGGTTTTAATTTTGAACATAGAAATAAATTCTACATAATCCGGTAGGTAATTTAACTCAACTCCTCCATTTGCTGCCAATTTTGATAAGCGATCCGCTTCCTCATTTCCCCTTAAACCAACGTGTGCTGGCACCCACTGCAACTTCAGACCTTTGTTCATATTAATAAATGAATAAATAATTTCTAAAATGTCGTAAGCTATCGATATACCTCTGATACCAGAGGCGCATCGAGCCACGTGTTGCAATGCACTTTTGCTATCTGTAAAGATAACTACTTGCTTGTAATCTTTTTTACTTGCATAGGATAAGGCCTGAAATATTGCTATAAGTTCCAGCGTCATTATGGTAACATTGGAATTAACTTTAAAACCTGCTTCAAAGCCACTGCTGTCGTCATAAAAGCCCACTCCTAGTCCATGGTTGCCCTTGGACCCATCAGTATACAATTTATTCCATCCGCTGTAATTAATACTTAGTTCTCTAATAACATTATTTATTAAAATATTTGGCTCGTAACTGGATTTAGCTAGTGACACAGATTCTAAGTTAAAATTTAAACAATTTTGAAAATCTATAGCAGATAACCATATCTCTAAAGAGAATAATTTCAGGATGTCTCCAGAGACACAATTAAGTTGTTTAACCTCGTACAATGTCTGTGTTAGTAGTGGTTTTTTCTTGTTAGTCCAGTATCGTAACTGACACAGATTACTCATTTCAGAAATTAAATCAGTTGTACAATTCATGGACCAGGAACAAATTTTTAATGAATATTTATAAGCTAGATATTGTCTCCTCACAAACAACGGTGGAATATGTAGTTCACTCTCCATCACATGTATAGGAGAGCTTTTGATAAATCCCCCTACAATTCTCAAAGATTGATTTTGAATTTTATCTAGCTTGGACGTATGAGTCTTGACGCTACTATCATATAAAAACGATGCATAGTCTATGCGGCTTCTGATTAAAGATATGTAGAGTCTGCGTAAGTGTGTCGTATGAACCCCCCAAGAGCTTCCCGCCAACAACTTTAAAATATTTAAGAACTTTGAGCATTTATTAACTACTTCATTAATATGTCGTCCCCAGGTTAAGCTTCTGTCCAACCACATACCCAAATATTTTATATTTTCCGAATATGTCAAAGGTACATCTAACTTTAGTACCGGTAGATTCCTTCTTCGTCCCCGACTAAATAGACAATATTGCGTTTTAGTGGCCGATAATTCCAATCCTAGATCATTTAATAACTCCACTGTCTCATACAAAGCATTTTGCACATACCTCTCACATATTTTAATATCTTTATTAGAAGCACAAACTACAAAATCATCCGCATATTGTAAAACCAAAACATTTTCGAGACTATGGCATATTTTGTATGTAATCAAGTTAAATAGTAGTGGAGAGAGAGGGTCGCCTTGTGCTAGGCCTTTATTCGTATATCTACTTAAAGTTGTACCGTTAAACAATCTTATTCTTAATTGTCTCTCCCCTAAAAACGTCCAAAGGTATTTACACAATTTGGAACCAATTTTCAATTCATCGAGCATACCTAAAGCTACGTCAATAACTACATTGTTATACGCATTTTCGATATCCAAGAAACAAGCTAGGGTTGGGGCATTTTTAGAGAAACCAATTTGTGTATATGTAATTAAACGTGTAAGACAATCTAAACAGGACTGCGATTTCCTAAATCCTACTGTAAAAGGCGAAAGCAGCTTTTCTCTTTCGGTATACCATTCTAATCTCTTAAAAATCATCAAATGAAAAGTTTTACATATGCACGACATCAAGGATATAGGTCTAAATTTAGTTTCACCGCTACAATTATTGTTTTTAGGAATTGGAACTATTTGTATATTTCGCCATTGATAAGGGACTACGCCATATTTGTATATATTATTGTATAATTTAAGTAAAAACTGTTTAGTCGTGTCCGGCAAAAAGTACAACATTGTGTAGGAAATGCCGTCTTCGCCTGGAGAAGAATCTTTTTTTTTTAAGACGTTTTGTAACTCATTAATTGAAAAGTCGGATTCCAACATTTTATTTTTAGATGTAAAATTCGGTTCCGGGTTATGGACATAATCTGGAGTGAGTGAATACAACAAGTCTCGCGATATTTCAAAAGAAGGGTATACTTTCGATTGATTAAACCCTTCAACCCACTTTAAACGCTGCCAGACATAAGAAGGTGAAATCTTTTCACTAAAAGAATCACAAAACTGGTGCCAACTATCAGTTTTTGCTTTTCTTATTAATTTTTGGGATTGTTTGGTTATATTCTCTAATATTGTAAGGTTCGCAGGAGTGGGGTTACGTCTGAAATTAGACAAGGCCAACCGCCTTTGTGCTACCACTTTGGACAGCTCTGGGCTCCAATAATTCTTTGGTTTAAATTTTGTATCAGGCCTGTTATAAATTTTAGTAAAAGGTATATGCTTGTCCGCAGCATTGTTAATTAACAATATTAGTTTATCATACATTTCTTGAACATTATTGTAAGAACAATTAAAATTATACAAGTCTTTGGAAAGTGTTTGTGCATACTCGTTCCAATTTGCGTATTTATAGTTACGTTTTCGTATATGACTGTAGTCATTTGTAATATTTAAGGATAACTTAATTACTAGGTGATCGCTATTTAAATTTTCATTATACACTTGCCAATGAAAGTTGATAGCTATATCAGAAGAGACAAATGAGATGTCAGGTGAGGTTTGTTGAATAGCCCCGCTTACTAATTTCACTCTAGTGTATTCGCCATTGGTAATTGAAATAAAACCGTAATCCAAAGAGGAATCTAAAATTTGTCACACATACAGTCTCTATACCTATGTTATTTATTCTAACTGTCTCCAAATAAGATTGAATCGACTTGTGGACAATAATAGCAACACCTCCATATGAATCGATCCTGTCTTTCCTATAAATATTATAACCACTTATGTTTACAGAGGAACCAATATCCAGCCATGTTTCACTAATAAGAGCTATGTGAATAGTTTCTCGTGCTAATAAGTCTGTAAAAGTTACTAACTTCGGAAGCAGGCTTTGAGCATTCCACTGTACTATGTTAAGTTTGATATGATTCGCTGTATTATCCATTACAAAGATCAAAAACTTGTTTTAATATATTATTATCCCCTTTCAATAACTTATTTACAAAAAAACTTTTTAGTTCGCCCCATAAAATTTTAAAAACTGACAATATTTTCTCTTCAAAGTTACCCTCAGACATCACAATATGTTTAATTTTTAACCAAAATTGCTTAAATTCAAACTTATCTTTTAAATGCTCGTCTCGTTTCACGTTGTTTTTCGTCTTGTCTATTTCTTGACATTGAAATTCCATGTTTTCTAAATCATCTGACTCCTGAGATACGTTCGACGATTTGTTGGTCTTCTTAACTGTATTTTGTCTGTCTCTAAAAGTCTTTCTTCCTGTATTTTCTTTAGAAATTAAATCTTGTGATTCAACCACTGTCGATTGCTGTAATTGCAGTGAATTATTATTTTTGACTACACTACTATAGCTATCTCTTGCTTGTGTAATATTATTTGTAGAAATATTAATCGGTGTTTGTGTATTCTGTTGTTCTTTTGTGTACTTCTTCCTTTCGTAGTATAGTTGTAAGGCTTTTCTATAAGTAATCTGTTCTTTACTCATGATATTCCTTATTTCTTTTTCTTTAAGGTAAAAAGGACAACTTTTGTCCAATACAAAATGGCCACCTTTACAATTTAAACATGTAAACATTCTAATATCGCAGTTATCATGGTCTGCATTTCCATACTACGTAACAATTGTTAATATTAATTATTATTAGGTAAAATGCAAAATAATAGAACACAAATTCAAATCACGCGTCGTTGCTATGCTATGAATGTAAACTTACTCTAATACAAATAACTTTAAATCGCCTGTCACCATTTAAATCCCAACCAAATCGCCTGGCATTATGATATATCGTTTAATTAAACATCAGACTTTAAAATGCTGTAAGATGCCTCAAGAACATTTTCTGCATGAGTTGCGAATTAAAAAATTCATAGCTTATTAACGCCCCGCAACCTCCCAGCCAGGTCGGCCATTTCATCATCCACACATTCGCAACTAATCAACAATAATATTTTCAATGTGCCTCAAGGATGTACTCAAAAATGCCTGTCAGCTCTTGGGGTATAACAAACATCCATCCATCCTCACAAACTTGCATTTATAATATTAGTAGGATAGGATAAGCAAAGGTGTGTCACTTTAGTGCCTAACAAATAAGGTGAATATTATCTTCACTAAATAAAAAGAAGGAAACCTTGAAATTAAACCCTATACCAATCCGTCTGCAAGCGTGGTATTAGTAGGCCAAGTATCCCACCGTCAAGGAAGGAGGCCCGTCCCTGTAGTGGGACATTAATGGGCTGTTATGATGAAATAAGTTGACAATTACGAATTTAAGCTCTCTAGATATATCAGACCCACAGCTAAAAAACCGGTCAAGTGCGAGTCTGACTCGCGCACCGAGGGTCCTGTACAAACCTATTTATTTTCCCGCCAAATTGTGATAACGTCAGGATTCAGTTGTTTAAATACTATTTTTCCCGTCAAAATTCAATGACGTCACGACTTAGCTGTCAAAATATATTTTCCTGCCAAAATTCTGTGACGTCACGACTCATCTGTCAAAAATTCTATGACGTCACGCCTATCTGTCAAAATTGACAGCTGTCAAAAGTGACAGAGGTATCAAATATTTTCCCTCCAAAATAATATGACGTCACAAATCATCTGTCAATAATTCTGTGACGTCACGACTAATCTGTCAAAAATTCAATGACGTCACGACTCAACTGTCAAAAAATATTTTTACGCCAAAATTCTGTGACGTCACGACTCATCTGTCAAAATTCTATGACGTCACGGGTCACGTGACCTATGACGTCACAGGTCACGTGACCTATGACGTCACAGGTCACGTGACACAGCTTTCCCGCCAAAATTCTATGAAATCAAAATATAATATGATTGCTAATAAAAAGTAGCCTATGTTCTTTCTCAGGGTCTAAAGATTGTCTGTACCAAATTTCATCGAAATCCGTTCAGCCGTTTAGGCGTGAAAGAGTAACAGACAGACAGACAGACAGAGTTACTTTCGCATTTATAATATTAGTATGGATAAGTGTTTTATACGGTAGCGCTGTATTGGTTGTTAAATAGATACATCCTGTACTCACATATCATTCCACACACAAATCATTTCTAATTAATAGGATGACGTTTAAGACAATACATATTAAATTATAGAAAAGACTTTAAATTTTAAAAGGAAATCACAAAAACTTGTGTGTTAGTGCCGATACTCATCGAGTAAATACGCTACCCTTAGTGCTCAGCCGATGTCTCGTGCAGAGTACCTAATCTTTACATTACGTTACTGCACGTACATGTATGAATCCATGTATGTATGAACATATGTGTGTATGGATGGTCGCGGTACATTTGAGCTCAGACGCTTTTCACATCCGATATGTTCTGCTTACACAAAGCAGCACGACTCTTATATCTCATGTTCATAATGTTTCATGAACTCAACAGAAACTGTAACACGCCACCACTTAACTATGCTTTATCTTACTCACTAATGTATTTGCGTCGCGTGATCAATTGTACAGATTGTGTCTTATATCTCTAAATAGTTGTCAGATTGTAAATGCAACACATTATCAAACTATTGAATTCATAAGATCTTTGTATTTTTAACTAGCCCGTGCCCACTTCGTTTTTTAATCATATTTCATTACTGCTTCACTCCTGCTAGTCATAGCGTGATACTGTATACCCTATGACACTTATTCAACACAGAAAGAATTTTAAAAAGAGGTTCATTAGATCCAGAGATTACCCCCTACAACGACACAAATTCACAAGCACAATTATATTTATAATATAGTATACTTAGACTAGCTGACGCGTGCCCACTTCGTTGGGCGGCAAAAAAAATGCGTCCCTTTTTTAAACATATTTCATTACTGCTCGACTCCTATTAGTCATAGCGTGATACTATATGTTATACCGGTACCCGATAAATGAACTATTCAACACAAAAAGAATTTTTTTAAATCAGTTCAGTAGATCCAGAGACAATCCTACAACGTCACAAACACACAAACTGTACCTCTTTATAATATTAAAGTATAGATATAGTAATACATAGTATAGAAGTATAGGTAGATTAAGTATATGTAGATTAATAAAAAACAAGTGTATTGTTTTCCAGTCGCGGAGTGAGTGTTGCTCGAGTGAGTAGCGAGTTATCCTCGCGCGCGGAGCGAGCCCCAGCACGCGCAGACATGAGGCGCCCCGAGCTGCAGGTGCAGCGCGGCGACGCGTCCCCGGGACTCATGCGGAGAAGATACTCCGTGCCCGAGACTATCATGAGGAAGTGAGTGTTACCTAACTATGTGTGATATTCTGGCAATTCTTTTACTTTTATGTACTCATTCACTTAATTTGTAACATTCCAGGTACCGACTGGCGCAACAAAGATCCGACTCTGAGGAGAGTGTGCCCGCCACGAGCCACTCCGCAGCGTCCGCCTCGCCCGCACCCGGTGACGCTGGGCACAGGTTCTTGCGGCGCGACCGCGAGCTGATGCGCAAGTCAGCGCTGATGCGGCGCATGTGGGGCCGCGCGGAGTGCCACGGCTGCTGCTGCTGCGCGGAGGAGCCGGCGCCGGACTACAGCCGCGAGACCAGGTCGCTGGACGGCTCGCGCTCCGAGCTGCGCCACCTGTCCAGCGCGCTGACCTCCTCGCGCTACTCGCACGCGGCCGCGGGCTGGACGACGCCCAAGCGACAACGCCTCGACTTCCGCGGCAGCGACGAGATGCTCCGCGCCGCCATGCGCAACAGCTACGACCGCGCCGAGGACATGCGGGACCGTGCTGCTCGCGCGGATCTCTCCGACCTGCAGACGTATCGCTCACACGCGCACCCTCTCGATTATAACTTGGACTCAACTACAGACCCCTACACAGACAGTGACGTCTCCAAGTTCGAGGACAGGGCCGGTGAAGGTCCATACGCGCAGTATATACAACAACAAAGCTGTAATCCCACTACGGTAGAACTTAAGTCTTCGACTGAAGACGAAGCGCCGCAGACGCATGCGCCGTGCGCGCTCGACCATGAACGATCATACAGCGACACGTCAGATACCTTCTCCGCATCATTGTGCACCGCCAAAGAAATACTTAAACCAAATAGGCCTCGACCTCCTGACAACATGACAAGGAGCACACATTTAACTGAAAGTTTTACTAATCACTTAATTACCACCCAAAATGACAGCAGAAGTTTTGTACCGTACGACAAGCCGCTCTCTATTGAGACTACACCATCATACGAGCTTCTAGAGATTGTAGTATCTGAAACGCTAAATTTAAACTGTGCCAATACTGTACAAACATCTACACAACTTTCAGAGCTCGCGGAGTGCAGTCTTCCTTCGAAGCCTCTGGGAACTTCTCCACTGAGCCAAAGAAGTATTCAAAGTATAAATATTGACGAATATGTTTCCAACATTTTAGTTGAGAGTCTCAATTCATTGACGGATCAATTAGAGTGTATGAACGCTTCTATTGGGAGTGACAGAAAAATAAGTATAGTTGAAAAAGAAATAAAAGTAAAACTACAGAACACCGGAGTGAACACCATCGTGCACCTCAGTCCGACGTCGAACAACCAGATCATTTTCGGTAACGAGGAGTTATGCAACAAGGAGGGGCGACGAGACTCGTGCAACAACAACACGCTCACTATACGCGAGGAGGTGCCCAGCGCAGAGTCGAACAATAACGCTAACGCCGATGTACTAGCGCGCTGTCCCTGTGACTCGTTTGATATACACCACGACAATGTCAATCAAGCCGTGTTGCAGCAGATACAGAAACTATTCCACGATAATCTAACCTCGGGCGATTACTCCAATGTGAATATGCCAGAAATTTCACACCTCGAGATTTCAGACGTCGATGTGTTCATTGATAATGCGGAGGCTGCGATAGCTGCACAAAACGCTGAACTGGTCGCTAGTGAGAGATGCCACGGAGAGATCATAAGTGGTGTGGGCGCCGGCAACTACTATCCAGTCGCTGGCGATAACACGGTGGTACCGCGCTTTTCTGCCCTACCACATACCGACTCAATGGAGGTTAACACTTCTTCTTCGGACGACGCTGACCTCATGGGATCAGACTGCACAAGTCTCGTCGACAGCCTCGATGACCCCAACTCTCCCCGAGGGATGCTACTGCGCAGAGCATACAGCGGCAGGAGAAGTGAGCTCGTCCGATCTGCAATCGATGTTCTTGACCTACTCCCTGAGAATACTCGTAACGAAGAAACTCCTCAGCCCAGAGACAAGCCTGAATCATTTTTTGTAGGTATAAAAGATGACAAATGTGACTGTGATAAAGAGAATGTGAACGTTGCTGACAGCATGCCGGAGAAAATAAAGCAGAGACTGTATCGGCGACATCGCAAGAGAGAACAACGCATGGAGTGTGCTCGGCGAACACGAACCAGACAACAGCGACGCGACGCTGAGCGCGACAGAGTCAAGCATGCCGACGTGAGTCGCCGCAGGGACGTCGAGCGCGACTGCATGGCCATCGTCAACGCGCTCATAGATGACGTCATAGCTAAGATCGCACAAGACGAGTATAAGTGTATGCGCGTCAAGAACCGATCGAGCAGGCAGTTGTCCGCGGCCAAATCGGAAGAAAATGTCTCCAAACGTACGTGGAAAAAAGATTTAGAACCAATTGAAACTAGAGAACCTTTTAAGTCTATTAAAAATGGATCTACGCGCTTCGATACCAAAGAGAAAGGAGAGCGCCATCAGATCCACGGGAGGCTCTCTCTGCGACCTCCACCTGCCGCCGACGATCGCGCTTCCAAAAGAATATATCAAAAGTCCGAAATACACGATGGAAATAAATGTATAGAGATACTAGAAATACTGGAGTACGTGAACGGCTCACAGAGTTCGCCAGAGACGACTAATTCAGACGAAAACCAGAACCCCTATACAAAAAACAAAAAATCTCGTATTCCCGTGCCGATTAATGAAAGATCACAAAGATCACCAAACTACGATTCTCAAAGAAGCACTAGGAGGTCAGGAGGATCAGGAGGAACAGCGGGGGAGCTGGTACGCGGGATGGAACACAACGGTAACACTAATAGACTAATAGCTGATATGTTGCTGGAGGCGCTGGCGGAGCAGGAATCCTCGTCGTCACAGCGACGTGCCTCCGTGCCTCCGCCGCAGCCGTCCCGCGAGCGAACCAACTCCTTGCGCTTCCGTCAAGTGTTCGACATCATCCCCGAGGAGCGCAGCAGCCTCAGTCTCGACTCGGGCCCGGAGGAGCGCCGTGCCTCCGCGCCAGACATCGTCGACGAGTTCTGCGAGCCCTCCGAGCGCGAGTGCGACGAGGCTCCCCCCGCACGCCCCGTCACGCCGCCGCCCTCCCGCGCCGAGCGCCGCGGCGAGGGCAAGCAGCGGAGCACGCAGCCCGACCCGCCGCGGAGGTACCGCGACACGAAGAGCGCGGCCACCTCCCCCATGAGCGAGGGTGCGCGCCCCCCGCCCGCGCGCCACCAGGCCACCATGACGTCACCGAGCAGCAAGTCGGCCGCCACCTCCCCCCCGCGCCGCTGGCCGCCGCTGCGCACTGAAGGTACCTGCGCACCACCGCTGCTGCACCGCACCTCCGTGCCCGTCGAGTAGTCGCACTGACGCTTGCCTTAGTTGCACACCATCTAGTCACTAGCCGACACGGCGCCGGGACGACACCGCGCCGACACGGCGCCGGGACGACACCGCGCCGACACCTAGAGTAGACCAGCCACTGTAGAGCGTGCTCGAGCGACGGAACTGTACCGCACCACTATCGTGTATATTATTTATTTGTTGTATACCAAGCATAATATTAAAGCATTTATGTAACAGTTTTCAATAAAAAATGTGAGATTTTATCGGTCGTTTTATTTGCACAAAGGTGTTAAAGAGAAACCCATCGAGCCCGATAGAGTACGGGCCCGTCGCCAGGTCGGCCCGCAACAGAGACGGCGAGGCGCAGCCGCTCAGCGCGGGCTGGAGCGCTCGCAGTCCTGCGACCGCGTGGAGCCGGCGCCCTCGCACACGACCGACACTGTTGGGGATGGACACGATGTGCACAAACGTTACGACAAACGAACAAAAAGAACTTATTCATTAGAACGCAGCGAGGAGGAGACGATACGCCCCGTCAAGCTGCCGGAGTTCAAGGGTGGCGGGAGAGTGGAGACGGGCCAGACGGGCACCTCCAGCGACAGCAGTGAGTCAGGGGGCAGCCTGCTGTGCCCGCTGGCGCCGCGATGGCTGGCGGCGGGCCGGGCGCGGCGGGCGCGGCGCAGGGACCCTGCACGGGACGTGCCGCCGCATACGCCCCCTGCCGGCCCGCCACCCCAAGCCAAGGATGCCCCAGGTAATACATTTATTTTAATTAAAAGCTTAATGCATAGTGTGCTAAGTGTAGTTTGACACGTTATATGTTGTGACGTCAGGCGGTTGGTCGGTGACGGTGGCGGGGTCGTGCCGCGCGGCGCTGCCGGCCGACGTGGAGATGCGCCTGCGCTTCCCGCACGAGCGTGACGTCACGCAGCAGCACCAGTCCGCCGCCGAGCCCTGTCAGGTATTCTTCTTCTTTCGTCCCGAAGGTATCGAATCACAACAAAACGGTTTTAGAATAGTGTGCGGCCACTTCAATGGCATTTGGTAAAGCCGTGTAAAGATTGGCCATCGAACATCGCTTGGGACACAAAGGCCACACCAGTATAGAAGTCATAAGTAATATGTCATAAGTCACATTGAGCAAGACAGTCGTGTCTGAAACCCCACTTGAACATATTTGCTCTACAGCGGCTAACCTGTGTACAAAGTAGAGTAAATGACCTCCAAATCGGCCACTGCAACGTGTGTCCCGGTAAAAGCCTCTCGCGCGGGGTAATATAGTCAGGAGGTGGAGGACACTTTACCAGCCAAAGTCTGCATCTTGCGGCTGTGCCATGTTCTGCCAGAGCTTCTGTGCAGCGGAGAAAACTTTTCCGGCTTTTGAGGCGGTAGTTGGTGGTGAGGGGGTGACGGCTATCCGACTATTGAGCAGCAGTGAGGTATGAAACATGTCCACGTACGAGGAGCGGTCAGTATGTGGCGTGCGTGTGATGTATGTGTGTCTGTACGCAGGAGTGCACGTGTCGGCACTGCGCGGGGTGCGAGTGCTCGACGCTCCCGCCCGCACTGGCGCCCCACCTCGCGTGCCCAGACACCAAGCTCACGCTCACCATGAAGAAGGAGGCGCTCGGTAATGTACCTACATCTCTCTGTGCTCGTGTTCCTTACCTTACCTTAGTCATGCAGTAGTATGACAATATTCAGTTACATCGACTTATAAGTTCAGTAGTAACAACGAGTCACGTTCTCGTTGCAGATTCTTCCATTCTCGCTTCGAAGAGTACGAGGAAGTCGAGCGAGCAGCTCCCGGACCTGGAGACGTACAGAGCCTCGCGCAGCAAGCTCAAGAGCTCCGTCAAGGTATACCTCACATTAGTACATGTTATGATATAGCTGTGTGACGTGTGTACGTGAGTGGTGGTGGCGAGGTGGTAGTGGCGAGGCGGCTGGCATATTGACATCGAGCAGGCGGTTGTTTCAGACGCGGCGCGGGTACTCCCTGCACTGCTGGCTGCCGGACGCCGAGAGCGCGCCGCTCAGGTGCGTGTGTGCTGCGTGCTAGCTAGTAGTAGGTAGTAGCTAGGAGTACATGGTATGTAACGTGTGTGTGTGTTGCAGGTCCCGTAACGGTCTGTCGGTGCTGGGCAGCGCCATCGTGCCCGAGCTGAAGCCGCGCGTGCCCACCATGAGCGAGCGCGACCTCACGCGCGTCTACACGCCGCGCCACTACCTGCGCTCGTAGCGGACAACTATACATTTGTACCATATACACATACTTACTATATTTCATCTTGTTTTATTACAACATACCCTCACGTCACGTGTATAACCCCTTATAGCTTTTATACAACACATCCTTAATTTTTATGAATCCTTTAGTTTATTCCGTGTGGTGACGGAGTAAAAATACAATATGTCACCACCCCATCTCATCCCATGGGTGTCGTAAAAACCGACTAAGGGAATAACCGTAACTACTATCTTTACGAAATAAAAAGAAGGAAAACTTAAAATTAAACCCTATACCAATCCGTCTGGCCAGCGTGGTATTAGTAGGCCAAGTAACCCTCCGTCACGGGAGGAGGCCCGTCCCTGCAGTGGGACATTAATGGGCTGTTATGATTCAAGTCTGATAACCAGACCTTATTCAATCAAATTAAACATTATGATTGACATCGGTCTTTGTCGAATGTTTAGCACTATAAACTTGAAAATATATCACAAAATAAAACATCATAAAAAATTTTTCAATTTGTGAAGTAAGTAAAATGGACCTGAAATTGAATTCTAAGGTACAAACTGCAACTTGCCACCATTCACTGCAGTATGTTGCGTTCTAATACTCAAGAGGAAAAGTTAAGGAAGAGTCCAATGTCTGACTTCATAAAGCTTTCTGGGTATATTATAATTGCCATTTGAATGTTTCCAGAATACAAACGCTTTTTGTACGCTCACAAAAAATTGATGATTTATTACAATATCGTAACATTTTAATAATTGTCAACTGGTGCCAATCAACAACGCGCGGCGCGATTTAACGTGTATACAACAACGTTTCAAAAAGCACCGCGCTAGATACTTAAATTAGTTATAAAATATACACATATACATAATATAATATCAAATAATCAATACAACTGCCTTACTACGTAAGTAGTAAGTATGGCGTCACTTATATAAGCTATAGCTTCTAGTCATCACTGGTTCGTGAAGAGTTTGCTTGAGGCTCTAAATGTTCGAGAGGTTTAAGTAAGTATAGTCAATGCTCAGGCCGGGCACTTTGTTACAATCATGAGTGACGCATCCTGCAGTCACTGCACTACCGGGTGCCGTCGCCCGTCCTCTGCACGCGCTGCTCCAGCGTCTCCTCGGACACGGTCTTCAAGTCGTACGCTAGGCCGACGTACGCCATGCAGTCGATGAACAGCTTGCTCAGGTTGAGCGAGTAGTCGCCGAGCTCCGCCGTCTTGTAGTCCCAGGGGAAGGTGTGGTGGTAGTTGTGGAAGCCCTCGCCGAGCACGAGCGCGGACACGGTGAGCGACTCGACCGGCTGTATGGTCTGGTCGTAGGGGCGCACGTCGCCCCACAGGTGCGCGGCGGAGTTCACGAGCCACGTGCAGTTGAGCGCCACGACGTAGCGCGACACGCCACACACGAAGAACGCGTTCCACAGCGGCTCGCCCCACAGCGTCGCCACGTACGTCGGCACCAGGAAGCAGCTCACCAGCGCCAGCGGCACGTAGTACCTGCAACGTTACGTACACCTTACACACATTCTCTCCCACAACACTATACCTATACTTCACTACATTACCTATCACTAGGCTTATTTGACCAATTTCTACAATCTCGTGACACTACACTACACACACTTTGCAATCATTCTAATTCAGATACCAATGACTTTACAAAATAACTTTATGGATACCAACGACAGTTGTGATTTTCCCTTCGACTAAGGGACGCTAACTAAGGGACTATAACTGTGGATAGGTTAGTTCTACTCTGGTAATGTGAAACTCTTACTCAGTGCAAACCATTCTGTGTTTTGTTTAGGAGGCTGCTATTTGTACCGAAACTTATTCCTAACACAATTGACTCAGTAAGACGGAAGTGTTTAACACCACCTACAAGGAGGATCTTCTGATTTACAAAGGTACTAGGATAAAGACTAAGCCTACTCGGCTCTACATCATCTGAACTTACTGCTCCAAATTACAGATCAATAAGAGCAGATGCTTCAGACGCTCCGATGACTGGGAGGTCTAGTTGTCTGCTTCCCTCATTGAAGGATTAGGATGTTTATTAGCAGATTGTCAGAGGGCTGCTTAAGGAAGGAATGGGTGGTAAGCAATATCTTAGTGCAAGTCCACCTTACGTAATATTCCTACTGAAGTATTATGTACCTACATCACATTAAGAATATGAAACGCAAGACCTTCGTTCCAGACCTATCAAAAGCTAATAACACTACTGGACGTAAGAGTTAACGTTTCAACTAGAGGTAAGTTCTGTCGATGAATAAGAGATGATGTCGATACAAGAGACAAGTGTTTATGTTTACTTTTGTTGGAAGCGCAGCAGCGGGTCGTTGGTGAGGTCGCTCATCTCTATCGTGTGGCCCTTCAGCTTGATGTCAGGGTGCTTCTTGACGAGCAGCCAGCCTACGTGCGCGAAGAAGAAGCCGCGCCGCGAGTTGTGCGGGTCAGCGTCCGTCTCCGAGTACTTGTGGTGCATGCGGTGGTCGCGCGCCCACTCCCACACAGAGTTCTGCAACACAGCGCTGCTGCTACAACTATATATATACACAACGACACAGAACATGTCACAACTACTCGTGTGTAGTGCACACCGCGGTACTTACTTGTAAGCACATGGTGTTCAGGATCAACAGGAATATCTGCAGCGGCAGGCGCGCCTTGTAGGAGCGGTGCGTCCACAGGCGGTGCGCGCCCGCCGTGATGCCCAGCCCTGCCATCTGGCCCAGCGCGTACGCTGGCAACACATAAGTAACTCAGTGCTCTTGCTAATACAGTTCATTTTGGTTAGTAAAGAGCGATGTTGCACACTTACTGCACAGGAAGGTGGTCCAGGAGCTACAGAGCCACAGGTAGAAGCCGTACGCGCCCGCGGCGTGCAGCACGCTCATGATGACCACGTTGCGCCACACGATGTCCCACGCGTGGGCCGGCCTACTGCGCAGCTGCAGCGTCGGCTCGGGGGGCGCCACCGTCGTGCATGATGTTGTGCCGCTTGCGACAGAATACATCGCGGTAACTGCTATAAGATACGAGTACATCTGTTT
The DNA here is from genome assembly GCA_905475405.1 of Schrankia costaestrigalis. Taxonomy (NCBI): domain Eukaryota; kingdom Metazoa; phylum Arthropoda; class Insecta; order Lepidoptera; family Erebidae; genus Schrankia; species Schrankia costaestrigalis. Next base: position 116,650 of record FR997845.1, on the reverse strand, counting down.
ATCTTGTGCACCACATTTCATACTTGTCTAAACTTGGTTTAACTTTATATAGGCGTATCAGATAAAATAGAAAAAAATATTTATATGAGGTACCTACACATACTCAGTGTATAAGGTAACAAATAAAATTAATTAACTGAACTAAGACAACTGCTAATATTTGATGTTGTATAACGTATCCATCCATCAGCAATGGACGTCCAGTGCTGGACCTAGGCCTCCTCTAAATTTATCCTCCTCAAAAGTATGTTGGTATCTAAATTAATTTGATTGCTCAATACACTAAGTACCTACACAAAAACACTCATTGAAAAAAATAAGGAAAATGTTTTGTTTGTGTTTAAGCTTTACAAATAAAACTAACCCTGCATACAAGCGCGACTCAACGCGTTCTGCAGGAGACTGTTATGCTTACAATGATTCTAAATAATATTTTGTTTACTATCATTGCAACATAGCAGTATGGGCGTGTTGAACCTGATGGAAAGCTCGAATACAGTTCAGATAAGCAGCCAACGGATCCTAGTCTAAAACTAACTTCACTCCGCGCTCATCACCTTGCCGGCCTGGCAGTGTCTGGCCGATGTCATACCTTGGACTACCGATACATAGCGGACTAATCATTATAAAAAGATGTCTTAAGTCTCGGATCTTCTGACGCCCCCGTTACTTTAATGTTTGTAGTCATTCCCGCAATACAACACTTGAGACCTAGTGCGGGATTGACTTTAATAAAATGGTTAATACCTTTTTAACAATTGTTGCTCGGTTTAATATTAAAGTCACTCATTATTATCAGTCATGCATAAATATTTAATGTGAATAATTTTAAGAAAATTACCTGCGAAAAACCGAAGAATTATTTTTTGAAAATTTTCCTTATCTCTACTCAACTTAAAAAGTGCACCTTTTGCGAAGTGCAGCAATTGCGAAGTGTACCATATGACAAGTGCACCAAATGCGTCAAACCCCACACGGGCGTGCACATTATGGTGACGACACGTCGCGTGCGTCGTGACGGCGGAGTTACACAATGTATAGTGTCACTTACCTGCGAGTACGTACTGTGCGTGTCCACTGTCGAGAGGCGCCCGGCTCTCACGCGACTATCATCATACCTACTCATACTTATTATATATTACACATATTTGAATATTCACTAAATAACAATCATGACGATACAATTATTTAACTATATATAATAATATAGTGACTGAACTGTTTGATAGTTTATTTTTAAGTATAATAAAATATTTTTCTGTCACAACAAAAGATACACAAAACAGATTACATTAAACTACATTATTTTAGCGCGCGTCATAAAGGTAAGTAAATCATACTCGGCTTCACATAACAGAGTGCTCATTATTTATTATTCTAAGTTATTAAGCAATAAAGTTATTTAAAAATAAACTACAAGGCAGAACTTAAGTTAAAACAATAACACATTTTTATTAAGCAACCTTATACCTACTACAACTTGGACACTTGGAGAGTTATCTTGCTCACACAAGCGTTAAACGAAACCTCGGTAGGGAGTAATCTTTTTGTATTTGCATTTAACTACGAGTAGTTTGACGTTAGAGAGGCAAGGCGGAAATGTCTTTAGCTTGTCCATTCTCTTCTGAATTGACATTCTCGTATGAAAATGTATAAGAATGTGCATCAACATCACAACATGGTTTACAAAGCTCTGACACAGTTATATTGTCATGTAAAACAACAACACGCAGGTGACGACGGGACGCACTGTTATGTTTCACACAATAACTAATCATATAATATATTAATGAGTTTCAAATAATTGAATATCAAATTACGTTCCTGATTGTTCTAATTTTATAACACAATTAGTTTATAATATAAACTAATTGTGTTTCTAAATTCATTATATTATAATGACATGCACATTTAGTTTCGTAAATTGACATCATATTGTGTTATCTATTGTATAATACTGTTTACCATAAGGAAGTAATATGTGTTTGTTATCCGCTCTCACCTACAGAACAACTGGACCGATTATGAAAAATTCTTTCACTAATATATAGATAGGTGCTACGGTTACTTTATGTATTCTTACAGATTCATTATGGTCCTTCCGTGCACTTTGTACTAATTACAAGTATTGAACAACTCTGAGTAGAATAGTTATTAAGCTGAAGGTTTGTTTCTTGCAAATAAAGACTCTTGATTCTTGATTCTTGAAGGTTTAAATAGTGAGGAGTGATATTGTTCCTTCTGTTGACCACAGACAGTGTGAATAAGTATTTAAATTTGGATAGGTAGAGGACGGAACATAACAGTAATTGAAGGTGGCCGCTAACGCGTTGTAAGGGGGCCTCCTTAAACTTACATTTGGGTCGTAAGTCCCAGACGCTGTTATGCAAGTGTACTGTCCTCTATCACGCGATGGAGCCGGCACCCGCACGGAGTATCCATGGAATACTAAGATCAGGTCGTATTAGTAAGACTTGTCGTCGATGTATCAGACGTTAAACACAGGTTGTGGATATACCGGGCCCACGTAGTTGTGTTAGTCTCATATGCTGGGCGTAGTATTGTCATAAGTTATCGGTATCTAAATGTTCTACGCAGAGAGTGCCCTGCATTAGCGGCCCGACAACATCGCACTAAACATACAATACAGTTCACAAGTGTCCAGTGCGATCTCCGCACGACATTGTTGTACAACAACATCACAGACTAATGGCCTACGCAGACCCGGACAAATATGATAACTACAGGAAGTATATTTATATGTACTTTATCAATAGGAAATAATTTTTGTTTGTTTGTTTGTATGTACCGGAAGCCGCGTTGAGGCTCGGTGCTGGTTCCTCATATACAAATGATATTTTTTATTAGATTCATATAAAATACAAAATAAATTAAACTTTAGTCCACCATTTTTATTATTTATCTACTATCGGTATCTCCATCTTCTCTACCTGAAATAGTTGGTGACAAAACGTCCATTGGAAGTATATTATCTAGATAGACATCTACATCTTCAACGTTTATGGTGGCTGAGGAAGCAAATGCATTCATAAGCGGTATTGTATACATTACTACCTACTACTTGGTTGGACTACTACTACCAACGAGGACTGGTTTCATACGCAGAGTCCACAAATGATCAGCAGTCTCGTAGAGCAAAGTTGACAATTATTATGTTATGGTCAAATATATCGTTCTGAGAACTGTTTTATAGGTATAGGTACCTACAAGAATATGAAATATAAATGATTGAACAAATTAGTTTTTTCTATTTTCTAATATAAATGATAGACTGATGATCAGACCAAATCAAACACTTGATTCTATCAGTCGCTTGAGATTTATTATTTACCAAGACTATAATAAGTATTACGCGAGCACCCTTGTTAAACCATCCGCTTAAGTAGTATTTCTTACTGCACCTTCCTGGGACAATTACTACATTGAGTGATTACATTTGAAGCAATGCAACAACAAAGTCACGAAAGTAACCGTGTAAAGTGAACTTATTTAATTGTATCATAACTAAACTTGTAGGCAGATATTAGTTAAGATTAATAAATGATGAGAAGGCGCAGTATTAGTTCTTCATCTGATTCAACAGTGTGAAGTAGCTGTAGGCTCCTTTCAATATCTGTCAAACAAAATATTAACTATTACAATGTCTCAATGTTAATCAAATATACAGACGATGATTTCGTAAAGGATATTTTATATAAATTTATTTATTTTATTGTTGAAATGAAACACTTTTTATAGTAAAAATAATTAGATGTTATGTAAAAAGGCAAAAAACCTGCACTTGAGATTGAGCCCTATGTAAGAGAGAATTTTAGACCCTAAGTAAATGTGATAAGGGCAAGCGAGAGATAGAGGGCTCGAGCTTAATGGCGTGGATACATAACATCAACGGACAACAAGAAAAACCAGACTCAAGATAATATCAATGAACGTCGTTCTGATATTGTGCGCAGTATTGCACCACACTTACACCTGTATTCCAAGCTTGAACACTAAATAATGAATTAATATTGTATTCAGTTATACTTGTTAGAGCGACTGCAATCGCTTGGACGGTATGTATCTAGTAACTTACGGCTACAAAGGTAGGCAGGTTCATATCGGTGAATGGTCCGGCCGTGAAGACGAGAGGCTTGCCGAGCTGCCCGTGCAGCAGCAGCAGGCTGCGGCGCACGCGCACGCCCTGTGTGTACCACGCGCTCTTGTACACTCCGCCGTTCACTCTCATGTTCTACGGATTTACATTACATTACAAAAAACTTTACAGTTTTTTTCATACTTTAAAAATGCCTAAGTTATTCCTAACCTGAACTCGTTTAATCATACAACAGAATTTGAAACATTGTTAAAACTCCTGCAAAACTGCATCTTCCGATATGGTGATGTGTTATGTAGGTAGCATAGAAGTTGTAGTTTTACACTACATTAAGATTTAATTATGTTTATCTTATTTATTTTTTTAGGGTTCCGTACCAATTTTGAAAAAACTGAACTCTTATAGGACGTGTAGGTAGCAAGCTGAAATATTTCCAAATAATAAGGTATTGTCACAGTTGAGTTCTAACTTGCCGGCGCTAGTGGGGCCGTATAAAGCAATGGTTAATTTGGTGATCAAGACCAATACTCGGGTGGCCTAGTTGGTCATGGGGTATAATCCAGAGACGCGGGTTCGAGTCCCGCCTCAAGTACCAATTTTATCCATCGTCTTTCTTCTTTTCGTATTTTTCTAGTTATACCAAAGCTTTAAAGGTAAAATTTATACGAGTACCTATGTAATTTAAAAAGAATTACGTAAACTCTTTAATTGCAACATTGAAAGTTAACGGCTCTCGCGCCTAGATGGTGATGTTATTGTTGAGTTTTAGATGATTCGTGACGTCATAGAAGTTTTGACAGCTGAGTCCTGACGTCATCGCATTTTGGCGGGAAAATAAATAGGTTTGTACGGAACCCTCGGTGCGTGAGTCAGACTCGCACATGACCGGTTAATAATTATAAAAGCACTTCTTATAAAGTTATTTATTGTACACTGACGTCCGCAAAATGCACCTGTGGAACTTAATGCGCTGTGTGCGTGTGCACTATGCAGCCGTAGAATTAATAAAACAGATTGAAAGTAATTAAATTAAAGAAAACATTCATAACAATATTATAATGTTGGGTTTTCATTTTAACTAATATCTTGTTACTAACCATATTGGCAACTTCACTGCTGTGCCAGCAATATAAAAATAATTGCGACACCAGCGCTAGCAGATAGTCCGCTATCCATATTCTTTGAATATTGTCTATGTCAGCCTAGAAATTGTAACAAAACGTCATACATTAAGAGAAGCTTCCTAGACTAACATAATAATATGATGAGAATTATCGTATGTTATAGCCATAGAACGTTATGACGCGGTGTTAAGTTACACTTTCTGTATCCACTCGGACAATTAGTTCTCTTTCCAATTATAATTGTGTTTTTATAAAACAATGTTTGATGGTTATAGCAGAACACAAAATCTGTCAGAAGACCATAACTAAGATTAAGATACTCGTGAGTTAATCAAATTTAAAAAAAGAGGTTACCCATCATAAATCTTGAGTTCATAAATGTTGGTATGTTTGTGCATTCAGAGAAAAGTAACTTAACTCGTTAGTTTAATTGTTTGTTATTTTAATTCAAAGTGAACCTTACCGAAGTATACTGTATAGCACTTGCGCATATCATGATCGAACATATTACAACATACAGGAACATCACAGGAGACAACAAAGAATTAAACACAGAAGAGTACCTGAAATGAAAACAGCCAGGAATATCTAATAGATAAACCACATTTCAAAACATATAATGTGAAAGTAATCTGAATACAATTGTACAGACGTAGATTAATTCATTTTAATATTAAATTCACTGTCATTGTATGAAATAGAAATAAACAAAAGTTTCTTACTTTATGAGATATAAATGGTGGAAATGACAATCCTTTATCCTTTTCACCGCTTCCTCATAAGTAAAACAATTGTCAAATAGTCTAGAGCACTTGATTGACAAGAGTCTTAGTTGTCCAACAAAGAATGACATTAATACAATAGCGTTACAATCGAAGTTGTAGACCACGCTGCCGCCGTAGAAGCAAGTAACTGCGTGCTCTACGAACACAGCCCAGTATCCAAGTCCTCTTGTTTTGTCAAACGGTACCCACGAACTTAAAATTTCTGGCAGATAAACAGTATTATTCCCTTTTTCTTGGTTGGTTGAGGACAGATAATTAAAAAACGGTGCTACAACAGTCAAAGCTATACGGTAGAAATTATAAGAATCCTGTAAAGATACAAAACCCTCCGAGAGTAATTAATATATTTTCTTATCACTTCATTAGTAGTCGTATCTTCTTTTGACAACTGTTTCTTTTCTAGATCCGATGCATAATGCACTAGTTCCAACCAACATTGCTCCCAAAATACAAATGTACCGGCTTTCACAACGCAGACTGTACCGAGCAAGGTCAAAGACAGGTTCCTCATGGCGAGCACTATATTCTTCCTCAAAATCCAAAATTCATAGAATTGAGATATACCAAATGAAAAAAAACAAAAATGTATCAAGTAATAAAAACGACGACAATTAGGCGCCACGAGTGCCCAAAATTGTAACTTTGAATGTGTTGGCGAATTGATAGTTTCTTTATGTCTTTTGTTCAGAATGGCCATTTTTTTCTTTGTACCGTCGTATTCGACCTGAATACGAGTTTGTAAAGTGAAGTGTTTAAAACACTGAATGAGTTGACTCAAGTTGACTGTTATTGAATATTGATCTAGCCCTAGTTGTAGTTTATGTTGGGTAAACGACGCGTTAGGGCGCTTGTACACGCTAAGAAAATTTGCCGTGTCTACGCCAGACAAGACAAATCTTCGTGTAGGCGTCAAGAATTTTGTCTTTTTCGCACACGAAAACTTTTCGTGTCTTCCGCAGACAAGACCAATCGAAACGTGTACACGATAGGATTTTTTTCGTGCAGTCGTCAGACGGGAGTAGGGCGCGCAAGTAATAACAAGTGTGATAATCAGTGTGAGTTTCCTTTAGTAAAAATGTTAACCAGAAAGCAACAAAGTATGATACCCTACTACACCGCTCCCCGCCCCTCCGCAACAACGTTCGCCGTGTCTTGTCTTGCTCAGACAAGAATATTTTCATATTCATCGCCGACGCTGTGTACACAGGTCGTGCTTAGAAACGACACGAATTCTTGCGTAGGCCCGGCGATTTTTCTTAGCGTGTACAAGCGCCGTTATGCTACACACGTATGCTTTAGGGCTAGTGCACACGGTACTGTGCACGGAACAAAAATCAAGTGGAAATGCAATACAACTAATTTACTATGGGAACCACTGTCGCCAAAAAACAAATAAACACACAAATAAACTATTAACAAAATCGGTACGGAACCCTAAAAATCATTGGGCTTTTCCAGAATCATTTTCATCGTTCATTAGGGCGTTTATCGAAGTTACCTAAAACATTCGCGGTATTAATTTCCTTTGTTTAACTCCTATCATCCATTTTCTCAATGTGTCCAAACCAAACCACCAATGCATTATTGCTAATACCAAAACTCATACATAAACCTCATCAGAAGTTTTACTATGTTAGGTTGCTGATCTTTGACGGCACTTACCTAACGCGGTGTCCTGCGTGGGCGACGCGACGCGACGTAATGCGACGCGATGCGACACACGACATGTCCTACGTGAGTTTAGTCATTACCTTTCGAATCATAAACTAGTACGATACAACGGATATTATATTTTTACTTTGAAATTTTGCAAATTTATGGTGACGCGTCTGGTCACTCTCAAAACAAGCACACATTACGTCGCGTCTCGTCGCAGACTGTCACATAGGACACAAGCTAGGTACGCCGCGCCGGCCGTTGATTAGATCGCGTACGTCGCATTGGCAGCGTCACGTCGCGTCGCATTCGTCGCCCACGCAGGACACCGTGTAAATATGAGCTCCGTCCGCATACCTATAAAATAGGCGTTTTGTATGAAAATTTTATTAGGAGTTTGATTTTTCATATTACTTTACGTTTTCTTACTTGTTTGTCAATTATTATTAAACTTAATAGAATGAAATTTGGTATAAGTAATGGCGCACATTTTTGCTAACCGATAACACTTTAATCATAGAAAAAAAATATCAGGAAAGAACTAACAATTAAGCAAATGGTAAAATCCGCCCTGGATTAAATTGGACCCCATATTTATAGGTTAATACGAATAAAGATTATTTTCGTTTATTATTATCTTTTGTTAGTTGGTAATATCATATATTTACTAAATTATGATAAAAATAATTCTAGCAATCCATGTTTAAAAGAAGAAAGAAAGAATAGAGACTAGAGACTGCGCAGAAAAATAAAAAATATAAACCGGTCAAGTGCGAGTCTGACTCGCGCACCGAGGGTTCCGTACAAACCTATTTGCCAAATTGTGATAACGTCAGGTCTCAGCTGTTAAAATACTATTTTTCCCGCCAAAATTCAATGACGGGACAACTCAGCTCTATTAAAAAATATTTTCCTGCCAAAATACTATGACGTCACAACTCATCTGTCAAAAATTCTATGACGTCACGCACATCTGTCAAAAATGACAGCTGTCAAAGTGACAGCTGTCAAAGTGACGGGTGTCTAAAATATTTTCCCGCTAAAATAATATGACGTCACTACTCATCTGTCAAAAATTCCGTGACGTCACGTCCTATCTGTCAAAAGTGACAGCTGTCAAAGTGACAGCTGTCACTTTTATTCTATGACGTCACTGGTCACGTGACTCAGTTTTCCCGCCTAAATTCTATGAAATCAAAATATAATGTGATTGACGTCAAAATTTAAGGTTTTCGGAATTTTCCCATTACATGTACTACAAGACCTTGCTTCATGCCAAATTTCAAGTTTGTAGGTAGACTGGAAGTACCCTGTAGGTTTTTGCTCTTACCCCTCTAAATTTTGCGACAAAAACGGCTATATGTCTTGATTGCGTTGGATTAGCACTTTGAATTTTTTACAGCACTAAGAGGCAACAAGCCTTAGTGTTTGGTGAAAATTTCAGCTTGATGCCTTCACGCGTTCCTGAGATAAACGGTCTTGACAGACAGACGGACAGACGGACAACAAAGTGATCCTATAAGGGTTCCGTTATTTCAAAACTGGTACGGAACCCGAAAAACGCCAATTTCTTAGTTAAGGACCTAATAATAATAATAGTACACAAAAGCCAAAATGTAAAGCAGAATGTACAAAACGCAAAATGTACACGACACGCAAACATTCCCTTTCCTATAGCTGCTCTTCACAGGTAATAGAAATACAATGTAATTCTGTTGCAATTATTTAAATGTGATCAACTAGTCCTGTAGTAACTACGAGTACCTACCTGTAGTAACATTATATCTGAGAACTTATCACAATCTGAGAAGAAGTTACCATCCTTGTGATTTACCTAATTGCAACATGTATTTTTTTTAGTTATATTTTTAACAATTACATATTTACTTACATAAAGCTTAGGTATAACTAGAAAAATTTGAAAATAAGAAAGACAAAAACAAATCGGTACTCTACTATTAGTTGGCACTCTAGTTTTAGTATATTTTGTTAACATACCTATATGTTATTATATTTACAGTATACTGGATGCTGTAATAGAAAGTAAAGAATAGCAATGTCAAATGAATTCAACCTCTATTATGATTCAAAATACTTACTTATTATTTATTACACTATACCCTTTCCACTATATTTAACAACATTTGACAGCTTGACGTTAGTGACGTTCAGCAGTATCTCGAATGTAAAGCTATTCGATTGTAAGCGATTTCGCGATTTTTCAAATTACTTTATTTTACACATTTGGATCCTTACATCAACTTACATTATCATTTTATTATTGTTTCTTTCTTTATCTATGTTAAGAGAATCAGCCTATAGCTTAAAATGATAAAATTATAGTTAGCTTAGGTATTATTTAAAATACATAATTTATCGTGACACATTCGCGGGTTATAGCTAATCTAAAATGTCATATTACATTTTATAAACGTATTATGAAGAGTTCAGGTTTATTCATAGCATTTGTTTTTACCGATTATTTGTAATTTGTTTCATAATAATTTATCATCATCATTTAATCGTTGTGAGTGTCCATCACTAAGTAACCATGGTAACTGAAAAAAACATGGCTACGTCCATGAAATACAATATTATTTGTATTTCATGGATGTTATTTGTTTTACAAAACTTCATGGACGTGAACTGTCAAAAAGCCAAACTTACGCTGGAAGAGGTATAGTAAGTTTACTGCTTAAAATTATTAACTAAACAAAGTAAATAATTAAGTAGGTGTGTGTAATAGTCACGATGTGTTATAATTCATGTTATTAAGTGAAGCTGTGTATATAACTTTATGTTCCATGTATTTACTTATGTTTTTATGAGTACCGTTGCTTTTGTAATTATGGAAGTTATGGACTAAATAGCAAATATTAATCGTGAACTAATAATTATGACCGTTAACTTGGTGTGCGTCGCACAAAGAGAGGATATAATATTTATTATATTCTATATATATATATATATATATATATATATATATATACTATATATTATTATCCCGGGTTTCGGCACCACATGTACGGATTTCCCGTAACAGAAATGATTTGTAATAAATTAAAGTCTGATTAAAACTTGATAACTAGATATATGAAAACTATAAGTACTAAAATGACTTTGATGTAAGTGAGAACGCGCGGTACGCTTGATGACCGAATACGAACTGAACTAATTAATTGATATTATAATGATAGAAATTATTGCAATATGAAGTAAATGCTGACTACGCTATTTCGCCATGTACGGCGTGTCCCGTACATATTCCCGGGCGGGAAAGATGAAGTTAGTAGGTGATTCCTATGATACAAGGTGATTATAACTTAATAACTACGTGTACCCAATGTGGTTAGTATTAATGACTGATTAACAAGGTGAAATCATTTATCGTAAAAACTAAGAAACGTCTTTTAATTGTTGTGGAATTTGAAACCCGGAATGAAACACTATCGGGGATGACCCCGTATCTTTTATTAACACACGCGCTTTAGCCTCCGGCATTAAACGTTTGAATGAAACACGCGCACGATTGCAACCTTTTTGTAATTCGTTCACTTCACTACACTTATCGCTTTCTGTCGAACACACTGATGTGGTAGCCACCTGAGGCTGGCTAGCAGCCTGTTGCACAGATAGCGCTCGTGATCTTCTTCCTAGAATGAAGCGGCGTACACGTTTTCCTAGTAATGCTGCTAGACAGAGTCCCATGATCGCGAATATAATATATATCGCGACGTAATGATGTACGTCGTGGGTAGATATTCCTTCTAATAGAGGGTCTGTCTTTTTCATTATTTGTATATTACGATCGATGTCTTGGTACTGCGATGAAAAATTGTTGTAAGGAATCAAATTGCTGTCATTGTAGTATGGTAGAGAGATATTGATAATGTGATTTATCTGTGAAAATTCAGGTATTTGTATATCTGAGCTTATGTTAAGTTGATTGATTCCCTGTCTATGTGAGTAGAAAAAGGAATCTGCCAATTTGATAGTAGGTACATTCTTGATTAACGTGAAAGAACCCAGCCTTTGTTAGACGTAAAGGTGTAATTTGATCTGCACAGATAAGTTTTATATGGCAAGTCTCGCAGCAAAAATAAAAATAAGTATTAATTTTATTTAATTCAATCCACCTGTCGCTACATGTTTTTATTTTTGTTAAACATTGTCTTGATTCAGCGGTTTCACAAAAGTTGTAATCGTTCTTGATCACATGGATGGGAGACTTGATATGACACAGGTTGAGTTGAGCATTTCTTACAAAACATGACTTCAACTGTTCGTCTGTTATAATGATAAATGCGTCTTGTTTGAGATTAACTGCTACATATTTTGAAACTGGTACTACTACTATTTCTTGATATTTATTTACTCGCCGAGGAACAGGTATGAGTCTCAATATTTCGAATACATCTTCGCCGAGGAGAGGTATTTTTATTTCAAATATAATGTAATTATCAATCACACTAGCTTGAACTTGTAATAAGTTGTATATTTCTGATAGACTGTCAGACTTCTTGATTGGTAATGACAAGTCTTTAGGAAGCTGTTCTGATATAACCCCTAGTTCGTACCGTAACTGATTCGGAGACAGAAGATGAAAATTAAATTTGCCATTGTAAATATTTGTGACAGTGTCGAGGAGAGTTTGATGTATGCTTTTTAAGTTAGATAATATACTGTTAGCTATCATTGCTGTAGATATAAAGTCTTCAGTAAGAGTAATGTTCTGAATTTCTGAAGTTAATATATTTAAATTATTGTCTATGGTATGGAATTTTCTGTTGATGAATTTATGCTGCTGGTTAATAATATCTTCAGTGTTTTTTAATAAGCGAAGTTCTGCTTCTACTACTGAAGTCTGATTCTTCCACAGGGATGCCAGATGTTTTTGATTTTTTCGAATTAAATTTATGTCTTCGGTATACTTTTCTGCAAATCGACTGTCCAGAACGCCGAATAAGCTGTTAGCAATATATCCGACACCGTCAATTAACCCACGGCGCCGTCGACTGGCTTGATTGTTTACATTATGATTCATTAATAAATCATTATAGTATTGTAGTGCAATTACCTCGTGATGTAATTGTAACATGATCTCGCCACAATGTGAGCTCTGTTGTATCTTTGTGCAAACATCCTCTAAGTACTTCACATACTTGTTGAGTACCGTATTTCCATTTATATAAGGTTGAGTATTGTAGTATACAACTAAACGCCAATCGTCCTTAATAAGTTGTAAATTTTTAAAATGATCAAAGTAAATACTATTGTTTCCTTGTAAAGAAGATATTTGATAATTACCGTGTATAGGCGGTAAAATAATTACAATAATAAATAAATCGAAGTTGATATAAATTTACAAAAATTTATTTTTTGTAATCGTGGTTGCCTTTCTTCCTCATCACTGATTTCTTTTTCATATACTGGTAGAACTGATAACTTGACGACAGGTCGTTTCATGAAACCATTAGCTGTTTTCAATGTCACAACTCTTACATATCCGTCTTTTCCTGGATGTAGTTCAACGACCCGGCCTAAACTCCACTTCCCTGGGGGAAGGTTGTCATCCTTGATTGTGACCACATCGTTTATTTTTAGATTAGCTTGTGGCTTGTTCCACTTGCTTCTGGCTGTTAGTGACGTTAAGTACTCATCGCGCCATCGCTTCCATATATCTTGATATATTTTTTGTATAAGATACCATCTTGTTCGGAGATCGCTCTCTGTATTGTACAAAGTTAAAATGGGACCGCTAGCTAAAAAATGCGATGGTGTTAAAAAATTTAAATCATCCGGATCCTCTGACAAAGGACAGAGAGGGCGTGAGTTAAGACATCCTTCCAATTGACTTAATAGAGTGGCGAACTCTTCATACGTCAAATTTTGTTCGCCTAACACTCGTCTTAGGTGATGTTTAAGGCTCTTGACAGCGGCCTCCCACAGCCCACCTGCTGAGGGCCAAGAGGGTGCGTTGAAGTGCCAATCTATACCCATACTTGATGTCTCTGCCATGAAATTCGTGTCAAATGTTGCTTGTATAGCAGCTAATTCTTGTTTTAATACTCGATCTGCACCGATAAAATTTTTACCTTGATCGCTATACATGTGGCGGGGTGTACCTCGTCTGGCCGACATCCTACGAAGAGCAGCAAGAAAGGACGATGTAGTTAAGTCAGAGACTAGCTCGATGTGTACCGCCTTGGTTGCCATACACACAAACACAGCCACGTATCCTTTCGTGGTCTTGATCCCACGGCCCTTGTTGGCCTTTACGTTAACGTGACCGGTGTAATCGACACCACAGTGATAGAATGGTCGTGATGGGCTAGTACGTGCGATAGGTAAATCACCCATGAGTTGTTGTTTAAGGTTAGGTTTCTCTCGCCTACATCTGACACATAGACGGATTCTCTTTTTGGTAGCATTGTTGCCACCAGTGAGCCAGTATTTCTGGCGTACATATGCTGTTGTGAGTCTTGCTCCACCGTGGAAAGTAAAGTCATGTGCTTGATCGATAATTAAATCTGCTAATCGAGATCCACTTGGTATAATAACAGGATGAGCCCTGTCAGCATCCAAGTTCACATGACGTAATCTGCCTCCGACACGTATGATATTATTTTCATCTAATATAGGGTTTAAATTGTATATTTTGCTTTTTGAACTTACACAATGCTTATCTTTAATACTCATAATTTCTTGTAAAAATTCTTCTTGTTGTATGCTTCTAATAATAATATTACGTGCCTTATTTAATTCTTGTGAACTCAAAAAACCGTTTTTCTTATTTTTTAATCTTAAAATCCATGCTATGATTCTAATTGCTTTAGATAAAGATGATTGTTTTTCTAAGATATGTTTCACTACTAAATTTTCGCTTGATAACATAACATTCACTTGTTTATTTTGTGTTTCTAAGTTAGTAGAATAAGTTGAATTATTATTTTCATTATTAGTTTCAGAGAGTAGCCACTCTGGGCCACTCCACCATAGCTTGTGCTCTATCAGCTGAGAAACTGAGAGACCTCGGCTTGCACAATCTGCAGGGTTTTCTTTTGAGGCCACATATCTCCAACATTCAGCCGGCATGGCCCCCGTGACTTGTTTCACTCGGTTGGCGACGAATGGTTTCCATCTATCTACTTCACCGTTGAGCCAACCTAACACTACCATTGAGTCAACCCAACCGTACGTAATAATACGGTGATTTGATAAACATTCCTTGATTTTGTCCATTAACTTGCTTAATAAAACCGCGCCGCATAATTCCAAGCGTGGCAGTGAACATTTCTTGTTAAGAGGAACTACCTTTGTTTTTCCTGCTACTAAGACTATTGAAATGTCATTTCCTCGTTTTATTTTACAGTACACAGAGCAACCGTAAGCCTTCGTGCTGGCATCACAGAAGTCATGCAGTTCCACGTAATCCTGATCCTGTATTTTTAGCCATCTTGATATTTTTAGCTGTTTAAGAAGAGGTAATTCTTGTTTTACCTTACTCCATTCGTCATAGATATTTTGTGGCACTCTCTGATCCCATTCCAATTTAGATCGCCAAATATCTTGAAATAAGATTTTTAATTTTGTGGTAAGAGGAGATAACCAGCCTAATGGGTCAAATATTCTTGAAATATCAGATAAAAGTGTTCGTTTAGTAGTGTGTGAGCTTTCTGAAATCTTGATATCAAAAAGAAAACAATCTAGTTGGGGATTCCAACCTAATCCTAAAGCCTTTGTTGACTCCGCTTGTTTGAAATCAAAGTTGTGTTGAGTTTTATTATCTGTAGTAACATGTTCTAATAACTCGGGTGAGTTTGATTTCCACTTCCTTAAATTAAATCCTGCTGATTTTATTTTATTTTATTTTTTTTATTTTATTTAATAGGTACAGTAACAGATGACAGATTAACAAATTATAACAATATTGTACAACACTAAACATTTACAAATCTGACATCCAGTAACAACTATACACAACACTTACATACTAAATTAATACAGTTGGAATTATTTAAACATACTTAAAACATTAAAAAAACATTAAAAACATTAAAAAAAACACAAATCGAGCACCTATCTAGGGTTACAATATTTTTGTTTGTTGCATTCATACATATTATCACTATACAAAGACTTTTTGAATGCAACAAAGCTATCGTAAAATACATCAACTTCTGAACAAATAGAATTGTACTGGCTACACATTCGTGAAAACGGGTTATTTTGTGAGACATTGTTATTGCTAGAAGGGATAGTAAATATTTGCGGTATGCGTACTGATCTGGTTGGTATTTTAAAGTTCAAGTACTCAACAAACCGAACATCCAGTGGACCATTCAAAACCTTATAAAATGTACAGAGGTCACTTATCCACCTTCGTTTCTCAAGATTAGTCACACCAAATCTAAGTAGTCTGTCCTCGTAAGCTTTTATTTTTTTCCTCAAACCGTATTTCGAACACAACGCTCTTACGAATCGCCTCTGTATTGCTTCAATACGATCCATATGGGTCCTGTAAATAGGGGCCCACACAGATGAACAATATTCAGTGATAGTCCGGACCAATGAATTGTACAAGATTATGAGAGAGCCAGCATTCTTAAAGGGTTTGGCATTTCTGAGGACGAATGACAACATCCGATGAGCTCTACCACAAATATAATCATAATGATTTCTAAACTTAATTTAAGATAAATAAAAAAAGATAATAAGATTTTAATAAACTAATTAAATCTGTTTGAATACGTTTTGCTAATAATAACGAATGAGTTGAATACATTAAATCATCGCAAAAGAATGACTCTGCGAGGACGTTAGGCGCCATACTGTCTGGATAATTTATTTTTTCATCGTAAGCAAGTTGTTTTAAAGTCATCATTGCAATAAATGGAGCCGCCTTAGTGCCATAAGTGACGGTCGTCAACCGATACTCCTGGAGGCGTCCATTTTGATCTCTCCAGATAATCATTTGTAAATACTGATCCTCTTCGTTTACTACAATCTGTCTAAACATTTTTTCTATGTCGGCAGTGATTGCGTATTGATACATTCTCCACTTGATAAGGAGACTCTGTAAATCCTTCTGTAAGTTTGGTCCGCGGCACATTATGTCATTAAGGCTCAAACCCGTTGAAGTTTTATCCGATGCATTAAAAACAACACGTAACTTGGTGGTCGTTGACTCATCTCGGGTGACACAATGGTGCGGCAGGTAACATGTTAGGTTCTTATTACAGTCGTTTATTGTAGTAGGTATCATATGACCGAGTAATAAATATTCATTCATGAATTGTTTATATTCCTTATCAATAGAAGGATTTTTACGTAATTTGTTTTCTAATTTATAAAATTGGGCAATAGCTCGTGACTTTGATGAACCTAATTTTTGTTTGTAATCGTGTTTAAATGGTATCCTGACTTCGTAGCGCTTATCTTCTCGCCTTAAAGTGGTTGCTTGATAATATTCAACACATTGTTTATCTTCTTGTGATAAATCTGATTGCTCCGTGACGTCCTCTATCTCCCAAAATCGTTGAATTTGTTCAATGTTGTTTAATAACACGTTACATTGAAAACTTTTAACGTTACCACTCAAAATCCACCCCAGCTGTGTCTGTTGAGCTGTGGGTAAATGCGTGCCAGCTCGGTATATACCATCCATCAATATAATAGAGTATATTTCGGCACCCAAAAGAATGTCAACGGGACGACTTTTATAAAATTCGGCATCGGCTAACTTGATATGATCTTAGTACGACCAATCTGGTTTTGACATCGATTGGCTTGGTAAATTTTTAATTAATTGATTTATAACTAAAGCTTCCGTTTCGAAGGTAAAGTCGTTAAATAATGAAGCACACTTGATAGTTATGATGCCCTTGCTGTAACTTGATTTATCTCCAATACCCGAAATAACGCCATTACATTTCTTCCTGTTAATTTGTAGGAACTGAGCTGCGTGTTCCGTTATTAGAGACGTTTGAGAGCCCTGGTCTAAAAGAGCTCGTAGTGTATAATATGTACCATCGCGGGCTTGAACTTGGACCAACGCGGTTGGTAACAAAACTTCAAACGGATCATCCTGTAAAGATACGTTCGAGCTTCCTCGGACTTGCTTTCCTGAGGTAATATTTGTATCGGCGGAGCTGGGAGCAGAGCTTTGGTTACTAGTTCCCTCTCCGCTCTCGGCATCACGTGTTACTGATCTGGAATATGACGACTGCGTAACTGCTTCGTGTAAAAGACTATTATGTTTCTTACCGCAGTCGCGACATACCTTTTCCGAATAGCACAGCTGTCCTTGATGATTGACTAGGCAATTTCGGCAAAGATTTAATTTTGAAACGGTTTTTATTCTGTTAAAAGGTGTCATATTTAAAAACTGTTTACAAAAGTAAATACCATGTTCATCGCTATTGCACAATGGACATTTATGTTTTGCTAAATAATTGTTTTTATTGTAAGTTGTTTTTGAAATATTTTTATTGCTTGCTAATGATGTTTTGTAATAAGTAGGTTTTTGATTATGCTGATTAATATTTTGGACTTTATTCGTTGTTATTGAAGTTTTTTGCATAGGTGTTTCCTGTTTTCTTCGCAACGATACTAATGACGTAAATTTAGCTTCTAAAAATTGCATAAATTCCTCCAAATTCGGTAACTCGCGTGGGTTTTTAACAGACTCTAAATAATCAGTATATGAGACTGTATCTAATTTTTGTGACAATAGGTATACAACAATCGGATCCCAGGACACGGTATCGACTCCCAGGTTTTTTATGGCATTGAGACACTCTTGTGTAGTGTTTTTACACAAGAGTGTCTCAATTTATGGCTTTCTTGATAGCCTGGTATTTTCGTTCATATGATGAAAAGGCTTTTTCATACTCTTCATGTGACCCTTCCAGGTGGCTATCTAAATCCCAATGTAGCGAATCTATCGCCTCCCAGCGTGTCTGAACAGTACAAAGCAAGTCTTCAAACTCCCACTTATCCGTAACCGATTCTAAGTCTATACCAGTCAATGTGCGATGAAAGGCCTTGAAATGACTGGTCTGTTTCTTCAACATCTCCTCTGTCTTACTCGTCGCCAAGCTTGATACGGTCGACGGTATTCTGCTGCTACTTGTCTCCTGTTTAGAATCTACATTCTGTGGTACGAACGAAGGCGGTTTTAATAGCGGCGATTTAACACGCTCTTCCGACGGTTCTTGATAATTTTGTATGATTGATCTAATTGTGTCATATCTTTCTTTCACCCTTTCCTTGTCCTTGTCGATAGTTACTTTGAGACCTGGTTCATTTCCACTCTCCTGTAACAACGTCATGAAATTTCTTTCGTACTCAAACCAATAGCTATCCAGCAAGTCCAGTCTTTTCTTGATGTACTCGACCGTTTTTCTGCTAGCTCCATCCTTCTTGAAATTGGTGAATAAATTTTCTATAGCTGAAGCAATTAGTTGTTGGTTCGCCAACACATCGCTGATTGAAGACATCGTTAGTGAAAAAGTAAAAAAAGACTGATCTTACTTGAATGTCCTGATGTATAATCCCCAAACCTTGCTGTTTGGAGTTAATGCGCTGCGCCTCTTGATCACACAGATAACTTTAATTGATATCACTAAAACTCTTCACTTGATAGAAAAATGTATTTGTACCCTGATAGCACAATTGTAAAATAGTACACTGTTTCTAAGGGCTGGTAAGCACAATCACAGTCACGACCGAGTATATAAAATTCTTGATGTAATTTTAGGTTCACGCTGCGACACGTGTACAATGCTCCCACCTTTCGTAGGTTCGAAGGACCATGTACGGATTTCCCGTAACAGAAATGATTTGTAATAAATTAAAGTCTGATTAAAACTTGATAACTGTTTAATATAATAGATATATGAAAACTATAAGTACTAAAATGACTTTGATGTAAGTGAGAACGCGCGGTACGCTTGATGACCGAATACGAACTGAACTAATTAATTGATATTATAATGATAGAAATTATTGCAATATGAAGTAAATGCTGACTACGCTATTTCGCCATGTACGGCGTGTCCCGTACACAGGGTGTCCACTGTCAAAATACACTTCTCATCAAAAAAATCGAAACAAGCTGCAAGTTTGTGTTTTGTAAGGATTATGAGAAAAATGTGTATATTTAGGAACATATGTGTTATAAATATGTCATTTATTAGGAAATTTAATGAGATTTTGAAATAATAATGTTAATGTTCTAAATTAAAATTTAATTTTCGTAGATTTTGTGTTTTGATTAACAAGTCGTTTTTACCCTGTACGTAGTTTGAAAGGAATTGATAAAATTACGCACGTCAATGAAAAAAAAACTAGTAAACGTTTGTTTAAAACTCGTATACCCTCCCCGAACTTACATTACTGCTTGTATGCGGTTCTTTATCGATCGGATGAGAGACACGTTCAAGTATAGTAGATTCTATACCATTCCTCTTGGATTGCATTTTACAGCTGGCTAAGTGTTTTTGAGTCATGAGTTCTTACACTTATTCGTCTTTTTTATTCACCCGTACATGTTCGAATTCATGTCCGAGCTTCTTGTTGGCAATGGCAATAACAGAGATATTGACTTCAGTAGCATAATCCCATACGACGCTCGCGATGTTTGCTTTAGCAACCTCGCGCATAAATGTCAAACCGCTGTCAATAAAATCTGCATAGGGGATCACATGAGGTTCAAGACTAAGACACTGTACGATGTCTTGAACCGATGTACGATAATAATACGATGTACGAGTACCTATGACTGTTAAGTAAAGGTGACCCAAACTCTGTCTTGTCGTTGCCACTAATTTCTCCCCAAACAGTCCACGAACCACCACCATGGATAACCTTTTCTTTTAATCAAGCATGGTGCAAAGCGTTCTCCATCTCTTCTGTAGACCTTAGTCCTTCCATCGTTAGGTTAGGTTTTTTTTGAGAAGCACCCGCCATCGCAGGGTATTATGCTTTAGGACTTGACGACCTCGGTGGCGCGCCGGTAGAGCCAGCGGCTGCCGCGCATGAGGTTGTGGGTTTGATCCCCACGCAGGACAATAATTTGTGAGATCCACAAATTATTGTCCTGAGTCTGGGTATTCTTTGTGTCCGTTAATTGATGTTTGTAAAAGTCCCCGCGACACAGGGAATGATCCCTAGTGCGGGAGTTGTCTTTTTCTAAAAAGAAAAATAAAAAAAAGAACCCCTATCGGAAATAAGGACTGTGGTAACTTTATTTAAATTTAGAAGACATTCCATAAAATTGGCCTCCTTGATCCTTGCACGCATCCTTTGCTTGTTTCCATGCTTATCTCCTGTACCCATATCTCAGTCTCACCATCCTTTCGCTCAAGTAACTGTCCATAACACGCCTCAAATTTATCGGACACTTTTCCTCAGCCAATCGGATCTTTAGTTTAGGCCACCAGGCGCTATCGAAGGCTCCCTCTGTATCCAATGAAACAAGTGTTAAAATTTTCTTGGCTATTTAATATATATATTTTTTTTTAATCTTTACTGAAAAGGGTTTAGTCACACAGTGACTATGCCACCCTATTTAATATTTTATTATTATTTTATATACCTACAGGTTAACCTCTCATAGGTTATGTTGCGGTTAGTTAGGTTGCGGTTAGTTAGGTTGCGGTTTGTTAGGTTGCGGTTAGTTAGGTTGCGGTTAGTTTTGTTGCGGTTTGTTAGGTTGCGATTAGTTAGGTTGCGCTTAGTTAGGTTGCGGTTTGTTAGGTTGCGGTTAGTTTTGTTGCGGTTAGTTAGGTTGTATTTTTTTTTTTTGCGGTTAGTTTTGTTGCGGTTTGTTAGGTTGCGATTAGTTAGGTGACGACCACTTCCCGGATCCTAAGGTCAAGTGGAAGCATGCCAGAGAGTACCAGCGCCGAGTTGAGGGAGACCGTCCTGTACGCCTTCACCATTTTGCGGACAAAGCCCCTCTGTACCGCGTCTAGTTGCTTCCGGACGCCCAACTTTTGGGCGGCTGGCGCCCACGCGCTGGAGGCATACATAATCACCTGTTCGATGACTGCGACATACAATGTCCTGATCACCTCGGGGTTCAAACCCCAATGGACTTTCGCGGCTCTGGACAGTTGACGATAGATACTAAGTGCTTTACGGCACACATTCAGCACATGTGTGTTAAATGTTAATCCATCGTCAACTGTCAGGCCGAGGATTTTGATTTCCTTGGACAGGCCAATGTCCACTCCTCCCATGCTCAGAGCTGGAACATCAAATTTAAGTTTTCTCGTGACCACCATGGCCTGGGTCTTGTGTGGCGCGAACTTAAGCTTATTTTTGACGCCCCAGCCACGAACGTGTTCGAGAGCTGCATTGGTCTGCCTTTGGACTTCCAGTCCTGTGTCTCCCGAGATAATCAGAACAATGTCGTCCGCGAAAGCTTGGACATAGTTCCCACGAGCCTCCAACTCTTTCAATAGTGGGTCCAACAAGAGATTCCAAAACGTTGGACCCCCTATCGAACCTTGCACACACCCTTTCGTGGTGTCCCTGGCAACTTCAGAGCCGGCAAATCTCACCCTAACCTTCCTTTGTTCCAGGTAGCTACTCACGAGACGCCTCAGATTCACCGGGCACCCTGCCTCCGCGAGCCGACACTTCACGGCCGGCCACCACGCGCTGTCGAAGGCTCCCTCTATGTCAAGGGATACTACTGCGACAATTTTCTTTTCGTGCAGGCGATCCCTTATATGCTGTATCATAACATAGAGGGAGTCCTCGGTACTGCGCTGCGGTGTGAAGCCATATTGGTGTCTACTCATTCCCGGCAGCACGTGCCATCTGATGCGTCTCACGAGCATCTTCTCTAGGATCTTACCCAGAACTGGAAGTAATCCTATAGGGCGATAGGATTTCGGGTGAGTGTAGTCTGATTTGCCGCTTTTTCGCAGGACCACCACGACAGCTACCTTCCACACGATGGGGAAGTGGGACAGCACTAGACATTTGTTGAGCAGAGCGAGAAACAGCGAGGGATTGAGGAATATTGCTACCTTACAAATGTCCGCTGTGAATCCGTCAAGGCCAGGGGCCTTTTTGGGGTTAAAACTCGATGCTGACCATTTAAGTTCGTCCAAGGTGAATGGGGGGTCGCATGCAAAATCATGTTCTTCTTCATTCACCCTGCTCGCGACTTCTCTCATCTTTTTATGGTCCTCTGTATCGGCATCTAGCTCATCCACCGGATAAAAGGTCCCAGCCAGAAGACGCGCGGATTCGGCTCCCTCCAAGACCACTCCCTCCTGGACCAACGGAGTGTCCTCCCTTCGAGCCGCGGTTCCATTTATAACCCGGTATATTCCTTGCCACACTGTTTCTCGCTCCTGCTTCTCACAGAAGGTTTTCCAACTGGCGGTCTGGGCTCTCTGAGCCTCCGCCAGGTACTCGTCCTTTGCCTTCAAGTACTGCTCCACGACCCATCCTCGCCGGACCTCAGACGCGCACTTTATTCGGCGCTTTTTACGGTTGACCTCCCTCTTCATTTCGGTCAACTCCTCCGTCCACCACGGCAACCTTGTTCTCCTTTTGTCATTAATTTTTGGTATTGTATCCTGGCTTACTTTAGTTATTGCATTGTTAAATCTTTCTATTACTGTTTCTAAATTATTTACTGAATCTATTTTATTAATTTCTGTTTCTGTTAAGTTATCTTCTTCCCAAATTTGGGTCAGTTTCTCATGAAACTGACCCCAATTTGCTTTTTTGGTATTATATTTTCTTGTACTACTTTTTATATTTACACCTGTGCTTTTCTCAAATTTTAAGGAGAACAAGATCGCCGCGTGGTCGGTGACAGTGACGTCTCCGGCAACCCTCCAGTCATCGGCCCGAGCAAGAATGTCAGCAGAGCAGGCGGTGATGTCGACGTGGCTGGAGTAACGAACACCACCTCGGTAAGTGTCAAATGTTGGGTCTAGACCTTGATTCAAAAGGTGTAGACCCAAATCGTCCAGCATACCCGCCACTTCCTCTCCCCTGTGGTCTACCTCCCTACTTCCCCACCATGTGTTTTTGGCGTTTACGTCGCCTCCCAGCAGCACATTGTCCCTGCCGATCTCCCCCACAATCTTCGTCACTTGCGCCACGTAAGGATCCAGCGGTTTGTCCCCTTCCAGGTAGATTGACATCACCACAATTTCCCACGCCTTAGTTGTTAATTTGGCTACTGCTATATTTTCAGTTGTGAGTGTGGGGCATTGGGCGACGTCAATCCCCCCGTCGAAGACTACGATCGCCGCTTTGTTTACCGCGCCTTCAGACCTCCCATTGCACTGCACCACTCTCACACCGGGGTAGGACTTCATCTCTCCGGCAGCCCCGATGTAAGGCTCCTGTACTAGTGCAAAGGAGATCTTCCTCTTCACGGCCTCCTCTATCATCTCCGCTGTGGCGAGTCTGCTCCGTTGCAGGTTCGACTGCAGGACGCTGTATCCAGTTTGTGTCGCCCTCGATGTGGTTGCCGTTCCTCGGTTCACCTGGGTGCCCTCAGCAATACTGCACTGTTGCCCGCGCCTGTGCCTCCCACCGCCTTCTAATGGGGCAATCCTCGCTGAAGGCGTTGTGGGCTACCTGCGTCAGCTTGGCTTTGGTGCAGTTTGTGCATTGCGGTGGGCGCCCTTCCTTCAGCTCTTCGCATTCGGTGCGCATATGCTGGCCGCCACAGTGGCTGCATAGGTCCCGGGGAACGGGGTCCTGGCAGAAGCGTTTGCTGTGGCCGTACCCGAGGCACCCAGAGCACTGCACCAGCGGCGATTGGTCGAGCACCCTGACCTTTTGGAGGTCCAAGTGGACCGAGCCGGCCTCCGTTAATCTCCTCCATATCGGGGGCGACACCCTCATAACCACATGCTCCGTTAGCGCATTCCTGGCCCTCCGCTTGAACCTTATCTCCATGCGGTCCTCCTCCTTACTAATCCCAAGGAATAGGTCTTTGTTTTGCGTTCTAATGCCCTTGCCTATGTCTTCGTCTTTATTAATTTTGAGCACATCCCTAAGGACGATCAGGGGGTCCTTGTTCGCTATTTCTGCGACCTTAAGGTTACCTCCCGATCGCTCCAGTCTGTCCCTGACCTTACACATTTCCTCCTTCGATCCACATCCAATTATTACTCAAACATTTTCTATTTTGATTCCCTCTTCCCTAGCGTTGACGACTGTTCTAATCCTCTCTAACACCTGCTCTCCCGTCTCAGTTTCATCCTGTGAACTGATCACCACCGAGTGGACGGTCGCCCTGGCTGCGAGTTTGTCCGTGGGCATGGAGGCCGTCACCCCGGCGTAGGTCCGTCTCTCCTCCAGCTGTTTTCCAATTTCCTCCTTCAGGTTCTTTATTTCTTCCTTACTCTCCTTTAGAAGATTCGAACACCCGTCAATCACTTTCTCCTCCTCCTTCCGTCTTTCTCTCTCCCTTTCCTGAGCGTCAAGCAAGATTGTCTTCAGTTCTTCCATTTCTTTTCTATTCTCTTGTAACAATCTTGTGTGCTTTCCTATGATATCTTCCATTCCACTAACTTCCTCTCTCGCTGTTTTCCTCATTATCTCTATCTGCTCTCCTCCCAAGCTGTTCCTTCCTTCCTTTTTTCTTTTTCTTGTAGGGCTTCCCTTGGTCAGCCTCATTGACCAGATTCATCATGCTGTTAAGGGCGTCCGTTACGAACTCCTTAATGGTCCTCTTGAGGTTCCCGCTCTCTTGCATCATCTCAATCGCCGTAGAGTGCCAATAATGCGCCTCTTCCATCCGGCTGACGTAAGCCGCCACCTCCGAGGCTCCTTTCGGTTCCACAGCAGCGGCGGCCACCGCAGCCGGTTTTAGTTTTGCCGCCTTAATGACCCTCTCTGGCTGTGAGGTAGAGGGGTTGGTCTTTATAAGCGGAGGGTTCCTCTTCGGTGACTTTTGGGAGTTGGAAATGGCCCTAAACTGAGGTTTCTCTGTCCGTTTGGTCGTTACGGAAGAGCCCGTCGGGGGATTTAAAGCAAGTTTCAGCTCTATCTCGCCTGCGCTCCTCCTCACCTGGCCTCCCGTGGACGTTGCTGCCTCGACCATTGTCTGATCTGGCTGTTCTTCTGCCGTGCTCTCTGCTGAGCCTTTAGAGGTCGGTGAGCGGCCCATTACGAACATCCTAAGCGAGTAATAGGGGAAAGATATACCTAACCGCACCAGAGGCGGGGTCAATCAAATCGTCTATTATAGAAATTTTTTATTAAATAATTATGTAAATATTTATGTAAATATTTTAGCTGTAAATATTATGTCAGATCCTGCTTTATGAATTATCAATTTTTAATTAAATAATAATGTATATACACACATCAAAAAAGTCTAAGCAACATGCATGATATTACAAATTTACCATTTATATTAATTAATTTCTAAGTATTTACTCACTCAAAGTGTATAGGTAAGTAAACTTTTTTGTTATTGATGACATACTGGCTGGTTGTAAAAAAAAAATTTCGATTATGTTTTGTTTTTTTTCATAAAATTCAAATGACTGCGAATTTGTTTGAATTTGAGTGCATGTTAATTGCTACGTTTTAGTCTTGATTTTATAATTTTACCAACCATTTAAATACAGTTGGCGACAAAATTGAATTGTTAGATATTCTTTACGTCATGGAGCGACGTCATTTGACGGCAGATGAAATGCAAAGAGCTGTAGGGATGTTGCAAGCGGGAAGTAATCAATCTCAGGTATCTCGACATTTTGGTATTCATAGAAGTGTTATTTGTCGTCTTTGGCAGCGCTACAATAATACAGGGGAACCCGCTGAACAGCATCCAGGCCGTAAAAGGAGTACAACCACTCGGCAAGACCGGTACATACAACTGACTGCAAGACGCCAGCCGATGTTAACCGCTCGAGAGATAAGTTTGAGGCTACAAAATTCAAGTGGTGTTGATGTAAGTCCCCAAACTGTGCGAAATCGACTGCATGAGTACGGCCTACGAGCTCGACGCCCTATCAGGTGCCCACCGATACGTCACGGGAATCGCGCTCGTCGAAATGAATGGTGTAGAGAACGCATAACATGGACCCAGG
Source organism: Schrankia costaestrigalis (assembly GCA_905475405.1). Lineage (NCBI taxonomy): Eukaryota > Metazoa > Arthropoda > Insecta > Lepidoptera > Erebidae > Schrankia > Schrankia costaestrigalis. The sequence continues at coordinate 89,877 of FR997845.1, read as the reverse complement.
AACAATGGGATAAAATTATGTTTTCCGATGAGTCGCGATTCGGGTTTAGGCCTGATACAAGAAGGGTGCGAGTGTACCGTCGACCCGGAAATACTGAAAGACTCAGGTGCGTTCAGGAAGTTCATCCATACAGCGGCTCAACAGTTATGGTATGGGCGGGTATTATGAAGAACAGGCGAACTGAACTCGTTTTTGTAAATGGAAACATGAACGCTGAAAATTACGTTGAGGATATTCTCAGACCTTATGTCCATCCATTTGCACAAACCTTTGGCTCCGATTTTACGTTAATGCATGACAATGCGCGTTCACATACAGCTCGGCGAACCAGTGAATACTTGGCAACGGAGAACATCCAGGTATTGCCCTGGCCTGCACAATCGCCAGACCTCAACCCCATCGAGCACGCATGGGACATGCTCCAGAGACGTGTTTTGAAGGACTTGGACGGAGTGACAACAACCCAACAGCTGAAGGATTTGCTACAATTCCATTGGGAGCGAATACCGCAAGATGACATAAACAGTCTCATTAATTCAATGAATAATCGTTGCCGACAAGTTCTGAATAGCAGAGGAGGCCATACTTTGTATTAAATTGTCCTATTCTTTCACAATAAATTCATTTTCTTAAGAAATTTCAATTTGTAAAAAAAAAGTTTAGTTTCTTATGTACCTGTATATTCTAATATTGTTAATTTCTGTTATTAAAAGAACTTATAAAGAAAACAGCTGTTATTTTTACATCATAGAACCCTAAAAATATTATTTTAAAAATAAAATACAACGTTATAATTAAAATAAATGGTAAAATAAATTAATATAAATGGTAAATTTGTAATATCATGCATGTTGCTTAGACTTTTTTGATGTGTGTATTTAGGTCAGCTAAAAACTCAATCTTTACACCTGTAAAGAGGGTGTCAATTTAAAGTTAAAAACTTTTCTTCTACCGATAAAAGTTAGTCATTAATTGTCATAATTTTCATGTCATTACTGTATAAGAACAATAACAATTCCTAGTTAAAATAAAAGTCAATATAAAATGTATTAAAACTACATAAATTTTTGTCTCATGCTTTCTCGGTGTATATGGCCGAGTAAAACTAGTCCTTAAAAATAAAGTAAACGTAACCTATAATAAATAAATAACAAAACAGATAAAACAGATTAAAATTTCAAAATACGTCAAATAAGTCGAAAAATAACTAATTAAAATTTTTAAAATAGTGTATAAATAACCACATAAGTCAATAATTTGAATAATTGGTGTATATTGCCAAGTAATATAATGTCCTTAAAAACTAAAACCCTAACCTTATAAAAATATTTGTCTAAAAATGGTCACTACACAAAACAAAAACCAAAAAAATAATTTCAAGTTCCAAATGGAATTTTGGGGTCAACGGGGTGTCAAAAGAAGGGTAATTGATCCCTCTATTAGTTATGCCTAAGCAGTGGCTTAAGGCCCGAGACACAAAAGAGGACTCGGGCAAAACTCATAAAAAATTATTTTTTATAGATGATCTAACCACTCCGTCAAAGTATGTACAAAGTAGCAAAAATTGCTCTGGGCGCCCAAAAACACCTCAACTACAAGTATAGTGCCCACAGGCAAACGAACACTTACAAAACCCTCCCTAAATATGAAATTGCCGAAAAGATTGATAAAAAATGAGGTAAGGGTCGCCTTCCGGTGGGTTTTAGCTCGGGCGTTGTCCGCGCGCTAGAGGGCGGCCCGATGCGCTGCTATAAGTGCTTCGGCATCGGCCACACAGGGGCTCTCTGCCCGTCCACCGTCGTGCGCACGGAACTTTGCTTCCGTTGCGCTAAGGAGGGCCACAGGGCGGCCAACTGCAAGGCACCCACCCCGCACTGCGCAGTATGCGCTGCGAGTGGTCGTCCAGCCGACCACGTGATGACGGGCAGGAAATGCTGTCCGCCATCAAAGAAGGGCAAAGCGCAGGTGCCTTCACGGCCTGCCGCTGCCGCCGCCTCTGAAACCCCAGCTTCAGTGCCGGCCATCGAGGGAGGTGCCATGGACGCCGATTGATGGCTGGACACCAGAGACGAGTCCTTCAGGCGAACACCAACCACTGCAGAGCGGCCCAGAATCTGCTGGTCCAAACCTGTGCGGAGTGGTTGGTGGACGTGGCGGTTGTCGCCGAGCCGTATTCTGTCCCTGCCAGCTGGCTAGGGGACGACAACGGCTCGGTCGGTCTGATGACGCGGTCTTCCACCGATTCCCCTCCCCTCTCGCTCTTAGAGAAGGGACCGGGATACGTGGCCGCCGCGTGGGGAGACATAGCCCTTATTGGGGTGTATTTCTCCCCAAACCGCCCTCTTTCGGACTTCGAGAATTTTCTCGGGGTCCTCGCCGGGGTGGCCGGTAGAGTGGCGCAGCGCCGGGTGTTGATAGTAGGCGACTTTAACGCCAAGTCGGTGGTATGGGGTAACCCGACCGCCGATGCCCGAGGACGCGAGGTGGAGACGTGGTCCGTGACGTCCGGTCTGTCCCTCCTTAATAGGGGCAGCATGCACACCTGTGTGCGGCGGGACGGGGGATCCGTCGTGGACCTCGCCTTTGCCTCCCCCTCTTTGGCGGCCTGTGTGGTTGACTGGCGGGTAGAGCTAGTGGAGACGCTGTCGGACCACCGATACGTGCGGTTCGACGTCTCTGCCCAGAGCTCCCGGGGAGCACGCGCAGATCATTCGCGCTTCCCGCGGTGGGCGCTCACCCGCCTAGACCGGAGGGCCGCCACGGAGGCGGCGTTCGTCCGGGACTGGCTGTCGCCTCCTGTCGACACTCGGGACGTGGACTCGGCGGCGGTCGAGCTGAGGGACTCCTTGACCGAGGTGTGCAACTTTAGCATGCCTCGGTCTCACCGTCCGCCTCCTCGACGCGCCGTTTACTGGTGGTCGGAGGAGTTGGAGGGACTGCGGGCAGCCTGTGTGGCGGCCAGGCGGGCCTTTGCGAGGAGCCGAAGGCGGCGCCACCGTGACCGCGAAAACGAAGACCGCCTCTATGCGGTGTACGTGGAGGCCAAGGCGACTCTGACAGCGCGAATGGGCGCGGCCCAGGACCGCGCGAGGGCGGAGATGGCGGAGGGTCTAGACGCTGACCCCTTTGGGAGACCGTACAAGGCGGCGCGCAACAAACTGCGCCCGTACGGTCCCCCAGTTGCCGAGACCCTCGAGCCGACGTTGCTGGATGGGGTGGTCCAGTCCCTGTTTCCGCGCAGGGACAACGACTTCACTCCACCAGTAATGGGCGCCTCGCGCGGTGCGGCTCCTTCGGCCGAAGAAGTCCCTCCAGTCACGGAAGGGGAGGTGGAGAGGTCACTCTTCCGCCTCCGTGGGAAAAAGACCGCCCCGGGTCCTGACGGCGTCCCCGCAAAGGTGGTGGCCATCGCCGCCTCCCACATGGGAGAGAGGCTTCGGGACCTCTTCAGTGCATGTGTTGCGTGTGAGAGGTTCCCGAAACCATGGAAGGAGGGCCGATTGTGCCTTCTTCGGAAGGAAGGGCGGCCGGTGGACTCCCCATCGGCATACCGACCCATCGTCTTACTGGATGAGGTCGGTAAAATGTTTGAGGGGATTCTGGCTGCCCGTATTAATAGGCACTTGTGCACAATCGGCCCGGACCTGGCGGACGCTCAGTTCGGTTTTAGAGCTGAGCGTTCCACGGTGGACGCCCTCTCCCAGCTCAAGGGCCTGGTGAGGGAGGCGATGGATGCGGGGGAAGGGCTGTTGGCTGTGTCATTCGACATAGCCAACGCCTTCAATTCCATTCCCCACTCCACTATTTTAGAGGCGCTCCGCTTTCACGGGGTGCCTCCATATTTGCGGGGCCTATTGGCGGACTACCTGACGGACCGCACAGTCCTCCTCGAGGACAAGTCGGGTCAGCTCCGCCAATACGGCGTCGAGTCCGGTGTTCCACAGGGTTCTGTTCTTGGGCCGCTCCTGTGGAACATCGGTTTCGATTGGATTTTGAGAGGCAATCTCCCCCGTGGCACGTCTGTCATCTGCTATGCAGATGACACTCTACTGACTGCCCGGGGGAAAAGTTTCGGAGAGGCGGCTAGCTTGGCCTCGGCGGGCGGCTCACAAGTCGTGGACCGAGTCTCCCGCCTAGGGCTGTCGGTGGCGCTGCACAAGACCGAGGCCGTGTTTTTCCACGGACCTCGGCAGCGCCAACCACCCGACGCCCACATTCATGTGGAGGGCGTCCGCATTGGGGTGCAGGCCCAGATGAAATATCTGGGCCTAGTCCTCGACAACAAGTGGCGCTTCAGTGCGCATTTCAGCGCACTGTCGACGCGCTTGTTGAGGACCGCGGGCGCCCTCTCGGGGCTACTCCCCAACCTTGGGAGACCTGGCGATCAATGCCGGCGTCTGTACGCCGTGTAGGGCCATTGCACAGCGGGTGGCGAGAGCTTACCGCACAGTGAGTTTCGCGGCGTCGTGCGCTCTGGCGGGAACCCCTCCTTGGGAACTTGAGGCATGGGTGCTCGCCAGAGTGTACGACTGGACCGCGGACCAGAGGGCGCTTAACCGGCGCCCAGACCCGGCGGAGCGGGAGGAGGTGCGTGAGGAGATGCGGGAGGCAGTGACTCGGCATTGGGCCGAGGATCTTGCCTCCGCGTCATTTGGTCGGCGGACGCTGGACGCCATCGGGCCCGTCCTGAATGATTGGCTCGATCGGCGTCATGGCTGCCTCTCCCTGCGTCTGGTGCAGGTGCTGTCCGGGCATGGTTGCTTCGGATCGTACCTGCATCGGATTGGGAGAGAGGAGACTCCGCAATGCCACCACTGCGGGGCCGCGGTGGACACGGCGGAGCACACCCTGGAGGCGTGCCCGTCGTGGGCGGAGTCCCGCTGCGCCTTGGTGGCGACAGTAGGTGATGACCTCTCGCTCCCCAGCGTGATTTCTGCCATGCTGGGGAGTGAGGAGGCGTGGGCAGCGGTGGCCTCCTTCTGTGAGGACGTCATGTCACAGAAGGAGGCAGCGGAGCGGGTGCGGGAGGACGACCCTCTCGCGGCGCCGCTCCGCAGACGAAGAAGGGGTGGAGGACGGCGAACACAACGTCCGTCCTCATCCACCCCGGGGGGTGATCAGCGGGCGACAGGCGCGGGGGCGCCAAGGCCTGCATTACACGATACAACCCCTGTGCTCCGGCCATTATAAGGCCCCCTCCCCATTGGGGGGAGGCGTGAAGGGCCTGCCGTAAGGCAAGGCGAAGGTGGATCGCCTGCAGAAAGAAGTGTCTGCGCTTCATGCGCGCGTTGCCGAGCTAATTACTCGGCCTGAGGGGCCTACGTCTGAGGGTTCAGCATCGATGCCGGCCCCCTCCAACCTTGAGGATGTAATCCGCAAGGTTGTTATGGAGGAGAGGGCCTTTACTAGGGCCTGTTTGGCCGGTATTGAGGACCGGCTACTGCCGGAGAAGCGGCTCCGCCCTGCGCTCGCGGCGGATAAGGCGTCTCAAAGAGTGTCCAGCGCACCCGGGCCCTCAACGGCCCCAGTCCTGTGGGAGCAGCCCGAGCCCCCTAAGACCGCCAAGGGTAAGGGCAAGGGTAAGAAGACCGCTCCGGCCGCTCCAACTGTCCAGACGGTCCCTCAGGAGACCCAGAGGGAAGACCCCCTTCTGCCCTCTACCACCCCTTCGAACCAGCCATGGACAAAGGTCCAGAGAAAAAAGAAGGGGAAGAAGTCGGCCCCTGAGCCCCCTGCAGCCAAACCTGCAGCCCCGGTTGACAGGAGTAGGAAACTCCCTCCTACTCCTAAAACCGCTGCCGTGGTGGTCACGCTGACCCCACAGGCAGTGGAGCAAGGGGAGACATACGAGTCCGTGCTGCGGCGGGCTCGTGCAAATGTTGACCCTGCGCAACTTGGGGCAGGCAGAGTCACCTGCCGAAAAACCCAAACCGGGGCTCGTATTTTCACGTTCTCGGGGGTCAAGGTGGCAGCAAGGCCGACCTCTTCGCGACGAAGGTCCGAGAGGCTGTCGCGGACACGGCCAAAGTTGTAAGGCCCGTCAAGTGTATGGCCCTTGTGACGTAGTGGGTTGGTATAGGGAGATAAATGCAAACAACTCAAGTACGACAATGTAGTATTATTCCGTAAAAATTAATTTAGTATATACAATTACAATTATTAGTTTGATAATTTGGAAATCACTACGTTAACAAATATAGGAAAATAAACAAGCCGGTCTAATCAGAAGGATTAGAGAGGATTCAAAGCACGAGGTTCGAAGGCTGCCCTATAGAAAGGCAGACACTTATCTTCAGTAAGCCGGAACAAAAAGGGCAGGGCCCGCGCCCCGCGTCCTCCTTATATAGCGGCCGCTGGGTAGTCCCCTCCACGGCGCGCTCGCGCCGCTGCCGTGCGGCGAAATGGAACGCGCGAAGCGGGACGCGCGAAGCACGTCACATACCCCCCCCCGCTAGACCAGAATTTTTCCTAGGGAAAATTCGGCTGCTAGCAGGGGGGCGACAGGCTGTTCAGGCACCAACACCCTGCAGGAGCGGTAGATGAGATCAGCTCCGCGGGAGGTACCTGAAACAGCCAAAAGGAAAGGGCAGTACATCCTATTTTAAAAAAGTTAGGGTTAGTAGTTAGTATAGTCACGTGACGAGCCAGCGCTGTACGGATATTTTAATAAAAGAAAAGAAGAGAGAAAGAGAGTTTTCAAGTATACTATGCAGATTAGATTCATTGAAATACGGAACCTATATTGTAAACAAAAGAACAGCAGCAGCTGTAGGCTGTCGCCGTGTTATAGAAAAAAAATATAGTCAATTAAATCACAAAGAACAGGTTAACAACCTTCGAACAAAAGATCGTTCGAGCGAGGCCGCATTCCAATGGTTTAACTCATACCTAATATTTTAATTAAAATGTTTATTTTAGAACGTAAACAACCTTAATATAATTCAATAACACATATTAACTTAGTAAGCAGTTTCGCCGTCAATCACTAAATGAAATAAAGAGTTTCAGGCATCGAACCTGTGATCAAGTTCGAATGACCTCTCTTTTTACCACTGTACCAAGGGGTAAAAAAAAATATTTTCTTTTAATCAGCTCAATGAACACCGAGTAACAAAAAGAACAAGTTAAAATACAACACGCCACAGCGCAGTCTTGGGTTCGAATCCGAAACCTTGTGTAATTTGTAGATATAAATACAAATCGATAATATTATTACACCGAGGTGTGAAGGATAAATCGCTAAGCGACCTGCACGAGAGTGCGAGTAATACGACGATGCCTAAACAAACAATAACAACTATATGTAGGTAAAATCTAGTTAAGTTTATTACAGATATCATTCTTTATAATTTATATTTTTAATATCTTTGATATGCCATTCACCCAGCGGTTTACCTGACATATCGGATAGTTTATAGACCAAAGGCGACTTTTTAGATGTGATTTTACACTTTATAAACTTAGGGGCCAACTTCTTACAAAATATATAATATTTATCCTTATCGCTAAGATAAAAAGTACGTCTCCAAACAACATCGCCCACCTGGAATTCCACCGGCCTACGACGGAGATTATACGATTGACAATTACGCTGGTGAGCCGACAGCAAGGCTGCCTGTACCTTCTCAAAGATCGAAGATAAGTAGCCGAGTGATTCAGCGTAAGAGTCTCGCGGCTCATGAACCATATTGGGGTCAGAGTCAATATGGCGTGAGCCGCAATTTACAAGCTCCCGACCGTAAACAAGAAACGACGGCGAGAAACCTGTCACTTCGTTCACCGCAGAATTAATTGCAAATTGAATCTTTGGTATAAGTGTGTCCCAGACACGGTGATCATTATCTATGAAGGTTGAAACGGCCGTGATTATAGTTTTATTATAACGTTCCACTGAATTTACATGAGGATATATAAAGGCGTATAGTGCAAGTTTGGAATTTTATATTTAGTTAATAAGTTTTTAAAAGTTGAACTAATGAATTGCTTGCCGTTATCGAGTATGACCGTAGAAGGAATACCATGAACCAAGAAAACGTTTTCCTCCAGTATTCTAGCAATAACCTCGGCTGTTGCACGTTTAATGGGAAAAAGTAAACAATATTTCGAGAAACAACAAGAAACGACAAAAATGAAAGTATTTTGTTTCCTCGTTGGAGGCAATGGACCGACTAAATCGATGCTAATTACCTGGAAGGGTTTGGAAACCGACTTAGGACCGCCCATGTGACCCAAGGTTAAATGTGTCTGATGTTTATGGGCAATGCAAGCTTCGCAAGAATTTACCGCCTTGACCACGTCACTATACATACCTGGCCAATAATAATTAAAAGATCTAGACGTTTATAAGTTTTAAAAATGCCAAGATGACCAGCCGTGGGCAACGAATGATTCTGAGATATAACCAACGCTCTCTCCTCGGACGGTACGATCTCCTTCCATTGAAACTCTCTAGTGAGAGGATTGATACTTCTCTTAAAACGATAAAGTTTGTTATCAATTACCTGATAATCAACAAAGGAAGTAGGAGTTTTTAAACAACCGTTATAAATTTTTAAATACCACGGATCGTTAGTAGAAACGTTATTAGATTTATTTTGCGTTTCTATACACATAATATTTTTAGAACGAGACAACAAATCCGGCACAACATTGTCAGAACCACGACGGTGCCTTATTTCGAAATTATAAGCAGAAAGACGAACACCCCACCTAGCTAACCGGCCGGTTGGGTTATTAAGCTTTAGGAACCATTGGAGCGCTGCGTGGTCACTGTATACTATGAGGGGTTTACCGTTATCTACATAGCAACGCCAATGCTCAATGGCTGAAAGCACTGCGATCGGTAGCACTATAATTTCTCTCTTGGTCCGATAGCGACTTGCTATAGTAAGCAATGACCCTTTCCTCCCCATTCAAGATCTGGCAAAGTACCGCGCCTATGCCATAGTCACTGGCATCAGCGTGTATCTCAAATGGTTGAGTATAATCTGGACAAGATAAGACAGAAGGGGAAGTCAAATGATTTTTCAAATTAACGAAAGCCTGATCGGCCTCTGGTGACCAAGAAAAAGGAGGAGACTTCTTTCCACTAGAAGTTAATTTATTAAGAGGAGTAGCCAAGGTACTAAAGTTAGGAATGAACCTCCTATACCACGACGCCGCTCCCAAGAAACGACGCACCTCCCTTCTATTAGTGGGCACAGGATAATTTGCAATAAAATCAACCTTATCGGGATCGGGATGAAGGCCCTTAGAATCGACAACATAACGAGTCGTGTCATCGGAATGTAGTTCCGTGACGTCCACAGTTTTTCTATCAACCAACACAGATTCTAATTCGACAGGAAACAAATCAAAACTCCTCCAAAAGTCCATACCAAGTATCAAGGAACTCTTTATGCCTGGCACTATGTGAGTGACAATATGATTAATTTTATTACCAAATTCAAAAGGAAGTACCACACTGCCAAGAGAAGAATATCTATCACCACCAGCGGTGGTAAATTCTAATGATTTTTTTGAATCAATATTTAACTTGTTTAAAAAATAATTATGACAGTTGTTACCTAGAATTGTAAAACACGAACCAGTATCAAGAAGACCCACTGTACTTTTACCGTTCACTGTTACAGAAATATATGGCGTAATAGTTTGTTTTGAAATATCGATTGAGGAAAGTTTGTTACTGTTGCAGAAGTATAATGAATTGGAACGCAACAAGTCTTGCCATTTATTATTATTATACAATTTACTCTTTATTGTATTATTAAAAATTTTATTTTTCTTTCCCCAACCGTTACTAATTAGTTTTTTGAATTATTAATAATTGGACCATTGCACTTCGGACAGTCTATTGCGCGGTAGCCCTTTAGGCCACATTTAAAACAAATCAAGTAACGCGGCTGCCGGCAAGTTTTCAAGGAATGCGAATCAGAACGACACCGAGGACAATACTGCCTGGAAGTATTAGATACCGCACTAACTTGGGGTTCCGCAGATAAGTCAAAAGAAGTTGAAGGCTCATTTTTAAAATTTTTATGAAAGTTTTTAAACCTATTAGGTTGGTAAGAACCAGTATACTTTTTATTACTATTATTATTATTATAATTATAAGCGAATTCAGGAGCTAAAGTGTTAGAAGTAACCGTAGGAGGCTCAGAGAAATCCTTACTACGACTATTATATTTTTCAAAATTACGACAGACACTAACCAACGAAGGAATATCAGTAATAGTTGTAGTCAAGAGACAGTTGGTATAACAAGGCCTAATATTGTTTAATAAAATTTCCAGTTTCTCACCATCTGGAATTGGATTGTCAAGGCGAGAAAACAACCCCTGCATTTTCGCCACATACAGGGTTATGTTCTCACCTTGACCTTGAGAGCGCAGTCTTATTTCAGACATTAATTTAAAATCATAGTTATGTGGGCTAAAATCCTGCTTCAATGACCTACACAACTCACTCCATGAATTTACACTGTTCCTAACGGAACGATACCAATGAAGGGCATCGTCCGAAAATATCTCATACGCGAAGGACAAGATCTTCGAGTCAGGAATGCCCCTAGACGAAATAAATTCATTCATTTTCTCTATGAAACCGCGCACACACGTTTTACCCGAGTACTTAAACTTGCCTAACTCCGAAAAAAGTTTACGGTCATAAATTAATGACTCGGAGGTAAGTGCACAACCGCCTGGTTGCTGTACAGCTGTCTTAGCGACGCTCGTGCCACTAATAGAGGAAGGTGACAAGGCTTTAAATAATTTAAAGATGGAATTGAACTTCTGCCAAATGGATTCATAACTTTCCCTGTCACAAAATTCAACACGCTGTAACCTATGATACACGTGGTGCAATATGGATTCCGTCCTAGCGAACATCCTACTATTAAAATCTACTTGCAATAGTTCTAAATTATTATTCGCTCGCGACAAGGAAAATTCACTATGCGATATATCCGCGGCGGGCTCGTAACATGACTCTGAAATGTCCTCCGACGGATAAAGAGGCAATAATTTGACTAATTGCTTCCGCAACTCGTCTACCGTATCTAACTTATCACCACCTCGTATAAGGACCTCATATTCTAGTTCAGATTTGTTTAAATGGTGGTAGTTAATCGCGTACGACATTTTATTTAAGAAAAGAAGGAAAAAAAATCTACACGGCAAAACTGCAGAAGCAATTAATCACACACTTTGTAAACAATGACTAATAGAATTAAATGTGAATTATGTGTTCCGTTCAGTAGGTATCGTCTACAAGGTCAATTAAATATCTTGTTATGATATTTTTTTAAAGGACAACGCGGTCACGCCACGTGCGCTGACCGGTTGTTTATTTAACGTACAAGGTAGTTAAATTGAATAAAAGAAGTAGATAATTCGCTTGTAGAAACGAAAGGAAAATTTAACTCTTTTTAAAACAAAAGAAAGAACAAAAACACAGTACCAACCTTGAACGGAACACTTTTTTTCACGACACACAGAAAAGAAAAAGAATGGGCGTGCTCACGGGGGGCGCCCCGCGTCCTCCTTATATAGCGGCCGCTGGGTAGTCCCCTCCACGGCGCGCTCGCGCCGCTGCCGTGCGGCGAAATGGAACGCGCGAAGCGGGACGCGCGAAGCACGTCACACCCTTGAGGTGGTCGATCTGGACGACTGCGTCACGCAGGAAGAGGTGGTGGCCGCTGTTGCGGCGGCGGGGGGCTGCGCCGTCGAATCAATTAAGGGCCGGGCCATTAGACCCGGCCGCGGCGGTATGGGCACGATGCGTCTGGAGTGCCCTGTCGTGTGTGCCAAGGCGGTTTTGGCCAAGGGTCGCCTCCCAGTGGGGCTTAGCTCAGGTGGAGTCCGGGCGTTGGAGGACGGGCCGATGCGCTGTTATAAGTGCTTCGGCATCGGTCACACCCGGGCTCTCTGTCCTTCCATTGCCAACCGCATGGAACTCTGTTTCCGCTGCGGAAAGGAAGGGCACAAGTCGGCCACCTGCGAGGCACCCACCCCGCACTGCGCAGTATGTTCTGCGAGTGGTCGCCCTGCTGACCACGTGATGACGGGCAGGAAATGCTGTCCGCCATCCAAGAAAGGAAAAGCACAGGTGCCTTCACGGCCTGCTGCTGCCGCCGCCACCGGGACCCCAGCTCCAGTGCCGGCCATTGAGGGGAGTGTAATGGACGCCGAATAATGGTTGGACAACGCCTACGTGTTCTCCAAGCGAACGCCAACCACTGCAGAGCGGCCCAGGATTTGCTGGTCCAGACCAGGACCTCTGCGGAGTGGTTGGTAAACGTGGCGGTTGTCGCCGAGCCGTATTCCGTCCCTGGCAGCTGGCTAGGGGACGACAACGGCTCGGTCGCACTGGTGATGCGGTCTTCCACCGACTCCCCTCCCCTCTCGCTTTTAGAGAAGGGACCGGGATACGTGGCCGCCGCATGGGGAGACATAGCGCTTGTAGGGGTGTATTTCTCCCCAAACCGCCCTCTCTCGGACTTCGAGAATTTTCTCGGGGTCCTCGCCGGTTAGGTTAGGTTAGGTTAGGTTAGGTTGGGGGTAGGGCGGCCGGTGGACTCCCCATCGGCATACCGACCCATCGTCTTACTGGATGAGGTCGGTAAAATGTTTGAGGGGATTCTGGCTGCCCGTATTAATAGGCACTTGTGCACAATCGGCCCGGACCTGGCGGACGCTCAGTTCGGTTTTAGAGCTGAGCGTTCCACGGTGGACGCCCTCTCCCAGCTCAAGGGCCTGGTGAGGGAGGCGATGGATGCGGGGGAAGGGCTGTTGGCTGTGTCATTCGACATAGCCAACGCCTTCAATTCCATTCCCCACTCCACTATTTTGGAGGCGCTCCGCTTTCACGGGGTGCCTCCATATTTGCGGGGCCTATTGGCGGACTACCTGACGGACCGCACAGTCCTCCTCGAAGACAAGTCGGGTCAGCTCCGCCAATACGGCGTCGAGTCCGGTGTTCCACAGGGTTCTGTTCTTGGGCCGCTCCTGTGGAGCATCGGTTTCGATTGGATTTTGAGAGGCAATCTCCCCCGTGGCACGTCTGTCATCTGCTATGCAGATGACACTCTACTGACTGCCCGGGGGAAAAGTTTCGGAGAGGCGGCTAGCTTGGCCTCGGCGGGCGGCTCACAAGTCGTGGACCGAGTCTCCCGCCTAGGGCTGTCGGTGGCGCTGCACAAGACCGAGGCCGTGTTTTTCCACGGACCTCGTCAGCGCCAACCACCCGACGCCCACATTCATGTGGAGGGCGTCCGCATTGGGGTGCAGGCCCAGATGAAATATCTGGGCCTAGTCCTCGACAACAAGTGGCGCTTCAGTGCGCACTTCAGCGCACTGTCGACGCGCTTGTTGAGGACCGCGGGCGCCCTCTCGGGGCTACTCCCCAACCTTGGGAGACCTGGCGATCAATGCCGGCGTCTGTACGCCGGCATACTTAAGAGTATGGCCCTTTACGGGGCCCCTATCTGGGCGGACTCACTGTGCAGACGGGAGAACGCCGCCGCCATCCGCAGGCCACAGAGGGCCATTGCACAGCGGGTGGCGAGAGCTTACCGCACAGTGAGTTTCGCGGCGTCGTGCGCTCTGGCGGGAACCCCTCCTTGGGAACTTGAGGCATGGGTGCTCGCCAGAGTGTACGACTGGACCGCGGACCAGAGGGCGCTTAACCGGCGCCCAGACCCGGCGGAGCGGGAGGAGGTGCGTGAGGAGATGCGGGAGGCAGTGACTCGGCATTGGGCCGAGGATCTTGCCTCCGCATCATTTGGTCGGCGGACGCTAGACGCCATCGGGCCCGTCCTAAGTGATTGGCTCGATCGGCGTTATGGCTGCCTCTCCCTGCGTCTGGTGCAGGTGCTGTCCGGGCATGGTTGCTTCGGATCGTACCTGCATCGGATAGGGAGGGAGGAGACTCCGCAATGCCACCACTGCGGGGCCGCGGTGGACACGGCGGAGCACACCCTGGAGGCGTGCCCGTCGTGGGCGGAGTCCCGCTGCGCCTTGGTGGCGACAGTAGGTGATGACCTCTCGCTCCCCAGCGTGATTTCTGCCATGCTGGGGAGTGAGGAGGCGTGGGCAGCGGTGGCCTCCTTCTGTGAGGACGTCATGTCACAGAAGGAGGCAGCGGAGCGGGTGCGGGAGGACGACCCTCTCGCGGCGCCGCTCCGCAGACGAAGAAGGGGTGGAGGACGGCGAACACAACGTCCGTCCTCATCCACCCCGGGGGGTGATCAGCGGGCGACAGGCGCGGGGGCGCCAAGGCCTGCATTACACGATACACCCCCTGTGCTCCGGCCATTATAAGGCCCCCTCCCCATTGGGGGGAGGCGTGAAGGGCCTGCCGTAAGGCGGGCAATAGCCGGTGGGGGACTGGACGACATGGATTCCCAGGCCCCCTCCACTAAGGCGAGGTCGGAGCACCGCTGGGTTTTTAGTGGGTATACCGGGAATTCTGTTTCCCGGGGAGTCTCACATACCCCTTTCCCGTCCCCCGATGGGGAAGGGGATGCGTAAAAGCATTTTCCCAGCGCAAAAAAAAAAAAAAAAAGGTTAGGTTGGGGGTCCCCCCCTCCCCATCGTCATACCGACCCATCGTCTTACTAGATGAGGTCGGTAAAATGTTTGAGGGGATCCTGGCTGCCCGTATTAACAGGCACTTGTGCACAATCGGCCCGGACCTGGCGGACGCTCAGTTCGGGTTTCGAGCTGAGCGTTCGACAGTGGACGCCCTCTCCCAGCTCAAGGGCCTGGTGAAGGAGGCGATGGATGCGGGGGAAGGGCTGTTGGCTGTGTCATTCGACATAGCCAACGCCTTCAACTCCATTCCCCACTCCACCATCCTAGAGGCGCTCCGCTTTCACGGAGTGCCTCCGTATTTGAGGGGCCTATTGGCGGACTACCTGACGGACCGCACAGTCCTTCTCGAGGACAAGTCGGGTCAGCTCCGCCAATACGGCGTCGAGTCCGGTGTTCCACAGGGTTCTGTTCTTGGGCCGCTCCTGTGGAACATCGGATTCGACTGGATTTTGAGAGGCAACCTCCCCCGTGGCACGTCTGTCATCTGCTATGCGGATGACACTCTATTGACTGCCCGGGGGAGAAATTTTGAGGAGGCGGCCAGTCTGGCCTCGGCGGGCGGTTCGCAGGTTGTGGACCGTATTTCCCGCCTGGGGCTGACGGTGGCGCTGCACAAGACCGAGGCCGTGTTCTTCCACGGGCCTCGGCAGCGCCAACCGCCCGACGCCCACATTCATGTGGAGGGCGTCCGCATTGGGGTGCAGGCCCAGATGAAATATCTGGGCCTAGTCCTCGACAATAAGTGGCGCTTCAGTGCGCACTTCAGCGCACTGTCGACGCGCTTGTTGAGGACCGCGGGCGCCCTCTCGGGGCTACTCCCCAACATAGGGAGACCCGGCGACCAATGCCGGCATCTATACGCCGGCATACTAAAAAGTATGGCCCTGTACGGGGCCCCTATCTGGGCGGACTCACTGTGCAGACGGGAGAACGCTGCTGCCATCCGCAGGCCACAAAGGGCCATAGCACAGCGGGTGGCGAGGGCGTACCGCACAGTGGGTTTCGCGGCGGCGTGCGCTCTGGCGGGTACCCCTCCTTGGGAACTCGAGGCTTGGGTGCTCGCCAGGGTGTATGATTGGACGGCGGGGCAAAGGGCGCTAAACCAGCGCCCGGACCCGGCAGAACGGGAGGAGGTGCGTGGCGAGGTGCGGGAGGCCATAACTCGGCACTGGGCCGAAGATTTGGCCTCCGCAGAATTTGGGCGGCGGACGCTGGACGCCATCGGGCCTGTCCTAAACGATTGGCTCGATCGGCGGCATGGCTGCCTCTCTCTGCGTCTGGTGCAGGTGCTGTCCGGGCATGGTTGCTTCGGGTCGTACCTGCATCGGATTGGGAGGGAGGAGACTCCGCGATGCCACCACTGCGAAGCAGCGGTGGATACGGCGGAGCACACCTTGGAGGTGTGCCCGTCGTGGGCGGAGTCCCGCCGCGCCATGGTGAAGGCGGTCGGGGACGACCTCTCGCTCCCCAGCGTGATTTCTGCCATGCTGGGGAGTGAGGAGGCGTGGGAAGCGGTAGCCTCCTTCTGTGAGGACGTCATGTCCCAGAAGGAGGCAGCGGAGCGGGTGCGGGAGGACGACCCTCTCGCGGCGCCGCTCCGCAGACGAAGAAGGGGTGGAGGACGGCGAACACAACGTCCGTCCTCCTCCGCCCCGGGGGGTGATCAGCGGGCGACAGGCGCGGGGGCGCCACCGCCTGCATCACATGATCCACCCCCTGTGCTCCGGCCATTATAAGGCCCCCTCCCCATTGGGGGGAGGCGTGAAGGGCCTGCCGTAAGGCGGGCAATCGCCGGTGGGGGACTGGATGTCATGGATTCCCAGACCCCCTCCACTAAGGCGAGGTCGGAGCACCGCTGGGTTTTTAGTGGGTATACCGGGAATCTCTTTCCCGGGGAGTCTCACATACCCCTTTCCCGTCCCCCGATGGGGAAGGGGATGCGTAATAGCATTTTCCCAGCGCAAAAAAAAAAAAAAAAAAAGGTTGGGGGTCCCCCCACAGCTTTGACTTCCACGCAGTGACCCCTGGGCAACGTCGCGCCTGACCACCGTAACGGAGTGGCAGGCCGACGGCTAACGAAAGCTGTGCATCAAAGTTCCTGTCGTTCTTTGATATTTTTTGTTGTGTTTTGAGCATGTCTCAACCTTTGAGGGACGCCTCCGGGCGTTTTCTCCCCAAAGGCCCTTCTCAGGGCCAACCAAAAGGCCCTTTTCAGGGCCAACCAAAAGGCCCTTTTCAGGGCCAACCAAAAGGCCCTTCTCAGGGCCAACCCATGTCTCGCGATGCTTCGGCATCGGGGACCAGCCGCGCACAATCCGTGGCGAGTCTTGTCGTGTCGGACAATTCTGACACTGAGTCAATCTTGAGCGGTTCGAACTGCGGTTCGACACGCGCGTCGAGAAAGAGGGCCTTCCTCAGGCGGAGCTCCGGAGGTTCTCCGGACCAAGCGGAGAAGCCCGCCAAGCGGGCAGATATTCAGGCGGATTTGGAGGAGAGGATTTCCTCCAAAGAGCAGCGGGCTCGAACCGCCAGAGCTAAGGCTGGTTACGGTGCCTCCAGCGTCCTATACACGGACCACTCTGTGGAGGAAATGGAGCGCATGGCTCTTGAGGACCAGGTGGAAATCTTTGAGGTGGCCTCCAAGTCCTCAAATTTAAAGGGCACATTTCAGAAGGCCCTGAAATGCCGGGCAGCTAGCTTGCTCGGCATTGTTAAGGAGTTGGCGCAGCGCACTACGTCCGATGAGACGAGGCAACTGCAGGCGAAAGTGGATCGCCTGCAGAAAGAAGTGTCCGCGCTGCACGCGCGCGTTGCCGAGTTAATTACTCGGCCTGAGGGAACGTCTGAGCGTCCAGAGTCAATGCCCGCCCCCTCCAACCTTGAGGATATAATCCGCAAGGTTGTCATGGAGGAGAGGGCGTTCACCAGGGCCTGTTTGGCAGGCATTGAGGACCGACTCCTGCCGGAGAAGCGGCTCCGCCCCCCACTCGCGGCAGCTAAACTGCCCGAGGAGACGCTTAGTGCACCGGGTCCCTCAACGGCCCCTGCCCAGCATGAGCAGCCCAAGGGCAAAGGAAAAGGAAAAGGCAAGGGCAAGAAGACCACTCCGGCCGCCCCAACTGTCCCGGCCGCACCAACTGCCCAGTCGGTACCTCTCGAAAGGGAGAGGGAAGACCCACTCCTGCCCTCCACTACCCCTTCCAACCAGCCTTGGATAAAGGTGGTGGCGAGGAAACGGAAGGAGAAGACGTCAGCCCCTAAGCCCCTTGCAGCTAAGCCTCCGGCCTTGGAGGACAAGAGAAAGAAACTCCCCCCCACTCCGAAAACCGCAGCCGTGGTGGTCACGCTGACCCCAGAGGCAGCGGAGCGAGGGGAGACGTACGAGTCCGTGCTGAGGCGGGCTCGTACTAGCGTCGAACCTGCGCAACTTGGGCCTGGCAGGGTCACGTGCCGCAAGACCCAAACGGGAGCTCGTATCTTCGAGTTCTCGGGGGCCGAA
The DNA here is from genome assembly GCA_905475405.1 of Schrankia costaestrigalis. NCBI lineage: Eukaryota > Metazoa > Arthropoda > Insecta > Lepidoptera > Erebidae > Schrankia > Schrankia costaestrigalis. Next base: position 71,787 of record FR997845.1, on the reverse strand, counting down.
GGCGGCACCAAGGCGGACCTCTTCGCGACGAAGCTAAAAGAGGCTGTCGCGGATACGGCCAAGGTCGTGCGGCCCGTCAAATGCGTGGCCCTGGAGGTGACTGACCTCGATGACTCGGTCACCCAAGAGGAGGTGGTGGCTGCGGTTGCAGTGGCGGGGGGCTGCGCCGTCACAGCTGTCAGGGGTCGGGCCATTAGGCCAGGTCGAAGGGGTATGGGCACTATGCGCCTGGAGTGCCCTGTCGTGGTGGCCAAGGCAGTCTTCCCCCCAAAAAGGAAAGACCAGCATTCCAAGGGCAAGAAGAAGGCACCACAGGTGCAGGACGAAGCGGAACCGGTTGAAATGGAATTAGTTTAATGGCTCCACAGTTCCGCTTCGTCCAATCGAACCTAAACCACTGCGCCAGGGCTCAAGATCTTTTAACCCAGACCATGGCGCAGTGGCAGATAGCTATAAGCGTAGCCGCCGAGCCTTATTTTGTGCCGCCCAGGGATGACTGGTTGGGCGACCTGGATGGCTCGGTGGCAATAATTTCGTCGCGCGCTGCCGGGGCCCCGATCCTCGAGGTTCTGTCCAGAGGTCGGGGTTGCGTGGCAGCGCGATTTGGTTCGGTTGTTGTGATTGGCACGTACTTTTCGCCAAACCGATGTCTCGCCGACTTTGAGGGTTTCCTACACGAATTGGGCATCGTCGTCGCTCGTTGTCACCCTGTACCCGTTTTAGTCCTCGGGGACTTCAACGCCAAGTCTACGGCTTGGGGTTCCCCGTCTACGGACGCTAAGGGTGGGGTGCTCGAGGAGTGGGTCGCAACATCTGGCCTGCTCATCCTCAACCGGGGCAATGTGCATACATGCGTACGGCAGCGGGGCGGTTCCATAGTGGACCTTTCGTTCGCAAGCCCCGCTGTAGCCCGTTTAGTCACCGATTGGCGTGTCGAGGAGGGGGTTGAGACACTTTCCGATCACCGGTACATCCGGTTTGATCTCTCCCCCCGCGTTTCCGATGCGCCGGTCCGGGCTACCCCGGTTGGTCCGCGCTGGGCTTTGAAACAAATGGATCGGGAGGTCCTCCTTGAAGCCTCCATCGTCCAGGCCTGGGTTTCTGCACCGGATAGGCCTGTCGACATTGATGTAGAGGCAGAGTGGTTCAGGGAGGCCATGTCGCAAATTTGCGACGCGGCTATGCCCCGGGTTCGACCGGGGCGACCGAAGCGCCAGGTGTACTGGTGGTCGACTGACATCGCGCAGTTACGCAGTCAATGTGTAACAGCGCACCGCCGGTACACCGGACAACGTAGAAGGCGCCGCCGCACTCCCGATGCCGATGCCATCGAGGCGGAACTGTACGAAGGGTACAGAGTGGCCAAGAAGGCCCTCAATCTGGCCATATCGCGGGCTAAAATTGAAGCCCGCGAACGTTTAATCGAGACTCTGGATCAAGATCCGTGGGGGCGTCCCTACTTGCTAGTGCGGGGTAAATTGCGCACGTGGGCGCCCCCGCTTACCCAGAGTCTCAGGCCAGAGGTGCTGGAGAGAGTCGTTGGCACTCTGTTCCCTTCGAGGACGGAGCACACTCCTCCGCCCATGGTTCCGCCCATAGTGGCTGCCAGCGCGGACGAAGAGGAAGACGACGACGTGCCCGAGGTGACCCGGGTAGAGTTGCGGGCTGCGGTGTTACGCCTTCAGAGGAAGAACACCGCGCCGGGACCCGATGGCATTCCTGGCCGAGCGTGGGTCCTGGCCCTTCGGGAGCTCGCGCCCCGACTATTAGGGCTCCTATCGGCGTGCCTTGAGAGGGGCCGATTTCCAGAGCCATGGAAACATGGGCGTATGGTCCTTCTCAAGAAGGAGGGGCGCCCGGCAGACTCACCGTCTGCCTACCGGCCCATTGTGTTGCTGGACGAGGTGGGCAAGCTGTTCGAGCGTGTGCTTGCAGACCGCCTCGTCCGCCACCTTACGCTAGTTGGGCCGGACCTGGCGGAATGTCAATTTGGTTTTCGCCAGGGGCGCTCCACCGTGCACGCCATCAAGCACGTGAGGAGTCTGGCGGAGGACGCTGTTTCCCGGGGCGAGGTGTTGTTGGCTGTCTCGTTAGACATTGCCAACGCTTTCAACACCTTGCCTTGGAGTTGTATTCGGGCGGCACTAGCGTACCATGGTGTGCCGCCCTACCTCCGCCGCATTGTCGGGGCGTATTTAGAAGATCGAATGATTACCTACCCGGGTCGGGAGGGTATGTGTCGGCGAGACATCGGTTGTGGAGTTCCACAGGGGTCGGTTCTGGGTCCGCTCCTGTGGAACATCGGTTATGACTGGGCGCTGCGCGGTGCGCTCCTCGCGGGTGTCAGCGTTGTTTGTTACGCTGACGACACTTTGGTCACCGCGAGGGGTAAGACGCACCGGCAGGCCCAAGTTCTGGCGACTGCTGGGGTCGCGCAAGTCGTGCATAGGATCCGGCGTTTGGGTCTCGAGGTGGCGCTTCACAAGTCCGAGGCCGTTTTCTTTCATGGGCCTCGGAACCGTCCACCTTCGGGATCCCACATTATGGTAGGAGGGGTTCGCATCGGCATCGAGCCCACTTTGAAGTACCTTGGGCTCGTTCTTGATGGCCGATGGAACTTCGAGGAGCATTTTCGTCGTTTGGCCCCAAAACTTACGGCCGCCGCGACCAGTCTGTCGCGGCTTTTGCCGAACCTAGGGGGGCCAAACGCCTCCTGCCGGAGGCTCTATTGCGGGATCGTGCGGTCGATGGCGCTCTACGGCGCTCCAATTTGGGCCGATGACCTGACGGACCGGAGTCTCGCCCTGTTGCGAGCTCCGCAACGCATCATGTCCGTCAGGTGCATTAGAGGATTCCGCACGATCGCATTCGAGTCGGCGAGCCTCCTTGCCGGATCCCCGCCATGGGACCTTGAGGCCAGGATCCTCGCGTCGCTTTTCCAATGGCGCGAGGATGCACTGGTGCGGGGCGTATTTACAGCGCCCCGCGTAGTGGAGGAAGTGAGGTCCCAGCTCCACCGTAACATGCTGGCGGAGTGGGCGGCGCGACTAGCGCGACCCAGTGCCGGGCACGCCACAATTGTGGCGGTAAGTCCCGTTTTCCACGAGTGGCTAGAGAGGCGTCATGGCGCCCTCTCGTACCGGTTGACGCAGTTGCTCACCGGCCACGGCTGCTTCGGCAAGTTTTTGTGTCGAATCGGCCGTGAGGAGACGCCCAGGTGTCATCATTGCGGGGACTGCGCCGAAGACACGGCGCACCACACATTGGCGGAGTGCCCGGCGTGGCACGAGCCGCGCCGTGTATTAACAGGCGCAGTCAGGGTGGGTAGCCTCTCGCTACTGGTACTCATCAGTTTGATGGTCCGAAGCGAGAGTGCATGGGAAGCCGCCGCTTCATTCGCAGAGACGGTTCTGTCCGTCAAGGAAGCGGCGGAGAGGGAGAGGGAGAGTAGTCGATCATCCTCCCTCTCAACCCGCAGATCTGGGCGTCAAAGGAGGGCGCCGCGAGACGATCTCTGGTCTGGATGACTCAGCCACGATTGAAGAAGTAGTCGCTGCAGTTGCCAAAGTAGGAGAATGCCCACCTAGTAGTGTGAAGGGAGGTACGATACGCTTCGGTGGCGGAGGTATGGGCACTACAATCACCGGACAACGACGAAGGCGCCGCCGCACTCCCGATGCCGATGCCATCGAGGCGGAACTGTACGAAGGGTACAGAGAGGCCAAGAAGGCCCTCAACCTGGCCATATCGCGGGCTAAAATTGAGGCCCGCGAGCGTTTGATTGAGACTCTGGATCAAGATCCGTGGGGGCGTCCCTATTTGTTAGTGCGGGGAAAATTGCGCACGCGAAAATTGTGAGCGGGGCGCCCCCGCTCACGCAGAGTCTCAGGCCAGAGGTGCTGGAGGGAGTTGTTGGTACTCTGTTCCCTTCGAGGACGGAGCACACTCCTCCGCCCATGGTTCCGCCCATAGTGGCTGCCAGCGCGGACGAAGAGGAAGACGACGACGTGCCCGAGGTGACCCGGGTAGAGTTGCGGGCTGCGGTGTTACGACTTCAGAGGAAGAGCACCGCGCCGGGACCTGATGGCATTCCAGGCCGAGCGTGGGTCCTGGCCCTACGGGAGCTCGCGCCCCGACTATTAGGGCTCCTATCGGCGTGCCTTGAGAGGGTCCGATTTCCAGAGCCATGGAAACATGGGCGTATGGTCCTTCTCAAGAAGGAGGGGCGCCCGGCAGACTCACCGTCTGCCTACCGGCCCATTGTGTTGCTGGACGAGGTGGGCAAGCTGTTCGAGCGTGTGCTTGCTGACCGCCTCGTCCGCCACCTTTCCTTAGTTGGGCCGGATCTGGCGGATTGTCAATTTGGTTTTCGCCAGGGGCGCTCCACCGTGCACGCCATAAAGCATGTAAGGAGTCTGGCGGAGGACGCTGTTTCCCGGGGCGAGGTGTTGTTGGCTGTCTCTCTTGACATTGCCAACGCTTTCAACACCTTGCCTTGGAGTTGTATTCGGGCGGCACTAGTGTACCATGGTGTGCCGCCCTACCTCCGCCGCATTGTCGGGGCTTATCTGGAGGAAAGAGTTATCACCTACCCGGGTCGGGAGGGATTATGTCGGCGAGACATCGGTTGTGGAGTTCCACAGGGGTCGGTTCTGGGTCCGCTCCTGTGGAACATTGGATATGATTGGGCGCTGCGCGGTGCGCTCCTCGCGGGGGTCAACATTGTCTGTTATGCTGACGACACTCTTGTCACCGCGAGGGGTAAGACGCACCGGCAGGCCCAGATATTGGCGACTGCTGGGGTCGCGCAAGTTGTCGCTAGGATCCGGCGTTTGGGTCTCGAGGTGGCGCTTCACAAGTCCGAGGCCGTTTTCTTTCATGGGCCTCGGAACCGCCCACCTTCGGGATCCCACATTGTGGTAGGAGGGGTTCGCATCGGCGTCGAGCCCACTTTGAAGTACCTTGGGCTCGTACTCGATGGCCGATGGAACTTCGAGGAGCATTTTCGTCGTTTGGCCCCAAAACTAACGGTCGCCGCGACCAGTCTGTCGCGGCTTCTGCCTAATTTAGGAGGGCCAAACGCCTCCTGCCGGAGGCTCTATTGCGGGATCGTGCGGTCGATGGCGCTTTACGGTGCGCCGATTTGGGCCGATGACCTGACGGACCGGAGTCTCGCCCTTTTGCGAGCTCCGCAACGCATCATGTCCGTCAGGTGCATCAGAGGATACCGCACGATCGCCTTTGAGTCGGCGAGCCTCCTTGCCGGATCCCCGCCGTGGGACCTTGAGGCCAGGGTCCTTGCGTCGCTTTTCCAATGGCGCGAGGATGCACTGGTGCGGGGCGTACCTACAGCGCCCCGCGTAGTAGAAGATGTGAGGTCCCAGCTCCGCCGTAACATGTTGGCGGAGTGGGCGGCGCGACTTGCGCGACCTAGTGCCGGGCACGCCACGATTGTGGCGGTAAGTCCCGTTTTCCACGAGTGGCTAGAGAGGCGTCATGGTGCCCTCTCGTACCGGTTGACACAATTGCTCACCGGCCACGGCTGCTTCGGCAAATTTCTCTGTCGAATCGGCCGTGAGGAGACGTCCAGTTGTCATCACTGCGGGGACAGCGCCGAAGACACGGCGCACCACACATTGGCGGAGTGCCCAGCGTGGCACGAGCCGCGCCGTGAGTTAGCCGGCGCTGTCAGGGTGGGTAGCCTCTCGCTTTCGGTGCTGGTCAGTTCGATCGTCCGAAGCGAGAGTGCTTGGGAAGCCGCCGCTTCATTCGCGGAGACGGTTCTGTCCGTCAAGGAAGCGGCGGAAAGGGAGAGGGAGTGTAATCGTTCATCCTCCCTCTCAACCCGCAGATCTGGGCGTCAAAGGAGGGCGCCTCGGGACGACCTCCAGCCACCGTGAGGGGCCTGCGGGCGGCAAACTATGGCCAGTTTGTCGCCGTTGAGTAGCAGGCCAGAGAGGACAGCGTAGTGTTCCACGTACGCCTCTCTACAGTGGAAGGGCACGGTCCTGCCCTGTCCATTTTCGGGGTTCGCAGTCGCGGACCAGCACCCGCCGGGACGGCTCGAGTAATGCCAGTCTTCTCGCCGTCTCGGCATTTTGGGTGATAGAGGAACACCGTGGGTTTTAGTCGGTAAACCGTATAACATCTTTCGGGACTCCGACACACCTGCCCGCCTGGGCCAAAGGCGGGTAGACGGCCTATAAAAGGTTTCCCACGCAAAAAAAAAAAAAAAAAAAAAAAGGTTAGGTTAGGTTAGGTTAGGTTAGGTTGGGGGTCCCTCTCAGGCCTCCTCCCGAATCTAGGGAGGCCCGGCGAGCAATGCCGGCGTCTGTACGCCGGCATACTCAAGAGCATGGCCCTTTACGGGGCCCCTATCTGGGCGGACTCACTGTGCAGACGGGAGAACGCCGCCGCCATCCGCAGGCCACAAAGGGCCATTGCACAGCGGGTGGCGAGAGCTTACCGCACAGTGAGTTTCGCGGCGTCGTGCGCTCTGGCGGGAACCCCTCCTTGGGAACTCGAGGCGTGGGTGCTCGCCAGAGTGTACGACTGGACCGCGGACCAGAGGGCGCTCAACCGGCGCCCAGACCCGGCGGAGCGGGAGGAGGTGCGGGAGGAGATGCGGGAGGCAGTGACTCGGCATTGGGCCGAGGATCTTGCCTCCGCATCATTTGGTCGGCGGACGCTGGACGCCATCGGGCCCGTCCTGAGCGATTGGCTCGATCGGCGTCATGGCTGCCTTTCCCTGCGTCTGGTGCAGGTGCTGTCCGGGCATGGTTGCTTCGGATCGTACCTGCATCGGATTGGGAGAGAGGAGACTCCGCTATGCCACCACTGCGAGGCGGCGGTGGACACGGCGGAGCACACTTTGGAGGCGTGCCCGTCGTGGGCGGAGTCCCGCTGCGCCCTTGTGGCGGCGGTCGGGGACGACCTCTCGCTCCCCAGCGTGATTTCTGCCATGCTGGGGAGTGAGGAGGTGTGGGAAGTGGTGGCCTCCTTCTGTGAGCACGTCATGTCACAGAAGGAGGCAGCGGAGCGCGTGCGGGAGGACGACCCTCTCGCGGCGCCGCTCCGCAGACGAAGAAGGGGTGGAGGACGGCGAACTCAACGTCCGTCCTCATCCACCCCGGGGGGTGATCAGCGGGCGACAGGCGCGGGGGCGCCACCGCCTGCATCACATGATCCACCCCCTGTGCTCCGGCCATTATAAGGCCCCCTCCCCATTGGGGGGAGGCGTGAAGGGCCTGCCGTAAGGCGGGCAATCGCCGGTGGGGGACTGGACGACATGGATTCCCAGGCCCCCTCCACTAAGGCGAGGTCGGAGCACCGCTGGGTTTTTAGTGGGTATACCGGGAATTCTGTTTCCCGGGGAGTCTCACATACCCCTTTCCCGTCCCCCGATGGGAAAGGGGATGCGTAATAGCATTTTCCCAGCGCAAAAAAAAAAAAAAAAAAAAGGTTAGGTTGGGGGTCCCCCCACAGCTTTGACTTCCACGTAGTGACCCCTGGGCAACGTCGCGCCTGACCACCGTAACGGAGTGGCAGGCCGACGGCTAACGAAAGCTGTGATTCGAAGTACCTATTGTTGTCTTCGATTTTCTTGTTGTTCTGAGCATGTCTCAACCTCTGAGGGACGCCCATACCGGGCGTTTTCTCCCAAAAGGCCCTTCTCAGGGCCAACCAAAAGGCCCTTCTCAGGGCCACCCAAAAGGCCCTTTTCAGGGCCAACCCTTGTCGCGGGATGCTTCGGCATCGGAGACCAGCCGCGCACCATCTGCGGCTGGTACTTCTCGAGGAGGCGACGTCGTGTCGGATTTTTCCGACACTGACTCTGTCGTCAGCGGTTCGAACTGCGGTTCAACCCGCGAGTCGAGAAAGAGAGCCTTCCTTAGGCGGGGCTCTCCGGATACTGTAGTAGTTATATATTGGGCATTCAAAAACAGTTTAACACGACTCCTCGCTCACTACGTTCGCGGTCTCGTTAAACTGTTCTTGAATGCCCAATATTTAAAAAAAAAAAAAAAAAAAAAAAAAACATGCGTGCAAGCTTAGGTGACAACATTATATATTAAAATGTAATTAATACATTAGCTCATTGTTTATCAAACCATATCAGGGGCTAATCATGAAGTTTGTGAAACAACCGCAAACATTACAGGTAAACACAATCTGTGAAGACGTTTCTAGAACTGTTTCCCGTCATGGAGAATTATTACCTAACTCATTAAGATGTATCATTTGCGGACCATCTAATTGTGGTAAAACAAATTTATTGATTGGTCTTCTGATACACGAAAACGGTTTAAAATTTCAAAACGTTTATGTGTACTCAAAGACTTTGTACCAACCTAAATATATGTTTTTAGAAAAAGTTTTGCAACGTGTGCCGGATATTACGTTTCAAAAATATCAAGGACATGAGGAAGTTTTAAGAGTTCAGGATGCGAAATCCAATTCAGTGATTATATTTGATGACGTTGCTTGTGAAAACCAAAACAACATGCGTGATTACTTTGCAATGGGTAGACATAAATACATCGATAGTTTTTATCTGAACCAAACATACAGTAAAATTCCTAAGCAGTTAATAAGAGATAATGCAAATTTAATTATACTTTTTAAACAAGATGAAATTAATTTGAAGCATGTTTATGAAGAGCATGTTAACACAGACATGACTTGGCTTGAATTCCGTGAAATGTGTTCCAAGATATGGAATGAACCCTTTAACTATGTTGTAATTAATAAGGATTGCTCCAAAAATAATGGGTGTTACAGAAGTAAATTTGATACCTTTGTAATGTTTGATTAAAATAATAATTTACAAAGACTGAATATTTAAGGTTGATATGTTCGTATTATCATTATTCTTCATCCGACTTTCAATCGATATGAAACATGGATAAATCATTAAAAAGACAAATTGTCGATGCTGCAGAAGCTGTAAAGAAAAAAGTACGAAACATGAGAGATGCTGAGATGAACAATAAACAAGCTCTGGAAACAGTTTTTAAGCCTGTTACAGAATCTCTTAACCTGCTCTCCAACAGTAATAATCAAATTAACGATCCTAAAAGAACTTTATTGAATGAAAATACGAAAAGTGAAGCTGATAGTGTTGAATCTGATAGTGACAGTGATAGTTCTTTTCAATCATTGATTGATAATAACAAGGAACATGAAACATCATCTTGGTCGTTATCATCTGAAGCACTGCGCGACATCCCGTTTGGTGTTCGAGAAGATCAAGGGAAATTTATGTTAGGGTCAGCTAACATAATAGTAGGCGATGAATTTATAATAGTAGCTAATCGTAAATATCGAAGTACTCCTGGTTTGAAGCAATTGTTATTAAAAAAAGATGTAGATTTAAGAATAGTTACTGAGAGTGACATGCAGGATTATAAGGCGATGCTGCTCGATACAAACGCACATCGTAGAGACTTCCAACCAAATAAACCAATAAAAAGTAATAAAGGACAAAAATATTTACAAGTTATTAAACCACTTTTCTCACTACAAAATACAATTAGAGACAAACCATTAAAAGGTAAAGGATTGTCATTGAAAAAAATGTGGAAAAAAAATGTAGATTTTATATATTGGGATGATCCAAATGAATTAGTGGATAGATTGAAGTTGTTAATAGCTTCTCGAGATGCTGGTAACACAGGTTTAGATAATGAAATTATATCAATCATTGAGGAATTACGTGAAAATAAAATTATCAATAAATAATTGATTTAAAAAATATTCAGTTCATTTTATTTTCAACCTTGCAATACAACACACTTTAAGCATGAATGTAGACAAATTCGGTCATTATATTCATAAACGAATGCGTTTATCAGAGTTGTTCGAGATTAATAATAACACTTTATTTAAATCTGAAAATGGTGACTTTGATTTGAAAACATCACGACTAAGAGGAATTAGACTGCCTGAGGAAGCTGATGATGTGGTAAATAAGGAATACGTAGATAAAATTAAAGCAGAAATTATACAAGAAATTAATAAATCGCTACACGTTCAAAGTATTTTAAATACAAAGTTTACAAATACTTTGCTTCATTTAGAAGACAAATTTTATACAAAAACCATTGTGGACAAGTTAATTCAATCAATAAAATCATAATGACAAAGCAACAAATTGTTAATGAAATACACAAAGCAGCACGAAAAAACTTTCTTCGACGACCTGTAATATTGAAAGGAATCGATGATTTATGGCAAGCTGATCTGATAGATATGCAGTCTTTGAGAAAAAGTAATAAAGGATATAATTATATTTTATTAGTGATTGATTGCTTTTCTAAATACGCTTGGGCTGAACCATTGAAATCTAAAAGTAAAGTTGATGTTACACATGCTTTTGATAAAATATTAGGTAGTAGCCCTCGCAAACCAAACAATTTACAAACTGATTTTGGAAAGGAGTTTTATAACACAGCTTTCAAAAGTCTTATGAAGAGGTATAATATTAATCACTATTCAACATTTTCTACCAAGAAAGCATCGATCGTAGAGAGACTAATAAAAACCTTTAAAAATAAATTATATAAATGTTTTAGTTTAAATGGAAACTATAGGTGGTTAGGATTTGTACTAACAAATATATTAAATACATATAACAATACAAAACATCGCACTATTCAATGTAAACCTTGTGATGTAAATAAATTGAATGAGTTATTAATAACAGATAACATTAATAAAACACATAAACATTTATCTGTTCACTCTAAACCTAAATTTAAAGTTGGTGATAATGTACGCATTAGTAAATACAAACATATCTTTGAAAAAGGTTATACTCCTAATTGGTCTACTGAGTTATTTACTATAAAAAACACCAATAACACGATACCAACAACATATAATATTGAAGATCAGCGAAAACATATTAGGTACCTTTTATGAACAAGAACTTCAAAAATCTCAAAATCCTGGTGTTTATTTGATTGAAAAGGTATTGAAAAGGAAAGGAAAGAAATTATTCGTAAAATGGTTGGGATTAAGCAACGAAGAAAACAGTTGGATTGATGAAACTGCAGTAACGGATTAAAGTAAAAAATTATAAGATATTAATCTTTGCTTGATTTTATTCACTTTACTTTGAGCAATGCAAGGAGGTGGGCTAGTTAACACTCTTATTGATAGTCTACCGTTTGAACTTCACTTGCCTGGTTATAACTATTGTGGGCCAGGAACAAAACTTCAACAAAGATTATTGCGAGGTGATCGAGGCATAAATAAACTAGATGAAGCTTGTATGCAACACGATATTGCATACGATAACTATAAAGACTTACCTAATCGTCACAAAGCTGATTTAAAACTATTAGATATGGCTAAACAAAGACTTAAATCAAAGGACTCGGGAAAAGGAGAAAAGCTCAGCTCATGGTTGGTGAGCAAAGTTATGAAAGCTAAATTAAAATCTGGTGCAGGTGTTAAAACGTTCAATAATTTTATAACAAAAATAAAATCTACAATTAAGAAATTGAAACCCAAGAATAATAAAACTTTAATAAACATTGCCTACTCAGCCGCAAAGAAACTATTTCCATGTATCCCAAAGATACGAATACCTCGAGTTATACCATTACCAAAAACTGGGGGAATTCTACCTTTAATTCCAATTTTTGCTGGTTTATCAGCATTAGGAACTTTAGCTGGCGGAGCTGCAGGTATTGCAAAAACTGTTAACGATTACAAAGCAGTTCAAAAGGAATTACAAGAAACCAAACGACATAATAAGACAATGGAGACTATGGCATTAGGCAAAGGTTTATACATTAAACCGCATAAAAAAGGTAGTGGCTTGTATATAGACTATGCAAAAAACTGAATAAGCTACCTAATCGTCCGTTAACTGATTTAGATATTAAGAAGTATGCGCATAATATCCCTCACTTTCGTGGGGTCTACATGAAAGATCAATTGCCAAGAAAACCTAAAAGGATTGAATGTGCTATCGTTAACTTAGACGATTCAAAAAATGATGGAACGCATTGGGTAGCGTATGTTAAAGTAAATAATTGTTGTGAATATTTTGATAGCTTTGGTGATTTAAAACCTCCATTGCAACTGATGCAGTATTTTAAAGGTTGTAAAGTTTTTTATAACTATACAAGATATCAAAAATTCAATACAGTAAATTGTGGTCATTTATGTCTAGAATATTTAAGGATTTTTTTTAATAAATGATATAAATATTATGTTTACTGTTTCATTTGATTCATTTGCAAGATGTCGCTCACTTTATCGATAACTGGAAATTCATCAGATTTATCTACGTACTATTCTAATAGTTTACAATTAAATGGACAATATGAATGTGCTTTGCTGCATTTTTCCACTTTTAATTCTATTCCAAACATTGATAAAAGAAATAATAAGTTTTACTATGGTTCTGACGAAGTTATTGAAATACCTGAAGGCACCTATGAATTGCAAGATATTGAGGATTATTTAAAGTCTAAGATAAATGATGCTACAATCAAACTACAGTGCAACAACAATACACTAAAAACTACTATATTATGTACGAAAAATATTAATTTTAGTAAAGAAGATACATTTAAAAGTTTATTAGGGTTCAATAATGAGATATTGAAATCAAATAAATGGCATGTATCAGAGCACCCTGTCAACATTATACCCACAACCGTGATCAGGATTGAATGTGATATTGTGAGCGGATCATACATAAATGGCCAACCTAGTCACATTGTACACGAATTTGCACTGAACGTTCCACCTGGTTATCGAATAATAGAAATCCCGAAAAACGTAATTTATTTTCCAATTAACCAAAATAACATAAGCTGTATACATATAAGATTATTAGATATAAACAATCGTTTAATAAATCTACGTGGTGAAGAAATTCAATTATATTTACATCTTAGAAGAAAAAATGATTGACTACAATAAATATATCGACTCACAAACTAAAAATATCAGTCATACACAAGCTATCATACAAAATAGAAGTCATTCAAAGAAAAAAAAATTAACAAAAGAAAATAAGACATTTCTTAAAGCAATTGGGTTACTAAAATGAATATCTTAGATGTTTCAAGCACCCCTACTTACGACAACACTGTTGAAGGAATCGAATTTCATTCTTACAGACCATACGTAACAAGTTTCAATAGAAACGATGAAATCCGTATACCTATTAACCAACAGGATCTATATATACTGCCTTCAGCTAGCACCTTGTATTTGGAAGGAAGTGTTATCGTTAAAAAATTGGACCCTAAAGAAAAGACTAACATCGTTCATTTCACAAATAATGCGTTACTCTACCTCTTCCAAGAAATTAGGTATGAGTTAAATGGAGTGGAAATTGATAAAATAAAAAATGCAGGTGTAACTACTACGATGAAATCGTTAATATCAATGAACGAGAGTGAGTCAAAGATATCTAATGCATGGGGTTGGAACATTGATGGTATAAAAAACATTCACGGGGGTAGTTTCTCTGCTTCTATCCCTCTTTGTAATATCCTTGGATTTGCAGAAGACTTTAAAAAAGTTGTGTTAAATAGTAGACATGAACTAATATTATTACGAAGCAATACTAATCTTAATGCTTTAAAACTCAATACCGGGGAAATTATTGAAGATGTTTTAATAAATAAAATTATATGGCGTGTACCGCATGTTAAAGTATCGGATAGAGAAAAAATTTGTTTATTAAAAATGTTAGAAAAAGATCGAGCCCTGCAGATGGTTTTTAGAAATTGGGACCTGTATGAATATCCTGCTTTACCTACAAGTACAAAGCACACTTGGTCTATTAAAACTTCTTCGCAAATTGAGAAACCTAGATATGTCATTATTGGTTTGCAAACAAACAGAAAGAACAATGCAAGTGCTGACATGTCTCAGTTTGATCATTGCTACATACGTGATGTAAGGGTGTATCTTAATTCAACTTATTTCCCTTATGAAAATCTAAACGTGAACTTTGCTAATAATAGAATAGCTTTATTATACGAGCAGTACACCAGATTTCAGCAGTCGTATTACGGACGTCGTTCAGAGCCTTTATTAAGTGAAAAACAATTTAAAGACTTAGCACCACTATTTGTTATCGACTGTTCAAGACAAGCAGATAATCTCAAAGGCGGTCCTGTTGTGGATGTGAGAGTGGAAATTGAAAGTGATTCGGACATACCAGATCAAACTTCTGCATACTGTTTAATATTAAACGATTGCATAATCGAGTATAAACCATTAAGCAATACTGTAAAAAAAGTATCATGAATTCAAATACTATAATATTAGATCTTCAAGGATTTAAAAATAAAAATAATGACTTTATTGTGAAAGAAGTGGCTATAGCAACGGTAGAACATACTCACATATTTTTAATAAAACCCCCCTACCCCTTCTCTCTTTCTTTGCCTGCCCTTATCCCATTTACTTGGGGTCGGCGCAAATGGTTTTCTCCTTCCATACTTTCCTGTCAGCCGTCATATCATTATTCACTCCCTTTTCTTTCATATCCTCTCTAACACAGTCCATCCATCTTTTCTTCGGCCTTCCTCTTCCTTTCCATCCATCAACATTTATATTCATTACTCTCCTAGTTACATGGTTTTCATCCCTTCTCATTACATGCCCATACCAAGATAAACGGTTTCCTTTCATCTTTTCAGTTACTGGCGTTACTTTCATACTTCCTCGAATATACTCATTTCTTACCTTATCCATCCTTGTCACACCACACATCCACCTTAACATTCTCATCTCAGCCACATGTACTCTTCTTTCATCCGCCTTCCTTGTGGCCCAACATTCCGACCCATACAAGACGACAGGTCTTATGACGGCTTTGTATATTTTTCCCTTCAGTTTAAGAGGCATCCGTGGGTCGCACGTTGTTCCTGTAACCTGTCGCCATTTCATCCAACCTGAGTTGATCCGGCGCGTAATTACTCTATCCATTTCCCCATCTCCTTGAATGAGTGACCCAAGGTACCGGAAATCGGAACAGATCGGTAAGGGTGTTCCGGCAAGAGTTATGGGTATGGGATCGGAGAGACCGCCGAAATCACAAAACATGTATTCAGTCTTGCTTCTGCTCAATTTCATGCCTACTTTCTCCAATCTTTCCCACCATACATTCAATCTGATCTGGACTTCAACGGCACTCTCGGCAATCAAAACAATGTCGTCGGCAAACAGCATACACCATGGAGCCTCTTCCTCTTCTATTCACTAAATGTTGAAGAAAGAAGACACATTTGGTGGATAGAAAAGAATAGAGGTTATAGGTGGAGTGAAGGTTATATCGACTATAGGGAATTCCATAGAATTATTAAATTGTATTTAAAAAAGAAAAATGTTTATGTTAAAGGATGTGAGAAGGTGAATAATTTAAAGAAATCCTGTTCAAACGTAGACTTAGCTTTCTGACGTAATTTTGTATTTAAATCTATGTACTCCTTCAAAAAGGGTTGTTGTTTGAATTTAATTACTCTATGAACTTTTTTTAATTGCAAACCATGTCGTAAGCACGTTTGTAAGTGAACATAATGAATTACATATCTAAATTTATCATATAAATTTGGAATTAATTTTGGATTTTTAGAACCACAAGGCGCAAATTTTTCTGGACAAAAGGGTAGATCGTTGTGAGATTCATGTAAATTTTCTGGATACATTAAGTCTACTTCTAAAATATAACCATACTCAGAGTTATGAGGAATCTTAAAAATATTTAGCTTTTCTATTTCAGCTTGAGTAATCAATTTGAAATCAGAATAAGGTAAATATGAACACATTGCAAAACCATAC
The DNA here is from genome assembly GCA_905475405.1 of Schrankia costaestrigalis. Taxonomy (NCBI): domain Eukaryota; kingdom Metazoa; phylum Arthropoda; class Insecta; order Lepidoptera; family Erebidae; genus Schrankia; species Schrankia costaestrigalis. Next base: position 55,968 of record FR997845.1, on the reverse strand, counting down.
AAATTATTACAATCAATATACAATAAATAATTATCAGGGATTGATGAATTATAATTTGGTAGATACTTGTTATTTGCTTTAGAGTACCTATTAGAGCAAAGGCATACGCCACCACGAATGCCACTTTGAATCATGCGTATTATCTCCAAGTCGTCTATAAGTTGTAATTGTACTTTCGTTTTAAGTAACATTGCGTCAAAACTTAAGCTAGGAGCAGTTACATAAAATGCAGGATCTAATCTATAATTAATTTTGCATGTGCGGCGGAAATTTTCAAAAATATCTGTTAATAAAATGACATCAGTTTTAAGATAAAGATCTGTATATTCTCCTAAATTTTTTATGTGAAATGCTTTCCAGATACGTTGTGCATGTAAATATTCTGACTCAGAGATAATGTTATCAGTTAATGTATTATAAAAGCTATGTCTAGGTGGTAATCGATCCTCGTTGTAACTATTCCAATTTCTCATGTATTCATAAGGATATACTCCTTTGCGCCTTAATAAATCAATATGATCATTTTTAGGATAAAAGTAAGATAAGTGAATAAAATCTTCCCTATTTAGATTTTCAGATAATTTTTCCAAGCTAGTGCATAGAAATTTAAAAGAATCAACAAAACGAACTGGTATATATTCTTGATGACCTACCTCGAAAAATTTTGTAAATGTCACATAATTTTCCTTATTTTTTTATATAACTTTGATTCTGCCTGGTGTTTCTCCTAACTGTCGTATAAATAAGTGGCTGTCATATCCTGATAGATTATGGAAAAATATGGGAACAAATTTCGGTAATTGAAATTGAATATTGCAGAAATTATGGCAAACCCCGCGAAAACGCCCCGTTAGGTGGCAATGGTCTTTTACACGGTCATCGAACAGTAATCTATCACAAATATAACAGTTTTTCGAGGTGTCAACAATATTTTGCTCTTCCCTAGATAACTTAATCATAGGAACAGATTTTTTTAAAATATTATATATTTTAGTAACATCTTCATGCAAATATTTTATAAATAATTCAACACAATCTTGACCACGGTATGTTACATATCTGTTGAGAGAACTATCATAAGAGCACACAATATAATAACCAAACGCGGCTGGTAAATGTTTTTGTAATACAGTTGTATATTTGAAATTAATTTGAGCATTATTCGATATGGGTTGTAATAAAGATTCAAAATCAGCATAGATGACGAAAGGCATATCCTGCATTCTTTCGTAATGCTTAAATTGGATTACAGCGCCTGGGTCTGGTAGAACAGTTCTAATACCACCACAAATATGACTACTTAATTTATCTTCGTCATGAAAAAATATCATACACTCGTCACAAAAATATATCTTATCATGATGTTTTGTAAGCTGACTTCTAAGCAATCTACTCATATGTTTTATTAAACAATAATGACTTAAGTCATTTTTTTCTATTATTAACAAATTTACATGATGTTTTTTTCTAAAGTCTGTTTTGTATAAGGGTCCAACAATGCTTGCTTTATTACCAAGAGCATAGACATTAACACTTATATTTTTGTTATTTTTTTCAAATATTTTAATGTCTGAAAATCCTACTGGAAATGTCATCTCCTGAGTGTTTAGTATATTTTCAAAATGAGGATATGAAGAAGTTCTATGAGCATTGTGTTTAGCGGGAAATAATGCTGCTACGATACTCCATAAAAAACAGAACGCATCGTTATTTTGTATATTTATACATGCGTGTTTAGATTTGATCCATTTAGGCAATTCAATAAATCGTGAAGCTCTTAAAGGATTATATTTATTAATATTGACTTCTAAGTATAAATTTCGTAGAAAAGCCCAGCCACTATCTTTTTCTTCAAATTCATCGATCTTTGTTGTAATACTGTTAACTGCGTATGAAAATAATTTATTAAAATCGTAATTTTTAAAAAATAATATATTTTTCGTTCCAAATGATTTTATTTCACAAGTATCATTTTTTGGTAACGTGAATTCTGCAAAAAGTTCAAAGTTAACTTTGATAGAATGATGTGTAGTTTGAAGTGCTGAGAGTAACTGTTTCACACGATTGGCTAAACTCATCAAAAATTTGGTCGGCGGAATACTTTCATCGCCTTCAGTCTTTCCTAAATTGTGCACTCTGTATGATACAATGCGATTCTTAAATGCACTGCTTATTTTATCAATGCCAGCAATTAATGTAATAGAATTATTATTTTTATGTATATTACTTCGTAAATGAGATGCAAATACACTACTATTAATAGATAGACTACAATCTGTACAATATACTGTTCGTTTGACCATTGCTATATAAAAGTAGTAATTAAAATAGAAAAAATAAAGTTAATCTGCAAAATAATTAATACTCAAAACTATCAACCTAAAAATCTAAATTACACCATTCCCTTATAATTGTTTATTGATTGATGTTACGTGTTTTAATAATAAATATTAGTTTTAAAAATATAAAAAGTGACACATATTATGAAGACAGATAATCTAATAGGTAATCAGAGAGTGACGGAGAATAAAAAATAAACAAGTTTAAAATTTTTTGTCGGCGTAAAATGTGCCCTCATTACCAAAATGGCTCCTACACTCTCTAATCACCGTTTTCAATGGCTCTAATTCAGGACAGTCCGACTGTCCCTGATACTTCAGAGATACAATCGCTCGTTTCCAACGATCCTTGGGATCTAGTTGAAGAATATCCTTCGTGTTAAATATTTTAATTTCAACGTATACGTCACCGTCGAAGTTTGCAGTGCGGTGCACCACCCCGTTGGCAACACGTCTCGTCAACGCTGACTGCAGAACCGGAGCACGAGTCGTGTTCACCTCTTCGTCACTGTCAGACAGTTCCCACGCTTTACCTCCTTGCGACGTTCCTGGGCGGTGCTTTTTGGTTGCAGGAGTTTTGGCCGATGTCGACTTTCGCTTAAGCTTCTTATTGTCAATGTTTTTAGACCTGTAATTATTGATAAATAATACTTATAAATATATCACCACAGCGTTTAAGTTCTAGTTGCATACGTCTTAACGTGCGCGACGTGGGTTCAAACCCGTGACCCTCTGCACAGCTGACCGCTGGTCTCCACACCGAGCTAGCGCTGTTATACTTTAGTATAAGATGTAGTTACTAACTTTAGTAAAAACAGTAGTTACTAAGTGGTGAATAAACAAATTAAATACATACTTTGTTTTCGAAATGGGTATCTCTTCGAAGTCAGAATCCCTTGCTGTCCTGCTCGCTTTGGCAGTACGTTTAGTATAGCATTCTGAATACTCGGAGTCCGACCTGTAATTAAATACGAATTGAACAGTTAATATACCTACATATCTACAACCAAATTACACTTGACTAAAATTAGCACTGAACAGATTAATTTGCAAACTATTTCTAAATTTAAAAAGTGTCAAAAGAATATGATTACAATTGTACAAGGTTTTTCATTTTTTCAATGGTACCCCTTACGAAGGGTACACAGAATAAAGAACAACATAGGCCCCGCACTTCGTTGATTACAGAACCCTATATCTATGAATCAAAAACAACTAGGTAATTAAAATATAATGTTGTATAAAATAAAGTAAAAAAACTTACGAACATTATTACTTATATGAGATGATTTTCGAGGTGTAGAGCAGAACAGAAGCAGCAGGCTAGCGGCTGCGATTGATATCAACGAGCGGACGATGGGGTGCAGCAACACTGATGAACTATCTCACAGGGAAGAACTAGGTACTTGCAGCTAGTAAGAGGTGGTGGCGCGGAATGGATTTAATAAATTTAAAAAATATTAACAATATTTAGTTTTCTTTTCTGAGGTTGAAAACATTTTTTTTTTTGTATAATGTTTTAAAAGTCCCGCACTAGAGAACAAACATTATTTTATATGCAACAATTAAGTTTACGACCACTGTATTATTACAATTATTATATTTATAACATCAAAAATATCGTACGATGTGACGAATATGTTGCGAAATTCTGTATAAGCACTTTGGTAATGTTGCAAGAAAGTAATCTGATGCCTCATTTACGTAGGTACGTATTGCGAAATAACTTTATTAATTCTAATACTATCCGATGCCTGCGACTTTGCTCATTTTTTAGTTTTTTATGCAACTATCTATAATCACCATAACAACCCATTAATGTTCCACTGCAGGGACGGACCTCCTCCCGTGACAGAGAGATACATGGGTTACTAATACCACGCTGACCAGACGGATTGGTATAGGTTTAATTTCAAGTTTTCCTTCATTTTATTTCGTAAGATAATATTCACAGATAGTCCCTTAGTCGATTTTACGACACCCATGGGATGCAATGGGGTGGTGACATTGTATTCTTACCCCGTCTCCACACGGAAACTATCACACCACATATATCTATAAAATACTTATTTATTTAATAATGTATTAAATAAATAAGTATACTAATATTGTTGTCGTTATATAACATGGCTGCTACGCAGAGGTCTCGGGTTTGATTCCCGCTCAATCGTGCAATCGTGAACATGATTATGTTTATATTTAATATTGTATGTATTTACAAAAAGGAAAAAAACCTTTATGTATGTTTATCCGTTGTCTAGTGTCCATAGTACAAACTCTGCTTAGTTTGGGACCAGATGGCGTTGTGTGAATGTGTAAGAAATATTTATTTTTATTTAATGTAACAACTCATCTTATCTTACTACTTACTATAAATGTTGCTTACTTTTTCAGGCAAAAACTTCTAAATCGATTGCGATGGAGCTTAGTATTTAATATGTATATAAGTAGCTATATTATTGTATCAGGGAATACCCTGTAAAAATAATGTATGATGGTAATAAATAAATAAGATAATAATAAATAGTATGTAGACAGTTGGGGAACTGGATGGACACAGTTATGCTGTTTTTTATCTCGACATACAGAATACTATTTCTTAATACAAACACAAACAAATCCATGTGAACGGACATGTTAGTGTTAAGTTGCGAAATTTATAAAGTTCTTTTAATTGACTTTGTTGACAAAAAACATTTTGCGCCATATCAATTTACCTTGCGCAATTTTAGCAATAAACTTACACGGGTAAATGCTTAGTTTCCCTAGTCATCATTTTTATGTTTTGTAAGTACGATAATACATACCCGAAGTAGAAAGTAGTGTCAATCACATAGGTTTACATTGAATACGATCAATTTTTAATTTGCAGGGTATTACTTCACTGTTAGCTTATAAGCAAATACATTTTGGTTAGCAATCATTCTCTCGTGCTGATATAATATATGGTTCACTACCATTGCCCAGTTACTGGTTTTCAGCAAAAATCGAGAGAATCAAATACACAGTTCAGGTGTCCTCGAGCCAATCAGGTCACGGAAATGGTATATGTGTTAACGTAATACCTAAGTACGTGGAGAGACACGAGACAATCTGTCCTGAACTTTGAATTACTGAAATGAAATGAATGAACTGAAATACTTAAATGAAATGAAATAAAAGTAACGAAATGAAATGAATAAAATGAAATGAAATGATACTTTATTTTGCTATAGTATAATACAAAGCTACAATACTGATTAAAATTAAAATTTGAATTTGGAATTTTGTAGAGAGACATGAGACAATCTGTTCTAAAATTAAGTTAAATGCAGTATCTTATAGTTCAGGTGTCCTCGAGCCAATCTGGACACGGAAAGGGATTTTCCTAATACCTAAGTACGTGGAGAGACATGAGACAATCTGTTCTGAACTTTAAATTACTGATTTAAATTTAAATTTGAATTTTGTGGTGAGACATGAGACAATCTGTTCTAAATTAAGTTAAATGCAGTATCTTATAGTTCAAGTGTCCTCGAGCCAATCTGGACACGGAAAGGGATTTTCCTAATACCTAAGTACGTGGAGAGACATGAGACAATCTGTTCTGAACTTTAAATTACTGATTTAAATTTAAATTTGAATTTTGTGGTGAGACATGAGACAATCTGTTCTAAATTAAGTTAAATGCAGTATCTTATAGTTCAAGTGTCCTCGAGCCAATCTGGACACGGAAAGGGATTTTCCTAATACCTAAGTACGTGGAGAGACATGAGACAATCTGTTCTGAACTTTAAATTACTGATTTAAATTTGAATTTTGTGGTGAGACATGAGACAATCTGTTCTAAATTAAGTTAAATGCAGTATCTTATAGTTCAGGTGTCCTCGAGCCAATCTGGACACGGAAAGGGATTTTCCTAATACCTGAGTACGTGGAGAGACATGAGACAATCTGTTCTGAACTTTAAATTACTGATTTAAATTTGAATTTTGTGGTGAGACATGAGACAATCTGTTCTAAAATTAAGTTAAATGCAGTATCTTATAGTTCAGGTGTCCTCGAGCCAATCTGGACACGGAAAGGGATTTTCCTAATACCTAAGTACGTGGAGAGACATGAGACAATCTGTTCTGAACTTTAAATTACTGATTTAAATTTGAATTTTGTGGTGAGACATGAGACAATCTGTTCTAAATTAAGTTAAATGCAGTATCTTATAGTTCAGGTGTCCTCGAGCCAATCTGGACACGGAAAGGGATTTTCCTAATACCTGAGTACGTGGAGAGACATGAGACAATCTGTTCTGAACTTTAAATTACTGATTTAAATTTGAATTTTGTGGTGAGACATGAGACAATCTGTTCTAAAATTAAGTTAAATGCAGTATCTTATAGTTCAGGTGTCCTCGAGCCAATCTGGACACGGAAAGGGATTTTCCTAATATCTAAGTACGTGGAGAGACATGAGACAATCTGTTCTGAACTTTAAATTACTGATTTAAATTAAAATTTGAATTTTGTGGTGAGACATGAGACAATCCGTTCTAATTTTATATTACAAATTGGGCATTCAAAAACAGTTTAACGAGACCGCGAACGTAGTGAGCGAGGAGTCGTGTTAAACTGTTTTTGAATGCCCAATATATACCTACTTACTGTGGAGAAGCCCGCCAAGCAGGCCATAATACAAGCGGATTTGGAGGAAAGGATCGCCTCCAAAGAACAGCGGGCGCGGACCACCAGAGCCAAGGCTGGCTACGGCGCCTCCAGTGTCCTTTACACGGACCACTCCGTGGAGGAAATGGAGCGCATGGCTTTGGAGGACCAACAGGAGATCTTGGAGGTGGCCTCCAAGTCCTCCAATCTGAAGGGGACCTTCCAGAAGGCCCTGAAATGCCGGGCAGCGAGCTTGCTCGGCATTGTAAAGGAGATGGCGCAGCGCACCACCTCCGACGAGACGAGGCAACTGCAGGCGAAGGTAGATCGCCTGCAGAAAGAGGTGGCCGCGCTACACACGCGCGTTGCTGAATTGGTTGCGCGGCCTGAGGGGCCTTCGTCAGAATGTCCAGCGTCGATGCCCGCCCCCTCCAACCTTGAGGATGTAATCCGCAAGGTTGTCATGGAGGAGAGGGCGTTCACCAGGGCCTGTTTGGCCGGTATTGAAGACCGGCTCCTGCCGGAGAAGCGGCTCCGTCCTCCGCTCGCGGCGGATAAGGCGCCCAAAAGAGTGCCCAATGAACCAGGGCCCTCAACGGCCCCAGCCCAGTTGGAGCAGCCCCAGCCCCCTAAAACCACCAAGGGGAAGGGAAAGGGCAAAAAGACCACCCCGGCCCCAACTGCTCAGTCGGTCCCTCTGGAAACAGAGAGGGAAGACCTTCTTCTGCCCTCCACCACCCCTTCCAACGAGCCTTGGACAAAGGTCGTCCAGAGGAAGAAGAAGGCTAAGAAGTCAGTCCCAGAGCCCCCTGCAGCCAAGCCTGCAGCCCCGATTGACAGGAGTAGGAAACTCCCTCCTACTCCTAAAACCGCAGCCGTGGTGGTCACGCTGACCCCAGAGGCAGCGGAGCGAGGGGAGACGTACGAGTCCGTGCTGAGGCGGGCTCGTACCAATGTCGAACCTGCGCAACTTGGGCCGGGCAGGGTCACGTGCCGCAAGACCCAAACGGGAGCTCGTATTTTTGAGTTCTCGGGGGCCGAAGGCGGCACCAAGGCGGACCTCTTCGCGACGAAGCTCAAAGAGGCTGTCGCGGACACGGCCAAGGTCGTGCGGCCCGTCAAATGCGTGACCCTGGAGGTGACTGACCTCGACGACTCAGTCACACAAGAGGAGGTGGTGGCTGCGGTTGCAGTGGCGGGAGGCTGCGCCATCGCAGTTGTCAAGGGTCGGCCCATCAGACCAGGTCGTAGAGGTATGGGCACTATGCGCCTGGAGTGCCCTGTCGTAGTGGCTAAGGCAGTTTTGGCCAAGGGTCGCCTTCCTGTGGGATTCAGCTCGGGTGGAGTCCGGGCGCTAGAGGACGGGCCGATGCGCTGTTTTAAGTGCTTCGGCATCGGTCACACCCGGGCTCTCTGTCCCTCCACTGCCAACCGCATGGAACTTTGTTTCCGTTGCGGTAAGGAGGGACACAGGTCGGCCAACTGCGAGGCACCCACCCCGCACTGCGCAGTATGCGCTGCCAGTGGTCGCCCGGCCGACCACGTGATGACGGGCAGGAAATGCTGCCCGCCAAAAAAGAAGGGGAAAGCGCAGGTGCCTTCACGGCCTGCTGCTGCCACCGCCACCGGAACCCCAGCTCCAGTGCCGGCCATTGAGGGGAGTGCCATGAACACCGACTGATGGCTGGGCTTCGTCGAAGAATTCTCCAGGCGAACACCAACCACTGCAGAGCGGCCCAGGATTTGCTGGTCCAAACCTTTGCGGAGTGGTTGGTGGACGTGGCGGTTGTAGCCGAGCCGTACTCTGTCCCTGGCAGCTGGCTGGGAGACGACAATGGCTCGGTTGCATTGGTTGCGCGGTCCTCCACAGACTCCCCTCCCCTCTCGCTCTTAGAGAGGGGACCGGGATACGTGGCCGCCGAGTGGGGGGACATAGCCCTTATAGGGGTGTATTTCTCCCCAAACCGCCCTCTCGCAGCCTTCGAGAGCTTCCTCGAGGTCCTCGCCATGGTGGCAGGCAGAGTGGGGCAGCGCCGTGTGTTGGTCGTGGGTGATTTTAACGCCAAGTCGGTGGGATGGGGCAGCCCGGCCACCGATGCTCGGGGGCGGGAGGTGGAGACGTGGTCCGTGAGCTCCGACCTGTCCCTCTTAAATAGGGGCAACGTCCACACCTGTGTGCGGCGGGAGGGGGGCTCCATTGTGGACCTCGCCTTTGCCTCCCCTTCTTTGGCGGCCCGTGTAGTGGACTGGCGGGTGGAGCTGGTGGAGACGCTGTCGGACCACCGATACGTGCGGTTCGACGTCTCCACCCAGGGCTCCCAGAGAGCTCGAGCGGGTCGGTCGCACTTCCCCCGGTGGGCGCTCTCCCGCCTAGATTGGGAGGCCGCCACGGAGGCGGCCTTCATTCAAGACTGGCTGTCGCCTCCCGTCGATGTTAGGAATGTGGACGTAACGGCGGCCCATTTGAGTTACTCCCTGACCGAGGTATGCAACTCTAGTATGCCTCGGTCTCACCGTCCTCCTCCTCGACGCGCCGTTTACTGGTGGTCGGAGGAGTTGGGGGGACTGCGGGCCGCCTGTGTGGCGGCCAGGCGGGCGTACGCGCGGAGCCGACGGCGGCGCCATCGCAACCACGACGACGAGGACCGCCTCTATGCGGCCTACGTGGAGGCGAAGGCGGTCCTTTCGGCGCGAATGGGCGCTGCCCAGGACCGCGCGAGAGCGGAGATGGCCGAGGGTCTAGATGCTGACCCCTTTGGGAGACCGTACAAGGCGGCGCGTAACAAATTGCGTCCGTACGGTCCCCCAGTCGCCGAGACCCTCGAGCCCACGTTGCTGGATGGGGTGGTCCAGTCCCTGTTCCCACGCGGGGACAACTTCACTCCACCAGTGATGGGCGATTCGCGCGGTACGGCTCCTTCGGCCGATGAGGCGGTCCCTCCAGTCACGGAGGGCGAGGTGGAGAGGGCAGTCTCCCGCCTCCGTGGGAAAAAGACCGCCCCGGGTCCGGACGGCGTCCCCGCAAAGGTGGTGGCCATCGCCGCCTCCCAGATGGGAGAGAGGCTTCGGGACCTCTTCAGTGCGTGTGTTGAGTCTGAGAGGTTCCCGAAGCCATGGAAGGACGGCCGATTGTGCCTTATTCAGAAGGAAGGGCGGCCGGTGAACTCCGCATCGGCATACCGACCCATCGTCTTATTAGATGAGGTCGGTAAAATGTTTGAGGGGATTCTGGCTGCCCGTATTAACAGGCACTTGTGCACAATCGGCCCGGACCTGGCGGACGCTCAGTTCGGGTTTCGAGCTGAGCGTTCGACAGTGGACGCCCTCTCCCAGCTCAAGGGCCTGGTGAGGGAGGCGATGGATGCGGGGGAAGGGCTGTTGGCTGTGTCATTCGACATAGCCAACGCCTTTAACTCCATTCCCCACACCACCATCCTAGAGGCGCTCCGCTTCCACGGAGTGCCTCCGTATTTGAGGGGCCTATTGGCGGACTACCTGACGGACCGCACAGTCCTCCTCGAGGACAAGTCGGGTGAGCTCCGCCAATACGGCGTCGAGTCCGGTGTTCCACAGGGATCTGTTCTTGGGCCGCTCCTGTGGAACATCGGATTCGACTGGATCCTGAGGGGCAACCTCCCCCGTGGCACGTCTGTCATCTGCTATGCGGATGACACTCTATTGACTGCCCGGGGGAGAAATTTTGAGGAGGCGGCCAGTTTGGCCTCGGCGGGCGGTTCACAGGTGGTAGACCGGGTCTCCCGCCTAGGGTGGTGTCGGCGCCTGTCGGTGGCGCTGCACAAGACCGAGGCCGTGTTTTTCCACGGACCTCGACAGCGCCAACCGCCCACATTCATGTGGAGGGCGTAGTCCTCGACAACAAGTGGCGCTTCAGTGCGCACTTCAGCGCACTGTCGACGCGCTTGTTGAGGACCGCGGGCGCCCTCTCAGGCCTCCTCCCGAATCTAGGGAGGCCCGGCGAGCAATGCCGGCGTCTGTACGCCGGCATACTCAAGAGCATGGCCCTTTACGGGGCCCCTATCTGGGCGGACTCACTGTGCAGACGGGAGAACGCCGCCGCCATCCGCAGGCCACAAAGGGCCATTGCACAGCGGGTGGCGAGAGCTTACCGCACAGTGAGTTTCGCGGCGTCGTGCGCTCTGGCGGGAACCCCTCCTTGGGAACTCGAGGCGTGGGTGCTCGCCAGAGTGTACGACTGGACCGCGGACCAGAGGGCGCTCAACCGGCGCCCAGACCCGGCGGAGCGGGAGGAGGTGCGGGAGGAGATGCGGGAGGCAGTGACTCGGCATTGGGCCGAGGATCTTGCCTCCGCATCATTTGGTCGGCGGACGCTGGACGCCATCGGTCCCGTCCTGAGCGATTGGCTCGATCGGCGTCATGGCTGCCTTTCCCTGCGTCTGGTGCAGGTGCTGTCCGGGCATGGTTGCTTCGGATCGTACCTGCATCGGATTGGGAGAGAGGAGACTCCGCTATGCCACCACTGCGAGGCGGCGGTGGACACGGCGGAGCACACTTTGGAGGCGTGCCCGTCGTGGGCGGAGTCCCGCTGCGCCCTTGTGGCGGCGGTCGGGGACGACCTCTCGCTCCCCAGCGTGATTTCTGCCATGCTGGGGAGTGAGGAGGTGTGGGAAGTGGTGGCCTCCTTCTGTGAGCACGTCATGTCACAGAAGGAGGCAGCGGAGCGCGTGCGGGAGGACGACCCTCTCGCGGCGCCGCTCCGCAGACGAAGAAGGGGTGGAGGACGGCGAACTCAACGTCCGTCCTCATCCACCCCGGGGGGTGATCAGCGGGCGACAGGCGCGGGGGCGCCACCGCCTGCATCACATGATCCACCCCCTGTGCTCCGGCCATTATAAGGCCCCCTCCCCATTGGGGGGAGGCGTGAAGGGCCTGCCGTAAGGCGGGCAATCGCCGGTGGGGGACTGGACGACGTGGATTCCCAGGCCCCCTCCACTAAGGCGAGGTCGGAGCACCGCTGGGTTTTTAGTGGGTATACCGGGAATCTCTTTCCCGGGGAGGGTTAGGTTGGGGGAGTCCCCAAGTGCACAGAAAATACGTCCTCGTCGTCTCCCCTGGGCCCTGTCCTGACCACCGTAACGGAGTGGCAGGCAGGTGGCTGAATTTTTCTGTGCTTTACTTGTGGATTAGAGGTTCAGTACGTTCTCTGAAATCTTGACGATGTCGTCTTCGCAGCAGCGTAACGCGCTCGGACGCTTCGTAAAAGTCCCTTCACAGGGCAAAAAAGGCCCTTTTCAGGGCCATTCCCCTTCCCCCTCCACTTCCCCCTTACCTAATCCCGAATTCCTTGTCCCAACCCCTCCCCCTCTCCCTTCTACTTGTCCGAATGTGGTGGTCTCCGACGATGGCGGGGCACAATCAGTGGTGTCAGCGCCGAACGCACGCTTTTGGCGTAAGCGCACAAGCTCGGCGTCGGAGGTGGACACGGACGCCGATCGAAGCCTGGCTAAGGTCAGTTCGGCCTGCCGTGGTCGTGCACAGTATGCACGTGGACGTGCTCTCGCCAAAGGGAGTGAACGCCACGTTGATAGTTGGCTGGACTCCCGGGACAGTAGTAGAATTGCCAAACTCGCTGCTTCCGCTGTGGAGCGGCTGGTCATAAGGCCGGCTCATGCGAAGCCGCACCAAATTGTATCTTGTGTGCGGCTGTAGGCAAACCAGCAGACCATCGTACAGGGGGCAAAGCTTGCAAAGCCCCCCAAAAGACAACAAAGACCACTAAAAATAAGGTAGTCAATAGCGACGTTGCACCTCAGGTGCAAAATGTCACGGAGGCAGCAAGTATGGACATTAATTAATGGCTCCACTTCGCATACTTCAGTGTAATTTGAACCACTGCGCCAGGGCTCAAGATCTTCTAACCCAGACCATGGCGCAGTGGAACATCTCGATCGGTGTTGCCGCCGAGCCTTATTTTGTGCCGCCCAGGGATGACTGGTTGGGCGACCTGGATGGCTCGGTGGCAATAATTTCGTCGCGCGCTGCCGGGGCTCCGATTCTCGAAGTTCTGTCTAGAGGTCGGGGTTGCGTGGCAGCGCGCTTTGGGTCGTTTGTTTTGATTGGCATATACTTCTCGCCAAACCGATGTCTCGCCGACTTCGAGGGATTTTTGCACGAATTGGGTACGGATCCGGCGTTTGGGTCTCGAGGTGGCGTTACATAAATCCGAGGCCGTTTTCTTTCATGGGCCTCGGAACCGTCCACCATCGGGATCCCACATTGTGGTAGGAGGGGTTCGCATCGGCATCGAGCCCTCTATGAAGTACTTAGGGTTGGTTCTCGATAGTCGATGGAACTTCGAAGAACACTTTCGACGTTTGGCTCCAAAGCTAAAGGCCGCCGCGAACAGTCTGTCGCGGCTTTTGCCGAATTTGGGAGGGCCAAACGCCTCCTGCCGGAGGCTCTATTGCGGCATCGTGCGGTCGATGGCACTATATGGTGCTCCAATTTGGGCCGATGACCTGACGGACCGGAGTCTCGCCCTTTTGCGAGCTCCTCAACGAATAATGTCTGTCAGGTGCATCAGGGGCTACCGCACGATCGCCTTCGAGTCGGCGAGCCTCCTTGCCGGATCCCCGCCGTGGGACCTTGAGGCCAGGGTCCTTGCGTCTCTATTTCAATGGCGCGAGGATGCACTGGTGCGGGGCGTATCTACAGCGCCCCGCGTAGTAGAGGAAGTAAGGTCCCAGCTCCGCCGTAACATGCTGGCGGAGTGGGCGGCGCGACTTGCGCGACCTAGTGCCGGGCACGCCACGATTGTGGCGGTAAGACCCGTTTTCCACGAGTGGCTAGAGAGGCGTCATGGTGCCCTCTCGTACCGGTTGACGCAATTGCTCACCGGTCACGGCTGCTTCGGCAAATTTCTCTGTCGAATCGGCCGTGAGGAGACGTCCAGTTGTCATCACTGCGGGGACTGCGCCGAAGACACGGCGCACCATACGTTGGCGGAGTGCCCAGCGTGGCACGAGCCGCGCCGTGTATTGACCGGCGCAGTCAGGGTGGGTAGCCTCTCGCTGCTGGTGCTCATCAGTTTGATGGTACGAAGCGAGAGTGCTTGGGAAGCCGCCGCTTCATTCGCAGAGACGGTTCTGTCCGTCAAGGAAGCGGCGGAAAGGGAGAGGGAGATCAGTCGATCATCCTCCCTCTCAACCCGCAGATCTGGGCGTCAAAGGAGGGCGCCGCGAGACGACCTCCAGCCACCGTGAGGGGCCTGCGGGCGGCAAACTATGGCCAGTTTGTCGCCGTTGAGTAGCAGGCCAGAGAGGACGGCGTAGTGTTCCACGTACGCCTCTCTACAGAGGAAGGGCAAGGTCCGCCCTATCCATCTTTTGGGGTCCGCGAATCTTGCGGACCAGCACCCGCCGGGACGGCTCGAGTAATGCCAGTCTTCTCGCCGTCTCGGCATTTTGGGTGATAGAGGAACACCGTGGGTTTTAGTCGGTAAACCGTATTACCATCTTTCGGGACTCCGACACACCTGCCCGCCTGGGCCAAAGGCGGGTAGACGGCCTATAAAAGGTTTCCCACGCAAAAAAAAAAAAAAAAAAAAAAAGGTTAGGTTAGGTTAGGTTAGGTTAGGTTGGGGGAGTCCCCAAGTGCACTGAGTTTACGTCCTCGTCGTCTCCCCTGGGCCCTGTCCTGACCACCGTAACGGAGTGGCAGGCAGGTGGCAGAATTTCTCAGTGCATTACTTGTGGATTTGTGGTTCAGAACGCTCTCTGTAACCTGTATAGGATGTCGTCTTCGCAGCAGCGTAGCGCGCTCGGACGCTTCCGCAAAAAAGGCCCTTCTCAGGGCCATTCCCCTTCCCCTTCCACTTCCCCCATACCCGATCCCGACTTCCTTGTCCCAACCCCTCCTCCTCCCCCTACCTCCTCCACTCGTCCGATTGTGGTGGTCTCCGACGGTGGCGGGGACATACCAGTGGTGTCGGCGCAACGCATTTTGCGTAAGCGCCAGAGTTCAGCGTCGGAAGCTGACACCGACGCTGATCGGTCGCGGGCTAAGGTCAGTTCGGCCTGCCGTGGTCGTGCACACAATGCACGCGGACGTGCTCTCGCCAAGGCGAGTGCAGACAGCTGGCTTGACTCTCGGGACAGCAGTAGCTGTAGCTACGCTACTCAGCTGCAGGAGCCTGAGGTGGTGGCGTTCGATATCGATGACGAAGAGGCCGTGTCTCATTTAGGCCCCGAAGACCTACGAGCACAGGCTCGTAAAAGCGCGGACGCTATAAAAGAAATAGCCAAAAAGTCCAACAATTTAAAAGGCAATTTTGTGAAGCGCCTCAAAGAGGAGGCAGAGAGGATGGCGGCATTGGTGGGGCTGCTGACGGTCCGCTCCGAGGCGGAGGAGCTGCGCAAGTTACGCGTGAGTGGGGCACGGTTAAGGCGTGAAAACGACTCCCTCCGGGCCGAATTAAAGGCCTGGAAAAGAGAGGCCGATGTAAGGAGGACGGCGACTTCCCCTCCAGCGTCCGGATCGGGCGCAGAAGGCGCAACAATGGAGGAGATGCGAGCCTCCATCATGCGTTCAGTGGGCGTTATGGTCAACGCCCGCTTCGAGGGAGTGGAGAGCCGTCTCCTCCCTGCCCCTGTCGTGCGCCCGCCTCTCGCTCACTCATCAGGGGTTGCGCAGGCTCGACCTGTGGTCACATCTCCGACGCCGTCATCGTCGCAGCCAGCAACGTACGCCCACGCGGTTGGCGGCGCGGCCCAGGCGCAGCCTGATAGCCCTGCGCGGCGGGTTCCACCATCGGCTCCGGTGAGGAATGGTCCTAGAGCCGCGCGAGCGGCTCACGGCGCACAGCAGCCTTCTGGCGGCGTTCAGCGCCCAGCCACCGGCGCTCGGCCCATAGCCGCCCCCCTACCAGTCCCTGTTCAGCGGGAGGCGCAAAATAGCTGGGAAGTTGCGGGGGCCGCCAGTAATAAAAAAAAGGCGGCAAAAAAGGCGCGAGCCAAAGCCCGCAAGGCCGAGGCCTCTAAGCCCAGGCTGACGGTGCCACGATCGGCTGCAGTCGTCATTAAACTGCAGCCGGGGGCTGCACAAAAAGGTGTCACCTATGCCCAGGTGCTACAAGAGGCGGCGGCAAAGGTGAACCTGGTGGAACTAGGCCTTGAGGGGGGCGTTAAATTCCGCCAGGCTTTAACGGGGGCTAGGATATTAGAGCTCCCGGCTTCCCAGCCGGTGGAGAAGGCGGACGAGCTAGCCGCTCAGTTAAGGGCGGCTCTCGAAGGGGTGGCGGACGTCGATCGTCCGGTGAAATGTGCGGATTTACGCATCACCGGTCTCGACGACTCCGTCACCCGTGATGTGATTGCGGCAGCAGTGGCGCGCGCAGGCGAGTGCTCTGTGGCCCAAGTAAGAGTGCTCACCATAACAACAGCAGAGGGACGCATGGGGTCTGTAGTGGTGCAGTGCCCGATCTCCGCGGCCAAGAAAGCCAGCGAGGCGGGTAGGATCCTGGTGGGGTGGAGTTCCGCCAGGGTCGAAGTGATGCAGCAGCGGCGGCTTACCTGCTACCGGTGCTTCGGCGCCGGGCACGTCAGGGCCTCCTGTCCTAGCTCTGTGGACAGGTCCGGACTATGTCGTCGCTGCGGACTTGCCGGCCACCTCGCGGCTGCCTGCACCGCTACCGTCCCGCACTGCGCTGTATGCGCCGCCGCAGGAAAACCTGCCGGCCACGTCACGGGGGGAGGCAAGTGCGACCCCCCGACGGTGAGAAGGAAGCCCTCACCGGCGCTGATGGTGGAGCGCTCGCTCGAGAGAGAACGGGCTCGAGCGCTCCCACAGGAGGCTGAAATGGAAATCCAAAATGCCTAGGGGTTCTTTCAGCTTCCTGCAGGCGAATCTAAACCACTCGGCCGGGGCTCAGGATCTATTTCTGCAGTCCACGGCTGAGTGGGGAATTGACGTGGCCGTGGCCAGCGAGCCTTACTTTGTCCCCGACACCCCGAATTGGGTTGGAGACCTCGACCGGGTAGTTTCCATTTACACCCGGTCCGGCAATGGCACGCTGGCCTCTAAGGAGTCGGGGAACGGCTTCGTTGTGGCGGTTTGGAGGGAATACGCCATTGTAGGGATTTATTTCTCCCCAAACCGTCCGCTGGCGGAGTTCGAGCTGTTCCTCGACTCCGTGAAGGAGGCGGTCTGGCGCCAGTCCCCGAGGAAAACTTTGGTCCTCGGGGACTTTAACGCGAAGTCCCGCGCATGGGGAAGCCCTGCAACAAGCGCGCGGGGCCGTGCCGTTGAGGAGTGGGCAGTGGCGTCAGGCCTTGCCCTCCTCAACAGAGGGGACACATGGACGTGTGTGCGGCACAATGGAGGGTCAGTGGTCGACCTCTCGTTTGCCACGCCCGATGTCGCACAGCACGTCCAGGGGTGGGAAGTAAACGTGGAGGTCGAGACCTTATCAGACCATCGTTACATCCGGTTTAAGGTCTCGACCAGCGCCGGGCACCCAGGACCCTTTAGGGGCGCTAGTAAATTTAAGAGGTGGGTGCTCGGCGCCATGGACGCGGAGCTGGCCAGGGAGGCGGCAATCGTTCAACA
Organism: Schrankia costaestrigalis; assembly: GCA_905475405.1. Taxonomy (NCBI): domain Eukaryota; kingdom Metazoa; phylum Arthropoda; class Insecta; order Lepidoptera; family Erebidae; genus Schrankia; species Schrankia costaestrigalis. The sequence continues at coordinate 38,408 of FR997845.1, read as the reverse complement.
ATGGTTCGCCTCGCTCTCAACGGGTTCTGTCCCCGTTGAGAACCTGGCCAAAGGGCTGCGCACCTCGTTGGTGGAGGTGTGCGACGCGTCCATGCCACGGGCGCGGCGGCCCCCTCAGCGGCGCCAAGTGTACTGGTGGTCACCGCTTATTGCGGAACTGAGGGTGGCCACCGGCGCCGCGAGGAGGGCATACAGCCGGCATAGGCGAAGGGGGAGGGATCCAGCGACAGAAGGCCTGCTGCGGGTGGCGTATCACGCCGCCACTAAAGCCCTGCAGCAGGCCATTTGTGAAGGAAAGAACCGGGCTAGAGAAGAGTTACTTTAGTTAACCCGGTTAGGTTAGGTTAGGTTAGGTTAGGTTTTTTTTTTTTTTTTTTTTATCCTCCCTCCGCCCTTACCTCTGACATGATCAGAGTCCTTTTTATATTTGTTTTATTAATTCTGTGTTTTCTCTTCTGTTGCGCCTTCTTATAACTTTATAAATAAATGTATATGAAAATAAAATAAAAATGGAGATTGTGGAAAGAAACGCACCCGATCAATCCGATGCGTTTCTCTCCACAACGATTTTGCATACCTGTTGAGCATATTCTAGGAATTGTGGCCTTGAGTTTTTATTCGCGAGGAGGCTCGGGGCCTCCTCGAGCGAAAAGGCCGAATCGAGCTTCTGCTCGAGCTCGTAGCGCTGGGTGCAGAACATTGGGCACTCAAAAATTATGTGCTGCACCCTTTCCTCCACCGCAGGGTCACAAACACATGACGGGCTCTCCCGACACCTGAATCGGTGCAAGTATTGGGCGAACCCGCCATGGCCCGTGAAGATCTGCGTCATGATCCCCTGCGGCTGGATTTTTCGCACAAGTCCATGCGCCTCCCTCGCGTCTGGGAAGAACACCTTCGTGACGGAGGCCGTCTCACCCGACCGATATCTCCGATTCCATTCGTCAAGCGTACTGTTACGCAGTTCTTGCTTGACGAATGAAAGCGGACACCGGCCGTAGTCAGGCTTCCTCCGACTCGAAAGTGCCGCTTCCTTGGCTAGCTCATCGGCGCGCTCGTTGCCGTCGATGCCGGCGTGGGCTTTGATCCAGAACAAAGTGACATCTTTGCCCTGGCTCAAAGCCTCGCTGAGGTTTCGGCGCGCCTCGATTGCGAGAGAGTGCATGGACCCGGGGTTGGTCACGGCCTGCAGCGCCGCACGCGAGTCGCTGTAGATGCCGCAGCTATCTTCCCTGGCTTTCAGGGCCTCGCCCGTAGCTCTGCATATGGCCAAGAGTTCAGCCTGGTAGACTGTGCAGTACGCTGGCAAGCTCAGTTTTCGGCTTCTCAGTTCGGCCCGGTTGTTCCACATGGACAACGCGGCGCCGACCTTGCCCTGAAGCTTGCTGCCGTCGGTAAAGATTCTGAGCGACTGCACGTTGTGTTGGTCTACCAGACTTTGGTCGTCGGTTTTTTTTTTTTTTTTTTTTTTTTTTTTTAAATATCTCTATTTTCCTTCAGTATTATACTTTGCTGTTCTATTATATTTATAATTTCCATATCTCTTTCTTTGTCCTCCTTTTCCTTTATGATTTCCTTATTTTTCAAGAGTGAAGCAGAGTCCCTTCCAGTCTTTCCCATTTTCTCCTTTATTTCTTTTTCTTTTTCAGCTTCTTTCACTAGGCTATAAAGCCGGTCTAAGGCCTTTGTGACTTCGGCTTTTATCTCACATTTTAAGTTGCGTGAGTTACTTAAATGCTGCTTAGCTCGTGTTAAGCATGCTCTAGCCTCCGTAACCCTGTCCGTGAGTTTTTCTTGCGGTAATCCCTTCTTCGCTTCCACCGGTACTTTTTGGCATACTTGGGTGATGGCAATCTTCTGCTTTTGGTCGTCGGTTAGGTTAGGTTAGGTTAGGTTAGGTTAGGTTAGGTTAGGTTAGGTTAGGTTTGGTTTTTTTTTTTTTTTTTTTTTTTTTTTTTTTTTTTTTTTTTTATTCTCCATGAACTCTAGGGTACATGACTTTTTAAGATTAATGTTATTTATGTATGTTCTGTTTTATTGTCTGACTAATTTTATTAACTGTTTTTTCTGTTTTCAGGTTCCTGGACTTCTTTTTGCAGGTGTTCTGATCCGCGGCATTGGGGCTTGGCTGAGGTGTTTCAGGTTTGTAATTTAACTGTTATTTGTGTTTTCAGGTTCCTGGACTTCTTTTTGCAGGTGTTTTGATCCGGTGGAGGCATTGGGGCTTGGCTGAGGTGTTTCAAGGTTTGTATCATTTTCAGGTTTCAGGTGACTAAGGTCTTCCCCTCTGTTTTCGTAAATGATTATCTCGTGTATCTTCGCTGCACTGACACTGCCCAGATAGTCGTTGGCGTTACCCTTGTAGTAGCCTGCAGTCATCGCGTCTACGCTTACGACCCGCGGTGGTAGATTTTTCTCCCTACTGATTTCGGTGATTGAGGTAAGGAGCGAGGATGCGTCCGCGAACTGAGATTTATCATAGTCGCCCTCAATGATGATCACCATCTTGTTCTTCGTTCGTAGTGTCCGGCATTTTATGCCAGATATGTCCATTTCGCTCATTTCCTCGAGCTTTTTCCTTCTGATCGTAGTCTTTGTTGTGCTCCCCTTTATTAGTGACGCCAGTCCCGGAGCTATTGATACACTGTTCGGCCCAGTCCTGGTGCAAAAACTTATGCCTAATTTCTCGCAGGGTTGATTCATGAATAGAGCCACTGGTCTCGTTCTAAGTCCTGGGACTCCTTTCTCTCCCAGTTCCAGTATAGTTTCCTCAGCTATCCTGGGTATTGCTGGTTTGATGACAGGTGCTTTGTCTGAGGAGTCTGGGTGTGTCTCCATTACTCGCGGGACAGTGTTGGGTGGGATGTTGTTGGTGTTGTGGCGCTTGCTAACGGCTCGGAGTAATTTCTCGGCATATTTTAGGAAAGGTTTCCTGGTGACCGGATCGTCCATAATTTGTGGTAAGCTGTCTTTGCTGAGATTTATGTCGATTTCGAACTCCAAGTTTATTTTTGCTGGTAAGTATCTAGGGCATTCCAGAATGACGTGCCAAACCGATTCAATTATGTTGGGGTCGCACTCGCATCCTGGACTATCTATCAGTTTGAATCTGTGTAAATAATCAGCAATGCCTCCGTGCCCCGTCAGCAGTTGTACGTGAATTGGTGTTAACTTCGTGTTCCTCACCATTCGATATGCCGTGTTGATCTCCGGTAGGAACGCCCTCGTGACGGCTCCAGTTGTTGAGTTGTTGTACCTGTCCTGCCACTTGCGGATGCTCTCTTCCCTTATCTTCCTTTTAGCATAAGACAGTGGGACAAGTCGATAGTCTGGCGTTGGCTTGGGTGTTAGTGCCGCTGTTTTAGCCAGTTCGTCTGCTCTTTCATTGCCTGTTGTGCCTACGTGGGCCCGTAGCCAGAATATTCTGGTTTTGTGCCCAGTTAGGTTTCTGGTTTCAAGGTCTCTTTTAATTTGTATCGCTAGTGGTAGGGTTTGCTTGGGATTTTTGAGTAGGTCTAGGGATGATCTAGAATCGCTCAGGATGTTAATTATTGGTTCTGTACTGTTTTTCGCCATGTCTACTGCTTTATGCAAGGCATACATTTCCGACTGGAACACGGTGCAGGCTGGTCCGAGGCTGTAGGTAGCGTGCTTTCTTTCTTCTCCCTCTTCCCACCACGACAATGCTGCTCCTGTTTTACCCTCGATTTTACTGCCGTCAGTATATATTTGGGGGCCAGAGATTTGGTTGGTATCGATGGTTTCGGATCGCATGTCTTCCAGGGATTCGTACCGGAAGGACGTAAGTTGAGAAGGGTGTGGTTGGTGAAGGTAGTGCAGCCTGGTCTCGAGCTGCTCATCTGGAGGTAAGTAGTCCCGTGTATAGCCTTTCTTTGTTCGGTAGAGACTTGCGTTTTCCTGTATGCGAAGGTCTATTGGCAGGATTCCCGCAAGTGTAAGGGCCGATGTAAGTGAGACAGTTAGGTATGCCTTGCATATTTTGAGGGTGAAGCCACGTTGGATGGAGTTTAGTTTGGTTCTGATTATTTCAAGCTCGGTTGCAGGCGCCCACGTGCTCGCCGCGTATGTCATTATGGGTTCCACTACAGAGACGTAGATTGTCCTTATTATCTCTGGGTTCAGTCCCCATGTCACCTTTGCCGCGCGCGCTAGCTGTTTGTAGATGTCAGCTGCTTTTTTGCAGATTGCAGCCACATGAGAGGTGAAAGTTAGAGTCCTATTTATGATGAGACCCAGGATTTTTATCTCATCTGTCAGCGCTAGTATTTTCCCGGACATAATGATTATAGGCGGATCGTATTTTAATTTCTTTGTGATCACCATTGCCGATGTTTTTTGTGGTGCGAAATTAAGCTTGTTTTGGTGGCCCCATTCTGCCACTGTCTGCAGGGTGCTGGTGGCTGTCTCTTCCAACGTACTGATAGAATGACCAGAGAATATCAGCACCACGTCGTCCGCGAATGCCTGGCATATCACACCTTGGTTGGTCAAGGTTTGAAGGAGGGAGTCCAAAATGATGTTCCAGAATGTCGGTCCACCTATGGATCCTTGGACACATCCTTTTGTGGTCTCCTTTTTGCTAGTCGCCCGGGCGTAGTTCACAGTGACGCTTCTGCTCTGCAAGTATGATCCCACCATTCCGTACAGGTTTTTTGGGCATTTTTTGGTCAATAGCTGTCTCTGGAGTGCGGGCCACCACGCGTTGTCGAAAGCACCCTCTATGTCTAGGGAGATCATTATCACTGCTTTTTGATCTCGGATCTCTTTGCGGATGCTTTCCACTAGATCATAGAGGGCGTCCTCCGTCCCGCGCTGCGGCATGAATCCGTATTGATTTTTGCAGAGGGTTGGGAAGATGTGCCACTGTATACGACCTATCATCATTTTCTCCAGTATCTTTCCTAAGATTGATAGGAGGCCGATTGGGCGGTGTTCGGGATTATTGGGGATAGCTCAATGAAACAACGGATACGTGTTACGATGACAAGTGCAAGGTTTTTAATGACTTGACTTTTACATGACCTTACAAACTACGATGTACGCCTACTACATTTAATAATTTCAAGCGCTGAGTACGGTTGCTCACAATGTTTAGTTAGGCGCTTGAACATGCCCCCGGGCGTTGGAGACCACGTCTTCAACCAGAATTTATATAAACCGGTAAGGGGCAGATCCTATTGAAGGCCCTTCTTGTTATACCAGTGGAGGTCTTGATGTCGGCCACGCGAACAATTCCATCGGAACCAGGGTAAACAGCCACAACTCGTCCTAATCTCCACTTCAGAGGCGGTAGAGAGTCCTCCTTCAAAACAACTAGTGTGTTCAACTGCAAGCCATCCTTACAAGAACGCCATTTGGTTCTTTGCTGCAGTTCTGCCACATATTCTTTACTCCACCTTCGCCAGAAATGTTGGCGAAGCTGTTCAACACGCTGGAATCGTGATAATTGGCTTTCGGAGCTATTCTCAATATTAGGACATGGCAACGATGTTAACGGACGACCGATGAGAAAATGACCTGGCGTAAGCGGTGTGCAGTCAGCAGGATCTGAAGAAAGTGGTGTCAAAGGCCGGGAATTTAATACTGCTTCAATCTGAGTTAAAGTGGTGTAAAGTTCCTCAAAGGTCAAATTACAATTGCCCAACACTCGCTGAAGATGATATTTTGTTGACTTGACACCCGCTTCCCAGAGTCCGCCAAAATGAGGACTATAGGCAGGAATAAAGTGGAATTGAATTCCATCATTTGCTAAAGATTCACCTAAGGTACTCGAGTTAGTTTTAAAGAATTTAGAAATTTCATTATACGCGCCGACAAATGAGGTACCGTTATCGGAATAAATATTAATTGGTTTTCCTCTACGTGAAATAAACCTATATAAAGCCAATAAGTAAGAATTACTAGTTAAGTCACCCACCAGTTCCAAATGCATAGCTTTGGTAGCAAAACAGATAAATATTGCTATGTACACTTTTACTAGCCTGCATCCGCGACCTTGGCGAGTAGCACACATGACAGGCCCTGCGTAATCAACACCTGTACTTTGAAATGGGCATCCAGGAGTGATCCGGTGCCGTGGTAAATTACCCATTAATGGAGTCACTGTCTTTCCCTTAATTCTACGGCATAGAACACATTGATGAAAGCAAACTTTCGCCAAATTACGACCACCAATAGGCCAATATGACTCCCTAATGGAAGCTAATAGTAATTGTGGGCCAGCATGCATTAACCTCTTATGTTCAAAAGAAAATAATAATTTTGTAAATTCATGAGTGGACTGTAATAATATGATTGGATGTCTCTTTTCATAAGAAAAATCAGAATTATCGAGACGTCCTCCAACACGCATTATCTTTTTTGCATCTAAATATACATTAAATTTTTGAAGAACGCTCTTCTTTGGTAAATTATTATTATTAATAAGCAATTTATGCTCAGGAAAGGATTCAATCTGACTTTGATAAATTAAAACATGTGTAGCATCTTGCAGCTCACTGTCAGATAGAAATTCTGTTTCTATGGTCTGCTTTCTACACAATTTAATAAAACGTAATACGTAAGCTATACTACGTACGAGCCGTGTATAACTAGAAAAACGTGTGAAATCAATAAAACGAATAATACTATCACCATCAACAACAGCACTTAATGCTACTTCAGGACGTAGTTCAGGTAAGGTTTCGAAGCTTTGATACCGGTACTGAGAAGGCCAATTACAAATATCTTGTCTTAAAAAGTTTGGTCCTGACCACCACAAGTCCAAATCGCGCAAAGTTTTAATATCTACACCACGGGATATTAAGTCTGCTGGATTTAAATTAGTTGGGACGTGCCTCCAATGACTATTAGCTGCCTTATCTAAAACTTCGGCTACGCGATTACGCACGAAGGGCTGAAGCCTAGAAGGCAACATTTGCAGCCATCCTAACACAATGGTCGAGTCAGTCCAACAATAAATTCTATTGATATTAGCTCTTAATGAACTTCTTACCTTCTGGCAGAGACGAGCTCCTATAACAGCTCCACACAATTCCAACCTAGGGATTGTAGTAGGCTTAATAGGTGCAACTCGACTCTTAGCCATTAGCAAACGAACCTGATATTCACCCTCACTATTAAAACTACGAATATAAATACAAGCACCATACGCACGCTCAGACGCATCTGAGAATACGTGTACTTCTAGCTCCTTGTGCAAATCGCAAAACACATTTCGTGGAATTCTAAAACTATTTAAAATAGGTAAAGATGTGACAATACTCTTCCAACGAGTTTGAATTTCCGGTGTCAGTGGTTCATCCCAAGATAGCTTGTCTAACCACATTTTTTGCAGAAACATTTTCATAATAATAATACAAGGAGATAGAAGCCCTAATGGATCAAATATTCTTGCAATCAATGATAGTAATTCGCGCTTAGTGTTTCCTGTAACAGTTATATCAGAATTAACTGAAACACCAAGCTCATCCGAACCTGCATACCAAGTGAGACCTAATAGCTTATTAGGCTCGGTCGATCCTATCAAGTCAATTGGAGAGTCTACCGACTCAGACACTAGTATAGGTTCGTTTGACTTCCATTTTCTTAATGGCATGCAAGCTGATGCCAGCGCATTAGTAACTTCTTTGCGAATAAATTGTACCTCATCTAAGCTATCCCCTCCAGTTAATAAGTCATCGATCCAAAAATCATGCTGAATGATTTCACTAATTATTGGATCCTTACACTCCATGCCTATCTGCTTTAAACATCTCGTGGCAAGAAATGGAGCACTGGCGGTGCCATATGTGACTGTATTCAACTCATAAATTTTGATTTTATCGTCCGTTCTGCCACGCCAAACTACTCGCTGCAAATGCCTATCAGATGGATGGATCTGTATAGTTCTATACATTTTCGCCACATCAGCTGACAAGACATACTTGTGCTGTCTAAAACGAAGAAGTATAGACAACATATCATCCTGTACAGTTGGTCCAACCATCTGAATGTCATTCAGCGAAACTCCTGACGAAGTGGGACAACTTGCGTTAAATACTACACGAAGTTTAGTTGTGCTGCTAGACTCACGTAGCACACCATGATGAGGTATATAATACAAAGGTTCAGATGACTCTAAAGTCTTAACTGCAATCATATGACCTAACTGCTCGTACTCAGACATGAATTCATAATACATGTCACTGAAGTCAGACTTATTACTTAGTCTGCGTTCTAATGAGTAAAAGCACTGACTAGCTCTCTTAAATGAGTCACCTAATATAGAAGGATTTTGTTTGAGAGGCACACGAACACAGAAACTTCCATTAGAAAGTCGTGTCGTGTTTTTAATAAAGTGATCTTCACATAACTTTTCTTCAGGAAGATAATGGGAAGAATTATAATTCACCTCTTCTAAGTCCCAAAACCTCGATAAGTCAGACTTCACCTGAGTCCAATCATCATCAGCTTTCGAAGTAATTTTAGTAAAATTACATCTTATTTCATTTGAGAGCATAGATACATAATTGTGAGTAGTAGGACCACAAACAATCCAGCCTAACTTAGTCTCACATAATATAGGTTTCCCATTACCTAATTTTATTTTAAGTGATCCTATTAAGTCCCAAAATAGGTCAGCGCCTATCAAAATATCAATATCAGAGGGCTTATAAAAAGTAGGATCAGCTAAACATATATTTGTAGGTATGTTCAATTCTGAAATGTTAATTTCACGGCATGGCACAGTATCTGTAATTAATGGTAAAACAAAACAATGAAGTTTACAACTAAAACTATCATTTAATGAAGTCATGTCAACATGACATATTTTACCTACGTGTGACGACACGTTATTTATGCCAAGAATTGACCTGTCTACCTCACTCGTAGCTAATTTCAATAGCTTACATAATTTTTCAGTTATGAAACATGATGTACTACCACTATCGAGCACTGCTCGCACTATGTGGGTACGATTATTATTATATAATTTTATCAAAGCAGTTGACAATAAAACATCGTGCTGTGCACGATGACTGCATGATAAAGAAACATTTGTTGACACAGGAACATTGCTGGTGTTGCAAGTGTCAGTAGTTAATGACGTTGAAGGTAAGTTTTTAATTGTAGAAGAAGTATTGTCTTGTTTATGTTCGTTATTATTATAACTCTTAAAATCTGAAATATGTATTAGTGTACTATGCTTACGTTTACATAACTTACAGCCAGGTTTTTTACAATTGTTTGCAAAATGACCTGATTTAAAACAATTGAAACAAACCTTGTAGCTTGGCAATAGCTTAAGCCGAGCTTCATTGCTCAAAGCAAGAAATTGTGAACACTCTGATAAGTTATGATGACCTTTGCATTTAACACATAACTTCTGAGCTACTTCAGTATTAAAACTATGTGAAGCTTGTGTTACCACCATGGATTTCACCTTGAGTTGTGATTGAACAGCTTTGTGTGACTGACTGCGTGACATTTCTAAAGTTTCAATTAAATTAGCGCGAGAGTGTAAGAACTTAATAAAATTATCAAAGGTAATTATCTCGTCTTTGTCTAAACGACCCTTACATTCCTCCCATTCACGAAACGTTTTGTGATCTAGCTTACGACTGACGATATACATTAAAAGAGTGTCCCAGTACTTGACCGGTTCACCTAGGGATTCAAGAGCTCGTAAGTTTTTATTTAATTGATCTATTAAACCCTTTATTATTATAGAAGACTCCTTAATTATAGGGTCTATATTAAATAAGGCTGAGACATGATTTTGAACTAATAACCTTTTATTATCGAATCTATCACAAAGTAACTGCCAAGCAATACTATAATTGTTAGCAGAAAACTCAACAGACTTAATTATCACCGCAGCAGATTCCTCCAAAGAAGCTCTCAGATAGTGAAATTTGTTTACCTGATCAATATTATCATTTGAATCAATGAGGCTAGTAAAAGTGTCACGAAACTCCAACCAATGGCAATAGGAGCCACTAAATTTTGGCAGCTGGATAGTAGGTAACTTAACGGGCTTAAATATATTACACTTGTTAGTATTATCAACAACGACGGAATTTATTTTATTAGTAAAATCAATCACTATATTTTGCGCCTTAGACAACGATTTAAAATATAATAGTTCAAACTCAGAACGTTCGGCTAACTGAATTTTAACATCTTCTGTTATACATTCCATGCGTAACTGTACCTCATCGTATTGCTTGTATAAAGACTCAATCTTTGTGATACGCAGCTGCAACTCGGTAATATCAGAATTATTAAATGACTGGTCACTTAGCGTCTCGAGATAATTTGTAAAAGATGTTAAACGTCCCTTAAAACTAGCTCGCTTCTTGACTAATTCCCTTTCCTCTGACATTCTGGGAATCGAGTGTTGTCAACCTGGAATCGATACAATTACAAATTTAAAGTGATTGATTTATAAAGACGTACTTACAAGACACAAAGAAGTACCTAATTACCTAACCTATTTCAATTATGTACGTACAAATTTAACTATTAATACAACAAACCTATTCTTCTTTACAAGTACTTCCTTACAATGTACTATTAACAATTTATAGTAAAATGCGTATAAATATAGTACCAAAAACTTAAAACAAAACTAAGTTTTAAAATGAAAAGAACATAATGAATATAATATGTAGGTATATTTGCTTAACAATTATCGTAACTAGTCGGTATGTAAGTACATGTAGTTATTTTCGCCGCTACGATAATGAATCACTAACTTTAAATTACACGTTTAATATAAATATATTTCAAATAATAACGAACTAACTAGTTTATTTACTTTTAATACGGCAACAGACAAATTATTTTCTATAAAGTTAACTTGAAGTTTTACATGTAATTTACACAAGATCTAACATTTAATTACTACCTATTCAATTATAAAAATATTGTTATTAACAATATACTTAACAATATCTAACACTCGAAGTATTGTACTATGCAAATTAATAAACCGTAACACGGACAAATTAAAATGACTATAATGTAATATTGTTCAAATAAAATAAATGCTTACGCTTACTATACTGATTAAACAATATAATTATATTATTTGTAATTAAGTACGAGACTTATATATTACATTATTAAACTAATGTCATTTAATGAATTTGAACGGCCGATAGGTACCTAATGAACTGAATAGAAAAACAAGAATACAATACAATGAACAAAGAAAGTATTTTACTAACCTTTTTTTATTTAAAATACTTAATTATTTATACCTGATCGAGTGATGGGTGATATTTAATTATGAATAAACGACCTTAACACCATGTAATCCTTTTTTTACTTGACCACGTGAAATTTGCCGGTAATTATTTTCTTCTTATGGCGTATAATATAATTCCTTTGTTTTAAATATTATTTAAATAATCTCAAATAATTGCTGATTCTTCACTTTATCAGCATCCAGGCTCGTTCTGGACCAAAATGTTCGGGATTATTGGGGATAGCTCAATGAAACAACGGATACGTGTTACGATGACAAGTGCAAGGTTTTTAATGACTTGACTTTTACATGACCTTACAAACTACGATGTACGCCTACTACATTTAATAATTTCAAGCGCTGAGTACGGTTGCTCACAATGTTTAGTTAGGCGCTTGAACAGGCGGTAAGATTTTGGGTGTGTGTAATCTTCCTTTCCCGGTTTCTTCAGGATCACCACGTGTGCCTTTTTCCATTGATCGGGGAAGTGTTCTAGCGCCATGCATTTATTTGCTAGCGCCATGAAAACCTCTGTATCAGATGTGATGGCTTCGGTGCAGATATCGGCTGTCAACCCGTCCGGTCCTGGAGCTTTTTTCGGGTTGAGTGCTGAAAGCACTGTCTCCAGTTCCGCCTGAGTGAAGGGGGGGTCATCTGCGTAGGGGTAGGTGTTTGTTGTTGGTGTCGATATTTGCACCTCTCTTCTTAAAGCTGTGTGGTAGGGTGAGTCTGTTTCCAAGGAGTTAGGTTAGGTTAGGTTAGGTTAGGTTAGGTTAGGTTAGGTTAGGTTAGGTTAGGTTAGGTTAGGTTAGGTTAGGTTAGGTTAGGTTAGGTTAGGTTAGGTTAGGTTAGGTTGGGGCGGGTCCCAAGTGAGCTTAGTGTACGTCCCCGTCGTCCGCCCTGGACCCCGACTTGACCACCGTAACGGAGTGGCAAGTTGGGTGACCAAATCGCTTTGCTCAATACTTGAGACTATTGTTGTGTATAATGCCAAAATCTTTGAGGGACGCCTCCGGGCGTCTTTCCCCAAAAGGCCCTTCTCAGGGCCAACCAAAAGGCCCTTTTCAGGGCCAACCCAAAGGCCCTTTTCAGGGCCAACCTCTGTCTGTGCCACTAGGCGACATATCGGACAATTCTGACAATTCGTCAGTAATTAACATGACGGTGGATTTGGCGTCTGACGCAGAACATCCGTCCCATTTTTGGCGGAAGCGAGTGCGCCATGGAGAGGAGGAGGACTCCTCGACCGACGAGGCTACGAAGCCACCACCATGCACGTACCCGTCTAAGAGAGGAAGAGGCCGACCACCGACGACAGGACAATATGTCGGAGTCGGAAAGGCCCGAAAGGAGTTGGCTGATGCCAAGAAGGCGGCAGAAGAGGAAGCTAGATCTTCTCAGGAGGCCTTCTTAAGGAAGGACAGACCGTTACCATCAGCAAGGTCTCAAAGATTGTCCGAATCGTCTGTTGAGGCGCCTGTAGAAACGGACACGGAGGACATGACCTTGTCACAATTGGGTCAAAAAACGAAACACATTGTGACGGTCATCAAAGAAGTTCGAAAGGTCTCCAAGGGCCTGCAAGGCGGTCGCTCTCGAGACTTGAAGAGGGCAGTTGAAGACCTTACGGAAATAGCAGAGGCTCTTCAGACCCGTACAGTCTCTGAGGAGATCAGCAAGTTGAGAGCTGAGAATGCTCGGCTTAATAGAAGGCTATCAGACCTAAGCCAACAGTTCAAAGAGCTGCAAGAAGACCGAATTATTCACCCTAAGGAGAAGCAACCAAACGTAGCTTCTGAGAAGAAGGCCCAGGACACCGAGTTGGCCGGTTTGGTTAGAAAAGAACTGGCGAGCTTTGCTGCGCGGTTTGAAGTACTAGAAAGCCGCCTTCTGCGACCTCCTTTGGCCTCTGATCATAGGACTTCATATGCTGCTAAGGCAGCTGCCCCGCGTCCAGCACCTTCAAAGGCACCTGCACCTGCTGTACCTTCGGTATCGCGAGCTGTTCCAGAAGCTGCAAAAGCTCCTGCTGCACCGAAGAGAGTCTCCCAGCCCTCTCAACCCGTAGCACGTCAGCCAATTGAAGAGACGTGGGAGAAAGTAGGTGCAAAAAAGTCGGCCGTCAAATCCAAAAAACGGGCTGCCAAGAAAGAGAAGAAGATTGCCAACATGCTACGGGCTCCTCGCTCTGCCGCAGTCGTAATGACGTTGCAGCCTGCTGCGGTCGAGACTGGCACTACATATGCCGAGCTTCTTAAAAAGGCCAAAGAGGCGATAAAGGTAGAAGAGCTCGGAATCACAAAGGGTCTCCGATGCAGGACCACGCAAACGGGTGCTCGTCTGCTGGAAGTGCCAGGAGCTAATAGCGGCGATGCAGCCGACGCCCTGGCAGACAAATTGAAGGAAGTCGTTGGAGAAGCTGCTTCAGTGACAAGGCCGACTAAATGCGCTGATGTTCGTATCTCTGGTCTGGATGACTCAGCTACGATCGAAGAAGTAGTCGCTGCAGTTGCCAAAATAGGAGAATGCCCACCGAGTAGTATAAAGGGAGGTACTATACGCTTCGGTGGGGGAGGTATGGGTACTACAATTGTTAAGTGTCCAGTGGCTGCAGCCAAAAAGCTGGCCTCAGAACGCCGCTTGCTCGTAAGCTTTGTTTCTGCCCAAGTTAGGGTGTTGCCGCCTAGGAGCATGAGATGCTACCGCTGCCTAGCACCAGGACATGTTGGCGTTCAGTGCACGTCGACAGAGGACTGCTCTACACGTTGCTTCCGGTGCAGCAAGTCTGGTCACACGGCAGCAAACTGTGAAGCTTCACCAAACTGTTTCCTATGTGCAGCTGCAGGCAAGCCAGCCGATCATCGGGTTGGAGGTAAGGCGTGTGGTCCTGCCAAATCAAAGGCGACCCGTAAACCACTCACAACCCAGAGAGTGGCTAGTGATAAGGATATCACGGATGGTGCAACAACACAAAGAAAGTTGCCATCTCAAGACGAAGCGGAAATTGAAATGGAATTGATTTAATGGCTCCAAGGTTCCGCTTCGTCCAGACGAACCTGAACCACTGTGCCAGGGCGCAAGATCTTTTAACCCAGATTATGGCGCAGTGGAACATCTCAATTAGTGTCGCCGCCGAGCCTTATTTTGTGCCGCCCAGAGATGACTGGTTGGGCGACCTGGATGGCTCGGTGGCAATAATTTCGTCGCGCGCCGCTGGGGCTCCGATACTCGAAGTTCTGTCTAGAGGTCGGGGTTGCGTAGCGGCGCGCTTCGGTTCGTTCTGCGTTGTTGGGGTGTATTTCTCACCTAACCGATGTCTCGCCGATTTTGAGGGATTCATTCACGAATTGGGTACCGTCGTCGCTCGATGTCACCCCGTACCCGTTTTAGTCCTCGGGGACTTCAACGCCAAGTCTACGGCTTGGGGTTCCCCGTCAACGGACGCTAGGGGCGGGGTGCTAGAGGAGTGGGCCGCAACATCTGGCCTGCTCATCCTCAACCGGGGAAACGTACATACATGCGTACGGCAGCGGGGCGGTTCCATAGTGGACCTTTCATTCGCAAGCCCCGCTGTAGCCCGTCTTGTCAGCGACTGGCGCGTCGAGGAGGGGGTTGAGACACTTTCCGATCACCGGTACATCCGGTTTGATCTCTCCCCCCGCAATTCCGATGCGCCGGTCCGGGCTACCCCGGTTGGTCCGCGCTGGGCTTTGAAGCAAATGGATCGGGAGATCCTCCTTGAAGCCTCCATCGTCCAGGCCTGGGTTTCTGCACCGGATAGGCCTGTCGACATCGATGTAGAGGCAGAGTGGTTCAGGGAGGCCATGTCGCAAATTTGCGACGCGGCGATGCCCCGGGTTCGACCGGGGCGACCGAAGCGCCAGGTGTACTGGTGGTCGACTGACATCGCGCAGCTGCGCCGCCAATGCGTAGCAGCGCACCGCCGGTACACCGGACAACGTAGAAGGCGCCGCCGCACTCCCGATGCCGATGCCATTGAGGCGGAACTGTACGAGGGGTACAGAGTGGCCAAGAAGGCCCTCAACCTGGCCATATCGCGGGCTAAAATTGAAGCCCGCGAGCGTTTGATTGAGACTCTGGATCAAGATCCGTGGGGGCGTCCCTATTTGTTAGTGCGGGGAAAATTGCGCACGTGGGCGCCCCCGCTCACGCAGAGTCTCAGGCCAGAGGTGCTGGAGGGAGTTGTTGGTACTCTGTTCCCTTCGAGGACGGAGCACACTCCTCCGGCCATGGTTCCGCCCATAGTGGCTGCCAGCGCGGACGAAGAGGAAGAGGACGACGTGCCCGAGGTGACCCGGGTAGAGTTGCGGGCTGCGGTGTTACGACTTCAGAGGAAGAACACCGCGCCGGGACCCGATGGCATTCCAGGCCGAGCGTGGGTCCTGGCCCTACGGGAGCTCGCGCCCCGACTATTAGGGCTCCTATCGGCGTGCCTTGAGAGGGGCCGATTTCCAGAGCCTTGGAAACATGGGCGTATGGTCCTTCTCAAGAAGGAGGGGCGCCCGGCAGACTCACCGTCTGCCTACCGGCCCATTGTGTTGCTGGACGAGGTGGGCAAGCTGTTCGAGCGTGTGCTTGCAGACCGCCTCGTCCGTCACCTTTCGATAGTTGGGCCGGACCTGGCGAATTGTCAATTTGGTTTTCGCCAGGGGCGCTCCACCGTGCACGCCATAAAGCACGTGAGGAGTCTGGCGGAGGACGCTGTTTCCCGGGGCGAGGTGTTGTTGACTGTCTCTCTGGACATTGCCAACGCTTTCAACACCTTGCCTTGGAGTTGTATTCGGGCGGCACTAGTGTACCATGGTGTGCCGCCCTACCTCCGCCGCATTGTTGGGGCATATTTAGAGGATCGTGTAATTACCTACCCGGGTCGGGAGGGATTATTATGTCGGCGAGACATCGGTTGTGGAGTTCCGCAGGGGTCGGTTCTGGGTCCGCTCCTGTGGAACATTGGATATGACTGGGCGCTGCGCGGTGCGCTCCTCGCGGGTGTCAGCGTTGTTTGTTACGCTGACGACACTTTGGTCACCGCGAGGGGTAAGACGCACCGGCAGGCACAAATATTGGCGACTGCTGGAGTTGCGCAAGTCGTTGCTAGGATCCGGCGTTTGGGTCTCGAGGTGGCACTTCACAAGTCCGAGGCCGTTTTCTTTCATGGGCCTCGGAACCGTCCACCTTCGGGATCCCACATCGTGGTAGGAGGGGTTCGCATCGGCATCGAGCCCACTTTGAAGTACCTTGGGCTCGTTCTCGATGGCCGATGGAACTTCGAGGAGCATTTTCGTCGTTTGGCCCCGAAACTAACGGCCGCCGCGAACAGTCTGTCGCGGCTTTTGCCTAATTTAGGAGGGCCAAACGCCTCCTGCCGGAGGCTCTATTGCGGGATCGTGCGGTCAATGGCGCTATATGGTGCCCCGATTTGGGCCGATGACCTGACGGACCGGAGTCTCGCCCTTTTGCGAGCTCCGCAACGCATCATGTCCGTCAGGTGCATCAGAGGATACCGCACGATCGCCTTTGAGTCAGCGAGCCTCCTTGCCGGATCCCCGCCGTGGGACCTTGAGGCCAGGGTCCTCGCGTCGCTTTTCCAATGGCGCGAGGATGCACTGGTGCGGGGCGTATCTACAGCGCCCCGCGTAGTGGAGGATGTAAGGTCCCAGCTCCGCCGTAACATGTTGGCGGAGTGGGCGGCGCGACTTGCGCGACCAAGTGCAGGGCACGCCACAATTGTGGCGGTAAGTCCCGTTTTCCACGAGTGGCTAGAGAGGCGTCATGGTGCCCTCTCGTACCGGTTGACGCAGTTGCTCACCGGCCACGGCTGCTTCGGCAAATTTCTCTGTCGAATCGGCCGTGAGGAGACGCCCAGTTGTCATCACTGCGGGGACAGCGCCGAAGACACGGCGCACCACACATTGGCGGAGTGCCCGGCGTGGCACGAGCCGCGCCGTGAGTTAGCCGGCGCTGTCAGGGTGGATAGCCTCTCGCTTTCGGTGCTGGTCAGTTCGATCGTCCGAAGCGAGAGTGCTTGGGAAGCCGCCGCTTCATTCGCGGAGACGGTTCTGTCCGTCAAGGAAGCGGCGGAAAGGGAGAGGGAGTGTCATCGTTCATCCTCCCTCTCAACCCGCAGATCTGGGCGTCAAAGGAGGGCGCCGCGAGACGACCTCCAGCCACCGTGAGGGGCCTGCGGGCGGCAAACTATGGCCAGTTTGTCGCCGTTGAGTAGCAGGCCAGAGAGGACGGCGTAGTGTTCCACGTACGCCTCTCTACAGAGGAAGGGCAAGGTCATGCCCTTCCCATTTCGGGGTCCGCTAATTTTGCGGACCAGCACCCGCCGGGACGGCTCGAGTAATGCCAGTCTTCTCGCCGTCTCGGCATTTTGGGTGAGCGAGGAACACCGTGGGTTTTTAGGTTAGGTTAGGTTAGGTTAGGTTAGGTTAGGTTAGGTTAGGTTAGGTTAGGTTAGGTTAGGTTAGGTTAGGTTAGGTTAGGTTCTGCGGAGGCCGCAGAGAGTGATCGCCGCTAGAGCGTGCCGTGCATATCGCACGGCATCGTTCGAGGCGGTCACTCTGCTGGCGGGGGACCCTCCTTGGGAGCTCCAAGGTAGGGTCCTAGCGGAGGTGCACGCGCGGCGTGCGGCGGCGCGGGCCTCCGGGGCCGACTTCGTCGCGGGCAGAGTAAGGGCTGATTGCCAGATTGCTCTGCTCCGCGACTGGAGGTCGGCCCTGGAACAGCCGGGTGCGGGTCGCAATACCATTGAAGCGATCCGCCCCGTGCTGGAGGAGTGGGTCTCCCGTGGTAGGGGGACCCTCACATACCGGACGTGCCAGGTGCTCACCGGACACGGTTGTTTCGGTGAGTACCTGCACAAGGTGGCCCGGCGAGAGGAGACGCCGGCCTGCCACCACTGTGGCGCAGCCGCTGACACGGTGCGCCACACGGTCGAGGAGTGCCCCGCATGGGGCACACAGAGGAGTGCCCTAGTGGCGCTACTTGGGGGTGATTTGTCGCTGCCGGCTATCGTTCGTCAGGCGGTCGGCAGCGACACCAATTGGGGGGCCATGACCGCCTTTTGCGAGGCGGTCATGAGCCAAAAAGAGGCTGCGGAGAGGGTCCGCGAAGACGATCCCCTTGCGGCCCCTCTCCGCCGATGCAGGAGAGGGGTGAGGCGGCGCAGGTACGCTGACCTGCTGCCGCTTCCCCCTCCGACCACCTAACTGAGGACGAGGATGTGGCGATCCGAGGGGGTCGCTGCGTCCTCAGTAAGGGGGCGTCTCCAACTATTCCTGGGGGCGCCTCCTTGTGCCGTCAGGGCTTGCGCATAAGCGGGCCCGTATGTGCGAAGGCACAATGCGCTGGGGGGCAGGCTGTGAGTGCCCGGAGCGATCCGGCCTGTCCCCTAATTTAAAGGCGCGTGGGGAATAGCCCAGGGGTTTAGCGGGTAGGCCCTCCCCTTATGGGGGGGAGATCCCCGCATGCCATGGAAGACTCCCTCGAGTCTCCATGGTATCCAATTTCATGGATTCCCCTGGGACAAAAAAAAAAAAAAAAAAAAGGTTAGGTTAGGTTAGGTTAGGTTAGGTTAGGTTTTTTTTTTTTTTTTTTTTTTTTTTTTTTTTTTTTTTTTTTTTTTTTTTTTTTTGCCATAACCCGCCACATTAATTGGCGCCTATACTAGCTAATTTTCATTCATACCAGTTCTCGCTTTTGTGCCTCTCGTACTTTCATGCTTCATACTAAATCTTTCTTGTATCCATCTCATTCATTCTAGTGGGTGGGGCTCCCACCTTTACACTATCTACTATATTTACTTTATTTATTGTTATTTCTTTACACGGGTAAATGAGTTTTGAACACTTTTTTTTTAATTCTTTTTTACATTCTTTCTTTTTCTTATTTTTACTTATTTCTATTACAATTACTTATTATCTAATTACATATTTTTCTACTATGCTATACTTTTATTACTATTATTATTATATTACACATCTTCATACACATTTCATTTACTTATTTTTATTACAATTTCTCACTGTCTATTTACATATTTAATTCTTTTACTGCTATACTATACATAACTATATACTACACATCTTTATACAAATTTTTTCTCTGCCTACACTCTAATTTTTACATACATATAATATTAATGCCTCTTGTGATATATACAATTATATATTAAGAGGCATTTTTGCTACACTGTCTTATTGTTTTCTATTACTACTCTAGCCACATTCTCGCAGTATTCTATAAATTTGGTTCTATGTTTACCCGCCATCACCTCCCTCACACTTTCCTTGTTTAGCGCGATGTTTAGTTCAGTCTCTACTTTGTATCTTTGTGTACAAAAACGTGGACAATAAAAGATAATGTGCTCGACTGTTTCCGCCGCGCTCGGGTCGCAGGTACACGATGGGTTCTCCTTACACTTAAACCGGTTTAAGTATTCTGAGAACCCACCGTGCCCTGTTAACACCTGTGTGAGAACGCCTGTTGGCCGCACCTTTTTAATTACGCGGAAGGCATCAATGGCATCTGGTAGGAACATTTTCGTCACGGCGGCCGTCTCGCCCGACATGTATCTCCGGTTCCATTCATCGAGCGTGTGCATACGGATGCATCGCTTGATGTACGAAACCGGACAACAGTCGTAGTCCGGCTTCCGCCGCGACGCCAATGCCGCCACTTTTGCCAGCTCGTCAGCGCGCTCGTTCCCTGGCAGGCCCGCATGGGCCTTGATCCAGAACAAGGACACAGCTTTGCCCTGACTCAAGGCCCGCGTCAGATTTCCGCGTGCCTGTACTGCCAATGGGTGGAGGGAGCGGTGGCTTGTTAGCGCCTGCAATGCTGACATTGAGTCGCTGTACAAGCCATAGCTCTCCTCTTTGCACTTGAGGACTTCGTCCGTCGCCCTACAGATTGCCAAGAGCTCGGCCTGGTAGACCGTGCAGTACGCGGCCAGACTGAGTTTTTGGTTTCGGGTTTCGCCCTCATTATCCCAAAAGGATAATGCGGCTCCGACCTTCCCCTCAAACTTGCTGCCGTCAGTGAAGATTCGCACTGTCTGCACGTTGTTTTCGTCTACCCGGTGCTGATCCGAAAGGCACGCGAACTCAAGAGCAATCTGCGTAGCTGGGTGAGGGATTTCTGCAAATCCTACCGGACCCTCAATTTCCCTATCCCCGGGCACGAATCTGGATGACCCTCTCCTCGCCTCATATAGGGCGGCTGCCTCTTGTATGCGGAGGTCTAGAGGAAGTATCCCGGCCAGTACCAAAGCGGAGTTTAGCGAGACGGTGCGGTACGACTTGCAGAGCTTCTGGGCGAAGCCTCTTTGGACTGAGCCCAGCCTCTTCCGTACCCCTAACTTAGTCGTAGCCGGAGCCCAGGCGGCAGCAGCATATGTGATGATGGGTTCGATGGTCGCGGTGTAAATGGTATGTATTACATCGGTGTTCAAACCCCAACTTACCTTAGCAGCGCGGGACAACTGCTTATATATATCCGCGGCTTTTTTGCAGACATTCGCCGTATGGTCGTTGAATGTCAGCTTGTCGTCTATGGTTAGACCCAGTAACTTCATCTTCCTAACCATGCAGATGTTAATTCCGGCCATGCTCAAGACTGGGGTATCGT